>OX442326.1:22701492-27501492 GCA_949358125.1 Idaea dimidiata
AAAAATATGCCAATCAGAAATGCGAGGCAATTAGTCCGTCCATTCTAATTTAATTAACAGCGGTACCAAAGTACGTACGTAGTTTTTAGTAAAGCGCGGTCTAATTAATTCAATTATTACATACTTTCATCCCTTTCCAAAGAGATAATGTTAAAAAACTGAACCATTGGCATTCCTAAATATTATTTGTTTTATAATCATTTTAATGGCTTCATGTATGTACCTAGAAGGTGATAACATGCAATGTGTGAATTCTGTAATCGAATAAACAGCGGTGTTTATTGATTGGTATGATATAAAAACCATTTTACATGTAATCATCTACACAAATTATGTTTTAATTAAAAATTGCGAGTAATAAGGATTGAGATTGCGTGTGTTTGTTACATAATGTCATTTCTACTTTATGAACTATCAGCCAATTAAGTGTACAATCATCTCAGGTGTAACAGGGAGACAAATTAACGGTAAAATGGCAACAAACTGTCGCACTACACAGTAAGAAACCAATCCTTCCTAATCAGAGGAAGTACAAAATCGACAACTAGGCAGTCAGTTGACTACTAAGCAATCAGTTACCAAAATAAAAGTGGCTAAAACAAATGGAAATACCCTCTCACTGAATAGAACCGATAAACTCTAGCCCAGAATGACTGAGATTGAAGAGCACTGATTCTTGATTAGGAAAAGTACCTTTATATCTACAAATACTTTACTAGATCCCCTGGCCCTTAAACTAGATAATATATGGCTTTCTTTTACGACATCGAATAGGTAGCAGCACTCTTCCAATTGAATTTAAATCACCTCTAAATTGAATCATGTTGAATTTAAAACAGTTACGTTCTTATCAGATGACGTATATACCTAGGTATTTATAATACAATGGAACTTCCGTCAGATAACGTAGGTAAGGTACCTTTACTCTGAGACAAGACATTTTGGGGTGTTGAGGAGCTATTATTAGAATATGTACCTAGTTGGGTAATTAGTTGTCATGTGCGTGCGTAATGCTAATGATGTACCGATCAGCGTTATCGTCTAGCCTTGGGGTACCATGATATAATGGACTAACTAATTTGGATTTGTTTTTTTATGTGTCTTTTTAGGTTAGAAAAGAACTAAATATTTAAATGGAAAGATAACGAAATGCATTTTTTTAAAGTAAAAAAAATCCACATAATAAATAAGTAAGTAGGTCAGTAAGTATTATTTATAATGTTTAGGGATAACCATTTGAGGCAAAGAAATACATCGATCGACTGAACGTACGTCGATACTGCTCGATACTTTAATGTAACAAAAATCGATTAACTCCTAGGAGGCTTGTCAACACCTACCCGGTGGTCGTAAATCGTACGTCGAGTGCGTCGAGTGAACAGGTTCAGTAACTTTTCAGAACAAAGAGTATGACAAATCACAACTCAGTGTACACGTGATCAGAAGTTATAATGTAAACATATCGAAACGTAAGGCTTTGAAAAATGTAATATTTATTGAAAAGCAATGTTATTAAAACTGAAAATTAGTTTAATTGCATATTAGCACTGAGAAAACCAAAGAACAAACAATGCTGAACTATAAATATTATAATAAGCGAGTCATCCTATAAGCAAAACAGGGTACCGTATTTACCTCTTTTGGTAGAAAGAAAACCTTATAAAAAAGAAATTATCGTTGTGTAAAAAAAAATATTTGCGTATCAGAATTAATCTTGCAAAGCAAATAGGGCCGTAGTACGTAGCTCGTTGTTTAATCGCAGTCATTGTGTTTCAGTGCGAATGTGCAACATAAAACAAATGTCCGACAAGTAGGTATTACGACAATTTAACCCTCACTTTACTACTGAAGTAGTAAAACAACAGTAAAATAATACTTAGTTGTCAAACAACTTATTACTTATTTGTCACTAATTTATCACTTCGTTAATCAACTAACAGAAAAAGGATTGTTTCATTTGTTTAATTTTCAATTGTATGTACGTACAATTAATATTTTAAGTATAATTAAAAGTATATAGACACACAAATTTTAAGTTAAGTAAGTATTATAAACGTTTTTATAACTATAAGTACCTAGATTATTAATTAGTTAATTTCGCGTGGGAATACCGTTCGTGTTTGTGAACAAAACCTACATATTATTCATATTTTATGTATTATGTTTTACATAATTATATTATGTGTCTGAGGATAATTAAAAATATTACACTATAAAAGTGTAACAGCGACGTAATAGAAACAATATTGTTTTTACAAGACATACAATTCCGCGACCTCATGTTATCTACTTAATTTATTAGAGGCGTCAAATTTACTGCTAATGGTCACCATCTTTTGCATGATTTTTGTAACAAAACACTGTACTTATGGATTTTTTTAAAACATAACGGATACATGGCGAAGGGCTTTACCCAACAGTGAGACATCAGCAGCAGCTGTCGCTTTAAAAAGTGACATAATTACTATAACTACGCACCATAATGGAATCATAATCTGTGTAACAATCTTAGCTCTCTTATCTGAGCGATGCATGTTCGCGGTTGCATTCCTCTTGGGAGCCTCTATATCCTATTCCTCTCAAGATTATTTGGGGTTGGCTGATAAGTCATTATTGACCACACCTACTGCACACATATATGGCAACATTTTTATCGCCGGCTGCTTGCATGCATCAACCAATATTACATCAACTCTCAAGTAATCAAGTAAGTAAAAGTAAGGTAAAGGGTTGGCTTTAAATAGGAAGATATGCATTCGCTCCCGGACAGTGGTTTCGATGGCCGTTCAGAAGCCTTCCTGGTGCAGAGGCTCGATAGCGTAGCATATTGAGCAGCTTTGCACCAGAAACGTTGGGTGGTGTCTTAATTGACCGAGGTAACATTTTAGAATAGATTTAATTTTAATTTTTAGTTATTTTACTAAACAAAAGTTTTTTAATAACTTACTAGCTTCGGGCACCGGCGTGATTGGACTCTCTGGCATAAGTATGCCTTTTTGCACCAACTCATCTCTATTCGCTCGGACGGATATTTTCCTTTCTAGTGCTGCAAATTAAGATAAAACATATCTTTAGGATGTTAATAATGATGAATGAAAACCGATAAATGTCGTATCACTCTTCTCAGTCTTCCTCTTTGAGAAGCTCATTGGCCTAGTTGCACCTGCCAAGCTTCAATGGTCGTATGGGTTAAACAACGCTTGGTGCGGCATTACTTGGATGGGTGATCGATAATTTGTGTGGAAAAATAACTTCCTCGACCTACTCCGTACTTCGGAAAGCACGTTAAGCAGTTGGTTCCGGTTGTTATCTCCGATAGCAGTCGTTAGATCAAGTTAGAGGCCTAATGCGATCTGAAAACTCTAACACTAGAGCCACAGCACCACGAAAAGAAGAAGATTCATCTCAGTTTGACGTGGTACTTGTGTTGATTAACATCTAATTTAAAAAGACCATTTTGAAAACATAGTTGTGGTTAGAATAACCCATTTAGAAAGAAAAATTTAAGTGACTATGTGACTAGCAAATCTAGAACATAATTTTCTAACTATTTGAACCATTCTTTGGCTTTGAAACAATTTCAATTTTAAACGTAGGTAAGTAGCATTTATAAAATACCGGATTATTGGTTATTGAACTCTGTAGTGGGGGTTGCGACGTTTATTAGGGTACCGTACAATAATTGACTAGCGAGCCCCTAATAGGAAGGTCACAGTCAGTAACTATCCCGAGGGCGTAGTTCCCGAAACAGTGACGTTTCGCTGTTAGGTGAGCCAAAGGTACTAAAGTTTCCACTGAGCGTCCCAGCAAGGTGGATTCGCTAGTAGAATGCTTTATTACTGCCCTAAGGATACCGAACATAAGTTATAGGCAGTCACCTTATCACGACGCGAATCACAACAATACCGCGATTCAGAGTGACTTGGTGCTGCCATCTAGCGGTGCGCCTTGACAACTATGTTTAATACAATGAATTGGTAGTTAATGTTATTTAGCCGCGTTACAGTCTCCCCCTCTGTCTTTGAAGTAGTCCCGACGAGAAAGACAGGATAGCTATTAATTCTTGTTCTTCGGTGGTCTTCCTCGGGGACGGACAGTTTTCGGGGTTGATGTATCGTTCAGTTTCCGTGGACGTTTCCTTCAATATAACCTCGGAACTTATTTACTGCCCACACTATGGCCAATGCTTCACGCTCTGTGGTAGAGTAATTCCTTTCTGCTGATGTGAGCAGTCGGCTAGCGTGTTCAACAGGGTGTTCATTTTCTCTCTCCCCCTGGACTAATACTGCTCCAATAGCGAAGCTGCTGGCATCCGTTTTTTATAACGTAGGGTTTAGTTTCATCGGCTTGAGCAAGCACGGGGCCGAAAGTCGTCATCATTACCATATCATCATTCTATCATTTTAGTTATCTCTTTCTTGAGGATCTCGGTTCTAGCCGGTGACAATCTATATGGCGGCACGGAGACTAGTTCGTGGTCACCGGTGTCGATTCGGTGTTGAAATTCCTTTACTGGTTTGCCATTTGGCGTAAAGATATCAGTATGTGCATTCAGAAATTCATTTAAGCGATGAGTGTCTATTGACCCGATCTCCGTATTATAGCGATGAGTGTCTATTGACCCGATCTCCGTATTATAGTCGAAAAGATTGGAATCGTCAAGATCATCATCATAATTTTCAAGGGTCTCAGCAGCGTCTCGGTAGAGAGCGTCGACGATAGGTGAGTAACCATCGAATAACTCTGTACGAATTCTTTTATGGGGAGGCGTAGACGACTCCACCGGTATCAAGGGACCATATGGTTGACTGACGTGGGTATCCGTGTTGCTGGCTCGTGGCAAGGCGGCTGAACAAGGTTCAGAGTTGGTGGTTATTGAAGAAAAGGCGACCTTTTTATTAAAGTTTACGAATCCTTCTTCGAATAACTCATATTCAAGTTCGGGTTTATCAAGGAAATACCACGTAGACTGTGGTACGTTTAGGACGATATGTGCATCTTGTAGAAACCCAACACCAAGGAGCGTGCGATTGTCTCGCGATTCTGGCAATACTAAGAATGTTGTTAGGATGGTTCGATTGCAGAGCGTTACTGGCACCTTCGCGATTAATACGTTTTGCTTCTTTGAAATACCATCAGCAAGAATCACTCCTATCTCAGCAGTTGAAAACTTGTGACCTGTTCTCTTAAGTTGGCAGTACAGGCCATAGGACGCAATACTCGACTTGGCGCATGTATCAACAAAAGCTACGCCTTGTATTCCGTCTATCTCAATAAATACGACAGGTCTGTCTCTGGAGTCTATGGTAGTCTCGACAGCGCAGAATCCAATAGTCGTTCTTTGTGTTCTAGTTTCAGTTTTAGTTTTGTGACAAGATGGGCAGTTGCTGCGGACTACTCCAGGTGCACCACAACCATAGCATCTAAATTTTGGGCCAGGGACAGAAAGTACGTCTGGTTTTATTGACGTAGATGGTTTGGCTTCTGAATTCACAGTCGGCCTCTTTTTGCAGTTTTCAATGGAGTGACCAAAATATTTGCAGTAGCGGCACTTGATACGCTTCACATCTTGAGAATATGATTTATTAGGTTTTTCCGATGATGGGGCCTTCTTTTCTCTCAATACTTGTTCTGCTCCACGGGCTGCTGCTATCAGTTCATCAAACGTAGCGATGCTTCGACGGGAGACTTTGTCGCGTATGTCTAATAGCAACAAGCCATACACCATGTCTAACTGATCATGTTCAGAAGTAACAAGGGGCAATTGAGCGAACAGGACTCTCTTCTTCCTGATAAAATCTTCAGTGTTCGTATCGGTTCCTTGTAATTGTTGAAAGATCTCCGTGTAAATCAAGTGAGCCTCGGGCTTAGGGGCAAAGTGGTAACGTAACTCGTTTTGAAACTTCTCCCATGTTTTGACAGTGTTTTTGATGCCTTGCCACCAAATACCAGCTTCTTCCTTCAAGATCACGGGTAGTTCTTCCAGGGCGACTTCATCCGGAATCCCTTGTGCCTTTTTGAAGATGTTTACGGCAGCTAGGAAGGATTCAACGATATCCGTACTCTTACGTCCATCAAAAGAATATTGACAAGTAGTAAACGATCCTGTTCTTGTTGAAGGCGACGGCGGCGGCGGTGTGGGCGCAGTCGATGATAGTCTAGCCATAAGTTGGTTGAATTGTTCTTGTGTAAATTGCACAGCCATGTTTACTGTATTTACTAACGTACTTGTGACTCGGCCTGAGCGGGTGACGTATGGTGCGGTCTTTGGTACAGAGTTCGTATCGAAAAATTCGTCGTCGCTCATTCGTAGTACGCAGGCCTACGAAGCGTCGTAGCGTTTCGTAGCGTGGGCGGCGTGAATGGCGTGGTTGAATGGCGCAATCGGCGTGGAAAGACGGCGTAGTCGGCGTGGAAAGACGGCGTAGTCGGCGTTGCTTCGGCGCGATTGGCGTGGTTATGAGGCGTAGTCGGCGTTGCTTCGGCGCGATTGGCGTGGTTATGAGGCGCGGCGTGGCTTCGGCGCAATCGGCGTGCAGGGTCGGTGCGGCGTAATCGGCGTCGTGGACTCGGCGTCGCGTTGGGCGTCAGTTGTAGTGGGGGTTGCGACGTTTATTAGGGTACCGTACAATAATTGACTAGCGAGCCCCTAATAGGAAGGTCACAGTCAGTAACTATCCCGAGGGCGTAGTTCCCGAAACAGTGACGTTTCGCTGTTAGGTGAGCCAAAGGTACTAAAGTTTCCACTGAGCGTCCCAGCAAGGTGGATTCGCTAGTAGAATGCTTTATTACTGCCCTAAGGATACCGAACATAAGTTATAGGCAGTCACCTTATCACGACGCGAATCACAACAATACCGCGATTCAGAGTGACTTGGTGCTGCCATCTAGCGGTGCGCCTTGACAACTATGTTTAATACAATGAATTGGTAGTTAATGTTATTTAGCCGCGTTACAACTCTCATTTGAATTTAGGATATTTTCAAAGGCTAGTAGTTTTAATTATTTGAAAAGTTATGTTCTAGAAAGTAAATTTTAACATTTCAAATTCTAACTGGGTCGCACTCTTACAAAACAACTAAATTTTGCGGGCGTTCAGGTTATATTCACCTTAAGCATCGTCTACTTATTGGGACGAAGTATTCCAACAAACAACAATATTTTCTTTATAAATAAAATCGCCAATGACGACGGTTCAGTCCGACCAAACATAATAAATATTTAACGACTGTACTTAAAGGATGATTCTACCTGCTGCGTTTTTTGCAAGCGGCCACATTCCAATATAAAATGAGTAGGGAGTCCCATTCGTCATTGTGGCATTGTGGTCAAACTCAAAAGCATGTATAGTATTGTAGTCAGATAAAGATATTAAGTACTACTTGAATAGTTTGTGTTTTGTTTTTGTTAACTTACTTCTAGATGCTGCCTCGAATTTCTCCGATTTCTTTTTCCGTTTCCACTTCCAAGGTTTAAATAATCTGCCGAAAGCCGAGAATTTCGACTTGGTCCTCTCGACCGGAGGCGTCCGCGCACCTGAGCCCAAGCTGTTGGTGCGGACCGCTGAACCATTCTGTTTCTTTGCTGCAAAGAAGATATAAAACAAACGTTAAAATCTAACAACCACAGCAAAACACTGTTAACGCTACATTTTACGCTTGTTAGTAAAACCAGTGATATCTCCACTCGCTTTTCATAGACGACGCGATACGCAACTGTAATACAATGTGCAACAAAGAGTTAACATTTGAAGAGACATTCTCACGTCAATGCAAAAATAGGTGCCATCAGAATCAGTAGGTACTAGGTACAAATAGTCACACGAACACATGATAGATACATCCACACAATCAATGCCCCCATTATGTCGAGAGTCTATTGTTAACGACTGTCCGTACCTATCGCAATACAATGCCAACGGGAACTACGTACACATACAATAGAGAAAATTTCTCCTGCATGCTGGGCTTCTTTGAGTCTACATATTTAATATTAATTTGTTAAATGTATCATTGGTATTCCCAATTCAACACTTTCAGCAACCAACATTATTCTTTTGTGGTTTCTTATTAAGTTACGATGCGCGTTAAGAAACACACGTCGTAACTTAGTTTTTAGTCAAAATGCGCATTAGTTGGTTTCACCTACGTATTATTTATTTATTTAGATCTTGATTGATCCAAAAAAAGTTTGTTTCTTTTTTGTTTTTTTTTGTTTCTTATAAACACGTATACCTACCTACATACATGAAGGTGCTCCTTCATTCAACAATGCTTTTAACCCCAATCAGAAAGGTATTATATGTAAAAAAAAGTATAATATGTAGTATATCCGTTGTCTAGTACCCATAGTACAAGCCTAGAGCTTAATTTGGGGCTAGATTGCGCTGTGTCTAATGTCGTGCAATATTTATTTATTTATTTTATTTATTACCAATACATATAATAAAATCGTATCTTGGTGGTGTCTGGTGGTGTAAAAGATATTTTGAAAAATCTATTTTTAGGGGTAAGTATGTACTAACGTAACAGACCCCATTTCCGTATTTAACTTTTTGTGTTTGTCCGTTTGTCTGTGCGTTTGTGCGCGCTTATCTCGGCAACGGCTGGACCGATTTCAATGAAATTTGGTATGCAGATAGCTTAAGACTTCGATTAACATACCTATAGGCTACTTTTTATCCGGATATCCGTGTCATTTATCGTCATTCATCGAAATTGCATTAAAGTACTGTTGAAGCCAGGCGCGGCAGCGCCTGGTATCATCACTACTTCCCTGGTCTTCCGGGGATCTCGACTTGCGTTAGTGAAACCGCGGGGCGCAGATTTTTAAAAGAATAGACAGTAGATATATATGCCTAAAATCTATAGCATTAAATAAAAAAATGACTAAGGCTTTATTGGTATAAAAAATAACTCAATACGAGCTTCATACATATTATGTACTAGGTGTATGGGTACTCAACTCACTCTAAGAAATAGAATTTATATGAGCAAATAACACGCAATTCTGAAGAGATACCTCTACCTACAGCGGGACTTGGTTTGATTATATATTTAGCTGTAGATCATTAAAGCCTTGGACTTCGATTAGCAGCTATTATATGACACATGAACACATTGGTATGTACATAATTAAATAAAGGAGAATCTTATAGAAAAACTATAACCAATTAATCTCAACAACAAAAATGTTATATAAAACTATCTTTCTGTCCGTCCGTACCTGTTATATTTTCACGTCTAAACCGTTGAACTACTTTCGATGAATTTAAAAAAATAATATTAATATGGGGCATTAGAAATAGCGGTAGGCTACTTTTTACCCAGATTTAAGCGTAGGTCTTTGAGACGAGTTTAGTATGCGTAGAACAGATCATCTGAATATTCATTAAACAACGACCGAATTAAATACATCGGTGAACAATTATTAAATCAATAGGGAAAATTGAAATCTATCTATCTATACTTGTAATAAAATCGTAACTTAGCGGTGTCTGTTTTTGAAAGATATTTTGAAAAAACTATTTTTAGGGGTATGTGCTAACGTAACTGTTCCTATTGCCGTGTTTATCTTTTTGTCTGTTTGTACGTTTGTCTGTGCGTTTGTGCGCGCTAATCTCGGAAACAGCTGAATCGATTTCAATGAAATTTGGTATGCAGATAGCTTAAGACTTCGATTAGCATATAGACTACTTTTTATCCGGATATCAAGTTCGGATATCCGGATAAAAAATAAAAATTGCATGAATTCGTTGTTTTTCATCATCATCAGTACTTCCCTGGTCGTCCGTTTAAGTGTGGATTTTTGCATTGCGGTAGGTAGGTGTAAGAACAACGCGGAATCGCGACTTGCGAGGGTGAAACCGCGGGGCGTAGCTAATAAATATATTTTTAATCGATTTTACCAAAAGTACAAAAAGCACTGAGAAAAAACAAGCACTTAAAACTTAGAATTATTGTTTTTAAGATGAACAAAAGAATAGCAAAAATACATTTTTGAATAACAATCGAAATACCTAACAATTGAAATGAATAAGACGAAGTAAATACCTCAGACGAAATTGCATCGTTTTTACGATACATATAAACAAAAACTTGTTATGAATAGATTTGAAATGTGAATAAATCATCCCAACAATAATACTTTTATTTGATAACATATTATAACCCTTCCTGCAGTTGAAAAAAAAGAGCCCAGACTCCAGTACTTCTCTTTCAGTGTCTTCTCTTCTTCTTATTGAAGGTTGCGTTCCGAAGACTCGGTAGTTTTTGACGATTTTAAATGATTATGGGATATAATAATGTACCTACCTTATGGAATAAAAGACTTTGGCTTCTCTGGCCAAAAAATCACCATATTATGCTATGAGATAGTTTTAAATTAGAAAACGTTTAAATGGTGTTTAGTTTTTAATAATATTTCTTAGCTAGGTAGGTATATCCCTGTGTGTTTTCTTATATGAATTAATAATTAATTTTGAGAGGCTATAGCTAGTATCCTTGTCGAAATAAATGAGTCCAAACACGATATGGTTACAGTGTTACGTTAAAGAGTTCTTCATCTCCAATATAGGAAGTGGTTCATTTTATTCTCCCAATAAAACATTGAGTACTGATTTGTCTCCTCTCATAAAAGACAGAGAGATAGGAGATTGCTCTTTTATGGGAGGAGACATTGGCATTATTTTTAACTGACTTCAAAAAAAGGAGGAAAAAAAGGAGAAGGTCTGTATGTATAATTTTTTTTTTGTATGTTCACCGATTTCTCAAAGACCGGCTTGACCGATTAAGATGATTCTTTTTTTAATGGATAGGTAAGAGCTCCAACAAGATGGTCCCATAAAAATTTGATGAGGATCTGATGAGGATCTTCGAAGTGAGGTCCGGGAATGCTGCTCAAAACGCTGTATTCAATTCAATAATTGTTCATCGATTACACGAAGATGGTTTGACCGATTGATATAGTTCTTTTTTTAATGGTATCTTCGGAATAATGGACAGGTCAGCATCCCAGAATTCAATAAATTACTCATTTTTGGACTTCTACCAAAAAGAATAGACCCCTAAAGAACTAAGTACAGATTGATGGGGCACCTGAAACCACCTTCTCATCAGCAAATTCCTCAATAATTAAAATGACGGTAACAATATTGTTGATTTTTAGGTAGGTAGGTATACTAAAAAGGGTAAAAATAAAAAATAATTTAAAAATTAAAAAATCGACTTCAAAAAAGAAACAAAAAATAACTTAAAAAACAACCAAAAAAAGAATGGATAAAAAAGACCAAAATAACCTCTACCTAGGTATAGTGCCACCGACTAATTAATCTGTATTATCTTTTTTTTTTTTTGAAGTCGGTTTTTTATTAATCAACCTGTTGATTTTGAGTAATTTCTTGTATGTCAAATTTCAGCTCTCTAGAACTTTTGGATATATCTTTGAATTTCGATGTATGCATGATCCGTCGCTGAGATACGAAATCAAATTATTTCAGGTTATGATTAAATCCAAACTACAGGATCTGGAGAAATAAAACTTGACGTGTTTCATTTGCTCGCTGACTACAACTATTTTGTGAATTTGAATTTGAGATTTGGGTCTGAAAATACAAGGAAAGACTAGGTTAGGACTACGAGTTAATTGTATATAACACATACATTTCGAAAAACCGTCACATAATTATTATGTCTACAAGAACACACGCTTGAAATTACAGCTCTCTACTATCAGTGGTTTAAAATTAAAAAAAAACCTTTATACTTATATAAAGATTATCTTATTAGGGGGTTTACACTAATTAATTAATCAGTCTGTAATAAAATTAATAATAAAAAATAAGCAATTTTGACTGAAAATAATATTGTTCTTAGTAATGTGAAGAGATAGTTTTATTCTCCCAATTACATACTGTTACTTTACTGTTAAAGAATTAGATTCAGCGACAAGTTGATAAGAACATACATTAACACAAATTCTACACGTTATATTTTAAATGTATGTTTACTCAGGGTGTCTCAATACCTTGAAGTTATAAGAAGTAAGAAAGTTGCGCATTCACTTGCTAGGAATTAAAAATAGAAAAGCATGACGATTACCTTATAATCGTCAATATCAAGTTCTAAGGTACTCTACGCCGGGCGACGTCGTCGATTTCTTGAGCAGACCAGACGTTACAGGTTGGGTAGGCGGATACGGAATCTCATTGATGTTGTATTTCGCTATGGAAAATTCACGATAACACACGATTATCGACTTTATGAGAGAATAACAAAGCGGATAAGCAGGTACTATTAGTAAATGGTTGATTAGGTGTGGTGTGAGTCATAGTTTTACCGTGATGCGTGGTTTGCGCCCACACTGCGCACTGACACGATACACTGTACGGCAATACATGGGCAAACGCGCGTCCTCACTTCTCACCTCACACCTAGCCTTGTTCACTGACATATGAAGTCCTTTTACCTTCTAACGTCCGGCCTTTGATCGTGCTTAGACTCATTTATTTACCTTCATAAGTAACTTCTAATACGAAAATGAAAAGCTTGTTTGTCTTCGTAGTGAGACATAAGTGACAAATGACAGTAACAACGGCAATTTAGTTAACAATATGTGATAGATAATTGAATTGCTTCAATAACAGTTTTGCGTAACCAATACTATTAATATGCTCCTCGGGTGTCACATGTGGTAACAAAGACACATTAAGTACGCTTCAACAGTACAATCACTAATGAAATACTCAAGAATACAGTGCCTGCAATAGTCTATACTCTACATCAATGCAATATAATTTATCACATACATGATAACAAGTGATTGGTTGACATCTTTAGAAGCATCACAAGCCATGTCCGGCGACCTTTTGATTAGAGATGCCTTCACCAAAATAGAGTACAAAAGCGGACAGAAATTCATCTGATTGTTAGTCGGGGACCAACGAACTCGCTTTTGTATGAAATATTGCAAAGAAAAATGACATTTACAGACTTGACTGAGTACAAATGGTATTTTTATTCTGTAATCAAACTTTTAAAAAACATTTTAGTTTCGGTGGGTAGCACTGCTTTCGGGTATCATCATTATTGTATTTTTGAAATTAATATTTTTTTTAATAGTCATACTTATAAAATGTTGCTGATCCGGGTTCTTATTTTGATTTAAAACATTAGAATATTTAATGCGTGTTTACAAAAATGAATCCGTACAGATAAAACACGACGCCTACAATAATGTGTAAAACACTAACGACCTAAATGAACGCTGAAAAATTCAGTTTCCGATAAACATACCGAAAATAATATTACAACTGTTATTACGAGTGGAATTTAAATCTGCTAACAAACTGCCGTTACATTTGTAAATGGCTGTGATGGTGAAAACGGCAATGTGACATCATCAAACCGTGAATAATGCTCCGTAGATAAATATCTCTTTGGTTTGATCTTTTTTGATTAAAAAACAAACAATGTAAAACTTTCCCCATAGGATAAGCGTAGTTTTCTCTAAACGAAACCCGTAAAAAATTGAGTGGGTAATTCAGGCTCTTTGTTGCTCTCGAACCCTACACTGATATTTCGATTGATTTTCACTGATAACGGTGCCAGATCTAACATTGGCACATGAGATGGAGATGTTTACTGATGATCAGATCCAAGTGCAGTCTAATCTAGACCACCCAATGACAACCACGATTCTTAGTTATGAGGAGCCGACTACAGACAGATAGAGCTACCACAGATTACATACACACTGCATAGCTTAATTCTAGAACTACGTGAAGTAATTCCGAACATTCCGGTTTACATCTTACGCCTTTATCACGGTGTGCCTCGTAAAGACGGTCATCGTAGAGTACGTGCGCCGAAAGAAACAATGGAGTCCAAGAGTAAATTTCATAGTGTTTAGATGGAACGAATTTTGAACTGAATCTCAGAGCAGACATAAATAGGATGTCGCCATTCATTTTTATATGACATGGGGTATACCCCACGTCATAGAGAAGAACTTTTGACGGACTTTTGAGGACGTGGTGATTCATTCACGTCAAACTCCACTAGATCTCTTAAAATAGAAAATGTAAGTCTATACGAAATCAAATATTTAAGCTAGTTTTTCTCATTTTTAATTCGTAGGCACGTACCTTTATAGGTTTTTTTGTTAAAATTGAAGCACTTAGCCATCTTACGAGTACTTAAATATCAACATTAGATATACGAAGGTACTTATGAAAAAATCAAGGCTTTTGCTGTTATGGCATGGTAAACATTGTATTATATTTACAGTCAGTTTTAGTGTATTACCATAAAACGGATAAACTTGCTTCAACCACTCCTAGAATTTGCGTGATTGTGCTGCCATATTTTGTACATGTACAACTAAGACACTAGATAGGTATGGAGTATAGACTATTAATGGCAATGACAGTAGGCAGGTTCTTCCTTAGATAATAATCCCAAATTCATATTCATCGTACTAGTACAAATATATTATGTTTATATTTACTGACAACTATTAAGACAGAGGTAAATAAATTTAATTGACAATGAATTCCTCGAAAGTAATTACAAATTAAAAGTGGTGGCAGAAAACTTTCAATAGTTCTTCATAATGAACAGTGAACGCGAATGCATGGAATGTAAGAACGTGCAGCATTGTTCGTTGAACATTATATTGGATTGGGTTAGGTTACTATCGTAGCGTACCAAACCAACTAATTCATACAACACGAAACTTATATTTTGCAAAGCTATTGTGAGGGAACTGTCTACGATAGAAATGAACTGACCAGCCACTGCAGCCACTTCTTTCGCTCCAACATGCAAGAAGTCAGTGAGTGACAGAGAACTGGCAATTAACTGCCTTCTCTCCTGGAAATCGAGTTGGTCGAGACTGTTGGTCCTCGTCCCGCGCACCGCCTGGACGGGCGCGCTCAGCGACATGTCAACTACGGATCGCCATGTCGTGTACAACACATATTTTTTCACAACAAAACTGAACGAACACACTATCAATGGGCACCAAACAAAGGCACGCGAGACATGAAACCGGCATCAACAAAGCACTCACGTTTTCATAGCGAAGTGCCTGCGCCGCGAGGGACGCTCAACGGCAAACTGGCGAGCGGGTAGAGACGTCGGTGCGGGGCAGGGTGGGGGCTCGGCTGCCTGCCTCTGTCTGTCTTTCCTGCATGTTGCAATGCACTCTACCCGCCTCAGCGCACCGCGCGCCCTGAGACGCCGTGCCGGCGACTCTCCGCCGTCATGTCAAAACGTATTATCTAACTACTAATGACCGCACGAACGAACGTAGTACTGGAAGAAAGCCCGAGACTGGGACGCGCTTTCGTTATTATGTTTATTGTAGAAGTCAAGAGCTTAGCCAGTCTTGCGTTACCGAATACAAGTATCTTTCTGTTTTGTTCTTGAATATTGCCTCCACAGCAAATTACTGAGGCAATATTCAGGAAGAAAAAAAAAACTTTGTAATATAGAAAAGCGTGAGCCCGACTAAGCTTTTAAGTAAACATTTAGTTTACAGGCTAATAACTTATTTTGATTTTGCCCCTTACTCACTTACCTACCATACAAAATAACTATTCTATTATAGTTCTGTATCATCTAATAATGTAAATGATTCAATTGAATTGTAGAATTTGGGGTTACATTTAGATCGGTATCGTCAGCTAAAATAATATAAGAAACAATATTAGCAGCTCATTGAGAACATCTATCATAAACATTATAAACATAATATTCAAATCACATTTGACCAATGCAATGTGGCTTCTGTCCAAATTTACTGCATAAATAAAAATTACTATTCGGTTTTCTTTCGCAAATGTTCAAATTACGAGCACAAGCGACAGATATATTTCGACGACCTCTGTGGGGCGTCGGGCGAACGCTTGATTGCAATCAGAAGGTTGCGGGTTCGATTCCAGCCGGGTGCAAATACTTTTGCATAAAAATTAAGATTTGTATCTGATCGGGTGTCTTTGTATGTATAATATACATTTTTTTTGTACATACATACTGTACAAAAAAAATGTATGTGTATAATATATCCGTTGTCTGGTACCCATAATCCAATCCTAGTTCTTAGTTTGGGGCTATATTGCGCTGTGTGTAATTGTAATGTCATGCAATATTTATATTTTCTGGTTAACAATGAAAATATTTAGTACTAACTGCGCCCAGCGGTTTCACCCGCGTAAGTCCCGTTCCCGCGAGAATATCGGGATAAAATGAAGACTATGTGTTACTCCCGGTATCCAACTACTTATATTACAAGTTTCATCGCAATCGGTTTAGTAGTTTTTGCGTGATTGAGTAACAAAAATCAAAACACACACACTTTCACATTTATTGTATTAGTAGGATTACAATTTGAATAAATTAAGAATCAAAGTGGATTAGGGACTGATCTTTGATAAGCTGATCCTAAATTTCAGGTTTCCACTTGATGTGGCGCAATTTCCAACGTTGACACTTCCCAAGGATGACCCACTAACATAGTATAATCAGGGTTTTGAATCGTTAAGGGAGATTTATTTTATTTTTTACATATCTTGGCTCTACAAGGTTACGTTTCTGACCAAAAAGGTCAACGCAAAGCGAGTCTTTATTCTCTAGGTCCATAAAGTGTTCATTATAAACCTAGGGCATAAAGTAGTTCAAATTTGAAACTAAGGTTCTGGTAGCATACGGCTATTTAGAACTGGCCACCTAGGCATACATAACATTAAAAAAAATAAAAACTGGGCATCTTTATTTCGACAGAAGGGTAAGGCAAAAAGTTTTAGTTAATATAAAGCTCCAATTTTTTTTTACAACTAGGAGTTCGCCCCGAACTGAGACCTCACGACCCCCTATCTCCCCAACCCCCCTACCGATCCGGCTCATCTTCGAACTCATAAATTCTGTTGACCTAAACTACGCGCATACCAAAATTCATGAAGATCGGAGCTACGATACTCAAGTTATCGTCGAACAAACATACAAAGATACAAGCGCCAGGCCCGTCTACACTGGCTGAAATAAAGCTGAAAGTTTGTATGTGTGTATGTGTGTTTGTTACTCAATCACGCAAAAACTACTGTCCCAGAATAAGAGATAGGTAAGTACCAAAATAAAATAATCTTTTTGTATTTGTTGGAATTGGCTATAGCTACATTGGGCCCTACCATGCTCGTTTCTCGTTGTTTTGCAGGGCGATAGTAGCCCGACAACAGTCCTGCAAAAAATCGGTACCATGCACATGCTTAAACTGAACGATTTAGGTCTACTCTATTGTCTCTGGCCTGCAAACTCATCGAAACTGAATTTTGTTTGGCAGTCAGTTGACAAACAAAATTGTTGGACTGTTGTGTTATGTTGAATATAGTGCTAATTTTATAGATTTTTCTTGTTTTCGCGATTTTGTGTTGAAATAATACTCATTTTTCGTCTACCCTGAGGATGGAGCCTCTAAATTGGCTTAAAAACACATAGAATCGGCGGGCGTTGCAACAATGCTGATATGATACCTAGATGCTGATACCCAGAGATATGATAGATCTATTGCTGCCTAAGTAATAAAAACAATGTGATTAGATAATTATGTCGATGTCTTATATCAAAGAAGTACTCCCAAGAAGCCCCTAACTATTGAAGCTACGAGCCGCGGCAGCGCAAACCAGGGAACAATTGCTGCCAGGCATCAGTACCTACCAACTCGATTATTGCATAGATAGAGATACTTACCTCATTTTCCAGATATTGAAACATTGGGCCAAATGTAAAGTATTGCCACAGCTTACATAGTAGTTGGCGCCTCGGCGCTTGTAAGCTAATAATAAAAGAAATCCACATAATTTTTTTTTTATTTTTCATAATAACTTCCTACTTACAACACATAAAACGGATAGGTACCTACCTATGTATGTAATAAAAACAAATTGTCTAGGTACTTGCCATAGAAAACTAACGAACAAAAATGTTTATATATATACTAGCTGTAACACACGACTTCCACCGGTATTCTTAAACAATTCCTTCAACTTCCCTCGACTCTACTTATCCTCACTCCATAAAAATCGTATTCACAGTGGACAACTCTCCTCAAGTTCGGGGTGAGGAGAGAACTGAAACTTAATGAAACGTTTGACAGTAAGTCACAATGTTTCAATAAGTTTCCATCAAGTACCAAACTCAGTGCAGTAAAAAAAAATGCAATATATGAGATTGCCCAGTTTCCTGGAGTGGTTGGCTGCATTGACTGCACACATATACTTACCTATAAAAGCCCCATGAGACAACACACAGAGACTTAGAAATAGGAAAGGCGAATCTCTATAAATGTACAAATTGTTTATGAGGCAAACTTACAAAAATTTTGTAGCTCGGTGGCCAGGATCGGTCCATGACTATACAGGATATTTGCTAACAGCCCATGTTGCAAGCGACTTGAGAAATGTGATATTCAAGGCCTTCTTCTAGGTTTGTTTACTCCAGTATTAATCCCAAACAGATTAAAACTACAACCAGGCAAAAAACTACAAAATTTTTGATTCAGTAGTTTTAGAAACATGTATACTATAAATACTTTTCGTCAGATTTTTTACAAGTCCTTGGATAAACATCTTTAGATGCACTCTGTCTTTTAGAAAGTAGCCTATAATTAAGCACTAAATTGCATATTAACATTCTGCATTATTATAACATTAATAATTAGTAATCAGTTTGGTACAAATGTTACATAGGAGTCATACATAATACATAGACAGTAAGGATATCCTATTAACATTATAAAGCTGAAAGTTTGTATGTATGTTTGTTACTCAACCACATAAAAACCGCTGAACCTATTATGATGAAACTCGAAATATATGGATAGTTGCCTGAAATAACACATAGGCGTTTTATCCTGATATTCCCGCAGGGATCAGGACTTACGTGAGTGAAACCGCGGGGCGCAACTAATAAGGAAATAAAACTCTCTTTCATTTCAACTAGTTTTAATTGAGCAGCTTGCCGTTCCAGGCAAGTTTTTTTGTACAGTTTTGCTATCCATTTCCTCCTCTCTGCCAGCTTTAATCGATGGAGTTCCTATTCTCTCTCTTGTTCCCTTTTATAAGTAGCCTCCCGCAGGTTTAAACTCCTCTTGAAAAATCTGCACCTGAATATTTCTTTCTCCTTAAAAGATAAATTATAATTATATTATTTTCAATTTACGTCTGTTTTACACTGACTGCATGTTGCAGGCAAATATAAAAATTGTACTTATTATATATTTAGTTTAATTTAAAACACTATATGTAAACAAATAAAATTATCTAGGTAAATTATCATATAATATTCTACTTTTTTAAATAAATGATACAGGAGTGTTTGAACATGAGCACTATCTCATCTGATGATAGAAGTGATGATGCTGACTCATCTACAATCATACAATATTGACTACTTTTTACCCAAAAATTAGTTTTTGTTTACTTAAGGCATCACTAGTGTTTATTAATATTATATTTCAAGAACAGATTCATGGATTCAAAAACCCGCTCCCAACCCTGTGGGAGTAAGAGAATAATACATACCAAGTTTCATAGTAATCAGTTCAGTATTTTTTGCATGAAGGAGCAACAATTTTTTCTTACAATATCACTTACTAGTTTTTGAAGAAATACTTGTAGTCTGTGCTTCATTAGTCTCTTCAGTTTGGGCCAAATAACATTATACTCTTTATTGTCTAATTAACATCAGTGAGTACAGCTGTGTCCTGGCTTATTGATGAACCGGCTGACTTTTTTGGTGGGGCCCACCTCCAGTACGCAAACAGTCTGACGAGACATTTTCACTGCACTGAATTTAATTGTAACAAACTAATGCACAAGTCCGATGCCGAACAAAACCAGACGCAACGCAACGCAATGCAAAGAATGAATTGCGATGTAGGTAATTAAATAAAAATGAGCCCTTGTTTGCATCGTGTTTTTCATTTCTTACCGGCGAGATGTAAACCGATTATGGCCATTTGGAATTTAGCCAGTGTCAAGTTTTTTTTTTTAATAAAATGGCTTTATGTGATCACAAATTCTGCCAAGGACACGTAGTGAAGAAAGTACAAAAGATTTTAGGATCTTTCCTCGATTATACTTTTATTTTATTTATAAGTATTTTAAATTTGCAGAGTTTTGGCGGGAACGCGGTGAGGAGATGTGTTGCTAAGTTTTCATTTTTATGAAACCTAGTTCAAACGCGTGTAAATTGTTTAATTTCGGGGGCATATTAATCAATTTAGTTTCGTGTTTTTTATTAAAAATTTAGCAACACACAGAAGATGTGTTGCTAAATTTTTAATTATCATTAAATATCCGCGTTCCCGCCAAAACTCTTAAATTACTATTAAACCCTACGAGAAATAAATAGAATTTATACTTATTAGAGTTTGTTGATTAAACCTTTATTTATTTTGAGCATGAACTTTGAGCATGAGCAAAAGTTTTTTATTTTTAGAGTAGTAAATACTTGTGACACTATTATTATCCATAACGGCTTCGGAACGCGCCCTCACAGACATGAGAAGCTCTTGCCACGAGATAATTTGAGGGTGCGTTCCGAAGCCATGGTAGTTTTTTGAGGTAAGTAACTGGAAATAATGAAAATTAGAATTCAAATTTTTAAATTAAATTTAAAATAAAATTCAAAAGTACTACAATAACTCTAAAGTCTGCGTACATTGGAACTTTTTGATACAAATTATTATGAGGCGGTAGTTTACAATAACTTTATAGAATATAATTACATCTCAGTCAACCATGAAAATGCCAACTGTAAAGTTAGCGAAAGCTCTTGTACTGAGTAATAATGCCGTTATTAAATAAAACGCGAGTAAAACCCGGTAAATATTGTGTTTTATTATTATGCAAAATCGCGAAAACTAAAGACAAAATTAAAATATTTAATAAAAATGAAACCATCAAAACGTTTCCTTAGACTTTATTATAAAAACTTTTTAGAAATCTTCTCATGTAGGTACCTTCTTAGTACAGAAAAAAAACCTATAGATAGAATAAGTGCTTGTCTCTGAACGAGTTCTGAACCTATTTCATAAATTTTATTTAGTTGTATTAAACGTTGAACACTAATAAATTTAAAATAATACTGCTTTGAAAAATCATTAAATATTATTTACAATATATTTATGTACAAATAATATTTTTTTCTGACCGCATCTTCATTTTAAGTTGAACGACATAAGCACGACTTATGGGTGGTCATGGTACGAAATTCCATACAAAACGCGTTAAACGTCAGTGAAAACTGCACGACTTATAAGGTCGCTACTGCGCATGACTGAACGAGAACGCGACGAGTTCGCGACGACTTATAAGACATTGTGGTAAGGGCCATTATAGATAGTATAGAATACTCAGACCACAAATATTTTTATTATATAGTCTGAGTAGTATGAGTATTTGAGTATATACAATATCAATAACATTAAAAGGTTATTTCCGATCCCCAATCATAAATAGTCGAGCGTTTTTTGTTGAACATCAATTAAACTGATCAGATCACTCACATTAGCGAAGAACTTACTTGAGACAGAGGCCTCAATTTAATGACAAACAGTGAGTCACAGCAATTTAAGATATTCATATCATACGTACGGTGATTTAAGTACATGAACTAAATAAACTTTGTGACATTTAGATTATCTGTGACCCAACTGTTTAATTAAAACATTTGATTGGCTTCTCAAACATACACTGCTACTTAGTCTATTTATAATACTAGTAAGTAGTTACCTCAATCTTTGTGAAACATGAAGAAACCTTTATGTCCAGAATAAGGGCTCGAAAAATGACACTATATGGATCGCAAGCAACGCTGACAAGGTAAATTACTAGGTGTTCGCCCCGAACTGAGACCTCACGACCCCCTATCTCCCCAACCCCCCTACTGATCCGGCTCATCTTCCAACTCATAAATTCTATTGACCTAAACTACGCGCATACCAAAATTCATGAAGATCGGAGGCACGATACTCAAGTTATCGTCGAACAAACATACAAAGATACAAAGTTACAAAGATACAAGCGCCAGGCCCGTCTGTCTACACTGGACCTCACTCGCTTCGCTCGTTCGGTCAATGAAAAAAAGCAATTGATTGCACAATAATAGATTCCACATAGATTCCTTTCGCAGAAACTGCCGGGAAATTTGACTAGACTAGGTTTTTAAATAAAAAACAAATTGGCTACAGGCGGATACAATGGTATCTATTCTGTTGTTCATTTACCTAAACTAAACCTAAATTTAAAAAATTATATTTCTTTAATATGGCTTTTCCATTCAGACATTTGCCAGTATCAAGTATTATTAATATTTGCAAGTTGTTTTCATCGAAACAGTCAAGTCGTCATAGTTAAAGAGAAATTCTAAAATGATGACAGGTCTAAATAATGTTATACCGGCTCCAGCTCACGGCGAGAAGATTCGCCGAGACTACTCATCAGAACATGATTTTAGCCACACTCTCATTTTTCTCACTCGTGATCCCGAGAAATCCTTTGTCTCGGCCAAAAATACCGGCACCAAAAAGACAACGTGCGAACGCGAGATTAAGAAGACGAGAAACTATTCAACATTCAAGCTTCTCGAGTGTTCTCATAGGTTCTCGGCGTGAGTATAGAATCGCTTTTAGAGCTGTTAATCTCACATTAAGTATGGCACCAAGAGAATAGGAATACTGTCTAGAAACTTAATTTTAGGAATGTTTAGGTTAAATTTTAGGATATGGTGGCATCAGAATTGCTACCACTATGTCATTAAATAATTAATTTTATGTTTATCTACTACGTACCAAAGGAGTTATATTACTAGAACGCTATTATACAGTATTAGGTGCGCCCCGCGGTTTCACCCGCGTATGTCCCGTTCTCGCGGGAATATCGGGATAAAATGTAGCCTGTGTTATTCCCGGTATCCATCTACTTATATACCAAGTTTCATCGCAATCGGTTTATGAGTTTTTGCGTGATTGAGTAACAAACATCCAAACATCTAAACATCCATACACATACACTTTCACATTTATAATATTAGTAGGCCTATACACTATTAAAAAGGGACAGGATGTTCTAATGTAGCATTCTGTCCTTTTCTAATAATTAGGTATATTAGAAAGAAACAATAATTTTACATTATCAGAAAGGGACAGGATGCTCTAATGGAGCGTTCTGTCCCTTTCTAATAGTTATATTAGAAAGAAACAGCATACTCGATGTAGCGGAACACTTTTTAGTTCTACGTAAGCATTCTAGTTCTAGTAATATAACTTCTTTGCTACGTACAGATTGCACGTCCGAGCTAAAGTAGAAAGCGTTGAAAACCACACCGTCCATGTTAGGTAATCTTACTCAAACGAAAAATTACGCTGATTTATATCATAATAATCTCTGCGTAGGTAACGATCGATTATGTTTTACGGTTTTCCTAAAGAACATAACTATTATGGCAATTTCGTAAACTTTAAATTAGTTTTCGTAGTAAGTGAGGAAAACTCTATGTTAAGACTAGCGATGTTATAATGTAAGCACAAGCTTTGATCCACCCGTCCCAACACGGCAACCACGACATTTTGAGGAAATAATCTTTGAAATTTGATGGACCGGCGGCGGCTGGCAGTAGGGTTGCCATAATTTCAAGATCTGTGGTCAAGATGAACAAACGAGATTTCAGAATTGCTCTAAAACTTGTATATATCCTGAGTAAAAGTTGACATTTAATTGAAAATAGACTTCGAATCTGAAATCTATTCCATTATATATTGTAGTCCTATTTAATTAACTGAATGAGCAAAGATACTAAGGTCTATGAGTAGAGACCGACATGCATACATCTAACCCTGTATTTTAGTTGGGCGATTACTTGAGTACCGTTGAGTATTTTTATCATTTAAGAAGACAAGTCGTAGAGGTTAGTAAAATTACCGAAACCTGTTAGAGTGTAAATACATATAACCGAAATCTGTTAAGATGTTACGGTAATTATATTAATCGTTCAGTACACTAAATCACTGGTGACAATGAAACCTCCAGATTTACCACAATTATTTATTTCCTTAAATTTAAGAAATAAGCAATTTTGGTAGGTAGATATATAAAAGCGCGATCTATAATTATTTATCAGACATTTCATTTATAATGTGTGGTGTCCCCAACATCCAAGCCAATTTTCAGCTTAAGGCGAATTCTTGCAACCGAATATTATATTTTGATTGGGAAATATTATTATAAAATAATCTTATAATAAATGATTAATAATCAAAATTATGATAGTCTACGTAGAATACTTTAAATATACATTGGACCCAACTTTCTGAGTATATGTAAGTATACAATAACACATAGACTCTACACTACTCTACTCTTCATAGTGCATAGTGTGTTAAGCATACTTTAATATACGTAGTTGTGAATAATGACTCGGCAGGCAGGTGTTTTCAACTATTCATGCAGTGCACTGTGCAGTGTGCACCCCATAGGTAGCGCATCTACTAGTTTTGCAAGCTCTGACACAACCAGTTAACGCATACTCATAAGAACATCATTTTTGTATTTTTTAACTTACTTACGTTAAAAATGCATTATGCTAAAGTACTCCCATTTTCGACACGTTTCAAAATAATCATATTGTAAGTATTAGTATAAACCTCATAATTGAATAAATAATTGAGTATTTAGTATTACTCATTTGACGCAATTACGCTACGCGTGTAGATAATCTACGACAATATCTATTAACTTACTGATTTAGATAGCATTTAGACAGTTATCTAACTTAACAAGCATTCGTTTTTTTAATACGAAAACGGAGATAACAACGAACCCAACCTGTTTGTTACACATACATGATTGTTGAGAATATTCCACATGTATTGTCCTCGAAAACACTCGAAAAAACAAGTCATAGACAGATTTGACTTACAATCAATATCGTCGTCTAATATCCCTGAATCGCTTCTAGTGTCATCGTCGATAGGCCTGTGCCTGTGCCTGCTGCCCCTATCCATGTTTATACACAAATATTTCATTCCATTGACACATTACACTAAAGTTCCCGTTTCACACATATATTTTATTGTGTAAGTAGATCGGTACTGAAATTAAAACTGAGATATTACAGTCGCTAGATTAGATAGTAATGGAATGATAGTGAGTTGACTTATCACGATATTTCTATTGGTATATTTCCCCGTTTTCGTGTATTTCTTCACATGTAATCAGTACGCAGAGTCAACAGAGTTTAAAGTAAATAATACATACATGTTCGGTAGATAAATATTTTTTAAGTATCAATCATCTCAACAAGGTTCTCTGCTAATATTCTATTGTTTATAATAATTAATGAAGTTTAAGGATTAAACAGTCTGTAGCTACTTAGAATCATGATAAAAATATCAGTTGTAACAACCTGCGTTCATAATTTGGTACCTCCTCAAATTTACTCGACACTATTGTTTTTGAGTAATGTGTAACCGGATATCTCCGTGGTTAGACATTTCAACGCGATGTTTTTTATTTGAAAGGTAAATACGAGTATATTTTGATGACTAGTTTGTCGCATTAAGATTTAGTTAAGATCCTATGAGGATCTTCGGAATTATGAGCAGAATAACTACCCAAAATGCAGGAAATTACTCACTTTTGGACTTCTATTAATAGAATCGACTTAACACTACTCGATACAAAACACTATCTGTGGACAGTCTGTGGTACAGATTAATGGGGCACCTTGAGCCACCATTTCATCAAAAATACAGAGTTTATTTATTTAAAAAGAGTTTCTCTACGGGATGCAATTTGGAGAAATGGTAAACACTAACTATGTTTTCATTTCACCTTATTACAAGTGGATGGTAGGTAGATCACACCACTAAAGTATTCACAACTTCAATGTCAAATAATATACGGCGAGCGACTGTGCCTGCTCGACCGATCTCTGTCCACACCATTGGTTTAAGTGGACATAGAGGACACAGTGAGATTAAGCGTGCAGCCTTTATTATTAATAGGTGCTTATTGCCCTAGAAAATAAGCGAACCATGTTTTCATGCTAGTGGTCTACGTAGCGTAAAATGCATGCGGTGAAGCCTGAATTTTAAAACGATATAAGTTTCAAAATAAACCTTTAGATCTTAGAAAAATGGATGCCTATAGTAATAGATACATATTATTATAGTGTTACTAGTAATGTTTAGTAGAATATTAGTTAGATATCAAATAAAACGTAGATTCAACTAATTCGTGAATGAATAAGAGCAAGTAAAGCCATGCAAATGCAAATAGTGTGAAGATAACAACAGAACTTGGCGGTAAACATTGGCGTCCAAGGATATTGATTTATAAATCTCTTGCTTGAGCAATCCGACATTCCGACGCCTCTAATAGTGGCTCAACGAACACATTGTCATGCACACAATGTGCTTATACTTATGTGATCGATTATCATGAGTAGGTATGAGTCTTAATTCATAATCATAATGCAAAAACGACATTACAGACAATCCAACCAATTCTTTAATCACAACAACAAACGGACGAACTTAGATACGATTCGCCTACTAGTGCATCAATATATAAAACCATAGTGAACAAACGTACTATTTTAGGTTTATAAAATGGAAAATAAGACATAAACGAACATTCATAGATGAATGAGTAACGTGACACAATATTTAGAGTTATAAATGCTCACCTGCTGTTCTAGTATAAACGGGGAAATCTCCGTCGGAACGGCTGTGGGTGAGCATGGGTCCGTAGCACCGCCACGGCGGTCTGTCACGCGGCGCCCGCGGGCCCTCCACGGCCGTTCACCTAAGCCAGCCCATCAGCACATAAGAGTGGCACTAGGCCCTACATCTACCAAGAACCACTAGCTAACGCTGAGCTCGCTCGCGGGACACGCGTCAACTCGCCGATGGCGGCGCCACAGAAGCGATATCAAATCCAGACGGGACGCTGCGCGGCGCATCACACGCGCGCATCTCACCCTTCCTATATTTTCCCCGGCACCTCTCTACTCAAAAGTACCTACCTACATTTTAGCCCACAAATTAAACTATACAAAGGGTGATCGTTGTAAAAATAGGTTGTAGATTTTAATAAATATTCATAGATATGTAGTATACGGCATTCAACGCCCAGTGCGCGTTAGTTTTTCGGAGACAAATATTTCATTTACTTACTCAAATCTCCATTAGCAGACGCAGAGTCAAAGGGAATTGAAAGATTTCGACCGCCCTTGCCAACAGGATGTGCATCCAAATTATTTGTTTTGTCGTCAGTTTCACCTACAGATAAGAGACAAAGCTATTAGAGTTACCTAATATTTCTGATACAGTTACAATTAAGATTTCAATTCAATTTTTAATATAACTACTGATTATAATTTAATATTAAAGTTTTAATTTAAATAATTATATGGGCATAAAAAATACACAGTAGAGCGCTCATACACAGAATAGAGGGACTAATATAGCAACTTAACTGTACAAACGGCTGTAAGTTCATTTTAAATCGACAGTCTTTATATGAAACATATTGCCGACAGTTTACGTGTAGTTGCGTTGAGAGAACACCCGCCTGCGACTGAGAAGGTTGTGGGTTCGATTCCCGCAGGGAATCGAAATGTCGTCAAGGAACAAGTCTTGATGCTCAGCATCAGAGCTCAGCTCAGTGTATGCATCTCATGTATTTACAAAACAAAATATAGGTAAGTATTTTATCTGTTGTCTAGTCACAGTAATACAAGCTTACCAAGAGGCTAGATGGCACTGTGCACTGTTCACATATCTATTTAATACCAGCCGTGCCTTGTGATTTCATCGTAAGTGTATGTGAACCCGTGGGAATATCGGAATCACTGATCTCTCGATAATCAGGATATAACATAGCCTATATAGTTCTCCAGCTATCTACATGTCAGTTTCATTGCAATTGGTCAAGCAGTTTTTGTGTGAAGGAACAACAAACACATACACACAAACTGTATGGCTTTTATATTATACTATTAATAGGATTAGATATCTCTTTGACATCGAATCTGGTATTTAACACAGATCCAGTTTGTACAATGATCCTTTTAACCCCGCAGTAAGCTTTTGTTGTCTCTAGTTATAATTAGAGAAAAATAAAATTCAAATTATTTTGCTTTATGTAAAACATCAGGTAACTATTATAATTAGTAGGATGTGGGTAAGATTTTTACATAGACAACATACACTAAGTTTTCATAAAATCAGCTTTTATTTGAAACTTATTAACAAACATATTAAATAAATACATTCCACATAGGATTGTCTATGTAAGATACATAATCTGAATACTCCATATTGGCATGTATAGATCCTCTCAATGCTCTCAGCTTCAAATCTTTGTCTGACTTATATTCCATGATGTAACATTCTCTCCAGCTAGCATCTTCTCGAATTTGGAAAGTAGGAAAATCTCTTTTAAGCAAATCATGCCAAAAACTGTCAGACTTTAATAATGTTCTCATTGTGCTGCATGTTGCTGATACATGTAAAACATCTGTAACTGACAATCTTATCATAATTTTATGTAAAACTTCCTCTGGTAACCCGATAAGACTGGCACTTGCACAGCCATTAGAACTAAGTAGTCTGCTCTTTACTGGAGCTATAACTTTATTTTTAAGTGATATTGAGAACTGCTTTAAGTCTCTGAATATCATAGGAATGTTTGAAGATTGTGGAGAGACTATGTATCTGCTAATCGGTAAACATACCGAGTAAGTTTCTGACTCTAGGTCATTTATAACTGCATTAAGTAGAACCATAGCCCCCAGAGGACTCATTAGCACTCGCACAATATTATGAAAACTACTTTCCATGAATAGTGCTTCATAGATTCCAACTTCACTTTTCCATTTATTTAATTTCTCAGAATCTATTGAGTGAGATTCAATAGTTTGCAAGTCATTGTCAATGGGTATAAATCCATTTTCAATCATAGAAACAATGATCAGGACAAACATGTAGTCTTTCTGCAAGGTATCAGATCCTTTGTTTTGCTGAATGAGTGTCTTAATAATTTTTTCCAATAATGTAGGTACTTCATCAAGTGAACTTTCTTCCAAAATTATGCCCATTATTTGCTCAAGGTGAATAGGTTTTCAAGGTAAACACAAATTTTAAAGTTTATTTTTGTTTTTCTTGTAACCTCATTATGAGTCAGATGTCAAACTGACATTTACTCATGTGACCACAGATTATACATAGTTTGTACCTACCTAAATTAAAGACATGCATTTTTGATGATTTTAATTAATGTTGTTTTTAATTGGTTTAAGTAGGTGACGAAGTAAATATATATGATGAGAAAAGGTAATTATTAATGTTAAAATGAGGACATAATTATGTAGGTTTACCTAAAACTTGTGAGATCACAAATAGTATGTAGGTAAGTACCTATACAAATGAGGAAATGTTTTACCTCAAAATCAACACTTTCTATAAACTGAAAGGTTACAATGTGGGTTTGTTATTCTCTCTAAAGCTAAATATATATAATATAAATTAATAAATGTATTTTTTCTACATTACTTTTTAAATGAAATGATCCTTTATATTCGAGAGTGAAATACCTACACAACTAGGGAACAAATCTTTTAAATTCAGTAGAACAAAATTTACCGGACAACAACTAATTGAAGGCTACATTGTATTAAAAATTAACAAGGATCCTATAGGACCTTGTAATATGATACCCTATGTCGTTATAAGTAGGACTGTGTATCCAAAGCAAAAAGGCTGACGGTGTTACAATAACTTCGTGCTACAACTACTAATCTAATAGAAAGGTTAGTTTGATTTTATTCATCACCAAAGTTATGCCAAGTGCAACAGCTTTAGTAGCAAACAGAATGAATTCTTACCAAAACTATCACAGTTATTTTGCTTCTTGTTTTTCTTCAGGGACCCATCCAACTTGTGATTATTTGAACTTTTGTCGCTGTCATTAGCCATTGAAAGATTTCACAATTAATTTATTGGTTGAAATATTTGAGATGCATTTTAGTCACTTTTAATCCATATTTCTGTTAATATGTGTGTAAAATAGCAATAAAAGTTCAACAAAACATTGAAATTTAGGAAAATAAAATGTTTACACTTCTCACTCGACTCCTCACTTCATTCAACAACTGTTGATGCGTTTCATTACCATATTTTATTTCCAAAGTTGTAACTCAATATTTAATTTGAAAGCTATAGGGTTTTTGTGTAGTTTGATTAGTGAAATAATATACTTATTTATTGTGAAAAAATATATTTAGAGACAAAAAATGTATAAGCTCGAATAAAATTCAACATATGCAATGTTTATTAATTCAGTTAAAATACATTTATTACCGAAATGAAGTTTTTGAACACATTTTTGTGACCGATCCACAGAGTATAGTAAACAGTTAATTTCACAGACCGTAGGAGATTTTTACTTTTCTTATTTAATCTGTAGTCTGAATGTAGTTCTTTGTTGCAATAGAATGCCGGGGCTTCACCAGTGGGCAAATGTGTTCGAACATTGTTAAATTCAAACAAATATGTGAACGAACACCATAGGAGCTGAAGCTAAGGCAATTCTCTTGTTACTGGTAAATACATTATGTAGCCGGGAATTTGCTTACATATAAAAAAAATATTTCGATGCCATAAAATACAAATTGACTTCGTTCGAGATTCATTTTTTTAATTCGTAGCAATATTGCGAAATTTCGCTTTGACCGTAAAACCGTGGCATAGAATAGGGGCAACTGTCAAATAAGACTATTCCTCCTCATCTCTTACCATGAGTGTCGAAAAAGGCGACGACAGCGAAGATTGCCGACCCTAGAATTCTAGCCACACAGTGGTGGGTAAGTTAATTGGTACCAAGGAGAGTTGGTATCGGGCAGGTCGAGTGGCCAGCCGTGTTATACATACAGCGCCAAATCGATTTGCAGGACCCACAAACCCCGAACTTCAGAAAGGAATATAAAGAGATAATCGCTCAGATAAGGATTAAGGAGGAATATTTCCCGTCATTAATCCAAATAAAATACCCCCGCTTAAAGATGTTTCACATCAAATATTTGCAACAATGTGGTTATCCATTCATTGACGATCTTTCAACGAATAGCGTCCTTCGCTGCATATTTTCTTGATTTTGCTTCATTGGTTGTGGAGCGAGAGGGGATAATCACCACAGAACGACTCTGTGGTGATTATCTATCATTCATATGTATGATTCATTCATTCATTCAAATCACAAATCCGATGCAAGAATTGTGCACTCGCTCGTGCTTCATCGTCTGCAATTTTGTTTCGGTTTGTGTTGTGTGCGTGCGACCATAACTCAATAAAAATTATATTTGCCAAAACAACGACATTCTACAAAATAGTGTTGTTTTAAATACGGAGTATAGTTTTATCCAAAGTCCCACAACATTAGAGCTTGCTGATGTGATATCTTGAAATGTCATCTTATATGGCAGGTGTTTTCGATTTAGATTTGGATGTGGACACTGTTACAGTAGCAGATTCAGACGAAGACGATATCATCGAAATTGATGATGTACGTATAATAAGCTCTATAAACGACCTTTTACAGAAATTCTCTCAACTACTTAACCTAAAACCTTGTGCTATATTCTCATGATGGTCAAGGATAAAATATTTCGACTCAATTGTTACACCTTGATACCTGCCATCCGTTTTGTGGCGACATGCTGCTCTATGGTGCATAGTAAATTAGTATTGAATGGTTCAAATAGCTTTTTGTATTTTATGATAATACCATGTCCCCATTTGCTATTTGTTTTAAAAATACCATGCAATTTCAGGTCGACTACGATCCCGAACTCGTCAACACTATTGTAGAGTAAGTTTTAACACTAAAATAGAAGGTAGAAAGTAAAATGAATATTCTTGAATGTTACATTTTTATAATTTTGGTTCTAGAGCTGAGGGTTCAGAAACCATACAATTATCTGAAGACAATGTGAACCCTGGCCAATGCAAGCGTCTTGGGCCTCAAGACTTTGAACTGCGAAAAGTACTAGGAAAGGGTGGCTATGGCAAAGTTTTCCAGGTTCGAAAGATCACAGGACCTGATGCCGGTGCACATTTTGCTATGAAAGTGTTAAAGAAGGCTTCTATTGTACGCAACCAAAAGGACACTGCTCACACCAAAGCTGAGAGAAATATACTGGAGGCAGTCAAGGTAATTTGGAAAAAAAATATATTATTTACTTTTGCAATAATGGATAGGATTAAACTCAGTTTCTGTTTTAATTTAATATTTTTAGCATTTTATCAATACTCTGATTTGAGATCTTTTTAAAACTCTGAATAAAGGAAAGTTTCCTTTTTTCTTTCTTCAGAGATCTGAAATTATGAAAAGAAAATATTGCATTATGTTAAATAAGTTTATTAAATGAATTATGTTGAATCTTTTCCTAATATTGTTAAACTAAGTCTGCAGAATATACTTAATACAGTTAATAATATGTATTGTTAGACCTAGTTATAAACTGTTCACAAATTATTCATTTAACTTTCAAACTTTTAATTATGACAAAATAAATATATATAAGAGTTATATTTTATTTGAATAAATTTTTCAGCATCCATTCATAGTGGAATTAGTGTACGCCTTTCAAACTGGTGGCAAACTCTACTTAATATTGGAATACCTTAGTGGTGGTGAACTGTTCATGCACCTCGAACGTGAGGGAATATTCCTAGAGGACACTGCATGGTATGTTTACTTATAAAATACACCATTTATTTGTAGATTTGAACTAAAATAAGTTTTTATTAGACATTTACAATATTATAAAGTAGGTACTAAAGTTTAAAATAATTAATTAATGAGAAAAAATTAAATAAAATACAAAAAGCCTTAAAACTACAAAACAACATAATTTAAAAATAAAATAAAATCAAATTTAAAGAGATTTAGCCAAACAAGCCGGCACCCAACATCCCCAATACAAAGCTGCCAAGCAAACCAGCTGCGTTGCCACGCTGGATGGCAATCGACAGTCTCTGCATCAGGAATGCCCCGGACCGACTATCCAAACCCCTATCACGCAGACGGCGACCGATTTCCCGGACAAAAGCCACACCCTCACATCCCCAACCACCGACCGTCTCAACGGCCAGGGGAACAAAAATATAGCTCGGGGTTAGAGGAGCAAATCAAATCTAGCTTGTCAAATTATAAATTAGGTCATTATTTGACTAGACAAAGTCTATGTAATCAGGACAGTGCAGTGACTGATTGATTACAATAGAAACATTACAATATCTAGTTGTGTGTGTAGTTTGACAAATAATTTATAAATTACTAGCCTTGTCACGCTGTTTCACACGCCTGATCCCTTGGGAATTTCAAAAAGTAAATTCTTGGCAGATTTTTTATTTGTATGTTTACTTAGCCTAATCTTTTCATGGTTTGAGCCATGTTGATAGTTGGTACAAACAAGTGGGTACTACAAGCAATTTTAATTAGCAGTTTTAATACAATTGTCCATTACCGCCAGGGTAATGGACAATAGGGCGTCAGCCTATTTATTTTACTAAGACTATTTGCTGAAAATATTTTAAAGGAAAAATTAATCTTCGAAAATTCAGATTGAGGTTTGAACTCGCGTCTCTGCGTCAGTGCCGTAGTGCCTTAACCAACTTTTTGAAAATTTTTTTTCCTTTAAAAATATTTTTAGTAGATATGCCTTGGGCAATAAAAACAAATTACGAAAGACTATTTTGGTTATACTCGATTATTTAATTTATACAGATTTTGTATACAAATTACATGATTATTTTGAAATATCTTAAAAATATAGTTCTGAGTGTGTTTTCATTAGAGGGAACACACCCTCTGATGAAACCGTGAGAAACTCATGGGAAGCACAACTCATCATTTTTTTCTTTTTTGTGATTATGTGTAGAAAATGTAGTAGTAGGTACTTATGTGTAGCTACATGGTGCATTTGTTACCTACTATAGAAAGCTGAAATAAAAGCTGACATAACTTATTTACGTTGTCGGCGCGGGCGGGGCGGGGCGGTCGGTGACACTAATAATCCGTATCTAAAAATAATTATTAAATGTCTATTGTTTTTTTTCTAGCTTCTATTTGTCAGAAATTATATTGGCATTAGAACACTTGCACAGCTTAGGCATAATCTATCGTGATTTGAAACCTGAAAATGTGCTGCTTGATGCACAAGGCCATGTCAAACTCACAGACTTTGGACTTTGTAAGGAACATATTCAAGAAGGGATTGTTACACACACATTTTGTGGTACAATCGAATATATGTAAGTACAACATTTATTAATTATATGTTATTAGAGCTTGATAGTTTTTATATGAATTGTTTTCAAAACAGTCCAAATTTTGGATACATCTCTCTAATTTGTCATGAACTGTTTGATAAACAGTAAGCATTGCCAGCACCTTATTGGAACAACAAGTTCATAAAAGGAGAATTTCTTTTTTTTGCCTTGCAAATAAGCAAGTACAAGATTATCACAATTGGGTAAGGAACCCTAAGGGACCGTCTCCACGAGCGTTAGAATCGCGGCGATATTATAGTCGAGCCACTTATTGCTAGACAATCTCTCTGAACGTGTCTCCACACGGCGATGTTAACGCGGCGGTGCGTTGTATAGAAATCGCCGCAATTCTAACGCTCGTGGCGACGGTCTCTAAAATGAACACTGGACAGTGGTAAAAGAAATCGCGGTAATGTATCCTTTAACTTTTAAAAATCACTTTTGTTGTATTTTGCCTTAAGTATTTTATTCTCTTTTTGTTTTTAGTATTTGTTGTTATGACGGCTACAACATTTTCACATGGTCTGTGTATTTGTTGATAACAATCGTAACTTCCTTCAAAATGTTTCAGGGCTCCAGAAATCCTAACACGAAGTGGTCATGGTAAAGCTGTCGATTGGTGGAGTCTTGGAGCATTAATGTATGACATGCTTATTGGACAGGTAATTGTAAAACTTCTTTCATTTAGAGCAAATAATTTACGTATTTATCCTAAGGTCGGTCATCCTGCTAATATTTTTAAGGTGAAGGTCTGTATTGGAACTCGGTATGCAAATAGCTGGCGAACTAAGTTAACACACATAGACTACGTTTTGTCGGTGATACCTCTATTTTCGCACTTTAATTAGTGTAATAAATTGAACTACTTAAAACAGTGCCATACAAATAAATAACCACACACAGAAATGCCTAAATGAAATAAAATGAATCAATGTCTGTGGATCTAGGTTATACAGATGATATTGTAGTTCAGTTAAATTGTATTCTGTAAGCTCTAGTGGGGGAGTTTTGGGCAGTTCTAATCTACTCCACCTTTAAAAAGGGATTATTAACAAGGTTGAGAACCATGTATTTATATATGTATCTGTTTATTTCAGCCACCATTCACGGGAGATAACCGTACCAAGACAATAGAGAAGATACTGAAGGGTAAGCTGATGTTGCCGGCGTACCTGACCCAGGACGCGCGCGACCTCATCCGACGCCTCATGAAGCGGTCGGAGACGCAGCGCCTGGGGGCCGCCGGGGCCGCCGCCGTGCGGGGACATGCCTTCTTCAAACACGTGCACTGGGATGACGTGTTTGCTAGAAGATTGGAACCACCCATTAAACCGAAATTGGTAATTATCTCTAACTGTAATCAGAATTACTACAACCCTGTATTGACCATAGTACTCTAAACTCTGTATCCTTACTAATATTACAAAATGCGAAAGTAACTCTGTTTGTCACTCCCGTGGGAACGGGACTTAAGCGGGTGAAATCGCGGGGCACAGCTGGTAGACTATAAATCAATAGTCAAATAGTTAATTTCGTTCAGATATTGTATACAAATAGGCGTACATAATCATTTCGACACGTCAACTTATATTAATTATGATTTTAGTGTGGTTTCGGAACGCGTCCTCCGATGACAGGAAACCACAAGAAACTCACGGGTTTTATTATTTGTTGTTGACAATTTGTTGTTGTCGTACCTATTGTGATTTGATGGAGTTGTAGGTATTTTTAAATGATTTAATGTTGTTGATTGTATTACAGACTAGTGAAGATGATGTGTCGCAGTTCGATACTAGATTTACTTTACAAACGCCGATCGACTCACCAGATGAATCTACACTCAGCGAAAGTGCCAACCTTATGTTCCAGGTATGTAAATTGATACTACTTTCTGTTTATTATGTTGAAATTATTCATCATATCGGCATTTATTATGTTCGTTTTAGATTTAGAAAGTGTATTCAGCCTAAATGTTCTAGTTCTTTGAGGTTCCTCACCTCAAGAGTACAAGACATACTAAACTACTACTAGCTTTTTACAAACGGAAGAACGATCAATCATTTTCGCAATTTAGCACCTACTTAGCCTAAATCTGAAGAGTCATTTAAATATAATATGTGTTCACTTTATGTCCACACACATGATAATGATAAGTGAGAAATCAATGAACAATAATTTATTATTACATTGCTTTCTAGTAAATTCATATCATGCTCGTAATTTCTAATACTACTATTATTACGCAGATAAAAATGTAATCTTGTCTGGTTTTGTTTTATTTACCTAACACTTGATCGACGTTAGACGATCTAATGAAGTACCTACAGCCACTTTTGCATAACAATAATATTGGTGCACAAATTACAAATACTTTATTATTTTTAAAGAATAATATTTGCCAGTGTGCAAGTGTGCATTAAACAACTGTCTAATAAAAATACTATAAAATTAGATTATGTACGTCTATATTTACGTAAACGATTTGATGACGTTTTTAGTTTAGCATTTTTACAACTTAACACCTACGTTTTACCACGGAATACATAATACATAGAATAGTGTAGGAGTCAGTCCATATTATGTGATATTTAACCCTAGCTAGTTGTCTTGATCTTGCTCTCCGCGTGATGTATGCAAGTGACAACTCACTAGTTTTTCACAACTTAACTCACTTGCAAAAGTTGTGTTATGGTGATTACACAACGAATATAATTCTTAGATTTATTTTTCTTTTCTAAATAAACACATACTCAGACTAGAAATAAACACTTATTTCTAACACTAATGGTATTAAATACTCGTTCCCGGCTGGATTCGAACCCCTTCCGCTTTGCAGTCGGGTATTCTCCCAACATGCCATAGAAGTCGTAAAGTGTGTGTGACGTAAGTTTAGTGAAAAAAATTCATTAATTATGTTGCTGAACTATCGACAGTTTGACAGTCGATTGCTGACTTCGAAAATCATCTATAATATTGATAACTAAGCTTGGTGCAATACTATGGCCGCACTGCAATACTATCAAATCAAATTATTTATTTCAGCAACAAGGCCATAATGTTACTATACAGAAATCCTAAAACTATAGTTTGTAAAAATACAAGTTATTTATATTGTGTGAGTCCTGACCCATTTTATCCAGATCGGGCTGTTCAGTCGCTGAGCGATTGCCATCAATCATTTGGCTATTGGTAATACCCCTCACCCTGGCCATCATTGATCACTATCGATATATACTATTGCTTTGACACAACTATCGATAGTGAACTGTCGAACGGCAACGCTAGTTAATGAAGTACCTAATTGTAACCAGGGTTTCACGTACGTGGCGCCCTCTGTAATGGACGAGATCCACAAGCCGCGCGTGATCACGGCGCGCTCGCCGCGTCGCCCGCGCCCGCACCACGGCCACCACCACTTCGCGGTCCCGTCGCACGCGCACGCCCACGCCCATGCCCACGCTCAACAGGAGGACCTGATGGAGGTCCAAGGTCTACCCATATTGTAGGGTACGTACCTTTATTAGGAATAATTTATACCTAGCTAAGTTTAATTAATAATGTTATTGTCAGTTTCTGTTTTTACATTGCGCTACTCGAGCTATAAGGGACTTGTTCTGGCGCATTATGAGTGCCGCAACAAACAGGGTTGATTGATGTTTCCGTCTGTTGCTTATTTAATAACATGCAAGGACTGTCCCTTAGGGAAATTTCGAACGGGCTTGCTAACCAAAAAATGAACAAATGAATATTTTGTACTACTTAATTTCAATTACGTTTAATTATTTTAACAAATTACTATTCGATATACCGTTGGTCAAAATCAAGCGTTGATAGACTCCAGAGTTGCTCTACACTGCTGGATATTATAGAATTGCAAACCACACCTACAGCACGTTTACTCGAATTCGGACGACGCGTCGTCCAAAGTAAATTTATCGGAAGTCTATGCGTTCGTCCAATTATACTTTTTAGCTAGCCTCTGTGCAGAAATACATTTAAATTGATCTCTGCTGCATCAGAATGATTGCATTAAATCTATACAGATGAGTTTGTTACATTATTACAGGTCAGCACAACACAATGTAGCAGGTTAATTCTAAACTATTAGAATAGTAGACAATAATGTAAATGAAGCAAACACATCTGTACAAATAATACTCGAGTAGCCATTTGTAAATACAAAAAACTAAAAATATTTTTCTGAAAGTGATTATGAAAGTCTATAATAGAACATGGTTATGATATTATGATGTAGGCATGTGGGGTTAGATAGTTCTCTATATACTTTATTGGATCAAGTAATACTAATTTGTAATCCAGTGTGCTTTGAGAAGTTTGAAATACCTAATCATAAAATTACGAGTGTGTCCACATTAGCTGTATCACAGCTGTATCAACTCGTTATTTGATAAATTTAATGTTAATTTAGTTAATCTACTTTATCTTAGTTAAGTTAGTATAATAATTGGGTTTTCTACATTTATTGGAACTATCATTAAAACTTTATTTCATGGATTGAAGCTTGTAAAAGTCTTGAAAATTAAATTGCTATTTTGTTTGAACTAAAAGTAATAAATGTGAAAAAAATATATATCGGAGTATTAAAACTATAAAAATTAATTGTTAGGTATTCTTACTTTCTTCAACTAATCTTTTCTTCATTTATAGATTAATAGGTAAAGGTCTTGTGTGTCTACTGAAATTTATTCTAAAGTTATTCTATTTAAACTGTACAACTTATGTCTTCGCTAATAGTGGCGCACTTTTTTCATTTCGAGCTTATTAATTTGATTTTATAAATACTTGAAACAAAACAAATCATCTACCTACTTATATTGGGGACGGTTAGCCCCCATTTTCTTGTTTAGAAAAAAATGATAAATTTGAATATCTAATTACAAATGCAACTTTAAGCAATAGAAATGTTATAATTATTTCGTTTCTTAAAGGTACTTACCTACATTTAAGAGTCAATGATGTTACGATTGCAGTTCAGTTGTTAGTGATTTGTACATTGAAATACAATCAAAACTTTATTGACTCTAAATATATATACTATATACCTATACAAATGAGCTGAATTTTCGATTGCAGTTCAGTTGCAATTGAAACGCAAATTGAATTAAAATCAAATTTTAGACAGTTCTATTACAATAATCGGGAGCCTACATCACGTTATCTGAAAATTGAGTAATACATACAACAACAAAAAAGTAAATTAATAAAGTATATGTTTAGGCCTCTGTGATTTAGGCACAGGTATAAAGTAATTGATTAGTGCTTACCTGTGTGACTTATCGCCAGGGGGCAACTCTCTACTTCCATGGTCTATTTTATGTTGTATCCCACATAGATATTCCTAGATTGTTATTTTCAGTTCTATTTTAGTAAATTCTTTTAAAAGTCCATTTACCTACTAATTAAATAGACTACACTGACATTTTAGAAAAAAAAAACCTTTCTTGAGAAAATTGACTGTTACTCTTGGCAGTTTAGTCCATTTCATTAGAAGATGGGATGTAGTTTGTAATACTTAATGAATTTAAGATGTTTGTAACAAAACATTGTAGTAAATTAGTAATTTTAAGTTATTTTTTCTTTTTGTAAACTTACACACAACTAACATAATAAATACATTTTTGATTTGATTTCAATATTGATGACTTGGTAGGTTTTATTTTACTTACAAAAAATCTTTAATTTGTGGCTTAAAATAAAAACTCGTATTTTTATAGCAATGTCGAAGCCTTGCTTTGTGTTTTTTGTCAATTAACTACTTTCATATCACAATGTTAATATGTTTGCTATATTGTAACGTGTTTGATACCATTATATTTGGTATGTTCTTGCATGAGAGAAAACAATTAATAAATTAACATTTTCTTTAGTAAAATCAACAAAAATCTTACTTCCATATGTCTAATAAGTGAATCACCTATAATACTATAGTTTAAATGTTATTTATTATATTTATGCTATTAATTTAAATGTAATAGCTTAATAACTATTATTTGTATGGCATAGTAAAACAGTACAAGATCCGATAATGGTGTTTCCACAGGTCCAATATTTACTGCTATAGAGGAACTGTTAATTAAGTAGTGCTGGATTGGTGCAACCTGCCTTATTGCAATCAAAAGCATTAAATATATGAAATTGTTCAATATGTTATTAGAAATACATAATTGTATATAATTGACTGAAAATTAATCTTGTTTTCTGGCCTAGATTAATGTTTGCATAAAACACTTTGAATTAAGTGTGAATTCAACTACCAAAAGATGTCCTTTTATCAGTAAAATAATGGTACCGTTTTATACTGCATATTAATATTGTACATTTTATACAAGTTACCTTAGACTAATCTTGGTAGAACATGTTGGTGTAATAAATAATAATTAAATGTTCTAACTCCGATGATATGACAAAAATAATATACAATATACCTTGTTACCATGCTTCATGAATTGAATGAATAAAAAGGTCATTTTTATTTTGTAAATATTGTTTTATTATTGGCTCCTAAAAGTAAACCGTGGTGAAGTATCTGTAACATTTTACTGGGATCAATGAACTGATGGAAGTTGAATTCTTGCAGACTGTTAATAAACATCTACAGGATGAACCATTTCGATGGGCTTCTGAAAGGAGTCCTATCAGCAACACGGTATGGTACAAAAATATAGGATGTTTAGTTTTTTGCTAAATTGAAGACAAGGTCCGATTCCTGGTTAGGGTAACCATGCATAATTACAACTAAATAATACTAAAATTTCAAACAGCTACTTTTGTTACTTTGCGAGATACGGATGGCTCCTCAATTCAGATGTTTAGATTGAGGTGCCACTTTTAAACCGATATAACTTTTGACCTATTTTACTACAAAATCCAGCCTATTTTACTACTAAATAAGGGTGTAATTTTACTTTAAAACCATGACTTGGCTCCTTAATCCATACGGACATAATTACATGTTTAAAAAATCTAATAATGCCATTTTAGTTTTTGTCAAAATGAGGGACGCGAATCTTTTCAGCATTTTCGCTATCTCTTATAGTTTAGGATATCCCCTGAAAACCCATAGAAATGGGTCACCTGTATATGAGGTACATCTAGCGTCTAGCAGTTATATCTTAACACTTAGTACTTAGCAACATTGTCCAGTAAAATTGTCGTCCGAATTTATGGATGCCGGATGCGTTAAATCCGGTAGCTTTAATTTTTTGCAGATTTTTTTTGTGACCTCGAGCGCCGAACGCAACTATGTCAAACATCGAAAAAAATTGCGAAAATAGCGGCCATTTTTTAAATTTTGGCGATTATAACCCTAAAGAACTGGTTTTTAATAGTATCTTTTCAGGGCGTTTAAAAAGTAGACTAAATTTTCCACAATATGAGACTAAAGTTGTTTCTGTAGACCCAATAGTTTATGAGATATAGCCTATCAAGGTAGGTATATCATTTTTTTAACTTTGCATATTTTCTTAGTATTTTAGACATCACTCGAACAACTCCAGCGGCGGTATGAAGTTCCAATTACGGTTGCTGCTGTGCTTACAAAATCCTGCACGTGTGCCTATATCCCATAATAACAGAGTCGCAGCCCTACAACACATCTTGCGGTTGAATGAAGGGTTATGGGACGCATGCAACTGCAGGAAGACAGGATTAAGTTAGTTATTTTGTTAGTTAAAACCTCATTCACTATGTGGCTTAGTACAGACAGATTATGTATCCATGTAGATATCCATAACTACAGCTATAACGTCCACTTACAACAATGTCTGCGTTAGAATATCCGACCCGAGTTTAGTTTATCAATTTAGTTACAAGCATAGCTAACAGGTGTCGCTACTAGCGCAACAAACAGCAAAATAAAAACTTTATTACCTATCAACTCGGATGGCAACTTGTAATTTCAAATTCATATTCTAAATATTTTATGATTGACAATACCGTCAATACCTATATTATCAAATTACAATAACACTAAATCTTTAAAAAAACTTGAGGAATGAATGGGGCTCGAACCACCGCATATTGAATCTCAAAGCAAGGTAGTTAACCAGTCTGCTAATCCAGCTTTAACAAACGTAATGAAATAATAAATCTATACCAGCAAACGGCTACTTGTTTATCTACCTACAAAATATTAATATAATGAGTAAATTGTGGGTAGTTGTAACAAATTTTAAATAACTGACCTTTTTACATAGAATCATTTAACACAACAAACGAATAAACCATTGTAGTTACTGTGCATTTCTTTCTTTTTTTTTAGTTTCATTTAAAATATGTTGTAGTGTTATGTAATAAAGAAAACAATTAAATTACATTCGTTAAATCTAACGGTGAGTTAAAATATTGTTGGGAAACTGATCATGTCTATTCAATGTCAAAAAGAAGCATTAAAATTAATAACCTGGTTTATCTACTTACAGAGAAAAACAATCCGGCTATGGGTTAAATATATGGAGAACCGGAGACCCAGTAACGACATAAAATGGCTTGTGGGGTCAAATGACTTCAAACTGGGACTTATCAGTGGTCAAGCGAAACAAAAGAAAATCTCCAGAATCTAGTGACATCAACTAGGGAGTGGATGAGTGGAAACAATTTGTGCCACAATCGTGAATAGCACGAAAAATAGACTTCAACAAATAATTAAAAGTTAAAGTAGGCCTTTAATTTATTAAAATATTGTTCTGTTGGGTGTTTTTATAAAAAGTGTTTGCATTTAAAAAAATAAGATGTCACAAGTGATGTTATTGTGTATTTGGTAGAAAATGTATAATATAAATACGTTTCTACCTATACCATACATGTAATTCACGAAATTGGCATTATTGCAAAGTAAGAATTTTTTTATAGAACCACCCACAATACAATAAGTCTTGTAAGGCGTTGTTTGTAAGAATAAAGTTTTAAAAAACATTAGTTTTCTTATTTTTAAGGTTAAGTGTAACTTATACTTATATAAATCATACAAAAGCAAAAATAATATATAAAATGTAACAGGTAAGCCCTTTTAATTCGAAAGGGGGTTGTTCTAGACGTCTAGGCAAACACCTTTTGTTCAACGAGTTTTGAAAATTCGAACTTTTTTTTTGAAAATTTTGAGATTATGTTTCACTGGAAAAACAGCTGTTTTTGAAAATAAAAGTAATTGAAGGTTTGATTGTAGTAGACCAAACTAAATGAAAGAACAACATAAGGTCAATGACCTCGAACTCTAAGAAACAGCTGATTTTCAAGTAAACTTTACACCTAAATTTTTCGAAAAGTACTTTGAATTTTCAAAAGTCGTAGAACAAAAGTTGTTCGCCTAAACGTCTAGAACAACCCCCTTTCGGATTAAAAGGGCTTACCTGTTACATCTTGTATAAGTTATCTATCACTTAATACATAAATTCAATCAAAAAGAAATACTGCAGTCAGGTTTCGGACTCGGTAGTGTCTGTCACTCAAATCCATATAAGATACCGCTGGACCAAATGATTATTAGAATTATGATCTAAAATAACTAACTGTTGATAAGCCGTTTCGTTGTAAGTAGACGTTAGCTGTAGCTATGGATATCTACGGTGGTTACTTTAATCATATTCTGTCTGTACAACGTTTGCATATAGCCGGAACCGGTGTTCATGGTCGGCAGCTATGATGACTAGAGACATGTTACATCGTCGCGGCAAGACGACGCGTCGTCTTGGCTCCAAGAAGATTGTGGACTTGACTAGTTTTTGCTTTGATATATCAAAACGGTCCTGTTGGAACTCAGTTGGATCCAGTCTGTCCTTATCGAACTAACACTAAAGTGAAAAAAAGGACGAACAGGGGTCTTTCCTTAGATCAAGCAGGACCGTTTTGTTGACGGAAGTATTTCTAATGATGATGACAGCATTTAATCGATGGTCGTCATCATGAAAGCTACGTCTATCTGCGACGAGTTGTTAGGCGACGAGTCGCTAATGATCTAGAACTGTCAAAGGGAAACATTATGGAGACATTCAACCGGAAATTCCAAAGAGTCCATGGTTTTTCAAGTTCCGTCAATTTTACAAAATAACAACTAGTCGTCTTCGCCTGGGTCATATTTGTTCCCCAGTTCACCTTGCCAAATTGAGGATTAGGGATCACTCTGTTTGTGAATGTGGACTTGAAGATGGTACAACGGATCACATTTTCTTCAACTGCCCTAATCAGAATTTATCTCTATGATATCCTCCCTAATGATTTCCCTCGTCCTTCATCTATGAAAATCCTCCTATCTCTAGCATTCTCCCCTTTTATTAAAACTCTAGCTAAATACATTCATAGAAATAAAATTAAACTTTAGCTAGCTGTGTTGTTTCTTTATTTTATAATTTATATGTTATCTATTATTTACGAGTTATTTTAGTTATAAATAAATAAATAAATATTGCACGACATGTCGAAACTGGACTTATATTATTCATTTCACTATTATTGGTACAATTGCAGCCTTGTGGCAAGCAGAAGCCAATAACTAAGAAGAAGAAGATTCGCTTATGTTCCGTGCAATCTTTTATTGTTTCCAATTGTGCTCGTGTAAAATTAAAAGCATTATGTTGCTTTGTCATACAATTTGCTGGTTCTGAACTATTCCCAAATTAAAACCCGCTAGCAAGTCAGGTAGCGCCTCAAATTGAAGTTGCAAGATTTTGCCTGGACCGACAAACAAACAAAAAAAATAAGAGCGCAATAATTAATATTCATTAACTATAATTTCTATGTAAATAGAATTATGCAAGCCGGTCATCTGTAAAGAAACCGGTAGATGTCGCAACGTGCCTCAGTCAAAGAACGAAGAGATGCAGTCCATAATTTCACGACGACAGAGCAAGAACCTTTGGCGCAATTGGCGAGCGCATGAAACTCGGTTGCAGGTTCAAGCCCTGTCAGATGCAATTTTGGAAAGCATTTCTTTAATTAGTCATCAAAGTCTAGGCAACACTATAAAAATCAAAGAAATAAGAGTATTTATACTCTTACTTCTTTAATTTTTATTATTAACGTGGGAAAAATGGCCGATATTTTAGCGGTTATTTCGATTTTTGACATAGTTGCGTTTGGCACTGGAGGTCAAGAACTTGGTTTATTCACAAGGTCAACATCATCAATAAGCCTGCAAAACTTCTCAGCTACCGGATTTAATGCATATGTTCCTATACAATTTTACTGGACTAACATGGGAGTGTAGTTTAAGTAAACATTCTAACAAAACTATTTTGAAGCAGGTAGCTATTTAAACCGGAAATAGCAAATCATCCAATGTGTATCAAACAACTATGACATTATAATAAATTATTAACAATAAGAAAATTAGGCCTAGGGTCTACTGTATAAACTAATGTAACAAAAAACAAGTCTAAAATATGAAAAGGGATAATAAAATTAGACAATAAAATTCATTTCGGAACAACTACCACAAACTAAATAAATGTGAGAGTCATTAAATTCTGTCAGTATTGTAAACTGTGGCTCATTTGGACACAGGCTACTATGTCTTTCAATATTGTTTGTTAGAGATGTCTTAACTTCAGATATTGTGCTCTCAGTGCAAATCTTATACAGACAATTGTTACATAAAATGTGTATAAGATCTTTGTCCATAATAATATTACATTTCTGGCAAATAGGACATATTACAGCATCAGCTTGCTCTGTCTGAGACCAATCAAAATTATCCAATTTCTCATACTCTTGAAGACACCTGAAAAAAAGTCAAGATCAGTGAGATGAGAATGCTTTGATTGGATAAGATAAGTTAGGTTTACAGACATAATCTTACTAATATTATAAAACGTGAAAGTTTGTATGTATGTGACTTTGTTAATCGATCACACAAAAACTACTTAACCGATTGTGATGAACCTTGGAATATAGGTAGCTGAAGCCCTGGAATAACATATAGACTACTTTTTATCCCCATATTCCTGCAGGAACAGCCCGGATATATAATGTGTTAGTTTATTTATATTTATAAAATGATCAATCCTGGCTGACTGATGGATCAAAGCACAGCCTAACCCGCTGATACTAACTGAAATTTACTGAATCCAGGAGTATGAATTTTTGAAAACTGCAACAGGATTGGGAATATTTGATGGCCCTATGATGCTACATACAATAAAATAAACAAAAACAATGCAAAGAATGTTTTAAAAAATGGTTTTTAGTTGCCAATCTAATATGCAAGTGGTTATAATAATTATTATTCTTATTTACCTAATACACCTTTTTAGAATGGACATTAATTATTTATCTGAATATTATTATTATTATATTATTTATATGAAAATTAAAAGAAAAATGGAATTATTTATTTATATTATGTTCTTGACCACACATAGCATGGGATATGGGCAGGGAAAGGAAGAGAATAACATATCGACGCTTAAAAGGTAATAGGGGCTAAGCGACAAAAACCAAATTGTTCAGGAGAGCAGTTTAAAGTTTTAAATTTCAGAAAAATGGCCATAACTTTTAAATTAATTGTCATATCTGTAAGATGGAAACAGTTTTGAAATCTAGAGAAAGACAAGCATTAATTGGCATTTTCTTTTATTTGATTAACCATTGTATTACCTGGTTTGATGGCGCTTAAATCAAATGGTCTTGATTTTCATTTGAGGTAATACGGCATAAGTTACATCTACCCAGAAAAAATCAAAGAGTACAGAAGCCTTAGTATCATTTGATATCCACATACGATAAGGTAACAGGGCATAAGTCACATGACTGTAGAGTAGCTTAAATGGGTAAAGAAGGATACGAGACTATTCGCATTATTATGCCACAGGGTAATAAAGGACAAACTACAGTGCTTAGCAAAAACATTTTAAGGAAGTTAGACATTAACGACACTGTAAGTGGCTTAATTAATAAGGTAATGTGGTACATCCGCACATCGAAATTTCTATACCAAGAGGAAAAGAAGGATATCTTACATACGACATTATCAGGGCATATGGTAATGTGGGTTAAACGTTAAGTCTTAAAAACACTAGACTCACAAGCAACATTATTCTTCCTTAAAATTACACCTAACCCAGATACACCTACTGTCCTATATAGCGCCGCCGACACTCCCTCCGTACTTGGAAAAATCCAAGGATGGAGAAGCAGGTGTTATAGGTGTTACCTAATTATTAAAGTTAGTTAATAAAAACAAAAGTACGTTTTTACTAATATTTAAAAAAAAAGTACCTAAAGACACGGATACCGGCTTAAGAAATGCCGCGGGTACCGGCTTTAGAATGCCGTGGGAGACGTAGGACTCGTCTGAGGGACAAACACTAGAAGATTGGCAGCAGTGTCTTCCGGCGTATTACATCGCATCATTTATTCAACCCGCCTGCCAAGCGTGGCGAGTACTGGCAACCCCCTTCATAATTATGCAGACAAAAAACAGGCTCTGAGTCCCCGGCGGACTCGCTATTCCTGACTACGGTAGTGGCCACGGTAAAGGCTGGACTAGGGGTGCTAACAATCTCCGGCAGACGCCGCGCTATCACCCCCAACCGAGACCACTAGCCCTGGCAACACACAACATCCGCACTCTGAGGGAAGGCGAAAAGATAGATGAGCTGGAAAAAGAAATGAGTAGGTTAAAATGAAACATTTTAGGTTTATCGAAAGTCCGGCGAGAGGTAGGGGATACGATAATCTTAAAGTCCGGCAACCTGCTCTTCTACCGGGAAGGAGACCTAAAATCCCAAAATGGGATAGGGTTTCTCGTTGACAAATCCCTCGTTGGCAACATTATTACCATCGAAAGTGTGTCGAGCAGGGTCGCATACCTAACACTTCGAATATCCAAAAGATATTCCCTTAAAGTTGTTCAGGTATATGCACCGACCTCGACACACTCAGATGAGGAAGTTGAGACCATGTATGAGGACATGATGATAGGGTTACCATATCGTTAAAACTCACTTCACTGTTGTTATGGGGGATTTCAAACTCAAACCTGGGTAAGAGAAGCGATGATGAGTTGACAGTAGGGCAATTTGGTTATGAGCAGCGCAACCATACGGACACAGGCTGGCCCATTTTCTGGAGAAGGTGGGACTCTTTATGATGAACTCGTTCTTCCAGAAGCCGCCTCACAGGAAATGGACCTGGATGAGTCCCGATGGTTCCACGAAAAATGAGATTGACTTCATCATGACCAACAAAAAACGGATAATTATTCAATGATTTATCTGTGATCCACAGAGTGAAAACCAGCAGCACATTGAATATGAACGTTAGACTTGAACGGTCTCGGTTGATGAAGTCCACGCTCCGTCCTACTTGTGCCCATATCCAAAAGCTTTCCAACCGCTTCGACTGCCTAGCTGATGTTGCATTGGTGAACGATATAAATAGCAAGTTTGTAGAAACTGTCCCTACGGCGGGGTCTAAGTACTTTAAGACCCGCCGTACAAATAGGCCTCAGAAACTCTCTGATCACACCCTTAACCTCATGGCTGAGCGGAGATCACTGCGACTGCAATCTCCCGATGATGTGGACTCACATAGGCGGCTCAATAGACGAATTTGGAAATCCTTGCGCCACGATATCGGTTTCTTAATGCCTTGCGTATTAAGGATACGATCGAGTGGAACAAGGGCTCCAAAGTGTTCGCAAGGGATATGTCTATTGGGCTAAGCCAGATGACGAAGCTGAAGAAAGATGACGGCAGCGTAGCCTCCACTAAAGCCGAAGTGTTGAGGGAAAATGTCGTTTTACGGTGGTACACCCAAGCACAGATCTTTTGATCTATATGGGTAGCTACAGTCTAAAACACCTTAATAATTGAAAATTATACGAAGGTTCGACTCTCAATTAGGGTGTGTTATGTTCAATTTTTGTTGTGTGTAAATAAATAAACAAAATAAATAAAAAAATCGAAAGGTTCTATGGATAGCTATACGATTCGTTCGCTAAACCTGCTAGCAGTTTAGCTAGAGACCCGCGAGTCAAAATGACCCGACACTACACCGAGAATATCCCGGACATTAGTCTGTACGAGATTAGAATAAAAACAGATAAAAACAGAGCTTCTGAATGGAGCGCATGGATCACAGGTACTTAAACAGAAACTCTTCAATGCCGTCTTGCTTGATGGTACAACGCCAGAAGAATGGAACAAAAGCGTGGTGGTTTTGTTATTTAAGAAAGGTGACAACACCTTATTAAAGAACTAAAGACCCATCTGGCTTTTGAGCCATGTTTATAAGTTGTTTTCAAGGGTCATCGCGAATCGTCTCGAGCGCAGGCTTGATGACGTCCAGCCGCCCGAACAAGCCGGATTCCGAAAAGGCTACAGTGTCATAGACCATATCCATACGCTTCGGTAAGTTATACAGAGGACCGAAGAGTATAACTTGCCACTTTGCTTAGCGTTTGTGGACTATGAGAAGCCTTTGATTCGATCGAGACATGGGCTGTGCTCGAATCTCTCCAGCGATGCCTAATTGACTATTGACACATCGAAGTATTGAAGTGCTTGTATAAAAACGCCATCATGCCAATCCGAGTACAGGAACAGACTTCGAAGGCTATTCCCGTAAAGAGACGCGTCAGACAAGGAGATGTCATATCTTCGAAACTGTTTACGGCCGCTCTGGAAGACGCCTTCAAGCTCATAGACTGGAAAGGACTTGGCATCAACATTAACGGCGAATACATCACTTGTCTTCGGTTTGCCGACGATATCGTAGTCATGGCAAAGACGATGGAAGATTCGGCAATATGCTAGAAGGCCTTAATCGAGTCTCCTAAAGGGTAGACCTTAGGATGAACATGGACAAGACGAAAGTCATGTGAAATGACCATGTTGCTGGACCTATCTAGCTAGACAAGAAAGAGGAAGACGAGAAAGAGGTCAATCGTCGAATCTAACTCGGATGGGCAGCGTTCGGGAAACTTTCAACATCTTTTCGTCCAAAATAATTCAGTGCCCGAAGACAAAGGTCTTCAATTTGTGTGTGTTACCAGTGATGACATACGGATCTGAGACGTGGTGTTTCACCATAGATAGGCCTTATGTACAGGCTCAAAGTCGTTCAACGTGCAATGGAGAGGGCTATGCTTGGTATTTCTCTACGGGATCGAATCAGAATTGAGGAGATACGTGGAGAAACAAGGGTCACCGACATAGTCCAACAGATTAGCTGGCTGAAGTGGCAATGGGTAGGTAAAATAGCGCGGAGAACGGATGGCCGATGGGGCTGAAAAGTTCTCGAGTGGAGACCACGGACCGGAACACGAAGCGTAGGACGTCCACCGACGCGATGGACGAATGACCTGGTTAAGACCGCGAGCCAGTGGTGGATGCAGGTTGCATTCAACCGCCTTGGTTGAAAATCGATAGGGGAGGCCTAAGTTCAACAGTGGATGTCCTACAGGTGATATGATGATGATGATGACCTAAAGACAATTATAAAAAGTAGTTACAGAGTTACAAAAATAAAGTTTTAGAAATAACATAATGTACCTACTCAGGCGTATCTTCTTAAAAGGTACTTCAGAAAGGGAGTGGACACGCATGCATGTTTGCGTAATTACCAATTAGCGAATGATCATTTCGAGGTAGTATAGCAATAGCGACAGTGTTGTATTATAATAGTAATTGGTAGTAGGATATAACCGACACTTCAATATTAAATTATATTTTAGTAATAGTGGATAAACGTCGACGGTGTTGTAACGTTGCAAGTGGTAGTAAGGTATAAGTGACAGGTCATACTAAATTCGATTTTGGTAGTTATGTATAAGCGGCAACTACATTGTAAACTTATGAATGGTAGTAAGGTATAACCGATGCTTAATACTTTTGATGACAAAGGTAAAGAGGTATAAGTTCTAACTTTTCAAACACGTGTTTATGGTAGTGAAACATAAGCACCCCGAATCTCTACATCGGTAAAAAGTAAAGAGACATTACCGACTACAAGTCAAAAATAGTGCTATTTTTACGATGGTACAAGCACCTTTATAGTAAAAAAGGCCTAAAATACGGTCGGTAATACCAAAATGACATTAAAAAGTGCTTGGATTCAAGCGACAAAAAGATCAACGTAGAGCCACGGGAGTGAGCGCATTCGATAGAGCGGAAAATTTCAAGTAAGACTGCATTTAAAAGTCGTTTTGGACCAAAGTGTCGCTTATCCCCTATTACCTTTTAAGCGTCGATATACTTTAATAATAATTTACCATTCCAATTCTTCTTGCACAAGTTCATTTTTTATTTCCTCAAGTATCTCTAACTCATTGTTTTCAACAAGCTTGTCTGGCACGAACATGCTGTTGTATATTTCTGTCAAAGTTTTGCTCAGGTCTTGTTCAACAAGAGACCCCCGAAGTCTATCCATTAACATACCGCGGCAATTGTGAACTTTATCTTTGTAATTCTGAAAAAAAAAATAGTGTAATTTTTCAATACATTTAGTAGGTTGATCCAGAATTGCGCAGTATAATTTTCAGTGTCTATAGGTACTATTCACATTACTGACCTTCCTCATTTTTTCTTTTATTTCTTGAGGTGATTGTTTGTTTTTATAATTCAAATTCTTGAATTTTGGTGAAGCTGTCGCACTGGGTGAATTCATGCCTGTTGTAATTTGGATTTTCCGTCAGCTTATTACCGCTAGGAGTAATAGTGTTCTGTGGCTTATTATGAGGTACTAATTTAGACAAACAACAAATGTTTACAACTGTCACTTTAATCTAACACCACAATCTCGATTTTTTATATTAAATGATTTTGGTTAGGTTTCCTCGCGAAAAAAATATCCAAAATGCGTCTGACAGATATAACGATAAATAAACGGTGATTACTATCACAGACTAGTAAGAACATGGTATTAGCCAATGTCAAGTATTTAAAAAGATTATGCAAGTTTATTTTATATCTTATCGGTTGTGAACTGATTATGGCCATTAGGAAATAAGCCAGTGTCAAGTATTATAAATATATTATGTAAGTTATTTGCATCGAAACAGTCCAGTCGTCATAGTTTTTCAAGTCAATGGAATCTTGTAAACACTGCGCGGGCGGCCATTTACAAAGATTGTTCACGGAACTTGGAGACAACGCTAAAGTCCATGTTTGGCACCGATTTACACATTCATTGCACTTGTATTGTAAATTACTTGACACTGGTACTTTCCAAAATGCTTTTATCGTGAAAGATTCGTGAAAGATCAAGAAGAAAAATAAAATCAAAAAGTTGCCATATTAATATTTTATCGCCATTTTTATTGCATTGTATACAGTTAGAATTAATAAATGTTCTGCAAGTATCAATAAAATAAAATAACAAATATCGTAACCTTGCTCATATTTTACTTACTGAGCCTTGTTTTTGTAAATTAAATTAAATAATATTTAATAATTAAAAAATAATTTTAAAATCTTTTTTGACCAATTTGTTCAACACTTAATGGCATCCCTGTTAAAAAATGAAAAACAAGTTGAACGAGCAGCACAAAAGTGCGTGTGAGTGATAGTAAAAATATGGATAAGTCCAAAAGTTGATTTGTTTTTCGATTATTGGAATAAAAAATTCACCCACCGTGACGTGATCATGAACCACATAGAGAAACGCCAGGCTCGGCCTGAGAAAGAAACCATTCATTCAGGGCATTTCATGGTATCCACCTTTGAGGCAGAAGCCCAAGATGATTTTGATGATCTTGTCACGGTTCCTGATGAAGAACAGAACGTTCAGAAGGTATCAGTTGTTGCCACATACACAGTGCCTGGAGTACCAACGCCCTTTCTACCATCTGAGAAGGATGAAATACAACATCAGCAACTCTCCATAGAAATATCTTTAACAAAGCTGTTCAAATGCATGAATTTGGCGTACAGGTGAGTTCTTAACGCTTTTACTTATGAATTTACAAATTATCTTGTGTTAAAATGGGCAGTCACTGTGGGTTTCCTATTAGCAAAATATGTACCTACATTGTTATTGATATACAAAAAAAATTGGCAGACTAAAGATTAGCTGCCTCAAAAGAAAAATAGGAGTTTATCTTTGTGTACCTTCCTTTTAGTAGGTATGCCTGTAAAATACTTTCAAAGGGTGATAAACTAATCAAGAATATAAACCAATGCTACAACAAACCAGAATATTTTATAATGCTATAATCTCATATTATTTACTTAGGTAATGTCTCATTATCTCATTATTTTGTCTTTCCTATTTGCTTTGCCTCTCACTTGTTAATAGATAACATAAAGAAATATAGTTGATGATTTATTATTTGCCTATGTTTGTTTACATGTATTGTGATACAAAGTTCCTACATCTTAAATGTTTTGTAATTCATATAAAATCAATGTCTTTTAATTACTTGATGAATAGAAAGGTATATACATGGATTATTGCACAAATAAGACAAATGCCCACAAAACAACATTGCAAAAAAATTAAAGAAAAAAACTACAAATCTTGCACAGTTCAGAATCAATATCAAATAAGGAGGTACAAATAAAATAAGAATAATCACAGTAAATTGTTAAATTTAGCTCTGTGATTTTATAAATCTAAATTTCAGAAGAATATGAGGATAAAAGGAATCAAAGTGTTCAAAGCTATTGACATACAAAATACATTACAATCGTTTGATTGTTTCTGTATGAAGGTTGTGAACATGTAGGATTCACTAATACATAGATACTTTTGCAATTGTAATATTAGTAGAATTGTATGATTTTGTATAAAAAGTAGGAAACAGTATGTTTCCATTAGGTTTGGTGTGCAAAGATAAGAAGAGGTCATCACAAAGTGTACTAAAGACAGGTCATATTTTGAGATAACTGAGTCTATGATATTCTACATTGGTAGTGGCTAAACTTAAAACAAAAATTGTTATACCAATGAAACAGTTTTTTTTAAGATTTGTATAATTTAAAACTTTATGTTCTTGATGCATACCTATTCAGATTAACCTATGATAGGAGTGACCACTTCACCTTGTCACATCTTGGCCATGACTGATTTTCTTAATACTTTTCTATCAAAATGCTTAACAAAACCACAAATGACTTGAGTCGGCACGTTTTTTTAAATCAATCTATTTTGAATAGTTATTATATTTTGAGTTTAATTGTCCATGACAACAAATTATCATCTGAGATAACCTCAATAGCTTATGTAATATCTATCAAATATTTGGAAGTTTCCCTTTTCCTAATATATTATTGATATTGTGTTGTAAATATTCCATTGCTTCCTTATATTTCATTAACCAAGATCTTATAAAGATTTATAATGCTTAAAAATGTGGATTTTAAATAAATAGAAAATATTGTATTTTTAATTTAATTATTGTTTATTCTACTTCATTGACATATTTTTTAAATTATGTTGCTTTATTAAGGAAATAGGTAGATCACGTTACAGGACATGAAGATACTCATATTTATGTTAAATTGTCCACATTGGTTTCTTTGTCAATATTCATTTATCTAACTAGTTTTTGGTTTGAATCAAACAGTTTGCATAAAAACCTGTTTTCTTTATCACAGAATGGTTGCATCGTCGACATTATCGTAACAGGCTTTTTTTTCTGAAAAGACTACACAGAGATTTACCCATTTACACTTTTAAACAATGATTAACAGATGACCAAGTAATGTGACATTTGTCTCTGTCCGTCAACTTTGAAACTTCATGTCACAGTAAAAGACAAACAATTCATTTTTATGCAGCTGTTAATCAGTGTTTATAAGTAAGTGGGTAAATCTTTACTATAGAGTAACCCTGTTGCTTAAAGATGCTGTCTATAGTTTTAAACATATTAGGGGTTAAAGTATGAAATTGCCGATTTGTACTGAAAATCTTAATTGTTTATTTTTTAAATTTTTAACAAATTTATTTAATCAAAATAGTTGCCATTATTATCTATACATTGCTGCCATCTAATGGGAAGGTTATTAATGCCTTTGCGATAGAACTCCGACGATCTAGACTGCACAAACTGTGTGAAAGCATTTTGTACTGCCTCCTGGGAAGAAAACTTCTTGTCACGTAGATAATTGTCCAAATCACGAAAAAAATGGTAGTCCGTTGGAACAAGGTCTGGTGAATACGGAGGATGACGAATGGTTTCTAAGTGCAGTTCCTGAAGGGTCAAAATGGTTTCTCGTGCTGTGTGAGGTCTCGCGTTGTCGTGGAGCAATAATGGTGAAGATCGATTCATGAGTCGGGGCTGTTTTACTGCTAGTTTTGTCAACATGGTTCGGAGTTCGGCACAATAGACATCTGCCGTAATTGCTTGACCAGATCGAAGAAAACTATAGTGAATAACACCATGCTGAGACCACCAAACAGTTACCATTACCTTTTTATTGGTAAGTTTTGCTTTAGGACACTGTTGTGGCATTTGACCTGGGGTCAGCCATTGCATTTTTCTTTTCCGGTTATCATAAAGAATCCACTTTTCATCACATGTTACAATTCGATCCAATATTCCTTCATTTCTGTACCGGTTCAACAAGGCAACACAAGTTTCAACACGCGTTTCTTTCTGCAGATCAGTCAAATCATGAGGCACCCATTTTTCGTATTTTTTTATTTTATTGATTTGACGCAAGTGAGTCAATAAAGTGGGTAAGGTAACGTTAAACCATGCCGCTAATTCCTGGGTAGTTTGACTAGGATCAGCTTCCACTATCTCTTAATTCATCGTTATTCACCTGTGTGGGCGGTCTTCCTCGTGGCTCGTTCTTTAAGTCGAAATTTCCATCACGAAAGCGTTTAAACCAAAATCGCACGGTGCGTTCATTAGTAGACCCCTCTCCAAACGCAGCATTGATATTGCGGGCTGTTTCTGCCGCGTTAGTTCCGCGTCGGAACTCGTATTCAAAAATCACTCGAATTTTCGCAGTATCCATCTTTCTTGTCTAAATTGAATAACAAAAACAATTGAAAGTCGATATTCAAATGTTTCACATTTTTTAAAAAAAGAACATCACAGAAACCATTTGAAAAAAGTTTCATTCGAAAACCTCAAACCATGAAGATTCTATGTCAATTCAAAGAACCTATTGCAATAAAACGGCAATTTCATACTTTAACCCCTATTATTTAATAACTTTTCACTATGCGCTGTGATATTTGAATTGAACATCTCAAATGAACTAATAAATATAATACCAAAGTCTTCCTACATTGTTATTAATTTTCTAAGGCATGCTGGGTTGCTTGAAAGAGATGATGTAAGTGTACCCTATTTCCATAATGTTACCATTGATCTTATTTAGTTGTCCTCCACATTGTATCAGTATTTCCGTATAATCTGACCATTGAACGAATTACGTTACGTTAACATACATGCGTCGCGTCGGATAATAAACTTTATTTGACGATTATACGTATGTAATAATTCGATATTCACGATTTGTTTACCCAATGTATTAAAACTTATTACCATTTCCAAGTCTTCTTTTAGTAAAAGTCATGAAAGATTAGGAACAAGTTAGAACCAAGAGCTTTTCAGGCACACATTTTAGGTAATGTAGAAAAATTAAAGAGTACTCTTGGCAAATACCGTCAATATGCCGTCTCCCATGATCTTTTCTGGTCTAATGATATATCATTTTTGTGACTGATTTCATAAGTTAATGTAATTGATATTTGCGAGAGCGGTATTGGTATTGCCAATAACAAATCGGGACAAAATCGTCCGTAATAAATTAGTACGTAATGTTATGCCGACGCTATCATTGCAATTAATAACTGCCCTTATGATAACATGATCAAGGATGAAACCCGCGCTCGCGCAGCTAGACGGCCGCAGGGCTAGTTGAAGCTTCAGTCTAATTCGATCGATGTTTTTTTTTTACATTAGTCGGGATTTTAGAGGGATTTAATTTTATTTACCTATTAATTATTATAATTAAGTTATCAGAATGTTACAAAAAACCCCCGCAATAGTGGACATTCCATAGGTATCATAAAGAGAAATATATTATTTTATCAAATTTACACCTACCGACATAAGTCTTTATTTCTATCTTTAGTGTGTAGGCAATGCGTTATCAAAGCAGGTTTTATAGGTTTCGATAAACATTGGATAAATTAGATGATAAAGGGATTTAGTCGTCGATTTGAAGGCAATATTTTTGCGCCTATGCCGCTTGGGGTAAAGGTTGAGTAAATGCACAAAAATGTGGTTCAAAATTATTAGAATAATCGATTATTTCACGTATCGATTTTTGTTTTGAACCATCCTAACTTCGAAAGTAATTATTTAATAAATGATTTATGTGTCATACTGTTTTACTGTTGAGCTACTGGAAGCCATTAGTAGCTAGACAACTGAAAACCTAAATATTAGATTCAACACGTAATAATGGGTTTTTATAGCATGCATGATACTTCTAGAGTAGAATCACAGTACTACTGTGAAGAGTGGAGCCACTCTTCGCTTAATTACTGATTTACACTGTAGCGGACGAAACCCTGAACGCTCCTAGTATCTTCATAAATGAAGCTAAGCTCAGTTACTTAGCCATGAAATATGACCATCGTCTTAATTTATTTTTGTAGTTAGTTGTCCCAGATAAAAAATTAAAATCATATCTAAATCCATAATAATATTATTATTATTATCCGGGGGGGTATTCTAAGTGAACAGGTAAATGTGTTATAAATAAGTTTCAACAATATAAGCTGCTGTAGTCGGCAGGAGGCCTATTTCGTCATTGCTTGTTCAAATGTAACTTGTTAATTTTCCACCACTTATTTTTTTTAAACTTCTGACTAAACATTTGTTCAGATAGAAACTAACGATAAGATATAAATGTCTACGTTATACTTATCTGACTGCTATTTGCACTGAGCTTAAGATCACATATTGATAAAGTAGCTGATAACCGAGTTTACTGCCGATTGGTAGACGATTTAGGCTTATTCTGATCCAGTATAGTACAGTCCTATCGTCCTGACTGTCCACTTATACTATTCTCAGTAATTTTCTTTTTTTTTAAATTATGAATTCGTTTAATTGTTTTCGTATAAAAATGGTTCTTATGAGCTCAAGGACTTATATAGTTAATATTATAAAAGAGCTCTTAGGTAGCAATATTTTGTGACTGGACGCAGAGGCAAGCTTGGTGAGTACAATTGGTTGTTTAAATTGTTTTGTAAATTGTTGTCTTCAGACAAAAACTAACATCCCCAAAATGGAATCGTTTCAAAGGTATAAAGCTACGGTGGAAAGACAAAATCAGATTGAACAACGTCATATGGAGGTGTTGGCATATGCAGTGTGAGTATTATTATTTAATTAATTCATTTTGTTTTCTTCATTACTTTTAATTCTAAAATGCGTACTTAACATACTTCAATCAAACTTTTGAAGGTCGCGCTCGTGATGACAACGAGCCATAAAATATATTCTTTATTTTTAAACATTTTTAAACCTGTAGGCACTTCTACCTACCTATATTTTATTGCATGTGATTTAAGATAATCGTGACCTCTTAACCTCATAAACATATAATAATATGTATACTTCTTTAGTTTTATTTTCGATACTATGTGATGGTTATTGACACATTATTTATACGTCACATAAAGTATGTACCTAACATAGGAATATTACTCTGCTACGATTACGGTAACTTACGAAGCAAATAATAGATTTTTCGATGTTTATCACTAGTTACTTAACTACCATTTTTGTGTTAGCATTTATGAATTTGTAATGAATGACATATCCAGTTATAACTAGAAACTTTATTTAGATTTAAATAAACTAGTTTTTGTTGATTTTGTGCGTAATATTATAAAAGAATAAGTAGTTATTACTTAAATAGACCAATCATTTATAATTCATTAATGTGCTGTGATGTGGTAATTGGCTTGGACGGGCTCTATTTTTCACAATTAGGTATCTGTTGTTACGAACCACTTAATTTCTCCTTATCTGAAATAATCGCCTCATCGCCTACCGTGCTTTAATCTGAACCGAAGTAGGTAGGTACATACTTGTAGTCTTGTTGTATTAGAGAGGCCAAAGTCCAAACCGAAATAAGCCTATCCAAACTATTCTAGACTAACGTATACAAACACAGAGAATACCTAAGATATTTGTTATACATAATTAATTAAAGATATGTATGTATGTATGTCAAGCACTCAATTTCTGTCAATCTGCTATAAGTAGTAAGTAAGTATCCTACCTATAATGCTGAGCTGATGCCTCATTAGTGCGTTGCGTCGTAGCGTCGCAAATTACGACTATCGCCTACTAATGGTGTTGGTGTTTTACTACAGAATAGTCGATAGCCAGGAAGGAATGGCGACGCTGCGTCGTCGACGACGCCGCAACCCACAAATAAGGGTCCAACGTCATATTTATTATTTTTTGTGTTTTAGTCATAAAGAAACGCAACACGCTGGTGTGCCAGTTTGCTTCACCGTTGGATGTTGACACACACGTAAAACCAGAGGTAAAACCTAGTTTTAAATCTAAACAGTTGATGACTAGGATTTAAATATGTTGTATCTACGTATATTATTTTCCCTTAAATGCTAAAAATCAGTTTGGTTGAGACAATATGTAAAGAGAGCGTTGCCCTCTACATTTTGTGTTTTGGCACTAAGATCGAAATATAACGGTTTTTTGAACCGGTATGTGAACCTCCAAATTTGAAAAATATATACCTATCTTACTCAGTTGTTCTTAAAAATATATTTCCTAAGACTTGATACTTTTTCTTTTTTTTTTGTGTTGTGTTCGAAAAGAAAAACAATTATATTTTTCGAAATGGGGACCTATTGAATCTTCATTAAAACATAATACATATTTTATTTTTATTATGAGGGGGAAATCTGGTTGAGACCTTCAGACCACTCTCCATGGAGAGCGGCCCGGTGAGTGGGGGTCCCTTCTGACCTAGGATGCTGGGCGGCCAGAGGTATACCCACTAAAACCCCTCGGCGCCAGTCGCACCGCAATTGCCAGAGCTCACCGGAACCTTGCGGAGTACATCCGTGAGCTCCAGCAGCGGATGGTCCCGTCGGACACAATCTCAAAAACGCGGGCCCCCTACGGCGACGGACCCCCCCAAGTCCGCCGCCATGGGCCGCTTAGGGTGGGAGACGGTCGTCACGGACTGTCTGTCGAGGGCGCTAAGTGCCCCGTAATATTTTGCCTTGCCTTTCTGCGGCCTCGCAGAAGAGGCGCATTACTTTCCAAGACACGTCGCTGTCGACCATAGAATATACTACAGCTGGAAGCGACAGGTCCGGGCCAACGATCTCCACCAAGGCACGACACTGCTCGTCCCAAGCAGGCTTCCAGCGTATGTTGAGCGGTTTCAGAAATGGTCCTACAATGATGACACCGCCCATTTCCCCCTTTTTGAATCCTACACAGATACCGACCAAAGCAGCCGTGGCCAGTTAGTATCTGTGTTAGGTTAAACGATAGGACACCATGGCTTCTAGCCAGCCATCCCTGTACCGGCCTTACGGCCATGATGGTCCGGAGACCGACAATACATATACCTAATTAATTGATTGATTAACACTTTATTGTACCAAAAACACAAATAACAACGAATTAGATATAGAAAAACTTAAAAACTGAAGTGGCACAATGGGCGGCCTTATCGCCTATGGGCGATCTCTTTCAGGCAACCAATTGTTTGGTTATTTAACATAACCAATGTAACAGATCGATTTCTCACTTGTAAATATATCTGAAACCATTTTCTTTTTTCTTTTTTTAAATAGGATGGGCGCATAGGTATTAGGTACCTTATGAATTTTCTTTAAAATTGAATACCTAATTATTTCCTCTGTGAAAAGACCAGCCGCCAAATAAATGGGCGTGTCACTTGTAAAGTAACACCCACTACACATCTATCATTCATTCACATCGTGCATATTTTTATCAAAACACTTAATTCGACGATAAGTTGATAAAGACTCGTAAATGAAAGTAGCTATCTAATAATTACTTACACAATGTTGTAATATAAACATTCTATTTACATTATATTTTACATATAGATACACATACATAACATTGTATTTACTTTTCAGACAACAATTTTAGAAGGAAAATATTGGAAGAGAAGAGCGGAGGCTGTCATAGCAGAATATAAAAAATGGCGCAAGTTTCATATTATGCGACTCCTTGGAAAAGGAGATACTTCGGCCCAGGACACGGTAAGATTAATAAAAATAAATAATTGGACATCATTGCCTCTAGCATTCAAGTCAACTAGGCTTACAGGGGGTGCATGGCATACAACTAATTTAAAACACGCTCAACATACATACTTAAACCAAATACTAAGAAACATGTACATTTGTTACACGACGAAAATCGAACCCATAACCTACTGCATCACAGGAACGTTACGTTACTACGTTACAGAGGTTGGCAAGTATGTTACTCATGTAGTTAAAGCTTTGACCTGTCTATTTTTAGAACCGCTAAATGGCGCTAATTAGTACCTACCTTGGTTAGTGTAGTTAAACGACTTGATAACGCACTTCAACTACTCATATTTTTATTGTTCAAATAACAATAGGTATATTGAGTGACATTGCACACAGCGCCATCTGGCTCTGAACAAAGTAATTTGATATTGTAATTTAGATGCCAAACATCTGATATAATACAATAGTTTTTTTTTATCATATTAGATCACAAATAAAACTTTCTCAAAGATAATCGATCCCGCAATCTCGATTCTCGATTCTGTGCCTTAAAAATTCCCTCTCGAAAATGATCAAAAGTAAGTGTCTGTCAAGTGTTATACACTTTTTGTGTCGATCTATCGCTGTCGCTGCGCTGGTATGTGTAGCAAGGCAGCTAAGTCCAACGTTTGATTAGTCCAGCCATTAGCATCATCTTACGGGCTAAAACTGGCGCAGCTACTGTATCGATGTTGTTCTGCTTTAAAAGTTAAAGTTTTAACTCTGTGTTTCCGCAATCAGCCCTACTATTAGGAATTTGTGCGTGATTTTAAAGCCGTAGGTTTCCTTACGATGTTTTCCTTCACCGTAAGAGCGATGTTAATAGCGCACATAATTTTTTCTTAAAGAAAAAGACATTGGTGCGCGGCCGGGATTCGAAACCTCGACCTTCGGAATGAAAATCGCGGTATATACCACTAGATCATCACCTTCTAAACTGCGACATCTAGCAGCTCTACACTACGGTTATCTTCATACGACGACACTGACACTCGCCACAAGTATTGACATCACACAGACCATCCCGGATCATCGACAATAATCTTCCAAAAAATGATGATGTCCTTTAGTAAGTTAGCGGGTAGTTGACAAAAATTTAAACGAACGGTCAAGTAGCTATGTCGGTATACCTAGCCTAGAAACATAGACCTATTAAAGACTAGAAGCAGAATAGGCCGCCTGATACTGAAGCTTTTTTAAGTCGGCCTAGACGGCCGAGTTCCATATAAGTATTCCAAAGTTAAACGGTTGGGAAAATTTTAAATTAAAAAACACATTTTTTAAACGATTTATTACTCTAAATTCGGATTATTACCCACCATGTAGGTAATCTAAGAGGCTGTATTGTTGTGTATAGATATCGGAAATGGACACAGTGGAGTCGCTCTCTCAGTACGGCGACCTCGCCGGGAACATGCTCACGGATGAAGATTACCTCAACTTCATGACTGACACACTGTTCTCGACCATCACTAGCCATCAGCCCTTTGCCTTCCCCGACTGCAGGGAAATTGGTATACCATACTTCTACTTATATTAAAAGTAACCTTAAGTCTTATTGAAGCGCTTTATCTACTTAAACACATAGACTATGTACCGAGTTTCATAGCAATTGGTTCAGTAGTTTTTCCTAAATTAAATAAAACACATGAGTGGTAATCGCAGAGAGATATAGCAATTAATTATTGAACATATACAAATAAATATGTAATAAATTACAAGGACAACCTACAGTGTAACGTGTTACGTGTTTGTTACAGCTAGGGGAGCAGGCTTGGCAGATTTCATACAACCGAGCTTGGGGCCGCTGCAACCTAACTTGGATGATTTTATGGACACATTGGAGCCACTGCAAGGTATGAACGACAACGAATTATGTTACTGATTGGTATTACAATAATCTGCAAGGCGATAAACATATCTGTTAGAAGGCAGGACGGCGACATTGGCACCCGTTTTCCAGTGGCTTCACTGTCCTACGTATTGGAACCCGTACTACGTACTACGTATTGGAACAAAAATATAGCCGTTTTGTACGGCTATATTTTTGTTTAAGACTAGCCAAAGCCCCGTAACTTTTCTATCGAAATTTTACACAAACGTCGTCCTCATTTTAAAGCAAATAAGGAATTAATTTTCAGAAATAGCTTCGTATTGCACGTTTACCACCCCTAAAGCCTTACTCATTAGCGAGCTTTCACCGTTCTGTATCTGTGATACAGCCTAGTAATGAGGTTAATAAACACTCGAGAGTAATGTTGCATGCCAAATTTGGCGATGTAAGGAGATTCTATTACGTAATGTATAACATCAATTTAAATGTACCCATATACGCAATAAATGAATTATCTAAGTTCGTATTCGCTAGTGCTTTTTGCGGTAATAACCGAAGCCACGCGTCGGCTTGAACTGAACCGCTTGTGTAGGCTCGGGAACACGAACCACGTTCAGGCGGTTTTTGACAAAAACTAGGATTATCGGTGTGGGGTGTGCTCGGGTGCAATACGTGACTTCGAATAATGTTACACCGAATATCACGTCAACGACTGGACGCCACCACGAATATCCATCATGCAGTGAGTCGTAAGGTCGTCGTTACAGAATTGCTGTCGTCGGCGCGTTTGCCGCCGGTCCCGGAGGAGCCGCTGGCGGGCGAGGACTCGCTGTACCGCACGGCCGCGCCCGCGCCCGCGCCCGCGCCGATGGCCGTCGACTCGTACTCGCAGGGGTACGGCTCTAACACCACCACGCTCACCATGCCCACCGCGCAGCTGTCCATACACGGTACGTACGATAGCGATCATAAGTCGACTTACGGTGGATTCAAGTTATTCTACGAGCGAGGTCGACGGCGCAGGCGTTCCAATAGACTTTACACACAATTTTCAACTTACATGGTTATTTTCTCTACGAATATTATCGTGATCAAGCCTGTTGAAATAACTGGCGAAATATCGAGCTCATTGTAAAAAACGAGTCAAAAAATAATATTCGTACGTTACACATAAATGCAGTTATACACACAAATAAGTAGTGATGAATTACTGATTACTGGACTCGCCCGAATAGATATAACTGGATAATAGGTTTTACAGTTGACAAGTATGATTTGAGTAGTAACCAGTGACTTATACTACGAATACAATCGAGAACTAATCTTGGGCGTCATTCTTTTATCACAAGAGCTTGCTCTAAATATAATGAAATTATTTCTAAAATTCCTGATATTGACGTTTTCTATGACACGATGGCCAGTTTTAAAAGTAAAGTGCTGAAACACCTTTGTAAGGCCTATTTATAGTGTATGTCCTATTTAGTTTTAGCATAGGTCTTTTACTTTAATAATAGTATCTTTAAGGCAAAGCTGTGTATACCTATAACTGGTAAACACATATAACCATAGTGTTCTGGCATTGTTTTTTGTTGAGTTATATCAATGTGTATTACTGTTGGTGTGCCTAAATAAATAAATAGATACTAATATACTCCTATAGTTCAATGTGCCCTGTGTTACACAACTCACTCACTTACTTGTACATTCTGCGTTTTTATCGCTAGATGTAACTAAGTGTGTGCTTTATTTATGTGCTAAAATCTTAGCCACGCCCCAGGATATTAAGAGTAAAAGTAACCTTTATATTAATTCTTACGCAAACTACAAAACGAAATTTTTACACCATCGTTTTAGTAGTTTGTTCAGTGATTGCCTCGAGGTACACACGGGCTTGTTAGCCAATATTGCCTCGACATACACACGGATTTGTTAGCGAATATTGCCTCGACATACACACGGGTTTGTTAGCCAATATTGCCTCGACATACACACGGGTTTGTTAGCTAATATTACCTCGACATACTCACAGGTTTGTTAGCCAATTTGCCTCGACATACACACCAAACTCATGTCATGCCATGTCATTATTGTCTCCTATTGAACACAGAATGGAAACACGCATCTTAAACTTACCTACTTTACCATAATATGCTTTCCGATAACGTTAAGATGTTAATAAATGTAACCTATGTTTTTATATTTACTCCAGCTCCAGCAAACTACTACCAAAGTACTGTTGCAATTGGTTCAGTAGTTTTTGCTTAATATTGATAGTATTCACCGCGCCCCCCGATGGACATACCCCCAATAGTCACGTAATAACAGCATGAGACACAGACGTCAATAATACGTGATAGTGTTCTGATAATATTTTTTGACGATTCACCAATCTGATGATAACGAATATCAATTTCTCTGTCTAATAATAATTATGATGTTACTTTCCATACAATAGATTTCTCTTTTTTTTTTCTCAGTGATGGAATATGAACTGACATCCCTCGCTTTCTCGCTCTCTTACTTTCGCTTATCTTAGTCGTGTGAATCACATATAATCATCGTCAAGGGATTCAAGTCTGAATTTTAAATACAAGATTCTCATTAAATACTCAGTTCATTCACGACAACTGATCGAATCTTATATATAAAAATGAATCCCTATTTCGCGTGGTCACGGCATCACGGCTGGACCGGTTTCGATAATTATCTTTTTGTTGTTTTCGTTATGATCAGAAGGTTCTTATGGAAAAAGCTAAATATAGAGACTTACGCGGGTGAAACCGCGGGGCGCAGCTAGTATATTAATAAATATTACAGGACGTTGCTCGTACACAGTGCCATCTAGCCCCAATCTAAGCAACGAGGCTTGTATTAGAAAACTTAAAAGCAATATACAATATTATTTTTTAAATAAATAGGTACATACATATCTCACATATAACCACCCAGAACCAGAAACAAATATTTGTCGTCAGCTTAATACTTGCTCCCGGTGGAATTCAAACCCGATTTTAAAATTGGTAGTGATTTTACTGAATGTTTTTTCTGAAGACGAAAAAAAGCCCTTAAACATGGTAAAAACCTCAGCTAATAAGAATAAACCGTTAAACAGGTACAAGTAACAATAACCAAATAATGTCAATGAGCGAGCAGACGGTGAAGAACGAACAGATGCGAATGTTCGATAACGGGCGGATGTTCGGGGCGACAGACATACAGATGGGCCACGGCGGCGGCGCAGGCGGCGGCGACTTGTTACCGCAGCACTACACCCACCAGCCGCTGTACGAGCAGAGCGCGGACCAACATATGCAGTACGTGGGCAAGGCACAGTCTGCGTCTGCGCAGAGGCTGCACTACCATAATGCGCCTAAACTCAATACGCAGACGGACACTGGCTATAATAAATACAATGCAGGTAACTAACACTTTTTAAAATTGGGATATAATAGATAAGATTGTAGACGTTACTTGTACTAAGAAATTCAACTTACGTGACGATTTTACGTAAAGTTATGTATGTAATATGAATGTATAATTGTATAGATAAATCGACAAAAACGTCCACATTCTGAACCCCGGAAGCTCGCCCGCTCGAAGTTGAGGTCGGCCGCGGAAGTGCTGGCGAGACTATGTTACCTACTCTGAACCAAACTGGCCGAATCTGACCAACAGCACTCACATTCAAAGCAAAATTATTTATTTTAAGGCCAGACAGCGTTGTGTGTAAGAAGTTTTAATGAATGAATGAATGTCATTTATTTGCTCGAAATATGGTTAAAAGAGATGTCACTTAAATATAATTCCAACATATTTCACCAGCACTGAACTTGGTATGCAAATATATGATTTCGTTTCGTTTATCGGTACAGTGCCGCCATCTCAGACCGCCCCAGAGACGGTGTCCCTCCTGCAGCAGCCGGTGCAGAACACGAAGTATACGTCCAGTGTAGTGATCCAGGGCCGGGCGACCTACGCGCGGGACAAGCCGCGCGCGCGCCACGCGCACTACGCGCAGCCCGTCGCCAACACGCACTACTACACGCAGGTAATGTTGTGATTATACTATGTCCACAACTAGACCTCGCCAACAATTGAATCCATTTTGCGTGAAGGTTCTTTTAGTCAAGGAGCGAATCAGCTCTTCTATTCCACCCCACGAGTGAGCGTTTTAGATTTTACGTCAACCTGGGCTTCACCATCACCGAGACATCACCATCGTCGTCAAGAAAATTATCCTTTACCCTATAGTGAATTATTGACGCGAAAATCAGAAAATGTAGAATATTAGCCTTTATAAATAGGACATAAAGTCATATACTAATATTATAAACGCGAAAGTTTGTATGTGACTTTGTTACTCTTTCACGCAAAAACTATTGAACCAATTGCGATGAAACTTGGAATATAGGTAGCAAGATACCGAGAATAACACATAGGGTACTTTTTATCCCACTGAAACGAGACTTATGCGAGTGAAACCGCGGGGCGGAGCTAGTATATTAATATGTCGCAGGAGTGACTGATCTGACTGACTGATAACTTAGAATAGAGCATTAAGCTATATTCGTGTTCCCCAGGGTATGCCCGTCACGACTCCCGGCTACGAGAGCCGCGGCTCCCCTACCGGACGTCAGGCCGCGCCGCAGATGCAGTACCTACAGCCGAGCGTCGACTACAACAAACAAAAGTCCCTGCCGTCGCAAGTGAACCCACGCTCCTTCAAGATGCCTTCCCCACCCTCCTCTGCAACACCGCAGGTATAAACAAATGAACTAACTGTGATTATATTACCCTCTTGTATATTAATCGATTGATATCTGTCGTTTTGTATAGACTCTCTTGCAATTTTGCCTATGCTGTGCAACAATGCTAAAAGTAAAAAAGACACGATTAAAACCGGAAATTGAGTTTTGTTTCAACTTCATATACAACGATCGATTTTCAGGTGTCAAACGTATCAACCGCCAACAGTCCTAGCAGTAGTCGCAATAAGGATCAATTCCGGTCGCACAGCCTTCCGCTCGGATCGCAGCTGAACGCTGATTGGTCGGTGACGTCGCCGGCCCCGCCCCCTGCGCCCGCGCCGCCACACGACGCACCCGTTAAACATATCGCCAGGGTAAGTATGAACCACGTAAATACTTCTCTACACGCACATTATAATTGCCATGTTTTCCTTTAGATCTTATAGTGAGGCCCACTCGCATGGTTTTCTACTTTAGAGGAGTTAGTAAGAATCCTGTTTCGTATTTGGAAAAGCAGTTGGCAGTTTGACAAGGGGTTTTTATTCAATATTAATACGGATTTTACAGAGTCTCAAATACTTATCCTAGGTATTATCTCAGATTATACCTATTTTTTTATTTTTATGACAGATATAAATACCCACCTTTTCAAACAGTCACTGTACAAAATTGATAAAGAAATCGCTTTGCTTGTACCGCTATTGTTTTGTATAGTCATGCCAAAATAGCTATTTTTGTTTTACAATACCCATCGTTTCTCAATGAATCCATTTTTCGAATATTTCTATCAGATTGCATATTGCACACATTTAATCCTTTATCTAATTTTGGGTTGCATGACGTAACTGTTTAGGACTAACGTTATTCACCACTTCGTTTGAGAAACGATGACACAATATTATAAAGTGTTATAATATTCGTTATATTTCAACGGCATGACTATAGGAGCACATTTATTGATCAACAGATAATGTATGGAAGAAGTGTTATGGTGAATGTCATCGCCTAAGGTAAGTCACGCATGGGGAAGAAGAATTAATATAGGTTAAACGTTACAACATCGAAGTAAGATAACGGCTTACATCGAGTAAACGTCTAGATATGTACTACCTAATATCCGATTAGTTGAACTGTTTACCGATACCAGAGATAATGTAGAACTAAGCGGATTTAAGTTTGTTAAAGATGCGAGATATGAGACTTTTTGAACTGCACAATAGTGAGCTATTACCCCCTATTGGTTATACCTATTTGTGTTGTAGAAATCAATAAAAGCTAAGTCCTCCTATACTTATGTTAAACGCTTTTGCTATTATTTATATTTGGGAGCGATTATCTGCCTGTACGGTTTAGTGTACCTAATAGCCGTCGAGTCTTTATAGTACGTTATTTAATTACTGGCCTAAAATCTGACGTTCAGGTCCTTGTATTTGAGATTTTTTGTTCAGGATGATGATCGATGAGTTAAATCGTAGTCTAATAATAGTCGGATATATCGGTTATAAATGTACCGGTTCTAGACATTTATTCGGTGTAAGTGTCGAGTAGGTATAGGTTATATATAGAGTTAGGTGTGTGGTTGGACTAGAGCGCGGCGTCTTACAGGCGCGCGAGGCGGGGCCGGTGCGGCTGCGGTCGCGGTCGTCGTCGGGCGGCGGGGAGGGCGGGGCGAGCGGGCCCGCGCGCCGCCCGCCGCCGCTGCACTCCGTCAACAGCGAGCCCGCGCTGCCGCAGGGCAGCATCGTGCTGGCGCACCTACTCTCGCAGCAACACTGTTAGTGAACGACACACTCTACATACTTCTTACTAATATTATTAACGCGAAAGTTTGTATGTATGTATGAATGTGAGTTTGTTACTCTTTCACGCAAAAACTACTGAAACCGATTGCCATGAAACTGGAATATAGGTAGCTGGAGACCTGGAATAACACATAGGCTACTTTTTATCCCGATATTCCCGCGGGAACGGGACTTACGCGGGTGAAACCGCGGGCGCAGCTTGTATTATTATAATTCGCAACGCAAACAGATTTTGGTAAGGTACGGATACGGCGCAGATACTAAAAATATAACAATTTAAATTAAACCTTAAGTCCTATTACATTCGGTTGAAAACAGCGTGATTAGGTAAGGGATGCGCCGCGCTGTGCGTCGACAAGCTGTCGTGAGCGAGCGTACACTATTCCACCGAATGTTATAGGACTTAAGGTTTAGTTTAAATTGTCTTATTTTCAGCCTACACCGTATCTGTGCCGTATCCGTACCTTACTTTATTCTCTTTGCGTTGCGGCGGTTTCTATGTTAAACTCATTTGAGGTTACGTCCGCATAGGCTGGTGGCTTGCTTAGCTCCTAACGCCTAGTGGCTTGCATTCTGACTAAATACACAGCTAGGCGCCAAGTGCTCAGTACGGCCGGTCGGGAACTTTCCAGACCGTTCGTTTTAGTTAAGCCAGCCTTCTGCCTATGCGGACGTAGCCTTACGGTTTTAATCGCGTTGTTTTTATTATCAGCATTATTGCAATGCCCATCCGACGATTCAGAGCCTATCTCAGACTCGGTTTTCAAGTGACTGATGTAGGCTTGTTCAAGGAGTCTCGAATAGGCTCCTGAATGTCGAAAAGGCGTTGCAACAATGCTGATAATAAAAAAACATTAACCCCCTTACTTATAAACGCTAATGAATGCGCTGCATAGCTACGCATCGTTTGTCTTTTACTGTCACATGAAGTTTCAAAGTTCAGAGACAAACGTCGCATAACTTAGTCACGTGTAAATAATATTTATAAGTAAGGGAGTTAATCTGTAAAATTAGTTATATTTAATACAAAGTAGAGTTAATACAAACTGAAGAAAATACTGTGTTTTTATGTCTTAAATATGATTCGTTGTATTTCGAACGTCTGTAGTACTCAGAAAAGGAGATTTTACACAAAACAAGGAATTATACTTCTATGGTCATCATAAGATAATTAAATATATCATGTCCTCGTCAGACTTTTAAGAGACGAGAAATGATGAATAAAATTTAATAACTTCACCTTATTCGTCGTTTGTTGAACTGTCAGTACAAAATATACCGTTGTTTGTGAAGTTCCTTATACAGGGTGAACCTTTGACAATTTTGATAGGTTTCCAGGGGGTTGTCTTAACTGACTGAAAGAGATATCGAAAAATGCTGAAAGGTGTTCTTAAGTTTAAGAAATCCCCGTGAAAGTCAATCGTAATGGTTTACCCTGTATATGTATGTACATTTGTACGTCTCTGAGTACAGTTGGTAAAAATAAACACTCTGTAAACAACAATTTAAAAAAAAGTCCTAAACCATTGACCTCAACAAGGACGTCTAAAATATGTCTCTGTTAACATTGTTTTCTTGTAAAACTAACCATGTCTGCGTTAGACTACTTAATTATTAAAACGATATCAATTTCGAGCTAAACATAGATATAGTCAGTGCAATCCACGTTGACTCGTTCGTGGAACCTCGTGGAACAAAGTAAATGAAAAATGACAAAGAAGCAAAGAAAATGCGCAAGCAACGAGTCATCGTGGATTGCTACTGCTATACATGTAGGTACTTTATTAGTGTCAAGTCATTGTAATAATATACCTACTGGTGACGGTAAGTGTTGGTTGTCTCATTGACATTGACATGGTGATCTTTGCAGAGATGTTTGAAGTTAGCCTGTTTTTTTCAGCGCAAAGTTTGTACAAACTGAGCAATAACGAGGAGGGTGCGGGAAGCAGTAGCGATCCGAAGTCGCCGCTCCGCAAGGGGCAGCCGTCGCCCATCGGCAGCGATATCATGTCGCCGCATCATGTAAGATTTTATACATTGATTATAAGTAGGCGAGTAACGTGCTTTTGTTTATAGAGTTAATTGACCGAGTTAATGGTAAGCGTCTCTGCTCCTAGTATGACAAAATCTGCTTTCGTCTGTCAGTATGTAGGTATGTATATACATACTAGAAATATTTTAAAGGAAAAATCATCTTCTAAAATTCACCTGCAGCGAGATTTGAACTCGCGTCCCTGGAGTTCAAATCTAACCGCGAGATAATTTTTGTAGTATGTATATACATACTACAAATATTGTAGACTAATATTTTTTTTACGACATATAAATTGTAACTTGAAAATTTCCTGCTATTTTGAAGGTGGTTTAAAAACCCGATCGGTCGGGTTTTTAAAATTCGATAAAGTGCTCGCGAGGTCTAATGTTTGCAGACCAACTAGTTTATTATAGACAATAATTATTGCCAAAAGGCGGGAATGTCTTCTAAGATACTTTCCTCGTAGAAGTTCTGCCTTTATCGGTTCCCCCTAAAGAAACGGCGTGTGACCCGTTGTCTCGCGCGTGTTCCAGTCGCTGTCTCCGCCGACGTCGCCGGGGTCGCCGCGCGCCGGCTCCCCGCGCGGCGCCGGCGAGCCGCGCCGCACACACCTGCACGCCGAGCAGAAGCGACGGTACAACATCAAGACGGGCTTCGACACGCTGCAGGCGCTCATACCGCACCTCAACTCTAACCCCCAGGCTAAGGTACCTGCGGAACTACCCATTTATATATCCATAGCTCAATGCTACTTTTTATCTATACTCTATCTATACTTATATTAAAGGAAGAGAGGACAAAAAATCTGTACTTGGAAGTAAATTAAAAAAAGTGGGACTTAGGATAAATAATAGAACAAAACTATATAATTTTTAAAATTCATGTCTGTCTATCTGTTTCTCTGTTTATCTGTCGGTTCCTTATAAAAAAAAACATGATAAAAACGCGATTAAACCCGGTAAGTGTTTTATTATGCAAAATCGCGAAAATGAAGATGAAATTAACTACCGATCCGATTGAAATCTGGTTTTTAATATTGGATGTTTCTATTTTCGAGGATCATCGTGGTATACTTTAAATCAAAATCCTATTAGTAGAATCCGAGTAATAAACAAATAGTCGGCCATGCACTATTCTACGCAGACGAAGTCGCGGGTAACAGCTAGTTCTTCAATAAAGACAATAAAACCTGACGGATCATACGGCGATTTTTTCTACAAAACACATCTCACCGTGTGTCTTCCGGCACAGTACATAGAGAGGCTGGGGCCTATGGCACTGCAGTATAGAAACTACCCCCAAATGGTCGGAAACGGCTCACTCGACGAGACTTCGCGGTGAAGTCAGTACTGCGTGCCGCGTCACCACTAGTGTGCACGTGTGTGTGTGCAGTTACCATATTGCTCTAGAGAGAGTACATAGAGATGTACTGTGGTTGCGGGCAGGGGGGAGATAGTTATCAAACTTTGTGATTGGCCATTGAATTATCTATCACTATATTTAGACTCCTTGTGATTGGCCAATGCACTACTTATTTATACTTAGACTCTTTATGATTGCCCTTTCTTACACAAGAATGCTCTAGTTTAACCATAGAATTTCGAACAAGTCAGTGTCTGACTTAGAAAATTGTGACCCACTGTATCTGAAATGCTCCTAAGTTAATGAATGTCGTCTTCAGATAAGTAAGGCGGCCATGCTACAGAAGGGCGCGGAGTACATCAAGCAGCTGAAGGCGGAGAGGAATCAGATCAAGGAAGAGATGGAGAGCCTTCGCCAGCAGATCGAATGTCTCAATAACTCTATTTCGTAAGTATTGTTTAAGAAGACTTGTAATGCATTGACAATTTATCTTGTCAATGCAAATCTGAAATGATTGGAAATCGAAGTCAGGAGTAGAAATAGTAGACTGGATAGTAGTAAGATAGTAAAAATTCAATCATATTTTTAAATTATTGCTCGGAGTGGGAACTCGCGTGGTGTAGTTCTTTAACATACTGGGGTACAGACCCAGAGACGCAAGTTCGGGCCGCGAGTAAATTTTTGAAAATATGTTTTTCCTTGAAAATATTTTAAGTACGAAAGATGTTGCCTGATCGTGCTCATAGCCGCTTTTCCGCTCATTCCGTTCAACTCGCTCTATATTACCGCCTCTCAGACTCACGGCGAGAAGTTTCGCCGAGATTTCTCGTCATAAAATACTGTACGCACTCTCATTTTTCTCCTTTGTCTCGGCCAAAAATACCACCACCAAACGGAAAGCTGGCGAAAGTGAAAACGAGAAGGCGAGAAACTCCTTACATTCACGCTTCTCGGGTGTTCTCGGAAATCTCGGCGTGAGCCTTAACAGTGACTGAATCTAGAGTACGAATGTGCTGAAGAGTTTGGGGGGAACGCGTTGAGGAGATGTGTTGCTAAATTTTCATTTTTGTAAAACCTAGTTCAAAAGCGTGTAAATTGTTTAATTTGGGGGCATTTACAATGTAGTTTCGTGACGGTGTACAAGTGTAAATGAAAGTGAAAATCGGTGCAAAACATGAACTTTAGCGTTGTCTCCAAAGCTCCGTGAACAAAGTAAAAAATGCCCCCCGTTTACAATGATTCCCTCGACTTGACTTTAACTATGACGACTTGACTGTTTCGATGCAAATAACTAGCAAATATTAATATTACTTGACACTGGCAAATGTCCGAATGGAAAAGCCATATTAAAGAAGAAAAAGAAGAATGTGCTGACGATATCACGTCGCGTCGCACAAGTAATGGCTCGTGCGTGACGTGTAGTGTGATGTACATTGCACGTGTGTGTGTGTGTTGCAGCAACTGCCACTCGCTGCTGCCGGCGACGGGCGCGCCGGTGTCCCGCGCGCGCGCCGGCCGCCTGCGCGAGATGTTCGCCCGACACGTGGCCGCGCGCACGCTGCACAACTGGAAGTATTGGCTCGTATCCTTTACATACTGCACTTTTACTGTTAACTGCCACGTATACGGTACTAAATAAATAAATAAATCATGTGACCGACATACAGTGCCATCTAGCCCCATGGTAAGCTGCTATGCTTGTGTTACTGTGACTAGACAACGGATATACTACTTATATATTATTTATTTTTCTTTTGTTATTACATACATATTATATATAGGAATACACCCAGATCAGATACAAATATTTATTTTTAAGCATAAACATTTGCACCCAGCGGGAATCAAACTCGCAACCTTCTGCATAGCAACCAAGCGTTCGCCAGACGCGCCAAAAAAGTCGTCAATACCTTCATATACGACCGGTGACGACTTATACTTACCTATTTATTGTTTATGACCTATCATGTAGGTATGTCATACCGAGCGTTGCTTAACTCGTTCGGTCCTTTGAAGTACCCTATAACTTATTTTTACCCCTAAAATAATCCTGTACCAAATTGCATTCCAATCTGTTCCGCTGTTCTTAAGTTGTAAATAGTGTAACTAACACGACTTTTTTTTATAGCTGTCGTAAAAAAATGTAGTGAAAAAAAAGTAACATATAATAAAAAGCAACTAAAAGTAGCATATGTAACTCTTCGATAATAGCTTTATTTTGGGGGAAAGGAAATTAAAAATCGGTCCGGTAGTTTCGGAGATTACCCCCAATATACATACCTTTAAACAAACCAACGTTACCTCTTTACAATTTGATTATAGTATAGATACAAATTGGCACAAATGTCTTAATCGTTAGTAGTTAAAAGTGCCAATAAAACTAATTGAGTTCCTTGGTGCGGTATCATTATCATCAAAAAATAAAATTTACAATTATTTTATTATTTTTAGTGAAATAGGAAATTTCATTAAATTTTTACAAAATAGAAGGGCAAGTTGGGCAGACAGCCGTTGAATCGTAGTAAATTTTAAATACAAACTTAAATTTTAAACTTAGTATTTATACGCTTTGGTGTTGTTACCTATAGTGTGATAATTGTTTATTATAGAGTGCATAATCTAAAACACAAAGTACTAATTTGGTCAAAAACAATCAATTAAATAAACATTTATAAAATTATGCTTGGGAAATCAATTAGTGTTACCAAATTGCACTGTCTAGCCAGTTAGCCGAATCCTTCACCTAATTCGCTTATCGATTGGGCGTTGAAAGATAATATACATTATTATACACAATTAGAAAAAGTGATGTTACCATGTGATTTATGAATGATTTATTTCTTATCATAGTTATACCTTCAAAGCAACATGAAATGTGTGACATAACGTTACCTATTGTATGCGTTCAAGTTACGACTCATAGGAATAAAAGAAATAAGCTTGCAGGTAAGCGGTCCTATCTCATATGTGGTTAAAACCTCGTCGTCATCAACAGGTGTTGTGGGAAGTAGCACAATAATAAAAATCGGTGGATGAAGCGTTCTCCCAGTAGAATGACTTTATAGAAGCCGCTCGCGCCAAGGAGTGTATAAACTAGTGGTAGTTGTATAATTTGTGCCGCGATCTGTCCGCATACTAAGTAAATTTGTACCGCAGTAGTAGTTATCTGTAAGTAATAGTTTCCTTAGCTAGGTGTTTCACAGTTTAGCGTAGTGAGTGCGGCGCTGGTGGAGTCGTTTAGCGCGTGCGTGTCGTGCGGCAGCGGCGCCGACCTCGTGCGTACCACGCTGCTGTGGGCCGAGCAACACTGCTCGCTCTCCGAGATGAGGCCGGGTATGTACCTCAGAGTAGACACAATGCCGTGTACCATACAGCTTCCATCAGGGAAGTAATCGTATGAAATATCGTAAACGTTCCAGCGGTGCTGAACTCGCTGCGCGTGCTGTGCAACACGACGGACATCCTGACCGCACCGGAGCGGCTGCCGGAGGAGGCGCGCGCCGCCGTCGCCGTCGGCGCGCACGTCAAGGTGGAACCTTCCTAGCTCCCTTGCGGACCGTGCGATTCCGCCGATTTATCACGCACATGTTTATTGTTATCTATGGTTTATGTTATGATACTTGTTGCTGACGCTGTCTTCTCTTACATTCACTTCCACGCCGACTGTCTACGCAGTTGCACGTCTATGCGAGACACGGGCTATCATCCACCGATGATGGTGTGTCCGAAGTGCAGCTACGTCGACGGTAGCGCTTATCGTTACGATTGTTAATTTTGTTACGTATTTTTCGATTATAATCCAAAGTGAGATCGTTCATCACAATGAATACAGAATTACTTCAATGAACTTAACAAAAACTTTTATAAAATTTTGGTCGTATATTGTAGAAAATAGATAAATGAAACTCCGTCATCGTCGTGTTGTGTTCGGTTAAGTTAGGTAAAGGAGACCGAACCGGAGCGCCTTGGAATGTTTTCGTATAAGTTTTATTGTTGTTTAAGATTGGTTTATTGATTGTTACCCGTTTATACTATGAACAAATTTAAACAAATTCGGCTAATCGTTAGTATTTTTGCTCAGAAACACCGCCTGTTTGTTTTTTTGGGTTACACAAATAATATTTTTTATCGATTTATTAATCTTGTTACACGTGTTTATTGACTTTTGGTAACAAAATTAACGTGGTTGAATTAACCAATTATTTCGAAAGAAGATTAAACTTATTTTAACTGTGTTCGATGGCAATTGCAGCTAATGTCAATCGTATTGTTGGTGTTTTACATTTAAAGTTGTTGCTTGATTAAAATGTTAAATGTTTAATATATATACAAGTCAATTTTAGCGATGAAAATAATGTATTTTGCAAACTTATTAAACACGTCAATGCAATGTCTATTTTTAGTAGATAAGTTTTCAACTTGTGCCTTTGAAATAAACATACAAAAGTGGCCTATACACGTGCCTTTTAGATATTACTTTATAGATCCGGGAATCGGATGCCCGCCAAATTCAATAAACGAATTTTCTTGGTCCAATCGAATTGTGAATGGTAAGGAGAAAGTTACCCTTTTTTGATTTTGTCGAGCATCCGGTACGATATCACCTTAACAGACTTTCCAATATTTGATTGTAAAGTCTCTAACCAAAGATATATAACGTCGTAAACATCGAAGATGTCTGCCGTGGGCGACACCGGCCGCGCCCGCACCTGTCTCGCAGACGAGCGGACGCGAGATTCGAGACAAGTCTTGTGGGTACCGATGTAGCTCTAAGTAAACTAAAATGAATTTATTGAACATTTCGAGATTTAATTTAGTATAAATGTACTGTAATTATTTACGTAAGTACTATAAGAGAAATATTTTTATATTGTGCGGTGACACAAAATGTTTTATATTATTGGAATAGCTTTTTTTGAGTGCACTTTTTTTGCTGAGCATTAAATATTTCGACAGTAACTACTATTTTACAAAAGAATAATTTCAAATATCTACCAACTTACAGCCCCGTATACCTATACTGTAGTGTTGTGTCTAAGAATTATTTCGTCTACAATAATTTTACTCAACGTAGCAACGTAGTCATTTTGTTAATTTGTATGTCTCGAAAAAGATCAAAATCTGTGCACTCTAAACAAAGTATTCCTGCATATATTGGTGCCAACGTAAATATTGTTGTAATGTTGTTATGTAGTCATTATGATAGTACGAAGTATCGTTGACTCTGGTGGCACGTCCGCGTCGCGTCGTGCGATTGATGTGAGCTTTAATGAGATTGTTGTTCTAATGGAAATATAAAAACAAAACAAAACTAATTGTTGTTTCATTTATTAGTAACAAAACCAATGTTATTCGTTATTTATGTCAAACATTATAAATTAATACTAGGTACCTTATTCTCGATTGATACAGTTATTCTTCAGTCTCTTATGTATTGTTTTAATGGAGAAAATTAATGGTAGTTACATTTGTGTATAATAATTAAATCGAATAAGTTTTCTCCTAGCATAAACAAATTATAATTAAATAATTACATTTGTAATCAAAATGTCAGATCAATACGAACGTATAAATACCATTAGAAATATACGCTCTTACACTTTTAACTTAATAACAAATAAGTTTATTGCCAGTTACCACTAGATCATAATATACTATTTACTGCAGTGTTTCCCTTGTCGTACTTAATTTAAGCATGTTTAATCCATCCACAATCAAAGCTGTGACAGCAAAATAGACCGGTACAATTGTACGTAGTAAGAGCTGGTTACATAAGAAATCGACGCGACGACGGCGTCAGACGGCTCAGTACAGAAGCCTTATGCCTTATTAGGGTTTCGTAGTCCACAAGAAACCCTTATAGTTTTTTTTAATTGCTCATGCCAATTCCAACGATGCATATAGGTAAGTAGCTAGATTTCTACTGATTCCCGTTCGATGTCGGACTTCTGCGAGTGGCTGGGACCTCTCGGCGTGGTCCTGCGATTTAAATAGAAAAGTACCGACATCGAACGTGAATTAGTAGAAAAATTCGAGTTGTTTAAATCGCTCGAGTTGACATTAGCTATTCAAAAATGTTCCAGCCCCAAGCTGACGTAGTAGTACGTGTTGTATTGCGTGTTGTCAGTGTGTATTATGCGCGGCGGCAGCGGCAAGCATTCTCGCGAGGCGCGAGGTGGGCTGCGCGAGCAACGCTCCCACCGCGCCCGTCTCCACCACACGACCTTCCTCCAGCACTATCGCGCGGTCGTATCCACGGATGGATGACACTCGATGCTGAAACAACACATATAATATGAGTTTATAGTTTTTTATAGAGCGCTTTCACCCGCGTTAGTCGTTATCCCGTGGGTATTTTGGGATAAAACGTAGCCTGCGTGGTATTTGTCTTTAGCAATCTACAATCAGAGTCTGTGATTCAGAGTTTCATCACAATTGGCTAACTGGTCTTTTAAGTGAAAGAGCAACAAACACATAAATTACAAACCTTCATTTATCTATAAAATATTAGCAGCACTTCTTAATTAAATGGTAAGAGTATAACTACTGTTCCGCCAGATGGGAGCTTTCGTGACTTGTCAAGGTCATTCATTAGAAGAGCTTCACTGGCCACCGAATCATAACTACAATGTTTTTTGAAATATAATTGTCTAATAAAACACAATATATACCGGGTTTTACTCGCATTTTATTGAATAACGGCATGGGTTTTAAACGACCGAGCTTTCGCTAACTTTGCTAAAACCCGGTATATATTGTGTTTTACTATGCAAAATCGCAAAAACCTTAGACAAAATTATATAATTGTCTATTTGTTTGTCAGTGTATAGTATAGAATTATAGATCTATCTATAATTCTATACTATACACTGACAAACAAATAGACAATTATATAATTTTGTAGATGTTAGTTTGATGGATGACATACGACGACAGTAAGCACGGTGGTACGCGGCGCGAGCGCGGCGATCGCGGCAAGCAGCGCGCGCTCGGCAGGCGCGTCGAGTGCGGCGCCCGGCTCGTCCAGCAGCAGGGCGGCGGCGGGGCGCGCGTGCAGCACGGCGCGCGCCGCACATGCGCGTCCGGCACGACCGCCGCGCCACCCGCTCCCGCGCTCCACGCTCGACTCTGCAGGGGGAATGAGTTGGTTAGTACTATAATACGAGGAGGTGCAGCCTAGGGCGTCCACCGACGAGATGAACGATGATTTAATTGGTGCACGGCGGATGCAGGCCGCCTCTAACCGAAATCAATGAGCATCAATAAGGAAGGAATAATGGAGCCGCTACTTTCTATGTCAAAACCATGGAATATAGGTATGTATCATGGCAACACTTGACATCTTTCGTATGAAGAATTAAAGTGTAACTAGTGAAAATAAAATTAGTTCTGTTTTTAACCTTTTTTGGCAAGCAAGTGCGTGTCACTTTTATTTTGTCATTATTGATGGTATTTGGTAACCCTAATCGAGGCAGCTGCCACTAAAACAAATAATATTTATATCGAACGGCGTTATTTTTAAGTCAAGAAATGGCGCTAGCGTTGAGTTAAACCAAGCTATCGGTGCGTACTGTACGTTTACTTTAGGAAATGCGATCTTTGAATATACATCGATCTTTGTACCTACACTTGGTTGTTTTATAATTATATATGGATTAGTACCTTTTGGGACGAGTACATGGTCCTTCGAGCCGGATCTACATCGACCTTTGTACCTTCACTTGGTTGTTTTATTTGGATTAGTACCTTTTGGGACGTGTACAACTTATCATGTACTATTATCTAACGTCTTTGGCTGCCACTGAGTTAGGATTACTCTTAAATAAGTCAGATTTAGCCTATTAGACTATATAGCCAGCACTAGGTACTGCTACACCTTACCCTAGTGTAGTAATAGTACGACGTCGCATCACAGGAAATCAGAGTTAATCTGTAGGGAGGATGTCGGATTTAACGTTCCATGTTTAATTAATATCGCTTACAAGACCTAAACCAAGCATTCCTCTGTTAAGATTTAATGTAAAGCGTTTAAAATAATGTGTCAATGGGTCAGATAACAATGAAAAGATAAATTACCCAATCCGGCCGGTTGAGCAGTAACAAAATCGTACAATCCGACTGCCTTCAAACAGTGCCATATTTCTTCGTCGGTATGCACAGCTAACGGGTCGAGATTCTCTCGCAGTGTTCCCGAGAACATGGCCGGCTCTTGTGGAAGCACCACTATTCTATGTCGGAGCGTCCTTAGAGGGACTTGTCTCAGCTCGTGGCCGTCGAGGTAGATGTGACCTTGGCTTATTGTGTTGCCGCCGACACACGATAGTAGGAGAGTAGATTTACCGCAGCCACTTCTGCCACAAATCGCCACCTAGAAAGGTTATTTTTAATATAAGACTTCGGGACTTAGATTTCGTATTTTGATGTAGGTAAAGTTTAATAAACGATTTTATTAATTGCCTCCAAATACAAACTTTTTCTGTCTTAGTTTATTTTAAGGCTATTTATAATACAATTAGATTTCCAGCATCAATATCTACGTCAAACTTCACCTTACCTTTTCGCCAGGTGATACAGTAATATTTATGTTGTTTAAAATCGGTGTCGATCCAAGATCGTTTTTAACGTTAACATTCGCAAATTCTATATTTCCGTTTCGCTGCCATCCAGACGGTATTGGACCTTAAAGAACAAAATATCCAATCTAATGGTTAACATTTATGTATACAGAGAGCAAAGTAAACCAAGTTACCAAGAATAAAAATAAAAACCGCGTTTTTTGTACGATCTTTGATTTTTCGTTTAATAAAGACATCACTCACAATCTTCCCTATAATCTTCTTGCGGCACTTTACTATCCAAATGCAATCTCTCAAGTGCAGCGAGTTGTTGGTCGAGGTCCGCCCTGCACTTGGCGAGGTGTGCGAGGTACGCCGGGAGCAACAGCGAGTATGTCCCGGCGAGGCCCGCGGCCGCCGCGTCGCCATTGCTTAGAGCCACGCCGAGTGACACGCATACACTTACCGCGCCCACGAGGTCCTGAAAATTTAAGGACACACAATACAATACTTACTTATAATAATGAGGGAGTTTTAGTTCCTTTTTACCCGACTGCGCGACGCAAAGGAGGGTAATGTGTTTATCGGTCTTTGTATGTATGTATTCTATTGTTTTTTTTGTTCTTATTAGTTCCGAATCATCGAATCTATCGATCGATAGCTAATATCGAGTTTCTTATTTAAAAATGAGTGTGATTTTCTGAAGCACCGAAAATACTTATTGCATGATACAAAAGATGCAGTCTTACTAATATTATAAACGCGAAAGTTTGTATGTGTGTCTGTGACTTTGTTACTCAATCACGCAAAAACGACTAAATCGATTACGATGAAACTTAGAATATTAGGTAGCTGGAGACCTGGGATAACACATAAAATACTTTAATCCCGATATTCCCGCGAGTACGGGACTTAAGATGGTGAAACCGCGGGGCGCAACTAGTATATCCATACAACTAACACACCAAGCATACGATTAGCAATTAATTACAAGAATTCTTGTACTTTTTTGTTAATTTGAATATATTTTATCGTACTTTAGTGTAATACTTACCAAGCTAAGCCCTAACCAGCGGTTAGCTGCATTGAGCAGTAGTAAAGCATTGTGGTTAGCATCGAGTCGCTGTAAGAAATCCGCTCTCATCTTGGATTGTAATCGCCCCGCGCGCACTGTGGCCCCGCCCGCGTATGTTTCTGCGCACAATGAGACCACACCCGCTGCACTTCGACCTTCGGCGTGATGAAGTTCCCTAAACCATAGAAAATTATGAATAACGAATAGACAATTCTGAAGGCTACAAATATGACACATGTGTACCTAGTAAAAATAATCTTTCGTTTACACATAATTCTCTGGTGGAACGGTATTTAATGGTTTTAACTAACCTCGCAGTACACAAGTATATGGACTGTAGCGTAAGATAGCACAGCACTGCAGGCAGCAGAGCAAGGATGCTCCAAGGCGCGACCATGGTGTTCACTATCATTGCGGCCGCGCACACTAGGATCAGCTGCCCCCATCGGCTTATTGCTATTGGTAATTTCTGAAGAGAATAAAAAAGTTTAAGTACTTTTAATTGTATGATCTCTTGTTAGATCATACACGATGAATACTTGTTTGATAGTTAAATAACACACTTGTTTGTGTAAATGAAATGAACTGTATTGTCTCGATTTAAGTGATGAGATGGTCTTGATGATACACTTGATTAGTGAGCACACGCGACACTCTTGATGGTCATACGCGAACTGAACTCGTTGAATTTAGGAATATTAGGTAAAATGTAAACTGAGCCGCGCGTCCGACATATAATGCAAGGAAGCGAAAATGTTACGGTTGCACCGTACATGCTCCCGACGGCGAAAGGTGATTGAGATGAGATGATCATGAGTAACAAACCAAGTGCCATTTGAATATTAATAAATCAGTGATTGCTTAGAGTCTCTAGAAAAACTTGGCTTTAAGTGGTTTTGGGGTAGTACACTTGTCCATTTTATGGATCTTTGGGATAGGGGAAGTGTCCACTTTGTGTACTTTCTTAATTTCACTGTATGTGTTAATGTCATCACTAATATTGTCTTTCGAATGCCGCGCACTAGCACTAAACGCTCGACGAATAGGAGAGGGTCTGGATAGGCCCGCTCCCGGCGGCACCGGCAACTCAGACGACATCACCACTGACGGCCTATTAGCAGGTTGAGAACTCGCTTGCTCAACCCTCACCATCGCTTGAACAGTCGGCGCGGGTGCTTTCTTGATGCAGCACACTCGTCGTATTACCAAAACAGCTATTGTTATTGATACGAACACGATTAAGACGTATATAACGGTATAATGATGTATATCATGATTAGTTAGTTGAGATAGTTTTTGATTCTCTTTCAACGTTTGTATCTCTGTCTTTAACTGTTCTAAAAGTGTGTCGTTGGTGTCCAACAGAGTCAAACTGTCGTTCACAACGGAGTTTTGAATGCTTAATTTTATAATATTGTTTATCGGTTCAATCTTTGGTAGAACAATCTGCTTGTTAACATGGAGACTATTTGAGCCTTCTCGATGAGAGTAGATTGTTGAGTTCTCAGTTCGTATCAGACATCCTTGTTCAATGCTGATAATTCCTGATTTTTCCAGACGATTTGTCGATACGTGATCTTCACACAGGATGCGTGTCTGGCACGTATTGCAACAGAAAAATATATACTTGTTCAGTACATTGAAATCTGTCCATTGGTTACGACATGTTTCGTAACTCAACTTGCATTTTCTTGTCTTATGCTCTATTTCACACAAATTCTCATCGCTTTTTAGGTCATATACAGGTCTTGGTATATAACAAAGATAAGTGTCTTTCTCATCTTGTAAGCATGTCTCGAGGTCGTAAGTCGATAGTGTTAGGTAGTGTTCTCTCTTGAGATTTATCGCGACGTAATCTCCTACCGGTATAATGGTTGCCATCATATTGTCCGCGATTACTTGAGGAATGGGGATTATTTTCATTATCTCAAACGAATCTCGGGTAACAAGAGGGAGTCTGACTTCAAACAGTAAGTACTCTTGTGTCATTCGGGCTTTTATTTTTAGAAGACGATAAATGTTTACAAAATCGCTTTGCAGGTTATTGATAGGTATTGAAATATCTTTTGGTATATGAATCATGATGTGGCCCAATGTATCCTTTAGTTGTTCAGGGGGTAACAAATGAACGTTAAATTTTCCGTGATAGACATCCGTGATCGTGTCCAATAAAGTGTTTTGAATTGTTGATAATTTTCGTAACATATTGCTAGCTGCGATCGCGCCCAAACTAAATTCATGAGTCATCTGATTCTTATCGGTTTCGATTCGCCAGGTATTTTCTATTTTTTCTAATTTTAACGATAATTGGTTAATAATTTTACTCTGCTTGTCAATCGATTTTTCAGTTCTCTTTAAAACATTATACTCAACTTCTATTATTGTCGTCTGATTCTTAATAAGTGATAACAGATGTCCTTCGTTCTGTTTAATTAAGTCAATGTCTTGTTTATACTGGTCAGCAAAACGTTCGTCAAGTACTCCGAATAAACTATTTGCAAGATAGCCGACACCGTCGATAAGCCCTCGCTTGCGCCGGCGCCGATATGTCTCTTGTCTTGTACTGGAATGTTGACTTAGCAACAGATGGTTATAATAATCTAATTCCGAATACTCATGTTTCAATTGTAAAGAAATGACGTCACAGTGTGTATTGTCTCTTATCTTCATACATAACTGTTGTAGGTAGTTTATGTATTTATCACACGTGACTGTGCCCTGCCAGTACGGGTTCATGTCATAATATGTTACTATTTTCCATTCGTCTCGTATTAGTAGCATCTCTGATATTCTGTCAAAATATAGACCTTGATTGTCTTTAAACTGAGTAACATTGTAGTAGGAGCCTTGAGTCGGAGATATAGTGTTCATGAAAAATAGTAGTAAAGTAGTAAGTGTAGCTAAATTGTAACCCGATCTCTTTTTCTTGTTGTCGCTTGATGAATCATTGTTAATATTGTTTGAATTAGAACTGGTTTTGTCTTGATCAGTTCGGTTTTCGTATACCGGAAGTATAGATAATTTTACGATTGGACGCTTGATTTGTCCATTCTTGGTTTTTAGAGTGACGACTCTGATGTGACCGTCGGATCCAGGATGCAGTTCAACGACACGGCCCATAGCCCATTTCCCTGGAGGCATGTTCGCATCATTGATTGTCACCACATCGTTTATTTGTATGTTAGGTTTTTTGTTGCGCCACTTACTTCTTGATGTTAGTTGTGTAAGATATTCTGAGCGCCATCGTTTCCACACGTCCTGCACAATTTTTTGAGTAAAATACCATCTTGTACGCATGTCAGTTTCGGTCTCTAGTACGCTCATGTTTTGACTCAGATTGATGAAACTAGATGGTGTGAGGAACTCTAAATCGTTGGGATCCTCCGTCAGAGGGCATAACGGCCTAGAATTGAGTATGGCTTCTACTTGAGTTAGAACAGTGTAGAATTCTTCAAATGTGAGTTTTTGCTCACCGATGACTCTCCTTACGTGGTACTTCATATTTCGGACAGCAGCTTCCCATATACCACCCGCGGACGGCCAGGAAGCGGCGTTGAAGTGCCACTCGATTTGCATATTTGTGATGACGTTTATAAAATCTTGATCAAAGGTTGCTAATGTTTCCTCGAATTCTTGTTGCACAGTATTGCTGGCACCGACGAAGTTCGTCCCGTTATCGCAATAGATATGTCGAGGGGAACCTTTTCTAGCAGCCATTCTACGTAAGGCCGCGATGAACGCTGATGTTGTGAGATCGGAGACTAGCTCAAGGTGAATGAGCTTTGTCGCCATACATACAAACACTGCGATGTAACCTTTGGTAGTCTTTATTCCTCGACCCTTGTTGGCCTTAATCATTACGTGTCCGGAAAAATCGACTCCTGTATGGTAAAATGGTTTGGCTTCATTGCATCTTTGTGTTGGTAAGTCACCCATTAGCTGCGTCATTTTAGTTGGATTATATTTACGACATGTTACGCAGGTACGAAGACGATTTTTTACAGCATTATTGCCGCCAATTATCCAGTATTTTTGACGAATATTTGCTGAAGTCACTCGGGCTCCACCGTGTAAGGTAAGTAGGTGTACATAATCAATAACCAACTTAGTAAAATAACCATTTCGTGGTAAAATTATAGGGTGAGTCATTTCTAGGCTCATGTTAGCCTTGCTTAATCTTCCACCAACTCTTAGAACGCCCTTGGTATCTAGATAAGGATTTAGTTGTAGTATTTTACTTTTAGTAGATATTATCTTGTTTACTTGTAAATTTCGTATTTCATCGCTGAATTCCCTTTCCTGTATGTACTTGATTATAATAATTCTTGCTTCATTGATTTCTTGCAACGTGAGGAAATTTGCGTTATTTGTATATTTATACCTTGTTTTCGTGATGAATCTAAGTACCCATGCAAGTACTCTAATAAGTGTTGTAAGTGAACTATATTTTGTTAATAATAAGTCGATAAAGGTAATTTCTTGGGAAACTAAATTAACTTGTTTAATTTTCTTTATTTCTTCGTTTGTTGTAAATGTCTGTTGGATTTGATCTGTATTCTTGTTGAAAGTAGGTACCCATTCAGGTCCTTTCCACCAAAGGATATGTTCTTGTAACTGGTCGACACCCATTCCTCGGCTAGCACAGTCGGCGGGATTTTCTGCAGATTTTACATATCGCCAGGTATCGGGTGGCATCACACTTACTATTTGTCGAACTCTGTTCGCGACAAATGGTTTCCATCGACTAGGATCTCCCTTTAGCCATGCCAGTACTACCATTGAATCTACCCATCCGTAAGTTTGAATAGTGTAGTTTTGTAAACATTTCTGAACTTTTTCCATGAGTTTTGCCAATAATAAAGCACCACAAAGTTCTAGTCTTGGCAATGTTGTTGTTTTACTTGATGGCACTAATCTTGTTTTACCTGCTACTATTGTGACCTTGTTGTCATTGTTTATAGTTTTGCAGTTTATAACACAACTATAAGCTTTGTTCGATGAGTCACTGAACCCATGTAATTCTATCATTTTACACTCGCCTGTTGTATTTAACCATCTTGGTATTTCTAATCGGTTTATTTTTTGTAGATCTTCTCTAGCACTTGTCCACTCCTTGATGAGGGTTTCAGGTAAAACATCATCCCATTGGATATTTAAACTCCAAACTTTCTGGAAAATAATTTTTAGTTTTGTAGACAACGGTGATAACCAGCCAAGAGGGTCATATAGTTTTGATAACTCAGACAACATAGATCGTTTTGTTGGTACTTTCTTGGCTGTATTCAATTCTCTCACTTTGAATTGGAACGTATCTGTAAGCGGATTCCACTGTAATCCTAGTGTTTTCGTAATTTCTGATTGTTTGAGCTCGAAGGTGTCAGATTGTGAATCTTGTAGTTCGGCTACATTTGAGTTCCACTTCCGCAGGTTAAAACCTCCAGCTCTCAGTAACTTGATCAAGTCTTGTTTGAGTTGTATTGCTGCTTTGCAAGATTGTGATCCGTGTAAAACGTCATCCATATAGAAAGAGTTTTCTAGAACTTGAATGGCATCGCTATTATTGTAGTTAGATCTTTCATCTTCAGCTAACTGTTTCAACGTCATCATAGCTAAAAACGGTGCGGCCTTGGTGCCGTAGGTAACTGTACAGAGTTGATAATCCTTTATAGCCGTTTGGGGAGAATCACGCCATACAATTTTTTGCAAAACTTGATCTTTTTCATTTATCCAAATGAAACGGTAGCATTTTTCGATGTCCGCTGTGAATGCATATCTAAACTGTCGCCATTTAATTAGTAAAGATTGCAAATCTTGTTGTAAATTTGGGCCTTTGAGCATAAGATCATTTAAACTATTACCAGATGATGTTTTTCTTGACGCATTAAAAACAACTCTAAGTGCAGTAGTAGATGAGTCATTTCGCAATACACAATGGTGAGGTAGCCAGCACTCGTGCCTCTGTATACTTGACACTACTGGTTTCATATGACCCAGTGATAAATATTCATTAATAAATAATTTATAATTTTTATCGAGGTACTCGTTGTTTTGCAATTTCCGTTCGATTTGTCGAAATTGCGCAATTGCAGTAGGTTTTGATGAACCCAATTGTTGTTCGAAATTTTTCTTGAATGGAATTCGGACTTCGTATGATCCGTTTTCATGTCTTGTTGTTGTAGATTTATAGTAGCTCAGGCAGTTTTTATCTTCTTCAGTTAATGTTGGTGGGTCGGAAATATCTTCTATTTCCCAGTATTTTTGTATGTCTTCTAATTGGTTGAGAATCACGTTGCATTGAAAATTTTGTGCGTTACCGCACAGAATCCAGCCTAAACGAGTATGTTGTGCAATAGGCAGCACATGATTTTCCTTTCTGATGCCATCCATGATGATGTTTGAATACACTTCTGCGCCCAATAAGATATCTACTGGTCGACTAATATTGTAGTCGGGATCGGACAGTTCTATGTTTACTAGATGCGGCCAGGGTTGCTTTTCAAACGTGTAGCTTGGTAGATTTTTGATCAATGTGTTCATGATAAAAACTTCAGTGTCGAACAAATAATCATTATATATTGAACAGCATGTTATTGTAGTAGTTCCCTTGCAATTGTTTGGTCTGGCTCCAATACCCGAAATTATCCCTTTACATCTGTTTCTTGGTAATGCTAAGATTTGAGCTGCATTTTCAGATATAATCGAGACCTGGGATCCTTGATCTATAAGCGCCCGCATATTGTAATAAGATCCATCGCTTGCTCGAACCTTGATAATAGCGGTTGCCAGCAAAACCTGGCTGAAGTCATTGCCTTGTTGCACAGAGTAGGTATTGGTGTTTTGCTGTATATTGGTGTCATCAGTGATCATATTGCATGTTCGTTTGTGGAATATTTCGTGAATTAACGTGTTATGAGATTCTCGACATTCTCTACATGTTTTAGTTGAAATGCATGGTTTTCCTTTGTGATCTATGAGGCAATTTTTGCATAAGTTCAGCTTCTTGACGGTTTGATATTTCACTTGCGGCTCCATGTTCAAAAATTTTTTACAGAAATATAAACCGTGTCCCTCTTGACATAAAGGACATTTTATTTGCATCGTTGTATAGGTTCGATGAAAGTAGTTATAACTTCTACTTGTCGGAAGTAATTGCTTGTCATTATTATGTTGATTTATATGAAAGGATTGTTTATTATTAGAGTAATTTGATGGGAACGGTTGTTTATCATTGTTATGTTGAAATCTATTTGGTTTGCGATGCAGATAATTATAAAATTTGCTTGTAATATTGTTCTTTATATTTGATGTTTGTGGGTTTTCTGACGTAGCTTGATTACGCGGTAATTCGCCAGACAGCGTCCCTTGGAACTTGCTTTCCAGGAAATCCCAAAATTCTTGAAATTTGTACAGTTCTCTTGGGTTTTTCATAGCTGTTCCAAACTCTTCTCTTGTACTAGTATCAAGTTTGTGCAGTAAGACATGCACGAAAAATGGGTCCCAACTGCTTGTATCCACTCCGAGGCCCTTGATGGCGTTCAAACATTCTCTGGAAGTGTCGTATATCTTCTTAATGTGAGGTATCGACGCATGAGTAGCTACTGGAAGACCTAGCAAGGTTTTTAAGTGTGACGTGAAAATCCACCGTTTGTGGTTATATCTATGATTGAGTAAGTCCCAACAAACGTTATAATTTTCATCGCTTATTTGGAGATGTTGTACGATGCGTTCGGCTTCTCCTCGTAGTTTTGTTTTCAGGAACTGCATTTTTTGTCCCGAAGAGAGTGCGACGTTGTTATGTATTGCTGTGTTAAACAAATCTTTGAATGTAGGCCAATTTTGATAGTTGCCGCTGAAAATCGGTACTTCCATTGACGGAGTTAAACTGGTTTTGTGTAGTGTCGAGCTTAACTTGCTATTTATAGTTTTCTTTAATAGATTATAAGTTGTTTCGTGTTCAGAATATATTTTTTCGTAGACTTCATCCATCTCCTCTGATTCTGTATCTATATCCCAATGTAGCGAATCTATTGCTGACCACCGTGTTTGTAGACTACGCCCCGCATCTTCAATATCCCATTTTTGTGTTAATGACTCGATGTTGATGTTTGCTACTGTTCTGGCAAAAGCTCTAAAGTTGCTGGCTTGTTTTCGCAAAATTTCGTCATACTTGCTTAATGAACCACTGGACCGAGTATTGGCTAAGAATCTTGTGCTTTCACCGATTTCTTGATTGAATTTTACACCTTTGCTTGTTTCAGGTTTTGACGGAAACTGAGCTGTCGTTGTTCCTTCTTCTTGATCTTTGTTTCCAGATTGTTCAGCTTGTGAAGTTTCTTCTTTATTATCTCGACTTGGTTGCGATTCTATTTTATTCTCCATGATTATGGCTTGATATTGCTCATTGATGAGAGCGGTTATTGATTTATACAGCTGTTCTGCTGTACGATACTCTCCATTGACAAAGTATGGATGAGACTTGCTCACTTCTGTCTGGAGACAGTCATGATTATACTGAATGTCTCTCCAATATGTTTCTACGGTCTGCATACGTCTCTTGAAATAGTCTGAAGTTTTACGCTCCGCAGAATCTTTCTTGATATTTCTCGCTAACTTCGATAGAGCTTCGATTATCTCAGCTTGCTTAGTGTAAGTTTCGGATTCCATGATGTTGAATGTAAAATGGAACAAGTGAAATATAGGAACAGTCTTACTTGTTTTTCGCCCTTACTGGAATCCTTGTAATCCTGTAGAGAGCACTGCAATCCTTATCACTTGTTAATCACTTGATAGTAAATTTTTATTCTTGATTTTCACTGGTTATGGTCTCGCGAACACACGCGGTAATTACACGACACGTGTAAGTTACGCAAGAGGTCAGAAGGACCAAAAAAAAAATGATGTATGATCTCTTGTTAGATCATACACGATGAATACTTGTTTGATAGTTAAATAACACACTTGTTTGTGTAAATGAAATGAACTGTATTGTCTCGATTTAAGTGATGAGATGGTCTTGATGATACACTTGATTAGTGAGCACACGCGACACTCTTGATGGTCATACGCGAACTGAACTCGTTGAATTTAGGAATATTAGGTAAAATGTAAACTGAGCCGCGCGTCCGACATATAATGCAAGGAAGCGAAAATGTTACGGTTGCACCGTACATTAATAAAGGTTTAACTTATGTGCTAGCGGTTCCCGACAGTTTAATCCGCGTAATCCCTGGATTGGAAAACTGATAACTAAAATCGAAAGAACTGAATTAGATTATTATAGGTACGTTACCGTATTCTTAGTGGACCTACCTAGGCATCTAAGGTTTTTTGTTTTTTTCTTGGATAATAAGGATAAGGATATTAATGTTCATATTATGTGTTAAGAATGAGATTTTTCGTCCCATTTGTCATATTAGCTGATGTATTAAATTATTGTCAACGCTAAACGTTAACCTAATTATTAAATAATCATTTTGTTTGGATAAAGATTATACTTAGAAACTTAAGATATTCGAAATGGAAACAAAAGACTATCGTTGTGCTCACCTTATCAACGACGGCGACATCAGCAGAGAACCGATGCAGCGTATAGGCCGGGGCGGGTGTCCGCGCATGCGCGACGGGTAGATGCAACGCGGCGTGCAACGCACACTCGTGCAGCACGCGACGAGCTCGCGCGCCGCCAGCCGCGCACGCCGCGCCCGCCATCAGCGACACGATAGCGCTGGCGCAGCACCATGCACCGTACGCACGAACTACCCACCACGTCTGGATATTGGAAAATAAACACACAACACATCAACGTTCGTATGTATTCAACAAAAGGTGTGTGAGTAATTTTCCAAACAGTTTACAAGGAACGTTTGAAACTGGCCCGACTGGGCCGACATAAAAAAAAATGAATCACGCGGCCTTTCTCCTTCTAGTATCTAATAGAAACCAGTTCTACGACTCTAGGGTTAAAAAGTTTTTTTTTCAATTTGTCGGCCCTGGCTTAATTTGAATAACGTACTGCGCCAATGAGTCTATTAAAGTTATACAGCGCGTTACATCTCACCGCCTAACCAATTGTGGGATTACAAAGATTTTTTTAGGTCTATAACCGATGCTTCTAAATTCCTATACCTATTTCAAATATCAACAAAACAAAACTTTTTTTTTTAATTCTTAGGGCAGAAAAATCTATTATTTTTCATTTATTATTATGAACGTTGTCTAAATGTTTTCACTTGAGTTACAATTAATGTTTTAGTTTTTATAATTTATATTTCAAATAAAAAAATACCATTTCATTTGTTTATAAAATACTCTTAGACAATAAAACGTTTGGTTTATCTTCACCTGTTCTACACTAGTATTGTCAGCGTGTGCCGTGAGCCTCGCGAGCCAGCAGTCTGCGACGACCGCCAGCGCCTGCGCCGCCGCCGCAGCCGCCCAGTACATAGCGCCCCACCAACCGCAGGCAGCCAAGTACTCTCTCCATATCGCACACTGTTACATACAACGAATATCATTATATACCTACCTACTTAACTTCTCTAGACAATCTTCATAAAATAATTAAACTTTTTAAATTAACACGATTTGTTAACAACGTTCCATTTTACCCGGTTTAATCGCGTATTGCTATTTATTTTCTTACCTCGACGTTTCTACCATGTTACAATAGTCTTGTTCGCGAGGGGAACCGGTAAAAAATGTTACTTCAAAAATTACCTATTGTAGGTATAATAAGTTTGTTGTTATAGCGGTAATAGAAATATATCATCTGTGATAATTTGAACTGTCTAGCGATCAAGGTTCATGCCATGAGATATAATATAGCCTGGTGACAGACAAGACGAGCGGACAGTGGAGTCTGTACTTGGTAAACGGGTCCGTTTCCCGATCATCAGGTTTATGTTTATTCCTATTTCATACTTGTAAGTAGTGCATAGGGTACTTAACACTTATGTATGTTATCATTACCGGGTCTTAATCGCGTGATTTTTAAAGTTTATATGTATGTTAATCCTTCATGAACAAACCTCATGAACCGTGTCTCCAGTTTCTTCCTTTGGCGTTGCCGTTGATTCAGTAATTGTGGCGTTTGTTTCAAAAACAGTTGAAGTTAGTGAGTTGAACATTGATTCCGATGTACTGTCCCCATTTGTTCCTATGAAACAAATATAGTATTATATGACAACTAACTATAAGGCCGGCTTGCATAACGGTTCCTAAACATGTTTAAGCTGTTAAACGTAAAATAAAACCATTTAAAATTATATTTAACTAAATCAATTTTAAAATAAATTATGGGAAATCGAACATTGGACTCTATTTCATTAAATGGACAATTGATAACGTTTTTAAGTGGTTTAAAATAAAATAAAACCATTTAAAATTATATTAAACTAAATCAATTTTAAAATAAATTATGGGAAATCGAACATTGGACTCTATTTCATTAAGTGGACCATTGATAATATGTTGCCACACATGGACAGTTTTTGAAATTCTGACAGATTTTAAACACGTTTAACAGCTTAAACATGTTTAGGAACCGTTATGCAAGCCGGCCTAAGTGTTCCTAGTTTAAAATATATTTACACAATATATTTACACAAAATATAGTATATCTTATTTAAATGTTTACCATTGTTAACAGTTGCATCTTCATTCTGACTCGAGTCTGAACTTATTAGTCGGCGCAGCGTACGCGGTGTCCATCTAAAAACAATGGATGCGTTCAAAATAAGTAGGTACATACTTATGTGCTTAAGTTTTAAGTTTAGTTTTAGGTAGATACTTAAATAATTTAATGAAAAAAATTCTACTTAGCGCAGAAGATTGCGGGTTTAATTCTGGCTGTAACTTTCTTGAAATATGACCTTCAAAATATTTCTTACTAGCTGCGCCCCGCGGTTTCACCCGCGTAAGTCCCGTTCCCGCGGGAATATCAGGATAAAAAGTCTATGTGTTAATCCAGGTCCCCAGCTACCTATATTCCAAGTTTCATCGCAATCGGTTCAGTAGTTTTTGCGTGAAAGAGTAACAACCTCTCATACATACATACATACAAACTTTCGCGTTTATAATATTAGTAAGATTTTATATGTTTGTATAATATGGTTTGTATAAATGTTTAATAATTCGGTGTTTACAAAAGTACGTAAGTACGACGTCTATAAGTTTTATATCTACCTATAGGTCCCTTGTTTGACATTCGCATTAAATGCAAGTCTGGTTACTAGTTAGATGGTTTTTGGTACCAATATTTTACCTGGACAAAGTACGGTGCGTCCGCGGCCGTATCCACCGCCGCAGCAGACTGGCTTCCCGTTGTAGTGATGGGTTGGACTCATCGGCACTGACCGCTCGTCTTACGTCTCTACGACATCTAAATTTTTTTTTAGTTTTTATATTTGAATATTCATATAAATGAATCGAGATTCACAAGTGCAGGGAACAACGCTTAAAAATAAAATTTAAATATTTTATTTATCTACTTTTTATCAGCCATGTTTGCTTGATGAAAATTGGAAATAAATTGTTTTTTTAGTCAAGTAGCCAATAACATTTTGGGAACTAACTTCCAGGGTACATGATAGGATACAAAAGCTTCTGAGAGCTTTTGTGTCAAAAGAAGATTCTACGTGAAGTTCTTAAATTTTAGTGACCTGCTAGTATGAAGTTTATTTTTGTCAGGTCATAATTAATTAACGACTATGGATTTTGTATTACGAGAAACAAAATGAAAAGTACTTAGATTCGGTTGTGATATGAGTAACTAACTTCGAGTTGTTCATTGAAGCGGGTGGTGAAGACAGCTGTCTGGAGAGCGAGGGTCGCACGGTGGAGCGCCGCCAGCTGCCGCCCATACACGTCGGCACCTCCGCCAGGAGATGAGCACCCGCTGCCTCGCTGATACCCAACTGTATTCAATGGTAAGTTACATCTACATTTTCAATAGGGTATCAGATCTATTAATTAATGTTATTCAACCAGATATTGGTCCAGGGTATTTTGGTTATGGTTTATTCTGTATATCTAAACAAATAACTTTCTTTACTATTTTTCTAACTACATTTTTTTTAAATTAGGGTCTTGTACCCAGAGAGCATCCTATTACTGAGATTCGCAACTGTCTATCACCAGGCTATATCTCATGAACCGTGATAGCTAGACAGTTCAAATTTTCACAAAATATGTATATCTGTAGCCGCTATAACGACTGAAACAAATATTATATTTAAGGGGGGCGAGCATATGCGTTTTCTAACATGCAAGCGTCTAACAGTCAAACGCTGTTAATAAACTTACCTAATGAAGCGAAACCTGTAATGTATCTTCCTACATATTTATATTGTTTTATCAATCAATACATCGTCATACCATAGTATCGTCGGAAGGGCATTTATGGAACCTCGCTCGGCTCAGAGCCCGGACGAGCCGCGATCTCTCCCTGGCCGTTCCACCCGGTGGTCCGGCACCAACCCTGGCTGCGGCTGCTCTCGCTTCACCAGCTAACTGAGACCACCGATGTAGTATACCACCGTCACTCCCAGCACGACCGAACCCGGAAACCCTGCCGTCTTCCATCACCAAAATCTAAAAAATAGTTCAGAGAAAGATTATAAAAATGTTTACTAACTGCCGGATCGGCCGATGCAATTTTTGTCTAGTGGCGTTGTGGGTAGGTATGCGTGGTGTCGTATCATACGTAATACAAAATTGAGATAAGTACTTATTATTTATACTTAATTTTAGAAATTCTTTGATTTTATTATTGTAATTTACTTGTATCTTTAGTTTAATTTCATGCATTTATTCATTTATTTTGTTATGGAAGAGCGGGACTACCTGGCACAGGTGTTTTTACACTTAAAACGTAGTCCCAACCTCTAGTTTTTGTTACCTGTATAATTCTTTTTGATGAAATAAACTATTTTCGTTTTTTTTTTTTGATTTTTTGATTTTATTGGAAACCTAAATGACTTGATATAGAAAACTTGCTAATAAAATGCATGACGTGTTAGAAAATTACCGATGTGCACCTGCTACGTTAAGTATTTTTCGTTCGTTCATTTTATTTTCACAGCACCCTTTCTATAGGTATCAACTCCCTAAAAATAGTGAATAAAGGTATAAATAATTAAACAATTACTGAGCTCACGATGATCGACGATGTGGGTGGAATTGACATCGTGGGTGGATATCCTAATTTTCCTGTTAGCAAACCCAATTAACATTTATTTATTTAATTAAGACTTTAGGACCATGACGGGTATATTGATTGATTTATAATAAAAACGTCGTCGTTTTGTTTCACATTCATCGCATCGGTATGTCCAATTTTATAAAATATCGATGTAACTACCAAGTTCTTTATAAAACGTACCAAATCAGCGTAGTGCATCAGTTCCAGCCTGTTAGTGGCTAGTAGAACGGTCCGTCCCGTTCTCGCGGCGGGAACCAACGCGCGGGCCACAACGTGCCTCGCTAGGCCCGCGTCTAAGGCCGCCAGGGGCTCGTCGAGTGCCAACAGTCGCGCGGGAGAGTAGAGCGCTCGAGCAACGCACACCCGCGTGCGTTGTCCTCCCGAGAGAGGCGTGCCGTGGCTACCTAATCGGGTCATGTCGTTATCTGAAAATATAATACTGATATTACATATTTAAACTCTCATTTGTTTAAATGAGAGTTTAAATCTCTGTTTGTCTGTCTGTCTGTTTAGACATTAAGAGCGTATATTCTGTTTTTCTTTCTTTCTTTTAACTAAACCTTTCGAGGACTTTCCTGATTTCAATGATTATAAGGAGACTACTGCCCTAACATTTACATAAAACCAGTGTTATTTATTGTAGTTAATTTAAAAATCCTAATGAAAGTTGATACTTATTTGTGTGTATGATATTAATTATATTTAACTATTCCCTTGTTATGGAAACTGCTGACACAAGTATTGTTAATATTCCTACAACAATTTATATACCCACGTTAGAGAATTTAAACTGTAAATGATCTTGTAGTCTACGATTAAATACTATGAAAATGGTAATAGTAACCTGGTAAAAGTTGCAAATCAGGTCCGAGGCCGGTTGCTCGAAGCACTCTCGCATATCTCTGCTGGCACCACGGGCTGTCCATAACAATGTTGTTGCGCACCGAGCCCTCCAACAGCCATGGCGGCTGACCCGCATACCACGTACATCTAGGACTTGATTATCAGTAAACATACATATTATTATAAATTACGTTTTTTTTCTTAATAATCGCTTAACCTGAATACGGAGATATTAATAGATAGAATAATTATTTTTACACACTTATCCTACGATTTTTTGTATGATCATCAAGTTTAGAAAGTTGATATTAATCCAAAACTTCGATTTCGAAGATTGTGATTAATTTCAAGTTAATTATTAAGAAACGGAATATCGAGTGAGCTAAAACCTGTCATACCCATTAAAAGTGACATCTCCTCGTTCTATGTACATTTCTCCTAAAATTGCAGATAGAAAAGTTGATTTGCCCGATCCACTAGCACCGACGACCATGATTAGTTTGCCTGGAATATCATCACTGAGTGTTAAGAATTAAATCTATGAAATGTTTGCGTTTCATTGACTTATTACGTAGTTACTCTAGTACCTGCTGGAATATCCAAATCATCAACTTCTATAAGACTATCTGTTTTCATTCCCCAAGTAAACGCAGCATTTCTAAACCTTACTACATATTCCAAATTAGAAACTCTGTTAGATATTTCAACTGGAAAACTGTCGTCTTCCGCATTATTGGTTTCTTTATCTTCGTCATCTTTGTCCCAAAATGTTTTCTCATCTTCAGGCGTCTGGTCCACGAAAGCATCGTTGAATATATCTTTTCTTTGATGCTCGGTATTATTGTCCTCTGCGGTAACATTGCTGGCTTCAGGAAGTTCTAAGAAATCTCTTATTCTTTTCGTACTCACCTGAAATAGTGTTCAAAAACTTTTATTTCTTGGTAGTGCTATATCAAAGTAAATTAAGTAAAATCGCAGTATGGTTGTATTACTTGTTTCTTCTTACCACAGCTTGAACCACCATAAGTACAGTTACGGGCAAGATGAGTAGCGGCACGGTCAGCTGATTAAAGAATGCGAGACCGGCGAATACGTTAACTGCAGTCAGGCCACTACTCGGTTCCATAAAATAGTACGTAATAAAGGTAATTACGGTTATTAGAATCGTTGAAATTTGAGTAGTGAATGCTGAAATAATTACAAGGTAAATTAAATGTATCAGCTAAAACATACCTAGTCAAGATAATGAGTGATAATAAACCAATATTTTGAACATACTTAAAAAACACCAATACGTAGAATCTTTATTCAGAAGTTTCAGTTCGACCTCTCTGAGTTGTAATATTTTCTCTTTGAACAAGTCTTCCCATACGTACAATTTGATTACGTTAAAACCTTGTAATATTTCGGCCATTTTTGAAATTCTATGATCGGTACATTTTGACGCTTCTTTAGAGTTATCGGAAATTTTCTTCCCGATGTAAAATTGTAAAGGAGTTATTATCAAAACACTAATAGCTGTTCCTATGAGAGAACTTACTCCCAACTTTCTGTATAATAAATACAATATAACGATCACCTGCAAAAATATTTTTTAATTAACTTTGCATACTTGTGTTGTGATGCGTGATATTCAAAGCAATGTGATGCGTCGCGGATGTGAGGATGCACCTATTATTCTTCCATTTAACATTGTTTGATAGCATAAGAATTTCATCGAATCTATTCCAACACCTTTAATGGCACAGCCCAAATATAATGACAAATCCAGACACAAGACATTATATTGTAGGTGTCCTGGGAGACGAGGTTTGTCAGAAGTCCAGTACGAATAGCGGCGTTGTCCTCAGGGCTGTTCAACAACGGCGAGTCCTCATCTATATTAGAATCGGTCGATGACCAAGGCGCCAGTCTCATACATTTATTGTACACCATAGCCTGGTAACAAAAAATACTATTTCAGTTAATAATTGATATCAATTTATCTAAGATATCAAAATGTCTATGCATACCCACTTGTAATGCTGCCTTCAACCTCATGCCTTCAATGGTGACCAGATGTGTCGAGTTCTGAGACAGTAACGCTTGACTAATTAGTGCCAGCGAAATAATGAGTAGCATGACGTAACCGTTGCTAAAATACTCAGTTATGGTCACATGGGTTTCGCTCTCGACGACAATATTTGAATCTCCTATGTACTGAATAATGACAGCTAAACCTAGAGGTGGCACCACACCTATCAGATCACTGCACAGTTTTAATAGCCCCGCTATATAAAAATTAGGCCATACTTTTTTCATTAAACATTTCCAAATGCTCGGATTTCCCACGTTTGTTTTACTATTCTGTAAAATAAATACTATAAATATGTTTTACATAAGTTGGCAAGTTGTCTATTTAACAAATATCAAGGGACTTACTGTTTGTTTGGAATAGATTTTTCTGAACTTATTATAATCATGCTTAGTTAGCTCCTTTTCAGGAAGGTCACCAATGTCCCTATCGTCCAAGGGTTCTTCGTAAGCTTTTTTGAGCAAGGAATTCAACCAGAAATACATTATTTTTGAGTAGAAATGGACATTATTATGTTTGTAAGCGCAATTTTTCGATTGTACGGACGTCTTTTTATTATTATCGTAACGTTTAAGTACCTGAAAGGTGTTAAATTACGCTTAACGTAAAACGAGATAAAACTGTCGAAGAATGGTGTAGATAGATAAGTCAAAATACAAGTGCAGTGAGTAGGTTTCCAGTGGTGATAAAGGAACCCATTATGAAATAGTGCCGCGCCGTGTATGAGAAATGCCATCCAGAAAGGCGCCAGACGCTCGATGTGTACTCCCGACACGGTCTGTGGCGTCGCATGTCTGTCTGACTCACACTCAAGATTAATCAGTCTCCCCAAATTTCCAGCTCACTTACAAGAAAATTTTAAATTAAAAAACTTGCTTTTAATGAAACTAACTTGTCGTAGCTACGAGTATGTTAATAGAAAGTAGAGTGAAACAACGCGCCGTGACTTCTCGAGGCATATTTAGTAGCATTGGCGTGCATACAATCAGCTGTATATCATTTTATTATACCCATGCATCTCTTTGTTATGATTATTAAGTGTGACATAGTTGTTTATGCATTGAAAACATGAGATACCTGTACGGTACATTGATGGAATTCTATGGTTAGCTCTCTGGCCCCTAACAAGTAAGTAAGTAGTACGCTTATAAGCGTTTTTTTAATCGTGTTGATGCCTTCTGTGCCTACCGGTAACAAGATTAAACTGCTGATCCTAAGAACGCAGACGTGTTTATTATTAAGATGCACATTTACACGGCTAATAAATGTAGCACTTTATAAAACAAAGAAGTGAGAAAATAAAATGGTGATAAATATTTGAATTACCTCGTCATAAAAACAAACACAGTCAACTGTCGATAAGACCAACGCTAAAACAGCCGAAATTCCATGAATATATATTTGTATATGTGTGGGCGATGGGTCAGTAGCGAGATGTTGATATAATATGGCTACCGAGGATGCGGAGGCGAGGAACCAGTATATGGTGAGGTAGAGGATAGGGGCCGTGGTGCGGCGCGCGGCCAGCGCGAGGTGGAAGGCGGCAGCGGCCAACCACGCGAGCGGCGGCAACAGCGCCGCCACCAGCCGCACTGTGGCCGCCGGCCGTAGCATTGCCGCACCTGCCCCGCAAGACCACACTATTCCCAATGCTAAGCTTGCTACACCACGGATGTTCTGACCTCGCCATTGTTTTCTATGCCTAAAGGGAAAAAAACATTTTTGGTTTTTTCTGAAAATAATTTTAACCTAAATAGAATTTTTCTTATCATTTTATAATTATCAATAAATACAATATTTCAGATTAGTAATATTGTGAATAGGGTAGAAACAGTTTGCGCTGTGTTCTATTTTTTATTTTTGAATTTCTGTTTATTTTCTGGAGGAATTTCAGTTTACTTACCTATGCCGTTTATGCAGCGGCACACAGCAGCACATCAGCGCTGCAGAAATAGTCGCGCAGTAGAGATGCAGCGAATGCAGCGCAGCAGCGAGCGCATGGGCAAGACACTCGGGGTCTCCTCCGCTGCACACTGCCTCCATATTGCCACAATCCGAACCTCGCCACAATCAACTCATTCATTCACTCAATTCATTTTGTTCTGCTTCAAACATAGAATAACGTGGATAATGAGACAATGTCACACCTGAGCAAATATTAATCTAATGTCAATTGAGCTAGCCATGGTAAAACGGATGTGTTCGAGCTTACTAGTGTGTTTTGGAAGGTACAAATGAAATGGTAAAAACGCGACCTTTCTAATGCCCGCTTTTTACTGCGAGCGGGACGTTCCCATTATGGACTCTGCTATACTCGTAGCGATGATTTTCATACAAGTCGTACTCGTGCTTTGGTGGAAGTACTTGTATGAAAATTGTGGTAGCGGAGTCCTTAATGGGACCTTTCCGCTCACTGTGTAAAGCGGGCAAAGACTTCACTATCCGTCACCAGGATCTCATGAACCGTGATAGTTAGACAGTTAATATTTTCTCATATGATGTATTTCTGTTGCCTTGCCGTTATAACAACAAATACTAAAACATAATAAATATATTGGTATTTAGGTAATATTATATTGTTTATTTCTTAATTATCCTATTATAATTTACAATACATATATAATATAAATTATCTAATGAGAATGACCATTGAGTCCAAAAGTGCCCATCACACTGGCGGCATTACCCCGTTGAATCGCCAACGATATATTCTGGGCGAAAAAGAGCCCCGACCGGGGGTCGAGACCCTTTTCCCTGAGGCGACGCCCCAACTCAGCTACAAACTGCCTCGCGTCCGAACCCCAAGAACCCGCGGTCTCAACGGCAAACGGGACGAAGTCGTACGCTGATTCCAAACACGCGTATTTGATCCGCTTGGCTCTGGCCGCCGTTTCCGCTCCAGCACCAGCCAATTGCTGAGTCGCAATGAGGTGGCAAGATGCGAAGGTACTTACGCACGTCGCGTCCCAAACCAAGCAGCGTCCCCTCTGCCAGGGAATCAAAGTTAGGCCGTCCGGGCGTTTACCGTCGGAACGAGAGAGACCTGGGGTGAAAAAAAACTGAAAAGTTAGTTTAGAAACTTTGATGATCTTTGGTATTTAAGGAAGTATCCCATACAACAAACGTGTTTTTTGTGATCATGACAGAACCCTTCGTGCATGAGTCTGACTGTCACTTGGCCGGTTTTTAGTTTTTGTGGATTTACTTTATTAGCCTAATTTTGTAAAGGATTCATAACAAGTATTTTATATAGGAGATAAAATAGATACTTATGCCACCGTCCCATATATTTTAACATTAGAATAAAATAATAGCTTTCAGGTTTATTCAACTTTATATGGTGATAAGATAATCTATAATGGATATAATTAGGAAGGTAATATGAAATTCCCAGAAAACTAGTTTGATCAGTTACCCATAAACGTAGATATACCTACCAAGATCAATCTTTATCTAAAATTGTCTTTCGATTTTTTTAATCTTTCGAGTTATGTTATTTTTTATTCCAAAAAAACATTGATAGTCCACCTAATATATACGGCTGCAATATAGGATCTACTTGTTTATACTCACTGTAGCGGATGGTTATTTTGTAAATTTACATCGTTTTGAATTGGCACCATTCCACCGTATACCACAACAAACTCACCTCCAAAATAAAACTTTGAATCGACTCAATCTAATGACGTTAACTGCTAACTCTTCGGTGCACATGCAAATTTCTCACTATACGTCGTGCATTATGATTAGATTTGTTTTATGGGTTTGTAATGTGTTTTAATCGGAGTCGAGAGGTACGGGCATAGCGTAGTTCCGAAGTGCGCGTGGCCGGTGCCGTACGAGCGACTAGCGACTGGCTGTTGGAGTAAAGTAAGGTAGGCAGACTGGTGCGGAGGGTTGCCCCTTGCCACTGCCGGCGGTTGTCGCCGCCTTGTCGCCCGTCACTGCTGCATCACTACTTAACTACTTACATATCTACTTACTGTAGGTACCTACCTCTACTTATGATGCGGTGACCGACCCGGCTCTGTCGCATTTTAATTCAGTTCATTGAAAGTAACTGGTTGTTTTCTAGTGCACTTTCCTGCATACACCACGCAGTTCTGACTTCTAGGCTTACTTTTGTCTAGCTAGATGAACAAGTATTGTTCATACATTGTACCTACGCAGCGGTCTCTATCCAAATAAGTAATAACAATTAGGCTTGTAATATGGGTGCCGGATATACCTAAATACTTCCACTACTTTTGTAAATTCAAACATATTTTAGGTAGCTACATTATTACACACTATCAATATTCAAGTTGGGAATCTAACCCAAAACGGATGAGGTTATAAAGGTCGCATGTGATTGAGTCCTGGCTTGGCCTATAAAATTTACCTGAACTAACCAACGATTACTATCTATCTAATATTAATGTCAAGTGAATAAAATATGCTTGTTGAGGTTCAAGGCGGATGGTGATGGTGGCTATTAGTTAAGGGGCCGTAGTTGGCCAGAACTGATGTTTCTAGGGTGAAAACTACAACTACAAAAGTTATTTGAAATAAAAGTTTTTGAAACCATATTTATTAAAGTCGAGGATATTTACTAACTCACGATTCACACGATTCCTGACAATTCTCTCGATAAAAAAACCAAACTTCCCTCTAAATTGTACAAATAAGTGATATTACTCAGTAAATATTGTACGAAAACTAATAAAACTTTGTATAAGAACTGAACTTAGCTCAATACAGGCAGTGAATGTTTTGAATTTCAATATTAACGTTTAGTTATCTTGAAACTAGCAATTGTTTGATTTTACGCAATAAAAATTTGCATAGTCGCACGTCCTTCACTTACACATCTGAAATTCGCTAGCTTTATCTCTGTCACGCTTAGGATTATATAGGCCCTTAAGCGTATTGGTCGAATACGGTTCCCTAACCTTCTCTATTATGTAGGTAGGTCGGTACTTTGGTTAATGATTGATAAAAGTGCTGATTGAGTTCCAGAACTTTAAACTTCAATTATTTGAATTTTAAAGTTCTGTAATTGAATATCATTTGATAAACTGATAAAATACTGAAAGATACCTATCTAAATTTTCAACAAGGCATTGATATCTATCCACAATCATAATCGTATTTTTATCAAGATTCATGAAGTATTCGTTGCATTTCTATCATTGCTGTTATTAACTGATAGGTATCATTTGCATTCTCGTTTGATTTGTGACTTTTCTATTATTTCATTACCTACTAGCTGCGCCCCGCGGTTTCACCCGCGAAAGTGAAAAACGCGTTATCACGGGCACGGGCAGCCGAGCGGTTGCACTTTTTCGTTCATTACTCGGGTTCTACTATTTGGATTTTGATGCAAAGTATACCACGACCTGCCTCGAACATAGAACTATCCAATATAAAAACCAGATTTCAATCGGATTAGTAGTTTCTTATTGTATAAGGAACCGACAGAGAAACAGACAGACATGAATTTTAAAAATTATATAATTTTGTTCTACTACTTATCCTAACTACTTATCCTAAGACCACTTTTTTTTTATTTACTTCCAAGTACAATTTTTTTGTCCTCTCTTCCTTTATTATAGTGTAGAAGAAGATATAGATACCTACTAGATTACTACGCCCTGCCGTTTTCACCAGTGTTATTCTTGATTCAGTGGAAAACTCAGAAGTTTCCGCGAGCCAGGTAGCTGACTCAGTATATCTCGTCGATTACTCTGGTTCTACTTGTTAAATTTCAATATCAAGTACCTGTACTACGTACGGCCTTCATTTAAAACAGAGATACCAATTGTAAAAACCAAATTTGAATCGATTCAGTAGTTTTTGAATGCAGAAGAAACAGAGATACAGATTAATCCCATTGTTTATAATTTAATTATGTAAGGGTATTTTTTTGTATAAATTGTCAGTAATTTGTCATGTCGCTAATATTAATAATTTCATTTGTTAAGTAAAGTTAAAATTATTTTATCGAGTTAATTTAAAAATAGAAATGTTTTGAAATGATCAATTTAATAACTCATTATTAAATTGACCATTCTCTAATATTATAAAAGTAGGACTTATTTAACTAATTCAGTATATTTCAAATACAATTGTAAAATAATTATTATAATTATTTTATGTAGTATCGATGGCATCTAGATTTGTTCGACTGAATTTGTTTTTGGGCACTTCCGGTAGACGCGTGAAAAAAAAGCGGCAAGGACAGCCCGTCGTGGCAGACTGGATTGTGATGGTTAGCGGGAACGACAAGAAAAACTACCGTAATCCAAAAAACTGATTCTGTTCTAAGAGAGATACCATATTATAATTAAAAGCAATAAAAGGAGCTGAAGTCAAGCAGTGTTATTTATTTTATTTATCTATTGCCTTACGTCAATAGTTCAGCAAGTGGGATCGATAAGGATAAATAAAACTTCCTACACGCCTACAATTTTATTATATAAGTATTAATATTAAAAAGCGTTTTTTTTTTCTCTCGTATTAATGTTATTGTAACGATATCAATGACAAGTATTATCATATTGGATATATTGGAGATTTTAATCAACAACTTAGATAGGTACCGGAGTACATTACCAATTACTTTAAATTTAAATACCTAGGACCTAGGTGCCTGTCCTAGTTGACGATATAGCAAGGACATAATGGAATATCTAGTAAAGTCGCTGGATTGATCAGTTATTAATATTGTTTGATTGGTGCATAATATTGTTTTAAAGGTGGTATAGTTGGATAAATAAAGTTGAAATTGCATTCGATATTTGGCGCCATTGTATTCGAAAATACAATGTAAGTTTCATAGTTTATTCTTTTCGTCGCATTTCTCATTCCCTGAGTCATTCCCCAAAGACAAGTGTTTTTTTTTAATATAGGTTTAGGCTGTTTGGAAGGGTAGCCAAATAGCCGGTAGGTAGTGTTAAGTGACAGCCGGAAGTTGGCGGATTAAAAAAATGACGTTTCCGGTATATTGTTATTTTTTTAATTTCTTTTAATTGTAAAGATGCAAGCGATGGCTTTTTTATATAAGGCCAAAAAGATAAAATAATAATTAAACAAAAATACAAAAATATAAAATAAAAAAAACATTGTTCATTAGATAAATGTACGTTTAGTACTGTCGCGGACGTTATTTTATTTTATATAGGTACAAAGGTGCTTAAGGAAGTACATAGACGTTGTGCAATTGACGAATGTTTCATTTTCCATTAACCGTAGAAATTACCCGGCTGGCAGAAGCCGAGCCAGTCGGGTCGGGGGGGGAACTACGGGTCCCCCCCTGTGACTAGGCTACCACGGGGTTGGACTTGCCCAGCGTCCCAGAACGGCTGCATCTATCGGTGGCTTAGTAGGGGACGCCGTCCAACATTGAGGTCGGACTCGTGGGGGTTGTGGTTGCAGTCGCAGAGGGTGGCAATGTTAGCGTCTCCCCGGTATGCTTGTCACCGGGGGCTGCCCTCATACGCGACGAGCGCTTTGCACGTCGTGGACGAGTGCGCGAGGCCATGGGGTGGCCTTTAGCTGTGTCCTTCGGACCTTCGAAAGTCGGACCGTTGGGACCGCATCCCCGGCTGCGCTATGCCTTAATGCGTAGGACACTAGGCTAGATGTGTCCGGTCCTTACCAGGATGTAGGTCACTTTTGGTAGGCACACGGATGTGTGCTGGGAAGTGAGCGTGCCTCAACAGCTCCGGTACCACACTGGAGATGTGGGAGGTGGCTTCTCTGCCGGCCCCAGCGAGGTTGTCGTTAGCTCCTCTTTGAGGCGCGGGTGGTGAGCGGCCTTATTGCTCCGGTACCTGTCTGGACAACCAGGTAGTGTCCTAGGGCACGAGGCTACTCTCCTTTATGAGAACCAGTCTAGCATTGGGGACTAGATCCGTCTTAAACTCGATCCCTGACGTCGCCCTTAGGGGTGTGCGCTCGGGTATAGCGGCCCCTGCTGGTATACCGAAAGGTGGGAACGGTGGGGACGCTATAACATATATAAATAGTGTTCGAGAACGGGGTTGTAACCGTAGAAATTATAGAAATTATTGAGGACATTTAGTGCCGGTGAGAAATTGAAAAAGGAAAAGATTGTTGCCACACACGTCATAATAAAAATACACCTGAAGTGTTGCCAACTTATTAAATAATTGGTATTTTTATTTTTTTATTTTGTTAACATTTGTGTGATTGAAAGATATAATGTTTCCATCAAAAACAATATTAAACAAGTATTTAATTTGGAGCTTTGAAGTTAGATGGAGTTTAACGTAGTATGTGACGTATGTACAAGATATAGCGGTCGGCGAGCGTGTCAACAATGTTTTCTAGGCGGCCAAATATAATAAAGTATATTGCTAAGATTTTATTACACAATTTGACCACAGTTTCTAAATGTTTTTTTTGTTTTGTTTTTATGTTTACAAATGGTTTACAATTGAACATATTGGACATTTATCGGATGAATGTTTAGTAACTCAGGCGTGATAATTATATTATATGCAATATTTTATTTTAAAACTCTCCGATTTGCGATTCTTAAAACCTACTAAAGTTGGCGATTTATCTTAAAGAACTCATACATAATAATGAACAGGGGTTTAAGATTTGCTTGTTTAAATATTTAATTATTGATAAAATGTTATGATTTTTGAAATTATCGGAATGATTATACAGGTGAGTTCAAAATCTAAGCTCTCTTTTATTTTGTTGAGTTTCAGAAACATGGATGACAATACCCGAGGTCAAGGGTGTGATATTTATGACGCCCGAGGTCAAGGGCAGGATATTTGCAACGCCCGGGGTCAAGGGCAGGATATTTGTGACGCCCGAGGTCAAGGGCAGGATACTTATAATGTCCGAGGTCAAGGGCAGGATACTTATAATGCCCGAGGTCAAGGGCAGGATACATATAATTCCCGAGGTCAAGGGCAGGATACTTACGACGCCCGAGGTCAAGGGCATGATACTTACGACGCCCGAGGTCAAGGGCATGATACTTATGACGCCCGGGGTCAAGGTCAGGATGTTCACAATGCCCGAGGTCAAGGGCAGGATGTTCACAATGCCCGAGGTCAAGGGCAGGATGTTCACAATGCCCGGGACCAAGGACAAAGTTCTCACGACGCCCGAGGTCAAGGGCTAGAGACTCAATATACTTGGCAGGATGCTGGTCAATCCCGAGGTCAGGAGCCATATGAAAATGGGCCCCGACGTCATCTTGAACTTTTAGCAGATGCAGCCTACATGGAGATAGAATCAACTAAACTTCGCAAATTCAGGGACCTTAGTGAAGTCGACGTAAGAAGAAGAGGACGTCCTGAACAAAGGGTGAGACGAAAACGTAGACAATATAGTTCTTCGTCGGGTTCATCTAGTGATAGAGCTCATATTAATTCTAAACGTTCTAAATCTGGTGCTAATTATCTACTCGATAAGGTACTCTCTATAATTAAAGATGTTAAGGGTTCTGAAAAACCTAAGCTGACCTTTAATAGTAATGTAATACCAGACTTTGATCCCATGGCTAAGGAGCAAACTGTACTTACATGGATTAACAAAGTAGAAGAATGTGCTGAAATTTATGGCTGGGAGGAAAGAGAGATAATACATTATGCTCTTCCAAAATTGTGTGGTGTTGCTAAGCAATGGTATCAAGGTCAACCTACTCTTCTATTCGGATGGTCGGAATGGAAGAAGAAGTTACTCGAATCATTTCCAAGTCGCGAGGACTACGCCGAACTCCTCACCGAGATGTTAGGTAAACGAGTACGATACGGTGAGTCGCTTGAGCACTATTATTATGCCAAAATCAACCTACTGAACCGATGTAGGATTAAGGGAAGACAAGCTGTCGACTGCCTTCTTCACGGCATTGATGATAGAGCTTTTAAAGTGGGAGCACAAGCGGCTGAGTTTACGGAGCCGGAAAAGGTTTTGAAATATTTTAGATCCGTCAAAATAAGTAACAACAATGATAATTTTAGAAAGACTAGAATGGACAGGAACGATAAGCTTAGTCTCACCAACAATAGATACAACAATCAGAAAACAAATGCAGGTAACATCGGTATACGTTGTTTTAATTGTAACCAGATAGGGCACCCAAGCTTTAAGTGCGAAAAGCCACTCGTTAAGTGTACGAATTGTGACAGAATAGGGCATCAATCGAATAATTGCTATAGAAAACCTAGTGAGAAACCTGACACCCACCGCAATATATTATCAGATAAAAATGAGAAACAAGTTTCTGAGGTTAGCGTAGAAGATGAGACAAATAACAAATATATCCTTACCGTATTAGTAAATGGTCAACCGTTTAAATGCCATTTGGACCTAGGTAGCCAATGTAGTTTGATGAGAGAGAGCGATGCCAAGCTTTTGAATATAGAGCTCAAAGTGGGGGTAAATCTACCGATGCTAAGGGGCATCGGCGCCAATTTAATTCAGCCTTTAGGCATGATATCAACGACTGTCGAGGTACAAACTATTAAGGAATGTGTAGATATATACGTAGTAGAGGATTACGTATTAAGGCATCCAGTCTTGTTAGGCCACTCTTTTACGGAGAAACCACATTTAGTCATTATAAAGACCCCCGACCAAATAATATTTCAAAGAGTGTCCCAAAATTCAAAGGTTCATCTTACTTCTACGAATTCGGTTAAAATCCCTGTCAATGCAATGCGGGCTGTACCTGTCACTTGCGAATCTCTAAGTGAGGGCATTATATACGTTAATGGGTCTATCCGTGGGTCAGAAGGTCGGGAATATTACTTGTTACCTGGGGAGTATTCTATAATAAACAATAAATGTGCGTTGCTGTTACATAATGTTTCTAATTATGTAATCACAATTGATGGGACGACATTGATTACCCGAGCTACTCAAATTCAAAATACACTTAATGCTTACGAAGTAACAATAAGTCCTACTGAGATTGAAGACACAATTAGATGCAACCCCAATATTTCAAAACAAGAACGTTTAAAAGTTCAAATGCTACTATCTGACTATAGTGATTGCTTCTCCAATAGCCTTCAAGATTTAGGATACACGAATGTCACCGAGATGACCATTGAGTTAGAAGATTCCGTTCCCATCGTTTATAGACCGTATAGGTTATCCCATTTTGAAAAATCTTTAGTCCGTGATATGGTACAGGACATGTTAAGTGCGGGAATAGTGAGAGAATCATCCTCGCCTTATGCAAGTCCAATTGTTCTTGTAAAGAAAAAGACGGGCGAAAAAAGATTGTGCGTGGACTACCGCGCTTTAAATCGTAAAACGAAAAAGGATCATTTTCCTTTACCGCGCATAGAAGACCAATTGGACTTGCTCGCAGGGAATACTCTGTTTACGTCCCTAGATTTAGCGTCAGGATATTACCAGATTCCCATTGAAGAAGGCTCACGATCAAAAACCGCTTTTGTGACCCCGGATGGACAGTTTGAATACAATCGAATGCCATTTGGGCTCGTCAATGCACCTTCAGTTTTTCAGAGAACAATGAATAAAATTCTTTCAGATGCTAAAATTAAGTACGCTTTAGTGTATATGGATGACATTTTAATCCCAGCTAGAGATCTTAACGAAGGGTTAGTAAGACTTAAAGAGGTACTGGACTTATTAAGAAAAGGAGGACTTACTCTCAAGATGAGTAAATGTAACTTTTTCTTTGAAAATATTGACTTTTTGGGGTTCGAGGTGAGCGCGGAAGGTATAAGACCGGGATCTAAGAAAACTGAAGCGGTAACCAAATTTCCAACACCAAAAAACACACACGAGTTACGCCAATTTCTGGGGTTATCTGGATTTTTCCGGCGGTTCGTTAAGAATTATGCTCATATAGCAGCTCCCATGTCAGAATTGCTAAAAAAGGATATAAATTGGATGTGGACCGATACCCAACATAAATCCTTTACGCGGGTTAAGGAATTGCTGACCGAACGACCTCTATTAGTCCTATATGATCCAACAGCCGAAACACAGTTACATACTGACGCTTGCAAAAATGGCCTGGCTGGCATTTTACTCCAAAAAAATAAAAGTGGCGTATTACAACCTGTGTCCTATTATAGTCGAAATACCACTTCTGACGAACAGAAATACCACTCTTTTGAATTAGAGACACTAGCGATTATAGCGTCTTTGAGTAGATTCCGGGTATATCTCATCGGTATACATTTTACCATACAGACAGACTGCAACGCCATTCGATCGACGTTAACAAAGAGAGACCTAGTGCCTCGAATTGCTAGATGGTGGATACAGCTTCAGGAGTACGATTGTACAATCGAATATAGGCCTGGTACAAAAATGACTCATGTAGACGCTTTGAGTCGAAACCCAGTAGATCCATCATGTAGCGAGTCTCACGTTCTTGATGTTTTATCAGTAGAGTCTGATCAAGATTGGATCACAACCATACAATCCGCCGACGATGAAATTTCTAGGATTAAAAGTATTTTGAGCGATGCTGATACGACAACCGTAGCTGATGTGTATAAAAACTATAAACTAAAAAATAGGCGCGTGTATCGTATTATTGGCGACGCGTTAAAGTGGGTCGTACCAAAAGGGGCGCGGTGGCAGATCCTTAAAAAACATCATGATGACGTTGGGCATTACGGATACGAGAAGACTTTAGAACGTATTAGGAAACACTATTGGTTCGGACGAATGAGACGTTTTGTAAAGAAATACGTTATGGCCTGTTTAGAGTGTGCCCACCATAAGGCACCCGGTGGTAAGCGCGAGGGGGAACTCCATCCAATAGAAAAAGTTAGTGTACCTTTCCATACAATTCACGCTGACCACCTAGGGCCTTTTGTGCGCAGTAAATTAGGAAATTGTTACTTATTGGTCATAATAGACAGTTTTACCAAATTTATCAACATCACACCGGTTAAAAATACAAAGTCTGCAACGACAATCAAGGTTATGAAAGATCTCATTAGTGTTTTCGGGGTCCCGACTCGGTTAATAACTGACCGCGGTAGCAGCTTTACAAGTAAAATTTTCAAAGATTTCATTAATGAGAACGGTATCAAACATATACTAAACGCTGTCGCGACCCCAAGGGCAAATGGACAGGTAGAGAGATTTAATCGCACAATCATAGAAGCCCTAGCTACATCTAATCACGGTTTTGACGAAAGAGCTTGGGACAAACATATACACGACATACAAATAGGGCTAAATACTACCGTTCACAAAACGACCCAAAAGTCCCCATCCGAATTATTATTTGGTTTTACCATTAATCATAGGACACAAGGAATATTAAGTACCATAATCAACGATACTCTTAATGTTATCCCTCCCGATGAATTAGAAACCATTAGGGAAGAAGCTTCTAAACGTATCGAAATTCAGCAGCAAAAAGACGCTGATAGATTTAATGCTCGTAGGAAGCCAAGTAGGCAGTACAAAAAAGGCGACTTAGTACGCATTGAAAGGCAAGTACCACACGATGGCCAATCTCATAAACTTGTACTAAAGTACCAAGGCCCGTACCGTATTACTAAAGTACTTGACCATGATAGATACATAGTCGAAGACACACCGTTGTCACGTAAAAATGGTCGACGTTACGAAGGCATAGTAGCAATAGATAAGATACAACCTTGGATGAGCTTTGATCGAAATTTCGATGAGAGTACTGACAACGACGACGTTGACGATGATGTAAATAGTGATGATAACTTGGATACAAATAACTCTAATAATATAGGTAATAATTCTAATAAAATTGTAAAAGGTGAGACCAGTCATGATGAAAATGATTTGTAAAATTAAAGTAACGATACTTTTACATTGTATTCTTTTACGTTTATGTTTTTATTTTTTATTTTATTTGATTCGATATGTTCAATAGTAAGTTGGTACTAAGTAAATGTTAGATGTATATTTATAAGATTTTCTTAAAAATATATTTTATTGTTGTTATTATAATAGGCGTAAAGTCGTAGCGCGAAGAGACTTGCGCAGAACAGGAAGGCCGAGCTGTAAGGGTATTTTTTTGTATAAATTGTCAGTAATTTGTCATGTCGCTAATATTAATAATTTCATTTGTTAAGTAAAGTTAAAATTATTTTATCGAGTTAATTTAAAAATAGAAATGTTTTGAAATGATCAATTTAATAACTCATTATTAAATTGACCATTCTCTAATATTATAAAAGTAGGACTTATTTAACTAATTCAGTATATTTCAAATACAATTGTAAAATAATTATTATAATTATTTTATGTAGTATCGATGGCATCTAGATTTGTTCGACTGAATTTGTTTTTGGGCACTTCCGGTAGACGCGTGAAAAAAAAGCGGCAAGGACAGCCCGTCGTGGCAGACTGGATTGTGATGGTTAGCGGGAACGACAAGAAAAACTACCGTAATCCAAAAAACTGATTCTGTTCTAAGAGAGATACCATATTATAATTAAAAGCAATAAAAGGAGCTGAAGTCAAGCAGTGTTATTTATTTTATTTATCTATTGCCTTACGTCAATAATTAGGTATTTCCTGACGATGCCCTAATTTGTAACCTCATTTTGTTGTTGTTATCATGTTAGGTTAAGGTATTTAGGTAATAACTATTTATGTATTAATCTTTGACTTCAGCCCTTTTAGAGACTTTAAATAACTTTATTTATTAAAACTATATAAATAATAATTTATTATTGACATGTTATTATTAGAAATTGATTTTTATTTCTTATCGGTTGTGAACCGATTATGGCCATTATGAAATTAGCCAGTGTCATGTATTCTATTATATTATGCAAGTTATTTGCATCGAAACAGTCAAGTCGTCATAGTTAAAGTCAAGTCTAGGGAATCATTTGTAAACACGGCGGCCATTTACAAACAATCTTCACGGAGCCTTGGAGACAACACTAAGTCAATGTTTTGCACCGATTTTCACTTTCATTCCACTTGTACACCTTCACGAAACTAAATTGATTAATATGCCCCCGAAATTAAACAATTTGCACGCATATGAACTAGGTTTCACAAAAATGAAAATTTAGCACCACATCTCCTCAACGAGTTCCCGCCAAGACTCCTAGAAATTGATTATTTGATATTATTTTTGACAATGCTGACAGCTGCAAATAGGTTTTTATACAATGTATTTTAAATGTATTTTTTTTTATCTTTAAAAAATTCTATGACAATGCCCCTCTACAGCAGCAACTAAATTACTCATATTATGTTAACTTTCCATTATTTTGCTTTAATATTCATTATTTTATTTAGTTTCCTTTGACGTGACCAAGTGTTCTAGATAATCATACTATTATTGTGATGATCCTATGGTCCTAATAAATGAGTTTGAGTGGGATACCTACTTCTCTGCGACAAACGTACAATCGAATTTTGTTTCTTCGAGAACTTTTTATCGATATCTCTGTTCTGCGACGCTTTATTAAATCGACGTATTGTTACTGCGATGTTACGTTACATCGAAAAACTAACGATTTTACTGCGAAAATACCATACTCCGAAGGGCTAGGGGGGAAGTCGTCCACCTTGAAACTAGGACCAGGGACCAATTATACCCTTTTGTAGTTGATAATAGTCAACTGAGTCTAGCATAAGTTATAGAGCTCTTCGATATCTTCATTATGAATGACAGCTGTCTGTACTACTCTCTCAACTTTTTGTACTCTCTTCTTTTATTATAAACTATCTGCGCCCGCGGCTTCACCCGCGTAAGTCTATCTAAATTTTTAAAATGTCTGGCCATGAGACCCTTCTGCTGATCGTAACAAACACAACGCAAAAAGAATTATCGAAATCGGTCCAGCCGTTGAGGCGTGATGCTGGAAGCCGTGACCACGCGAAATAGGGATTCATTTTTATTTATAAGATATAGATTACTAGCTGCGCCCCGCGGATTTACCCGCGTAAGTCCCGTTCTCTCGAGAATATCGGGATAAAAAGTAGCCTGTGTTATTCCAGGTGTCCAGCTACCTGGTTTGTCAAGTAAGAACATAAAATATAGACTTAAAGCACACTTTTTTAGTTGCCTTCGTAACATATAATTATAATATTACATACAAAAGATATATAAATATATCATTATTATGTCTATACCATATTTATAGCTCGATGTAAATATGCCTAGTTAATTAAAACCCCCAGTGGTTTACAATACTAGGTTAAGTATTGAATGTTTTTTTTAAGTTTCTTAAATTGGTAATAAAAAAATAAAAAAATACTATGTTTCTATTCAATGCAATCGGTTCAGTAGTTTTTGCGTGAAAGAGTAACAAAGTCACATACATACTCACAAACTTTTAGCTTTATAATATTAGTAGGATTAAGATAAGATTTGATATCGAATGCAGGGTTTTTCAGCGGTACTACATTTGTTAGGAAGCTAGAAACCAATAAATGTGCTTTCGACATCAAAACATCTTATTGGTTGATTCATAATATTGTGTCATTACTATAAATATTTTATTATCAAATATATTTAGGTCAGATTTAGGTATATATATATCATTCATATTTCTCTTCATTTTGACAGAAGCTCAACTTTAGGATGTCATAGAATTATCTTTGTAAACAATTAGAAGTCTTGATCCCAACCCGAAGTCTCGTCTGGAGGCATTTTATCCTTAGGATACTTTTCGAAGTTAGTAAGATCGGTGTCGCTAGTAACCGGTGTTATTAAAGGAGCTTTTAATTTTCTCTCCCGTAGACCTTCCCAGTCAAATCCTAGGTACCATCTGAAAATAGTCAAACGTCGTCCGATTAATTGACTCACCTTGTGAGAGTGGATAAATGTAGGTACCTACGCTGTATTTAAAAAAACTAATAGGTATATACATTAACATACAATAGTATAGATATGGTATAATATAATATGCAATATACACTGTACCGACTATTCAAACTTTATCGTAAAATTTCTTTTAAAGTATAGGTACTTAACTTTTTAATAGTATTTATGTTGTCCCATTGCAAGGTAAGTCTTCTGCACTGTTTTCAATTAAGATTATGGGTTTTGGTTTTGTTTGGTCTTGTCTTCATATAATGATTAAAATAAACTCGAACTCACTTGTGATTTTTGATATCTTGAATCCCATTTTTGAGATAACCAATCCGTTCAGCAGGCACCGCTCGGCAGAGTTTCTTTATGAGCATTTGAGCCGATTTGGGAACACGAGGATGAAACGCCACCGTGTCTATTCCCCGCAGAATAAGGGTATATGTTTTCATGTGATCACCACCCGTCGCTCGGAATGGGGGTTTTCCGACAAGTAATTCATGAATAAACACCCCTAAAGCCCAACAGTCGACCGCTCGATCATGGCCCTGAAATCAACGCTATTAGAATCATTTCACTGCAATAAAACATGAAAATGCTGAGCATGTTTTCTACGCGCGGTTGTCCTACTAACCTTATTTAATACTATTTCCGGAGCGACATATTCGGGCGTACCGGCGAATGTCCAAGTTTTACTATTTTGTGATATCCGTTTTGCGAAACCAAAGTCCACCTGAAATATAATTTATTTTTTAAATACGTGTTCCGATGCATAGAAGTTCGCCTAGCACTAAAATATAGGTACATACATGTATGATAATCTTTGTTTGTTACATTTTTATACGAGTACAAAAATATGTATGTATGTTAAATGTTTATAAATAAAAGTACCTAGTGCATAACGTAACTTAAGTTTTGTTATTTATTTAAATCAAATGAAATTGTGTAATGAATAATTTATGATATCATGACAAGATAAATTATAAATATCTATGGATATTGGTTACATGGATCTATTGAATGTACATTACAATGATAATATTATAGCAAATATCTGTTGAATGATAAAGACATTACTATAATCATCGTCGTTGTTTGTTTTTTAATTCAGACTTCGCGAAAATTCGGTTTAAATATAATAATAATGAAGTAGGTTTATATTATGTAGATTTATTAGATTTCTTAATATGTAACGTAACGTACCACTTTGATATAGCCGTACTTATCCAGCATTAGGTTTTCTGGTTTCAAATCTCTATAGATAATGTCTTTAGAGTGCAAGTATTGGAAAGCCTCAATAACACAGGCGGCCATGAATCGCGATACACTTTCAGGGAAGAACTTGTGCTTTTGAAGAATAGTCCATACGTCTCCGCCAAGGATCGGCTCCATTAGGAAATAAATGTACTTTTCGTCTTTAAATGTTCTGTACAACCTGAGAACAATACAGTTATTAATGAAACACAATATTTACCAGGTTTTACTCGCGTTTTATTCAATAACGTCTATATTTTTAACGACCGAGCTTTCGCCAACTTTACAGCTATGTTTTCAAGGTGTCGTTGTTGTCAAGGTTGACAGTCAACCTTGAAAAAGCCAACTGTAGAGTTGGCGAAAACTCGCTCGTTAAAAATAATGACGTTATTGAATTAAACCCGAGTAAAACCCGGTAAATATTGTGTTTTATTATGCAAAATCGCGAAAACATTAGACAAAATTATAATACAATTATTAATAGCATGACATCGTCACGCATATCCGTGTGTTCTCAGTAATTTTCTGTTTCTCTATGGTTTAGTCGGTACTTTCCTACCTGCATATGAACGCACTATTACAAGCCATCATTATGTGTTTCTCATTGAAGGCATGTTCTTGCTGCTGCTGCTGCACCATGTCGATCTTTTTAAGACATTTAAGAGCGAATGTGAGTGACGGATTAGGTTGATATTGCACCAGCTCCACTCGTCCGAATCCACCCACGCCCATAGTTCCTACTATAACAAGATCTTTCAACTCTACGTATTGGAACTCTGTAATGACCAATGCAACAGATTAATTAAAACTTCTCTATCCAAAGCATCCTAGTTGATTTCTGAAATTACAATTTTATTACCCACCACTTTTTACTTCTGACTTCCTACTATTCTGTTGAGATGGACGAGGCACCGCATGTTTAATATTTTTCAATTCTACAATATTACCCAATAGTTCTTCGAATGGTCTGTAACAATGTTATTATTTAATTTTAAGTAAAAATGGCCAAACTCAGTAGCCAAACCGAATGCTATTCGTAAACTGACTTACCCTCTTTCTAAAGTGAGACACTCGACACCTGAAGCCAGTGCTGTAACTGTGGCCAGTCTTCTATCCTCATGTAGTAAAGCTTGTTCGCCAAAGTAGTCTCCTCTGTTCAGAACGCCCACTCGCCTCTCGCCACCGTCACCATCTCGTTTCGTTACTTGCACCTTTCCTCCTCTGATGATGTAGAACTTATCTCCCTGATCTCCTTGACGCACAATGGAAGTCCCACTTGCGAAAAATTCCTGAAATTGGCAAGAAGCTCATAATAACTTTCTTTTTACCCGGCTGCAAGGAAAGGGTTATATTTTTCGCGACTATCTTGTGTGCTTGTGTAATATTCTTCCTTAGCTCGTATTTTCTAAACCACGAGATGGATTTCTTTAATTATTCACCTTGAAACTTTTACTATACCTATCTCCCTTTTTTTCCTATTCATACGAATTTATGGATAGTCTATTGATACAATTATCTCCTTATCAAGTAATTATGGATTGTTTTAGTTTATATAGAAATTTAGAATCAGTTCACCCGTTTGATAAAGTTGATTCAAGGAAACGAAGTAGATTAGGTATCTAATCTAACTAGGTACTTTTTTAAGAAAATTACTCTCTTACTCTTTTAAGAAATTCTGAAAGTTTCGCCAACTCAATCGAATCGATTCCTTGTAATAGTGGAACAGAAGAAAGGAACCGTATGTTGTCTTCTTGCTCCTGACGTCCACTCCGGACCATAATCTTTTGGAAAACTCGTCTCTCCAATGTCCATACTTTCGCTTCTGTTATACCTGCAAGGGGTTCCCCCGAAAGGTGAAAAGTAGTGTAGGTAAGATAATTTATACGTATGCTAGGAAGCACCCATGTACCTAATCGAAGATTAGTGTAAAATGCGATAAACATAAAATACCTCAGTGATTAAACTTAAATATTGATAATTAATTAGGTACATATTTAGAAACAAAATCAAATTTTATGACTTCCAATAAATGCAAAAAAGGAAGTGAACATAGGGGAGCAAAATAATTGGGTAGGTATCTACTACATATCTTCCTTAAAATTACCTATCAACTTTATAGGTGCTCAACACTTACACCGAATTGATGCAAAACGTTTGGCTTTATACAAAATAGCAAGTTCTCCAAAAGCTTCTCCTGGGCCAAATGTTTTGACAACGTGACCGCCTTTAAGGACTTCAAATTGCCCGTGAGCGGACACGAAAAGATGACTGCCACTTTCGCCTTCTCTAATAATTAGACTACCAGCTACAAATTCTTGGGAACCCATCGCTTCTACTACGGCCTTTAGTCTTTCATTATCCATAAGATTTCGTAGAAAGTCGTTAGCCATTACAGCTTGCTTAATTTGTTCTTCGGAGCTAAAATAAAATAAAATTACGGGTAAAACATAATTTTGTAAAAAAACATAAGTAAGTCATTTCGGAACATAGACTTACACTTCATCCTTTTCAAATTTCTCGTATTGAAGATCAGGTGGCACATTGCGAACAGTTTCGAAGGGAGCATGCGGTGCGATTATACCTTGTTTACGTTTATTTTGTTTATCAGGATTCTTACTGACCAAATCTGCGATCGTTTGGCGACCTACACTACTCTTGCGATCATTTGGTTCATCGCTATCTTTTCCTGAATCTCTGCTTGCGTTACTTCCCTTCCCACTCTTTACGCTCACGTTGCTGGTCTTTTTGACCGTAGGAACGTCGACATCGAGAGTGTCGGTACCATTAATACTATTAACTTGTGGTATGTCGCTGTCAAGTGAGCCATTGCCATTTACTTCAAGTAAGTCAGATGAATTACGACGAATCTGAAAACATTCCATTCGTATTTTATTTGGGAGTTGGCTACGTAGGGTACGTACCCCATTAACATGGATACATTTTCGATATACTTGGTCCTAGATACCTAAGTACCTAAATAAACAGTCAGATACCTACTTTTTCCGTGACATAATCATACAAAGTAAAATTTCTTTGTTTAGAATTAAATTATTAGTTTTAGAGTTAGGTCCATTAACGGGCTGGAAGTTTTCTAATAAAATCTTGTATTTTTGAGGATATATTTTGAAAATATTTGTAATAGCTGCGCCCCGAGCTGCCCCGCATAAGTACCAACCCGAAGAATTTCGACAGGTCTCGTATACTTAAGAGACTAGAAGGTGCATGGTCACTTGACAAGTTTAGTGAAAGAATTCAAATTTGGCTCAGACGGCTGACCTTCATCAGTTCTAAAGTAAAATTATCCGAGAAATTACTCACGCAGCTCTAAAAAAGTAGGAATAAAATTTCAAAGTTGTTAAAATACCTATCTACTATTTATGATGTTAATCTAAGTGTCAATCCTGTATAAATCGGAAATTAATCCTCTGATTAAAAATACCAAAGTTTACACAAAGGTAGGTAATGAAAATTGGTAACTTTGCAACGGAGACAGTAAGTATGTAGGTAGGTACCAAGTTTTGTAATGAAAAAATAACCAAAGGAGTCGTGACTTAACTGAACCAGTAGTGTGAGTTTTTTCGTAAAAAAAAACGCGAACGTGATGGTTAAGTTAACGCACCGTATTTTGTATGGAAACTCAAAAAGCGCCCCTAGCGGACGATATCCAAGTTATCAGTTTCCATACAAAATACGCGTTAACTTAACCATAACGCTGGTGCATTATAAATATTATAATGATTTAGGATCTTGGTCTTGTTTATTTAAGAGGTAGGTACCTACTTCTACCATACTGAGATTGTTATACATAGGTAGGATCGTTACAAATAATTTGATTGTATGCCCACATAATAATTGCGGCACCTTTTATCTCTAACAGTGATTTTGGGCACTTTATCATAAATCATAATGTAGTACATTCCTAATTATACTTACGTAAAATCTACTTCTTTATCGAAAAGTGTGAAAGATTTTAAAATATTTATAGGTACTGAGAACTAAGTAGGTAATTAGTACCAAAGTAAGGTTACCTATTAAATAGACTCAATATAATAAATTCATTTTGATTTTAAAACTTTCAAAACCGAGGCATTGTTAATGCAGAATCTACCTAAGCATTTTATTTATTCAATGGCAAAACATAATAAGTAATAATAAATAATAAAAATAGTTTGTTACCAAAAAGATTACAATAGGTTTTTAAGATACCTAAACATTTCAAACTAGAGACGATTACACAAATATTAATTAAATAAGTACCTACTGTGAAACCGCAGAGATCATGAAGTAAAATATTTAGCAAAAGAAAAGGAAAACGAAGGCTCAGTGAGGGTGCGTGTATGTGTGTGTGTGTGTGCGGGCGAGTTAGGGTGAGGTGTCGTGTGTGTAGGTATATGTCTGTCAGATTTTAAGAGTAAGAGCACAGAACTCTCCACGTCACGCCATGGTCTTAGGATCCTGGGTACGGGTGTAGGTCTGCGCTTTCAATGTTAACTCAAGAAAGGCAAAATTATTGAATTAAGAAGAGTCTGTAGGTACATTTTGACATTTCAAGAGAGGTTCGCAATTAACCCACTTACTTATAAAGTCTTATTAATGCGCTGCATCACTATGCATCGTTTGTCTTTAACTGTCACATGAAGTTTTAAAGTTGAAAGACAGAGACGAACGTCACATATTATCTTAGTCATGTGTAAATAATATTTTATAAGTAAGGGAGTAAGTCTTTAGTGAGATGATAATATGACAACTCTATGACCTTGTCTTTTACAGCTTTACCTTACAGCTCATTTTTGTCACAATTGCACAAAGGATATTATTGAGCGAAACCGGGAAGACGACGAGTAAAAACAGATTTAACTTTTATTTGAGGAACGCGTAGCACACGTCTAGTTAATAAAACAGGTTGGCAGAATTCAACACTCCTGTGGACTGCGTGTTACTCTGAGTATAAAAAGTTGCTTGTCTACAGCCCGATTTCTTCACGGAATAAATCGGTCGGGTATCTGAAAGGTTTCTTATGTGCAACTTTAATGACAGAGCGTTGGGCCCTTTCTAGTCCTAACATGGCCGTCTTCCCAGCGCATCCCCACACTACCCCTCTACAGTACCTAAGTACCAAATTGCGTAGGGCTATGTAAAAAGTATGATCGTCGTAGGGTCGGCAGCGTCACGCAATAATTTCATGACGTATACACACGAGTTTTCGTACCGTATTGCCTGTAAAAAAGAAGTGAGGCTTGAAGGGCCGGCTGTCGTCAATCTCGACACCTAAATATCTGATACAAGTAACGCGATCAATAGTAGGGCAGGAGCATCGAATGGTGGGGTCACAGGACTCACAGGACGAATTAATCTTCAGGATTGGAGAAAAGGAAAGTTTCGTGGCGCGAGTCTTTTTGAAGCAAGTTTTTTTTAATTGAGCGACAATAGATTTTTTTCCTACTCAGCAAAAAGACCTTTTTGTAAATTACTAATCCCAAGACTCTCCCTTAAAAACCAAAGCTGTGTAGTCTGCATATACTTAGGGAATCTCCAAAATTTGAAAGTACTATAAGGTTTTATTTTTAAATTTATAAAAGCTAAAATCAATGTGGGACCGAGGAGGCTACCTTGCGGAACTCGAAATTTAACAAATTCCTCTGCACTTACCGTGTCACCCACTCGCAGACACTGAGTTCTGATAGTCAAGTTACTACGAAACCAAGTGAGGGGTAGGGCTCTAATTCCGAGATTCTGTAGTTTTCTCAGTAATACGTCGGTCAAAACAGTGTCAAAAGCTTTTGCCAGGTCTAGGAAAATAGTGACACATTTAAGCTTGTTGTCCAAGTTTTTCGACACCATTTCGACCAAGTCACAGCATCCTCGGTAGACTTTCTGCTTCGGAACCCAAACTGATCGATTGAAAGACAGTATATTGTGTTGTTCAAGAAACCCAATCAGACGACTATTTACCACCTTCTCAATGATCTTAGAGAAGACTAAGCAAAGAAATAGGTCTTGTTATTTTCAGGGGCGACTTTACTACCAGCACTCTTATGTATAGGAACAACGTCCCGTTTCCATTCCTGTGGAACCGTACCAGAATCGATGCTTAGATTAATTATCATAAGTGAGAGTAGGCGTAGGGTAAATGGACGAATAGTTTAACAAAGTTGGAAGTAAAACCATCGATACCGATTCACCGCTATTTTTCAGGCCGAGTATTAATTTACCAATTTCAAATTAGTTCGTAGGCTCCATGAAAAAAGAGATTTAAGAGGAAGGTCCAAGTTTTTGTTCCAATAGCAGAGTGCCCAAGGTTTTATTTTGTTTATCTAAGAGTTTTTGCGCTAAGCCTTTACCAGCATTTGCAAAAGCGGCAAAGTTTTGTGTTTTATTTGTACTTATCGGTTACTTTTTTATAGCCTTCCATAGATGTGTAAAATTATCACTTACTAAATAGTTGTTGTTGTAAATAGTTGTCAAATGACAACAATTGACTATCCGTTTTAATCCTGTGTAATAGTTCCCTGAAGAAATTCCGATATCGTTTTTATTATTTTTACATTAAGCACATTGGTAAGATCATCACGATGTGCCTAATGGAGACGATATCTTTGTCTCATACATCTGACCAACCCTGGGGTGATCCAGGGTTTTATGGTAAATCGCGATGTACTTACACGTTTTCGTCAGCTATGTGTGTCGAGGGTTTTGTTTAGAAGGTACAAATTACTTACGATTACATACCAACAATAATGTTTTAGATACCTACATGATAAACTTTTTTTTACCATTAGCATCATGTAGGTAGTTGTTTTACAAATAAACGTGTAAAGATAAAAAATAGCTTTTCCCGTCTGTCTGTTCATCTTCTTACTCCCTGACCCTTAAGAGCTTCGTCATGTCCGTCTGTCCGCTTAGCTCAGAGACCGTAGGTTATAAGTAACTTTGCATGCTACCTACCTACCAAACAATTTAAAATGCGATCTGAATACTGAAATCACTAACTAAATACAGAGTTCAGGTAGAGTACATATAATTCAGTTTTATAATACCTTTGTAGTATTAGTGGAGCAGCCACCATTACCGACAAATTGAAACTTATTCGATTAAATTGTATATATCATTGTCTGGTAAGATACTAAAGGTGCATCTACATTCAAGCCGCCGCCGGCGCACGTCGGCTTTCCGAACGAAACCCTAAAACAACTATATGAACAAAGAAACTTCTTCAACGATTAAAGAAACGATACGACTGATATCATGGCTGTTTAAAATCTAATTAAACTTACAACAATGGTATCTCGTGGGGCTGGCCTGGTATGTTTCACTGGTTCCGTCAAATTAAATCTACCTTTAGATCCCCACTTGAACGGTGGACAAAGCACCATCGTTTCACATTTAGATAAAAATTAAATGAGTGAAATTGCACAAAGAGCGATATTGCGAAGCCGTCTCACAGTATACCTTCTTCTAGACTGCGTCACCATCGGTACACGCCAGCCCTTATCGCTTCGCCAGATAATCTCACCATTCCGATTGTTTTAATTATTTCAAAGTAAGGAATGATTGCCTACAATTCGCTATCAAAGAGACCTGCAATCTTATCGCTACTAAATAATTATTATCACTCACCCAATCAAAACCAAGTACTTTTTCAATAACAGCATAACGAATTATGCGTCGTCGTTTCGTCCTGATTCAATTATTTTATTATATTTTAGACGATTTAGGAAGCGATTTTCGTCGTTTTAAATGTATTCCTACTACCACAGTTTACTTAATAGTTGGAGGCTCACTGCTATTCTATTACGTTACATTACATTAAAACAAACCCGCCGAAATAATACCTGGCCAAAAGATTATCAAATAAAACAAAAGTATCCATACTATTAATTTATTGATAACGTAAATGAGTACACAAGGCCAAAGGCTTCAAATGATTCACTTCATTCAATATTCATTGAAAAAAATACATATTTACAATAAAAAGAGAATCAACTCTGCAATTCATTTGAAAATTGCCTCACGAAAAAAAATCAAATAATTTATGAAAATGATTACTTTTATCACAAATCGTAAATCAAATCGTTCCAGTGGGCTGTGCACTTGGCTCGTAAAAGATTCATGAAATAAACTGCACAAGTATTCAATAGGTTCCGTGCAACAATAATGTGCTAATATTCTATAAAACGTGCCCAACGGAAGACATTAATATTTAATAACAAATCTATTGTAATTCACATTCGATTTTAAAAACATTTAACTATTATCCTTACAATTTACACGGGAATTGAGCACGGTATTTGTTTGTAGTAAAATACTGGTTTAGTTAAACGTGTACCTACGTAACGCAGTACGGGTACTACGCACAAGGAGAGCCCGCGCTCACTGACCAACATACGTAGCATACGAGCGGACACGGACCGTGCCTGCGTCTCAGGTGGACACCTGCGTCCAAATGCAGCTTAACACAGCATACAGTCTTTAGTATACAATGTACTTCAGTAAAGATAAAGTTATCCGAGAAATAAGTTATTTGTCTAGAACAACCTCCCTTTCTGATTACATTATTTTCGCCAAAACACATTGTATTTAATTTACGTCAATTAGGTGTTTCATGTACTTTTAAAGTAAGCCATCAAAAACTGCATTAAAGACCCAGGGGTTGACAAAATAAATATATATATTGTATAGACCACGTATATTCGTGAGGTTTAAAACTCGGAGTGGTTTACTCCAATTGTCAACATTAGCTGCTCCGTTTCAAACGTAAACATTAATACTAGCTGAGTAATCTACTACACGAACCGAACATCGTCGACGAGTGCAATTGACGAACAAGTGAATCTTAATAACTCTGCCTACTTTAACAACATTAACCCGAGGTTACAAATTATACGCACAACATTCGGCCGAAAGGCCGTAACATTAAGGGCGTATACTATCAGCGTCGTTTTCCATACAAATGTAACCCATATTTCTTTCTGAATAAATAAATAAATATTGCACCACATTGCACACAGCGCAATCTAGTCCCAAACTAAGCTCTAGGCTTGTACTATGGGTACTAGACAACGGATATACTACATTATTATTTTTATTTATTTTTTGTAAAAAAATACATATTATACATAGAAAGAAAGACACCCGACCAAATACAAAAATATATTTTTAAACATAAATATTTGCACCCGACGGGAATCGAACCCGCAGCCTTCTGCATTGCAGTCGGGCGTCCGCCCGACGCGCCACAGAGGCCGTCAAAACCTTCAGTTAGAGCATTTTTTTTAGTATTATAAATATATTTTTTATTAATTGAGTAGGTGATATAATTGTGGAGTTAGATACAGCACAAATATTATTTAAAAAATGTACTAACTGGCCAAATAGGGAAAAACAGTTGTATGGATAAAGTGCTAATAGGATACCCTCTTAAAAGGGCTATCTCATACCAATCCAGTCGCTTTATTCATTGGAACCCTACAAAGGTGCAATATAAAATAATCGTTAGTCTGTGCTCTGTAATTTGCTACTAGTTTGTTTGCTGTAGAGCGACTGAAGCAGTAGGATGAAGCCCGCGAGGGGGCGAGAGATCTCGCTCCGTTCTGCTATCACTTGGCATCATATAACAACGCATTCTATAAGATCTATTATATAAAATAGTCGAAGCCGTCGAATGTATAATTTGTGCACAGCAAGAGGAAACGAGAATACTATGAAAAATTTAACATCTTATAAAAAACTGAGAAACAAACGGTTTAAAAAATACATTATCCTTAATTTAATGATTATTATATTTTATAATACATACACATTGTTCTTGATGTTTTTTTTTATTTTTCAAATCTTATTCCTGTAGTACACTAACCATTTTGTCAGATATGTAATTTAAATTCCGATTTTTCTCCCAGTAATGTAACGATTTGGCTTAGTTTTAACAAATGTACTAACTTAAAAAGAATCGATTTAATTTTTGTGATCAATAATCAGGCTTTTAATAACTACAAAATAAAATAAAACATAATCAAAAATTATGTTTTCCATTAATTCTGAAACTTAGAATGGACAAGACGTGGTCTGAACATCCAAGACTAATTAATATAGTAGTCATTGAGACGATATACATATTAAAATAAATGAATTAAAATTGTTTGGCGTAGTTAAAATGGCCTCACTAGAGGATAAATTATACCAAATGTTACAAAACACGCCTCGCCGATTCTTATACGACACCACAAAATGTTCCCAAACTAGCACAAAATAACTAAAATAATATGATCAAATAAATCACATGTACTTTTTTTCTGTACTAAAGATACAAATGTTGCATTTACTTTCCTTAAACCTACAATTAATGTTTCCTATATTAACGCATCCACACATGAGTATTCAAAAATAAAGCACAATAATGTTGTTCGAAGCTGCAACGAGACATTTACGTATATAAAACGTAATAATAACCTACATACAATATTAAGCCAGTGGCACTATTAGGTGAGTAGTTACGGTAAAAAATCGTTCAGAAAATATGACACAAAGCTTAAAAATAAAATCTTATTAAAACATACACTGAAGGGTTGAAACGTCTGTAGTAACATAATTCCGTAATTACGTATCACATGCATGAAACTTCTACGAAAAGCACCTTCACCTACAGTTTCATTTGTGCGCAAAAGACTAGAAAACCTGTAGAGACAAATATATTGTCATGGATCTGCTACCTACTTACTAATTCACACAAATGTGATTAGCAATCCATATTGTCACGATATGGTTGCATTGACTCGTGGAAGCGATACATAACTCGACAAACGAGACCAAGAAATATCTCTACTGAACTAGTTGATTGGTCCTACAGTACTTTATAAGGTAGTATCAGATGCTTATCTCCTTGTTCATTTCTACCTTAGATTCGACTTTTACAAAAATGAAACTGTTTTGAAATTAATGCATTTGTGAACCAATCTAGAGGTGGTTGAATTTCGGCATTGGATAATTTTCACTCCCGCCGAGTCGCGCTCCTCTTGAAGGAGAAATAAAACGTCTGAAATTTGAATGAATCGTTCATTCGGTTTCTGCTGTGATTTTAACGTCCTTTAAACGACATTCTATTTATTCATAATAGCAATAAATGAAATTTATTTGTTGATATAGTGTGATCTTGAAATGACAGAGGAATGAACAACTCAATTCAGTGATGTTCATCAAAGTCTGATCAGCATCAGATACCACCTTTAATAGTCACAGAAACTTTCATTAAAGCTATGTTTCGTTACGTTAAATGACAAATTAAAAGATATTTTAAATCAAGTAGATCCAATTGTAATGTAGGCATCTTCAACAAGTGAATGTCGGTTATGTACAATTTGGTTACGAAACTAAAAATAATAAAAAGTGTATACGCATTTGTCATGTACGTTCCATTATAAAATATAGAGCATCAACCGCCGTGATCGTGATGTAGGCAAGTAGGTTCATTTATTATATCAGATCTTAATCCATTCAAACACACTACACTAGATGGCAAAAGATATGTTCAAAGACAAATTACACTTACTTACGTAGTCGATTGTTCACTATTTTTAAGAACGCTTAAAATAAAAAAAGATGTTCGGGTTAAGTATATGATTGTTAGATTTGTTAAGTTTTTCTTAATGAAAGACTATGAAATCTTTTGAGAATTATGAACGAGGCGCGAGTACGATACGAATCGATGGGTTTTGTGCTTTGGTATAAACTTTGAGCGAATACATACATGTTTTTACAATTCTAATGAAAATGTTAGATCTAAATTTTACGACATCTAAAAGGGTTGGACCCGTATGCGTGTTTGTTGAACTGAATAATGTTAAAATAGCACAGTATTAAATAGAAACCCTTTAGAAAACATCCCTTTACGTAAAAACAAATTACGAGGAGAAAATCTTAATGATATGTCAGAACTCGATGGAGCTCCCTTCTTCGCTTAAACACTACGTTGCTAAAGCGTTACCTACAATTCAGTAAACATTATAAACTAGCAACCGATTTGTTACTTAGGTATTTAGAGTTACGACTAAATAGGGATTTAAGGGCGTATGCTCTCACCGCTATTTTTTCATACAATTGAATTACTATATTTCTTCCTAAATAATGTTTCTTGAACAATAATTAATATGGTTTATTTGGAGAGACATATTTATTTTACTTTGTCTGACAACCATTTGGGGCCGGCCCGGCGCCGCGCCGGATGTAAGGTTAAGAAATTATTTATTTAAAAAAAAAACAATGATGGGGGCTTTCCTTATAAATAAAATAAGGGGATACGTTAAGCAAATGAGGTAGAATACGCCCTTAATATTTGAGATTTGGTAAATGACGAGAGAGAACAAATGTACACAAACAACGTTTCAAGTAGAGTAGAATATACCGGAGCCGTTAGTGTCTGTACGTACGCGCACGATACAAGGTACTGTCACACTTTAGACAGAATACATACATATTAGACAAAATAAACTCACCGGTCTGTGCGGTGAGACACGATCCCCCCCACAAAAGACGACTTCAAAATTTCATCTAAAATCCTTACGGCTACGTTGTCACTAGTAACGATTCGAGTACAGAATATAAGGTAACCTTTGAAAATATACGCATTTGTAAAACAACAACCAAACACATGGCACCGAATTAAAATCGCACCACAGTTTGTATATTAAAACATTTCGACTATGGAAGAGCCGCATCTAAACTATGCGTATTGCGTATGCGCACCTAGCTATCAGTTATTTTAGAAAGCTCTATTTCAAAATACGTTTAAATCATGAAACTAAGTAAGATACTAGCAGTGGCAATTCAATTACTATACTTATGATGAGTAACATCGGATCGCATTACAGTTGTCTAATTCACGAAACAGACATCTGTCATATAATGTACAATCGGCAACAATAGTTATTCTAATTATGTTTATACAATTATTATTATATCAATGTTTTGTGTTGTAAAAGTTATATGTGAGCATTAAATATAATTTCAATGGATAGTTGTAGAACGCCAAAGAGACGTTTTATAGATTAAATTTCCGACTTTAGCAAAGTTTCGTTTGAATTCTGTTTGACTTGAAAATATTTCGATAATTACTTTTGTTGCCTGACTGTACATGTAACGGAAAATTTAAACATAGTTAAACCTCTCAGAGGCGATAAAAGAACTACAGTCTATCTAGCAAACACACTATTGTTCAAACCCCCTAAATTTTTGTGAGTAAATTGTTATTGGGATTACTTTTTTTATATTTACAATAATTTATGATATGCAAGTGCAAAGCTCACTAAATCTTCACACGATTACATGAAGATTGTATAATTTATCTCGCTATTGTCAATAATTATGTAACATCTACCATAGACAAACGGTTGTATCGTATTAAAAAGTTTAGTTTTCCGCCCGGTGTCGGAAATTCAGTAAAATAACATACATATTATGTATAACGTACTTATGTATTATAACAGCTATACACATAATATTGTAAAGAATGAAAGCCGTTTTAGCTGCTCGCACTTGTATAGCATTATTACACGAATAAACGTACATCAATAGTCGATCGACTATTTGTGTTAAGACTTTGGTATAAGATAGGTACCCGAAGGGCGTGAGACAATGGCTCTATCTACTGCCTATATAAGGTTATTGACAATTTTGACAAACCAACTACTTCTATACATCATCATAACTAGGAACTATTGATCAATAACATACTTCAAAATAATCACATAATGCGGTCAATTAGTTTTAAGATTACATATTTTGTATTTTTGTGACCATTTATCGCGTCTCATGCTGTTTGTGTTTCATATTTTTCATTTTGGTGTTTTTGTTATGGTTTTATGATGTGTATAGTAGAAGTGATTTGAAACTGAATTTTCAGTTAATTTTAATAGCCCTATATTACCTGATGATTCCTGCAGTGTTAGTTCTATTCAAGCTTAAAACAGTCGGCTAGCAACGTTACTTGATTCTTAAATAACATTTGTACGTTACAGAGAGTTCATTGTCATGTTTGGGGTAAAGGTGACGAAGGATTTCAATATTCGAGTTAAAATTCTTGAATAGTTCCATTGGCTTAATATGGCGCGAATCTGTTGTAACCACTTCTGTATACTGCAGTCTGGAAACAAATAATATTTATTATTAGGAAAACAAGAGACATCATGGAACAACAATCACTAACACAGAAATCGTGATTCTTACCCCGTAACCGGTTACTGGTCCGATACCGTGTCCCAAATAAGGATCTGCATATTCTCTGCCATACCTGGAAATGAATATTACTTTGAATTTACTTATTGTAGCATATCGTGCATTGTATGATGTTTGGTCCGAAGAGGGTGTGTCGTGGTCGCCTGAATCAGTGCATCCACTTAAATTTGTCTTTGTTTTTCGAAAACCATTACTTTTTAAATATAGACTACCGCTCCGGTTCTTGTTTGGTGCAAAGGATAGCCTATTGCCACATAAGGATAATGCTGCCAGTGTCCTTGGCTCTTTTGCGCCGGGTACGATCAGGAGCGGTTTATTTGATTGACTATGTGTGTTTCTTATTTTTTGTATATTGTGATATGGATTAGTTACGATCAAATCCAATAACCGAAGCTTGCATTAGAATGAATATCTTAAGTGTTTAGGAAGGTGTTTTATACTCACGTGGCGAGCGGCGTTAGCGCGGTGGGTTGCGGCGCGGCGCTGACGGCGGCGGCGGCCGCGCGCGCCGCCGCGCCGTAGTTGGCGGCCGCCGCCGCCGCCGCCGCGTGCTGCGCCGAGCTCAGCGGACTCTTCAGCAGGGGTGCCGCCGCTGCCGCCGCCGCAGCCGCCGCCTACACACACACCACGAGCTCTTACACACGTCACAGATGCCGGTTTACACGTCTCAACTCTACCGTCTCTTTCGTTTACGTCGCCTCGAATAGTATCCTTCCTATCCATAGCGACACCTTCAGCTATATCTTTACATAGTAGAAAACAAAAACGCTTCCCGCTGTCTGTCTGTATGCTTAGATCTTTATAAATACGCAGCGGATTATGAGTCGGTTTTTAGTGCTTAAATAGGAAGGTTTATATGTATAACACATCCTAATATCCTTGCGGGATCGGGACTTACGCGGGTGAAACCGCGGGGCACAGCTAGTAGTGTTATTTGGCTGAATTAACTATGTTTTTAATTATCGTTTAAGGGCCACATCCGATGCCGCTGTATGGCAGCGACTATCGCATGTCATCGTTGTTCAGATCAACGATTCTGTCGAAATGATAAAGTGTCGTGAAACAAACATACGAACATGAAACGTTAAAATTGAAATGATTTTATGACGTCTCTCGTTTTAGTAAACTTCTCAGAGCCTACTCCTATCAGCACGCAGATCGTTTCACAATCGATGCATCTACAGCGGTGATATAGAAATGCTAAAATAATTCGGTAGACGGCAGAGTTGACACTTGTGAACCAAATATATACCGGAGACGTATCTACTCTCGAGTTAGGCGCAGTGAACAGTGAGCCCACAAAAGGCGAGTAGCACTATCCGACTCCCCAGGCAAGCACTATTTCGCTATAAACAGTTGCGTTATTACACTCCTTGTCTTACCGTTTGCATCGATACCGAAATTCCTTATATTTGAAATTTGATTATTGCTTACAATATTCACAGTCACAGCGATAGACTAAACAAAGCCAAGTCGATGCAAGTATTATTAACTTTTAAAAAATGAAAACAGCGTGTTTCAATCGTTTCGCCTAATTATTTACGTAATGTCATGCAGAATCTTTCGCACTCGAATTAACTATAAATGTTATGTTTGATGGTAACACATATTCTGCGACATGACTACGTATCGATCGTGTCTTAATTCGATATTGTATAGTATGTCACAGAAAATGTTTAAGGGTATTTCGAACCGGATGCCCTTGAAATTAAAAAAAAACAGCGAAACACTTTAAAACATAGAAATCGAACTTTAATGTTAAATTATTTGTAATCATCTGTCACTCTAGTTAAACCATCATTATTAAAATCATGGTTGTTTTTAGTACAAATATTATTTAAAATATGTAGGTACATTCCAGTTTCGTGAGCAAGTCAGTTGCAATTACTGACGAAACATCGAGCTAATATTAAAGAAATTCAATGACATGGGAAGTATGCCGTTTTTATATTATCTTGAAACTGTACCTACTACATTAAAATGAAAGCATATGAAAGTTATTATTAGTTCGGTTATCATGTATAATTAGGTACTGTTAAGTTACAGTATTACTATTTCTAACTTGTCCAAACATACATTATTTTTTTGAAGTTTAGCGGGCATCAGGCACGAAATCATCTAAAGATGATAGACGACGATGAGCGAGCATGCAATTTTAAAATTGTTAAATACGTAGGTACATACCTACTGTAAAAATTAAAATAATAATATTTAAATCTATCTACATATTCGTCGTGATTGTTAGTGTTCATACTGATTCGGTTGCAATTAAATTTGTGGGCTCAATGTTCTACTTGGAGCATGATAAAAGATTAGCATCTGATCGAATCAACTCACAGCCTGAGCAAAGACCTAAAACTAATTCACCCACCACAAATACCAACAACGAACAAGGAAAAAACTCAAGAGAAAGCAATGGCGGGCCGTTTCGGCCGCGCCGTGCGCACGCGCCGTCTGGTTATCACAAACACAATGTGCACCCGGCATTACGGTGGATTACCAACCAATAGGACTATACGAGTATAATAAGGAGCAAACAAAATCCCAGGACTCACTCCACGATGAATTACGATCTTATACTAGGTCGGTGGTACATGAATCGGGAAGCGATAACATGGATCGATCGAGTGGTTTACCTCGGCTGCGGGCTTCGCCGCGACCGCCTGCAACAACACACGAGCGGTCATATCGAGTCCGCGCCATATCGAGACATAGACGAGACATCACACAACAGTAGGTCTATCATATCATACGATGTGGGGAGCTTACCTGCAGGCGGTAGTTGGAGTCAGCCGTCGCCGCCGCTGCTAAGAACGGATCGTAATACACGCTGCGGAAAAACAAATCATTACAAGTATCACAACGAAATAGTACTGCAGTGCAGCCGCAAGAGGTATTCATCGACCAAAGTATGAATCTAGGCCGAAACATACGTTAGTCTATCAATACCTGATCTGGTTCGTAACATTTCTATATGTAAGTAGTCCCTTTCTCAAACAATGCGTGGAAATTTAAACAAGTACAAAATATTTGAATTTTTTTAACATACATCGCTTTGTCTAATTAATGCTCAAATCTCCAAGTCGCATCTTAGAGAAATAAACACTAAAAATAAATAACTTAAATTTTGAAAGCTCTTACACAACTTTTCAAGTTAAATAACAGTTTGTAGTTCATATTTTAAATCTACGATGCAATATTGTTTACAGCAACAACATCTAACAATGCAACATACTACAAACACAATTTATTATCAGGAAAGAAGATAAATGTTAATAACAGTTGCAGAGAAAGAGACAGAAAAGCTAACAATAACTATAGGTATGAGCTATGGCAACCAATTTACATTAAACGTCGGTTAACAACAGACAACAGTTAGTTACACAAATCGTATGGGATCTAAACTACGAGGTAGTGCTGTTGAGTTAATATCATGTTTCGTACCGTTATTGCACTTTTGGGGATGAATATAGGAACACGGGATGATAGGATTTAAGGGTTGCTGTAGTTGGGATTGTAGACATAGGAAAGGTCTCGTCTCCTGCGAAAAATAAGGATATAACATAGGTTAATGAGGACACAGTGCAGTGCTAAATATAATACAATCAATGCAGTCACTTCATCGACATATTTTCATGTTATGTTGACTCAAATTTTCATTTCAATTTTATTCTGTTTGTTTTTATGTCTTTTAATCTTAACAATTTCCAGGAGAAAATTAGTGTTTTTGCATAGATCGTAAGCCCTCGTCTCGACGACGACGACGGTAGAGCGATCACATCGCACAGACTCGATTTTACGAGACGATCAAATCGGTAATAAAAGTGTGCCGTTGGCGGACTCGGGAGCACTTCCAACGATTCAACGAGTTAAGTACAGTACGAGACAAAAGTGGATAGCACATTTACCGTAAAATTCAAAACTGATTTAAGACCAAACAAAAACAAAACAAACTTTTAAGTCCCGAAGTTGCGAACTGAAGCGAAACTTTAAATACTTGTTGGCTGGCTAATACATCATTTTATTTTGGACATTATGTGTACCTAGTTGAAAACTAAATTACTATTATTATTAATTGAAACTTAAGTTCAAGTTTCAGGTCTTGTTTAGCAGTTCACTACACAACTAGATCGGGGCGACAGACGGTGTGATCGCGTCTTGTCCGTCGAGACGTTGACACGACGCGACGCGACGACGTCGGTATGAAGGGCGCGGCGCGTCGCGGCGCGGGCGGTCGGTGCAGTGCTAGTGTGAGTACTCACGGTGCGTAGGCGTGCAACGGCGATGCGTACGCGGCGCGGGGTAACACTGCGTGCGGGGGGAGGTGCGGGTGCAGGTGCGGGCGGGGGGAGCGGCCGCGCAGCGAGGCGCCCGCGGCGGCGGCGGCGGCGGCAGCGGCGGCTACATGCAACACAAGGATATGACTACCATGCGGCGTACCTGCGTCGCTGCGCGGCGCGCGGCGCCAGCACGAGCGGCGGCGCGGCCGCGGCCGTCGGCGCCGCGCCCAGCCACGGCCACGTCACGCCGGACACCCGCAGCCCTGCGGCACACACACCCCTCACGCATACCGCCCACTACTGCCCTCTCTCCCACACACACGATGCGACGACAACGACACGACAACTACTCCAGTAAATAGGTGGTACCTACTTTACTTACTTAGGTACCTACATCTAACTAACGGACGTGGGGGGCTAAATTCTTCTTACATTTTGTACAAATTGCAGAATAACACAAGTTAGTTTTACCTTGCAATTAATTGTTGTTCCTGTCGGATCGGGTACCTACATGAAATAATTTCGTCTGAACGCGAATAAAAACCCGCTATTCTTTCTTCTTCAGAATCTAAGAATATACCTTTCAAAATGCCGTGGGGACTGGTACGATGATCTCCATTGCTAATATAATTAAGTACATTCGAACAGCAAATACAAATAATATTAAACCATTTATCACAAAATTGCTAAGTCACTAGTGTTGCGTAGTGCACTATTTTTATCAAAACGAGGCAGCTATACTCACATAACAAATCGAATTTAAAAGATTGGATATAGGTACAAGGTGAACCATTTCGATGGGCTTTCAGGAGGATATCCTAAATTATAAGATATAGCGAAAAATGCTGAAAGGAGTTGTGTCCCCCTATGTTGCCAAAAATTAAAATGGCATTATTAGTTTTTTTTATTTATTGATTACCCTAGGCAGGAACTTTGTCTTATTACAATAAAATAAACACCCTAATTTGTTGTACCGATCGATAGTGTTGCTAATAGAGATCAAATTCTGGAAACAAATATAATGTTAACACATTATGAATAGACATATCTCTCGATCGTAAAAAGATTATATTAATTTTGTTTAAAATGATATCCATTTTTGCTTTCATCAAGGATAAAAGATCGTGCTTAACTGGGTGCGAATATTTTAAAATTGGAACATGATCTGTATTGTTAGAAAATGCTAGTGCAGTCGCTTACATCAAAGAACCTTCTCCTGACGTTCAGCTGTTTACGCGTGATGCCGTGACCAAGGGAAATAGGGATTCATTTTTATATATAAGATAGCTGCGCTCCGCGGTTTCACCCGCGTAAGTCCAAGATTTAAAAAAATCTGGCATAGGATCCTTCTCCTGATCATAACGTACACAACAAAAAAAGAATTTGCAAAATCCAGCCAGTTCGGGCGTGATGCCGTGACCACGCGATATAGATTCATTTTTATATATCTGTCAATTTACCATACTATATTTGTTATCAGGATGTGATCTTTATCAACAACACTATCGGTTGGTACAATAACTTAGTGTTTATTTTTTTTGCAAAAATACAACGTTGTATTCGTGGCTGGAATAATATAATATTTTTTTATTATAATAATGTAATTTTAGTTTTTGTCGAAATCGGGGACGCAACTCCTATTAGAATTTTTCGCTATCTCTTATAGTTTAGTTAGGATATCTCTTTGGAAGTCCATCGAAATGGTTCACCCTGTATAAGGGGGGCATGGACCATGCCACGTTACAGCCGCGACGGACGTGTATAACAGGATGTCCCAGTCGCCACGTCAGGAAAAGCCGTCAACAAGCCAGAACATTTGATTACCTACGAGGCGTGAGCGCTATTATAAAATCATTGCTGCTATGTACTTTCATTGTATTTACATATTGCTTTCTCATCTTAAAGCATTTTATCAAGTAATGTCAAAATTACGACAAAACATATTGTCAAATAGATAAACGGATTAAAGAAATAAAGATTTTTTTTTTATAAACGTAGTTCGAATTTGTTTTATTCTGCTATAAGTTAGGCTTTGCGTCTGTTGACGGTTTATTTTCAATTTCTGGGAAGTCCTGTAAATAGTTTTGCTTTGTTAGTACATGGGCTTAGAAACCGTGCTGCAAAATGACATCACACGCATAAGTGGCTTTGTATTTTAAAAAGATAAATTATGGCAACAATCTTTAAAAAAAATAACTTTGAAACCAAATATTGAGACCTTTGACTTTCTGCTCTAAAGAAGCATGGCCTCAGGGTAGTTTACAAAATGCTCTCAATTCAATCTGTGACATCCAATTTTCATCGAGCAGTACTTAAAACTAATCAACCGCATAGTCCCACCACATCAATAAATATCATGCTCGAATGAATGTTATAAAAATGTAACGCGAAAGCTTTAGTGTCTTTAATAAAGGAGATCATGTACACAATCTAATAAAGTTATCTCACCTTCAGGCCATTGCACACACACTGAAACAAAATAAATTATTCATGTGAGAAACTAACATAGAATCGTTCATTCTAATTCTAGTACAATTAAGGCGAATAGAATACATTCTCTTCTACAGAATGGAAATATGAATAGTGCAAGATCGAAGTTGCATTCAGTCATACCAGAAAATAAGGTAATACCTATGCATTTTATCATTACCATCTCGAGACACAGTTGTAAATACATTGAATGTCATTTCAACTAATAAGCCATTTTCAAGAGGTATCTCATGGGTTAGTGTCGATATTGTCAGGCATCGAAAAAGACAGCCTTCGCCGGAGACAGCCTTACAAGGCGCAATATCGCACCGAGTTTGCATTGTTGGCGCAAGCAAGTGTTTTCCTAATTATCAGGCACAATTTGATGTAATGTTAACTTTAATAATATATGATTTGAGGATGGATTCTTTTTTTAATTAGGATATAATGTCGAGGTGGAAATTCTTTTCATTTTTTTGGAAAAAATGTTGGTTATAGAGCAATAAAAATAATTAGCCAATAAAACATTAACAGTATTTCGGAAAATTTGGTATTCTTAGAATTGACAAAGAATTTTCGTCTAGAAATTATAACTGAAGAAAATGCAACTTTGTAATAATTAATAAACCAGTTAGTTGCTTGCGCTAACAGCGCAAAATCGTTGACGTGATAATGGGCCTTAATAAAATATTTGTGTTACAGTAAGTGATTTATTGTGAAATGCAGTTCTCAATATTGGCAGAGTACGCATACTGCAATGGCGGGTTGGCTGTCTTCGGCTGGTGACAGTGTACTCATTCTCTAAATAGCATTCACCTAATTGCATTCAGACAACAGTACTATAACACGCGTCTACGACAATGCAACATTATAAGAAAACACTCGCAGTGAACGATTGTAGGAATGTGCTAGCGAAAACAATCCTAACTATCTATTTACATAGTTCCGTATTTCAAGAAACCCTTACAATATGGCTCGTTTGTTATCTTTTTATTTACTTTGAATATCATCTCATACATTTTCCTACACTAAATTAATAATTTAACTCGTTGATATAGGCATCTGTGGCGCAAGCGAAAAGACGCATTACAATGGATTTGTAAACTTTCAAATCTAGTCGGGTAATGAAAAATTAAGACAATTTTAACATAGCAATTTCGGACCTGAAGTTTGGAATGTATACTCGTTTTAGTGCCTAGTACTGCGTAGATGCTTGCTTCTATGATAGGATTTTTTGGAAATCTTTGTCGGGACTTCCGCGGTCGGGACTACTCGGGACACAGTACAAAATGTCCTACATTTTGATTTTGATAGTTCCTACAAATGAGAAATGCGAGTGCTTTCATCAAATGCCGTATCGCCATAGACACCTAGTATAGGCAACATACAGACGAGTAAGTTAACAATTACATTGAACAACACTCATCATTTACAAATTCAGCTCTCTCACCCAAAGTGGGAACTGATCCATTTCTAGCCAGAATAACTGGATGGATTAAAAAAGTCCAAGATGCAATTAAAGTTAATACAAGTGAAGTGATCAGGTTATATACATTTTTAGAGTTTACAGTAATCAAGTTATTAATTAGTTAAATAAATTTAAAATCGTTATATCGATATGAGTGTTATGTTTTTAAAGTGTACTTTATGTGTAAGAACACCACAATGACTTACCGTTTGGTACTGTAGGCGGTTTCTTAGTCTGGACTCTCGCCGTGGCATTATTAACCTGATATTGAATTAAAATTATGTCAGAATACATTCACATTTCCTTCAATTTCATGTACTCTTTTGGCTGACTTCGCAAATAAAAAGAAAAATATTTAAGTATTATAAAAAATAATCTAAAATAACTATAGTTTACTTTAATTTAAATAAGTCAGCCAAATATTAAAGTATGTCAAATGTCATGTTAGAAAATTAAAAATGTAATTTATATTCTTCATATTGTATGTGATGCATGTTTTAACTAAATTAAAAAGTAAATGACGTCTAAAAAACTTGAATGTATTTAAATATATAATAATAGTTTAAAAGACATTTGACATGTGTGTATGTGTGTGGGTTAGGTAGGTAATATGGGAACTGCTCAATAAATATTTCGTACAAAGGAGAAATCGTTCAGTGTAGCGCTCTTTCGCCTCTGTGTCGCCTTTTGCTCGAATTAGATTTAATTAAGGATCGATTGAACGAGCAAACAGGTTATAAAGGATAATATTGTTCATTAATGTTAAGAACTGTTAATATTTGTGTGTTGTATCTTACCTCGATGACAATGTGACGATACGGTCTGTCTACATTTCTCTGTGAGACTCTCTCATTCGATCGGCATATTAAATGACCGTCTAGAGAGTAAATGGACAAAATAAATAAGGTTTGTTTGGATAATATTAGACTGTGGCATACTTAGTGCTAAATATGCTTGGCCGGCGCACGGGCCGGGCTCGGGGCGAGGCGCGGGCGCGGGCGTGGCGCGGGCGTCGCGCGGGCGCGGACGCGGGCGCGGGCTAGCATGACAGTAACTACAGAGCAGACGAGCGCAGGTTGCGGTGGGCGGTGGCGCAGGAGCGGGATGTTATAAGTTACATAGTGCTACGGATGGTATTCATTGAGTCATGCACACCTCTATCTTTCTGCCCTCAACCACGGTGCCGTGAAGACGCTCTCGTGCTCGCTCCGCATCACCACTATTTGCGAATGTTACAAAACCGAATCCCTGCATGCAAGACAGACAAAACATGCATTAAAAACAGCGTCGCTCAAAAAACAACGTGCAACAAAAATTAACATTTATGCATTGCATAATCTTTATTTAAATAATTCTAGTGAAATATCGAGAGGATAATTATTATTTGATTACGTTGATACTTTGAGCGTATTCTAGCTGAATGGGTACACATAAGCGTTTGGATTACAGTAAATAAAACAATACTTATATCGTCGCTCGACCTAGTAGTCTGTACTATCGGTAGGCGGTAGGCCGTAGGAGACCGACTTTGTGTGGACACGAATTCTTACAATCGCCCGAATACTAATGTCACAGACACTACCGGAATGATATTAAGTAATGTGTCAAATGTTAGCTGCAATTTGTTCTATACAGGAAAATCACCGTACATGCACAATTCTATTGTTCTAGGATAATTACAATAATGTATTTAAATTGTCAGCAAATTTACAATTTCACCGTTAAAACAAAACTACCCAGATATTGAAGGCAATAGACACAGTAAGACAGTCTAATATTCACTAACACTATCGAGTCAAGGGCAGATTCTAAAACACGTATCACATTTGTCCTAATTCGTTAAAACAACGATACTTTCGTACAGTGCATTAATACATTACAGTGCTATTCTAAGCATATTCAAAAGCAATGTTACAAACTCATGTCATGTGGTAAGTATAACTTGTACAAAATATTGTTGTCTTTGAATCAATAAATCGTGTAGTCTAGTAGATAGATATACCTATTACAAAACACAATTTCATAATTCTTAGTTCGAAGATCGTGCTTGTATTATTTATTACGAAATGTTTCAAACATTGGTGAGAAACCCATAGATACAAAAAGCAGCTAGCACAGCACACGATACAGTGGAAGAAACGAGTCGTGATAGTGGCAAACAAGTTGCTGTTTGTACGAAACGCTTACACTTACAAAGCAATGACAGCTCTATTATTACCATTCGGAGTGCAAAAATATAACTTAAAACAATAAATTGGGCAGAGAGAAAGAGTACTATTTAAAATACTGAGTGCCTATATAACGATGGGGAACCATTTATCTGTCGAGTTGCGAGTCTAATAATACAATGCAACACACGCAGGGTGGTGCAAGGAAGCTCTCGTAACAATATCGTAAACAGACTAATATCGATAGATCCTGCGACGGAAGAGGACACATTTACTAGAAAGCCAAACTATGTCATACACCCTAAAGATCAGTCAATTCGGTCAATCGAAGATCAGCAGTAGTACATCATGCCCAAAACTAATGAAGAAATTACTTAGTGTTTCCCTGGTTAATAAGCTATGACTGAAACAATTACATATTTAACTCGACTGAGAAAATAATATACAACATGAGTAAAAAGATTCGGATTAAACATTACATACTTCAATGATTAGTATCATCCAAACTACGTGCGCTGCCCCTAAGGCTGCTGTTGTAGTGGAACAATCCGTGGTAAACAGGATCGATGTCAAATATAAATACTGAAGATGTTATATATTATTTACTTTATCATTATAAACGATCAAGGATTTGTAGTTTGGATGATTGAAACAACCTTATTAGTGATGAATAATAGAGCTGTCCTAAAATTATGACTTAGGAAATCAGCTGTTATAGTGACGATGCAACATTCTCTAATACTGCATATCCCATGTGAGGCGTTTAAGAAAGAATAACTCGAAACTATTATTTCAAAAGAGTAAAAATACTTCATTGGTACGAGCGAGCATTGGACTACTTTAGGGGCGGTCACCAAACGGACACAAGAAAAGCAGAAAACACGAAAAAAGCGTTCAATCCAATCAATTATTTGAAAAATTATTTTAATAAAGTGTCTTGCTTATAAAATTAATTTACAATGAGTTGTTTTTTGAGTATCTTTTAAATGTGTAGTAAAATTATTGTTATGGACTAAGACACCGTTGACTTACTTTTCAGAATAATGAATGAGATGATGTTTAGTTTATAGATAAACATTAATCAAGCAGCGATCAACCACCAAAATAATTTTATTTAACAGAAAAGTATGTCAAAAGTTAAAACAAATAGTTTATATTCGAAAATTAAAGATTTAATGGTAATGTACAATGCAATCAGAAATACTGCACCAAACATTAAAACCAAGAATATGCTAGAGAGAATAGTTGGTTTCAAACACGGACGATTATGATTGATTATTTTAACTAAGCCCATTGCCTTCAGACTTTTGTTAAGCCAGGTTGGTAAATTAATCAACTAGTCAAATGGCCGTTCAATATGAGAAACAGAATAGGTACGCTTGCGTCGCTTATTGCAAATTACAAATTAAAGATTTGGTTTGGGCAGCAATTAAATAAAGTATATTATATTTTTATTTCACCCCTTAGCTATTTATAGGCAAGTCACAATATCGGTGAAGTTACACTTAAAAGTATAATTATAATAGCTATGAAGTGTAATAATTTGAAATTTAATTTAAGTAGTTTTATTGGAAGAACAAAATACGAAAGCAGGGTGAAGTAAGTCAATTCTGCATAATAAGATACTTAGGGTAGGTAAAACAGGACCGTGTTCCAATTTGTTATTCCAATAACATACAACAGAAAGGAAGCAATAAAGAAATTAGTCTGATCATTTCAAAGGTCAAAATTATAGGTGAAGGATATTTATTGCAAATTTCTTAAATTAAAAATAAAATAAATGGAATAATTTATTTATTGCTTCAATAAAATAATCAGGATTCGTAGCATGTAAACTAAAGGCAAAAAAAAATTAGAAATTTCTTTATGGAAATAAATAAAGGTCTTTACAATCAGAAGCTTTAGTAAACATCTCGAATCCTTTATATAAGGAGTAAATATTTCAAAAGTGGTCCTATGAAATCTACATTAAAGGATTTCAACGGACCGCTTTAAAAAGGTGTCTGAACCGAGTGATGCTTACCTTAGAGCCTCGTTCATTGAAGATAATTTCTACATCAAGTATCGTGCCATATTGCTGAAAGAAATGTAAAATTTTATCATTATAAGTCGAGTTCGAGAATGTTTTAAAATTTAGATAGAGACAGCAGCAGCATGCAGTGTTTTCTACAAGCGTTTTGAAAAGTATAGCTATAGACGACAGTAGATATACGTACGCCGAACATATTTCTGAGATCTGGGTCTCTGAATCGGAAAGGTATGTTGGAGACATGTAATCGTTTAGGTTGTGAGGCTTGTGATACTGGCACTAGGTTTTTGTCTGGTGTGGTAGGTGGCTGGTGTGCAGGCGCAGCGGCCACGGCTGCGGACACCGCAGCGGCCGCGGCGTGCGCCTGAGCCACCGCCGCCGCCGCCTGTTGCGCCGCTGCTACGGCTGCCGCGCTCACTGGCGTATTCTCGTCGTTACTTTCGCCTTCGCTCTGCGAAAAACCAATTATGTCACCTTTGAAGATAATATCCAATCGTTTATTTTATCGTCTAATGAGAGATACAGTAGAAGTAGGTGTAAATGAAAAAAGAGAACTTACGGATGTGTTATTTTGATTTTCTATTGAGTTAGGATGGCCTTGTGTTGGTGGTTGTGGTGAAAAGTTGGCAGGTGGGAGTGGTGCTGGTGGTGGCGGTCCTTCGCTCTTGACGAGGGGAGGCTGCGGTGGCGGCGCCGGAGCTCCGCCCTCTGCTTTGACGGAGAGAGCTTCACCGCTCGCCGCGAACTGCGCTGCCGCAGCCGCAGCCGCCGCCGCAGCGGGAAACGGACTCATTCCCGTTCCCACCATGTGCTGGAATACACAAAACAAAAATGAAATAGGTACATTTACTTAATTAAATTTCTGTTAAATGCAATGAACGCGTGACTAGTGCCGTAAAAAACATGTATAACTGAAACAGTAATATAATTTTCACCTAGATATTCCAAGATTCAGAAATCAACAAATATAACGATGTATCAAGAATGTCGTCTCAGGGACGTAGTCTAGGTGGGATACGTCGCACTAATTCTGTCGTAATAAATAAACTCCGTATAGTTGACGTTTCTAGGCTGCGATTTGACATTATTGACGAAGGGAACTAACTAGTGCCAAAACTAGAGTTAGCATAGCACAACATAGGACTTCAAAAGATTTCGCAAATTCATTAAAAATTACGAATATGTGGAAATAACATGAAGTTGGCTTCATAAGATCTATTACGAGACAGGCTAAGGAAAGTTATTACAATTTTGAATGATTTAAAACTGAATAAGTGCGCTCTTGAATAATTGTTATTGCTTATGTTTACAAAGTGGATTTCTCATTGTAGAATAGCATTTACAATAACTGCGTGTTGGACCTACAGGATGGTATGACCTCTACGCACCCTCGCTCAATTTTATTTTGCCCGAAATGTCCGCTCGTCTGTCGGGTACAAAATTAAATTGCTAATGAAGTCTAACACAGTTCTCATCCCGGGGTGTAGCTTTTAAAAATGTTATAGCCGTGGGCATTAAAATTAATAGGAACATTCAACGTTTGCACAAAATGCTTTTACTTATGCAAAATTCCATTAATACCCTCATGTTACATACCATAGTGATTAGTAATGATGGTGCAAATACTGTTATTTCTAATAATGATGTATTTGAAGATTCAATAAATTATTAGGCTTCTGCGAACTGACCTATTGAATAAATTACTTACTTATTTATTATATAATGTCACAAATACTATAGACCCAGAACATAAACTAATTCTAGCAACAGGAAAGAGTAAATTAGGATGTAGCTAATATACGCAATTGCGTACTGACTGACTGCTGCAATACGGTCGCTTAGGACATACTACATCACACACAACAAAAGAGCGCAACTCACAATCTTCTAACATATAATATATTGGGGATCGGGATCAACACTTGCGTATTTCGGATCGTATAATATTACTTGCGAAGTTTTGGCAAGAAGTTAAAAGAATAGGACATTACCACCATTCATTACAAGTAGAACAATTTATGCAAGTGATCTTATTTTAGATATATACACAATTAGATATCAAAATTTAAAAAAACATGTTAAAGATGAATTTACCCCATCCATATAGGATAAAAGCCTAAATTATAAAGAAAGTACATTGCAAAAATGTATATCTACGTTATGCAGAGCTCTCAGTCTGAAACAATTTCTCTTTTAAGGATGAATGGAAAATTTACGAGAATAGAACAATTTCACTTATTGTAGCCACCTAAGTGATTTACAATGAAGCGAAGTATGAAAGAGGGCCATTAAATTTTCTTTGAAGTTGCAGGAATTGGTTTGTCAATAGCGATACTGTCAATAGTGGGTGGATTAGCTAGCGTTTTGTAATGTAAAAAGGTATTTTGAGGAGCAGTCTCGCTTTTTTAGCCGTCTTATTACAATTTCAACCTTTGAAATTCAATCTTACTTAGAAAATATTACTGCAATAAAGGAAATTCCCAACAATCTTATCTTTTGACGTGTTACATATTTCAGATTGGGTATGGGTTTTGAAAGGTGTGAAAATTTAAAAAAATATTCGGATATATTTTGGTAAGATACAGATACTTTTTTTCTTATTTTGAGCTCGAAATAGTTAAAGATTACATTAAAATATCGAAAAAACCAATGACTTTTATTTGACTAAGTATATGAGACGTCACATGGTTCATTTATTTATTTTTTTATACTATGGTTGGTTTGTTGTCAGACAAGTGTTGCCAACACAGACAATTTTTCGCCATTTTTATTAATATACAAAATGCGTCCTTAATTTGGCCTTTATAAAACGATTTGGATAAAAATTGGCTGACTGATTGACTGGGGACAGGAGTACTCAGACTGTAGAGAAATTCAATCCTGATGTGCGTTTTTTGTGGATTACAAACATGTTGTCTTGAAAAATATATATTTATAATATATATTAGTCTAATCAAAGAAACAATCTAAAATGCTCGTTATTTAAAAAAAAAATCCAGCTCACGTCTAACTTTTGAAATTAAGAACCATACGATACTTTAGGCGCATGTGGTCATTTCAGTAGCTATTGCGACCTCGTATCTGTAGTTAAAAATAACATACGACCTACCTACGCGTCGAATTGAGAACCTCAACCATCTTTGACCGTCCGTCGGTTAAAACGGCAATTTCAGTTCCGTATTTGTTGGCAACACTGACAGCAGCGTCAAAACGGCGACGTTTGACGTTTGGTTGACAGTTATTTTATTATTTTCATAAAATGGCTTCATACTTTCTTCGTATTATCCGTGTGGCTGAGACGTGATGACGTCATGAACCAAATTTTTCAAAAAATAATAATAATTAAAATAACTACTGATCTAAAACACAAAATAACAAAAGGAGTATCTTAAAATTACATATTCTTTCATATAAAAATATAAAATAAACAGGTACATTTTTTTTCCTTTTACATACCCAATTGACAAACAGAAATAACAAGTAAAAAAAAAAGAAATTTGAAATTAAACATTAAAATCGCCCAATACCCAACGCAAACATCCCTAATAACATTATTGACTCCCACGAGGCAATAAACCAATGAATGCGGTTACTGGCGAAGAACGTAAATAAATAAAACGTGAAGATACATGAGATAGCAGAATGTCATCATATAGAGGGCTGCTCGCGGCTACACACGCAAGATGGAGTGGCGCTCGGCTCTCTTGTAGCAGAACGAAGGGTACTTCGCTTTGGGGTTTTAATTGTTCATCTACAGCACAGCTGCCTGGGCTAAGGCCGAGCCGGGCGATGACTTGTAACATTATGCCGGGAATACTTGCTTACCCCTCCTGTTGTGTAGCTATTTATGGCAACACTACATGACGACACAATAATCGTGACTCATTTTCTCCGCACAATACTACTACGTGTTAGCAATAATTAAACTTAGCATTTAAATTCTGTTCACAAAATCTTGACAACAAAAGCTTAAGCAAAACTGTGTTAGTATGCAAAGTTATAAGCCGTCCCTTGGGATATAGACAGTATTTACTGATAACGCCCGATAATAATACACAAGTTTTAAAAACGTGTATAATTCTGTTAGAATTGACCATTACGTTTTAATACATGTGGTACGCCACGCCCGCCACCGCCAATCGTATCCGGTGATCACGTAAACAATCTGCCTTTTTTATAGAGCATGTCTGCGCTTCATCTTAAACAAATGCCTCCCGCACAGAGCCGCTTACTCCTAAAATTATAGTAGTATTTGTTAACCGACTAAAACATTTACCAGAAACTCAGAAACATAGACAAACCGGTCGTTGAAAAACATGAGTCAACATCTGTCTACCAACCAGCCTTGTAGTCTGCAGTATGATGATATTATATTTCATTTTTGATCCAGCTTACCTTCCTTTTATTATTGAAAATGCTTTGGCAAGGGAAACAAGGGTCACGAAAAAATATTGTAGACACGTAAAGGCTATCTAATCAAATCGAATAAAGAACCTGAATGGCAAGTTAATCGTTACCTAAGTTAATATTTTATCTGCCTTTATAAGGAAATAAATATTATGACCGTAGACGACTGGTTTACAACTAATTTTGCTTTTTATATTGCTAGTTTGTGTTAAGGTTCAAGCTATGTAAAGTATATAGATATTATTGTTAATATCCTTATTATATCACGAAATCTAAAGTAATATTACAGTAAAGTGATGGGTGAATAGAGTCATACATGTGCTACACCCGGTTCACAATTAGGTAATTATATCAAGACCGATTAAATGTAATTGAACGCGACACAATTGCTGGCATCGTACTCTTGTTGGAGTCAGGATATGTCATTCGAATAAATGAACAACAATGCGGGCATCTGGAATATGTTGTTTTATACCTCATTTAGACTTCAGTTATTGGTAAGATGGTTTGCGCTAATTGCGGATTTTTTTATGTGGAGAAACAAAATTATTTAATTTACGAATTGTAGCACTTGCTGCCTACATTATAAAGTATCTACAATTATGTGTAACTCTCACTAACTCTATCTGCCGGAGTGGTCGTAACCACCAGAACCACCAGAGATATGAATAATGATAAAACTTAAACCTTAATGTACGAGATACATCTGCGCTTTCACGTGTCATTTGAGAAAATGTTATACTAACTACATAAAGCAGCCTTATATACAACATATGTGCACTTATTCTCAAAACCTTCTATTACCAATTGCGTCAGATAAATATTACGTTGATGGATAAAAATATGGTTATAGAAGTACCATCTGTATGAAAAATTATCAAAAAAAAAACAGGGTACATATTTAACATGATGTATTCACATCAAACACACGACTACCGAATCATCCAGTTCAAAAATCCTCTAAATTTAGACTGAACAAACTAAACAAACCTTTTAGAAACAACAAACTGTGTTGCTGTCTCATGTGTGTATTAGTGTGCGCTGTACTTACAGTTTCGGGTCAATTTATTTGACGAAGTGTTAATTTTTAACCGACTTCAAAAAAGGAGGAGGTTCTCAATTCGTCGCGTATATATTTTTTTTTTTTTTTTTTTTTTTTTTTTTTTATGTTTGTTCACCGATTACTCGAAGGTGGCTTGACCGATTAAGATGGTTCTTTTTTTAATGGAAAGGTGGAAACCCCGAGGTGGTCCCATAAAAATTTTGTGAGGATCTGATGAGGATCTTAGAAGTGAGGACCGGGAATGCTCCTCAAAAACCTGTATTCAATTCACTTGTTCACCGATTACTCGAAGATGGCTTGACCGATTAAGATGGTTCTTTTTTAATTGGAAAGGTGGAAGCCCCGAGGTGGTCCCATAAAAATTTGGTGAGGATCTGATGAGGATCTTCGAAGTAAGGACCGGGAATGCTCCTCAAAAACCTGTATTCAATTCACTTGTTCACCGATTACTCGAAGGTGGCTTGACCGATTGAGATGGTTCTTTTTTTAATGGAAAGGTGGAAGCCCTGTGGTGGTCCCATAAAAATTTGGTCAGGATCTGATGAGTATCTTCGGAATGATGGACAGGATAACTATCCTGTCCATCATTCCGAAGATACTCGTCATCCCAGAATGTAATAAATTACTCGTTTTTGGACTCCTACCAAAAAGAATAGACCCCTAAAGAACTCAGAACAGATTGATGGGCCACCTAAAACCACCTTCTCATCAGCAAACTCCTCAATAATTAAAATTACGGTAACAATAGGTATTGTTAATTTATTTGGCAGTCGGAAGTAGGTAGGTAGGTACTAAAAAGGGTGAAATAAAAAAATAATTTAAAAATTAAAAAACCGACTTAAAAAAATAACAAAAAAAAATAAAAATTTAAAAACCACCAAAAAAAAAGAATTGATAAAAAAGACCAAAATAACCTCTACATACAGCGCCACCGACTAATTAATCTGTTTTATCATCTGAAGTCGGGCAGCCAAACGAAGTACAATATGGAACCATACAGCCAGTAACATTGCCCGACTTCAGATGATAAAACAGATTAATTAGTCGGTGGCGCTGTATGTAGAGGTTATTTTGGTCTTTTTTATCAATTCTTTTTTTTTGGTGGTTTTTAAATTTTTTTTTTTTTTTTTATATTGGTTGTATTCTTGATGACTTCTTAACGTAAATTTTTTAAAAAATATTTTGGACATCTATTACAATATTGATATATATTAAGCACCTATCCATTTTTGCTATGCAACTTTACCATTTTTAGGGTTTCGTAGTCAACAAGAAACCCTTATAGTTTCGTCATGTCCGTCCGTCCGTCCGTCCGTCGCATTGCTCAGAGACTGTTAGTGGCTGGAATTTTGTATGAGTATATAATAAGGCACACACTTGCCCAGTTTTTATTGTTATTTGAAATCGTTGTAGAGCTGAAATTTTTATTCAAAGTTCCGGGCGCGGGCTAAAAAGTACAGATGGGTTTTTGAATATTATTTGTCACTAACTTACTTTACCTGTTTCATACCATGTCATGTAAGTTTAATAATAATTTTAGAGTTAACATGGAATTACGCGTCGTTTGAAATAATTAAATTAGAAAATACATATGTCGATAAATTTAATTTTCTATGTGAAGGTAGGTATTTTTTCACAAATCAAATACAAAGTCAAAAATGTATTAAGTGACCTAAATAATATTGGTAAATATAAAGAAGATACACATTTCAATTTTCGAGGAAGGCCGTGGTATACTTTGCATCGAAATCCAATCAATAGAACCCGAGTAATGAACGAAAAAGTGCAACCGCTCGAGAACCGCTGGACCACCCGCGCCTGTGACAACTGACAACGCGTTTTTCATTTCCGTGGGTGAAACCGCGGGGCGCAGCTAGTGATAAATACATGAGAAAAATCTATGTCAAGCTTAGCTAGATTTTTAAACCAAAAGAAATAGCAGTTTGTTACTAGCAGGAGTTTGTAGTTTTAGTAGAGTCCAATTAAATTTAATCTTTATTTTACATTTATAAGAAAACGTATTTGTCAGTTCAGTAACACTTCGGGCGCACCACCCTAATTCCAAAAAGTTTTCAAGTACAATATCAGGAGAAAGTTCCAAGAGCATGTACCTATTTTGTATTGATTTTTGATATGCCTACTAGTTAGTTAGATGTAGTACATCATGTACATAGAAAACAGAGTTTGTCTTTTGTTTTTGCCGCCTAATCTGATAATCTTTTTTATGTTAACAAAAGTTTAAATACACCAGTAGCCTATCTCAATCCAACTTAATGAAATTGTTTATTTTCTTTAAGGCGGCTGTTTACAAATTAGCTTGAAATAAAATAATGTCTGTTTACTTACAGTTTGAGAACGCGCGTTGCTACTTTTTAGGGTTTCGTAGTCAACAAGAAACCCTTATAGTTTCGTCATGTCCGTCCGTCCGCGGTTTTGCTCAGAGACGGTTAGTATTATACTAAGAAGCTGTAATTTTGCATTTGCATGAGAAGCTATAACTTGTATTTTTTTCTTGCTTTCCCCATTGTGTGGGGTAAGTATCGTTAGATAAGTCGCTAGTTTATAGAGTTATATGTATCCCCTCCACCTTACTTACTACCCCCATAATTGGATACGTTATAAATAGTAGTAAATATAATGAAATTTGATGGATTTTTTTTACCGGTGAGCTGTCTATTCCAATTTATGAGTGCTTATACACGTAATTGAAAGAAATAAAAAGCAAAATTTCGAACTACCTAATTCCGTTGGCACGGATTTGTCTAGTTTTGTATACTCTTATTTTAGTCAAACGTACCTACTTTATCAGTCGTATGTGCCTCAGGCGACGACGTTCTACTACGTTAATCCAATCAGTGTTCACAAAGGCATAGATTACCGGATTAAAGCTTTAAAAAGATCAAAACAAAATGCTAAACCCCTTTTTTATAGAGCTAAGTACTTAAACCTCAATTCATTTATTAATTAAGAATTTTGTACTGGTTTCTTACCTTTCGGTAACGTTTATATGTGTGACTGTTAAGTATTGGATATTATATCATTCAATCGAGGTTTCGTATTTGTCATTTATTTCATCGTTTACTCATTTTTTCTTGTTGGGGAACTAGCTGCGACATGCGTTTACGCAGGATTTATCCTGTTCCCGCGGGCATACCGGGATAAAAAGTAGCCTATTACTATTCCAGGTATCCAGCTTTACCTAATATATTCCAAGTTTCATCGCAATCGGTTCAGTAGTTTTTGCTTTTAGGAGTAACGAAGTCACATACATTGTTTTTTAAGATTGTCACAGTTTCCTCAAAAACTCCAGTGGTTGAAGTAGACTCTTGACTGTATTAGTTACGCTCACGTTTTGGGTTAACAAGATTCCTCCTGCTCTGTTTCAATATTAGCCCTACAGATTCGCCCACTTAGACGAGAATAGTTTCAGTTTTCAGTAAGATTTCTTATGACGAATATTATTTCGTATTAATATTCAACAGTTTGCAGGCAGCGCGAGCGCTACGTGACCGGGGGAGTATTTACAGTGCTTAGCGAAGCGCGCGGCCTCCGCTCTCGGCACCCTCCCGCTCCGCCGCTACCCAGCTCCCCAGTTTATGCATATGGATAATTTTTGCTGATTCAAATAAATGTTAATAATTCTTTTTCACAAATTCAATACTCGGCAAAAAATGGAGTCTTTCGCCGCATTCATTCAGATATATCATCAGTACTTCCCTGGTCGTCCGTTTAAGTCTGGATTTTTGCACTGCAGTAGGTAAGTAAAGGAAAAGTTTGTTTGTAAGTATACATACATACTTACAAACTTTACCTTTACCTACCTACTGCAGTGAAAAATCCAGTGATGATAATGATGACGATGACAATGGATGACGATGTTGATACCACTCTACATCACTTACCCTACCCCTTTGTCGATTTTCGATTTCCTGTTGATTTTCAATCAGATCTGTCTCGATTTTTTAAATAATATACCCGCTAAGTCCCAATCCCGCGGGATTATCGGGATCAAAAGTGTTACCTATGTTACTCTCCATCACTTAAACTATCCCTATGCAAATTTTCATCCAAATCGGTCGAACCGTTTGACCGTGAAGAGGGAACAAACAAACAAAAAATATATTTTAAAACTTTCGGATGTTATTAGTAAGGATAGAGGATACAACTAATTATGATAGATTTGATGGTCTACCTAACTACCTATGCCGTAATCTATACTTATAATAAAATAAAAAAGACAACAAGGCCGTTATAGGACGCAAGACTAACTGAGGTGAAACCAAATAAAGACGTGTTCATCAATTATATGAAAAACTTTATAATAAATTATTTATTATGTGTTTATTTTACAATGCCGTTCAAAAGTAACAGATACTACAGTATATGAAATAAATGAAACTATTAATTATATGTTACGACCAAATTAGGTATTACGAATATCCATCCCTATACGATTTTTTAACCGACTTCAAAAAAAAGGAGGAGGTTATCAATTCGTCTGTATGTATAATATTATTTTTTTTGTATGTTCACCGATTACTCGAAGACGGATTAACGGATTAAGATGATTCTTTTTTTAATGGATAGGTAGGAGCTCCAAGATGGTCCCATAAAAATTTGATGTGGATCTGATAAGGGTCTTCGGAGTGATGAACGGAAATGCTCCTCAAAACGCATTAATCAATCCAGTTATTTATCGATTACTCAAAGATATCTGGACCGATTGAAATGATTCTTTTTTTAATGGAAAGGTGGGAGCTTCGAGATGGTCCCATAAAAATTTGATGAGGATCTTCGAAGTGAGGACCGGGAATGCTCCTCAAAACGCTGTATTCAATTCAATTGTTCATCGATTACACGAAGATGGCTTGACCGATTGATATAGTTCTTTTTTTAATGGAAAGGTGGAAGCTACGAGGTGGTCCTATGAAAGTTTGGTAAGGATCTGATGAGTATCTTCGGAATGATGGACAGGATAAATTACTCATTTTTGGACTTCTACCAAAAATAATAGACCCCTAAAGAACTAAGTACAGATTGATGGGGCACCTGAAACCACCTTCTCATCAGCAAACTCCTCAATAATTAAAATTACGGTAACAATATTGTTGATTTTTAGGTAGGTAGGTATACTAAAAAGGGTAAAATAAAAAAATAATTTAACAATTGAAAACCGACTTCAAAAAGAAACAAAAAATCAAAAAAAAAGACTTCAGATGATAAAACAGATTAATTAGTCGGTGGCTCTGTACCTATGTAGAGGTTATTTTGGTCATTTTTATCAATTCTTTTGTTTTGGTAGTTTTTTAAATTATTTTTTTGACAATAAATTGGATAACTCACGTAAAGTGGATAGCTCAAACCGAGAGGTTTAGTCGAACCTAACAGAAGCCGGCAGAGTAATGAATGTAGTCCAACTTATACTTATGGACGACAGTATACGTTCGTCTACAAGTACACATGTAATTATACGGTTTAACCAACATTATTCACGTTCATTCAGTTATCGAGTTTCGAGCGATTATTGCGGTGTGTGATGAGATGAGAGTGGGTGGGTGTTTGGAGATATTCTAGTAATTGGTAAACTAATTTTCGACTCATAAAAATCAAAATCACAATATATCCCGAAAGTACACCTATCTAGGTAATTAATGACTACCAAATTCATGATGAATTAGTACGTAAAGTATAAGTTTAAGGGGTACGTTAAAAAGTGCAGCGTAAACACAAATGTCAAGTTTATGCTTTTATACATACTAGGCAAACAAATTAACTTTGTAGAGCCGTTAGTGTAAAATGTTTTTCAGTAAAGTGAAAGTAAAGTATAGATAGGTCAGGGATTTTTCATTGTCTAACTTGATGTTTAAAATATAGGTTTTTATTTTAATAAAATTTATCACACTTATTTATTCTTAGTAATTTTCCAACGGAGATTTTTTACTTGCACAAGTAAAATTATGTAAATTAAGATACTTTATTGCTGGACCGATCAATTTTGTTAGACGTCTATTATTTTGGTTGATTGCACGTATAAGGTCAAGATATCGCAAATGGCAATTAAAACCGGTCTTGTTCTTGTGAACTTTTATAAGCACATTATTGTGGTAGGAGTATCGAGGCCAAAAGGTATTATGACGTGTAACAAGAGCGGCTAAGAGCCGAGGATTTAGTAGCAATTCGTTCGCAAATGATCGGAATAGTCGTCTTCCGGTGCGGGCGCGAGAGTACGGGCGCGGTATGTACGTACTCTTGTGTAGCACAGTCGGCATATTCCGCACTGAACGCACCCGTTCGACTCTGTTCAACCACGCCAATATCCGTGTTACGCATCGTTACATTATTCATCCTTATAGTGGGAGAACTCGAAGGTACCTACCTACTGCATTTGCCTCATACATTTTCAGGCAGAAATCGATAGCTTAGTTAATTATGTAGGCATTTCATTTAGCTTGTTATAGTACATTATTAAAATCACTGGTGATAACGAAAGTAGGGAAGTACGGTTAGTATACTTTGCTGGAGAACATATTTGTCTAGGTATATGAAATTGAAGGCATAATGAATAGAAAATGAATAATAACATCCTCAGCATTTCTCTCTACTCGTAGTCTCGATCTCGACTGAACGAATTACAGGAATCAATAAAATATTATGCGATTACATCTGATCGCCTTTTTATAGAGAAAAAAGTAACGCATTGTACGTGTCACTAATTAAATACCTAATTGTACCCAATTGATAACGTTTCAACAACTTTTCGACACATAAAGTTGAAATAGGTAGATAAAATGATATCGAAGAGATGACTTGTTTTACGACTTTGTAACTGACTGGTTTTATCGACTCACACTGCTGTTAATTCAAGGCATTTCCGTGGACCACCCTTTACATTTACAAAAGTAGGATATATAAAATATACTTTTTCTTTATTAAGAACTAAGTAAATAAAATTAAATAAAACAATTGCCTAGTATAATGAGTGTTATTTGTAAGCAGAAGATGTGCTCAGGTTCCTTACGTATGCTAATCAAACACACATAATGGGGACTTGCGCCATTCATACCTGGTATATTTGAAAACACATTATGAATACGAAGCCACCAAATCGGATTAATTTGTTATATCATCCTGTGGCTTGTGGTTCTACAAAACCTTAAGTATTCGCCCGTATGTTATCTACGCTCATATGTCTTTGGTATTGTTAACTCCCATCTAAGACCTGGTACCTACCTAATTTATGGTTGTAATGCAAACCGTCTGCGCATGAATGGCAAATATATCATCCGTGTTTATTTATGCCTATATTTCTCGTTTAAAAATTGCTGTGCGAGGTATTGAAGCGTTTATAACCGATGGTGTAGTTACGTTCGCAGGTTGACGCTGCAGCACGGGAGCTGAGCTCGTTCGCCTCACCGACCTCGCTCACGTCGACCGAGCCAATCTCTTTGAAACTGCACACGACATCCCCATTTAACGGATCGCCGAGCTGGTTAATTAACATTTTTAATCTAAAAACTATGAGAGTTAAACCAGAAATCCTTGCCCACAATTGAAAAGAAATAACTGACATTTTATGAATATTTATGCTCAAGTCCTGAAGTAGTAAAATGTAGCGAAAAGACTTGTTATATCTCCAGAGCGAATACTTTTGATCAGTTGATTTTCTTTTGTTCTGGTCGACAATAGATTTAAAAGTGAGTAAGAAACTTAAGATAGTTACTTTTTCTCCCGGTATTCTCACATAATAAGGACGTACAGGTCGCGTTTGCATCTGCTGCGGAGTATAGTTAGTTACTTGAATAAACATTGATCGACTTTCACGTGACATTTAAATAAGACTTCTTGAAAGATAACGCACCATTGCTCATATATTTCTCTAACAGGCGTGCAGACAATTCACGCTAACCGACAAGACACGCAACTATATTGAAAGTAGACGATAGACATCAAAGTTTCATTATAATTTACTCTCTTGGACGAGAAATATGAATTTATCGCCATGATCGGACGTAAAATAAATCTTAAATAAAAAGAGTTTAAAAATACTGTTGCTATTTTATATGTATTTATGGAGTACATTGTAACTAATTTCGAATTGATTTTAGAATCCTCATTGTACCATTTACGAGTACATTGTTGCATTGACTTTCAAAATAGCCACGATGTTTTTAGAGGAATTTGGCATTCGTTTATAAGTTTTAATAGTAATGTCGTATTCGCTTAGTTGCCCCTGTCGGTCACGGTGTTGTATCAGCAACTAAGCTCATCTGACATGCAGTCGGACCCGACCCTGAGACATCAGGTCACCTACGGGAAATATTGATCTTATTTGAGCTTGATTAAAGTAGTAGTCGGGGTGCTAATAATACATCGACTCTGGCAACGGTCCAGGCGAGGACTTAATGATACTTCGATGTATGACAATTTTCAAAGGTGACATGTTTAATCGAATTATTAGATTATATTTGAGATTTTGAAACGACTATTTTTATTAAAATATTACACGCGCGTGACGCCCTTTTCGTTAATTCAGTCTTTTTATTTATTGGTTTTTGATATAAATTGTGTCATGAATGTATAGCAGAAAATAGACGTTGGGACTTTGTATTTGTACAAGTATCTTTGTGTTCTGTTGTTCTATCTACGATGACCTCCAGGCACGATTTTTTACACATCATACACCTACTTACTTTATACTTTCTTCCTATAGTAGATGTAGCCTTGTAGGTGGGTAAGTAGATCTGATAATTTTGACAAAGACTTGATTACGAGTAAAGGATGATAATCATATTTTATCAAAATATAATTCGAGTTTAGCTCCCCAAAGTTAAGAAATGAGATTATCCTATACACTCCTTGTAACATTTCTTCATTTAACTTTAATTTAGAACGTACGTTACGTGTACCCGTGTTTGTGCTCCGCCGTACACGCACGATCGTTTTGTAATGAAAATTGACTGATGTTGTGATACCTATTTATAACTCTTTTTTTTGTTAAGCGTTAATTAAATTTATTGCTTACTAATGTTCTTAGAGCAAGATCAAAGCGTTTTTGAGTGTCGTGTGCCACTCTCTGGTCCATATCAATGTCGAGCTCGAATTCTGTATATAACTTTATTAGAAACAGAATGCAGAGTTATTTTCCAGATGTGAAGTCAGAAGATATTATAATCACACAAGAAGTTTTAGCATAAAATGACAGCTGTCACAAGCACGCACAAATTTATCAAATTCTTTTGAGAAGATAAGTGCCTACTTACATACTCGTATTTTAATAAGTAATAACTAGTTCTGCGAACAGCCAGCGGACATTATTTGAGAAGGGAGCAAGACGTTATTAAGTACCTACGTATGTTTTTTTTTACTTAAATAATTTACAACCAATCAGCAACCAATACTGAAAAGGAGTTAATGATGTAAAGATGGTTCCAGGATAGCAATCAATGAAGAATCTTGTAGTTTAACGAACTATGCTATAGGTAGAAATCTAAAAGTAAGTAATTTTACTGTACTGCCTATTCTGCTCATCACTGGTATTTATATTTACCGAAATTAATTAAAGTTGTTAGGTACCTTCAATACTTATAATAGAATCGTAACTTAGCGGTGTCTGTTTTTGAAAGATATTTTAAAAAACCATTTTTAGGTGTTTTTTAACTATTTTCCGTGTTTAACTTTTTGTCTGTTTGTCCGTTTGTCTGTGCGTTTGTGCGCGCTAGCCTCGGAAACGGCTGGACCGATTTCAATGAAATTTGGTATGCAGGTAGCTTAAGACTTCGATTAACATAATAATATAGGCTACTTTTTATCCGGATATAAAGTCGCTCGCATCAATTACTTGACACTTAAGATTAGGTATATGTTGGAAGAAGATTTTTCTTTTTCATTTTAGTTAATCAGCCAGATACCTACACACATATTATATTACAATTTAATAACAATAAATAAGTGACGAAAATATCAGAAAACAAATTAAGTTTACTAATAACGTCTGTCAGAGCCGTTTCTACTGAACAACGAGATTACAGAAGGCTTTCATGAAATGAAAAAGAGGATTAAATGAGAGTTTGCTACAGCTTTTTGTCATACATAACGCCGAGTCTTATGTACGTTGCCTACATAGCTTTATTTATGCATGGTATTTCGTTAAAGCTAAATAGTTAGGAAATTAGTTGCTTAATAAATAATATGTGTAGGTACGTAAAGTACATTTTAAACATTAAATAAATTTTGTAAACATCACAAGGCGTCATCTTATCTCATGGTAAGCTACTACGCTTGTGTTATGGTGATTAGATAAAGGATATAATACTTATATTTTATTGAAGTACTGTTGAAGCCAGGCGCTACCGCGCCTGGCATCATCAGTACTTCCCTGGTCGTCCGTTTAAGTGTGGATTTTTGCACTGCGGTAGGTAGGTGAAGTAAGTTAAAGTTTGTGTTTCGTCAGTAAGTGACGATGACGATGACGAAGGAGGACGATGACGATGGATGACGATGATGATGATGCCACTCTACATCACTTATCCTACCACTGTGTCGATTTTCATTCATTGAATGGTTATCACCCGCGTAAGTCCCGATCCTGCGGGATTTTCGGGATCAAAAGTATCCTATGTTACTCTCCATCATTTAAACTATCCCTATGCAAATTTTCATCCAATAAATATTATCACCCGCGTAAGTCCCGATCCCGCGGGATTTTCGGGATCAAAAGTATCCTATGTTACTCTCCATCATTTAAACTATCCCTATGCAAATTTTCATCTATTAATATTATCACCCGCGTAAGTCCCGATCCCGCGGGATTTTCGGGATCAAAAGTATCCTATGTTACTCTCTATCACTTAAACTATCCCTATGCAAATTTTCATCTAAGAAATAGTTATCACCTGCGTAAGTCCCGATCCCGCGGGATTTTCGGGATCAAAAGTATCCTATGTTACTCTCCATCATTTAAACTATCCCTATGCAAATTTTCATCCAAATCGGTCGAACCGTTTGACCGTGAAGAGGGAACAAACAAACAAACAAACAAACAGATTTTCGGATTTATAATATTAAGTAGGAAGTAGGATGTAATGTTAAATGTACCTGCTTAAATTATTTGTGGTTCGTTAATTTAGTTCGACTATAATTTAAATTCTGCATTAGTATTAGGTACCTAACCACGTTTATCATTATGTCCAATACGAATACACGGGCAGTAATACTATATTATATGGGTTACATAGAGCAGTTTACATTGTGATTCGCGCGCCCGCGCCGCCCGGGGCTTAGTGTATTCTCTCTTTCATTTTGGTCATAGTTACTTATTTCCATCTATCTATTCTAATATTATAACAAGGAAATATTTATTTGTTTGTTTGTTACTTTGATGAATAGGCTCCAAAAATACTTAACCGATTTTGAAAATTATTTCACCAATAGAAAGCTACATTATCGAGAAGTAGTATCTATAAAAACAAAAGTACCTAGTTATATAACTAACTAGTCATGCAGTTAACCAAAATTAACGTTAGTGTGAATGAGTGTTTGCCTAGTCTGCTGTGAGTTAAATTAATTCTGCAGTGAATGATATCAGACGTGAAATGTTATATCAATTACATTCAAATGACGTAACAAAGGTCGATGATGGGTCGTGTAAAGCCGGGTAGATATATAATTTGGCTGATCTGATCACCGTATCCGTATCGCCGACGCACAGTGTGTTTTGAGACCCGATTTTGTTGCATGGTTCGGTTTTTTTTATAAATATAAAGTTTAGATCATTCCTAGCACTACTGTGTGACTCCGACATCGATACGACTTGTAGTTACGTAGAAAATTAGAGTCAAAGTTTGCCGGTCCCACAAATTTCAGTTTTAGTTTCATTTATAAATGGTATGTATATTAATCCACATTGTTGCAAATTTTTGAGTTTCTACGATCAATAGTTTACGAATTATTGACGAATTTCTCAATTTTCTTCTTTAATTTATAACTTCACTTTAACGCCGAATTATAGCTTTTTTTTCAGACCTAACTGTTGTTTTTACATGCTTCTATCGACCATATTAAAACCTTAACATAATTCAGCGTTATTCAAAAGTTACACGTATTTTAATGTTTTTCTTCAGGGCTGTCACCCACATAACCGGATAAGTATCCAAATTTATATTGTGGTCTCAAAAACTTATACAATAAATATTATTAAATATGATACTTTATTTTTGTTTTTATTTCCCACAGAAATAAAAGAAAACCACTAATTATTTTCTGTCTTATTTTTGAAAGAAAAATTTTAACTTATTAGTCATGTTTCTTTTTAAACCTGACGTATTGAGGACTTTTCAGTTCTTCGCGGCCACAAGCGATCTGAGGAAAACTTAGTCAAAATTTTACATATTAGCTTCTGCCCGTGGCTTCGCCCGCGTGGCTTACAAGAAACAAATGTAAATCTATCTACCTATATACAGATACAGATATTTTATTGATAACTCAAGTTACATGTCATTATAGCTACTTAACCTTTGGAGCATCAATAAATTTTAGGTAAAATTATAGCATACGTCACAGCTGCGTCATGTGATTGATAAGATATGAAATGGTAATAGATAATTACGACGTACTTTACATAAATACGTATAAAAACTAAACTAGACCACCTACCTTCTTTTTGTAAAAAATATTGTAATTATGAATGTTTTTTCTATTACTTGGTAATATATTTGAGATTTAGTAAGCAGTAAATAATTATTTATTTACTTTGAAGTAAATACTTTCTCCCAACTTCCTTCCGACTTTCTCTACGAAGCTTGTTTCACAATGACTGTAATCTAGTCCTAGTTCAATTATTGTAAAAAGTGTTCATTACAGTCTAAAGAACACCGTAAAATATTATTTACATATAGCTATCATAGGAAAATAATAAATAATACAAGTTGAAATAAAAGTACCGGAAGTATACTTCCGGTATTCCATTCCATTGTGACCCTTACGTTCATGACGCTAGAGCTCAACCAAACACGAATTTTACGTATTTTATCGAGCGGTTTTCTAACTCGTAAAAAAGTGTTTCTACAAAGAAAATCGATATTTTGATACAATACATACCAAAAGACTGAACCAAATAAACGAAGTCACACTAGTTTATCACTATATTCACCCACTTATCACTATTTGAAACAATTATTTATCACTTTCACCCGCACGGCAAAAAAAAATGGCGAAACTGAAAAAATCTGACAGCAAAAACTTTGCATAGCCAATTACTTATTTTTTTTCAACTGGCGGTTATTTAACTGTCAATGCCAAATGACGTAAAATATATCAGAGTTGCCAATGAACAAAACTTGTTCTAACAAAAATCCACTCTATTTCGATACATTAGAGTTTCAAGTGGTCTGGGTAGGACGGCATACCTGTATGTAGTCGACGCCCAGAGCGTTTTTCTTTTTTTTCAAGCGTTACATACGGGTATGTAGTTGACGCCGGACGAGTTAAGTAGGTGTAGGTAGTTAACTATTAATTAATTTAAATTAAATTCATATTATTAAATTAAAATCTTATAAAATTTGTAGGTACTAATATTATTAGGTACCTTTTTAAATATTAAAACATATAATCATATTAAATCAATCAATCAAGCGTCGCCGTAACATCGATTTCCCGTAAAGTCGTTTTGTCGTATTGTGTTTCCCGTAATGTCCACAGGGACATTAAAACTTACAGGAACACGGGTTTCTTGAAACGCTGCATTCCCGTAACGTGTTTGGTCCGTTTTTGTTTTTTTAATTTAAAATAATTATTTCTTAGTGTTATTGTTCTAAAAGAAATTCCCATGCAAAATTTGAGACTCCTAGCATTTAATTGTAGTTTCTGAGATTTCATGATGAATTAGTCAGTGATCTCAATCCCCCATTTCAGCTTCTTGAAGATAGAATTTTGAAAAATCCTTTCTTAGTACCTACATATCACAAGACCCTCTAAATTTCATGTCTTTAGGATCAGCGGTTTAGGCTGTGCGTTGATATGTCAATCAGTTAGGATAAAGAATTTTATAAATTATAAATAGATATAATAATATAATACATAAATATTGCTGGACAAATTACACATCGCCATCTAGCCCCAAGCTAAGCAACTAGGCTTGAGTTACGGTGGCCAGACAACTGATACAATACATATAGGGTAAACCTGGGAGGGTTGCCTATAGTTTTTATAAAGCTTCATTTTTTCATATTTACCGAAAGGAGATGAAAACAAATAATGACAATAGTTTAATCATATATTTATTAAAGAGGTAACATAGCAATTATAACAATTTAGTCCTAATTTTAGGAAATACAGCCTTTTATTTTTAGTCTGTCGATTAGGCATCTGTCCCATAGCTATGGGTGAGACGCCAATAGGTATCAGGGAGAGATGCCTACGTAATTATTAAAAGGAAAATGAGGTTTTATTTGTCACAAGTCATACATTTTGCAGGATCTCCACTACAATCTTCGTGGAACCATTCCTCGCATTGTATGCATTGCAGCCAGTCACAGTTTTTCTGTGTCGCATGATAATACTCTCCACATGCAATGCAGATATCTCCTAAGATGCTGCGTTCTATATCCTCTGTGGACGAATCGTCATGCACGGAGTAATCAGAATCCCCATCACTCGACTCATCTGATGTTTTTATTTTAATGATCTTGGGTTTTCTGGAATAATTCCTTTTAGAAGCTCCCTTTCTTTGTACTTTCGTTTTAGATTCTCCTTTCTTCTTCAAAAGTCTTTGGTTTTTTGTACGCACAGTCGCTTTTTTCTTTTCAGTCTTAATCTTTATTTTTTTAATATTTTCAGGGGTTGTTAAAAGCGTCGCATGTTACTTCCTTTTAGAAGTAGTTCGCATCCCATAAGAGGGAACTGGGTGCACTTTATCCAAAACTTTCGAGGGTGTTTCTTCGTCAGGTTTGTTCAATGGATCTTTTTTTACTGGCGTTACTTGAATTGCTGGTTTAGATAAGCTGTGCCAGTTATTTAGATAATCTGTGCCAGTAGACGGTCCTGGACCCGTTTCCAATGTATCATCAGAGATGGTTGTTTTGTTCCGTGTATTTAACCCGCTGGTTGAAGGCTGTGACGTACCACTAGCAAGTGCTGTACTAACTGACGTCTCACCTGCCTGTGCAGGACTGTCAGAAATAAAAGCATAGTCAAGAATTGCATTTCTGTCAACAGGGTAAATTCCGCAAGCTCTAAATTCCGACGTACCATTATTTTGGGTAGCTGATTTACCCCAAGATTTGCCCAATAAATCTCCAAATTGAAGTCTGCCTAATTTACGAGTTGGATTTTTCGAATCCAAGTATTGACTTCGTTGTAAAAACTGCTTTTTAACGATTTAAATTACCGTAATTTTAATTATTGAGGAGTTTGCTGATGAGAAGGTGGTTTCAGGTGCCCCATCAATCTGTACTTAGTTCTTGTTTTTGTTAGAAGTCTAAAAATGAGTAATTTATTGAATTCTGGGATGCTATCCTGTCCATAATTCCGAAGATATTTATCAGATCCTTACCAAACTTTCATGGGACCACCTCGTAGCTTCCACCTTTCCATTAAAATAAGAATCATTTCAATCGGTCAAGCCATCTTCGAGTAATCGATAAACAACTGGATTGATTAATGCATTTTGAGGAGCATTTCCGTTCATCACTCCGTAGATCCTCATCAGATCCACATCAGATTTTTATGGGACCGTCTTGGAGCTCCTACCTATCCATTAAAAAAATAATCTTCTTAATCCGTCAATCCGTCTTCGAGTAATCGGTGAACATACAAAAAAAAAATATTATACATACAGACGAATTGATAACCTCCTCCTTTTTTGAAGTCGGTTAAAAATGCTCTGTCCAAAGGCTGCAAGTAGTGCGTCGTGTGGCTCGGAAAACACAAAAGAATCACTTCATTAACTTCGCAAAACTCGAGCATGTCAATAGAGTTGCAATGAGAAGTGTGTCCATCCAAAAGCAGAATAACTTTACTAGGCAGTTTTCTTGGCATAAATTGTTCCTTAAGCCATTAAAAAAAAAGTTCAGCGTTTATGTAACTTGACTTTTCATTCATGTAAACCTGGCTACCAGGAGGCATACCATCAGAAAATTAGTTCTTTTTATTTTTGCCTTTAAATATTGCCACCGGGGGAATAAAACTACCTTCTGCATTGCAGCAGCATACCAAAGAAATATTTTCTCCTCTCTCTGCTGTAGTTAATTGTGGGACTGATTTAGATCCTTTCATGGCAACTACGTGTGATGGTCTATTATTGAGTTGAAGCCCAGTCTCATCCATGTTATAAATTTTATTGGGTTGGTTTCTCAAGTCATGCTCATCTAATTGTGATTCCAATAGATCAAAAATCCGGTAATTTCTTCGTGGTTCATTCCTTGAGCTCTTTGTAAAGAAACACCTTCTGATTTACGCAGAGTGATTTCAGGATTTCGTCTCATAAAAGATTTAACCCAATAATAACCTGCTTTACTATTTTTTCTGTTGAAGTTATGCTTGAGATTTAAATTCTCTGCAAATCTAAAAGCCATCACCCGTAAATCGTCGATGGATGGAGCAAATCCCCTTGATTGTAGTTTCTCGATATGACTGACTATCTTCTTTTCATTATCTCCAAACAACGAGTTAGGACCTAGACGGCCTTTTTTGTTATTACCTGACTTATATCTACGTTCAAGAGTCCGATATGGAATTTTAAACTGCTTGCTTGCTTGATTACGGTTAATTTCCTTGCTGATCGCATTAATTGCGTTTCTTAAATCGCTCTCTGACCACAAAGCCCTGTTTCGGCCAGACATCTACCTAACGTAGACCCGCGGCATCTAAAAAATAATATAACAAATAAAATGTTTAGTCGTCTTACACCCAAAATCAATTAGGCGTCTCTCCCAGATGACTGGGTGAGAAGCCTAGTATATTTTAAATCAGTAAAATGGAACGCACTTTAAAAATGGCTTCTTTGCCGTGACAACAATGATTAATACCATCAGTAAAATTGAAAAAAAAAACAAAAAAAGTCAATAAAAAATGTTGAATTTTTTTGGTTAAAATGTTCTTTAGAAAAAAATCATAGGTCTGAGCGATAGTACTTACATTTTAACTCGAAATAAATACAAAAATCACAATGATTTTCGGGAACCACTTGCACAAAAACTTGCTCCTAGGTTTTCGAAATACAACTGACCCGGTTGGATGCGTTCAGAAATCACATTTTTTTTTTTAATTTGATTTTATATTTTTGTAGGCATATCTCCTCTATATGCATCTCTCCCAGGTTTACCCTACTACTTTTTTTTTTGTAAATGCATACCTACTAATTATAATACATACAACACCCAGACCAGAAACAAATATCTATACACAAATCCTTAAGGAATGTTTATTATTCACAAATGATGGATATAAATCGAAATATCCGGATTTGGTTTTATTTTAGGTGAAGTGATAACCCTAGAGTCGGAAAACCCGGTTAAGATTTAATTATGTTATAACTTTTGAATAACGCTGAATTATGTTGTAATTTTAATATGATCGATAAAGGCATGTAAAAATAATAATTTAGTCCAGAAAAAACCCCATAATTCGGCGTTAAAGTGAAGTTATAAATTGAAGAAGAAAATTGACAAAATTGTTAATAATTCTTTAATTATTGATTGTAGATACCCAAAAATTTGTGAAAAGGTAGAGCGTTATACATGTTACTTATAAATGAAATTAAAACTAAAATACGTGGCACAGTTTTTTTTAAATAATTTTTTTAGGGATTTTCATGACACAAAATATGCAAACTTTGACTCTAATTTTCTACGTAACTACAAGTCGTATCGATGTCGGAGTCACACAGTAGTGCTAGGAATGATCTAAATTTCATATTTATAAAAAAAACCGAACCATGCAACAAAATCGGGTCTCAAAACACACTGTGCGACGCGTATCATCTCCCGCCTAGGTGGACGGGAGACTGTGTATCATGATTGCGTATCATCCATGACCCGTCCACATAAGCGACCATGATACCCGTTGGCGATACAGATATATTCTGATCGGATCAGGATTACCTGATCCGATCAGAATATATCTGTATCAATTGTAATCAATTATGATACACACTTGAACCCAGCTTTAGTTGTGTTAGTAAAGAACGACAATACAACATAACATGCTTAGTAATCAAATGGTAAATACCAGTAGGGTAGGTGTTCCTGTGTCGATGACATTGCCGTTACTCACCTGTAAAGCAAATTATTCAGTTAACAACCACTATCTCTGGCTTACAGCGGTATTATTTTACTCTAACTTGTATTCTAAATCGACTGAAAACTATTCGTCTGGATACTCAATTAATTCCGCATGATTGAATCGCTAAGCACGCAATGAAAAAGAAAACAATTTTCAAGGATTTTTTTAATATAAAGGTATACACTGAGAGAAAATTCTAGTTTAGGAAACCAGAAAATCATTAAGTTTTACATAGTACAGTTCCATTTAATAGTACAGGTAAGTTTAGTAGGGCATCATTGTAAACTCAGAAAAATGCCTAACTCTGGTTAATGAAATGCGTCGAAATGACAGGAAACGCTGCACTTGTGGGCCAGGCAGGTATTGCGTTACGGAGTTATCGAGTCCAATGTCCGTGTCGGTCGAGAACCGTATAGGACGACGAACGCTGCCCGATGGGCGCCAGCGGTGGACGAGCAAATTTGGCAAGACTCCAAATATTTTTCATTCGCCTCACTCGTATTGGGATAAGTTGCCCTATTCACCTGAATCGGCGATCATTTACATTGCAATGTACCTATCACGTCTGTATCACGCGTGAATAGGAAAATAATTTTCGTTTCGTTTTCATGCGTAGGCTGAAAATGGATGTTTCGTAACGTGTCTTTTTTAAGTCCAGATTAGCTTCTATTTATTCAAGTTAAATCGAAAAGTAAAGTATACAGCGGGTATATAATGATGTTAACTATATTGAAAACCAAAACAGAATCATTACTGTTATCAAATCCATTACAACTAATTACAAGTGTGAATTTACTACCAAATACTAATTACTGTGAATATACTACAGCACTAATGGACGTTAATAACCATCTCCTTTTAGATCAAAGATCATTATAAACATTAATATCTTATTGAGATCCATAAATTGAGAGAAATTTTATCTAAATTTATGGAATAGTACATCGATTAATCATGTACGAGATATCAGACAATTCAAATTGCGTTCAAACGAGTGCGTACTAACAAGTCACGTGGTCAAATGTTAACGAGACAATTAATTAACAAGAGCCGGAGTTCCAAACGTTATTAAATAAATGTTATAGTTTCCACCTACACAGTTACCATCTACCTAGTTTCATACTAGAAGCTGTCTGCACCATTTTAACCACCTACTCATTTTGCATACTGCAGTGGCCTATCGTTTTCCACTAATATTTTAAATATGATTTACATTGGGTAACAAAGTTCTCACAAACTTTCAGCTTTATAATATTAGTAGAATTTTCCACGAGACCTGTAAAATTTTGTACAGCTGTTTTGTTTGACAGATTTGAAAATATATTGAGAAGGCGCTAGTCAAACGTAAATCAATAAATTATAAGTAGAAAAAAGAAGCTGTCTGTTGAGAAACATCTTACAGTAAGCCGCATGTTTATAAATAACGTGTTTTGCAACAACGGAATTTTAATTTTGTTTTTGGTGTTTAACCTTGGATTGCCATTATACTTTTTAGAACCAAATAAGGGACAATGGAAATTGTCAGTTTTTGTACTACAGCACAGGTAGTTAAAAGGTAAGTAAAAGCATGGATCCAAATTATTTGTATTAAGAGAGTTGATATCTCGATAATTAGTAACTAGCTGCGTCCCGCGGTTTCACCCGCACAGGTCCCGATCCCGTAGCTACTTTAAATGTAGCTTTGTATTAGTGAAATAATTTTTCAAATTGTTCAATTAGTTTCGGAGCCTATTTATTACAAAGAAACAAACAAATAACTCTTTGCTATTTTTATTAATGTAGATTCAATTAAATACTTGTTACAATATTAATACCAAATTCTGTTTGTGCTAGGTATATGGTTTATAATTTAATCAATCCGGCCCACGTGCTCCAGACGCTGTTGAAACTGGGTTTCTATAAACAAAAGGCTTGAACTATGTAAGTCATCAGTTTCGGCTTGAAACCCCAGCAGTGAGCAGCTAATATACGAAATTGATTTAGGTAGAACTCTCTAGCGGCTAGAGCCTAGCCAGAGACCTGAACGTAACTAAACATTGACACAAATCTAAACGTTCTTTCAATTAGGACGGAACGATGTTGAAATTGAATAAAACAAGCTGTGTGAGATATTAACGAAATTTTTATTTATTTGAGAGGCCCATTCATGCCATTATGAATGGCCAAAAGAAATTATTAATCATTGATCTGTAGCGCTCGCCGTTCACGGTGATGGCTTAACCAACGGACCAATGAAGCCGCCCGCGACGGACCAAAATCCGAACCAAACACTAACTTTTTGAGGATGCATTGTCACCTGGTGAACCTCATTTGGGTTGTGGTCATCCCATATACGGCAATTTTGCTTATTAACAAAACCATTCATTCAAAAATGCGTCTCGTCGCTGAAGAATATTCTTAGCAGATCTATGCAGCAGAGTCATTGATAATTAAACCTCTCGGATTCGTGCCACCATTCGAAACCGCAGTAAACATTTGAATGACGATGTTATGTATTTTCCATTCAAATAGGTATTTAAAATTAAAAAAATCGTTAATATCTCACACACAGCTTGTTTTATTCAATTTCAACATCGTCCTTAATGAAAGACCCTTTAAGTTTGGTGGGCGCTTCGGCATTTATGTTATACTTACCCAAAAATTTACAATATCGAATTTCATTTACATCGCGTTAACTTTGTTATACCCCTTAGGTATTTGACGAGCAGACAAGTATTATTTGGAAATCTTATCCGAAACGAAAGAAACAATAAAAGTAGTAGTAGTAGGTGCGTATGTGGTAGGGTTCTTTCGCAATGTTTATATTTTACATGACATTTATCAACCAAAACAATATAAAAGCCTTTCTCATTCCCAAACTTTAAAACTTCCATTACATTACCTATAATTGTGGGTATAAATTTAGAATTTGTGTTTAAAATTTCAAAAATAATTCCCATCGTCACTTGATTTTAACATGTAATAAATGCCGTGATTTAAAATATAGGACATTTTATTTTATCGAATACCATTAGAGGAACAAGATGTACCCACCCGTATTCGAACCTTACAGTCGAACCACGAGGTTCTTCAAGAAAAAAATCATCTTAAAACCGAACCTTAAACCGGAACCCTAAAAAGTAAAAGGTTTTTGAAAACTCACAATGATTTTAAAAGAGCTCTAATACCCCACACGATGGGCTAAACAAGAAAAAATAAACATACCTCATTACACATTTGGGGGAGGTAACCTTAAAATGCTTTTTTTTTATTGTACTGTTTTCTTGCCGTGATCAATACGTATACTCATGCATAATTACAACTTCTTGTCTGAATGAGCTAAGCCGCGGACAGGAGGACAAACCGGCAGACGGACATGACGAAACTATAAGGGTTTCATGTTGACTACGAAACCCTAAAATTGTAGTATCTATATCCTATGTGTAGTTTAGTCACCATAACACTAACCTAGTCTCTAGTAGATGGGGCGGTGACTGATGTAAACACAATTTATTTATTTTAATCAACAATAATTGCATAAATCAATAATATTTGTCTTTTAATCAATTAGCATGGTTTTTTTTAACGTTATAAGTTTAGGTACAGGCAGGGCTCTGTTTTCAGCAAGGTGACAAATGTTAGATCGAGCAATACTGGCGACTTCCCAATCTCAGTCTTCATATTAATAAGTCTCATAGCACGTCTTTATGTTCAGATAAATTGGTATTATTCTTTCTATATTCATTAACATTTGTAACATATCGAGAATGTTTCATTTTTAATGAAACATTCTAACAACAACACCAACATCTCAATTGAAAATATGTGCTAAACTAACCAATTAAACTACTTGTTTGCTGTTTGTTCGTGATGGTGAACGAACGACTTCGACGTATGGCGTTACTCATTATTTATCAAGCAGTTTGCCTTCAAACCCACAGCAGACAGCGTACTCGCATTGAAATTAAGGAACTGCAGATTTTAAGGTGCGGCAACATATTAAAAGAATATTTTAACAAAATGATCAGTTGTTGTTATTACACACATTATTTATTTTACTTATATAAATGTCGTTGAATACAAAATCTGTAAGTATATGATATAGGTATCATCTATTTAAACAAAAACAAAAGGAGCACATAATAACGTGAACATTGATATTCAACAGAAAAATGATAAGTAATCGCTTCATTAGCAGTCAATCAAACATTGACACAAGCAATGGATTCTTACCAAAATAAACAAAGAGATAATTAATAATTAATATAACTAGGTACGCAGTACGCACATACAATAAGGACAGCAACAGGCAAAGTTCATGATCGCGGAAATATTCGAAATAGGTACCTAAGTATTCCTTTCACTCGTGTATTTCTGCATACAAACCTTAACATCCAGTCACGATAGACTTTAAAATGAAATATGTACTTTAATTAAATCCTAGTTAAAGTACATAATATTTCATTAAAGTACACATTATTATAATATTATGTCCGAAATTTCGTGTCTGTGCTATTGATTATTTAAGAGTCAACCCTGGGACAAAAAAAAATCAAAATTCATTTAATTCAGATTAATAAAATCTAACATCAGTTTATCTTTATCAGAAGAATGCATAGTCACCAGAATTAAAGAAGTGTACTATATTACATTAGTCCTAAGTTAATGGGAAATGGTTTAAATTTAACTTCCATGATTTGCCCATCACCAACAGAGCAAGTTAAATAAAATCTTGTTAATAACATTTAAAACACTAAGTATAACATTTTTACTATTAATGATACTTGGAAATATATTAAATTTTTCAAGATTCTTTAAATGAGCAGTCTTCGTGTTCGCTACGTCAATTAACAACAAAATATGTCGTATTTAACAGTACTTTGCAGCGGCCTGCTATTTTTTTTACCTGTGTGTGAAATCTCAATAAATACTACCTACGACAATGTCGCGATAAAATGATGTATGTTTCAGAGGTACATGTACGTTTTCAGGATTTACATGTATCAAATTTATCATATATTCACAAGATTTTAATTTAATTGTCGTCGCTTCCCATCAGGTGAGATGAGGTCAAATGCTAGCTTATTATGTATAAAAAAACCTCCTGAAATAATAATTACGTTTTATAAATGTCTGATGCATAAATATTCATAAATAAATTTATAAATATTAATATTACACCTGATACCTACATTTTATTTTATCTATAATTATGTAGGTACATATTTGTTACATTACAATTACAAAAGAGCGGAGGTAGACACTAAGTTCCGAGTTATGAAAGCAATTTTACAAGGTTTCGTAATTTTGTAGGGTGATGTACCCTGGAATTGCGTATGTTGCGGAAAGGAATGTGGGTGCCCGTAAAAAGTAGTGGGCGAAACGCAATGTATGGTAAGTAGGTACATTCAGACTAAGTAAAGCTTATTAATCCCAGTCACAATGACTAATCTAATACATTTTTAACTCGGTGGAATGCGTATGGCGCACTGCTCTATTTTATAGATACTGTAGGTTAGTTGTTAGACAATACGCGTCAGATAGAGCAATCAAACTCCTTACCAACACTAAAATAACTTGACTGCTTGGTGCGGAGAGAACATACCACGGAGAATATATACCACATTCTGTACTTCTTTGTAGTGTCACCTTGGTATACTTTGATAGTATAAACGAGGGCATTGGACCTCTAGAAAACAATTTTAATAGGTAAGTATATTCTTTCAGACGTTAATCATTTTTATTTGTTGAGTCTCGTACAAAAGCATAAAAATCCCTAGTAAGTAACCGACCTGCAGATAAGCATGACCTCGTTATCTGAACAACACGCAATGTCTTCCAATCAGTGAACAAAAGATACATGTACAACAGGAAGAAGCACATAATATATTCTAACAAAACAAGCGAATCAATCAATTGTACATGCGTGTCACGGAGGCTTCCTAGTTTTCTTTTTCGCAAATTAGTAAATTACAGATAAGTTTTAAAAACTTAACGCTGCTCTGAAACATAATGATCGATATTTTTTGGTTGAGCAAGCTGTAGCTTCACTTCCATGTATTTTATTTGATATAAAATGTACTGTAGCAAATAATATTGGATTGGATTTTTTTTATAAAATGAAATAGAAGTGTTCTTAAACGACTACCGATAATGATTATGAAACACGTCAACGACGATACTGCATCGCGTTGTCGCTACGGATAGACAGATACTAAAGAATAACTTTAATAAAATGTTTGTCTATTATACAGACCCGCCTGTTGTACTTAAACAACAAATTTTATAGTTAGTGGAGAGAAAAAATAAGCACCACCTTATCAAAACAGCGACCAAAATCTGGCCATTTCATTTCCCGTGAGGGTTCCAAAGGGTTGTGGATTTAAGATCTCTAAACATAACTCTGAATTATTATTCCCCACTAGAGATTTATTTAGATAAAGGCGCCTACGCTAAAATTTTCCACATTTGTATCTTTTCAAACATAAAAAAATATTTCACCACCAAAGCAAATATCATCTGAAGATGTTTCTTTGAAGCCGTTTCTTAACGAAAATATTCTTTCCGTATTTACTGTAAGTCTAAAAATGTTATATTTATTGAAAAAGCTAAAACTCCAAAGTGGTTCTTTCAATTTTCATTAGTTAGACAAATCAGAGGATGTACAGACTGACTACACAACTGTAAACATATATAACATTGACTGAAGTGTGGTAAGCAACAATCGGGAGACTGTTCAACGGCGACACAGCGCGGGCGGGTGTTGTCATCAGCAGTACGTACATAATGTTACTGGTTGACTGGACAGTCACATTAAGTGGACAGTAAGAAATGTAAATCGTGTGTAATAGCACTCAAGTCTCCAACAAGCATGTGATATTGAACGACAACATTTAAATTGATATAAAACTGGAATCACGCCAATATAAAAAATACATTGTAAGTATCTATTTATCTGTGTAGCAATAAATTCCGATATACTATTGTGATAAACGCACGTTATTTTTCACAAAAAATTCGTGATTAAATGTTACATGTGAAGGTAGGAGAGACAACAGTATCTTGAGAATATTTCGGTTGAATAAGAATTCTATTCACTGCAGGAATCCGATTTATTAAAAAAAGTTATCTCTGCAATTACTGTTTGCTGACAGTTTGAAACTCATAATATACAAACATTTTTTATTCTGCTATAGACATTTGTAAGGGTCGACCCCATAAGCTATGAAAATTACCACAGATCAGTTATCTTAACGGATATTTCTGTAAGATGGTAGTAAATTAGACACCACAAGTCACGCAAGTTTTTCAAGCGACAACGGGATTGTATGAGAATTATAGTAATTTGTAACGTTATCGCAAGAAGACAGTAGACACGATGCTGGAAGGTGCTTTAAACGATGAAAGTTAAGAACGGCTTGGATGGAATATTTAATTACATTATTTTGTATTTTAAGATGAGCTTGCCAATATATTCAAAGAACACAGATTTCTTACAGTAACTATTGGAGTAAAAATTAAAACCAATTACTGGATATATAAAACAGAAACAACGTAGCTTAAACATGGCCACTAAGGAAAGTTATTCAGTTTGTAAACAGATATTGCTCTATAAAATAGAGCTCTCATTTGGAAGCGACGATGGCGCTGAGGTCGAGATAACTGTCCACTTCAACTTTTGAAGATTCGCGTCAAAACGCACCTTCATGTTTGCATTTCTACAAATAAATGTGCATGATGAATATTGGTAACCAATCAAAAAGAAGCTCTTAGACACTTAGCTATATAATGCTAATGTAGTATATAACGTTAGATTCCTAATATTCTACGCTGTGGGCATAATACAATATTCGCAACAAGGCGTGTCAGAGAGTTGATTATTGTCCGTCATCGCGCGACTCAGACAAATGAGTGCCAACTAGCCGCAGGCTGTGTTCTGCTTTGTTGTGAAAGGTACACATAAAGAAAATAGTACCATCATTTTCATCTCTGGCTCTCTTTTTCTGATAAATAAAGGACTTTGATATGAAAAAAGTACTCAGAACATTTTTCATGTTCAATTTTATCTCTAAACGATTATCTCGTATGTAGCGTATACATGGGTTTTCAAAGAAGAACGGACGGAAAACCAATTTGCCGTCGTCGTCAGTGACGGGCGGGAACAAAGTAGACTTTCTTACGGGATGCCGAGGTGTTTGTTCCGCTTATTTGTCGTCAAATTAAGTATATCTAAACCGGAAAAGTGGTGAATAGGTAGTAATTAATAAAAACATTATAACTTGCTCATAGGCATCATACCTACTAGACACTACACACAGATACTAAATGTGTCTCGTCTGATGATTGTGTGTTATTTATTATAAACTGTGTACCTACTGTAGCGTTTTAACAAGGTTGTTATCACGCAAAAATGATGCTCTTCTACCTGTGCAACGTGTAACCGGGTATTGGGTAGAAGCAGGTAGTCGCTAGCTGCCCCTAAGGGCTTGAATCGTGAAGTTAAACACCCATGAACTCGAGACATGAACAAAGGACCGGAATGCGAATAATTCGTCCGTATTACCATCTTCCGTCGGCTTTCACGTTTACCTTGAGCCGTGAACGGGTTCCAGCGGTCTCCCCTTCAGACACTCGTCATTTTAACTCTATCGTTTAAAACAGGGCAATCATAACGTTTTAAATAAAATCTGTAAAGAATTACGGAAAGGCGCTTGGCCGTGTTAAACCGTGCCGGAATCAGAACTTATTTTTAGTAAAATCGAAATAAGCAATCAAACGGTTGAATCCCAGGGCTTTGTAGGTGATTTTGATGAAAGCTCACCTTACAAATTGCCGTTTAAAATTCATCAGCTAAGTCCACAAGCTGTAGGTGGATATTTTTTTGTACAAAATCTTCCAATTTAATTCATAAATATCTATCTTCAGTTGATAAAACGTTCATTTTAAAAAACAATGTCGAACATCTAGTTGTATAGGAGGATGAATTTCCTGTTTTAAAGTCTGGTCCCTAAGGCAACTTTCAGTGCTTAGACAGCACAGACAATTAAGTGTAATTAATTTTCAGCATTATTTACAAACAACCCTATCCATGGCTTTGTTTTGCTCTTGTGAGTGATAGATAATGTTACAAAAGCTGACTCAAAGGGTCGTTTGTGAATATAGGTATTTCCCAGGCTGGTATAATGAACTAAACACCTGGTTGTAAAAAAAAACCCATGCTTTCCAAGAATTATTTAGTCTAAACAACTATAACCCTTAATTTTGTGCAAAATAAATCACTAGTACTTTACGGACTGCAAACCTTACAAGCACAAATTAGTAATCCTGTGATCTAACTAATTATTAAACAACAACAACAACTACCAATCCAAAATCCCTGCCTATTGAAAAATTTGTGATGAAAATGGTTGTAGGTGCTCCATCAATCTGTACATTCATTGAAGATGCTGATCAAGTCTTCATCTTCACCAATGATTTTATTAGATCAATTTGAAACTAAGTTTAGTGTCTTTAAAATTAAAACATTGAAATTCCTTCATATATGGTGAAGATCACAAATTTCCACAAGAAAAAAATCTATAGTTACTTCCATAAAGGTACACTCCTAGTACTGATATATCAAGTACTAGCTGCACCCCGCGGAAGTCCTGTTCCCGCGGGAATATTGGGATAAAAAGTAGCCTATGTGTTATTCCCGGTATCCGGCTACCTATATTCCAAATTTCATTGCAATCAGTTCAGTAGTTTTTGCGTGAAAGAGTAAAAAACTCACATACCTACATACATGAAACAAACTCTCCCGTTTATAATATTAGTAAGATTATCAAGATTGGTTGAGAAATACAATCTGTAGAAGACAACCAACATACAAACATTTTCCACGCTTACACCAGATAATCTTCACTCGCTCGGTAGTCAATAGGTGTTTTATGACAATCTTCATAGAAACAACTAAAAATAAACTAAACCACTTGGCTTTTGACACATATGAGCACATTCAATTTTAACAGAAAATTTGATCCCAGTTCCACTACCTATTATGTACAATTTTCTAGTATTCTAAGATAGAAGTGCAGCAAGCAAGCCAAAAAAGCTGTTTGAGATAAAATAGAACTATCAATTTCTATCCTACTAATATTATAAAGCTGAAAGTTTGTGAGTTTGTGTGTTTGTTACTCAATCACGTAAAAACCGCTGAACCGATTGCAATGAAACTTGGAATACAGGTAGCTGGAGACCTGGAATAGCACATACGCTACTTTTTATCCTGATTATCCCGCGGGAACGGGACTTACGCGGGTTAAACCGCGGGGCACAACTAGTTATAAATAATTTGGAAATGAAAAAATAGGTATAGCAAAAGCTACATTTTTGTAAGAGTAACAGCTCAGGTACGCAGTATTTGTGATTAACGCAATAACCAATATTAAATAAACACTAACTGTTTGAACTGATAAAAAGGGAAAATCCAGGAAAAATTACCACATGGCAAGATGGCCACATTTCATCTAGATAATTGCGAGGTTTCGAGCGAGCTTGCATAGTTGTAAGGGAAATTTGTCATTGCAGCCTTCAACTATGAGGTACTATTAACTAGTGTAGGAACACATACTATAGTGTAAGACTTTCTACCCTACAGTATGTGTCGCTACAGTAGAATCTGGCTAGTAACCCCAAATATGTTCGTTACAATTTGTATATCTCCCATTGGTCAGCAACTACTGGTGGTTACAAAACATCCAAATGATTACAAATATAGGTTTATTGCTTTTAGGAATCCAGGACTATTCGGTACATAAGTGCCAGAATTCTGGACGAGCCAATATTATTGGCTTGTCCAAAATTCTGGCACTTGCAATATATTGGTACAGAATCAATGAGTGAAATAAGATGATTCATAGTGCAAAAGTGCATAAAATTATGAAGGTAGATTCTATCTATACCACACAGTGAATAACTATCTATACCCACATAGTGGCAAAACAGCTAATTACCAATATGCAAATAGAAAATATTCTAAATTGTAGGTAAATAAGTAGTATTTTTATGTACACAATACACTATCCTTATCTACTCGAGTGTATCAGAGCGGGATAGAAAACAAAATTATTCATTCTTCATTGTCAAAACAAAGGATGACATGAAATTTTACATTATTTTCAAAGTTCATTGTTCCGAATAGTCATTCAATGCAATGGTTTGCATTTTATAATAAAAAATATGATGGTTTTTTTTTACAATTATCGCTAATACTAACTCAGGCTATTTAATTAAAATTGTAATGTTGGTGTATGTATTGTCAAAATTGAGTTGACTACATTATCCATCAGTGATTTCATCTCACACAGCTACGATCTGATATCCGGGACAGATATTAGGGGTTACGTAGTTAATTTTACAGAGAGATAGCGACATATTTGATGCGAAAACAAAGTACCTAAATAATTTATTTAGCAGAACATATTGGTATCAACATCTTTTCATCTCATTTCTCATACTGTAGAAGTAGGTAACGTTTATACTGATCTGCTAGCTGTTATTGACTAAACGGCGAGTAGAATCGAATTGTTATTTTGAGATAAATAGCGTCCATACTCACAGGATAGTACATCCCCTGCGGCGGCAAAAAAAAGGCCCCTGATCCCCACAGCTTGCCGTTTGTATTTACTTTCCTGTGCACAAAAATCACTTCACGTACGCCCCGTTTGCGGGCGTAAAATTTCACAACACTAACTTATAAATTCGAGGTATTCATGAGTATTTAATGATGTATAACAATAGAAAATACTAAAAATAACAGGCTTGTTAAACTTTTAGGTTATGATGTGAGTATAGCGCGACGCGAAGGAACGCGCGCTGTAGCACTGAAAACGGTTGATGTCGATGTGCAACAACGAATACGAAGACGGCCTCGCGTGGCCACTCTACAAACGATTCTGTCGCGTCATCTCGTTCTCTGCTACATGATGAAAAAGAGATAGGCGATCTCTATACATCGAAATCGGCTTTTTCGCGCGATGGAGAATGTTGTTTTCCTTTTCTTACTACAAATACGCACATGTCCAAGATTTTTACTGTTGTGTGCGATTCCGATTATTTCGGAGGCAAATTCGGATATTTTTTTTTACAATAGGATCAAATATTACTTTTGTTTACTATAATAATTTAGGTATTAAGTGAAGAAATTACGTAGGTAGGTACTATAACCAATCCTAGAGTAGGGGTAGGTACCTACTAAATATACAATAAAGTACCTACCTATCTATTTAAATATAAACCTATTATTATTTTTACATAAAAAAAACCAAAGACACGGCAAGGGCAGTAAACATTTAATTATAAACATTACAGTAGGCAGGTTATAATATAATAAGTAGTCAAGTACCTATTTCATAACGTGTGGAAAAGGTGTAGAAGGAATTCTCATAATAATAATATATTATGTAGGGTTGCAAAGCTTCGAAAAGCTGTGCTTTTCTGAGTTGCTTTTTGTCTGTCATCTATCTCTTTCTTTATCCCGAACGGGTGCGCTGTTCGAATCAATGAATCGTGGCCGGGAGAGCGACGGGGGTCGCGGGATTCGAGGGGCTGGCAGCTGGGTCGGGGGGCGTAGCTTGCCTCATCTCGGGACGGATCCCTCTCATTTCGATGTGCTTCGATCCCACAATTTCGTAATTCGGTGTCTTTAGCCGTTCGCTTGAATGAGATGAGGCAGACAGGAATACCTAATAAATTTTCCTTGACAAGTTTTCGTTTTACGGAAAGGATTCAGGTATTCTAGGCTTACTAGAAGTTTGTAATAGGATTTTTTGTAATATTACAAAAACCTAGGTAAAAATACCTAAAAATGGATTGCTCTGTCTATTTATTAAGGCATAGTAAGTACCCCTATTTCCGTACCTATCTGCCCAGATCATACCTAGATCATACCCTAGCCTAGATTCATTGAGTGCGTGGATGGGCTAATAATTATTTAAAATCTAGGATAACTAGCTTAGTACCTACCAATATTATTCTTCTCATGTAGGTTTGTAAATCAATTGTCGATAGTTGGTAATGTAATATTTATAATGCAAATACATATCTGCCTACATATAGTTATATATCTACTACCTAATTATTGTAGTATGTACGTAACGTACTTACAACCTCAGGGCGCCTCGCACATACTTTTATCACAGTAGACTAGGTAAAGGATCCAAGGGACACTAGCAAACCTTGAGTTCACCCCGCGCGGTGGCGGATAAACTTCTTGGTCCCGAGGAGGGTTGCTGTCAGGTAGGCGGCCGACCGTAAACTTATTGCCAAATCTATTTGCAGTAGGTCATAATGACTGAACTATTCATAATTATGAAGTGTCGGATGATTTGGTTTTGAGGCAGATTGTACTTACTTATCTAGTAGTAGCTCAAGAAAGTGATTTTTTTGCTACACAAATTAACGGTCATCCATCCAACTTACTTAAAGTTTAATATCTTTCATCGTATGGAATTTTCAATTTTTTTTATAGCTGGACGACTCCAGTCCTGCAATAAGGAGACCAAGATAACCCCTATAATCTGCTTAGGTATTAATTAGGATTCTCAGAATACCTGTCTGAGGTATTCTTACTGTTCCATTGCATTTTTAACATCCCAACACAATGACGGTTGCTTTATTTCGCAGCTGTCCTCAATGGAATTGTGAGAATGGGCTCTAAGGGTAAGCGGGTAATAATAAAACATCTTTTTTTTTTTATAAGAAAATGATGCGTAAATAAAGAAACATTTTTATGAATAGCGGAGCCATGGGGCTGTGACTTAATTACTTACCTGAGTACTACAAACTTACTTACGAAACGTATAGATAGGGTCTTTTATCGTGGGTGTCAAAAAACGCGACGTGAACGCGACTAAGAAATCTAGGGAATACTAGCAAACTTTAAGTTCTTCCCGCGCGGTTTCGGATAAACTTCTTAGTCCCTAGGAGAGTTGGTATCAGGCAGGCGGCCGACCGTAAAAAAATCTACCAAATATATTTGCAGTAGGTTTGTCAATGTTAATAACTCACACCTACTATGCCAACCCCAAATAATTTGTGGTTTTTACCGAACTCCGGACTACTTCGGAGGGATGCAAGCGGGTTAATCTTTGCCGTTTAGATAAATGAAGTCGTTATCAACTCTTTGAAAAGACAACTAACGCCATCTATCCAATGCGAAGCGAAATAATCGTCTGATTTTGTAACAAAGCTTTCAGTGCTGCACCACGCTCGCTTGCTGAAGTGCATTTTTTACAGTTTCATTTATGAAACATTTCACTAGATGTAGACACCGGTTTTACAAGAGACTAAACAAAGCCAGACAACAAAAAATGTTTTCTCTCTATTCGGTATTTATATTAAAACGTTAGGTAGGAGAAGCTCTTAGAACTGAACTTAGGGTCAGTTGCTAAGGTGAGATTAAGCAATAAGCTTACCTGAATAGTTAGGTAGGTTCGCGTTATAAATGTATAATTCAGGTTGGCGAACATCCTATGATGTCTTCCTTGACAAAGCGCACAAGAATAGGTAAATTAAATACTTAATGCATTTTATTTAAATATTCAATACCATACATCGATATGCTATAAGAAATTATTTATAAATAGCTAGGCGCACCGACTATATAGGTACTATATATACTGTGATTATTACATAGGTAAAGGCTATCTATACCTATTAGGATATTCAACACAATATTCAAATTTAGAACACGAAAGCTCAAAGAAAAAGCACATAGATACTAATGGTACACATGGTACCTAGATTATTGCTATCGGAAAGGTAGAGTGTTACCTCTATATCTCTATCTTTGGTATGTATGATTAATTTTATTGTTACGTTAGCGTTTAACGGAAAGCTATCTACATACGTCATAATTAGTGCTTTAAAAAGTATTTGCTCTCTTTCGTTACTAACACAACCAATTAAGTAGATCTATAACTTACCCAAATACTTGAATTGATGTCTTCCCATTCATTATACCACTCAAATAACATTCCTAACTTTAAATCGTTCATTTTATTATGATTTCACTACGTTTATTAAGTATTAATTAATATTTGAAATTTACGATATAATTAATGATACTCTATCTAGTTTGGGCTAAAGAGTTCTTTTTTTAAATATATCCTCTGGGCAACTATTGATCTACCCACACATAAGTTATTATCAGGGATCTTAAGCTCGACTGATAAACAGTCTTAAATTAAATTCTAAACAAAAAATGTAGACTGGCCTTAGTTAAGGCCACCAAGCGCCGTCGACGCACAATGAAAAATTTTCATTTTATTTTCCTTTAACAAAGTAAGTCGATGTCCTAGGTCCTAGGACACTTATCTACTTTGTTTTATAATCTGTGGTGTCCAAAAACTTACAAAACTTGAGTTAAGATGGCATAATGTGAGTGTTTGGCTTAAGTTTAGATAAATAAATTCTTTGAACATCACACAGGGAGTTTTCGCGGGAACGCGGTTAGGAGATGTGGTGCTAAATTTTCATTTTTGTTAAACCTTGTTCAAATGCGTGTAAATTGTTTAATTTTGGGGGCATATTAATCAGTTTAGTTTCGTGAAAGTGTACAAGTTTAAATGAAAGTGAAAATCGGTGCAAAACATGGACTTTAGCGTTGTCTCGAAGGCTCCATGAACAAACGTTGTAAAACATGGTTCCCGTTTTACAATGATTCCCTCGACTTGACTTTAACTGTGACGACTTGACTGTTTCGATGCAATGCAAATAAAAACTTCCATAAATTAATAATACTTGACACTGGCAAATGTCCAAATGGAATAAGCCATATATAAACGAAGAAGAAGAAGAACATCACACAGCGCCATCTAGGCCCGTGGTAAGATACTAAGCTTGTGATACGGTGATTATTAGGCAACGAAAATAATACTTATATTTAGTTTTCTTTTGTAAACACATACATAGGACACCCTGACCAGAAACCAATACTTGCTCCCGGCGGTAACCGAACCCGCAAGCATCTGCATTGCAGTCGGGCATTCTAGCCCGGGACTTGATTACTATTTCGGACTGTAACTTAGCTACGACCCTATACGAAACAACTTCGGCCGAAACTTCGGAGCCGATCAAACGTTAGAAGGTGGTTATCCTTTACTCTGGACCAATAATTACGCTATTACTATACGCTCAAGACAAAATAAAAACAAAGAATGTATGCGTCCAGAACAACCTACTGACGTTTGATCGGATCCGAAGTTTCGGCCGAAGTTGTTTCGTATTAGGGTCCCAGTTTTCGTAGCAAGGTCCCAGTTCACAGTGTGTGTGTTTGTGTAACGAGGTTTATTCCAATCACGCACCGATACATATATATATATATATAATATAGATATATTAGATAAGTAGGTATTATCTACTTCAGCAGCTATACAAAAGAGTTGGTAAAATAAAAACGAATCGTCCTATTTATGTAGCAAAAGAAGATGGTACCAACTTGACAAACTCAACTAAAAGGAATCGGAAAACTTCATGATTTGACCTTTCCCTTTTTAATACTTAATAAAACGATTGTCTACCTTTTAATTTTAGATCAATGCGACTAAGAAATTTGGGAAAGACACTAGTAGAATTTATATAGGACGTTAACTTACTTAACAACGTATGTAATTACAAATGCGAGTCCGTATAGAGGTATCTGTTTAATTAAATCATATCACTTCAGCTGCTGCGCACGATGTGTCGCGGAAGGCTATAGCGCACTGATAACTATAGAATAATTTGCCTACTTAATAATATTACATACTAGTAATTCAACAAAAATAGTGTGAGGCAGAAGACCTCGCAAGCACTATATTGGAATGATGGCCAACTTAAATATTAAAAAAAAGCAGGAGTTTTTAAGTATGTAGGGTAGAGTTTGTGTTGACATGGACGGTAGTCTACAAGAACATCAACAATGTAGTGCATGTACAAAATGTTAGTTCAATTCGTCTATTCATTTGAACTATGTGAACAGTGATAAACTTTTTTCTCACATATATATTTAAGCATTCAGATAACATATTATTATGCATGTATTATGTATTCACGTTATCAAACAGAGCATGATGTGATGTGATGCTAATTACCACGGTATAATTACTGTTTCTACTCCAAATGATGCGACGACGACGAGTCCCTTTCGTCGCGTCAATTTAATCCACTAATAGAAGACCTAGTTTTATATTCGTACTTTCGCTAATAATTAGGACGCATGAAAGTTTAATGCCGCGTCATCATTTATTTAGGTAGTTTCTGATGTATTTTGTTGCGGTTTTAATTCCAATCAAACATTTGAATACAAACATATTCGTTTTTAACATTTGCAACCTATATTTTTCGAGTAGGAAATTAGGATTTATTTGATTTAAAAAATACATAGTTAAACTTGTAAATCCATAGTGACATCAGTGATTGTCGGCTCCACTTCCAATAACAGACGAAGTAACTTAACTTAATTTTTGGAAAGAAAACTTGTTTAATTTCCTTTGTTGAAATGGAAGCTTTGTTGTGCAAAACACTTTGTGAAAGTTTCGCCTTACGCCTCTCTGTTGCAAGAGTGCTCACAGATATGATGTTTCCAGGTATAAACCTAGCTCAACGTATCGAGCACCGAGAGATATACATATATAGTAGGTAGGTACTTACAACATCTATAAAATTCAAATAGGGTAGGGTACATCACTATAAAACCGTAGATACACGAAATAGGTAAGACGGATTCGTTTCCACTTTAGCCAATTGAAAAAATAAAATACGATCTGTAATTTATCAAGTTTCTTGCGGTCGTATACTTCAGTCATAGACTATGACTGAAGTATTGTAGGTAGACGTACTATGACTCATAGTACATCTACCTACAATGTACCCTTTTGACTGACTACAAACCTTCGTAGGCCTCGTAGGCCTTCGTAGGCTTGAAAATTCAAAACTAAGTACGTGACAAAACACTTTCGATCTTTGAGCTGCGTCTTCTTTCAGATCGTTTTTTTTTATATTTTTCCTTTAAGTAGTATCCTAATATATTATGTCTCTTTTCAGATAAAAACAGTCTAGATAAGTCCCGCATGCATGAGTCTATTTTTTTTTCGGAATAGAGCCTTAGGGTTTCAAAAGTGGTCCTTCACCACTGAAATTTCAAATATTGTGTTATGAAATTTGCAAATAAATACAGTGTTTTGTGTTGTTATTGTTATACAATTTGTAACGGGTAAGTCCTTTTAATCCGAAAGGGGGTTGTTCTAGACGCCTAGGCGAACAACTTTTGTTCAACAACTTTTGAAAATTCAAACTTTTTTTTGGAAAATTATGATATTATGTTTCACTGAAAAAACAGCTGCTTTTGAAAATAAAGTTAATTGAAGTTTTGATTGTAAACCATCCAACTAAATAAAAGGACAACATAAGGTCAATGACCTCGAACTCTCAGAAACAGCTGATTTTCAAGTAAACTTTACACCTAAATTTTTCGTAAAGTACTTCGAATTTCCAAAAGCCGTAGAACAAAAGTTGTTCGCCTAGACGTCTAGAACAACCCCCTTTCGTATTAAAAGGACTTACCCGTTACACCTTGTATATATATAAGCCCGATACAATAGAGTCATTTTATAAGCAAGCGTGTTGGAAATTATTAGTGTCCTAATATCCCAACTCAATGTATGACAACAATAATCGGTATTTAACCAATCCGAATTTCTGATAGTATGATATTGGAAAACTCGGTCGGTTGTTCAAAGAGAACTTGGCCTTTGATAGCAATACCCACCCATTAACTATCCGGATATTAAAACCATGACATGGCGATGTCAAATTGAGTTTACCTAAATACCCATTTAGTTGAGGTACCCGGTATCTTACTTATACTGCAATTACGTATTTTTTTAAAGTATGTTCTAGTTCTAGTTTAGTTTAATAATCTACTAAAGCCAAATAATATTAATTCTATTAATATTAAATCGTATTTGATTTTATTTAAAAAAAAATGATTAATATAATTTCACAACAAAGCATTGTCATATTTTCATAGCTTCTAAAAATTCTTACAATTCACGTCGACCGAACTAAACAAAAAACAGGTAAAATAATATTGAAAAAAAGGCATTTTGTATTAAAGAAACTGAAGGTGTGAGGGGAGGTTGGTATACCAACAAAGAAATGAAAATATTTCGCAAAAAATTAAAATGGAGATGAAAGAATAAATTAATTTCATTTAATTAATCTCTAATACTTTTTATCAAAACAAATGCGGAGCGTTCGACTTACGTTATTATTAAAAACAGATATTTTTTTAATTAAACCGCAAAATTTAGGATTAACAGGAACAGCATTCTCAATTTTATTTTTCAACCATTATTGGTAATTTTGCAGAATTGTGTTGGCGTTGGCGATTTCTTGCAATATAGGGAAGATAGAAATACTAACAGACTTGAGACCTTTTAATTTAAAAGAACCAAGCTAAGACTTTTTCTTAAACACAATCTAAAGCTCATCGTGCAGTGATAAGTCGCATCGAGTGCGCGTCGACATAACTACAGAATAGGCGATAGTCATAAGGGAATTTTGCGACGCGATGGCGAAGTGCCTTCACCGCGACTTAGGTATCACTGCGCGTCGAGCTGGATGGAGATAGTCTAACAATCTTCGGAGTTCAGCCACTAGGTATAACTTTTCATACATCAAGGAAAACGTAAAAAAGCGTTTCTAATTATTCACTTGCCTTCAGAGCATTAACTGTAGGTACAATTTACAATAGCTGTATAGGCTAATTTCGGTCATTAATTGTTGTATTGTGTTGCAAAAGTCTCTATTATTTATAATGTTATTGTGGCAAGTGGCGATTAAGTTCAGTTTTGTTTCACCGAGGCTTAATGGAAAACGGCAATTAAAAGGTGAGTCTTCAGCTGGCTCACATAGTTAGGTAAATGAAGCCACTATGTGACATCATTAAACCAGTTAACACTACAGTTGAGCGTTTGACCACTACCTACTTCATCAGAATCGCTTATACACGCTATCAGAATCAGTACCATTAATGCAAATAATAAAGATACACTACCTAGTTAAAACACTTTATTTATCATGTTGATTTGCGTTTTATTCATGGTTTTAAACGAACCGAGCTTTCGCCAACTTTACAGTTGGCTTTTTCAAGGTTGACTGACGTAGTCAACCTGATAAATAAAGTGTTTTATTATGCAAAATCGCGAAAACCATAGAAGAAGTTACGCTATCTACTTGTCTATCCATTACCTGTACCAAAGCTTACTTAGAAATAATTTTGTCTATCCAATAAATATTTTCTTCCTTCGTAATTGGTTTTTGTACCTATACATTATAAAGAGCTTTTTTATTCGTAACTAGCTGCGCCCGAGGGTTTTCACCAATCCCATTGATAGGACTAATTTTTAAACAACAATTATTGTCAACAGGAATTTATTTATACTAATTTTATTATGCGATTTTAATATTATATTATTATGAAATAGGTATATTGGCGTTTGCAAATTAAAACACTAATTATATTTCTCAGATCAAATAGTTACAAAAATAACATTAAAACTAAAATAAAACTACTTACTTAAATTAAAATTAAACTAATTAAAAACTAAACTATATCTAAATCAGCTAAACCCTTGGTGGAGGGAAAAGTGGCCAAAATGCTGGCTGCATTGCCCCGTTGTATGCAAATACTTATTTTTTGGGCAAAATACAAGCCAGCATTCCGGTCACCCGATGCCTCCACCAAACGTTTAGCTAGCTCTCTGTACAGCTCCAGAGCGGCCGACCCCCACGGACCTAAAGTCTCCACCCCAAACGGCACAAATACGTAACCTGAATCTAGATTACTATATTTGTGCCGCTTGAGGTTTTCAGCTTTATCAGCGGCAGCTCCTGCCCGCGTCGTGGTCACTGGAAGATGGGAAGGAGCCAGCGTATCCACACATGTGGCATCCCAAACTAAAGGCCTACCCATCTTCCAAGGAACGAGAGTCATTCCGTCAGGTCTCTTGCCGTCGTCCCGCACAAGACCGTTGGGTTCCAACATTGACGGAACGCCTGCACTAACAAAGGCCCGACGGATGACATCGTTCAGGCTGGAGTGCCGCGGTATCCTGCCCGCACTCTTTTGGCAGGATAGTCCGTGGTGACCGAGCCGGTCTACTGTATCTCCGCAACTACACAGGTGAGGAGCTGTACAGGCAGCACCTACGCGAAGAGATGCGGCCAACCGAAATGTGTTGTTATCTAAAAGATTGCCAATATTACGGGATGGTAGCGCCTGTAACCAAAGCCCCGATTCCCATCGCGCGACGGCATGTAAACGAGCACGCTCTGCAGAAAAACTTGATGTCAATAAAAGATCATCGAATTCTAGTTTGCAGAGCGGCTCGTCCCATTGCCTCTGAGACGTTGGGGCCTTGGGTAAAGACTCTGTTGGGCAAGCTCTTTTCCAGCTTTCTGTGGCTTCAATTAAATAACTTAACTGGCAATTTGGAAATATAGGTTCTAAGATGGTGTGTACTAAACTCGACGTACTATATATTGAAGACAAGAAAGCTGGCAATGATACACTAGAAATTTTGGTAGGTAAATAGGTATATTAAATAGGTATATTTATATATTATCAACAATTTAAATAGGTATATTTATTTATATTTATATATTATCAAATATTTAAATAGGTATATTTATATATTATCAACAAACTAAGTTACACGCGCGACATAGTAAGTGCTGATTTTTACCTAATAATTCTGTAGAGAGGGTGAACGCCATATTTCAAGATAAATATTTATGTTGCCCGAGGATAAGAAAAATATGTCGGGGAAATGTTTCATTAATTCTTAAATTCAGATCTCTTATTAAAAAACTTTTCCTTTTTATTAAGAAAGGCATCTTTGAGTGATCTTGGAAATTATCCAATTATATACGACGTATAGGTGTACTTAAATTAAACTTCGGAGAAAGCGTATAGGTAGCTGCAGTGCAGGAAATAACAAGTAGGTACAAGTGAGGGAAATAAAATAAACATTGCACTAAAGGTAGTTAGAGGTACGATATCAATAGATATTTTGATATCATACCTCTATTAGATAGATAGATTTAGATTATTTTGTTTAATAACTTAAATAGACGAAAAAAAAAAATAAAAAAAAATTATTGATTTTACGAGAAATTGTAGATTTTTTCACGCAATTCAATCTCGCTCATTTATATGCAATCGAAGGACCGATGATTATCATCTATCGCCGCCTTAACTACTAACTTTTAATTTTATTTTTATTCCAATAAAAAATAGATATTGGAACATCGTGTAAGATATAAACGATTATTTAAATGCCTACAAAAATATTGTTATCTTTACCTAAGTAAATCAAACTTGATTATTTAGGTAGGTATACGGTAAGCAAACTGCTTTTGTTTATCTAATATGGAATCGAGATTAATAAAGAACGCCATCGCACCTACTGGGCTTTGCTTAGGATCGTTTATTTACGCAATTAACTAATAATAATGAAAAGCTTTTCTCGCCGCGTTACTAAGTTATTCATGTTTATTTACCTTTTTGTTATTTTCAAGTCGTAGTGCCTACGAGCCGTGGCTTAGGCAGGTGTCGTAGCCAAATAAGTTATATTACTAGTACTTTCTTCCGTCGTAATCGGCATCGAAATCCCACTACGCAAAGGAACAACCTACGCGGTTCAAACCATAGCGTTAATTTGCATGCATTTGAAGGCGATGCTGGCTGCGCCGCTGGCTAGTTCAGCTGTCAAAGTAAGACTCGACGATGCCGGTTTCAAAGGAATGCATGCAAATTAACACTGTCGTTTTCACTGCGCAGGTTAATACTTTGCGCAGTGGGATTTCGATTCGGATGACGGAAGTTGCGCGGTAAGGTCCCTGTTCTAGTAATATAACTTCTTTGGTCGTATAGCATCTATTGGTCATCCCACAGATATATAAACTTAAGTACCTATAATAACTTACCTCTAATATAATTAGTCTATGTCATACATTGGTGACATATTTCGTATAAGCCTTGTTTTGCTACTACGAACAGTTTGCCAGTATCTTCTTACTAGTCTGTGCAGTTTGCGTTGGGGGCTGTGTTTTAGCTACTATGTCCCGTTGAGTGGGAGTTTCGTAGCTTCTACGAGTCGTAGGTGTCGATGGTCTTTCGAACCGAAAACAGACGCGGTTGTCGCCGATTTCTACAGCTGAATGTATTTGACTGGTATTGAAGCTTCTACGAACTGTCGTAGCTTTCATGAATCTTAGCTTCGACGAGTCGTAGTAAGTAGGCTGAGGGGTCGTAACTTTGAGCTGTAGGGTATGGTAGGTTGTAAATATCGCACGCAGAAGCGTGTAGCATTTTACGAGTTTGAAGCTTCTACACACAGTCGTAGGCAATCGTTAGTCTTTACTGACTGTAGGCGGGTAGGTGCCGTTTATCATACGTAGAGCTGTCGTCGGCGGCACGAGGCGTTGAGATCGCGTGTTCCACACTATTACCTATTCTTGCCTAGACTTTGGTTAATCATTTCATAATATCGGTTAAAATACTACCCTTGACCTGATAATGTTTAAACGCAAATTAAATTAATACATACTTGAAACCTCAGTCAACTTGAAACCAATTAGTAAATGACATATGAGGTTTAACTCTTACTTATCTACCCTCATAGAACTATTATTAAATATAACTTTTTGTCAATAATGTTATGCGATTAGTAATTAATGTTTGTACGTAAGTAGGTAAGCTAACAAAACCACTTTGTTTGGTAACAAGTAACATATAAATTAAACTTAATATCAGGGTTTGTTAATTAGTTTAGACACGATATTTATTTAAGTATTTAACGAACTTAGAATACCAAGGACGTTAATCTTCGAAAATACGTATTATTTATTTATCTTCATAATAAAAACAACACTAACTTGAATGACGACCTCTGTGGCGCGTCGGGCGTATGCTTGACAGGAGGTTGCGGGTTCGATTCCCGCTGGGTGCATTTCTATGTATAGTATGTATGTATTGACAAAAGAAAAATAAATATAAATAGTATATCCGTTGTCTAGTCATTGTAACACAAGCTTAGCTCAGCTTACCATGGGGCTAAATGGCGCTGTGCGTTGTCCACATAATGTATTTATTTACTACCTGCGCCCCGCGGTGTCACCCGCGCAAGTCGCGGTACCGCGTTGTTCTTACACCTACCTACCGCAATGCAAAAATCCACACTTAAACGGATGACCATTGATTTTACTGTTGAAGCCAGGCGCTGCCGCGCCTGGGCATCATCAGCACTCCCCTTTTTTGCACTGCAGTAGGTAGGTGAAGTTAGGAAAAAATTGTATGTCAGTAAGTGATGATGACGATGGATGCCGAATATTCAAAAACAACGAAATTACGCAATTTTTATGTTATATCCGGATATCCGGACTTGATATCCGGATAAAAAGTAGCCTATATGTTAATCAAAGTCTTAAGCTATCTGCATACATGCAAAATTTCATTGAAATCGGTCCAGCCGTTTCTGAGATTAGCGCGCACAAACGCACAGACAAACAGACAAACGGGCAAACACCCAAACGGACAAACAGACTAAAAGTTAAACACGGAAATGAGGTCTGTTACGTTAGTACATACCCCTAAAAATAGTTTTTTCAAAATATCTTTCAAAAACAGACACCGCTAAGTTACGATTTTATTATAAGTATAGATAGAAGATTATTTATTTATCCTAATATCCTAACCTATCCTACTATAAAGCTGGAAGTTTGTGCATGCTTGTATTTAAAACATGCTTGATTTATACGAGGTGACTGGACCCAGTGCTTATTTCTAACCAACCCGACGTAAATCGCTCCAAGGTAGGCTTCGAAATCTCGAGGTAGGTACTGGAATCCTATCCCGTATAAATCAGCGATAATAGCTTATTAAAGAATGGGAGCTAGCTTACCAGTTAGAGTCAGCATACATATGTGTACGAATACCTACCTACGTGCAAATGCTTTGAATTACATGACACCTACGGCGAGCCGAGCTACTGGCATAGAGTAGGTACTTTTCTACTGACTTTAAAGGTCACCTATAAAATCGTAACTTTTGATTTAAAGGGATGATCTTGAAAGGTCACGAGGATGCTGGTCGGTGGTTAAACGATCACATATTATTTAGAAACAGTGAGTTTCTGTAATATAATAGCATCCTCTCATCCAATTAATAATTAAAGTTCTGGTCCGGGGCCGTACGAGATGGTAAGATGTTTAGCCCGTGTTTCTCTTTGATTTATAAATGAATAACAGTAAAAGTTTTGGGTCAAGTTTGGGCCCTTGTTAAGGTAAAGGAGCCTCTGTTCGAAGTGACCATTAAAACCATTTCAAAAGGCTACCTTCATTTAGAAACCTTCGGTATTGACGGAATAAAAATATGTGCCACAAACCGGAGACTCTTCGCTGAACTTTTACTAATTTCTATTCGGTGGACCGATTTTGTAGAGAACTCATTTACGGCCATCTTATGGCGGATTCCGAGTTTAATTTTTAAATTGGTATTCTATTAAAATAGATAAATCGAATGCGGACTAGAGCGGCAGCTTGAAGTAAGGTAAACTAAGTAATGCATAATCGTTTTGAATCGTGAGCGGAGTGTTAGTGATGATGAAAGTGTCCAGTTTTGAAGAATAGCATTACAAGTTTGTTTATGTTTCTTCGTATATAGAGGAAGTTAATATAAACGTTTATAGATAGCGCTTTACCATCGCCTTACTGAGTAACCTTTTAAAATTATGACTTATTTTTAGGGTTTTTATTAGCAGTTTTGCTATCCCACTCGGGATTCAGGAGTGTTTTGTAACATAGCGCTGCGCTGGCTGCACTGCATTAAATCTGTAAACCTACGCCTTATATTTTTATTAGATTTGTCTTTTTTTTATTTAATAAATGCATTGCAAACAATCTTGATATCGTTGTAGGTATACAGGTTGACAGGTATAAATTGCTATAAAAATGTTGTAATAAAATATCTGAAATCTCAGCTAACGGAATTTCCAAATCATGAGACGAATATCAGTCGGGATACGCTATCGGCTCGAAGTCATGCCGTAAATTCTTAGCCCACATTCATACTGAAATCTAGCTAGAGATATGAAAAATATTAACCGAAGAAATACTAGGTACATTTAGAGGGAAAATTGGATTGACGATATATAATAGTTATAAACTATGATTTGACACTTCTTTTCGAATAAAAAATGTCAAACACAAGGGACCAAAACGTCAGATTATAGAGTAATGTACGTTAGGTAAGTGTGCCTAGGTAGAACCCGGTAGAACTTGTAACTTAACCAAATCCTTGTTTAATAGAAAACACAATATAGGTATAGTGCGTACAGCTCTGAACATTATTGACAAAACGATCATTAGTACTAACTACTGGTAGAAACTTTTCAATATAAAACATGAAACGGTGATGATTAACGATGTGTCCGTGGTTCAATTGAGTAGAGCAATAAATATACAACGTGAGCTCGGTGCCGCACCAAGCAGCGCGAACGCGAGCGTACCACCCACTTCAAATCTATTGTGAGCTCCCTTGCCTCGCCGTATCGCCCTAGTCCAAAATAATAGCAACAACTTGCAAAGCCTGTTCAGTAATGACTTCCTCAGATTGCGTGCCAATGAAAAAGCTATTCCCTATTTTATTGTTACGCTGATGTTCAAAATGCTCTCTACAAATTCAAAACAATAAACTCTCTAGTCCAGTAAAATTGTATGGGATCGTATGCGTGAAATCCAAGACCTAGCTGTATTTTTTTCAGGCTTATTTATGATGTTGGCCTAATGAATAATTCAAGCTTGTGACCTCAAGCGCCAACTGCAACTACATCAAAAATCGAAAATATTGAGAAAAACATTCTACTTTTTAAACGCCCAAAACAGTACCATCAAAAACTGGTCATTTAGGATTAACAAACTTGAATGATTCAAGGCCCATGCCCTAAACAAGCCTGCAAAAAATCACAGCTACCGGACTTAAGCGCATACGATCCCATACATTCGGGCGACAATTTTACTGGACTAATTAAATACTCCAGATCTCATTCGACGATCTTGGAATTCAGACAACTGTAACGTATTTTAATTCTGTTATTAAGTGGGAAGTAAAAATCGCGTTAACTGTGTAGATCTAGTAAGTAGGCCCCAACTTTGAGTCTTAAAGGAACATAAAAAAAGCTTTCAAGTTCATTAATTCCCACAAATAGCAGGTATAATGTTACAAACTTAATTGGCTGAATTAACATAATTGCATAGAAAATGCAAAGCACCCCGTAGTACGTAACTAAACGGCTGATGATATAACTAAAACACCATAACATTGTTGTTCCGTAAATAGTTCTATGAATAGTGCTGCCGCATTTTCTAATTGCAAAACCAATTATATAACCGAATTAAGTTATTTTACTCGTTCACAGCTTCGAAAAAAATTTAACTCTGAAAATATTACCTACATTTCTATCAACATTGATTTCTATTAAAACATTAAGAATCTCTTTATAAAATACCTACCTACCAGTCACCATTCAAAAACTTTTCAAATAGTAGAATTAACCAGTATAATTAGTATAATTAACCAAGGGTATAAAACAGTGTCTTCTGTCACGGGTGACGACTTACGACTCGAGGTTTACTCCCGAGTGTAGCGAGGGTATTGAATATTTCAATCACGAGCGAACCGAGGGAATAAGGACGAGCCCTGGGTGTAACTCGCGATTTAAGTTCCAAGACTAAGACAGCTTTATTAAGATAGCTTCACTGAGGAAAATACTCTACTTCTCACACAATATGCGAAAAAATAAAGACAGTAAATAGCTTTGCTTTAAAATCATAGGTATTTTCAGAATATTATATTATTATTATATTTTATTTATGAAAATAAGTTTAAAAAACCTTCACGATTATGTATTTGAAGAAAACAAACACGCGCCAAATTCCTAGACCAATATTTTCTTGTCGGAAAAGCAATGGTAGGTATCAAGCTCATATACAGCCTCGTCGGTTTTCGTAATTCTATTTAATTATCATAAGAGCAATATTTAAAATGCGTATTCCTTTTAAATAAAATAAAATAAAATTTCTTTATTGCAGGCCAAACCACCCATAGTAATATATATATACTTATAGTACAATATTGACACTATAGTTTTCAAAAAGATGAATAAATAAATTAAATTTTATCAAGTTATATAAAAAAATCCAGAATGTTTTACGTCGCAAATAAATATAGGTACGCAGAAAACTTGGCTGAATGTGTGAGACACAAATGGCCAGTTATTTTGTAACTTCTATACTGCTGGTGTAAACAAACAATGACATGACTTCCTTAGTTGTTTATTTTATAACATTTAAGTGGTTTTATGAATTTTGCGGATACATGTTGTCGATTCAAAATCTTTATTTTTTTAAGCTTAACAATATAGAATTTATTTCAGTTCAGTATAAATTTCGGTAAGTATTCCAAACTTAAACCACATTCTCGCCCTAGAGGATTAATGATATTGAGTGCAATTTTCTTTCCATGTTTTTAACAGATTAATAATGACTATTGTTATGTTCGCTTTTTGTGCCATAGAATGTAATTTTTTTGAGCAAGTAGTACGAATAGAAAATATAAGTTTTTGAAATAACAAAACGAATGGAAAAGTTGTTATGATTATACAAGATGTAACAGGTAAGCCCTTTTAAGCCGAAAGGGGGTTGTTCTAGACATCTAGGCGAACAACTTTTGTTCTATGACTTTTGGAAATTCAAAGTACTTTTCGAAAATTGAAAGTGTAAAGTTTATTTGAAGATCAGCTGTTTCTTAGAGTTTGAGGTCATTGACCTTATGTTGTCCTTTCATTTAGTTTGGTCTACTACAATCAAACCTTCAATTACCTTTATTTTCAAAAACAGCTTTCCAGTGAAATAATCTCAAAATTTTTCAAAAGTCGTAGAACAAAAGGTGTTCGCCTTGACGTCTAGAACAACCCCCTTTCGGATTAAAAGGACTTGCCCGTTACATCTTGTATACATATAAGACATTACCATAACATTCCGCTTTTGACTTCTTTTGGTGATTGAACACGTAAACGAGACCTTAAAGTTTCAGGTTTTTGAATTTCTCGAATAGCAAATAGTTTTAGCTGTATGCCGTAGTCGGACCCTCGACTAACGATTAAGTAGGTGCTGGTACATTTTCGCACGCTACATGTTTGTTCCACCTAGTTCCGTTACAAGCTGTATCAAGGCTGAGCTGGTACGCAACACCCACCACCATGCAGCCGATAATAACAAAGAAAACGAACCATTGTAATCTGGCAAACAAAATTTTTACCTGCCATTAAAATCTACTTAACAACCAAACCGATTCATGAACGGTAGAAGGAAGTTCGACAATAGATTAAGCTTAAAAAGAAAGTAGGTGTAAATGGTTTTTGCGTGGTCACCTTACGTTAACAATACAAAATTAATGATAAAGCACTAATTTCGACATAATGAAAGTACAAACTTACACAGAAATAATTGAATAGGTATGGTGATCGTGCGTAAACTAAACTTTCAATAATTTACGATTTATGAATCGCACGGTAAAGTTTAATTTCCTCGGCCTAAAAGCATTAAAACACGTTTAGGTATGAAACAAATTTGAATTTCCCTAATCGAGAAGTAGGTACCTTATACGATTTAGAGGTGTTGATATGAAAATATAGGTAGGTACCAATTTGTACAGACGTTGTAGGTATATCTGTACCTACTAACATTTATAAACGTACAAGCCGACAATACCGATTCAACATACTTAGGTAATGGTGTGGAAAACCGCAGGTGCAAACCTTCAGCAGCTTCAACTTCGGCCGAAAGGACGCGAATGAAAATTGAAATGGATCGCTCTTTATCACTTAAACCGTTCCTACCAAGAAATGACTAAACTTTATCTACTTGTGGTTCTCGCGCAAACTGCACTGTCAAACTAATATAAGTTTTGCTTTTCAAGTGCTGTTTAATGTGTTTTTATTTGTAAAGAAACTATACGTGGCGACTCATAAATAATTTAGGTAAGTTATTTATCATATTTATGTTTTGGGCCATTTGGTATGGCTATTAGTAAAAAGTCCGTAAGTACCAGTAGACTATCTTTGTATATAGCTAGCTAATGTAGCTTGATTAAATTGTAAGTATAAATAGATTCGCAAAGATAATAAGCTTTGATCCACGAAGTGAATGTAAATGGACCCCTAATCCATTATCGGAACTCGAATTTAATATTAGTATCCTTTGAAGTAGGTAGATTCTAAACATTATTGAAATTTGAGTAGGAAGCGCTTTTTCTTACCACTTACGACTTGGTATAATTGTTAAAAATAATTAAGATCTTTTGTAAATAAGTAAAAAGTCGTACAAAAGGTAATCTTGGAATAAAACTCAAATTAGTTGTTTTAAACAAAGTCTAAAAGGGTGCACCGCGGCCTGCAACCGATTTCGTCGTAGCAATAAGACTAAAATTAATTACATTATTTATTTCTTCTATCTATATAACACTAGCTGCGCACCGCGGTATCACCCGCGTAAGAACCGTTTTTTTTTCATACGGTCCTTCTCCTGATCATAAAAAAACAACAAAAAAGAATTAGCGAAATCGGTCCAGCCGTTCAGGCGTGATGCTGCCGTGACCCTAACCACGTAAAATAGGGATTCAATTTTATATTTCGGAAGATGTATATTTATCGAACCTAAGCTACGACCGTAGCATCGCGGATCTCTGTGTAACTATTGCCTATTCTGTGGTAATGTCAAAGAATACGCTACGCTACGGGGAGTTCGCAAACAGTGCTTATAAACATATTGAGGGTTTGTAATTAACATTTTTAAGATATTCAAAATCAAATTAATTATTTATTTATTATTACTAGGAGACTATTAAGGGAGATCTGATCACACCAATTTTTCAAGCCGTGCAAAAATTACCTATCTCTGTGCAAAAAATCACACAGGTGTGCGTGCACCAAGCCGCGAAAGGTAAAGCCCCGGACAAAAGCTCGTTTGTTAGATATGAATGTTCCGAATCTGATGCCATAGTTTGATATGAAAATGTGTAGGTTCATCTAGATAACATAAGCTGTTATTCAGATGAGAATATATAGTATAACGTAGTTACTTAACAATGCCAGTGTCAGCAACTTGCTGATATCTGTTTAGCATTACAGGAGTTAGAAGTTTCAGGTTTAGACTTAGAAGTGGGGTTTCATAGAAAGCATGCACATGGAGATAAGGTTACATTAGGTACCCAGACTCAGCTTGTCTTGGAAATGCAAACTAACGTTTATAACAATTTCTGTTGCAAAGCGATTTTTGCTTTTAACTCTCCCTCTTATATATTTAGGTACAATTTTCTGTAACAAAGTTTGGACGCTGGTCGCGGATATTTGAAATATAAATACTTATATTCATCGTAGATAGGTACTTTAAAAAAGTATAACTAGATTATTGACCTACCCTTATATTTTTACAGCTATTTACCTTTTCAAAAAGTTAAATAGCTGTAAAATATAAGACAAAAGAAATTAATAAAAAGGTCACCGAAGTATAGATAGATAGGTAAGGATACTGATGAATTAAGAAGAAGGAAATTTAAGAGTACTTAGAAACTTGGTAGGTAATCTGGTTTTCTCTAGGTTGGTAGGTATTCATTTATATTTATATACTAGCTGCGCCCCGCGAATTCACTCGCGTAAGTACCGTTCTCACGGGAATATCAGGATAAATAGGTAGCATAAGTGTCATTCCAGGTCTCCCAACTATCTATTTTCCAAGTTTTATCAACAGGTTCAGCGGTTCTTACGTGATTGAGTAACAAACAAACTCAAAAACTTTCAGCCTTATATAAAGACTAGCTGCGCCTAAGTCCCGCGGGAATATCGGGATGAAAAGTAGCCTATGTGTTATTCCCTAGCTACCTATATTCTAAGTTTCATCGCAATCGGTTCAGTAGTTTTTGCGTGATTGAGTAACAAACACACATACACATCTTCACAGACTTTATGATATTAGTAGGATAGGATAATTATACCTAACATAAAACTAAACATGTTATCGTGCCATGTTCATGCAAAATAAAAGCTGTCTTCATTTTAAAGTAGCTCGGCTCGGACACGAGCTGGGGCTCTATTTTTGAATCACTAGCGCGACTTAGAGCGATTTTAAAACTTCTATTTCTACTGATTTTCGTTTGATTTCTGTAATTTTTCTATGTGAATCGAACGTCCGCAACGAGTGGTATCTACCACTCGCTGCAGGAATCCGACATCGAACGAAAATCAGCAGATATCGAATTATTTAAATCGCCTGATGTGCAACGAGAGGTTCAAAAATAAGGCTCCTAGTCTCGGCCCGGTCTAATACTTATAAATCATCCCCAATTTTTTTTCATAAGTTAAGTTTTTTTTAAATGTATTTATTGAATAAATAATCAAATATGAACACTACCTATATTAACAGAGAACATGTGGATTAATTAATTAATTAATCTTAATCAACAGACTGAACCAAAATTTTAATATAATATGCTAAATTGTTTTTTATCAACCAAATGATGTAAAGTAGTGTAATTTGATTTTATAATAAAATTAACTGTTTATATATAAACCTATGTATAAATCTATGGTAGCAAAGCAACGAACACCCTTTATTGATTCGATCAAATAGAAACGAAACTGTTCAGGCGAGGAGACGATTGCATCAACTCTATTGATGCAGCGATGCAGCGTCAAAGGGCGGGTGCTACTCAGAGCTGTTTCACTAGAATAGCAAATCATTCGAAGTGTTCCACCTTGTCCTGGATTCTGTACACAGCACAGTGACCGTTGCATCAACATTCTAGCGTCTGAACATTCATTCCTGGCTTCCAGCTATTCGATACAGAATACCTACTGTAGAACTGTACGTGCATTTAGTACATCACTGGTGATGGTCGCTTGTATTTACTTGAATATGCGAAATGTGTGCTGTGTATGAAATGTCACTTGAAGATGGTTGTAAGTCTACAATTTTATAAAATATTTCGGTAAACTAATTCTGCAAATATAATGCAACCTGACTTTAGGTACCTTTTTTGCGATAAAGATATGTATATTATATTATACCATTATTATCTAAGTACTAGTATTCATTGCCGACCTATGTTATGTACCTACTTTAATTTATTCATTTGTAATTACATATTATACCTATGTGTATATTCAATTGACATGCAGTAAATGCGCATTGAAAATGTAATTTATTAGCACGTCAATGAATTCAAACCACTGCAAACTATGATAAGGCTCATGTTTTCCGGCGACCTCGAACCTTTTCGGTTGAAACTAGTGTAGCTACTCTGCAACGGAATACTTCACGGACTACTTTTTGCACAGTAGATTTATATCTTCCGTTACTACAGTACTTTTAGCCGCTTTCCGCAGAGCTAAGTATCTCTACCAATAATAGTTTTCATTAAAACAAAAGGAAAACGTTAAAAAGTTCGTTGTACAATACACTTATTTATTTATATAACTACGTTGCTATTCGAACCGACCGACAGATGTAAAAATCGTAAATATTTCATAACTCTATGTATTTGTTTATACATTTTATGATAATAACATGAATTTCTTAAAATTAGATATAATCACTATAATGTGTAATCCTAAGTTCGGTGTTTATTTTTGTTATTTAAAAACGTTTTGTTAGATCTATTTGGGTGCTCCAATTCCTAAAATCCCTAAGTCCCACTTAGTCAATTTTAAACTCACATTTTTTTCTCTCTATCGTCTGTTTAAAAAACCTACTTTGGGACTTTATATTAAAATACGTAAAAACTAGCCGATAGAAAATTTTTTTTGTATCAAACTGTAAAAAATGACTAAGTGGGATTTAGGAATTTTAGGAATTGGAACACCCAACAGGTAGTGTATGTGTAGATATGTAGGTAAAACTAACATACCTTTGTGATAAATTGATATTGGCGTAGCAGGTAAAACAAACAAGATATTCTTGTTTGAGTATTATTGAAATACCCACATATTTTATTCGAATATTTTTCATTGGTTTTTTACAAAACGTTTCTCTTTGTGGTACATATTTCTGAATATAGGTGTATGGGTACGTAATGGTTGTTGTGAATGAAAAGCGTAGACAGTCGACTAAGGGAAGTTTTCGGAAGTTTAGGACTTTATGTCTACGACTTAAAGTTCAGAAGTTACAACGCATTACGGTCTGGGTAAAGGAGATCGTACAACTACTCAGAAAGCATTGTAGCTAGCTTTTACCGAACTACTCGGTGTATGTTCGTTTACTGGTTCGACTTTAGAAACAATATTCTAAGATGTTATATAGGTAAGTGTATTGATCTAGCTAGATAATAAATGCTCGATCTGAATATATCGTGTCATTATCGTAACGTGTAATGGTATAAAACCAAAACAAATAATATTAAAAATCACCAGAAGTTCAAAGTAAAATCATAAGTGTCCTATAAATAGACATTAATTAAATTAATAAGGTAAATTAAGGAAGCGGAAGTACCAACCGGGAACGGTGCTCGGTGCCAAACCCTTACCATGAATTTTCAATTCGTTTAACTTCGAGTTTTGTATTTGTTCCATTTTCAGCAGCAATCAGCTGAAAATGTAATAGCTACACAGTTGAGGATGATCTCAAGGGGGCAGAGCAAAGTAATACCGGAGAAAACTTGCCACCTAGACTAACACGCAGGTACAGAGATAAAATGAAAATGCATTGTGCTACGAATACGATATTAAAATACCAAAGGAACCGTGTACACAGTTATATTTTAACTATGGGTATGACGTAAACTGAAATCTGAAAACGGATATTCTTTGTTATGAATTCTGCATAGAAATAAAAGGCTTATTTCGTAAATGTAACAAGGTAGTTCGCTGTGTCCGGGATGCAGCGAGCACAGGCCAGGGCGAGAGGAGCGGCGCGGGCGGCGCGCGGCGCAGCGAGGGCGGCACGTCGATATGCATCGTCGGGTAGGCACAATCACGGCCGACATCATTACATCAACAAAGCGCTATGTTACCCTACACCCAACATAATACTCAGGTTCATTTTGAAGGCATTTATTTTTTGTTGAGTTAGGATAATTAAACTTTAGGTATGCCTATCATAATAACACAATTTGAAGCGGTACAATAATGTTTCGAAGTCAAGATGTAAAAATGGTTACCTTACTACTGTTACCTATATCTTGATGTCTGTCGTCTTTGATGTCTTCATAGAGGTGTGTTCATTGCACTTCTCGAAAAATTGACTATAAAACATGACGGTTGATCCACTAAAAACAGGATTTTTTTAAAAAACCCGCGGGTACGGGATTTATGCGAGGAAAACCGTGGGATATTATAAAGCTGAGTACATTTTTTAAGATTATGACCTACCATGAAAAGATAAACTAGCGGTTATTAATTGATATCCTAATTATATTACAAAAATATATTCCAGGTTTCCCAACGAACATACTTACCTAAATATAACTTCTAATCTTGTATTTACGAGGACCTATAAAACCAGAAATTAAATCTGGCCGGCGCGTAAATAAGTTACGTTCACGCCAATTTCATCTTTCTTTATTGACTAGATATTAACGGTGAACACTTTTGCCAAATACTTTGGACACACGATATTGCGAGGAGAAACTACCGAAAACCACTTATATGCTACAACATAAAATATAACGAGATTAGGAGCTTCTACTTTTCTGTATTATATTGGTTGTCCGGCTAAACGATAAAATAGAGAATCGCGGACCTCGATCAAAGGGATAACGATGTTTTTGAAATAGGGGAATATTTAGTCAAACTATATACATATTGCATTTCTCCGGAATGAAGATTAACTGTTTGCAAAGTTACGGTGCAATGAATAAGTATTGAGAACTTATATTCTTTTGATATTTTAGTACCTACCTATTTATTATATTATCATATCTTATATCAGAGCATTTAGATTAGTTTTTTCATAGACTTAATGAGTTTTATATTCGGACTACCTTTATCGGTTCTACCCGCGTCAGTCATGTTCCCGCGGGGTGTTTCCAAAATCATTTCTTAGTGTATACCGACAAACATAGAACACACCCTCCAAATTTCTAGGACCAGTCGGTCTGTCAGTCAGTCAGAACTTTGAATTTTATATGACATTTAATAAAGACATTAATTTAACAAATAATGATATTTATATATAAACATGATATTTATTTACCATTCTTTCCATGAGAAAACAATTACCTACTGCCAAATTACCTATTACAAAACAAATTTTCGAATCTTCTATTTTTAATAATTTAGATTTTTATTTTCCCAGTCCCAAATTAATTAAAGTCTGAAGCTGAAGGTTTATAATAATATTATTAAAACCAAATTCATATTTCTTATGTATAAAACGTTTTAACATATAGTTATTGTACCTTCCTAAGTATTTCTATTCTAACTAAAAATAAACCAAATCTACTGTTCGAAACACAAAAGAAGCTTATTTCGTGAGTACGTAGTAGGTAGCCATATTTCTAAAGATCTCTTCTCTTTTGACATTTTTTATCTTCCGTGAAACATGCTTTTAATCAACACGGGCTGGGGCGGCCGGCGCACCGCGCCCAGGAGCCTGCTGGACCTTATCAATTCTTCTGCTTCATGGCTCCGTTGAAAATATTTCTCTTTGAAGATAAGCTAAGGCTTCATAACTGATAGTTGGCAATATGTTTTACGAAAAGGGAAAGCGTTACGTAGGTGTATTACTTAGCTATATATACTTGCAACTTATGATAAAAATACTGTTTATTGGTCTGGTCCTACCTATCTAACATTTTGCAAAATGTAAACTTCACAGTTAATGTTATTGCGGGAACGCCCGGCAGCATCTTAGGCACCATGCTCGGGTGGACTTTGTCGACAACTTATTTTTGGATACATATTTAATTTTATTAATATTTAAGTTATTTACCACCTAAATTTGCGTTAGGTATTCGTTTTAGTTTTAAATTGAATATTATTTGATTATATAACCCTGTATAGTTAATTTTAAATGTTTCTTCATGCAGTTAACTAAAATTATGGACCTTTCAAATAACTCCCTTTACCCCTGACCAGTGAACGAATATATAAGCATGGAAGTATTCCTTACGCTTCAAAGTAAAATGACATCACGTAAAATAGCAGGCAATAATTAAAAAGTAAGTCGCGACACAAATCTGTTACTTCGGTTGTACTCGGATCGGGTCATTTACAATTGGTGAAAATATAAACAAAGGTCAAATTGCTTAGCTAGTAGCGTGGTGTGTAGTTTCTGTATACATATTTCGTATTTGAGTAAGTTTGTACATTACATATATACAAGGTGTAACAGGTAAGCCCTTTTAGGCCGAAAGGAGGTTGTTCTAGACGTCAAGGCGAAAAACTTTTGTTTTACAACTTTTGGAAATTCGAAGTAGTTTTCGAAAATTTTAAGTTTAAAGTTTACTTGAAAATCAGCTGTTTCTCAGAGTTCGAGGTCATTGACCTTATCTTGTCCTTTCATTTAGTTTAGTCGACAACAATCGAAACTACAATTACGTTTATTTTTAAAAGCAGCTGGTTTTTCAGAGAACCATAGCCTCAAAATTTAAAAAAAAAAGTTCGAATTTTCAAAAGTCGTAAAACAAAAGTTGTTCGCCTAGATGTCTAGAACAACCCCCTTTCGGCTTAGAAGGGCATGCCCGTTACATCTTGTATACTAATATTTATAGACACTTACTTACATATATGCAAACACATACATACATGCAAACACATACATACGTTTTTATTGTTTACAAGAAATATTTACATCTTTAAAATGAAATTGAAATTTGGTTTTCTTATTTCAATCGGTTTATTAAGTAATTTTTGAATGCATGCGCATAAATAACAGAGAAACAGACAGACTTTAATTTTAAAATTATAAATTAATGTTCTACTGCTTCTAATAGGTGACCTATACTCATATTTTAAGATTCCGTACCCAAAGAGTAAAATTTAGGCCTTTTAGGTACTAAGACTCCACCGACACGACGGACTAAATTAATCTGTCTATTTGAAATTTGCGTCCAAAAAGGTACAGAGTTTTGTATTCTCTTCTTTTATTATCTATATACTATATACTATACTATATACTATTTATACTATATATAATATAATATAATAATATTATAAAGCTGAAGAGTTTGATTGTTTGTTTGTTTGAACGCGCTAATCTCAGGAACTGCTGGTCCGATTTGAAAAATTCTTTTTGTGTTTGATAGTCCATTTATCGAGGAAGGTTATAGGCTATATTACATCACGCTACGACTGATGCGAGCGGAGCATCCATGAAAAATGTTGCAAAAACGGAAAAAAAATCCCCCTTTTCCGAGATTCTGTCGCGTGCGCTGAGTAAACGTTTGAAGTTACATAAAAACCATTTATGAGAGAATTCTTCCTCTAAATATGATCTAATAAATAGTCCGCGACAGCATATGTCTAACTCTTAAGGTTGACTCAATATAACATTTTTTAGAGTAATGAAATTTATTGTAGTGTTCTACAATAAATTTCATTACATTGTATGCATTGTTTCCGAAGGTAATTTTGTAAATATGATATTAATCCTTATCCAAATAAATACGTTATTCATTAAAAGTATTTAATTTAAAACATAATTGTCCTTAACATCACTTGATTTCAATGAATATCTCACGAGATATTACAGTTTTAAAATAACTCCACAATAAATAATTAATAAGTACCAAGCGTGCATATACATATACACGTAGCGGGCGACGATGATGAGGGTGGCCAGCCAACTCTGTGAGGCATCATGCCGCGCGGCTCAATCGGTCGGCTCCATGCGAGACGGTTGTGTCACCAAACTGCAGTGCTTTTTAAAAATTCTTTTGCAATATCTCATTGTACTTTTGATTCTTAATATTTTGTTTTATGTTGGTAATTAATATTATAAAGAGGTTACGTTGGTAACATGTATGTATGTATGTATTTTGGGGGTCATCTCAGAAATTTCTAGACCTATTTCAAAAATTCTTTCACTAATAGAAAACTACATTATCCAGATGTGACATAGGCTACTTTTGATCCCGATATTCCCTCGGGATCGGGACTTACGCAAGTGAAACTGCGGGACGGCAGCTCTGAAAAATAAAGTTGTGTATTTCTATTTCTAACTCAACAACCCGTAAACCGATATGAATGAAATTTGGTACAGGGTTGGTTTAAAGGTAAAAGCAATATATAGGGTACTTTGAATGATCGTACGGGTTAAGCAACACTTGGTACAACATACGTGATGGGTGAATAGGAGCAGGTGACCCGATATTCATAAACTTGGTACAGGGTTGGTTTAGAGGTAGAAATATTATATAGTACTTTGAATGATCGTTAAGCAACACCTGGTATGACGTACGTGAGGGATCATTAACGTTACGGGATAGGAAGTTACGCGGGTGAAACCGCGGGGCGCAGCTAGTGAGGTAATATAAGTACTTGAAATATAGATAGAAGACACCACCTTATTAAGTACCTAAGTAAGGTAACTAAGTAAGAATAGAATATCATTATGTAGTTAGAACTCTAAATAGAATGTATATAGGTAATGGAAGTCATGTACAATTTGGATAACGAGTTTACTTGTTCTGAGTGACCCTTACTTTAGTTACTCTAACAAAACCACTGTCCTTCGACTCACTATTACCACCGCAAACAGTGACAAATGAAACTGAACTTTGCTTTCAAGACGATTTATACAAACAGGCATTAAGCTGGAATACACTTAGGTAATAAGCTTTACAAAACCTACCTAATAACATACCTATCATAAGGTAGTCATCAATCTACCACGAGTATTTTACAAAGTCACCTATTTATTTACTTGACCAGGTATAGTTACTTCTTTATGTTCTCCTTTCTTATACAGTGGTGTGGCTTACCTAGTCTCGGAGTTTTTTGCCTTAAGGCACATAACTTGACCTAACGACTATTTATCAGAAATAACAACCGGGACTAACTGCTTAACCTGCCTTCCGAAGCACGGAGGAACTCGAAAAATGATCTTTTGCAATACACATATTATCGGTCAAACACCCATGGAATGATCGCGTCAGGTGTTGCTTAACCAGCACGACTTTACAAGATCGGCGGGCGCAGCATTAAGCTCCTATAATAGGTTGGTATAATATCAAAAATATGAAAAAAAAAACAATGTAGCTATAAGAATTCAAATAAAAGATAAATAATATTCACCAACAGGTATCTGACAAATTTTTGTAAGTATAGAAATTGACTTAAAATAATAAGCGAAGCCGTCTCAATCTAACTAAAACATAATTTCCATCCACTTCGATCAAAACAAAGCGATGGTTAATTCAACAGGTCAGTTTCCCGATACCTAAAGCATAAACTTTCGAACCGTCATAAAATATCGGAGCTGTGGAAAGTTTTTAGTCAGAAGACAGACAAGAAGCTCAAAGTATTTAAATCTGTTTGTTACCAAATCAGTTTGAGGCTACTTCAGAACTCTCCGAAAGCAACAACTATTAACGAAGTTTAAAACTTTACTTAGTACTAAAAAGTGGATGTGAACTCGACCGTCCGTTCGCCAGACCCTCGGTAACTTTTGGTAATATTGTATTAGTTAGATAATGTAAGTACTAACCTTTTGTTTAGCAAGAAGTGTCAGTTTGTTGTGGTTATCCCGGTTTGTCCCATGTGTGTCGGACGCGAGTGGCGCGGGTGGTTGAGGAGTTGTGGAGGCAGGTGGGGCGTGCTATGCGGCGCGACTCCGCGAGCCCACTACCGCGCCCGCCGCCAGCCGCCGCGCTGTCTCCGCCCGCCGCCGCCAGCGCGAGCCGCCCAGCCATGGTGCCCGCTCGCTGTCGCTGGCCCACCATCCTCCGCCTCAAATTCTTTGCAGTGATTAATCGTCGGGCCACCTGCGGAGCCTTTTGTAAATAGTCACCGAATTCTGTTACTACGAGTATAAACAGTTTTGTTGAACTCGCTAACTTCAGCTGTAATTCTTTGCAAAGTTAAATGTTTCGTTACGATTCCGATATTGGTTACCACCAATGAGTCTATGTTACCACCTGATAACTTAACATACACTCTAGAAGGTAGGTAATCAACTTTTTTAGCATATTATTTAATTTCTACCAAGATCAGTAATCCGGTACGCTCCCGTCTCTTTTTTACACGACTGCCAAAGGAATTGTTATTGTTTATTTAAATTTCCACCATAAGTATTTCTTAAGGTACTTATAACATAAAATTTACATTGAATTTTCTTAAGCAACCCAGTAGGTACTTAGGTACTTAATCCGATTAGCTAGGTACCTAATCACAAAAAACGACGACTGATTTTTAGTTATTAACAGAGACAGTTTATAGGTCAAATAACTCGTTTTCAGAGTTGGGATTACGATGAGTAGACAAAAACAATTTTCTTTCTATAAGAACTTACGACTTTTGATTATTCTTTAAAAGTCAATTTTCGTAGACAGTCCTTATATCTAGTAAAAGTCCAACAAAAGTTGACATCTGAAGTAATCCCCTGTCGAATTAGGTATCTACATTATCTTTGCCAGTTCACGTGAAATTAGTAAACGTAATATAGGCAACCGGTATGTGTAGGTATGTAGGTTCAGTAAGGAGTAGGTATATATTATTTCCACAACCATCACATGTTTTAATATCCCCCCGCAGGCGTGCTTCTAATTAGTTCGACTGTAGCGACCGACCGAGCTATGAGATTACATGGAAAACATAAATTAACAAACTGTTACGGTTATTCCCACATAACGCCCACCAAAATAAGATAATCACATTATCTAATCTTCACAAATCCTCAGGAAGAAGGACCGAGAGCAACAATAATGTGAATAAAATATAGGTACAGTGTACGTGATGGAATTAAATAAGGTACTTTCTTTCGTAGGTATACCTAGGGAAAAAGGTTCAAGAAAATTGTTATTTTGTGTCTAATTCAAGAAAATAGATCGTATCTGGTATATAGTGCAGCGGTGAACCAGACCAGGTTACTGCGAAACGTAGGTAGCCAAGCCATTAATCCCAGCTGTCTCTAAAACCACGTCGCAATGAATGAGCTCAGTTACGGGTAAATGACTATTTCCTAGAAATCTGGAGTCAGTGCAAAGCATTGGAGGTAAACTTTGGATGGATGAACCGGAATTAGGTAATGAACCAATTTTCATAAACTTAACTATGACTCGTTTTTCTCTTAGGTAGGTATAACCACATATCTAATTTATTGTACTCGAATGAAAATTTTACAGAAAACCTCTTTGCTTATAAATATTTTAAACTCACACGATTTAAACTCATAATTATTTTTCCCGGGTCTTATTCGCGTATTATTATTTTTAAAATCTCTTACCTTGACGTTTCGATCATGTTACAATGATCTTGGTCGCGACAAGGCCATTGTAACCCCCCCCCCCCCCCGCGATCATTATGTCCCCTTGCGCGAATAAGTCCCGGGAAAAATCACGAGGAGAATCGAAGTTATAACCTTCTGACGCAGGTGGACGTTCGTTCACCGCACTACAGCATTTTGACGACCTCGAAAGTACTTTTCAATTATATATTGTGACTCAGGAAAGCTTTTAACACCGTTATTTCCATTAATTAAAGGTATACGAAACACCGTATGTTGAAAAACCACATCAATATCTTTTTACAGGAAAATGTAGTCCATTTTGTCCACACATTTATTTCTGAGCCAGGGCAAATAGCGGCTGTGTTGCTTTATAAAAAAGTTAACAAGTTTTGATGTCGAATAGAAAATACCTTATTATGCCTGCCCTAACTTTATACAAAAGAAACACGAACATATAATAGCCTTATTATGTGGAAGAGTGTAGTGTTCCAAACAATCCGAGGAGATCGAATATAAACACCCTAATCACACGTCTTCAACGTACCGCACATAAGGAACCAAGTTCCCACAAACTGCTTATAAGCTGTCCAAGTACTGTCGAACTGATAACGTGGATATACATTTACGTACTCGTGCGGAAATTGAATTCCTAAAAATATTTACTGGGAAAATAAAGATAAGCCTGACGGACAGATGATTGAAGGTTTCGCTGTTTATATATCTTTATTAAATAAATAGAGGTTTACTTCGTAGAAAATGTAACTAATGCTGGGAGCTGTTTCTAAAAACGACATGAAAACAAATAAAATATTAGGGGTTAAAGAATGAAATTGCCGATTTGTACTGAAAATCTTAATTGTTTATTTTTTAAATTTTTAACAAATTTATTTAATCAAAATAGTTGCCATTATTATCTATACATTGCTGCCATCTAATGCGAAGGTTATTAATGCCTTTGCGATAGAACTCCGACGATCTAGACTGCACAAACTGTGTAAAAGCATTTTGTACTGCCTCCTGGGAAGAAAACTTCTTGTCACGTAGATAATTGTCCAAATCACGAAAAAAATGGTAGTCCGTTGGAGCAAGGTCTGGTGAATACGGAGGATGACGAATGGTTTCTAAGTGCAGTTCCTGAAGGGTCAAAATGGTTTCTCGTGCTGTGTGAGGTCTCGCGTTGTCGTGGAGCAATAATGGTGAAGATCGATTCATGAGTCGGGGCTGTTTTACTGCTAGTTTTGTCAACATGGTTCGGAGTTCGGCACAATAGACATCTGCCGTAATTGCTTGACCAGATCGAAGAAAACTATAGTGAATAACACCATGCTGAGACCACCAAACAGTTACCATTACCTTTTTATTGGTAAGTTTTGCTTTAGGACACTGTTGTGGCATTTGACCTGGGGTCAGCCATTGCATTTTTCTTTTCCGGTTATCATAAAGAATCCACTTTTCATCACATGTTACAATTCGATCCAATATTCCTTCATTTCTGTACCGGTTCAACAAGGCAACACAATTTTCAACACGCGTTTCTTTCTGCAGATCAGTCAAATCATGAGGCACCCATTTTTCGTATTTTTTTATTTTATTGATTTGACGCAAGTGAGTCAATAAAGTGGGTAAGGTAACGTTAAACCATGCCGCTAATTCCTGGGTAGTTTGACTAGGATCGGCTTCCACTATCTCTCTTAATTCATCGTTATTCACCTGTGTGGGCGGTCTTCCTCGTGGCTCGTTCTTTAAGTCGAAATTTTCATCACGAAAGCGTTAAAATCGCACGATGCGTTCATTAGTAGACCCCTCTCCAAACGCAGCATTGATATTGCGGGCTGTTTCTGCCGCGTTAGTTCCGCGTCGGAACTCGTATTCAAAAATCACTCGAATTTTCGCAGTATCCATCTTTCTTGTCTAAATTGAATAACAAAAACAATTGAAAGTCGATATTCAAATGTTTCACATTTTTTAAAAAAAGAACATCACAGAAACCATTTGAAAAAAGTTTCATTCGAAAACCTCAAACCATGAAGATTCTATGTCAATTCAAAGAACCTATTGCAATAAAACGGCAATTTCATACTTTAACCCCTATTATTAGTGCGCACGTAATTTAAAATAAAAGAGGTAGGTAAGTATTAACAGAAACCTTATAAGTGATAAGGCTGCCTTTTGTACAACCTACATTTGTGAAATTAATTATATGTATATGTTTTGTAGGTATTTTTTGTTGTTACTTAGAATTCTTTATTTTGATTATTACCGTCAGTGACCAATTAAGCAGCTACCAATTTGTAGGTGTACGGAACCAAATGTTGATGATGTTTGATACACAAGCCTCGTGAAATCGGAACTTATGCGGTTGAGGCAGTAATCAAATCATCATTAAATAGCAATGTAGGTAGGTCTTTGATATAGGTATAATTAAGATTATACAGTTAACGTTACTACAGTACGACACATTTAATAAAGCCCCAAACTAATCAACTAGGCTTGTAATATGAGTGCCAGGCAATGAAAGGATAGATTTTTATACCTACCTGCGTACTTACTTTTCCTATATGTACCAATGTGCTTGAGCGGAAACTGTTTTATTCGGATTTTCCTACGGAATAGGGATTTCCGTAGGTGGAATCGCGAGACGCAGACGTTACTTATCTCAGACTAATTTTATTCAATAGATCAACATCGATTCTCCGATCGCGATGTAACGTTTACCCGTGTCTGTTATTATACCTGAACACATAATAGAGTGTAATCAAATCGTTGGCAAAGCGGTCGGTCGGTTAGAGCCGAGCGGCGAGCGGAGAGCGACCCTCGAGGCCGCTTTCCGATGTAATTGTTAAATCATTACGGAATTTATTGATCTCATTGAATTAGACCACGGACTGTCTCTGTCTACATCAATGTTGTAGAATATTGAAAATTATTATTTTCAATATTCATTGTTAATCACAACACTTTTGACTTTTCAAACTACTTTATTCACTACTTAACACTCACTTAAATATAGCTTACAAAACTCAACTATGCAAAATGTTCGTTGGGACCTCACCATTTGGGGCGCGACAACGCTAGCGCGATCTAGTCTTGCCGCGGTATGCGGAGTGGCGCCATCTAGTTTTACTCTGACGAACTAACGTTAATAATATTGATTTTACTAGATTATTTTTAATTGATTACTCGTTTTAGACATTCCGCCCACCAAAGAACGTCGTTCTTTACGCTGTATGTAATTACTAGCCGTCCACCGTGTGAACGCTACAGGACAAAATTTCATGGCCAACAACCGCCCACCGTGAACTCTCAACATTTGAAATGGTTAGGTCCGCAACTATGAAAATAAACTAAACTAAACACGATTACTTATTTGGCTTCAACCACAAAATCGCAAATATCTGCCTTTAAAACAACTAAAATTAAGAAAACAAAAGTAACAATTTGCTTTGAAAAGATCTAACTTTCTGTTTTCGTTACAACACACAACTTACTACAGGGTCTTTTTAACAATCCGTTTTTAGTCTTCACTGTGACTACACGTGTAATTGCATCTTTACCGGGATGCTTATCTACGATTCTACCTAATAACCACCTCGCAGGGGGTAGGTTAAAATCTCTAATGACCACAATATCATTTATGTCAAGCTCGGACCTCTTAGTAGTCCATTTATACCTTTGATTTAAGTTCACTAAATATTCATCGGACCATTTTCGCCAAAAATCACTGACCATTCGTTGTGCAAACTTCCATCGTTGAAGACCGGAAAGTTTAGTAGCGTCAGAGTAATGTTCATCGGGAATAGTGACGAGCGGTTCACCGACTAAAAAATGGCCCGGGGTCAAAGGTAATGGATCATCTGGGTTATCGCTTAGCAAGGACAACGGCCGCGAGTTTAAGCACGCTTCAATTTGGGCTAACACGGTGGATAGTTCCTCGAATGTTAGCGTGGAATCGCCTACCACCTTACCTTATTTTAAATACCATAATATTCTGTGTTTGATCTAAAATAGTGATCAGTTTTACGACCACTGGTTAATAAAAAACATGACAATTAACACAGCTACATTTTACCGGGTCGTAATCGCGTATTATTATTTATTTTTTTAACTCAACGTTTCGATTATGTTACAATGATCTTGATACATAGCACACTATGTAACTATGTTAACTAATCGTGTGAATTTAAAAGTTTATGACAGATTACACACTGTCCAAATGGCTCATGTTCGACTATATTAAAAATTAATATTTAGTTTTTAGTCCCGATACCTGACTAGTATCACTACGTATCATGCGGTCTGCCGCGTGCATGTTCGTGTAATTTATTTAGATACTAGCTGCGCCCCGCGGTTTCACCCGCAGAAGTGAAAACACGTTATCACGGGCGCGGGCAGCCGAGTGGTTGCACTTTTTCGTTCATTACTCGGGTTCTCCTAATAAGATTTCGATGCAAAGTATACCACGAGCTTCCGCGAAAATAGAACTATCCAATGTTGAAAACCAGATTTTAATCGGATAAGTAGTTTTTAATTGTATAAGGAACCGACAAATAAACAGAGAAAGAGACAGACATGAAGTTTAAAAATTATATGGATTGTAACCAACCGACGACGTTGTGAATATTATGGAAATAAATATAAATATAAATTCTTATGTTTGAATTTATATTTATATTTATTGATATATTTATTGATTCTGATAAAACTGCTAAAAGCAATAGCAAAACTAAAAAAATCGTTTAATTTAAAAGTAAACATTGTTATGGCAAGGCTATTTCTGTACATCTCTTGTTAGTTCAGCAATTTATATTTTTACATCTAGTAAAGTTCCCAAGAGATTTTTTAAGGTTTCGAAGTGAACAAGAAACTGTTATATAATTTCGTCATGTTTTATTTATAGCTTCTTTTTATATACCTATTTCTGTCCTACTCAGTTTGATTTGAACTCTGTTTATAACTATGTCCTACTAATATTATAAAGCCGAAGGTTTGTGAGTATGTGTATGTATGTATGTGTTTGTTACTTTATCACGCAAAGTCCAAGTCAAAGTCAAAATAGTTTATTTCCTTCAGATTCTTGTACAACATTAAATGCACATGATCATTTGGCTACGTCTATTGATTTATGTGTGGCTTCGGAACGCGCCCTCCAATGAGAAGAAGCCACAAAAAACTCGTGGGGGCAAGAACTACTGAACCGATTGCGATGAAACTTGGAATATAGGTAGGGGGACCTGGATTAACACATAGGCTACTTTTAATCCCACGGGAACGGAACTTACGCGGGTGAAACCGCGGGGCGCGGCTAGTAATACTTATAAAGAGGAAATATTTTTTTTGTTTGTTTGTAACGAATAGGCTCCGAATAAACTACTTACTGCACCGATTAATAAAAAAAAAACCAATAGAAAGATTTATTATCACTACTTTTGATCCCGTATTCTCACGAGATCGATACTTACGCGGGTGAAACCGCGGGACGCAGCTAGTGATACCTATTTTTATTTAAAACAAAATTTATTTACTTTAATCACCTGAGTTTCAAAATGTCTTCAAATTTCCCAAAGTCGTAGAAATAATTATACTGTAACAGAAGTAGACCTTAACAGGTTTTCTGAGTAATTATGAATAATCCTCTATAATTAAGATAACACGACTCAGTGTTTTGTTATTCGAATACAAAGTTAAATGAGCAATACATTGTTTACGGTCTAGTATGACTGAATGTTGAAATGTACATATTCCAGAAAGAACAATTCTTAAAACGTTCTATTCCCATAATGTCCGAAATCAGAAAAGACTGATTTGTGTAATGACTGAAAATAACAAGTGATTATCAAGGAACAATGACACACAAAATTTGTTAAAAATTGTTTATTAAAACAAAGTAATTTTATAGCGTTTACTATATTTTAGAAGTTTTAAAATAAAAAGCAAATCTTCATCATCAACAAAAAAAAATATTGGTTCAAAAAAATATGTCTTTTTCTGTATAAAGAACTTTTTTTCTCCTCAAATGAGGGCATTCTGTTGCTAGAGTATTGAGTTTTATTGGCAAGACATTTTTCAAAAATACTCTTGATTGATGTCATTTTTTCGACAACTGCCTTTTTACAAGTATCAATAAATATGTCCTCTTCGTTTTGGTTATAGTGTGATGTGCATGCGTGAGTACTTTGCCTAATGATACTAGTCTTCTCCGCATCCAGTGTCACTGATGCAGAGCACTCACTTCTATTAATGCACCTCCACATACTAGAGCCAGATTTATTTTTGTTAGAATAATTGTACCTGTGTCCATTATGCACTAAAGACGGTTTACCCTTTTGATTTTCTATAAATTTCAGCGTTTCCGTATTCATTTTATAGGCACGCACACACAAAAGATAAATAAATAATAAATATCAATATGTAGCGTTTCCAACAATGGCATAAAATATTGAAAATGACAAGGATTGTTTTTCAAGTGTCAATAATATCATAAGTGGCCATCATAACCGTATTACAGTAAAGAGTTCGCATGTTCGCAACACACCTCGCTATAATTGGTTGATATTTTGTTAAAATTATGTAGAGTACCTGGCATCGGAATTTTGTAAAATTTCTGTTTATGACTGTACCAAATTCCTAAGTCATTTTGAAATGTAGTCATTACACAAATCAGTCTTTTCGGATTTCAGACATTATGGGAATTATACGTTTTAAGAATTGTTCTTTCTGGAATATGTACATTTCAACATTCAGTCATACTAGACCGTAAACAATTTTAGCAAAAAGTTTATAAAAGCATCGGCATCGCTACGTAATTAATTTCATTTTATCACCTAAAAACAAATTACCAACTTCGGTATTCGTTTAAAGCAAACTTCATTAACGAATCACGAATGGAAGCTGGAGGTTCATTAATTTTTATAACTTTACAAAATAAGATCAACAAATTGTGACTTGGTCCAATTAAGGTTCCTCAGATTTTACCTTTAGAACGTTTTTTAATTTCAGGCTGTAATCAAACGTTTTGGTTCCTTGTATTTGACATTTTCTTCAGAAAGACATGTTAAATATGTTTTAGTTGATTTTCATTATTGGTTAACCGAGTTGTTATATCCCATTCGGATAGTTCTTGAATGCATTGATAATAACAATGAATGAATGGTATACCATCGATGTACATACAGCATGTTGATATTTTACACAAACAATTGTGGATCCTATGCCTATGATTACTGAATATAAATCCCTTGGGCCTCCAATTCCCAAGATGCGCTCGCACTCGAATACCTGCTTTAATGACCAATGAAAATGAATCATTAAGGTGTGACAATACAAACCTATGATACAAACACCACATGATTTGCGCGATTTCTTCTAATTCGTGTAGCTTGTAAAAAGTCGCTTATGCGGAACTAGCTACTGTAAATCGACTATTTAGTACTTAGCATGTCAAAAAAGTTAATTCCGTACTAGGTAGTAAAAGTCGGCTATTTCGTGCTAGCTGTTCCTCATTCAATAACAGAAAATGTCGGTAGGTAGGTACCTACTTAAATATATGAGCCATATTTTGTTAAAATTTAACAGTAAAGTGAAGAGTCTGGACATTGGTCTGAATCAAATGATTTTATAATTAGTGGGAAATAACTTTTTTAATGAAACGATTCAATTTAATTGTTAATTTTATTAGGCACTAGACATGAGAAGCCACTATTATTGCTTATAAAATAAAATCTGGTATAACTATGTCAAAACTAAATATTTACATTTTGATGATCTTATAAAAATGTATAAAATAAATACGATTACAATTGTACTACATACAAGACGTCAATCTTAATTTTATTTTCACAACAACATAATTATTTTTAACGTATAGATATCTAAAAGTAAACGAACACACCCTAATTACGCTGTTTAATATCGTATATATAGATATTAAAATATAAAGATCTATTTATACGTTAGCTGTAAATAAATGGCACTGTTTCCTTTGACCTTATATAATGAGAGATGTAAAGAATTTCTGTATCTAGTCTTAAGGCGGTCGACTACCGAATACGACGTAAATACATTTTTTAGTATATAATTAAATAATGGAAAAGCAATTCATATTTGAAATATTTATCTCAAGAATAAAAATGAAACTGTCTACTTGAGACGACTAAATAATCGCTAATCACTTGTAATCCAAAATAAAATAGAATTCTAGAATGTTGGAATGAAGAACCAAATTATAAGATCCGTTATTTCCGCATTCGCATCATATGCGGTTTTTCGGTCGAATATACATACAATTCGATACATCCCTGACCATAATATTTCAAGGCACTCTGTGAAGATTCGCTCTACATGAGTCTCTAGTTACATTCAAACAAAAAATTAATTAAGGAGACTAGAAAAGAGTTATCGGCAGAGCGTATTAATTTGGCAGTAAAAAAGCGATTACGCTTAATAAATACGTATTATTGAAGAAAGAAAGAAAAATGCTTAATAACTCTGTATTACAAAAACTCAGTTCGTGAGTTATATTAGTATAAATTATATAAAACATGACGTAAAATTCTACAATTACTAGTCGAACGTGATTCGAACGGGACATCAAATATTGACATCACCCTCGTCCGTCGATATTTATAAGTACATCGAACATACATTCACACAATAAGTACAATAGCGTACCTACCGAAACACAATGAGATTAAGACAGACCTGTCAGATATCCAGGAAGTAAAATGGAAGATGATACATTGGCCGATGATTGAAGACTTCTATTCGAGATTATATTTTAAACACATACGTCAGTAGCTCACTCCTAAGTATAAAGAAAGTATTCCTTAAACCAGCTGAAAGCCCAATACTGAAACGCCACTTAAAATTTGAGGTCTACTTTAATAATTGAGTAGCTTCTAGATTCAAAATTAGTATGAGATTTTTCTGGTTTACGAGCGGCTTAATTGTTTAAGTCGCGCTCAAACCTTAAGTAGCGTTTCTGTACTTATTGGGCAGTGAGGATTTTTTTAGGGAGTGATTATAAATTTTAATACTAGTCTTCATAATCTTAAATGCTTCTTTGTAAAGTTTTTTTTAACTAAACTGTAGCCGAGTCACAGTAAGTATATTTAATTTACTGAATAATCCAAATACCAAGGCACATTATAAGGCAACTCTCTACTACTAGGTATCATCACGAAAGCTTTTCTCTATATTTTTATTACTCAATTTATAATCTTCAAATACTATTCGGCTTTGCTATAAGATTACGCCTATAACACTCACGAAAGTTTTTTCTGTATTGACGTGGCGCTTATTTCCCGGCGTACGTTGGGTTCTTGAAAGTAGATGTCGCTTGTTTGTAGATTGGATTTTCGCCCTGGTAACAAAATAAAATAACTTGAAGTCTTATTCATAGTTTCCACGTAGGTGAGTTCGTAAGACATGTAATCATCTCAGGTTATTATCTCGATATACTAGCAGCGCCCCGCGGTTTCGCTTGTGTCCCTCCCGATCCCGCCGCAGGAGTATTGAGACAAAACGTAGCTCACATCTCCAGTTGAAAGTGAATACCAAATTTCATCGCAATCGGTTAAGTAACTTTATCGTGAAAGAGTTACAAACATACTCGTTTTCTTACAATACATACAACCTTATCACATATTTGCTCACATTTTTGCTAACGTCGATTTATCAACCACTCACAAGAGGCAAAGCATTAGCCTCGCATAGGGTCGTTTGTTAATACGGCTATTAGACACAAAATTTCACATCGATAATCGTATACCCTGTTTAAGAATCTTAAATAAAAAATGTAAACATAGAACAGTCAATTATAAAAAAAAAGTAAGCAAAGAACTGTCACTTTCAAATAAATAACTATGACGACTTGACTGTTTCGATGCAAACAACTTGAATAATATATTAATAATACTTGACACTGGCTGATTTCCTAATGGCCATAATCGGTTCTGAACCGATAAGAAATAAATAAGTGTTTTATTTACATTTTTGATCTAAGATTCAAAAACCGAGTACCTATACCTAGTAGTATTGGAACGTTGAACGTACCGTGTCCCACTTGGCCATCATGCGCTCCTTTTCAAAGCGCGCGAACTCGCGGCGGTCGTGGATGGTGGTGGCCATCTTCCACAGCATGAGCAGCGCGAGGCCCACCAGCACGATGGCGGCGATCACTCCCAGCACGATGCCGAGAATGGGGACCTGTGGGACAGATCATCGACTGTTCACAGGTGCTACTTGCTCGTAAGTATAAACAGAAAATATCTAATGTCGAAAAAACTATTTCTTATTTTCTTTCGATGTGAACTGTCAGTACGAGTTCTTAGTACGCTCTTTGTGGAGACTAAATAAAAGGAGTTGAGTTTGTACAAGTGTAAAAATAATATTTTAACAAATGATCCAGACTATTATTAATTAGATGAGAACGCGAGTTAATGATTTGGTGGTTTTGGTGGTTATTTTGGCGAACTGACTTAACTAAGCCGCGCTGACGTATAAGTAACGCAGTCGCAGCAACTCAGCGTTTGATGTATGGTAAACCGTATATGAACCATTATATTTATGGAATTTCGTTTCGATTATTTCGTTACGAATTTGTCACCGCGAACGTGTCGAATCAAATATAAATTTCATATAAAACGTCGGCCTAGATGCAACTGCAGATCGTGAATGGTAGGGCGGGTTAAGCAACGCTCGGCGCGGTTATTACTTGGATGGGTGACCGATAATTAGTATGGCAAAAAACACTTTCTCAAGCTCCTCCTTGCTTCGAAATGCACGTTAAATAGTTGGTCTCGATTGTTATATCTGATAGCAATCGTCACAAGTTAAGAGGTCTAAGGGCGACCTGCAAGCTCAGCTATCTATGCAGTGGCATAGGTTTTCTATCTTCTTTTCGTATAGTGATACGTAAAGAAGATTTATAATAATGCCTAAATAGATAGTTACCTACGCATACTGTATACATTTCCAGGTAATGTGGTTTACCTTCTTGGGGCAGTCACGGTCTTTCTGCGCTCTGATCACTAAATCTCCATTCTCATCGTAGGCGTACACATACAGGTAGAGACAATCCTCGTCGTCGTAGAAACTGCACAGGTGCTCGCTGCGGGACTCGTTCGCTACGAGCAAAGGAAATATCATTGTAGTAAATAGGTCAGCGTACGCTAGCGTTTAGCCACTACCACAAATGACAATAAATATTGATGCAACCTAAGATGAAGCACGCTGACCTAGAAAGGTTCATTTTAAGACCCCAAATGTTGTTTTTTAACACATAAAAATGTACTAATTAGACAATAGCTGCTACGAGCTTAGCCGGCGGCCTGCTAAGCGAGGCGGCTTGTGATATATCCGGCTGCTCCGACCTGTCAAAATCAGTACAGCGCTGACATGATAGACATGCAACGTACTCGCTGCAAAAGCGCCCGAAACTGGGTACTTTGACAATCAAAAAGTTTCAAGAAACAAAAATGTTTTAAAGTTCTTCTGTTGCTTATTTGACTGTTATAAAATGAACCATTTAATTGACAAAGTAGAAACATTTTAAAAAGACACAATTATGCCCGTATTATTTAAATCACATTGAATGAAATCTCCGTTCTAGATCATAGTTCTAAAACCCAATAAATAATTATACGTTTACCTTCGATTTTCCCTTCTACAACAATGGGGAAGAGAGAGCAGTCCCCGCAGGAGTCGGTGGAGACGTTGTATTTGGGGCCTCGTTTATGCACCTCGCACAGCACACAATCTTTGTATAAACCGCATCGGCCAGGGCAAGTCTAAAACGAAACATAGCTATAAGTTTGATTTGCCGCAATTTTTGTGCAAATTACTTTTCAGAAAGCAATATGTCTTTTGGGCAAATATTCGGTGGCAGGCTGCTTTAATTTTGTCTATCTTACATCCAAGACATCTAAATACTAAAGTGCAAGCTAAGAAAAACAATCTAAAAGCTATTAGGAATTGAAGATAAAAACGTTGTTACTCACAGGGCACTTTTCACAGTATTTCCCAGAGTAATGTCTGTCGTCGTCCACATTACACATGCACTGTCCGCACACGCATTTGCCGTTACCGCTGCAGATTTCACCGTTTTCTGTAACAAATGTAAATTTAAGTTGAAATATTTTGGAAGACAATTGCCACTCCAAATCACTCCAAATGATTTGAGCAAACTTGTGAAGATTGTCTGTTTGTGACCAGTGTGGAAGTCATTTAATAGGTTTTTTACAATGACGGTTCACTCGAGCTTTGGAGACAACGGTAAAGTCCATGTTTTGCACCGATTTAACTTTCATTGCACTTGTACACACCTTCACGAAAATTAATTAATATGCCCCCGAAATTAAGCAATTTACACACATTTGAACTAGGTTTCACAAAAATGAAAATTTAGCAACTGCACATCTCCTCAACGCGTTCTTGCCAAAAAAACAAATGTTGGTTGTGTAATTGTGTATGTTATTAGAGCGGTATCTCACCGGGCGAGCGGCACGGTGCCTGGTCCAGCGAGCACTGGCAGGCGGGCCCGCTGTACTCGGGCCGGCAGCTGCACTTGCCGCACACGCACTCGCCGTGGGTCGGGCCCGAACACAGCAGGCCCTTGTTCATGTCGCACGTGAAGTTGTCGCACTCGCAGAACGGACCGGAGATGACCTGAGGAGGTAACACATAATATTCTGTCAGAGTTAACTACATACTAAAACACACCTTTACTTTCCTGACTTTAACTGGTTGAAAGTCTGATTGATTGATATATCAACGCAAAGCCTTAAGGTTTAGGCTTTGCGTTGATATATCAATCAATCAATAGATTATATAGGAGGAAAGGGGGGAAAACATTTGTATGCAACTTCTAAACCGCTTGACCAACAAATTTGAATTTTAAGAAGGAAATTGATAGCAATTTCCTTTGTGCTTCACCCATAGGGGTGAAGCACTAAGACGTCTTTTTTTTATATTTTGTGATTTCGGGGTATATCCCTTTCCAAATCTATTAGGTCATGAAATTCGGCTGAACTAGTTAAACCACACCACTACGAAAAGGAGACTAATTTAGAAAATTACTTCAGGAAAATCTGATGTACAAATAAAAAAATATTGCTTGGCTTGTACTGTGGGTACTAGACAGTGGATATACTACATAATATACATACCGACGCTTAAAAGGTAATAGGGGCTAAGCGACAAAAACCAAATTGTTCAGGAGAGCAGTTTAAAGTTTTAAATTTCAGAAAAATAGCCATAACTTTTTAATTAATTGTCATATCTGTAAGATGGAAACAGTTTTGAAATCTAGAGAAAGACAAGCATTAATTGGCATTTTCTTTTATTTGATTAACCATTGTATTACCTGGTTTGATGGCGCTTAAATCAAATGGTCTTGATTTTCATTTGAGGTAATACGGCATAAGTTACATCTACCCAGAAAAAACCAAAGAGTACAGAAGCCTTAGTATCATTTGATATCTACATACGATAAGGTAACAGGGCATAAGTCACATGACTGTAGAGTAGCTTAAATGGGTAAAGAAGGATACGAGACTATTCGCATTATTATGCCACAGGGTAATAAAGGACAAACTACAGTGCTTAGCAAAAACATTTTAGGGAAGTTAGACATTAACGTCACTGTAAGTGGCTTAATTAATAAGGTAATGTGGTACATCCGCACATCAAAATTTCTATACCAAGAGGAAAAGAAGGATATCTTACATACGACATTATCAGGGCATATGGTAATGTGGGTTAAACGTTAAGTCTTAAAAACACTAGACTCACAAGCAACATTATTCTTCCTTAAAATTACACCTAACCCAGATACACCTACTGTCCTATATAGAGCCGCCGACACTCCCTCCGTACTTGGAAAAATCCAAGGATGGAGAAGCAGGTGTTATATGTGTTACCTAATTATTCAAGTTAGTTAATAAAAACAAAAGTACGTTTTTACTAATATTTTTTAAGAAAAGTACCTAAAGACACGGATACCGGCTTAAAAAATGCCGCGGGTACCGGCTTTAGAATGCCGTGGGAGACGTAGGACTCGTCTGAGGGACAAACACTAGAAGATTGGCAGCAGTGTCTTTCGGCGTATTACATCGCATCATTTACTGCGCTCGCCAACCCGCCTGCCAAGCGTGGCGAGTACTGGCAACCCCCTTCATAATTATGCAGACAAAAAACAGGCCCCGAGTTCCCGGCGGACTCGCTATTCCTGACTACGGTAGTGGCCACGGTAAAGGCGGGACTAGGGGTGCTAACAATCTCCGGCAGACGCCGCGCTATCACCCCCAATCGAGACCACTAGCCCTGGCAACACACAACATCCGCACTTTGAGGGAAGGCGAAAAGATAGATGAGCTGGAAAAAGAAATGAGTAGGTTAAAATGAAACATTTTAGGTTTATCGGAAGTCCGGCGAGAGTGAGGGGATACGATAATCTAAAAGTCCGGCAACCTGCTCTTCTACCGGGAAGGAGATCTAAAATCCCAAAATGCGATAGGGTTTCTCGTTGGCAACATTATTACCATCGAAAGTTTGTCGAGCAGGGTCGCATACCTAACACTTCGAATATCCAAAAGATATTCCCTTAAAGTTGCTCAGGTAGTTGAGACCATGTATGAGGACATGATGATAGGGTTACCATATCGTTAAAACTCACTTCACTGTTGTTATGGGGGATTTCAAACTCAAACCTGGGTAAGAGAAGCGATGATGAGTTGACAGTGGGGCAATTTGGTTATGAGCAGCGCAACCATACGGACACAGGCTGGCCCATTTTCTGGAGAAGGTGGGACTCTTTATTATGAATTCGTTCTTCCAGAAGCCGCCTCACAGGAAATGGACCTGGATGAGTCCCGATGGTTCCAGGAAAATTGAGATTGACTTCATCATGACCAACAAGAAACGGATAATTATTCAATGATTTATCTGTGATCCACAGAGTGAAAACCAGCAGCACATTGAATATGAACGTTAGACTTGAACGGTCTCGGTTGATGAAGTCTACGCTCCGTCCTACTTGTGCCCATATCCAAAACCTCAAAAGCTTTCAACTTGAGCTTTCCAACCGCTTCGACTGCCTAGCTGATGTTGCATTGGTGAACGATATAAATAGCAAATTTGTTGAATCTGTCCCTACGGTGGGGTCTAAGTACTTTAAGACCCGCCGTACAAATAGGCCTCAGAAACTCTCTGATCACACCCTTAACCTCATGGCTGAGCGGAGATCACTGCGACTGCAGTCTCCCGATGATGTGGACTCACATAGGCGGCTCAATAGACGAATTTGGAAATCCTTGCGTCACGATATCGGTTCCTTAATACCTTGCGTATTAAGGATACGATCGAGTGGAACAAGGGCTCCAAAGTGTTCGCAAGGGATATGTCTATTGGGCAAAGCCAGATGACGAAGCCGAAGAAAGATGACGGCAGCGTAGCCTCCACTAAAGTCGAAGTGTTGAGGGAAATCGAAAGGTTCTATGGATAGCTATACGATTCGTTCACTAAACCTGCTAGCAGTTTAGCTAGAGACCCGCGAGTCAAAATGACCCGACACTACACCGAGGATATCCCGGACATTAGTCTGTACGAGATTAGAATAAAAACAGATAAAAACAGAGCTTCTGAATGGAGCGCGTGGATCACCGGTACTTAAAGTCCTTCAGAAACTCTTCAATGCCGTCTTGCTTGATGGTACAACGCCAGAAGAATGGAACAAAAGCGTGGTGGTTTTGTTATTTAAGAAAGGTGACAATACCTTATTAAAGAACTAAAGACCTATCTCGCTTTTGAGCCATGTTTATAAGTTGTTTTCAAGGGTCATCGCGAATCGTCTCGAGCGCAGGCTTGATGACGTCCAGCCGCCCGAACAAGCCGATTTCCGAAAAGGCTACAGTGTCATAGACCATATCCATACGCTTCGGTAAGTTATACAGAGGACCGAAGAGTATAACTTGCCACTTTGCTTAGCGATTGTGGACTATGAGAAGCCTTTGATTCTATCGAGACATGGGCTGGGCTCGAATCTCTCCAGCGATGCCTAATTGACTATCGACACATCGAAGTATTAAAGTGCTTGTATAAAAACGCCATCATGCCAATCCGAGTACAGGAACAGACTTCGAAGGCCATTCCCTTAAAGAGACGCGTCAGACAAGGAGATGTCATATCTCCGAAACTGTTTACGGCCGCTCTGGAAGACGCCTTCAAGCTCATAGACTGGAAAGGACTTGGCGTCAACATTAACGGCGAATACATCACTTGTCTTCGGTTTGCCGACGATATCGTTGTCATGGCAAAGACGATGGAAGAGCTCGGCAATATGCTAGAAGGCCTTAATCGAGTCTCCTAAAGGGTAGACCTTAGGATGAACATGGACAAGACGAAAGTCATGTCAAATGACCATGTTGCTGAACCTATCTAGCTGGACAAGAAAGAGGAAGACGAGAAAGAGGTCAATCGTCGAATCTAACTCGGATGGGCAGCGTTCGGGAAACTTCCAACATCTTTTCGTCCAAAATAAATCAGTGCCCGAAGACAAAGGTCTTCAATTTGTGTGTGTTACCAGTGATGACATACGGATTTGAGACGTGGTGTTTCACCGTAGATAGGCCTTATGTACAGGCTCAAAGTCGTTCAACGTGCAATGGAGAGGGCTATGCTTGGTAGTTCTCTACGGGATCGAATCAAAATTCAGGAGATACGTGGAGAAACAAGGGTCACCGACATAGTCCAACGGATTAGCTGGCTGAAGTGGCAATGGGTAGGTAAAATAGCGCGGAGAACGGATGGCCGATGGGGCTGAAAAGTTCTCGAGTGGAGACCACGGACCGGAACACGAAGCGTAGGACGTCCACCGACGCGATGGACGAATGACCTGGTTAAGACCGCGAGCCAGCGGTGAATGCAGGTTGCATTCAACCGCCTCGGCTGGAAATCGATAAGGGAGGCCTATGTTCAACAGTGGATGTCCTACAGGTGATATGACGATGATGATGACCTTAAGACAATTATAAAAAGTAGTTACAGAGTTACAAAAATAAAGTTTTAGAAATAACATAATGTACCTACTCAGGCGTATCTTCTTAAAAGGTACTTCAGAAAAGGAGTGGACACGCATGCATGTTTGCGTAATTACCAATTAGCGAATGATCATTTCGAGGTAGTATAGCAATAGCGACAGTATTGTATTATAATAGTAATTGGTAGTAGGGTATAACCGACACTTCAATATTTAATTATATTTTAGTAATAGTGGATAAACGTCGACGGTGTTGTACCGTTGCAAGTGGTAGTAAGGTATAAGTGACAGGTCATACTAAATTCGATTTTGGTAGTTATGTATAAGCGGCAACTATATTGTAACCTTATGAATGGTAGTAAGGTATAACCGATGCTTAATACTTTTGATGACAAAGGTAAAGAGGTATAAGTTCTAACTTTTCAAACACATGTTTATGGTAGCGAAACATAAGCACCCCGAATCTCTACATCGGTAAAAAGTAAAGAGACATTACCGACTACAAGTCAAAAATAGTGCTATTTTTACGATGGTACAAGCACCTTTTTAGTAAAAAAGGCCTAAAATACGGTCGGTAATACCAAAATGACATTTAAAAGTGCTTGGATTCAAGCGACAAAAAGATCAACGTAGAGCCACAGGAGTGAGCGCATTCGATAGAGCGGAAAATTTCAAGTAAGACTGCATTTAAAAGTCGTTTTGGACCAAAGTGTCGCTTATCCCCTATTACCTTTTAAGCGTCGATACGATATATAATATGATACATAGAAAACACCCAGACCAGTAATAAATAGATATTTATACCTACAACAACAGTAACAAATAAGCATAAATATTTGCGCCCGGCGGGAATCGAACCCGCAACCTTCTGCATCGGCATAGCAATCGGGCCATCGCCCGCTGCCAGAGATGACATCAACGTTACCGAAACGTTTGAAATGTAAGGATTATGTGGAGGACGGTAACCTTGGTGGGGTCGTCCATCTTGTTACACTCGCAGACGCCGCAGATGCAGGTCCCGCGGTTGGAGCAGAGCGGCCCCGAGCTGGCGTTGGTGGGGCGACAGCCGCGCTCCTGCTCGACGGAGCCGCCGCCCAGCGCGGAACACTCGCAGCTCTTGCCGAAGCGGCCCGCGTTGCACACGCACACGCCGCACGCCGACACGCCCTCGCCGCTGCACACCAGCGGGCTGTTGCTGAACGCCTGGGGGAGGGGATATTACGTTATTTATTTATTAAATAACTAAATCAATTTAGAAATAATTTGTGGAAACTGGAACATTGGACTTTCATATTATAAAGCTAAAAGTAAGTGAGTTTTAGAGACGTACTTTTTTTCACGGGTGAAACTGCGGGGCAATAATGTAATGTAGCTTCTCGATAATGTAGTTTTCTAGTGGTAAATAATTTTTTTAATCGGCCCAGTAATTTCGGAGCCTATTATTACCAACAAACACACAAAAATGTTTCCTCTTTAAAATATTGGTATAGATTAAGTAGTACTAACATGATGTCCGGGCTGCTCGCACGGACAGTCACAGATCATCTCAAGCTCGACGGTCAGACTGTCGGAGATGCCGACTGGCTGTATGTCGAACGTCTGTCTCCACTTGCTGCGGTCTTTCGGACACTCCTTCAGGGTTATCTCCGCTGTGAACTCTACCACATCTCCAACCTAGAACAAAATCACAATCAGAAATGTATAATTTAATTCACACAAAGTAACCAATGCATCGTTATAATAGGAAAAGTTCCTAAACGACTTTGAAAAAGCAGTAATACAAGAATTAAAAGATAACAGATTAACTGAGTCAATTTTAAAATATATTAGGTTTTGTATGTTAGGCAATGTGGAAACTACCAATCAAATTTAATTCAATTTGCTTATTCCTATATTTTCGATCATTATCATCCGAGCGATGTTTCCGGTTGCATCCTTTTCAAGAGCCCGAGGTTTTTTCCCTACTTTTAAATCTTCACTTCACACGATCTTCGACATTTCCATAATGTTTATTATGTAGTGAATTTAAAGAAATGTCGTATCAACGTTTTGTAAAGTTTGAAACGACGTCCATAAAAGGCAATGTAAACAGAGACACACCTTAAGGCCATCGCACTTGTTGGTCTGCACGAGCTCCTTGCCTCCGAGACACGATGAGTAATACACCACTTGCACGGCGTCGCTCGATGAGTCCTTCATTTCAACTGTTGACGTTATTTTCTGAAAGTAACCATTAAATGTATAATCCACATTATGATTATATACGACATTACGACAGTCGTCGAACTAGGCTTATAAATAATTAGTCATGCTGAGTTTCATTGTCCATGATTTTGTTTTGACAAAGTTATGTTTAGATTTCTGATTTATATAATGAATAATACGTACATTATATTGTTCCCGTACTAAGTCGACAACGTTGTCAGAGTCGTTGCTAAGAACTCCACTGCTTGATCCCTCGATGTGCTTGCTCAGTTGTTCGTACACGTTTATTTGTTCGGCGGTTACAGCAAAAATTACGTTAATTGCGTGCTTTTTCACCTACAACAAAAATAAACTTTTTAAAACTTTGATAGTACACCTACAAGCAGGCATCATTATTTTGATGAAATTTGACACCTAGCGTAGGAAGTCCCTACGTACCAATTTTCATCACTTCAATTTACACAAAGGCCTTAAAAGATTTAACCCTAAACATCTAAATCAAATCAAACAACAGGCGTAGTCATTAATAAACTGTCAGACAGTATATTACCTAACTGCCGTATCTATACACGGGTCTAATAAATAATTAGTTGTCCTATGCCCGGTTTTTAAAGTCTGTTTGTCGGTGGTTTATCTATTCGATATCTCTATTGGTTCGATAACTAGCGTCAATGCGCTTCCGAACAGCGGAGTGACGGTGTCGGCTTGTCACATGCATAGAAAAACGGAGACAGATAACTGGAGTTTATCTCAAGGATATCTTTATTGAATCAATAGGTAGTGGAGTTTATGTATGATATTCAGAAACTGGGCATTAGAAAATATGTCTGTCACATTTTCTCTGAGGTTGATAATTCTTTATGAGAGAGAAGGCATTAAATAGCCAAAGTAATTACTTAGACACGTCTATAAATACGGCTGTAAGTACATTAGCAATTAAACAGTCTTGATTGTTGACGGAATATATTGTTATGTTCCCTAGAGTTAACTGATTAAACCGAGTAGGCGTAACGTACAGTCAAGCTCGCAAACTAAATTGCGTTGCGTGATTAAAACCTCTTCAATTATGTGGAACTAAATCGAGGCTTTTGTGAAAATTATGGTTTGTAAGTCAACCTTGTATAATGAGTAGTGTGACTATAATGTAGTAGTATCAAATACATAATGTTGAATTTTATTAAAGTACCGTACGTAACACGTAATTATTTGATAATTTAGTCGCTTCGTGCAAACTTTGAACGTGCATTTTCTTTATAATAGGCCATTGTACAATTAAAGTAAATTAGAATAAAAGTGGAACGAAACTATTATATCTAACAACTTGGAAATGTTTCCGATTTAAAAAATACTTTACCAAAAACTAGCCCCTGCCGACCTAGAAACGTGTTCCTTTTTAAAAACTAATAGATCACTTACCTTGAGATTTATTTGCGAAATGCTCGGATAATCTTGCAGCGTGGAGTGTGTGTACGCATTGTTCTCCATGTGACATTCTCCGTCATTCGGCTGAACTATACCACCGAGCTGGAAATACAAACAAACATAAGGCTCGCGAAGTAATTGGTCCCCGTCTACGAGGATCAAACTAGTTTTTAGAGTTTCATAGTCAACAAGAAACCCTTATAGTTCCGTCTGTCTTTCCGCGGCTTAGCGCAGAGACGGTTAGTACTAAGAAGCTGTAATTTTGCACGAGTATACATATTGATCACAAAAGTACCTCCCCTAGATGTGACGGCATCGGTGGCGCGTCGGGCGGACGCTCGACTGCAATGCAGAAAGCTGCGGGTTCGATTCCCGTCGGGTGCAAATATTTATGCTTAAATAGTAGATTGTATACCAAGGGACAAAAGACTATTTTTACGGCGAGTGTTTTTTGAATCCAGAGTGAAGCGAAGGATTCAAAGTACCTCACTCGAGCTAAAAATAGTATTTGCTCCTGAGGTAGACATTCTACTTTTCATCGCCCTCTATGAGAAAACTTGTTAACCCAAATGTTTCAAAGACTATTACTAGTCTATTCCAAGACTATTTCTTAAAATTATTGTGGTTTATTAAAACCATTTTTATTTTTAGTATAGGTAGGTGTTGGTTGTAGACTTTTCCCGATTGCAATACCTGTTATTCGAAACTGCGAAAGCCTACACTGTGCGTGGCTTAACAAGGCACGCACTTGGCATTTTTTTTTGTAATGGATTATAAAGAAACCTCACCCCGTAGACAGAAGAATAACTTAAATTTCAGTCCAGAAGTTTCAGAGCCTATAAATTACAAACAAAAAAGCTTTCCTCTCTGTAAAATCGGTATAGATAGATGTAGATAAAACCGACCTTGCCATCACCAGCGTAGTGGAAGCCAGCGTCTGTGGAGAAGACGAGCAGCCTGCGGGCCTGGTCACGCCAGCCGATCTCCCTGCGACACACCACGGCCTGCATTATGGCGTCGAAGCCTCCCTCCGGCGCGTCCAGGTTGCCAGACACGTCGGCCAGCGCTACTGCTTTCTATGGACAAAAAGGTTTAACGTTATCGACGGTACCGGGAAAATGGGGTTATTTTGTGACAGTGTGCAAATTTTTTGACAACCCCCACTTTTTGACAATCAACATGACGTATCATAAAGAAAATCGGCGTTTTTCCTTAGAGCTCAGACCTAGGGGGTAGAGGTACATTAATGAAATTTTAAAAGCATTCCTAAAACAAGATATCTAACTGATTTTTGTGATCTAAAGCTACGGTGTTAGTATTTTCGTTTATTTTCCGCTAGATTAAAATATTTTGTATATTAAAGTTTCACAGTTAAAAGCTCCAAACCTAAAAAATGGCGACTCAATCTCTCCTGACTTAGGGCAATAGTGTAGTGCTCCTAACTGTAAAACTTTAACATACAATGTCTTTTTATTTAGCGGAAAAAAACGAAAATACTAACACAGAGGGTGTAGATTACGTAGACCTAATGAATAATCCATATTTCTTCTTTTAGGAATGACAAAACTTTTTATTAAAAGTTGTTTGAAGTGCAAAATGTGTTATCTGTGGAACATAGCTGGTCCATTTTGAACGGTCTTTTTTGAACGCATCCAAATATTCTCTAAAAAAAATCTAAATTTTAGGAACAAAAATTATATCTTTGAAAAGTCTCAAAACTTGTCACAAAGTACCCAATTTATGGTATCTTAATTAAAATACTGTCCAGTAGTTCACCATTATATTTTTGTATTTAACCTCTTATCATTGAAGTTAAATTACGAAAATAGGAGTAAAAAACCAAACCCTGTTCTGACAGTCATTGGAATCATTTAAAGATCATTAAAAAACGACCCAAACGTTTGATGTCTAAAAAACGCCAAAAAATAAATAAACAATTATCTTTGCGAGAAAATTGTCTACTTGCTCTTTATAACAAGAGATTCAATAATTCAGTATAAGTTAAAATGAGTTCATCTAAAAACTAAACTGAGACCTCACGACCCCCTATCTCCCCAATCCCCCTACCGATCCAGCTCATCTTTGGACTCATAAATTCTATTGACCTAAACTACGCGTATACCAAATTTATGAAGATCGGATACGATACTCAAGTTATCGTCGAACAAACATACAATTAAGATACAAACATACAAGCGCCAGGCTTCGCTCGTTCGGTCAATTACTATAGGTACATTTAAGGACTTACATCAAAGTAATCTGTATCTTTGCTGAGAGACATTTGGTTTTTGAATCCGTAAGGAGCAGCACATCCATCACAAGGAGAGATCAAGCTAGAAAACAAATATTGGAGATGTTTAATTATCGGTCGAATCCCCGACTGCAATGCAGAAGGGCGCATGTTCGATTCCCGCCTGGAACTCTGTGTTTAATTATACGTATGTATATGTATGTATTAGGGGTTAAAGTATGAAATTGCCGATTTGTACTGAAAATCTTAATTGTTTATTTTTTAAATTTTTATCAAATTTATTTAATCAAAATAGTTGCCATTATTATCTATACATTGCTGCCATCTAATGGGAAGGTTATTAATGCCTTTGCGATAGAACTCCGACGATCTAGACTGCACAAACTGTGTGAAAGCATTTTGTACTGCCTCCTGGGAAGAAAACTTCTTGTCACGTAGATAATTGTCCAAATCACGAAAAAAATGGTAGTCCGTTGGAGCAAGGTCTGGTGAATACGGAGGATGACGAATGGTTTCTAAGTGCAGTTCCTGAAGGGTCAAAATGGTTTCTCGTGCTGTGTGAGGTCTCGCGTTGTCGTGGAGCAATAATGGTGAAGATCGATTCATGAGTCGGGGCTGTTTTACTGCTAGTTTTGTCAACATGGTTCGGAGTTCGGCACAATAGACATCTGCCGTAATTGTTTGACCAGATCGAAGAAAACTATAGTGAATAACACCATGCTGAGACCACCAAACAGTTACCATTACCTTTTTATTGGTAAGTTTTGCTTTAGGACACTGTTGTGGCATTTGACCTGGGGTCAGCCATTGCATTTTTCTTTTCCGGTTATCATAAAGAATCCACTTTTCATCACATGTTACAATTCGATCCAATATTCCTTCATTTCTGTACCGGTTCAACAAGGCAACACAAGTTTCAACACGCGTTTCTTTCTGCAGATCAGTCAAATCATGAGGCACCCATTTTTCGTATTTTTTTATTTTATTGATTTGACGCAAGTGAGTCAATAAAGTGGGTAAGGTAACGTTAAACCATGCCGCTAATTCCTGGGTAGTTTGACTAGGATCGGCTTCCACTATCTCTCTTAATTCATCGTTATTCACCTGTGCGGTCTTCCTCGTGGCTCGTTCTTTAAGTCGAAATTTCCATCACGAAAGCGTTTAAACCAAAATCGCACGGTGCGTTCATTAGTAGACCCCTCTCCAAACGCAGCATTGATATTGCGGGCTGTTTCTGCCGCGTTAGTTCCACGTCGGAACTCGTATTCAAAAATCACTCGAATTTTCGCAGTATCCATCTTTCTTGTCTAAATTGAATAACAAAAACAATTGAAAGTCGATATTCAAATGTTTCACATTTTTTAAAAAAAGAACATCACAGAAACCATTTGAAAAAAGTTTCATTCGAAAACCTCAAACCATGAAGATTCTATGTCAATTCAAAGAACCTATTGCAATAAAACGGCAATTTCATACTTTAACCCCTATTACTTACTTATTATATCCGTTGTCTAGTCACCACAAAACAAGCTTTGTAGTTTATAGTATTATCAGATAAAGAAGAAACCCTTAATTATTTTTGAACAGGAAATGGCCAAGATTTAAAATAATTTACACTTACTTTTTCGGCAATGTAGAAACATACGGCATGACTAATTTATCAACAAATGATCCAAAACCTATTCTGAAGTTAGACGTCATATTTCTCATAGTAGCCGAGAGCAAACTGCCGAGTGTACTGAGCTTCTCTTTGTCATTCTTCATAGATCTACTCAAGTCCATAAGGTAGTACAAGTCAACTGGATAATCTTGAGCGCGGGAGTACGCAAACGATAACTTTTGCATTTGATCTGAAATTAAAGTGAAGTTAGGTATCACATTGTTACAAGAAGACTTAAAAACCTTCAAATTTTCTGCGACACTGTATGTCACTGCACTGTACTGTATAGTCACAATGATGACTTATCGTCATCTACATACGTCATTAATTAGACTTAAAAAATTGCCGTTACTCACTCTGTCTCAACTGCAGTTTAACGCGTTGTGGTTTCATCTGTACCAAGTTACCCCCCGCTCCACCGGCCGCCGCGCTACCAGATCCTGAGAACCCTGAGCTGCTTTCTTGATAACTCGATTCTTCGTAAGTGCCCGAGGCAATACCCATCCGACCTTTAGCTAAAAAGATAAAAAGATTTAGAGACCTTTAGCTAAAAAGATAAAAAGATTTAGAGACCTTAATATAATTGTGTAAACAAAAAAAGGTTTGCTGAAAATAGCCCGCGGTTATTACCTCTACTCAATTCCCTATTATACAAAGGATCGATAGATCTCTGATTGTCAGGGTTGAAGATGAAAGCTTCGTCGCACCCCCCGGTGCCGCCTTCCATCGCTGGGTTGAAACATCTCGGTCCATTGAAGTCTGAGGCGAAGCACCATGCGCAGCTGGCCGTCCTTATGCAATCGCTACAAGTGGTCTTGCTAGAGCAAGGGTTTTGGGCGAGGAGCTGCTCGGCGCGTTGTGCCGTGCAGGCGGCGAACAGGATCGCCCACACGCACGCTCGTAGTAAACTCGATCGTTGTATGTGCATTTTTGGTGTGTGTATTTTAATGAGGTTCAGATTAAGAACTAGAACAATAAATAATGTATGTAGTCGGAATGTATTCGATTCTTTAGGCCAGGAATATAAAAAGGAAGGTAGAAATTATGTGTTCTTATGATACGATATTGTAAACGCTTAGCAAAATCAACATCCATCTGCCACGGCTTCTTATCATTCCGGTATTACAGCGCTCAGTGGCCCGGAAATACGATTCAATCATAAACAGATCTAAAAATAAATCACGCAAACTAGAGACTGTCTTGTAGAAAACAAACAGTCGTGTAGCATTTTGTGAAAGGAAAGCTTTTATTTAAGATTAGGGTCGGAGTTCTGTTGTCAAGGGCGAACATTTATTTCTTCTTTTGAATACGTCGGAAACAAATTATGGCTTAGGGCAACTTTTCTTTTAATGTTTGGCAACAAAAAGATCTAGGGAGGGAATGAGGACAATCTGTCATCAACTTTTCAAGTAGCAAATTTTTGAGTGAATAATAACAATGTTTATGTTAGAAAATAAAGAGTACGAATAAATTTTGACGACTATCTCAGTGGTGACTAGAGATACACATCTAGTCATCACATCACATCACTGAAAGCGTATTAATAACGAGCCATAAATAGACGTGATAGTATCAGTGGATTAACGACATGCTACCTGTGATATACCTACCTACGTTGATGATATGTAAAACTGTCAACCACATCTATAGTGGTCAGAAGAATATTTGTAAAGACAGATGGTGAACAGTGGGCGTCGCGAATATAGAAAGGGCCGCCTCCTACGCACCTATGTTATATCGACAAGGCAAACTAAAGCTACAAAAAAATAATTTGAATGGAAACAAAATTGAATAGCCTTAGGGACAATGGTTATTAATTTTAATGAACGGAACGACTATTTATGTGCAGAGATAATATTACTGAACACTATTGCAATACTTTCAAGCACAGTTCAATAAATGAGTTTGTTTTAAAAATAGCAAAAGTTAGAGAAATACCTGTCTGAACTTCGATTTTTTTTGTAAATGTAATAGCCGACGAAGCGGCTCGCCTTCAAATTAAAACCTCTTTGGTTTAGAATTTACAACAAAAGTCTTGGCGAATGTTCTTATCACAGTTACGGCTGAACTGATTCACATTTCGTATTATTTTCACAACAGTCACTTTAAACATCAATGACAAGTATCCCTGTAATATTTAAGGATAATTGTACCTAATATTTATCGCACGTAAATGCACTGTACCTACGATGTGCAATTTAAGATATGTTTATGTATCACAAGAGCACCATAAAAGAGGGCAAACAAAGCTTTTGGACACGACGATAGATAATTGATGATAAGAGAAAGTAAAATACTGTATTTTTGTCTTTTTCGCGGCAGTATTGTGTAATTATTTGTTACGAAAACTTCGTATATTTTGGAAGTGCGGTACGGAGCGCGCGACTTGCGCCCGCGCCGGATACACGCGTGACTAATTGTACAGAAAATAACTTCGTCAGCGAGTGATACAGCGAGCGCCGCAGTCATCGTTTTTTTCTCGGAACCAATAATCAATGCATCATACAAATGAAAACAATTCTAAATTATGCTCAATTTTTAAGTGTAAACTTTACGTACTATTCGATTTACTATTTAATTCTCGTATTTGTGTCAAACACACATCACATCATCGCTTTAAGTCTATCCCTGACCTACTTTAAATTAAAGAGCTATAAATAACCATCAGTGCTTAACAATAATGCTTGTTAAATTGTTCACAACCCTAAAATTGCAGCAGACTATCGTACTCACGTTTATTTTAGTCTCATCTCAAAATTGTACATATACCTACTTCAAAATAAGCTCCGAAGTCACATTTTCGTAGTTGATCAGCGACCTCATTCCGAGTAAATTGTAAAAACCGGTGTTTCTCTGTAGGTCGCACATATTACGTCATTAGGCACCGGTCGATAATGAAGCGATGATTCAAACCTTGCTTACATGATCATTGATCATCTACGTACATTTTTTATAGCTGAGCTATTCGATGGCCTTACCTGCATGATCAAATGCCAGTCTTACCAATTTATGAATAACAACCTAATCCTTATTATCTATGTATCCTACTAAAATAATATAAAGGCTTTTCGTGACGAAAAGTAGGTATGTTACATCTTCACGGGAAAACTACTGAACAGATTGTGGTGAATCTTGGTATGTAGAGACCAATGGAAATATGTAATAACCTAAGCTTTTAATTTCGATAATTTCCGAGAATTTTTCGGGATCGGGATACGTACTACTTGGGTAAACGGGACACAAACGCTACTAAGTTACATTAATGTCTACCTTTAAAAAAAAAGTTTTTAATTTAGTTTTTTATATATGAAAGGTACTACGATCGTAGAAAGAGATAATTGCCACCGTCACATCTCGTTATTACATTTTAACTGCTAAACGATAAGCCATTAGATACCTAACCTTATAAGAAGCTTAACGGGAACTACCTAGCATGCATTTTTTTAGCTGGGACAGAAGCCAGTTTCCTTTTATCGATGATAACGGTAGAGGGGTGGACGGAATGGGTCATTGCCCGCTCCCGGTCGCCTTAGTGAGCTTGCGCACTCGCCCTTATTAAAACTAAAGCCGGGTCGGGACATAAAAGCTCGTTTTGAGCATCTACCTATATGATACCAAACATAAAATCAATATTGTGCACACATGCGGCGTATAGCCTAACTAGCTGCGCCCCGCAGTTTCACCCGCGTAAGTCCCGTTACCGCGGGAATATCGGGATAAAAAGTAGCCTATATGTTATTACCGGTATCCAGCTACCTATATTCCAAGTTTCATCGCAAACGGTTCAGTAGTTTTTGCGTGAAAGAGTAACAAACTCACATACATACAAACTTTCGCGTTTATAATATTAGTAAGATTATTGGGTATCCGTATTTATCCATATTGGATTATTTCGTTTTACCTGAGCCTTGATTAGAATAAAGGTGAAGGTATTGGGGATTTTTCGGATTTTAGTAGGTTTATCGGCTTATCCCTTTTACTTTTTCAATCAGTAAAAACGTGAAGCAAAATGAGGCTAAGCTCCATGACTATGACATTAGCGTAGTTATACATGTTAAAAAGGTGCCTTATCTACCTCTAAGTCCTAGTATGATGTAATTAATTAGTTAACTTTGATTGACAATTTAATTCGGTATGTAAAGGAAAAATAAAGTATCTTGTTTATATTTTTATATGAAAGCATATGTTATTTTAAGAAACTAATTTAGTTTTTTTGTAATTTAGATCGGTAGTTTTTTTATATAATTTTAAAAAATATTATGTTGATGACGTCATAACGTCACAAAATGTACAATTGTACAACCAGGTATCATACGGCTAGATAAACCCCGATAATGTACGATCTGTTAATTGGAGTCCAGGGTCTGGACCCGTACAAAAAAGTATAATCGCCGGTAATAACCACGTTATGTCAAAGCAGCTATGCAATGCAATTAGTCTTTGAATTAAGGAGTCCAGGGTCTGGACCCGTACAAAAAAGTATAATCGCCGGTAATAACCACGTTATGTCAAAGCAGCTATGCAATGCAATTAGTCTTTGAATTAAGGTTTCTCGAGTTTTAACAGTATGTGTTTTCCAATGTACTGCAGATGGCGTGCCGCCACAAGCCTAGTAATAGTAAGAACATACAAATTAAGTAAGCTTTTCTAAATTTTAACCTGGGAACTTAAGTTCACATAACTACATTGATTAGAGTAGGGGCACGATGGTAATGCATAGGGTGTTGTTTCTAATTTTACCAGGAACATTGAAATTTGGAAGGATACCCATTTCAATTTTTACAAGGTGTTAGACAGGCAGCCCTAAATATTTAAAGTATTGCCTACAATGGAGATGTTTGCAGGTTCAACTCCTACCAAGAACAAATGGTTGGAGTGTTTGTACCTTTTTTAATATACTTTGACGGTGTTAGTCTAGCTAGTAGATACTTTGACTTTCATGATATGAGTATAGTGTGATTTAAGGTGCACTAGTCACTGTCAATATGTATTTTCTATGAATTCAGAAGACATTCAGCCTTTTCAGTTTGCAAGTTTTATTTATGTGATCTATTCTATCTGATGTATAGCACTTAATATATTTCCTGCTATCCTGGCTGCTTTATTTAGGGCTAAATTATACAATCAGTTGTACAGCCACCACAACACCACTTAAAATTGTAGGGGAACTTAAATTATAGAGCAGCTTTTAAATTTAAAATTAGAATGGAAATTTTTGAGTTTGAAAGCTGTTAATTGTTTAGGTAGAACTCAAATTTTGAGTACATTGTTTCTGTATTCAGCCGTTAGAGTGTTATCATTTTGAAAGCTTGACACAAATTTGTTCAGAAAATTGCATAAGTAACAGTGGTAAATACTGGGTTTCCTTTGTGCATATGTTGACAAAACAATTTATACAATTACATATATTGGATAGAATACACTATGGACAAACCCCTCATAGGTACTTCCAAGGCATAGTTGAAAATGTATACAGCTCTATCCTAATCTACCTATGTATGATTGATAACTCAGAATCAAGGTATATACTCTAACATGCAGTAATATAAAAACCTCTATAAATAGTAAAGCTGTATAGGCTTGAAGGTACTGCAATAGGTAGCTAATCACCTCACTATTTACTTTACCCATTTGCAAATGGATTTTGAACACAAAATAATTGATAGACTACAAAAGTAGGTAAGAAGTAAAAGTACGTTTCAACACTTTGAGCGTTAGCGATTATTTTATACATACAGCATTATTTCTACTTCTTACTAAGTGTAAGTGCTTTTAATCTGCATCAAATAGAATAAAATTGAGATATCAGGTCGAGCCCGTGGGTTGCTCATCCCACAACCAACATGTAAAAAACACTTTGTTCGTAAAAGAGTTAATTGATTATTGAACTCACCAGTCTTATTACTTTGTTATAGTTCCATTTTTTTGGAATATGAAAGAAGAAATTCGAGAAATTTATATTTTTCAACTAAAAATGCAAGAAAACAGTACCAAATGCACCAATCGTAAAGTTTTGACGTTATGGAATGAATGAAACTGTTGATGATTCATTTTTGTTCATTCTTTTTTTTTCGAGTCTTTTTTTTTACTCTGTGGCGCGGGCGGTCTCACACTAGTAGTATTTTTTAGTAGTATTCCAGTCAGTAGAAGAAATCGAAAACTCTCCGAGACGTGTCTCTGACAGCTGATTGAATGACAGAAAACTGAACGCACCCTATGGTATCCAATAAAAATCGATTATTTTTGTTACGTTGGCTCACTTAGCGTGATCAACCAATGAGAATCATTCCGAGCCTTTCCTCTGTCCTCCTCAGAGAATATGGCCGACATTTTGATATTGCTGTCATGAAGATTTTTCAGTGACAATTTTTAACTTTGTAGTTCTTCATGCACGGTTTTTATGTTCCATTATTGTATTATTTTTTAATTGCTTAGACAGTGTTTAGTGTAAGCTATTTTATTTTAAAAAAATATGGCAGCTGATCGTGAGATTGCTGCTGAAGACAGCATCAGAGTGGTATGCCGATTTCGGCCACTCAATGACTCTGAGGAAAAGGCTGGCTCGAAATTTATTGTGAAATTCCCATCAGGACCGGACGATAACTGCATTTCGATAGGGGTATGCAATGTTTTATTTATTTTTTCATGTTGCTTTCCCCTATCATCGCCCTAATTTAGATCATGATGACTAATACATTGCAAGTTGTTCACCTGCTACGAAATGGCCTTTCTTTTCTATTCCGCTTCGATGGTTATGATTATGAACGCGTAAATTTCAAGAATCTTACCGAATTTGTGTGTGCAAGCCGACATTTGCCTCTTTGTTTTGTAAAAATCAATACAAAAACCTACTCGACCTTGACCCAAGATTCCTGTAAGACTTGATCGTAATTGTTTACATAAGATTTCCTTACATAGTCATAAACTGCAACCAAAATAGTATACACTTACTTTCCTTGTACTGATATCATAGTATACTTGAGGTGGCACCTACCTACTTTCAATCCATCTCCTGTTCTATTTACCTACCTACCTAGCTAATACTTTATCAAATCTTGATCCAATTGGTCCAATGTCTATTGGTACCAGAACTTGTCAGGCGAAATATGAAGGCTGCAATAGTCTTGCCTACCTGTAAGAAATTCAGAAATCCTATTTTAGATCTGACATAAGATTTATAAGTGCCCCTGTGCAAAATATCAGTGAATATGCCTTTTTATTAATCAATACTCTTTGAAATAACCAGTGAACCGATTTTCTGAGATTGCAATGGAACTTCGATGTGATGAATAGCTGGAGATCTGGATTAACATATAGGTTTTTTCTTATCCCCATTTTCTTGCAAGATCAATAAGTCCTTGGGGTGGGCCACAGCTAATATTAAATTTAAAACTAAAAAATTTAATTATGAATTTTTATTTCAACACAGGTTTCTTTTTATCCTAATTCCGAATCCCAACTTATGGTTTTAAATTAGATCACCATTAGTCCTTCACTTCTTTTTGAACTATAGATGTATTTTAAATTCTTAGGTATTTAATTTTATTAATTAATCCTATCATAATATGTAAATCATTTTGTACAAACTGACTTGTTTATGTATACATAGCAAAGGCTATTGACATGATTCTGTTAATGTTAATCTATTCCTAGTATGCATGAATTATGTTTAGGAAATTTTCTTAATGCAAATGACATCACAGCCTCATAACTAGGAGTGATTCATAAAACTCATGCATGATACACTTAATACTAAACTGAAACATCGGTATTAATGCTAAGGATAGATATTACACGCTATAAATATTATAGTTTATGACTGATTTGCATACTAAAAGTTCTTTTTTTCTTACAATTTTAGATTTTGTACTGTCAAAATCTTAGATCAAAAATGTAAACAAAATCCTTTTTTTTAAATCCTTATTTCTAAATTATCCTTTCTAAGCAAATCTCAAACCTATAGATTTGCTTAGAAAGGATAATTTAGAAAATCATATTGGATTAAACTGCAGGACATGCCTCATTATTGAAATTTTCTGTTCTTGTGTATACGCTACGGCTGATGAGCTGACTGACAAATTGAGTCATTCTAAACTTTACTCTCAATGGCTCTTGCCTAACATCACCAATTTTCTTAACAATGCGCAGTAACTACTAAACTTTCTACTTCCTTTTACACTTATTTATTTACCTACTTCATGTAAAATAATTATTATGCAATCAAATTCTTTTGCACAGTCTGTTTAATCTGTTGATCATATAACTAGGCGGGTAGGTTTTCTAAATAGTCAGAAAACTTCAATAAAAGACAGTACACTAAAAAAAATAGTTTTATGTAGAATGCCTTTATGTTTAAAATAAATCAGCTTATTGATTTGTTATGCTGTTGAGTTTATTACAGAGTTTATATGACGCTATAAACTGGAAGTTAACTATGATTCCAATAATTTCGTACTTACACTACTCTTATGATTTGTAGGGCAAAGTATACTTGTTTGATAAAGTATTCAAACCAAATGCGACTCAAGAGAAGGTATACAATGAAGCGGCTAAAAGCATTGTATCTGATGTCCTGGCTGGATATAACGGAACCATATTTGCGTATGGACAGACCAGCTCCGGCAAGACACATACCATGGAGGGTGTCATAGGTGAGTGACCCTTTAATAATAAAAAAAAACATGAGTGGAAACTGGAGTATTGTAATTATAATTTCTTTTGTGTTATTGTAGGTGATCCAGGGAAACAGGGTATTATACCAAGGATAGTAAATGATATATTCAATCACATCTATGCAATGGAAGAAAACCTTGAATTTCACATAAAGGTGTCATACTTTGAAATTTATATGGACAAAATCAGAGATCTACTAGATGGTTTGTATTACATATCTTGTTAATAAAAATAATTGATAGATTAATACCCCTATGACTCTATGAGTATGTGAACTTACAGAGAAGTAGTTTTTAATTTAGTGTATTTTTTACAGTGTCTAAAGTAAACCTTAGTGTGCATGAGGACAAAAATAGGGTTCCATTCGTAAAGGGTGCTACAGAACGTTTCGTGTCGAGTCCAGAAGAGGTGTTTGAAGTCATAGAGGAGGGGAAATCAAATCGTCACATTGCTGTCACAAGTATGTATACAATGCAGACACATTATAAATGTTATATTGCATATTTTCAGTGATTTAACATTTTTCGTCTTCTCACAGACATGAACGAACATTCGTCTAGATCTCACTCAGTCTTCCTCATTAATGTAAAGCAAGAGAACTTGGAAAACCAAAAGAAACTATCTGGAAAGTTGTATCTTGTGGACTTGGCTGGTTCTGAAAAAGTATGTTTTAGTTTAGACTTCCTCTCTTTCTTTTCTCATAGATTCACATTTACTTTGAAAAGTGACTGCCAAAGATGCATTCATTGTCTGTCTAACGATTTTTTCATTTGTAGGCTCCATCTTAGGTTTAACGTCTAGTCTTGAACATTTCTTTTTTTCAATATTTTTGTTACAAGTCGACCGCCTTTTGATGGGTACGAGTAATATAACAATGACGTTCGAATTTTGAGTTATATTTTCTAAAGGTATCTGAGTAATTTCCTAATAGTTTGACTACGAAACATAAGAAACACGAGTTTCATACGGTTCGAGTTTGATACGTTCTTTTTTATCTTAAAAAATAAGCTTCACTATCAGGCGGCCTTTATCCTTCTAGTCTCTAATAGAATCTAGTCCAGTTCTGTGCTTACAATACTGTTTCTCTAGGTATCAAAAACTGGTGCTGAAGGTACTGTGCTAGATGAAGCTAAGAACATAAACAAGTCTCTGTCAGCCCTCGGGAACGTGATATCGGCACTAGCGGACGGCAACAAGTCCCACATACCGTACAGAGACTCCAAACTGACCCGTATCCTACAAGAATCGCTCGGCGGTAACGCTCGGACCACAATCGTGATCTGCTGTTCCCCGGCCTCCTTCAACGAGAGCGAAACGAAAAGTACACTCGACTTTGGTAAAAGGTAATTCATTTACAGCCTTATATTCTTTTTCTTTTCGTATAGTGGTGTGGCTCACCTAGTGTTGGAGTTGTTCAGATGGGCTATTCTCGTATTGAGTTAATTTATAATATCATTGCAGTCAGTCTTTAATTTCATGTTTGACAAGTATTATTTCACATTTTTCTTACTTACGCTTACGACTTACGCGGCTAAAACAGAGGGGCACAAGTAGTCGTTTATAAGTAAGGGAACTTATTTAAGTTTAAGTTAGTATTAAGTTTAAATATTACTATAAAGCACACAAATCTTTTTATATTTTTTAAGTTTGAAGTAAAAATGTATATATATGCCTGTAATAGCTTGCTACACGTGGTGAATGACGTCACAATAGCCAAACAACAACAACAACAAACGTATATAGATTGTCTCGCCCTTTTACTACACCTGCGCAATCGACGTGCGCAGTACCACATACGAAAGTATTTATTACTGGGCCTCTACTTCAATCCTACAGACGAACGAAAGCATAGTAGGCATTATGACAGATTTTCTTTCTCGATTACAGTTTTATTTTTCGTTCGTCCGGTCGTTCGTAAAGTAGCTATCCTGGCTTACCCGCTACTTTGCTCATCAAACTTCAAGGATTTTTAGATAAGACGACCTTCTAAAAAATCTCATAAAAACTGAGTAGATTTTAGGTCCCTTTTACTGACCGACGGAGACGTCTAAAATGTAGCACGCACTCTTAAAAGATTGAAATGCGACATTGGGGCAAGTTCCATAGTGGCACAGTACATAGAAGGCCTGGGGCACAGCAGTATGGGAACTACCTACAAATGCTCAAAAACGGCTCACTCACATAAACACGCGCGTCCAAGAGCCCCTAAGGGGGTTTCGCGTAGATGTCAGCACTGAGTGCCGCGTCACGACGAGTGTACACGTTTGTGTGTGCAGTTTTCATACTGCTCCCTCTATGTACTGTGTTAGTGGTTACTCCGTAAATTTTCCGAGACAAGAACAATTCAGCTTGATGCTGCTTAGCCGAAGGGAAAGAAATTGGAATCCTACGGACCAGCAATACTAATAAGATTGTTGTTTATTTGAATATTTGAGGAATTGAATTGAGGAGATTGCATTTTGACCATTATATTTCTTTGATAGAGCGAAAACAGTCAAGAACGTTGTATGTGTCAATGAGGAACTCACCGCTGAGGAATGGAAGCGTCGATATGAGAGAGAAAAGGAGAAAGTGGCGCGGCTCAAGGGCAAGGTAACTCCCTTTTTATTGATATTTTATAGACATTTTCACTTGTACGACATTTACATGGGAAACACGACAAACACATTTACAAAAAGTAAACAATAAAAAAGAATGACCGGGTTTTTTTATCCAGATTTCGTAAAATATCTTAACAATGAATTGTATACTTACATTTGTTTGGAGATAGGCAGACTGAGATAATACAGCTTTTTTATTTGGCGGACCTATGCAGGCAAAACCGCGGTGCAAGATAACCCTCTATCATCACCAGTTCAGACGCGAATAGCTATTACGGCTTACAATATCATAGATATAAAAATTATAACTTATTAAATTCATAATTGGTTAACATAGTTACATTTTTCCGGGTTTTAATCGCTTATTTATTATTGTACCTCAACGATCGTTATACAACCCGGTATATATAAGTATATCAATAAGTATACTTATAACTTTTTTCAATACATTAAATTCGCGGACGCAATTTAACTTGGTGTAGCGTAAGCCCTTTTACATCCATGCGCATATCTTAAAGGAAAATAAATTGCTCTCGTGTAGACCTAAATAGTTTAAAACAAATGACTGCTGTAAACTACGCATGACTTTTGCAGGAAAAACAAAAACAAATACTTAGAACTATATTATCCTTTGGTTTTCCTGCTATCCTTTTTCTTTCCGTTTATGGTCATAGATTCTAAAAGCAGATCGGATCGTATTCTTATTTGTTTTATCTCATGGTGGTACATTGATCTCAACCAGCATTAGATATTATGACAACAGAAGGAAGACAGTTACCATCACTGTTGTAACGTTACCACAAACTCAATGATGCTTTTGACGTTATAATCGTTATAGCGCCCGCATCAATACTTATTTAATTTGACGTAACAATATTTTCAGCGCTGGACCAGAGGAACAAGGAATAACTAACTATATTCTTGAGATATCATTTTAAGTACTAGTACATAATATCTCAATGTGTTGGGACAAACGAAATGTGGAAATAAGATATTATAACTTCAATAATTGTTTATATTTATTTAATTTACTTATAGTTTTTTCACATAAATAAAACAGCACGTTATGCTGCCCGCATTTTTATATGCGTTAGTCTCCAACCCGTAGGAAAATCGGATAAATTAACTTATATGCAGTGATTTCTTTATTGTTATACCAGCTTCATCACAATCAGTTTAATAGTTTTTCGGAGTTACGGGTTAACAAGCTTCGTCTTGTTCTTATGAATGATATTTGCCAATCATTAACTGTTCCTGTGTTAAACTTGTTCAAAGTTGCTACATTATTTTGAATTGAATTGAATTAAACTATTTATCTCGTATAGGTGGAGAAATTGGAAGCGGAACTTAACCGCTGGCGTTCAGGCGAGACGGTGCGTCTGGAGGAACAAGTCAACTTGCAGGAGATCGAGGCCGTCACTCCTGTCACCTCCTTCATTGAGGAGAAACCTCCTGTACCGGTTAGTTATATATAAGCTAATGTTGTGTCTTCTCTCATCTTTGCGTGTTGTAGCGATGTTCTCGGTTGTATCCTACTTGGGAGCCTGGGGTTCGCTGAAACCACAAATTACTAGCAGTCGGTACAGTATGTACTGCAAATAGATTTGGCAATATTTATACGGTCGGCCAGGCAGGCTGACTTCAACTCTTTTTTATGACAGATATATTGTTTAGCACAATGTAACTGTACCATAGCCGAGGACACGTTCACGTTGCAAGACTTCAAGCTTGTAGTTTTGGTGGTATAGCGACAACTGAGCTACAGTTACCTTAATAATGATGATTGTGTCAGCCGGTACCAGTGGCAATATCATCGATCGTAGTAGACGACGTCGCGATGCAGGCCAAGCTAGAGGGGCTGTACCAACAGCTGGACGACAAGGACGAGGAGATCAACCAGCACTCGCAGCTGGTCGAGAAGCTGAAGGAGCAAATGATGGAGCAGGAAGAACTCATTGCTTGCACAAGGTAGGTACAAAAATATGACATGATTTGTTTCAGCAAGAATATAACATAATAACTCTTCTTTGCATACAAATGTTATTATGTTATATTGCATTTGTGTAAAAACAAATAATTGTACTTAGTCCCGATTTCGTGTGAATATCGAGATCATAAGTAGCTTATGTTACTTCCCGATAATGTAGCTTTCTGTTGGAGAAAGAAGTTTTGCAATCGGTCCAGTAGTTTTGGAGCCTTTTCATTACAAACAAACAAATCATTCTCCTTTGTGTTGTTTGCAACACAAGGTATGGATTCCCAATGTGGAGACTAGCCCTCGTTTATAAAATAAAACTAAATTATCGCTATATTAGTTAACTACCTGCGCCCTGCGGTTTCACCCGCGTAAATCCCGTTTCCGCTGAAATATCGGCATAAAAAGTAGCCTATGTGCTATTCCGTTATCCAGCTACCTATATTCCAAGTTTCATCGCAATCGGTTCAGCGGTTTTTACGTGATTCAGTAACAAACACATATATACACATACTCACAAACTTTCAGCTTTATAATAGCATAGAATAGCATGTTAGACTAAGTTTTTTTGTACATACTTCCAATGAAGAAACTTATTTGTATTTATATTATTAAATTCATATAACATGATTTCATTCAGCAAAAATAAAACTTCACAAATAAAAGAGGTGCACTACCTTATAATTACGTACGTATTTATAATTATTAGATTCGTTTATTTCATCTTTGTTCCAAGGATATTTCTTACTAGCTTCGTAAATCTTGATTCCTAGGGTATTTCCGGATAAAAATTAACCTATGTATTATTTGAAACATAAACTTACTGCTGTGAAACAATAATTAACATGATCTATAAGTACCTATATTTTAGTGTAGTCCGGGTATGTTTATACGTATTTGCAATATAAATTGTCTATTAAAGCATTCTGTTGTCTATATCCATGGACAAGTTACTTAATTGTGGCGAAGCGCTAAATAAGTAGACTTATGTACATTATTCTAAAATAATTATCTAATACTAGCTGCGCCCCACGGTTTCACCTGCGTAAGTCCCGTTCCCGCGGGAATATCGGAATAAAATGTAGTCTATGTGTTATTCCCGGAATCCTGCTACTTATATTCAAAGATTCATCGCAATCGGTTCAGTAGTTTTTGCGTGATTGAGTAACAAATATCCAATCACACACACTTTCACATTTATAATATTAGTAGAATTAAGCATGTATGTCAGTAGGAAACGTTTTCGTTCGTTTTTTTATTGCTGGTATATGTCTATTCAGTAGCACAAAACCCCTGTAGAAAAATAATAGAAATGAATTGCAATTCATTGTATTGGTTATCTTATCACGTGATCGATATTGACGTCGTTTTACTATTTGCATGTTTGATTTCTCTTTCCGATATGGTTAAAAATAAAATGTTAATGCGTTCACTGTTACAATTAAATTTTCTATACTTACTGATTTTTTTTGTACGCATTTCGTTTAAACCGTTTTTTTATTAAAAGTATAATAAAAAGTAAAGTATAATACACTAATAATTTATTAACGGGAAATAGTTCTTGTTTGTAAAGAAAATGCCCAGAAACTACTGATTGATACTAATATTGAGTAACATACATACCTACACGATGTTTTTTAATTCCTTTGAAAACGACACTTAAAAAAAAGAGAGTTAAACGGAACACTCGCGCTACTAGTTATAAATGCTGATTTAATTTATAGAATTATTTGTGTCGGTATTTTTTAAGGTATATTGTATCCATGTTTGTCCAATTTTCAACTGCTATATTTACAAGACTGAAGTATTGTGATAGTAAAATGTAATCGTATGGAACTACCTCATATCGTGTCTCTTTGCTGCGTGAATTAGGTTGGCGTCAATTCTAGATTACCCAAGTACCTACTAAATGTTTGTCGTCTTCTTATCTGGCCGATGTTCCCGTTTACATTCCTCTCGGGAGCTTGGGGTACCCTAAAACCCCAAATTATTTGGGGTCGGCACAGTAGGTAAGTCATTATTGACTAAACCTACTGCAAATGGATTTGGCTCTCTGAAAACTCGAACTCGCTCTGTGAAAACTCGTGGTTAGCTAGTATTCCCTAGATCACTTAGTCGCCTTTAACAACACCCAAGGGAATAGATTGGAAGATGGGCACACGTCCTACTAAACCTTACTAAATTCGTATGTGCATAAAATATTTTAAAACACGCTACGACTGCGACTGTGATTGTAGACGCGACTACGAAGCGCTGCAAGGCGACATGAACCGCATCCAGCAGGAGAACGAGGCCGCCAAGGAGGAGGTGAAGGAGGTACTGCAGGCGCTCGAGGAGCTGGCCGTCAACTACGACCAGAAGTCGCAGGAGGTGGACAGCAAGAGCCGCGAGTGTGACCAGGTCTCCGAGGAGTTGCAGACTAAGCAGGTACGTACCACATACACACATAGGTACATCTTTTAAGGCCGAAGCCCTCTCCACCCTTCGATAAGAGCCCCCCCGGGCTGAAAACCAGCGTTATGGAGCGTTATATATTTAATAGATACAGACCATTATGAGATTAGAAAATAGAGTAACCATATTTCTACTACATAATACTTAATTTACCTAATTTCCCTCGTGTAGAGTGCGTTAGCCAGCGCGACGGCTGAGCTGCAGCAACTACGTGATCTCTCCGCTCATCAACGCAAGCGTATCGCCGAGCTTCTCACCAACCTACTGCGGGACCTGGCCGAGATCGGCGCCGCCGTCGGGGGCTCCGAGCTGGACTTCAAACTGAACGTGGACACCGTCGGGAAACTGGAGGAGGAGTTCACTGTCGCACGGCTGCATATCAGCAAGATGAAGAGCGAAGTTAAGAACATTGTGCAGCGTTGTCACTCACTTGAATCTGCTAATATTGATGCTAACCAGAAGGTAAGTAAACTACTTTAGTTTTAAGTTTTGTTTATTTTCTAAATAATGCCAAATGAAAAAGATATTCTGTGCTAATTTAACGATTGTCCTATTTTCATCAAAATTAGTTATTTGTCAGGACCAGAATTAATTATTGAAAGAGACCCAACTGCCTTGCGATAGTTTACTAATTTAAAGTTTTCAGAACTTGAATTTGACGTCAACTTTAAGCTTTGACTTTGACTATTGCTACCCATATCGGTGAAGAAACTCTGTGTCAAAGAAAGTAGGCAAAATATGTGCACCAAACCAGGTTCTATTGTAATCGGTTCCCAATGTTTTGTGTGACTGAGCAACAATCAAATTGCAAATGAAATGAGCGGGTAACAGAACAACGACGTTCTAAATTTGAGTCATCTTTTCAAGGCCGTCTGGGCCAACATAAATTCTCTTTCATCTGTTCTACTCTCCTCCTCCTTTCTCCTTCTAGTCTCCAATAGAGATCAGTGCAGATGTACGTTACGCAAGTTTATTGTTTAAGTAAATAAAGTTTTGAGTAGAGGTGTGTATGTGTACCTAGATCGAGGAGTACGAGCGGTCGCTGGGCGAGTGCCGGCTGCTGATCTCGCAGCACGAGGCACGCTGCGCGTCGCTCGCCGAGTCCATGCGCGAGGCGGAGAACAAGAAGCGGCAGCTGGAGGAGGCCGCCGATGCGCTGCGGGAGGAGTGCGCGCGCTTGCAGGTTACTTGCGGCCTTTACTACAGATGTCTCGTGCCTCTACGGCACACCAGCCCTCTGCACAGATACTCTTTCTGTGCTTGAGCAATGAATATTCTGTTAGTGTAGCAAAAAAAATGTTTAGTGTTAAATTAGTGATGTATGCCACTCGAATACAGCCCCCAAATAATTTCGATATTTTGGCGTGTTTGTGTTTTATCTATAAAATCATAAATAAGAAAAGTTCTGAACCTTCGCGAATATTTTAAAATTCATTCAGTGAATTCGCAAAAGTAGATTCAAGTATTTCGTGCTGGCATTTTGTTAAAATAATCCGGTTATTTTTTCTATTTCTATTTATATTAGATCTATTTTACATGAGATTCTATTGATCCTAATTAAGAGGAGATACAATTTCGCTCTTTCCATCGTAATGCGAGCAGTTGTAAACTAGTTTACTTTTAACCTCTCCCTGGCCTTGTTGAAGTCAAGGTGCGTTTACGAATACAACAACATTTTATCACCCATTCAGTAGGTACCTGGTATATTATTGGAATATTCGAGCTATAGGCATTTACGATGACTGTAAAATTGATGGTCTGACTGACGTGAAACGTTTTACGATCATATTATGGGATTGACAAACTATGGCTCATTTGAATAGAATTGACAAACTATGGGAAGTGCATTCATGCATATCCCATTCTTTTGATCAAGTGGATTTGAACCTGTGACGAATTATGTTGTTATTATTATTGCTGGTAATAGTAAGTAGTCTCTAGATATTTATTGGATATTACAAGATTGTAACAACGAATTTGCTTAGTTTGCTTAGGTTAAACTTAACTATTGGGTTCAACCAGAAGTGCAACTGCGATCTACTCAGCCCTAAGGGTTGATTTGATGGCCACAATTTTGAAACCCTGTTAATATCGTTATTAACATGCCAGTACCACTTGACCAGTAAGTCGTCGTGTTAGTTCCTCATTTGTTCGCCTAAACGACGATTTATGTTAAACGGCGCCGTATCAATACCATGGCGGAGACGTATTTTTTTGTTTGAAGAAAGCGCAGACGTAAAACGTCCGTCGCGTTCTCATTAGAACGGGTCGTACTTTTTTTCATACAAAAAAGCTCGTACTCGCCACGGCACGATATGGCGCGATCTAAAAAAAAAGTATGTTTTATTGCAGCAAAACAAACTACATACTAACAATTAACAAACAACGTAAAGCAACTTAACTTAAAGGAAAATTCGTTAGGATGAGGGTACTTATGGATAGTGTCGACGATGGCATTTACACTAGATGAAATCTGTGTCGTGGATGTCAGAAACCATAGATCATCGTATAACTGGCTCATGGTTAGCAGTGGTAATGCACGGTGTGTTCCTAAAGTGCCGTATGTATCGTATAGGCGGCGGAGCGGGTGCAGCTGGCGGCGGCGGAGCAGCGCGCCGACTCGCAGGTGCGCGGCGCGCTCGAGGCTCAGCTGGAACAGCTGCGCGCCGCGCACGCCACGCAGCTCGCCGGACTGCGCGACGAGCTCGCCGCGCTGCAGCGACACCACCAGGAGCTCAAGGAGTCAGTACCTACCTCCATATTACAACACCTAATCGCTGGTATTAGACCCTCGTTAAGTTTACGGTGGTTCGTTCGGACTAGGTCCACCTAGTTGTTCCACACGTGAACCCTGGGTAAAGCCAAAGCTAGCCAGGCCACCGCAATGGTAAACCAATCGTTCAGTGATCTAGGCTGGTCGAGACAAGTCAGACACTTGATCTGCTTTCTTTCATTCGTGTCTCGTGTGTGAGATAGTAACCGAACACTACTGTGTATCAAAAGTAACTTTGAATGGTTTATTGTAAGTAAATGTATAATAATGCATAAATGTCCGGTTGCAGCACGTACCAGGAGCTGTCGCTGGCCCGCCAGCAGCTGCAGGACGACTACGAGAAGCTGAAGCGCGAGGAGGCCGACAAGTCCGCCAAGCTGAAGGAACTCATGTTAGTGTCGCGCTCGCCACGGCACCCGCGCCGGCTAGACAAGGCCGAGAAAGAGGTCGCCAACCAGCAAATGCTGATCAAAGACGACGACGATAACTCCTACAGAGACTATATCCTGTCTCCAAAGAGAGAGAAGCTAGGGTTCGACTTCGGCTATGGGTTCGACCCCGGGTTCGAGAAAGCCGCTGTCGTTGAGGAAAAGTCGCTCTCGGCACTCCCCAAGTCCCTCGCCCGCCACACCTGCAACATCCACCCCCTCCAATTACATCTGCTCATATCCGTCACGATGATCCTCTTGACCCATCGCTACCCGCAGATCGTTGTTTTGGTTTGAGCGTTCATTATTTTGACCTCCTAAGGACGTACCCTAATAGCGCTGTTTCCTTACAAATGTACTCTCCTAAGTAAAAAAACAATATAATTTTCTTCATAATATTGTTGCTGTACACATGTCCTTGTCATTTATTTTAAGCTTTTGGTTTCAGTCACATTTTATTTAGTAATTCGTTATTAGAAAATAAAAAACATACGATAGGGACATGTGTGTACACCAAAAGTATTTGAAATGATTGCTCTAGACTACAATCAATGAATGCCCTGTGCATTGATTCTTCAAGTATAAATAATTAGTGATATACATTTGTATTGACATAACACTGATAGGATACGCGCCGAGTTCGTAGTGACTTGGATCTCCGCACTTCAGACGATCTTAGTTGCAGTGCCTTTTCAATATTTGAATGATTACCATAGTCCGAATGAGTGTGTGAGATCCATAAGCATTTTCGATCGCCATTCGCTTGTTTTTACTTACTAAGTATTACTACTGGCACACGTTACTTAACTTAGCAATAAAATTTAGTACAAAATATCCACAGAGTAATGTGGGCGAGTAGTGTAAACATGTGTTCATTAATTTCCAAATCTTGGTTTCATCTTTACGCTTGGCTTTATATAACCAATTACGTTTCTAGTCAGATAAGCATTTATTTACTAAAACTTATTTATTATCGATATAAGCTAAATGAGTTGTGCTTAATTAGACTAATTAGTCTCTATCTAGTCGTGTTTAGTCAAAAAGCATGGTTTGTCAACGTAAGGCCTACATTAAAATATGAGTCTTTAAATCGAGTATGAAAGATAACGATCATGCGTGCGCCCGCGCAATTAAGGTTAAAGTGAAACGCGGCGATGTATCGTGTTTTAAAGTACACTGCCTTGTTATTTAGTTTTAAAATACAATAGCGCATATAAACGTTTTTAATTGAAACTAAATCAATTACAGACTATAAAAATCTTTAATAATAACTGTTCTACATAGGTTGTTATGTAACTAGTGCAAGGAAAATTATCGCTTATTTCGAAGCTTGCACAAAGTTAAACGGTTTAATCTATCGGAAGGCAGCAATGTTGAAACCTTTCTGTAAATAAGGTTGTACATTTGTATAGAGAGTCATTGAGGAGATATTTTTATCTAACTATTTTTTATAACTATAATGATGCTCAGTACTCTGAAGTCTGGAGTATTCACGTTGTTTACGTAAATATACTTCGTTTGCTCGAGTCGACGGGACTCCCTTACATAAATAAATATCAAAAAAAATAAGTGGTATGAAAGTTGTTATAATTTTAATTAATGGTTAATGTAGACGAGTTTTTAATCGTTAAGGCAGTACGGAGCTGTTGAGTAATTTTTGAAAATTTATATCTACTATGAACTATAGAAACAGGGATCAATTTGTGTTTAACTCATTCCGATAATAGCATTTTAAAATTGTATTTAGCAATCGTAGTCTTGCGTGTGTGTTGCATGTTACTAAAATCAGCTTTACACAATTGGCCATATTTGACTTCTGCGTGAATACACAATGGTTGCCACGTAATCATCATGCATAACATTTGTTCCTTCCATTTGATGTTTGTTCGAGAAATCACCAAACGGTCGATCGTCACCAATTTTGTCCACACAGTCGTGACTTATATTTGTTCATTGCCGATTGTGTAAAGAAGCCATAACATTGTTCATTCCACGAGTAACGCTGCATTTACTTAGATGTTTATTTCCTAGTGTCCATGTCACTTCCTCTAGTCTGAATGCACTCAAATGCCGAAGAGTGATGTCGCCTCGAAGTATCGAGAACGTGTAGCTAGGAGCGCGTGAGGTGTCCCTGTGTGTCGTGTCATGTTGTATACTTCGTTTTTTAATTGTAGACTAAGATTTGACACTTTTTAAAGAAAAAAAATGTCAAATACATGGAACCCAAACGTCAGATTATAGTCTAAAATTAAAAAACGAAAATGAACTGAAATATAGATGCACGTCTCTCATCTAGCGGCCTTTTGTTCGGCACACGATCAACATTCCCTTTTAGTTTAATTATACTCTACTAGATTAAATCGTTCACAAAACGAAGCGACAGAGCTTAGTTGTACCGTCGTGATCTGTGTAAGTACGATGTAGTGTGTGTAGTGCGAGATCTCGTAACGCCTTCCGCTTATTTAATTTATTTTGAGTTGTCATTTTTATTCCGCACGTATCCCATTCATATTCATTCTGCCGGGGGCTGGCATTCCTGAGACGATTCGGCCTAAAGCGCGACCAGGCGATGTTTATGGATGGGGTGCGTGCTGGCGATAGTTAGATCATCCATATTCGCAGGTAATTCCCTCGAGGATTCATTCTTGAAATTTCGTTGTATGTCTTCCTAGTATTGATTGTCTCATTCGTTTACAGTCAAAGCGTGGAGCGGCGTGAGCAGGCCCGCGCTGATCTCAAGGGCTTGGAGGACACGGTCGCCAAGGAGCTCCAGACTCTACACAACCTCCGCAAACTGTTCGTGCAGGACTTGCAGGTAAACATCACTGCTTTTTAATCATTTACCCAATGCCGCTATTCCGCTAAGCGAGTCTAGGCCAGAAATCCCATTAAAAAAGACCATATATCTAATGGGCTCATACAACAATCCAGTGTCTACAGCACAATATCAACTGTCTACAGTAGACAGACGGCCATTTGTATCATCCTTATTTACTGTCTAAGTAAAAATATAAAATCAGCTTATTATATTGGAAACAAGATTGTGTAACATTTAACGACTTACGTAACAATTTGTGCAACAGGCAAGGATAAAGAAGTCGAACAACTCAGAGGAAGGTGCCGAGGAGGAGGGTGGTTCTCTCGCTCAGAAACAGAAGATCTCATTCCTCGAGAACAACCTGGAACAGCTGACGAAGGTCCACAAGCAGCTGGTGCGCGACAACGCCGACCTGCGCTGCGAGGTGCCCAAGCTGGAGAAACGTCTGCGAGCCACGATGGAGCGCGTCAAAGCACTCGAGACTGCCCTCAAGGTAAGACTATCGACTTGTAGCAAAATATGTGCATATAAACTAATTTGTATCCCTTCCACAAATTGACCTAAAATAGCACAATTGGTTCTGCTGGGAGTATTGAATTTTCGCCGATTTACTTTTTTTTTTTGCAATATGGCTACTTACTGCTTCAATATATTTTATTATAGGTATATCTCATACTCATAGACTTAATTATTTAAATTGTTCGATAGGAAGCGAAAGACGGCGCGATGCGCGACCGCAAGAGGTACCAGTTCGAGGTGGACAGGATCAAGGAGGCTGTGCGCGCCAAGAATCTTGCCCGAAGAGGACCGCAGGCGCAAATCGGTAACATATACATTTGAATTTATTATATGAGAGGGTTTGAAATACTATTTTTCCTTAGAGATGAAGATTTCTGTTTACTCGTGGTAGTACGCAAGGAATTACGAAACGAATCGTTTGTCTCTCGTCTTTCTTTATTTTTCTTGCAGTGATGTGGCTCAGCTAGTGTTAGAGTTTTTAGGTCGTCTTAAGGCCTCTAACTGGACGACTGCTACAAGTGGTAACAACCGGGACCGACTGCTTTAAGTTTGTCTCGGATTACCATATTTTATCTATACATGTGCCACCGAAAAAAACTCATAAGGTTCAGATTAACATTATCCTAAAATAACTATTTAAATGACAAATAAAACTATAATTTCCTCTAAAAAAACGTCAATTTGACCCTGAAACTCGTATTATAGCGGTCGTCGGATGGAGGTATTTCGCGATCGGTATTTGTGGCGTCGTACGGGGGACATGTGCCGTTTAGCAGTGGACGGATAGAGCCGAGATGATGATGAGTCGTGTTGTAAATATTCGTGCTTGTTTCCAGCTAAACCGATCCGCGCGGGTGGCGGGCACCTGGCGGGCGGCGCGCCCGGCGTCGTGCGCCCCGCGCCGCCGCCCGGACAGGACATCAAGCGGAAGTCGATCATTGTGGGCGCTCGAGGTAAGTAATACGTAATGCTAACCACTGGGAGGAGGGTGTTGCGAACGTTGCTCCTTCCTTGTTGTAGTCAGTAAATCTCCTACACATTATCTGTGGTCGAAGCATTAAAATTTAAATTAATTTAAATAGAAAGTTTGTGTCTTTGACATTGAAAAATGTTGACCTCTCGATAGCAAACTCTATTTTATATCCACAATAAGAAATGCAATCCTTAATTTCGACGCGATTGAACATGCATCCGTGGCTAAATTGGAAAAGGCATTGGGACGGATCCCCAGAGATGCAGGTTCAAGTCCTGTCGGGTGCGAAATTTTTGGATAGCATTTCTTTAAGTATAGTATAGTCTTTAAGTATAGTTCTTTAAGTATCCTAGTGTAGGAAACACTTTAAAATATATCATAAAAAATGGTCGTAACACATTTAACTTTTTATTGTAATAAAATAAATAATAGTAAAAATAATATGTTGTTGGTTCGTGCTGACCTCTATTATTGCTTCTATTAAGACATAGTAGAACTACGTCATTATGGTTTTCCTTTATTTTATACTGAATAATGTTTAGTTAATGTTATAAATTTGCCTTTTTTTTCTTTTTTACAGATGAAAGTTGAAGAGATTTCTTTAAATAAATTGAATTACATACTATAGATGTACCTAACATGGGCGACGAAACCATTCTTGAAATATACCCATTATAATTACTGTGTGTAAGAGAAGCCTAATTTAAGCAGCAAACAAAAATGAAAAATATCGTAGATTATTTTTAGGCTTTAAATTTTTCGAGCTATCATACATAAGTGCACATGGATCTAGAAGAGTAAAGCTTATCGCTAAATAGCCAGATTTAATGAATTCGATGTTGGTTAGGTACCCATATAAAAGTATTATAGAGCCTATTAAAAGTCGCTATTTTAAATATCAGATTTAAAAAATATTTTTTATGAAATGACTTAATTAAAGTATTAACTCCCCTGCGTGCATACTGCTTTCAAAACGAAATTGTTGAAAATGATTTGCTCCCTTCGTTGGAATGGATATGGAGTTATGAAACGTTTTCAGTACAAAACACAGAGCCAGTTACCAAATGTACACGTGACGTCACCTCACTTGCGTCTCCATTGCATTCCTAACGGATAAACAAACAATGTAACAGCACCCACTGTTCTCTGATGCAATATTGTCATTACATTTTAAGAATATGCTGTGAATTATTTTGCAGACCTGCAAATGCTGCCGCACAAATTAAAAACTTCATAAAAATACAAAAAAAAAACGTATAAATAAATAATAAAGTATAAAAATGTATGTTGTATCAATCGCGTCATAATCCACGTGTGGTGGCAAATGCATAGCAGTGTGCATCATCAATGTGTAGTGTAGGTAAGCTTCTTTATATATATTTTTATATGTGATAAGCGTTGATATGCCGGCATACGAGCATTTATTTAGATAACGAAACGAAAACACTGTATAATAATCATAAGGTGTAATGAGTGATAACCACGACATGATAATTATGAGGAAAAGGCACGTAGACAATTTCCGTTTTTCTAAAGATCTCGCCAAACTACGAGCAGAAAAAAACAGGTTGCTTTTTCAGCCAGTTTTTTTTTTAGAGATTGACAATGTCAATAATTAAAATTGTATTTGACATTGTTTTAAACTCAAAACAAACAAGGTTTGACATTTTTTAATGTCAGGGTAGTGTTTTACCTGATCGTGGTGTTAAAGCTGAGTCAAATCTCTTAACCACTGACAAAAAATCACTGCGCTATGAAACGGTTCGGAAGTAGCTATCAATGCCTTTACCTCATTTAATAACTGCTTAGAAGATATTATCGTACCTGACGAACCGTGGGCCGCGGTCGGTCGCGGTGAGTTGGGAGTGATGACGCGTGAGTGTCTCAGCGGCTTGCTGCACAGCAAGCTTCGGCTTCGAGACACGGCGAGCGCCAGACGTAACGACCCGACACAACTTAGTGGGAGATTTTTATACTCAAACATTGAATATGAAAATCACTTCAACTAATATCAGTTTTTTTTCATCTGGTTACTCAACACAAGCATGTCTCAGAACTTAACAATAATCCGCCGACGCCACGCTGCTATGAAAAATATGACTTTTATTGAAATGACCGGTACTAAAATACCGTTACTAGCATATAGCACGTTGATTTTCTAGCTCTGTAGAAGTAGGCCGGCTTATCATCAGGTTCTGCGACATCCTTCGTGATCTCCAACTAAACTAAAAATGTCTAACCGAATTTTAAAGTTGACGATTCAATGAAAGTTATCATTCATGTCACCTCCTCGCTTGGCTCTTTTCTGCGTGTTGCCTTCACATTTGCTTGTGAGCTGTGATGGTTGTTTAGCATTTTTTTACTCGCGTCCTTATAGTGACAATGTTTCTGTAGTTATAGTAATTGTTTAATAAGTTACTGTACCTAATAAATAATCGGTTCTACGTAATAAAATTAAAGCTATGAAAACGCTTACATTGTATTACGTTCACTGACACGATACTTAAACAGATCAATTGTTCTAATTGTTGCCAATTTAGAAACATCTCTCTCTTGAACGAATGTGAAACTTCAAAATTATTGGATTGGTTAAAGTTCTCTATTTGCTTTTAAGATAAATCAGCTTCGTAGTAGATCTGTAACTTATATAGGTACTTATGAAATATATTCAATCACGGATAGCTATCTGGCGCAGATGTTCTAATGAAGTATAGAATGGGTCTCATGCAAAGGATGCGTCCAAGAGGAGTTATGGAACTATAAAATGGTCGCGTATACATAATTATTCAGAAAACCAAAGATAAATCACAATTTATAGATTTATTTTATTCGAGATTATTACCGGCTGAAATATAATTTAAGCCCCGTATTACTCAATGGTTCCAAAGCTCCTACGTGTTGCAATACATTTATCTGTATCGTTTAGATGTAAAGTTCTAGTAAATTATTTCGCACCTAAGTTAGACTCTTGATTTATTATATTTTTATTTATTGTACGTCATAAAAACTAAATTATCTCGTTTTTTGTTCACTTTTGAAGTGTAATACGCTTTTTTTACATACCTCTATTTACTATATTTTACAATCATGATCAAATACATTATTTTCATTCAAAAGAGATGTCCGCAAAGATGCATTCCACGGGGAAAGCACATTGTATCTTTGTTAACTTAAGTCTAGTTGTTTTGTTAAAGTGTATGTAGTGTTACAAGAGGCTACCCTCGGTTTCCACTCGCCTGTTGCTTACAGCTCGCGAGAATAAAGCGCTGATCGTTGCTCGCTGCACAGCGTGAGACGTGAAGCGCTCGGGCGAACCCCAAACCGGCAGGCTTGCCTTTGCACCAAGTGATTTAGTTCGTATTGACATCTTTTGTATGATGTATTTATATAGAAAATTCTCACCAAGAGTGTTTTCTTGATTTTTATTTATTATAAAAATAAAATTATGAATTTAATTTGCTAGAGTGTATTTTTATTTCTCACTACCTAATAGCGCATCGCAGTTTTAGCTGCCTAAGATATAGACGAAATAAATAGTTTTACAACTGAATTCCAGCGAACTCCGCGTATTAAGTTTTATCGTTTGCCCTGGGTCACACTCACAACGGGTAGGTGTACAATTATTTATTAATTAAAAAAAAAAAAAGTAATATTAAAAAGAATACATCGCTTCTAAGTTATCCAGTTTATTTATTCATTTATTATAAATACCACAGACAGTACATATATATCTAAACAGATGAACCCTTTCGATAGGCTTTCAGGTGGATATCCTAAACTATAAGAGACAGCGAAAAATGCTGAAAGGAACTGTCCCCGATTTTTGTCAAAAAACTAAAATGACAAAAAAAAGTTTTAGGAATCGCTTTTTGCTAAAAAATAAACACCCGATATTATTGTACCGATAGTGTTGCTGATAGAGATCAAAATCCTGGAAACAAACATAGTGAACACACATGTAACAAAATATTTTTATTCATTAAAAATATATATTTATAGACCTAGAATTTAATTTTTATCAGCAACACTATCGATCGGTACAAATATATATAATAAAATATATATTTTTTTGCAAAAACAAGGTTCAATTCCTGGCTAGGGTAATAAAAATTAAAAAAAATAGAATATAGTAATTTTACTTTTTGTCAAAATCGGGGACGCATATCCTTTCAAAATTTTTTGCTATCTCTTATGCTTTAGGATAAAAATCCCTAAAAGCCTATCAAAATGGTTCACCCTGTATTTAAATAATAGACGTTACATCTACTAAATTACAATAAATAGTTTATTGCACAAAATCTTGCTAATCAAACATCACTTGTTTTTGGCACCCAATGCAAAACATGTGGAAATGTGCTGAAAGTGCGCAAGTAATATTTATGGTATTTAGACTAATTATTATATTTTTATTTCGTGGTCTTTAGACTAATTATAAAGGAAGATAGAGCAAAGTAAAGACTTACTTGGTAGCAAATTAAAATAGTCTAGTCTGTGTAGTGGTGATTTGAAAAGTAACGTTTTCTTATTTTGAACTAGCAGCTATGTTCCTTAACACAATAAAAAAGAAAGCTTTGTAAGTGTGCCTAAGTGTTATACTCTCTTAACAACCCTTTTTTCAGCCACTGACCTCATAATTCATAAATTGCATTGGCGGTGCTAGTTCCATTATAAAATGAAGACATAAGAATATGGTGATAGCCATGTCTGTAATACATCAAGTATCAAGGGGCTATGGAGCCTCGGACCTTTGTAAGGTATGCGTGAAACACGTAACTAAAGGCCCTTTTCAATGACAATTTTACTCGCAAACTATGAAGGCCGGCGATTACCTATTACTGTCTGCACTTTATATTGCAGCCAAGAACAACCACCGGATCGGATAGAACTATTAGGAAATTTACGGATGAAAACAACGTTGGCTGTTAGTGATATGATAGTAGTTAATATTTCGTAAATTTGTTTTTATTGCTCAAGGCATATTTACTAGAAATATTTTTAAAGGAAAAATTCATCTTCAAAAATTCTCGCTCGGCCACGCAAGTTCCCAAACTTGCGCACTTGGGAACTTGCGTGGCCGAGCGGTATAGGCACTGGAATTTTGATCCAGGGACGCGAGTTCAAATCTCGCCGCAAGTGAATTTTTTTAAGATGAATTTTTCCTTTAAAAATATTTCTATGATAGTAGTTTATCGGCTACTGGGGTAAATAGGGTGATTATAGCGCCTGCTCGAACAAATATACATCATTATTATTACTTCTAAAGATTATTTACATTTCTACATAACACGAAAATAATTTCATTATTAAATTACCTACGTCTACATATTATACATTATAATTTGTCTTCATAATACAAAAATATACCAACTCTACCTACTTATTAAGTTTTCGTTGTGTGGTTTGTATTCATTAATATGTCAGTAAAACGTGATTTATATTCTTAAACTAGAGCCATATTATTGGGGGAATTGCGGCTTTAGGGAAAATGCGGCGATCATAAAGTCACTGAAAATTAACAATTCATTTCTTCTATAGTTTTCGCGATTTTGCATAATAAAACATCTCAGTCAATCTTGAAAAAGCCAACTGTAAAGTTGGCGAAAGCTCGGTTCAAATAATGAATAAAAACGCGATAAAACCGGATAAATAAAGTGTTTAATTGTTATTTTAATAAAATCGCCTTCTAGTATAGGTCGATATATAGATCCTATCATGTTTGGCGATTTTATCCCTGTTTGTTAATTTCGGGTAAATTGATGCTAGCCACACTTTGACCCCTGTCCCCCCTGGCCTTAGGAAAATCAGTATTAGTTTGTTTGAAATTCCATATAGGTATTTAGCCGAAGTGACGTTGAATATGGCAAAAAAAATGTTTTGTTTTTTATTATTTAATTTTTGATGTTCTACTAATAGTAAAAAACATATTTTGTGTCGTATGAATGAAGAATCTGAAAATAACTGTACAGCGCAGGGGTGTCTAATTTCAACACATCAAAATATGAAAACAAAAAAAATGCCGAATTGATAGGTATAATTTTTAGCTTTCCGCAAGGTTTCCGCACTGGGATTTATTTTATTGATACTTCGATTATATACAGAGAATTATATACAAGATGTAACGGGTAAGCCCTTTTAAGCCGAAAGGGGGTTGTTCTAGACGTCTAGGCGAACAACTTTTGTTCTAGGACTTTTGGAAATTCGAAGTACTTTTCGAAAATTTGAAGTGTAAAGTTTACTTGAAGATCAGCTGTTTTTTAGAGTTCGAGGTCATTGACCTTATGTTGTCCTTTCATTTAGTTTGGTCTACTACAATCAAACCTTCAATTACCTTTATTTTCAAAAGCAGCTGTTTTTTCAGTGAGACATAACCTCAAAATTTTCAACGTCTAGAACAACCGCCTTTCGGCTTAAAAGGGCTTACCCGTTACATCTTGTAAACATATTATAGATATAGCATAAAATAAAAATTAAAAAGTTTTTACAAATTTTACAATAATATTTTTAAATCTTTTAACAATATTCAAGTGGTTAGGTACCATGATTCAATAAGCGTTTTCGATATTTTTTACAATACATTCTAATAAAATCTACTTTAGATTTTTCTTTTGTTTTCGCAATGTTTTGTAACCCGTGAGCAAGAGGTCTAGAAAGACCATGAAAAGGGTGTTGATAACATAAGAAAAGCAACTAAAACCGAAAAAAATTAGTTTAATTTAACCATCTATTTTGTTTCAGAACTACTTATATTCCATTTACAATATAAATATAAACAATATTTCCGAAATTATTTGTTCTGCGAATGGGATTCAAATTCTTTAAAATTTCTCTAAGATCTATGCTTTCTTGTAGCAGTGCTTTAACTCCTGAGCCTCCTCCTCTTGCTACTGCAGAGTCGAAATTGAGGAAATACTTCTTCATATTTACAACTGAGGTTCGTAGAGCACAAAGAATTTTAGAAAATTTTAATAACTCTTTATAAATATCATCTCGGTAGGATTTCATACGTAATATCAAGTAAGTATTATGTTTAGATATTTTGCTGTTGCCACGGAGGATTTGAACAGAAGGCGGTTGCATTGTAAATCTATACTTATAATAAATCTGTAGAGAAGTCAATTCTGTACATTGAAAATAGTTTTAAAATAACTACCAGATGTGGAGGGTGATTAATTATCGATACTGATGCCAAAAATACAACCAGTAAAATTTTAGTCTGTCTGTATGTTCGTTATAGAAACAAAAACTAGACGGATTTTAACGAAACTTGGTACAATTATACTCCATACTCCTGGGTAGGTTATAAAACTTTTCACCACGCTACCAATCAATAGGAGCGGAGCAGTGAAGGGAAATGTTATATAAACGGGAAAAATTACTCCATTTTTTAAGCTTCCGTCAAGTGTGATGGATTTGTTCCGCTTAACATGACATAAAAATATCCTGCGACAGCATATGACTTTTATGGTTAACTCAAAATAACACATATAACTCCTGATTCCTTAGCAAGGAGTTGCACACGGACGGAGTCGCGGGCACAACTTATTGTAAATAAAGTGCATAATTTACATAATACCTAAGTAACCATTTAAGATCACTCACATCTGCTTGTCAAGGTCGAAAATAGTTAATTTTCTTCAACTTCGGGTGAGTAAACTTTGCACAAGCTTATTATGTTTACATTGCACTATATGTAGATATAGTGTCAAACGACTGTTGTCTGTCTATCGCATGCGGCAAATGACTGTCTCTGCTACTCGAAGACGTCCTGTAAAAATACAGATAAAAATATAATATCGTAGCGTGCGCCCACAGAACCTACTAGATGGCGTTACTTGTATGAAGTTCTGAATCGCGATTTCAACATTCTTTCTGATATAAACTCATCTACAACTACCGACGACGGCCTACCGGGAATAACTACCTGCTAGGTGAGAAAAAATTGGAGGCACACATCACCTCGTATCACAAAATGTGTTTTGTGTAACCGAAGTTCCGAAATCTTCACAGGATCGGCGTAATGCCAGCATGTTTAAAGCAACTTACCCGAAGAACGGTAGTAGCGTGATGAGTTGTGAGCGACTGGTACATTCCCTGAGCTCGGGCAGCACCAGCAGAATGTGCCGCAAGTACGCCTGCAGAGCGAGCCGCCGGCTTTGGACCACGTTGGCGTTCTACCGACAACAAAATATACCTTTATATTTATTTACTATTATATTATTATAGGCTTATTATATTGCGAGAAACCTCAAGCCAGCCAAACTGCCAATAACGACCACCGAAACTGTCTTCATATCGGCAATTTGGCAGTTCAACTTGGCGCTGCGACGTGAGAGACTGGACCTCAAATAGAGGGTTAAGGGAAGGAAGAAATATATGTAGCAGACTCAGCTGTTCAACTGTCAACCATGCAATTAAACAGCTGGGTAAATGACTTGAATCGAGAATCCATGTTTTATATTACGCGAAGGCTCTCTTGTCTCACTCGTATCGTGCGTGTATGTGACGTAGCAAGTCCCCCCCGCGTACGTCCCAACGTGATAAAGAGTAGAATATGTTTTGTTCCAGGTCTTCAGATATCTATACATCGGGATTCATTGCTATCGGTATTTTGGTATAAATAATCAATCGATCAATCTTAGCAGAGGGCAAAATATAAAGCACGCACATCTAGAAGATAATTATACAAATTAGCAAGTCTAATAAAGCCAAAGTGGCTACTACGAAATTCTACATTGCGTGTTGCCCGACACGCACTTGACCTACTATTAAATACTACTTATTTTATACTAGCTGCACCCCGCGGTTTCACCCGCGTAAGTCCTGTTCCCGCGGGATTATCGGGATAAAAAGTAGCCTATGTGTTAGTCCAGATCCCCAGCTACCTATATTCAAAGTTACATCGCAATCGGTTCAGTTTTTGCGTGATTGAGTAACAAACACACATACATACATACTCACAAACTTTCAGCTTTATAATATTACTAGTTTTTGCGTAAAAGAGTAACAAAGTCACATACATACATACAAACATACAAACTATCTCGTTTATAATATTAGTAAGATAGCTGCGCTCCGCGGTTTTACCCGCGTAAGTCCCTTTCCCGCGGGAATATCGGGATAAAATGTTAGCTATGTGTTATTCCCGGTATTCAGCTACCTATATTCCAAATTTCATCGGAATGGTTCAGTAGTTTTTGCGTGATTGAGTAACAGCCATCCAAACACACACTTTCACATTAAATGTGAAAGTGTGTGTTTGGATAATATTATAAATTTTATAATATTAGTAGGATAGTAGGATTACTTACTCGTTTACGTAACGTCTTTTTGGGGGGAAACTTGTACGTCGCTATATCAGGATGCAATTTCTTGAGTTGCGTGTGTAGCTCGTAGAATTTTGAATATCGGTGAAATACGTTCCATTCTTCTGTACCGATTTCAAGAAGTATCTGAAATGAATAATATTAGGATACATACAAAACTAACGACATCATTGTGAAAATACAGTTCTTTGGCATGCCTGCGAAGTAACTGTGGGGTTTTCTTAATATTGATATACTGACGACAAAAGGAGATATTTGTAAAGTCAAGATTATATTGTGGCATAATAAAAACAATGTCAAAATCAATATTTTCTGCACAGAACAGTGGATCTTATTAAGTAGATGCTACTTGCTAGATCCCGCAGTTTCACTCGTGTAAATCCAGATCCAGGGGGTGTTTCGAAAAACCCTTTGTTATCGAATGCAAACATCATACAAAGAACACACCCTATAATTATCGGTATAGGCTGTACTGTACATTCATCTGTCGGTCAGTCAGGACAAACCATTTTAAAGATATAGATAAATGGTAAATCTACATTAATATTTTACCTCGGGCCTATTCGCGTAATTGTCATAAATTCTCTGGCCTCGACGTTTGGACTATGTTACAATAGTCTTGGTCGTGAAGGGACACCAAGATCACCCTACCCCATGAGTAGTGTGAGTTTAAAAAGTTCAATAGTAAAATCTATGTTCTTACTTCATATACATGGTATGATCTAGTTTTCCTGCCCACTAAGAACGCGCTCGGAATATACGCTTTAACGTTAGACTCTGGATAGTCCAACACTTCTAGTGATGAAGTCTCGAGCTCTTTTAATCTTTTCTGTAGATGGTTATTGAATTCCATCAGTTCTGCGTGCATTTCTGCAACCTGAAACGAAATATTAAGTAATTACTATTAAGCAGTTGCGATGGTTTAATTTGTCTTAAAGTATGCCGCTTAAGCTTGACATGTATCCCTTATATATAAAAGGGCTACCCCCATCTCGTCTCGTGGGCGTCGTAAAAGGCGGCTAAAGAGAGACTAGTCTGACCTGGGGTTCTCCCCGCATGGTGGCGGGTAAACTATTTGGTCCCACGAGAGTTAGTCGAAATGCAGTGTTTGTGGTCAATGAAGACTTTATGTAGATGGCCTCAATTTCATAGGATATGCCGATGAAAATTAGTTATCACTAGATTGAAATACGAGGATTGAATAAATATAGTGTTTTGTTTAAAATCGTCTTATTGTCCCTTCTAGAGTTGGTAGTACTTTGATTACATACTTGAACTAATTTCCGTTCGTACTGTGTAACTTCTTCACTTTCAGTATTATTATTTCGTAACGCCTTCCCCATTTCAACTGCGGACATGTAATGCCGCAATTGCTCTTTTAATCTATCGTTTTCTCTAAAAATAAAGAATTTGGTTAGACTTACCTTAACATACAAGATGTAACAGGTAAGCCCTTTTAATCCGAAAGGGGGTTGTTCTAGACGTCTAGGCGAACAATAAACTTTTTAAATTCACACGATTTGTTAACATATTTACATTTTAACCCCCCTCGAGACCAAGATCATTGTAACATGATCGAAACGTCGAGGTAAGAAAATAAAAATAGTACGCGATTAAGACCCGGTAAAATGTAAATATGTCTAGGCGAACACCTTTTGAACTTTTTTTTGAAAATTTTGAGATTATGTTTCACTGGAAAAACAGCTGTTTTTGAAAATAAAGGTAATTGAAGGTTTGATTGTAGTAGACCAAACTAAATGAAAGAACAACATAAGGTCAATGACAATGTAAACTTTACACCTAAATTTTTCGAAAAGTACTTAGAATTTTCAAGTCGTAGAACAAAAGTTGTTCGCCTAAACGTCTAGAACAACCCCCTTTCGGATTAAAAGGGCTTACCTGTTACATCTTGTATATTTAAAGCAAAAATACGTCAACGAGAAATACAACGTAAGGTGATATGCAAGGCGGGACTCGAACCCGCATTTTGGTTCTCATGACCGAACAACCAAGCAAGTAACACAGTAAAAGACAAACAACACTTAGTTATGCAGCTGTTAACCAGCGTTTATAAGTAAGGTGGTTAAATACGTTGCACACAGCGTAATCTAGCCACAAATTAACCAACCAACAGACTGTTGTACTGTTGCGTGTGCACTAGACCACGAATATACTTATTACATTTTTTTGTAAAAACATACATTATGTAATATATAGAAAATATCCAGGAACAAGCAATTATGGTCAGTATAATATACTTGTCCGCGGCAATAGATCAGCCGGGTATTCGCCCGACGCTTTACAGACACCGACAGAAATGTAATGTAGTTTCAGGTATTATAAAAGATGCGCAAAAAACTCTTACATTTATATAACAATAAAAATAGAACAAATAATTTTACTAACTTGCTCTGATCCAATATAATTTTCTCCAACTTTTGTATTTTATCCTTACTGGCTATTTCTAACTGACTATATTTTAATTGTAAATTATAAAACTCTTTTTCTTTCATTTCTAAAACAGAATTAAAGCTTTTCTCATCTGGAATGCTTTCGTCTTCAGTGAAACACAACTCGAGGCAAGAGGCACTACCATCGATGCTTCCTGCGATCTCTTCGCTGTCACTTTCTGATATCTTAACATTACTTATACTTAATTCTGATACATTGTCGTCTTTGATAACGTTATTTACATCAATACTGTTGGAAGATGAGAATATTTCTTTGGCTCTTTCGGACAGCCTCGATAGGATTTGCGATGGGCTGTCTATACTTTTAACACTGTCAGGGAAGAAATGTCTTAAAGTGGTTTTTTGTTCGGAGCTCGTCGTAGCTTCGTCATAAGGGGAGTTGAGGCAAGTAGCAGGAGCACTCTTCCACAGTGAATCATCCACTTCAACTACAGATTTGCTTTTACTAATCTCCTGTTTCCTCTGTTCGTTCTTGTCAAACGATATCACTTGTCTCAACGGCTTTCGCTTTACATTCTGAGAAGGCTTGACCGGCGTCGGTAAAGATATGACGAGTTCAGTTTTAGTTTGTTGGTTTGTTTGTTGTTGTTCATTCAACTCTGGTCTGTCGATTGACAATGCAAACAAAACAGATGATAAGCCTGAAATATGTTAACACTTCGGTTCGAGCATTGACCTAGATAAGACGTATTTGCATTGATAAGTAATATGTTACCTGCCGCCGTGTTCGGGAGTAGATTAGAAGCTTCCGTGTCTCTAACCAGCGATCCTTCGTCATAGTACTCTAACAACAAGCCGTGGGCGACCCAACTTTGTAAATATCTGTGTGGAAACATTTTTCATTTGTCACTAGCTGGCACGATGGCGCATGGCGTGGCCATGTGTTTAAATATTGGTTTACAATCAATATAGTTTTTTCTTCTATTTTGTACTGAACTAAAACTCATTTTACTGTTTTATCGCGTATTTTTTATCATCATTGTTGCAATACAAATCCAAAGTTTATTTTAGGCTCCTTTTCCAAGGTAAACAGAAGAGGTAGAGTAAGGCAAACTTGAGAAAGAGCTAAAATAACGCGATAAAAACCGTAAAATGAGTTTTAGTTCAGTACAAAACAGAAGAAAAAACTATATTGATTGTAAACCAATATATCTAATACTTATCTAAAAAATTCTTTGTTCTGACTGACTGACTGACTGATGGATCAACGCATAGTCTAAACTAAACCGTTTATAGTAAGAGAGCTGAAATTTGGAGAATGTGTTTTTTATTCAAATTTCCACCTATGCGAGTAACATCGCATGACCTACTTAATACAAAAATACACGATACTGATAAGTGGTTTACGGAGTAGCCTCCGCATAAAATATAGCTACCTCATCTTTTCCCAGGGGTGTTGTAAAAGGCGAATGTGACAAGACTAGCGAACCTGGAATTCTTCCCGCATGCAGACATGTAAACTTCTCTGTCCCGAGGGTGCATTAGTACCAGACAGGCGGCCGACCGTAAGAAATTTGCCAAGTAAATTTGCAGAAGGTATGGGCAATAAGACTTAGCTACTATTTTTAAGCGGATTACTATTTTTAAGCAGACACCCAAGAGAGATGAAAGTGGGAACATCGCTCGGATGAAGACTGTAGTCGCGCGGTAATCCAAAAAGGATGAAAAGCGGTGCTGAATAATTGAATTGTCAGCTTATTATTTTTAAATTAAATTACTTACCTATCCAGAGACCTCTCATTTAAACTAGCTCTCAAGAACGCTCTAAAATAGCCTACAGGTGTGTTTATGTTGGACAGTATCTTGAATCTTTCCTTTTCATGTTTTGTGAGATGTAGACAAGTATAACTCCATAGAGAATTACCTGAAAACCAGTAAGCTATAATTTTTCCCTATCTTTTCCCAATTTAAATATATCCCTGAGTAAATAGACATCTTTGGAGCACAAATGGTCAGTAAAATAGATTGGCTATTTGGGAAATAGTCACTGGAATCTGGTGAGAGAAACTTGATTGATTTATTTTTTAATTGTGTATTAAAAGGGAAATGTAAAATTGAAAACAAATCATTTAGTTTATTGGTTAATTCTTATCCACCAGGTTATTCCCACTCGATGGGACATATTATAGACAAGTAACTTACCAACATTAACTATATTAAAAGTGAAATTTAATCCAGCCGTTACCAAACTTTGTAAGGATGAGTTGGATAGGTTGGTTCTAATGCCATGACTGAGTACCTTCTCCCATTTATCACATAACTGAACAATTCTGTAACAAAAACCAATCAGGCCTTAGGAAGTATTTACACAATTTAATAATATTTAAAAAGTAAGTATATTACTAAATACTTACTTTTTAAATATTATTAAAATATACTTAAAGAAATGCTTTCCAAAAATTTCACACCCGACAGGACTTGACCCTGCATCTCTGGGGATCCGTCTTCCAATGTGGCCACGGATGCATGTTCAATCGAGTCGAAATTAAGGATTGCATTTCTTATTGTTTACGTTTTTGGAGGCACATATGAATTTTTGGAAAGCATTTCTTTAAGTATAGTTATCCAAGTGTAGGAAACACTTTAAAATATAAACAAAATATTATTAAATTGTCGAAAGACGAAATTAGAAATTTCCGAATTTTTTATTTATTCACTATGAAGATTATGTTGAATGACTATCCTTACTAGAAATATATGTAGTAAGGATCAATAAAAGGATGGCCTATTTGTAAGTCTAGTTTGACCTTTTAAACGAACAATACAAGTGATAAAGTTGGCAATTAATCTCACTCAAGGGCCACAGGTTTCTGAGGTGCTTGAGTGAGTAGGATTACTACAACAACCAATTAATTTAAGATTACCTATATTGATTGACATCCCTAAAAGGAAAACTGATCAGTATCAAGTAAAAAATTAAAGATAAGTTCCTACCTAATATCATCTTCAGTCGCAAGTTCTGACTTTCCCCCAAAGCGATTTTGGCAATTTTGAACACAATTCAATAGTTCTTGTAGAAGTATCTTTCCATTTTCACTTCTTTTCTTCAGCTCCTCTTTGCTGTCTAATGCAGTTGCTATTTGTGTTTGTATTGTGGTTAATATTTTGCTGTTCTGTAACACAGTATTTATGCTTAGAAACAATAACAAAGCCTTTAGAAAAAGGGCTGCCTGCTCTGCCATTGGAAATAATGTTAAATCCTAATTATGAAATGATATGAAATGGATTTTAGCAGCTGGCTGAGGTGATTCACAAAGGTACCTACGATTGATTTAGAGGACTGTCTTCTGAATCAGACATTTGGATTATAATTTATAACCGAAACAGACAGCCTCTTGAGGTTGTTATTTGAGACAATACTTACTTATCAAATTAGTCAGGCATATAAACACTCACCATGGTCACAAAACTAAAATTTCGCGGATAGAAACCACTAATGAAACACCACTTGCATCGTAACTGTTTGAAGAACTATTCTATAGAAAAAGAGCAGCAATTCATAATTTAGAAAACAAGTTTATGTAGATAATCTGAGATTGTATTTACCGTATGGCAAATATAATTTTATAACTCTAAAACAAAATAAACGAATTATTTATTTATTTTCTTTGCACAGACTACTATGAAGATAATACTTAAGGAAGATTTTTTTTTGTACGAAAGTATTTTCTTTGGATCCGATTATGGCCATTTAGATGCTAGCCAGTGTCAAGTATTAATATTTGACATTACATTACGGTATTGATACCACACACACAAAAAGTACTTTGTTAAATATACTGAAAATGATACCCAAAGAATTTATATTACTAGAACTAGAATCCTCTATGCACTGTGGGTGTGAAACTAAAATACAGTAACATGGAACTTGAGAAGCAAAATAGTAAGTCGTTATCTTGCCGGTCGGTCGGACCACTGCCTTTTACTCGTGTCTACCAACTGCTCGACGCTCTAACATGAACTTATTCTCACAGGAATCACTAACAGGACCTAAGTGAAAGTATCTTTATTTAACTAGGTAGGGTAATTTTCTTGGAATTCATTTAAATAAGCAACTGTTAGGGTTCACAACCCAAAGGGTAAAACCGGGACGCTTTTACTAAGACTCCATTTCCTTCTGTCTGGCACACACGTAGACGCACCCGGTAGGAGGTAGATGATAGTCCCGCCTGCGGGGTGGCGCCCCTCTTGTCTTGGCACCTGTGTGCGCCGCACACATCGCACATAGAGACGGCGCGGCCATGCATGGAAGTGACAAGCTTATTTAGTGGCATGTTTATCAGTACCTTTATTATTTTATTACAATAATTTGATGGTCCTGTAAGCATGCTTATTCCATAGAAGATCTATGGAATAAGCAGTAGGATATGTAAACACGATGGCCATTTACAAAGATTTTTTACGGAGCTTTGGAGACAAGACTAAAGTCCATGTTTTTTTCACCAATTTTCACTTTCATTTCAGTTGCACACCTTCACGAAACTAAATTGATTAATATGCCCCCGAAATCAAACAATTTGTACGCATTTGAACTAGGTTTCACAAAAATGAAAATTTAGCAACACATCTCCTCAAAGCGTTCCCGCCAAATCTCTCATTTGTCCATGATTGGTAGCAGTTATTAGTAGCATGCTTATTTTCGAGCATACCCGTTTTTGAGCATGCTAATTTTCAAGCAAGCTTATTTTTGAGAATGCTTATTTTTAAGCAAATGTATCTCATAAACGTTCTAAACTAACACAAATATATCTGGACCTGTACTTGATATCTCGATAGCTTATTCACTCTCATTTTTTATAATTCATATTGTGTTTAGTGGCATGTCTATCTGAACCATGAGTCTTTGAGATAGAGACAAAAAAAGCAGGCAGTGTGAGACGGCACCAGACCCTTACCGGAAATCTGTAAGAGTGAATGAAACACATTTTGTTTGTTGGTAGAACTGGAAAATGACGAATCATTCATTCGATTTGCGATCAAGATGGCGTCTTTCACTCAATCAATGCATTGTGTTTGTCACCATTGAAAAAGTGTAATTTTTTTGGAATTTTAACATCTTTCTTGAGTGCAACTGGTGCAAAATTATATAATTTGATTGTTTATTATTTTAAGTTTTTATTATTTCTAATTCGTTTGTGAATATCATGAGTAATTACGAAGATGATCAAAGTGAAGATGGGGAATTAGCGCGCAGCCCTATACAAGACGACATGGATTTCAGGTATGTAATGGTGTTTCCTCCATTCTATTTTTACCATGCATTGTTTCCTATAGCAGTATAAGCCACTAAATAAATAAGGGGTCGACCGTACTTCGATTCCACAAGTACAGGATAAAGGCGTGCTCATTTTGAGCAGTCCCTGGGATGATTTCCGTGTTAGCATCATTCTTTTGTTAGCCCAAAACGTGGTATATTGATTTACATTTCTCCACTTACAGCTGCAGGTAAGTTATCATTGAACTATAAACTATGACTAGGCTAGCAATATTTCGAGTATTGAATGGTTGGTTACCTAATTATACGTGTTTTAGTCTATCTGATGAGGACCGGGATCATTCATTGGTGATAAAACCGCCCCAAGCAGTTGTAAGACCTACACATAGGGACAAACGGGGTCACAAGAAAACTGTCAAGGACAGATACAAAGAAAGCTCCCGGAAAGAGAAGAAACATCTCTACAGGTGGGTATACTTTGTTAAACTGTAGGGTTAAAAGCAAAGAACACACATAACGGGAAGTAGTCAATAAGCGGAGCTTTGACGGCTGCTGTGGACCATCAATTTGAAATCAAGTGCTTCATTTGTTACCAAGTTCAACACTCCCACTTTCTGGTATTTGTGTACTGAGCTTTATTGTGTAATATGTTTCATATTTACCTAATTTACATATTTTAAGCCTTTGAATAATCATAATTATGTCACTTAGGTCTGTCGTCCTGAATTGGGGAAACATTTTAGACCAATTCTAAATCTTTTTCAACAGGGATCGTGATAAGTCTGAGAAAACTAAACGAGAGATAACTAAAAATGATAGAGATGACATGCCTAAAGAATATTATAGAGAAAAACAACAATATTACAGGGAAAAAGATATGTATAGAGAGAAAGATGCGTATAGAGGTGATAAAGAAGTTTACCGAACGGAAAAAGATGCTTATAGACCCGATAAGGATGGCTATAGGGTTGAAAAAGAAGTTTACAGAGGGGACAAAGACACTTACCGAGGAGAAAAAGATGTGTACAGAGGTGATAAAGACATGTACCGTGGAGAGAAAGATGCATACAGAGGGGATAAAGATGTCATGTATAGAGGAGATAAGGAAACTAATAGGGAAAAAGATACCTACAGAAGTGAAAAAGAAACTTTGAGAGATAAAGAACTTTATCGAACTGAGAAAGAAAGTTATAGAGAAAAAGATGTGTATAGAGGTGATAGAGGTGACAAAGAAACTTTCAGAGTCAAAGATACTTATAGGGGAGAAAAGGAAGTATATAGGGAACCCAAAGAAGCATATAGAGAAAAGGAAGTGTACAGAGAACAGAGGGAATCCTATAGAGAAAGAGATTATAGGGATAGAGAAATGTATAGAGAAAACCCTTCATTTAGGGAAATTGTAAGACCTAGAGAGGCATATAGAGAAAAAGAAATGTATAAAGAGAAAGAGGTTCAAAGAGATTCATATGGAAACCGTGAAAGACAATACAAAAGTTATGACTCTGATAGAAAACGTCCAGAGAATGAGAGTATTGAGACAAGATTGAGGCTAATGGCTGCTGAAAATCGTAACAGTAACAATCATGAGAAAGAAAACAGGGACAAGACATCTGGTGATAAAGAATTAGAAGATTTACGATCAAGGTTGCTCAGTAAAAGAATATCAAAAGAAATGCAAACTCAGGATAAGAATGAAAATGAACAAGATGCCTCTAAACCTGATCGCCATTCTACTTTGGATAAAAGTCAACAGGAAAGGCGAAAACGATTAATAGAAGCTGGTAATTATTTTACTTTTTTTTAGCAATCCTCTGCTCAAAATGCCTCCATGCAGTAGCTTTACATATGTTGTAAAAAAAAATATTTGTTGTATTTTGTAGAAAACTATTGTGAAATGTTTTCTACAAAATACAGTGTGTTAGTGTTGCTTAATTTTATTCTACTCTGACTGCGTCCAGTGGTCTGTCACTTTGAATCTTCTTTGTTGGTTTTATAATACATTTGTTGATTAAATACTGAAATTTTTAAATATTTTTCAGAGAGGGAAATGGAAAAGAGAAAGCATGAGTCTCGCACTGAATTAGAACAAAGACGTGAAGATAGACGGAGACGTGGCAAGAAACGTTCGACTTCACCTAATAATACTGCCACTAAGAAGAGCAAGGCTGATCATTCTCCCAATTATGGTGATTCTGTAGTCACAGTCTCTGATGCCAGCGATGTTGAGATGAAAAGTGAATCACCACACTCCGAACAAGAAGATGGTAAGTAATCACTCATTCTAATTAATCAACTTTATTTAATTACCTTATTAAGTAATTAACATATTACTGATTATTTATTATAATCAATTAATGAATGACATTATTTCAATCTCATAAAAGACATGCCTAAATTTAATGTATTCTATTAAATCCATTTCTTAGTTACACCAGCATATAAATTACCCACCCATAGCATTCTACACATCATAACCGCCATCTCTGCAAATTATGACAATTCTGAGCATTTATAATATAAGTAGGATCTCTACCAATATTATAAATACATACATATGGGAAAACCAGCTGACCACAATATGAGGAAATAAAAATAATATAATCTCCTTGTATCAATTCTTAGTATTTTGTAATAAGTATATTCTGAGATAAGGGAGTAGCTACAAGTTATTCCCGACCTTTGTAAAACTACAATGATGCATTACAATTTGTAAATTTTTCCATAAAAGGGATAACATTCTCACAAACATTCACATTTATACTAAAGATTTCACTGTTTTTTGGCCTTAGGCGAGCATACCAACAGTGAATCAGATGAAACAAGCACTGAATCTGATTCAGGTGATGAATCGAAATCTGATGATGAGGAACACAGAGACAACAAGTCTGACAAAGAAGTTGAAAAAGAACCAATTATAGATGAAATTAAACCTAAACAAAAATCACCTACTCCTAAGTCTGGGCATGGATCGCCGTCTTCTCGTGATTCTAGACGGTAAAATGACTTTCATAATTCAGTTTCTCTAACATGAGTTTTAATAAATTGTGACTTGTTTGTGAATTGTTGCAATCATACTTAATATCATCAAGTTGTATTATTTAATTCTTTTCAGGTCACTTTCCAGATCAAAAAGTCGTAGCAGATCACATTCATTTTCACCACCACCCCCTGGAGAAAATGGGAAAACTGCTGAGATTGAGGAACCCAAACAAAATGAGGAGGAAGCTAAACTCAGGGAGGAAACCATCAATGCACTTCCACCATACTTCCCCGCTCTACAGGTAATTATTGTTACTTGAACATAGCTGATACTGTTACATAAGTATTCAGCATATCTTCTATTTAAAAGATGATATATTTTCATTGTACATTGTATGTTATGTCAGTCTACAAGTCAGTTTTTCTTACCTAGACAGCTGATGAGGTCAAATTGCCCTAGAAAATCTATGCAATCTTGGTGCTAAATGTTTTCAACTCAACAATTTTCAATGTGTTGTTATTCTTTGTCGATCAATCAGTATCAATTTTATTACATGTTAGTAAATGTTACTTTATTATTAAAGATTTTAATCAAAATATCGATTCAAATTAAAAAAATTAACACAGAGGAGATTGTGACAAGACTAACTATATCAAAAGTAATGTGATAATCAACTTGATTTCAGGTAAATATTGTAAAAACATTTTCCCCCTTATTTTTAATAAACTATGATTAACAGATGCGTAATCAAATTTTTTGTCTTTTAGTGTGACCATGGAGTTTTTTCCACAACATTGACAGACAAAAACGAATGTTACATAACTTGAACATATGTTAATCATTGTTTTTAAGTAAGGGGATTATTCTTCGAATTTAAAAGTAATACCACTGTTATGATTATGTTTCCCTGTCATAATATTGTTATTCATAAATGACTGTTAACGTTTTATAGGGGTGTCGATCAGTTGAGGAGTTTCAATGTCTGAATAGAATAGAGGAGGGCACATACGGAGTTGTTTACAGAGCTCGGGACAAAACCACTGAGGAAATTGTCGCTTTGAAACGACTCAAAATGGAGAAGGAAAAGGAAGGATTTCCTATAACCTCTTTGAGGGAAATCAACACATTACTCAAGGTAGGATCACAATCTCTGTTTTAATTATTGTAGACACACTTGAGCCATCTTAATGCATCACTATTCAGTGTTCAATGAAGGTATCATATTCAGCAAGTATTTGTAAGAAAGAGTTAACGTAAACGCAGCTTGTTTGAGCCGGCGAGCTGTGAAGCACTCGATGGCTCATGTGGTTACTTCATATGATTAATGCTATGTATTTTATTCCTACAGGCCCGGCACCTCTTACCTGCAAGAGGGTTGTGCTTGAGGTGTGACCCGATTGCAAGGGTAACAACTTCGATACAAGGGCGGGCCTAAGTATCTTATAAGGAATTTATTCCAGGGGACCACCCATACCCTCAGATACGTTCCTACGTGAACTACCTGTTCATTGAACAAAGTAATTCCCCAATGATCATTCTTAAAATAACGAACATCGAAGGTAACTTAAGATAGTGATGCAACTCTTTATTTTAATGTAATACCAATTTATATAACTACAAGTAACACAAGGTAAGGAGTGGAGTGAAGGTAATTATAATACATTGTGCTACACTGATTACATAGGTTTACTTTTTAATTTAGTTTATTGTAGTAATCCATCCCTTAGAATAATTAAACATGCATGATACATGAGCAAATAATGCTAGTGGGTAAATGTACCTTAGTTAAATTGAAACTAATGACTATGGAATATAATCTTCAATGACCTTGCCCCCGAAAGTAGATAGATGATGCTTGATATGTGTGCTATTATCATTATTACATTTCTGTAGTTATTAAGCGTTTTATAATGATACAATGCTCAAAATTACATTCTTATTTTCCGCAAATAGAGAAAATATAAATATTTTATAGGTAATAATAGTTATACACTTATTCTTAGCTTGTTTAGTTTCAGAAATACATTTTTTGAGCTTAGGTCATCAGGTAGGTACTTCGTTTCCTTAAAGAGATTCACCTCGCGAAGTGATTAATAAGCGTATTTCCACTACGAGATTCACCTAACTTGATTTTTGTTTCGATAATCTATCTCACGCACGATGGGACTTGTATATTAGGACTAAATATTCTATCATACGAGGTCCACAAGTGGCACGTTTCGAAGATAGAACTTTAAGAAAAAATATCGAAGTTTTCATTGACTACATGATAACGAAAGATACGATAATTGTCTTCTATTCAGGGTGCGCATTTTCCTGCAAACTGATATACTTAAATTGTAACGTGCCGTCGTCGCTACTTAGCTACAATCAAGTTTAGAGTGAAGGGTTACTTCTAAGCAAGCATGCATCGTCGACGTAATCGTCGCTTCCCTTCGGTGGGCTGAAGTCAAGTACAAGCCCATCTCGAACTTTTAAATAACTTCACACGCCAGGTCGCGATGAGATAACATTGGGATTAGATAGAACTTTATTTGTTAAACAAATAATAAAAATACACATACGAGATAATTACACAAAAAGCTTAAAAGTAACACGTTGCACAAATGTCGCTAAAAGCGATTTCTTCCAGGCAACGTTTGGATGGAGAAGGTCGTTATAGCTTCTGTTGTGTGTGTTGGGATTAACGTATATCATACAATTTTTGCATTCAGACCATGTCCCCGAAACGTTAAAGAAACGAGTTATTCAAGGTTCCATCGTGTGACAAGAGATCGAAACTAACATCAAAATATCGAACCTCGTAAGTTTAATCTCAGTGGCAGACTAATTTAGGCCTTGGGATGTTTTCTTTTTTAGGTGTAGGTGCGTGTGTAATGAAAAGCTCTTTCAAATTTCCACGGAATCAATAAATACGGGTAAAACCGCAACACAAAGCTAGTTATAAATGAGTAAAATTGTAACTTGGCACAAAATTCTAAAAAGTAAAGGTAGGTAGATGTTTTAGGTTTGTCATCTCATCATTATTTAGGTAGAGTTGTAAAAAACAAGACCGCGTTTCTGTAGTCACTATTATAGACTTATACTAGAGGGCACATATACTAGGTAAACTGTAAGACCCTAGAGACTCCAGCTTCAAGTCAAGTCCTGAATACAATTTAGGATTAATAACCACAGTACAATCTAATATGTCACACCTCTTCAGAATACACTTCTTTTTTCTTAGTACTCTTTTGATCTCTCTACACTATATTAATCCGGATTGGGATGTGTAGTTCTATAGTTGTTTAAGGCGCATTATCACCTCATCTAATTTGCGTAGTTGGTTTAAGCAGCCAATTTGTTAATTTAAACGAAGGTACATACCGTCTAATCTGTCGGTGGTGTCACAAAAGTGTCTTCCCCAATGTCACGACAGTGGCATAGAGAGGTGAATGTACTTCGAAGAAGTTATATTATTAAAACTAGAAGCTCACGTAGAACTAATAACTGTTCCGCTACATCGAGCATTCTGTCCCTTTCTAATAATACTATTAGAATGCTTAAATGTAGCGCTCTGTCTCTTTCTAATTGTCTTATTAGAAAGGAACAGCACGCTCCATGTAGCGGAATACTTTAGTTCTAGGTAAGCATTCTAGTTTTGTACTAAAACTTCTTTGATGGACTCAATTCTTTTTAAAAAAAAAAACGACCGCTCTTCAATAACCATTCAGCACGCAAATTCGTTGACATGATAATGCGTGTTAATAGTATTTGTGGTAAGTCGATTGAATTTGACTAAATTGCAGGTTCGAATCCTGCACTACTGTATTTAACTTTATTTATGTACACTCTCACACCAAATATGTAACATGTTAGCACATTTCGACATTTGCTTATGTATCATGCTTAAATGTAGTCTTAACTTTTTTTTAATACAAAATAGTGTTGTTGTACATAACTTTCTTGTGAGTTTTAACCTGTTTTTACAGTACTATAACTTGTGTGGTCCTGCCTCTTCGACAAGTGTTAAATGGACGCTTCGATGAAAGAGACTTATTTCTGTAGTATACCTATGTCACCTAAGATGAATTTGAGGTGCTACGGCGTATTGTCTTACTAATCGCAAGTGAAACTATTTTTTTATATTTGGTTTCCAGCAAGTAGGCAAATTTGTAGAATGTGGACATATTTTACGTCTCCATATGCAACAGAAAAGTTAAAATGTAGATTTTATTGTATCTCAGATCTAAGCTTACTCTCAGACGAAGTAATAATTTCCAGACATCGCGTTACGAACAAAAAAGTGAAGCGAATTTCAGGAATATTAAATGCATGAGTAAAACGTTTCCGTGCTCAGTAGGCAACCGACTCTTACTCGTGTCATACGTGTCTACGCTACCAAATAGTATAAAACCCAAATAGTATTATAAAGACGTATGACAGGAGTAACAGCTGTTTGCCAACTGAGCGCGATAACGTATTACTCATGCATTTAGTGTTACTGAAATTGGCTTCACTTTATTGTTCGGAGCGCGGTGTCTGGAAATTATTTAGTCTGAGGGCTTACTGTCTACTTAATCGTACATCAGATACACGCTATGGTTATTGAAACATAGCGCACATCATCCTTGCAGCGTGCGTAAGAAGCCTGTCCGCGTAACTCTCGTCTAGTTCAACTCGACGTCGATTTGGGAATACGATGCTTTCGATAACGGGGTTGGAAAAAGCTACCGAGCAAGCAGCGAGTTGAAATTGTCAATGGCTTTAACGTCGACAATTTCTGCTCGCTCTTTCGCGGTAGCTTTTCCAACCCCGTAATCGAAAGCATCGTTTTCCCAAATCGACGTCGAGTTGAACTCGACAGGAGTTACGCAGTAAGGGGGCGTGTCCAGGAAGCAGCAACGACGTCGCACGATACATTTGCCGCTTTATGGATACAGTTTTGTTCCTTTCTATGCAAGCTGCAAGCGCAATGTACGTTTACGATTAGGTATGAAAAATTGTTACGTGCCGAATTGAAATAATAGGATATCATATCTCTCGACATGTCGAACGTTGGACCTATTGATCTCTCGCGCGACTAGCTCTTAGATTTTTTTTAAATCCTTAGAGGTAGTCATTATGTGGTATGTTTAATTCAATTTACAGCCACGCTCGAGCACTACTTTGCCCGAGTGACACCATGCCAGCAATCAAACAACGATATCAGGTCAGTCCAGTAGCTCAACAGAAACTTAAAGAAGAAAGTGAAGCGTTTGGGCAGAAATTGTTTAAAATACTGGCCTGGTGTCACTGGAGCATACAAGATGGGGTACTTTCCTAATTCTGATAATAATAATTGTCCCGGTTAATATTTGGGATCTTGCCTTATTCTGGTATTTTCCCCAAATATTATCAATTTAATGACTTTTCTACTTTAAATCTTAACTCTCTTACTTATAAAATTTTATTTACACATGACTAAGTTATATGACGTTTGTCTCTGTCTGTCAACTTTGAAACTTCTTGTGACAGTAAAAGACAAACGATGCATAGTTATGTAGCGCATTAATTAGCGTTTATAAGTAAGGAGGAAAATGTGTAGATATGAAAAACATATTCCATTCACTTGTCTCTATATGTCTTAGACACGTCGTCTTCTGATATTTTTTCCTGATTATTAGGCCCTTTTTTAATTATGATAAGGGGACCCAGGTACTCGACTAATTGTAATATTTTTTTCCATTTTTCATCTGGAGATCTTGTAAATTTTTTAAATCATAAATTAGGAAACTTATGCGCACTTGCATCGGGCTGTTCACACGGTATTATTTCAATACATTTTTGACGCAGAGATGTATTAAAATGGTGTTTAACTCTGTAGTTAAAAACTAACTGTGTCTGACGCAAGTGAGATTTGATTCACCTCGATGTCAAGGTGTCATTCGAGGCTATATTTTTCCATTTTCTTCTATGCGTACTTAATCTATGAAACAACTTCATACCGGCTCGGCACAGGTTTTCAATCGGTCGTATTAGGGGCAGGACCACAGCAATTTACTTACAATTTTCTTGGTTTTACTATCTAAAGTTTTGATAGTAAGTTTGCATTGCTATCTTCAATTTTGGTTATCGACTTTCGATGTTCGTTATTAATGTATGCATATAATAATATCGTTAACTATAAGATTGTGGCAACAGAACTACACCGAACTGGTTGAGATATCAACTTAATGTTAAGTAGGTACTCCCAGTTTTCCTCATTATTTTTCAACAATAACATGATGGCGAACGTCTACAACAAACACTTAGTCCGTATGGATGTATGTTTAAACCATGGTCAAATGAAGTTCAAGAATTTAAGAGATAAATGGCATAACGGCAAACATTTATCTCACTACGGTGCCGGGCCTGGCATTTATTATAGTAATAAGTATATTTTTAAGCTATAATAATAATGAGATTGAGACTTTGTAGACCAAATATTTATCCTCGCGATTCAAACAACAAATCTTTTATTGACATGACACAACCATCCAGCTCAAAACTATGCAATTCGCGTGACATGGTCTTCAGACAACAGATAGATAATAGATCTATAGTATGTATATTATACATCAATTTATAGTAGGATAAACAAAAGTAAATCGCACTTTTGTTCTAAAAGTCTCAATCTGAATAAACCGAAACATACGAATAAATCTTTCAAATAAGTTTATTTCTAGTTTTGTCGGAAATTTCTTGTGATGTGAATATGTGATGTCATTTGCGGTCGATAATTTTATAAGTGTTTATTTATTTATAATACTATTTCGTATTGTAAAATTATGACATTTCACTGAAAATCCTCGTACATTTTAAGATATGTACTTATTTAATTTCTTCTATGGTTTTCGCGATTTTGCATAATAAAACACTTTATTTATCGGGTTGAATCGCGTTTTATTCATGGTTTTAAACGAACCGAGCTTTCGCCCACTTTACAGTTGGCTTTTTCAAGGTTGACTGAGATGATCTCAGTTCTCAGATGATCTCAGTAAGATCTCAGATCTCAGTCAACCTTGAAAAAGACAACTGTAAAGTTGGCGAAAGCTCGGTTCGTTTAAAACCATGAAAAAACGCGATTCAACCTGATAAACAAAGTGTGTTATTATGTTACTTATTTGTTCATTATTGTGTATTTTTTCGGTTAGATGTATTTATGTGAAACATTTGGAAATGTAACATTTGGACTGTATTTTTACTATTTTTTGTATGTCTAATATCTGTTTTCGGAAAGCTTGGCATGTAAACTAATGAATTATATTGCTTAAGTCACTAAATATTCAAGAGAACTACGTATTTTTTAAATGTAAAAAGGATTATGGTTTTCTAAACATACAGACAAGCGAGTGATCTTATAAGGGTTCTTTTTTTACGTTTAAGGTACGGAGCCCTAAAAATGCTCCATTTTATACATAAAAAGTTCAATCAATCAATCTTTATTTGTAAACTTAGGTAATAATAAGATGTTACATGAGTGTCGTATAGCTACGTTTTACCCTTACGGGCGTACAAATTTTAGAGGTTGAATATAAATCTAAACTTTATTTCATCAGCTCTATAAAATAAATTTAAGTAAAGTAAGTAATTAAAGTTCCCAATTCATTTAATTTATTAGATTGGATGCAGTATTAGGTCTTTGGTGTTTCAATTTCACTGAAAAATAAATGTACGTTTGATAATCTCTAAATAAAAAAGATAGAAATAGATACTTACCGATATTCTGAGAAAACGATAATTCTACTCTTTAAAGTAAACGTCAATTTTGGAAATTGTGTGAACTTCTATAGAGCTAATTTTATTGTGTTTTGTGTATGTATTTAAATTACACAATTCAATAGTCAATCTGTGACGATTATGTAATTCTTTGGCTACTAGTTTACAAAATCTTTCCGAAAATGATTAATGTAAAACATGAAGGAGCCCAGGCACGATCTTCAGCAAAACATGAAGTATGTGTGTAATTTTTTTTAAATTAATTTCCATAAAATCAAGTGTTAGATACTATGTCCTTTGATAGTATTTTAATATTTACACATTTTTTCTATGACTAAAACACAGTATCCAATACATAATTTAACAACTAAGTTCTGTGGTAATGTACAAAGTGAAGTTTACATTTTCAGCTATTTTACATAAATATATGTATGTGAGTTTAATCAAAATCTCCTCAATAAAAATAGCCCTTACAATAAGAAACAAGAGAAGAAGGATACAAAGGCCCGTCCAAATATAATAACTAACGAGTGGCACATCCCACCTTATATTGTTGCAGGGCCAGCATCCGAACATCGTGACGGTGAGGGAAATAGTCGTCGGCTCCAATATGGATAAGATATTCATCGTGATGGACTACGTCGAACACGACCTCAAGAGTCTAATGGAGACCATGCGGGGAAAGAAACAAGTCTTCTTGCCAGGTAAAGTGTCATACTCATACACTTTGTAATTATTAGGAAATCAGCCAAGGTACATTCAATACCTTGGCTGAATTTTATTTTTATAATCATATTTTTTGTACATACATTTTGTTCACGGACTAACAAGACAGATAGATAGACTAATTTTCATTCTAACACACCAAATAAAATTCCAAAAAGAAAAACATTAACAACTTAAATCTAGGTGGCACAATAGGCGACCTTATCGGCTTAAAGCGATCTCTTACAGGCAACCCTTTTGATGGACAAGAAGTGAAAAAACTTATTGTCCATCAAATGGGTTTAAAATAAATAAAGTTAGGGTTGTGTTGCTTTACAGTAGGGCTCAAAAGTCCTGTTTCAAATAAAGCTACTTTAAAATCCAAGTTTAAGCTCTTTTCTTGCTTTTAACCCCGAAATATTTAAAAGTAACTGTCAGTGTCTAGTTTCACCCCTGATTGAGGAAAACCCGTGAAAATGAGGAAAAATAACAAGCAAAATTACTGCGATACATGTGCGGCGAGTCCGCTCGCGGTCTATGTGTCGATGTTACAATACATGTCATAACGTTTTGATTAGGAGAGCGTTGTAAAGACATGATTGTTAGCGAGGCTCAATATTTATCGTAAATTTGAATGCCTATAAAATCAAAACTAATAGGTATTTTTGTCTACAATAAAAACAAGTGTATTTGTATACATTCTTTCAACCGATTAGGCATACCTATTAACATTATCAAAATCCTTTAAAACACGCCCTCTTTTATGTAGGGCCATCGGTTTAAGTATCCATTAATCAGTCAATCAGTCAGGATTTTTAATTTTATCTTTGTTGGTTTTCGTGTAATATTTATCCTGAACTGTAACAATTATATTTCCAGGGGAAGTGAAGTGTCTAATGACGCAGCTATTGAGTGCGGTACATCACCTGCACGACAACTGGATCCTACATCGCGATCTGAAAACGAGTAATCTCTTGCTATCACACAAGGGCGTTCTAAAGGTAATTGACACTGTTCCAACGAAGCGGAACTATCAGTTCCTACGTTATAAAAGCGGCATCCGCTTTTGAGCTTATTATTAATCCCTGTATTACGATAAATACGAAGTATTTGTTTCGAGTGCTCCTTTGTTGTTAAAACTAGACATTAAATTTCCGTTCAATTAAAAAGCTATTTTGATCCATTTAATTAGTGAATGAACCAGCTATCTAATGGCTAAAAGACCTACATGCCAGTTGTATGGCAATTTTTCTTAATCATGAAGATGCAACAAATTTATATGCAGAAGTAATACTTATCTCCGGCCGTCGAGATTATATCGCGCGACTCGCTACAGAGACCGTCAATGATTATCTATTATAACAAGTTTCATCACAATAGTCCCGTAGTTTTTAAGTAAAGAACACACATGCATGCTCAACTCGCAAACTAATGCATTGGTTATATTGGTAGGATACTATTGCTTACACTCATTTTGTAGGTGGGTGATTTCGGTTTGGCGCGGGAATACGGATCGCCGTTACGTCAATATACACCCATCGTGGTCACCCTGTGGTACCGGGCCCCGGAACTACTGCTCTGCTGCAAGGAGTATTCTACTCATATAGACATGTGGAGCGTCGGGTGCATTTTTGCAGAATTTATCGCTATGAATCCTTTGTTCCCTGGGAAGTCTGAAGTTGACCAATTAAACCGTATATTTAAGGTATGTAAACCTACTCTACTTTTTACGACTTACAAAAGGTTTTTGAATCTTTTCTAGTTTTAGGTTTTTCCTGAATTTTCTAATAAGTACTGAAATCTTGAAGTGTAGTCTTTAAAATGACAGCCATATACATTATAACGTAAGAAAAAGCCTTTCTGCATTAGAAATAGCTGGTTTTCGAGTGTACATAAGTCCAATCTTATCGAAAAAATATTCGATTCTGTCAATGTAATGTACTCCAAATGACAAATATTTACCTAGTAATAGTTCCCACTAAGTCTGCATAAAATCTTAATGATATATTTTCTTTTGTAGGATCTAGGAACACCCTCAGAATCAATATGGCCTGGATACAACGAGTTGCCCGCAGTTCAAAAGATGACGTTTGCCGATCATCCGTCGGGAGGGTTGCGGCAGCGAATCGGACCCGATCTATTGTCGGAGACGGGACTATCGTTACTGCAAGGATTTCTAACGTACAGCCCGGCCAAACGGCTGACGGCGGAAGCTGGACTAGATCACGCTTACTTTAAAGTGAGTATCTACTTGAAAATACTACGTCTCTATAGTAGCACTCTCGTGCAAGAACGGTCAATCACAATGAGTCTAAATATAGATAACTGCCCACAACTGTGAATTGTGTTTTGTAGAAACATTTGCGGTGTGAGCAGTTAACTGGTTTTGTCGTCTTTGCCGATATGAGACCCTCCCCCGCAACCAATATATATGCTTATGATATAGCGTCCTGCACGCCAGCAATAGGAATGTTATCAATGAACACTGTTAATTTTCCAGGAGCAACCGGTGGCGATAGATCCGGCCATGTTCCCGACGTGGCCCGCCAAGTCGGAAGGCAACCGGCGCACGACGCACAGCCCGCGGCCGCCGGCCGGCGGCGCCGCGTACGCGCAGTACTCGCGCGGAGACTCCGACGAGGCGCTCGGGTTCCAGCTGCACCAGCGCTCGCTCAACGTCGCGCCGGGGTTCTCGCTCAAGTTCTAGCGACGACCCACCGACCGACATTAACGGTCCTACTCACATCTTGACGAAAGCGAGACCCGGCTAGCTGGTTACGTAACTCTGTTGCTAATGAATCTCGATTAAAATGGTTGTATTCACGTTATTTTTCATGTCATTTAGTAGCAAACAAACTGCCATTGCAATTTAAACTAGACTAGAATACAACAAAATGACGCAATATCTGCTGTCAGAAATCAATTTTGTATTCCGTCGAAACGTTCCGTTGATAGAGAATCGGGCTGCCGGACTATAACTATCAAATTGTAAATCCGTAATCGCAAAAAACAACAATTTCAATTGTTGCAATCGAAATTTATTAGACAGACTTACATAATCAGTTAGCTGTTTTCGTACTATAAAAGTGGTCTAGTTGCAATCTGCTATCTGTAGTATATTATTACTCAACTATTTCGATTTGTTTTGGATCGGCTAGACTGCTACTCTAGCTGCTAGTTCTGCCCACAAAAATGAGCGTGGTACGATGGACGTTATGACGTGGTGTGACAAACCAAGGTATCGCAAAGGTTTCTGTTATGAACGGAATGGTGAATACGGCCGTAGGACATTGCACTACTGCCAAACTTTATTCAGCTACCACTTGGTACTTTGTTCCAAACCAAAGTTTCTCGTTAGCTTTGATGTACATCGGTACAACTTCGGTATAATGTAGTGTGATTTAACAGTTCTACATAAAGACTCCCGCTAAATAAACAAAAAAATAAAGTAAAGGTGAGGATTTTAGAATTGAATGTCATTAAATCTATCAATTAATTAATTAAAAAGGTAGTTTATTTTAGCTGTATGTATATTATAATTGTAAACTACTTCGTAGCTGTATTACTTAGGTAATGATTTTAGTTAGCGATTCACGTTTAGTTATAAACAGGATATTAATTACCAATACTGCCGTTTTATATAAATCCCTAATGCCATACAAACAAAATGTCTATTTTATTGATGTCCATGCTTATTATTAGATTTGTACTTACTAGAACTACTGTTATATTCTAAAAATCACTGTAATATTAGTTAAACACAATATGTTACATGATGTAAATCAAAAATTTAAAGTGATATGGTAAACTTAACATATTTATTTTTGTAAGACGGCAATAGCCTGAGTATTCTATTGAATGCAATCTTTAGTAGTCTATGACACAAATGTAAATATTTAATATTTATATACTTATCGAACATATTTTGTTTGCATCGCGTTAGATATCGAACTGTATGGAACATGAAAATGTAAAAAAAAGGTTGCCAGTTCTTACTGTAAATATTTCTATTATATTAGTGGCGAACTTCTGTGGGTCAGTTGATCGATTAGTTATTAAAGATACGGTACAATAAAATATGTTTTTGAGAATGGCTGAATTTTTATTTACATAATTTACAATTGCCACCTCGTAAGGCACGAATAAGTCGAAAGGATTTCGGGAAATGTGATCGAATTTGTCTAGAAAGAGTATCAAAAGATTAACGTCCCGCGTCGTTCATTCCTTTAGGTAGAGCTAGTAAGGAGTTGATGATATCTGCGTTCCTTTTCCACGTTTTGTATTTGGTGTTGAACAGAGCATTGGTCTCAATCACGAGCCGTTCGCCCTGCTTGTCGCCTCGATACGCGTTGATCATTGAATGTATGTGGCGAAAGTACTGCGAACAAGAACAAGAATATAACGTAAAAAAATATTATACATACAGCCGAATTCAGAAACTCCTCCTTTTTTTGAAGTCTGTGAAAATACTTTGCATGCAGAGAACAAATGACCAGCATGAAATATTCATTCCCGTGACTAAATCATTTTTAGGGACCCGTCTTTACCCATTGGGCACGGAACCCCAAATAAGGTATAGCCTGATAGTGATTAATTTTTTAAGGTTTCGTAGTAACAAAGACTATTAATCATAATATATTAATCTACTAGCTGCGCCCCGCGGTTTCACCCGCGGAAGTGAAAAACGCGAAATCTCGGGCGCGGGCGACCGAGCGTTTCACGAACGGTTGCACTTTTTCGTTCATTACTCGGGTTCTACGTATTGGATTTCGATGCAAAGTTTACCACGACGATCCTCGAAAATGGAACTATCTAATATTGAAAACCAAATTTAAATCGGATTAGTAGTTATAGTAATAGGGTACAAGACAGAGAAATAGACAAACAGACAGACAAACATGAATTTTAAAAATTATATAATCTTGTTATACTACTCATCATAAGTCCCCTAGACCAGTTTTTTTTAATTTACTTTCAAGTACAGACTTTTTGTCCTCTCTTCCTTTATTATAAGTACTAGCTGCGCCCCGGGGTTTCACCCGCGCAAGTCGAGATCCCGCGTTATTTTTACACCTACCTACCGCAGTGCAAAAATCATTTTGCATTGCAGCAGGTAGGTGAAGTAAGGCAAAATTTGTATGTCAGTAAGTGATGATGACGATCGATGACGATCAATGACGATGGATGCCGATCGTTAAAAAACAACGAAACTACCCATTTTTTATTTGTTATCCGGATAAAAAGTAGCCTATATGTTAATCGAAGTCTTAGGCTATCAGCATACCAAATTTCATTGAAATCTGTCCAGCCGTTTCCGAGATTAGCGCGCACAAACGCACAGACAAACGGGCAAAAAGTTAAACACGGAAATGGGGTCTGTTACGTTAGTAAATTCAAAATACCTTTCACAAAAAAGACACCGCTAAGTTACGATTTTATTATAAGTATGGATGGCAGTAAACAAGAAACCTTTATAGCCTTATTAGTAAAAGAGGAATAGTCGTGAGTAGTGAGAACAAAATGTTTTGTCTTTTTCTGTGACAAAAACTTACAAAGTTGACAGACAGAAACAAAAAGGCGGAATAGCTACTCCGACCTTATTCCTCATTTATTGAGGATTTTAGTTTCGTCATGTCCGTCTGTCCGTTGCTTATCTCAGAAAAGACGGTTTGAATTAAGAAGCCGTAATTTTGCGCGAGTATCCATAATATTCATGCCTCCAAAGTGCTAATGGGTACCTCCCCCCCTCCCCTCCCCCACATGTAAATTAAGGGATGTTTTTCTTTCTCGTTCACCCCACCTTGTCAGGTATCGTTAGATAGGTCTTTTGAATTTCGGGTTCCGTTTTCGAAATATTGAACTTTTATAGTGTTAGCCAAATGGTAGTACTTGGACACGTCATGTATATTGACGATAGTAGCATACGAGTATAATCAGTTTAAGCGAAAATTATCACAGATGAGCGTTCTTCATTACAAGTAATTAAAATAAAAAGAAAGTAGGTATACTTTTGTCCAAATTCAGTTGTTAGTAGAAACGACTTTTTTAAATTGCTATCCATGTTATTTAATGTAAACTACGGAACCTACACTGCGCGTTGCCTGACAAGGCACACACTTGCTCATTTTTAAGATTAATACAATATTTTTAATTATTGTATAGAAGTCACACAAATATTCCAATTACATTAATATTCATAGTAAAACAAAATGCAACTTACAATCTACATATAAAAATAAAAATATAACCTATAAAACTACATGAAACATTTTAGATTAAAACCTAAGGCTATAAATAAAAAATATCATCGAGGGGGTCCGCACGAGGCATCGTCCCCAAAAGGCTGGCAACATTTCCTCTCTGTATGGCCAAGCTGACTCTCTGAGCGAGAAAGCTACCAGCCCTCCGGTCACCCGAAACCTCGTTTAGACGAGCTCCTAAATCCCGTAAAAAAGCACAGGCTTCGGGACCCCAGGGCCCCAATGTTTCCACGCCTACCGGAACGAAAGTAAAACGGTCCACCAACTCCGAGTATTTTACCGTCTTCGTGGACTCGGCATGAGCCGCGGCCGCACCCGCCCGACTGGACGTAGACTGGACATGGGAAGCAGCCAAAGTGTCTACGCAGGTAGCATCCCATACTAAGCACATCCCCCGTCTCCAAGGAATGAGTGTCAGGCCGTCGGGCCTCTTGCCATCGGAGCGAACAATTCCGTTTGGTTCTAAAACTGCCGGAACGCTCGCCGAGGCAAGGGCGCGACGGATAACATCATTTTGTATCATTATTGTATTGATCTTCCTACTTTAGATTTCGAAATAGAACATAGGGTCTGATTTCCTAACAAAAGGATATGATTTCTTGTTTTTATTGTTCAAGGCATTCTACCAGTAATCTATACTTAATATTAGGGGTTAAAGTATGAAATTGCCAATTTGTACTGAAAATCTTAAATGTTTATTTTTTAATTTTTTAACAAATTTATTTAATCAAAATAGTTGCCATTATTATCTATACATTGCTGCCATCTAATGGGAAGGTTATTAATGCCTTTGCGATAGAACTCCGACGATCTAGACTGCACAAACTGTGTGAAAGCATTTTGTACTGCCTCCTGGGAAGAAAACTTCTTGTCACGTAGATAATTGTCCAAATCACGAAAAAAATGGTAGTCCGTTGGAGCAAGGTCTAGTAAATACGGAGGATGACGAATGGTTTCTAAGTGCAGTTCCTGAAGGGTCAAAATGTTTTCTCGTGTTGTGTGAGGTCTCGCGTTGTCGTGGAGCAATAATGGTGAAGATCGATTCATGAGTCGGGGCTGTTTTACTGCTAGTTTTGTCAACATGGTTCGGAGTTCGGCACAATAGACATCTGCCGTAATTGCTTGACCAGATCGAAGAAAACTATAGTGAATAACACCATGCTGAGACCACCAAACAGTTACCATTACCTTTTTATTGGTAAGTTTTGCTTTAGGACACTGTTGTGGCATTTGACCTGGGGTCAGCCATTGCATTTTTCTTTTCCGGTTATCATAAAGAATCCACTTTTCATCACATGTTACAATTCGATCCAATATTCCTTCATTTCTGTCCCGGTTCAACAAGGCAACACAAGTTTCAACACGCGTTTCTTTCTGCAGATCAGTCAAATCATGAGGCACCCATTTTTCGTATTTTTTTATTTTATTGATTTGACGCAAGTTAGTCAATAAAGTGGGTAAGGTAACGTTAAACCATGCCGCTAATTCATGGGTAGTTTGACTAGGATCGGCTTCCACTATCTCTCTTAATTCATCGTTATTCACCTGTGTGGGCGGTCTTCCTCGTGGCTCGTTCTTTAAGTCGAAATTTCCATCACGAAAGCGTTTAAACCAAAATTGCACGGTGCGTTCATTAGTAGACCCCTCTCCAAACGCAGCATTGATATTGCGGGCTGTTTCTGCCGCGTTAGTTCCGCGTCAGAACTCGTATTCAAAAATCACTCGAATTTTCGCAGTATCCATCTTTCTTGTCTAAATTGAATAACAAAAACAATTGAAAGTCGATATTCAAATGTTTCACATTTTTAAAAAAAAGAACATCACAGAAACCATTTGAAAAAAGTTTCATTCGAAAACCTCAAACCATGAAGATTCTATGTCAATTCAAAGAACCTATTGCAATAAAACGGCAATTTCATACTTTAACCCCTATTATTATAAAGCTGAAGAGTTTGTTTGATTGTTTGTTTGTTTGAACGCGCTAATCTCAGGAACTGCTCGTCCGATTTCAAAAAATCTTTTTGTGTTTGATAGTCCATTCATCGAGGAGTTATAGGCTATATTACATTACGCTACGACTAATAGGAGCGGAGCATCCATGAAAAATGTTGCAAAAACGGGAAAAAAATCACCCTGTTCCGAGATTCTGTCGCGTGCGCCGAGTAAACGGTCAGAGTTATATAAAAACCATATATGACAGAATTCTTCCTCTAAAAAGGATCTAATAAATAGTCCGCGACAGCATATGTCTATCTCTTAAGGTTGACTCAATATAACATTTTTAGAGTAATCAAATTTGTTGTAGAACAATGCATTATTTCCGAAGGTAATTTTGTAAATATTATATTATTCCTTATCCAGATAAATACGTTATATATTAAAAGTATTTAATTTTAATGAATATCTCACGAGATATTACAGTTCTAAAATACCTCCACAATAAAAATTTAAGAAGTACCAAGCGTGCAAATCTTATTAATATTAGGGGTTAAAGTATGAAATTGCCGATTTGTACTGAAAATCTTAATTGTTTATTTTGTAAATTTTTAACAAATTTATTTAATCAAAATAGTTGCCATTATACATTGCTGCATTGTTGCAATCTATACATTGCTGCCATCTAATGGGAAGGTTATTAATGCCTTTGCGATAGAACTCCGACGATCTAGACTGCACAAACTGTGTGAAAGCATTTTGTACTGCCTCCTGGGAAGAAAACTTCTTGTCACGTAGATAATTGTCCAAATCACGAAAAAAATGGTAGTCCGTTGGAGCAAGGTCTGGTGAATACGGAGGATGACGAATGGTTTCTAAGTGCAGTTCCTGAAGGGTCAAAATGGTTTCTCGTGCTGTGTGAGGTCTCGCGTTGTCGTGGAGCAATAATGGTGAAGATCGATTCATGAGTCGGGGCTGTTTTACTGCTAGTTTTGTCAACATGGGTCGGAGTTCGGCACGATAGACATCTGCCGTAATTGCTTGACCAGATCGAAGAAAACTATAGTGAATAACACCATGCTGAGACCACCAAACAGTTACCATTACCTTTTTATTGGTAAGTTTTGCTTTAGGACACTGTTGTGGCATTTGACCTGGGGTCAGCCATTGCATTTTTCTTTTCCGGTTATCATAAAGAATCCACTTTTCATCACATGTTACAATTCGATCCAATATTCCTTCATTTCTGTACCGGTTCAACAAGGCAACACAAGTTTCAACACGCGTTTCTTTCTGCAGATCAGTCAAATCATGAGGCACCCATTTTTCGTATTTTTTTATTTTATTGATTTGACGCAAGTGAGTCAATAAAGTGGGTAAGGTAACGTTAAACCATGCCGCTAATTCCTGGGTAGTTTGACTAGGATCGGCTTCCACTATCTCCCTTAATTCATCGTTATTCACCTGTGTGGGCGGTCTTCCTCGTGGCTCGTTCTTTAAGTCGAAATTTCCATCACGAAAGGGTTTAAACCAAAATCGCACGGTGCGTTCATTAGTAGACCCCTCTCCAAACGCAGCATTGATATTGCGGGCTGTTTCTGCCGCGTTAGTTCCGCGTCGGAACTCGTATTCAAAAATCACTCGAATTTTCGCAGTATCCATCTTTCTTGTCTAAATTGAATAACAAAAACAATTGAAAGTCGATATTCAAATGTTTCACATTTTTTAAAAAAAGAACATCACAGAAACCATTTGAAAAAAGGTTTCATTCGAAAACCTCAAACCATGAAGATTCTATGTCAATTCAAAGAACCTATTGCAATAAAACGGCAATTTCATACTTTAACCCCTATTATTATAAACGCGAAAGTTTGTATGTAAGTATGTATGTATGTATTTATGTGAGGTTGTTACTCTTTCACGCAAAAACTACTGAACCGATTGCGATGAAACTTGAAATATAGGTAGCTGGGGACCTGGATTAACACAGGCTACTTTTTATCCCGAAAATTCTCGCGGGAACGGGGCTTACGCGGGTGAAACCGCGGGGCGCAGCTAGTATTTTATAAGGTGAAATGAAACTTCAAAAATCCTCTTGTCGCGGGGTTAGAGCGTGTGCCCCTCGCTTGCCGGATAGTCATCAATTCACCGTGTCATGTGGGTTCTCGTGTGGCGTAATGGTTAACGCATTCGCCCGGTAAGCAAGGGGCAAGGGTTCCAACCTTTTCACAGGAGAATTTTTGATGATCCATTTCTCCTTGTAAAATATAAACAGTCTTTTGATGAACTAACTTTATTTACTGTTTGATTCGCAGAACTTTATTTGAAAAAAACACTACTTACCTCTTCGTCGATTCCGAAAGACTTTTCACTGTATTCGGGCTCATCCATTGGCAAAAATTCTTTGTTTAATTGATCTTCAGCAGACGTTATAGCAGTGAGTATTATAACCAGTAGAACACTGACTCGGATCATAGTGATATGGGTATTAAATCTAAAAAAAAGTTTAATTTGTCTAAATTTAATTTTACCTGATTTTTCATTCTACGGATAAAAGATACTATCGAATAAGTTCGAACCCAACCAAATTTAAAAGCCTTCAAATTTTGACCTTCTAAATTTAGATTTATTTTCTTTTTATTATACCATAGTGACGGTTTTTATTCGGTGGTGTTACATTTTAATTGTCAGATATCTCTATCTAGGGATTTTAAAAATCACCCTTTTAGTACCTAGGTGATTCTATAAGGTCAAAGACTCTGTGTGCCATATCATAACATACCTACTGTTAGATTTGTTTGGTATCTTAAAGAATTTTTCTCTAAACAGTTCTAGGTTTTTTCGAATAGTTGTTGGGGTTAGGTATTCCGTCCGGGTATGACCAGGTAAAGGGAATTTGCTGAGATATATTGTTTGAACCGTGGCACGAAACGTCCGTCGTGTTCCCCGTAATTGAAGTGTGAAATGTATATTAAGTTATCGCAAGTTCCTTGATTTATACCTATTAAAATTTTCTTAGCTATTCGTGATTTATAACTCAGATTAAAAAATAAAGGATCCAGATAATTCAGTATTTTTGTTCTTTGTAAAAACATAAGAAATAAGTAAGTAAACGGCACGTATACGGATTTTAGCATTTATTTGATGTAGGTTTTATTTTCTAATTTATTAGAACAAATGATTTTTTTAATAATTTGGCACCATTAATGATTAATTGACTACTTACCTACATAAACTATGTATTTTACCCAGCATAAGTAAAACGTTACTTCAATGAAAATACGTAACTTTTACAAAACTTTTCTCAGTCACAAAAAAGTATTACAATAATAGAGAGCCAACCACACCTGTCGATTGCAACGATAGAATGAAGAGCAATCGACGATGGCTAAGGGGTAATCGTACGGTGGGTGGACCGATTGACGAAAGCAAGGGTATAATGGTGTAGGTCTGTAGGTATTTACGGTTCTACGTGTTCCGTACTTTACGTACCCCACAACTTAGATACATTAAATAAGTACATAATTATATTAATTATGTACCAAACGATGACATTTGTAACGCGATATTTGTAGGTATTTGCGACACAGTAAGTACGTTGTGAGTTCGATTTCCGCCGTGAAACTATTAGGTAAGTACAAGCATGTGCTTAGTTGTAGAACCGATGTCAAATAAACCTAGGGGGTGTATCAGAATTTAGTGTCCGGGGGCAAGGGTGGACACTGGACAGTAGATTTCATGAATTTTATTGAATTTTCTATTCCAAGTGGTTCGTGTGTAAAGGTGCATGTAAAGACTCTCTCTAGGCCATTTTTGGGAACTTAAGGCCCACAATTATGTCATCACATCACGTCAGCTATATAATCCATTTTTTTTTCTTTTATTGTCCTGACCTAATAATGGTGCTTATAAATTGCGTTTAAATATTTTCAGTAACTATGCGAAGTAATTTACAAAACGTCAGTAAAACCGTCGGGTTGACCACGATTTCATCAAAATAGGTTTCATAGTTTACTAGTCTGATATTGTGCAAAAATATCACCATTATAGGACAATATGCATCGTGGGACTAAAGTAAAGTAGGTATTTGATTGATGTCTGCTTAATCATAAAATTTCATAATCGATCTATTGAATAAAAACCAGATCAATTTAAATATGATAGTTAAAGTAGAGCAAATTTTCGAAGTTGAGATTTGCACCATGAGGCTGCATTTACTATATTTAAGTACTATTGCAAGTAGATTAGTAGGTAATAGTACCTACCTACTTAAATGTTCCATTCATGTATATCTACATAACCATCATTTTTTTACTCAGCTTTCTACCTCCTACCCCTTATTTTTCAGGCCCGTTTAAGTACCCCCTGACAGGCAGCGATAAGCATTCAGGTGGAAAAACGAAGTGAGACGTCCAACCGATGCCTGCAAGAGACAGCAGACCGACTGAAACCCTGTTTTATATAATTGGTAGGTACTTGACTACTTGTGAACTCATTCCCATATACGTCATAGTTTTATTTAAATGTTTCTAAAAGGATTATTGGATTACCATTTTTTACGCTAATAGATGCCTAGGTACCTATATAATTATGTTCAACGCGAGTTTTTTCTATAATGAATGAATGAGGCAATTATTAATAGAAGTTTTAAGTAGGTGGCTAATATAATTTAATCAGGGTCGCTCGGGATGTGAAGGCGGGGCGTGAAAATGATAGTCGGACGGATGATAGATAACATATCTAAAAATCTATACCTACACAATTCCACACATGTTTGCAAAGTAGACCCTAACTATGTAATTAGGTATTATTGATATAACACTAGGTAATATCCTTAGGTAAACATCGTTGTTTTAGCACGTGACTAATATTAGTAGGTCGTAGTAATATGAAAGCAAAGTAAATTAAGGATTTATTTACTTTAGAAGACAACATACGAGTCACGAGGAAGTATTAAATTTTCATTATGTATTATATCACAAAAACCTTAAATTAGACTAGGTTATACAAAACTAAATGTTTTTAAGATAAAACATAAATTTCAAAATTGTAAGTAAGTTTTAGTTATTGAGTTTCGAACCATTGTTTAAACGCGTTTATTTGCTGAATTACAGACGCTTTTGCCGTTCCACCTTCACTTGAGTATTGTTCGACGCTTGCTTCCCACGAGAATACAGCTGCTAGTTCTTCTGCTGAACCGAATTCGGGACTGCAAATTAAATAAATAGATCAGTCGGTCTAAAATTACTATACTGTTTGTTTGTATCTTCTATAAAGAAAACACTGCCCGTAGATGGGTATATACTTAGTCCTTATTTTTCTTACCAAATTTTCATATATTCGTTGTAGGGCAAATTCTTCAGGTCCACATTGAGTGAAGAAGCCTTTCGCAAAGCGGTTCCCACTAAGTGATGGGCAGTACGAAATGGTACGCCACGTCTGACTAGAACATGTGCTAAGTCCGTCGCCAACATGCTAGGCTCTAAAGAAGACTCGGCTTTTTCAGCGCTTACCTGTAAAAATGTTTATCGATTTGATCGATGTATTCAATTAGTTAGATAGCTTGAATTTGAGAAAAAAAAAACGAACTCTAGGTAGTAGGTACCTACCTCCATTGTTTGTATACTTCCTGTAGTAACTTTTAAACAATTCAATAGTCGATCATAAGATCTGAACAGAATTTCCTTATCTGATTGGAGATCTTTATTGTATGTGCTTGGTAGTCCTTTGAGCACGCAACTAAATGCGAACGAATCTCCAAGTAAAAGGCCAGCGGATCCACGGACAAGTTCCATGCCATCTGGGTTTCGCTTCTGAGGCATCAGACTTGAACCAGTGGAGAACTGATCCGAAAATCGAACGATTGCAAATTCTTGTGAACTATAAATGATAAGATCTTCAGCGATTCTACTGAGATGCATGCCGCAGAGTGAAGCCCAGTTCAAAAATTCAACTGTAACAATGATAAGCAATCATTATGGTTCAGATGGTAGGTCGTTAACTTTATCGTTATACCGCTTTTAGGGTGTTTCAGAATATGAAATTACAATTACTATAAAGATAAATATCTCACTCGATATCCAGCTTGCATGATTTTTAGCATGATTGTGGTCGCTATAGAATGTTAGTTGTTGCGGGTTAGTTGCAGGCACACCAAATTCGGGCCCGATCATTGATTGAAGAAAAATGTTACCAATGGGGCTTATAAACATAATGCTTTTACGCATGCATGCGCACGGCAAGAATAGAAAACGGCATCTATTATGGATAATATAAGCTCTTAATTTAATTCTAAAATATATATAACTAGCTGTACCCCGCGGTTGCACCCGCATAAATTCCTATCCCGTAACGTATGTGACGCTTCACGTATGTCATACCAAGCGTTGCTCAACCCGTGTGATTATCCAAAGTAGGTACCTTAAATCTTATTTCAACCACTAAACTATCCCGGTACCAAATTTCGTTCAAATCTGTTTAACCGTCATTTTTACCAATCATGTATGTCATACCAAGCGTTGCTTTACCCGTACGATCATTTAAAGTATCGTATTTATACCCTTAAAGTAATGTACCAAATTTCATTCTAATTGTTGTGATCGTTCCTGTTGACCCATCACGTATTTGTCACGCCAAGCGTTGCTTACCCCTACGATCATTTAAAGTACCCTATATCGTATTTATACCCATAAACTAACCCTGTACCAAATTTCATTCTAATTGGCGCGATCGTTCCTGTTGACCCATCACGTATGTGTCACGCCAGGCGTTGATTAACCCGTACGATCATTTAAAGTACCTTATATCGTATTTATACCCATAAACCAAATTTCATTCTAATTGGTGCGATCGTTCTTGTTGACCCATCACGTATGTGTCACGCCAAGCGTTGCTTAACCCGTACGATCATTTAAAGTACCCTATATTTTATTTAAACCCCTATACTAACCCTATACTAAATTTCATTCCCATCGGTTCCGCCGTTCTTGAGATATAAATAGTGTAACTAACACGACTTCCGTTTTTATAGCTGCGTCCCGCGGGATTTACCCTCGTAAGTCCCGACCCCGTAAGAATATCGGGATCAAAAGTAGCCTATAACCTTCCTCGATAAATGGACTATCAAACTCAAAAAGAATTTTTCAAATCGGACCAGCAGTTCCTGAGATTAGCGCGTTCAAACAAACAAACAAACAAACAAACAATCAAACAAACAATCAAAGAAACTCTTCAGCTTTATAATATTAGTATAGATTAAGCTAAGAGTGAGTAGGTAGCTATTCATATCCAAATGGGGACTATACTATAACGAATAATCAAAATTGGCAATTGGGGTATGCTATGCCTCGGCTCCTCTAACGTACCCAAATGGTCTCTTGATGAGACAGCATACATAGAATTAGCAGTAACATCCTCAAAGCCTAAGTTCTTGGCAAGTCTTTGTCGGTTGATCGTCAACGCACAGCCAGCTAAAGCACCACTCCCGAGTGGGCTCCTTAAAACTCTTTGCATTTGTTCCTTTAATCTTGTGACGTCATCGCGAAGGCTCCAAGCGTGGCTGAAACGAGATATTAAACCGACTCAGTATGTGCGTAGAAGAAATGTAGGCAGAAAAAAAAGTTGTACAATTACCTTAGCAAAAAGTGACTCCATCGTATTGCCTGAGCGCGTTGTAAATGTGTGTAACCTGGTGCAATTATGTGTATTTCGCAGGTAGCTCGTTTCACCAGGACCTTGGGAGAGGATATAGGTTTGGTTAACTCCATCTGATGTTCTGTTGAAAAGTTTTAAATTAGACCTACTTACCTTGATTAAATCTAGAAGAGCAGTTTGTAACTTTGGTAAAGCAGTCAACATCCATAGTTTGGTGTTAGTTGCTGACTGATCGTTTCGACTGCGCGCAGTGTGCAGCCTCAGAGCTGAGTCGCCAGCATGCTTGAACAGTCTTCGTTCCACTACTGAATGGATATCTTCTTCTGGGTCGTTTAAACGACTATTTGTCGCTATTTCTTTTTCGATTTCTTGCTCTACCTGTTTTAAAAATGTATTTTACAGTCAGCAATCCCTGAAAGTGGACGTAGGTTTTTATACCTTAACCACAGATTAGTAAGAAGATACTATGTATACCTTAACTCCCTTACTTATAAAATATTATTTACACATTACTTAGTTATGTGACGTTTGTCTCTTTCTGTCAACTTTGAAACTTCATGTGACAGTAAAAGACAAACGATGCATGGTTATGCAGCGCATTAATTGGCATTTATAAGTAAGGGGGTAATTGTTTTGCTGAGAGAATGGAAAATACAATGTGGTGCCTAGGTGAGTATTTAAAGTTTACTAGCCTTGTTCAAACCTTCTTGTATCGCATTATGGTCGTCACTCGAGAGGTAGCCACTATCGTGTAGCTCTTGTGCCCAAGCGCGACTTCCACGGATGTCCTCACGAAACAGTCTGGCATCTATTGGTAGAGAGTCGTTCAGGCGTTTAAGGACTGCTGAAGGTTCCTCTTCGAAACACCCTCCCCATAGTTGATAAGCATCCTAAACAATTAAAGCAGGCACTTTTATCTAGTATAATAAGTAAGTGCAGACTTCTCTTTGGAGCATATTCTAGGTGAACATTAGGTAGTTATAGAGATATTCTTTTAGAAGTTTCTAATTATCGCATTTCGCATAACTCAGTATTTCAACATACTGTTTCAAGTTTCACTAAGTATTTAACTTTTTCAATCAACATATTCTTACAGACATATTCACTAGAAAGAAATTTAGTGAATATGTCACCGGAAGATAACGAGATCCGCAATTTTCCTATGAAATTCACAAACTTTTGTAGGATTCTAAACGAAATTGTATTGTTCCGTAAATTTATCAATTTGTGACGTCTTGTGGTAAATTTTAAACTAACGGGGATATCCGTCAGATTCTAAACGGTTCGACCAATCCCAAAAGCGCTTTTAATTTTATGCGTCTTTAAAATACGGCAAATAACACACTGCTCTCTGATTGGTCGAGTCGACAGTGGCTATGCTTATGTCTATAGACTTAGGTACATCCGCAGCTCCTAGGTCGCTCATCATGGGTCTAGTTACCTTAGCAAAATAAAACTAATTTTACAGTTCCAACACCGTTACAACATTATAACTTTACAAAAACACACGAGGCGAACAATGGCAGTGGAGAGAAAGGAGAAGGAACACATGACTCATTCAATCAATCAGAGCGCACATGGCGTTTGGTTATTGCTTACATAATATTTTACGTGTTTGTTCGGTAAGTTTATGAAGTTTCGAATATGTGGGCGTAAAATAATACAATTAATCTCTAGTTTAGAATCCTACGAAGGACGTAGGTTTATAAATTTCCTAGAAAAATTATAAGTTTGCGGTTTTTGTTATTTTCCTGTGTATACCTATAAAAAATATGAGAAGAGTGACTAGACCCCCTGATAACAGAAATCAAAATTTTGTGAAGAAAGGGAGTGACCACCTGGGATCGACATTAGTAATTAAACGAGGTCTAGGCTACGTACGAGGCCCGAATTCGTTGGGTCCAGGGTTAGGAAGAATGTGAAGCAGATTATAAAGCAATTTTGCTTTATAATCACAATAACTTGCTTCGAAAGGCCGTTAAGCAGTTGATCCCGGTTGTTATCTCAGATAGCAGTCGTCTAATACCGGCTCCAAACCAACGGCGAGGAGGCTCTTTGAGAAGTGTCGCCGAGTTTTCTCGTCAGAACATGCTGTTATCCACACTCTCATTTTTCGCACTCTTAATCTGTTTCTTATCCGGTATTGACGACGATATTTAATCTGCGGCAGATTTTGCTCAGTGTGCCATTGCATATTGTAACTTTGTGAATGTTTTAACTAAAATTAAGTAAAAAAATATAAAAGACAGATGATGGTAGCAACAGAAAGGGTTATTAATTTATTTTTCACCTAACGGAGAACAGGCTAACGCGAAAACGAGAAGGCGACGAACTCCTCACATTCACGCTTCTCGGATGTTCTCGGAGGTTCACACTAATGTAAGCGACCCCATTACACGAAAATAAGAAGAAAAAGTCACAAAACCAAAACTGTGCAATTGTGCATCTATCATAGTACGACGCACAACGAATAAGTATTATGAGTAATGCTAATGATACTTAAGATAATAATTACTAATTGCTAATTATTAATTAGTATTGAACATTGATATGTTAACCATACGCAGGCGAGACTATATGAGACTAGTTAAGTAATAGTTATTACACAAATCAAGGGTACGTACATGAGTAAGGTACCTAATTTAATAAAATCGAAAAAACTATAAATAGCGGAAATTACCCTGGATTTTGGTGTCTGAGGGGGGGACATACCTTACCAATGCGGTGCTATGATACGACAACTAAGATCTGATTGATTGATGATTAAAACTTACCGAAGACATTGTGTAATAAATCTAATAGTTACACTGAGAAGTATGGTAGGTATGTACTGGATGATAATTTATCTGTAACTGATGTAACGAACGCAATGTCTATTTATTTTTGTCTTGCAAGGGAGGCGGGTTAATAAGGTTAGTTATTATTTATTTAGGCCCGATTGATAAGATATCGTTGTAAGTATACTTTGTGTGAGTTAGGTATTTAGTAGGTACCTAGTTACAATACCTATTATAGACCCACTGAAAAGCCCAAAGCGGTGGTACCTACGATCATTACAAGCCTTTACAGTAAGGGCGATCCCAGTTCTGATTCTTTCCTTGTAAAGCTATACGAATAAAAAGGAAGTAGATTTACCTTTTACAAATGGTTGCAAAAATCTGTTTCTTTCGCAGGCACAAGTTTTTTTTTTTTTTTTTTCTTCTTGGCCCCGGATTCACGAGATGCCATTTGTCGAGTAATTTGTTTCTTGTATTTTCAATTTTCTTTTCCGTGGCCAATTTTGGGCCGAGCAGTTATTATAATATTTATTATTAAGTAAAATTAGGGAAGCAAATTATTTACAAATATGTACAAAATTACACGGAATTTGGAAAGGAAAGGGTCAGGACAGCAGATTGGTCTGGATAGGATTAGAAAAATAATATGTACATATTAAATATACATATAAATAAATGTAAATACGGAATAAGTATATATATACAATCAATCAGAGTTTGATATTATTTTCATTAATATACCTAGATAAGATTTTAAATATGGATGGATATAAGGAAGTTTACTTGCAGGAAACATTAATTGGAAATTCTACACCAATGGAAGCTAGATCATTGTGAAGTTGACTTATGGTATTTAAGTGACATCTAAGGAATATAATATGATTGATGTCAGCATCATCGTGACCACATTCACAAGCTGGACTATCTCCGACACCAATCCTGGTCAAGAAGGCTGGGCTACAAGTGTGGCCGAGCCGAGCTCTGATCAGGATCGACGTCGAAGTCTTATCCAACTTGATTTTATTGAACCAAGGTTTTCTACATGTTTTACCTTGAATAGAAAAGTAATATTTCCCCTTAGTCAGAGCACTCTCAATCCACGCCCTATCCCAGGTATTTTTAACCGACTTCAAAAAAAAGGAGGAGGTTATCAATTCGTCTGTATGTATAATTTTTTTTTTTTTTTTGTATGTTTACCGATTACTCGAAGACGGCTTAACCGATTAAGATGATTCTTTTTTTAATGAACAGGTGGGAGCTCCAAGATGGTCCCATAAAAATTTGATGTGGATCTGATAAGGGTCTTCAGAGTGATGAACGAAAATGCTCCTCAAAACGCATTACTCAATCCAGTTGTTTATTATCGATTACTCGAAGATGGCTTGACTGATTGAAATAATTCTTTTTTTAATGGAAAGGTGGAAGCTCCGAGATGGTCCCATAAAAAATTGATGAGGATCTGATAAGGATCTTCGAAGTGAGGACCGGGAATGCACCTCAAAACGCTGTATTCAATTCAATTGTTCATCGATTACACGAAGATGGCTTGACCGATTGACATAGTTCTTTTTTTAATGGAAAGGTGAAAGCTGCGAGGTGGTCCCATGAAAGTTTGGTAAGGATCTGATGAGTATCTTCGGAATGATGGACAGGATAGCATCCCAGAATTCAATAAATTACTCATTTTTGGACTTCTACCAAAAAGAATAGACCCCTAAAGAACTAAGTACAGATTGATGGGGCACCTGAAACCACCTTCTCATCAGCAAACTCCTCAATAATTAAAATTACGGTAGCAATATTGTTGATTTTTAGGTAGGTAGGTATACTAAAAAGGGTAAAATAAAAAAATAATTTAAAAATTAAAAAACCGACTTCAAAAAGAAACAAAAAATAATTTAACAAACAGCCAAAAAAAACAAGAATTGATAAAAATGACCAAAATAACCTCTAGGTACATAGGTACAGTGCCACCGACTAATTAATCTGTTTTATCATCTGAAGTCGGGCAGTTTTACTGGTTGGTTCCATATTGTACTTAGTTTGGCTGCCCGACTTCAGATGATAAAACAGATTAATTAGTCGGTGGCACTGTACCTATGTAGAGGTTATTTTGGTCATTTTTATCAATTCTTGTTTTTTTTTGGCTGTTTGTTAAATTATTTTTTGTTTCTTTTTGAAGTCGGTTTTTTAATTTTTATTAAGACTAATAATGGGCAAACTTTGTAAATCATGCGGGAAATTATGATAAGGGTTTATATCACCACAATTAATGGCATCTTTTGCCAATAAGTCAGCTTTTTCGTTTCCTTTAATTCCCGCATGGCCAGGAATCCACGCGAGTGTAACAGAATATCCCTTTTCAAAACATTTTAATAATTTACACCGGATATTAAAAATAATTGGAAAGTGATTACCTACGAGATTTAAAAGGATATCTTTGTAAGGCAGCTAATGAACTTTTCGAATCAGTAAAGATGACAGTCTTATATAGTTTGAATAGCAATATATATTCAACAGATTTAAGGATTCCTAAACATTCCCCTGTAAATACGGACGATTCAGGAGGCATTTTAATCTTTTGGACAACATTATATTGCTGGTGGTAAACTCCTATACCAACGCATCCATCCACGGCGACCTTTGAGGCATCACAAAAAATATAATGTGCATTTGTCCATTTAGAATTTATAGAAATTTTAAATTCCTCATTGGCATTTAAAGTTTGTTTATCAACGTCTATGTTATCAATTACGTCTAGAGTTAGTGTCAGCGCTTCATACGGAGCATTAAATAATGGCAGGCGGTGAGGGGATCGGAAGGTTGGTGATTGAATAGATAAATAATTTTGCATACTTATTACTAAACAAGGTAATGTCTTATGAGTCCAATACTGGAGAGGAATAAATTTCAGAAGTTTATCAATTTTTTCAAGTAATGGATGACTAGAAACTTGAAGGGCACGATAGAAAAATCTATCACACAAATACTGTCTTCTAAGATTTAGAGGAGGATCAGCACATTCCACGAGTAGGGCATTAATTGGACTTGATTTCATAGCTCCAGTGACTACCCTCAAAGCCTTTGACTGAATGACATCCATACTTCGCATGGCAGCTTTACTATAAGGCTCCAACACGAAGGTTCCGTAATCCAGAACACTTCGTATTAGAGCATTATAGATCAGTTTCAAGGAATATGGATGAGCACCCCACCAAACACCCGTAAGACATCTCAGCAGGTTTATATTACGCTCACATTTGCCACTGATATATTCAATATGAGGTATCCCAGTTAATTTTTGATCCAAAATGATACCTAAAAACTTGGCATGTGATTCTACAGGCAATGCTACATTATCGTATGTAACTGTAATTGGAGGAGGAAGTCTTTTTCTAGTGAATAGAACCACAGTACATTTAGGCACCGAAAGTTCCAATCCACTAGAATCCATCCAATGCTTTAGATGGCATAATGCAATGGACAAATTGTTACATGCTGTGTGTATGTCCTTGTTAGATGTATAAAGCACCAGGTCATCGGCGTACTGTAAGATACTAGCAGATCCATTAAGAGATGCCTCCAAGTCACTAGTATAAATATTATACAATATTGGGCTTAATACTGACCCTTGTGGAAGTCCTTTCCATAATGCTCTAGATGCTGACCCTTCCCGATAAGATGTTTATTATAAAATTAATAAGCAAAATGGGGACCTGTAAGGCAAATAATTTATTTCTGAGAATGGGTATATTTACATTATCATAGGCTGACTTAATATCTAAAAATGCAGCAGATAAGGAATCATTTTGTGACATAGCGATTCTTATATCAGTCATAAGGATTCCGATGCTATCAATCGTTCCTTTTCCCCTGCGAAACCCAAATTGAGAGTCAGAAAAGAGATTATTATGTTCGGCAAACCATTCTAATCGATTTTTAATTAAATATTCTGCTATTTTGGATAAGATCGAGGATAATGCGATAGGACGGTACGATGTAATGTCCGATGGATCCTTATTGGGTTTCAAGATTGGCAACACTATTTGCGATTTCCACGAATTCGGAACATTACCTGTCAACATGACATTATTGACTAATTGTAAATAATATTTTATACAACTCTTTCCTGATTGATGAAAACATACCTTGTCTCCTTCGTAGCTTCATCAAAATTCTAAAACTTCCCAGTCCATTCAATCAGTTTTCTCTGAAACCTATTTTCTCCACTGACTATCACATCCTCTTGTTCAATCCAAACGTGGTTCTTAACCTGGGCGTTGACAAGGAACAGACACACTCATCTCGTGTATTTAATAGGATTATCTCAACCAAATTCAATAACTATACGCCTGTCTATACTGATGCTTCCAAATTGTCCCCAAATGGCTTGGTTGGTGCTGCAGTGTGGATACCGTCCACATAAATAATTTTAAGTTTTAAATGCCCTTCTTCCTCATCTGTCTTCACAGGCGAGGCTATTGCTATTCTTGAAGCCATACTATTCATTAAATCCCATAACATAAGAAAATCTATTATTCTCTCTGACTGTAGAAGTTGCCTACAATCCCTTATGTCAAACCCCTTCAGAAACAATTTTTTTTCCCTATTATTTTAAAAATAAAGAAAGCCCTATTTGATTGTCATCAACTTGGATTGGAAGTAGTCTTGGCCTGGATCCCTGGCCATTGTGGTATACCGGGTAATGAGACTGCTGACTCCTGTGCTAAATTTGCCATCCAGTCAGGCTCCACAGAACACTATAACTCCTACTCCCACGATTTAGTGTCTCTGGCTAAACCACTTATGTTACAGTCCTGGACCAGACAATGAAATATATCTAGAACCACTAAGGGAAAACACTATGGCGATATTCAACCGGACATTCCCAACAGACCTTGGTTTTTCAAGTTCAGACAGTTAAGCAAAACTTCAACGTCAATCGTATCTCGACTACGTCTGGGTCACTCTTGTACGCCTGTTCATTTAGCTAAGCTTAGAATAAAAGATAGTTCAATTTGTGAGTGTGGCCTCGATGAGGGGTCTCCGGATCATATCTTCTTCAGCTGCTCATTTCAACAGTCTTCACTCTACGATGTGCTCCCCCCCGATATCCCTCGCCCTACCTCTCTTAAACTTCTCCTGTCTCTTTCCTTCACTCCCTTTGTTAAACTCCTCTGCAAATATATTAATTATAATAAAATAAAACTTTAACCCCTATGTGTGTTGTCTTATATATCTGTCTATCATAGTATATTTAAATTATTTATGTAATTAATAAAATATAAGTATAATTTATTATCCTAATATACAAGTATTTATTATTAATGTTTGTGTTGTCCTTAGGTTCACTCTACTGCTCAGAAGCCTACGTCCGGGATTCTTGCTAAATCTCCTTAATTTGCTGTTCTAACCTTATTCGACTGAATCAATCTAATCTCGGCTTCTACTAACATTATACAACTACTGAGCCACTCACCGTACCCTAATCCTGACTTTCGCCCCTGTCGCCTCACGTGAAACTGGCCAAATTGCTCCAAGCTGCTAGCAGAAGGCCACAAAGAAGAATCTGAATCTGAATATTTTATTCTATTTTCACTAAGATGGGAAAAGAAAATATATGGAATGTTATCTTCTCCAGGGGCTGAATCCCGAAGATTAGACAACACACCTTTGAGTTCTTCGATGGAAAAAGGGGCATTAAGACCGGACTGGATTGTATTAGGTGGGAAACTATGTAGGATCACAAGTTCCTTTTCAGGGACAAAAGGTGGTGCTAAACGGTCAAGGAATTCGGTACTACGTGAAGATGGAATTGTAATGAAGTTGGAATTAGACATAGCACATCTGTACCTCTTGAGATTATTCCACACTACAGTAGATGGTGTACTGGGAGAGATAGTTGAACAAAAGGTTCTCCAACCTGAGATACGTTTTTCTTTATAAAGCTTTCGTGTATTGTGCATTACTTCTATTAGATGGTTAAAATTCTCAGTGGTCATCTCACAATTGTATTTTTTTTCTGCCTCTTTCCTGGCCCTAGCTGCCTGGGTACACTCATCGTCCCACCATGGAGGAGAACGCAGGGTTTGTGAACGTTTTCTGACTGGAAAAACTAAGTCTGCAGAATTCGTTAACAAATTAACTAATGCATTAGAACAAGTCTCCTCGGTTGAGGACTCTAATGATGGTAGTAGTGTTGCCGATCAATAGTCGACTATCGATAGCATATCGATAGTCTATCGATACTTCATTAAAAAACAATAGTATCGATAGCCTATCGATAGTATCGATACTATCGATGGTATCGATATTATCGATAGCTTGGTGTGTACTAATACTATCGATTACGAACAATACTATCGATACTATCGATAGTATCATTCATTAAAAATAACTAAACTATCGATAGTATCGATACTATCGATAGTATTGCATGAGAGCACTCGATACTATCGATAGTATCGATACTGTCGATTGTTTCGTACCATCGATAGTGGCCTAAAATTCAATAGTATCAATCATCTTAATAAGTTGCAGTGGGTAGAATGCCAGTGAAGTTTTGTTCAGTGTTGTTTTAAACATAGAAATATTTTTAGCAAGGAAATATATTTCCAAAAAATCCCCATGACAGGATTCGAACCTGCGTCCTTTCGCTAACCAGGCGAATGCTCTAACCGCTGAGCTACACAGGAATCACGTGACATGGTATAATTTTTCGGCCATATCTCTCCTCGCTAATTGTTTTTACTAACTAAGGCTTGGTTTCAGCGCCATCTACCGGTCAAGCTTTGCAGCTTTTATTGACTGGCTTAGGTGGTTTACTTTACAGTAAACATACCCAACATGAGATGCGCTTTCCCTCCAATTTAATATTTCTTTTTGTTTTTATTGCTCAAGGCATTTTAAACATAGAAATATTTTTAGCAAGGAAATATATTTCCAAAAAATCCCCATGACAGGATTCGAACCTGCGTCCTTTCGCTAACCAGGCGAATGCTCTAACCGCTGAGCTACACAGGAATCACGTGACATGGTATAATTTTTCGGCCATATCTCTCCTCGCTAATTGTTTTTACTAACTAAGGCTTGGTTTCAGCGCCATCTACCGGTCAAGCTTTGCAGCTTTTATTGACTGGCTTAGGTGGTTTACTTTACAGTAAACATACCCAACATGAGATGCGCTTTCCCTCCAATTTAATATTTCTTTTTGTTTTTATTGCTCAAGGCATTTTAAACATAGAAATATTTTTAGCAAGGAAATATATTTCCAAAAAATCCCCATGACAGGATTCGAACCTGCGTCCTTTCGCTAACCAGGCGAATGCTCTAACCGCTGAGCTACACAGGAATCACGTGACATGGTATAATTTTTCGGCCATATCTCTCCTCGCTAATTGTTTTTACTAACTAAGGCTTGGTTTCAGCGCCATCTACCGGTCAAGCTTTGCAGCTTTTATTGACTGGCTTAGGTGGTTTACTTTACAGTAAACATACCCAACATGAGATGCGCTTTCCCTCCAATTTAATATTTCTTTTTGTTTTTATTGCTCAAGGCATTTTAAACATAGAAATATTTTTAGCAAGGAAATATATTTCCAAAAAAGTGAAAAAAAAATTTCAGTGTTGTTTTGTTAACAGTTCAGTGTTGTTTTGTCTAAGTCCAGGTCGACAAGCATTATTTGGTTTGCATTGGTTATTCTATCTGATACTTGAACACCGCACTATGACTGATACTATCGAAATTTAAGCAGAAATCGATAATATAGATTAATCGATAGTATCGATACTATCGATACTATCAATAGTTAGTTTACTTTTAGTGCATAATACTATCAATACTATCGATAATATTGCTTTTTATTATATAATACTATCAATACTATCGATAGTATCGATAGTATTATTGTAAACCATGCTATCGATAGTATCGATACTATCGATACCATCGATAGGCCTATCGATAGGGTACATGATTTTCGATGTAAACCATCGATAGTGAAACTATCGATATTTCGGCAACACTAGATGGTAGGTTAGTTACATTTTTATCAACACTTTCCGCAAACAAGTTCCAGTTACTAGTGTTTGAATATTTATACTTTCTAGTGCTTGTAAATGTATGCTGAGGTGGTTGTTGACTGATTGTAGGGAAACTGATGAGAATTGGATAGTGATCACTGCCATGAGTTGAGGAAAGTCAGTGCCAAGAAAGTTTGGATGCTAAGTCTGGAGTTGTTATTGCTAAATCAATAACACTTTTTCCCTCAGTGGGACTTGTACGTCTAGTGGCTATACCTGTGTTAAGTACACACAGACTTTGCTCGTCTAAAATATCTAGTAGTAATCTACCATAGGAGTAAGTTCGAGAACTACCCCACGCAACATGCTGTGCATTGAAGTCACCAACAACAATAAAAGGCTTAGGAAGTACTAATAAAATATTATGTAATTCTTAGAATATAGAGGCAGAAGGGTCAGGTATGTAAATAGATACTATACATATATTATTTATAATAACAGCTATCATAGAAAAAGTATCACTATGAAGAGGAAGAGGAAAGGAAGTGTAAGAGATAGAGTTGTGAATGAGTAGAGCATTTCCAGCATATCTATCTTGTCTGTCAATGCGGAGACAAGAGTACCCATTCACTTTGAATGTGGAACCTGGTGCGAGCCAGGTTTCACATAATGCAATAAATGCGGGATTATGTTTGTTTAGTAAATAAGTAAGCTCATTTTTCTTATTGCGAACACTGTGACAGTTCCACTGCAGGAGCCTGTTTGTTGGACTTGGATCCATGAGCAATAGTGTTTGTTATAGTTTCAATAATAGAGGCAGCGTGGTCTGGTTTTATTAGATTGGATTGACAAAGAGAATTAATAAGATTAGTTATAATTTGAATTACATTAAGAGGATCAGATTCATTGTTGCTGGATGAGTTCAAAGCACATCCATTATCCTGAGTGGGCATATCGTATTCCCGAATCAGGACTTAGTGTGCAGCACGATCATACTGGTGAGTATTTGAAGGTTTGTATGAAGAACGAGGTTTTAAAGTTACTGTTTTCCTATACGAAGTGGAAGGACTCAAAACTGTGCGGCTAGTGGAAGGTGTATTGTCGTGTTGAAATCTAGGGACTGCTCCACTTTTGAGGACATCCACATAAGACTTATGGACTGCAGGATGTAATTTATTAGCTTCAAAATATGATATACAGCTATCTGCCATTGTTTGTTTTATAGATTTTTGCCTAGACAATTCAGGGCAGGATTTACTTGTTGCGAAATGTGAACCAGAGCAAAGGCAACATGATGCATTTTCCTCTACAGTTTCACAATTCGTTCCATCATGTGCTTGGCCACATTTGTAACAGCGAGGTTGAGACCTGCACTGTGATTTGGTATGGCCAAACCGGCAGCAACTGTAACATTGAATAGTTGGGAAAGTGTAAAGCTCAACCGGTACAGCATTATAGCAAATGTAAATTCTTTTAGGTAGAGCTTGTCCATCAAATGTCAACACAACAGACTGGGTAGGTTTCCACGTCGGAGTATTATCTACAATGACTTTATAATTTAACCGCCTAGCCTTAAATATCTTACCACAACCGATAGGCAAACTGATATTATCCAAAATTTCATCTACTGACCAATCTGATGGTATGCCCTTCACTATTCCTATACGAGTTACGTTAAATGATGGAATGAAAGCTTTGAACTTATTTTCTGCTAAACAAGGATGGTTCAAAAAGTTATTAGCATCGCTGTAATTTGTAAAGGAAAGGGTCATTCGGTTGCGTCCAACCCTTTTGACACTACCATTAACAATATTATTGAAATTATATTTCTATAGTAATTGGCCGAAGACCATAGGGTGCAGTACATAGTTACTATTGATTTCTACCTCTTTTTGAACATGTATTGAATAGGGACTGATATCTGATGGCTCGTAATGTGTACGTCCTACGATAGCTCGTGTCTGAGTGTCGACTGACATAGGGGCAGGTGCGGCTTTGGATTCGACTGAGGAGACAACTGCTAAAGGAGCAGGAGCCGCCATCTTTAATTCACTATTTAAGGGCACGGATACTGTATCAGTATTCCTGGATGTCTTTTCTGGAATAGTATCGCTGTCGCTATTACAATTGCAAATGTATTCACTATTATTTTCAATGTCTATAGCTTTGCAGAACTTCCTTTTACGTTTATGGCATGTTTTAAAAATTTTTTTTGTGAGGTTTTGTATACTGTCGTTTTTGTGATTTTTTAAGGTATAGTGATCCCGTGGAGATGTCTGAATCCATACCAGATTCATTTGTAGACGACACAGTAACATTATAGCCGACAGCCGGAGGACTATGGCCAGGGCCAGGGTCCTCCGAACTACCGCCGCCGCCGGGATCCGGCGGCCTTATCATATTTACAACTTTATTAGAATATATACAAGAATATAAGAGAAAACTTACCTACTCGATGATATATACAAAAATACACAAAAGTTAAATACAAAAAATACTGTTCTGACCACGTAAAAATTTAAATTTAAAATTATCTAAGAAAAAATACCGCCTTTTCGAGCCGATGTCTTCCCGCCCTTTTTTCTTCCCCTAGGCACAAGTTCCATTGCTGTAGTATGTTTGAAAATTCCAACGACCTGCGAATTTCCGAGCAAATATCAGTATCGCCAACATGATACAACCAATTTTGTTAGCTTCTTATTGGCTTCGTACGACCAATTTAGATTCGATCGAAATCACTGCACTGAAATAAAAAAAAAACACTGTCATTAATGTCAATGTCAGAGCCTGCGAACGAGTTTTGGCGGGAATGCGTTGAGTAGATGTGCTGCTAAATTTTCAATTTTTTGAAACCTAAAAACGAAATTGTGTAATTTCGGGGGCATATTAATCAATTTAGTTTCATGAAGGTGTACAAGTGGAATGAAAGTGAAAACCGGTGCAAAACATGGACTTTGGCTTAGCGTTCTCTACAAAGCTCCGTGAACAATATTAGTAAATGGGCGCCGTGTTTACAAATGATTCCCTAGACTTGACTTTAACTATGACGACTTGACTCTTTTGTTGCAAACAACTTGAATAATATATTAATAATACTTGACACTGGCTAATTTCCTAATAGCCATAATCGGTTCACAACCGATAATAAATTTAAAAAAAAAATGAGCCTGCGAATCCGAATCCAATGCAGTTTGAGGTTATGTTGTTGTTTCTATCACAGTATTCACAGTTTATTTTTAAATTTTTATCTGGTAATAAAAACGGAGTCTGATAATTAGAATTTAATACATACAATGGGTGTTATGATATCCATTTAATAAAGAGTAAATGACCAGAGGAGTTTCAGACTATCGACAGTTCTTCTGTGTTTCGTTCCGATACGATACACAATTTCTTCCCATTTAACCAGAGAACTTTAATAGACTCATTGCATTTAACGTTAATTTAATGTAAACATGATCAATAATCAGGATGATAACGTATCACCTGACAAAGGGGACGACAAAAGTGAGCATAGCGATCATACTTTCATTCATCTCACACTAAACGATGTAAAGTTCGATCCTGGCATGAAAGACGATGACGGTAACGAAGTTCCACGTCCATACACGAAAAATATAATGAAGAAATGGCTAAGAAAAATTAAATGGGAGAACCATAAAGCTGAGAAACGAGCTAAGGAAAAAGCTCGAGCCAAGGAAAGAAGAAAGGAGGCTAGACAAGCAAACATAGATATTGGCCCTAGCAGAAAAGCATTGAAGAAAATGAAAGAAGAAAAACAGAAAATCAGTACAGGTGTAATAATAGACCTGAGTTTTGAAAATCTTATGATTGAGAAGGATAGGTATAAAGTTATAAAACAAATATTGCGTTGCTACTCTATAAACAGAAGATCAGATACTCCACTACAGTTTCTTGTGTCTAGCTTTGGTGAAAAGACCAAAAATGACATGTCTAGACATAATGGATATGAAAACTGGGATGTAAGTAATTAGTACCAATTTAATAATATTTTCAAGAAAAGTTAAACTTATTATATTTCCTACTAAATAAATGTATATGAAACATCTTTCCAGATAAAGTTTAATGACAATTCATACTTAGAATTTGTGCCAAAGGAAAAGCTGGTTTATCTGACAAGTGAGTCAGAAAATGTCATAGAAAATTTCGAAGAAGATACATACTACATCATTGGTGGACTTGTAGATCATAATCAACATAAGGTTTGTTTATTTTTCAATTATTAATTAAATATAATATAATATAATAATAAATATAATAAATCCTGTGACGAACACACAGCGCCATCTAGCCCCGTGGTAAGCTGCTAAGCTTGTGTTACGGTGGCTAGACAACGGATATACTACTTATATTTATTTTTCTTTTGTAAATACATACATATTATACATAGAAATACGCCCAGACCAGATACAAATATTTATTTTTATTCATAAATATTTGCACCCAGCGGGAATCGAACCCGCAACCTTCTGTATTGCAGCCAAGCGTTCGCCCGACGCGCCACAGAGGTCGTCGTTTTTATTAATTATTAGACTATTTAAAAAAACTTTTCATTATTAATACTAATGTTATAAAGATTGCTTGTTTGTTTGTAAAGAATTGGCTTCATAACTACTGGACTAATTTCAAAAGTTCTCTGACCGATAGCAAGCTACAGTCTGTCTCTAATTAATTATTTGTATTTCTTCTTAACTCCTTTATTAAATTTTTGTACAATTCAACTTATTGATAATAATATTTGTCTGTTTGCATTTTAAAAATGTTATTTTTGTCTTTAAACAGGGCCTGTGTCATAGGATGGCCATGGAACAGGGTATTAGGCATGCACAACTACCTCTGGACAAATATGTCAACATGAAAACTAGGAAAGTGTTGACCATTGACCATGGTAAGGAAATCAGATTTTTAAAGAATTTGACTGTTTTTTTATTAAAATATGTACTCCACATACTCTATTCTAGTAACAAGACTATTTTTTGAAAAGATCAGGATTAAAATACGTTAAATCTTGAGGCACTGTGTGAGTGTGTCAGTGGGAGCAGAAAAACACATTTTTTTTTTAATTGGACATTTCACTCGCGTAAGTCTTGACCCCGCGGTAGGTTTGCAGGAAAAAAGTAGCCTGTGTGTTAATTCAGATCTCCAGCTATCTATGTAACAAGTTTCATTGCAATTGGTTCAGTAGTTTTTGTGTAAAGGAGTAAATAAATAAAAATAAATATTGCACTACATTGCACACAGCACAATCTAGCCCAAAACTAAGCACTAGGCTTGTACTTTGGGTACTAGACAACGGATATACTACATCTACCAATATTATAAAGCTGAAAGTTTGTGAGTATGCGTGTTTTTTACTCCATCACGTAAAAACCGTTGAAGCGATTGCTCATTGCAATCAGTTATATGTATACTTGGAATATAGGTAGCTGAAATAGGCTACTTTTTATCGCGATATCTCGTGGGAACGGGACCGCGGGGCGCAGCTAGTACTACATATAATACTTTTTTTTTGTTGTATATACATACATAATATTATACATAGAAAGCCAGATTCATTTTTAAGCATAAATATTGGCACCCAACGGGAATCGAACCCGCAGCCTTCTGCATTGCAATCGAGCGTCCGCCCGACGCGCCACAGAGGCCGTCTATATTTAAGAAACATGCTTGTTTAGATAGTTACATTACTGAAAAGTAGGGTTTATGGCTCTACTAAAATTTTGAATGCTACTTGAACAATTGAACAGTTTATAAATTTAAACTTAGTAGGTATTATAATTTTTAATTTTCGGAGCTGCTTAATTGTTAAAGTAGCTCTCTAAATTTTGAATAGCGTTTTTTGGCCATTCCCTTAATATTTTAAGGTAGTGGTGAGGAACTGTAGTTACAAAGATTTTAACAATAAGTCAATAATTATCTTTGTTTATAATTTTATTAACAGACAACAGATTTACAAATATTTAACAAACATTTTGTGCTTATTTGTTACAGTATTCGAAATAGTTCTGAGAATTTGCGAAGGCATGTCGTGGCAAGATACCTTGATGAAAGTCCTGCCACTCAGGAAGGGAGCCCATGTTAATGGCGTTAGTACAACCCATTCTACCTTAGAAATTACTTATAACAGTGATGATGATTCTAGTTAAAAGCTAGGTGATATTGTACCAAATGCCGCCAAAATCGAATAAAAATAGTCTTATTAAAATAGCACAGCTAGAAATCAAAATTTTGATGTATATCTGAATCTAAAGTCAATTTGTAATGTTAATGGTGTTTTAAAATGATTCTTTAAATAAATGATTGTCAATAATAACAATAATACTTGAATTTAGAATAACTTCAAAGTATAATAAGGTCATTAAAGTAACTATATAAGACTTGTCACTGGGTCATTTCTACGAAATATATATATGTAAAATAAATATAATATATATTTTAATTTATTGGCCATCCGGTATAGGTACTCCTAAGAAGTATTTTGTTATGAAACTAAGTTTCCTCTTGCTTTCTTATTGTGATTTTACAGCCATAGTTTCTTAAAGCTATGTTTTAGATTCTTAAGTGTATTTATTATAAAATCATTAAAACTATAATTAAGTATATAAATGATTTAAAAAAGCTGTATTATGAATATATGCTTCTTTAGAAAAAATGACTAGTTTTTATTGGTAGGCAGTACCTACAAAATAATTACTGTCGAATTATGCAAGGCATACTAGATAAACATCTTCATCAATTCCCAAAGATCAATGTACAACTATTTTTTATGCTACAAAATACGAATATTACAAAAAATACATTATGTTATTGTTAGCAAAATTGCCCAGCACGGTGTTATTTATAATTAACAAAAGTACTACCAAGTACCTTAGTGAACTTTTGTTTTAAAATAAACAATAAAAAAAAACTCGTCGTCGTATTTAAAATTATAGTGTAAAATAAATTTCTTATCGTAACATAATATTAATAATAAGTAAATTAATGAGGAATATTATTCTTTTGATAGAAACTTAAAATTACAGGCGCAACTCTATCGGGATTATTCAAATGTACGTGATGTGTACCAGGAATAAAGTGACTTTCAAATAGTTCATTGCTTTTTTCTACAATTTCTCTCATTTCAACCGCAAATCCGTCAATTGCATACGGCGAGTCGATAGCTTTAATGTATAAGGAAGGACATTTTAGTCTCCTGATTAAAGCCTCCGTGAACAGCTTGTTTTCGGGATTGAATAAAGTATACTTCAGTCTCGCATCTCGGCTAAAGTAGTACTTATTCGGGTCCTTTCTCGATGGTTTCGTACCTCTTCGTGCGAGATATTGAACGCTCTCCAGATCTACAGATTTCAATGTTCCTAAATGCCATTTCTTTGTTAGTTCTTCAACTGTGTAACTTGGTGGTTCAACTTCTAAACGCAATTGTTCATCATAACATTTCTTTATTAATTTCGGATATTTGTCTATGACGAAATTCAGATCGTAGTCGTCGTAAACGAGGCTGTCGAGTCCGATATAGAAGTCGACGTCATCAGGAAAGACGCATGCGAAACGCATAGCAGCGATCGATCCCATGGAATGTGCCATTAGGGATACTTGGTCCCATTTATAGTATTCTTTTACAGCCAATATATTGCTTAGGAACTGCCAGCCGATATACTGCATACCTGAAACGGTCAAAAAATCGGATATATAAAATGGTATTGGTTTTTTTCTAGATTGATAAACTTAGTAGAAAAATCGTGCTACACTTAAGGTTTCTTTGTCTTAAGTAATTAATTTCAATGTCTTGTTAATACTATCAATATTAACATAAGGTTCGTTAGTCGTCAGCCTTTCTTTATATTTTTTATTTTCGTCATCAATATAGGTGAAAACCGCTTAAAATTTACTTTTGTGTTTATTAGGAGGTTAGCAGTTTAATTTCTTCAATTTTTTCGCGATTTGCATAATAAAGCACTTTATTTACCGGGTTTAATCGCGTTTTCTTTATGATTTTAGACGACCGAGCTGTCGCCAACTTTACAGTTGGATTTTAAATAAATTAATTTAATTTTAAATATTTTTTTTAAAATTAAATACAAATACGTAAATACAATTATTGTATTTACGGCAAGAATAGAACTAACAGCCTTCGCCACAGCGGTCGTGAAGTAGATAAATAAAGTTTACCGTTTGTTAATATAATTTTTACCTGGAGGCAGCCACGATGACAAACCATGACCAGGAAAGTCGATTGCCAATATAGGTCTGTCTTTGATGATTAGAGGTGCTATAGAGTCCCAGGTGCCCGCGTTGTCTTGCCAGCCGTGTAGAGCTAGGATCGGCCTTTGATCCGTGTTGGATCCCCACAATTTACCGGCGATGTAGCCCCATTGCACGGGTATTTTAACTTCTTTGACTGGTATCTTGAAAATAGAAACTGATGTTAAACTGAGAGTACCTAGAAACTATTTTTCATGAATTAGGAACGGCCATAAATATAAATAATGTTATAACATCAAAATTCAGTAATGTGTTGCGTTAAATAATGTAGCCATTTACAAGTTATAGATTGGTATGTATATGGACAAAAATTGGCCTAATAAGGTTTTCACTTACCTATTACTTTGAGAATAATAATTAAATGTTCCAGTAAGTAAATCACCTTCCAAAGGCGTGCGTGAAGCTGGATAATTATCAAATTAAATACCTATTAACAAATTGATATCACTGACTTACCTCATTTGTATGTAGTTTTCTGGTAATATTATTTGCTAAAAAGAAGACTGTAGGTTTTGCGTTTGTAAAATTCGAGCTTAAAATTCCAGAAATTAGCCGTTTTGACAACATTTTTTTTGTAAATCTATTGGAACCAGATAATACTGATAACTATGTAACGCTAACTCTTAACCTTCTCAATTGTATGTACAAAATATAGGTGCAATATGATTATCACGAGGTTACAGTTACCACTAAATACGTTTCGTTGTTTATTCGTTTTTATATAAATCAAACACGCAAAATTCGACGACTACAAAATCAAATAATATGAAATAAATTTAAATCACGCTTTGTGCGATGTTCCAGTATAATTTTTAATTGAACATTTCATCATTTTAAATGGATATTACAAGCTAACCTACACACGATGACGCACCGCACTAGAATATCACTGACTGCCGCAAACCAAGGCCAGCTGTTACGTTATGCTTAATTCATAATCTTTAGTGACTGTTATAGATTCTGTGTAATGTAAAATGTGAACTTTGTATTTAACGGTATTGTCCTGAGTCGAAAGGTTGATGTTTTTGGTTTTTTTTTTCACTAGTTTAATGTTAGTCTTGTAGTATAATTAATTACTTACCTAACTTATCTAGTTTAGTACGGTTTAGTAGTTTTTGAGTGAAAGAGTTTCTATTAATAAATACCCAAAATCTTATTTACATTTTACCGGGTCTTAATGGCGTACTATTATTTATATTTTTATTTCGACGTTTCGATCATGTTACAATGACCTTGGCCTCGAGAGGACTGCAGCTGCTACATAATAGTACGCGATTAAGACCCGGTAAAATGTAAATATATTAAGAAATCGTGTAAATTTAAAAAGTTTATTACCCAAAATCTTATTTTAAAATAACCAGCAACGCCCTGCGGATTCACGGAAAATTGGGATACTATTTATTCTAGGTCTCAAACTGCCAATACTTATATCGAGTTTCATCGAAGTCGGTTTAGCGATTTTTGCTTGAAGGAGCAATAAAACCCTTTTCATCTCTCCTTTTCGGAAGGTTTAACTTTCATGGGTAGATAGCCAGCCAGGTTGAAAGGTACTCATTTCATCCCTAGGGTGGAAAGTAAACTTCATTTTTAACGAATGCAAGGCGTTTTTTATTCAATTTCAGACTATAATCTGACGCTTTGGTTCCTTGTATTTCACAATTTTTCTATAGGAAGAAGTGTCAAATTGTAGTCTTCAAACAAAAAATGAAGTTTACGTATATTTGTCTAATTACTAATAGGAGAAAGTAAAAAGTCACGACATATAAAAAAGATTCATTGGATTTTCAGTCTAACGAAATTTTTACTATACTTCAGACCTATTTCATATAGGTAATTAGAAAATTATTATATACGAGTATGTTAAAAGAGTCCAACATATCTACATAATCATCGAGGTAAAATTATTGCTCCAAGTAAATTCTACTTAAATCTGAAATTCAGTAAATTCAAGTAAAATTCAAGGAACTTACAAAAAATATCACAATCACTTAAAATATTTTGTTGAAACTAAACTCTCCTAAATAAAACCTACCTACAGTTTATACAACACTTGTTTAGTATGCCAATAGTCATTTTTAGATTTCTTCTTCAAATATTTTTAATTCGTTAATTAGACGAACATATTTAGTGTTTAATCATTTAGTTTAAGACTTCGAATAAAGTGCATTAATAAACTAACATAGGAGGGAAACGTCTGATATCGCATTAGTGACAAAGCGACAGTGGAATCGTGGGATCTAAAAGCCCTTGTCGTAACGCTATGAGAAGGGGTTGTGGACATGCGCAGTCTCCTCGCCAATCATCAAGATCGATAGCCCAAAGTCCGGCGCCTCGAATCTTCGCAAAGGCAGCCGTTACACCTATCCTGTACACTTCTTCTGGTCTCAAATATGAAGACCATTGGTCATCCCGAACACTGTATGTTCCTTCTTTCGTTTGTATTTCGTCCCATTCCTTTGATTTAAGTTCGTTGCAAATCTGTAACAACAAATTACAGTGTCGTTTTCCTTAAGTGAAGATTTTAGCGCAATTGGTTTAATTACGTTTGTCATACAATTTATTTATTCAAAAATTTATCTTGAAAATCCAAAGATTATGAAATTTAAAATTACGGAGACAAAAATATTAGTAAAAAAGATTGCTTTATACTTTAAAGGCAATCGGGAAGAAACTGGAAAGAGCGCTGTACTGATAGGGTATAGACTTAAGGGATTTCCTTGGGAGTAACTTAATTAACGTTTTTCTATTAATTGTGAAATGAACGAATCTTGATCTTAGTTTTACGTGTAAATACAAACCTCATAATAAGCAAGGAAGCCAGGTATCGTGGTGTATGGACCAGCTTCGCCAGGTCCTAATATGGGAGCCCCGGGTTCTGTATTGGATGAACTTCGTAGTGTGTATGATCGCCCATAAGCAGGTACGTTTAATACCAACTTCCTTGCTGGTATTAAACTTGTCCAATAGTTAATGGTATTATTCTGAAACATTGCCATATTGTGAAAAATGACCATCTTATGCATACTATTATACTGGTAAAGCCCTAGTCAATATTAGATCGATAGGTTTGGTCGATGTTCGTAGCTGTTTAGAGAGTACTTACAAAACTGCTTATTCCTGCAGTATCATGACCGTCCAAAGGTACCAAGAATGCGGTTCTATCATTTGATGACGCCACATAATCATTAGCAGCAATCGCTACCCATTCGATTCCTGTCGTGAACACATCAGGTTTGTAGGCTACTGATGCAATTTCTGGAGATGCTGCTACCATCACTGAAAGTTCCAAATTCTGCGATCGTAAGGACTTTGATAATTCCGAGATTAAGTCCGCGAAGTCTTTTTGGATATCGTTACGTGTATCAGAGCATGGTGCCTGGAAAACACAAACAAAAATAATAATTGTGTGAGTTATTGCAATTGAAATTAGGTCAATATTTTTTAATCCTACTAATATTATAAATTCGAAAATCTGTTTGTTTGTTTGTTTGTTTGTTTGTTTGTTTGTTTGTTTGTTCCCTCTTCACGGTTAAACGGCTCGACCGATTTTACTAATATTATAAATTCGAAAATCTGTTTGTTTGTTTGTTTGTTTGTTCCCTCTTCACGGTTAAACGGCTCGACCGATTTGAATGAAAATTGGCATAGGGATAGTTTAAATGATGGAGAGTAACATAGGATACTTTTGATCCCGAAAATCCCGCGGGATCGGGACTTACGCAGGTGATAACTATTTCTTAGATGAAAATTTGCATAGGGATAGTTTAAGTGATAGAGAGTAACATAGGATACTTTTGATCCCGAAAATCCCGCGGGATCGGGACTTACGCGGGTGATAATATTAATGGATGAAAATTTGCATAGGGATAGTTTAAATGATGGAGAGTATCATAGGATACTTTTGATCCCGAAAATCCCGCGGGATCGGGACTTACGCAGGTGATAACTATTTATTAGATGAAAATTTGCATAGTGATAGTTTAAGTGATAGAGAGTAAGATAGGATACTTTTGATCCCGAAAATCCCGCGGGATTGGGACTTACGCGGGTGATAATATTTATTGGATGAAAATTTGCATACGGATAGTTTAAATGATGGAGAGTAACATAGGATACTTTTGATCCCGAAAATCCCGCAGGATCGGGACTTACGCGGGTGATAACCATTCAATGAATGAAAATCGACACAGGGGTAGGATAAGTGATGTAGAGTGGCATCATCATCATCGTCATCCATCGTCATCGTCATCCTTCGTCATCGTCATCGTCACTTACTGACGAAATACAAACTTTAACTTACTTCACCTACCTACCGCAGTGCAAAAATCCACACTTAAACGGACGACCAGAGAAGTACTGATGATGCCAGGCGCGGTAGCGCCTGGCTTCAACAGTACTTCAATGGGCGACCGTTTAAGTGTGGATTATTGCATTGCGGTAGGTAGGTGTTCGAACAACGCGGGATCGCGACTTGCGCGGGTGAAACCGCGGGGCGCAGCTAGTATTTTCTATTTTTTTGCTTGCTTACTTGTTTGCAAACTGGATATTGCCAAGCTATCTGAACGCCATCAAAGTTCCACTTCTGTAGGTATTTTATCACCGATGCTATGAATTTTCTTCGGTTTTTACGAAGTGACACCATTTGGTTCCATTTCTCGTCTTCAGAGTCCTTTAAACCTCCAACACCAAGGATCACTTTGACACCTGTCTGTCTAAATTCTGTTATTTTTCCGTAGAAATCATTTTCGATATCCAATTCTGGTACACCGGGTACTACAGTATATGTTTTATCGTCAAGATGAGCCCATGAGTAAACAATATGACTGCAAAGAGCTGGGTTTACTTGTTCCGGTCCGAAACTACCTTTTCCGTGCCTAAAATACAAAGAAGCGAAATATGAATATTATCTCTGTGGCCCGATTTTTCATTCCATGGATAAAATATATCTGTCGAATAAGTTCGAACCCAACCAAATATCTTCAAAAAGCCTTAAAATTTTGATGTTCTAAATTTAGAATTTTATTCTTTTTAAATATCATAGTGATGTTTTTTATTCAGTGGTGTTACATTTTATTTGTCAGATATCTCTATCTAGGGATTTAAAAAACCAGCCGTCGAATAAAATTAATAATTTGAATTATTTTTCTATTTTACCTGTAATAAGCCCAACTTGTGAAGTAACATGCTATGATAGGCTTATCGGTTTCAATTTCTTCGTCATTGTTAGTTGAAGGTCTCTTAGTCCTAAGTTGTGCTTTTAATCGACATTGTGATTTTTCGGGCCAGTCACAATGGTTTCGGTTCCAATGAAGTGGTTCGGGACAAGTTAGTTGAGATAATTGGCCGTTGATACAAAGGTAATATTTACTGCAGTCGCTACTGTCCGCTTTGAATATGTTTCCTGAACAAGGACTTCCGTCAAGATTTGATCCCTAGAAAATTATAACAATCATTATTAATGGCAATTTTCTGTTAATTAGTTTTATTTTACGAATACTCACAGTTTCGATCATTCCTGTTTCTTGGACAGGAACGGGCTCAGGTTCAGGGATTCTTTCTGGTTTTGTAACAAAGTCTATTGTGTCCTCAGGCGGGGCCACGGCTGATGTCGTTTCTGGGGCTTGGACTGTAAAGTAAATAACATAAGTTTAATTAATACGAAATACTATACAAATTCAAATAAAAATGTTCGTTGTGAGTATGATTATTACTTACTCTCTTCCAGAGGACAAGGCGGCGGTACTAACTGATTCCTTAGAACGTAGTTAATCGTAGATAATAAAGGATATTTTCCGCATGAACAGTATTTTCCTGAGAAATCATCTAAGTCTATCGCCCAAGCCATAACGCCCCCGAGGCTCTTAGCTCGAACGTACTCCGCTTTGTGACGTATCATGTAGTCATCGTCAAATGATACCCATTGATCGTCTAACGCGGCGTAAGGTCCCATTCTACCACCCGGATCTCTAGTCACTTGCCATCCCTTAATTCTGATACGGTCACATATCTATAAAAAAAGATTAAGGATTTTCATATTGGCTATAAAATATTCTAAAGGTCGTGTATTATCAATACATCTAATAAAACCGCGGGCTGCTAGTATATTTATATAACAACTTGACTGCTTGTTAACCATGACGCTTGTAGTATTTTCCTCGTTAGATATGATATCAGATACGAGTAACGCTCATTCAATTTGAAAGCATCGCGTCATGTCTATTTATCATTTAATATTTTTATTGGACTTAGGCACATCGCCTGATCATATTTTGACATGGTTTTAACTGAATTTCACCTCATAGAAGGATAAGAATCCTCTGGCTCTCGTCTCGTCTCCTGCCTCTCCACCCGCATACGTTGGAGCTCCCAAAGCAGTTCCAACATTATCCATCAGTGAGAACGATTGACCGTAGAATGGCACGCCCAGTATTAACTTATCTCTATTTGCTCCTTTATTTATCCAGTAGTTGACAGAGAAATTCTGAAAAAGAACGAACGGGTATTACTCAGGTATCAGCTTTAGACCTACTTTATTTTTCTTTGATAGTAGTGATCATTCAATCTCTACATTTTCAAATATTTTGCTGTCTTCTTTTTCGCTACTTATCTAACTCTTATCTTTGTTTAAACTTACCGTGTTTAGTGTCGTATCCTGATCGAAATCGCTAGCGTACATTGGTGCTACATGGCCAGTTTTTTTCTCCCATTGGCCGTGATAATCGTATGTCATTAGAGCAATCCAATCCAAATTCCTCGTCAAAGTTGGGATATCGTATGCTAAAAAGTTTTAGATGTTTCAGTATGTATCTTTATTTATTTATTGGAAAACATTTAACAAACAACAGATTATTTTCTTACCCAAATCTATTACTTTTTTGCTTGCTGAAACTGCAGCAGACAGTAAAAGTCCTTTTGGAGCAAAAGCTGCTTTTAGTTCTTCGACAAGATTTGCAAAGCCTTCTCTGTCAGTGCTTGGACCCTTCTCGCAGTTGGCCTGAAACGTAAACGGATATTATATAAAAAATAACCGCAACCTGTATCGTGCTAAAATACCTGGGTCCCAAGAAGGTTTAATAATAATAATAATAAATATTTTTTCAAAAAACTTACATAATAGACAACAGGACTTAAACATTACTGGGAAGACTATAAGTAAGGGGGTTTGGGGTCAGACAGGCGCGGTAGGTCGTAAAAATATTGCCAAGTAGGCATTTTCAATAAAGACTTACCTACTGTGCAGACCCCGACCGACTGGGATAAAGGCAAGAAGTATAAGATAAGATAGAAAGAAAAGGGTACGTATTTAAAATACCGAAAATTATGGTTTATGGTTTATGGCGTTTATTTCTCTAAAAGAATTTACAAATTCACTTATAAGAGAAATACAAAATATACTTATAACAAAAGCTAGTGTACGGTAGGTAATTATATTATTACATTTATTGAAAGGACAATACAAACACAAATATTTCGAACGCTAGAACAGTTAGCACTAAACACCTACTTGCACACCTGCATAATATTGCACCAATATTACAATACTGCACATCATTTTTACAATACTGGTACAATGAAGTATGCACGCACCCATTTTAGACAGTTGAACCGATGATATTCCACAAAGTACACCAACAATTCACGATCACTTAATCCACGCGTCCAACTCATGGTACCAGTATTAGTAGCTAATAACAATCCATACTCAACACATAACATGTAACTAGCACTTATTTTTGAAATAAATAGACATTAGGCACAGTATTGTGGCATTATTTAAAGTTTAACAATAATATTATGCGTCAAAATTGGCAAAATAGTATTTTTAGTACTACCCACAACATAGAAAAAAAAAATCAGCATCGTACGGCAACTACGTAACTCAATATGATAGCGATTGCAATCGAAGTATAACTATCGTAGTGACCACTAAATAGAATCACAATCAAATGGAAAAACAAAAATCTGTTTATTTTAATTAAACTAGAATATCACGTATTTTAACTAAATTCTGAGTAATGACTTAGGAAATGTTCCTTTAGTTTCGATTTATATGCAGCAAATGTTTTTGTATTTTTTATGTCGCTTGGTAGTTTGTTGTATATTTGGGCACCTTCATATACAATAGTTTTTTTACCATAGTTCAATGTTCGCGGAGGTCGCAATTTTATATCACTGGAACTTCGCAGAAATCGCTTTTGGAATTCATATTTTACCGTGAAAGAAAGTTTTGTGTGAATTTTTTTGGATATTATCTTTCGTACAAGAATACATGTGTTATATTTGTATATTTGCGACAGCGACATTAGATTGGTCGATTTATAAGCTGTATGTGTGGGTGTTAGATAATCTAGGCGAAAAATTAATTTAATTATTTTATTTTGCGCAAATTGTAAGTTTTTAATATTAGTTTTAGCTGCAGTGCCCCATACTTCTATCAAGTAGTCAAGATGCGGTTTAACAAGTGAATTGTATATTAAATATCGAACAGATTTAGGAAAACAGCTCACATTACCGCGCAAAACTGCCATTAGGTTAGACAGTTTTACACATATTTTGTCGATATGAGGTTTCCATGATAGTCGGTTATCTAATGTAAGACCAAGATATTTTTCAGTTTTGACTAGAGTTAGTTTTTCATTATTAATATTAAGGGGTTCGAAACTTGCAATGGGTTTGTTTTTAGCGCTAAAAATTATATAATTTGTTTTGGAAATGTTTAATGTTAGTAAATTGGATTGGAACCAGATAGATAAAAGATTAAGATCATCTTGCGCGTCTTTCGCTACTAGGGTCATGTTATCTCCGAAGTAGAATAAGCATGTATCGTCAGCATATAAGGAAACTTCGCCCTTCAGATCTAGCTCATTAATGCTGTTGACATAAATGAGAAACAACAAGGGACCCAAGATTGAGCCCTGTGGTACTCCATAAGTGATAGAAGCTGGGCAACTTTGAGTATCGCCAATTTTTACAATTTGATGTCTATTATTTAGGTATGACTGAAACATTTTATAAACAGTGCCTGTGACGCCAATTACAGATAATTTATGTAAGAGCAATTTATGACTTATTGTGTCAAAGGCTTTTTTCAAGTCAATAAAAATTCCCAAAGCTACTTTTTTCCTATCGATATTGACTTTTATATCAGTTATGATATCTATGCACGCAGACAAAGTGTTAGACTTTGGTCGGAAACCATATTGTTTTTTATACAGAAAATCAATGGAATTTAAGAAATGATCTAGTCGGTTGTATATTACTCTTTCAAATATTTTAGAAATGACCGATAAAACAGAAATTGGTCTGTAATTTCCAGCATCAGTTTTACTGCCTTGTTTAAAGATTGGACTAACTTTAGCTATTTTTAGTGAGTCAGGGAAGTGCCCACTTTCTAAACATTTATTTATGCATTTTGTTAGTTCGTGAAGTATTAGATGCTTAACTGCTTTGACAGTCTTACAACCAACCCCATCCAAGCCACTGCTTGTGTTTGAGTTTAGGTTATCAATTATCCTACTGATTTCTTCTGATGTGACTGGGCTAAATTCAGAGAACTTTAGTTGAGATTCGCTAGCAGTCGTGTTTTGTGGATTTGCTACTATGCCGTGATACAGATAAGGTATACTATTTGTATTCCAATGTTCACAAAGTAGGTGTTAAAATGCTGACAAATTTGGTAGGGATCAGTAATTTCAACAGAGTCTGCAATTAATTTAGAAGGGGGAGAATTAGATTTAACTTTGTTATTATTTAAACTATTAATAAGTTTCCACATTTTGAGCGGCTTATTTATACAGTCACCAAATTTTCTTTGATAGTATGTAGATTTTGCAACCCGAATTTGTTTTTGAACCTTTTTCTTCTCTGTTATATATTCTTCTCTTGCTAATTTGTCGTCTGGTTTTCTTATGCTGTTGTATCCTAACTCGTTTCTTTTGCTAATAGCTTTTATTAGATCCTTATTTATCCAATCGAGTTTGAGAGGGTTCATTACTTTAGTCTTAGTTATCTTACTTTTTTCGATACTTTTCAAGAGCATTTCTTCTAGCTTCTCGTATTTGCTATTACATTCGCTGAGTATTTCTAGTTCTTCATACAGTCTATCGTATTTAATGTTTCTGAATTCAATTTTGGTCTTTTTATTAGGTTTAAGTCGTTGTACTTCTATATATAGTTGTTTGTGGTCGGACATTACTGATTCAACAATAGTCAAAGTAAATTTGTTGTTTTTAATGTTAGTAAAGGCATGATCTAGAATCGTTCTAGTGCTCTTCGTCTCTCGTGTGCAATATATTGGGTCAATCTTGTTCATCAGAGTGAATCCGTTTTCTTTCAGTATTCTTTTGTATGCTGTGGTAGGTTTCTCTCTTTTGAGTAGATTATAGTTCATATCGCCAATTACTATAGCTCGCTTCCGTGTAAATAGCTGTTCTGTGAATGTGTCACGAAAATCGGAATGACTTGTTCTCTCTGGTTTGTATATAGCTCCAATATCTAGGGAGAATTTGCTCAGATGTACCCATAAGAAATGATTGTCATTTTCACAAAGCTCACTGACATAGTGATGTTTCAAATCATTGTGAACAAAGATAGATACACCGCCACCCAACACGTTTTCTCGAAAGTTGTAGTAGTGACTATAATTTGGCAATTGTAACTTTTGTGCTTCTGGTTCAGACTTAATCCAAGTTTCCGATAGTATAATAACGTGTACTTGGTGGGTGGTGGAATGTATTATACATCTTAATTCATCCAGTTTTCCAGGTTTGACAATACTGCGTACGTTTGCATAGAGTAGTCTTAGTGAATTTGCATTTTGGTTTAAGTTTTCGTGGTTCCTCACCACTTGATGTGTTATCGTGTTATTGGCCGTTGTTGTAGGCTGATCTAGTTTTTTGGAAATGTTGATATTATTTTTGGTGTACCTTTTATGTATTTGATAGTTAGGTCTTTTTCACCTTCTTCTGTTCTACGTTTCAGCTCACTTCTAAGATTTTGCATCATTGTCTTCTGATATGGCGTTTCATCACTGTATATTCTAACTTTGCTCGGTCCCTGCGCTAACTTGACGGTCTTGCTTCGTAATATTAGCTTTGGTATATCGGAAGTGGCAAAACAAACTTTAATAGGCCGTGTTTTCTTTGGATCGGGTTTACTAAGCCTGATAATTTTGGTAGGTTCCTCACAATCGGGTAGTATTGATTTCAGAACCTGATTAACCCGAGTCGTATCATGTTTGCGCCTTTCTTCTATACTATTTGAGATGATTTCGTCTATTCCAGTTATAATTATATTTTTTTCTCGCAGAGACCGTTCACTAATTTCAGAAATCATGTCATCAAAATTTGTTTTTACCAATGATATGGTTTTCATACTTGTGGTTGTAGCTTCTAACGTAGCAATATTTTCCTCGATGAGCTTTATTCGGCTGTCAGTCTCATTTCTGAACTGATTTATGTTCATCAACTCCTCTTTAATAAATTTTTGTTCTTCTGCAAGGCGATCTGTTGTGGATTTCATTAGAACAACTTGGTCTTTTATTAGTGTAACATCTTGCGATATGGCGTTTAGTTTTTGATTTTGCATATCGGTCATTGCAGTTAACATTAATGTAATCTTGTTTTGAAATTCATCGAACTTGGAGCTTAGATCATCATCATGTTTCCTCTTTCGAAGGTTGGTTTGAAGGAACTGGCCGTCGGTATCGAAAAGTCTCAGTTGTCTCAGATCCGGCTGTGATCCAGTAGCCACGGTTGCTTTGGATGAAATCGGGCGATCGCGATCGCTATACGTAGTAGACCCCTGTTTTGGTGAATTTTGCTCAGACATTTTGTGCTTGCGGATCAATTCTATTGTTTATTCGTTATTTGTATTTCACTAGCACTTGCACATCACCGGGATGGGTTTTAAGAGTCACTTTAACGAATATAAACTAAACAATAAGTTTTGTTTCACTTGGATTCGTATTTTTTAATTTTATTAATTAGATTTGTGCGCAACACGTCCGTACCGTACACTCTCCGCGCAAATTTTTTACCGAAAATTCTTACATCAATATATTCATTTTCATGATATATAGTCATTTCATTTAGTTTAATATACTACAATCAAAACTTTGATTACCATTATTTTCAAAAGCAGCTGTTTGTTCAGTGAAACATAACCTCAAATATAAAAAAGTTCGAATTTTCAAAAGTAGTAGAACAAAAGTTGTTCGCCTAGACGTCTAGAACAACCCCCTTTCGGCTTAAAAGGGCATACCCGTTACATCTTGTATATTTATTATAATTTCGTACTTTAGGTGTTTCATACTGCTATAATATAATTTTAGGTATATATTTATTACTAGCTATGCCCCGCGGTTTCACCCGCATAAATTCCTATCCCGTAACGTATGTGACGCATCACGTATGTCATACCAAGCGTTGCTCAACCCGTATGATTATTTAAAGTACCCTATATCTTATTTCAACAACTAAACTATCCCTATACCAAATTTCGTTCAAATCGATTTCACCGTCATTTTTACCCTTCACATATGTCATACTAAGCGTTGCTTAACTCGTACGATCATTTAAAGTATCGTATTTATACCCTTAAACTAATCCCTGTACCAAATTTCAATCTAATTGGTGCGATCGTTTCTGTTGACCCATCACTTATGTGTCACGCCAAGCGTTGCTTAACCCGTACGATCATTTAAAGTACCATAATTATATCGTATTTATATACGCATTAACTAACCCTGTACCAAATTTAATTCTAATTGGTGCGATCGTTCCTGTTGACCCAGCACGTATGTGTCACGCCAAACGTTGCTTAACCCGTACGATCATTTAAAGTACCCTATATTTTATTTATACCTATTAACCCTGTACCAAATTCCATTCCTATCTGTTCCGCCGTTCTTGAGATATAAATAGTGTCAACTAACACGACTTTCGTTTTTATAGCTGCGTCCCGCGGGATTTACCCTCGTAAGTCCCGACCCCGTAAGTATATCGGGATCAAAAATAGCCTAAAAACTTCCTCGATAAATGGACTATCAAACACAAAAAGACTTTTTCAAATCGGACCAGCAGTTAATGAGATTAGCGCGTTCAACCAAACAAACAAGTAATCAAACAAACTCTTCAGCTTTATAATATTAGTATAGATAATTTCGAATTTTTGGTGTTTCGTACTGCTATAATATAATGTTAGGTATATTGGACGTCGATTATGATCGTTTCATATTTACTTTTTTTTTTTAAATATCAAATTGCTAAGTATGGTTTGTTCTTTTTCAGCTTTAGGTATGTGAATATATGTACTACCTACCTGCCAACATCTCGGATATTGCCAATCGAGGTTCAGCCCATCAAATTCGTACTGTTCTAAGAAATCTATGGCATGAACTATGAAAGTTCTCCTTGCTGATGCACTGTTCACGAGTCTCGAATACTTGTCGCTGGCTGAGTCGTCCCAACCGCCGAGACCCAGTACAACCTTTACGCCTTTCGATTTTAGTGCGGCAACCTTCTCGTAGAATTCTAGAAAGCAAATTGAAATTTTAGTATTTCAAATAGCCGATTATCACAAGAGGACATTTTATGCACGTATCGTACTTATTTTCTTTAATGCCAAACTCGGTTTTAGATTATGTTCAACAACTTCCTGTTGAATTTCATAGGCTAGGAGTTTTAAGTAAATCTATTTTGTTTAGGAAATTGTTTTATCATTGTACTTACTATTCTCAACATCGAGCCAGATATCGTGAGGCTTGATCACTAAACGTGAGCTATCTAAAACGCCGAATGCATACACGATGTGTGTACACAGAGACGGGTCTATTTCGCTGGGTGTAAATTTGCCCGTTCCAGGCCTGAAATCCATGAAAATTTTAATGAACCTGGCGACCTAATGGCGATTCCTAATAAAAACAATTAACAAAATGATGATTATATAAATGGAAATTCCAACGAACATGGGATACCTAACACGCACGCTCGTAGGTACTCTCTAAGTCAAGCATCGATTAGAATTTCCATTTATTTCTAGCTAGATACTCCATCAACAACAATAGCAAAATGTCAGAATCCTTTAACGACTAATTGAGGTTTCTGAACAGAATTATCATAAACATTTTTCTTACCTGTACCAAGCCCAATTTGTGTAATAACAAATCACTTTATAAAGTTCATCAGAATAATTTATGACTGTTGTCGTAGAAGGTCGCTTTGTAGTTGGCATCACATCGATATACGTATCCTGTAATGGTTTCTCTGGTTTGTTTGGTTTCTTCGATGGTCTCACTTGAATGTCTTCGAGATCGTCGGCGTCGTCTATTGAGTTTACAGGTTCGAATATAGGATCGGAGTGAATCACGTCACTTGCATGCGAATCTAGAAGTCTATTCTTGATTGCGTTCATTAATGGATGTTTTCCTTCGCCACACCTTTAAGAAACAGAGTTATTAAATATAATGGCAATATAACTACATTTACATATTTCCTTAATTCAATGATCCTCGGTGCATGGTCGAATTAAAACTTATGTCCTCTGCCTCCTAACATAACTAACCAACTGATCCGTAAGAACCACACACACATAGTTATTAAAGCGCCACGACAGTAATAAATAAGTTACATTGATTTTGAAAGACAACAAACCTATTTCTAAAGTCATCCAGATCCATTGCCCATACCATAGCGCCTCCAAGATCCAACGATTTCACAAAGTCCACTTTTCTCTTGATAATTTCGGGGTCATCAAAAGAAACCCATTGGTCACCTTTAAAAGCGTACGGGCCCATCCGAAGTCCAGGATCTTTGACTACGGTCCATCCGTTGTATCTGATACGGTCGCATATCTGTCGATCAGACATCAAAAGAACAATGATATACTTAGCTCTCAAAAATTTTTGTTGGTGTAAGTTTTTGTGTTTACCTCGTAGTAAGCTAAAAAGCCTTTAGCTCTTGTATATTCGCCTTCCTCCCCTCCAGTGATAGCTGGAGTGTTAAGCCCTGCTTGTTTTCCATAGGAATTCAGCGTGAATGTTTGCCCATACATAGGGAAACCCATCACGAGTTTAGATGCTGGAGCACCTTTCTTCATCCAGTAGTGCATTGTGTAGTTCTAAAAAATATATGGAATTATTTAGTTTTTTTATAAATAAAAAGTAAGTAAGTATTATAAAAATTCTTACAGCATTGAAGTAAGTATTGTCATCACTAGGGTGATAATACAAAGGTGCAACATGTCCAGTCTTCTTGTCCCATTGTCCATGGTAATCATAAGTCATAACTGCAATCCAGTCCAATCGGTCGGCTAGAACGCGGACGTCATATCCGGCGTCTATGACCATTTTACTCGGCGACACCGCAGCAGAAAGCAACATTCTCTTGGGCCTGAACACGGCTGATAATTCCCTAACCAAGTCTGAGAAGGCTTGTTTATCTGAATCTGGGCCTTTTGAACAATCAACCTGGAAATTAAATAAAACTATGAATTCAGCCCGCTAACTTCAACGTGATATCTCAAAAGGATGACTGTTAAGTATTAGACACACCCACTTGCCAACATTTTGGATATTCCCAATCGAGGTCCAACCCATCAAATCCAAACTTCTCAAGGAATGGAACAACATGGGCGATAAATCTTGCACGAGCTGCAGGGTCGTTTACTAATCTAGAGTATTTATCGCCAGCCGAGTCGTTCCAGCCACCTATAGCTAGAGACACCTTTATTCCGTATCTTTTGAACTCTACCACACGTTCGTAGAAACCTAATTAAAATAAAATAAAATAAAATCAATTGTCAATTTCTTTTTGTTTTGCAATGTAAGTAGATACTAATTTATGATTTACTTACGATGATCATAGTCTGCCCAAGAATCGTGTGCCATTATAAGCCCATCTTCACCCAAAACGGCAAATCCGTAAACGATATGCGTGCAGAGAGAAGGATCTATATCTTCAGGACTATACTTCCCAATGCCTGGACGGTACCACGACCAGTTTGTGTAGTAACACACTAGTTTATATTGAGCTGAAAGAACATTTGAAGGTTAAAAACCTGACTTTTGATTGGAACTTAGTTATACTTCGCCAGTTTTGTATATCGTACTAACATCGTAACAGAGCTGGTTTATTCGGTATATCTGGTTGGGTTCCTGTTGAAGGTACAGTGTGAATGGGTTTCACAGGCACAGCTATAATATCGTCATCGTCTTCCGAACTTGCCGGTTCAACTATTACTGGACGAAAGGTGGTTGTCGAACTTGTGGTAGTGCTAACTTTCTTGCATTTCGCATTTTTGGGCCAGTCACAGATTTGTTTCTCCTGAATGAAAAAAAAAAATATGATAACCATATACGTTCTTATGTTTGCATATTGGAGCAGTTAAAATTTTTAGGGAAATATTAACCTGATTCCAATGTAATCCAGCGCTACAAGCGAACTCTTGGAATTTACCGAATAGACAATGTTGGTAACGCGAACAATCCATCGGCAACGATGCATATTCGCCATTGTCACAGTATTCTACAAAAATAAATAAAAGTAAATGATAGAGACATCTTGGGGGGCTATCTACAACACAAACATTATGAAAAAAAGCAGATTATCGCTCTAGAGCTATAACATAATATGAGATGAGAATAGCGCTATCTAATAGTTTACGCCAAGTTTAAATGTCTTACTCTGTGGTTCCTCAATCAAATCATCAGATGCGTCATCATTGACAGCAATCAATGGTGCCGAAACCCCTTGTCTCCTATCCGTGCAAGAGGAGGAACTAGGAAAGTCGCACTGAGTTCTATCCTGTCTCCAAACAAGGCCGGGGGCGCAGCTTTGAGATATTAAAACATCGTTGACGCAGACGTAGAACTTTTCACATTTGGGATGGGCGTGGTATGTTCCTGTGGTGCAACCCTGTTAAATTAAATAATTACCTATATGAAATACTGTTTAAACAATGTTTCATATATTAATTATTAGAAATATTTTAAAGAAAAAATACATCTTGATAAATTCACTCGCGGCGAGGTTTGAACTCGCACCTGCGGAAAAGAAGTTTTTCTTGAAAAAGAAATAACTGAAAGTAAGGCTTCAATTTTACAGTGGTTCTATATTCTACACGTATGTAGATACTTGTAAATAACGGCTGATTTTAAGTTAAAGAAATAATCATTTAAGATTTTGAAGGACATACGTGTTATTTGTGAAAATTGTTCGAGTTTCACAAATCGGAGAATAAAGCTTATTTTAATCCTGCATCCAAGAGTAACTGGTGATTGAGTAACGTTTTTAAACTAACGCGATTGGAACTCATGTTTACACATTTTGCCGGGTCTTAATCGCGTGAAACTTGAACTTTTTTAAATTTTCCTTACCTCGATGTTTCGATCATGTTACAATGATCTTGGAATTAAAAAGTAAATTTAAAAAAAGTTAACGTTTCACGCGATTAAGACCCGGGAAAACAGACGGGAAAATGTGTAAATATGATTGAGTAACGTTTGTTATAAACGCTAATTAACTATATTATGTTTACCTTGCTCGGTACATTGTTGTCGCCTATCGGTTTGTGAGTCGATGGTTGTTTGGAGGTCGTTCGTCGAGTGGTTGTGGTGGTAGTTGAGCTTGTTGGATTAGGCATGGGGATCGGTGACTTTGTGGCTGAAGGTTTCACTGTACACAATATCAATTATAATATTAATTATGTACTTGATGATTTATGTATTGTAACTATAAAAAAAATTGTGTACAAAATTGCTTATAGTCTAGATTTCAATTTAAATCTATGTAACACAAAAATGCCTGAACTATGCATTAAGCAATGTCAGAGACAAGAGATAATATGATTTTGTCTTTTTCTACAATACTTTACTTATACAAGATGTAACGGGTAAGCCCTTTTAAGCCGAAAGGGGGGTGTTTTGGACTTCTAGACGAACAACTTTTGTTCTACGACTTTTGAAAATTCGAAGTACTTTTCGAAAAGTTTTAAGTGTAAAGTTTACTTGAAAATCAGCTGTTTCTTAGAGTTCGAGGTCATTGACCTTATTTTGTCCTTTCATTTAGTTTGGTCTACCACAATCAAAACTTCAATTACCTTTATTTTTAAAAGCAGCTGTTTTTTCAGTGAAACATAACCTCAAAATTTTCAAAAAAAGTTTGATTTTTCAAAAGTCGTAGAACAAAAATTGTTCCCCTAGATGTCTAGAACAACCCCCTTTCAGCTTAAAAGGGCATACCCGTTACACTTTGTATAACACATCATTTATTTACCAAAATTGACTAAGTAAAATAAATTAAAAAAAACGGAGTCTTTGAGTTTCTCTGCAACAAATATGTAGGTACTACATAAAATAGGGAAATCTAGTATATTTTTAATTTAATTTTACGTTGAAGTACAAAAATATCAAAGTCGGTATTTGACGGTATATAATTAGATTATTGACCGCACCGCATACTAATAAAAATCATGTAAATCGGTAGAGCTCTAAACTATCTATATAATATGTACGCGGGCCATAATACATTATTATATAATTATATTCAATAATCATAAGTACATTCTTTAATTATATCTGTAACATAAATAATTAATAATCATAACAAAACAAATGAGAACAACCCACGGAATGAGCAAGCGAATACAATCATCTAAGGAATTGCAAAGAAACTTTAGTTCCAAATAAATATAAGAGATGGCGCTAGTGAGGTGAACGCAATTTTCTGGATCGCGGTATCGTTGCGTCGAGCACTCTGCTTAAGTAGTCTGCTAAGAATTTGTATTGTATCGAATCAAATCGATCGAATTGTATCGAATCCACTACTGGCTTTGGTACTGCGTATATGTTGTGTACGGTTCCCTGGACCTTCCTATACGTAGTACCTGTAGCCTGCATTCGTTGCCTTCTCGTAGAGCGTACGGTTTCCCGGACATCTACGAGAAGCTCGTAACCACCCCTACGACCCCTGTAACCCCTCTACGCAAATAAACTCCCTTCGTCCCTCAACCGTAGTTTCTCTACCTCCTCCCCCCTCACCGGGAACTCCCCTTCGGTACATATCTAAGTATTTTTTTACCTTCACACATCGCGAATTCTACCCAATCGCAGCGGCTGGTTCTCCTATCCCAATGCAGGCCGGGAGGGCACAACTGTTTGCGCCATTTCCCCCCGACACACAGTAGGTAGGAATCACAAGAAGTTGATGGAGCATGAAGGTCCGCACCGCCACATTCTCTGTTCTCTTCCTTATCAGACGGTGGCCCTGTATAAAAGTTGGTTTTGAGGTGAACGGAGATTGATCAGAGCTAAAAGAATCTAATTTTTGTCGTCCACGGGAAACACTACCTTATATGTATAATTATTAGAGACTAGCTGCGCCCCCCCGGTTTCACCCGCGTAAGTCCTGTTCTCGCGGGAATATCGGGTTAAAAATAATATCGTAGCCTAGGTGTTATTCCCGGTATCCAGCTTCCTATATTCCAAGTTTCATCGTAATCGGTTCAGTAGTTTTTTCAGTCGTGATTAAGTAACAAACATCCAAACATCTAAACATCCAAACACACACATTTACTTTCACATTTATAATATTGGTAGGATAAAGTACATTTTATTTATACTTCGCCAGCGTCAGCCAAACCTGATGACGTCATCGGAAATTTAAATGTGTAAATAAATAAATAAATCCTGTGACGAACACACAGCGCCATCTAGCCCCGTGGTAATATAAGCTGCTAAGCTTGTGTTACGGTGGCTAGACAACGGATATACTACTTATGTTTATTTTTCTTTTGTAAATACATACATATTATACATAGAAATACGCCCAGACCAGATACAAACATTTATTTTTAATTTTTCGTTTTTAAACGTTTTTAATTTTATATGCGAGAATCGAACCCGCAACCTTCTGTATTGCAGCCAAGCGTTCGCCCGACGCGCCACAGAGGTCGTCGAGGTCGTAAATGTACTTTATCTGCAATTATGTAAGGTATTGTTTCCCGTGGACGATAAAAATTCGATTCTTTCGATTGTGATCAATCCGCGTTCACCTTTAATAGCATTTTTGAGGGACTGTCCTCAAAACTATAAACTTTTGAAATGAAACTCAATTTCCGGTTATAAACGAGTTGTAGTTACAAATTAGATCTCAGTCTATCCTGAGGAAGGAGTCTGTAAAGGCTCCGAAACGTAGGAAAGGCATTGCAACAATGCTTAAAATAGTAAAAGCAACGCGATTAAAGCCGGAAAATGAGTTTTATTTCAATTTAACGTCCCGAAAATACAAGAAAAATCTATTTTATTCTTTTGATTTTGATAACTTGAAGATCCCTACATTGTAAAGTCAGGTTTATCCGCAGCCTTACCAACTCTGGACAAAATAAAACTAAAAAAACTTACGTTTTGTTGTTGTCGTAACTGGTTTCGAAGGCTTCGTAGGCTTTGGTGCTTCTGGCGCACGACCTGCGAAAATGTACTTTTAATATAATAAAAATAATTTGCCTTTTCATCTAATTTTAGATGATTTACACAGGTCAAGAAACTTTTAATCCATGCTATGGCGCTGTAGTGCCAAGCAATTTGGATATTTTATACCGGCAAATATGGCGAGAGATATGGCAGCGAGTCACAAGCAGACATTGATTAGTGACCACGGGAACTCTGTCAAGTGTTTACCGACTAAGATGAAGAAGAGTGCCAGGGACATTGATAGGTGGAGTAGGCTTGCCCAGCACCTATACAGCTCTACCAGCCTAGTCAGCCCAGAAAAAAGAACTGATCACTACGATAAAATAAAAGTATAACAGCTAACTACTACTTTGGCGTACAAGCATTAAGTACGGAAAAAATTTAATAATCAGAAATCGGAGATGATTTCTTTGTTGGTTTCGGATATCTAATACTGAAGTGAAACTGTATTCCTGTACTCCTACCATAAGTTGATATATAAATACGTGCACTATTTTGGGCACACCACACCTACTCCGACTGTTCCCTACCGCATCGGTCGCGAATTGTCAGCCGCGCGATCCGATAATCCGCGCTACCATGATCGTTTGCCGTAACTTTGTCGTTCTTCTGTCGCTCAAAATAGTAAAGTAAATTTTAAATAAAAAATACCCCGACTAATTTTAAAAACGACAGATAATTAAAAAAAAATCTTTTTTTTGTTGTGTTTTTTAATTATTTGATGTGTTTTTTTTTTTTTTTTTAAATTGAACAACATCGCGGCGATTTCGCGACGACTTATAAGACATCATTGTAGGGCGGATCATGCATTACGGACATACCCAAACCGTTCACGGTACAGTGCACGTATGGTACGTAACTACTCATGGTGGGAGTACTGCACCGACCGACCCCTACTGGTATCGGCTAAGTTACCTTCACATTTGGCATATTTAGGCCAGTCGCAGTGTTTCTGTGTAGCACTCCAGTGGAGTCCCGGCGCGCAATGTTGCAATCTCCACACGTTGCCGTCGCAATGTAGGTAGGCGTTGCAGTCATTTGGCGCCGGCTTGTACTCTTGACCGGAGCATGATTGAGTATCTGGTGGAACAACATCTAAATACAGGGAGTTCCGAACATGACCATTTAAGCCGAAAGGCAGTTGTTTTAGCCATCTAGGCGAACTTTTGGAAATTCGAAGTAATTTTCGAAAATTTTAAGTTCGAAGTTTACTTGCAAATTCTTAGAACTGCTTGCTGATTCTTAGAGTTAGAGGTCATTGACCTTATTTTGTTCTTTTATTCAGTCTCGATTATTACAATCAAACCTTGAATTACCTTTATTTTCAATATCAACGTTCGATTTTTTTAAATCATAGAAATAGTTCTCCTAGATGTCTAGAACAACCCCCTTTATTCATTAATGGTCATCGTAAAAACACTCAGTATATAAAATTCAAAGACTGACTAACTTAACGCAGAACACAAACCGCTGGTCCTAGAGACATAAAATTTGAAGAGTGTCTTCCTAGTGATGTAAAGGCATCCACTTAAAAAGGGTTTTTGTTACAATTGGATACAGTACCCTAAATTGAACACGACTAGACTAGCTGACAAGGTTCATGTCATGAGATACAGTTTGGTGACAGACATAGACAGACGGACGGACGGACGGAGTCTCAGTACCAGCCCCAATAAATGTACTTACCAGAACTAGGTCTTGTTGGTCTGGCGGTGGTAGTTGTGGTGGTAGTAGTTGTTGTTGTCGTTGTGGTTGTTGTTGTTGTTGTTGGCCGTGGAGGTGGTCGTGACGTCATCGGGGCAAGCGTGCTCGTTGCTGTGCTCGATCCGCTGCTAGATGAGGCTGTTAAATAAAATAATAGAATACAACAGTGAATAAAGTATTCTATCAGAGACGATAAAACCAGTCGACCAATAACTTGTACGAATTGAGATAATGTACCAATTTTACAATTGTACTAACTGCTCATTGTACGTACTGATAGTTTGTGTAAACAGAGAATTGTTCGAATTGCGAATTGCTCACAAAGAGTCCAAGTATAGATAGGTAACGCAATGGCCAATCACAAAGCTTGATTATTACCTCAGCCCTTGCCCGCACCAGTGAGCTGTGTTTTGTAGGAAATTACGCGATATGATAAGTCAATTGGCTTTATTGTCTTTTGTATTCTATAGACTATTTTTGTTGTCACAAAATTCAATAATTAATACACACTAATTGGTACAATTTCAATGTTTAAAACCGACTTTAAAACTCAATTGACCCGGTTTTAAACATTGGAACTGTACCTAGTGTACCATAGTACAGGGTAAAGTATATACTTTGATTGTACCCAAAAATAAATTTGTGAAGTCCACACTAAATGAATCCCAACGGAAAAAACGCCATAACTCGAGGATTACTTTCCTAAACAAAATAAAAACTACTTATACCAAAATCGCTTCATTCATTTAGGAGCTACGATGCCGTAGACACCTCAAACTTCTTTTATTCCCTTTTTCCGTGGGTGGGGCCTTAAATAACAATTCTAGTTTCATAGAAGTTACCTGTGCATTTAGCAAAACTGGGCCAGTCGCATCTATTGACGGCTGCTGCCCAATGTAAGCCGGGAGCACAGAACTGCTTCCTCCATTGCCCGCCTTCGCATTGCAAGTAACCCTCGCAGTCGCCGGGAGCCGCGTGGTATTCGCCCGCTCTACATGATCCACCTTCCGCTATGCCTACAAACAAATATAGTTTGTGAATTTTACTCTAGAAAAGGAAGTTTTTATACAATTTGTAACGGGTAAGTCCTTTTAATCCGAAAGGGGGTTGTTCTAGACGTCTAGGCGAACAACTTTTGTTCTACGACTTTTGAAAATTCAAACTTATTTTTCAATTTTGATATTATGTTTCACTGCAAAAACAGCTGCTTTTGAAAATAAAGATAATTGAAGTTTTGATTGTAAACCATAAAACTAAATAAAAGGACAACATAAGGTCAATGACCTCGAACTCTCAGAAACAGCTGATTTTCAAGTAAACTTTACTACCTAAATTTTTCGAAAAGTACTTTGAATTTCCAAAAGTCGTAGAACAAAAGTTGTTCGCCTAGACGTCTAGAACAACCCCCTTTCGGATTAAAAGGACTTACCTGTTACACCTTGTATAATAAAATAAATATCTACGACAATAATAAGGACACAGATACATGTGATTCCATGTAATTTTTTACTAACTCAAAACTGACCGCTAAACTATAAAAGATTTACGCCTCTTGCTTGTAAAAAAATTACGAATATTTCTCATAAAGCCAAGACTTGTATTAAATTAAAAAGTTGTTGTAATTACGGTATTATAGGTAACGTTAAACTATCGACAAGTAAAGGTTGACTTTAATTAAATGCATGGCGTGTTTTATACTGCCTATCTATTTTCAGATATTTTGTAGTCACGTCTTTGGCTGAAACGGTTACTGTAAATCCTCAAATTATTATTTAAATAAAATTCATATTATTATTTGAGTATCTTACATGATCGAGGAGTATTCTATTACCTGAAACCGAAGGTTTTGTAGTCACAGGTCTCTGTGTCGTTGGCCTAGTGGTGGTGGGTTTGGTGGTCGTAGTGGTGGATGTGGTGCTCGCAGGAGGCCACCACGTCATTTGTGTGGTGGGTTGTGTGGTCGCTGGGCTCCAACTCGTCGTGGGCTGGCTGGGTGAAGGGCTCCAACTAGGCCATGTGGTCGAACTGTGATCGTGACTCCCGTGATTATGGTCGCCACCGCCACCACTACCGCCTCCCATCGAACCTGTCGTCAAATTGATGATTGTCATAAATGTGCGTCCCATAGGAGGCATATCGAGATCTCGTTGATGTCTTTTGTATGGGAAATTTATGTAGTAGTCTCGCGTTGATGTCTTTTGTATAGAAATGGGTATTTCATTTCACATTTTCACTACACTTTTATGAAGTATATCTACTTACAGTTTATTTCAGTTACAAGATGTATAATCAAAGGTTTGAAGAAAAAAAAAGGAGATTTAATTATTTACTCTCTACCATCATATCAGCCGTAGGACATGCCCATTGCTGGACATAGGCCTCCCTCATTGATGCCCATTGATTTCGGTTTTAGGCGGCCTGCATCCAACTTGACCTCGCAGTTTTAACCAAATCGTCTATCTCGTCGGTGGACGCTCTACGCTGCGCCTGCTGATCCACGGTCACCATTCGAGAGCCTTTCGACCCCAACGCGAACGGTCGTCTGTTCTCCGTGCAATACGGCCCGCCCAATGCCACTTCTACGAGCTAATTCGCTTGGCTATGTCGGTGACCCTCGTTCTTTCACGTATCTCATAATTTCTGATTCGATCTCGTAAAAAACCCCCGAGCATAACCCTTTCTGTATGCATATGAAACAAATTGAGATGTGCACTCACCATCTGACTCCATAGGTGTGGTGGTGGGCGGTGCAGGAGTGACCGGTTCAGGCGGGCGCTCACAAGCTGCGGAAGGCGGTGAAGGCACCGCTCGGCCGAGCGCGCGTCCCGCCGCCCGCAGCAGCGGCGACGGTTCGTTGCAGCACCGGTTGTTAAAGTCGTCCAGGTCTATCGCCCACGCTGATACTCCGCCGAGTCCTTGACGCATTGCCCATTCCACCTGATTTTTTTAGTACAAACGAACTATACATTTTACGGTTTTAAAACCGAATAAAATGATGAGCATTGCATGATGCAATGATGCAATGCTGATCCAACATCTCGGAGCCCATTTATTTTTTAAGATAGACACAATAGGAGTCTTCAATAGGCTCCTAAACTGATGCTAATAACACAAACAACCCGATTAGAACCGTAACATAAGTTTTATTTCAATACAAAGTCGCGATATAGAACTAAACTATACATAGACAATTAGCAACAACAAGCTGATAAATAAATCACCGCATGGTTAAACCATGTTCACGCATAATCAATTTTCTATATGAAAATAATGATTTTACAAAAAGAGATAAACAAACAAGACGAAAAGAAAAATGGCAATAATTACTTATACAAAATATGTAAATGAACACTTGTGCCTGATAGTGCCTATGGTGTCTATTATGTGCCTATGGCTATAGGTAATAAGTATTTTGACAACCTTAAGAAAGATGGTGTGGATAGTGTGATTATTATGATTATCAATATTAAATGGGCAAAATGTTGTAACGAAAAAATATGTAGTTATTAGTGTAAAACAAACCTTTTCTGTAATAGATTTTGTATCATCGTATCCAACCCACTGATTGTCTGAATACGTGTAAGGTCCTGCATTCTCTTGACGGCCGGTTTTCCAACGAAGGTTCTTTACTAAACCACAATGGAAAAACATATTGTTATAAATAACATTAAAAAAGTCATATAGTTGGTACAAAACGTTAAAGAACAAAATTAAAATTTGTACCCAGGATTGTAGTAAGAAAATTACCCCATTTGTTATTGGATTCAACGTGGACGAAGCCAAGAGGCAGCGAAATAGTAAAAAAACTATTCCTCAATTACCGTTGCCTTTGTGGACTCTTCACACAATGCGACTTGGTTTTCTTGGAAGCTGGTATGTACCATGTAAATGGTCTATTGATGAAAGTTCCAAGTATTAATCTACTATTATTAAAAGTTTCATACCTCTATAACAAATTTCATAATAAGCCATCATTCCTGGTTGTTTAGTGAACTCGCCAGGTTCCCCAGGGCCCGCTGCAGGAGCTCCAGGACCTCGGTCACCACTTGCATCAGCTAATCTATACGATTGTCCATAGAATGAAAGTCCTAGTAATAGTTTCTTTGGATCGGCACCTCCACCGATTATTGCTTTGATTGCGTATTCCTGGAAATATAAAACTTTTATTAACAGTTTCTTTTTGGTTGAATATCTAGTGAATATTAGTATTGTTCATACAATAGAGTAATACGCCAGAGAATCCTTCGGTGATGGTATCAATGGCGTGTGGTGCGCGGTAGTTCTTTCCCAACCTCCGTGGTAGTCATAAGTCATCGAACTTAAGAAATCTGCTTCTCTTGAAATAATAGGCAAATCATATGCTGATTCTATTACTTCTTTGTACCCAGATATAGCGACGCCAAGTTCCATATCAGCTCCGTGCAAGGCTTTGGCTAATTCCTGAAAAATATTTATAGAATTAAGATAGTATTAGCAGGCTTTTAACGTCGGATTCAGATATTTCCGAAACTCAGTTACCTGTACAAATTTAGCAAAATTAGGTTTATCCGAAACGGCACCCTTTTTACAATTGCTCTGCCAGCAGACTGGGTAATTCCAGTCCAAATGAAGACCTTTGAAGTTGTGCATACGTAAGAATGGTATTAATTTTTGGATGAAAATGGCTCGAGCAGATCCAGAAGACACTAATCTTGAATATTTATCGCCTGCTGAGTCTGTCCATCCTCCTAACCCGAGAAGGACTTTTACATCTTTTAGGGATGTTACTCTTTCGTACATATCTGCAAATAAAGGTAACATTGTTTTATAGTCTGAATATAATAGCGCCGTAGATTAAGACATAAATTCTAATTATTCATGGGCATTATAATATTGTTTCTGTTTTTATGTTTCCGTAATCATACTAAATGTTAATCAAAATGAGGACGTATTTTACTCTGCTTGAAACCCATATTTCTAGCCTAATTTGGATCAGATAGTACCATGTATATCATCAATTACAATACCGTATTCATAAACATGTATATTATTTCCATAAATGATTCTATCGACCTATATCATCTATCTATATATATAAAAGAAAGTCGTGTTAGTTACACTATTTATTACTAAAGAACGGCTAAACTGATTTGGCTAAAAATTGGTGGGGAGAAGCTAAGAACCAGGAGAAGAACATAGGATTTTTATTCCGATTACCGCGGGAACCGGACTTAGGCGGGTGAAACCGCGGGGTTCAGCTTTTTTATTTTGTACTTTATCTTCAAGTTCTATTTTTGTAACATGTATCTGCCTATTCGTATTTTCTCCAAATGTAATATCATATTTTAACTTACTGTTAGTGATATCAGTCCAAGGATCAAACTCTTTAGCAATTAGATCGTCCGGTGATAGAGACGCATACGCATAAACTATATGAGTACAAAGTCTGCTGTCTATTCTTTCTGGTACAAATTTACCATCGCCCCTTCGGTAAAATGCCCAACTCGTCATATAGCATACTATCTTTTTGTCGCTTACTGGTCCTGGAAATATTAAATCAATTATGCATTTAATCAATCATACCAAGAGCTAATGTACAACAAACGTCAGCGTTTAAAGTTTAAACTCACCTCTTTTAATATCTACGTCGTCTGATTCTGCCATAAATCTCTCTGGCTCTCGACTTAACGCCATCATGTTTGTATCTTTGATCGGTGCTTCATTCCACTGAAAACATTAATGCAAATTGTTAAATCCCTGTCTGAGCGATTGGTGGAAACACACGAGACTAGAATACTGAACTCTACTTATTTGGCGAATACGATGTGATAATGCGAGCATTATTTTGTATACTTAAGTTTCTTTTATATTTTTAACCGAGTTCAAAAAAAGGAGGAGGTTCTCAATTCGTCTGTATGTATATTTTTTTTTTTTGTATGTTCACCGATTACTCAAAGACGGCTTGACCGATTAAGATGATTCTTTTTTTTAATGGATAGGTGGGAGCTCCAAGATGGTCCCATAAAAAATTTGATGTAGATCTGATGAGGGTCTTCGGAGTGATGAACGGAAATGCTCCTCAAAACGCATTAATCAATCCAAATGTTTATCGATTGGAAGCTCCGAGGTGGTTCCATAAAAGTTTGGTAAGGATCTGATGAGTATCTTCGGAATGATGGACAGGATAGCATCCCGGAATTCAGTAAATTACTCATTTTTGGACTTCTACCAAAAATAATAGACCCTAAAGAACTAAGTACAGATTGATGGGGCACCTGAAACCACCTTCTCATCAGCAAACTCCTCAATAATTAAAATTACGGTAACAATATTATTGATTTTTAGGTAGGTAGGTATACTAAAAAGGGTAAAATAACAAGCATCGTTTTATTTTATTTATATTGATTTCGTTTTTCAGGTTTTTTAGGCGCCATGTGTTTTTTTATTTCAATAAAATGTTTTATTCTGGAGCCTTATTTTTGGTTAGCTCGTTGCTCGTTAGGCGATCTAAGTAATTCGATATCTGCTGATTTTCGGTCGATGTCGGACTCTTGCGGCGAGTGGTTGATACCATTCGTTGCGATCGTGTTAACCGCGAACAAACAAAAATCAGTAGAAATAGAGCTTTTAAAATCACTCGAAGTGACGATGACGCTAGTAAAAATAGCCTCTGGTCTACTATGTTCATAATCTTACCTCGAAATCATTTTCGTAAACTTGTGTCAAATATCTCGCTGCGTCTTCTATACTTATTCTGAGACTTTGACCAGGCATACATCTGCCAACATCTTGGTGGCTGTGAGAAGTGAATAAAATTAAACTATTAGGTACATTTTTTAAATTAAACGATTCAATTGACAACAATAGACTTTGTTCAATTCGTACCCGCAAAACCCAGTAGAAGGATCATACAACTTCTGGTCTTCACACATCAATCTGTAACTGATGCTGCCGCTGCAGAAGTGGAAATGTGAACAAGATTCTTCATCGGAAGCTAGATAAGGACCTTCTGATTCACATGACCCAACTTTCAAAGATGATTGGTCAGTCGAGACGTTTTCTTCTGTAATTCATAGAAATAAATATATTTAGGTAAAAAAAGAATTCGGATTTGTTTTATTCCATGCTGGTGTTAAAGGCTTACCATTCAACGTAGAAGATATTGTGCTTAATAGAGGAAATGATGACCCACATAAACCTCTAAAGTCATCCATATCGACTGACCAAGCAGCAGCACCAGCCAAACCAGATGTTATTACGAATTTCATCTAAGAACAAAACGTGAAATGTAGATAAGGAATCTTGCAGCTACAAAATATTATACGAACAAATTTTAACTAAATTTAACTTGTACAGTACCTTTTCAAGTACAGTTGCCGGAGTATCATACGTAATCCACTGATTGTCAAATATAGCGTATGCATTTCCAGCTTCGTCAATACCACTTACGCCTTTACCTTCGCGTTCGGCCATACAAATCTGCAATTTCCCAAATATCACTAAATAGAGATTTTTTTATTAATATTTACCTGAACACAAACTTTTCAGTTGATATCTTACGTACTTCAAAATAAGACAGCATTCCCTTAGTTTGTGTGTAAGGTCCTTCGTCACCCCAACCCTTTATTTGAGCTCCTGGTGCTGGTAAAGTCGATGCAGCTAAAGTATAACTGCGTCCAAATAATGGTATCCCAAGAACCAGTTTTTCAGCAGCCATTCCATGTCTCAAAATATATTTTACCATATATTCCTAGAAAAGAAAGATGCAAATTAAAATAAAATATCTATAGATCATAAATGTTAGTTTAGTTGATAATATAACGTACAACGTTATCATATCTTTGATCTCTAGAAGCCGCTCCAGGGTCCCTGTGAAGTGCACTATGTTGAACTGCCCTTGAAGGCGGTTCATCTCGTTTTCCGTGAGTCATATCCCACGCTTGTAGGATTGTATAGTCTGTTGCTCCACTTACAGCACTAAGATCGAACCCATCTTCGATTTGATACCTGTGTGTAAGGCAATCGTAAATTAAGATTCTAGTGACTTATTTCTTGGGTTAGGTATTAAAAGAATGTATAATGAATGCGGTACCTGAATGGTGGCAAAACCGTAGATAAAAGAAATCCATACGAAGAAAACTTTTCACGCATTTCGTAAATAAGAGCTGTCAGTAACTCTCTTTCTCTATCATCCTTTTCACCTGGATAAACCCAATGGAGCTCTAGACCATCAAAATCATGTTCTCGTAGGAAACTGACCGCGCTTTCAATGAATGAGTTTCTTCTCACTGGTTCTTGAACCATTTCACTGAAAAGACGAGCAGTGCCGTCACCTCCGACACTAATTAAAACTTTCAAGCCGGGTATGCGACGTTTTAAGCCGGTTGCTATACGATACCCTCCTAGAACACAAAGTTGATAAGTAGGTAAGTACTTATAATAAATAGGTTATGTATAATTTATAGTAAGTATTTGTATGAATCAACTTTATATTAATCTGAAATTGTAGCTTTGTCATATAACATACCTTTAATGACGTCATAGTCTTCATTAGCCGGTAATACAGCATAAGTGTGTGGATGAAGTACAGCAAAAGCATAATGCAAGTGTGAACAAGATTTTGGCACGAGTCCAGCGGTGAAAGCCAGAGGGGGTGCTCGGTACGCGGCCCAAGACTGCATGTAGCAGACCACGAGGCGACGTGAGGTTAATGAGCCTGATGTCTGCTGCATTTCTTGTAAATTTGCGTTGCCAAGTTGTAGTCTTTCATCGTTACGGCTGCCACTATACATAAAACGATTAACTCATCAGGTATTGACCCATTAACGCTTAATCATTCAATAACGAATACTTACTTATTTAAATGTAGAGCAGCGCCATAATAGTGTTTTAGACCTCCAAATCCATCCTGAATTCCCTCAACATCCTGCAAGATTGATTTATAGTAAACTTAGTTGCTCATCATAATACGTACTTAAAAAGTTTAATTCTTCACCTAAGATAATTAATTTTACCTCAAGATATTTGTAATGCGACTCTCGGTCTATTACTGAAATTGGTCTTTTTTCCACCGCATCCCGAAGAGGTAATCTTCCTTCACTTTCATCACTTAGGGATCTGGATAGTAATGTATTAAATTTTATTGTAACTGGGGTTTTAAGGATAAAGTAACATAATTAACAATTAAAAAACCGACTTCAAAAAGAAACAAAAAATAATTAAAAAAACAACCAAAAAAAAAGAATTGATAAAAATGACCAAAATAACCTCTACATAGGTACAGAGCCACCGACTAATTAATCTGTTTTATCATCTGAAGTCGGGCAGCCAAACTAAGTACAATATGGAACCAACCAGTAAAACTGCCCGACTTCAGATGATAAAACAGATTAATTAGTCGGTGGCTCTGTACCTATGTAGAGGTTATTTTGGTCATTTTTATCAATTCTTTTTTTTTGGTTGTTTTTTTAATTATTTTTTGTTTCTTTTTGAAGTCGGTTTTTTAATTGTTAAATTATTTTTTTATTTTACCCTTTTTAGTATACTTACCTACCTAAAAATCAACAATATTGTTACCGTAATTTTCATTATTGAGGAGTTTGCTGATGAGAAGGTGGTTTCAGGTGCCCCATCAATCTATACTTAGTTCTTTAAGGGTCTATTCTTTTTGGTAGAAGTCCAAAAATGTGTAATTTATTGAATTCTGGGATGCTATCCTGTCCATCATTCCGAAGATACTCATCAGATCCTTACCAAACTTTCATGGGACCACCTCGTAGCTTCCACCTTTCCATTAAAAAAAGAACTATATCAATCGGTTAAGCCATCTTCGTATAATCGATGAACAATTGAATTGAATACAGCGTTTTGAGGAGCATTCCCGGTCCTCACTTTGAAGATCCTCATCAAATTTTTATGGGACCATCTCGGAGCTTCCACCTTTCCATTAAAAAAAGAATCATCTCAATCGGTCAAGCCATCTTCGAGGAATCGATAAACAACTGGATTGATTAATGCGTTTTGAGGAGCATTTCCGTTCATCACTCCGAAGACCCTCATCAGATCCACATCAAATTTTTATGGGACCATCTTGGAGCTCCTACCTATCCATTAAAAAAAGAATCATCTTAATCCGTCAATCCGTCTTCGAGTAATCGGTAAACATACAAAAAAAAAAAAATATTATACATACAGACGAATTGATAACCTCCTCCTTTTTTTTTTGAAGTCGGTTAAAAACGAATGGTGGTGGTCTTACCTAAGAGGAACGCTTTCAACGGACGATCTAATAGGAGTTGCGAGGGGATCATGTTGTGGTATTGTCTCAACTGCACTGCGCGCAAAAGACACACTTCCTCTTGGTGAACCCACGACTAGGGCACATAGTAATGCTAAAGGTAATGCACACTGAAAATAGGAGAATAAACTCATTTAGGAAGATTAAATACGACTAGATACTGAAAAGATTTAACACACATACATAAAGCTTATTTGCATTTTAACTTAAAATGCAAATAAGCTTTATTCTCCAGAATTTAACTCGTACTTATTCGGAACACCTCTGTCGTGATCTGTTTAGCATGGATGGACATGTCGAACAAAAGATTCAGAGGATGTTGACCTTCTACAAAAAGTTTGGTATATTTATACCTAACAATGCAAATGAGAATCAATTACTTGGAGACACTTGAATTAGGCGTAAATTTAGTGCCGTTATTTAAAGGTGTTCTAAAAACTGCTTAGACGATAGCATTGCCCGCCGCTTTTGTGCGGAGGATTACAATAGAACTGATTGGACGTCTGTGGTGCGGTTAATGAAACATAGATTTTCCTTGATAAATACTAGCATTTATTAAAATGCGTGGGCGAAAACGGTCGGTGACCCATCTATTACGAAAAGTATGTATCTTCACTATGAGTAATTTACATAACTCGACAGACTCGAGACCAATACTTGAGACTCGTTTACAAGTTTGTGTATTTCTCTTGTCACTAATACTAATATAGGTACCTACTTTTAAAGTCAACGACCATAATCTCATAGAATGCCGTAACACAAGCAAGACTACATAATCTTAAAAATTTGAATATCTGTACTAAAATACGTAATTAGTAGTTATCTTATTTAGACAATAAATAAAACGACGATGATACATTATAGTAACAATTAAAATAATGCCTAGGTACATATATCTCTGATTTTATTTTAAAACCGGCTGTCAGCACAATATACCTTGCCATTACATTTGCTGATGTTAATCAATAAAATCAATTAAAGGCAATCTTGCGTTTTATTGTTTTTTTTAATTCTATTTAAAAGCTTACGCAATAATTAATAATTTATCTCATGTGCCTCAAGATAGTTATTAATAAATGGGTTTTTATAGAAAACTAAGTGGTGGATGGCACTAGGATATGATCCAATAAAAAATAATAAAATAATCAGGAGGTACAATGACTCGAGTTGTTAAGAAAACAACACAATTTACATAAAGCAGACATGGAGGCAGGTAGCTGGTTGCCTGAGGGGTCATCGTCATTATCCCAACCAGTCTAAGATGTTTTCGCGCGACATTTCGTTGACGATTAGGAATCGGGTTTTATTTTTTTTTCGGACTACAAGATAATTTGAAGCAATAAATTGAGTGGCTCGTGTTATTGCCCTATCTTTTATATGAAGTAGGTAAAAATCAATTTTATGGGCAAAGGAAACTGCATCCAATTTACATTTATCAACGACTTTGAACGGTCACTAATAAAAAATAAGCAAACCTTACCTACCTAATTTAAAAGTTGTTACACCGAAAAACTCTTACATAGGTACATAACGATGAAGTTTGTTGAACACGTCCGTTATTCAATTATAAAGAGTCGGATCAACAAATGACTTTGTAAACAAAAGCCGAGCGAAGGCCGAAGGAGCGATGATCGAACCATCCTGCGTGTACTACATACCCGTGTTATTATTACCGATGTAAAAAATCATATATCAAAACCGAAGAAATTAATTATTTAGGTATGAGTTCAAAAGTTTCACAAAAGTCCTAATCCCAGTTTTGTTTACTAAGGTACTTTTTTTCCATCGTGTGGAGTGACTTTGTTAGATGTAATAAATGTACTTAATTGATTTTTATGCTTTATGTGATTGATGAAGGAGCTTCGGAACTATGAAAAGCCAATCAATAGATCTTAAATTAAAAATCTTAAAAATCGGTATTATGAAGTGTCTTTACTATATTGGTTTTAGCTACATATACCTACAGTTGTTCCACATAATATAATAATAATAATAATAATAAATCCTGTGACGAACACACAGCGCCATCTAGCCCCTAGTGGTAAGCTGCTAAGCTTGTGTTACGGTGATTAGACAACGGATATACTACTTATAATTATTTTTCTTTTGTAAATACATACATATTATACATATAAATACGCCCAGACCAGATACAAATATTTATTTTTATATACGTATATGTATTTTTATATACATAAATATGTATCACATAATATTTTGTTTTTGCATTATTATACCTACACGAAAAACTTAAGAGGTTTGTGGGTGGCAAAACAAACTTGGTAGGTCCCTACCTACTTCCTTCAAAGCAGGGAGGTCGCATCTCGCACAACAAATAAGGTAAAAGTAAGCAATGTTGTGCTAAAGTACCTACTAACTGCTTGTGTTGGATAACTAATAAACAATTTAGAATTGTAATGTTTTGTACGAGCAAATCTTTCCGGGGTTTAGTATTTTACCTTATTAGTAGCCGTCCAAGTGCAATCGAATAATGTAGAGATGTGTATAACATATCACAGAAAAACTATTGAAAATAATGAATGATACATTTGAAGCACGCAATTCTTGTAAAATGCTAATTTGGCTGATTGTCATGTCATTTTAACCTCTTCTTTATTATTAGTCACCTTCATCAGTACCACACTGAGTAACCTAGTGCTGTTTGCTAAGAATCAACAAAGCTTTGTTCAAAAGTTTTTTCTGAGAAAATTCTTTAACACGAAATGTTTTTCTTATTCCCGTTATACTTTTTAAAACATTCTAATTAAAGTGCTTTCTAATTAAAGTCTAATTAAATTGCTTTGGTCCTTATACCAATGCAATTTAATTAATTAGTTAGTATAATTACTTAGTTCAAGAATGATTTGGTCGTCTATTATCGATTTTAAAATAAACATAAACAAACTCAAACTACAAAAATAAACTCATTGAAAATAGTTTTATTTCAACACAAAGTCGCAAAAACAGAAAAAAAAATATCAACATTTTCTTTGGATACCTATATCCGAATAAAATGATGTCTAATAAAAATGAATTGTGTCCGATACAAATATCTCGTATGAGATAATTAATTTAATAAGCAATGAAAATCAATGACCACGATCATTCAGTGGCTGAATGATCTGTATTTCAGCTTCAAGTGAAATTAAAAATCGTTTCTGTTCAACGAGTCCTACTGCCCTTTATTATAGCCGGCACGTGGCCACTTTCATCCACGACATGCACATTACTGGGCTAAATACGCATACCAAATGAGCCAAGGACCATTATATTCCATACACAATTTTGGCACCGATATAAGTATGTAGGCTCTTCATACTATAGTTTAATTATTAAACGGAAAAACTGTATTTAATAGAGTTCAACGACATTTCGCAGGTAGTTGATAATTGGTCCATCTAATTTGTTAAGTGATTAGTATTTTTCTATACTTATAGCATTACCTATAGTAATTATCTGTTTCTAGTTAATTTTTTTTGGTTTAGTTAATTTAAAAGAACAGAAAAATAAATAACAAATTTTCTATAATGTGCACTTATCTGTAAATATACAAGAATATTTTAGGTACATATACTAATGGCGGTGTGGAGTTTTATCGACTGTCTCAGTTTTGCATGAAGTGGTTACGGCTTGAGGGTAGATTGTGGAGAATGTAAAGCATTTATAGCAGTTACTTTGGGTTTCATTTAAAGCATATATTCCGATAAAAATAATTTAGTCACAAAAATATTACAAGAGATATTCATAACTACTTTAAATAAAGCTTTTGCACGAATATTAATATATGAAAAAAAAAATACTTACCAAAAGTGCAAACTTCCGCCCCATAATAGGGGTATGTTTGGTTTCGGGGTTTGTTACCTGAAACACGAATTTAGTGTTAACTAGTTAACTACTAAAGCAACCAAGTAGATTTTATCACAATAAATGTTAAATAATACCTATGAGTTAAATATTATTTTAAAAGCGGTTGAGGGGAGTTTTTAAGACACCCTAAAGTAATATCTCGGAGGTCTGTGCTTGCGCTACGAGTTTGGAGTGACTGAGCGGCCGGCGCGAGATACGCTTAGTGTTAAATACTCGGACAGGCTTTGGACCGCATCTCGAACCTGTGGTACATCGTTATATTTTGGGATACAGACAGGCCATGAATATTAACGTAGGTTAATATAGGTATACCATACCCACAGTTGACGATGAGATGCCCCGACTATTGTTTTCAAGCGCTCATGCACTACTTATTCACGGCATAACCGATTGCGATGATACTCCGTAGGGATGTCGATAGTTATAAATTTTAAAAAGACCTGCTGTTCTCCGGCAGCAAATTGATATTTGAAAGGACGAAATAATAAAACAAATTATTAATGAAACGCTTTATTTACCGGGTGAAATCGCGTTTTATTCAACCGCGTTTCGTCAACCTTGAAACAGCCAACTGTAAAGTTGGCGAAAGCTCGGTTCGTTTAAAAATCATGAATAAAACGCGATTAAACCCGGTAAATTTATTATGCAAAATCGGGAAAACCATGGAAGAAATTACAAATTAACACAATACATAAGTATTCGCACCTGAAACCACGGGATTTAGTTATCTTTCAAATAAGTTTAATTTAGTACTAAAGTGTTTTAGTGGTAACTGGTAAGGATTTAAAACTTACCTACTAGAAAATCCTTGATACTGGTCGTCACCCTATACCCAATGACAATTATTTAATGATAGATCACTACCGGTTTGTAAGTGTACGTTTTTATTTTAAAAGTCTGGCAGTATTTGATTGTTATATTTTTATTTAGGTATGTAAACATAAAATATCAAATTAATCAGAATGCGACACTAGTAGACACTAAAATGCATTTTACTCAATTCCCAGACTATGGAAGACGGCACTGCATACACTCACTTATAGTTACTTATAAAATTTCTTATTCACCCTTTTCACTGTTTTATTTTTTTCTAAAGCTAAGTTTACAAAGTTCAAGTAGTAAGTGTGAATAGGTATTCACTCCAAGACAGATTTGTTACTCTACTTAGTTATATTGGGCAGATGTTTGAAACATTTGGGTTTAACAATATTTGAGGAAAATAATTTACTGTCATATTGAACTTAAATTTTTTTGAAGTCGATTCTCATTTTTTATTGCCACTGCATTTATTTTTAAAGTCAATGTTGATAACTCATAACATAACTTACTTAAAAAAAACAATTTTGAATATTTCGCACGATCTATTAGGTACACCCTAAAAAGATTTAACAATCCTATCCTCACTATGGTAGTCTTTGAATTTTACCGATTTAACCTTAATTTATCATATCACTTGTGGTTATTTATATTTTTTTTAATTGAATGATCACTTCATTTTTCCAATTGAACTCTAAAAAGTCCGTTTCAACAAATGTTTCGTACCTCTGAATGTCTTTGGCGACAGGTGGTGGTAGATGGGTACGTGGTGTCTCAGTGCGACTACGCTAGGTGCTTTCATTACTATGCAAGCTGCGTCTCTTCCTTTCTTGATGCCAATGTCACTCGCATTGTTTACCGCCTCGCCGACGCCGACGCTGACGCCGACTCTCCGCACATATTCGTATAACTGTACTTTGAAGTGGACCATGAAATTAGCAAAGTCCTCGTTTCAAAAATGACCCAGGAACTTGACCTAGCTTTTTGGGGAAAAGTACTTAGTAAGGTAAAACGGACTCCGAAATTCTACACTACGAGTATTTAAGGAAACTGTCCACATCCTTTGTATTTGAGAGTTCTTAAACTAAAAATTAAACGGATAGGTAGATCACCTATCCGTTGCACTTATATAGTCACTCATCAAAAGTGGATGTTTATAATAGAGTTCTAATCTATATATACTTATAATAAAATCGTAACTTAGCGGTGTCTGTTTTTGAAAGATATTTTGAAAAAACTATTTTTAGGGGTATGTACTAACGTCACAGACTCCATTTCCGTGTTTAACTTTTTGTCTGTTTGTCTATTTGGGTGTTTGTCCGTTTGTCTGTTTGTCTGTGCGCGCTAATCTCGGAAACGGCTGGACCGATTTGAATGAAATTTGGTATACAGATAGGTTAAGACTTCGATTAACATATAGGCTGCTTTTATCCGGCTATCAAGTCCGGATATCCGGATAAAACATAAAAATTACGTATTTTGTTGTTTTTGAATAATCGGCATCCATCGTCATCGATCGTCATCCATCGTCATTATCACTTATTGACATACAAATTTTTCCTAACTTCACCTTTGAATTGAATACGATTGAAGTACAGTTGAAGCCAGGCGCTGCCGCCTCTGGCATCATCAGTACTTCCCTGGTCGTCCGTTTAAGTGTGGATTTTTGCACTGCAGTAGGTAGGTGTAAGAACAACGCGGTACCGCGACTTGCGCGGGTAAAACCGCAGGGCGTAGCTATAAGTATGTATGTATGTAGTGTGTGTGTGTGTGTGTCTATGCTCCTATTAGAATGTTTGTAATTTGTAAGAGTTACAAACATTCTAATGTTTGTAATTTGTAAAGTTGTAAATTGTAAGACTTGTAGGACTAGAGATATCAGATAAATTGACAATCTAATAAGAGTTTGCTGGATCCTTTTCATTGTTAAGTTTTGTTTGTTTTCAGCGAATATTAATGGCACGGAATCTGGATCATGCCCTTTCGTTCGGTGGATTAACCGGTATGTTAACAGTCTGTTAGTGTAAGATGAGACTAGTGGTTTATTTACAGTATAGAGGGTTGAGGCTATAGCGGGCGATGGCCGGGAGCATCCCGCGTGCTCTTCAAGGCGAAGTTCAAGGCGGAGCGTTGGCATTTATTGCTCGATTCGTCAACATTCGGCGCACTGCACGATGACGATCGTGAACATCTCGCCCACACGACCGTTTGAAATGTAATTAAAGGTTCATTGCATTTCTATTGTAGTAAGTAAGTACCATCTACCCGTCCTATCTAACGGCATATCTAATGGTAGGCAAGTCTCTACTTCACAATAATATTGTGGCATGACTCATTATTGATACTCTTCTATTTACTTTGGTGAGGTGGTCTTAAAAGCTTTTAGAAGCTCATCTATCAAAACGGTTGTTTTTTTTTTAATTAAATAAATAAATATTGCACGACATTACACACAGCGCAATCTAGCCCCAAACTAAAGCACTTGTACTATGGGTACTAGACAACGGATATACTACATATCATATTTTTTTTGTAAATACATAGATATTATACATTTATAATTTGGATTACATATCAGACTAGAGATGAACGAACGTAGGTAGACATATTGTAACCTAGGTAGGTTATAATTTTCCTATTTTTGCTAAACAAAACTCAAGACAGGTCCATGTATTAAAGCTCGTTTATGTTGCCTAAAGAAATGTGGTTTCGGAGGTTATTTTTAGTTCTTATTCACAAATTAATATTGTGACCGTCAATATTATATTGGATCCTTGGATTGTCAAGCTTGCTCAGACAAAACTTGCAGGATCGGCCATGCAAATAACAAATACGTATATTAGTACCAATTTGTTGGTGTGAGTTCAGACGGCGTGAAACACCGCTTGATTTGAGATTCGGTTTTATACAATCGCGTCCTTGTGTTCAAATGAACAAACACGACCAACTGCAGATTACCGGAGCGCGCGAGCGCTGGTAGTCAAAAAGCGAATTGCTACTTAAAAAAAGTAGGCGCTCACTTTAAAACTTCAACCATCCATATACAGAGCGGTATATGTATAGGATAAAATATACAGGGCAAGGGAAAAATACTTTAATTATACTGAAAGGGAAAATTCCTTTATTTAAAAAAAAAAGTAAAACTGCATTTAAAGACATTTAAGCTGTTCATAACTTAAATGATATAATTATTTTCTTTAGATGGTAAGCTTTTGAATTCTTCTAAAAAGTAAGCTCTTTAACGAGGTCGTGGAAATAGTGAAAAGGCCTTTTCCACAACCTTTTCAACACAAAGTCTTCAGTTGATAAATAGTAAAAATTGTAGTCGCTACACTTAGATCGTACTCATCAGTAAAGTCGCGAGGTCTACTGTTAGCAGAACTACTAGTTTACATATTTATATAACATTATTGTAGTCTTAAATAGGTACCTTTTTTTCAAAAATCTAGGTTCGCTTATCCCTGTCGGTTAATTGAGCGTAATTATTTCGAAAGTTGCACAACGAGCATCGCTCGGATGATGATGATGATGAGTTGTAGGGACAAATAACCACTGGGGATGTATTCTACAAATATAATGTCTCAACAATGCGCCAGCATTGTTAGATTTTGCTTTTTAAGCTACGTTACGTACAGTTATTTCAGGGATGTTTACCGATTACTCGAAAATGGCTTGACCGATTGATTTGATTCTTTATTTAATTGAAAGGTGGGAGCTCCGCGATGGTCCGAAATCGGTGAAAATCTGATGAGGATCTTCGGAAAGATGGACAGGATAGCATCCCCAGAATGCAGTAAGTTACTCAATTTTGGATTTCTACCAAAAAAGCCGATTTCCTAAATAACTAAGTACAGATTGATGGAGCACCTGAAACCACTTTCTCATCAGAAAACTTCATGATAATGAGTTACGGTTACAATTTTGTTCATTTTTAGTGGCAGTCGAAAGTAGGTAGGTACACTATAAAGGATAAAATAAAAAAATATTTAAAGATTTAAAAACAGACTTTGAAAAAGGACAAAAAAATAACTTGAACATACAGTGCCACCGACGACACTGTTTTGTTTTGTTATCTGAGGTCGGACAGTTTTTGTTAAAGCGTTTGCGAGAAAAATGATTTGTAAAACAATACCTATTTATATTTATCTTTCCATAGTAACTGATGTCGGTTTACATACGACGTCGGTTTAGATGTCGGTTTACATACGACGTCGTTACATTACAAATATTTCCAATTATGTAATATTTCTTGACATTTGGCGTGTTTAACTTTATGCGTGTTTGACCTTTTGCGTGTGGTCCACAATATTTGACTTAAAAAAATTACACTCTTTACGGAGCACCCAGACTAGGGTGTGTAGGGTTCTTGTTGTTTTTCAATTTACATGCAGCGCATTGGCGAGCAATTACCCCTAATACTTGTACTAGATTTAAACAAGTGAACGTTTTTAACTTTATTATAGGTTGAGTGTAGTGTAAGTGTATGTAAATAGGGAAATCATTTTTTAAATTGTATGTAAATAAAGGGCGCTGCGGAATCTTACAAATTGCATTTGACATATGTAGACAACACAAGTGCTCTATGTAGGTTATGTATCTGTATTGTCTTATCTATTTGTAACCAATTTTATGATGTTTTTATCATTCATCCCAACAAGTCATTTGTTTACTTTCAATAAAGATTGTTATGGATGAGCTACCGATAACAATATCGATAATTGTACCCAGTTTTACTATCAGTAATAGTTTGTTGTAACATTTCGTTTGTATTGGTCATGTTTTAAACTCATTCGTTCTAATTATTCAGCAGAAATAAAATATGACGGCTAAACAATTGTTTCTAAGTAAACGTATTGTAACTGAAAATGAATTTTTAGATGGAGGTGTTTTGGTAAATGAAAATGGTGTAATAGAAAACGTTTTAAGTAGAGAAGAAGCTGAGAAATTGGTTAAAACCGATGGAAATATTCAGGTAAACTAATTAGGCAGTCTATTTACATTCAAGTGCTTTAAAGGTATTTTAGGATTATTGATTGCTCTTACTTGGTAACAAACGATTTGGACCTTTTGGTATTAACTCAGGGTATTAATTGCATGGTTTCCTTCTTCTTTGATGGAAATAAGTAAGAAACCATATCCCAAGTCGTTCGTTATACATATATGTTACAAAAAATGTATGTAATCAATCATTATACCCAGTTCCTGGGAAATGTATAATACAACTAAAATAGCCCGAAAATGTGTAAATTAATAAAATAACACAAAATTCCTAGGAATTGTTTACACTTTCTAAAAAGCGATCGGAAATGTAATATTTCTGTGTGGTTAATTTAAAGAACCTTTATAAGGTTAAACCAAGAGCTCGATTCGCTCGCTGGAAGGAAAGTTTCACACATTTCCTATAACATGGAGTAACAACATAAGTGGATATTCTCTCCTGTGGTAGGTGGAAGATGCTGGAGAGTTAGCTCTACTACCTGGAGTGGTAGACTCTCACGTGCACGTCAATGAACCAGGTCGTACAGCATGGGAGGGATTCCGTACCGCGACGAACGCAGCTGCGGCAGGTGGAATTACAACCATTGTGGATATGCCGTTGTAAGTATAGCAAAGAGCGGTGCTGGTCTAGTGGTAGATTCCCCGACTTTCATAGCGAAAGTTGATTTCGAACCCTAAAAACCGCCCACCAGTTTCGTTTAAGAAAACGTTCATGTTCAAAAACATCGATTACTCTTACTGTGAAGAAATTCGCAAGAAAACCCGCGTTTAAAATCACATTAAGTACAATGGCTTATGGCCCAATTAGGAGGTATGTTCGGAAAATACCCAGTGAATCTTGAAACTTTTTTAGCCACAAGCTTGTACAATTATTTTATTCTATGCCAAAAGAAATAAAGTAATAGATGTTGAGTAGGTACTTTTTACATAATATTATTGGACCCCCAAACTCCCGATGGCGGTGCGGTGTTCCAAAATGAATGACTAAAGATTCAATCAATGATTTCAGGAACTCAATTCCTCCAACGACTACATTAGAAAATCTTAAAACCAAAGCATTAGCAGCCAATGGTAATGTCTTTGTAGACGTTGCATTTTGGGGTGGAGTCATTCCCGGCAATCAGGTACCTATAGAGAATAGAGATATTTGTATAGGTGTGTGGATTAGATATCAACGATTATTTTCTTTTCCAATGCATGGCGTTGGCGATAGGTACCTACTTATGCTTATTGCCAAATCTCTTTTTTCTTCCTTCTTAGATTATTTTTACACTAATTGAATTTACAATTTACCTAATAAAACTGTATTAATTTATAACGTATGTAAACTAGGTGGGTAAATATTTTGTATCTATGTGTCAATAGGAATAGAAATATTCCATGTTATATCATACTCTGAACAAACATGCAAAGATAGGCGCGAAAAACATTCCTTCCTTGTAGTTAGGTAAAAAGTTCTTAATAATGTGCTGATCCACACTATAAAATAATTCAATTGTCATTGGTAAACAGGTTAAATGTTGTGATAAGTCAATACTTGTTGTGTTTGGATAAAATGCGAACTAAACTCGTAACAAAATTGAGCCGAAGTCATTGAAATTAAATATTTGGGTCTTTGGGTGCGATTTTTATTGATCATTATTACCTGTTTATAATATCATGTGTTGTGTAAAGGCTTCAATAAAACTGCAATATAAATTCATATCAATTGGCAAAAGTCTTACCTGCAACTATTGGACCCAAACCTAAAGGTATAAGTTGGTAGGCGACGACACTTCTGTCGCTCGCTACGTCTCATGTACATTTTACACGCTACGTTTCACGTACTGTACGTAGCTACAGAAGGTTTCAAAGCAAATGTGAATTTATATTGCGGCGATGTCCTTTTGCGACGAGACCATTGTTACATGGTTAAAACGTAGAGGTAAAAAATAAATAAAAAAAATACGCGATTGAAGACCCCGCCTGCTGTAAAATGTAAAGTAACTATGTTAACAAATTGTGCGAAATTAAAAAGTTTATAAGGTTGTATTTGATATGTAGATTGTAGAGGTATGTTTTTAATCTGCAGTTATCGCGTGTCGTCGGTTTTCGAGCTATAGTTGAACTATAAAATGTATATAATTTACCTCGAGTCGATTATTATAGCAAAAAAAGTAGAAATGCTTTATTTTATTGTTTTTGATTTTATGGTCGTTAGTAGGGCCTAACAATATATATTTCACAAAACGATTGCTTGTTATCAAGGTTTTTTTTGTTAGTAAATTTTGGATTTTAAACTCAGTTATTGGGTGATAATTTCAATGCCCACTTATTAGTATACTTACTACACTTAAATAGTGATAGGATCAATTAATTTGTAAGCTTTTAAGGGTCCAAATTTTAATTTCTAACAGTAGTTGTATACAGAGTAGGTACACTCAACAGAGATTTCAGTTGATTATATTGCGATACATACAAGCTACAAGCTTGGCTGTAGAACCACATCTATAATCTATATTTATAATAAAGGAAGAGAGGACAAAAGTCTGTACTTGGAAGGAAATTAAAAAAAAAGTTGGGAAAAGGAAAAGGAGTAGAACGAAATTATATAATTTTTAAAATTCATGTCTCTCTTTCTGTTTCTCTGTCTGTTCCTTATACAATCAAAAACTATACTCATCTGTTTGAGATCTGGTTTTCAATAATGGATAGTTCTATTTTCGAGGAACGTCGTGGCATACTTTGCATCGAAATCTAATCAGTATAACCCGAGTAATGAACGAAAAAGTGCAACCGCTCGAGAAACGCTCGGCCGCCCGCGCCCGTTCTAACGAGTTTTTCACTTCCGCGGGTGAAACCGCCGCAGGGCACAGTTAGTATCTAATAAGTTCATAATAGTAGTTACCTACAAAATAAATAAATTTGATGATGTCGTCTAAAAGTTTTTAATTTTACAGGAATACCTCCGTGAACTTGTCGATGCTGGTGTTGTTGGGTTCAAATGTTTCTTGTGCCCAAGCGGCGTAGATGAATTCCCAAATGTGGAAAGTGAAGACCTGGAAAAGGCCTTTGAAGCTTTAGAAGGGACTGGTTCCTTGTTAGCAGTAAGTCGGTCGATACATGTATACAACATATAATACGTAGCGCAACTGTCAAGACTCGCCACTTTGATTCTTTATAGATTTAGAAGGTTTTAATTTAATAAACAGTTGCCTAGATTATTTTAAGGCTCTCATTAGGTATATATCTACGGTATAGATTGCAACGAAACCTTGTAGGTACATTCTTTACCTAACTAAACCTATGTTCGCTTTTGTAATATTTGCTGAATCCAGTTAAATATGTATTAAAATAATAACGTTTATTTTCAGTTTCATGCTGAATTAGAAGATCACAGCGCACCCAGCGTCAGTAAAAGGAAAGTTAAAAAGAAAGGTAACATTTCTTGTAGATATAAAAGTCGTACCTACATATAAATAGTTTAGGATTCCCATTACTTCATTTAATTTTAATATTACAGATCCCGAAGAATATATCACTTATCTCGAGTCGAGACCTCCTAAAATGGAATTAAATGCAATTTCGTTAATATCGAGTTTCCTTCCTAAAACTGAGTGAGTGGAACAAATTTATTCTTTGTTTCGAAATAGACCTTAATCATCCAAGTTTACTTTTGTATTGTGAAATGGCACCAGCCTCCTAATTCCCGCATTAAATATCTCTAAAATTACATTTCAATATGATTACCTAAAATTACGTACCTATCAATTGCAACTAACTTGCAACCGAATAATCATCGTTTTAAAACAGTACATAATAATTCATAAATGGGAGCGGTAAACCCGTTTCTTATAATTCCAGTGTTCGCATCCACATAGTCCATGTTTCATCATCTGATGTGATTCCATTACTGGATAAAGCCCGGAATGCTCGAATGGAGCGAGGCCACGGGTCCTGGCAAGGAGGCGTCACAGCAGAAACATGTCATCACTACCTCACACTGAGCGCTGACGACATACCCAAGGGCAGGAGCGAATATAAGTGCGCGCCACCAATACGGGACAAAACCAATAAGGTGAGATAAATACTTACAACTTCGTTAAATATCCAAATACTATCTCACCCGCGTAAGTCCCGTTCCCGCGGGATTGTCGCGGGATAAAAAGTACCCTTTTAAACTATATCTATATTCCAAGTTTCATTGCACTCGGCAACTTTCAGCTTTCTAATAGTAGTAGGATTGAACAACATAATATCATATTGTGCTGTCGACAGCATAAACATAACTAGGCTTCTCATATTGGTGCTAGATAACGAACATAAAACTTATTGTATTAGGGCAGTTCACTACTTATGTTTTGTTAGCCAATTTTTAATAGATCTTTTATTATATCCATATTATAATTTGTTTTAGGAAAAACTGTGGAAGTATTTAATGGAAGATAAAATCAATTTAGTAGTGTCAGATCATTCACCCTGTACTCCAGAACACAAGTGCACTAACAATTTAGAAGCTTGGGGTGGAATTTCATCTGTGCAATTTGGTAAGAAGCGGAGATATACAACAAATTGACAAAAAATCAAACAACTGACTCATTTACTTACTGATTCGTTGTTATTAGCTACACCATATTGTGTGGTAACAAAATAGGACTGAGATTCTGAACATAAGTCTCTATGTTGTTTTTTATTTTCGGAATGTCTGTTCAGTTTTAACTTTATGACAATCCACAATTATTATGATACGTATAGCTATTATAAAAATCTGAAAGTGCTTATCGACTTTTAAAATATACGACAAAAAACGACCACAAAAAGTCGACAGTTCTGTATTTACTTTAAATATGTATTATTTTTTAACTGAATTGAGCTTGTTAAGATGAGATTTTTCGTTGCCCCTAAGTTTCCATAAAATAAATATCCAAAAAATAAGAAAAATCTACTAAAGCGGTACGGTCAGCGTATCGCTTTATTATTAACTAGCTGCGCCCCGCGGTTTCACCCGCGTAAGTCCCGTTCCCGTTTCAGTTCCCGCGGGATTAAAAGTATTCTATGTCCTTCTCCTGGTTCTAAGCTAGCTCCCTACCAATTTTCAGCCAAATCGGTTCAGCCGTTTTGAGTTATAAATGGTGTAACTAACACGACTTTCTTATATATATAGATATCGCTATATTATGGTATTTTACTGACTGCTAACCGTACCCACAGATTAGTAGGTACAAGACCGGTGACATCAATCATACGGGTTTATGTTTTGTTACTTCCAGGTTTATCCTTATTTTGGACAGCAGCCAGTGCTCGCGGCTTAGATCTTACAACGGTCTATAAATACTTATGTCTGGGCCCAGCTACTTTGTGCGCACTGAAACACAAAAAGGGTACTATAAAAGCGGGTCTTGATGCGGATCTCGTCTTTTTTGATCCTGATGCTACATTTGTAATAACCGAAGATATTATAAGGCATAAAAACAAGGTAGGTGCCTACTTAAGATGAGGAGTGCTCAATTGAAAAACCAATTAATTCGTAAGTATAGGTAGGTACTTAGGTAAGTTGGTAAGTACTTTATATGAAAAAAGTGGATTATTATGAATCAATATACGCTATACTTATACTCATATAAGTATGTTTAAAATTAATAAAGGAAGAAACGATAAAAAGTCTACTTGTGAGCAAATAAAAAATTGAGTCATGTCAACATAGATGTCACCTATGAGAAGCGGTAGAGAACAAAAGTTTTGTAAATTCGTCTCTGCCATCCATGTCTATGTAACGTTAAATTTGCGTAGCAAAAAAAAATATTTTTGGTTACTTATGTTATAATTTTGTCTAAGGTTTTCGCGATTTTGCATAGTAAAACACAATATATACCGGGTTTTTCTCGGTATATATGGGTTTTATTATGCAAGTCAAGGTCGACCTTGAAAAAGCCAACTGTAAAGTTGGCGAAAGATCGGTCGTTTAAAAATATTCAATAAAAAGCGAAAAAAACCCGGTGTATATTGCGTTTGCTTATGTTATTCAAAAAACAACTGAACCAATTCAATTTGTTAAATAGACCCAATAGTGTCAAAATTTGTATTCAATATTTATTTATGTATATTTCAAAGCAAGTTATATTTTATATGCTTTACATTGAAATCCAAAAAGTAGAAACTGAGTAATCACTAACTCCTGAGTTTTTCTCAAGATCGATACTAACGCGAGTAAAACCGCTCAGTGCAGCTAGTTTTTTAATATATTCTATCAATTTGCAGTTGACGCCTTACGTTGGGATGAAACTAAAAGGAGTCGTGAAGAAAACGTATCTTCGAGGACAACTGATTTATGATGGAGACGTCATTGGAGAACCAAAGGGACAACTATTGTTGAATAATGTCGTATAAAAATAAATCATTGTTTATTTCTAAATCATCTCAAAATCAACAAAGTATCTGGAGATGTATTTATTTAAAACAACAGTTTAGAAAATCTAAAACTAAAATAGTTATACTTATCAACAAATGTATCTATAACAATCTACCTAATTGTTGTTTAATGTTACTTATCGAATTGTTAACCGTTAAAGATGTAGTGTAAATATTGTTGATTTGAAATAAATCGTTAAACACATTCATTCTTTCTGTGTATCATTTTATTTATCAAAGTTAGATATACCACGTAATTCGTCATACCGAGTTTCATCTCAGTATTTTTATACAAAATTAAGTAACCAACATACAAACACTTATATTTCGTGTAGTTTAAATGATACAAACACCTTCAAATGTAACAAAAGGTATTGTGGTATAGTGATAAAAGATAATAAGAGGTAGGGAGAGGGGGTATAATTTTCTTTTAAGATTAATGTTCTAAACAAAACATCATCTGTCACGTAGAAACCTAAACATAGATAAATCATTGATAAACCATTTAGCTTCACTACAAATGCATATAGAGTCTTAGTTTTCAGTTCAGTTTTTCACGAGCGCTGGTTAAGTAAGTAACGAGGTATAGTTACCTGCTCAAGACAAGACAATAATGTATTTCAATAGTATTTTATTGAGCATCATTTTAGTATTAAGTAAGTATTGTACATCTTCTCTTTTAGATTTATCTAAATGATTTTTTTACTGTTTTCGTAATTGAAATTCAATTTTGGTCAATGTGATTTTATTTTAAATGACTAAATATTTTAACTTCTTTATTAGTTAATTAGATCATTAAGTACTATTATATTATGTTATATTTAGTAATTTATTTGGACGGTGCAGTTTGAAATCTAGCATCGAGAGTTTTATGACGAATTTTATCCATCATCCATTCTAAAGCGTTTTAAACACAAAATATTAAAAGAATTATGATGTCTAAGTACACCAAGCATCTATGTGCTAATAGTTTCGTGACATCTAGTCATTTTTACCATCACTTTCTTTGAAAGACATTTTGATTTATAATGCGATTTGACTAAGTTTATCCATATAGTTTCACTTACCGGGTCTTAATCGCGTATTATGCTAAATAAACGTGTGAATTTAAAAAAAATATCTCATATTGCGCCTATAATAAAGCCGATTCGTCCACCACTAACTAAAGTAAGTGACTTGTGGTGGCAAGATAAAGACATATTCATATATTATGTACCCAATGATTGTTTAAGTGCCTAATTTATTATATCTCGCACAGCTCAGGATTCCAAAGTTTGAAACCCTCGCTACGCTCGGGATTTAAATTGAGAGTCCTTCGTTACGCTCTGGATGAATATGATACCCTCTACATAAGACTTATGAACGTTCTAATTTTCTTATAGCTACCGTAAGTTGTTTCACCACAAAAAATTGGTCAAAGAGTTGGAGTGGGAAAAGATTGTTTTTAAGTCGTCGGGTAGTGACGACTTCCGAAGTTTTCGATGGAGGAGTCTTGGTCAACGATGATGGTATCATTGATGCAGTACTTACAAAGGCGTCTGTTAAAGAATTGTTTACTACAGGAAATAACGGTGGCAATATAGAGGTAAGTAAATTAAGATCTTCGTTTGATTCTGATAGACATTCTGCAATCATATAGGTGGTATAACGAGTGATTTCTCGGTAGTGTTACTGTGTCATAGCACAGTATTGATCGGCCATTTTGAAGGTAGGACATAGTGTCCATATGTATACATTATTCTAGATAATCGACGGAGGTAACCTAGCACTTATGGCTGGAGTGATAGACACTCATGTTCACGTTAACGAACCTGGCCGCACTTCTTGGGAAGGATACGTAACAGCCACAGAAGCAGCTGCCTATGGAGGAGTCACTACGATATTCGATATGCCGTTGTGAGTATGGAATGAAAAACTGTAACATAAAATCACTCCATTATGTTTTTTTGTCTTTTAAACAAAATGTGTTATTTTAAATACGAACAGTGAACACCTCTTGAAAATTTAATCTACCTAATGTGTAGATATTCTCTATGTTTGTTCGTTTTCTAGGAATTCAATTCCACCAACCACCACTTTAGAAAATTTAAAAGTCAAAGCAGCAATGGCTAAGGAAGAAATTTATGTTGATGTTGGATTTTGGGGTGGAGTGGTTCCTGGTAATGAGGTAACTAAAGTACTGATGATTCGTATTTACAATCGGCACCTATTATAGGTATATTGATTTTGTAAAACATCTCAGGTTTTAAGATTCTGTACCTATACGATTTTAAACTAACATGGTTATTTTCACTACTAAAATTACTTATTAACGGGGTGTTTACCATGTTCAGTCTCGTGAACTAGCTGGTTAAAATTGCTAGCGAAATATCGAGCTCCGCGAATAAATTATTAAACATGGTAAACACCCCGTTAATAAGTAATTTAAGAATCTGTTAACTTATTTGTATAAAAACAGTGGCATCAGGCCGACTCTCAATTAGGTGTAAATTCAAAAGTAGATATAAACTAGTCTTTTTTAGAATGACTTGCTTGATCTCATAAAAGCTGGAGTTGTGGGATTCAAATGTTTCCTAATCGACAGTGGTGTATCGGAATTTCCTTACGTAAATGCTGATGACCTAGCAGAAGTATTTACCGTACTGAATGGAACTGGAACTGTATTAGCCGTAAGTAGCAACAAATACAGCAACATTTTCTTAGAAAACACATACCTACATATCCTGAACATCGGGAAGTATGGTGGTAAAAATTAGACATAGACAACATCAAGAATTTTAGGTGCGACGCAGAAGTGTTTACCTTCAAACTGTACCTGTCATAACTATCTGGTTAGTTTTTTATTTATGAAAAGACTAGATGCGCCCCGCGTAGGTCCCGTCTTCAGATATCTGCATACCAAGTTTCATCACAAGTGATTCAGTAGTTTTTGCGTGAAAGAGTAACAATGTCACATACAGACATACCTACAAATTTTTTTTATCGTTTATAATTATTAGTAAAATATGGCGACTAATCCAGCGTTTAGTTACAAAACGTCCTCGATTTCAATAGTGGTTTAGCATTATAATTATTGTTTGTTATGTAAATTATGGGGTACTCTATTTGTTCCAATTTTTTTTTCAGTTTCATGCTGAATTATCAATTAGTAACAGCAGCAGCAGTGATTGTGAAGGAACGAATTGTCCTGGTAAGTAGGTATCTATATCTATGTAAGATGAATCCGGCTGGGATCTACCGATTTAATGGCCAAGTCGATGTACCTGCTAACTTATGTAATTATTACAAATGCGTACTTTCAGACCCGACTTTATTTTCAACATACCTGGCGACACATCCTAAAGAAATGGAGTTGGCGGCAGTAGAATTAGTGACCTCACTTCTAAACCAAACTGAGTAAGGAAGTTTAATTAAATCTTGAATCTTGACCAGATAATGTGTCTGTACCTATTTGACGAAGTTAGAGATAGGGTCTAAGCAAAATTAGGTCAAGATTGTCTCAAAGATCTTATCTCGATATCTATGTAGGTGACATGTTCCATAGATTGCTAAACCTTTGGGAGGGAAGGTATAGTAGAATAACTGTATGTTTTGCGGTTTAAACTGCGTAAGTCCTGATCAAGTACAAATATAAACAACCTTTCATATAGGATAGCTATAGTTTTTTTACCTAGATAATCTATACATTACAGTTGAATTGAAATTCCCATCTACCTATCAAACCTTATTAATACTAATGGTACAAATTTAATTAAAAACAATTTATTTACTTTTTATTCAGCGTCCATGTTCATATTGTGCACGTATCCGCTGAAGGAGTGGTTCCCATCCTAGAAAAAGGTAGAGAGGAAAGGATCAAGAACGGTTATGTTGGTTGGAAGGGAGGTGTCACTGCTGAGACTTGCAACCACTACCTGACGCTAATCGCCGAACAAATCCCGCCTGGACGATCCGAATACAAGTGCTCTCCACCTATTAGAGACAATGATAACAGGGTCTGTAACTATTTATTTTTATGATATCTGCACTCGGAGTTTGAAATTACGCAAACTATCTCGTTTGGGTTGAACTCGAATGCTTGTCCATAGAAATTTGAAGTTCCCAAGTTGCAACTGAACACCTAAATTACACGGAAAATTCCTTACAAATCAGAAGGACCTAAAAGCAAACTGCCCTACATATTAAAACGACACAAGATCTAAATATGACGAAAACGTTTAGATCTTGTATTATCGAAATGAAACTAGATCAAAATGGTTTAAAATCGATAAATCCCTCTATGTAGAGTAAGAAAAAAGTGTTCTGCGGTACAAACACTTTAATAACATAAATGCGAAAACCGGAGGAACAAATATTTAAAAGCAGACCAGAACTTCAAAATTCATATAAATATTTAATGTAGTAGGTAGTTCTTTATCACAAAATATTTTTTAGATTTCCGTCATTGTTTGCAGCGAGACCACTTTTACTTTACATAGAGGACATTTCGTTAATAGGTCGATTTGCTATGAGGTCATTTTAATGTTGTGTCATTCCGATAATAGGACGTTTTGCTATTAGGTCATTTAGATATTATGTCGTTTTAATGTACGACATTTTGATTTTATTTATTTTTGATATGTAAGGGGAAAATTTCCATACAATTTAGCGGTGCTTATATGGAAAGTTCTCACATCAGACTATCTGTGTGTTTATGTAAGTGCCCACAGTCAATTTTCAGCTTTTCCTCTTCTATTTTGTAAATAGGGACTTTGTGATCCGTTTGCCTTGTCCAAATGATCTTGTTAGAATTTTATTTATTCAGGTTATCAAGTTATCATCAATGTTATTTTGTTTTAGCAACAATTATGGCAATACATAGCAGACAAGCGATTGGACTTGATTACGTCCGATCATTCACCGAGCGTTGCGTCTCTGAAGGGTGCTAATTTTCTGAAAGCTTGGGGTGGAATTTCTTCAGTACAATTTGGTTTGTTTTTTAACTAATAGGCTACTAACGCATAAAAAGTTATGACTAATAAAAACTACTTAAGGATAAAAAGTAGAAACCATAATATATTTTCAAGGAACATCTTCAATAATTTACTAGTAGAGAGTGTTTTTTTTTCTTCAAAAATGTTTCTCATAGAAATGCTTTCAAGTAGTTGATTCAATCCGATATTGTTGGTCTGATTTTATTGATCTGATGGAACTCCACGCCTTTAGCATTAAAATATATACAAGTAAAGCAGAAAGATTAAGATGTATGGTAAGTAGACGCATGGCTAGATGTATTTTATCTTTGATTTTCTGTTGTAGATCTTCCTTTGTTCTGGACTGAAGCTAAAGCCCGTGGCTACACCCTAAGCGATGTGACCCATTATCTGTCAGCTGGTCCAGCTCGGTTAACTGGCATGCAGGAGCGGAAAGGTGCCATAAGACCTGGTTTGGACGCGGACTTGATCTTCTTTGATCCTGAAGCATCCTTCGTTGTTACACCCGAAGTCATCAGATACAAGAATAAGGTCCTTCAACATTTCTATTTTTTTTCTAATATTAGAAAAGTCAAAGATAAATTGAAAATACATCTTCGTATGGATTTAACAACGATTTGCTCGACACGACATTGTATTAAGAAAAAAACGTATTTATATGTATAATTGTACATTTACGTTAAACTAATTATCGAGCTATAATTTCCATCATTTGGTCATTATAAGACATATATATGTACCTAATAAAAATATTAGGTACAATATGGTGCAATTTACATATGGTGCCGTAAATTGTATTATTTTATAGTCATTTAACCGAAATTTTAACAGCACTATTAAAATAGTAGCCTACCTATCCTTTGCAAATAAATCATTACTTTTCACCTAATAACATAACATAATGACAGTATTTACCTAAAGTTTACTTACATTCAATTACTTTTATTCTTGTGTCAACCCCTTACATAAACATAAATTAATATAAAATGCATGTTACCTAGTTGATATTATTATCCTACTAATATTATAAAGCAGTAAGTTTGTGAGTATTTAATACCTATATTATTATTATTTTTTTAATCTATTTAATAAAGAGCTTTACCGAACAAACGGTTATGTCGCTCTGTTAGGACATCACTTCACCTTATCTTCTATTCAACCCTACGAAAACAAGTTTATAAACCGCTATAGCTTCCTCTGAAAGAGGACACGCCAGAGCGCCTGTTACCCCTCCAACCAAATACATATTGTAATTAAAATTATGTAACATAGAAAATCGGTGATCTTCGTTTCGAACACATTCCATCATAATATGAGTAACGTCTTCGACTATTCCGCACTCCAAACAATTTGGAGACGGAACTTTTCCTATGAGAAAGGCGAATTTATTTAATGAAATATGTCCGGAACGAAGGCGAAAGGCTAAAACAATAAATTTTCTGTTCAAATTAGATATCTCAAACCACAGACGTTTGCACGGCTCAAAAAAATGCCTATATTATGTAAGTATGTTTGTTACTCAATATCACGCAAAATCTACAGAACCGACTGCGACGAAACTTGGAATATACTATAGGTAGCTGGAAACTTTTTATTCCGATATTCCCGCGGGAACAGGACTTACGCGTTTGAAACAGCGGGGAGTAGCTAGTTAAATATATGTATATGTATATTTCGTTGTGGCCATAGTGCTTACAGTATATGGTCCGTGGACCGTGGTGCTTACCACAGAGCAGATGTAGTGCTAACTAATGTAGACGGCGCGATAGTAGTACTTACCTACTAGGTTATGAAACAAGTTTATGTAACGTGCAAAACCTCGTATCCCATGGAAGGTTTTCCCTTTGGGCTGGTGTTTTGGAATTCCCTTAGGGCCCTTATTTGATAAGTAATTTCCACACCTGTTTTTAATCGAAAGAAATTCGTGTACCATAACTACGACTTCCTGTCGAATTATGCAGTAAATATATCTACACACTTTCAGCACAAATTTAGAAGGTTGTCACATTTTTTTTATTCTTTTCCAGATAAGTCCGTACATGTACAGAGTACTGAACGGGATTGTTAGAGAGACATATGTTCGAGGAGAGCTGATTTTGGCCGACGGAGAACTCATAGGGCAGCCCAAGGGCCAACTTCTATTAGACGAAGAATTAATACTATAATGAATGACCAATATCATTTCTATAATTATTTTCAGTAACTTATTGATTGTTTTGCAAAACCAAAGTACAAACCTGCGGTATAGCAGGCTAGGACTGTAAGATACCTAGATAACGCAAACTAGGGCGTTAGCATAAATACTAAACTTATCCATAGGTAGAACATTGGAGTTTCACATTACGTCCGCTCATAAAATAAAATAACATTTTTTTATCTAAAAGAATTCACACTAAGCCCTCTAACAAAATATTTAAAATTTCAAACATTTTGAATTTGAAAGCCATGTTTAGACCCATTGACTTAAATATAACTTAGACCATGCATAAAATACATGTGATGATCTTCATAGAAACCCCAACATCCGTTTTCCTAAATAAAAAAATTAAATATGAATGCGCAATATGTACCTAGTACCTACCTACGACATACATAGGCACTTGCTGGATAGCTTTTCAGTACTATGCGAATGGACTGTATAATACGTACCTAAGTAAATGTTATAAATTGTTAGATTAAAGTGATCTGTATAATAAATTCTATAAAGGTACTTACTTATTTTACTTATGTAGGTCCCTGCTGTTTTTTGATGTCCAAAACATCAAAGTTCACAATATTATCGAAAGAAATGTTTATGATCCAAATTGCTTTTTTCATCTCACGAGTGCGTGTTTGTCATACTTGTAAGTGTATGCGTATAGACATGCCAATTTGCAAATGTGTGCTGTAGTACGCGAGCGCACTGACAACAAAATACAACATGCATGGGCAAGAAGCTACGCACACACAATGTAACTAAACTCGCACTCGTGAGATAAAAGTACTGTACCCCTACCATAAGTTGGTATGTAAAAACGTAAACTGTAATGTGAACAGTTTGCATGTCCGCAACGCAAAATATCGGGTCGCGCGACTAACATGTCCCGACCGGTGCGGCAGGGAACACTCAGAGCGTCCGCGCTGTGCACAAGGTCAATCTGTTAACATTACGTATTATTGACGTAGCAACTCATGGTAGAGGTACTGTACGCGAAAGAGAAAGCAGATGCAATCATACGTGATTTTCTCATGGCCTAGACAGGTGCTGTATTATCTAGAAACGTCGTGGCGTTAAGGAACGCTTGGGGCGGTCGTTACTTGGATGGGTGACCGATAAATAAATTGTGTGGAAAAATCATTTTCTCGAGCTCCTGCATCGGAAAGAACGTTAAGCAGTTGGTCCCGATTGTTATCTCTGATAACAATCGTTAAAAAAAAAAGGTATGTCAGCAAGTCAGAAGCCCATGGCGACCTGACAACTTAGGTACACTGTAATTAACACTGTTAAATATTATATTCACAAAGGAACTACTTCACTTATTACGAGAATCCGGGGCCATAAGAAGAAAAAAAAACTACTTATTTTTCTTCTGGATTTTTGGATCTTGATATTTGGATATTAAAATTTGCCAGTGTCAAGTCTACTAATATTATAAAGCTTAAAGTATGTGTGCATGTATGTGTATGTATGTATGTGTGCTTGTTACTCAATCACGCAAAAGCTACTGAACCGATTGCGTTTAAAGAATCTTAGAATATAATCACGCGCGTGAAACCGCAGGGCGCAGCTAGTTAATAATATTTAGAAGTTATTTGCATCGAAACAGTCAAGTCATCATAGTCAAAGTCAAGTGGAGGGAATCATTTGATTGTAATACGGTGGCCATTTTTTACAAAGATTGTTCACGGAGTTTTAGAGACAACGCTAAAGTATACAAGATGTAACGGGCAAGCCCTTTTAAGCCGAAAGGCGGTTGTTCTAGACGTCTAGGCGAACAACTTTTGTTCTACGACTTTTGAAAATTCGAACTTTTTTTTTGAAAATTTTGAGGTTATGTTTCATTGAAAAAACAGCTGCTTTTAAAAATAAAGGTAATTGAAGGTTTGATTGTAGTAGACCAAACTAAATGAAAGGACAACATAAGGTCAATGACCTCAAACTCTAAGAAACAGCTGATCTTCAAGTAAACTTTACACCTAAATTTTTCGAAAAGTACTTCGAATTTCCAAAAGTCGTAGACCAAAAGTTGTTCGCCTAGACGTCTAGAACAATCCCCTTTCGGATTAAAAGGGCTTACCTGTTATATTGTATATGTTTTTCACCGACTTTCACTTTCATTACACCTAAACACCTTCACGAAACTAAATTGATTAATAAGTCTCCGAAATTAACAATTTACACGCATTTGAACTAGGTTTAACAAAAATGAAAATTTTACATCACGCGTTCCCGCCAAAACTACAAAAAAAACTACTTCTATAATACAGATAGACATGCCACTCTAGAACAAAATAAATGAATGAATGAGCTTTGCCTTTTATTTTTTGTCTGTGATTTGGTTTGTTTGGTTGGCATAATTGGCGTTAGTCGTTAAAAAATAAAATTTTAATTTTGTAAACAATTAGAGTTATGGTGCTTTTATATTCATTTGTAGCGATTCTTTTATTCCATTTAATTAATTATAAATAAAAAACAACTATAGTCCGCTAAAACGTTGAATTTGTAAAAGTAAAAAGTAATAAAGGTGACTGACAAAATGATTTTGACAAGTTTTGTTTGGTTCAATGACAGCTGAAGTTATAACCTAAAAATCATCAACTCAAATATATTTTTCCTCTAACATTGGTGTTATAATGTTGTTTGTAGATGCCAAGTGCAATAGGCGAAAGTGTTGAGGCATCACGATTCGTAGACGGCAGTAAAATGCAGTTAGAGTCACTAGAACTAGCTGGATGTACACTCGACCGGTATATCATCGCTGACAATTCGCGCCCTTCGTTTTTAGAGGTTTGTAAAGCTGTTTCTTGCTAACAAACTATATAACTAAACTATATAACTTATTCCCTAAAATAAACGCCTGAATTAGCCATCACTGATTATTTCAATTTTATGTGAATTTTAGTGTCCAATCGTAGGAAAATAAATAACCTAATTTATTACCTACCTCCCTGTAGATAACCGGAATAGCAGCACAAAGAAGCCCAACATGCAGTGGCCTAAGCGCTGGAGATTACAGGAACCTCGCCGCACTACTAAACCACCCTAACTTGTCTCAGCTCAAAATATTGAACAAAGTACCTCTACCTCCAGAAATTATGGAACACTTTGCTCGTATCCTTTTTGAAACCATGAATAGTGGCCCCCTCATTATTAGAAAAACAAAGGTGTATTAAATCTAAATGTTCTCAACTAAAAGATTAATACTATCAGTGTAATGGCTATATTGCTAAATTAGCAAAATAGTTTTTCAGGAAATGAAGTGTAAATTATTTTTTGTTTTCGATTGTCAACATACTCCTCAATTTTTTTTTAAAGCTAAAAAAATGCAGTTTAGCTTGAAACTTCAATAATAGAAAAAACTTGTTTTGGCCAATGTGGTGCTTTAGCAATGTAGCCTTTCCACTGACAATATTGACTATTTGTTCATTCATTCAGAGAATCAAAATGTTTTACTGGTACAATAGGCTTGTCCGATTTTAAATTAGAAAATATTATTGCAAGATATGTGTAAATATTTATGACATAGGTACTCTTTAAAGCTACTGAACCACTATTATGAGCTTTGAAGCTAATAAATAACTGACAGAAATAAAAACAAAATCTTATTACCTGGATCATGATTTCAGAGGAACTTGCATAAACCACTGTAACACACAGCTAGTACTGTTATTTTCCTTACATTACACAACTAGATATGCAGTGCCATTGCCTAATGGGAGTCTTTCCAGAAATCAGCAGAGTATGGTTAGCTATAGATAGCAACATCTATGTTTGGGCGTTTGAACATGGCAGCGATGTGGCCTACTTCGATGGCCTAGGAGAAACTATAGTCAGTGTGGGATTAGTCAAGCCTAAAGCGGGAGTCTTCCAGAATTTCGTTAAATATTTATTGGTGTTAACTACAACTGTTGAAATTGTAGTTTTAGGTAAGTAACTTTAATTTACAAGTTTTATTGTACTGTTAATATTGTTCTGTGTATGAAGAGATGAAATCATCTAAATATTTTTATCTAAAATTATGTAATAAAAAATCTCAGAGCTCAATATTTCGATACCATTAAGAGTTGCATGTAAAACTTGGTAAATATTATGTTTTATTACAAGTACTCAATACAACTGTAACTCAAAATCTTTTCATCTCTATTTTTTGTATATTGTTAAAAATTCCAGGTGTAACATTTTCAAGCAGTAAAAACGATGGTAGTGGAGAATTCCAAGAGATTCACCTGGTCCCTGAACCCGTGTTTGTATTGCCGACTGATGGAGTTTCCATGATGAGTGTTAAATCCACAGCCAAAGGGAGAATATTCATGGGAGGCAAGGATGGTTGCCTTTACGAAATTACTTATCAGGTTTGTCTAATGCTATTGTAATTTAATCCTCAGCACAAAAAGAGGGTTGTTGCATCTATCTATGACTGTAACTACTGATCAACAGATAAAGATTTTTTTGTTGAAAGATGACTTAATTCAGCATGTTTTCTGTTCTATTCTATCAAAACTAAAACTATTTAGATTAGGTTTATTTCATTTTGACTGGCAGGTAACCACCGGTGCCAGCAGTTAAACATTTACCTAGTTTACATAAAAGTTAACTTTGCATTGTTTGAGTAGAACATTTCTAATAATTACTTTACTTTCAGGCTCAATTAGGTTGGTTCGGAAAGCATTGTAAGAAAGTTAACCATTCCACTAGTGCTCTATCATTCCTTGTGCCTTCATTCCTAAATGCTGCACTCTATGATGAAGATCCTATAGTCAAAATAGAGGTGGACAATTCTCGACATATTTTATATACTCTGAGTGAAAAGGGATGCATTGAAGTATTTGATCTAGGACATGATGGAGAAGGGCTGAGTAAAGTTGTGAGATTAACACAGGGGAAAATAGTTTCTTCAGCTGTTGATATTGTAAAGTAAGTATGTCATAAAATGCTATCGCTATTAAAGTAGTGTTCCCGCGGGGTTATCGGGATAAAAAGTAGCCTACATGTTATTCCAGATTTCCAGCTACCTATATTTCATCACAATCGGTTTAGTAGTTTTTATGTAATTTAGTAACAAAGTCACAAATATACATACAAACTTTATAATATTGAGTTTAATCTTATTTCGTATTTTTAGAACATTAGAACCAAGTAATTTTAAGCCAGTGATAGCAATATCAGCAGTTGATGATTCAGAGTCAGAGCACTTGAATTTAGTTGCGGTCACACAAACTGGAGCACGACTGTATTTTAGCACTGGAAGTGGAGAGTAAGTACCTGAAATAAAATATGTCATGCTTGATAAATACTCTATTATTATATTACTCTTTGTATCTTATAATACGTAGTACAATTTTTCTCTCGTTGCACACTGGTATTGTGGTATTCATACTTGCCACAAACCACACTAAACTCATTATTTAAAGTTGACCGTTCTTAGATGATCAATGATGTATTAGTTCATATAATATTTTTCTTAAAGGAATAAAAGGTAACTGATTATTGACCACTCCGACGTTTTATGTCCCGGTGTGTGCAACAAGTGAAAAACTGCCATAGTTTTATTTTTACTGAAGCTTTAAAACACTTGTGTTGTGAACTATGCCAAAGTTTATTTAGTAAGTACTATAGGAGCGCCTCGGCGCGCATACTAATGCGTAAACTGGTAATATATATACTAACTTATAAAAACTTATCTATAGTAATTGCTATTGCATGGCTAATGTCAAGCAAACCTTGAACCAACCTTTCTGGATCCACTCTTTTGCAAACCTCTTTATAAAACATTGACGATATTTTCAAGAGATTGCCAGATCCATGGGTTAATCGCTAGTCATGTATGTACTAAAACCAGTTTTGCCAATGATGTTGTCTTGTTTTCTACTTGAGGTTCATTACAATTAATTTACAGCAGTTGGACTATGCCCATAAACAAATAAGCTAGACCAAAGTAAAATTACAAAGAATAGAAAAGGAAAAATAAAATTACGTCATTTAATTTCATTTTTCGTTTTCTTAGTTATGGCTTTTCTGTCAGCATTAAACGACAATTTCAGCCAGATTCTCGTGCTTAATGGTGAATTATGAAATCGTTTGAAACAATTTTAGCAATGTGTAAAGGCTGAAGTAAAAATGGCGACGATTTTTTACTTTAACCCAATTGGAACATTTGTTGGTAACGTGCTACATTGCACGCATTAAAGCTAGGTTTCGCGAAAATGCAATTTCAGAACCCCGTTCCAATAACTTGTCAAAAACAAAAACTCAATTATGCGTTATTATTGTTTGAAACATGATTTACAACCCATATTTGAGTAATTAAAATTGAACTTTGATTATTAATTACTCATAGAGGCTGAGAAAAGTAAAGAATCTAAATTTCTCTTCACTTGCCTCTTTATTATAATGTCCTGTAAACTATATAGGTATTATTGTAAATGTAATTGACGAGTATTTTAGACGCAACCATCAAAAATCAAGCAAATTTTGGATGCATTTTAACAAGCACACGTTGACAGAACTGCCAGCTCCATTTTGCTTCGATATAAATGCCCGTACCGTTTGATTCCCATATAGACGTCCACCTTACAATAGTTCTAGCAACTAGCAACTGTTTTATTTTTAGCGCGAATCCAGGTGGGCATCAAAGACCTGATTACCTAACTCTGCTCCACGTGAGGTTACCGCCTGGTTTCACGCCGAACGCTTCTGTGCTGAAGCCGAAACAAGTGCACAGCGCTGTTTATGAAAATGGTAATGTTGGACAAAGACAATATAGCCAATTGACTGATTATAAGTATTTCCCGATAACGAAAATAGTACGTCTTTATTACTATAATTACTTTGCACTCTCGTGCAAGACGTATACTCATACTAAAGTAATACGTAATTATGCGATTTCACGATTACTTCTTGTTGTATGTATTTGTATTATCTTGATTCATGTTATAATTAATATTTGCCTCCAGCAAATTATTTTAAAGGTTTAAGAAGCTATAGGACGTTTTCTTTAACTATATTATATTGATTTAATAGGATTAACTTACACTATTACATCAAATGTTTTCTTAAGTTCATTGTTAATAAAGATATTTTAAAAACAAACAAACTCTCGTGCAAGAATGGCCAATCAATAAGAGTCGAGCTATAGATAGGTAACGCATCGGCCAATCACAAAAACTAAGTATAGATCAGTAAAACAATGAGCAATAACAAAGTTTTATCATTATCTCACCCCCTGCCCGCAACGGTGAGTTTTGTTTTGTAGAAAAATCATGATATGATGAGTCAATTGGCTATATTATCATTATGTTGGACTGACGAGGATATCTCTATCCTTAAATATAAAAGAGAAATGAGTGATGATCTGTATTCTGTTCTCCAGGTTCGCTAGTAATGGTATGTTCTGCGGGTGGTGGCGGCGAGGCCGAGACTCTGTGGTGCCTGTCGCGCGCGGTGCCCGGCGGCGCCGGCTTCAGCGAGGCGCATACAGTACTAGCGTTGGACGCGCCCGCGTGGGCCTTGACATCCTTGCCGCCGCAACACGCCGCGCATCTCTCGCCTGCCTTGACCACCAAGAAAGGTAAATATGGGGGTATGCGATCATCACCATCGCCACACGAGTTCCCATCTCGAGTGGCGAATTTAACTATATGAAACTTTCCCTGTCTATTATTTTTCCGACTGGGCTCGATTATGACTCCATCTACAGGACGTCATCTCGTCGCGAGTGAACTTTTTAAGAATAATTTTTCCTTTAAAATATTTCTATGTTTAAATTTGTTATTTACGGTGAATATTTCATCAGTTATTTCAACTGGTTTAAAAGCCGTAAATAACAAATTTAAACATAGTAAATACCCCGTTATATGTAGGCAAAACAATCATGTTAGTAGAATCCTGTCCTAGGTAAACGAAAGGTTGAAATCGTATACATACATATTGTGAAACTGAGGGCCAATAAAACACTTTATTTACCGGGTTTAATCGCGTTTTATTCATTATTTTTTAACGAACAGGGCTTTCGCCAACTTTACAGTTGGCTTTTTCAAGGTTGACTGAGATGTAATTTGTCTATTTACTCATTTTAAAAAGTTACTGTAAACTACCGCCTCATAAATATTTGTAAAAAAGCGTTCCAGTGTACGCAGACTATACAATTTGTAACGGGTAAGCCCTTTTAATCCGAAAGGGGGTTATTGTAGACGTCTAGCCAAACAACTTTTGTTCTACGACTTTTGAAAATTCAAACTTTTTTTTTGAAAATTTTGAAATTATGTTTCACTGAAAAAACAACTGCTTTTGAAAATAAAGATAATTAAAGTTTTGATTGTAAACCATCAAACTAAATAAAAGGACAACATAAGGTCAATGACCTCGAACTCTCAGAAACAGCTGATTTTCAAGTAAACTTTACACCTAAATTTTTGGAAAAGTACTTCGAATTTCCAAAAGTCGTAGAACAAAAGTTGTTCGCCTAGACGTCTAGAACAACCCCCTTTCGGATTAAAAGGGCGTACCCGTTACACCTTGTATAGACTTATTGTAATAGTTTTAAATTTAAATTATAATTATTATTATCCCTAGCTAGTTAAAAAAACTTCCATGGCTAACTGAGGGTCATTTGTGTTATATTTCCCAGAGGTGTGGGGTATCTCCCGATGGGCGGTGGTGACGGGGGCGGGCGCGTGCGTGGCGGCGGCGGGCTCCGCGCCCGACCTACTGCGGCAGCTGCTAAGAGACTGCCGCGGCCCAGACGCTAGTCCTGTCAGAGATTTCTTCCAGGTATTGTTACCACCCAACGGATAAGCATGGAAGAAGCCTTTCCATAGTAATTCACCTCAAATAATAGCGCCAAAACTTACTCAAATACGAAGTATGCATACACCACGATATTAGCTAAGCAATTGGACCTTTGTTTATATTTTCACCAATGGTGTGTTGACAACGAGTACGGCCCGGCAGCTATACGCTGATCTCTAACGTGATTGGTTCTTTGAATGACCCGATCCGAGTACAACCGAAGTGACAGATACGTGTCTTGGCACTATTTTAATCATCACAATTTTACGTAGTGTCATTTTCAAGCGTAAGGAATACGTTCATGCTTATCCGTTCACTGTTACCAGCTAGAACGTTATTCTTTTCTAAGCGAAAAGGCATGCATGTTACACCATCGATCTCATCGTCGCTGGCTTCACATCAGGTAAGATAACGTCAAATTCTAGCCCATAAAAAAATCACTCCCAACAATTTGACAATTTCGTGATATTATTCAAAATAAATTCAGTAATGATTTCAAAATAAAGCACCATAGCCTAAGTATTCCAGAGTCTCAATAAGGTTTACGAAAATCTGCTCCTTATTTATTCTAGTTACATAACGTAGAGCAAGCGTGCGCGTGCGCCGCGTACTTGGCGTGTGAAGACACCTCCAGCGGGGATCTCTCCATCAGCGAGTGGGCGACGCGAGCGTTCTTCCTGTACGGGAGCCAGCTGCAGCCGGGACCGGCGGCCTTGTACCAACCACCGTCGCAAATGCCATCTAGTATAGGTAAGACTGTACTGTATTTTGTACTAGCTGCGACCAGCGGTTTCACCCGCGGTAATATGGGGATAAAAAAAGTCCCATCTATCTCTATAACATCAAAATCGGTTCAGCGCTTTAGACGTGAAAGCGTACCAGACAGACAGGCACAAAAAAAGTACTACCTAAAAATTACAAGGTATGTAAATGGGTATAAAAAAATGGATGTATAAATGTAGATAATATGATATATTTTTTCAGGATCTCCAAAATTTTTACCGCGCCAAATGTCAACCCCAATGAATATGAGGGGGCAACAGAACCAAACACCATCTGGTAAACATAACCAGTCATACCAAGGACAGATGAACCAAAGCTTCCCTAGTTCACCACAATCATTCATGCCGCAGTCTCCTTACCAACAAAACCTGATGAGTCCAACTGCATTCAACCAGTCTTCGTACGTCGGTAATACTACCCAGCAGCCGAGAGATCCCAGTTATCCTGTCCAAGCTGAGTTTAGTGCTAAGCATAATGGCCTTTATATCTATGTGGGTAGAATTCTGTCTCCGATATGGAATTTGAAGTGCGTTTCGAAGTCTCAAACACCAGACAATAAGGAATTCGTAAGTTTTCTTATCCAAATATAAATACATACTAGCAGCGCCCCGCGGTTATATCCGGGTAAATTCCGATCCCGTTAAAATACCGGGGGAAAACCTATCTGCATACAAAATTTCATCGCAATCGGTTCACTAGTTTTTGCGTGTAGAAGTAACCAACGTATTTACTTCCTTACATACTTACACACAAACTTTCACATTTATAATATTAGTAGGACTGTGTTTGGATATTGTTTTCAATTCCAAATGCAAGTGGTTTCTTTCATAATTTTGTTAATTGTTATTTTAGATGAGCAGTCGTCTGACGGGCGAAGATTGCGCGTACATAGTACAAAAGTTGCAACGAGTTGTAGCGTTCATGCAACGGACACTTGCACCGCCTCATTCTGAAGAATTCTCATCGTTACAGGCTCTGAAACTGTTTGTCTGTAAGTTTCACATTTATTTTTATTATTATATATACTTAGAAACAGTTACCTTAGTTAAACAATTAGCAAGGAGAGATATGGTCGAGAAATTATAACATGACACGTGATTGCTGTGTAGCTCAGTGGTTATAGCACTCGCCTGGTTAGCGAGAGAGCGCAGGTTCGATTCTTGTCATGAGATTTTTTAGAAAATAAATTTCATTGCGAAAAATGTTTCTGTATTATATTATACTGTATATTATATTTATATGCCTAGAGCAATAGAAACAAAGAAATATTAGATATACTCATTTAATATTACCTACAGCGCAATCAAGCCCCAAACTAAGCTCTAGGCTTGTATTATGGGTACTAGACAACGGATACGTTACATTATACATAGTTAAGATACGTAGAAAACCCCCAGACACAGAAACGTTTTTTTAAGCATAAATACTTGCACTCGGCGGGTATTGAAACCGCAGCCCGCAGCATTGCAATCGGGCCTTCGCCCGAAGCGCCACAGAGGCCGTCAATAATGCGTAGTAATATTTAGGCGGACTCATTTAAACTAACAGAAATGATTGTTGTGCAATAGTAAACTATAGAGACATTTCTCTCACAGTCAGGTGTTGCCTTATATTTTGTTACCTTTTTGTTTTACAGCAATGTCAGTTGAGATGTTAAGTTTATGGAAGGTGCTTTGTGAACACCAGTTTCATGTGATCGCTGCAAGTTTACCTCCGGAGCAACAGAGCGCTTTGCACGCGGCTTGTTTTAGGTAATCAGTTAAATATGTCAGTTTCGCAGAGCGTTTTCGTAAGGGCAATGCTAATAACATGTTACATAATGTTTCGCATCCTTTCACCACTTCGTCTATTACAAAGACAAATAGAAGGACGACTCGTATTGGTTACGAAGTCGCCTAGCTGTCCAGTTCTTCTAATCATCATAAACTGCTTCTATAACAATACGAATTTGGGGATATCTCAGTTGCAACACAATCGCAAAAGCTCTAGCCAATTCGTTGCTGGAGTATATTTTTGCGATTGCTAAAAATTAAAGAGAATAAAGCCAATTGACAGATCATAAAGCGATTTTTCTACAAAACAACTCACCCTTGCTGTTAGTGAGTAAGGTAATAATCAAACTTTGTGATTGGCCATTGCGTTACCTATCTATACCTAGTTTCTTATTACTACTACTACTACGATACTAAAAAGGTGTACTATTTTCCTGACGGGGTTATACTTATGAGCAGACAATGGGCTTTATTGTCTTTGCTAAAAATACACTCAAGCTATGAAGCATGCTTGTGGTGGTGCGCCTTACCCAGTGACATAGACCCTAGTTTTTTTTTGCGATTGAGTTGCGACTGAGGTGTCATTGTATTGTAATCGAACCGATTTGTAATATTTAGAAGAAGTAGTGGTAGATACCCCGACTTTCATTCCGAAGGTCGTGGTTTCAAATCCCAGCCGCTCACCAATGTGTTTTTCTTTAAGAAAAAAATATGTGCGTTATTAACATCGCTCTTACGATGAAGGAAAACATCGTGAGAAAACCCACGGCTTAAAATCACGCACAAAGGCCCAATAGTAGGGCAAACTGCGGAAACACACGAGTCAAAACTTTAACTTTAGAAGAATTACTAGCCAGTTCCTAATTTTCTCGTTGGTATTAATGTAATTTTCTGTTCTAGGGAATTATTGGTAGGAGGACAAGAAGTAGCTTGTTTGTTACTAGGATCTTTAGTCGCCGGATATTTGAGAGACAATGCCTCTGTGGATGGTATTTCACAAAAATTGAGACAGCTCTGTCCTACGCTTTATCGGCAAGAAGATGCTACTTGTTCTAAGGTAAAAATGGCAATGGAAACTTTCGGTTCATTTATTCCTCCTATGGGATTATGTAGCTCTAGTATAAGAATTCGAAACTCTATGTACTTCTGTTATTTTCTAGGCAAATGAGCTTTTGATATTCGCAAAGCAGCAGAAGAATCCGGCGGAGCGAGAAGAAATGCTCCAACACGCGTTGAAGTTATGCAAAGTTAGTTGATTCTTCATACATTGTTATTTAATTTTTAAGTATTGATATAGTTTTGTTAAGCTTCATGTTCATTCTTTCAGGATGTCGCACCAAACGTGAATTTACCTTTAGTATGCAGTAAGTTGGTTTCGACTGGATTCTACACGGGCGTAGTCGAGTTATGTGTAGCTTGTGCCAGTAAAATCGACCCACAGGATAAAGCCATACATTTCTACAAGAGTGACCAGCCGTCACAGGATCGGGAAGGACATTTAGCCTATTATAGAAGGTAAGGGTCAATATTTTTTCTTTAGATAAGTACCATAGAGATACATTTTCAACAAAATATAATTTCTGTTTGAAGTTGTTTTTTTCTGTCATAAATCACGTAAAATTGCAGATTTTTGTCTTATGAGAAAATGTCATAAGACTCTTCGATATTTTGACTACATAAATGTTTTTTTATTTTATTATTATTACACTACATTGCACACAGCGCATCCTAGCCCCACCCAGACCAGATACAAATATTTATTTTTAAGCAAAAATATTTACAACGGACGGCAATCGAACCCGCAGCCTTCTGCATTGCAGTCGAGTGTCCGCCCGACGCGCCACAGAGGCCGTCGCATAATTATAGTAAAGATCACCCGGAACAACGACAAGCAGTAGAGAAACTAAGGTTGATTTGCGCTGCTATACTTAGCCCTGACTAACTAATGTGCTAACTCTTGTGATTGGTTGTGCAAGACCCATCATAAGAGTTAGCACTGGGCTAGCTCACCAGCCCGGGGCTAAGTATAGCAGTGTAAGTCAACCTTAACGTCATAGTCTAGAGTGCATCGACAAACTTTCATACTTTTGCAACAGGATGGAAATCTACAGAGAAGTATGTACCGCACTGGAACGCCTGTACGAGCGCAGTTCTGAAACCTCGGGAACGGAACCTTCGCCAGGTCGTTCTAAACAAACAAACGATTCTCTTCTTACCCTTTCACCGGCCGATGCTAACTATCAGGTAACGTTTTTCGTATTATTGGTATTTTTCACTGATATTTATGTATTTCAATGTTCTTTCGTGCAAAGTCGTGTGCGCACGTAAATGTTCGTAACTGTTTGTAAACAAGTAAGTTGTATTAATTTGTTTTTTTTTGTTCTAGGGAAGAAAACTAGTCTGGGAATGTTTAACTCGTAACGATGAATTATTACACGTTGCAGTATACGAGTGGCTCGTTTCCAAAAACTTAGGTTCAGGTGAGTAGTCAACATCACTAACAAATATCGGCTATATTCCCACTTCTAAATTCATTAAACTCAAACTCGAATATATATGGAAAAAGTAATCCTTTGAAAAAATGTTCCACGCAAACGGTGGTTGTGGGGCCTAGAACGATGATTCGACCGCCAGTCTGTCCCTTGCTATGTTAAGTACGTTGTCAAAGATCGTCCGCCATTGGTCGACGTAATACTGCATGGAACATGTCAGAGAGTGCATTTGCTCCTGTGTGACCGTGGTACATGTTTTTATCGAGTTAAATAGGGAAGTTGGAACTCCATTCTATTTATTCCTCGTAGATTAAACTATTAACGTATAAATGAAAGAATATAAATATGTTCAAGGCGAAATACATGTTATAACGTTTGTTTTAGAACTATTATCGCTCGGCACGTCGCCCCCGGCGTCGCTCCGCACGTACCTGCAGGCGGGCGCGCGCGCCGCGTCGCCGCCGGCTGCGCTGCATCTACTGGACCTGCTGTGGAAGGTTCTAGAACAGTGCGGCGATCATCTAGCCGCCGCTGAAGTACTCGAAGGCCTCGCTACTAGATCAGGGTGAGTGAGAACATTTAAGATTGATGTGAGCTGTTCGTAGTGTAACCTGAATTAAATCATCGTTAGTAATTCAAAAATCGAATTACACCAGATACCATAATCTACTTCATTGTCACTTTTACTCTTTCGACCATCGATTTACCTTTGCGCTTGTTACCTGGGGATTGTTTTTGTCTATTTGGAAATCATGCTTTATTTTTCTTCATTATTTAGTCAGTATTTACAGTACAGTCAGTATAGAGATTTTTCTATTTTCAAAAACCGTGTACTACATACACTCTTATTGTAAATCAGAGATATGTAAAAACTTCTAGATACGTAATAGGGCAAATTTCTTGGCAACACAAATCTAAGCTAACTAGCCAAAGAAGTCTTAGTTCCATCCCAGCTCACGTCACGATCGCTTTAGTAATAAAATTATGACATCTCTTTCTTACGTAATGCAAGTAGCATTGAGTCTTATGTTTTAGAAAGAGATAACAATAGTTTCGTTGTATAGCATAGTTTGTGCCGCTTTTCAACGATGATTTGTTCTGCAATGGCGTCTCTATAACTTTAATAGACTCATTGTTGTAAATACGTGTGGTGTAGTTCTGGAGCGACGCTGTCGATGCGTATGTCGTGGCTGTCAGCGGGCGTGGTGTGCGTGCGGGGCGCGGGCGCGGGCGGTGCGGGCGGCGCCGAGCTGCTGCGGCGGCTGGAGGAGGCGGGCGAGGTGGCGCGCGTGCAGCGAGCCGTGCGCCGCGCCGCGCACGCCGCGCCGCGCGCGCTGCAGCCGCCCCACCATCTCATGCAGCGACTCGACGACGAGCTGCTCGAGATCACACAGGTCTGTAACCGCACTACCGCACTCTCCACTATCCACTGTCGACTGTCGATGCTTTTGAATTAATAATAAATAAATCATGTGACGAACACAAAGCGCCATCTAGCCCCGTGGTAAGCTGCTGAGCTTGTGTTACGGTGACTAGACAACGGATATACTACTTATATTTATTTTTCTTTTGTATACACATATTATACATAGAAATACGCCCAGACCAGATACTAATATTTATTTTGAAGTATAAATATTAGCACCCAGCGGGAATCGAACCCGCAACCTTCTGCACTGCAGCCAAGCGTTCGCCCGACGCGCCACAGAGGCCGTCATAAAATATTATTTACACATGACTAAGTTATGTGACGTTTGTCTCTGTCCGTCAACTTTGAAACTTCATGTGACGGTAAAAGACAAACGATGCATAGTTATGCAGCGCATTAATTAGCGTTTATAAGTAAGGGGGTTAGTGTTAAAGTTTCTATTTAGTGTTTCCGCAACTAGCAGTATAACTGGGCCTTTTCATCATCATCGGCCTGTTGCAGTCCACTGCTGGACATAGTTCTCTCCAATTGCACGCCACCTAGATCTATTTTCGGCTTCTCGAATCCAGTTTGTGCCACCCGTCTTGCTCAAATCGTCGCTCCAACGTGCCTGAGGACGTCCTACACTACGTTTGCTGAGATGCGGTCTCCACTCTAGAACTCGTATACCCCAACGGTAGTCGGTTATACGGCTAATATGGCCTGCCACGTGGGCCTTTTTATATGACTTTGATTCTTGGTTTTCCTTCACCGTAAGAGCGATTTTTATAGCGAACAAACATTTTAAGAAGGGCTTAAAGAAAAAGCCATTGGTGCAAGATTAGACGGGAGTCGAATCCGCGACCTTCGGAATGAAAGTCTGGGTATTTATCACTAGACTACACCGCTCTCAGATTTAGACTTATTTATATGCAAAATTTTATTTACCTATTTAGGTTACATTTACTAACGGAAACATTCTCCTTTATTACGAAAGATTTTTAGAGGCTTACACCATAGAGTTTCTTACAGCTATCTGAATTATCGTGCTAAAGTTTTTTTTAAATCTGTGGTTTCTGTACTTAAATTTTACCGCTCTTTATTTTATAGTTATACGAAGAATACGCGGACCGCTACAACCTATGGGAATGCAAGCTGGCCATCGTCCAATGCTCGGGCCATAACGATGCTTTACTAGTCGAGAACATCTGGAGCAATATATTGGCGGAAGCGGAGGCGGCCGCGCGATGTTTGCCTTCCGCTGATGAGAAGATGGCCTCCGTGCTTAGCAAGCTCACGTCTTTAGGACGCGAATATGTTAACACTGGACATTGCTTCCCATTGTGTAAGTGCCTTCTGAAGTTAAACTCTCCTACATTGCAAAGATCTTCTAGAAAGTACACACAAGGTAATTCAAACCTGTGCTTTCAGATTTTATTGTAAGACAGCTAGAAATAATGAGCTGTAAGCTGCAAGCGGATCAGAGTCTGGTGTTTAGAACAGTTTTGAACATTGGCGTGTCATTGGAGCAAGTTCTCGATATTTATATCAAGTAAGTGAAACTAATTTTAAATCAGATTTTCTATATTTCGTGTCTTCTAAAATGAAGTAATCTAACCTGATCAACAACTGATAATTCGCTTTAATATTACTTTGTTTATTAGCATTTTATTCAAAAAGTCCGACCACTCCATTCCGCTATTCTCAAAGCTTGAACTTTTATCATAAACCTTCCGCGTTGTTGTAATGTTATTACAATAAATCGATTATTATTTAAAGGTTATGTGTGCCACAGTTTTGGCCTTGGACCATCTAGACAAAATTTAAATTAAAGACTCCAAATTTGAAGCCAAGCAGTTTTATTTCAAGGATTATGCTAACATTGTAAAAATATATAGGATACCATAACTAGCGTCCGACCGAAAGTTCGGTTTCGGTTTCGATTTCGGTCGCGTTTCGGTCAAATATTAAGTTTCGGCGGCAGTTTCAGTTTCGGCCAAAATTAGCCGAAATTTTTGCCGAAACCGAAACTAATTTCGGAAGTTGTCGTGTACCCTCGCCTAATTTAAACCTAATTTGAAAAAAAATATATTAAATAAATGATTACAACAAACTCAATATACTGTGTTTCCGTTTCATGTCCTAATGATTGCAGAATAATAGGTAAAATGCACCAAATTTCAGTATTTTAAGGAATTTCATACTTGACTCGTGAGTTTCGGTTTCGGCCGAAACTAAAGCCACTGCCGAATATTCGGTTTCGGCCGGAAAACCAGTTTCGGTCGGACACTACTCATAACTGCATCATAAGTACATTTTGAAGCCACACAAGCCAACGCTTAGCGTGAACACCACAGTGTAGTCGTCGTAGTATTTTTAAATCATTTTAAATGGTGGCTCTTGGCAATAACGATTCACGCGAACTTTGGAGACAACGCTAAAGTCCATGTTTTGCACCGATTTTCACTTTACATCTGTGCACCTTCACGAAACTAAATTGGTTAATATGCCCTCGAAATTAAACAATTTACAAGCATTTGAACTAGGTTTAAAAAAAATGAAAATTAAGCAACACATCTCCACGCGTTCCCGCTAAAACTCCTCTCGTATGTGTGTGTGTGTGTGTAGATTGGTGAGCGTGAACGAGCGCGTGTGGCTCGGCTGCGGCGACGAGACGCACGTGTGCTACGTCGCCGTGCTACTGTTAGAGACGGCGCGCACCGAGCTGACGCCGCTGCCGCACGCAGCGAGACGCCGCGCGCTCGCCCGCACCAAGGATCTACAGGAGGCCGCGCTCTCCTCTCTACAGGTAACGTTATACATGTATTCCTAGAGCAGCATAAAAATGAATGTATCGAGATAAAAAGTAGCCGTTGTGCTATTTCAGGTCTCCAACTGGCTAGTTCCCACTAGTTCAACTGGTCAGTTCAATCGTTGAATTAGTGAGACTTTTTTTCTCAGTGGTTCGGAAAAAAGGTCTGGAATTCTTTCACTTCCGTCACCTTCCATTTAACTGTGGCCCTTGAAGAGCCCGCTTCCAGTCACGAGTGAACAGTTGTTTTCTACGTTCTATTAGTTGTGGTATTTTAGTTCTGTATTCTTGTTGCAGGCTCGACCCAACACCCAACTTCTGATAGACCGATTGTCAGTGGCGCAGGCGCATTTAGACCGCATGGATTGAGTGATACGTAGCATTTTATTGTTTATTCCCAATATTTTCTAAGTTTATTTTTTCTATTTATCTGCTCAGTACAAGACAGTTTTAATTTAATTTTTAGTTCAATTGAAATCCGCTGGATCTGCAGTTCAGATATTCGATTATAGAGCCTAATTGATACATTAGACTGATTTGTATATTTCTAAAAACTTACAATTAATTTGATATAAGCACCCGTATTGCCTATCTAGTTGATAACAGAATTTGATAGACACTATGTACTACATTACTTCTTTGAAGTAATGTGGTAATCTCCAGTGATTACCTCAAAGCAGCAGTGTAGTACACAGTGCCTATCAAACTGAGTTAACAACAAGTTATGTAATATAGGTGGCTATCACGCTGCAAATTAATCTAGTAAGCATAATAATTTTGACATTCTTTCCCCATAGAAACAAATGAATATGACTTAAACAAATGTTATATTTTCTTAAATCTCTTACAATTAGAAGTCCAGTCATTATTGTAATTATAGTATACTTTATAATAAAATTCTAGTAAAAAAACCATTACATAAATGGCAGTGAAATGAATTCAACAATCAGACAAATTAAATCTGTTTATATAGACTGTTATACTACACGATAATATAAAATAATAGACTTGACATGCTACGTGATTGTAATAATTGTAATACTTTTAGAACAATGCTAATTTGTATTTCTTAATTTTAGTTTTAATCATGTTTGTTAATTTAGAACTAAGAATTCAGCATGAAAGACACTAAACGGTTTCTATTTTTGTAAATAAAAATGTGAATCAAATTAAAACGGTGATTTTAAACTACCATACAAAAAGAAAATCTACAACATAAAATAAGAAATGCTAAAGCGAGATCTATTTACTCACAACTGTCGCTTATTGCAACTAATCCTTGCATTTGGCAGTCCAAAAATGATTAAAAACAAGATTCTCTCGGGTAAAGTATGACGCCGCTGTGATATGAGGCCTTCAAACAAAACATTTATAAAACTATAGATATGTGACTATGTGGAATCTTCATCGAATGGATTGGTGGTTACCTGATGCCCGTGGTCATCATCAGGATAAGTATATAACGTGTTTGATGCCCCACTAACTGTCGGTATTCCTACAGTATTCATAGCGTTTGAATACTGTTGTCTTGTCGGTTCTTTGCCCGCCGAATTATTTCTCTTGATTGTAGAATAAGTAGGTGTTGCTTTCGGTATATCTTTGATTCTGGTGCCCGCTCTGTATGTACCAAATTCATCAGGCGGTGGCGGCAGTGAAAATCCGTCAGAAGTTTGAGTTATTTCAGAAACCTCGTCGCTTATTTCTTTCGTTAATTTCTGGCGAGATTTCCTCGGCATTGTGTAGAATGTGTTCATCTGCGAAGTTGTGATTTATTGTAATAAGCTAATTAATCGTTTATTAATATTGACACCGCTTAGAAATGTTTATGGTAATAAAGAGTCGTTTATACTATCATTGATGATCGTGATTACCGATTAGGTACATGCGTAAATACAAATAAATAATGAAGATCTTACTTATATTATAAAAGCGAAAGTTTGTATGTATGTATGTGGCTTTGTTATTCTTACACGCAAAAACTACTGAACTGATTGCGAAGAAACTTAGAATATACGTAGCTGGCGACCTAAAATGACACATAGGCTACTTTTTATCCCGAGATTCCCGCGGGAACGGCGTAAGCGGTTGAAACCGCGGGGCGCTGCTAGTATAAGATGAACTTACGGGTTTAGGTACATTATAATTAGCTTCGGGCGGTAAATGCAGGACTAGATGATCACACAAAGCGTCCATTTCTTTCTTCCTGCTAATATTCTGTAGCGAATGTACTCTACAATGATTAGTGTGTCGTATCATGTCTGTGCATCTCGCTTCCGGCTCCAAGTCGTTCATGTATCGAGCTGAATGGAACGAGCTAGTTCTCCTGACGTCGAAGTTCTTTGACGGATATTTTGATACGGCTCTGCGGAACGACTCAGTGCGTCTTACGTTACAGTCACTGCCGTCTTCACTCTCATGATATGTATCACAATTCGATTCTATTTATAAAAGAAAAGAAGAAAAAATATATTAGGAACAAATAAAATAAATCAATACTTAAAAGATAAATAAACTGAAAAAATAACATGTCCAGTAGTCACGTAACATAGCTACTTTATCAGTCGGGACCCATTATTTATTGGAAAGGTTTATGATGTTCTATATATAGACATTTAATGGGTCCTTTCCTTGCAGTCCGGTAACTATGTAAAAGAAGGGTAGCTTGACTAGTTACAGGTGCTTATAAAACGTCTATATACATTAGTTGTAAAGGAATGATGTTTTAGGAATTACCTTCTGTATTATAAGCGCATAAAGGTGGATCAGAATTTGCTCTCGGCAGGTCTAATCTAGATCCTCGATCGTGTGCGCACAGCACGAGACCGCAGGCAGCCAACGCTATCAGCAAGACCCCGCCGAACAAAGCCAATGACAACGTTGTTATATTCGACACGGCACTAATTGTCATCTCCGGAACTTGAAAAGTATTAAAAAAATAATTAGTATGGACATAACGGTAGTAGTATTCGAAGTTGTGATAGGTGTTTTGGTTACCTTCAGATTTATCTACGATTTCATCCTTCTCTATTTGCACAGTTTGACTGTCTCCCTTTTCATTGAAAGCTATTATTATAAACCTATAATCTTCCTGTTTCGGTTCTGTTATCATGAATTCTGGTTCCAAGTTCGTGATGGAAAGCACATCTTCTTTTGAACTGTCCGATTTTACTATGAACTTGAATTTCTGAAAAGAAAAAAGCAAATCAATCTCCCATAGTGATAAATATAACATAATTTATTGTTACTAAATATGTCGTTTTACCTGCGGAAGACCTCCATCATGGCCCTTCTCGCATTTCACACTGATATCTTTGTCAGTATTCTTTACAGCTGCACAGTCTGTGGGCGGACGTGGCTTGGTCTCGTCTGTTACTAAGAAGGTGCAAGGTGTTTTAGACATGCCTTTTAATGGCACGTCATTGATACCCCAACAGAATATTGTACCTGTTAGAACAGATATTGAAGTGTAAAGAGATCACGTATCTAAAGCTAAAACACCATTTAAGCGAGATGTCACTTACTATACGTAGAATTTTCTCTCTCAAACAACAAAACTTTGTCTTCAGTCTCCATGTTACTATGTGGATGCTTCTTCAAGTCAGTAATATTGATAGCCTCGCTTACAATCACCCAGCCATACGACGTTGGTTCAGGACTTGCCTTGACATTGCAAGTTATGTTTATAGATTCGTTTTCTCCTACCCCATACTCTATAACGTTGGTTTCTTCGCAGTAAGATGGATCTAAAATGAATGAAATCGTCGAAGATTTATATTGTTTGCTAATAACATTATCTATATTAGATGTTAGAGGGTCGCAGCCTTACAAGTGACATTAATGTTGATGGATTCGCTGTAGGTTGAGCCTTCGTCGTTCGTGGCTGCACAAACGTATTCCCCTCCGTCACTCTCCGATATATCGGTTATTTCCAAAAGTGGCTGTACTACATCGTTTCCGTCTTTGCTAGGCGTTAATATGTCGTCCTGAAAGAAAACTTAATATAAGTAAAACTAGTCCTATCCAGTTATGAAAATGAGAATATAACTGAGTAGTAGAAATAAAATTTAACCGAATAGTTTTACCTCGTGAAACCATATTAATTGGTAAACAGCAGGGTTGGCTTGAAACGTACAGGCCATTCTTATATTTGAACCTTTCCTTACTATCATCGTGTTGTTATCGACTAGATCTTCTTCAACCACTATTTGTAATGCTGGTGGATCTTTAATGAAAAGCATTAAAGGTTAATAATTATTTAGTTCATTTGGTATAATGGTTAATTGATGTAAAGTCAACTTACAAAGAACACTGAGCGGTAACTTCTCAGAGCAGACATACTGTTCGTCGCCTCTCGTATACGCCGGTGCACAACACTTCAAACTGGATTCATCGTATTCTCGGTGCACGACCAGCTGAATATCGCTCGCCACTAAACGTTGAGAAGGCTCTGACTGTGGAATTTATACAATACAGAATCTACCTCATTGAATCACTATCTTCTTGATTAGAATTGCTTCTTAGAAACTAACTGGGCCCCGCGGTTTCACGACGTCATTCGAAAATAGAACTATCCAATATTGAAAACAAGATTTCAATCGGATTAGAAGGTTTTAATTGTATAAAGGAACAGACAGAGAAACAGACAGACAGACAGACATGAATTTTAAAAATTATATAATTTAGTTCTACTACTTATCCTAAGTCCACGAGACTACTTTTTTTTTAAATTTACTTCCAAGTACAGACTTTTTGTCTTCTCTTCCTTTATTATAAGTATAGATAAAAGTCTTACTCTGATCGATATTCAACTTCAAATAAAATATGACAAACTATTGCTTATTAAAGTTATTCTAAGCAAGCAACGGTTTGTCCATTATGTGCTTCTTCCATCTATGAGTTTGTGACATTTTAATGCGAAAAAACCTTAATACGTTTCGTATGAGAAACAAGAAATACATGCAGTCAATTCATATTTTAATATGTAGCTATTAGCCTGTAAGTCTGTATTTCGAAAAATTCCAGTAATTTTTATAAACATTTTGTATGTTTATTCAACCTCTGTCTTTACCAGATATCAGACAATGTCTTGCTAGACGAGAGTACCTTAGTTTGGATCGTGATAATGGTAGAGATTAAAAATAAACGCACAGTAACATTCTGTTCTAAGTTGAGATGAGAGTCGCCGAGTCGCCACAAAATGGGAGGAGGAGGTCTCGCGCCCAGCACCCGACATTGCAGGTTCAACTTCTCGCCTGCACGAACACGCCCACTTTCGTGACCATCACTGCGAAGCGATACCAATTCCGGAGGCACTGGAAAACAAAATATCTACGATGTGTATTTCATTGGAGGTAACCTGATGATTGATTAAAGTTAGAATAACTCACAGTACATGTCAATGATAACATCGATAGATAGTGGCGTTGTCTTTTCGTTATTTTTGGCAAAGCAAGTGATGATTCGTCCGTGGTCTTCACTGCGGAGTGGTCCATACATTAAGTCAGTACGCACTCGGTGCTCCGAAAGCGTAGTGTAAGTATCTTTCAGCATATGTTGCTCTGACCACCATGAAAGGGAAGCTTGAGGTTTGCCTGTAACGAGATCGTTTCTAAAAAAACAGATTGCAATTATAGGATATTGCTAGGTCCCGCAGTTTCGATCCCGTGGAAATATCGGGATCAAATCGATAATGTCGATTAGTACAATAATTTTCTTTCTAGCTTTCTATTAGTAAAATATTTTTTTAATCAGCCAATCGTTTCGGAGCCTATTCATTTCATTACAAACAAACAAATAAACCTTTCCTCTTTATAATACTAGTATAGAAGAACGAAAGTGACAATTACCACCAAAAGCGACGCAAAACAAATGGACGGTGTCCCCAACGTAGTAAGGTCCAATGTTTTGACTGATATTGACACCCGCGCTAGCTTTCGCAACTTGAGTACCGTTTTCGTGGATCACCCAAAGATGCCTCGGAGGTTCTAAAAAATAAATAAAACGTCTAAACATCGGACATTAAGCAAATACGACTAGGGTGATTATCCTATTACAGTCCCGAAACAAGTAAAAAAGTATGCATTATGTTTACGTAGCGCAATTGTTTTACCAATGAAACGAATTGTTCCGGCGTTGTCAGCATCCTCATTAACCCGCTAACCAATTAGTCGGGCGCGCGCTATTTGGCCAGATAGAGAAAATTCACTGCATTTCGCCGTACCTAGTCCAATAATAATAAATATTTGTGCTTTGCCCGATCATTGCTTTCTTTGCTTTGAGCTCTGAAACTGTTAGCTTTTTATAACTACAAAAATGTATGATAGGTTCGTCTATGTAGTCTGTTAATAAACAAGTCGTTATTAGGTTCGTAGGTACTTACCGATCACGTTTAGCATCACGAACGTTTTATGAGAAGGGCTTGCGGCAAAGTCGGCTAGGCACTGGTAGATTCCAGCGTCGGAAGGTCTAACGGCGACGATCTGCAGCTTCTCGAAGCCGTCAGGGTCTCCGGTCACGAGTCGGTACCGACCACCACTCGTATCTGGAGTTTCGTCTCCGCCACGCCAGTCGCGACTGCTAATACATACGGTTCACATCTTATCCGTTTGATATTAGAACGAATTCCCCCTTAGAGAATGTAGTCTAATTGTGAACCCAGTATATTCGAAAAAATAACGAAAGGCTTCCGGTAGGCGAGAAATATTTAATTATAATAAACTCTCAGTTCTGTCTACTCTATAGTCGGCCTATATATGGCTCTGAGGATCGTGATCTGGATTTAATGATATCCTACTAATATTATAAATGTGAAAGTGTGTGTGTTTGGATGTTTGTTACCCGATCACGCAAAAACTAATGAACCGATTGCGATGAAACTTAGAATATAAGTAGTTGGATACCGGGAATAAAACATAGGCTATATTTTATCCCGATATTCCCACGGGAATGACACTTACGCGGGTGATCCGCGGGGCCCAGCTAGTTATGAAATAAATAAGGGGGTGCTGTTGTGATTGTAATTGTTAATTGATTTTAAGTGCTAGCTGCGCCTCGTGGTATCAGTTGCGTAAGTCAAGATCCCGTAGGAAAATTTAATAAGTACATATATACATTCTCTATTAATCTCTATCAATTACCTAGTGAAAACTGCATGAAAATTTGTTCAGTCGTTTTTGAGTTTATCACGAACAGACAGAAAGGCAAAATGAAAAGAAATGAAACTGAATCTATATATATAAAAGAAAGTCGTGTTAGTTACACCATTTATAACTCAAGAACGGCTAAATCGATTTGTCTGAAAATTGGTGGGGAGGATGCTTAGAACCAGGAGAAGGACATAGGATACTTTTGATCCCCGCGGGAACGGGAACGGGAACGGGACTTACGCGGGTGAAACCGCGGGGCGCAGCTAGTATTTTAATAAATATATTTAACAATTAATCAAGCGACCGAATTGGGATAAATACAAGGTAAGTAGGTACTAAGTAGTAAGTACTTTTAGTTATCCCTTTTTAGTTATGAAAATGTAAAGACTAAAATTACTGCTTACTAATCGAAATCTACAGGTGTTATTATGATTATGAAATATTAAATACCTACCGGCGATCTTTCAAATGCTTTGTGTAGATATTCCCTACGGACCTACCTGTAGAAAGCGGTGGACGAGCCATTCTTGTACCAGGCTAAGATAGTGAGTTTGTCATTTTCGAGCTCCGCCGTCACATTGCAAGGCAGTTCCGCAGAGCGGCCTACAACTGCCTCTACTGTAATGTTCAACAGAGGTATTGTTAGGGTTACGTACTCGTACCTCAAAAGTCACCCTTATTTTTAAGACAATAACTTGTTGAATATCATGACGTTATTCACCTATGAATCTTCAAATGGTTATATTTATTTATTGTTATCTCCCTATTTATTTTATCGTTCTTTGTTCTGAATACAAGACATCACACACAGAAGCTAAGCTTAAGTACTGTAACGTGTCTGTCGTGTCATCCTGGAAGTTGATAGTTGGTGGATATCGACATCCTTTGGTAGGTAGATATTTATCTGTGTTTGGTATCATAGGTATCTAAGTAACTAAACTGTACTTCCAAACGTAATTTAAAAAAATGACACTCATACCTAGCTAGATTGAACTTCTTACCTGTGTCAAATATGTGCTGAGCATAAACTTGATTTAAAATTGTACACAAAATTATAATGAGATAGATCCGATTCATTTTTAACAGACTTCAAAGAAGTTGTGCTCAAGTTTTTTACACTTATCAAGTATCGTTATATTATATTTGGTACATAATGATTTTCTGCAAGATCACGATATGTGATGCGAGAAGAGTGCGCGAGAGCGAGGCGCAGCACAGCGGACACGCGTTTCAATTCGCGATCTCGACCGCGATATGTCCAGGAGCGCGGGACTGTGGTACCTACCGGCCGGCAGCACGCTCGCGCTCGCTTCCGGTCCCCGCCACCCCTCTGCCAGCACTCTTCGAACGTCGCCACACCAGCCGATTCATCATTTACCTTACACTTTTTAATTGGTGAGGTCAAAACAATTGGGTCACTCCAGCTGGATTTACTTATTGTTTACTGGGAAACGGAAACGTTTTATTTTCGGCGTTTGATCTGTTTCCGGTTTGGGCAATTTAATTTGCAGGGCGTCAACAGGGGAGAACTTTATTTGCGAAGTAGTTACCCAGTCTACGGTTGTTATTTTAGGTACTGTTTCAGTTAACTAATGTTTCTATGTGCGCTTTAACATCGCTCTTACAGTGAAGGAAAAAATCGTGAGTAGGAATCAAGAATCAAAATTTCTTTATTGAATTGTATGTATTCGATCACTTTAAATACGTCGAGTGTTCTGACAACTATGACTATACTGTGGCTTCGGAACGCTCCCTCCGATGAGAAGAAGCCACAAGAAACTCATGGGGTTTTTTTGTGATCACATTTTCATTTACAATCGTAAAAATATATAAATTTTTACTTTTTTTTTTACAATGATCATAATATGATTCACACTGTCGCATATTTAGGGCTATAGTGTAATATTTAATATCACCAATATTTAGTAAACCTACGGCTTAAATTCACGCACAAAGGCCCAGTTATAGGGCTAATTGCGGTAAACACACATTTAAAACTCTTTAATACCTAACTATTAAATGCACCACAACAACCAAATACTTAGGTATAAAGTATATGTATAAGTACTACATTCATTCATGTAACATAAAAAGTAGGTATAGGTAACTCGTGTTATTTCGGGGTTGCATATATACATACAAACGAGTAATGAAGCAATCAATGACACAGTTACAAAATACAACATTTATTAATTTTAACACTTTGGTAACAAAACTAACAAACATCTATTTATACATAACTTTAACATAACAAACAACCCTGGATATGTACTTACTGATATAGTTATATTAATGAGGAAAACAAATTACAATTACTTTGGAAGTATTCCTTATATTAATTAAGTTGTTTGAGGGATTTTACAAATAGAACAGCTAAGACTACAATCACTGTACTTCCAGCTATTCCTACTACAATTTTTCTGTGCTTTTTGGTTTTATTGTCCTTAGTCAGCACCTGTAAATAAAAATAAAATATCTAGATAACAAATTACAATTTAATAAATATTATATTATTATTAAATACAAAATATATTGAAACAGGTACGATGCTTTAGAAATGAACTAAGTAACAATTTCTACCAAACTAAGAATAATATTTTTTTTATCACTTTACAAGTGTTATATTCAATAGATATTACCTTCATCTTAGTATACAGTGCTATCTCCATAGAATTCAGAATGTTATTTATTTCACCAAGTGAAGTTAGAGCTACATCGGATGCATATTTGTCTCTATATATCAGAGTGTCTGAGATTCTTTTACTCTTCTTAAGAGCTAAGGTATTTGCCAAAATACTTAGGTATATTCTATACAAATGTTGAGAGCTTTCGTCTAAAATATCTGCTATTTCTACGGCATTGAAATTGTTGTCTTCTCGAGAACTGAAAATGTTAAAACCATCATCATTACTTAGATACTTATTTGGAATATATAGTACTATACATAATATTTATTAGAATTCTGCTTGTACTTATACAAAGACAATAAAAAAAATATCACATAGAAATGTAAGTAGGTATTGTATGATTTCTTTTATGGTTTTCGTGATTTTGCATAATAAAACACTTTATTCACCGGGATTAATCGCGTTTTATTAATGATTTTTAAACAACCAATCTTTTGCCAACTTTACAGTTGGCTTTTTTAACTGTAAATAAAGTGTTTTAGGTATTGTATGTTTATATAAATGATTAACTTACCCGTGACCATATTCTTCGAATATTGGGAAATTTTGTACTTCACCTATAATTTTGCTCCTAATTTCTGCATCATCGACGCCTAATTGTACGAGATCTTCCTCAGTTAGCTCTGTCAATGTACTTTGACCAATGTTGTGTTTCCTAAGTTTCATTAATGTGAGGTTAGATATATTTTTCACAAAGATTTAACAAATTCTGAATAAAATATTCTACCTACCTGAATAAATGAACATATTTTTTAGCCCCAACAGCAGTCAACAGTGCAGTTATTGTGACATCAAATTCTGTGGGGTCAATTTTTGTCTCAGTTTCATTTGCAGAAATCTCGTCTGTTTCTCCCATTTTAATAAGGTCATTGAAGTGAAGTTATTTTAATTAATTTACTTCCTTCTTGAAATAGAACTATTAGTATCCAGGAAGGAAAACGTTAATTATTTTTGTTGAAAAGCCGACCAAGTGAAAATTCAAAATCAAGCTTTGACGAATGACTGACATTGACAGTTTGAGTAACAATGACGGCATCGGAGTCTTGGCGGGAACTCGTTGAGGAGATGTGGTGCTAAATTTTCATTTTTGTGAAACCTAGTTCATATGCGTGCAAATTGTTTAATTTCGGGGGCATATTAATCAATTTAGTTTCGTGAAGGTGTACAAGTGGAATGAAAGTGAAAATCGGTGCAAAACATTGACTTAGTGTTGTCTCCAAGGCTCCGTGAAGATTGTTTGTAAATGGCCGCCGTGTTTACAAATGATTCCCTAGACTTGACTTTAACTATGACGACTTGACTGTTTCGATGCAAATAAACTTGCATAATATATTAAAATACATGACACTGGCTAATTTCCTAATGGCCATAATCGGTTCACAACCGATAAGAAATAAAAAATGACGGCATCACGGCACGAACGTACGTGTGAACGGACAATGGGAGTTTTGGCGGGAACGCGTTGAGGAGATGTGTTGCTAAATTTTAATTTCGTGTTCAAATGCATGATATTAATCAATTTAGTTTCGTCAATGTGTACAATACAAGTGTAATGAAAACCGGTGCAAATAATCGACTTAAGCATTTTCTCCAAACTTCGTGTGAAAAGCTATTGTAAATAGTCTCCATTTACAATGAATGACTTGATTACGTATGCGACGACTTGACTGACTGTTTTTGTATCTGCAACTATATAAATAAATATTTATTTGCAGATACAAAAACAGTCAATCTAGCCCCAAACTATGCACTAAGCTGGTGCTATGGTTACATATTGTACTTTTTTTTGTAAATACGTAGGTAGGTAAATATTATACATAGAAAGACACCCAGACCAGATACTTACCAATATTTATTTTTAAGCATAAATATTTGCACGCGACAGGAATCGAACCCGCAGCCTTCTGCATTGCAGTTAAGCGTTTGCCCGACGTGCCACAGGGGCCGCAAATAGCTTACAAATACCCTGTACTCCTCCTTTACTCAAATATACCACTGGATTCTGGAAATGTCAGTCCTTATAAGTGACCTTTCATTGTAGATGCATGGCGATTAGATTTGCTTCCGAGATGGCGCAAATCAAAGAAATCACAGAAAGAAACAGTGAAGTATTATGTGGGCAACCCGTTACCGTTTCGGAGAACGAGTAGTTGTGGTCGTTGCGAAGACGGTTCTCGTTGTAGATCGTTGTCTGTCAGTCAGTTGCAACGAGGACCCTTTTTAACCGATTTCAAAAAAAAAGGAGGAGGTTATCAATTCGTCTGTATGTATAATTTTTTTTTTTTTGTATGTTCACCGATTATTCGAAGACGGATTGACCGATTAAGATGATTCTTTTTTTAATAGATAGATGGGAGCTTCAAGATGGTCCCATAAAAATTTGATGTGGATCTGATGAGGGTCTTCGGAGTGATGAACGGAAATGCTCCTCAAAACGCATTAATCAATCCAATTGCTTATCGATTACTCAAAGATGGCTTGACCGATTGAGATGATTCTTTTTTTAATGGAAAGGTGGGAGCTCCGAGATGGTCCCATAAAATTTTTATGAGGATCTGATGAGGATCTTAGAAGTGAGGACCGGGAATGCTCCTTAAAATGCCGTATTCAATTCAATTGTTCATCGATTACACGAAGATGGCTTGACCGATTGATATAGTTCTTTTTTTTAATGGAAAGGTGGAAGCTCCGAGGTGGTTCCATTAAAGTTTGGTAAGGATCTGATGAGTATCTTCCGAATGATGGACAGGATAGCATCCCAGAATTCAATAAATTACTCATTTTTAGACTTCTACCAAAAAGAATAGACCCCTAAAGAACTAAGTACAGATTGATTGGGCACCTGAAACCACCTTCTCATCAGCAAACTCCTCAATAATTAAAATTCCTGTAACAATATTGTTGATTTTTAGGTAGGTAGGTATACTAAAAAGGGTAAAATAAAAAAATAATTTAAAAAACAACCAAAAAAAAGAATTGATAAAGACCAAAATAACCTCTACATAGGTACAGTGCCACCGACTAATTAATCTGTTTTGCCATCTGAAGTCGGGCAGCCAAACTAAGTACAATATGGAACCAACCAGTAAAACTGCCCGACTTCAGATGGCAAAACAGATTAATTAGTCGGTGGCACTGTACCTATGTAGAGGTTATTTTGGTCTTTTTTATCAATTCTTTTTTTTGGTTGTTTTTTAAATTATTTTTTGTTGCTTTTTTGAAGTCGGTTTTTTAATTTATAAATTATTTTTTCGTCATTTTTAAATTTATTATTTATAATATACATTTTTAAAATAAAACAATGTTTTGTAAAAATGAAAATTCAGGACCACATTCCACTAACGCGTCAAAAACAAAAGTTCTCCATCTGCATAAACATAGCCTATCTACTTATTAATATTGTACTTGACTTGACACTGGCTATTTTTCGAATTGTCATAATCGGCAATAAAAAAAAAATACAAACAGTGGATTTTTGGCGGGAACGCGTATCAGTAACTCAAGCAGCGTCACGCCCCCCATCATCGCCGCCCGCGCCGTTTTGGTCATTGGTCTCCCTCTCTCGAAAGTCGCCTTTTCGAAGTTTTGTTATAGTCCAGTCAGTTAGCATGTATGTGTACCTGTCTACTAAGACTATTGTCAGAATGTTTCTATTAAAAGTCTCGGTAAAGTGCATGGTACCGTGTATTCTACAACTAAATCGTCTTAACATCGCTTAAGCATTGAAATGTTGTAAGTGATTATGTACCACTTCGAAATCCTTAGCGAAAATTTCCAAAATTTTCAAAAATTAGTTACTATCGAGCCCTTTTCGACAGTGAACGGGTATAACATTTCGATGATAATAAACAATCCTGAAGTGCTGTTGAGTTAATACTGCCCCTCCTGTTAAGTGAGTGCAGGAACAAAAAATAAAACAGTTAAGATTTCATGTTATATTCGGAAAGTTACTTTATTTTTTTTCTTTGAAAACTATTTAAATGCTTACAAACTGTAGCTTATACCTATTTAAATCCAGCCTATTAAATGAGGGTTCAATACAAAAAAAAACAATAATGTAGGTTCACAATTTTGTCTAAAAGGGTGGTTCTTAGTAAATAAATAAATATTAGGTAGGTAAGTATACAAGGTGTAACAGGTAAGCCCTTTTAAGCCGAAAGGCGGTTGTTCTACACGCCTTGGCGAACAACTTTTGTTCTACGACTTTTGAAAATTCGAACTTTTTTTTTAAATTTTGAGGTTATGTTTCTCTGAAAAAACAGCTGCTTTTGGAAATAAAGGTAATTGAAGTTTTGATTGTAGTAAGTAGACCAAACTAAATGAAAGGATAACGTAAGGACAAAGACCTCGAACTCTAAGAAACAGCTGATCTTTAAGTAAACTTTACACTTAAAATTTTCGAAAAGTACTTCGAATTTCCAAAAGTCGTAGAACAAAAGTGGTTCGCCTAGACGTCTGGAACAAACTCCTTTCGGCTTAACAGGGCTTACCCGTTACATCTTGTATACATCAATAAATAAATAAATATTGCACTACATTGCACACAGCGTAATCTAGCCCCAAATTAAGCACTATATAGGCTTGTACTATGGCTACTAGACAACGGATATACTACATATTATATAATTTATATATACTACATACTTTTTTTTTGTAAATACATACTTATTATACATAGGTAGACACCCAGACCAGATACAAATATTTATTTTTAAGTATAAATATTTGCACCCGACGGGAGTCGAACCCACAGCCTTCTGCATTGCAGTCTAGCGTCCGCCCGACGCGCCACAGAGGCCGTTAAAACATAACTTTAAGCATCACTTATACGTAGCTAGTCTACTATCTTGTTATACAGAATAAAAGTAGTAGATAGGTGATTGGTACCTTTATCTAGTTGCAGCAAATAAAAGCGGTTACATTTTCAAACATATACGGAAGCTGGAAGTGCGCCGGGGTACTTAGTTATACCAGTTATCTATCATACTTAATAAATATATAGGTAATATACATAGGTTTACAGTTATATATACTTATATTTAACTTATATCTAAGAACGCACAACAAAGTAGTTTTTTTTACAAAATCTTCAATTGGTTGAAAGCTCTAGTTTGCTTATTTACCTTGCCTAAATAGGTGCTTTCACTACTTATAAATAACATAATAATCTAATTTGAGCAATTTTTTCAGACCATAAAGTAACTACAGAAATTAAATTAATTTCTTAGTGCCCTAAAAATAAACGTATAAAAAGAACCAAATTACATAAATGTAAAATGCCGGTTAAATAAATATTAATTACCTAGTCTGTGACTTTATTACTTAATTACGTAAAAACCGCTGAACGGTCGCAGAACAAAAGTTGTTCGCCTAGACGTCTAGAACAACCCCCTTTCGGATTAAAAGGACTTACCCGTTACAAATTGTATATTGGCAGCGCCTAATTCTGTGAAAAAATAGGGGCGTGATGTATGAGAAAGGAGAAGGAACACGTGACTTGTTCAACCAATTAGAGCGCACTTGACACTCACTTATCATTTTACGCATGAGGTCGGTAAATTTATAAATTTGCGAAAATGTGTTCTTATAATAATACAATTATTATCTCTCGTTTAGAATCCTGCGAAAGTTTATAAATAAATTTACGTTTCTTATTACTTTACGGTGACATTTACAAATTACATTTGTTTACCTACGTCGTTACCTACTACCTACCTAATTAATTGCTAATGTACTACAAGGAGTGGTTTTTACGAAGTAAACATGAAAAACGGATAAAAATCTTATTACTTGCCAGGTAACGTAATCATTAAATTAAATGCATTTCTAGGCACGCCTAAGTACAGATTTATCAATTATCCTATAAATAAATGAATACCTCGATCTTCGACACATTGAAGTGAATTGTAAATATACCTACCTTGTGGGTGGAGCATGCACTTTCTATTCGTTAATTTACAATATAAATGAAGGAAATAAATTATTAAGTAATAATTGGTTTTACTGTGCAGTGCGCAATGTGTACCGTATAAAATAAATAAATAAACTAACTTTAAAAACTATTTGCTTTTCGACGAACGAAGCCTACGAAGAGTTGGATCACAATGCCACAATAGCGGTGCGATTTACTCTTTTGTGGCCTTGAGTTTTATGGATCTTAGGCTGAAATTTATATTTCCACGTTTGAAATTGTTTTACACGGAGCTCGATATTGTATAATTTAAATAATATTTCTAATTCTAATGAGAATGAAAACAAACACGAAAGTTTAATTACCTACCTACTATTTGTTTGTGGTGCGTGTGTTGCAGTATTTGGTGTATTGATACTGGAGTGCGAGTAGCATTATTGACTTGCACTTAATATTGTCTGTATTTTATGAAGATGTTATACTTTAATGTTCGTGAACGACGTTATTTAGCTTAATTTAATATCTAAGTACCTATTGTTTCTCGTTTTTAAGTGAACTGTATAAGTTCTTGAGAAATAAAGTTTCTTTAACCTGAATCTATAGTGCTTACTTTGACTTTGCTCAGACTGCGCTTAGCAAAAACAAAGCATAAACTTTGAATAACAATTTATAGTTGAAAATCATTTCATAATTTACGAATAAAAAGAACTTCATAGTTGCATCTTAAATTTGGAAAATTTTGACTCCACTAACAAAAAACATTGTATAGTTGCGAAGATCCGTTTATAAATACTAAAAATTGTCATAGTCAAAGTTTTTGCTTAGCAAAGTCAAAGTACAGACTATAGATTTCAGTCTTAGTGTGTAGTAGAAGCAACATGTCTTTATATGTCAATAACTACGGCTTTTTAATAGTTGGCCTTCATAGGAGCGAGGCCTTCCATGGTCCATCCACCTTACTTATAAAAAAAACATTAATAAATAAATAAAATAAATAAATTCTGATTAAATATTACGATTCGGTTTAATTACGGAAAGTGGGTAGGACACAGCAAATAAATTGCAATAATGTCGCTTACGGCGCGGGCGCGGTTGTATGGTCACTGGTCATATTTTATCTTACGGAAACCGGCTAAAATGGCCTCACTACACTCACTATATGCCGAAGATCGTGCTTAGTGGAGACGCAAAAGTAGGAAAGCGAACCCCGGACTCTCGAGACAGGGATCATCGCTGGGAAGATATTACTTTCTACAATACGAAACTATCTAATCTGTTTTAAACACAAACACTAATAGGCCCACAAAGTACTTTGTATACCTATAACTTAGTAATATGTGATCTGTGCATAACACTGTTATTCGCGCCGTTCCGTTCGTTCTCCATGTAACCGTTTGCCCTATGTATTATTCAATATAATAATTACAACCCGAAAACGCCTTTACTTGGAACTTCCACAAACAACTGTACTGAACTGAACATAACTGAATAGGCCGAAGGTCGTTGTCATCATGTCACTGGTTCTAAACGCTACAAAAAGTGGTGAAAACTTCTCTAACATTTATAAAGTTTTACGACGTTATTTAGTTTCATTTGTATAACAGTAGAGGGACTTAAATTTAGTTTTAGGATCCACGACCCTCGGTTGCCGTACCTAGTGTCCTTATAACAAAAGAGTTTTTGGAGTATCTACGTATTTTTGTTATGGGATACCTACCTGCATTAAAGTTTGTATCACTCCCTTATCTAAATACTAAATAACTTCTTACTTATATGTAGGAATAACCATCTAACTATCCACTTAACTTCTCGTGTACCTACGAACTGGCTCAACTTTAACTAGGCATACCGGTCCGGCATAGGGGTCCGTCTGGCATAATACTTTTTTGTCCTTAACTCAGACGGCATCAATCGGAACGCATAATATTCTAAACAAATAAAAATTTAAGGCATAATTTTATGGCAAAACAATCATGAATCAATAACGCGTATTCTTTTTAGAAACGCAGTAGGTTGCGGTTTCGATTCCCGCCAGCAACAAATATTTCTGCTGACCATAAATGTTTGTTTCTGGGTGTATTTTATGTATCATATTTATGTATTTACAAAAAAAAGGTATAATGTTATGCAGTGTATCCGTTGTCTAGTACCCATAGTACAAGCCTAGTGAATAGTTTGGGGCTAGACAGCGCTGTGTGTAATGTCGTGCAATATTTATTTAATTATTTTTTGGGCTCAGTTGGGTTGTCCTCATTAACCACTTGGTCCACATGTATCATAATGCTCCATTATGTAATGGAGTCCATAAATAGAAATGGGCTCCACTATCGACATACTTGTAATTATAATCATCAGAAAAAGAGTGCGAAAAAGGAAGAAAAATAGTTGTTTTAATAAAAATATTTATGCTAATATTTTTATGCGTAGTAAGTATTTTGGCAAAACAATTTTATGCCAAAATCTTTATGCCTTTTGTGTTTACGACAAAAAAGTTTATGCGAAAAGGAGGTAGTTAGAAGGGAGTATAGGAGGCACCGGTATTAGTTATTAGACACTATCCTACCTCTAAAAAAAATTTTTTTTTTAAACTGAGATCTAGGACATGTCACGATTTTCACACTACATTTCAATACGTTCTGTATTAAAATTTGTTAATTATTATTGAGCTTCCTAGAATCTGTTTTCATTGTAAACTAGTCTCGAATCACTTCGCTCGATAGATGACGCTATCAAGTTCGAGAAAGATATTACTCGAACTTGATAGCGTCATTTATCGAGCGAAGTGGCTTAAGTATCTTCTGGCTAAGCGAATTATATGCTTCTAATATTTGCAAAGTATTAGCCACTACAACACCAGCCGCTTGATCGACTGATACGTTTTGACACGAGCTTACACGACTGTAACTCCTCAGAACAATTACTAATAATTGTTTTGAGGATAATTCAAAGCAGAATAAACTTTCCTTTTTTTCTGGACGTTATCTACGGATGTCTACGGATTTAAATTATCAACTATAGTTTTCACAGCTTGCCATGTCTCTCGAGCAGTAGAAACGATCTGCGATCCCGGCAGCAAGAAGCCGTAAGGTCCAAAGGAGTCTCGGAGATCGACGTGGTACGAGAACTTGATGCCAGCGCGGGCCTTCGCCCAGTCGTGGGACATGCCTGATGCAGGTTGTCTTATCTCTGCAGCAGTGCCAACCTGGAGATAATATTCAGGTAAGTATAGGGTAAGCGATATATTTATATCCTACTAGCAGCGACACGCGTTTTTACCCGCGTAAGTAGCCTAGGCAAGTAGCCCGCGTAAGCATCCAGACTTTTAGCTATCTGCAATGTAAGGGTACTTTTATAAAAACATTACCCGTGCCTTGCAGCCGGGTAAAAGGTGTGTAGTTGTCACTAAGAATAATTAATTTGTACAATGAATTGTAAATATTGAGGAGTTAGTTTGAACACGGAAATGCTTCGACGGAAATGTTTACAAGAAATGATCAATTTAATAACTCTATTAAATTGATCATTCTATAGTTTCATAAAAGTAGAGATTATTTTATTAATTAAGTTAAGTATATTTTAATTACATTTGTATAATTATTGGATTTAGTATCGATTGCATTTAGACTTATTCGACTGGATTTGTTTTGGGGCACTTCCGTTTGGCGCGAAAAGGCCGCCAGGATGTTCCCTCGAAGCAAACTAGAGGGCGATCGAGCGGCAACTTAAAAACACCGAAGGACTGGTATTGTACTGAGGGAGATTAGATAAGCTATTAACTGTTAATAAAAGGAGTTGAAATCAAGCAGTGTGTTTAACTATTGCCTTACGCTAATAGCAAGTTTTATTTATTTTCTTTTTTTTATCTCAATCTGTTCAGTATTCGTTTTTGCTTGATTGAAAAACAAACATCAAAACAAACAAATATCTTAACTTTCGCGTTTAATAGAATATAAGTAGAAAAGCATGGCTACGGCCACATTGGCAGGCGGCTTGCTTCGCGCCTAACGCCTAGTGATATGCAATTCTGACAACACAGCTAGGTACCAAGCGCTCAATAGCATTCGCTAGCCTCGAGCCGCTAAGCCAGCTTATATAAAGCAAGCTTTAGCCTGCCTATGTTTACACAGTAAGTATTATTAGATTGATTAGGTATAAACCTCTTTTCCTGACGTGTGTCTGAGTGAGTCAAATATCAATGTCGTCTGTTCGTCTATAGAGGTTTATAATCTTTTTATACCGGCTAGGCGGCTCCAGACTGATGGCGAGAAGGCTCGGCAAAAAGTTTCACCGAGACTTCTTATCAGAACATTCTGTTATAATATCCTCTCACTTTTCCCACTCGTGGTCCCGAGAAATCCTCTCGGCCAAAAATATCGACACCAAACGGAGAACAGGTGAATGCGAGAACGAGAAGGCGAGAAACTCCTTACATTCTCGCTTCTTGGGTGTTCTCGGAGGTCCTCGGCGTGAGTCTGAAGGGGCCTTTACGATTTGTATTGTTATTGATTGAAAAAATAGTTTATTTTATTATTTATACAGAAAAATTAATAAATATTTGTTGAAAATAACAAACACAAGTAATGTAGATCTAATAATACTTTGAATGATTTTTTAAGTACAAGATAAACTCAATGATGTAAGGGATAAAATATAATCCTAAAAATTGAAAAATAGTGTAAATCATTGGAGTGTGATTCATGTAGATACCCTTGGCCATTGGCTAACAATCTACTATTGAAACATTACAAGGGGATAAAGTGGACTTAACGAAAACCTAATTGACGTAAAGTGAAACGAACAAAGGTAATTAAATAATAAATATTGCAGGACATTGCACACAACTCAACCTAGCCCCAACTAAGCATCTAGGCTTGTACTATGGTCACTAAGTAATGGATATGCAACATACAAGACTTTGTTTTGCTGTAAATAACATATCTGATAGATATGCTAGGTACATTTAGAAATCACTTAGAACTAGAAACCAACATTACCTACTTGTCGGTATAAAACCTTCTTGTTCCCTGCGGCAATCGAACCCGCTAACTTCTGCATCGTAAGCGGGGGCTCGTCCGACTTGCCTTAGAGGCCGCTAACTAAATTAATTTAGGGACTACCAGTAAATCTTTGCTACGCACGACATATTTACCTACATATATAGGTTAAAAAAAAGTTAAAACTGACAAAGATAATTATATTTTTTTAAACTTAATTTATTCATAAAACAGTCTTGCACATTTATAACGTTACTCAAATATGTTAATTTGTTTTGTATTTTAATAAGAGCAAAACGAATTTAATTCTACCGAGACTTACAACATTTAAAATGAGTATGTATGTGTGTGTGTATTTGTTCTAATTTTAATAAATAATTATGTGAAAAGCGCCAGTCATAATTACAAATTAGCTTCATAATAACGGTTTATCTATTTACAAAATTAATGTAGGTCGCTTTGTCTAATAATTTCGTGAATAAGATTTAGTAATAACTAGATATCTCATAGACATATATTATTATTATTTCGTATCGATTGTGAACCACTTATGACCATTGTCAGGTATTATAAATTTTTGCCAGTTATTTTCAATTTGCATCAAAACAGTCAAGTCGTCGTAGTAAAAGTCAAGTCAAGGAAGGTGGGTCTTTACAATGACGGTTCAGCTTTGGAGACAACGCTAAAGTCCATGTTTTGTACCGATTTTCACTATCATTACACTTGTACACCTCCACAAACTAAATTGATTAATATGCCCCCGAAATTAAACAATTTACATGCATTTGAACTAGGTTTCACAAAAATGATAATATAGCAATTTAGCAACACATTTCGTCAACGCGTTACCGCCAAAACTCCTAGACATAGATATAATGTGTATGTCTTATTCGAAATCTACCTATGTAGGTACATATTAAAACAAAATATTTAGAGTCGGGTTAAGATCTTACTTTTTATATTCAGAAACATTCAAATATTCTACTAAGTTTATAAACGTGAGAGTTTTTAAGTGTGTGTGTTTAAAGCCGTTTAACCGATTAACGGCGATATTATGATGATGATGTATTAAATAACACATCTAGGTTACTTGTAATCCTGATGTTTACACGGGTGAAACCGCGGGGCGTTACAAGTATCATAAAAGGTCCGTCTGCAAAATATATTAGTCACGATGGTTTTCACAGACATACCTATTAGTTTTAGATGTATTCATTCATATCACAGTACTACTACGATAGCCATTCGATTTAAAATATTAGATGGTGAAAGTATTTTGAATGTCTGCTGTCTTTTTGTTCAATTATGTTCTTTTTTTGCTTCTTCGAGTGATCCTAAGTAGTGGATGACCTGACCTACCTTTTAGTTCTTTTGAATAACTACAACTCGTAGTTTCATCAGTATGTTATGCATCACCTACCTGATATTTGGTTCCGTACATGTCAGACAGAGCTGCAGTGGCTAGTTTTCCCATCTCCATAAGAATACCGTCATCGCCAAAAGCAGCATGCGCGTGTGAGCTTGGTATCAGCCACGCTTGAGAATATGCGTGGAGCGATATAAAAACCTAAAAAAACATCGTATATTTAAACAAAGTACTTAGACCATGATCTATTACTCCGACTGCTAGAAAGCTGAAAAGGGTTCCAAATATTGATCATCCAATGGAAAGTTTATTTGAAAGTGTCGATTTGGCCGAATAACGTTTCTGTCACCATTACCCGCGATCAATGTGCGGTCTACCTTTACGGTTTTAAACCGGTGATAAAATGCACTTGCCAATGTTACTATTTATAGCACGCAATTTCTGATTTCTACTAGCTCTATAATACAGCCCCATAACTAGTAGAACATGTCTAGTGAAAACAATAGATAAACCTACATAAATGTATTGTTCCTACATTTTGCTGCTCTTTTGTTCCTTGAAGTTGTTAAGGTTTTGAACTACATAAGTATGTATTAAGTGAAAACGATTAGTTAGAAGTAATTACAAACCACAGTTCTATATGGTGGGTAATTAGAAGTCATAGCGGCGTATAATCGTGTGAGTGCATCGAGCACAACAGGTAGAAGCCGAGTGCCTGTCCCGTCTATATGTGACTATATTGGTTCATCCGGAGAACCTATTTCATTTACTTTATCCTCATTGAGTGAGTAAGGAACTATTAAACTGGTAGTTATGAATAATTAATACGAGTAAACCAGCTTCACACCAGCAACGTAAGACATTCAGTTGTTTTCAATTTGAAAATAAAATTACAAAAGCTACATTGATTTTCATTTCGTACCTCAGGCAAAAACCGTGAATGAATTATACATGCCTACTTAATTAATAATAATTATGCTAACTAAACTAGTAAACTTAACTTTGACGTAAGTTTATGATTTCGACCCACATATTCACCTAGTAACATTTTAATTCCTTTGCCAGTTATAAAAATATTGTTAATGTTTTGTGGTGATAATCTTGATGGTTATCTACCTTAATTAAACCTCTGTGTTCGACTAAGAAGTCAGAAACGGCTCTCGTTTCTGGTTCGCTGAAGGGGTGTGGTCCTGCGTAGTTGTCTGCACAGGCGTCTGTCGAAGAGTCTTTCTCACCCCAATGATAGTCCCAATTTCTATCTGCATCCACTCCTACGCATTCCGTCTGGCCCCAATTCCAGGGAAACCTTAAAATATCATTTTTTTCACAATCATATTTTAGAAAATACCATACCATTAAAACCTAGATACCTATGTTTACAAAAGAATGGGTAGCAAATGGGTAGGTATGCTTTTTAGACTTTTCGAATATTATATTTATGTTGGTTTCTTTCTCTTTGTCAAAGATATAAGATAAGAAAGAGAATGTCAACCTACTTAGAACAATTTGCATAATGATTAGTGATTACACAGAGCAAGACACGTTAAAAGTTAAAAGCTTCCAGGATGTATTTTTGAAACTCAATGACCGTTAACCAACTTAATCAGATCTAGACTTTCTAATGCTATTCATGTCAGTGGGCAACCATACCTACCTTGCTAATTATTTTGTTACAACCATAAATTAGATAATTGCATTTCCCATAAGAACTATTCGAACAATGTTAACATAAGCATTGCAAATTATAAACCTGTTGTTTAATAAAGGGAATGAAATGTATAATGTAGGGTAAGAAATTTATCGATTTATCGTAATTTAACTGACCAGCCTACGTAGTAATCATCAGCTCTATCTGAAAGCCGCGAGCGCGTTTTCCTCCAGAGCCGGTCATGGGTATGTGAATGTTCGTATCCGTCAGGGTTTACCACCGGCATGATATAGAAATCGGCTTGTTTCAAAGTATCCAGATCGGCTCCTGTGAACAATATACAACTTTGAAAAAAGAAGGTTACCTAAAATCTATGTCTGTCTTGACACTTTTTTTCAGAAATTTGTATAGTTAGTAAGTTGAATGAACAAGGTATTTTGTCCCTTTAGGAGCTATAAAATATCTAGATTTTAGCGACTAACCAAACAAGCTACATGTCAAGTTTTTTGTTTTTCGTATTGTTTCTTTACGTTGTCTTTTACCGATACAAATTTCATTATTCTGAATCAACCGAATATACTTTTTAGTTTAACACATTTAATCATTAATTTACGCAATAATGTAAATTAAAAGGAGCTTACATTGATGAGTTTTTAATTCATATAACCTCACCTAAACCCTTTTCGCCTTCGACAAGGGCATGGATGATCCACGTAGCTACTGCTGGCGCTATCCACTCTCTAGCATGAACTCCTCCGTCAATCCACACCGCAGGCTTCATCCGAGATTTAAGCCTCCACTTCTTGTTTGTGCTCTTAACAGTCTGATCTTTTACCATGGTTTCATTGGAGGGCAAAGAAATCTGAAAAATTGGATAATCCTAATTTGATCATGGGTCTTCGGTGATGAGTTTATATAGTTCACTTCGTTCTAATTTTAATCACCTTCACGGCTACCAATGGCAGTCCTTCGGAAGATCGCCCGAGCGGTATTAGCTCCACTATCTCCGAATTTGAATGCTGTAAGTACTCCAAATATCGCAACATATCCGCGTAGCGATGATACCTCCTCCATGTCATTGGATGTCCTCGCAATTGTTCTAATTCTAACCTTTGTTTCTTCGATAGTCGTGGATTTTCATACATAATAGCCTTCTGTAATAGAACAGACCTGTTTTCATAAGAATCTTAAAATAATTATTATATTTAAATGTAAAATCAGACATAACTACCTGCAAATCCCATATGGCGACATCGAAATCTACTTTGCTTGATTTCAAATGATCTTTTATGTCCACTAAAAGATCAGGTGGAACGAGCAGATCAGTCGAACCGTTAAGAGACGGTGCCGTCCACCACATTACTCCTGAACCTTGAGCTTCTTCCTGCAAATCTAAAAGCTCGCGAACTTTCCACTGTGCATCCGGATACGTGCGCAGTAACTGATATCCTTTGTAATTTTTCTTAATAGGTTTCTTAGTAGATTTTTTATCTGAAAGTATAATTATCTAATTACAAAGATGGAATGGTGATGATAAACTAGTTAATTAGCAAGATTATGGGAGAGCTAAGACCACGTAATGTGTCGTTCGTATAAGATCACTTATGCACCTTGTAATAATGAAGAAAGTGAGATGTAGTGCTTACTAATGATAATGTTCACTTTCAAAGTCAGGAGCGTTTAGAATTAGAAACGTTTTCTACAAGACACTTCTCTATATGTAGATGAGATCATTGACTTCAGCTGGTATTACTATACCAGCTGAAGTCAATGATCTCGGATGATTACGGACGGAAGGATCTCAATGATTAAGGATTGTAACGCTAATAAGTATAAGGTGCTACAGTTATATGTATTACATAATGTAAAACTATTTAATGTTAATCTTACTTGTACTAGTGTCAGTTGAGAGATATGCGCCATCATCAGCTTCCTCCGTGGCTATGAGATTTTGAAACCAGTTCGGTTCCGTGACGGGCATCTCTGCTATGGTCGTCAGTGGTTTCGGATTTGGGTTCTTCGGTTTAGCATCATCACTGAACCAACTACTTCCAAACCAAGACATGGAAATCGATATCCAGCTGTACAACTTGGACAAAAATCCTTCACCTGATTGGAAAACAGATATTTGATTCGTATTTCCAGACGATTGTTTCAAGGATCATAAACATAATATATTAGACCAACACGAGCTGAATGGGATAAATAAATTCGGCTGAATTCATTCATCCCATTCAAATGAAAGTAATTCAGCTATTTAGTATTTGGTTGAATATGGTTAAGCATCGTGAAAAAAAATGTGGTTGCTAGCTTGTTAAAGCAAAAGATTATATAAGCCTAGAGCCGCTTAGCGGCTAGTAGCTTGACAATTTTTTTACATTATTTCTGAAGTACCGACTTCATTTTATTGTCTGCTCTATTTATTGGTAACAGTTAGCGCCGAAGCGCACAACTCTAAGTAAACTGTGGTAATAGTAACACAAATAACACTGATAGAACGCTCAGTACAACGGTACTGGTTACATTTTGTCGCATTTGATAGTTTTTAATTTGATTTGAACAAGTCGTCCTCAATTCATAGGCATATTTATTAATTCAAATTAATGCAGATGATAATACTTGTAATAGTGTACCTAGTTTAGTAGTTAGTGCGCCACGAACGTGTCTAGTGTGCCTCGGTAATAAAATAACGTGTCTAGTTCGATAGATTTGGTTGTGAAAGAAAAAAGAACTGTGTTCAAGTCGGTTGGGTAAATGCGTTTACATCTATTGATCTATTAATCCTCTCTTAGAATGTACAGTACATGTATATTGTTTAACTAGATTTTTTTTATGTCAGTGGGGCAAAACTCGTGCGAGAAACGGGCGCCCGGACACAGCACGCCACATCTATAGGTCAATACCAATAGTATCACCGATTTTCGCATTTTCCTCAAACGTGATGATTTTGCTCGAAACAATTTGTGAAATTATTAATTTATTAGAAGCTGATTTACTATAGTCGTTTTACGATATTTTATTAATGTTTTGTAAACTTGATAATCCATTTCGACCATTAAACTATTGAACCATTTTGGTGGGCTTACAGGGAGATATCCTAAACTATATGAGATAGCGAAAAATGTTAAAGAGAGTCGCTTCCCCGATGTTGACAAAACTAAAATGGAGTTTTTAGATTTTGGAATAATTGATTGTACTGCTCGATAGTGTTGCTGATAAATATCAAATCCTGGAAACAAACAAAGTATGGTAAATCGACAGAAATGTCTATCGAAATGGTTCACCCTGTATAAGAGATAGTTGTGTCTAACTGGTTTAAAATCAATCTGCAAAACTCCATTGTCATGAACTTGGCCCTTGTAACAGTTCCGAAATATCGTGCTCCGAGAAAAAACAATTTCGCTACCCAAAGCGTACCTTTTTACAAAGATTCCACTATCCGTTAGTCTATTACCAGGCTGTATCTCATGAACTGTAAAAGCTAGACAGATGAAATTTTCACAGATAATATTTATCTGTTGCCGCTTTATCAACAAATAGTAAAAACATAATTCAAGTAGAGCTCCCATCCATAAAGCGTGCTCGAGGCTGACTCGCGTCAGGTCGGTTTTTGTTTCTTTAAAAGTGAAAATAGACACAGTTTAGTGAATCTTATATTTTAAGGTGATCTGTAAATTGTGTCCCTTTCCGTTGACATTATTTCTAATTTAAGCATGGCTAGGCTATGTTCAGAATAAATTTCTAATCCCACGGGTCAATTTAATATAATTGGTTACCTTGCCGCAATTAAGCATAAAACTTATTCCTTTTAACACAGTCATTAAAGTGTCAGAATGTTTGTTATTGTGTACTACATGTCATCATAAATGTTCACATATTTATATCGAGAATGTTCTCGTATATATCTTGTAACTGTAGGTATATTAATATTCAATTAAACATAAAATTACAAAATCAAAATCTAATTACAATAGATACACAACAATTACTAATTAATTACAAAATTATAGGAAGTCGTTTAAGCAGCCAATAAATAAACAAAATAAAATCAATAAAAAAGGTCATCCTCCAAGGCACATATTAATATTTAATTCCTGATTATCAAACAAGCTATGAAATATCGTAGTTATAACTGAATTTGATAAAATACATGATCTTTGAGTTTCATGTTACCACACAACTTGTAATCTTGGACAGTACCTACGTACTTACTGACGATTCAAACAGTTTAATGAAATTTCAGGCAGTGGCTTGTCACCATCCGTGGCCTGAAGCCGTAGTGTGGATTTTTCGTAAAAAAAAAAACGCGAACGTGATGGTTAAATTAACGCGTATTTTGTATGGAAACTCAAAAAGCGCCCCTAGCGGACGATATCGAAGTTACCAGTTTCCATACAAAATACGCGTTAACTTAACCATCACGTTCGCGTTTCTTTTACGAAAAAACTCACACTAAGCTTACTAAGTCGTATACGGTAAACGGATTTATCTGTATTACGATAAATAGGTTGGTGCTGCCACTAAAGTAGAGATGCATCGACGACAGTCATTTCAAGAATACCAGGAAGTTAACCGCCACCTTAGTTTTTGATCCAACCCTGTTCTATTACCATCTTCTTACCTTTCTTAACTCGAGAAGTCGGCAATATCTTTAAATTTTTCTACATCACAAACCACATCGTCAGCATTAAAATACGTGGAACTTAACTTTGCAATTTTTAAATTATTCAAACAATACGATGTAATCGCAACATAGGTACCTACAGAGAAAAAACATCAGCTAAAAACTGGATTTGAATACTAATTACTGCTTTTCTAAAGTTATTAAAATCGAGATATGTATCTTATTTTTGCTTTTATTATTGAGCGCCCAATATTTAGACTCTGTCAAGATGGTGAACTCGAAAGAGAAGTCCTGAATAACTGTGATTAAAAGGTATATATCTAAACTAGCTGAGCCCCGCGGTTTCACCCGCGAAAGTGAAAAACGTGTTATCACGGGCGCGGGCGGCCGAGCAGTTCTCGAGTGATTGCACTTTTTCGTTCATTACTCAGGTTCTATTAATTGGATTTCGATGTATACCACGACCTTCCTCGAAAATAGAACTATTCAATATTAAAAACCATATTTTAATCGGATTAGAAGTTTTAAATTGTATAAGGAACAGACAGAGAAAGAGACAAACAGACAGATAAGAATTTATAAATTATATTTCATTTTGTTCTACTACTTTTCCTAAGTCCTCTAGACAACTTTTTTTTTATTTACTTCCTAGTACAGACTTTTTGTCCTCTTTTCCTTTATTATATACGTAGTATAGATAATTACTATTTTATCGCGGTATCATATGCAATTTTAGTATTATATTAAACTAGCTGCGCCTCGCAATTTCACCCGCGAAAGTGAAAAACGCGTTATCACGGGCGTGAGCGGCTGAGCGGTTTTCGAGCGGTTGCACTTTTTCGTTAATTACTCAGGTTCTACTAATTGGATTTCGATGCAAAGTATACCACGACCTTCCTCGAAAATAGATCTATCCAATATTGAAAACCAGATTTCAATCGGATTAGTAGTTAATATTTCGTAAATTTGTTTTTATTGCTCAAGGCATATTTACTAGAAATATTTTTAAAGGAAAAATTCATCTGCAAAAATTCACTTGCGGCGAGATTTGAACTCGCGTCCCTGAATCAATATTCCAGTGTCTATACCGCTCGGCCACGCAAGTTCCCAAAACTGAACTTGCGTGGCCGAGCGGTATAGACACTGGAATATTGATCCAGGGACGCATTCTATTCTAGGGTTATTCTAGGTCTCCAGTTAAAGTTTGATTAAATTACTATAATGACTATTAAAAAATAGGGGTTGGTCATAGACGTGTGAAAATTTAGGGCTGTACCTATGTATTTTTAATGCCATAAAAATAATAATAAAAAAATAGACCAAAAAATAATAATAAATGTTAGAGGTGGCCCTTATCACCTAGGGATATGAAAAGAAGATAGTAGCCTATTCTCAGACCTACTGAATTCATATAAAATTTCATAAAAATGTTTCGAAGGAGTATGAGAATTAACTAACACTGTGACACAAGACTTTTATATATAAAATAAGATAATATATTTTTAGGACTATTAGTATAAGTCGTCACGTGTCATTGTATTACGGCTGACAAATAAATCTGGCTAAGAGAAAAGGCCCGTTAGTAGAGTAAACTGACCCACAAACATTTTGGGTAAAAAAAACCCAAAATGTTACTCTGCCATAATAATCTAATAGAAAGTATTAGTACCTACTTGTATGATGTTGTATGACGATATCTTACTTTATACATTTACGAGTAAGTGTAGGAAATAACGTAAATAATTGCGATCGTGATCACCGTGAAGCCAGTTAAACTATCATTAACATAAAGTAAAGTTACCGAGCATTACTTTTGTTACGTGAAGGTGTCGCTTACGCTTTCATAATCATGTTTTGGGCAAGCTGAACTTGTTAGAAAATCTGCAGACATGGTTTAAGTACTATCACGATTAACGGAAGCCATTCACATCCGGAATCCTCCGGTTCACTTGCGTAAAACCAGATTATTATACCTCTTGCGTAGGTACCTAGCATCTGATAAATGATATAGTTGATATTCGCTTAGTTAGACGAATCGAAGTGTTTAATAATGGATCATTTTTGAGTATTATAGAATGCAGAGGTATTTATGTACCTATATTGAAAGTAACGAAAGTTATTAATCATACACTGCACTTAACGATACATAACAACGTTTTATTTTCTTATTTTAATTTAGTTTTATGTTCTTACACATTGTAATGAACGTCAGTGCTAACGTTTATAAATACTGCTAGATCGTCGCAGTAAACTCAAATACTTTCTTAACGGCAAGTTTTATTGCTACCTACTGCTTGCTACAGCATCAAAATTCGTTGTTTATTATTACTAGGAAAGTAAAACTACTCATACTCGTAGACCCACCTGATTTCGCCGGTTTCTTTGAATTCTTTTTTTGTTTTTTGTTTTGGAAAAACGACGTCAACCACCCTGTATTCTTCGGTGGACAAGTAGTTTTTCTTAGCGGTGCTTTAGTTGGGGCAGGACGTGATGTAGGGCGGCGCGTGGTCGAAGGGCGGCGAGTCGTTGGGCGGCGAGTCGATGGGCGGCGGGTAGTTGGGCGGCGCGTAGTGGGGCGGCGACTCGTCGCCGGTTTTTTAGTTGTTTTCCTCGTCACGTATTCCACTTCTGGAGACTCTACCAACACGTACTGATCACCGATATGTACTTGCGGCCTTTTCGTCACTGAGTTCGGTTTTATCAGGGGAGGTTTTGTCACTATAAAGTTAGTATGACTTTCGATATTTATATTAGTTGTTTTTATAACATTTTTATCATCACCTTTAGCAGTCTTCACTGTTACATTTACTTTGGGATATTTAGGTTTAGTCCTCAATATCACTTTAGATATCGCAGTCGTCGTGCGTATTCGAGGTCGGGGGGTGGTATCTTGTGAGTAGTCGTAATCGTCGAAGATCACGAAAGGGTCCTCCGATTCCGAATCTGATTCTGTCTGGTCGTGTCGTGAAAGTGGGCGGTACGCGAGTACCGCGCAGACGCAGACCAGCAGCGCAAGCAGCGCGAGCGCCAGGCGACGCGCCATGTGGCGAACGTGTGCGCATGGCGAGGTGCGCGCGCACTATCCGCCTCGTACTCGCCGCCACCACCTTCCCTGCCACCATCATTATGCGGACTCAGTGTCGCTTTCAACGTTTATGCTCTAGCTAGGTCAAACCGGCACGCCACTTGTCTTGACACTGCTCTAGCTGCGGATGTCCTGTACTTGTTCTTGTAGTTGGTACCTATTAGCGAACTGCTCCGGTTTCGCACGGGTGTATGTAACGTACTTAATAAACCATTTTCGATTGAAAATTATCTTAATATTCGTTGCGTGACAAAGTAACTGGAGAATCAAACTTAAAGAGGAACTTTGCTTTTTATGTAAATAAAGATCACTGTGCATAGGAATTTCCCTTAAATCATGAGCGAGGACATTTATCTGAAAGTTGTACGACCACATGTAAATATGGCACTTAACTTTATTGCATTGCGTTATCAAAAGAGTTCAACGCGTTTTGAAATCTAGATACAAAAGATATCAACGCGTTTTGAAGTAAAATTATGTGAACTATTCTATTTGATGGATTACTACGAGTATTTGAACCCATCTTAAGTAAGTAGGTATGAAAAAAATGAAAAAATGAAAAAAAGTTTATTAACAGCACCAAACAGAATAATATCTAACAATATCATCTAATATGGATAATATCAATACAGGTAGGTGTATGGGGGATGTTATGTACTTATTCAATTGAACTATGTCACATACAAACGATCGATTTTCACTCAATGTACACAAATCCATAAAATTTATATTATTATATAGTGGTGATGCGTGAAATGTAGTACGCAGTGTTTGCTTCGTTACACGTTATGCACGCGTTTCTTTTATGTACCTACCCAAGATTATTTATACAAATAACACGTCGCTTCGTGAAATGAAGTGAATTATAGTAAATACTCTATTGTTTCCTTGAAATATATATCATTAACAGTTATATACTAAACTCTCTATTTCAAAGGTAGTACGGATGATCATTATAGATCACACTCAAAATATTATGGTGCAACTAAAAGGTGGAAAGTATACAATCATCATTTAGTAGTAGGTATAGGGAAATCTATTTTTAGAGGATTTTTCCATTAATTTTACTTTCCCTTTTTCGCATTTATAAATATAGACCAATTATTTCTGATACTTACCTACTACGTAAAGTGCGCCGGTTAGTTAAACTGTGGTTATACTTACTTACATATTGAATTTAGTGAATCAATCTATTTGGAATTAACTATTCGATATTAACGGGCATTAACGATAATAGCGATAATAAATCACAAATAACTAAAAATATTAAAAACTAACTGCACACCGCGGTTTCACCAGCGTATAAAGATAATTTAAAAAAAATCGATGTGTAAAACTAAGATACTAGATGTCTTACTAAATACTATCTGCTGACAATCCTCGATGTAGGTTAGGAGCCCGGTGTATTATCTGATCCCGAAAAAGATTCCACTTCCTTTGGGAATATGAGCAGAATACCTCTTCAGTAATTTGTTAAATATACACGAAACTGTTCACTTTTCGACTTCTATATATATACGTAAAGAATAGGCTCTCCATCTATAAGATTAATAAACTACATTAATGGTGCTCTTGTAACCAATTTTTGATCAGTGACTCTTCACTTAAAAATCTCCAGTTATTCGAATGTTGTTAAATACTATGTAAGTCCTTTCAACAAAATGCTTTCGCGATCTTCTGTTCACACGGAGACTAGTTTTGAATGTATGTACACCGATAAATATAAACCGTACACTCGCCAGATGGCTTAAGGACGCGAGTGATGTGAAATCCCTTCCGATTGAATAGTTTTCTTCTTAACCGGTATCAAATAGATCTTTAAACAATGCATTATGTTATTGTACATGATACAATAAGTGTCCCCTTCATTTCAAAAACAATAAAAAATAACTTTAAATACCACTATTATACCGGCAAAGTTACCCCTGTTTTACAAAATAAATCAATTTTTCTTCTAAATCCTTAACCGCTATATTTTCTTATAGGCATCATAATATTAGAAAATACAATACCCCTTCAAAATGCGATGAAGGGGTTCCTAGAACCCCTTCATCGCATTTTATAAAAAAAATATTTCAATATTCGTTAATTATTGATTTTACGAGAAATTGTAGATTTTTCACGCAATTCCATCTCGCTCATTTATATGCAATAGGACAAGGACCGTTGCTTATCATCTATCGCCGCCTTAACGATTATGATGATGTTTTATTTATTTCAAGATAGTGGCTCAAAGTGATGGTGGTCTGTCGAAGATCTTCGAAATGATTAAAATAAATAAAAAAGTAAATCGCTTAGCTTGGTTGATTTCATGTTGGTAGTTGATGGAGCACCTGAAACGCTTTATAATTAATAATTATTAGAGTGTCTAACTTTCAATTCATCTACGAAGCAAAATGCATCAAATTAATATTTAACAGAAAATCGCCTAAGCTATTAATCGCCTAGGCCCATATTTCAAAACGGAGACTAAGGCTGAAATCTATAGTCCGTACTTTGTCTTAGCTCAGACTAAGCTTGAGCTAAGCAAAAACTTTGACTTAAGACAATTTTGGTATTTATAACGCGATCTTTACAATAGTCTAATAGAAAATAATAGGGGTTAAAGTATGAAATTGCCGTTTTATTGCAATAGGTTCTTTGAATTGACATAGAATCTTCATGGTTTGAGGTTTTCGAATGAAACTTTTTTCAAATGGTTTCTGTGATGTTCTTTTTTAAAAAAATGTGAAACATTTGAATATCGACTTTCAATTGTTTTTGTTATTCAATTTAGACAAGAAAGATGGATACTGCGAAAATTCGAGTGATTTTTGAATACGAGTTCCGACGCGGAACTAACGCGGCAGAAACAGCCCGCAATATCAATGCTGCGTTTGGAGAGGGGTCAACTAATGAACGCACCGTGCGATTTTGGTTTAAACGCTTTCGTGATGGAAATTTCGACTTAAAGAACGAGCCACGAGGAAGACGGGCGGTCTTACACAGGTGAATAACGATGAATTAAGAGAGATAGTGGAAGCCGATCCTAGTCAAACTACCCAGGAATTAGCGGCATGGTTTAACGTTACCTTACCCACTTTATTGACTCACTTGCGTCAAATCAATAAAATAAAAAAATACGAAAAATGGGTGCCTCATGATTTGACTGATCTGCAGAAAGAAACGCGTGTTGAAACTTGTGTTGCCTTGTTGAACCGGTACAGAAATGAAGGAATATTGGATCGAATTGTAACATGTGAAAAAAAAGTGGATTCTTTATGATAACCGGAAAAGAAAAATGCAATGGCTGACCCCAGGTCAAATGCCACAACAGTGTCCTAAAGCAAAACTTACCAATAAAAAGGTAATGGTAACTGTTTAGTGGTCTCAGCATGGTGTTATTCACTATAGTTTTCTTCGATCTGGTCAAGCAATTACGGCAGATGTCTATTGTGCCGAACTCCGAACCATGTTGACAAAACTAGCAGTAAAACAGCCCCGACTCATGAATCGATCTTCACCATTATTGCTCTACGACAACGCGAGACCTCACACAGCACGAGAAACCATTTTGACCCTTCAGGAACTGCACTTAGAAACCATTCGTCATCCTCCGTATTCACCAGACCTTGCTCCAACGGACTACCATTTTTTTCGTGATTTGGACAATTATCTACGTGACAAGAAGTTTTCTTCCCAGGAGGCAGTACAAAATGCTTTCACACAGTTTGTGCAGTCTAGATCGTCGGAGTTCTATCGCAAAGGCATTAATCACCTTCCCATTAGATGGCAGCAATGTATAGATAATAATGGCAACTATTTTGATTAAATAAATTTGTTAAAAATTTAAAAAATAAACGAATTAAGATTTTCAGTACAAATCGGCAATTTCATACTTTAACCCCTAATACATGGACTTTAGTACCAAATCCGCAAGATAAAAATATAGTAGATTGCAAGTGGATATTTACTGTCAAAAACGATGAGTTTGGAAACCCTATTCGGTTTAAGGCAAGTTTAGTAGCCAGAGGCTTTAGTCAAGAATATTTGCCTGACTATAATGAAACACTCGCACCCCTTGCGAGGATAGCGAGTTTCAGATTCCTGATTTGTTTAGCCAATCAATATAATTTACTAATACATTATATGGATGTTAAAACCGCATTTTTGAATGGTTCATTAAAAGAGGATTTATACATGCGAGTTCCAGAAGGTGTAGAAAGTAAAGGTGATTGTGTATGTAAATTAAATAAAGCATTGTATGGTCTGAAACAGGCAGCTAGATGCTGGTTTGAGCTATTCGAACGATCTCTGAAGGATATGGGGTTCCAAAGTTCATCGGTTGACAGGTGTATAGACAAAGGCGATGTAAATAAAAACATATATTATGTAGTTCTGTATGTAGATGATTTGGTTATTGTGTGTGGTAAAATAGAAACCTTAAATAATTTTAAAGCTTATTTGAAGGATAAGTTTGAAATGACTGACTTAAGAGACATAAAGTTATTCTTAGGCATTAGAGTAACTAGGTACGAAGACAAGATAACTTTAGATCAGAGTACATACGTTAAGACTATCTTAAATAAATTCGGCTTACAGGATTGCAACCCTGTAACAACCCCTATGGAGACCAAACTTAATTTTCATAATTAAAATTCAGAAATAAATTACAATGCTCCATGCAGAAATGTAATAGGGTGCTTAATGTACTTAATGTTGTGTACTCGACCTGATCTAAGTTTCTGTGTCAATATGTTGAGTAGGTACACAAATAAAATAATCATGAATTATGGCAGTGTCTTAAAAGGGTATTAAGATATTTGAAAGGTACTACTGATTTGAAATTGACGTACACTCGGTATAATTTCAATAATGTGCTGTGTGGGTTTGGAGATTCAGACTGGGGTGGTGCTGATGACAGGAAAAGTACTTCAGGGTATTTATTTAAAATGTTTGACCACAACATAATAATGTGCAGTACCAAAAGGCAAGCGTCAGTGGCCTGCTCATCAACTGAGGCTGAATATATGGCACTGTACGAGGCAGTTCGCGAAGCATTATGGCTAAAATCGCTTGCAACAAGTGTTAATATAAAAATTCCTGATCCATTTGTCATTTTCGAAGACAATAATGGATGTATAAGCATCGCAAACAACCCCACTAACCACAAACGGTCAAAGCACATAGATATAACGACCTCGATATAACGATATAAGATATAACGAACTTGACGACCTCTGTGGCGCGTCGGGCGAACGCTTGGCTGCAATACAGAAGGTTGCGGGTTCGATTCCCGCTGGGTGCAAATATTTATGCTTAAAAATAAATATTTGTATCTGGTCTGGGCGTATTTCTATGTATAATATGTATGTATTTACAAAAGAAAAATAAATATAAGTAGTATATCCGTTGTCTAGCCACCATAACACAAGCTTAGCAGCTTACCACGGGGCTAGATGGCGCTGTGTGTTCGTCACAGGATTTATTTATTTATTTATATAAAGTATCACTTCTCTAGAGAACAAATAGAGAAAAATGTAATAAAATTGCATTATGTTTCTTCAGGTCAGCAACTGGCAGACATTTTAACGAAATCCTTACCAGCAGTTACATTTCGAGCACTGAGAACCGAAATGGGTCTGAAATAAGCCATAAATTGAAAATAAGATTATTGTTAAGTTTCTTATAATTATTTTATTTTAATAATTTTCAAATATGAAAATTTTGTTAAGATTCAATTCCTGATTATGTATTAAAATGTTTTTGAAATTCGAATGGCCTGATTAGGTTTTTTCTGGATTTTCCCTAATCCATGCAACAAATGTTGGGTCATATTGTTAATACTCCCAGTAAACACTTTGAAGTGAAACATGATTCGATAAAGTAACTTGTTAAATGCCTGTTGATAATGTAAATAGATGATTTGTGATTACGGATTCATTTTTGAGGGGGCGTGTTGAATTATATAAATTAAAATACAAAAATGAATCAATCGAAGAATAAACGGGTAAAATAGGATCTCACGCATTCATTTAAAAACTGTTTTTTTTTCTTATCTATGGTATTACTTGTCTATAATCGAATCTGACAATTGTGTCTTCACTTAAAAGTGTACGTTAAATATACGAAAATATAAAACCATTTTACTTTGTTTTGTTCTGGTTCATAACCTAATCCCAATAGAGGCGACTTAAAATTTGAGAGCTACTAGGTGAAGTAAGGCAAGATTAGTATGTCAGTAAGTGATGATAAGGATAGATGACGATCGGTGACGATGAATGACGATAGATGACAATGGTTAACAAACAAAATTTCAGAATTATTATTTTTTATCCAATCGGTTCAGCCGTTTTCGAGATTAGCGGGCACAAACGCACAGACAAACAGACAAAAAGTTAAACACGGAAATGGGGTCTGTTTCGTTAGTTAGTACATACCCCTAAAATAGTTTTTTCAAAATATCTTTCAAAAACAGATACCGCTCTGCGCGCTCCGCGACAAAATCGCTAAGTTACGATTTTATCATAAGTATTGATATTGATGTAAAACTTATTTTGCATTTTTAATCATTGTCATTACATAAAATTATTTACATAATTTAATTCCATTTAGAAACTGCATGGTTCTTTCATGGAGTATAAAATAAAATTAGCTATCTAGGGTTAAAATCGTTGTCGGGTTTTTAAAAAGCGGTCGGTCTAGTTTTTAGAGTTATGTGTACCCCCCCTCCCCTAACAGCCGTCATTTGTTCGCGGTAGTAGTACATAATATAGTTAAATTTAAAGGAAAATTATCACCGCTGAGCTTTTCAAATTCACGAGTAATTGAAAGAAATAAAAAGTAAAATTTCGAACAAATTCCGTTGAATATTACATACCTACTAGGTAGGTGTTACTTGTAATAGTTTACAATCCCTATTATTGGAAAGTACGAAACCCTCCACTGCGCAGCGCCAAACAAGCCACGCACTTGCCCGTATTTTTCACTGGCTTTTTTTGTAAATGGAAACGTAACGGACGATAAACCAAGATTAAGCTTAGACTCTGTTTTGTAATAAAGGATCTAGAGATCAAAAAAATTGACAAGCAAAATGCAATATGATTTATACAGGTTTTATAAGTGAGTATTAGAAAGTTTTTGACTTTTAGTTGATCTCAAAAAAAGTTAGTGAAGATCTAATGAGAACCTCGTTTCGTAACGATGAGCCGAAAGCATGTTAGAATGCAGTACCTAAATCCTTATTTCTGAACTTTCACAAATTGAATTGGTTCCTTAAGAACTAGGTAAAGATTGATGCACCACCTAAAGCGACTGAAAACCCCTCAATTATTAAAGTTACAATTACGATTTTGTTAATTTCTTTCAAGTTTCTTTCTTATTTTTTTTCTAATTTGGTAAGTAGGTACCATAACTATTTTTATAAGCTTGAGGATTTCAATGGGCAGGCGAGCACCAAAAATGATAAACAAAGAAAATAACAGAATTTTAAAACTGACTTTAAATAGGAAAAATATAAATCTTTTTTTCATACTAAGAGACACAGAAAATAAAATTAATAATTATCTTAAATCTGTTGAGATTTGCCATTTATTGTGACTAATACCAATTTATTGTTTTATTGTACCTACCTAATATAAAGGGCATTAATTGCTTAATTCTCTGCATACGGTATAGCTCCGCCTCGTTGACCGTTGAGTGGCAGAGACAGTGTCGCTTAGAGCGGTCGCGTCTCCACATAGAAGCGCACGCGCAGGTCTCGTAATACAAGTACCCACGTTCACTCTATTAACCCACCTAGAGTACGGCAAGTCACCCGCTGGGGTCAAGACAGTTCACAACACTCAGCCGAGGGTCATTACCGTACACTGGCGGACGCAACGCGACCGACGCGACGAGACGGTGAGAAACAGGCTATCTATTTTGCATGCATTACTTAAAGGCGCCAGTGCCATCCACCTCAATATTACCTATATCATTTTACCTTTACTAAGGTAGTATATAATACTTGCTATATGGAAAGTAGAGCCTATAAGCTCTTCCAATAACTATGAAGAAATCTTACCCCTTGTTTAGGTGTTTAAGGTTCTAAAACTTACATCACGTACGTATATAGGAGTTTGATAATAATAACAGTACTTTCGTAATGTTTCTTCTTTTTCATACCGTTTTGTAGTGTGGCTAATCTAGCGTTGGAGTTTTCAAGTCACGCTAATAATCCCCAAAAAAAAGCCGTGAGTGTATGTATGTATTTTTGCAGAATTATTACAAAATGTTATTGATTAGTATGATGATATTGATGATACATGAAATTGTAAACATGGACATTCCTAAGATGGCCAATTACTCGATATTACACGAATAGACAACAACCCGCACACATCGCCCCAAGCTAGCTTGTCGGACTTTTGGATTTCGTTAGTGAAAGAAGTTTATTCATAAAAATATTTAAAAATATATCATCAGGCAATGTTTATACATTAATGATAAGGAACTTCATTGGCCAATTAACGAAGGCAGAGCATTCCATAATTCCACACCGCAAGCGGTAAAATCATTTTAATAGAAGGTTGACGAGCGATCAGGGACCGTTAGAAGACAGGCCTTGGAAGAACGAACGAAAACCAAATATTTTTATGAATAAACTTCTTTCACTAACGAAATCCAAAAGTCCGACAAGCTAGCTTGGGGCGATGTGTGCGGGTTGTTGTCTATTCGTGTAATATCGAGTAATTGGCCATCTTAGGAATGTCCGTATTTACAATTTCATGTATCATCAATATCATCATACTAATCAATAACATTTTGTAATAATTCTGCAAAAATACATACACCACCTCAGTTTTCCTGAGTGAGCTGAGCTAGTGGTGGGCCTAATAAATAGCGTCTGATCATTGTTGAATTGTTGTAACATTTATACTTATTTATAAATAAAGCTGTTTTACAAGTCCAGGCAAATATCTTCTTGTTCTACGACTTTTGGAATTTTGAAAAAACCTACCTAAGCTTTTGTTTTTCAGAATTTAGGAAAGTAGGTATAATATACTTATAATTGTCCGTTGTCTAGTAGCAAATAGTGATGATTTCACTTATAGCACTGCGGTATGTTTTTGGGCAATTTTATAATGTACAAGAAATTAACGAAATTGTAAACAATCACATATTCATAAACTTGTGTTTTTTATTTGATTACTTACCACAAAGCTAGATACTTTTTATCCCTTTATTCTCAAGGGAACGAAAATTTAACTGGTAAACCCACGGGTACTTAGTCTAAATGGCCCACATGGTTACGTATCATAACAACTATATTCATCTTAAATACTTTCAACATTACTACTACGGTCGACTCACCGAATCATACGTTAAAGGTCGAACACGCAAAAAATCAAACACTTAAAATGATAAGAACATGTAAGATTCACAAAATGTCAAAAACGCATATTGTCAAGAACGCCAAATGTCAAGGTCGTAAATGGTCAATATAGGGATCTTAATTACGTTAAATGTCAAACAACAAATGACGGTCCAAGCAAAAACAAAAGGTGATAGGAAACGTAAACAAAATAAGATCGATAAAAAAGACTAAGACTAATAAGAAAAAAACGGAGATCGAAAATTATACAAAACTTGATGCAATAAAAAACAAATGACGTTTGGACAAGAAAGTAAAGAGGATCGAAAAATACCAGTGAGAAAAAAAACAACAAAAGACAGCCTTTGACTTTTTACGTGTTTGACTTTATGCGTGTTTGACCTTTAACATATAAACCTCGGACCAAGTACCCAAACCCTCGGGACATTTTGCAATCTGTTTGTCAAAATGTTATACGGCAATCTTAAATTTTGTTTCTCTATTTTTTTTAATAATTTTAAATGTTATTTTTTGGTCTCATAAAAAGCGTTCTTTATCTAATTGATGTCAACCTTTATCTACCTATTTTTCAGTTGCAATTAAGTAAAGAAAATGACGTCCATATGGAACAAATGTTTGGAAATATTGTTTGTATCAAGTTTACTTCTGAATATATCAGCTGGCGATTCAGATGAAGTAACAGTTGTTCAATTGAAGTCTGATAATGAAGTCTCGTCAGAATCACGTTCTCAGGTATGACTATTACATCTTATGCATGTTTCGATCTCGATCAGTATAAAAATACAGATTCTTTGATTCTGGCCAGTTTCATTGCCGTTCGCATCGCAGAAACCATCAATTACAAGTAGGTATACACACCACCATTATCAAACCAAATTTTAAATTATACCTAGATGTCATTGAAACATTGTCAAACATTAACGAGCACATACTTATCGATAAACACAATGATTGAAAATACCACATGGCTGGTATCGAATTAATCATTGTGGTTTTTTACCTAAATTATGAACTAGAAACGTAGTACCTAAAACAGAGATTTCGTGAGTCATGAGAATGAAACACTACGACCAAAATTTGCAAACCCTGTGTAGATTCGTTTCATCATTAAAACTTAAATAAGTTTATTTTAGTGAGTTATTGGTATCCCCCTTATTTTTAAACAGAGACATGTTACATCGTCGTCTTCCCTCCTAGAAGACTGTGCACTTGACAACTTTTGAAATATCAATTTCAATCATGTTCTCTAAGGTTAAGGAAGCTTTTGCTTTGATATATCAAAACGGTCCTGTTTTACCCGGTTGGATCCAGTCTGTCCTTATCTAACCAACCGCTGCACACTAAAATGACTTACTGCTGGGGAATTCTCTAACATCAAGCAGGACTGTTTTTTTGACCAAGTAAGCTATCTATAGTTACGAAGTAATACTATTTCTACGACTAGTACTATTTCTATGCTGCTTATAAACGATGATTAACAGATGGCAGATTCTTGTGACGTTTGTCACTGTCTGTCAACTTTGAAACTTCATGTCATAGTCAATACATAGTTACGCAGGTGTTAATCAACGTTTTATAAGTAAGGGCGTTAGTTTTAAGATAATAAGTAAAGGAGATAATAAAATGGAGCATAGCTGTGGATAATTTCGCAATTATCTATTCTTCTTAACAGAGGGTTATCTTAATATTAATTAAACTTTATCTGACTAATTGTTTGCTACCACGACGACAATCATTCGTTTCTTAGAGGGCGTTTATTAAACCAACATTATGCTAAAAACAACGTCTACACCTACTACTAAACTGACACTACGGGTACGAAAGAATGTCTCAACAACACGTCTTATGTCTTATTCAACAAGGCTATAAATCAAATAGTTGCTCTTCATTTCTTGATTAGGTAGTTGGAAACGAATCAATTTGCCTTGAATTTTAACTTTCATAAATTATTATTGTGGTTTTATTACAGGGGTCAAGTACAAGTAGGTATGCACTTTCTCTTTGACTGTACACAACATAAATGTTTTATCTAGTTAGACGTATTACCGACTAGACAAGATGTTCCAAATAAACATAAAACAGGTAGACTAAACTAGCTCTACTAGCTATGGGTACCTAGCCTTTATAAATCATATAGGTATAATGAATTCAGGTATATCAATTTAAAAACTGCTAAACACGCAGAAAGAAAGAGAACTTACCTAAAAAAAACATGTCAAAAATAGAAAAAATATACCTATAAAAGTCGTGCATTTGTACATAGAATATGTTTGTAATTCATCTGCCCGAATTCAGACGTTTAATTACGTTTTTAATTATTTTTCTCCGTTTTGAATATCTGTTTTTTTTATCATTTAAAAACATACGCTACGAATTGAGAACCTCCTTCTTTTTTGTAAGTCGGTTATGTTATTTATTATATGGTTTAAATTAACTTAATGTGAATATGAAATTGATAACTAATAGCTATTTAATATGAATTGTTAGATTGTATACCTATAGAATGTACCTTCTGATAAATAAAATGACGTGTAAATTTTTCTTTTACAAATAAATCAGTATTTCAGTATAGAGTTGATCTAATAAATTGAGTTAAATCAAGTAAGCACATGATTTGAGATACTTAACCGCTTACTCATAAGTTATTATAAACGATAAATATATAGCATAAATAGTTACAGGTGTTACCCCAGTTGTTCTGTCTAGCAACTTTCAAATTCCTTGTCACGGTAAAAGATAAACAGTAAAAAGGAACTTATTTATATCTGAATCATCGTTGATAGATAAGGAAGAGAAATTAATCGCTTAACACCTGTGTTAATTGACGCCTAATAATAACCAACGGATTTTAATTATTAAGAATTCTAGGTTCCAATAAATTTTTGTTGTTTGTTCATAAGGATTTTGAATTGAATCGAATGAAGCTGCAGAGTCGAATGAATCGCACGATAACGATACAAGGGGATGACTTCATGTTGAATGGAGAGCCACTACACATAATGTCAGGATCAGTACATTACTTCAGGCTACCGGCTGCGTATTGGCGTGATCGATTACGAAAGCTGAAAGCGTGTGGATTGAATTCTGTCGCTACGTAAGATGAATTTTAATTACCTATATTTTAATCGGTAACGTCTACAACGTGTATTTATACTATATGTTGGGGGTTATCTCCGAAACCACTAAACTTATTTTGATTGCATCTTTAGAAGTAACATGGGTCACATTTTATCCTGATACTTTCACGGGTCTGAAACCGTGGGGCACAGCTTGATAAATAAGAAAGAAACAATTTTCTTTCAATAATAATATGAGGATTTGAGTACTTTAATACTACAGAGTCAGTCTAGTCTAGAGGTAACCCACACATTTAGAAGGGTTTATAAGAAGCTTTAGTTTAATACTGTAAGTAGTAAAATTAGTAAAGCCTTGCTAAAATTAGCAAATGTTATAAATATCAGCATGTCATTCTCGAATAGAAAGTTTAGATTTATAGCTATCTTGCTGCGCCCCGCGGTTTCACATTAATAAGTTCCAATCCAGTCTTCTTCTTTTCATATCAATATTCAGGTCGCCCTAAGGCTTCTAAACTTGACCTAAAGACTGCAGAGATAACAACCGAAACCAACTGCGTTCCGTGTCTCTTGAAGAATAGAATATGATTTTTGCGACACTCATTATCGTTCACCCAAGTGAGTGTTGCTTAACCCTCACTACTATTCAAGATCGGCAAGTGGTACTAGCCCAATGAGCTCCTCAAGCAATCTAGTGAGAACATGTTTATTCACATTTGAGCGTTATTCGCTAGGTATTGTAGAGGGAGACGTGTCGTGTAGGTACTTTAGGTATTTATATACTGCACGAGTTCCGCTAAGATAGAAAAGTCAGCGGCTAAAATGCAATTATTTGTACCATGCAGACCCACTCAGGTTTCTCTACCGCAGGCGGTAACGAGTAAATTCGCAAATCTCTGAATAAAACTTCAAAGCTAACCTACTATTAACATACCAAGTTTTATCTTAATCGGTTAAATAGTGTACAATATAAAAGCGGACTGTAATTATTATTTATGATTAGGAAAGCACGCAAATTAAATGTTCTTTGCTCAAATGGGTACCGCGATCAAAGGTCGAGCGAAAGGTACTATCTGTCGGGGTGCTAACAGAAGAATCCACTTACCTAGACTTTTTGGAGTCTCCTCTCGCAGGGTGCACACGAAACGCGACCTTCGAACTTCCCTAAGGATTGTCAACTCACCGTCGGTCCGTTCTTACCCACGATCGTAGCACAAACCAACAGGACTCCAAGCGGCTCCTTCGCCAGCAGCCGACAGACCTCGTCCAAATCCGCGGGCAAACGCGATTATCGAACGCGAACACTAAACTGGTGCTTCCCTACGATAGATTCAAGCTTTCCGAAGTGTTTGAAAGCAAAACGACGCCACGGGGTTAAAAGCGAACTAACCCGCGTCGCAACTATGAAGTGACTGCCACGACATTCTTTTTTTTGAACGTGAGGTGAATTTGTTCTTAATCTACCCGAAATTTTATGAATAAAATCAACCTACGTTCTCCCACCTACATTTTCTTTATTAAAACTAAACAAATAGTCTTTGTGTACTTACTTTAGAAATATTGATCCCAATGTGTATAATCCCACAGATATGTAGAATGGAGCTACCATGAGCCCGAAGAAAGACAATATAATTTCGAAGGGGACCGTAATATTGTCGACTTTATTAAAGTAGCAGCGGAAGAAGGATTACACGTTATATTGAGACCTGGACCATATATCTGTGCCGAAAGAGATTTGGTAAGAATTAAATTAAAATAATACAGTTTTAGTTACATCACTCCTATATTTCCAAAAACATCTTTTTTTTATGCGGGCTAGTCAACCTGTTGGAAAATGGAACTCCGCTGTGATTTTGTTTCTATATAGATGATATATTCTATGATAAATTGTGTCGTGTCGCCCCGGCATAGAATAGGGTTACCCCATCTCTTCCCGTGGGTGTCGTAAAAGGCGACTTGAGGATCTGGGAGAAACTAGCAAGATAAGCAAGGAAGTTATAAGAGAACGGAGGAGATCTTGAGTTTTCGTATGGATAAACTTATTGGTCCATAGGAACGTTGATGTCAGGCCGACCATAAAAATGTTGCCAAATCTAGGTATGAGTATGGTCTATGATAAATTAGCGACTGTGCCGGGAACATCACTCAGATAAGAGCAAGAAGAAGAATTAGGATCGAAATTGTTGTTCGGTTTTCGCGATGTCGATTTGACAAAATTCATTGCTTCGCAATTAATATAGAAAAATTGAGATTTATTTCCAGCTTAATCTGTCCACCTTCTATTTTGATTTGTAGGTTTAAATGTTACTACTACGATTTTCTATTTAAATTGTATTTATTTTTAAGGGCGGGCTACCCTATTGGCTTCTTGGAAAATACCCCAACATCAAATTACGAAGCACAGATAAAGGTACTTAATAATTCTACATGAATTGTTTTGTTACTTCAAGAGCATCTTTAATTCCTCTATTTTAAGTTACTTCCAAATCGCATGATAACTGGGATCCAAGTCCTCACCAATGCTAAAACAATCTTATTATACACTATAGATAACTATTTTTATTAGCTGACTGTAAAAGTTTGAAATAATCTGTTTTATAAAAATAAGTAATAATTATGTTAATAAATAATTATACTGTTTATTTTCCAGATTTTATAGAAGAAAGCAGAATTTGGTTCGACAAATTGTTTGAGTATGTTAAACCATTGTTGTTTGGGAACGGAGGCCCTATAATTCTGGTTCAGGTAAGTTGCCTTTACTTTTTTTATAGTTGCACTCAAACCTTTTTTATCCGCAAATGGTCATCATCATAATACAGGTATAAGTTTTACAAACTGTCAACCTAAAGCAGGTATAAATTTACCCAAAAATCATTACTTATCATTGAAAAATCACTATTGGTAGTTTATGTTGTGCTTTGATCCTTTAGTCAACCAGTTAGGACAGAAACATAGTGTTTTACCTATAGATACACATTCATTTTCATTATACATTTGGGATGACAAAGGCAGTGCACTTTTTGAATGTTTCGCTAACTTTAAAAAAATATTTAAAAAAAAAAAAAAACTCGACTGCCGTTAAAACTGAAAAGTAAAAAACAAGAAGATACCTAAAAGTAAAGTAACCTTAAAATCGTTCGACGCATCTAGAAGCCTTAAAAAATGGTGGATGCAGTCGGGTGGGACTCCTTTTAAAGGTAAAATATAATAACACCAAATAGTGTTTCAAGTCCAACCCGACACCGTCCACCACTTTTTAAGGCTTCTAGATGCGTCGAACGATTTTTAAGGTTTCTTTACTTTTAGGTATCTTCTTGTTTTTTAGTTTTAACGGCAGCCGGGTTTTTATTTTTTTAAATATTTTTTATATTTAAATATTTTTTATGTCTTCAATATTATAATAGCTTTTGAGTTTTTCTGAGATGGCTATGAAGTAGGCAGGGATTCATATTAAAAAATAATTACAAAATCCGAAATCGTCGTCGCGTCTGGTGATACTGCGCTGGCGGTTTCTTGTCCTAGCGGATTAGCCTTGCTATTCATTATCCAAAGCGCGGCATTTCAAATTTTTAGTTAATTACTTATTGTAAACATAGTAATTGTTATTTATGTTATCTCTGACAAATGAAACATTCAAATTCCTTTAAAAGTATAAACTCGGCGTCAAAGTCAAATCGAAAAGTTTTTAATTAACGTTCCGTTGTCTTTGCGAAAATTACCTTCGTTACACAAAAATGCAGCGGCAATATAACTTTAGAATAATTACAAAATCTGCAAAAAAGTGACCATTAGAAAACACTTTTCATACGCGGATTGTTTTTGCATGCGAATATTGAATTCTTGTGCGAAAATTCAGAAATACCAAACCAGAGTTCGTGCTAAGCCATAAATTGAAGGAAGTAAAAAAAACCATTATTACGACAAGACAACCGAGCCGAAGCCGATTGACATATCTCTAGTCCTACTTTAACGACTTCCTGTAGTTTTAATAATTATTATATTTAAAATATCATCGCAAACCATATCAGTTAATATTAAAAGTCGTTAATTTACGAAAGAATAAAACATATCGTTTGAATAACCAATGTTGCGCGTTTTCCCGGTTTTTATGGTCAAGAGAAATCTTGCTTTATAGCGTTTTAAATCTTCATTTTTATTTATTTTTTATTTTAATGTACCCTATGTCACTCCCACGGTCATGACGAATCTAACGACGTATCGTTTATCTAAATCGGCCCAGTCGTTTAGACCCTACGACGGCACAAAAATAGGTCACATACATACATACATACACTCACGGCAAAAACATAACACTTCCTTTGGCAGTCGTGTAAAAATGCTCCCTCGCCGGGAGCATTCTCTTGTTATGTAACATTATTTCTTAATCTGAAAGCTGATTTATATTAGGTCAGTGACAGAAGTCAGTGCCTTAGAATTTTCGAGGTCAGTCACTGACTTGATCGAAATTGTTTCATGAATGAATGAATGAATAAATAAATTCTTTATTATACACACCAAATACAAATACATACAAAGAAAACAAACAAAACTTAAAAATAGGTGGCACAATGGGCGACCTTATCGCTTAAAGCGATCTATTCTAGGCAACCTTTGGATGGACCAGAAGTCAAGATAGGTGAAAGGTAGAGTGCTTACACAGGGAAAAGAAGAAGAAGATTAGAAGATTTCATCTAGAAGAAGTAAGTTTGCAGTGTACCAATATTCGATTCGTCTTAGTGGTTGCACCGGTCTACTAATCGGAACACGGACGAGTCCGCTTTGCGCTATTCTTTAGTTCGGTGAATGGTAACAAGCCGCGGCTGAAGCCTCTCACCGTTAAACCCCTTTTGGTCGCCTTTTACTACGGGCAGAAGATATTGTATTATTTTAGGCACCACGGGCTACATGGTCCAAACGGAATAAACCTACTTTTGTGCATTATAAAAAGTTTGTTTGAAATTCAGGTAGAAAATGAATACGGCAGTTACGGTAGCGATATGGAATACAAAGTGCAACTGAGAGACATTGTGTTGAAACACGTCGGTACTGATGCCCTACTGTACACGACCGATGGAAATTCTAAGTACTACTTCTCGAGAGGATTTGTTCCTGGGACACTCACCACGGTTGATTTTGGACCCACGAAAAAAAGTAAACAATCTGTTAATTTTGAAATATTATAATTTTAAATGATAGTGTGGATGGAGTTGTGTTTATTCAAAGACGACAATGGTACGTCTTTTAGTTCCAAAATTCAATGCCCACTTCCACCATGCGACCTCCTTGCGCAGCATGCCAATCAAATGCGTCAAGTGGGCTCAAGCAACAGGGTAAAATCTAAGAAACTCAGTAAGTGCATTAAGTTTTTTTCTTTGAAATCACGATTATGCAGAGATCGGAATTAGGTGAGTGAAAATACCTAAAGTTTGCGAGACATATATGGAGCTGTTACAACCAGTTAAACCGGTTTTGTATTTTACCTATTTAGTTTCGGTTTTTTTTTACATGTTCTTTACCTTTGAAACACAGAACTATAAACATTTACAAGCTGCTAATACAGTTCTAAATAAATTTTTGTTTTGTACTTTTCCAGTTAAAATTCGGTCTTTTAGTCCCAATTGTTCTTTGTCGGTCAAACACAGAATTTTATATATTTGCAAAATGCTAATGCGGTTTTAATTTCTTTTTTTGATGTGTATCTTAAGTTAAAAAGTTTTGCTACAGATTGATGCAAGGAAAACGAACATTTTCGCGTCTTTACGTAGTTTTGAAGTCGTTTTTTTTTTAATTATTAAACCTGCACTGCATCAAAAAATTAATTAAAAACATTTATTTCAATTGCAAGAACGTTGTGCGTAACCTACTTTCCACATTCAGAGTTAGGAACATGCAATAATATTAGTTTTTTCCTAGAAATGATAAATATTCTTCTAATGTTAAAAAAGGCTTTGTGTTCTTCGCAGTACAAAAGCCCACGCTAATCCATTGTTTAACAGGTAAAAATTCGTTCCAGTAAGAACAAAGACTTCTTTGTTTGTGATTGAAATAAATATTTTCTAATATTTTTTTTTTGCTTATATTTCATAGTAAACCCCTAAATACAGATCGATGCACGAAGGACGAACACTGTCACAGAATACCTAATAGTAACAAGTCGGAATTTAACTACGTTGAGGTCAAGTAAGCAGAGCAAGTAAAAACGGAGCGACGTCATTAAAGTGAACGCCGCGCTTACATGCGCGAAAATGTTCGTTTTCCTTGCATCAATCTGTAGCAAAACTTTTTAACTTAAGATACGAATCAAAAATTAAAACCACATGAGCATTTTGCAGATTTGTAAAATTCTGTGTTTGGCCGACAAGAACAATTGGGACTAAAAATCCGAATTTTAGCTGCAAAATACAAAACAAAAATTAATTTAGAACAGTATTAGCAGCTTGTAAATGTTTATAGTTCGGTATTTCAAAGGTAAGGAACATGTAAAACAAAAAAAAAACCAAAACCGGTTTACCTAAAGTGGTTGTAGCAGCTCCATATTATATCTCTGCAGAGATCATTGCAACTAAAAATGCAAACATTGCAACTAAAAAAATAGTAAACTCCGTGTACTTGGCATTGGTGCAAAGTCTTTTAATATACTGCATAACCAGTTGGTGTCCCTAAAACCACCCTCTTAAAACTTGAAAGAGCTCTAAGAGCGGAACTGAAGGTAAGCCGTCATCTTCCGTTTCTATTTCCCACCGAAGAACTGTATAAACTCACCAAGATCTTGACAGTGCGACAGCTATTCATTTTACACACAGTTATCCAACAACACACTCAGCTGGAATACAACACCGAAAGGCAACACAATGGCAGACGTAGTTACGCTGTTTGTAAAACTAAACAATTCAACTCTAAATTCAGTCACAAATTCTTACCGTTCTTGGGGGGATATCTGTATAATGAAATTAATAAAAATCTAAATATTTATAATCTTACCAGGTTGGAAAGCAAGCGTAAAGTTGGTGATTGGATTCATCAGCGTAACTATGATGACACAGAAAAGTTGCTCTTCGTAATGTCATAAGCATGATTCCCATCAAATCAAATCTGCAGTAAATAATTATAACAACAAAACCCTTGTTGAACAACTAAATACACTTATTTTTCCACCTTGACAGACATGTTACACAACCTTTAATTTACTTATATCTATTTACTTATATTATACATTCAAAATCAAATAACGAAATCGCTCATTCACTCATACACATAATCTATTCAACATCTATTCATCCTTCAAACAAACACCAAAAAAATAAAATACTAACATGCATGGATTCCTATATCTTATTCTTCTTTTCATTAATGTGTGATACATGTATATGCGTATACATGAATCTATAACTTCATTATTAATTTATGCAGACGATCATGTACAAACTTCAAATTCTCTCACAAATATTAATTTTATTATGTTATGTCCTGTTATATAAGTCATTCATCATATATGTTATGTATTGTATATTATATATTTTGCTCCTCTCATCTAGTATGTTATATTAACTATATAATACTTTAGTAGGTATATTGGTTTAGTCATCCACCTCCACTTTCATCATACTACGGTCCTGGATCAGAAAGGTGGATGCCTGGAGACCTGTAATACAGGTGATTTTATAAAAAATATCTCAGTTCAGGCTCCAGACTCCATAATAACAAATAAAAAACCACCTACCCTGTTTCATTTTGATTATATTTTATGAAGAACCATTAATGTTTAAACCTAAACCTAAGCTAAGTTAAGCACTAAATGTTATTCTGGAGAAATAAATAAAACTATTATTATTATTGGAATTAGGTGAGTGAAAATACCTAAAGTTTGCAGCTGTTAACTACGAACTGTGCACTGTTCTGTGCAGTTTAAGAGATCGGAATTAGGTGAGTGAAAATACCTAAAGTTTGCAGCGGGACATAATATGGAGCTGCTACAACCACTTAAGTTAAACCGGTTTTGGTTTTTTTTTGTTTTACATGTTCCTTACCTTTGAAATACCGAACTATAAACATTTACAAGCTGCTAATACAGTTCTAAATTCATTTTTGTTATGTACTTTTGCATTTAAAATTCGGATTTTTAGTCCCAATTGTTCTTGTCGGCCAAACACAGAATTTTACAAATTACAAACAAATTTTACAAATCTGCAAAATGCTCATGTAGTTTTAATTTTTGATTCGTATTTTAAGTTTTGCTACAGATTGATGCAAGGAAAACGAACATTTTCGCGCATGTAAGCGCGGCGTTCACTTTAATGACGTCGCTCCGTTTCTACTTGCCCTGCTTACTTAACCTCAACGTAGTTAAATTCCGACTTGTTACTATTAGGTATTCTGTGACAGTGTTCGTCCTTCGTGCATCGATCTGTATTCAGGGGTTTACTATGAAATATAAGCAAAAAAAATTTTTAGAAAATATTTATTTCAATCACAAACAAAGAAGTCTTTGTTCTTACTTGAACGAATTTTTACCTGTTAAACAATGGATTAGCGTGGGCTTTTTTACTGCTAAGAACACAAAGCCTTTTTTAACGTTGGAAGAATATTTATCATGTCTAGGAAAAAACTAATATTATTGCATGTTCCGAACTCTGAATGTGGAAAGTAGTTTACGCACAACGTTCTTGCAATTGAAATAAATGTTTTTAATTAATTTTTTGATGCAGTGCAGGTTTAATAATAAAAAAAACCGACTTCAAAACTATGTAAAGACGCGAAAATGTTCGTTTTCCTTGCATCAATCTGTAGCAAAACTTTTTAACTTAAGATACACATCAAAAAAAGAAATTAAAACCGCATTAGCATTTTGCAGATATATAAAATTTTGTGTTTGACCGACAAAGAACAATTGGGACTAAAAGACCGAATTATACATGGAAAAGTACAAAACAAAAATTTATTTAGAACTGTATTAGCAGCTTGTAAATGTTTATAGTTCGGTGTTTCAAAGGTAAAGAACATGTAAAAAAAAACCGAAACTAAATATGTAAAATACAAAACCGGTTTAACTGGTTGTAACAGCTCCATGTATGTCCCGCAAACTTTAGGTATTTTCATTCACCTAATTCCGATCTCTGCTGATTATGATACATCAGTATGACAAAAAAAAATATTTACAAAAATAAATGCTTGTTTCAAAATTCAATTCCCACTTCCACCATGCGACCTCCCCTTCCCTAGCGAAGCATGCCAAGCAAGTGCGCCAAGTAGGCTCAAGCGACAGGATTAAATCTAAAAAAGTCAGAAAGTGCTATAACTATAACTTTTATTATCATTATTACTATTACTTTACAAAATGACTTATTTTTGGGAGACAAATATTTTATTTAGTCAACTTTGATTCATTAAGTTTATTCTTTTAAATGACTATCGCTTTATTCGTTTTGGGAAACAATGAGAGTTGTCTTCTTCTTTGTCGCCAATATGACTTGTATTATGTCAAACATATTTATTACATCACATTTTTCTTCAATTAATTAATTGTCTAACGAAATATACAATTCAGAGACGTTAATGTAACATTAGAGAAGTATAGTTATACAGGGATTTGAATACCGTTTAACGTTATTGTGTTTTAAGCAGCGTTATCTGTGCAATAGCAAGATAAGGTTATTTATGAGAGAAAATACAAGATGTAACGGGCAAGCCCTTTTAAGCCGAAAGGCGGTTGTTCTAGACGTCTAGGCGAACAACTTTTGTTCTACGACTTTTGAAAATTCGAACTTTTTTTTTGAAAATTTTGAGGTTATATTTCACTGAAAAAACAGCTGCTTTCAAAAATAAAGGTAATTTAAGGTTTGATTGTAGTAGACCAAACTAAATGAAAGGACAACATAAGGTCAATGACCTGAAACTCTAAGAAACAGCTGATCTTCAAGTAAACTTTACACCTAAATTTTTCGAAAAGTACTTCGAATTACCAAAAGTCGTAGAACAAAAGTTGTTCGCCTAGACGTCTAGAACAATCCCCTTTCGGATTAAAAGGGCTTACCTGTTACACATTGTATATAAGAAAACTATATTACGCAAAGCTTTGCGTAAGTAAGTATAACGTCTATTGGTCTCAAGGATGGTTGGTGTTAGGCAGACGGCAGCCATGATACCCACATTGCCGACAACGGCTTTAAAAACATAGCCAAATCTAATTGCAGTAGGTCAATGAAGACTTAACCTATTGTGCCTACCCCAAAATATTCGAAATAATAGCAGGAAGAAGGAATGTAATATCTAAACTTTTAACAGGAGATGATACCTACTCGTTCTCCCTACAAACGTATAGTTTTTATGACATTTTTCGGCAGATATAGTTTTTATGGTGTCTACATATTTGCTCTTATGTCTTTATCCACGGAGGAAACAGTCGATTACTGTTGTATGGCGAAAGATTAGGTGTCCCCCCTTAATAAGCACCCATTTAAAAACCGGTGACCGGAAGGCCGGTGTTGTTCGTTTCTTCTGGAGCCACAATATATGCCGAAGCAGTAAGCACACGGCTCCTTGGCACCTTTTGTATATCTTTTTTAATTAAATATGTACATTATAATGTTTAATTTTGGTTATTGTTCTGTTCTTAGTACATAATGTTGTTGCTTTTTCTTTTGTATTATTTTCTCTCTATTCCCTATGTGTGTTTTGTTGTCTATAAAGGTTTTTCTATTCTATTCTGAAAGTCCGACGTTTCCAGATGCTAGCGAAGCGTTCAGCGACCTCCGTCGCTTCATGCCTAGCGGCCCACTAATGAACTCTGAGTTCTACCCCGGCTGGCTCACTCACTGGAAGGAAGAGTTCGCCCACACGTCCACGAACGACATTGTTAAGACGTTGAAGGACATGCTCGCTAACAAGATGAATTTTAATTTCTACATGTTCTTTGGTGGCTCTAACTTTGAGTATACGTCGGGTAAGATTTGTAGATAGTTATGTGCCCATTTTACAGCTTTTGCAAATGTTGTAATGAAAACGACTAGACCGATTTCGATAATTCTTTATGCGTTGTGTTTGTTATGATCGGCCCCTATGTTATCTATCCAGTGGACATCTGACACTGTAACCTGGTTATTACCGGTGATTACCGTATAAATTATCGTATAAAAACAAATTAACTCTCAAAAACCAAATATTTAGTCGTCTACTGTCACAACCACACCATTCGAAACATCATCTTGTACGTAATTGTTCACTCTGTGAGAAAATAGTATTATTCTCGATGTTTAGTCACCGTAACACAAGCTTAGTCGCATAACATAAAGCTAGATGACGCTGACGTTCACAGAATTTATTTACTTTTGAATTTTGTAGTTTTCTCTTCTGTTTTCGCGACTTTGCATTAAAATAAAACTCATTTTCCGGTTCTAACCGCGTTGTTTTTATTATTGTTTATATAACAATGCTGTTGTTACCGTGCCGTTCCTTCGTTTCAAAGAAGGAGTCCGAAAAGGCTCCGAAACGTAGGAACGGCATGGCATGGCAACAATACTGATAATAATAACAACGAGTTTTAAATCGGGTAATGAGTTTTATTTGAATTATGTTTCAGGTGCTAATTACGACGGGACCTATCAGCCTGACATCACTTCGTACGACTACGACGCACCTCTCACGGAAGCCGGAGATCCGACAGACAAATATTACGCCATTAGGGACGCAATCAAACAAGTAAAACATTTAAACATTGTATTACTCCCTAGCCAGCTTCCGCGGCTTCATCTGCGTAATTCACGATCCTGTGGAAATTTCTGAAAATTCTTTCTTGTCGGTTGTCTACATATTTTATAGAACAAATTTTCCGAATTTCATGTTTCTACTATTAACGGTTAAGGCTGTGTGTTGATCCCTCGGAGAGTCTGGGCAAAGCATTTTAACAATATACTAGCTGCGCCCCGCGGTTTCACCTGCTTAAGTCCCGATCCCGCAGGGTTTTCGGGCTCAAAAGTATCCTAACTTACTCGCCATCACTTAAACTATCGCTATGCAAATCGGTCAAAAAAAAAGTCTTTTATCACTTAGCCTATTCTCGGGCCTACTGAATATTCAGTATAATTTATCATATAAAATTTCATAAAAATCGATCAAGCCGTTTTAGAGTAGTATGAGAACAAAAACTGTGACACGAGAGTATATCTATACTTATAATAAAGGAAGAGAGGACAAAGAGTCTGTACTTGGAAGTAAATTTTAATAAAGTTGTCTAGGAAAAGTAGTAGTATAATTTTTTTTTAAATTCATTTCTGTCTGTCTATTTTTATGTTTGTTCCTTATACAATTAAAAACAACTCATCTGATTGGAAATCTGGTTTTAAATATTGGATAGTTCGATTTTCGAGGAACCTCGTAATATACTTTACATCGAAATTCAAATAGTAGAACCTTGGTAATGAACGAAAAAGTCAGCGATGCACTATTTCTACGCAGACGAAGTCGCGGATTTATATATAGCTAGTTTTATAAATAAGAGAAGATGTCGTTTGAAAAAGAAATTGAACTTATCCTATTAATATTATAAAGTGTAAGTTTGCGTGTATGTTTATTGCTCCTTCCAGTTTCATCGCAACCAGTTCAGTGTTTTTTGCGTACTTACTTAGTTTACACACATGCACTTTAAATCCTACTATTATTATAAAGCTGAAAGTTTGATGAGTATGGATGTATGTTTCACGTTAAAACGGCTAAACCGATTTCGATGAAACTTGGTATGTAGATAGCTAAACACCTAGACTAATACAGGGCACACACACATTTTTATACCGATATTCACGGAATCGCAACTTTCACGGGGGAAACCGGGCGACGAAAACAGAAAACTAGTCGTTTACATAAAAAAAAATGAAACGACACGATCAGTATGCCCTTTAAAGGAAAAGCATTACTATCCGTTCTGGATGCCTGACGCTAATTAGGAAGAAAATTAAATAATTTCTTGTTCCTAGTACAAAAAAGAAGATTTCGGCTCGGTCCCTCCACCGTCGAAGAAGGGCAACTATGGTACAGTCTCGGTCACACCCAGAATCAACTTATTGTCCGCCGAAGGTCGCCAACAGTTTGGGAAACAATACAAAGATGTTACAGGTAAGTCGGCTACAAATGTTTAGATTAGAAGGTTTTACCACATTTACTATGAGATTTTACACATCCTTTTATCTAAAGCTTGTTCATTCACCGGAAGAGATCGCCCATATGCGAGCCAATAAGCCAATTTACCTACAATTTTAGTTATACCTTTTTTCTATAATTTGCCTCAATTTGTGTTTTTAGTACATATACAGTTAATCTATCCATTTATAATAAAACACAATATTTACCGGGGTTTACTGGCGTTTTATTTAATACGGCATTATTACGAAACATATAAGTACGCGCCGAATAAAGAACCTCCTCCTTTTTTTAAAGTCGGTTAAAAGTACCGAGCTTTCACTAACTTTACAGTTAGCTTTTTCAAACTTGACTGAGATGTAATTTGTCTATTTTAAAATTCATGCATTTGTTCTTGTTTTATTATGCAAAATCGCGAAAACCTTAGACAAAACATACCAAACAAACCAAACACACAAACCAGACAAACCTTAGACATTAATTAGACATTTATGACATTAGACTTTAGACATTTATGTTTTGGAAATGCATTCAAAATCCCCGGATTTTTCAGATGATTTCTCAGGACTTTTCTCTTACTCCATGGTAACCCTACATTTGTTTCCCCGTTCTAGGTTCAGTTCTACCGACTTACGAATCTTTGAGACAAAGAGGAGGGCTACTCGTGTACGAGACAAACCTGCCGGAGTCGAGCGGTTTGTTGCAAATTACGAAACCTCGGGATCTGATCTTTGTATTTGTTGATGGGGTAAGAAATCACTGACCAAACTTACAGACAGGGAGTTACTCCCTTACTTATAAAAAATTATTTACACATAACTAAGTGATGTAACGTTTGTCTCTGTCTGTCAACTTTAAAACTTCATGTGACAGTAAATAATAATGCAGCGCATTAATTAGTGTTTATAAGTAAGGGGGGTATACTGTTTTATTACATAAGATAGGCTTCCATTTGATCTCATCTCACCTGATGGAAACCGACGATGAGATCGACGGTGTAACACTCTTGTCTAGAAGAAACCTAGACTTACTTTAGACTTAAAGACTCCAAAGTTCTATATATACCCTTTTACAAAAACTTGGATCAAAAGTATACCTTTTTTTTTTTTAACATATAAAACTCATATATTTGTTTTAAAGTGACTGCTCTTTGTTTACTTTTTCCGTAGATAAATGACAGTTCTATGTTTACATTTTTGATCTAAGTTACTGTAAAAGGATATAGTAGTGTGAAATATCGACACGGGCATGTAAGTTCTTTTAGAATCGATTCAAATCCTTCAATTGTTTTGTTACGTTCTCAACCGAGTTACCTACAAGTATACCAAGTTTCACCATAATCGGTTTAGTAATTTTGTATTGAAAAAAGAATATGTTACCAAATTTTCGAAGCGTAACACGGTAGATCGTTCAGTTTCTGCTACGACGACGTGACGTCCTGAAAAACTTTGTTTTATCAGTGAAAAGACATCAACGCGTGCCCAATTTTCATGACAAACAATATTGCATTTCAACACTCATCTAATGTTTCCTCGTCTTAGAATGCCTGAGCGTTAAGCTAAGTCTTAAGTGCATTTCCTATTGCGCGTTTTCACGTCCTATTTCCTGTATTTTTTACAGTTTTGCTTTTTTTTTTTTCTCTGAAAACTATTAACGACACGATCAGTACGCCCATTATCAAATGTCAGAAACAGCATGACTCTCCGTTCGTATGCTTGAACCGACCGTTTATGAGTCCGAACGAGTATGTTTAACATGACGTCTGTCTAAGCAATGAGATGGGACATGTGATTAACACATACACACCAACTCATCATCATCATCGGAGCAATATTCTCGGTTGTATTTCTCTCGGGAAGCCGGTGTCCACTCCACTTCGCACGATCTTCGGCATCCCGTGTAGTGAATCCATTTGTACACTAATTAATTACTATTACACACACCCATACAAACTTTCGCTCATCTTATATTACTTTATTATAAACAGGAACTAAAAGGAAAGATAAGTCGAATGGACAAAATATACTCTCTGCCGTTGATTTCAAAGAACGAGTCGGTTCTGTCATTAGTTGTGGAGAACCAAGGTCGGATCAATTACGGATCACAGTTACACGACTATAAGGTAGGTTCCTAGTATCACATAAATTAATTACCTTATTTACAGGGGCAAAGTACGTGACCTGTTAGCTGATTAGACCTGCTAGCTGATTACGTAACTCTGTTTAGTAACAAATCTCGATTAAAACAATTGAAATGAATGATTGGATATACTATTTGACAATTACAGTCGCTAGCTTTAATTGCAAAAAAATAAAATATAGTTTTTATTTCGAGTAACGAAGACTCATATAAACAGACAAATTTACAAATGAAAAATAAATACACATAATGAAATCATCTATATCTATACGTATAATAAATGAAGAGAGGACAAAAAGTCTGTACTTGGAAGAAAATAAAAAAAAAGTTGTCTAGAGGACTTAGGAAAAGTAGTAGAACAAAATTATATAATTATTAAAATACATGTCTGTCTGTCTATTCATCTGTCTGTTTCTTATAAAATTAAAAACTACTGATCCGATTGAAATCTGGTTTTCAATATTGGATAGTTCTATTTTCGAGGAACATCGTTGTAAAATACTTTACATCGAAATCCAATTAGTAGTACCAGAGTAATGAACAAAAAAGTCGGCTATAGATAGATAGATAGATTAACACTTTATTTGCACAATCAACAACAATTAAAATCAGTTTACATTAAAATTAATAAGTGATACAAATTACACAGAAAGCTTAAAAGTAAAAAGTTGTACAAATGGGCGACCTTATCGCTAAAAGCGATTTCTTCCAGGCAACCTTTGGATGGAGAAGGTCAGTTATGCACTATGAGGTCGGCTATGCACTATTTCTACGCAGACGAAGTCGCGGGTAACAACTAGTAGTAAATAAAGATATATAACTTTTCTTGAGTATACATACATACTGATGACGCCGACAGAATAGTACAATAAAAAAATAAGTACATTTTTAAGGAGCCGACATGTAAAATGTGGGAAGAGTTTTTTTCTTGTCTGCCCCATTAATTTAATAGTACCAGCGTTCCACGGTTTCGACCGCGTAAATTTCGATCCCGTGAGAATACCGGGATCAAAAGTAGCATATGTCACTCTTCGATAATGTAGCTTTCTATTGGTGAAATAATTTTTGAAACTGGTAAAGTACCTACACAGGGGAAATTAATCTCGATAAATTAAACTAACGTTTGTTACCATTACAGGGCATTCTTAGCAAAGTGATATACAACGGAAAAATGTTAAACGGAAAATGGACAATAACTGGCTATCCCCTAGAGAATGTGGAGTCCCCTATAAATATCGATGCAGTAGACGTAAAGATTCCATCTTTGTTCGAGGGACGGTTGACTTTACCTTCTAATGAGAAACCTATGGACACGTTTTTGGATACTACGGGATGGGGCAAGGTAAGTAACTAACACATTAAAAAAAACCTTTTAAAAACAGTCTTCTATTTTACAACGAATCGGGGTATATTTGAACATTGGTTATACATACATTCATTGATTATTATCTGGTAATTTGCACTTCAAATTGGTAATACAGTTTTACTTAATTAGAAACTACCCACAGTAAACTAGTACCTATGAGTTTTTAGTTTATCAATCAATCTTTGGTTTGGTTATTTATACATTCATTGGTAATAAATAAATATAAATAAATAGGTAATAAATAAATCCTGTGACGAACACACAGCGCACATCTAGCCCCATGGTAAGCTGCTAAGCTTGTGTTACGGTGACTAGACAACGGATATACTACTTATATTTATTAAATAAATAAAATTAAGTCGTAATACAGTTAAACATCTAAAAAGATTAAGCAAGTTCTGCAGTGGACGGATAAGAGATGAAATGATGAAACCTAATATGGATAAGGATTTTAAAAATAACCTCGAAACTTTCAAAACAAAATCGAATTTCCAAAAGTCGTAGAACAAAGGTTATTCGTTTTGATGTCATCAAAATAATCACCCTCTGTACAGTTTTGATTACAATCCCATAATATCCCTGTATAGAAAAATAAAATAAATACTCTACCTATTTATTATAGGTAGATATTGTTGGGGTTGTTGTTGTTAACTCTAATTGTTATTGTTTTCTGTTGGTGTTCAAGTTTGTACTCTTATGTTTTTTTTGTGTGAATTCGCGTGCTGCCTGGACAAATGTTTTTTTTTTTTGCATTCTTTCTCTAGCAGGTGGTGCCACTTTTAACCATTACAATATTCAGAACATAATAATTTAATTTTAAAATTGTTTTTGATACTTAATGCATCTCCTTGTAGTAATATTTCTAACCAAATACTTATTCCAAAATGGACGTGAGTTGTGGAAGTTAATATAAGAACGACGCTTGCAATTTTTTTTGTCGTTTTACTGAAAAAGCAATTACATATGTACACTAATCTAACAGCTACCTACTTAATTTTTTGTATCAGTTTAAAACCGTAGTCAATAATAGCCTTATTAATAAATGTGGAGTAAGGTCGGAATAGTGAGAACATGTTTTGTCTTTTTCCATGACAAGAACTTTCAAAGTTGTCGGACAAGCAGAAAGAAAAGGTGGAAAACTGACTCCGACACTTGCTCCGACCTTACTTCACGCTTATTGACAAATATGTATTTTTTCTTTTTGATTTATTTTAAAGTGTTTCCATACACTTGGAAGACTACTTTAAAAAATGTTTAAATCTGGATCTTGGGTGTTTCAAACATTTTAACCGAAGTTCTTATTCCAGGGTTATATCTGGATAAACGGTCACAATTTGGGCCGCTATTGGCCCCAGATTGGGCCACAGATAACTCTGTACGTTCCCGGAGTGTGGCTGAACTCAGGATCCGACGCGAACCTTCTACAAATACTTGAACTCAACAGACCTTCAAAGGGACTAACCGTGAACTTCATTGAACACGCCATATTGAACAGAACTACTCATAATAATCTTTGGAGATAATTCCTTTGTATCCTAGATCTTGAAAAATTGCCATTTTTTGCAATTTACGGAACGACGGTAAAATATAGTCAACTAGCTTCTGCCCGCGGCTTTGTCCTACGGGAAATAGGCTGTGCGTTGATTTATAGTAAAGCCGTCTGTCAGTCAGGACTCAGGACATTGAATTTTATATGTATAGATAATATTACTTAAAAACAAAATAATACACTATTTATCTACTTTTGTTATGTGTTTTATTTTAACTCTGCTAAGTTTTTAATTACTTATCTAAATAAAATAAATGGTTCCATATATGATAATTCTAAATCCTAATCTTTGTCTTACTACCGATTTGTGTTCATAATAATCACTCTTCATAATTTTATCTTTCATACATTTTCATTACTACGGAGCTCATAATACCTAACAGTCAGTGATCATATTTTTTTATGTATACATTATATAATATATCTATATCTATACTTATAATAAACGAAGAGAGAACCAAAAGTCTGTACTTACTTGGAAGTAAATAAAAAAAAAAGTTGTCTAGAGGACTTAGAAAAGTAGTAGAACAAAATTATTTAATTTTTAAAATTTATGTCTGTCTGTCTGTTTGTCTGTTTCTCTCTGTGTTCCTTATACAATCAAAAACTACTAATCCGATTGAAATCTGGTTTTCAATATTGGATATCGCCGCAGCGCTGCCTGCTTGTTGTCATGTTCTAACATTAACCTAACCTATCCTAGTCAGGGTGCTCCGCATAGTTTTCTGATACAAACTACAAGCAGTATTATGGATAAAAACACTATGATGTAGAAATTTATTACAACAATGTTATATTAGAATAAAACACATTTATGAATATTATAGTTATTTATCGGAATGATTATGAGTTTCGATCGTTAGTATAAACCAAGTATAAACAAATATACGCCCTTACTTATAAAAGCTAATTAATGCGCTGCATAACTTTGCATCGTTTGTCTTTTACTATCAGATGAAGTTTCAAAGTTGACAGACAGAGACAAACGTTACATAACTTAGTCATGTGTAAAAAATATTTTATAAGGGAGTAAATTAGAAAAAACGAAGTGTATAATTAGCGATATGATTATATTTTTTATGATTTTTTTTATGAAGAATGATCGATATATGACTTTAAATGGTATGAGAAATATTTTCGAACCTCCGATGATAGGAGTTCAAAAGTTTTGTAAGACAATGCGCACCTAAAATAAATAAATATTGCACGACACTACACACAGCGCAATCTAGCCCCTAACTATGAACTAGGCTTGTACCATGAGTACTAGACATTGCTTTTTTAAGCATAAATATTTGCACCCGGCGGGAATCGAACCCGCAACCTTCTGTTTTGCAAAACGCCATTCGTGAACTAAATAAAACCTTTAAAAAACCACTGAACCGATTGCAATTTTAATAACTCTGTATTCAAGGCATCTTTACATCGAAATTCAAACGTCTCGTCGTCGGCACGACCGACGACACAGGCAGGAAACCGCAGGCTGCAGCTTGTCCACAGATTTCGTTGTAAAATATTAAAGTTTAGGTACATAATATATACCTCAGCATAGTTATTATTAATTGCGATCCATTCGCGGAATACATCGAAAACGTGTTGTAAACTACATCTTGAGCGAAATAAAATACTGTTAACTCCGCCATGACTGAATAATACTGTTGTACTACTGTTTTATAATAGCTGTTAGATTTCCAAATAGATAAATAAATAAATAGTACACTTCATTCAACTTTCTAAGAAGTAGTAAAATATCTGATTTTCAGTGTTTTCACATTAGACAAATTACGATACCGACTACCTATTATTGACACGATATCGTCGGACCAGCAATTTCATACGATTCACTATAAATAAACGCTTTCACACTTAGCGAGACGTTTCCTTCAACGATACCGTGTTGAAGCCGTGTTGTATCATCCTGTCATCTGTGCACGATACTGTCGTCTTTAGTAAACAGTAATCTGGCTTGGCAAACTAAAGTACCTACTAAAATCGCCATAATGATGCCAGGCCAGGGACAGATTTTCTGAATCGCTTGCGCGACTTTGAGTAATTTATTTAGCTTTTTTTCTATTGAGTTTTATTCGATTTCGGTAATCACTTATCATTCTATGTGATCACACCACCGCAAGAAGTGGTCTCAATCACTCTGCGCTGGAGTCTGACATCAAACAAATATCAGCAGAAATCGAGCTATTTGAATTGCCCGAAGTGACACAAGAGATTCAAAAACAGAGCCTCAGCAACTGTTCCGATCACGATTTTGAATACAGGTAGGTACTTTCAATACATAGGTAAGTACATAATATAGTATATAAGATTCTTTCCGAAATACGATTCACGATACCGGTGTGTCGTGTCGATATCGGCTAATGTGGAAACGCTCATTTGTCAGGAATGAAATTAATAAACCAACCAACTTCAACTCATAATGGAAACTGCAGCTAAGTACTTAGCGAATATAAACTCATAAATATGGGATGTCGGAAATATATAGTTAATGATCCTTATTTTCTACCGCGTAAGTGCGAAAATAAAATTAGCAAACCACAAACCAGTTTCACAGCTTCACGTTCTGGCCCTTAAATGACCGACGAGCGAGATGTAAGTATAGTATTTACTATAGGTGCGACAGAGAAGGATCCAGGTAGGATTTGCTTGGTGTTAAGGCGTTGGGGACTTTAACCGAGGCATGGCAGTCGTCGTGCAGACTGCGACAGCATCGGACTGTTTCATTCCGAGCCATAAAGAAACACGTGGCCGGCTTCAAACCTACAAATGTGAGTTTAATTACGATAATTTAACATCATAAGAGTTATTTCTTCAACATTTTTCTATTAAAATAGATAAGACCACGTTTTTATTGATCAGTAGATAAACCCTTTAACTGATCTTAGTACTTTAAAACTTACAACAACGTAGTTAAACTTTAGCGTTACTTTTGTCTAAATTTACTTGACAATGTAATTGGGTAGTATTTATTATTTTGTAGTAAATACTTTACATTTTTTATTAAACAATTTATGTTTATTGGTTATGATTAATTGAGTATATATCTCCTTTCATTACTGTCAATATATGTAACCTACATTAAACAATCGAAACAATTAAGTATCATATTTATAGTTTCATGCAAATTGTAGGAAGTTTAAATAGCATGAAATTAAACCTTAAGATAAAATATTTTAAAACGGAATTGTGTAGGTACGCAATTAAGAAATTTTAAAGTAATTGCAATATTAAACATGTTTACAGTCTGTTTATACATACAAACAAATAATAACAAAGATAATACAAATAATAACGTAGATTCGTTGTTATTTTTTATTTCGTTCACCCCATGCACTAGAGTTTAATCTATCCATTGTAGCTCTAATACATGTATTATTAATTTTCTAATACTTACCTCTAATATTCTGTAATTATTTAAAATTGTTGAAAAAAAACTTATAAATGTTATTATTTATTTTATCTTGTACTAACGAGCTTAGATAATTAATACGAGTTGTCTTTGTATATATAGTGCTTATTACCACGGGTTTCATAAACATGACGGTTGACGATTTAAGTTGCGAAGTAGGAGCACCATGCAGCTTGGTGCTAGCAGATGGAACCGTGTTTCAAGGTCGCAGCTTTGGGGCTAAATTGCCCGTTGAGGGCGAAGTCGGTACGTAGCATATTATCCACTAGGTATTCCACATAGTGTCTATCTATAGCCTTTCTTTAGATAAGGTTAAAAATGTCATTATTATCCTCATTGAAATACAGCATTAACTAGTATAATTTTTCACTCGCTGCGCACCCCCTCGTAAAACGTCGGAGCGATGCACAGAAAAAAGAAGCGTGAGCATTAAATTTAAGAACACTAGATAAAACATTTTTTAACTAATCTAAACTAAACTAAACATAATACAGAAAGTTTCCTCTCAATCGGTACAATGGCTATTGTGTGATGCCACCCTGTCGGGAATTTCAGAAACGTTATTCTCACCTAGTAAGTTCATCGAAAGAAAATGTCGATGTATATGTATGTAAAGAAGAAGTACCTAATCTGTAGTGTAGGTAAAAACAAAATGTATCCATTCATTTGAAATGTTTGGTAAGGAGTTTTAGTCTTGAATTTAAAGTATAATAATAATTGAAAAACAGTGTACCTAGAACATCGATCAAAGTAGAAACAAAAGACTATCGTACACAGCTAATCCACGAACTGACCAGCGACCTTCTTTGATCGAATATTTCAGTTTTTCAAACTGGGATGGTGGGATACCCCGAGTCGTTGACGGATCCGTCATATCACGCCCAACTGTTGGTCCTCACGTATCCTCTCGTGGGCAACTACGGAGTACCAGACGAAAACGAACGAGATGAACATGGACTGCGTCAGTGAGTTTTCGACCTAAACCTAAACCGTATTCACAAACGACTCTATATGATGCGTGGACTCCACTTTTGTCACATTGTCACTGACGTTGATTGTCACTCACAAGAGTAAGTGAAGCGCTAAGCCAGGCATAGGGTCGTTTTTTAATACATTGAGAAACTACTGTCAGCTGTCACACATAACAATTGATATACAGGTGGTTCGAATCGAGTCGTATATGGGCTGCTGGTTTGATAGTCGGAGAAGTAAGCACCCGTGCTTGTCACTGGCGAGCGAAGAAGTCACTCGGTGCGTGGCTCGCCGCCAACGGAGTCCCAGGCCTCTGTGACGTCGACACCAGGGCTCTCACCTTCCGCCTTCGAGAGGGAGTCACACTCGGACGTTTAGTACAAGGAGTACCTCCATTCGGCCCTCTACCACCGTTATCAGATCCCAATACCAGGAATTTGGTAGCCGAAGTATCCACAAAGGTAAATCAATTCTTAATTATTAGTGCAGGATTGATTTTTAATACCTTTTGGTTGGAAAATAGTTTTTTTTTTAATTATGAAGTTTTGTTTCAGTGAATTTATAAGTTAAGATTGTGTGGCTTCCTTTTATTTAATTAACCATAGTATTCATAGTATTCGTAGATGACAATGAAATTATTGTTTTATATATGCTTTATAATATGGGGTCCTTAGGGGGTGATATGCGCAACATAAGAACCGCAACAAGTGCGTTTCTCTAGCCTCTACACCCCAACTCCACTCTCACCTTCACGCGGTAGGCCCTGTTAAGTTGAGCAACTATGTTGAAGATTGGGTAAAACCCCAGTGGGACGCATGGTCAACAAACAGAGAGAGATAGGGGGAGCTAACAGAGCGTCAAACGGTTTGTTAGCTTGGTGGTACTCAGGGAAGGAGTGCCATTCGAGGGATGGTAGCGGAGGAGTCTCAGGAGACCAACGGTAGCACCCAGAGTTACTGTCAACGGCAGCAGGCTGCAACACGTATAAAACGAGGTGAGATATACCGAAATTATATTTATTTATTGTTATTTATTAAATTGAAATATTGATGAACCCCATGTTTGTTTTATTTTCAGCTACGGTAACCGTGGACATAATTTACCATGTACACACAGCGGAACTGGAAGATGTTTTATGACATCTCAGAATCATGGTTTCGCCGTGGATCCTAATTCTTTACCCAGTGAATGGAAAATTCTATTCACTAACGAAAATGATCAAACCAATTGAGGAATCATTTATCCAACCAACAACAGATCCAATCCAACATACTTAGAATGTCTATTTGACGTATTCATAGACGCGGTAAAATCATTCAAACTCAAACAATCTTGCGTAATAGACGAAATAATAAATAAAAAACTGGAATTTGTACCCAGAATTCATGAAAGACCCAAAAAGGTACTGATTTTGGGATCTGGAGGTTTATCCATAGGACAAGCTGGTGAATTCGATTATTCTGGATCACAAGGTGTAAAAGCCATGCAAGAAGAAAAGATTCAAACAGTTCTCATCAATCTAAACATACAAATTGCAACTGTACAAACATCAAAAGGATTAGCAGACAAAGTATACTTTTTGCCTATAACGCCGGAATATGTAGAACAAGTTATCAAAGCCGAGAGACCAACTGGAGTTTTGTTAACATTTGGAGGTCAAACGGCTTTAAACTGTGGCGTAGAGTTACAAAAAGCTCATATTTTTGAAAAATATAATGTAACCGTCTTAGGAACTCCTATACAATCCATTGTAGATACAGAGGATAGAAAAATATTTGCAGAAAAAATTCATTCTATTGGGGGAAAGGTAGCTCCGAGTGCTGCAGTTACCTCAGTAGATGAAGCTTTGACAGCAGCCAAACATATTGGCTATCCAGTTATGGCTCGATCGGCGTTTTCTTTAGGAGGCTTAGGCTCAGGGTTTGCTAACAATGAAGAAGAACTTAGATTGCTAGCCCATCAAGCTTTATCTTATTCTGATCAATTAATTATTGACAAATCTTTAAAAGGATGGAAAGAAGTAGAATACGAAGTAGTCAGAGATGCGTATGACAATTGTATTACAGTTTGTAATATGGAAAATGTAGATCCTCTGGGTATTCATACAGGAGAATCCATAGTTGTTGCTCCGAGCCAAACTTTGTCTAACAGGGAATATTACATGCTAAGACACACTGCCATCAAAGTTATTAGACATTTTGGCATTGTTGGAGAATGTAACATTCAATACGCTCTCAATCCAAATTCAGAAGAATTTTATATTATTGAAGTAAATGCTCGACTTTCCAGAAGTTCTGCTTTAGCTAGTAAGGCAACAGGCTATCCATTAGCATACGTAGCGGCAAAGTTGGCTTTAGGAATTCCATTACCCGTTATCAAAAATTCTGTCACTGGAGTTACTACGGCATGCTTCGAACCTAGTTTAGATGATTGTGTAGTTAAAATCCCCAGATGGGACTTAGCCAAATTTAATCGAGTTAGTACGAAAATTGGAAGTTCAATAAAAAGTGTTGGCGAAGTCATGTCCATTGGAAGAAATTTCGAAGAAGCTTTTCAAAAGGCTTTGCGAATGGTTGATGAGAATGTAAATGGGTTTGAACCATACGTTAAAAATGTCAATGAAAATGAATTAAGAGAACCAACAGACAAACGAATGTTTGTTTTAGCCGCTGCTTTAAAACAAGACTATACAGTAAATAAATTATACGAAATGACCAAAATTGATAAATGGTTTTTAGAAAAGTTTAAGAAAATTATAGACTACTACAAAGTTTTAGAAACTACAAACAGCGGATCGATCACTGCAAATATTCTTAAGAATGCTAAAAAGATTGGCTTTTCAGATAAACAAATAGCGGCAGCTATAAAAAGCACAGAAGTCGCTGTACGTAAATTACGAAAAGATTATGATATAACGCCGTTTGTAAAGCAAATTGATACTGTTGCCGCTGAATGGCCTGCGTCAACAAATTACCTTTACCTGACGTACAACGGTAGCACACATGACTTAGAATTTTCAGGAGAATTCACTATGGTGTTAGGGTCTGGTGTTTACAGAATCGGCAGTTCTGTAGAATTTGATTGGTGTGCTGTCGGATGCTTAAGAGAACTTAGGAATCAAGGAAAGAAAACTATAATGGTTAATTACAACCCTGAAACCGTCAGTACTGATTATGATATGAGCGACAGATTATATTTTGAAGAAATTTCTTTTGAAGTGGTCATGGACATTTACAATATAGAACATCCGAATGGGGTAATATTATCAATGGGTGGACAATTACCTAATAACATTGCAATGGATTTACATCGACAACAGGCAGTTATCTTGGGAACATCACCCGATATGATTGATAACGCTGAAAATAGGTTTAAATTTTCGAGAATGTTAGACAGAAACTGACCGACCTTGAATCGGCTGTTAATTTTTGCGAGGAGGTTGGCTACCCTTGTCTAGTACGTCCGTCATATGTTCTCAGTGGTGCTGCTATGAATGTTGCTTATTCACATCAAGATTTAGAAGCATATTTAAAATCTGCAAGCAAAGTTAGTAAGGAACATCCAGTTGTGATATCAAAGTTCATTATGGATGCTAAAGAAATAGATGTAGATGTTGTAGCTGGTGATGGGGTAATATATTGTATGGCTGTTTCTGAGCACGTTGAGAATGCTGGTGTCCATTCAGGAGATGCCACTCTCGTAACCCCGCCTCAAGACATAAACCAGGAAACATTAGAAAAAATTAAAGAAATTTCCAGCATAATCGCTGAAACTCTTGATGTTACAGGTCCTTTCAATATGCAATTGATTGCGTAAGACAATGAATTAAAAGTTATAGAGTGCAACGTAAGAGTTTCCAGATCCTTTCCATTTGTATCAAAAACACTTGATCATGACTTTGTTGCCACAGCCACAAAAGTAATTTTGGGGCTTCCAATAGAACCAGTAAATGTAATGGCTGGTTGTGGCAAAGTGGGTGTTAAGGTACCTCAGTTTTCATTTTCAAGACTGGCTGGAGCAGATGTAACACTAGGTGTAGAGATGGCGTCCACAGGAGAAGTGGCATGCTTTGGGGAAAATCGTTATGAAGCATATTTAAAATCTATGATGAGCACAGGATTTAGAATACCCAAAAAAGCAATTCTTTTATCTGTTGGAACGTTTAAGGTATACATCTATAAATTTGTATTTGGTTTAAAGCAGCACTCTGAGCTGTAAATTAAATAAATATTTCTTTTTAGCACAAAATGGAACTTTTACCGAGCGTTCGAATACTGCAAAAGATGGGCTATAAATTATATGCTAGCATGGGAACTGGAGATTTCTACGCAGAACATGGTATCGATGTATGTATCTTGTTTCTTATGTCTAACAGTAGCGTAGTACAAAAGCATAGACTATTTTGATGATGTGCATATTTTTTTACCAGATTGAGAGCGTACAGTGGACATTTGACCATATTGGAGATCCTGAGGATGACAGATCCGACTGCGAGCTAATGCATTTGGCAGATTTTATGGCAAGAAAACAGTTGGATTTGGTTATCAACTTACCGATGCGTGGTGGTGCTCGCCGTGTCTCCTCGTTTACTACCCATGGATATAGAACACGACGTATGGCAGTTGATTATGCAGTCCCATTGGCCACTGATGTTAAATGTGCTAAAAGTCTAGTTCAGGTAAACTTCATAACAATCCAAATGTTTTACGAAACTTTTTAAATTCAAATTAACGAGAATTTGATTATTTTCTATTTGATTTACTGACTTAACTTCATTTTTCTACGCTTGCAGGCAATGATGCGATGTGGTGGTATCCCACACATGAAGACACATACTGATTGTATGACGTCCAGAAATATAATTAAATTACCAGGTTTCATAGATGTTCATGTTCATGTACGTGAACCAGGTGCTACTTATAAAGAAGATTATGACACATGTACCGCGGCTGCACTTGCTGGTGGCATAACAATGATATGTGCGATGCCAAATACAAACCCACCTGTTGTTGATCGGACAGCATATGATTACACTTCTGCTTTAGCACGAGTTAGTGCTAGATGCGACTATGCCCTTTACGTCGGAGCCTCATCTACAAATTATGATACCGCAGCTGAACTTGCTCCTCAAGCTGCAGCATTGAAAATGTATTTGAATGAAACGTTCACAACTTTAAAATTAGATGACATGACAATTTGGCAAAAACATCTTCAAAATTGGCCAAAGAAATATAAAAAAATTGGTGCAATTATTTTAATGGCATCTTTATTAGATCATCCAATTCACATCTGTCATGTGGCACGTAAAGAAGAAATCTCTATTATCAAAGCTGCCAAAGAAAGAGGTTTAAAAGTAACTTGCGAAGTTTGCCCGCATCACGTATTTTTAAGTACAGATGATATGGAACGTATAGGGTTTGGTCGAGCAGATGTACGCCCTGTATTGTGTAGTCCTGAAGACCAAGCCGAACTTTGGAAAAATATTGACATCATTGATATTTTGCCACTGATCATGCTCCACATTCAGTGCAAGAAAAAAATTCCGAAAAACCTCCTCCAGGATTCCCCGGACTTGAAACTGTCCTGCCCCTCTTACTTAATGCTGTTCATGAAGGACGTTTGACAATTGAAGATCTTATAAACAAATTCCATAGAAATCCGCGAAAAATATTTAATTTACCAGAACAACCCAATACTTATATCGAAGTAGATATGGACTACGAATGGACTATCCCAGATGCAATGGAATTTTCCAAATCCAAATGGACTCCATTTTCTGGTATGAACGTACGTGGTACAATCCATCGTGTTACTTTACGAGGCGAAATAGCATACGTTGAAGGTCAAATTCTTGTTCCACCAGGATTTGGCCAAAATGTTCGAGATTGGCCAACTCCTAAAAAACAGTCTATCCCCACGTTTGCTATTGAGAAAGTAGAAAAAGAATTAAGCAGGCCTAACTCAGCTTTAGATATGCACAATTTGGCAGAATTGAGTAAACTGAGTGACTTTGAATTAGATCAAATTGAACCCAGTAAGCCCGAAGGCTTAACCAAACCAAACGTTCACTTCAGTGAAATTGCGGTATTAAGAAGTATATCTCCTTTACCTACTCAAAGTATAAGACAAAGATGTGACAGCCCTTCGAATAACATTACATCCCAACCACCTGTTTCTCATCGACAACGCTGTGACCTGTTCGGTAAAAGTATACTGACAGTTGATTCGTTTAGTAAAGAAACACTTGATGATATATTTAATTTGGCCCAATTCATGAAAACTAGCGTCAGTAAAGGTCGTTACTTAGATGATATTCTACGCGGGAAAGTTATGTCATCAATATTTTATGAAGTTAGTACACGCACTAGTTGCAGTTTTGCTGCTGCTATGCAGAGATTAGGCGGTTCAGTCATACATACTGATGCTACAAGCTCTTCTGCCAAGAAAGGAGAAACTTTGGAGGATAGTGTACCAGTCATGGCTAGTTATTCTGATGTAGTTGTGCTTAGGCACCCTGAACCTGGTGCAGTTGCAGTAAGTAACTAATTATTGAATATCATTTCAAACTTTATTTATGAACTAGTTACGCCCCGCGGATTCACCCGCAGAAGTGAAAACGCGTTAACCCGGGCGCGGGCGGCCGAGCGGTTCTCGAGCTGTTGCTCTTTTTCGTTCATTACTCGGGTTCTACTAATTGGATTTCGATGCAAAGTATACCACGACGTTCCTCCGAAATAGAACTAATATTATATATCTAATATTGAAAACCAGATTTCAATCGGATAAGGAAGAGAAGAGATGAGAAAAGATAGAGAAACAGACAGACATGAATTTTAAAAATTATATAATTTTGTTCTACTACTTTTTCTAAGTCCTCTAGGCAACTTTTTTTTTCATTTACTTCCAAGTACAGAAAGTAGTATTCTTCTTTTGAATTGGGTGTTTTATTTGTTTCAGCGAGCTTCACGTCAATGTCGTAAACCAATCATCAACGCCGGTGATGGGATCGGCGAACATCCAACGCAAGCATTATTAGATGTATTTACTATTCGAGAAGAAATCGGTACTGTGAATGGACTTACTATAACAATGGTTGGAGATCTTAAAAACGGACGCACAGTGCATTCTTTAGCCAGGCTGTTAACTTTGTATCAAGTTCAACTTCAGTATGTTAGTCCTCCGGGATTAGGCATGCCTAAACACATTACAGACTATGTTGCGTCAAAAGGAATAACTCAAAGAATATACGAACGTCTTGAAGATGTATTGTCAGAAACTCACGTACTTTATATGACAAGAATACAACGAGAAAGATTCCAAAGTCAAGAAGATTATGAAAAGGTAGGTTTTATTGATTTATGGCAAAGATATTTGTAAATACGGACTAATGAAAATATACATAGGTACTTTGATATAATTTATTCCAAAATAATATTTTGTTTTAGGCTCGAGGCTTGCTGGTGGTGACACCACAGTTGATGACACGCGCGCGAAAACGTATGGTGGTAATGCATCCATTGCCACGTGTAGACGCCCGAGTTCGACTCCGACCCTCGCGCAGCCTACTTCAGACAGGCAGAGTACGGCATGTACGTCAGGATGGCACTACTTGCCATGGTTGCAGGTGTCAATCCTACTATATGATTAGGATGCAAGCCGATTTATTGAAAAAGTATAAGTACCTACTTTAAGATATTGTTAACTATACTAGACAAAATTAGCTGTTATTATTACGACTAAAAGTAGATACTTAGATATGGTACAATATTTTTATGTATTATATAACTTTGAAATTACATTCCTATAGGGATAACAATATTATTCATAAATAACTACATCTTAAAATAAAATGTATACATTTAAAAATTACTTTATTGATTACCTATATAGACCTACTTACTTACCTACGACTGACTTATCATTCAGATATCGAGATTCAATTTTTTGTAAGTACAAATCGCGAAAACGTATGGTGGTATGGTAATGCATCCATTGCCACGTGTAGACGAGATATCGCCCGAGTTCGACTCCGACCCTCGCGCAGCCTACTTCAGGCAGGCAGAGTACGGCATGTACGTCAGGATGGCACTACTTGCCATGGTTGCAGGTGTCAATCCTACTATATGATCAGGATGCAAGCCGATTTATTGAAAAAGTATAAAGTACCTACTTTAAGATATTGTTAACTATACTAGACAAAATTAGCTGTTATTATAACGACTAAAAGTAGATACTTAGATATGGTACAATATTTTTATGTATTATATAACTTTGCAATTACATTCCTATAGGAATAACAATATTATTCATAAATATCTACATCTTAAAATAAAATGTATACATTTAAAAATTACTTTATTGATTACCTTACCTATATAGACCTACTTACTTACCTACGACTGACTTATCATTCAGATATCGAGATTCAATTTTTCGTAAGTACTTAAATACATTAGTTAGGCGTTTAGTGGTAAAATAAAATATACCTACAATATAAGTAAAATACTAGGTTACTATTTACATATGTCTTTGTAAATAAACATAGATTAAGATTTATGTCGTTTTCATTTATAAATTGACGTATCGATGACCTCAAATAGCTTACGATAGATACCTATATTACAATAGTGTTTTTATCACAAAACTTATAATATTTTCTACAAAAATAATCACAAATGTTCGTACTTAAAAATATACCACTTTATAATTGTCCGTATTTATGCAAAAAGGAACCACTCAGCAAAACACACTTCTGGAGAAATCAAAGGTTTTACAAAAACTTGTGCAGGTCTGTTATATGAAGCAAAATGACTATTTATTTTATTTATATTTATCGATTAATTACTAATATAATTATGTAGAAGTAATTTTGCTTTGGATACTGTTTAACTTTCTTTAATTATGAAAATGTGCATGTGGTTCCTTTAAGCATTTACTTATCGACAGGTATTCATAAATACAAAAAAGAACCATAGCCCATGGGTTTACTGAATGAAATAAAACCATGAATTTTTATTAACGTACTAAATCTTTAATTTACATAAATCATAATATATGAAAATTTTCTAAGACTTCTAAGCGATCTGACGAAGTTAAAATGTGACTTGAAGGTGAAGAACGGTCCAGAATCTCCGACGTACCTGGTACTTCGCTATCTTCTGCTGTAATAAAATTTATTTTTAGTATTTGGTGTTATAGCAGCAACAGCTATACATCATTTGTGAAAATATTAGCTGTCTAGTTATCACGGTTCAGGAGATACAGCCTGGTGATACGTATCAGAGTTTTAAAAAAAAGGTCAGAGTTTTAGTTTAGTAAAAGTAGTAACAGGCTTAAAAAATGTGGGTACTAAACCCTAAAGTCATACTTAATACTGTGAAATGCTAACCTAAATAATTTTATGCAAAATCGTGAAAACCTTAGACAAAATTACTAAATAATTTTATCAAACTTGTATTTAAAGCATCGCATCGTAGTGTTCATATCCCAGCTTGACTGGTCGTTCGTAACCGATCACCCAAGTTAAGCAACGTCAGGCGCAGTCAGCCCTAGGATGGGTGACTGCATATTAGCAATTCAATCAAGCTCTTCCATGCTTATAAGGGCACGTTAAGCCTTCAGTCCTGGGTAGTCAGTCAGTCCTTAAGCCATGTGGAAAACCCTGTCTCTGGGCGGTCTAGGTTAAAGGCACATAACCCGCCTGACAACATCACATAAAAGAACTATAGTTTCTTAAAAGAAGAGTATCTAATTAGTTGCATCGCTCAAAGTTCGTGTATAGAATGTTTGCAAAATCTTTTGAAATTACTCCAAAATCGAAAACTAATAAAATATGGATAAAGCGTCTATCTTATCATCGTACATCTCACATTCATTAGGTATTATGTTATTGAATACTAGCTGCGCCCCGCGTAAGTCTTTTTCCCGCGGGAATATCAGGATAAAAAGTAGCCTATGTGTTATTTTCGGTATCCAGCTACCTATATTCCAAGTTTCATCGCAATCGGTTCTGTAGTTTTTGCGTGAAAGAGTAACAAACTCACATACATACCATACATACATACATACAAACAAGATAAAAAAAAGCAAGAAGTAAGATATTAAATGAAACTATTTACCTGTTGTATCTTCATTATTATCCTCAGTGTTTATATCCAATGCTTTATTTACTAATTGCATGTCTCTTCTTAACATTTCTTTGGAAGAAATTAACAAAAAATGAAATTTTCTTCGCGGAGAAAAAATCGGTGGTCACGCATTCATTTTTTTTTTTTTTTGTATGGCTATTGCTGACGTTAAGACGCAATTCTGCCAATGTCATTTTGATACAAAAAGAGACAACACAAATAAGGGAGTCTTGGCGGGAACTCGTTGAGGAGATGTGGTGCTAAATTTTCATTTTTGTGAAACCTAGTTCATATATGCGTGCAAATTGTTTAATTTCGGGGGCATATTAATCAATTTAGTTTCGTGAAGGTGTACAAGTGGAATGAAAGTGAAAATCGGTGCAAAACATTGACTTAGTGTTGTCTCCAAGGCTCCGTGAAGATTGTTTGTAAATGGCCGCCGTGTTTACAAATGATTCCCTAGACTTGACTTTAACTATGACGACTTGACTGTTTCGATGCAAATAACTTGCATAATATAGTAAAATACATGACACTGGCTAATTTCCTAATGGCCATAATCGGTTCACAACCGATAAGAAATAAAATAATAACACAAATAAGATACATAAATACGAAGTAATATTATAGGTATAAGGTATACATGTATAAATATGTTGGTTTATAGTTTTATTTTGTTAGTAATAATATACCTGGCTAGAAAATAAACAAACCGAGTAAAAACGAGTGAAAGAAGTACTTTAACAGAGGAGGGACGAGGAATATCCTCAGGAAGGGAGTCATAAAATGAAAATAGTTGTAAATAGCATACGCTGCGAATTGAGAACCTCCTTCTTTTTTTGCAAGTCGGTTAATAAAATAGAGTTGATCTAATGAATTGAGTTAAATCAAGTAGGTAAGCACATGACTTGAGATACTTAACCGCTTACGCATTAGTTATTTATTACTAGCTGCGCCCCGCGGTTTCACCCGCGCAAGTCGCGATCCCGCTTTGTTCGAACACCTACCTACCGCAATGCAATAATCCACACTTAAACGGTCGGTCGTAAAAGTTACTGCGGTAGGTAGGTGAAGTAAGTTAAAGTTTGTATTTCGTCAGTAAGTGACGATGACGATGACGAAGGATGACGATGACGATGGATGACGATGATGATGATGATGCCACTCTACATCACTTATCCTACCCCTGTGTCGATTTTCATTCATTGAATGGTTATCACCCGCGTAAGTCCCGATCCTGCGGGATTTTCGGGATCAAAAGTAACCTATGTTACTCTCTATCACTTAAACTATCACTATGCAAATTTTCATCTAATAAATAGTTATCACCTGCGTAAGTCCCGATCCCGCGGGATTTTCGGGATCAAAAGTATCCTATGATATTCTCCATCATTTAAACTATCCCTATGCAAATTTCCATCCATTAATATTATCACCCGCTTAAGTCCCGATCCCGCGGGATTTTCGGGATCAAAAGTATCCTATGATATTCTCCATCATTTAAACTATCCCTATGCAAATTTCCATCCATTAATATTATCACCCGCTTAAGTCCCGATCCCGCGGGATTTTCGGGATTAAAAGGATCCTATGTTACTCTCTATCACTTAAACTATCCCTATGCAAATTTTCATCTAAGAAATAGTTATCACCTGCGTAAGTCCCGATCCCGCGGGATTTTCGGGATCAAAAGTATCCTATGTTACTCTCCATCATTTAAACTATCCCTATGCAAATTTTCATCTAATAAATATTATCACCCGCGTAAGTCCCGATCCCGCGGGATTTTCGGGATCAAAAGTATCCTATGTTACTCTCCATCATTTAAACTATCCCTATGCAAATTTTCATCCAAATCGGTCGAGCCGTTTGACCGTGAAGAGGGAACAAACAAACAATCAGATTTTCGGATTTATAATATTATATAATATTATATTAGTAGGATAAACGAAAAATATAGCGTAAATAGTTGCAGATACAGATGTTGCCCCAGTTGTTTCTGTGTACCAACTTTCAAACTCCTTGTCACGGTAAAAGATAAACAGTAATTAAGAACTTGTTTATTTCTGAATCATCGTTGAATAGATAAGGAAGGGAAATTATCGCTTAGGCACCTGTGTAAATTGACGCCTAATGATAATCAACGGATTTTTATTCTTAAGAATTCTAGGTTCCAATAAGTTTTTGTTGTTTGTTCATAAGGATTTCGAATTGAATCGAATAAAGCTGCAGAGTGCTAATCGCACGATAACGATACAAGGGGATGACTTCATGTTGAATGGAGAGCCACTACACATAATGTCAGGATCAGTAGGTACATTACTTCAGGCTACCGGCTGCGTATTGGCGTGATCGATTACGAAAGCTGAAAGCGTGTGGATTAAATTCTGTCGCTACGTAAGATGAATTTTAATTACCTATATTTTAATCGGTTACGTCTACAACGTGTATTTATACTATATGTTGGGGGTTATCTCCGAAACCACTAAACTTATTTTGATTGCATCTTTGGAAGTAACATGGGTCACATTTTATCCTGATACTTTCACGGGTCTGAAACCGTGGGGCACAGCTTGATAAATAAGAAAGAAACAATTTTCTTTCAATAATAATATGAGGATTTGAGTACTTTACTACTACAGAGTCAGTCTAGTCTAGAGGTAACCCACACATTTAGAAGGGTTTATATGAAGCTTTAGTTTAATACTGTGGGTAGTAAAATTAGTAAAGTCTTGCTAAAATTAGCAAATGTTATAAATATCATGTTCGTGAACTTAGCAGAGCATTGTCTAGCAGATCAAAAAATAATGTGAGTTCTATTCGCATGCAGCCGAGTTCTATAGTTCCTAAAACTTTTTAAAAATAGTTCCGGCGTTTAAGCCTTAGAAAAGTCAATTGAAAAAATGCTCTGCTAACTTCGCGGTTTATTTCAGCAGAGCATAATATTATTTGATTTCTATATAAATACGGCATAGTTCCACAGTTCCTGATACTTTTTAGAAATAGTTCTGGTCTTTTAAATGAATTAAACTAACATTCAAGTCTCAGCAGAGCATAACATGATGTCATCCAAGTAAACGAAAAAATCTAAAGTCGTCATTTCGAATTCGAAGTATGGGAGAGGCTAGAACTCATTCTTTTTTAGTAGATCTAGCTCAGTTTTACCCCTTACAATTCGATTTGAGTCCAGAACTCACATAAAAGTGTCAGCAGAGCATACCTGAAAATCCAAGTAACGAAAAATTCTAGTGTTTTAATTTCAAATTCAAAGTACGGGAGAGGCCAGAACTCATTCAATCTTAGTAGTTCTAGATCAGTACTACCCGTTAAAACTTGATTTAAGTCCAGAACTTCCATAAAAGTGTCAGCAGAGCATACCTGAAAATCCAACTACCGAAAAATTCTAATGTTGTCAATTTCAGTACAAAGTATGGGAGAACCTAGAACTCATTGATTTTGTGTAGATCTAGATCAGCACTACCCATTACAACTTGATTTGAGTCTAGAACTCTCATAAAAGTGTCAGCAGAGCATACCTGAAAATCCAAGTCTCCGCAGAGCATAACATGATGTCATCCACGTAAACGAAAAATTCTAATGTTGCCATTTTAAGTTCAAAGTATGGGAGAGGGTAGAACTCATGCAATCTTAGTAGTTCTAGATCAGTACTACCCGTTAAAACTTGATTTAAGTCCAGAACTCCCATAAAAGTGTCAGCAGAGCATACCTGAAAATCCAACTGGATTTTCAGGTATGCTCTGCTGACACTTTTATGAGAGTTCTGGACTCAAATCAAGTTGTAATGGGTAGTGCTAATCTAGATCTACACAAAATCAATGAGTTCTAGGTTCTCCCATACTTTGTATTGAAATTGACAACATTAGAATTTTTCGGTAGTTGGATTTTCAGGTATGCTCTGCTGACACTTTTATGGGAGTTCTAGACTTAAATCAAGTTGTAACGGGTAGTACTTATCAAGAACTACTAAGATTGAATGAGTTCTGGCCTCTCCCTTACTTTGAATTTGAAATTAAAACACTAGAATTTTTCGTTACTTGGATTTTCAGGTATGCTCTGCTGACACTTTTATGAGAGTTCTGGACTCAAATTAAAATGTAATGGGTAGTGCTGATCTAGATCTACACAAAATCAACGAGTTCTAGGTTCTCCCATACTTTGTATTGAAATTGACAACATTAGAATTTTTCGGTAGTTGGATTTTCAGGTATGCTCTACTGACACTTTTATGGGAGTTCTGAACTCAAATCAAGTTGTAATGGGTAGTGCTCATCTAGGTCTACACAAAATGAATGAGTTCTAGGTTCTCCCATACTTTGTATTGAAATTGACAACATTAGAATTTTTCGGTAGTTGGATTTTCAGGTATGCTCTGCTGACACTTTTATGAGAGTTCTGGACTCAAATCAAGTTGTACTGGGTAGTGCTCATCTAGGTCTACACAAAATAAATGAGTTCTAAGTTCTCTCATACTTTGAATTTACAATGACAACATTAGAATTTTTCGGTAGTTGGATTTTCAGGTATGCTCTGCTGACACTTTTATGGGAGTTCTAGACTTAAATCAAGTTGTAACGGGTAGTACTGATCTAGAACTACTAAGATTAAATGAGTTCTAGCCTCTCCCGTACTTTGAATTTGAAATTAAAACACTAGAACTTTTCGTTACTTGGATTTTCAGGTATGCTCTGCTGACACTTTTATGGGAGTTCTGGACTTAAATCAAGTTTTAACGGGTAGTACTGATCTAGAACTACTAAGATTGCATGAGTTCTACCCTCTCCCATACTTTGAACTTAAAATGGCAACATTAGAATTTTTCGCTTACTTGGATGACATCATGTTATGCTCTGTGGAGACTTGGATTTTCAGGTATGCTCTGCTGACACTTTTATGAGAGTTCTGGACTTAAATCAAGTTGTAATGGGTAGTGCTCATCTAGGTCTACACAAAATGAATGAGTTCTAGGTTCTCCCATACTTTGTATTGAAATTGACAACATTAGAATTTTTCGGTAGTTGGATTTTCAGGTATGCTCTGCTGACACTTTTATGAGATTTCTGGACTCAAATCAAGTTGTAATGGGTAGTGCTAATCTAGATCTACACAAAATCAATGAGTTCTAGGTTCTCCCATACTTTGTATTGAAATTGACAACATTAGAATTTTTCGGTAGTTGGGTTTTCAGGTATGCTCTGCTGACACTTTTATGGGAGTTCTGAACTCAAATCAAGTTGTAATAGGTAGTGCTCATCTAGGTCTACATAAAATGAATGAGTTCTAGGTTCTCCCATACTTTGTATTGAAATTGACAACATTAGAATTTTTCGGTAGTTGGATTTTCAGGTATGCTCTGCTGACACTTTTATGAGAGTTCTGGACTCAAATCAAGTAGTAATGGGTAGTACTGATCTAGAACTACTAAGATTGAATGAGTTCTGGCCTCTCCCGTACTTTGAATTTGAAATTAAAACACTAGAATTTTTCGTTACTTGGATTTTCAGGTATGCTCTGCTGACACTTTTATGAGATTTCTGGACTCAAATCAAGTTGTAATGGGTAGTGCTAATCTAGATCTACACAAAATCAATGAGTTCTAGGTTCTCCCATACTTTGTATTGAAATTGACAACATTAGAGTTTTTCGGTAGTTGGGTTTTCAGGTATGCTCTGCTGACACTTTTATGGGAGTTCTGAACTCAAATCAAGTTGTAATAGGTAGTGCTCATCTAGGTCTACATAAAATGAATGAGTTCTAGGTTCTCCCATACTTTGTATTGAAATTGACAACATTAGAATTTTTCGGTAGTTGGATTTTCAGGTATGCTCTGCTGACACTTTTATGAGAGTTCTGGACTCAAATCAAGTTGTAATGGGTAGTACTGATCTAGAACTACTAAGATTGAATGAGTTCTGGCCTCTCCCGTACTTTGAATTTGAAATTAAAACACTAGAATTTTTCGTTACTTGGATTTTCAGGTATGCTCTGCTGACACTTTTATGGGAGTTCTGGACTTAAATCAAGTTTTAACGGGTAGTACTGATGTAGAACTACTAAGATTGCATGAGTTCTAGCCTCTTCCATACTTCGAACTTAAAATGGCAACATAAGATTTTTTCGTTTACTTGGATGACATCATGTTATGCTCTGCGGAGACTTGGATTTTCAGGTATGCTCTGCTGACACTTTTATGGGAGTTTTAGACTTAAATCAAGTTGTAACGGGTAGTACTGATCAAGAACTACTAAGATTGAATGAGTTCTGGCCTCTCCCTTACTTTGAATTTGAAATTAAAACACTAGAATTTTTCGTTACTTGGATTTTCAGGTATGCTCTGCTGACACTTTTATGAGAGTTCTAGACTCAAATCAAGTTGTAATGGGTAGTGCTGATCTAGATCTACACAAAATCAATGAGTTCTAGGTTCTCCCATACTTTGTATTGAAATTGACAACATTAGAATTTTTCGTTACTTGGATTTTCAGGTATGCTCTGCTGACACTTTTATGAGAGTTCTAGACTCAAATCAAGTTGTAATGGGTAGTGCTGATCTAGATCTACAAAAAATCAATGAGTTCTAGGTTCTCCCATACTTTGTATTGAAATTGACAACATTAGAATTTTGCGGTAGTTGGATTTTCAGGTATGCTCTGCTGACACTTTTATGGGAGTTCTGGACTTAAATCAAGTTTTAACGGGTAGTACTGATCTAGAACTACTAAGATTGCATGAGTTCTACCCTCTCCCATACTTTGAACTTAAAATGGCAACATTAGAATTTTTCGTTTACTTGGATGACATCATGTTATGCTCTGCGGAGACTTGGATTTTCAGGTATGCTCTGCTGACACTTTTATGAGAGTTCTGGACTCAAATCAAGTTGTAATGGGTAGTGCTGATCTAGATCTACACAAAATCAATGAGTTCTAGGTTCTCCCATACTTTGTATTGAAATTGACAACATTAGAATTTTTCGGTAGTTGGATTTTCAGGTATGCTCTGCTGACACTTTTATGGGAGTTCTGGACTTAAATCAAGTTGTAACGGGTAGTACTGATCTAGAACTACTAAGATTGAATGAGTTCTGGCCTCTCCCGTACTTTGAATTTGAAATTAAAACACTAGAATTTTTCGTTACTTGGATTTTCAGGTATATGCTCTGCTGACACTTTTATGGGAGTTCTGGACTTAAATCAAGTTTTAACGGGTAGTACTGATCTAGAACTACTAAGATTGCATGAGTTCTACCCTCTCCCATACTTTGAACTTAAAATGGCAACATTAGAATTTTTCGTTTACTTGGATGACATCATGTTATGCTCTGCGGAGACTTGGATTTTCAGGTATGCTCTGCTGACACTTTTATGAGAGTTCTGGACTCAAATCAAGTTGTAATGGGTAGTGCTGATCTAGATCTACACAAAATCAATGAGTTCTAGGTTCTCCCATACTTTGTATTGAAATTGACAACATTAGAATTTTTCGGTAGTTGGATTTTCAGGTATGCTCTGCTGACACTTTTATGGGAGTTCTGGACTTAAATCAAGTTGTAACGGGTAGTACTGATCTAGAACTACTAAGATTGAATGAGTTCTGGCCTCTCCCGTACTTTGAATTTGAAATTAAAACACTAGAATTTTTCGTTACTTGGATTTTCAGGTATGCTCTGCTGACACTTTTATGGGAGTTCTGGACTTAAATCAAGTTTTAACGGGTAGTACTGATCTAGAACTACTAAGATTGCATGAGTTCTACCCTCTCCCATACTTTGAACTTAAAATGGCAACATTAGAATTTTTCGCTTACTTGGATGACATCATGTTATGCTCTGTGGAGACTTGGATTTTCAGGTATGCTCTGCTGACACTTTTATGAGAGTTCTGGACTCAAATCAAGTTGTAATGGGTAGTGCTCATCTAGGTCTACACAAAATGAATGAGTTCTAAGTTCTCCCATACTTTGAATTTACAATGACAACATTAGAATTTTTCGGTAGTTGGATTTTCAGGTATGCTCTGCTGACACTTTTATGGGAGTTCTGGACTTAAATCAAGTTGTAACGGGTAGTACTGATCTAGAACTACTAAGATTGAATGAGTTCTGGCCTCTCCCGTACTTTGAATTTGAAATTAAAACACTAGAATTTTTCGTTACTTGGATTTTCAAGTATGCTCTGCTGACACTTTTATGAGAGTTCTGGACTCAAATCAAGTTTTAACGGGTAGTACTGATGTAGAACTACTAAGATTGCATGAGTTCTAGCCTCTTCCATACTTCGAACTTAAAATGGCAACATAAGAATTTTTCGTTTACTTGGATGACATCATGTTATGCTCTGCGGAGACTTGGATTTTCAGGTATGCTCTGCTGACACTTTTATGAGAGTTCTGGACTCAAATTAAAATGTAATGGGTAGTGCTGATCTAGATCTACACAAAATCAATGAGTTTTAGGTTCTCCCATACTTTGTATTGAAATTGACAACATTAGAATTTTTCGGTAGTTGGATTTTCAGGTATGCTCTGCTGACACTTTTATGGGAGTTCTAGACTTAAATCAAGTTGTAACGGGTAGTACTGATCAAGAACTACTAAGATTGAATGAGTTCTGGCCTCTCCCGTACTTTGAATTTGAAATTAAAACACTAGAATTTTTCGTTACTTGGATTTTCAGGTATGCTCTGCTGACACTTTTATGAGAGTTCTGGACTCAAATCAAGTTGTAATGGGTAGTGCTGATCTAGATCTACACAAAATCAATGAGTTCTAGGTTCTCCTATACTTTGTATTTAAATTGACAACCATAGAATTTTTCGGTAGTTGGATTTTCAGGTATGCTCTGCTGACACTTTTATGGGAGTTCTGGACTTAAATCAAGTTGTAACGGGTAGTGCTGATCTAGATCTACACAAAAACAATGAGTTCTCGTCTCTCATAGTTTGAATTTGAAATAACAACATACGAATTTTTCGTTACTTGGATTTTCAGGTATGCTCTGCTGACACTTTTATGTGAGTTCTGGACTCAAATCGAATTGTAAGGGGTAGAACTGAGCTAGATCTACTAAAAAAGAATGAGTTCTAGCCTCTCCCATACTTTGAATTCGAAATGACGAGTTTAGAATTTTTCGTTTACTTGGACGACATCATGTTATGCTCTGCTGAGACTTGAATGTGAGTTTAATTCAGTTAAAAGACCAGAACTATTTCTAAAAAGTATCAGGAACTGTGGAAATATGCCGTATTTATATAGAAATCAAATAATATTATGCTCTGCTGAAATAAACCGCGAAGTTAGCAGAACATTTTTTCAATTGACTTTTCTAAGGCTTAAACGCCGGAACTATTTTTAAAAAGTATCAGGAACTATAGAACTCGGCTGCATGCGAATAGAACTCACATTATTTTTTGATCTGCTGGACAATGCTCTGCTAAGTTCACGAACATATAAATATCAGCATGTCATTCACGAATAGAAAGTTTAGATTTATAGCTATCTTCCTGCGCCCCGCGGTTTCACATTAATAAGTTCCAATCCAGTCTTCTTCTTTTCATATCAGTATTCAGGTCGCCCTAAGGCTTCTAAACTTGACCTAAAGACTGCTATCAGAGATAACAACCGGGACCAACTACGTTCCGTGTCTTTTGAAGCACGGAGAAGCTCGAGAATTCATATTCTCTCGTAATTGTTTTTGCGACACTCATTATCGTTCACCCAAGTGAGTGTTGCTTAAACCTCACTACTATTCAAGATCGGCAAGTGGTACTAGCCCAATGAGCTCCTGAAGCAATCTACTGAGAACATGTTTATTCACATTTTAACGTTATTCGCTAGGTACCGTAGCTGTTGGTAGAGGGAGACATGTCGTGTAGATACTTTAGGTATTCATATACTGCATGGGTTTCGCTAAGATAGAAAAGTCAGCGGCTAAAATGCAATTCTTTGTAACATGCAGACCCACTCAGGTTTCTCTACCGCAGGCGGTAACGAGTAAATTCGCAAATCACTGAATAAAACTTCAAAGCTAACCTGATATTAACATACCAAGTATCTAAATCGGTTCAATAGTTTTTGTGTACTAACTTTAGAAATATTGATCCTAATGTGTATAATCCCACAGGTATGTAGAATGGAGCTACCATGAGCCCGAAGAAAGACAATATAATTTCGAAGGGGACCGTAATATTGTCGACTTTATTAAAGTAGCAGCGGAAGAAGGATTACATGTTATATTGAGACCTGGACCATATATCTGTGCCGAAAGAGATTTGGTACGAATGATATTAAAATAATGATCGTCTTAATGATCTCCGCCCATCAAAAAAGTCAAGTTACATCACTCCTATGTTTCCAAAAATATCTTTTTTTTTATGCGGGCTAGTTGACCTGTTGGAAATGATGAGATTTCTTCGCTTTGATTTTTTTTTTCTAGATAATGTATTCTATGATAAATTGTGCCGTGTAGCCCAGGCAGAGAATAGGGCTACCCCATCTCTTCCCGTGGGTGTCGTAAAGGCGACTTAGGGATCTGGAAGAGACTAGCAAGATTAGCAAGGGAGCTATGGGACTGGGGGTGATCTTGAATTTTCGTATGGATAAACTTATTAGTTCATAGGAACGTTGGTGTCAGCCCGACCGTAAAAATATTGCCAAATCTAGGTATGGGTATAGTCAATGATGAATTAGCGACTGTCCCGGGAACATCAGTCAGATAAGAACAAGAAGAAGAAGAGTTAATCGAGATCGTTGTTCAGTTTTCGCGATGTCTATTTGAAACAAAATTCATTGCTTCGCGATTAAAATAGAAAAATTGAGATTTATTCCAGCTTAATCTGTCTACCTTTCCTTGATTTCTAGGTTTAAATGTTACTATTACGATTTTTTATTTCAATTGTATTTATTTTTAAGGGCGGGCTACCCTATTGGCTTCTTGGAAAATACCCCAACATCAAATTACGAAGCACAGATAAAGGTACTTAATAATTCTGCCTGAATTGTTTTGTTACTTCAAGAGCATCTTTAATTCCTCTATTTTTTAAGTTACTTCCAAATCGCATGATAACTGGGATCCAAGTCCTCACCAATGCTAACACACTTTAGATAAGCATTTTTATTAGCTGACTGTAAAATATGAAAGAATCTGTTTTATATAAATGAGTAATAATGTTGTTTATTTTCCAGATTTTGTACAAGAAAGCAGAATTTGGTTCGACAAATTGTTTGAGTATGTTAAACCATTGTTGTTTGGGAACGGAGGCCCTATAATTCTGGTTCAGGTAAGTTGCCTTTATTTTTTTTAGAGTTGCACTCAAACCTTTTTTATCCGCAAATGGTCATCATCATAATACAGGTATAAGTTCTACAAACCGTCAACCTAAGCAGGTATAAATTTGCCCAAAAATCATTACTTATCATATTGAAAAATCACTATCGGTAGTTTATGTTGTGCTTTGATTCTCTAGTCAACCAGTTAGGACAGTAACATTGTGTTTTACCTATATAGATTTATTATACATACATTTGGGATGACAAAGGCGGTGCATTGCTACTTTTTGAATGTTTCGCTAACTTTATAAGTGCTCCCTCGCCGGGAGCATTCTCGTGTAATAAAACATATTTTTTTAAATCTGAAAGCTGATTTGTATAAGGTCAGTGATAGAAGTAAGTGCCATAGAATTTTGGAGGTCAGTCACTGACTTGATCGAAATTATTTCATCTAGAAGAAGTAAGTCTGCAGTGGAGCAATATCCGATCCGTCTTAGTGGTTGCACCGGTCTACTAATCGGAACACGGACTAGTCCGCTTTGCGCTACTCTTTAGGCCGGTGAATGGTAACAAGCCGCGGCTGAAGCCTCTCACCGTTAAACCCCTTTTGGTCGCCTTTTACTACGGGCAGAAGATATTGTATTATTTTAGGCACCACAGGCTACATGGTCCAAACGGAATAAACCTACTTTTGTGCCATATAAAAAAAATGTTTGTTTGAAATTCAGGTTGAAAATGAATAAGGCAGTTACGGTAGCGATATGGAATACAAAGTGCAACTGAGAGACATTGTGTTGAAACACGTCGGTACTGATGCCCTACTGTACACGACCGATGAAAATTCTAAGTACTATTTCTCGATATGATTTGTTCCTGGGACACTCACCACTGTTGATTTTGGACCCACGAAAAAAAGTAAACAATCTGTTAATTTTGAAATATTATAATTTTGAATGATAGTGTGGATGGAGTTGTGTTTATTCAAAGACGACAATGGTACGTCTTTTAGTTCCAAAATTCAATGCCCACTTCCACCATGCGACCTCCTTGCGCAGCATGACAATCAAATGCGTCAAGTGGGCTCAAGCAACAGGGTAAAATCTAAGAAACTCAGTAAGTGCATTAAGTTTTTTCTTTGAAATCACGATTATGATCAGAGATCGGAATTAGGTAAGTGTAAATACCTAAAGTTTGCGGGACATATATGGAGCTGTTACAACCAGTTAAACCGGTTTTGTATTTTACCTATTTAGTTTCGGTTTTTTTTACATGTTCTTTACCTTTAAAACACCGAACTATAAACATTTACAAGCTGCTAATACAGTTCTAAATAAATTTTTGTTTTGTACTTTTCCGGTTAAAATTCGGTCTTTTAGTCCCAATTGTTCTTTGTCGGTCAAACACAGAATTTTATATATCTGCAAAATGCTAATGCGGTTTTAATTTCTTTTTTTGATGTGTATCTTAAGTTAAAAAGTTTTGCTACAGATTGATGCAAGGAAAACGAACATTTTCGAGTCTTTATATAGTTTTGAAGTCGGTTTTTTTTATTATTAAACCTGCACTGCATCAAAAAATTAATTATAAACATTTATTTCAATTGCAAGAACGTTGTGCGTAACCTACTTTCCACATTCAGAGTTAGGAACATGCAATAATATTAGTTTTTTCCTAGAAATGATAAATATTCTTCTAATGTTAAAAAAGGCTTTGTGTTCTTCGCAGTACAAAAGCCCACGCTAATCCATTGTTTAACAGGTAAAAATTCGTTCAAGTAAGAACAAAGACTTCTTTGTTTGTGATTGAAATAAATATTTTCTAATATATTTTTTTGCTTATATTTCATAGTAAACCCCTGAATACAGGTCGATGCACGAAGGACGAACACTGTCACAGAATACCTAATAGTAACAAGTCTTAATTTAACTACGTTGAGGTCAAGTAAGCAGGGCAAGTCAAAACGGAGCGACGTCATTAAAGTGAACGCCGCGCTTACATGCGCGAAAATGTTCGTTTTCCTTGCATCAATCTGTAGCAAAACTTTTTAACTTAAGATACGAATCAAAAATTAAAACCACATGAGCATTTTGCAGATTTGTAAAATTCTGTGTTTGGCCGACAAGAACAATTGGGACTAAAAAACCGAATTTTAACTGCAAAAGTACAAAACAAAAATTAATTTAGAACTGTATTAGCAGCTTGTAAATGTTTATAGTTCGGTATTTCAAAGGTAAGGAACATGTAAAACAAAAAAAAAACCAAAACCGGTTTAACTAAAGTGGTTGTAGCAGCTCCATATTATGTCCCGCTGCAAACTTTAGGCAGGGGTTTACTATGAAATATAAGCAAAAAAAATTATTAGAAAATATTTATTTCAATCACAAACAAAGAAGTTTTGTTCTTACTTGAACGAATTTTTACCTGTTAAACAATGGATTAGCGTGGGCTTTTGTACTGCGAAGAACACAAAGCCTTTTTTAACATTAGAAGAATATTTATCATTTCTAGGAAAAAACTAATATTATTGCATGTTCCGAACTCTGAATGTGGAAAGTAGTTTACGCACAACGTTCTTGCAATTGAAATAAATGTTTTTAATTAATTTTTTGATGCAGTGCAGGTTTAATAATTAAAAAAAACCGACTTCAAAACTACGTAAAGACGCGAAAATGTTTGTTTTCCTTGCATCAATCTGTAGCAAACCTTTTTAACTTAAGATACACATCAAAAAAAGAAATTAAAACCGCATTAGCATTTTGCAGATATATAAAATTCTGTGTTTGAAAGACAAAGAACAATTGGGACTAAAAGACCGAATTTTAACTGGAAAAGTACAAAACAAAAATTTATTTAGAACTGTATTAGCAGCTTGTAAATGTTTGTTTATAGTTCGGTGTTTCAAAGGTAAAGAATATGTAAAAAAAAAACCGAAACTAAATAGGTAAAATACAAAACCGGTTTAACTGGTTGTAACAGCTCCATTTATGTCCCGCAAACTTTACGTATTTTCACTCACCTAATTCCGATCTCTGAATTAATTAGCGATATGATTATATTTTTATGTTTTTTTTTTATGAAGAATGATCGATATATGATTTTAAATGGTATGAGAAATATTTTCGAACCTCCGATGATAGGAGTTCAAAAGTTTTGTAAGACAATGCGCACCTAAAATAAATAAATATTGCACGACACTACACACAGCGCAATCTAGCCCCTAACTATGAACTAGGCTTGTACCATGAGTACTAGACAATGCTTTTTTAAGCATAAATATTTGCATCCGGCGGCAATCGAACCCGCAACCTTCTGTTTTGCAAAACGCCATTCGTGAACTAAATAAAACCTTTAAAAAACCACTGAACCGATTGCAATTTCAATAACTCTGTATTCAAGGCATCTTTACATCGAAATTCAAACGTCTCGTCGTCGGCACGACCGACGACACAGGCAGGAAACCGCAGGCTGCAGCTTGTCCACAGATTTCGTTGTAAAATATTAAAGTTTAGGTACATAATATATACCTCAGCATAGTTATTATTAATTGCGATCCATTCGCGGAATACATCGAAAACGAGTTGTAAACTACATCTCGAGCGAAATAATATACTTTTAACTCCGCCATGACTGAATAATACTGTTGTACTACTGTTTTATAATAGCTGTTGGATTTCCAAATAGATAAATAAATAAATAAATAATATAATTCATTCAACTTTCGAAGAAGTAGTAAAATATCTGATTTTCAGTGTTTTCACATTAGACAAATTACGATACCGACTACCTATTATTGACACGATATCGTCGGACCAGCAATTTCATACGATTCACTATAAATAAACGCTTTCACACTTAGCGAGACGTTTCCTTCAACGATACCGTGTTGAAGCCGTGTTGTATCATCCTGTCATCTGTGCACGATACTGTCGTCTTTAGTAAACAGTAATCTGGCTTGGCAAACTAAAGTACCTACTAAAATCGCCATAATGATGCCAGGCCAGGGACAGATTTTCTGAATCGCTTGCGCGACTTTGAGTAATTTATTTAGCTTTTTTTCTATTGAGTTTTATTCGATTTCGGTAATCACTAATCATTCTATGTGATCCTGATCACACCACCGCAACAAGTGGTCTCAATCACTCTGCGCTGGAGTCTGACATCAAACAAATATCAGCAGAAATCGAGCGATTTGAATTGCCCGAAGTGACACAAGCGATTCAAAAATAGAGCCTCAGCAACTGTTCCGATCACGATTTTGAATACAGGTAGGTACTTTCAATACATAGGTAAGTACATAATATATTATATAAGATTCGTTCCGAAATACGATTCACGATACCGGTGTCGTGTCGATATCGGCTAATGTGGAAACGCTCAATTGTCAGGAATGAAATTAATAATCCAACCAACTTCAATTCATAACTTCAGCTAAGTACTTAGCGAATATAAACTCATAAGTAAAGTATGTCGGAAATATATAGTTAATGACCCTTATTGTCTACCACGTAAGTGCGAAAATAAAATTAGCAAACCACAAACCAGTTTCACAGCTTCACGTTCTGGCCCCTAAGTGACCGACGAGCGAGATGGATGTATAGTATTTACTATAGGTGCGACAGAGAAGGATCCAGGTAGGATTTGCTTGGTGATAAGGCGTTGGGGACTTTAACCGAGGCATGCCTGTCGTCGTGCAGACTGCGACAGCATCGGACTGTTTCATTCCGAGCCATAAAGAAACACGTGGTCGGCTTCAAACCTACAAATGTGAGTTTATTACGATAATTTAACATCATAAGGGTTATTTCTTCAACATTTTTCTATTAAAATAGATAAGACCACGTTTTTATTGATCAGTAGATAAACCTTTTAACTAATCTTAGTAAGTACTTTAAAACTTACAACAACGTAGTTAAACTTTAGCGTCACTTTTGTCTAAATTTACTTGACAATGTAATTGGGTAGTATTTATTATTTTGTAGTAAATACTTTACATTTTTTATTACACAATTTATGTTTATTGGTTGTGTTTAATTGAGTATATATCTCCTTTCATTACTGTCAATATATGTAACCTACTTTAAACAATCGAAACAATTAAGTATCATATTTATAGTTTCATGCAAATTGTAGGAAGTTTAAATAGCATGAAATTAAACATTAAGATAAAATATTTTAAAACGGAATTGTGTACCCAATTTAGAAATTTTAAAGTAATTGCAATATTAAACATGTTTACAGTCTGTTCATACATACAAATAATAACAAAGATAATACAAATGAAAACGTAGATTCGTTGTGTTATTTTTTATTTCGTTCACCCCACTAGGGTTTAATCTATCCATTGTAGCTCTAATACATGTACTATTGTTTTTCTAATACTTACCTCTAATATTCTGTATTTTTTTATTTAAAATTGTTGAAAAAAAAACTTATAAATGTTATTATTTATTTTATCTTGTGTTAACGAGCTTAGATAATTAATACAAGTTGTCTTTGTATTTAGTGCTTATTACCACGGGTTTCAGAAACATGACGGTTGACGATTTAAGTTGCGAAGTAGGAGCACCCTGCAGCTTGGTGCTAGCAGATGGAACCGTGTTCCAAGGTCGCAGCTTTGGGGCTAAATTGCCCGTTGAGGGCGAAGTCGGTACGTAGCATATTATCCACTATTCCTCTATTCCTATCCGTTGTCTAGTCACCGTAACACAAGCTTAGCAGCTTACCACGGGGCTAGATGGCGCTGTGTGTTGGTCAAAGGATTTATTTATTTATAGTGTCTATCTATAGCCTTTCTTTAGATAAGGTTAAAAATGTCTTTATTATCCTCATTGAAACACAGCATTAACTAGTATTATTTTTTACTCGCTGCGCACCCCCTCGTAAAACGTCGGAGCGATGCACAGAAAAAAGAAGCGTGAGAATTTAAGAACACTAGATAAATCATTTTTTAACTAATCTAATCAACTAAACTAAACAGAATACAGAAAGTTTCCTCGCAATCGGTACAATGGCTATTGTGTGATGCCACCCTGTCGGGAATTTCAGAAACGTTATTCTCACTTAGTAAGTCCATCGAAAGAAAATGTCGATGTATATGTATGTAAAGTAGAAGTACCTAATCTGTAGTGTAGGTAAAAACAAAATGCATCCATTCATTTGAAATGTTTGGTAAGGAGTTTCAGTCTTGAATTTAAAGTATAACAATAATTGAAAAACAGTGTACCTAGAACATCGATCAAAGTAGAAACAAAAGACTATCGTACACAGCTAATCCACGAACTGACCAGCGACCTTCTTTGATCGAATATTTCAGTTTTTCAAACTGGGATGGTGGGATACCCCGAGTCATTGACGGATCCGTCATATCACGCCCAACTGTTGGTCCTCACGTATCCTCTCGTGGGCAACTACGGAGTACCAGACGAAAACGAACGAGATGAACATGGACTGCCTCAGTGAGTTTTCGACCTAAACCTAAACCGTATTCTTTCTTTCTTTTTCTTAGTTATGGCTTCTGTCAGCAATATAGGATTAGCCAATTTCTCGTACGAATAGTGAACTACCACTATTATACTGTAATCGTTTGAAATAATTTTCAATGCGTGAAGGCTGTAGAAAAAATGGCGACGATTTTTCTCCAACCCTATTGAACAATTGTTTGTAACGTGCTAATTTCGTGTTTGGCACTGGTATTTTTATTTTCACTTCACTCGTTGAACTTTACGTAACTAAATTGATAACATGCCGCCGAAATTAAACAATATAAACGCAATAAAACAATGTTTTGTAAAAATGAAAATTCAGGGCTGCGTTCGTAAACGTCGTCGGACGACGCTCGGTGACATAGAACGCGTTCGAAAACCATCGGGGTGATCACCCGACGATCAGTAATGGCCGTTCGTAAACGTTGCCCGACGACGCACCGGTCGCCCCACGAAATTATTTATTTCTTATCGGTTGTGAACCGATTATGGTCATTAGGAAATTAGCCAGTGTCAAGTATTCTAATATATTACGCAAGTTATTTGCATCGAAACAGTCAAGTCGTCATAGTTAAAGTCAAGTCTAGGGAATCATTTGTAAACACGGCGGCCATTTACAAATAATCTTCACGGAGCCTTGGAGACAACACTAAGTTAATGTTTTGCACCGATTTTCACTTTCATTCCACTTGTACATCTTCACGAAACTAAATTGATTAATATGCCCCCGAAATTAAACAATTTGCACGCATATGAACTAGGTTACACAAAAATGAAAATTTAGCACCACATCTCCTCAACGAGTTCCCGCCAAGACTCCCCCCACGAAATTGGTGGACGAAAATCGCCCTGACGTTTATTTGACAGTTGACACGTCTTGTTTGTTTACATTTTTTAAGAAGACCGTTCAAAATGGACCAGCTATGTTCCACAGACATTTTGCACTTCAAACAACTATTACTAATTAAAGAAATATGAATTATTCAATAGATTAACGTGTTCTTAAGCCAATGTGTTAGTATTTTCGTTTTATTTTCGCTAAATTAAAAGATATTGTATATTAAAGTTTCACAGTTAGCAAAAATTATGTCAAATCGATTGTGATAGTGATAGTTATGCAGTGTCGTTCGTAAATGTCCGATGACGGACGCTCGCGCGCCTTGGAGTGATGATCCGTCGTCGGATGACGTTTACGAACGCACGACGACATTTCACTAACGCGTTAAAAACAAAAGTCCAAACCGTATTCAATTCACAAACGACTCTATGCGTAGACTCCACTTTTGTCACAGTGTCACTGACGTTGATTGTCACTCACAAGAGGAGTAAAATAGTGTTCTGTGCTCACAAGAGTAAGATGAAGCGCTAAGCCAGGCATAGGGTCGTTTTTTAATACGACTATTGAGAAACTACTGTCAGCTGTCACACATTACAATTGATATACAGGTGGTTCGAATCGAGTCGTATATGGGCTGCTGGTTTGATAGTCGGAGAAGTAAGCACCCGTGCTTGTCACTGGCGAGCGAAGAAGTCACTCGGTGCGTGGCTCGCCGCCAACGGAGTCCCAGGCCTCTGTGACGTCGACACCAGGGCTCTCACCTTCCGCCTTCGAGAGGGAGTCACACTCGGACGTATTGTACAAGGAGTACTTCCATTCGGCCCTCTACCACCGTTATCAGATCCCAATACCAGGAATTTGGTAGCCGAAGTATCCACAAAGGTAAATCAATTCTTAATTATTAGTGCAGGATTGATTTTTAATACCTTTTGGTAGGAAAATGGTTTTTTTTTAAGTATGAAGTTATGTTTCAGTGAATTTATAAGTTTACATTTTGCGGCTTCCTTTTATTTAATTAACCATATTCATTAGCAAGAATTGGTAGATGATCATGAAATTATTGTTTTATATATGCTATAATAACAGTTTACCTTTTTAGGGTTCTGTACCCAAAGGTTAAAACTGGACCTTATAACTAAGACTTCGCTGTCTGTCCGTCCGTCTGTCACTAGACTGTATCTCATGAACCGTGATAGCTAGATATCACAGGTGGTGTGTTTCTAAATATAACAAATATTTAAGGGGGGCTCCCATACAAAAATCGTAATTTAAAAAATAAACGCATCGACAATGCGATGTATTTTCACCAATGGCGCCATCTAGTGATACATTACCGTAAGTTGCGTTCAGGGATTTAGCTTGGTCCAGTATTTGTTTTAGGGTTCGGAACCAAATTGTGATGATAATATGGAACCCTTCAAGCGAGTTCGACTTGCACTTTACCAGTTTTTACAGCATGTTATTTCTTTCCGTATCGAAGTTCTTTAAAAAAATCTTTACATGGATTTCGGTTTTTTATTTTTTATAATAGATTTATAGTACAACTAGCTGCGCCCTGCGGTTTTACCCGCGTAAGTCCCGTTGCCGCAGGATTATCGGAACAAAAAGTAGCCTATGTGTTATTCCAGGTTTCCAGCTACCTATATTCTAAGTTTCATCGCAATCGATTTAGTTGTTTTTGCGTGATTGAGTAACGAAGTCACATACATATAAATTTTCGCGTTTATACTATTTGTAGGATAGTAATAAGTAAGATTCGTTTTCTAAGTATTTGGATTAGGTACTTCCCTAAAGGACCTTTTTTTCAAGCCTGGGCACCGAAGGTGTCAATTGGAAAAGCTGTAAGTAATGTAATCTAAACTCAATTTTCTTTTTACCTATTTCAGGAGAAGAAAGTATTCAACCCCAATGGCGAAATAACAGTTTTGGCCGTTGATTGTGGTCTAAAGTATAATCAGATCAGATGTCTAGTCAAGAGAAACGCTAAAGTGATTTTAGTGCCATGGAATTACAAATTCAATGTCAATGAGTACGACGGACTGTTCATAAGTAACGGTCCAGGTGACCCAGAAGTATGTAAAACTGTTGTACAAAATATTAAGGCTGTGATTAACGATAAGAACAATGTTAAACCTGTGTTTGGGATCTGTCTTGGGCACCAGTTACTATCAACGGCAGCAGGCTGCAACACGTATAAAACGAGGTGAGATATACCGAAATTATTTTTATTTATTGTTATTTATTAAATTGAAATATTGATGAACCCCATGTTTGTTTTATTTTCAGCTACGGTAACCGTGGACATAATTTACCATGTACACACAGCGGAACTGGAAGATGTTTTATGACATCTCAGAATCATGGTTTCGCCGTGGATCCTAATTCTTTACCCAGTGAATGGAAAATTCTATTCACTAACGAAAATGATCAAACCAATGAAGGAATCATTCATAGTACTCTTCCATTCTTCAGTGTCCAATTTCATCCTGAACACACCGCAGGTCCAACAGACTTAGAATGTCTATTTGACGTATTCATAGACGCGGTAAAATCATTCAAACTCAAACAATCTTGCGTAATAGACGAAATATTAAATAAAAAACTGGAATTTGTACCCAGAATTCACGAAAGACCGAAAAAGGTACTGATTTTGGGATCTGGAGGTTTATCCATAGGACAAGCTGGTGAATTCGATTATTCTGGATCACAAGGTGTAAAAGCCATGCAAGAAGAAAAGATTCAAACAGTTCTCATCAATCCAAACATAGCAACTGTACAAACATCAAAAGGATTAGCAGACAAAGTATACTTTTTGCCTATAACGCCGGAATATGTAGAACAAGTTATCAAAGCCGAGAGACCAACTGGAGTTTTGTTAACATTTGGAGGTCAAACGGCTTTAAACTGTGGCGTAGAGTTACAAAAAGCTCATATTTTTGAAAAATATAATGTAACCGTCTTAGGAACTCCTATACAATCCATTGTAGATACAGAGGATAGAAAAATATTTGCAGAAAAAATTCATTCTATTGGGGAAAAGGTAGCTCCGAGTGCTGCAGTTACCTCAGTAGATGAAGCTTTGACAGCAGCCAAACATATTGGCTATCCAGTTATGGCTCGATCGGCGTTTTCTTTAGGAGGCTTAGGCTCAGGGTTTGCTAACAATGAAGAAGAACTTAGATTGCTAGCCCATCAAGCTTTATCTTATTCTGATCAATTAATTATTGACAAATCTTTAAAAGGATGGAAAGAAGTAGAATACGAAGTAGTCAGAGATGCGTATGACAATTGTATTACAGTTTGTAATATGGAAAATGTAGATCCTCTGGGTATTCATACAGGAGAATCCATAGTTGTTGCTCCGAGCCAAACTTTGTCTAACAGGGAATATTACATGCTAAGACACACTGCCATCAAAGTTATTAGACATTTTGGCATTGTTGGAGAATGTAATATTCAATACGCTCTCAATCCAAATTCAGAAGAATTTTATATTATTGAAGTAAATGCTCGACTTTCCAGAAGTTCTGCTTTAGCTAGTAAGGCAACAGGCTATCCATTAGCATACGTAGCGGCAAAGTTGGCTTTAGGAATTCCATTACCCGTTATCAAAAATTCTGTCACTGGAGTTACTACGGCATGCTTCGAACCTAGTTTAGATTATTGTGTAGTTAAAATCCCCAGATGGGACTTAGCTAAATTTAATCGAGTTAGTACGAAAATTGGAAGTTCAATGAAAAGTGTTGGCGAAGTCATGTCCATTGGAAGAAATTTCGAAGAAGCTTTTCAAAAGGCTTTGCGAATGGTTGATGAGAATGTAAATGGGTTTGACCCATACGTTAAAAATGTCAATGAAAATGAATTAAGAGAACCAACAGACAAACGAATGTTTGTTCTAGCCGCTGCTTTAAAACAAGACTATACAGTAAATAAATTATACGAAATGACCAAAATTGATAAATGGTTTTTAGAAAAGTTTAAGAAAATTATAGACTACTACAAAGTTTTAGAAACTACAAACAGCGGATCGATCACTGCAAATATTCTTAAGAATGCTAAAAAGATTGGCTTTTCAGATAAACAAATAGCGGCAGCTATAAAAAGCACAGAAGTCGCTGTACGTAAATTACGAAAAGATTATGGTATAACGCCGTTTGTAAAGCAAATTGATACTGTTGCCGCTGAATGGCCTGCGTCAACAAATTACCTTTACCTGACGTACAACGGTAGCACACATGACTTAGAATTTCCAGGAGAATTCACTATGGTGTTAGGGTCTGGTGTTTACAGAATCGGCAGTTCTGTAGAATTTGATTGGTGTGCTGTCGGATGCTTAAGAGAACTTAGGAATCAAGGAAAGAAAACTATAATGGTTAATTACAACCCTGAAACCGTCAGTACTGATTATGATATGAGCGACAGATTATATTTTGAAGAAATTTCTTTTGAAGTGGTCATGGACATTTACAATATAGAACATCCGAATGGGGTAATATTATCAATGGGTGGACAATTACCTAATAACATTGCAATGGATTTACATCGACAACAGGCAGTTATCTTGGGAACATCACCCGATATGATTGATAACGCTGAAAATAGGTTTAAATTTTCGAGAATGTTAGACAGAAAGGGTATCTTACAGCCAAGATGGAAAGAACTGACCGACCTTGAATCGGCTGTTAATTTTTGCGAGGAGGTTGGCTACCCTTGTCTAGTACGTCCGTCATATGTTCTCAGTGGTGCTGCTATGAATGTTGCTTATTCACATCAAGATTTAGAAGCATATTTAAAATCTGCAAGCAAAGTTAGTAAGGAACATCCTGTTGTGATATCAAAGTTCATTATGGATGCTAAAGAAATAGATGTAGATGTTGTAGCTGGTGATGGGGTAATATATTGTATGGCTGTTTCTGAGCACGTTGAGAATGCTGGTGTCCATTCAGGAGATGCCACTCTCGTAACCCCGCCTCAAGACATAAACCAGGAAACATTAGAAAAAATTAAAGAAATTTCCAGCATAATCGCTGAAACTCTTGATGTTACAGGTCCTTTCAATATGCAATTGATTGCGAAAGACAATGAATTAAAAGTTATAGAGTGCAACGTAAGAGTTTCCAGATCCTTTCCATTTGTATCAAAAACACTTGATCATGACTTTGTTGCCACAGCCACAAAAGTAATTTTGGGGCTTCCAATAGAACCAGTAAATGTAATGGCTGGTTGTGGCAAAGTGGGTGTTAAGGTACCTCAGTTTTCATTTTCAAGACTGGCTGGAGCAGATGTAACACTAGGTGTAGAGATGGCGTCCACAGGAGAAGTGGCATGCTTTGGGGAAAATCGTTATGAAGCATATTTAAAATCTATGATGAGCACAGGATTTAGAATACCCAAAAAAGCAATTCTTTTATCTGTTGGAACGTTTAAGGTATACATTTATAAATTTGTATTTGGTTTAAAGCAGCACTCTGAGCTGTAAATTAAATAAATATTTCTTTTTAGCACAAAATGGAACTTTTACCGAGCGTTCGAATACTGCAAAAGATGGGCTATAAATTATATGCTAGCATGGGGACTGGAGATTTCTACGCAGAACATGGTATCGATGTATGTATCTTGTTTCTTATGTCCAACAGTAGCGTAGTACAAAAGCATAGACTATTTTGATGATGTGCATATTTTTTTACCAGATTGAGAGCGTACAGTGGACCTTTGACCATATTGGAGATCCTGAGGATGACAGATCCGACTGCGAGCTAATGCATTTGGCAGATTTTATGGCAAGAAAACAGTTGGATTTGGTTATCAACTTACCGATGCGTGGTGGTGCTCGCCGTGTCTCCTCGTTTACTACCCATGGATATAGAACACGACGTATGGCAGTTGATTATGCAGTCCCATTGGTCACTGATGTTAAATGTGCTAAAATTCTAGTTCAGGTAAACTTCATAACAATCCAAATGTTTTACGAAACTTTTTAAATTCAAAATAACGAGAATATGATTATTTTCTATTTGATTTACTGACTTAACTTCATTTTTCTACGCTTACAGGCAATGATGCGATGTGGTGGTATCCCACACATGAAGACACATACTGATTGTATGACGTCCAGAAATATAATTAAATTACCAGGTTTCATAGATGTTCATGTTCATGTACGTGAACCAGGTGCTACTTATAAAGAAGATTATGACACATGTACCGCGGCTGCACTTGCTGGTGGCATAACAATGATATGTGCGATGCCAAATACAAACCCACCTGTTGTTGATCGGACAGCATATGATTACACTTCTGCTTTAGCACGAGTTAGTGCTAGATGCGACTATGCCCTTTACGTCGGAGCCTCATCTACAAATTATGATGCCGCAGCTGAACTTGCTCCTCAAGCTGCAGCATTGAAAATGTATTTGAATGAAACGTTCACAACTTTAAAATTAGATGACATGACAATTTGGCAAAAACATCTTCAAAATTGGCCAAAGAAAATACCTGTGTGCGCACATGCAGAAAGAGAAAAAACTGGTGCAATTATTTTAATGGCATCTTTATTAGATCGTCCAATTCACATCTGTCATGTGGCACGTAAAGAAGAAATCTCTATTATCAAAGCTGCCAAAGAAAGAGGTTTAAAAGTAACTTGCGAAGTTTGCCCGCATCACTTATTTTTAAGTACAGATGATATGGAACGTATAGGGTTTGGTCGAGCAGATGTACGCCCTGTATTGTGTAGTCCTGAAGATCAAGCCGAACTTTGGAAAAATATTGACATCATTGATATTTTTGCCACTGATCATGCTCCACATTCAGTGCAAGAAAAAAATTCCGAAAAACCTCCGCCAGGATTCCCCGGACTTGAAACTGTCCTGCCCCTCTTACTTAATGCTGTTCATGAAGGACGTTTAACAATTGAAGATCTTATAAACAAATTCCATAGAAATCCGCGAAAAATATTTAATTTACCAGAACAACCCAATACTTATGTCGAAGTAGATATGGACTATGAATGGACTATCCCAGATGCAATGGAATTTTCCAAATCCAAATGGACTCCATTTTCTGGAATGAACGTACGTGGTACAATCCATCGTGTTACTTTACGAGGCGAAATAGCATACGTTGAAGGTCAAATTCTTGTTCCACCAGGATTTGGCCAAAATGTTCGAGATTGGCCAACTCCTAAAAAACAGTCTTTCCCCACGTTTGCTATTGAGAAAGTAGAAAAAGAATTAAGCAGGCCTAACTCAGCTTTAGATATGCACAATGCGGCAGAATTGAGTAAACTGAGTGACTTTGAATTAGATCAAATTGAACCCAGCAAGCCCGAAGGCTTAACCAAACCGAACGTTCACTTCAGTGAAATTGCGGTATTAAGAAGTATATCTCCTTTACCTACTCAAAGTATAAGACAAAGATGTGACAGCTCTTCGAATAACATTACATCCCAACCACCTGTTTCTCATCGACAACGCAGTGACCTGTTCGGTAAAAGTATACTGACAGTTGATTCGTTTAGTAAAGAAACACTTAATGATATATTTAATTTGGCCCAATTCATGAAAACTAGCGTCAGTAAAGGTCGTTACTTAGATGATATTCTACGCGGGAAAGTTATGTCATCAATATTTTATGAAGTTAGTACACGCACTAGTTGCAGTTTTGCTGCTGCTATGCAGAGATTAGGCGGTTCAGTCATACATACTGATGCTACAAGCTCTTCTGCCAAGAAAGGAGAAACTTTGGAGGATAGTGTATCAGTCATGGCTAGTTATTCGGATGTAGTTGTGCTTAGGCACCCTGAACCTGGTGCAGTTGCAGTAAGTAACTAATGATTGAATATCATATTTCGTAAATTTGTTTTTATTGCTCAAGGCATATTTACTAGAAATATTTTTAAAGGAAAAATTTAACTTGCGAACTGCGCGATTGCACTTGCGATTGCGAGGAACTTGCGTGGCCGAGCGGTATAGGCACTGGAATATTGATCCAGGGACGCGAGTTCAAATCTCGCCGCAAGTGAATTTTTGAAGATGAATTTTTTTCTTTAAAACTATTTCTAGTATTGAATATCATTTCAAACTTTATTTATGAACTAGTTACGCCCCGCGGATTCACCCGCAGAGGTGAAAACGCGTTAACCCGGGCGCGGGCGGCCGAGCGGTTCTCGAGTTGTTGCACTTTTTCGTTCATTACTCGGGTTCTACTAATTGGATTTCGATGCAAAGTATACCACGACGTTCCTCCAAAATAGAACTTATATTATATATCTAATATTGAAAACCAGATTTCAATCGTATAAGTACCTAGTTTTTAATTGTATAAGGAACAGACAGGAAGAGAAGAGATGAGAAAAGATAGAGAAACAGACAGACATGAATTTTAAAAATTATATAATTTTGTTCTACTACTTTTTCTAAGTCCTCTAGGCAACTTTTTTTTCATTTACTTCCAAGTACAGACTTTGTCCTCTCTTCCTTTATTATAAGTAGTATTCTTCTTTTGAATTGGGTGTTTTATTTGTTTCAGCGAGCTTCACGTCAATGTCGTAAACCAATCATCAACGCCGGTGATGGGATCGGCGAACATCCAACGCAAGCATTATTAGATGTATTTACTATTCGAGAAGAAATCGGTACTGTGAATGGACTTACTATAACAATGGTTGGAGATCTTAAAAACGGACGCACAGTGCATTCTTTAGCCAGGCTGTTAACTTTGTATCAAGTTCAACTTCAGTATGTTAGTCCTCCGGGATTAGGCATGCCTAAACACATTACAGACTATGTTGCGTCAAAAGGAATAACTCAAAGAATATACGAACGTCTTGAAGATGTATTGTCAGAAACTCACGTACTTTATATGACAAGAATACAACGAGAAAGATTCCAAAGTCAAGAAGATTATGAAAAGGTAGGTTTTATTGATTTATGGCAAAGATATTTGTAAATACGGACTAATGAAAATATACATAGGTACTTTGATATAATTTATTCCAAAATAATATTTTGTTTTAGGCTCGAGGCTTGCTGGTGGTGACACCACAGTTGATGACACGCGCGCGAAAACGTATGGTGGTAATGCATCCATTGCCACGTGTAGACGAGATATCGCCCGAGTTCGACTCCGACCCTCGCGCAGCCTACTTCAGGCAGGCAGAGTACGGCATGTACGTCAGGATGGCACTACTTGCCATGGTTGCAGGTGTCAATCCTACTATATGATCAGGATGCAAGCCGATTTATTGAAAAAGTATAAGTACCTACTTTAAGATATTGTAAACTATACTAGACAAAATTAGCTGTTATTATTACTACTAAAAGTAGATACTTAGATATGGTCCAATATTTTTATGTATTATATAACTTTGCAATTACATTCCTATAGGGATAGCAATATTATTCATAAATATCTACATCTTAAAATAAAATGTATACATTTAAAAATTACTTTATGGATTACCTATATAGACCTACTTACCTACGACTGACTTATCATTCAGATATCGAGATTCAATTTTTCGTTAGTACTTAAAAACATTAGTTAGGCGTTTAGTGGTAAAATAAAATATACCTACAATATAAGTAAAATACTAGGTTACTATTTACATGTCTTTGTAAATAAACATAGATTTATGTCGTTTTCATTTATAAATTGACGTATCGATGACCTCAAATAGCTTACGATAGATACCTATATTACAATAGTGTTTTTGTCACAATACTTATAATATTTTGTACAAAATTAACCACAAATGTTCGCACTTAAAAATATACCACTTTATAATTTAGATTCCTCGTCTATATTATCAGTGAAAATCGTATGGTTCATTGAACTTTCACCATGAACGTCAACAAATGAAAATGCTTGTATGCCATGATTTTCAGTAGGTGAATCTTGATTCACAATATGCTCTACTTTAGGACGCTGTCTTGGAATGTTGTGTACTAGACGGTTCGAGTTGTGTTCTTTACGTAGAGGAAGGTTAATCCCTCTTTGCTTTACCAACTTTCTTTGGCAATCGGCGAGTTTCTCTCGAATAACGTCTAAATATTCATGTCCATTAACATCTCCGCCAGGTTCTTCCATAAGAAGAACGCAGAGCCTTTGTGCTTGTTCCAGATATATGATGGCTTGACTGATCGCCACAAATTTTTCACTGGACCTTGCCATGGCAATGAAGTGTGGAATAAAAAATTCAAGAACTAAACGTCGTCGTTCTGCTTCCAGTTTTGTTGTCAATATTATCTGGAACAAGAGATAATGCTATGTTCGATTTTAAGCTATAAATAATTTAAAATATAAATAAAGCCCCTTTTTAAATTGTAGTTGAACTTATTATGTTGTTTGAAAAGTAATAAAAAACAATAAAGGCAAAATACTTACATACGGGTTTATTTCTTTTTGTTGCTGTTTCGCTGTCTTCTGCTTTTTACTCGCTATTTGAGACTGCCGGCGCTCTTCTTCGTACTTCTGCCTTGCTATAATAGCCCATCGTTGGTTTTTGTCGTAGGTTTTTACTTTGTCGCAAAAGCTATTATCGTCGCTATCTGAATCGTGATCATTATTATTTGAACTTTCTTCATATGTTTTGATAGAGATAGGTAAGTTTGGGTTTATAAGCCGAAGTGGATTTTTACATGTGAGAATCTCATAAAGCTTACGACAGTTAAATTTGGGATAAAAATCTTTCTTGGTGTATTTTAATTTATCAATAGCATGTAATATATGCATGACCGGGGATTCTCGGATTTTCATCAATTTACTTTGGAGTTTTAGAAGAAGTGGATTTGGTATACTTTTAAATTCATCACAACCGTCGACAAAGTAGTTTGGAAATCTGGCCTGTCCGAAATGTGTGTATAATTTCTTTAGGAATAAACGCAAAGTTTCTCCTAAACGATCCTCAGGCCACCTTGCAAAGTTATCTTCACATTGCCAAAATAGATGATTTTTTATATGACTAGCATCTATTCCGATTTTCGAACTCTCATTTTCCATAAACGTTTTTTGCAAGGCCAAAGTAAATAGATAGGTTCTTATATGTGAATGCGCTAAACAACTTTCCAAGTATCGCTCAGCGGCGGGAAATACTATTTTCCACTGAAAGGGCTGATCACTGTTCAATCCTCTCTTAGGTCTAAATCCCACAGGTACCAATAAGCAGCCAAATCCGACAGCTTTACGAACCATATATTCGTTAGGCCACTGATAGATCAAGTTAGTTCGTGGATCTTGTACTAATTTCCGTTCACGAATGATCCATGGATCAGCTTTATGGGGCCAAGCAGCTAGCAATGCCGGATATATTTCACAACCAACCTTTGACCCATTTCTCATAGTATCACAATAGAGACTCGCTCCTTGAGTCATTGCACTTGTGATAGCATCTGCAGGCAACCCCAACCCGGAACCCAATTTTACAATGAAATTATCAACGAAGTTCTGCATGAATCTAACAGAGCTTAAGTAGAAGTATCTCTCGTACAAATTTCTGGACAATGACATTCTAGAAGCAGCCTCATCAATCTCGTCTTCGTCGTCACTCCAGTTATCCACTGCTCGAACGTCCACTGATATCCACGATTCATCAGACAATACACTTGTACTAGCCACATGCCTACACTGTGTCCTTAATTCAACTTTTCTGGGTGTAGTCGCTTCTGTAATTGTAGCATATCCGTAATCAGATTCCGTTTCACTGGAATCGTTTAATCGACAACTAGAACTTGATCTGTAACCTGAACTCTCAGTATCTTCAGCTAAATCTGGATTATATGATTTTTGATCGGCTTTGAAAGATTTACGTCTTAAATCTGGTAACGATCCGCTAACTCTTTTAGAATTTTTAAGTATAGATTTTCTTGGTTTGACTTTTTCTAAATTTTCCTTACTAACTTTTATATTGGTGCAATGATCACTTTCATTCTCTTCAAGTACCTGGACAGTTTTAGATCTTATTCTGTTAATATTTGAAATGTTATTTCTAGCCACTAGCAGGCTAACTTGTTTAATAGGACCGCTGTATCTTCTAGAAACACTTTCAGTATAATTCAAATTTAAATCACCTAATAAGTCGTCGTTATCATTAGAAGTATGTATCTTTGTTGCTAACTGCTGCAACGGTTTTTCGCCTTTACTTGGAATAGAAGAATAGTCATCGGAATCAATAGATTCTTTTTCAGAATCTGCGTACAGACTATCATCAGAGTTGTTGTTATTTTTATTTACATTGTTTATTTCAGGTTCCCTATGTAGCGTACTTTCTAAAACTTCAAGTTTTTTCAATTTCACGTAACCTGCAACAATATAATAGAATGTAAGCTGAAATCGGGTGAAGTTATGAGGGGGAGATTAAAAAATACGAATTGATCAATTGAGAATTGTATTATAGTCTTAATAAAAATGTACTTACCAGCTTCCTTACAGTCTTCAATACGAAGTTTATAAAAGGGTGCGTCTAGAACAGCACTGTAGTCAGAGGTGTCGCCCGCTTCGCTTGCTTCTACATTATCGTAGATGACATACATTCTGGGCGCGGAGAGCGGTTCCGTCTGGCCCCGGGTGGGCTGGTACTGGACGTGCTCATGCACACATTCTTGTAGTCGATCAGCGAAGAAAACGTGTTTGTTTTGACTTATCATTGCATCGTTTATAACATTTTCACGCTCGCTGATTGGATTGTTTTTAATTTGCTCTGTTTCCCTGGAAATAAAAATTACCTTAGTTAATTACGTCGATACACAGTTATAAGTACCTGTTTACAACAGCCTGTAGTGTACGTTGACAAAGACTCCTAATCGTCACCACTACGTCACGTGAGCACCTAGTAAAAATCGTGATAAGATCACAATTTAATATGTATTTACTTAAATCAGTGCTCTAATAAATCCCTGATAATGAAAGTTGAAATGAAAATATAATTGATAGTTGAACACCATTAGCTTATCATTGAATACTTTGCACCTAATCAGTATCATCAAAAGAAGCGAAAAGTTCTATAAAATCATAAAAACAATGAAGTTTATTTCATCGCAATAATTGCAACGTTTCAATAATACACTTATATCACAGTTTATTGAAGTACCTATAATTTAATGCATAAGAAATAATTGATGATTTGATAGAGATATAGACGGTACCGATATCGATCATAGAATCGGCTTTTTATGTGTGATAGTCGTCAATTGTTTACAATATACAAATATAACAAATTTAAAGTAAAGCAACCGCCATAAGCTTATCTGTCATTCATAATCATGTTCTGTAACCAAATGTGAAACACTGCGCCGATATTCTATTATCTTGTAAACTTTGATTAAAACATAGTTGAATCATGTAGTTTTAGTTGTCAAAAATTAACTATAACACTCTTATCGCACCTTAGCAAGTTCACTTCGGCTAAATAACACTGTGCTATCCATGTGATATCATATTTATTAATTTATCTATTTAGTAACGATAAAGTTCAAAGCGCACGATATTCAAACTTTCTTGCAAACGTTCCATGAAAACAAAATACTTCGGTCTACTTGTAATCTATACTATAATATTTACTTTTCAACCAATTCCCTGTTTTTAGATAACAAACAAAATAAAGTGTTAGTTAATTTCTAATATATGGGCCAAAATTATGTACTAAACTTAATTGATTTAATAAGTATTCGAAACACATAAAATATAAATAATTTAATTTTATAATCCTATCAGGCAGGATTAAGAAACCTATTTCTATATTTCGTAGTAGGCACCTAAGGAAATGTTATCTGTTAGGTAGATATCCATCTAGTGCATAACAAAATATTTTTCGTAAATATTTTATTGTATTGATTACATATTCTTTAATTTTTATTAGATAAAGATATTCAAAATTAATGAAATGGAATACTTAGGTACCTTTATTTTTAGAAAAAGATATTACATACTTAAACATGGATGCAATTATCTCTATGCTATATGCAAATATTCTAACTGCGTATTAGCACTAACTATGTTATTTTACTGTGCAGTTTGCTAATTTTATAATTTTAATGAATAATGAAGACCATTTAATTTCATTTTATCTGATGGCTGTCTATCAGATATTGTGGCTTTTCGATCTGATAATAATTATTCATTTAGCGTCTCATACTTAGAAGCTTTATGACGTCAGTTAACTATCTTAGATTTTTATATTATGATAACATTTTTAAATTGCGATTGTGATCTAGAATTTCCGCAAATTGACCAATTATGTGATTGCAAACAGATTACGTATTTCAGTGAACAGACAAGAATACTTGGAGTAGAACCTACCAAATAATTTAACAGTATATTAAAATAAAATGTATAGACTGCTTCCCCCTATAGGTCTAGTTCGCTTCGCACATGCCGATAAGTAAATAGTTCAAGCAAATGACAATGAATAGGGATTAAGATTATCTGCCTCATAATCATAAATAATGCATGTTTAAAGAAATGTCCACGTGGTATGTTTTCGAAATTGAAAAAGGTCGTCAAAAAGTTTTTTTTTTAATATTATTCAATGGTAAAATCTATGATTTTATAAATAAAGTACGTATCACCTACGGTCCAAGGTACCTATTCAGATATATACCATTTCGATTATATACCACTTCAAATCATTCGTGTGTCGCTGTGGCGCGATGAATGGCGTATCGAAATAAAATTTAATTGAAATTATGTTGTACTTGTAATGTATGTAGAAATAAGTACCTCGTTACTTTTCACGAATAATTTCGAACTGAACTTTCAAATGTGCCTGTGTCAATCCTGTGTACCTAAATCAAGACCTAAATATACTTTTATCACAGCGTAATAGTGCAATATTTACACAGTAATATATTTTTTAATCTTGCCGCGGTTTTCTGCCTCACTGAAATCGATACTTACAATCTAATTGGTGGATTTAGAAAGACTGGCAAAATAGACCGATCTTTAACTATGTGCTTAAAAAATATTTTATTTAAATAAAAACATCTTACCGTTCGTAATTTTCAAAAAACTGAACGGATAGGAGTATGTTGTTCAAGAGAAAGGCATCAGCATCGGTGCGGAGTTGTTCTCTCATATGTGCGAGTGCCATATCGTTATAAGAGCTGGTCTGAACTGGAGGAGGCGGTGGCGTTGGAGCCGAGACCGGTCGCACCGGCGGACCCTCTAGCAATGTCGGTATCGCGGGTTTTTTCGCAGCAGGTCTCTTGTTTACAGGTTTTGCCTTTAACTTTCTCTTTTCATCCCATCTCGCGTGCCTCGCCTTCTCGCGGTCGAAGACATTACCGGGTTCTTTCTCAACCTTCTTCGATTTAGCATTTCCCATTATGTTTGCCACTGTTTGGTTGTGAGAATTTTAATTGACAAAACACATATTTGAAGTAGGAAAAAATAAATAAATTCTTAAATCTACTCGTAGTCCGTGTTCGCGCCCGTACTCCGCAGAATTCCACGCAATACTAATTTATGAATACGAATCACGAAGCAAAATGGTAATTGTTATCGAGCACTGATTATTTTTTATTAGTTATCGCGTATCAATAGAAATTGCAGTATAATAATGCACGATATCTTGTATCATTATTCTAAAAAAGACTGACGTGAATGGGTAAACAAAACAAGTGCTTTGGGAACTAGAGCACTTGATATAGCAACATTCCTAGTGTTCATAGAAAAATATAACAGTATAGGAAATAAGAATGTAAAAAATTCTGACGTAAACTTCAAATAGTAGACGCTTTGTCAATAGGTATTTAATGATTTCACTTACAAACTATGGATAGATGAATAAACTTTATAATTTTACCTTCAGCTTTTACCCTCAGATTATTTTTTACCGCCGACATTTTCTCTAAGAAGTTCGTAATTTCAAAAACTACTTACAGAATCAAACGTTTCAAAACTTTTTTTCTGTTAATCATGGCAGGAATAAGTTAATAGGTTGGTAGTTTTAGATTAAGTTAAATTTTATCTGATTCGGCCAGACGCTCTAACTAAACCATCAGCGACAGATTTTCTGCGTAAAGATCGATCATCCATTGAGCAAGTGTTAATATTAGAGAAAATTATATTATTTTATATAATATTGGTAATTTTCCTTATAATATACCTAACTTAAGAAATAAATAACAGACAATATCCTCGAAATGATTCTGGGCGTACATATGATGCAACTCTTCATAGGTTTGCTAGGTCTCTTCGTATCACCTCTTAGGACAGCTACGCGAAGAGATGTTGTAGCCCAATTCTGCAACGGAGCTACAAGGATAACTTACCTACTGTGGTACCGGGAATAGATGTTCCCGGTTGCATCCCCATATTGACGTTAGTACTCTTCTTTATTAAATAAAACTGTAGAGTTATAGTAACAATAAGTACGCAATTTATTTAAAAAGAATATGAAATAACAAAGTATGAATGAATGTATATTATAAGTTAATAATTATCTACTGTTAACTTGTTGCTAAAGGACATAGAAGTGTTAATTTTAATATGTAACTTAATTCGCATTTTTTTTTTCATTCACTACATTACTATTATAATGTTTAAGGTTATAATTAATTGGTACCTAATTATGATATAATATGTAGAATGCTATCAACATCCTGATTGGATTTATTTAAGAGAACCTAACCTACTTTAATTGAATTTGATTTTTATTGATCTAAATTATTTTAAGGTATATTTCTAATAACTTCAGCTGGTGGTATGCTCATGCCGATCTCTTCCGCATTATTGGCTATACTTGTATTGTCGTCTTCTGGATGCGTGTTTACACGTCTTTGGTTCTTCAAACGTTTAGCGTCTCCAATTTTCTTATCTATTAATCGCCTGAAACAACAGATAATTATATTTTAAAACTGACTCGACAAAAACATTCATACACTCAATCGCGGATGTCGAGTCCGTTAAACGCTGTGAAATGAATGGCGAGACTATCTCGGCTCCTTTGAGCCAACTATTAGGAAACAGCTAAGAGCTGCTAAATGGCATAGATGAAAAGAAACGGGAAGGCCACTGAGGATAGGGAAGACATGCCGGCTGGCCATGCGAATATTAGTAATTTTGCAAGAAATTACTAGCACTTATTCAAAAGCTTTAACGAAACCTTGCAAAATATTAAAAAAATGATAAACGTTTTTCCACAAAAATTGAACAGAGCTGAAACATGGTTGTGATTTTTCCAAACTTACCGATACCCAAATCGGTAAGTTTGTGTGTTCTGCGTTTATTTGCTTTGTGTATAAATTTTTACTTATTCACAGTCTGCCGGTGAATGAATTAACCGATTACCAAATTATTGAGTCATATTATTCGGAAAATGAGCATTAACATTACATCTATAGGAAGTACCTAGGTATTAATTTTATCATAATAAATTGTGTTTTTTTTTGTAAAATCCACTGATAAAATTCTTAAAATACTCTTTTAACAATATTTGTTTCCTGAATTCTATCGAAGTTATCCATCCATTACTCGTACAATAGATGGCTAAGCCGGTGTAATAAATAAAATTCACACAATTTGATAGATATTGGTAGTTGGAATTACGATAAAGAATTCAGATTTGTTTCTGTATTGTTATCTATAGAAATAGACTCTGAACGGATAAAATATTAGCCGACATCTAATATCACAATTATCTAAACCGATTTTTTTTATCGAGGGGAATCGCCTTAAGACCTTCAGGCCGCTTCCGGGGGAGAGCGGCCCGGTGTGTGGGGGCGGTGGACCCGGCGGCGGCCAGAGGTTTACCCACTTAACCCCTCCGTGTCCGTCTGACCGCGAGTGTCAGAGCCGATTGGAAAATCCGCTTCCGCACTACAGACGTAAGCCCCAACTGCGGTCGGCCTCATCAGGCCTCCTCACAAAAACCCTGTTAAAGGGGAAAAACCCTCTCGAGAGGCGTCGCGTCGTGGACACGCCGCCGCCATCTCGGGCTCAGTTCTTGGCGACGAACTCTCCCAAGCTTGCCGCCAAGAGCCGAATTATGGGCGCATGAGGTCATTGCGACCTCGCCGCCGGGTGTGCCTTGGGCGCTCAATGTCACGGAGAACCTCCCTCGCTAGCTCCGCATCTTTTTTTGAAGCCATAACGTCTTCGCAGAAGTGACGCATAGCCATCAAGCGTAATCATTGTCGACCATGCCAGCGACAGTTTGATAGCGCTGACAAGCTCCTGCCTGGGGACGTCCCAAGCCGGGCATACCTCTAATGTGTGCTGAGCGGTGTCGTCACTGGAACTGCAGTGGTGACAACGCTCGTCAATCTCCCTCTTTAACAATTATCTGAACCGTGACTCAACGTATCTTAAGATCGTTCAAACTTGTATCTACTCCAATATTTTCAGTAGCTTCATTAATTCAGGAAGGGTAAGGCAGAAAGATTTTGGTCATAATTATAAAGCCCCAACTTTTGTTTTTCCATCGGAAAAGTCTGATGCCTGATTTCATCATTTTGATACAACATTAATTAATTTAATTAATAAAGAGCTATAATACTCGTATACTTCATCCACGTAGGATTAATCTATTATTTAAATGCTTGTTTTTGTAGCCTTTTTTATTTACTCGCAGTAGATGTGTGAAGTACAATATTCACCTCGGAATTAAATAAAGCATGTCTTAGTCTTGGGCTCTTGAATCCCACGCTTCACTCAGGACTCTAGGTTAACACACTCGCTGCGCTCAGGAGTTAACTCTAGAGTTCTGGATTCAATATGACGCCCTCTATATAAGCGAGGGCTTTAGTACCTTGGTGCATAAACTTCTATTTAGGTTTACCAAATTTTGAATTTCCGGTCAGGCACGGGTAAAGTAAAACTATATTTTTGTAACAAAAATTGCTCTAGAGACAATATACAGGAGGAACCAGGTGAAAACGTTTGTATAGTTTAGACCCCGGTGTAAATCCTTTAAATACCTATGCAAACATTGTTGGTACATAATGTTTATTCAGATAAGCGGAATTAAAGATAATAATATTTAGCTTAATCATTATATCTAATATAGGATTAGAGCTCTTCTAAGTATTACCTATTATCGCAATTAAATTCTAAAAAGAAATTATTTCATATTTGACATTACTTGTAATTGAAAATAAATTACTTAGCAGTTTTATAGGGATACCTACGTAGTTTCGATTGCCGTTGTTGCGACACACGAGATACCAATCTAACGTAGGTGAATCTAAAATTCATAATCGCACCTATGTTGGTTAGGCATATGGCACTATTCCTATTACCCCCTGCCCACCTTTTAGTACCTACACGCCTTCTTTGTGTGAACAACTTACAAAACTTAATTTTAAAATAAATAGTTTTTGGACATAGAAATATTTTTAGCAAGGAAATATATTTCCAAAAAATCCCCATGACAGGATTCGAACCTGCGTCCTTTCGCTAACCAGGCGAATGCTCTAACCACTGAGCTACACAGGAATGGCTGACATGGTATAATTTTTCGGCCATATCTTTCCTCGCTAGTTTTTGGAGTTTTGGCGGGAACGCGTTGAGGAGATGTGTTGCTAAATTTTCATTTTTGTCAAACCTAGTTGACATGCGTGTAAATTGTTTAACTTTGGGGGCATATTAATCAATTTAACTTCTTAAAGCTGTACATGTGTAGTGAAAGTGAAAATCGGTGCAAAACATGGACTTTATCTCCTAAGCTCCGTGAACAATCATTGCAAATGGCCGCCGTTTTACAATGATTAGGTACTTAAACATCAAAAAAATACTCGTGTTGCATTTTTGTAGTAAATTTAAAAATGTATGAAAATGTATGTATGTTTAAAATGTAATGAATTTTATGCATTAGGTTCTTCTTCTTCTTTAAAATGGCTTTTCCATTCGGACATTTGCCAGTGTCAAGTATTATCAATATTTGCAAGTTATTTGCAATGAACGAAACAGTCAAGTCGTCATAGTTAATGTCAAGTCGAGGGAATTATTGTAAAAAGGGGGCCATTTTTTACAATGTTTGTTCACGGAGTTTTGGAGATAACTAAGGTTAAGTCCATGTTTTGCGCCGATTTTCACTTTCACTTACTCTTGTACACCTTCACGAAACTAAATTAATTAATATGCCCCCGAAATTAAACAATTTACACGCATTTGAACTAAGTTTCACAAATTTAGCAACACATCTCCTCAACGCATTCCCGCCCTGCAAAACCTGCATTAGATTCACTCATTTCAACAATACGAAAAACAAATGAAAATCACACATTTTCCTAATTTGAATTTGGAATTGTCTTCTTTTGAATTAAAACTTTCTAATGATACCAAAACCAGCCAGATACAAATAGTATAGCCAAAGATATTTTATTGTGCTAGTGCTATTATGAAATAGATTTACTTAAGTTAGATTGGCATCTATATGGTGATAGGGAAATTTTAAAATAAAATATAGAGTCGGTCTGCTGGCTACCGATTTTTGGCTAAGGAATTATTTGCAAACTTTTTACATAGCAAATATAAAAACGTCAACGTCAGTCAAGATGACGAATTTCGGTTCCTACGACAATATAGCATATAGCTTTTGATAGTTTTTGAGTTCCTACGTGCGTAATTTTTGTTACCTAAAAATTGTGTTATTTTTATTCCGCCTAGCTGTGGTATCATCTAATGAGCATCCACCGCTACTAGTGGCTAACTTGCAGTACATTGCTGCTTTGACGTAACGTGGTTGTTACCGGTGATTACTTCACAGCAGCAATGTAGAATACGAAATATGTTTTTTGACAGTAAATAGCAACTAGTAGCGGTCGATGCTAATTAGATGATACCACAGCAGATCCCGATCCCGTAAGATAATTGGGATCCTATGTCACTAGCCATCACCTAAACTATCATTATGCAAAGTTTCATCTAAATCGGTAGAGTCGTTTGACCGTGAAAAAGAAACAAATAAAAAAACGAGCTCTCGCGTTTTTTACTACATAAATAGTTAAAAATAATAATTACCTAGTTAGTTATTAAGTATCAAAATAGGTAAAATATTTCACTGGTTTTTGATACTGCCATATTTTAATTTGCCGTCTTTTTTCAAGGTCAACATTCGGTAGCCAGACTAAATTCAAAAATATATTTATCAAAACAACATTCGCAGTTATTAAACGTTATCATTTTATGATGGATGTTTTATGTCAAGGTCTTTTGACTTTAAAAAAAAACCTACAGATTCAAAACTTCAAAAGTCGCGCTTCTAGGTATTGAAAGATCTTTTGATAACAATTCAATTTGGTATTTAGTTTCAGGGTGAGTGAGTGCAAGGGCATATTATTTAAAACAATGATTGTAGATATTTTATACTAAACAACAAGGGGATGATTGTAGTTTGGGATTTACTAAACAAGGGGTAAAAAGTGACTGACTATAGTGCTATGCTAAGGGTGGGTAACCTTCGGGAGATTGCCCTCTATCCCCCGAACCTTCTGAAATGCCACCGCAGGATCCCTCCCGAGCCTTTCCCACTAGTCACATTAGTCACTTTAGTGACTAACTTAGTCTCACTTTTCCCATTAGTCACTTTTAATTAGCTTCAAGATGGTGGGTTCAGGATTGAACTTTATCTTGTTTTGATGTTTTGTTGTTTGACACATGTTTTTTTAAATGAGACACTAACTAGTATCAAATACGACGACCTCTGTGGCGCGTCGGGGGAACGGATGGCTGCAATGCAGAAGGTTGCGGGTTTGATTCCCGCTGGGTAAAAATATTTGTATCTGGTCTGGATGTATTTCTATGTATAATATGTACGTATTTACAAAAGAAAAGTAAAAATAAGTAGTATATCCGTTGTCTAGTTACCGTAACACAAGCTTAGCTGCTTACCATGGGGCTAGATGGCGCTGTGTGTAGGTCACATTTTAATTTGACAAAATGAAATATTCAGGTGGATTAGTCCTGCCCGCCATCTTAACGCGAAAATGTTAATCTTAATAAAAACAAAGTATTAGATAATACAAGTATTTCCCCGCGTGAGATATGTATGATTTACAATAGCTCTTATACCTATCTAGGCTTACAAAAGGACCTTGTAGAATCATATCTTAAACTTTCCTCGAGTTTTATCAACCATATTCCTTATTTCAATATAATTTGAATTTTATAATTTTATCATAACATCTATCTATATACTATCAACAAGATACAAATATTATCCCACTAATATTATAAATGCGAAAGTTTAGATGTTAGAATGTTTGGCTTTACGGAACTACTGAACCGATTGCAATAAAACTTGGTATGCAGATAGCTAGAGATCTGGATTAATACATAGGCAAACATAGACGTTTTATCCCGATACGATATTCCCGCTGAATCGGGACTGACGCGGCTAAAACCGCGGGGCGAGCTAGTGTATAATATTCGTATGTATGTTTTTCTTTTGAAAATCATTTGACGTAAGTCACTAATCAAGGCTGGCTGGCTGCCTTGACCCCGGGGACAACTGGGAAAATAATTCCCAGCTGTCCCCCGGGGGACAGGGCTAGAGGGGACAACTGGGAATAATCGGATTAGTAGCTAGCTTTATGGCTGAAAAAGTGACCAACCAACGGTTAGTAATAGTTTCAGACCCTATACAGTATACACGGGTATGGTAAGGTATTATAACACTGGTCAACTAAACCTTTGACATAACCCGATGTGTAACGTACTAGCTACGCCACGCGGTTTCACGTAAGTCCCGTTCCCGCGGGAATATCGGTAGCCTATGTGTTATTCTCAGTATCCAGCTACCTATATCCCAAGTTTCATCGCAATCAGTTCAGTAGTTTTTGCGTGATTGAGTAACAAACATCTAAACATCCAAACACACAAACTTTCACATTTATAATATTAGTTGACCGAACGAGCGAAGCGAGTGAGGTCCAGTGTAGACGGGCCTGGCGCTTGTATCTTTGTATCTTTGTATGTTTGTTCGACGATAACTTGAGTATCGTTGCTTCGATCTTCATGAATTTTGGTATGCGCGTAGTTTAAATCCATAGAATTTATGAGTTCGAAGATGAGCCAGATCGGTAGGGGGGTTGGGGAGATAGGGGTGCAAAAAGAGAAAATAATCAAGTTCTAAAAATTTGTCAATAGATGGCGCTCAACATACCTCCTAGATCGCGGTACCGTTGCGTTTGCTTGCGATATATAGTCCAAGATCTGACATTTTTGCAGGGAATGTTACAAATTGTGGTCGATTGTAGTAATTAAGGAATAATTCTTGTTATGTTATCGTTTTTCTTGTCTTTCGTTATATTTATTCGTATTTTCGTTATAATAATTCTTATTTTGTAAAAAAATAAAGCTGTTGGTGTTAAAATCCTACAAAAAACAAAATCTCTGTAAATGGATTCTCGTGAGGTCTCAGTTCGGGGCGAACTACTAGTAGGATACATAATTGACGGGCCTGGCTCTTGTATCTTTGTAACTTTGTATCTTTGTATGTTTGTTCGACGATAACTTGAGTATCGTAGCTCCGATCTTCATGAATTTTGGTATGCGCGTAGTTTAGGTCAATAGAATTTATGAGTTCGAAGATGAGCCGGATCGGTAGGGGGATTGGGGAGATCCTAGTATACCTTTGGCATATGTTTACCAATGGATACCACTAACGTCAGGGTAAGACAGTGGGAGTAACAACCTGCTTAACCTACTTTCCGAACCCATTGAGGTCGGAAATCACTACGTCCGAACTAAATATGGAAAAAACTTTTAACTTCTAATTCAAAATACTCACTGTTGCCGGCAATCGACAAGCACGCCCAACAGAAATACAATTACAATGGCGACTAGCATCACAACAGTAACCCCCACAATAGTGGCCACTGTCAAGGTTGGCACCTCTTCCGTCATCACTGACATCGATACATTCGGGTCCACTGTCGCCTCCAGGAAATCTGGAAAATACAAACATAACTAGATGTACCTACTTACGTTTTTCTAAATAAATCAAGTTTACTAGTTTTTTTTTTTTTTTAATTTTTTTTTTTAAATCAAGTTTATTAAAATTGATCAAATAAAATATCTAATAATAACTATCTATCTAATAATTGGGCCCTATTATGATGTCTTATAAGTCGTCGCGTTGTTGTTCAGCTAAAAATATTAAAATTAAAAACACTTCTTATTATTTGATATAATTTAAAAAAAAAAACAAACTTCAAAAAAAAATTTTTTTTTCTAATTGTCTGTGGTTTTTAAAAGAAGTCGGGGTATTTTTATTTAAAATTTACTTTTTCTTTTTTGAATGACAAAAGGACGACATAGCAGCGACAAACGAGCATGGTAGCGCGGATTATAAAAGTTTGCAAGTATGTATGTATGTCAGTGACTTTGTTACTCAATCACGCAAAAACTACTGAATCGATTACGATGAAACATAAAATACATATAGATACCTGGAATAACACAGGCTACTTTTTATCCCGATATTCCCGCGGATCGGGATCTACGTTAGGGGAAACCCCGGGGCGCAACTAATTATAAAGGACATCCATACAGCTACATACACACAGTAGAATTTAAAATTTAAAACAGAAAGCCAGAGATCACAAATAAAAATTTATGATTATGACTTCATACTTATAAGGTCTACCTTCTATCCTAGTAGTTATTATAAGGCAAGTTATGTATGACCTACTAGCTGCGTCCCGCGGTTTCACCCGCGTAGGTCCAGATCCCGCGTGAATATTCGAATAAAAAGTGAGATTCCTAGAGAATTTCAATTTGAACTTCTGTACGAGTTTCAATTTCGAATCTACCCAATAATATGTTAGTTATTAATAAAACACTGTATTTAACGGTTGAATCGCGTTTTTAGCTTTCGCCAACTTTACAGTTGGCTTTTTCAAGGTTGGCAACCTAAATATAATATTAAGATAAATAAAGTGTTATTATGCAAAATCGCGAAAACCATAGAAGAAATTATGTTAGTTATTCTTTCCATGGAGAGAATAAAATGCCCCAAACTCGTTATAAAGTAGGAACCACTTTTCTACTAGATTAAATAAATATAGATTAGATTAAATAGATTTGGCTATGGCTTGTTTCGTTCTTCCACTTGGGCTTTGTGTAACATGTTGCTACTTCTTGTTGACAATATAAGATTGTAATCATGGAATCGATATATAAGTTGAAGATAAAATAGTTATTCTGAAAATACATACTTTCTTCCGGCCAACTAGCAGTATTTCCGGACTGTTCCATTTTTGTCACGTTCGAATTGTTGCTATCATAAGTACAATCTGAAAGAAAACACAATAATTATTGAGAGTCAAACTTTTAGGTATTACCCTTATATTGCTAAAACTTTCCACATCGATAGATATGCATGGATAACGTGACCACCTAAAGCGTCTCACTTTCAGGCAGTCTGTCCCGGTGTCCACAGCGAGGTCGACTAGTCCCGCTTTTGCCAACAATTGCAACCATAATTTAAATCCACATTTATCTAAAAACAAGATCCGATATTTTAAAACAAATTTGTTCAGCCGACAAATTGCCGTTCCCACGGAAATATCGGGATAAAAAGTAGCCTATGTGTTATTCCTGGTATCCAGCTACCTAATATTCCACGTTTCGCCGCAATCCGTTCAGTAGTTTTTGCGTGAAAGAGTAACAAACTCAAATACATACATACATACATACATACAAACTTTCGCGTTTATAATATTAGTAAGATTTTGTGTTTAGTACTTTGATTAATTTGTGTTATCCTATCTTCTTTAATAAAAAAGAGTATATGTGCTTAAGACTGCTATATTATGGTCACGTTATGTTACGTTATGTGCTTTGTTCGTTTAGCATGTTGATGGGTTATTCATTAGACCTAATACATGTAGTAGGTAGCTATAATGATGCTGCCATATTTTATATTGAAATAATAATATCGTTGCATCGGGCGTTGTATACAGCGCTATAGCCCTAAACTAAGCTACAATTGGCGCTAGTCCTATATACATTTTCTTGAATTCTTATTGTTGTAAACTCATACATAACAATAAAATAATGCTTAGTTATTTTGTTCACACTCATTGATTAAATTCTAAATGTGAAATCAATGTGAAATACTTCAAGTACCTACCTACCGATGCAATATTTCGTACCCTACACAAACAAGGTACAATTCTAAGAACTACTTAAGTATGCCGTGACGTATATCAATCAATTAGGTACCTAGGAACATGATATATTTGAGCTAGATATTTTAGGTAGCCGTGATCGTTAATCACGGTTAAGTATTTTATCTGATGTGATTTCATTAATGATAACATAAAAAAATATTGTTTAGTGATTGACACAGAATACCGCTATGCACTTGGTTCAACAAAATATAAGCATTCAGACGAATTCATAAATTATAAAAGTCTATTAAAATGGTAAAACAGATATGTCAAGAGATCAATGCAAATCGGACTAGAGACGTCGAAAAATATTTATAAAACACTAGCTGAGCCCCGTGGTTTTACCCGCGTAAGTCCCAATATTTAGCTTTCCTTTCTTTCATAAAAATCTTCTGATCATAACAAACACAACACAAAAATAATTTCACAAATCGGTCCAGCCGTTCAAGCGTGATGCCGTGACCACGTGAAATAGGGATTTATTTTTATATATGAGACTAGCTGCGCCCCGCGGTTTAACCCGCGTAAGTTTTTATTTCATAAAAACCTTCTCATGATGATAAAAAACAACAAAAAAAGAATTAGCGGAATCGGTCCAGCCGTTCGTACGCGTGATGCCGCCCGCCGTGACCACGCGAAATAAGGGATTATTTTTTTTAGGGTTCTTATAGTATATAAGATTTTTTACATAGGTAGGTACATATTGTGCACAGGAAGTTAGTGAAGTACAAGAAAAAATATAATTACAATTAAAGAGTACGTTACAACAGCAAAAAGTTTCAGAACATGATCTACCTATCACGGCCGCACAGCTAAAGTGGACATTGTTTTTGCTGTAAACCTTCAGTCGGTCACAGCTGATCTATTGCAAACAATTGCAAATGATAAAGGAAGAGAAAGCAACAGTCATGGATAGTTACTTATGTCTAATACATTTTATATCTAAGTAACTCTTAATCGCGCGAACACGTATAAACTAGTAGTTCGCCCCGAACTGAGACCTCACGAGAATCCATTTACAGAGATTTTGTTTTTTTGTAGGATTTTAACACCAACAGCTTTATTTTTTACAAAATAAGAATTATTATTAATTAAACGAATAAATATAACGAAAGACAAGAAAAACGATAACATAACAAGAATTATTTCTTAGTTACGACAATCGACCACAATTTGTAACATTCCCTACAAAAATGTCAGATCTTGGAGTATATATCGCAAGCAAACGCAACGATACCGCGATCTAGGAGGTATGTTGAGCGCCATCTATTGACAAATTTTTAGAACTTGATTATTTTCTCTTTTTGCACCCCCTATCTCCCTAACCCCCCTACTGATCCGGCTCATCTTCTAACTCATAAATTCTATGGACCTAAACTACGCGCATACCAAAATTCATGAAGATCGAAGCAACAATACTCAAGTTATCGTCGAACAAACATACAAAGATACAAGCGCCAGGCCCGTCTACACTGGACCTCACTCGCTTCGCTCGTTCGGTCAATTAAAGGATATTGAGTCCATTAAGTGCGACTTTGCATATAACAATTAACCCTTAATTAGCGACGTATAGTATAGGTACTTGAAAATAAATTGACAGGTGTCCATCTGTTAAAAGTGGAGCAAATCTATTGATCTTGTAATAACATCAGAAAAGTAGGTATAGGTCATTCATTAATTTACTAAATTTGCATAAATTTCACAGTTATTGCCTAAAATTGCAAGTGACCATTTAAGAACGATGAAATGACTCCCTTACATGTTTTGTTTATATCCGTGTAATATCAGTGGAGGCAAAAATTTTACATTAAAAAGCTATTAATTACGATTAAAATCTAGTGTGATTAAAGGTAAGTAGGTACCTAATTAAGTACCTACCTATAAAATGGATAAAAATATAACTATACATACATAATTCAAAGTCCTGACTGATTGACTTACAGCACTGTACGTACTGTCAACGTACAGCTACTAGCTACTACGTATAACCTAGAGACATGAAATTTAGGAGGCGTTTTTTGTGATGATAAGGTACACCCACATAATAGGTTTTTTGAAAAATCCCGCGTGATCGGAACTTACGCGGGTGAAACCGCGGGACAGTATAATATAAACTTTGAAAATACCTACTTACTCTATAAATGATAAATTGTAAGTTATGTTATCAAGCCGTTAACAGGAATAAGCTCAGATAGGTACCTACTAAGGAACACCCTTGTCTTGTACCTACGTCTATACAATAATTGCAATAATTGAAAAGTTTAATAAACTAATTTATTGGTCGTTCATATTATGTTCCTATCTCGGGGCTAAGAAGCACCCGGATCTTAGAACGGGGCGTGCGTGAGGCCGAACCAAGTGCGCGTAGACGTTTTATGGTCACTATAATCAACATTTTTGTGTGTCTATATCTGTCATAAATAGCAGGCAAGAATACCACGATTACTCTAATCTGGATAAAGCTATTGTAAACGCGAAACAAACAATCACTTCAGTGGATTTCGGCAGGGGACTGTCTCTACCTAAGTCGTATTGCGGACTTGTCCGTGTTAACAAACATAGGCCGGTTTCTATAAAAGATAGGTCGAATAGTCGTTCCACAAACGTCTTTCTACCTCGTGCGCGTGTGCGTGACCAGAAAACCGCTACCAAACAGACCTATCATCCATGCGGGTCGAGGGTGCTACAGCTAAGATCACATCGTCGTTCGTCACATACTATCCAGTGATATACATATAGGACAAGGAATCTATGGCCCCCCATAGACTCCAGAGCTAAAGCGCTATTGCGCTTGCCAATTAAGTATTATTAATTATTCTAATAGGATAATAATATATCAATGTCTGATGGAGACTGGCACGACCTTTTCATCACAAACTCCTTTCTTGATAATCTCATGCTTTTTGAAGGTGGGTGGTTAAAAAGGTGCCCATGAAGGGCCTTCCAATGATGTCAATAATTGTTCATAGGAGTACATACTATAATAAAAAACGATAAACTTTTAGAGAAACCTTTCAGAATTGTTTTTTTATATTAATTTATTTGTCGAAATAAAAATGAAAAATTCATTACCAATGTCGTCGTTACTGCTTATGTATTGTTTGTTAGAGCACATGACAAAGGTATCTATACAATACATTACATACCGATCAAGGTCATTGTATATTTTACTAGTGACGTCGTCGATTAACATATTGTGCTACTCATAAAGTCTCTGTCAGTCAATAAATACAATTACAGACAATGTTTGGTCTCTGAAGCATCTCTGAAGGTAAAAGTTGCATTTTTTCCTCGGGATTGGCATCTATGATGTGCGGATATGACTAATGGCAAGGTGAAAAAAGTTCTTACGTGTTACCGAGCACGCCCACAGGCTCTAACGTGGCTCCCCAGGCTCGCCCACAAGCTCTAGGGTGTAGTGGGCTACCATACTGATTACTGAAACTGAAACAGTGCAAAACCGGACCGATCACACAACGACGACCTTTGGCATAAAAATACGGACACGAATAGCTTGTTGGATCGTGCGAACACTGAGCGAAGATACAAACTGCAAAATCCTCGGCTTCAGTGAAGTGCGCAGAAATAGATTCGGGGAACTGAAAACGTCCAGGGGCCTTACATTTCTTTACTCCGGGAAGGAGGATGAAGATGACCATTATGAACATGGCGTGGGATTCCTCCTTTCTGACGCTGCGAAGAAGAGCCTACTGGACTGGAAACCCATCTCATACCGAATCATCACAGCCCGGTTTAACAGCAACGCCCGCAAGATTACCGTTGTTTAGTGCTGCTCGCCTACAAATCTGGCATCAGCCGAAGACAAGGATGATTTCTATAGTACACTCAACCTGACCTTGAAGAACATCCGCAAACAATACATAGTCTACACCATGGGAGACCTGAATGCCAAGGTTGGCACAGATAACGTCGGCTGTCAAAGACACACACGGACTGGGAGTCCAGAACGATAACGGGGAGAGGTATTTGGAGTTCTGCCAGCATAATGACCTCACCATCGGAGGCACTCTATTTATGGAATCACATCAAAATGGCCTATACAGCGACCAGCTCCGTCGTTCTTGAACACAAAACTTACACACGCGAGGACTGGATGTCACAGGAAACCAGGAACCTCTTTGAGGACAAGCGCGATCTCCATCTTCAACTCTTGGCAACCAGCAACATGGCAGTGCGCGAAGACCAGAGGCTACAATACAGATAGATACGCAGAAAAATCTACCGCAGTACTCATCACGACCGACAAGTATGGACCGATAGTGTTGCGGATCGCGCTCAACGCGCTGCCAACTCCGGCAATCGTCCAATCGAGATGTACACACAAGGCAACGAAGACTTTGGCCGGAAACCGGAACTAGAGGAAGAAGAAGCCCTTGAAAGACAGAGCGGACAGCTGATTGTGACATCGGAAGGACAGCTTCGACGCTGGCGGGAGCACTTCGAGGAAATCTTCCGAGTTCCGAACGACTACAGTACTACAGCCACACCTGCTGCCAGCTTGCCCGCACAATGCCTGGACATTGATGTGTCTCCCTCTACAGAAGATGAGGTAGTGAAGGCCATCCGATCACTAAGGAACGGGAAAGCTCCGGGAGTCGACCTCATCATAGCGGAAATGCTAAAAGCCGACCTCCCTACCGCTGCTAACGCGCTGACCCCCCTACTACGGAACATCTGACAGCTGAGGAGTTACCTGACAACTGGAACAAAGGCCTTCTCATTACAGTGCCTAGGAAGGGAGACCTCAGTTAATGTGGCAATTGGAGGGGCATAACTTTGCTCTCGATTCCTTCTAAGGTGCTCAGCAAGATTATCCTAGATAGGTTGTCGAGGGCCGTCGAACCCCTTCTTCCCAAAGAACAGGCTGGCTTCCGACCTAACCGATTGTGTACGGACCAGATCAACACTCTGCGCATAATCCTCGAACAGGCATCAGAATTGCAGAGGGAAATATACTTGACCTTTGTGGACTTCAAAAAAGCCTTCGGCACGCTGCGATGGAACTGCATCTGGGAACGGCTGAGTGAAGTTAGAATTCCCGAGAAGATTATCAACTTGATTAAGGCCATCTACAGGAATTATTCTTGTAGAGTGACTCCCCAACAAACATTTTACAGGTCGCCACAACGTGCCCATTTTAACTTTCGATTCTGTAAGCTGGTCGTAAATACGTCAATATTACGTCGTCACCACCGAAAAAAGGCCCACTTTATACTAATCAGTGTCGTAATACAGTGACGTAGCAGTGAAATAAAACACTAATTCGTAGTGTAATGGTCGTACAGACGTCGTGAGCTGTATCTTTTGTCGAGTAAATGGTATTTGATACCGCTGTTATTCGGCACATTGTAGTACAATAGTGTTTATCGCTACTTTTATAGGGGATCTTGTTTTAAAATAATCATTTATGTGTAGTTTAAATAAAACTTGTGACGGATAAATTATTTACAAAGTGTTGTTGAATTTTATCATTAAAAATGACAAGTAAATAATTATAGTCTTGAGTGTCGTGGTAAATATCTTTGAAATTGATGCATAAGTATACAATATGTAACAGGTAAGCCCTTTTAATCCGAAAGGGGGTTGTTCTAGACGTCTAGGCGAACACTTTTTGTTCTACGACTTTTGAAAATTCGAACTTTTTTTTTGAAAATTTTGAGATTTTGTTTCACTGGAAAACAGCTGTTTTTGAAAATAAAGGTAATTGAAGGTTTGATTGTAGTAGACCAAACTAAATGAAAGAACAACATAAGGTCAATGACCTCGAACTCTAAGAAACAGCTGATTTTCAAGTAAACTTTACACCTAAATTTTTCGAAAAGTACTTCGAATTTTCAAAAGTCGTAGAACAAAAGTTGTTCGCCTAAACGTCTAGAACAACCCTCTTTCGGATTAAAAGGGCTTACCTGTTACATCTTGTATAAATCTATTGGCAAATTAATTTTTACAAGTAACATAAGCTAGTTTTATTATTATAATTTACGCGCCTTATAAATTCGTTAAGTTCAGCAATATTCTATATATATTTTTAAGCGAAAAACCTTATACGCGACGTAAAATTTCAAACATGACCAAGAGTTACATAATAATAATAATGATTTTTTTAACTAAAATATGTTTAGATATGTTATTTAATTTGTATGTTTTTATTGTGCCAAATAAAAATAAAATAAATAAATAAAAATAAAATATATTTCATTCTGTCCACCATGATTTATTTCACAGTCCCAGATAATACGATAATACAACATTAAGTCACATAGCAGTGATATTGAAGTGTTCGAATTGGCATAAATTCATGTAACTGTTACGTTTGTCACTTTTATATGATCGTCACATTATGGTAGTTCTCGAAACTCTAATGCTAATAAAGTCAGTGTAAAAGTAGCATAGATGTTACTAAGGCGACGTAGTGGTTACACGACTGTAAGTTGTGCAATAGTCCCATAAAAAACGTTTTATATAAGGTTTAGATATGACAACAAGTTGTTTAAAGATAAAAAGGCACTACGTCGTATTTTAGGCCAAAGATACTTCTATACGATCTTTATATCATTTCGAGTTGTGTAACTTTTACTATACGACTGAAATGTTTGTTGGGTCACGACCGTCTCGGAGAACATAGTGATACATGCAAGTGTTCGCCAGGGGTGTCTCCTGTCACCTCTCCTCTTCCTTGTCGTCCTCCATGGCGTCATGCGCAACACCACCAACAACAAGCGCCGCGGCATAGAGTGGGGACTGTCCAATGTCCTAGAAGACTTGGACTATGCCGATGACCTATGCCTACTGAGCCACACGCGTGCCGACATGCAAATGAAACTGGACGACCTACGGCGAGGAGCTCTGGAGACGGGACTCAAAATCAACACCCGGAAGATCCAGGAAATGAGGTGTGGGGCGACGAGCTCGTTGCCGTTGCTCTCGACACAGAGGGGGTGGAAAGGAGCCACCAGTTCACATAACTTGGAAGCGTAGTGTCGGAAACAGGTGGGACTGAAGAGGACATCGCTTCGAGAATCGCTAAGGATAGAGCAACCTTCGCGCAACTCTGTCCTGTATGGCAATCGCGGAAACTGACCAGAAGAGTTAAGCTCATGATATTCCGGTCCAACGTGAAAACCGTGTTGCTGTACTGATGTGAGACGTGGAAAGTGACAAAGGACATCTCGCACCGGTTCCAAGTCTTTATCAACCGTTATCTTCGTCGTATTCTCGGCATTTACTGGCCCGAGGTCTCCAATATAGACCTGTGGGAACGCTGCGGTGAGAATCCAATCGCCAAACAAATTACAATACACAAATTAAACGCCGCAAGTGGAACTGGATCGTACACACGCTCCGAAGGGATTCCGGTCATATTCCGAGGCAAGCCCTAGACTAGAATCCCCAAGAAAAGCGGAAACGTGCCCGCCCGAAGCAATCCTGGCGGCGGACTATCATCGCAGAGGCAGCGGCTATTGCAAGACGTGGAGTGAAATAAAACGCGAAGCTCAAGACCGGACGGCCTGGTGACGCACTGTGGAGGCCCTCTGCCCCATCTAGGGGACTTAGGACTTTAAGTCAAGTAAGTCAAGTTACGTGTTATATACTTTTATACATAATCAAAAACCAATGTAACCATAGTAACAGGTACTGTGGAATGAAAAAGGGCACTAGGACGAAGAAGACCCAATCTATAAAACGAAACTTAAAATAAAATGCTGTGACTGATGAAGGAATGGTGGATATATGATATATATGATCCAGATATGATCTGTGATTTTACTGCCAGCTCATTTGCTATTATAGGAAATCTCCAAAACATAAACGCCTACCTACCTCAACGCATAATAATAATTAAAACTCTTATCTATCGTGCATGAGTCGAGCGACAATTACTAATGAAAGATAAGGTTAACTAAAACTTGTATAAGGTTTGTCAGCCAGCATTGTTCCGTTTTCATCGAAATCATTACTTCCCATGCCAACTTCCGCGATTCATACGTGACCATTGTTTTTACATGAGTCATCTTCATAATACGTAAGTACCTTGCTAAACCGTAGTATCAATTCTGCGGTCGGTCGTGGACAAAAAGGTACCTATCTAAAAAATCTAAAATATTTTTTACCCGACTGCGCGACGCAAAGGAGGGTAATGTGTTTATCGGTCTATGTATGTATGTATGTATGTATGTATGTATGGATGTTTCTATGTGGCGTTCTAGAGGCCAAACGCGTGGACCGATTTTGATGATTCTTACGTCAATCGATTCGTCTTAATCTGGCGAGTGTGACTAAAGACATGACAGTAATCCAAAGTAACTTATGTCACCACCAGACGCCATATTGTCAAAATTAAAAAATCCAAAATCGACAAAGTATGCCAAGATGGGTATCGTTGAATAGGTTTTTAAAAATAAATATTAGGTTTCTTTCACTATTTTTCATTTTAAAGAACCGTTTAGGAAATATAACGGTTTAAAGTTAATTTACAATTGGGTATTCTTGCTTTTTATTACTAACGAACAAGTTTTTATTTTTGTTACGTAGTTACGCTTGGAACTATCAAAGTTTAAGCCGTGATGGTAAAGGTGACAGGAATTTATTGATATAAACTAAAAAAAATAGTTACATAAATTGTACCTACCTACTGAATAAAAGTCTAATAACACTCAGGTACCTAAAAACGTTAAAAGAATAATAATAAATTTAAACAATAAATAACTAAAACCTAACTGAAATAGAATCTTACTAATATTATAAACGCGAAAGTTTGTATGTGAGTATGTATGTATGTGAGGTTGTTACTCTTTCACGCAAAAACTACTGAACCGATTGCGATGAAACTTGGAATATAGGTAGCTGGGGGACCTGGATTAACACATAGGCTACTTTTTATTCCCGCGGGAACGGAACTTACGCGGGTGAAACCGCGGGGCGCAGCTAGTACATTATAACCCCCTAATGAAATAAATAGATTACGAGACTTACCTACCTTCAATAAATGAAAATAACTAAAAAGCGTAAAATAAAAAAAAATATTTATAAAAAAACAAAAAACCCGACTGCGTAAAAAACTCGATTAAAAAATACGCATAGAAACAACAAAAAAACCAAAAAGAAAAAAACAAGCCCAGTAATTTGAAATTACGCTAAGTAATAATAGTTTTGTAATCGATACACACAGAACACATAATAAATGAGTAAAAAATTACTCACAGTCGGGACCCAGTGGAAAAATTAGATTAGTAAAATGAATGGGTCCCGACTGTGAGTAATTTTTTACTCATTTATTATGTGTTCTGTGTGTATCGATTACAAAACTATTATTACTTAGCGTAATTTCAAATTACTGGGCTTGTTTTTTTCTTTTTGGTTTTTTTGTTGTTTCTATGCGTATTTTTTAATCGAGTTTTTTACGCAGTCGGGTTTTTTGTTTTTTTATTATTAATCCCAATTAATCCTAATTAACCTAGGTATACATATATATACCTACTTAACAAATGGATTAACCTTTTTAAATCTACTATATAAAAATAAGTCGGGTTTTCCTTCCTGACGCTATAACTCCAGAACGCACGAACCGATTTCCACGGTTTTGCATTCGTTGGAAAGGTCTCGGGCTCCGTGAGGTTTATAGTAAAGAAACTTACGCGGGTGAAACCGCGGGGCGCAGCTAGTTATTTATATGTGTTTGTATGTATACCTAATTTAATAAAAGATTTAGGTTTATTTCTATCGTATCTGGTTTTTTTATAAATGTAATAATTTACGCTGATAAACACTAATGCGCTTCTACGCACATAAGCACATTATCTTATGCATTGGTAAAGATATTTTGAATTTAAAAATAGTATAGTTTAAATGAATATACGGTGAGGCGCGGGCGGCAACGCAGGCGCTGGGTCGACTTCGTCATCAACTGTATTTTTCAGAATGTTTGAATTGATCATTGTGATTGATCAATAAATGCCCAGACAATGCACTTGGTTACGATGATTGGGCCTTTCATTATAAATAATCAAACATGACGATCCTCGATATTCTGTTACCTAGGTAATTTGAAAGTACCTATGTACCTACATACTTACGGTCTTATTGAATTTGTAATATTAAACTAACTTTATTTGTTATTTTGAGTTATCAAATGATAAGTGAAATAAAGATACCGATCGTTTCGCAAAACTTAAAAAGATACCCATCATTTGCCGACACTTAGTGTTGCCTCGTGCTACTTACTCTTGAGGATAAATTCAGAAAGGTTTATCACAATTTCAAAATCAAAACCGCATATTTTAAGACTCCTAGGTTTTTATAAATTTGTAAATTTTAATGTCAAAGTTTTATATAGGTACCTAATGTAGAATTAAGGCTGGACCAAAGAACTAATCATTAGTGCTTCACCACTAGAGCGGTGTTGGTCTAGTGGTAGATACCCCGACTTTCATACCGCATGTCGTGGTTTCGAATCCCGGCCGCGCACCAAAGTCTTTTTCTTTAAGAAAAAGTTATGTGCGATATTTAACATCGCTCTTACGGTGAAGGAAAACATCGTGAGGAAACCTACGGCCTAAAGTCATGCACAAAGGCCCTACTGTATAGGGCTAATTGCGGAAACACACAGTTAAAAACTTTTAGTGCTCCACCATTTTATACCTAAATCAGTAAATATCAAAGTTGTAGAACTTTTGATAATTTATTCTGTGCTTAAGCGTAGAAGATAGAATAGGGTCGTTGATAACGCATTATGATAGCGGATCAGGGCTACCTCCTGACATCCCGAGGTGTTTTTTGCATCCCAAAGTGTTCCTTGGGATGGGAGGATATAATAACCATAATAATAATAGAGGATAACCTTGTATAGATATTTTTTTTTTTAATGGCATATACTATGTATGTAACTAAGTTCACTAATTTAGTATTATTAACTCATTAAACTTTTATTTATGTCTGGTGTCAATGGATTTTAGCCGATATCTTCTATTCATTTATTTTGTGGTTGTACCCGCACAGATACAATCCTTGCTTAGATCCAATTATTGTAGCTCCTATGGCCCATCACAAATCTAGTAAATCCGCGCTACCATGATCGTTTCTTGTTGCTTTATCGTCCTTTTTCTTCCCTTTAGGTCAAGATTGAAAAGGGTGGTGGAGATAAAAGAAATTGAATAACATTTTATGGAAGCAAGCAAAACAAACCCTAAACCCGTTATTGATCGGGTCAAAGATAAGTGAATGTCAATGCGGTTGAATACTACAACTTATCACCAACTATAAGGTTCAGTGCTTCGTTTTCGTAAGATCTTTTAGTTGTCTCAACATTGAAACAATGTCAAGATCATTTTTTAACATTGACATCAAATTGACATGAAATAGAATAAAATCAAATCTGATAACGACGAAATTTCCAAAAATCATAGATCATGCCGGCATCTATCGAGCTTCTATCGAGGCATAATTAAACAAATATAGTCGTCATGAATCAAACAAACAAAAATGAGTAACATACTCACTAGATTCATATCAGATGGCAATGGCAGGATCTGCTATTGAAACTAATTTCCTGTCTGCTAAAGATTGGGGGAATGAACAAAAAGTTGCGCGAGGTCAGGCGTGCACAGATTTTAAACTAAATTACGGGAACTGGCTGCTGCATTTGGCTTCAACCGCATAAAAAATAGCGTAGGGTGGCGTAGGTATGCATTCATTACAGTATTTAAAAATTCTCAAAAAATCTGCCAGATAGAGAATCTACACATTTATCCATAGCATTTATCCGTATACTAATATTGCAAGTAGGTACATACTAGGTGTAAATACTACAACGTTAAGTTGGAAATTAAAAAAATAGGTTATAGGGCCGTAGCCGTGCGTGACTAATTTTAACACTAGGTATTTGGTTTCCGGAGTTAAACGCATGGCTAAATTATTATGTGGGAATTATATTTATAACCAATCCTAAATAAACGCAACTCAATTTCAAAAATACAACGACATGCCTAGTTAAAACGTTTGCGTGTGATATTTCTGCAGATAATTTAAAATACTTAAAACTACACAATACACGTTTCAATAGATACCTATATACTACGTGATTTGCGCTAGTTTTATTACGTTTCGTAATTTTGACATATTGCTTTAAAAATTAATCCATTAAATAAGTGTCTAACCATCAACATACTCGGCAGATACTTTCTACCTACCTATACTTCATGTACTTAATGCATTGATAAAAACTTGATATAAGTAAGTACTTATTTGATTACAACGATGTTTAGTGTATAAGCATTGACAATCATACATAATGGTCGTCAATGTGGTTAGTTCAACTTCACAAAGAATACAAAACAAGGTTTCCACGAACTTACGTAAACACGCAGATGTAGCCAGGTCCTTTCTCTGTACCGCTAGTCCACTACAATACTAGTTATTTCACACTCGATTTTACACTAAGTACTTTGGCACCGTTCTTTTTGATATACAATGCAGATTAAGTAATTCTATTACGTTTTGATGTAGTTGCAATATTGAGACGGCCCGTGTTGATGGTAGCCGCATGCGCAGCCTTCCACGGCGCGTCTCTTACTAACGCACAGATCACTTCTAACCGAACCTTCCTACGAAACCTTGCTGCTGCACTAGACAACCCCGATGAGTACTGATGACACTGTGAAATTGAGCGAGCATCCTTGGGAATGAGTTAAAAATGTAAACATAAATAAACTAGTAGTATAATAAAATGAATGCATAACCATGTTTATAAATGTATTTAATTGTAACAAAAAAATGTTAGTCGATATAAACATAACGCCCATTTTTTCTACATTGTGTAGATAGGTTAATTACCTAGTTGAGCAGCGTACTCATCAAATAGATAACTTATCTATTATTCAGTTATACTCTCGTACTCTTAAATAGCTATACGTTCCGCAAAACAATTATAAAGATAAATGGTATTAGAAGTGGTTAGGTACAAAAGGGGAATTAAGTGATGATGATAGATAACATTGTAGATAAAGCAATAAAATGTAATTAAAGTTCCAGGTACTATACCTGCTTACCTATTTCTTACTAATTTATTTTTTCCGAATCTAGAATTTCCAAATTCAAATATGGTATGTTCCTAATTAAAATTTGTTAAAACGCTGAATAGATTAGGTTTATCTGCCCGACCAAACGTTTACCTTAACGTTTTGCATGTTTATATCACGTGATAGAAATACCACGAGCGGAGGTTGTTTGCACAACCTGCGCTGCTGCAACAAGTCTGTAGATAAGGACAAACTATAGAAACTAAGTTTAAGTTGCCGATATTTAAAACTTTACTTGATCAGCATAGGTTTTGAATTATTGTGAATCATTGCAATGATAAAGAAAACAATTTATACATATAAAATTCAAAGTTCTGACTGACTGACTGAAGCCAACCATTTGTCCTAGAGACTTTAGAGGGGGTGTCGTTTGTGATGTGTATAGGTTAGTTTTTGTGGTTTTTCGGAATTTCCCCGTGTTCGAGATTTGCGAGAGTCAAACCGCGGAACGCTGCTAGTAATTTTAAAATATACTTTTTTAATCGAAGGTAGATAAGGAAATTTTGTTACATCAAACTTGAGAACCGTATTAGGGCGTCGTCATTACAATTTACAAGCAAAATATAGAAAATTAAAAATATTATAAAGGAAAAATTCATCTTCAAAAAAATTTACTCGCGGCGAGGTTGAACTCACGTATATGGATCTGTACCCCGGCGCCTTAACCACCTAGGCCACGCGAGTTAGGCGGTGAGGTACAGAGTCGTGAGTTCAAGCCTCACTTCTAGTGAATTTTGCCTCTAAAATATTTCTAGACTTGTACAATAAAAACAAATTACGAAATATTAGATTGAATAAATTCAAAAAATTCTAAAAAAGTATTCTTGCTGTAGTATAAATAACTAAGTAATGCATTTTTAAACCCATACATAAGATAAGTAATTATTCTTCTCATTTTCGACAATTTTGAGTGAGTGCACGTAATTCAATAACTATTGTTAGATATTAGATGTTAGTGACCATGTAAAGTTAATAGTTGTTGACCAATAGGTATTGCATTTTTAAATTGTACAGTCTAAGTGAGAGCCACCAAGTGAACCTCAATCTGGTTCCGCCCCACTTTCTCTTTATCTATACTTCTGGACAAAGTAGTTCAATGCATTGCAAAAGTTCAATGATGTTTGTTAATTTAACAACTAATTATATTAAAAATTACCCTTTCGATACATATTGCTTTTATTTATTTATTACATTTACTGATAGGTATGCATTACTTATAAATAAAACGATGACCTAAGAACACACTGCATTTGTGGCTACATGGCGCTGAATGCAATGCTCTATTTATATCTATTAGAAGACAAAACCAATATAATTCATACGAAGCCAATAAAAGCAGCCAAGATAGGAAGAAAGTAGCTTACTACATACTATATTTATACTTATATGACCTGTTAAGACGCGCATGCTAATTTGTGAATATTTAGTAACTTGAATGTACCGTTGTACTCGTGTTTTTCCTATATTTACATTCAATCCTAGCGAGTGTTAGCATTCAGGTCCACAGATTAATATTAAGCTACTGCAGCGCAACAAATTATCTACGTGTGCGTGTTCTTATTAACGGCTATACAGGATGTTTCGTTAAGGGTAATACAAACCTAGAGGGAGTTTTTTAGGCTTTCGCAGTCAACAAGAAACCCTTATAGTTTCGTCATGTCCGTCCGTCCGTCCGTCCGCGGCTTAGCTCAGAGATTAGACGGTTAGTACTAAGAAACTCAAATTTTGCATGAGGATATACATACATATATTGTTCACGCCACAAAAGTGCTACAATAAAAAAAATACCCTTCTTTAGGGTACCTCCACTACCTCTCCCACATGTAATATCGGAATGTTTTTTTGTCTTGCTTAACTCATCGTGTGGGGGATATCGTAAGACAGCTCTTTTAAAATCTTTGTGAGTTTTGCAACTACTTTTCATTTAAGGGTTTATTTTCGAAATATTGAGCTTTAAAGTGTTTAGAGTTTTAGTTTTTTAAAAGAAATAAAAAGCAAATTGTCGAACAAATTCCGTTGTTGTATGTTAGGTACTAGGTAAGATAAGTGTTAGTTGCAAAGACTTTTTCAAATTGTCACCTCTGATATTTTTTGAAACTACGAAACCCTACACTGCGCGTGGCAACAAGGCACGCACTTGTCCAGTTTTTTTTATAAACGTAAACTTTTGTTCTACGACTTTTAAAAATGCAGACTCCTTTTTCGAAAAAAAATAATCTCGAAAAAACAGCGGTTTTTGTTTCCAGGGTTTATTAATCTCTATCAGCAACAGAGGGTGTTGATATATAATAGTAGTTTATGCACCGAGGTACTAAAGCCCTGTCTTATATAGCGGGCGTCATATTGAATCCAAAACGTACGAAGGACTCTAGAGAGTTAACTCCCGAGCGGAGCGAGGGTGTTATAAAGGACTCTAAGTGTTATACTTAGAGTCCTGAGTGAAGCGTGGGATTCAAGCGCCCAAGATAAAGACAGGCTTTATTACCGAGGTGAATACACATCTACTGCGAGACAACAAAAAAGTTACAAAACTAAGCATTTAAGTAACAACAAATCAATATATTTATGTAACCAACTTATTTATATTTATTATTTATTTTATATCTTTATTTGCACAACATAAACATAGAAAACAACACACACATATACAACAGTAAATACTAAAATAAAAGCTTAAAAATTAAGTTGCACAAATGGGCGGCCTTATCGCTAAGAGCGATTTCTTCCAGGCAACCTTTGGATGGATTAGAACTGTGACAGCTTGAGTGGTAGGTAGAAATGTGAAAATAATATCATAAATAAATACCTATACACAAACCCATAAAATATCTATTTATAATTCAAGTATACATATAACCTACATAAACTAGATACAAATAAATATACCCACACATAAATAACCATAAATATATACAAACACATAACTACACATATAAATACAGTAATACACATATAAATCAGATAGTACTGAGATAATGATTAGTAACCATAGCCTTGAAAATGGGAAGGGACTTAGCAGATCGGATAGGTTGTGGAAGAGAATTCCAAAGGATTACAGAATGAACAGCGAAGGATTTATTGTAGAAGGTTGAATTGGTATCTGGAACCTGAAGGAGAAGGGATTCAGAAGAGCGGAGAATTCTATCATGAGAATCACTCAAAAACCTGAAGCAATTTCTTAAATAGGGAGGAGAGGAAGGAGCAAATAGGATTTTATAAAGGAAACAGAGAATATGAGCATTCCGGCGAAGGCGGATTGGCAACCACTTGAGCTTATGGCGGAATTCAGAGACATGGTCATACTTACGCAATCCAAATATGAACCGTATGCAAACATTTTGGAGACGCTCAAGTTTATCTAGTTGCTCTTCAGTTAAATCGAGGTAGCAGATGTCGGCATAGTCGAGGATAGGGAGCATGAGAGACTGAGCGAGGCTAACTTTAGTGGCAGTCGGCAGAAAGTTCCGCAGTCTACGGAGTGAGCCCGCAGCAGCAAATATCCTCCGACTGGTTTCAGTTATTTGCGGCTGCCAACTCAGCTCTGCATCCAGGATCACACCAAGATTTTTCACAGTTTTAGTGAATGGAATTCGGTTCCCGTCAAGCAACACCGAGTCCACATCATCCCAACATATTTTACCCAAAAGCCTAGAGCTACCTATAACGATGACTTGAGATTTGGAAGGATTAACAGCTATGCCAAAAGATTTACTCCAGCTTGATATATTTGCCAAGTCACCATTAATAGCGGCAATTCCACTATTGAGATCAAGCCAGTCACTTTGCGAGTAGATTTGAAGATCGTCTGCATATAGATGGTAGGAAGAGGAAAGATTAGAAGTGATAGAGTTAATGAATACTGAAAAAAGGAGAGGAGAAAGCACGCCGCCCTGGGGTACACCGGCAGTCACATTGCACCAAGATGAATACACATCTTCGACACGAATACGCTGCCGGCGACCACACAGGTAACTACGAAACCAATCAATCGCCGTTGGAGATATGCGAAGCGAGCTTAAAACACCGAGTAGAATGTCGTAGTCAACATTGTTAAAAGCATTACTAAAATCAAGTAATGCTAATACCGTCAACTTACGATTATCCATACCCTTACGGATGTCGTCAGTGATTTTAACAAGAGCAGTAGTTGTGCTATGCCCCGGACGAAATCCGGATTGGAAAGGATTATGTAAAATATGAGTATTGAGGAATTTGGATATTTGATGGTGTACAAGGCGTTCAAGGACTTTAGAAAGGAATGACAGAATGGAAATTGGTCGATAATCTGAGAAAGTTTTAGGGTTAGCTTTTTTCGGAAGAGGGATAATCTGTGCCTCTTTCCAAAGGGTGGGAACTACACTGTGAGAAATAAAGAAATTGAGAAGGTGTAGAATTATAGGAAGAATTTCGTCAATGATGGGCATAAGCATGCTGCGACTGATATTGTCACTTCCGACGGCCTTAGAGGTTATGTGTTTCATGCTCTGCTTTACACCACAAGCGGTAAATTGTTCGAAAGTAAAATATGGCGAGTCAGGAGTTGAAACAGAGAAGAGACGTTGTAAAGTTTGAGCCTTCACAGAACTGTCTAAGCATGACGAAGAGGAAAAGTGTTGATTTAGTAAATCCATGTTTAAATCGTCGGGAGTAGAATGTTGAGTTTGTTTACCAACTCCTAGTGACTTTAAAAATTTCCAGACTTTGGCTGGGTCTCCATCATTGATAGAGTTATGTATGTGACGGCGTTGTGCATCCCTACACATTCTATTGCAGCGATTTCGTCGTTCAATGAACTTATCCCTATTTGCATCAGTTGCATTGATGCGAAGTTTGGTTTTTGCAACGGTTTTCTTATGAATAAGCAACTTTATCTCGTCGTTTAGCCATGGAGCAGGATGATATTTCAGCTTTACGGCCTTTAAAGGAGCATGTTTATCATAAAGTTTATTCATAGCAGTGTTGAATTTAACAACTTTCTCATCGATGGAATTGCAATCGAATATTCCCTCCCAGTCAAAATCTTGTGCATCTTTACGGAGTTCCTCTACATTCACGCCACTGAAGTTGCGCTGAAAAATAAATTTAGGTTTAACCTTCGGCGGACGCACCTTATACGAAAGGTAAATGAGGTCATGGTAAGAGAAACAGTCCGCCGAAAGCTGACCATACTTGGCGGAGTGAGAGGGAGAAGATACAAGAATAAGGTCTAAAAGTGAAGGGGCGCAATTCGGAAAATGATGGGTGGAATTAAGTGGAAGAATAGTGAGGTTATAAGCCGACGTCACAGCCCTGAGCTTACGTGCTCGAATTAGGTACTGGTATTCTTGCTTTTGGAGACAAGTGTTGAAGTCGCCCATGATAATGGTGTGGTTGTATTGCGGTATGATATCCTCCAGCAAGGCCTGGCCTGCCACTATATATGTGTATGAAATACATTTACAGCTCTAAATTAAATTAATTTAACAATGTTATCTCAAAATAACGAAACCAAACATCGGCCTCAGCCGATGAAAAAAAAAACCAGTTGAGGCTTTATATTAACTAAAATTGTTTGCCTTACCCTTCCGTCCAAATAAAAATAGACGAAAAATAGCCCAGTTTTCAGTTTTTATATGTGTTATGTGGGGTTTTGGCGGGAATGCGTTAAGGAGATGTGTTGCTAAATTTTCATTTTTGTGAAACTTAGTTCAAATGCGTGTAAAATGTTTAATTTCGGGGGCATATTAATCAATTTAGTTTCGTGAAGGTGTACAAGTGTAAATAAAAGTGAAAACCGGTGCAAAACATGTACTTTAGCTTAGTGTTGTCTCCAAAGCTCCGTGAATAAACATTGTAAAAAATGCCCCCCCTTTTTACAATGATTCCCTCGACTTGACTTTAACTATGACGATTTGACTGTTTTGTTCAATACAAATAACTTGCAAATATTGATAATACTTGACACTGGCAAATGTCCGAAAGGAAAAGCCATTTTTAAAGAAGAAGAAGAATATGTGTTATGTCTAGGTTTAAATTTAAATTACTTCATGCTCTAGGTGTATAATGAGCACTTTATGCACCTAGGGAATAAAGACTTGCTTTACGTTGACCTTTTTGGTCAAATAATAGTAGTTTATGCACCGAGTTACTAAAGTCCTGTCTTATATAGCGGGCGTCATATTGAATCCAAAGCGTACGAAGGACTCTAGAGGGTTAACTCCCGAGCGCAGCGAGTGTGTTAAAAACTTAACTCCTGAGCGAAGCGAAGGAGTTATGTACCTAGAGTCCTGAGTGAAGCGTGGGATTCAAGCGCCCAAGATAAAGACAGACTTTAGTACCGAGGTGAATACTCTACTTTACACATCTACTGCGAGACAATAAAAGGGCTACAAAAATAAGTACTTAACTAACAACAAAAAAGTTGGGGCCTTATACTAACCAAAACTTTTTGCTTTACCCTTCCGTCCATGAAAATAGAAAAAATTTGCCCAGTTTTTATTTTTTATATGTGTTATGTCTAGGTGGCCAGTTCGAAATGGCCGTATGCTACCAGAACCTTAGTTCCAAATTTAAATTACTTTATGCCCTAGGTGCATAATGTGCACTTTATGCACCTAGGGAATAAAGAGTCGCTTTACGTTGACCTTTTTGGTCAAATAAAGTAACTTTGTAGAGCAGTAGGTTTGTAAAGTAACTTTGCAGAGCAGAAGGGCAGTAGGTGTAAATATATTTAAAAATATTTATTTAAAAAAAAAAAACAGTTGAGCCCGCGACGACGCCCGCCGCAGCTCCAGTCCCCTCGCGACCAAGATCATTGTAACATGATCGAAACGTCGAGGTAAGATAATTTAAAAATAATTATACCCGAATAAGACCCAGGAAAAATAATAATGGGATTTATTTATTTATTTATTTATTTATAAATATTTATTATTAATATAACATTAAAAATATTTCGATTTCTGGTTAAGGTAATATTTTTCTCAGAAATCTTATAATGGCCTTTTAGTTTTTGTCAAAATCAGGGACGCAACTCCTTTCAACATTTATCGCTATGTTTTATAGTTTAGGATATCCCCCTGACCATCGAAATGGTTTACCTGTATATTGTTCTTGTTTTTACGATGCTCATAAAACGAATGTAGCATTTTTTCTACACTCAACGTTTTAAGGACTTTGTTTCTTTTTTGTTTTTTGTTTCTGCTCTATCAGATTTTCCTGGAAAACGTTACAGCAGTTAACAGTAATCAAAAAAATACTAACACTTATGAAGTGTTAGCTTTAGCGAAACTCTGGAAAATGGCCAAAAAATCTCGAAAAAATTTCTAGAAAAATCTAATGTAGCAATAAGTTGTGGAATACAAGCTCTACGGGTACGGTACGGGTAGACTTGATAATAGAAACGCGATCACAACCAAAAAATGATCAATGATCTTCTTACTTCTTCTTACTGATATCATAAACGCGAAAGTTTGCATGTTTGTAAGTATGTATGTCTGTTTGTTTGTTACTCACTCACGCAAAAACTACTGAAGCGATTGCGATGAAACTTGGAATAACATATGGGCTACTTTTTATCCCGATCGATATTCCTGCGGAATAGGTTCTTATTAATATAATGTTTTACCTACATATAAACATAGCTAAATCGGTGTTTTATTTAATTTATAAATTTATGTAATGACTAGCTGCGCCCCGCGGTTTTACCCGTGTAAGTTCCGTTCCCGCTGGATTATCGGGATAAAATGAAGCCTATGTGTTATTTCCGGTATCCAGCTGCCTATATTCCAAGTTTCATCGCAATTGGTTCAGTAGTTTTTGCGTGAAAGAGTAAGAAAGTCACATACATACATACTTACAAATACTTTCGCGTTTATAATATTGGTAAGAAGTTAGAATAAGAAAGAAAGAAGTAAGATAAGATTAGAATTTGTGCATAATTAATTATACAAATAACTATATGTGGAAAGTTCTTAAAATATTCAAGTTAAACTAAATATAAGTAGATATCAATACATTCGTGGACTTTTATAAAATTTATAGGCTAAATATGCGTCGACGCCATGTAGTATTCCAAGCACCACTCCAATGTACTGAAAATAAAAAACACCATTTAGACGAAAGTGACAATTAAATGGTCTGGGATCATCCTGGAAAAAGGACGTTCAATGATTTTTCGTCCTGTCTGTATTTTACCATGAACGCTTATAGGAAGCTCTTACTTCTTAGGACGGTTTAAATAGCTCGATTTCTGCTGAATTTCGATTTTGTTCGATGTCGGACTCCAACGGCGAGTGGTTGGATGTGACACTCAGCGACCACTCGTTGTGGTCGTGAGACTCACATATAAAAATTACCGACATCAATAATAATAGTAGTTTATGCACCGAGGTACTAAAGTATTGTCTTATATAGCGGGCGTCATATTGAATCCAAAGCGTACGAAGGACTCTAGAGGGTTAACTCCCGAGCGCAGCGAGGGTGTTAAAAACTTAACCTGAGTGAAACGTGGGATTCAAGCGGCCTAGATAAAGACAAGCTTTAGTACCGAGGTGAATACTCTACTTTACACATCTACTGCGAGACAATAAAAGGGCTACAAAAATAAGCATTTAACTAACAACAAAACAATAGATTAATGCAACGTATAAGAAATATATTGACAGCCTATAATAGAAATATTTTTAAATACCACGCAAGTTCCGCGAGCGGTATAGGCACTGGAATATTGATCCAGGGACGCGAGTTCAAATCTCGCCGCAAGTGAATTTTTGAAGATGAATTTTTCCTTTAAAAATATTTCTAGTAAATATGCCTTGAGCAATAAAAACAAATTTACGAAATAGCTCTATAATAATTAAATTTAACAATGTTACATCAAAATGACGAAATCACACATCGGCCTTAGCTAATATAAAAAAAAGGTGGGGCTTTATACTAACCAAAACTTTTTGCGTTCCATATTTAAATTAATTTATGCCCTAGGTGCATAATGAGCACTTTATGCACCTAGGGAATAAAGACTCGCTTTACGTTGACCTTTTTGGTCAAATAAAGTAACTTTGTAGAGCAGTAGGTGTGTAAAAGCAGTTTAAATCGCTCGAATTAGTTTAGCCATTCAAAATAGAGCTCTAGGATCAAACATTTTATGAGCAGTTCAAGAGGTTTTTAAACTCATAAAATGACATTTAACAAGGTACCCTTCTGATTTAGTCACCGAGAGCCTAAATCGTAATCGGCCAATGTTGCGTTTGACCAAGACATACCGAGATATCGGCATTTGGATGTACTACCTATATTGTATAATACACCGATAGGTATCTTATTGTATTTGTTGGTGGTTGATTATCAAAGTCATAAATAGTGATTAATGAAATGACTTTGTAAATCAACGTCTTTATAATAAATTATTTTTTTATATCTCTGAAATTCTAAGACCTCAGCAGCCCTAGCCAAAATTGTTATCGAATAACGAAAACGCCAATCGACAGATTTTTTGTATGAAATTGACATAAGGTCACGCTTGATTTTTCGCGAGCTTATGTCAATTTCATACAAATAAATCTGTCGATTGGCGTTTTCGTTATTCGATAAGAATTTTGGCTAGGGCGCTGGACTGTTCACTGATAGAAGAACGTAGAACTCACGTAAACAGCTGTCATTGCTGGGTAGGCTGAGAACATGGTAACCAAGGCATACTGCGGATAGAGGTACAGATTGACGGCCACGCCCAAATACGAAGACGCTGATAGGTAGAGGAAACAGGCCACTGCGTTGAAGAGGCACTCCTGAAAAACAACAATATACCTACATAAGACAAGTGTTCACCTATTGTTCTTATGTTTTGCAATTACTCCATATATTTAAGCGTCAATAATACCTATAGGTGTAAGTGGAGTGAGTCTAATTACAGATAAGATTGATAACAGAACAAAGTTAAATGTGCTCGTAATGTTTCTGAGCGGTTGAAGTCACGTATTATGTGTTTTATGAGCTAATCTATATTATACTAAGTATAATTTGTATATAATTAGTGACAAAGTCTACAATTTTTATTTATGTATTTGTTACGGTAGGCGCCGCCTGTAGTGCCCATAGTTCCGCCTATCCAGTCCACATACCATCCCTTTACAAATAGACAAAGTAACTTTCATCCGTAGTTTTCTATAGTAAAAATAAGTTCTGCCCAAATTGATGTTGTTGGTTGCATTTCATATAGCGGACAGTGAAAATCTTCGGTTTGGTATTCACATCAAAAATACCCATTTAAAGAACCTCCGCCTGTTGAGTTTAGCTTCGTTCATTTATTTCAAACGCTTGATCCATAGTTTGGTTTAACTTTTCGCTACAAAAAAATAGGGTATTTAACATAAGAGATATGTAAAAACTTCTAGATACGTAATAGGGCAAATTTCTTGGCCACACAAATGCAAGCTAGCTAGCCAGAGAAGTCTTAGTTCCATCCCAGCTCCCGTCACGATCACCCGCTTGTTATCACACAGTACATTTAGTTCACTTTCACAACATTATTCACAGACAACAATGCCTTCGTGCGTATTTAGGCGATGCACGAATTATACTCCAAAAACTGGCAAAAATATGTCATTTTATACGTAAGTAAAGCTGTATTTATTTATTTTAGTTTATTTATTCAAAAAGTTTTTTTTCCAAAAACTCAACGAAGTTTTTGACTTTGACGTTTTATCATTCTCTTCTAACCACTATGAGATGTCATAATAATATTATGAGATGTCATAATGATATTATGACATCTCTTTCTTACGTCATGCAAGTAGCATTGAGTCTTATGTTTTTAGAAAGAGATAACAATAGTTTCGTCTATTTCTTCTTTAAATTATGTGAATGAATATAAATAATGAGGTTGTATAGCATACTTTGGGCCGCCTTTCAATAATGATTTGTTCTGCAATGGCGTCTCTATAACTTTAATAGACTCATTGGTATTTAACATGTTTTCGATAATTTGCTTCTAATATTCTTTTGCGGTACTTACGAAAATTGATTGCCTAATAAGTTGTTGTGAGTTTGATGAGAGTACGTAGCAAGTTATAAGAAGCGATGTGGTGAGAAGACACGCTGACGCAGTCGTCAGGAAGCCATGGAAGGCAGAGCCCATAGATCCGGCTGCAGACATGCCATATTTCACTAACAGACTCTGACATAGACCGCCTAACATCTGAAAATGTAGATAATTAAGTTCCTTGTAATCCAGTAACTAGAATATAACATAGAAAAAAAGGCTTAAGTACTTTGTTGCTGTTTTTCCACCACAAAATTAGGTACGACACCACGGTATAGCGCGGTTTTAGCTTCAAAATCGCTAAATTGGCAAAACTATGTGGCGCGTGATTGTGGATGGTTTGCATACAGTGTCTTCATTTATATCTATAGGTAGATTTTAAGACAAATAAATAGGGTTTTTTAAATTACTTGCGTTTATCAATATCGCCATCATCACTTACTAACATACAAATTTTGGCTTACTTCACCTACCGACCATTCAACAGTACTTCAATGGGCAACCGTTTAAGTGTGATTTTTGCATTGCGGTAGGTAGGTGTAAGAACAACGAGGGATCGGGACTTGCGCGGGTGCAACCGCGGAGCGCAGCTAGTAACTAGTCATTTTATAAAAAAATCTATAGCCCGTCCAACATCAAACATAATATAATTTTGTAACACTTAATCCGTCACCAGCCGAAGTTTGTTTGGGCGACGACACTTGTCAAACACTTGCAAAATAAAGAGAGTGCTTGCTACATGGATTTGTGACAGCCCCACCTTCGGCTGGGAGTGCATACACCAACACGACCGTCATCGGACGATCGCGATGATGAACTGTTGAGATTACTGATGTTGGGACGTCTCAGTCTGCTCTGCCGGCGTCTATTGTCATGGAGCTGTGGAGACAACGCTATAAACTATGTTTTGTACCGATTTTATATTTCATTACACTTGTACACCTTCAGGAAACTAAATTGATTAATATACCCCCGAAATTAAACAATTTACACGCATTTGAACTAGGTTTCACAAAAATGAAAATTTAGCAACATATCTCCTCACCCCGTTCCCGCCAAAATTCCATTTATTATTTGACAGTGCCAGCTCTCTACTTATTTTTTACTTTGATAACTGACAGGAGGACTTAGTGTTGTCTCCAAAGCTCCGTGAACACTCTTTGTAAATGGCCGCGGTGTTTACAAATGATTCCCTAGACTTGACTTTAACTGTAACGACTTGACTGTTTCGATGCAAATAATTTGCATAATATATAAATAATACTTGACACTGGCTAATTTCCTAATGGCCATAATATCGGTTCACAACCGATAAGAAATAAATAACTGACGGGAGTTTTGGCGGGAACGCGATGAGGAGATGTGTTGCTAAATTTTCATTTTTGTGAAAACTAGTTCAAATGCGTGTAAATTGTTTAATTTCGGGGGTGTAAAAGCCATTTTCGAGTAATCGGAGAACAAACATTTAAAACAATACGCGACGAATTGTGAACTTCCCCCTTTTTTGAAGTCAGTTAAAATGAAAGCTGTGGACTAATTGGTATGTTGGCTACCCACGGTTTGGGTTGAGATGCGTTGTTGGTTTGAATCCCGCTCGATGTCGGCCGTGCGATGTGTTTTTGTGTATATATCTTTCTATGAATGCCCAGTGCAGGCTTAAGCACTCAAAATAAAAGAATACCTGTATAATTTAAATGTGACAGTTTGTGTAAGTAAACGAACTACTTAACCGCAGCCGATAGCTAGAGATCAAAATCAACTAAAGGCTTCTTTTATCCCGATATTCCCACGGAATCGGGGCACACGCGCGTGCTGGTGTAACGTTGCTTGAGACAACAAGCAGTCATCCATAAACTCAATAAGTACTTACCAACCGATTCGACTCAAATAGCAACAGAAAAGAATACTTACAGCTTCAGCTAACTTAATAAGTCCATGGTGCGACGTCAAGTATCCAAAATTGATGCATTCACAACATCTGCAGCAGCAGCACTTGACTCCACCACCAGCACCGTTACCACCCGGTGCCACTCTCACTATTGTTGGACCACGCGTCATTTTCACAATCGATTGAAATTATTTCTTCAAGTTCCTTAATAACTGTCGAGCTGTTGTCTGTTCACTTTTCTGGTATTCTCCAAAACGCACTTCAACGGAAATATAATTTAAAAAATTCACCAGTCGTATTCGGTCGGCCTCTGTTAGTCAACAAAATATTTTTAGTTTCGCGAACGCCCATTTAATAAGTTCGACGAACTTCTGCCCTATATTATTGTTTATGTGAAATAGTTTTCCAACGTCATATGTATGAAGCTTCCTACGTACTTACAGATTTTTAAAACATGAAACACTATAATTTTGAAAAGTAATCTAGAAAGTACCTCTGTCTAAGCTGAAACAATCCTGAATGAGTCGCGTGCGCTCGTGCCACATGCAGTGAATATTTAAAAATAGGACAAAGGGGAGGGTTAATTTCTATTCCAGGCAATAATGTTTATAAACTCATACTCCGTCAGACATCCTGCTCCTGATTCTGCAGATTTGTTGCCACGGACTGAAGATTTTTAACTGATCAAGCGATCTCCCGATGGTTTGAGTTCATACAACACGTAATTGCATGAAAGTGCGCACTCTAACCGATTTGGTGTCGACCAATATTTTCATATTAAAATAAGATAAGATAAGATAAGGTAATGTTTATTTCAATAAAAAGAAACGCTACAATATTTTTTACAGATAATAATAACACACCTCTAAATATAAGAATTTAAAAACAGTCGAAAATAAGATGAACCTGCAAAATAATTCTTTGTTTAAGAATACACATAATTAAATAGTTGATTAAAAATTTGTAGATAAATGAATAAATGATTGATAAAATTACATGATGTATACTAAGGTTTGGTTATAAATATATATAATAATAATAACAATCATAACATAGACGTACATAAATAAATATATTTGGTAAATAAGGTAAGTTTAGGTAGTTATATGTAGTAATAGTTCTGTTTCGTCATAGTCTAAAGTCAAAAAATAGTCTGTCAACGTCGATTTAGTTTTTTTAAAGACATTTAACTCAGCTTTAGCTACTATTGCTTTGTCTAAAGATAATAAATATCACAAATGCATCATGATCTGTCAGTGAAGTATCGCAGATAATAGTGGTAGTGTCACATCCAGGTTTAACTATACAGTGATCCAAACAACTATTTAGTCTCGTTGGTAGGTAAGTAGCTGGGGTTAGGCGATGGTGTGCAAGAAAGTTTAAATATTCTTCTGAGTTCCTATCCTTATTACCCACACTAATATATATGTTAATGTCGCCCATAATAAATATGTTTTTACAGCATTTAGCTAAATTAACAATCTATCTAGAGACGTCAGGAATTTGTCAACCTTACCAAAAGAGGGAGATCGATAAATGAAGATAAAAGAATAATTATGTTTGTCAATATCAACTACGAAACTGCTCATTTCTTCAGTATCCAGCGGTTCCTCAACCTCAATATTATATTCATTTCTGGAATACAGAATGACACCATCATTTTGATTAATAATTCGTTTAGTTTGATAGGGTGTAAATCCTTCCATCTCCAGAATTTTGGGAGCTTTAGATAACCAACATTCGGTGAGAAGTATAAAATCAGTACGAAATTTCAATCTAGCCAACAACACCTCCCACAACCATTATAATACAATTGACACTTCTGATATTTTGAATCATTACTTTAAATGTATCGTCTTTATTTGTTATGCATGTGTTAGGTTCATTAGTTTTGGTGATTATTATGTTTAAGAAAATGTAATAAAACGTTTAGATTTGAGTTTTGTTTTGTTTTTAAATATTATTTTTAGTCTATGGTTTATATTATCACGTTTGCTATTTAATGATGGCAATACCATATTGAATAGTGAACGTGATTGGCCGAATTTGTGGCGGGAACAAAAGATCGTTCACCGATCGGGTGACGTCAGAGACAACATACGATCTAGTCCGCCAATCGGCGGGCTAGGTTTTCCCGCCACAAAGGTTGGTTTTTGTCAAGTTGCCATGTAAAAAAGGGACCATTGTTGGATTCCCGCGAAGAATTGAGAGGACAAAATTTTGGGTTGTATGAATAAAGGAGTTGATGTGTATTTGGAATTTGGAGTTTTCTTCGAGATCTGCAGCAGCTGTCCTGCGTTAGGTATACTCATACTAATAGTGGACATTAGTTTAATAATTCAGAAGTGACAAGAACAATTAAAACGTAAGTACACGCCCAAATAATAAGCTTATTTGAAGTGATTGTTCATATTATTAAAAGTTAGTTAAATTCCTAGATCACTTATAGGTATTAATTTTTAATCTTTACTAGAATCGAATTACATACAGTTATCAATAATCATACCATGTACCTACATGCATTTTGCGGATACCTACTAGGTATGTGTTAAAGCTAAATTTGCTTTCTTGTGGGAAAATGATTACCTACCTATCTAGTGTTTCATGCAAGTTTTTGCTTTTATCTTGTAAATGAATCTTATGTTAATGTTGTTGTAAATTGGGTTCGAATCCCGATTGAGGATGCAAAATGTTAGATCTGTGACCTGATACCACGGTGATAAGGGTAAATAGACAAAATGTACCGTCACGTCATCACATAGTATAAAACAAAGTCGCTCGCCAAAGTCTGTCTTTTAAATTAAATGTCGTCAAAATTTAATAATGTTTAGGTATTGAATATGACCTAAATAATAATGAAGGTTTAATATCGATAACACATCCTGACCTGATATTCTCTCGGGATCGGGACTTGAACGAGTGAAACAGCGGGGCGCACCTAGTTTATTATAACATTATTTTCATACTTACCTACATCATACTTTACTACGAATTGTCGTTAATCGTATTATAGACAGTAGGTACGCTGTAGATGTTTTACGATTGAGAGTCAAATAAAAATCTCGACACTAAAACATTTTTATTTGTGATGATTAATTGATGTATGATTTGCGTTTAAGAATTCAATATGGGGGTAATCTATTGGCGCAAATGCATAACATTTTTCTATGTGGGTATCATATTTTATGTATGTATTTAAAAAAAAAATAGGTTTATATGTAGTGACTCCGTTGTTTAGTATATATATACAAGCCTGGTGCTTAGGTTCGGTTTAGTGTCGTGCAATATCATTTTTTTTTTTTTTTTCAAGGATGAACCTATTGCTTATCCCCTAAATAATCTAAAATAATTTGTACTATATGGTTCTTAAATCCCTGGTTGAAAGATTTCAGATAATGTCGGAACCCCCATGCCGACGACGAAACCTTGTGACTCCGGACCGCAGGCATGCTGTGTCGTCCGCGCGGAGTCGTAGCCGCTTGCGGGACCGAAGCAACAGTCGACACTGGCCAGAGTTGGATGCTGACCTTGAATTCGAACGACTGCGGTTGCTGGAGGAAGAAGTGCGACGCGGACGTCACCGCTTGCGCATTGCCGAAGATCTACGTGACAGCCAGGCCGAAGTGGATAACCGTCGTCAAAACACCTCCGAGTCAGCCACGCGTCGGGGTGCAGAGCGTCGGGCGGCAGAGCGCCGGGCGGCAGAGCGGCGGTCGACCGAGCTGCGGTCGGCAGAGCGCCGGGTGGCAGAGCGGCGGTCGGCAGATCAGCGGTCGGCAGATCGGCGGTCGGCAGATCGGCGGTCGGCAGATCGGCGGTCGGCAGAGCACCGGGCAGCAGAGCGACGAGATGCAGAGCGACGGGCTGCGAGAGGTTCACGGCAACGCGATGGCGTGCAACGTAATGACAGGTCATGTAGCCCTACTATTACTAAGAGGGACTTAGTCGATATATTTAAACATTTACGGAATGGTTATGTATCGCCGTCCGTAAACCAGGGTGCACCACAACCACTGCAGAAAATAGATCATAAAAATATATTGCCAAATTTTGATCCTACATCTAAAAATCAAAGAATGAATGTGTGGTTAAAAAAGGTAAATGAGTGCGCTTCGGTTCACGGATGGGATGAAAGAACTACAACGCATTTTGCTATGCAAAAGTTACAAGGTTTAGCTCAAACTTGGTACGAAAGCTTGGATTCTATTCTGTTCACATGGCCAGAGTGGCAGGAAAAGCTGTTGACCGCATTTCCATGTGAACAGAACTATGGCCAGGCTTTAGAGGATATGATTAAAAGAAAGAGTAGGTACAATGAATCCATAGAAGTGTATTATTATGAGAAGTTGAGTTTAGTGAATCGATGCGAAATTGTAGGTACACGCGCTGCAGAGTGCATAATACACGGTATAACAGATAAAACGCTGAAGTCTGGTGCCTTGACACTACGTTGTACCCATCCCGACCAACTATTACAGTACTTGATTAGTAACAGAGATTATAATCAGCCTACTCAGATAGATCGACCTTATGTTAAGAATAGGAATTCAGATAATTCGGTCGCTCTTTACACAGGAAACCCAAAACCTGGCAACAGAGCAGGCCATATCACCGGATGTTATAACTGCAAGGAAAGGGGCCATGGTTTCTTGCACTGCCCCAAACCGCTACTTAAATGTATACGGTGTAATAAAGTTGGTCACGTTGCGGAAAAATGTTTCGTTAAATCAAGCTACAAAGCACAAGAAAACACTACTGGTGCAGTGCAGAAAACTATGCGGATCGACTTCAAAGAAGATGCAAATAGTATCGACACCCAAGGTACTAAATATTTTAAGTTTATAAAGGTCAATGGTGTTGAGGTGAAAGCGTTCATAGATTTTGGTAGCTATACTTCGATCATTAGGGAATCAACTGCTAGGGAGTTAGGCCTGTCTCACGATAACGCCCGAAACATTATGAGAGGATTTGGTAACGGTTTAGTTCAATCACTTGGTAACCTAGCTCTTGACCTTAGCATCGATGGAGTGGAAGCTAGCGTATTGTTCAAGGTTGTAGATGATCGTTGGTTAGATATGCCTATTCTTGTGGGACGAACGTTCACAGAACAATCGCATATATCGGTCTACAAGGATAAAAATACATTACAATTCCTTACTTGCAATTTAGGGGACGAGTTTCCTACCTCCGAACTTGTGGATGTGAGTGACGCCCTGTTGACTTTTTACCCAGCCAATACGATCGAGATCTACGGTGCAGCGTCTGTTAAGGTTAGAAATCAATCGAAGTTTGATGGTACCGTGCTGTTGAAAAATAGTATAGTCGGAAAACTGAATGAGCAGTATTTTATTACTGGTGGTCTACATCGGTCTGTAAACGGATACATTAATGTACTGGTCGTGCCATTTTCAGGGTTTTGTCGCATATTGGCTAAGCTAGTCTTCTGTCGTGCGGAAAACGTCGAAGTTGTTAATCGAATAATGAATAGGACATCATCGCCGACTGAGATGCGTTGTAGGCAGGAGTTAGATGAAAGTCTAGTGCATGTGGGTGAGGAAGTGCCAGCCGGCGTAAGGAAAACTCTAATGGAGTTGTTAAGGAAATATCAGCATCGCTTTGCCTCGACCTTGATAGATTTAGGTTGTACAAGTGTCACCGAGATGAGTATAGAGCTTAATAGTCAGCGTCCTGTCGTTTACTGTCCATACAGGTTGTCACACCACGAAAGGGAGAAGGTACGATCGATGGTTGGAGATATGCTTGGCGCTGGTGTGATTCGAGAATCGGTTTCAGATTACGCAAGCCCCATTATTCTAGTACGTAAGAAGGATGGCACTTCAAGGCTGTTCGTTGATTACCGTATGCTGAATTCGGTAACAATTAAAGAGCGGTACCCAATGCCAATCATTGAAGATGAGATAGCACGTCTTGCGGGTCAATCGTGTTTTGTGGTCCTTGATCTCGCATCTGGCTATTACCAAGTGCCAATCTCTGAGCGAAGCAAACATCTGACGTCTTTCGTTACGCCAGACGGCCAATACGAGTTCAATCGTATGCCGTTTGGACTGGCAAATGCGCCAGCGGTTTTCCAACGCATGATAAACACGATTCTTGGTCCGGCTCGGTTTGATAAGGCAACCGCATACATCGATGATGTACTTATCTATGGTAAGGACTACGCCCAGTGTCTTGAACGCCTTGAAGAAGTGTTACAGATGTTTGAAAGGGCCAATCTCACATTGAATCTGTCAAAATGCGAGTTTCTCCGGAACAAGGTGGATTATCTAGGTTATGAGATTAGCGCCAGCGGTATTAGACCGGGTGAAAAGAAGATTGCTAGCGTTGTTGATTTTCCTCGTCCCCAGAATGTACACAATGTAAGGCAATTCCTTGGCTTAGCCAGTTACTTCCGAAAATTCATTAAAAACTTTGCTCAAATATCGTTCCCACTCAGTAGACTTTTGAAAAAGGATGTAGCATGGCAGTGGACTGAAGAACAAGAACGAGCGTTTGACAATTTAAAGTCGATCTTGGTAGATAGACCGGTTCTTGCTATATATCATCCTTTGGCTGAATTTGAGTTACATACAGATGCCAGTAGATTAGGGATCGGCAGTATCCTGTTGCAACGAATGCAAAGCAGCGAACATTTACATCCAGTAGCATTTTACAGTCGGCAGACTTCTCCCGAAGAGAAAAACTTTCACTCTTACGAACTAGAAACACTGGCTGTAGTGTGCTCGCTTCGTAAATTCAGGGTTTATCTATTAGGAAAGGAATTTAAGGTCGTAACCGACTGCAGTGCATTGCGTTCTACATTTTCAAAGCGCGATTTGATACCGAGAATAGCACGCTGGTGGCTAACATTTCAGGAGTTCAATTGTACTATCGAGTATAGGGCTGGAGTTAAAATGTGCCACGTTGACGCATTATCTCGTAATCCTGTGGAACCAGCAGAATCTCTCGATGATCAGTTTCCAGCGGTAATGTCTATCAGTAGCGAAGATTGGCTTCAGACACTACAGTTAGGTGATACAGAGCTTTGTAGAATAATGGAAATTTTGAAAAGTGATGTTGATGAAAAGGGACTAAAGTATATAAGGGAGAATTATATCATCAGGGATAATCGTCTGTTTCGTTGTTTAGATGGAGATGAAAAAAAGATTAGGTGGGTGGTACCAAAGGGTGCCAGGTGGCAGGTGTGTAAGCTCAACCACGACGACATTGGACATTTTGGTGTAGAAAAGACCCTGGAACGAATTCGAAGCAATTATTATTTCCCCAAAATGTCCAGATTCGTCAAAAAGTACGTGGGTGCTTGTATTGAGTGTGCGTACGCAAAAAACAATGCTGGCGCTCGCGAAGGCTTACTGCACCCCATTGAGAAAGTACAAATTCCTTTCCACACTCTTCATGTGGATCACCTTGGACCCTTTGTAAAGTCGAATAGAGGTTTTACGCATTTGCTGGTGATTGTCGACGGCTTCACTAAATTTTGTTTTCTAAAACCTGTCAGGAATACTAATGCCCAAAACTTAGTCAAGGTGTTAGATGATATTTTTAGTATTTTTAGAAACCCTGATAGACTCGTTAGTGACCGGGGTAGTTGTTTCACCTCACACATGTTTAAGCGTTTTTGTCTTGATAGAGGAATAAAGCATATCTTAAATGCAGTCGCTAGCCCCAGGTCTAACGGCCAAGTTGAGCGGTACAACCGCACAGTTTTGGACTCTCTCAAGGCATTAAGCGTTAAACATGGCGAGAAAAGTTGGGATATCCACTTAGGACGCATACAATGGGGACTGAACAACACCTACCAGAAAACTATAGGTAGGACACCGTCTGAGGTGCTGTTCGGAACTCTTATGAACAGCGAAATTAATCCTATGCTTAACGACGTCACCTCTAGTACACGAAACATTGAAGACTTGAGCCAAATACGCGAAAATGTCAAAACTAGGATAGATCAGGAACAGGCGAAGCAAAAAGACAGGTACGACGTGGGCAGGAAACCTGCCCGTACCTATAATGAAGGAGATCTCGTAAGAATAACAAAAACTAGTTTTAGTAATGATGGACAGAGCAAGAAATTAATGCCCTCTTTCGTAGGACCGTATCGTGTTAGCAAAGTTTTAGGCAATGACCGCTACATCGTAGCTCCAATACGCGGGTTAATCGATACAGAAAACAGACGGTCAACGACCGTTGCTGCTGACCGCATGAAACCATGGATACATGTGGCCGCTCTGGAGGTTGATGAAACAGAAAATAACAAAGCTATTGAAAGCGATGTTGACGATAATTCGAATTAGAATGCAGGTTTTATGTTTGTTAGAATAGTAAATAACTTTATTTATACCACAGTGTTTTTGTTTCCGTTACAGATCAAGTACGCGAGAATCGATCGGTTCGCGGCTTGGTGTAACCAGTGTCACAGCAAGTCCTTCGGCTGCCATCACGAGCATTAATCGATCGGCTCGGACCGGCGCCGATAGGCATCCTGATTAATCGATCGTTCAGGAAGTAGGGCACCCTGATTAATCGATCGTTCAGGGAAATAAGGTATTCTGATTAATCGATCGTTCAGAATACCAGTTCGATTTACAATTGTATAAGTTACGACATAATCGATCGGTCGTGATTTTGTTTTAATGCTTAGTAGTTCAATGAATCGATGTCAGTTCACTAAATTCAATTTAAAAAAAAAAAAACTCTATCGCTATTCTGTAATTTTGTTTGATATCTCAATTTATAAATTACATTATTTTTAAAATTTTGTCAGTAAGTCACTTAAATCGATTCCGATAAAAAAAATAAAAAAAAACAATTTGTATAGTAATTTTTGTTGTTCTTGAGATGTTCAGATGTAATATTGTATTTTAGCTAGTGTATGATTAATATGTACAGTTAATAATACTTGTTTCATACTTAATATTATTTAATTTAAGTTATTTAGTTTAATTTAAGGTAACTATACTAAGGAAATACCTATTGATGGCCTATTACCTATTAACCAGGCATTAATAATTGATTTTCTCCGAAAGTGTTTGCACTAATCGTTGTTTGTCTTGTCAGAAATCACTGATAGCTTTTAATATTCAGTGATACTGTAAATTTAGAATAATTATTAGCAAATAATATTTAGGATGTGCCATTGTTAGGTAGGTGCGGGGACGGCACACGTTGTCAGGACGGTCGATTGTTAGGTTCATTAGTTTTGGTGATTATTATGTTTAAGAAAATGTAATGAAACGTTTAGATTTGAGTTTTGTTTTGTTTTTAAATATTATTTTTAGTCTATGGTTTATATTATCACGTTTGCTATTTAATGATGGCAATACCATATTGAATAGTGAACGTGATTGGCCGAATTTGTGGCGGGAACAAAAGATCGTTCACCGATCGGGTGACGTCAGAGACAACATACGATCTAGTCCGCCAATCGGCGGGCTAGGTTTTCCCGCCACAAAGGTTGGTTTTTGTCAAGTTGCCATGTAAAAAAGGGACCATTGTTGGATTCCCGCGAAGAATTGAGAGGACAAAATTTTGGGTTGTATGAATAAAGGAGTTGATGTGTATTTGGAATTTGGAGTTTTCTTCGAGATCTGCAGCAGCTGTCCTGCGTTAGGTATACTCATACTAATAGTGGACATTAGTTTAATACATGAATTACATTCCTCCACTGATTTCGCCGCAATAACTCTGCCATATTTGATAGTATTATCTATCTCTTTAATTTAGAAAAGATGAATTATCAATTTTTAATCTGACAGAGTACCGTAGATTATAGTTGAGTGGAGTCATGCAATTCGTGATTCTGATAATGTAACTATTTGCAATAGTATATATATTTATAATATATAGATTTATATTAATGGGTATGCATATATAATATATATAAAATACTGTATAAAATCGGTAGAAGTGATAAAAATAAAATATAGTAAATTATAAACATGATTTAGGTATAGGAGTGTAAAAACCAAATACTTACACTTGCACGGTTGTTTAGGCGTAAACTTGTAGTTTTTAGCAAAAAATACAAGATAAGCTTGGGCTTGTGTTTCATATAGTCATTCGGCGTATTTAACCAGTCTCATAAAATTCTCCATTTGTTCCTTACTTTTTAGCTGTATAACAGATGCCTCTTCTGACTTTCTGATGTACACGACACCTTTTTTGGTCCAGCAGAATTTATAGCCATATTTCTTTTGTATTTCCCGAGCTAAGAAGAAGTGTTTCCTTAATAAAGGAGTTAAACATTCGGAAATGTATACAGGCGTCTCCTTATCCTGAAGTCCTAATTGCTTAGCATTAAGCTTCTCGGTTTTGTTCCTCTTATTATATTGCTTGGCAGCTTTCAGGACCTCTTGGGATTCGCGGGAGTTGTAGCATTCGACCAAGATCGTTCTTCTCTTGCTAGTTTTGATCTGGTAGGCTTGGCGTACCTGCAGTGTATCAGAGCTTAAACCAATGCTATTGTGTAGACTACTAACCACATCAAGTAGTTTGCTTTCATCTACTAGGGGACAATTATTAATTTCTATCAGTAGGTACACTTTTTTAGTGTTATACTGTGAAATGTAACTCGACTTCGTACCGTCCAAATATGAACTTTTATGGCTTGTAATTAGAGTACAAATTGTTTTGAAGCCGGATTAACCATTAAATTAAAATAGTATTGATGCTAGGACACGACCGCTCGCAACGCCGAGAGCCGGGGAATGAATCTATTAATCAAACTTTTGGCAGAGAGTTTCTTCTTCTTGCCCTTATTCCACTGTGTGGGGTACAGCATGTCTTCCTCTTCCAACCCAATCAGTACCCTGACAATGTCTCGCTCACCCCCGTTCACACCGTCCATATACTCCCTAACGCAATTCCTTCACCTATTTTTTGGTCCCCTCTCGCGCTAAGACCGTTTAATACTTGGAGTTCTGAACAAAAGTTTCCAAGTTCTGTATCGGCAGAGAGTTTTATCGGGTAAAATCTGTTGTGTGCGGGGGGTCAATACCTACTTGCTTAGATGATAGTTATATTGTACAAAAAATAGAAAAGCATCTGCTCTCAGAGCAGAGGCAGAGGTAAAATTGGGCAGAGGTAAATTCTATAGTAGGTTTTAATTCCTTATACAAATAAAGTGAATTAGAAAAAAATACGGTCAACATACGAAAGTAAAAACATTTATTTAAAATGATAATATTAACAATTAAATGTTACTCATCGTCATGTATTCTCAATAATTATAATACTTACATAAATAATACGAAGTTATTAAATTAAGAATATTATCAAGTTCTTGTATTTTCCAGTTTTTAAGTATTCCTCATTTCCTGCTACTGATAAATTGATAAACACTATAAAAACTTAATCACTTAAGAACAAAACTAACAATAAGTTATTTAAAAAACTAAAGCTATTTTATCAATATCTCTATCAACAGATTACGATCTCAATGAAATACTTAATAGCTGACTAATCAGCAATCACACTATACTTTATTAAATGTGAAAGTTTGTATGATAATTTAATTGGATGATTGGACGTTTATTTCACCATAAATACTTGATTAGGTAACTCATATAAAATCTAACATGGAGATAGTTTAAATAGCTTAAGGCTACAATTTTATATCATTTAGTTATATTTACTAACTTCATAACTCTAGAAAATAGTGGGTTGATGTATGTATAGAAAGATGGTAAGTAAACAAATAAAAGAGTTTAAGTATTACGGCCCCATTCTCACAGTGACGTCACTCAATGACGTGACAGGAATAACGCTAGAAAATTTCTGATGTGTAAAAGAAGGACATAAGATGCGACTAGGTATGCATTATGCAACCAATTTCAAGTGTAGGTATGTTATTATGCTTTAATACAGAAAAAATAGAGGTTTAAATACGTCACGTTTAGCTGTAAAATGAAAATTTCTGTTTTAAACGAGTTGTTTTAGATAAAAAAAAATCTGTTATAAAAGTTTACCAATCGTGTAAAGAAAACTACAAAAATGAAGATAAAAGAATGAAAAATAAAATACCAAAATAGTATTTTCGAATGTTTTGTAATTACTGAGAAATATTGAAATCCCTGCAGCTAATATCGCGAGTATGGCACCTTAAGGTTCACTGTATACATAGAAAATGATAGCAAATTAATAAAATAAATCTGACACTTGTTTGTCGCTACATGTTTTATTTTTTAAGTTCGATGCGGACGATGTAGCGGGTATAAACTAGTTTACAATAAACTAAATGGTTGCTGTTCTTTGATGAATGATATACATCTAGGTAGGTAAGTGTTTTTTTATATCTAAGAAGACGCCAAAACAAAATTATTTACTTACATAGTAATTAAGATAATTGTCATACTTCAATTTAAAACTCATGGATATTATTTATGAATAAATACTACAATGTAACTACAAGTAACTACAATAATAAGATTATGATTTAAAAAAACTTGAGAATAATTACAGCTGTGTCTCCTTTTTTCAAAGAAACAAATAGATGCGTTCTGTGGTACATTCCATATAATTCCATTAGGGCTTTTTATTCATAACATGAAACATAAATATTCCTTTATTAAATACCTGACTAGCCCATGACACATACTGTTTAAAATAAAAACAGACTTAGAGATTCCTACGTGGTATTTTTACGCACTGCATCTTTTTGCATGTAAAAACATCAGCTACTCACCAAGTTAATGCCAAGTTATAGGTACGTTTTTTTTTTCAGACTATAATCTGACGTTTTGGTTCTTTCTTTTTGACATTTTTCTTGAGGATTAGGTATGTGTCAAATCGTAGTCTACATTCAAATGAAAAACGGAGTACGTTTGCGTAAGATCAGATGTGTGGTAAGTACTACGGATAGTCAATTTACTCCCAAATATTGCGACTTTTGGTGTTCTGGTATTATTTAAGTCAACACGAACTCCTTCCTGGTACGACTCCCCCAATAGACCTTGTTCTCATTTTAAGTAAAATACACGTGTTTGATAAATAAGCGAAAAACATTGTAATAGGTAATGCTTTTTGCTAGCTCCCAGAAAAAAAAGAAAAATAGTCCGATCTTACGCAAACGTACCTTATAGTAGCAAGCTTTATTTATTGTTTTCTATTTCTTTTTATTGTACATTAGTCAGCAGGCGGTATCTTTTCTTACATTATATGATTAGGTACCTATAATTTCAAGACGTAAATTGTTTATCATTTCGCAGAAATTTTGAATCAGCTCAGCTTTATGATAAATTAAAACAACAAAGAATATATTTCTTGGTACCTTTTCCTTCATCTTTTTGTAGTTAAAGGTATCGTGAACAAACAGAAGGTAAATATGAAATCCTTGAGTCGTGGGCACTTCTGGATTCCTCCAGAAAAGCTTTCGTTGTATAATAATATTCGAACTACTCAATTTCGTAGACGTGGAAAAAGTCCACCTTTTTGAACCGAACATCAAAGAGAAATGACACATTTACCTATTTGCGCTTTAAAAAAAATACATATACCTAGCGATTATTTTCATAGCGTGAAAGACTCATCTTGGTCATTATCAAGTCATAGGCTATGAAAACAAGCGAGCAACGAGGTACTAAAGCCCTGTTTTATTTAGCGGGCGTCATATTAAATCCAAAGCGTACGAAGAACTCTAGAGTTAACTCCGAGCACAGCGAGGGTGTTAAAACTTAACTCCTGAGCGAGGAGAAGTAGTTATGTACCTAGAGTCCTGAGTGAAGCATGAGATTCATGTCGCAAAGTCCCATATGCGAAAATCCTGTGCCTAGTTCAGTTACAAAGTATGTATGTGTGTTTAGGTAAAGATACGTATATACATGAGTATATGTAGGTAAACAAGACAACTTTGCATTTATCTGTGTGAAATAGTACTTGATTCTTTACAAGTTTTACACGATCACATTAACTTCTTGTAATAAAGTCAGAGACTTCTTTGTCTCTGGAATGGCCTCCCCATCCGCCTCATATAGCCATTCCCATCACCGCTTTGCCGTTCCTGTAGGCTGTCATTTATGGATTATTATGTTTAAACACTTACCGATATTGCTTCTAGCAATGATTCATGGGTGTCTTACCGAACGATGTCTCTAACCAGAGCTTCCTCCCGTTCTCCTTCTTTTCTCTTACACACAACACCATCAGCTCTCCCCGCCGTCTTGTCACTGTTCCTTTTTTAAACCCCCCGCCCTTCTCCTCCGCGTCCCTCCTGCATTCCGTTTTACGTAGTATTTGTTTCGCGTTCGCGACAATTCATGCGCCCAAACCAAGCAAGCAAGGTCAACGTAAAACGCGAGTCTTTATTCTCTAGGTGCGTAAAGTGCGCATTATAGACTAGGGCTATAATGTAATTTAAATTTGTAACTAAGGTTCTGGTAGCTCACGACCATTTCGAACTGGCCACCTAGACATAACACATAATTACAGAAAAATTGGGCTATTGTCTTCTATTTTTATTTCGACGGAAGGGTAAGCAAAAAGTTATAGTTGATATAAAACCCCAACTTTTTTTCATCAGCCAAGGTCGATGTCTGGCTTCGTTATTTTGATGTAACGTTAATTGATGAAATTAAATAATAAAAAGCTGTAATATATTTCATACACGTAGCATTAAGCTATTGTTTTATTGTTAATAAGCCTTTTTTATTGTCTTACAGTAGATGTGTAAAGTAGAGTATTCACGTCGGTAATAAAGCCAGTCTTAATCTTAGGCGCTTGAATAACACGCTTCACTCAGGTACATAACACCTTCGCTTCGCTCCGCTCAGGAATTAAGTTTTATCACCCTCGCTACGCTCGTATAGCTTAGGCAGGTGTTTCAAACAAGTCAGTATATGCAGCACATAAATACACCTAAATAAAAGTACCTTATATCAAAACTAAATTAAAGTCCTCTGTATTGACGATTGGCCAAAAATGTGCTGAGAAGATATAAACCAGCGTTAACGAGACCCATGATCTGTGAAATGAATAAAATACGTTACGTTATTTACAAGTACATTTCGTAATAAAAAAATATGTCAATTCCTGTGGTGATTTCGTGCCGACTTTACCTACGTTTTCTGAATTATACCTACTACCAATGAGTCTATTAAAGTTATAGAGACGCCATTGCAGAACAAATCATTATTGAAAAGCGGCACAAATTGTATGCTATACAACTTCATTATTTATATTCATTCACATAATTTAAAGAAGAAATAGACGAAACTATTGTTATCTCTTTCTAAAACATAAAGACTCAATGCTACTTGCATGACGTAAGAAAGAGATGTCATAATATTATTATGACATCTCATAGCGGTTAGGAGAGAATGATAAAACGTCAAAGTCAAAAACTTCGTTGAGTTTTTGGAAAAAAAACTTTTTCAAAAAATAAACTAAAATAAATAAATACAGCTTTACTTACGTATGAAATTAAATATTTTTGCCAGTTTTTGAAGTATAATTCGTGCATCGCCTAAATACGCACGAAGGCATTGTTGTCTGTGAATAATGTTGTGAAAGTGAACTAAATGTACTGTATGTCAACAAGCGGGTGATCGTGACGTGAGCTGGGATGGAACTAAGACTTCTCTGGCTAGATAGCTTGCATTTGTGTAGCCAAGAAATTTGCCCTATTACGTATCTAGAAGTTTTTACATATCTCTGCCTACTACGAGTAGTGACGCGGGTGTATTTACTTTATCTTACTAATATTATAAACGTGAAAGTTTGTATGTATGTAAGTAAGTATGTGAGTTTGTTACTCTTTCGCGCAAAAACTACTAAACCGATTGCGATGAAACTTGGAATATAGGTAGCTGGATACCGGGAATAACAAATAGGCTTTTTATCCCGATATTTCCGCGGGAACGGCACTTACGCGAGTGAAACCGCGGGGCGCAGCTAGTAATCATAAATATAAAACTGAATCCATTTATTTCGCGTGGTCACGGCATGCGGCATCACGCGTGAACGGCTAGACCGATTTCGCTAATTCTTTTTTGTAGTGTTTACTATTGTCTGGAGAAGGTTCTTATGAAAGAACGGCGGGAACGGGACTAACGCGAGTGAAACCACGGGGCGCAGCTAGTATTTTTATAATTTTACAGTCTACAAACATGTTTGTGGGACCCGTGACCTCGTGGTCAGGTGAGACTCTCAGTTTAAACTTTGAATTTCATGTGTAGGTATAGATTTTAAACCCCTCAACTAATATATATAAGAGCCCTGGGGATGTAATGGAAAAATAAGGTGTAGCTTTTTGCACTTGAAATGATGCACGCATAGGTATAGTACAAGCCTTCTTACCGCTGATTTTACAAGGCCAATAACAGAAGCACAAGAGTAAGTATGCTGTGGCAGAAGTCAGTACATACATAATCAGTGCCGCGGTATTATCACACAATATCTAAATACGCGCCTTCTTATCTCCAAAATAGAGAGGGTATACAGAATCTCAATCAAAGTAGTGAATATTATTAAACTTAAATTGAAATTTTGTAAGTGGGTATAAGGTACAGATATCAATTCATCCAGCTCATTAGAGCTCCGAAGATGAAAATATAAAAAGAATGTGTAGAATTTATACGTATACCTACGTAAATAGTACAAAATAGTAAAAATACATAAATAAACTATTTAAAATTGTTGCATTGTAGTAACTACTTGCATTGCAGGTCGATCGTTTCAGGGAAGTCATTGTGATTTCTATGAAAATGACCAACAATGTACAATCGTTTTCAAAAGTGATCTTTCCTGAGATTTTGAGGACCCACCGCTGTGTTTTTGACTCACCGCTGCAGCTAAGAAAGGCTCATAATTTCCTCTTCTGTAACTATTTCTGTCGTGGTTTATTTCAATAATAAGAGTCAATCCCGCACACAGGTAAAGTATGAATGCGACACCGTGATATATCACTTCCTGAAATTAAAAAAACAACGACAATTTATCATTTCCTCTGTTTTCTCTGTGTTCCATTAAAATTAAACTCATTTTTCGATTTTAATCGCTTTCTTTTTATTATTTCTAGTATTCTTGCACCCTGACCCTCAGTATCGAATAATGACGAATGAGTTTGTAAAGGCTCTGAAATATAGAAACGGCATTGCAACAGTGCTGAAAATAATAAAACAACGCAATTAAAACCGGAAAATGAGTTTCATTCCAAAGTAATATGAGTCAAATACCTGACATGAACCTTCATCATCATTAGGTAATTAGGTATTTAAAATTGCCTAAATATTACGAATACACATTGATTGATATTCATGCATTAAAATCCAATTATTGAAAATATTCAAGTAACATCGACTACATTTACATAAGCTGAAAAGTAGTTTTTATTTCAATTTCATTAGGTAGGTGTACCTACCTAATAGGTGGTGTATACGCTCAAAATTTAACCCTAACTTGTGCCCAACCCGTATAAAGAATTGCTACTTCCATTTAAACTTTAAGTTGTTGCTGTGTTTCCGCAACTACTCTTACAACGGGGTCTTTTTGCGTCACTTTAAGCCGTGGGTTTACTCACGATGTTTTTAACTTTTTCTTAAAGAAAAAGACATTGGTGCGCGGTCGAAAGTTGGGGTACCTACCTACTGTCACTAGACCATAACCGCTCTGGGACAACGGGTTAGTAAAAGCTCAATATAGGTTCCACAGCAGTGTTGGTCTAATAGTAGACCCTGGCTTTCATTCCGAAGGTCGTGGTTTCGAATCCCGGCTGACCGCGCACCAATATCTTTTTCCTTACGGAAAAAATATGTGCGTTAATAACATCGCTCATACGGTGAAGGAAAACATCGTGAAGAAACCCACTGCTTAGTGTGCTCCAGCCGTATTGACCAATTCTTTCCTCTAGGCATGGCTGACTAGGCTGGGAGGGTGGTATAGGTGCTGGGCAAGCCTACTCCGCCAATGTACCGGGCACTACAGCGCCTTAAAATAGCAAGGATTAAATAAAAAGTTGATTGCGCTATATAAATCATCTAAAATTAGATGAAAAGACCTATTAATATAGGTTCTAATTAGCAAATGCTCAGATGTGTGATTTTATTCTGTTGTTACTTACATATAGTGTTTTAGATATCATAGATGACGTCGACAGCGACATCAGACACGCCGTCAATAGACAAAACGTTCCTATGAGGAACGAAGTAGCCATCAGCAAGAAGAACAACTCTGGCTTCCCGTTGCTGTAGCCATACCTCGTATCGATGTAGTATCCGACGACTCCGACGCAGGCCGCGCCCAGCAACTGGAATTTGTAAATTACATCGATAAACCTTCTAATGACTAATGCCACAACCTAATAAACAAAAATAACAAAGAATTATTTTAATTAACTAGTAATTTAATTAAAATATTTATTTAATCGGAATGAATAACTATTAGGTGACATCATCAATGAAGATAACAGATTCGAGTGGTGGACCTCAGGGTGAACCTTGCCTTGACTACTGTTATTTGACCTAATCAGGAAACAATGCCTATGCAAATATAGGTTTAAGGTATTCGTGGAATTGCACCTTTGGAATGTAAATGTTTATTGTTTAAGAGAAGAGAAAATTCAAGGTTTTCCCGCATCATTACATCTTAAATCGTTTTTCCCCACACAGTGTACTTATGAGAGAACTTGCTAAGTACTATCATTATAAAGAAGAAAGATTGATTTGTTTGGTTGTTTGTAATGAATAGGCTCCGGGCTTCGGGACCGATTTCATAAATTATTTCACCATAAGAAAGCCACATTATCGATTAGTAACATTGGCTACCTTTAGCTTGATATTCTCATGGAATTGGGACTTATGGAGGCGTTACTACTACAATATAATTCTCAAACCCAAAGAACAACCAAATACTCCTTGAGAAACAGCGGTTAAGAGATATAGATAGAGTTCGGAACTCTACGTAGACTTAACAAACAAGTGGTATGTTTTGTGAGTATTCTGGGATATATTACTACTACTCCAGGAATAACCGGCGTGAAGTCACGGGCTCGTTTTAGAGTTAGAGGTCATTCAGGGATTTGATGCAGAAGTTTGACATTGATGAAACACCTATTCATAGCGCAATCTAGTCAACGATTTGTGTAAAATTCACGTTGTTGATATTATTTTTAATTGAAATGGCACTTTTATTAATTAAAATATTATAGAACAATTTAGTTGGTGCCTATAATATGTTTTTACAAAGGAAATAGAGGACTCGCCATTTCGTTGTAGATCATACTTATTATTCTAGCTTTACTACTCTTCTGTTTCACCAGCATAAGTTCCGATGGAGAGGAAATATCCAAAGCTATCTTTATGGAGGTACGGTCAGCATCAAAAGTCGATGAACAGGTTCAGATTTTTAAAATCGCTATAGATCATAATTTGTGAAGGGTCAAAACAGTAGACCTAAAGAGGTAGCAATTCTGCCCGTAATATTGCATTTTGACACATTCACGATAAATGTGCATCTGGTTCTCACGGCTTTGTTCTATGACAGGTGAACGGTTATTGTGAAACTGTTAAAAAGCAATATTGCTAACATAATGGCTATAAGGAACCTTTTTAGGTCTACAGGACAGATTTTCAGAAATATGAGAGGACATAATAGAGAGTTATTTTTAAATTGTCTGTTCGGTTTTGACATCCCACAATTTTATTTTGAAAATCTAAATGTAGGCATCGACTTTTGATGCTGACATTACCTACCAAACTCGATCTGTCCGTTAGTTTGAGCTAGTTTTAGAAAATTTGTAAAGCTATAAGTGCATTAGTTAGTAGTTATGATAAATCAATTTAGTAGGTATGCTACATACAAAAAATTTTATTAAGGAAATAATGTTCTACGTAAACTGCTTAGTCAATTTTATTGGAGGACAAACATTTTAACCAAACGGTGACGCGAGCGAGCAATGATATCATTCCTTGTTTCGTAAAACTTATACTCGTACATACGAGTAGTAGGTAGGTAGGTACTCGGTGAATTATGTTACCATTTATAATTTTTACGATGCTATTTATAGAAGCTATGCTAATCTGACATGTTCTTGATTAAAATCTACTATGATTCAATGGACAAATTTAAAAATAAAGTACTATTTATACATTAGTATATGTTTGTATTTTATCAATAAGACAAAGTTATGTATATCTATAACTGGTAGCTTATTCTGTTTTTTTTTCTATTACTTAATATCAATGTGTTTTACTGTTTTACACCAACAGTAATAAATAAAACCGACAAAACAGAACTATCTGACTTAGTCGAACCAAGCTGGGTTAAATTAACTTCCAAAGTTTGCTCACACGGTATCTAAACTATTTTTAACCCTAAGGTTAATAACTAACTTCGACTGGCGTAAGAGGTTATTTTGAAATGAAACTAATGATTAAAAAAAGTCAACAATCAGGATTCATAATTTCAGGAGAAAGCACCTCGTATTCAGACACCTTCATCATTGTTGTCATACCCTAAAATTAAGCTTTGTGTATTTCCCAACGATGATATTTACATCGCTAAAGTAGGTCACTATATCCATGGATGTAGGGTAGGGAGCCACTCTGGAATGTGACGCAAGCGCCTTGATATAACGAAATGAAAATAATCAAGAATCATTCTGTTTATGTTGATAGGTATATGAATATATGAATGACTTATTATGAAAAGCCCTGGTCCTGAAAGCCCTGTTTGGTTCTTTTTGAGTCGTTAATACGTTGAGTATAACTGTGTTGGCTTACAAACTAAGTACAGAGAAACCATAGATCTAGAAGGATAAAAAAAAAATCCGATTCGACCCAATTTATTTTTCGAAAATGGTTTAACACTTTTTGGATATTTTAAAAGGTTCACTAAAGCTTTAGAAGTGTTATTGAAGTGTAGTTTCTTGCAAAATTACCAACAATCGATCTAATAGCTTTTGAAAAAAATTGAACAAAGCTGAGGCGTTTAGTATAGTTAATAAGTATAATGCCTGCATTAATCACTTGGCCCATAACATATTATTATGTATTAAGCTTTATTAGAAAATGTACATTAAAAAAAAGCATTAATATTAACATAAAACATTTATGCCAATTTTTTATGCGTAACTAGTATTATGGATGACAATAATATTAATGTCAGAATAAATTATGCCATATGAGCATTATGCCTAAAATGTTTATGTCAAAAGTTGGTTATGCCTAAAATATTTATACCAAAAGTTTTGATGTGTAATGAGTATTACCTATGGCAAAAATGTTTATGCCGAAATCGTTATGCCTTTTCTGTTTATGACAAAATAGTTTATGCGAAAAGGAGGAACCTCGTCTCACCTGCATTAGAAACGTCTTCAGGCATGTTTCTAAATATGTAAATACGTTAATGTTCTCTCTATAGTTACAAAGCCAGTGTTTGTTTCTTACCAATTGTGCTAGTTTAAGTAACCCAGGTAAGGTACCCAAATAGCCAGTGTTTATAAACAAGGCTGTGCCGGAGCTCGTCGTCGTCGTCCTCGTTATGGTCACGGTGTGCGACATCTTGCCGACTCTGGAAATCGAATTATTTTTTATTACGTTCAAAAGTCTTTCAAACGTAAAAAAAAAACACAGTCTACGTGTTCTATCGCAAATGTATTAACTACCTATGCTTTAGTTCTTTTCTAGTTTACTTTAGTGTTTCTGTTATAAAATATCCTACAATTGTTGTACTATTTTGGGAAAAATAAAGTAAATACAAGGCAAGCCCTTTTAAGCCGAAAGGCGGTTGTTCTAGACGTCTAGGCGAACAACTTTTGTTCTACGACTTTTGAAAAATCGAACTTTTTTTTGAAAATTTTGAGGTTATGTTTCACTGAAATAAACAGCTGCTTTTGAAAATAAAGGTAATTGAAGTTTTGATTGTAGTAGACCCAACTTAATGAAAGGACAAAATAAGGTCAATGACCTCGAACTCTGAGAAACAGCTGATTTTCAAGTAAACTTTACACTTAAAATTTTCGAAAAGTACTTCGAATTTTCAAAAGTCGTAGAACAAAAGTTGTTCGCCTAGAAGTCCAAAACAACCCCCTTTCGGCTTAAAAGGGCTTACCTGTTACATCTTGTATAGAGCTGAGCCATTTTTAAAACGTTTTAGTTATAGATAATTATAAGTATAGATTAGTTCCTCGTGTTGCAATGTCAACTATTGGGTAAATTGGGATTATTTTGTGACAATACCTATGTACCTCTATACCTAGTACACGTCTTTACGACACCCTACTTTTTGGCAATCAACATGATGATTTTTTTTTTCTTTTTAATTTAACGCATCCTTTAACTAATGAGAGCTATACCTATTTCATGACAACTAAACGCACTGACAAGTCTCGGCGGATGACTTGCATCGTCGTAGTATGCGGTTGCTCAGTATGGAGTATCGTTAATTCTATGGTTAAGTATGCCTATTATAGGTTTAGGTACAAAAGTGTAGGATTTCGTTTAACCCTTCACTAAACGTGGAATTTTTTAAAGACCTTCTTAAAGATTATGTTAAAGAAATGCATGTGCAATACAAAAATGGTAACTGTGTTCGTAAGAAGGTCGACACGTTGGCGAACCATGACGCGTTCTCAGATACGTGCCGAGGACGTCTGCTTCTTAAATAATTTTATTGTGAGCACAAACCGATGTTCGAACATCTGGCTAAAATCACCGTTTACAATACTTACCTATCCATTCGGTTAAGAATATCCAGTATCCTTAATGCAGACTAGAAAAAAATATTTAATTATTGCATTGAATTAAACAAACTGATTAGCTAATTGCTTAGCTACCTACTGATGACTAAAGGGATTGCATTGCCCGAATGCCACCCTAGGGCAATGCCTGCCAAACAAACCTAAATAAGTAGGAAAGAAGATTCTCGTGATGTCAGTGCGGAATAGACCGTTTAGACATAATACTAATTTTTGTTTCTAATTTCGAATTTGATGACGTTTTTAGAGTTATGTGAGTTTTTTATTATGGATACAATATAATATGTATTAACGTTATTATTAGGTAGTCCATATTGATAGTAGTAGTAGGTACCTACCTAGTATAAATATTTGGAATCCCGGATGACCGCGCACCAATGTAATGAATTCTTTATCAAAAGATCAAGTGCGGTTACAGTAAAGAAAAACGTCGTGAGGAATCCCACGGCTTAAAAAAAGACAGAATAAGTCCCAGTTATAGGGCTAGTTAAGGAAACGCACAATATAAACTTTAACTCTTAGCATGGTATTATATATATGTATATAGTATATAATTTGTATTGATTTATGGGAACTTCTAAAACCTAGGCCTAATGCCTAATTATCTGAACTTATCTGTACTAATTTACATACATACTACCTAACTTAGTACCTATCTGATTGGTAATAAATAATCAGCTAAATTTACTTAGGTTCTCCTGTCAGCATGCAGTTATTTATTTTACAATTACATTTAATTACAAAGTTTATTACCGTAGGGAGTTAATTAAAAGTGCATCAATTAATCAATTAAGAGCTAATCACGTATCGTCCTTTCAATGGTAAACATTAAACTGTTTACACAAGGTCTAGGTAAAGTTTTCCGCTATTTTTCTGCGCAAGTGAAGGTTCAATGACTCACAGTTGTAGACGTTTTAGGGTGGTTTCGTCTCGACGCACATCTCACTCTATTTCCACCCTCAGTCGTCTGCTACCGTTTAAATAAGGTTGTTTGTACTAAGATAAATCAATGGGTTATTTTAAGTATTGTGCGTATAAAATTTTGGTAAAGTGGTGAGTTAGCCACATCTCTATAGGAAAAGTAGAAGAATAAGTTATTTAGAAAATGACGATTTTTCAAGAAATTTTGTAATAAGAACCTTACTAACGTTCACCGTCGACTAAACTAACTTAGCTCATCATAGTCTAGCTAGTTTTGCATGCTTGTGCGCCCACAGATACTATGCCAGCTACGCTCACTTGTTTCAGAAACCGGATGGCTAAGCTATAGTCTTAGCATAACTGATGGTGAACGTGCAGTTTAAATAGTTATCCACCTGCTAAAGGAAAATATTGCGCTTTGCGATGTCGGTGGGTAAGAGTCTCTCGACTCTATAAGTAAGTAAACTAAGTACTTGAGTCTATTGTTCCAGTCTTACGGTACCTATCTGCCTTCATGCTCTATAGGTACTAATAGAAGCATCTACGATGTATTTGTATACTATACATTAATATTTGAACCTACCTACATAGTTTTCAGGAGATAGTGGCTGAGTCTATTATTATTATTTTACCTAGCAAGTTGACTTCTTTCGTTTGAGATATTTAAAAAAAATGTGTAAAGGTGTGACTTTCAAATGAATTAAAAGAAAAACTTACATGAAAACGGTGAGGAAAACACGATAAAAACAAATGCGACGTCCACACGAGCGTGTGACGAAGGAACTCAGTTCAGACTGCGAGCGATACCGGGTGACTCACTCTCGGATCGACTTTGCGAAGTTACTCACACCTACGACTCTATAGTGAAGATTTATTAACGCACAATCCGAGTATTTTCAACATTTATGTTGTAGATATATCCAAGTATAATGGGTGACATAATACTAACCCCAAGGCTAATTTGTTCTTTTGCTACGTCACCTACCCACATGCCTCGACGAGGGTCACCAAAAATGATTTAATTTAGTTTTTTTTTTCAATCATGACCTTGAATTGTAGACGTGTTTAGTTTACGAAAAAAAACCACAAAAGCTAGTCCACCGGATGTAGACCGGATGTATTCCTTGATATAAATGATCTAGATTAAGTTGTAAGAATCTTACAGAAATCTATTTTCCATAATTACTACAATTATTTTTATTTATATTATTTATTTATATACCTCGTTATCTATTAATATTCATGGAATATCACGATATTCACGTTGCAGTGCTTGCACCTTTAAAGCATCCATTTTTCGACTAGGTACATCTCAGTCTCGCGACTTCACTTTGACTAGGTTCCTATTCTGACTTGCAGTTCTATCGTCTCAAGAAAGTGCATAAATCTAAGCGTTAGGTGTTAGTAATTATTTATTGTAAAACTATACTATTACAATCATTTTCGAAAAAAAAAACGTAAACTGGCCTGGACGATTGAACTGTAAGCAGGGCATCGGATCCGTATAACCTGAACTGAAAAATTACATTAAAACAGGGATTTTCGGTACTTTCCTTCTTTTCTAATAATGTGAATATGACGAAGCAAGTGAAGTATATGGTGAAACATTAGGTGCACTCCGTATACATCATAAATAAGGATAATATCAAATTACTTTTACCGACCAACATCATCGATTGCATTATCAAAAACGGAGGAGATCGCAAAATATTATCATTATCTAATCTATTTTGTGTCTATACCTACTGAAAAATGTTATTTCTGAACAAACTATTTCTAACAAAAATCGATGTGGTTTCGATTTAAATAGTAATGAGCCGTGAATCTTCGGCATAGAATAGGGCCATCTCATCCACGCCCACATATCCAGGTGTCGTAAAAGGTGACTTGAGATTTGGGGAAGACTAGCGAACCTAGCGAAGTTCTCCCGCACGGTGGCCAGCAAACAGCTAGCTCCTAAGAAGGGTTAGTGTCAGGCCTGCCTGACTGCCGACTGTAAAAATACTGCCAAATATATTTGCAGTAGATGTGAACTGCAAATAGATTTGGCAGTAGGCATTAGGTTTAGGACTAGGATTTGACCTAGGTGTGGTCAGTGATGATGACTTACCCATTGGAGAATTCTTATTGCCATAGGCCATCGATCATCAATTCATCATATATCCAAGCGATGTTGTGGGTTGCATCGTTGTTCCCCCTCGGGAACCTGGGGCCCGCTAACTTTTACAATTCATTCCACTATGATGTGCTTTATTTCGTCTTTTACGGGAGGGACTACCGTCTGACTCCTCACCCCGAAGGGAAAGTTTTCACCAGAGCCTCATCCGTTCCTCAGCATGTGCACCAGCTTGCTAGTAAGGTTGAGTTGTTATTCCCATGCACATTTAACGTGGTTTTTTTTTTAAATTGTAGCTACTTTCTCGGTGTAATCAATAATTGTGGACTACGATTTGACACTTCTTTCGAAAACGTCAGATTAAGATTATTTTCTGATATTATAGGTATGTACAGTTATTTGATTTGTATTAATTTGGTTGATACTAACTAGCTCCTTGTGAAAAATATATACACACTTTATGTTAAAATATATTTATTACTTTTTACAAATTACAATAATATCATTATCTCCATTCATACAACAACAATTCTTGGGTCTATGAACACCTTACAGTCGTAGATTAACCAACTCTACATTTAATTCGACATCCTGTTTTAGATAACAAAAAACTTTAAATAAACATAAGATTAATATGAGAAAAGTTTGTGTCGAGCTGCTGTATTGTTAAAAGATGCCAAATATTTTTAAGGTACTTAGTACATAAATAAATTACATAATATTTATTATGTTACAACTTATTTCTTGGTAAGTAAGTATCTATAGGTTCCAAAAAATGGCTAAGTTAGGTACACCTAGTTTGGAACACTTGGACGGATTGTTAAGTTTTTAAGTAAATATGTATGATATAAGTAGAATCTCCATAGGTAAATGTTTATAAAAACCACAAAATCTTGTTAAATTGTTACTAAAATATACATTGGTAGGTCGGCTTTTGTTTTGTTCAATAAAATTCTTAATCTTGCATTGTGGACTAGGCTAACATAACATTAAAACAACCATAATAAATTATTTATTATTTCTTATATTATATTATAGATTTAACATATTTCTTAACATTTAAAACATTATGTATACTAATGTTCATAATTCATCATTATGCTTTAGAAGAGGGAATAGTTTAAATATTAGAATCCAAGAACAGTAAAATAGATCCATTTTTTCCATATTCATTGTTGGGACTACAAAGGAAATGTATTAATGAAATGCTTATATCTTTTTAAAATTCGTGCTCGAGACGTGTCGTTGAAATAAATGCGTGACCCTAACTTAAACGTGGAAAAAGATTTCATAAAACTTATTTCAAATACACAAGACTTTTTGGTAGAATTTATATATCCGTTAAAATCGATGTTAACAATTTTTTTCTATTATACTCGAGTTCTGGTTAAGAATGAGGTAAGTACCTATATATTATACTTATCTACTGGCACTAATCTAAAACACTGCTTTCAGGGTTGGTCACTAACGTCATGGTCGAAAACTTTAGAACAATACGGGTCATAGGAATATAACCACAGTGCAATGGTCAAATAACCAAAAAAAGAACGACAGATTTTTTGAGCCATGTTTTGTGAATACAATATCAATATGATTATGAACAATGTCGATTTGAATCAAATTCGAAAACAGTCAATTTAACCCCATACCTTAAGTAAAGACATCGGTACGATTAAGTAAGTAAATTTATTTAATAATAATTGATTTCGTGTTTTTTGCGATTGAAAAGTGAAGAAAATGCGCGTCTAGAAGGTCCCCCTGAGATGCCTTTGCGCTCACGCCGCTCCAGCGGTTCTCTCTTGGGAACTCTTGTGCTCTTTAAACAGGAAGAACGCACTCGCTCCGTATGCTAACGTGTTGAAAATACCGAACACCTGTAAAAATTAAACAACATCATTCATAAAGGACATATTTATATACTGAAGAACCACAGGTTCACTTATTCTTAAACTATATTTATTTGGGTATTTTTAGTGCGTAGACTCTGTTAGCGTTGAGTCTACGCTTTTAATTAACCCTTCGTAAAACAGCGTACAGCGTAACAAAGTCAATAAATTTTACTAATACCACAGAATACAAAATATAGGATACCTGATACAATTTGATACTATACAAATTAAAAGTTTTTGTGTTTGCGAGTGTTTTTTGATATGGAGTAAGTATGGGATACCAGATACATGCCGTATTGATTTCGTATTGTTTCCGTCGCCGTATTGTTTCAAACTTTCACCTTTAAAATATTAGTATCATTAATCTTACTTAAAAAGAAATTACTTTGTTAAACTTGGTTATTTTTGGGAAAAACTTCTAATTTCGCGATTTCACCAAGTACCATAAGTACTTAGATGCCATACATGTATTATAGCTGTCGAGTCAGATATTATCAATCTACGAAACGAAGATAGGATAAGCCATATTTGGTATTAGCTTAAAAGATACGTTATCTAACATATGTTGAGTTTTCACATGATATCTGTTTAGCATCTCTATTTTCATAAAACTTGTTTGCTCATTCGTCATGGCGAGCAAATACTGGTTGTTCCCCGTGAATTCACTTCAATAATATAAGTAGAAGTCCATCTGTTATTCCAGAACTTCAGTTATCTTCTAATTATTAAACATATGCCAGCTCACGCTTCTTCATTACATACCTAAAAACCAGTTTCCTTTCTGAACATTGCCTCCATTGTTTTGATTTCAACCAAATTTTAGGAAAAAAAGTATAACGGGCATAGCGTTCAGCAAAACTAAATATTTAAACAAAAATTTGCAGTCAGAAAGATAGAAATCAGGAGATCTTCTTCTGTTTTCTTTTTAAATATAGCTAAGCTATCTATAGTTTCGTCGAATTTTGTTTTTGCGTATAATAGTGACAAACATTCTTACAAACTAACAGATACTTTAAGACTAACCGTCGGATTCTGATTTCTCAAAAGAGGTCAATAGTTTTAGATGGAATAGTACGAAACATAATTCAAAGGTCCCAGCTACGAGTAAATTTTAGGACATTCGGTAGAACGAGCAGGGAACAATAATACGGGATAACCATCGAACTCAGAACAAACATTATGTATGAGCGCAAAACACCGAACTGGGACGAAGACGGTGACTTTTTTGATCCATGCTATGAAGCAAATATATCTGAAAGACCTATATACCTATACGTGTCGGTCGAGCCTGAGTATTTTATTGTAATTTTTACACACATTCACGAAAACTTTGTTATACTATACCTAATTACTAGTATAGGATTATTTGGGCTGTGTAACGCTGTATAATTTGCTCCTCTAAGTCTCTAAGTACTTTATTACCACATTAATTAATTTCCGATTCTTGGCATTCATATTTCAAATATTCTTATGACAACACTTAGCCCTAAATGTTGGTAAATGAAATGCAAACCGGTTATAGCAGAAAGGTCCCGGTGCGTCGGTAGCTTGTTGGTTGCATAATGTTAACTGCATGCCTAAGTGTGGACCTTGTTGTTGGATAGGTGAGTGGAGTGGGTATATATATACATAGAATAGAACATTCAAGGAGGAGAAATGACTTTCCGGTCAGAAAAGTGTGTGCTTGTAACGAACTTCTGTGGCACTGTGGTATCTGCCCGGGGCGTATAGAAGTTTCTTTACCGCATTAAATATTTCAGATCGATTGAATTCTGAGTGTATCTGTAGGTACCTCGATAAATTAAGGTAAGTATGTGTTAGGGGCTAGTACCTGCTGTGAGTAGATATTAAAAAGTGTAATTATATTATTATTAAAATGGAACTTACCGCAGCAGCAACGTTCGCTGCATGATCGGGTCCGTAGTACTTTGCTGTTTGAGAGAACAACACGATGAAAGCAATTAAGTAGAATAAGGCTTCTATACCAACGCTGATCAGTTCCTGAAATTAATAAAACATACTTTAAACAAAAACAATCATATTATTTGAATAAGAAATCGCAAAACCATTGAACAATTTCATTGATATCTAGGTACCTACACAAACTATATAGTTTGTGTATCTACTTTGCCTTATTGAGATCATCTGCAGAGTCAGACAGATAACAGGGAACAAAAAACGAGCTAAAAGCTATTTTGCAACTAAACGCTTCGAGAATAACAACAGACGCAAAATTATGGCGAACTTTGTAGAAGCTACACGGCATCTACACAGTTTAGTTCCAGAATAGCCCAACTGGACAACTCGGCAACAATTAATGAATTTAATCATCGTATCCTCTCTATAGATGACTCGACGGCTGAAATCTATAATGCATACTTTGACTTTACTCAGACTTAGCTTAGTATAAACTTGGCAAAGTTTATGCTAAGCAAAAACTTCAATTTTATTTTTGCGTTTAAGTTACAATGATCACCTTGGAGAGTTGGTGTTATATATATCATCCGTTATTCGATAAATAGGAATTTCCAAACCTTAGTGCAAGCTATAAAATCATAATTTATAAAACTCAGCCAACACTTAATAGTCTCTTGTTTATGTTATGGTTATTTAACTGAATTTTATGAGAAACTGTGGTATGATAGATAAACAAACCTACTTATTCCTAGAATAAGAAACAATGAAAAAGGAAACTAGGTACTCAAGCTAAGTACATTCCCAAAATATTTTGTCAAATAATAATCATTCATGTGATAATTTGATTCGTGATTGTATTGGGAACGCGTCCAGTTAGAAAATACTCCTGCCGGTATTTTTGTAGTCATTTCTACAAAAGCCTTCCCTAATGACAATAGTTAACTTAATCATAGAAACGTTAATTTTATCTCTAATAGCAATCGTTAGGTCAAGTTAGAGACTTTAGCCCGACCTGAAAACTCTAACCCTTATAGGTGAGCCACACCACTACACGAAAAGAAGAATCATGCAGAGCATGAATTAATCTAAAATAATTCTAAATCTTATACCTTGAATAGATATTCTAGTACAAGATTATCAGAGGAAATGAGTCTACGTATCGTTTTTTTTTAAAGGAAATTGAATCATATTCAGACATTATTAATCTTTCAAATACCTACCTACTTAAGTGTTTGCATTTTTAATATGTATGAACTTGCAATAGTTACTTACAGAAAGAACCCAGTTGATGGGTAACTTAAGTGCTTCTCTAATGCTGAGCAGGAAGACGAAGCTCCACATGAGCGTCGTGATGAAACTGGTGACTGCTACGAACACGAACCACGCCGAGTACCACGGGGAAGCCAACGCCATGCAAAGGATGCCTAGCACCTGGAAGTAATATAATTACACATTTAAGTTTACTTGATAATAAATAATAACAATACCATGCCGGTTATGCATCTTAACGTTCCTAGAGATGGCATTGCAACAATGCTGTCAATAAAAACAACGCTATTAAAATCGATAAATGAGTTTTATTTGACTACAAAGTAGCGGTAATAGTAGAAAAATCTAGCTTTAATATTCTCAATCGATCTAGCTAGACTAGATTCTAATGATAAAGTTATAGTGTCTACTCGCTAGTCACATTTTTAAATGGGTAGTGTAAAATGTAAACTATTCCTTTGTGGTAAGTGCTTTTAAATTCATTGGGAAGTTACAAAATAATTTAACAAACAAGTTTAGTGCGAAGTATTTGAAATACCTACAGACAATCCACGTTATTAAGAGGCTCCAATTAAAGAAGTCATTAACATAGTTACGACTCTACATCACCAGTTTATGTTTGATAATTTAGTTTTTGTATTATAGATGTTGATTCTATCTATTCGTATTTAAATTTAATTTCTTTGGTTTAGAGATACAGATAGAAATAACGAACGCAATGCATATTATTATGTGCGAAAACTTTCAATTGACTATTCGTTCCTAATATGGGATATGCGCACATTTTGCATTGACAGATTTCAATTTTTATTTTATAGAAGTAATACCTACCAATGAAGAAAATTAACTAATTTTTAATATTAACTCTCAATATTTTCTGTAAAAAATAAAATATACAAGTGAAAGAATTACTTCGATACGTTAATTCCTTTCCGATTTATGGAAGTAAACGTGCGATGCGGACTCGTACTCGGGTGTGACGTCATCTCACACTCGCCCAGTGCGCCCGCGCTCTGTGTCGATGTCACAGTACATGTCGTCTTGTATTTTGATTAGGGGAGCCTTGTAAATGACATCACGTGACTGTTAGAGAGACTCAATATTTATCGTAAGTTTAAATGCCCGTAAAATCAAAACTTATAGGTATTTTTGACTACAACAAAAACTAGTGTAATTGTATACACATTACAAGTTTACTGTAATATAAACTTTCAACCGATTTGGCATACTTATTAACATTCTTCATTATCTATTTAAATGAAGTTTAAATAACTACATCCGACTTTTTCGTGTCATTTTAATCAGTGATACATATAATAGGTAGGTACTGATAAAAATAATAAAAGGATTGAAAAGAACGTGACTCATTGTAAGTATGTATGTAAGAATAGTTACAAGTATTTTTACACGCTTATGTGTTTGTCCACAGTCGGGAGTCAAAGGAGAATAAGAATTTACCTAATAGTGAATAATCTATGTGAATTTAGCTACGTGATACAACGAAGATTTCATTGGAATAATCCAACACAAAACTTTATCATCATTATGGTAAACCAATCCCCGATTTACTGTATGTCCGTATCATAGAGAAAATTCTGTTGGTTTGAAAATATAAAAGAAAACTAAAAACGCGTCATTGGTAAGGATGAGATCATCTCATGCACAACCTGTGCATAACATTGTAGATAACGTCATCATACGAAGTAACTACACGACGACGCCGCAGAAAACCTTCGATTCGACGACGAACATTTGTCTCGCAGTCTCGTGGGTGTAGCATATCCTGAGATTATTAGACAAAACAAAGACTAACTATTAAACAAAACATAAACTAACTTACTTAATCTTACATTTCCAATCTTGTGTATTGTATATTATCAATCTAAAAAATGACAACATTATTGTCTTCAACGTCCGCTTGTCAGGTTAAGAAAATATCACCAGCCGTGAAAATGATAAGCTCAACCCAAACACGATAATGAACTTTGGTTAGAAAAACAACCTACTTGTTTTAAAAGATCTATTGTTTTCATTATGTGCAATACCTTGCACCTAAGTTGTTAAATAGTTTGGACTTAATGTTAGCAAAGATTATGAAATATCCCAGACTGAGGAACCCATGCGTTCCATCGGTTACATGGCTTTTAAGATTTCAATGGACGTTACAAGACTACGTAATAGTCAAGTCGAAAACTTTGAATAGCGGTAAGTATGTGTCTTGTAACCAGCAAAGTAAGTACTACGATAACAATGTTAGGTAAACGCGAAGCATTATGAAGGAGGAGGCTGCGCCCGCGCCGCTCCGCCTCCGTGCCCGCGCAGCGGCCTCAGCATAAAACCGGTTTACTATCGCAAAGTCTGTCGCAACGCCACGTTCACTAACAGGTGCTATTTGTAGAAATTTTGCCGATAACTATACTTAACTGAACATGTCATTCAAAAAACACATCAGTCTATTGACACCGCAAGCGCGACCATTAATCGGTACATACAATAAAAATACAGTAACAATACTACCTGTACCATCTCTTGTAGGTTATCGTAATTCCAGCTAGACCATTGACTCCATATTGTCGGTACAATCTATCATGTTGATGAAGGTCGGGCATTCTAGAGGAGGCATAACTACTTGTGACTTTTTTACCATATTCCATGACTGTATCAAGATCCAAGTTTTGCCGATTGATTTGTCAATTTTATGCGACCTACCGAACATATATAGTAGTTCTATTGCAATGCTGAGTGACTGACTAACAAATCCATTAAATGTCAAGAGGCGAATTAGCCAAATAAAATGCAGTAGAGTAGCATGTTCACTGTCTAGCAACACATAATACAAAACCTTCTCTATATGTGGTATAGTTTTCACTTATTATTATGTATTCCATTATTTATCCTGAAGTCACTCATCGAACGTGGGTAAAGCCAAAAATGTGGGTCATGAGAGGCACGTGCGTCGCTTCGTGCACAGTTTCAGAGTGTACCTACGGTGAAAGTGCGTTGTCCGTCGTCATGCGTATGTATGGGAGGACCGACCGCCATTCCGAGCCTACATCAATGGGTTCACAGACCATCATCGCTTTTACACGTTGCAGTCTCGCTCCAAATAATGAAACGTGGCCGGATTTCCGATCCGATACAATGCGACGATATGACTGCTTTGAATTGGTGTTTTGTATACACTCAGGCATACTTTGCATTACATTGCGGAGATTTCAGGCATCTACATCAGAATCTTCATTTACGAAAACTATAGCTAAAGCATAATATTGCTTATTGATACGTACTACGTACTGACTTGTTGATTGTTTCTATTATTGATCGTCCTTGAACGTTTAATGAAGCTAACATAACAACTTTGTACGTGACTAAGAAGTAGACTGGATATAGGAATAACAGCGTCACCACAATATTAATATGCGTGATCGTCAAATTAAATTTGTTAAGCTAAAATGCTTCGTCGTAGGTTTCTTTTTTATCTTTACAAACTTTCTTTTTGATGAACATCTATGCATGTACCTATAGTTGATGCATCTACCTGCCTATTACGTAATGTATGTGTACGTACGTATGTATAGATAGTTGTGTGGCTCCGGCAAAACAAGGCTAACCCATTTCTACCAGTGGGTCACATAATAGGCAACTAAGTAATTTGGGGAGACTAGCTTATCTGGACTACCAGGGGTTTATTTATTATATTACCAGGGATAAACAGTTATGGTCCCAAGTAGGATTGGTGTCAGACAGGCTGATGCCCGTTAAAACATTTCCAAATGCAAGACTGTAGATATGCTCAATTAGACTTCCTCTATATTGAAGACTTCCGAGAGTTTAGCAACCGGGAACATTACACGGATGAAGTATAGATAGTATTATCACCAGGCATTGGCTTTTAGAAATTTTGTATTTCTCCTGCTACTGTCTACATTCCTCCAGCCAACAATAATAAAATGTGGCGACGCTTGTTGAGGTTTATTAGCCATGGCTGCTCTAATAGTTTCAATCACCTTTAATCAATGAACATTGCTAAACAGACTTGCCTAGCCAACGCCCCAATTTTCGAATGTTTCGGTGCGTGATACTGGTACGTTATGTCCACTGTAAGCTATTATATGCCTAACGATTTAAACGATCTAGCCGGTTCACTGACCAAAGTCTTTACAAGGGCGTTGGTAATATAAACCTAGACGACTTGTTAAGTAAAAGCGTCAAATCCACAGAACAGCCTATGTTCTGTAGTGTCTGTATAACTTTAGAAAGACTGGCAAAGTCTACAACGATCACGGATTCATTACGGAGATTTTTCAGTATTAATAAATTGTCGTCTATAGAATAATAGGCATTACTAATTAAAACTGAGTTGGAGATTTAACGTAGATAAATAGATACACCAAACCTACTAGTGACTTGATGTTAAGAGCTTCAAACCATGAAACCTTTTAATCACACTCTCAGGGCAGTCAACCATGATCAATGGAAAAACTCGTTAAATTGTAAGAAACGAGTAAGTTTCAATAATGATGCGCTTACGCTAACAAGAATGACGCAATATTCAAATTTGTCTGACATCGATTAAACAAAGTTTGTACCTACACACCAATTGGATCTTATAATTCGCGAAATATAAATGTTCCTCCGCCCGTTTAGCCCATTCAAATTATGTAGAGTTGCCACCTACAAACTATAGCAAAAGCAACTTATTGCCATTTCAACTCGGTCGTGTGTAAGAGGTACCCACTTACACTAGCTGCTTAAATAACACCTACTCAATTGAAACATTAGAATTTATTTCATTTGAAATCGATAGCTATTGATCGAAGGCTTTCTGACCTTGATAACTAGTCGTGACAAGCATCACTTGGATTGGAATAACAACTACACAATAAAAGAAAGTTCTTTCAATTTCATTGACCTTGATTTCGTTACCGTGACGCTGTATTGGAGCAACAGTGGCTATAGTTACGAATGTTTACAAACAAAATTCTAGTCTATAAGATATAAAACGAGTGCAGGAAGTATTGTGACGATTCAATTATCACTGAAACATAATGAAACGTGTCTACAGTACAATCCGTGGCGACCTTCGGTACCGCTGGCAAAAAGGCTTCCTAAATGTTAACTAACTTATAACCTAGCCAACTACTTGCAGAAAAAATAATATTTTGTAGAGCTGTGTCGTATGCTTCATAAGTAGGTAACCGAACAAACAATAGGCAGTTGCGTATACATACATACAATTAGTTATGTTCACATAAAGGTGTGTGAAGAATAGTCGTCGTGGTTGGATGATCAAACGTGATGGTTCTACCAACCTTAATCGTGGTAACTCCACAGACACACACAATAATAGGCGTCTTACTTTAAATAATTGATCAATAGTGCATTAAAATGTGCTTGTATTACACGAAATGAGAATGAAGAATGTTAATAGGTATGCCAAATCGGTTGAATATTTGTTACAGTAAAGCTTGTATGTATACAAATACACTAGTTTTTGTAGTAGTCAAAAATAGCTTTTACTTTCTATTTTACAGGCATTTAAACTTACGATAAATATTTAGTCCCGCTAACAGTCACGTGATCGCATTTACAACGCTCCGCTAATGAAACGTAAGGCGACAGCGTGCTGAGCGAGTGTTGTGTGGTAACGTCACACGCAAGTACGAATCCGCATCGCAAGTTTACTTCTATAAATCGGAAACGAATTAACGTAAGTATCGAAGTAATTCTTTCACTTGTATTTTTTATTTTTGACATATAATATGGAGAGCTAATTCAAGATTAGGTAGTTATTTTTCCTCATTACATTACACTACAGTTCAACTACCGTAGAGGACCTATGCGCCAAGTATGCGTTAAACTATAGCATGTATGTATCATGCATGAGAGTTTAGTTACACGGCTATTAACCAAGTGGCTCAATAAAAACCACTCGAAAGGTGTTGGAAGTCAAGAGCCAAAGGTCATTTAACGAACATTAACCCAGGACTTAATGTGTCGTCATCTAGATAGACACTAATGAATGACTAACACGCTGATAATACGAAGGAAACTAAGCAGGATGATTTATACTCTATCATCACACAAACCTAGAACGTCATTTAATTTCCTGTGTAATTATTCTAACCGAATCAAGATAATGTCTAAATATTCTCAGTCATTGAGATACATTTAGTTAGAGATCATACCTAACGACATTGCTCATTAATGTTCAATCTGTGTGTGTACAGTTTCCCTGACCCGTTTTCATACGATCATTGAAACAATGTTTATCTCGGGAAATAATAAAACAAAGATGAGCGTTCTCCCGAAATAGATGGTCTGCCGCGGCAGCAGTTACCTAAATATAACAGCAAGCGATAACACTACGTGACATAAAGAAAGCCAGTGAGCGAACGACCGACCAACCATGAGATAATATTTTCAATGTTTCATTTATGAATCACGATAAGTTGCAGTTCACCGAATAACTCAACGCAGCATTGTTTTTTCTACAACGTAAATCGGTAGCTAATGAAAACTCGGTAATGCAAACAATAGAAACATTCCTATTTATATCATAATGATAGCATTATATTCATGGGCTAATCGAAACAGTCCTACTTGAACATTCTTTTAAGCTTATGTACACGTCTCTGTTAAAAACAAACTCGTTGCTGTTTCTTTTGACAGAGTCTATTGTCAATATACCCCATCCATTCACATTAGGGGCGGCTTGCATAATACAATTTAAAAACATATTTAACTAAATCAATTTTAAAATAATTTATGGGAAATCGAACATTGGACTCTATTTCATTAAGTGGACAATTGATAATATGTTGCCACACATTGACAGTTCTTGAATTTCTGACAGATTTTAAACACGTTTAACAGCTTAAACATGCTTAGGAACCGTTGTGCAAGCCGGCCTAGATGTCTAACTAATATATTAAACTTAAAAAAAGGTTAAAAATACAGATTCGACTAGGTATATAGAATTTCTAAAATTAAATATGCTTGCTTTTCATTTGCATCAGAATGCACTTCACATTGCATTGCACTTGCATTTCCCAAACAGAAAAGATTAAGCGAAAAAGTACCTAAAAGTATCAGTCTCTGTTTGGCTTTATATATTGTAGCCCAAGTTTAAATAAACAAAGGCTTACTTGGAGACTGTTTTAAGCTTTTAATAATAAAAAAAAGAATGTTGTTAAATGATGAGAAACCGACAAGTTGTCGCGGAGTCAGTTCGCGGGTATCGGACCCGTTGCCACTCGGAACCACTCGCAACACATGTTGACACTACTACTTTCATTTCGATGCCAACTTTCACCTTAACTCGCTCTCAATAAGCTACGAATGCGAAATTAATCACTAGATTAGGTGCAGTTTACTTCTCTAGTTGAGCTTCAATCACACTTTTATTTAGAAATTATATTCGTAGAAATCTTAATCAAATACTGTTTGCTTCTTTCTAGCCACAACCCGCATTTTTCATTTTCAATAAGTTTAAATTTAAATCCCATTTGTATCTACATATTATGACGGGGCAAAAAGTAAAGGTAGATATTTAATAGACTTAGGTATATTTTATTACAAATATTTTCATACCAGTTATCTAAACTAAGCAACTAGACATTACGCCATTGTACGCATAGTTTTACTAGCACTACACAACGGATATACGCATAATATATATATCAATATTATGTTCTATATTTTAAATCACTTAATGGCCTCTATGACACGTCACGGGCGAGAACCTGGCTTCAACGGCTAAAAGTTGCGGGTTCGTATTCCGTAAAGAGTATAATATACAGGGTCTTTCGATTATGACCATTTAAGCCGAAAGGCGGTGGTTCTAGATATCTAGGCAAACAACTTTTTTCTACAACTTTTAGAAATTCGAAGTAATTTTGGAAAAATTTAATTTTATAGTTTACTTGAAAATCAGCTGTTCTTACAGTTCAAGTCCTTAATTTTGCATTTCATTTAGATTGGTCTACTACATGTTCGCTTAAAAACGTCTAGAGCAACCCCCTTTCGGCTTAAATGGTCATCCTAAAAACAACCTGTATATCATATTTATTATACACTGTAGTAGGTAATTATTATTCTAAGTAGGTATTTGATATACAAATAGAAAACACCCAAACCAGAAACAAACAGTAAAAAAGAGGAGAATTAATTTCGATAGGCAAGCAATAGATAGATCTAATGCTATACATAATATGTACCAAATCCATAAAGAAAACAGAATTTTACAACGAGACGAAATAGAGACCTATGCTATGCCACAGTGCCACAGCCTAATACCTACTGTAAAGTGTAACATAATTATTATCTTACAGGTAGGTAAGTCTAGCGACACTTACTGCCGAATTTACAGATAAGTTAGTAATTACTTGTCTTAGAAAATATGTCTGTCCCATTTTCTCTGACGATGAATATTCGTCATAAGAACGAGACACGCATTACTTAGCCAAAGTAATTACTTAGACACGTCTATAAATACGGCTGTAAGTAGAACACAAGGTAACATGACAGTTAAACACAGGCATTAGCGTATTACTTAATTAACATGAGTACTCAACACTCCACACTCTTTAGCATTCTCACCCACCTACACTTACTATTCACTCTACTCACTAATATTATATTTTAATACTAGCTTTAATACGCGGGGGTTTCACCCGCGGAAGTGAAAAACACGTTATCACGGGTGCGGGCGGCCAAGCGGTTCTCGAGCGGTTGCACTTTTTCGTTCATTACTCGGGTTCTACTATTTGGATTTCGATGTGAGGAATACGTACACAATGAAAGCACCATTGATTTGAGACTGACATTTATTTCACAAACGTAAATGAGGGTACCCACATGTCAACATTAAATACATTACAACTTTTCCCTCTCGGGAAAATATAATAATACTAGGGCAGTACATATGCAAGCTTAAACTTAGGTGTTCGAAGTTTTAACTTAGGTACGTCATAAATTTGCTTACAAACTAATCAATCCTAAAACATCTAGACAACCAAGAAAGTATGTTAAAGATAACCCTAACTTCCCAACACATCCCCCGTATGATAATTTAATAGGTGGATAGGTATATACAATTTTATTACCTTATAATGTGTATGTTGGTTTGTTATTGGCTAATCCACATGTTAAAAAAAAAAAAACAAGTTTTGCGTACTGATCATTAACTGTGACATTAAATATGCTAAAATGAAACAAACTACTGGCAAATAATAATAGCTATATTTTCTAACTTTTGTTACTAAAATAGGAGATTCTCATTTACGTAATGTGTATAATATGTAACAAAAAAAAAGTAAAATAAAGTTTTTTTTTGCTAAACGTATTTAGGATTAACTTTCAAAGGACGAGGTCTAAGATTCATCCCATGGGTAATTGTTTCCTTTTGGAGTGAAGTAGGCGGCTGTGGTGGTGAGGTACAAGGTGCAGGTGAAGTCTGCACCGGAGGGGCTCCCGGTGACCCCGGTGGTGTATTTGTATCGGGATTATTTTTAACGGGTTCGGCATTCTCCTGTTGAAAACCCCCATCACCTTTCGAACTCGCCTCTTCATTAACCGACGTCCTTGCCAGAGTGAAGCGTTTACGTGATGGATGAAGTTGATCAATATGTTTTGTCTTCATGACCCCATCGGACGTTATTACGTCATAGGTGACAGCCCCCGAACGATCGACTACAACGCCAGGCTTCCATTTGTTGATACTGTTTCTTTTATAATCTCTTACTAAAACTTCATCACCTTGTTTCATTTCGCGAGTGACGCCGCCGGCATTGCGAACTTGAGCACTTTGTGCTGCCTCGACGTAATCTGCTGTGCTAGGTCGCAACAAGTCTAACCGTGATCGAAGCCTGCGGCCCAACATTGCAACGGCCGGTTCGCGCTTAGTGCTAGCATGAACCGTATTGCGGTACTGAAAAAGAAACCTATTTAAAGCCTTTGTGATGTCATCTCCCTCTAATGCCGCCTTCTTGATCGTTTTTTTTATAGTTTTTACTGCATTCTCTGCTGCACCGTTGCTAGAAGGATGGTACGCCGCCGCCAAGATATGTTTGATACCGTTACGGAGTAAAAAGGTCTCAAACTCCTCTGAGGTGAAAGGCGGGCCTCCATCTGTAACAAACTGCTTCGGTAATCCGAATCTAGCGAAATACTCGCGCAGAACCGACGAGAGTTTGTTCGCTGTAGTACCTGTCGACATTGACGATACCTCTATCCACTTTGAGTGTGCATCTATAATTAAAAAAAAAGTTTTACCATTAAAATGTAAAAAGTCAGCATGTAATCTAGACCACGGTTCAGTAGGCCAGGCATATGGTACGGGCTGAGCCCGCGGCGGCGCGTCGCGCACTGCAGCGCAAGCGGCGCACGCCCGTGCGCGGCTCTCGATGTCTAAGTCGATGAGAGGCCACCAAACGTAATTTCGTGCTATTTGCTTCATGCGAACGACTCCTGGATGTCCAACGTGTAATTCATTTAGCACCTGGGCTCGTAACACACCTGGAACCACAATCCTATACCCTAAAACTATACATCCATGATCTATGTACAGTTCATCTTTTCTGTTAAAATACGGCTTTTCATTTTCTATTTCGGTGCTCGGAGGCCAACCGCTCATAATATAGCCGTATATTACTCTCAAAATTATATCGTTCTTAGTAAGTTTGGCTACATCCCTGTGGCTAATTGGGAAGCTATCTTCCACGAAATGTAGATAGGCCGCGTCGTCCTTTTCTATCTCAGACGTTTTTCTGATAGCTAGAGGTAAACGAGAGAGGGCGTCAGCGTTGCCATTTCGTTCTGTAGATACGAACTTAATATCAAAATCGTAAGCTGCTAAACGTACCGCGTATCTTTGCAACCTGCTGGCCGCCGTCTGAGGAATCCCTTTTTTCTTTCCAAAGATGTAACTCAAGGCCAAATGATCTGTCTTAAGGGTAAACCGTCGTCCGTAAACAAACTGATGATGTCGTGTAACGCCATAAATGATCGCCAGGGCTTCCTTGTCAATTTGACTGTACCTTTTCTCAGTGTCGGAGAGTGTGCGCGAGGCGCAGCACACGACGCGCTCGCTTCCGTCGGGGTACTCGTGTGAAAGCACGGCGCCAAGGCCGTACGCACTGCTGTCAACAGCCAGAACCAATGGGAGAGACGCATCATAGTGCGCCAAGACCGGCTCACTAGTCAGCACCTTCTTCACCGCACGGAACGCCTCATCACACTCCACACCCCACCGCCACTTACTCCCCTTCTTAAGTAAAGCGTAAAGCGGCTGTAACAAAGTACTCATATTGGGAATGAACCTAGCGTAGTAGTTAATTAAGCCCAGGGCCGCTCTAAGCTGTGACACATTTTGGGGACATGGGGCCTTAGTGATAGCATCGACCTTACTCTGATCAGTATGCAAACCATGTTTATTTATTTTATATCCGAGATAGCTCACCTCATTTTTAAAAAACTCACACTTCTCAATCTTTACTTTTAAACCTGCTGCTTGTAGCCTGCCTAGAACAGCTCTAAGATTAGACATATGAACATCTTTAGTAGCCCCTGTTACACAAATATCGTCCTGAAATGCCACGCAATTTAAACCGCAAAGTGTCTCTTCAATCAATTTTTGAAACATTTCAGGAAGACACTTTAAACCGAACGGTGCTCTGCGATACACAAAAGTCCCTACGTGTGTGGTAATAGCTGTGAGGGGTTGTGAGCTATCACATAATAAACACTGTAAATAAGCGTGTCTTAGGTCAATTTTACTAAATTGCTCCCCTCCGCTCAACGCCGCAAACAATTGCTCAATACGCGGTAAAGGATAATGAAAATCTTTTAAAACTCTATTGAGTGTGATCTTGTAATCACCGCACAATCTTAGAGTACCATCACGCTTCACAACTGGTACTATTGGAGTACCATAGTCGCTGCGATCTACTTTATAAATCACATTTTCGCGCTGTAAGCGTTCTAACTCTAATTCGACTGGCTTGCGCAAAGCGAGGGGAAGCGGGCGGGCTCTGCAAAATATCGGCGTGTTATCTTTTAGAAATAACTGTAACTTAGTTTTACAACAACCTAGTCCGGAACTGAATACTTGTGGAAACTCCGATTTTAATTGTAAAATTATATCCTTGTTTACATTGTTAGCGATATGAAAAAGATTGATTGTATTCAAGTTCAATTTACGTAACCAGCGACGGCCTAACAAAGGTGGACCACCGTTATCAATTACATACAAGGGCAGTGACGCCGTCTCGTTGTTGCATAGTACCTTGACGGTCACTTGACCCACAGGTACGATCGACTGACCCGTATATGAATGAAACTTGTTGTTGTCGTTAGTTAAAGGTAGGTGTGCAAAGTGCTTATCATAAAAAGATTTACTCACCGCCGATATCTTGCTGCCCGTATCTAATTCAAACATAATTTTAACATTTTCGACAATTAAAGTATAATGATACGGACTGTCTTTAGAATTTTTATTTGCTGACACCACTTGATATAATTCTATGTCGGAGTCCTCCGAATCGGAAGAAATATCACTGACTTTGTTGTTAGTATTAATAAAATTTTGGTACCTTGACTTGGACGCTTCCGCACTTTTATTAGGACACATCTTCGATAAATGACCTTTGACCCGGCACTGATCACAAGAATATGACTTATATCTACACTTGTTAGGTGCGTGCGCTCCTTTGCCGCACCGAAAGCAAGCGCTCCTCTGCCGGGACGTAGATGCCGATGCAGCCGGCGGCGCCGGTCGGCCCGCCCCCGCCACTCGGTGTATGCCCGCTGGTGCGCCCTGCCCGAGTCCCACGACGACGCTGGTGTCGGCCGACAGCGCGGCGCCGCCAGCCGCGGCCGTCACCGCATGCCGTCCCGCCGCCTCCAGCCCGAGCGCCAGTTCCACTGCTTTCTTATAGTCCAGCTTCTGCTCCGCGAACAAACGTGACCGCATTTCCTCGCTACGTAGCCCACACACGAATTGATCTCTAATGTTCACTTCGAGTGTCTGACCAAAGTTACAATGCTTAGCGAGGTGTTTCAAGCTTTGAAGAAACGCATTGACCGTCTCGCCTTCCGCCTGGCGGCGCTGACGAAATGTGTACCTCTCTGCTATTTCCGAGCGCTGGGGTTCAAGGTGACTAGACACGAGCTCGACCAAGACTTCGAAGGTTTTATCCTCTGGGTTCGCCGGTGCACATAAGTCACACATTAACTCATACGTCGGCGCACCGACATGAGTGAGCAACGTGGCTACTTTAAGTTCATCCTTGATTTCGTTTAATAATATGAACTGTTTCACTAAACGAATGTATGCCGACCAACTCTTGCCTTCTCCTAGCTCGAACACGTGTATTTTGCCTATGGGCATGTCGAAATTCCACAATTATCGTCGCCAGTTGAGGAATACGTACACAATGAAAGCACCATTGATTTGAGACTGACATTTATTTCACAAACGTAAATGAGGGTACCCACATGTCAACATTAAATACATTACACGATGCAAAGTATACCACGACGTTCCTAGAAAATAGAACTATCCAATATTGAAAACCAGATTTCAATCGAATTAGTAGTTTTTAATTGTATAAGGAACAAACCGAGAAACAGACAGACAGACACGAATTTTAAAAATAATATAATTTTGTTCTACTACTTTTCTCAGCCCTCTAGACAACTTTCTTTTTAATTTACTCCCAAGTACAGATTTTTTGTCCTATCTTCCTTTATTATAAGTATAGATAGATATTGATATTGACATTTAATGTCGTGTCTGAATTATTAGTATTCATAACTAACTGTGCCCCGAGGGTTCACCAGGGTTAGGAATTTATCCTTTAGTCTCAATCCAGTGGAAAACTCAAGAATTTCCACGGGCAGGAAGCTAGCTCAGTCCACGAGCGGACGGCCGCAGTCTTTCGTTAATTACTCGGGTTCTTTTGTTAGATTTCATCGACATTTCTTTAAAATAGAGCTATCCAATAATGAAAACCAAATGTCAATACGTTGAGTAGTCTTAGACTGTATAAGTAACAGGAACTTTCAAAACTATAAATTCTTGTCCTACTACCGAGTAAGCAGTCTGGGATTATTTTAATTTTGATTTATTAACTGGACGACTTAGGTCCTGCAATAAGAAAATCATGGTAACCCCCATTAAAAACACAGTAAGAAGATTATCAGTATTATAACAAGCCTGTTTGTAAAGCTCGTACATAGCTTTTTAGTTAAACTTGCATAAAGGTGATGATGACTCCACTACACTGATTTGATCATACCTTTTCAAACATCGTATTGATTGCTTTAATAAGTACGTAAAATTGCAACTTTCTAAAACAATCGTTTCGTTACTCTGCTTATTATTTAAAATATGCATGTATGGTAAATCTTATGTATTCTCAATTTAACACAAAAATATCTGTTTCAATTCAATAAAAATCAAGTTCTTGTTATTTTCAAATCCACCAATCATAGATCTATCAAAATAGATTCCACTTTCACTAAAATTCGTATAATTGTAGGTACCTACATAATATCGTATTTTTTCCTATGATGTAATCTTGTTTGAACCATGCCGAATGCCCACATCTATAACACTTACTTAATAATCATAAACAATCGTGTGGGTATGTGACTTTATGGGCGAATGAAAAATATGAGGAAATGGTGATATCAGCATCGAGAGTGATCGTAGGTAGTGAAGCGTGGGTGATTAAAAAGGTATGGAACTATTTTTGTAGGTGCCTTATGCCTTTAAAAGCTTAAATAGTCTGTAGAACAACGACCGAATCACGATGAATGACGGTTTGACTGATAGATTATTAAAAAATATCATAAACAAAGTCTAGTATAACAGGTAGTAAGAACACTTTAATTGTATAACGTTAATTAGTCCTAACTATGTAAAGATATTTAGTATTTAATCCTCACAGTCACAGTACATGCATCGCCAAGACGCCAACTACAAGGTAAACTGTGGCATAGATTATTCAATTTCTAACAATCGATAAATCGATGCAACATACAAACTCCTCTCATATACCCGACCAGTTTTATACATTCAAGTTTTTATGGGGCAAGTAGCTGTCTACCTACCTATTGCAACTAATGCCGGTTTGAGGTTTGATAGATTATTAGAAAAATAGTTCTGACCTGCTTCCCCGGATGCATTCCTCGACAACGTGCTGGCTGCGCCCGCGTCACCCCTCCCCGCGCCCCGCACACTCCGCTCGTTCCCCTCCTCTACCACCTAGTTTCCTACTGACCTCCACGCAGTCAAAAAGTTCTCAGCGACAAAATCACAATGCTCTATGACCTCAATAAAATGCATTTTATCAAAAAACTACACGATGTGTGTGTAATCCTTACAATCATGTCTAAATATATCCATGACAATCTTTGAATATTACGCCGTGTCTGCATAATTATTATTGTTATTACCTACTTATTGTTGTTTTTTAATCATGAAAATCTATTCCAATTTAAATATTAGACTACAAATACCTAGATGAATACATAAAACTTAGGTAATTTGAAGAAAAATGTATATATTTTACATAAATATTTAATTCATATACCGGACAAAAATTGATGGAACCGATAACTATTTATGGCGTTGTCCTTCAGACATGTACTAATACCAATAATAGCTTTCAAACGAGTAAATAGACAACTCCCTCCTTGGAAACAAAATTATTAACAATAATCGTGAGTAAATAGATAAATATCACGATAAAAAGCCGTTAGGGAAACATAACTGTTCACAGATGGTAGGAAGCATCGCATGAGAGACTCACTGCACAACTTACCATAACATGTTAAGAGATATAGATAGTTTAAGATACAGATTATTTTAACTCTATATTTCAATACCTACCTAGTTATAATAAATTTTGAGTAAACGGAAATGAAAGCGAGTCTATAGGTAGGTGAAACTGGACCGTTGAAATTGCAATACGACATACCTTTCCTGAAGTCGTAATCGCTTAGGTGGTTCTATAGATAGGTCCTGTAGCTATAAGTAGATGAATGTAATTCGAATCTATACTCACTAATTGTATGATTTTTAATATGCCGGGTGGCGTTTTGAAATAGTCGACGTTGATTTTAATCCAATCCAAAGCTCCGCCTTGCTGCTGAGGCGGTGGACCCTGGCCCGCCGGTTTGTTGTGGTCAACAGTTACCACTGTCTCCGGAGCCATCATTATCAATATATGTCCAAATTAAACAAGGAGCACTGCCACTGAAGAACTTGCACTGAAAGCGACACTATCGACGCGCGTAGATTACACCGTCCGGAGCACAACTGACAACTAGCGAAAGGTACGTCCGTATCAACTCTACCTCTACAGTCCAAGCGAGCGACGAGCGTGGTAAAGCGACGGGGTACGAAGAATTAATGCGACGATGCCGTTTCGAGCACGACCGACCGCGAGACTCCCCGCACCGAACCGTTTGCGTCCGCGTCCACGACGACGACGTAAGGTACACGTTCATTTCATACAGACTGTGGATAATGGCAAAATACTACACCACAACTTCGTAATTATGTTACCTACTTATGTGTCCAGTCATAATATTAAGTACTGCAATACTGTCATCATCACATTACTACTCATAATGTGATGATGAGTGGACACTTAAGTAGGTAACATAATTTACTAATTTTCTATTATTTAAAGTTGGATAAAAGGTTAGAAAGTGTTGGTAATTATGTACCTGGGTAGATGAGAATACAGAAATACCCTATATTCATTTACTTTATAGTTTCGTAAATAAAATTAAAGGTCTGTAATATCGTGCAATATTTTATTATTTATTTAATCCTATTTTAAACCATTTTGGAAAGAAATAGAGCATTTCTCTATTACAATTTAAAATAAAAATGCCTAACCTCAAATTATTAGCAATCTTCATTTGGCACATTGCTGTTATATCTATTTACCTACCTATCCCTTCAATCTCCTCAGCTAATAAATTGACCTTTTTCTTATAATTAATGGATGATTTTAACAGCACAAAAAAAATTGTACACGTTGTTGTGCCCGAGACATTGTAGGGTTGCCCGGCATCTATACACCACCCTACTCAGCATAGTTAGCCATGCCCAGAGGGCAAGCAAGACGGGACGACACAGTAGGTAAGTCATCCATCATTGACCAACGGTAGGGAAACAGATTGTTAGACAGACTCTCATAGCCTGCCTGACGTTAACTCTCATAAGGACCAAGAAGATTTTCAAAAACACATCACCCATCCCCTTCCTTAAGTCTTATCCATTCATGGTTGCCGGGAAGAGATAAGACCGCCAATTGTGCTACCCATTAGTCGCCTTTTATGACAGCCACGCCAAGAGATGGGGTAACCAACCCTGTTCTATGCCGGGCGGGACTACACAACATGCTTAGTGCTTACTCATAACATAACTTGATAATATTTTTATTAGAGTAGGTCGTTATTAGGTAGGTATATATTTGAAACGTGATCATAAATGTGTTTGTGTTTCGCCCTCTGCTTGCTTGTATATATCCGCGCCTTAGAATATTTTGCGCTCAATCATTGCGTCCGTTTCGTTTCAGCCACCGATCGGTTAAAATATCAGTGGTTTCAGCCCACCAACTATACCTATGTAATGTACGATCTATTAGGTATATGTACCTACTACCTACCTACCTAGTTTCCTGTGGAAGTAACTGTTTTGTATAAGGTTTTAAGTCTACAAACTATTCGAGCGAAACTTTCGGAAACTGAGTAGTTATGCAATTATGGAGCCTGACTGTACTCTCCCTATGTTAAGTTAATGTTTATAATATTGACTAAATAGCAAACTTTTTAAACTAACACGATTGGAATTCATAATTTCATATTTTCCACGGGTCTAAATCCCCCTAGTCCGAGACCAAGATCATTGTCACATGATCGAAATGGCGAGGGTAGAGAAATCATTCGATTAAGACCCGTTAAAATCATTCAAAGTAAAAATCATTCGATTAAGACCCGTTAAAATATGAAATTACTAGCTGCGCCACGCGGTTTTACTCGCGTAAGTCCCGTTCCCGCGGGAATATCGGGATAAAATGTAGCCTGTTTTATTCCCCGGTATCCAACTACTTATATTCCAAGTTTCATCGCAATCGGTTCAGTAGTTTTTGCGTGATTGAGTAACAAACATCTATACATCCAAACACACACGCATTTATAATATTAGTAGGATTAAAATAGTATAAGAATATAACTAGGTACAACTACAACTGCTACTGCGCTATTGATGATAGTCTGATATTCTAATCTACCTACCAACTTAACAACTCAAACGTGGAAGTGGAACCAATAGTCCATCTCTACACACAAGTCATCTTATCTCAGTCCACACAAAAACATACCTACTTTAGTATCTTCTTACTAGTCTGTGACAAAAACTTTTCCCCTTACTTAAAAGTTATTTTTAAACGATGATAATAAGCTGCATAAATTGTTTTATTTGTCTTTCACTCTGACATGAAGTCTCCAAGTTGACAGGCAGAGAGATAAATGTTACATAACTTAGTCATCTGCAAAGAAATTATTACTCTAACTAGAATGCTCATGTAGAACTAGTGTTCCACTAGATCGAGCATGGTCTACCTTATCACTATTAGAAAGGGACAGAACGCTACATTGGGCATGCTATCCCTTTCTTATTACATTAATAGAAAGGGATAGACCGCTACATTGAAGCAGACCACTTTTCGGTTCTATGTGCGCTAGAATAGAATAGTTCTAGTAACTTCTTTGGTCATTTGTTAATCAACGTTTATAAGTAAGGAGGTTATAACTAAATGAATAGATCTATATAACTTGTATGCCCTTTTAAGCCGAAAGGGGGTTGTTCTAGACGTCTAGGCGAACAACTTTTGTTCTACGAATTTCGGAAATTCAAAGAACTTTTCGAAAATTATAAATGTAAAGTTTACTTGAAAAACAGCTGTTTCTCAGAGTTCGAGGTTATTGACCTTGAATGAATGAATAAATTCTTTATTGTACACACACACACCATATAAATTACAAGATAAATAGATAGAAACAAATACAGCTTAAATTAGGAAGCACATTGGGCGGCCTGACCTTATGTCGTCCTTTTATTTAGTTTATTCTACTACAATCAAAACTTATTTTTAAAAGTAGCTGTTTTTTTCAGTGAAACATAACCTCAATATTTTCAAAAGGCGAACAACTTTTGTTCTACGACTTTTGAAAATTCAAAAGTCGTAGAACAAAAGTTGTTCGCCTAAACGTCTAGAACAAAAGTCGTTCGCCTAGACGTCTAGAACAAACCGTTTCGGCTTAAAAGGGCTTACCCGTTACACCATGTATTAGTGTTGCCGATCAATAGTCGACTATCGATAGCATATCGATAGTCTATCGATACTTCATTAAAAAACAATAGTATCGATAGCCTATCGATAGTATCGATGGTATCGATACTATCGACAGCTTGGTGTGTACTAATACTATCGATTACCATCAATACTATCGATACTATCGATAGTATCACACATTAAAAATAACTAAACTATCGATAGTATCGATACTATCGATAGTATTGCATGGGAGCACTCGATACTATCGATAGTATCGATACTGTCGATTGTTTCGTACCATCGATAGTGGCCTAAAATTCAATAGTATCAATCATCTTAATAAGTTGCAGTGGGTAGAATGCCAGTGAAGTTTTGTTCAGTGTTGTTTTGTCAACAGTTCAGTGTTGTTTTGTCTAAGTCCAGGTCGACAAGCATTATTTGGTTTGCATTGGTTATTCTATCTGATACTTGAACACCGCACTATGACTGATACTATCGAAATTTAAGCAGAAATCGATAATATAGATTAATCGATAGTATCGATACTATCGATACTATCAATAGTTAGTTTACTTTTAGTGCATAATACTATCAATACTATCGATAATATTGCTTTTTATTATATAATACTATCAATACTATCGATAGTATCGATAGTATTATTGTAAACCATGCTATCGATAGTATCGATAGTATCGATGCTATCGATAGGCCTATCGATAGGGTACATGATTTTCGATGTAAACCATCGATAGTGAAACTATCGATATTTCGGCAACACTAGTAGGTACTATCTACAAAATACAAAAGTTTTTTTTTTACATTTTTTTATTGGTTACACTTAGAAGAAAAAGCCTAAAATTTTGCCTCCAAGATGTTTCCTTCTGGCTTCCTCGTGATCCATGATACCACCACTGGTTGTGAGAACGAGATATCTGGAAAGGAACAAACAGAATTTTCATTTTAAGGTTATAATACAATAGGTCAGAAAACAAGGGCAAAAGAGCTTTATGATTCGTTAAAACAATGGATTTGAATAATACTTCTTGATTTATTGTAATTTCTTATAACAGATTATTCGCAATAATCAAAAGGTGTAATTAAGGTGTTCCTGAAAGATGCTTCAGCTAAAGACAGCTCTGAATCATTCTAGTAAAAGAAATTGTTTCCTTAGAACTTGTCTGATGATGGACCAAGGACATATTATAGCACAAAGATATAAGCATGATGAACATCTTACTAATCTTACTTCTTACTAATATTATAAACGCCAAAGTTTGTATGTATGTATGTGTTTGTTACTCTTTCACGCAAAAACTACTGAATTGATTGTGTTGAAACTTGGAATATAGGTAGCTGGAGACCTGGAATAACACATAGGCTACTTTTTATCCCGATATTCCCGCGGGAACGGGTTTTACGGGGGTAAAACCTCAGGGCGCAGCTAGTAAAATATAATTTCCAGACAAACTTACTAAAAATGTATAATATAGTACTAACAATGTCTATCATTGACGATTAACATCAATTTGTACTGAATTACTTTAATGTGGCACAACATATCAAATGACGACCAACAAGAACTATTGGCGATCCGCGGTAGTTGTGCACAAATGGAACACTAACCTAACATTTAAAAAGCCCATCCTCCACAACATTACGCCAGTTAAGGATGATTTATGCTAGACCCAATTTTATCCACGCCAAAGTGGGGATGAACTTTTTGTATGAAGAAAGCCCAAATTTAGCATGTCCGTTACTTTGTTATTAAAGCAGGCCATGCTTTCGACACACAAAAAAGCTAGTCCCCGCACTTAGACATGGCTCGGTCTAGAATTTCAACCTTTGTGCTTCCTTATGTGAAACTGGTCACATTTTCATTGACTTTGACTCTCCCAAGAGCAAGAAAAAGTAAGTTAAGTAAGTCACCCATAGGATTGTTTGTGAATACAGCTATTAGTTTAGCTGGTGGATGATATTAGATTTGCTAAAAAGTTTATAGGGCATTGTAACATTTGTTAGTGCATTACAATGCTGGTGAAACCACAGAGCCCAGACCTAGGTAAAACCTAGGTAGGTACAATAACAAAATAAAAACAAAGACCAGTAGGGGTATGTAGAGATTCGGTCCAAATCCGAAATCAGAAATGATATCTCTATCTCGTTCAGCACAATTCAATAAGTCTTTGAGAGCCATGTCAAGTCAGTCTTCGGTTTCGGACCAAACCTCTTTAAATACCCTGACTGTACTTTGTTTATACAGTTTATAATGTGGATATTGGTCCATTCTCAATACAATTAAAATTAATTATTTTTTTACAGCCATATCACTTGAGTCTTTACCCAAACAGAGGGTGATAACATGACCTAACATCACATTAGAGTACACTTATCTACGACACAAACTTATCAAGTTCTGTACTAATATTTATCAAATCGTAGCGAGAACACGAGATCATTCACTTACCCAAACTGTCTGGATGGCAGGAGGTTAGTCCACCTCTCGATGTCATTGATTGGAACGTCGAATCGCGGGGAAATTACACCACATTTGTTTAGTCTGCCAGTGAGATTGACAACAATTTTGCCAGCTCTGTGATCATCAACAATCTCGAACTCTCCGATGTAGCCGTGCTTCATCATCACAGTCAAAAACTTGACAATCACTTTGGAGCAAGGCCTAATGAGCACTTGCCTCTTGCCGCGCTTTTCAGCATTGTGGATTGATTTTAGAGCATCACTCAACACGTTCATACGCACCATGGCTGAAAGTACAAAGTTTAACTTATAATTTCCCTTATTCTGCACAATAAAACTGGGAAGTGGTTTACTACCACTGTGCCGTCAAAACACCGTGTTTCTTCTGAGGTTATCACTGAACATGAACTGGTTTTACACAAAATAAATGGAATACAATATTTATAGATTCATTTAGGAGTGTAATAATTCATTTATTCTCATAATATTAGCTGTAAAATAGACGATTACCTAGGATTTAAAACCTGCCTTTATTTACCGAAATGACATGAACGGTACAAAAGAGAGAAAATTGGAGTGTAGTGGTGTACTTGACATTTTGACAATAATCGACTAAAACTTAACTGTTCGATCGAAAGACAATTGAGAGATTGAAAACGAAATATCGATATAACTAACAAAGAATAAATCAAGTACTTATTTTGTTTTCGTATGTTTGTAAATGAATGTGGATGAATACGAATATAGCTCTACATTTTACAGGGCGTTTGAATCCCTTGCGACCAAGACCATTGTAACATGGTTGAAACGTCATTAAATAATAAAAGACGATAAGACGTGAAATGTAACTAAGTATACCTAAACAAATCGTGTGAATTTTAAAAAGAAAACGCGAATCTGCTTGCATGAGAGTCTGTAGAGTAGAGGAGCTTTTAAACAAGGGTACCGATAAACAAGCAACTAAATAAGCATGCTACTACATGAGCATGCTTCTGAATAAACGTGCTAATTTAGTAGTAGCTTATTTAGTGGCATGCTCATTACCTCCGATAAGCAAGCTTGTCACCCACCCAAACCTCGCTCCTTTCTACCCGCGCAAAAGGTAGCATGCGATGTGACTAAGCATGCTATTTAAAACCAAATGATGTCGATGTTTGCATGATATTCTTTATAAGTGTGCTGGAGGTTTGAAGTAGCAATAGTAGCAATGCTTATTTAGTGGCATGTTTATGGCACATCTGTCTGTGGTTTATCACCTAGAGGTCCAGATACACTTTCTTAAAAATAAGCATGCTTAAAAATTGCATGCATTAAACATTATTAAGTTCAACAGCCCCCCACAGTTCGCGCACGCTGAACAAAACAGAGAGAACTGAACACGAGAAGGAAGGAAGTCTAAAGTACCTAGGTAGATATTTTGCCACTGGCATGCTTATTTTTAAACATGCAAATTTTTGAGCATGGTGATTTTTAAGCAAATGGATCCGGACATAAAGGTACATGAATCTTTATTCATGCTACATAAATCGATCCGACCGATTAAAACTATTTTAGTCGATTAAAAAAGATGTGTCTGTGGTCGTTTTGTCTATGATTTAGTAATTTCAATATTACCAGCATATCGTGTTTTACCTTAAATTGTGGTAAAATTACTAAACTTTAGCACAATTTAAAAAAAAAATTACCTTGATCCTGAAAAAAATGTAATGTTAAAGTTACTGATTACTAAAATAACAACTTTATTAATTTGTTTCCGTATTTTGTGAAAATTAAACCAAATTTATTATACGATTATGTTCCATGTTTTTTTTTGGGAAATCGTCAATGTGTACATTTGGCAGCACTCAACGCGTCCTTGGCTTCTTTTTTCTTCGGTGTTTTGTTGAGCTTCGCGGTCGGTCGGTTCGTTCGTTTGTCATTAGTGGAAGAAGACAAGCTAGATTGTGCAATGTGAAGTGAAAACTTTAGAAGTTGAATAAAACTTTTTATCCAAATGAAACGTAAGCGAAATTATAGGGAATGTTTTTATTGTAGCATATTTTACCAAATAAAAGTTAAAAAACTTTATCCATTTGTGATTACAATGAATTAGAGTCGACTAAAAAGTTGAGTGAACTTGTGAAGTGACTGTATGTAGTGAGTAATATCTTACGTAGTTTCATAGCGGCCGAATTCCACAGGTGTTTGAGGATATAAATTGAATGTTGTGGTATTCAAGAACCTAGCAACCGAATCGACTCGCAATGACCCTTTCTGTTAACAGAAATCAGCGTAGCACGCTGGCATAATACAGAACAAAGATGAATTAAAATGCTAAGGAATAATAGAATACAGGAATCCAAGAAGTAAACATGGAAGAATTAGAACGGTTAGACAAGATGGGGCGATGGAAACTTTCAATAACTTTAGTGATAGTCTCACTAATTCAATTTGCAACGTCCATTGATACTGCAGGTCAGTAACACTATTGCATTGCTTATTTACTCAGTAACTACTTAAGTAGAATGGCTATATATGTACTACAGTAAAGAAAATGATTAGATGTGGTATCCCCCTAAAAGTACTGACATGAATCTTGAACTCCCAAGTTCCTACTGAATCTGTATTGAAGACATGCATGACAGTGGCTTTACGTAGTAAAATCCTGTAGCCAACATTCTATATTATGAGTGTAACACACTAAGTGCTATTTTTTATTATTACCTATTTTGCAGTAGTGATGGGACTGGAGTGACTTTTTTCTTCTCGAGTCACTTGCTTCTAAAACATAAAAGTAACTAGAGTCAAACGAAAACCACTTGGGACTCAGAAAGGTTTTTGCAACTCAAGTCTCTTGTTCCTAAAATATAAGTACTAAAATACAAATCTTGCAGATAAAAGTCGTTTGCACAGCATTTTTTTAAAGAAATGTGCACATAAAAGTTTTTTTCCATTTATTTAAATCACTTAATGTCCCATCACAATTTTGCAGTAGCTTCTATATTATTCCAGTATTTCAGCTGGCTACATTCCCAGTTTAATCCCTATAGAGTCAATAGTTTTTATCTTACCAAACTATGTCCATCAAACTATTTACCTAATACATCTTATTTTAAGGATTATTTATGTTCCAAAAAGTTAAATTAGACATAGATATTAATGTTACTTAATTGGGCATTTTTTTTTTCAAAAGTGGCTATTTCTTAAAATGTCTTAATTATAACAAATGTTATTTTTGTTAATTTTTAAATGTTGACAATAATGTTTTTTTACTCTTATTTTTATAAGAGGAATCGAAATTGCGATAAGTTTTTGGTCCTGACCGTTACCAAAAAAGGGGACAGTATGCAAGATTTTTTTTTTCTCTTTTCTGGCTTCAATTTTATTACTTTGTTTTATAGATCTGTCAACCTCATTTAGAACTATTCAATAATACATAAGTTCAATACTAGTACCTACTTTATACATTGGCCTTTATGACCCAAAAATAAGAATGGACTCTGAATACTTCAGAATATTACTACTGACCAATTCCTCCACTAGAACCACCTAGTAGGACAATTAACTGCTAAAACTAAAATGGACAACTAAGTGATTTTATAGGGTTTCCTTTTTTTACCTTTTGATGCATGAACCCTAATAAAAACAATGCAATATAGGGTGATGGTGGGTATATTTGACTAGTTATGGCGGATTTTGTTACAATATAATTATTTTCTTAAAAATAAAATTACATATGAAATTAATATTTTTTATGTAAAATCCCACTTAAATGTTTAATGTAAAAAACATATAACTTTTTGATTTTTTCTTATAGACAATTAAAAAATATAATTTTTTGACAAATTAGGCTATGTTTATTAGTTTGACCATAAGATTTCACTGTTTGACCAGTTATATTCCAGTAGTTGACCAATGATAACAACACACATTATTAAGAAAATTTCAATATATTTCACCACAAATAGTTTTAATATTTATTATTCAACCTCTATATTTATTATCTATACACTACACTTAAATAGTATACATATACAATTATAATTATAACATACATATAAGTATAACATCAAAACAGTCTAATAAAGTTATCATTTTAAGAATTTACTTATATTTATTATTTATTTATTTTTTCCTCTTATATCTTTGGGCGTTTAGAAACATAACATATCATAATAGTCTCATAAAGTTTTAATATGTATCTAATCAACTTAGTCTTTTTCGTTTGGTCAACTACTGAAGCCAAATAAATGTTCAGTGCACGAGTAGTTCACCAGGTGGTCAATTACTGGTAATAACATAGTTAAGAAAAAAATCAATATACTCAATCAAATTACTAATCAAACAGAACTCAATATCGTACAAAGTCTGTAATAAGCATGTATTTTAGTACGAATACTACGAGTACGACCATTTCATGTTTCTGTTGTTGACCACCACGAAATTTCATAAAATAATAATCCCATTCTAAAAAGTAATATCTCAAACACAATGAAAACACATCCTTCTGCATTCTATACATAAAGTTTCTAAACATAAACCTACATTTTATTTAGATTTAAAAAAATTACCTAACCGTCCCCTTACTACTGGCCGGAAAAAATGGCGTATTTTGGCGGGGCAATCATGAAAACCACAAAATGAGAGGTTCAATGAAGTGACAGCAGCCCTTGAACGCGTTTGGTTGTTGGCTTAGTAGTGTCAACATTATTAAAGAATACTAAGCTTCCTTATTGACGGAAATGATCCGTCAATAAGGAAGCTTAGTATTTGCGCTTAAATTCAAAATTGGTCAATTACTCAGGCATGATCAATTACTCTGGCATGGTCAATTATACCCCCCGTCACCCTAGGTGCATCCTGCAATAAGCATTTCAATTTGTTATTCCTTACACTGCATTCTAACTGACTGATTCCATTTCTTACACAGGGAATGGAATCAGTTGCCTGATATCAGTATTCCTGGCGTTGTAGTCAAGTCGCCCTTTATGTTTATAAGCGTGCGTGCGTGTGTATTGTCAAACGTTGACCCTATAACTTACCATATTCACTGACTGGGTGACCGGTATGTCTATATCCATACTAAGATTTATTTATTTGGAACTAGCTGCGCCCCGCGGTTTCACCCGCGCAAGCGCAAGTTGCGATCCCGCGTTGTTCTTACACCAACCTATCGCAATGCAAAAATCCACACTTAAACGGTCGCCCATTGAAGTACTGATGATGCCAGGCGCTGCCGCGCCTGTAATCATCAATACTTCCCTGGTCGTCCGTTTAAGTGTGGATTTTTGCATTGCGGTAGGTAGGTGAAGTAAGGCCAAATTTGTTCATGACGATCGATGACGATTGGTGATGATCGATGACGATGGATAACGATGGTTAAAAAACAACAAAATTACGCAATTTCTATTTTTTATCCGGATATCAGGATAAACAACAAAATTACAATTTCTATTTTTTATCCGGATATCCGGATAAAAAGTAGCCTATATGTTAATCGAAAGTCTTAAGCTATCTGCATACTAAATTTCATTGAAATCGGTCTAGCCGTTTCCGAGATTAGCGCGCACAAACGCACAGACAAACGGACAAACAGACAAAAAGTTAAACACAATAAAAATAGTTTTTTCAAAATATCTTTCAAAAACAGACACCGCTAAGTTACGATTTTATTTTAAGTATTGATTGATTGTGAGTCAACCATAAAAGATATACATAATATGCTGTTGCAGGATATTTTTCATTTACATATTTATTTTTTATTTTATTGCATGTTAAGCTGTACAAATCCGTCATACATAATTTCTGTGTAACTTTAAACCATTCAGGCTGCACACGCGACGGAAGCTTAAAAAATGAAGTAACTTTTCCCGTTTTTGAAACTTTTCTCTTCACTGCTCCGTTCCTATCTATCGTAGCGTAATGAAAAGTGTTCTATAACCTGCCCAGGAGTATAAAGTATAATCGTACCAAGTTTCGTTAAAATCCGTCCAGTAGTTTTTGTTTCTATAACGAATATACAGACAGACAGACAGACAGACAGAAAAAAAATTTATTGATTGCATTTTTGGCATCAGTATCGATTACTAATCACCCCCTAATAGTTATTTTGAAAATATATTCAATGTACAGAATTGACCTCTCTACAGATTTATTATAAGTATAGAAGATAAATAGGCTAAGAAACTATTGAACTGATTCAATACAATATGTCACAAATTGAAAGCTATATGTATTATCAAGGAGTAACATAGGCGACTTTTGGTCCCGATATTCCCACGAAATCAGGACCTACGCGGGTAAAACCGCGGCCCGCAGCTATCATACTAATATTAGAAAGCTGAAAATTGGTATGTGTGTGTATGTATGTATACATACACACGCTCAATCACGTAAAAACCGCTGAACCGATTGCGATGAACGTGGAATATAAGTAGCTAGATATCGGGAATAACACATAGGCTACTTTTTATCCCGATATTCCCGCGGGAACGGGACTTTCGCGGGTGAAACCGCGGGCCGCAGCTAGTTAACTATAAATAAAATAAACTAGAATTCTAAAACAAGCCAATAGAGTCCAATGTTTCGTTCGAAAAAATGGGTGTATTGCAGGATTCGAGAATTGATTGATTCATACACGATTCATATTCCGGATTAAATAGTGTTACGCTTCCAATAGTTTGTACAGATGTCGTTTGTTATAATATAATAAATACCTGCCCCATAAATCAACTGGGAATAGATGGGAAGTTTATTTTAATACTAGCTGCGCTCCGCGGTTTTAACCGCATAAGTCCTTTTCCCGCGGGAATATCGGGATTAAAAGTATGTCCTACGTCCTTCTCAAAAATTCATCAAATTCACTTTTAAATTTATTTGGAATTGACAGGAGTAACTTTCGCATTTATAATATTAGTAAAGATTTTAGAAAGTCATCTTTCTAAACAATAATTGTACAAAAGGTTAAGGTAAAAGGTTTCGCTGGGTGTTTCCGTACGTAGGTAGCCTCATTAGTTTCATTGTACGTTATTTTACTTGGGGTTTCCTCGCGATGTTTTCCTTCACCGTAAGAGCGATGATAATAGGGCAAATAATTATTTCTCACACAAAAATACAAGGCAGCCGTCCGGTATTCACCACGATCTTTAGGATTAAATTAAATTTGTGGTCCGAAGACATTGCAGCGGTCGCGGGGAGTCGTTAGACGGAGGTAGCTCGCGATCCAACGACCTTGTTCCTCGTAGTCGTGATCCCTATTTATGGCCTATGTTCAGCAGTGGACGGATAAGGGCTGAGATGATTATGACTAGACCAACACAGCTCCAACGGTTATTTAATACTGTTTAAATACTAATTAACTAATTCTCTGCTAAACAACTAGAACCTTGTTAGAGGTACCGAAGTTTCAGCATCAGTATCGGGAGTCTATTTTCTCATGCAATCCAACGAGCTGTGTTATTCCTAACCTACTGCAATGCCTTGCGCTGCTGAGATAAAGGGCTCGCAAAACATCAATTCTGATGAACCATGTAAATACAGAATATCCTTCGATTTGACCAAAAAGCGCTTAGCAATAACTCGGAATAGAGTAGGTATGTATCTATATTCTGTGATGGAAAGAAATTTGATGCAGAGGGCGCGTTGGAATATCAAGATAATATAAAATACGATCGACTTTTGCTAATATAGTCGATGTAACTCATATTACAATTCATACAAAAGTAATCACGACTACGGCCACGGCTCTACCTTGACCATTTTGTGGCTATGTATTTCTGGATTTCTGTCTGACTTTTATTCTTGTTTCGTCATTTTTAGACTCCTTTTTTAATCACGTAGTCGGGTTATAGTTTTTTAAACTTTTTTTTATTCGTGACTATAGGTACCGTATCTACCCTTTTTAACCGACTTCAAAAAAAGGAGGAGGTTATCAATTCGTCTGTATGTATAATTTTTTTTTTTTGTATGTTCACCGATTACTCGAAGACGGCTTGACCGATTAAGATGATTCTTTTTTTTAATGGATAGGTGGGAGCTCCAAGATGGTCCCATAAAAATTTGATGTGGATCTGATGAGGGTCTTCGGAGTGATGAACGGAAATGCTCCTCAAAACGCATTAATCAATCCAATTGTTTATCGATTACACGAAGATGGCTTGACCGATTGATATAGTTCTTTTTTTAATGGAAAGGTGGAAGCTCCGAGGTGGTCCCATAAAAGTTTGGTAAGGATCTGATGAGTATCTTCGGAATGATGGACAGGATAGCATCCCAGAATTCAAAAAATTACTCATTTTTGGACTTTTACTAAAAAGAATAGACCCCTAAAGAACTAAGTACAGATTAATTGGGCACCTGAAACCACCTTCTCATCAGCAAACTCCTCAATAACTAAAATTACGGTAACAATATTGTTGATTTTTAGGTAGGTAGGTATACTAAAAATGGTTTGGTTCCATATTGTACTTAGTTTGGCAATCGGGCAGCCAAACTAAGTACAATATGGAACCAACCAGTAAAACTGCCCGACTTCAGATGATAAAACAGATTAATTAGTCGGTGGCACTGTACCTATGTAGAGGTTATTTTGGTCTTTTTTATCAATCCTTTTTTTTTGGTTGTTTTTTAAATTATTTTTTGTTTCTTTTTTGAAGTCGGTTTTTTAATTTTTATTATTTATTTTTATTTTAATCAAAGAAAGGAAATGAAATATCGCATCGCGACTTATCAATGAGCGTTACTTCCTAAACTGCGTTACATAATATGTCTACCATCGTGATTTTCGAATGGTACGTATGTTCATTTGCGACTTCCCTCGCCGTACGAACAAAGAATGAGAATGCGAAAAGCTTAGTGCAGCACTTAGGAACCTTCATCATGAATTAGTTTTTATAAAATTAGAATTTGTAAACCAACAATAGTCACATGCTTGATTATGATTACTTTTGTATGAATTTGATTGTCTATATTAGCAAAAGTCAATCGTGTGAACGGAGCTTGTATGTGACGGCAACTTAGCTAAACATGGTTCTTCAATAAATCAGCAACTCTGTCAAATACATACTTAATCTTGAACTTTAACGAACTTCTCTAACTTAGAGTGGATGTAAAATATTCATTGACTAATTAGCACCCGAGTCTTGAATTTTCTTAGTATTTTATATACCTGTTAACATTGTCTCTTCAAAAACTAGTTTGAAACTAGACCACTGAAAAGGAGTAGTACGTTGATCCGTCGCGTTGCTTGATTGGGTCATTGTGCTGTGCATACAATATTGATTGCAAGAGCGTGCATGCATACATTTTGTCACTTGTGTTGCCGTCGTGCCTACATAAGTGCGAATGGCCCTTCAGACAACCTACGAAGACGTGAGGAAGGTTAAATAGCATCGTCAAAACTAACTAGTTGGATTGTATGAATTGGTATTTCGAACCTTGGCTGTTTGTATCACAATCTTGATGTCTCTACTCTGATGAATCTTGAGTAGCCTACTTACAAACAGTAAGGTATATTTTAATTATGTACATACCTATCTTAGTACAAGCAAAGAAAAAAATATATCTAGAAATGCTTTTATTTCTGAAATTACAGGTATGATTAAGTGATTAATAAAAACAAAAATGATTAATTGAAATGCCTTTTGGATATTGCAACTAACTAAATCTGCTTACATAAATTAAATATAATAGAACAAATTGAAATTAAACAAATATTTATGCAATCGATAAAAATCGTCATTGAACAAGCCACCCGAATTCGTCCCCAGTACAAATAATAATTTATTATTACAATAACATCACTGAATAAAACTAATATTCATAGTTTTTTAAAGTTTTATTGACTATACAAAGGACACTGAAACTGTTGTCCATACAAGAGAACAATGTCGAAATATTACCAATACAGCTCTACAGTCGAATTATCGGTATTTTTCGCGAATTATACATGAAAAAGCTTTTATCGCTTCGCGTTCCATTCCAACGATTGTTCGTTGTTCAAATTGTAGCATGGTAGTACGTTTTAACTAGGTAACAAAGAAGCATGCTTGGCTTGAGTGACCACAGTTAAAAATAGAAGTTAATCGATCCCTTTTATTCATGTCAACAACTCGCAACTCATCAGGAGCTATTCAACGAGAATTTCGCTTACCCTTTTTAAGTGGGCTTGCCAATAAATTAGCCACATGTTTTAAAAATCATTATAACTGCATCTGTTCATTTTGACAAACCCAAAATAATATTTTCCCCCCCCTATAATTAAACACAAAAAAGACATCCTTATGTATCAGTGTATCAGGGGAAAAGGTAAAGCGTATTCTAAAGCAAATGTGTAGTTAAAGCGATTCATAAAATCATCTACTTCTAAAATTATGATCCCTTTTATCCATTAGAATAACATAAACCAAATCTAATTCGAATTAGCAATAAAACCTTTTGAATTTCCAAAGTTTGGATTCGAGAACTTTTACGACTGGGTTTGAGTAAACGAAAAATAAAATGCTAACAGCAGCGTAAACTTAGAAACATTTATAAATTTATTAAAGTCGATTAAGCAGTACGCACTCGAGGCGCTTACTGAAAATTGTTGTCGTAAAAAGTTGAGCTTGACTCCCTGCCACGCACCGTCTCGTTCATTTATGAACAGCTGTTTGTTTTACCTTAAAACTGAGGTTCCTGATGTTTTTATGAATAAATTATTCATATGTAGGTACTTATATGGTCCTTATGAACCATTAGTTAAATTTATAATTTATGCGTTCTATTTTTAAATTATTTGAATACTAAAGCAGGCTTTAGTAGCTGTATTCATGCTGTATTAGACATACGGTTAGATTAAGTGACAGTTTAACTGACAGTTTTATCTAACAATATTTCGATAAGATTGACAGTTCTAATTTCAACTGTGCACTTTTTAGTTTTGCCTACCACACGTACAGTTAAACGCCTGCTTAATGAAACTGAAACTGGGTAGGTAATACAATAATAATAATTTGTAGCCATTTGTTAATTTTATTGGTGTCAAATACCATTGAGATATTATGTACTATTATAAACACTAGTCAATGATTGACCCTCTCTTCTAATTTTAAATGATTTCGCAGAGAAAAAGACGTGCTCCGTCGACCGGGATTCGAACGCATGATTTTCGGAATGAAAGCCTACCACCGACCTACACATTATATAAATACTAGTAGGTAACTATAGTGATTCGATTGAGCCATTTCAATTTAAGGGAACCCTTTCTAACAAACATTGTTTAGCGTCTACAAAGATGGGAAACGAAAGGCATTGAACCCTGTCACGTTAGTAGCTAAGCTACGGTGATACTTCATTGGCCGTATTTACTCGACTCGCAGCGTGTTTTAATATTAATAACGCTATACACATGACTCCTGTTGATGCTTTCGCGAGTAGCGCTTTATGGGTGATGTTTACAGACTCCCGACTCCCACCTTACGAAAGCTACCATCAGTTTCGCTATCCAAGAGGGCAAACTTTCTTACATTGCTCCTATATCTGTACTCCTTAACTACAGACTCAAGTTAGTCTGATTTTAACATAAAAAATATTAAATAAAGGAGTAAAAAATTATTCACAGTCGGGACCCATTCATTTTACCAATCTAATTTTTCCAATGGGTCCCGACTGTGAATAATTTTTACTTCTTTATTTATGTGTTCTGTGTGTATCGATTACAAAACTATTATTACTTAGCGTAATTTCAAATTACTGGGCTTGTTTTTTTCTTTTTGTTTTTTTTGTTGTTTCTATGCTTATTTTTTAATCAAGTTTTTTACGCAGTCGGGTTTTTTGTTTTTTTTTATAAATTATTTTTTTTATTTTACGCTTTTTAGTAATTTTCATTTATTGATGGTAGGTAAGTCTCGTAATCTATTCATTTCATTAGGGGGTTATAATGTACTAGCTGCGCCCCGCGGTTTCACCCGCGTAAGTTCCGTTCCCGCGGGAATAAAAAGTAGCCTATGTGTTAATCCAGGTCCCCCAGCTACCTATATTCCAAGTTTCATCGCAATCGGTTCAGTAGTTTTTGCGTGAAGGAGTAACAACCTCACATACATACATACATACAAACTTTCGCGTTTATAATATTAGTAAGATTCTATTTCAGTTCGGGTTTAGTTATTTATTGTTTAAATTTATTATTATTCTTTTAACGTTTTTAGGTACCTAAGTGTTATTTTAGGCTTTTATTCAGTAGGTAGGTACAATTTATGTAAATATTTTTTTAGTATAGGTATATCAATAAATTCCTGTCACCTGTACCATCACAGCTTATACATTGATAGTTCCAAGCGTAACTACGTAACAAAAATAAAAACTTGTTCGTTAGTAATAATAAAAAGCAAGAATACCTAATTGTAAATTAACTTTAAACCGTTATATTTCCTAAACGGTTCTATAAAATAAAAAATGGTGAAAGAAACCTAAGAAACTTTAAAAACCTATTCAACGATACCCATCTTGACATACTTTGACGATTTTGGATTTTTTAATTTTGACAATATGGCGTCTGGTGGTGACAAAAGTTACTTTGGATTACTGTCATGTCTTTAGTCACACTCGCCAGATTAAGACGAATCGATTGACGTAAGAATCATCAAAATCGGTCCAGGCGTTTGGCCTCTAGAACGCCACATAGAAACATCCATACATACATACATACATAGACTGATAAACACATTACCCTCCTTTGCGTCGCGCAGTCGGGTAAAAACGGATCTAGACTTTATTTTAAACCTAATAAGTATATATATAGTCAGTAGTATAGTCACTCAGTATATTTAGACTTCACTTTCAACTAAATATCGTGTAATATAATAGAAAGGAAAGGAAGTGTCTCTTGAACACCGAGTAGGATTTCCGTCTAAAAAGTCTTCATAAAAACTTATTGTGCTTGTACTTTATAAAAACTTTTTGTGATAGTTATATAACTAACCAATAAAAATACTCCAACATCTGGCAACATTTCCAGTAACCATAGATGAGATATTTATACTAGAGTAACCATTCGTTTATCACATGAAAAGGTTTGGCCCATTTGATATGTAGGACCCTCAGAGTTCCGAGTTAAAAGACACTTGTAATAGCTGCCTATATCTACTCATTGTAGAGCAACATTCAACTTTAAGAACAACTAGGCTCCTTTTTTCTTAAATAATTTATCCGAAAAAGCCTTTGACCTAATTTACACTACAAAATCAATACCTTATGCTGTGAAGCAGTAACTTGGTCGGCACACGGTTTATTTGGTCGCTCGTTGACAGAAATCAACCCATTGCCGTACTAACGACTACCTGTTTAAAGTTAACGAATGTCACTTTATGATCTTAGGTAAAGTTAAATTTTATTCACTTTAGTTGTCTTGGTTCTACAGTTTACTGCTGTTATACTGTTAACAATTTTATCACTGCTAAAAAACATTTACTTATTAAAAGTTAACAATAAAGTCGTCTATGTAACGTGGTTTCTACGAGCTTTCGTTGCTTGTTTTAAGAATGTCAAAGGCACTTACTTAACAACTACGAAGTCTCCTCTCGAATTTATTTAGGTAGCTTAAAACCACAAAGTTTCGTATTACTTGCACTTAAAATGCATCTTGTAGTTAGTTCTTTCTTTGTCGTATTTCTTACAAAGTCACATTTTAGAGTTGACCGTTTTTTCTATTGTACTCTATCGATCAAATTGTATTCGTATTCCAGACGTATGGTATCGTTGACCTAGGAAGTACGTAAGTACGGCGTTTATGTATTCGCTAAGTATAGTATATGTGTACCTACGGACTCATAGTGGTTAAATGCAGACCGGTTGTGGATTGTGGTTGTACTGTACTCCCTACTCACTCATATTTCGTTGCATTGGAGCTTTTAACGATATCGATATCACACATATTATATTGATTAAACTTGTTGATCGTGAAGTTAGAAATCCAAAATTATTGTTGAACAATTCATTATTTTCCAATTTTACCATGACAAATAACAAACTAATTAGTTATTCACAGATTTCCCTTTAAACCTTGATTTAACAATGTAAAAGAAATATTTAGTTTTACAGTTTTTAGTGCTGATTGCAGATTTACGTAACGACCGAGCTTGGTAAATGATTTGTTGAAGCTGGATTTGCTTTTTAAATATTGTAGAGTTTACAATTCATTAACCTAGTATCCTACTGTGGATGATGCAATTTATTGTCCGAACTCAATGAACAATTCAATCTAAATTGGTATGAACATTTTGTTGCTGAAACCTACGTTCTCTCTCACTTACACCACACGTATACAGAAAATGTAAATAAATGTTTGTAAAGTTATTTAAATATAGACGGTTCCCTTCAAAGATCGACGGGAACATTATATGGCTTCTCTTTGAACGAATATGGCGAAGGGTGAAGGGTTTTAAAGTTTCAACCTATTTTATTGCGTTGTTCTGTACATAGAGGTATATGTATTATAGAGATTTTGTAAGTCCTAAACATTCACCAGACTGCAATCAATAATGCATAATATTATGCTGAATATTGCTAAAATGAAAAACCAATGCAACATTAAACTATTTTTTTTTATTAAAAATAAGTTTATATGAGCATTGAGGGGTCAAGTTTGCAATACGAGTACCTACCTACTTATAAGATTCCCAGAAAAATGAAAGCCTTAACAAACTGACATCATTTGTATGTGAGCAGCCACTGGCCCGGCATCCAGTAAACGTGCCACGAGTGTGAGTCACGTAACGGAAACGGCTCTTTCGATATATTGATGCCTGAGTTAGCTTGATGCGTTCCCTTCCCATGTTTTACTTTACTTTCAATTAAAGACGATACACATAGGTGATCTCACGCTAGAACTCACAATGTGCAATAATGTGCATATTTGATAAACTAACATACCTATAACATTCCTTATATCGTACTTAATCGTACGTACACTTGCGGTTTTGTATAGAAAAAAAATACACAACTTTTAAAAGTTAAATTTGAGCACAACATCTGCGGGTCGGACCTAACGGCCCGGTCAACCGATGCATCCCATTAAACTTTTGTTTTTCTCGTACAAAGTTTAATGAAAATAATATTATTGTGCCTGCTTATTTGAATAACTTTTATGTTTAACCTATATTTTCCTTTGTACTTAATTCTCTGTTCGGGTTTTATAAAGTTGTTGTTTACGGCCGACCGAATTGTAAGACATCTAATTACAAGTGGGTTTTCTACAAAGTCGTATGTGCCTAGCCTAGAGTACCTACTTTACATCAAATATCTAATACCTAGATACTTATTATAATAAAAGAAGAGACGACAAAAAGTGATGGAAGTAAATTAAAAAAAAAATTGTCTAAGGTACTTAGAAAAGTAGGAGAAAAAATTATATAATTTTTAAAATTCATAACTGTCTGTCTGTTTCTCTGTTTGTTCCTCATACTTACAATTGAAAACTACTAATCCGATTGAAATTTGGTTTTCATTATTGGATACCTACCTAGGTTACGAGGTTCCTCGAAAATAGAATTCGAGGAACCTCGTGGCATACTTTACATCGAAATCCCGTGGAACGAAAAAGTCGGCTATGCACTATTTCTACGCAGACGAAGTCACGGGTAACAGCTAGTTTAATAAAATAAGAGAATAAAAATATTTGTTCAAAAATAGCACATAATATCTACATGTGCTTGAAAAAGGGGGTGTACAAACTATACAAATCTTATCAATCATTTAGCTTGTCTACTTGCGTTCATGATATCACACCCTGATTTCATTATAAAATAAGATAACATAAATAACAGTTAATTGCTCTATTTATGGATTCTACTTAATGCTTTTAATAGTAGGGTTAACAATAAAGCAACTTTAACTGCTACGGATTAAATTTTATATATATATAGTATATAGGTAACTGTTATAGATATAAATTCTTCATAATAAGCTCTGCCTAATTTGGATGATATTTAGAATTTGTTGCCAAAGTTTGAACAGAATAATTACTCTATCAGAATATTTAGCCAAAATCATTGAACGTTATTTATTTCCAACTGAAACACGAGCGCGATCGAGTAAGTCGCGTTACATTAAACTTGCGTGCCACAACTCTATAGCAACAGATGGTGTAGTCAGGTTACCTACTATTTGTACGCGTCACGATTCGGTAGAAAATCCGTAATTTAATCATTATTCTATTATACTTAGGTATAATATATACCTAACTAGCTGCGCCCCGCGGTGTCACCCGCGTAAGTCCCGATCCCGTGGGAATATCAGGATGTGTTTTACATATAAACCTTCCTATTGAATCACTCTGTCTATCTGATGTGTTCAAATGCTGCGTAGTTTTACAGATCTAAGCATACATACAGACAGCGGGAAGCGAGTTTGTTTTATACTAATGTTATAATTAAGTAATTACGGTATATGAAATATAAAACTTGGAAACTTGGCTTTATACATCGAAATCCCGATAAATTGGACATATTTTATAATATTTGCACACCTAAAGGGTAGAATAAGGAGGATATATTATTTTTATCACAATGACATCTGTATTTAACCTGTATTTGCAAATAAATGATTGATTATTGGTTTAACATAAATTGTTAACTGAGGAAATTCGTAAGAAAAACATCCTTGAACCAATTAAGCCTGTTGGCGAAAGATAAAAATGTGATGTTTGCATTGTATCCACTTAACTAGAACTCTTTATAACTCGTCTCTTGTAAAGATAAAGCTGTAATATAGCTGACATAAGTCGGTACCTGTAGTACTTACGTTGATAAAAATACGAGCGATTGATAACACCGACGGGTTACGTTAAAATAAAAAATATAAGAGTTCTTAGGCGTACAAAAATTAACACGTTATTATGTTATTTACTACAAGCAACCCCCGATTTCACCTGCTTGAGTCCCGATCTCGCAGGATGATGGATCCAGATGGATATGGATAGCGTTTGTGTTAATCCAGATCCCCAGCTATCTGCATAACAAGTTACATCGCAATCGGTTTAGTAGTTTTTGCGTAATTTAAACACAAACATCCAATTAAATTTAATAAAGAAACAAACAGTCCAGTCGGGTGCGAATATTTTTAGAAAGCATTTCTTGAATTATAGACATCTAAGTGTATGAAACACTTTAAAATATATCAAAAACAAGACACAAACATCTAAGCTTTCGCATTTATAATATACTTAGTTGGATAGATATCGCAAAAACATTAAAAAACGTATTTTTGATCCGAATAAATTGTCGGTTAACCAATTATAACATTTTTTTTAGATCGAAGTAGTATTTGACTTATCTAATCAATGAGTCTATTAAAGTATCTAATCATGTAACCTAAAGTTTATTGTAAAGTTATTGAACTTTGATGCATTTCCTTAATTTCAACTCTCCATTATCATCAATAAGATAATTCTCGACACGTGTTGACTGCTGTAACTGGGCCGCTAATGTACTCAATCAAGAGCTCTGTTTAAAAAATGCGTTATTTATTGTACAGAACGTTTAACCGTTGCTTGTTAGAATTTCCTGTTGCGTGCGCATCAAAACTTTCATCCATTTTAAAAAAATTACAAAACCGATAAGTCGGTGGTATTGTTTGTTAAGGTTATTTCTTGTCCTTTTTTAAATCGGTTTTTTAATTTTTAAATTATTTTGTTATTTCACTCTTTTTAGTACCTACCTGCTTTTGACTGCCATTGAAAATCAACAAAATTGTAACCATAATTTTCATAATTCCCCTCAATAATAAAAATCACGGTTACAATTTTGTTGATTTCAAATTTTAATTATTATAAGGAGTAAGCTGATGAGAAGTTGGTTCTGGGTGCTCCACTAATCTGTATTAGTTCTTTAGGGGCCGAATCTTTTTGGTAGAAATCCAAAAATGAGTAATTTACTGCATTTTGAAATGCTATCCTGTCCATCATTCCGAAGACCAAATATGGGACCATCTCGGAGCTTTCACCTTTCCATTAAAAAAAAAACCATCTCAATCGGTCAAGTCTTCAAGTAACCAGTGGACAAACCTACAAACATAAAAGTATATTTATACACGACGAATTGAGAACCTCCCACTGTTTTTGAAGACGGTTACTAATAATTGTCCATTTATATTGTTTTTGAAAATATTATTGTCTTTAATCAAAAATATTCTAAGTACGTTGTAAAATACACATAAATCAGAAATACCTATAACACCTTTGACATAAAAACTTCACCCACAAAAGCCGTAAAATAACGGACGCAATATGTGTTGGTTCTTGGCCATTACAGATTTTATAAATATCAGTGGATTTCACTAAATTTATACTTTTACGGGTTAATGGTCCCTGTGTAGCAGTTCTAATGGAAAGGTTCGAGCCTAACGGAATAATCCCGTTCTTTAGAAACCGCCCTTATATGTTACAATCAATGATCGTAAAAACTAGCATTTGTAAAGCTTAGCCTTATCTAGAATTTCAAAAGGTAAAGGTAGTATATCTTGCTCTGCAAAAAAAACTTTATTCGTAACATCAAGGAGCATGGTAACGTTATTGATGAAATTCTTATTTAATGGCACCGAAAATTTAGTGATTCGTAAAAATGTCTTTGGACTGTTGAGTAATCGGTTTGTACAGTAACAAATTTGAAACGAGCTTGGATATAAAGAACAGATAAATTCCGGTCAACGAGCATCACGTCTCCCTCGAGGCAGCTGACCGACACAGAACCATCTATACGAATGCCATTAATTGATCTTTATTTCACGATAACCAAACTGCCCTAGTTGTTGGCGGGTTCTGCCTTCGTTTAGCGTGAATTTCGACATCTAACATGGATGTAAACCATTCCAAGATGAAATAGATACTTCGTGTGCACTGGACCCAGAATGCTTAAAGCTTTCCTTTCCGTATTGTCATTTGTCCCCGTCTAATCTAGTACAACATTACTCGCTCTATTTTATGTAAGAAAAATTGTGTTTCTTATAAATGGACACACTAGCAGATGCGTTGCGTTACCTTATCGAATATTCATAATTATTTTTCCCGGGTCTTATTCGCGTATTACTATTTTTAAATTCTCTTACCTCGACGTTTCGATCATGTTACAATGATCTTGGTCGCGAGTCCATAAGACCCGGGAAAAATAATTATGAGTTCAAATCGTGTGAGTTTAAAATGTTTATTTATCGAATATTCTTTCGTATGAGTATGTTCGAAACAAGTTCATTAAGAAACAAATGGACGAATGCCTTGTAGTTCATCAAACATACAATAATGGTAATGCAATTTTAAAGGTACTCCTTCCTTTGGGACAAGTTAAGGCTAAGGTACGAACAGTTGTAGTGTAGTTTGAAATTGTAATGAAATTGACAAACACGTCTATTGTTTTAGGTCAAATGCAACCACCTCGGTTTAGTATGCAGCCTTCATCTTCCAATAGCATTGTAAGAGAAGGAACTACTAAAATACTCCAGTGCTCGGCTATAGGTATGTGAGACATACTACTTTAGATCTATTGTTTTCAATTCCACGTTTGTAGAGCTAAATAAATTACTGTGCTTTATAGGTATACCGCAGCCCATGTACAGGTGGTTGAAGAATGGTATAGTCCTCAGTGATTATTCAACGGAACTGTTTTATAAAATTCACAATACACAAAAGCAAGACGCCGGGGCGTACCAGTGTATAGCTAAAAATGACGTTGGAGCCATTTTCAGCGAGAAGAATAACATTGTTGTTGCCTGTAAGAAAACATTTTATACTTCTTGTTAACTCCTTTACATTACCGGCGGTTATTTGTTGTACTTGCTTGTTATTTTATAGATATGGGCGTATTCGAGAACGCTGTTGAAACAGAAGTAACCGTAGAGTCAGGTAAAGCAGCAATTTTAGAATTCCCTCGCATAGAGTCGGAACCACCTCCTTCAGTGATATGGCAAGATGAAGCTGGTGCTCTACGTTATGATCAGAAATATGCCATCACTGATCATCACCAACTCGTTATACTATGTGCCTCAAGAGATGATGAGAAATCTTACAGGTAAAAGTTATTAATATAACTTTATTCAACAGTTCTTATTTTTCGTTTTGAGTCCAATTTTAACAATAATTTTGTTTCAGGGTCCGAGCAATAAATACTCAATTAGGTAAAGAAGAAAATAGCCCATACATAAAACTCGGAGTATATGGAGATGACACAAAAGAAATTCCACCAGAAATAATTATAAAACCACAAGACAAGAAAATAATAAAGGGACAGGAGTATACAAATCTTTATTGTGTTGCTAACGCGAGACCGCTTCATGAACTAGAAACTTTATGGTTCAAAGACGGCATTATGATCGACTTAGCTGGCATAACTTTTGATTTAAACGACCAATGGAACAGAACTTTGAGTCTTATTTCTGCTAACTTGACCCACACAGGGATATATACTTGTCAAGCGAGATTAAAGACCGGCGGGTTCGCTACGGTTACTGCGTCTGCTACTGTCACAGTTTATGAGAAACCACTGTTCTTAACTAATTTGAAATCGGAAACTTTCGGTGAATTCGGTAGTACAATTGTGTTGGAATGCAACGTGCAAGGTACACCGATACCTAGTATAACTTGGTACAAGGATGCGACAAAAATTGGTAGCGTAGGAGCAGTGGTGGAAGATAACGATAACGTGGATCTTGATGACGGAGAAGGCAGGTACCGAGTCGAGCTAGACCGATCCCTCGTCATCTCAGACCTCAAAATGGAAGACATGGGTATCTATCAGTGCATCGCCATGAACGAAGCTGGAGAATCTTCCATCTACACTTGGTTGAAAATTAAAAGTAAGTCCATTCTTTCTATATTGTAGTGCTGCGATTGGCGCATTTTTAAATACGCCTTTCTTATCTGGCGCCTAGACTGTAAAGTAATGTCGACTCTGGTTGATGATTGATTTAGTCAAGATTTATCTTGAATGTAATTCAAAAGGGGATTATTTTATTTGGACCTGTAGTACAAATATTGATATCTAAAAGATTACTCAAAAGCAAACAAACGCTAAGTATTTTTTTCCAAATAATGATTTTTTTTTTAATTTAAAGACGTATTTCTAAAAACCGCGAAACAAAAAATTACGTTCAAAAACAACCATTATTTAAATGACATTACTTTCACCAAAACACTTTAATGTACTTAATAGTATAGATTCTCATTTAATGAGTGTATGAAAAGGTTTCCGTAAAAGTTGATAAATAGTGCATTATTCTAAGTTTTGAAGCATGGTGGGAATGAAAGCGAGTGTACGACTTGCTATACAAGCCTGATTTCATAAGAATTCACACCGGAATGAATCTCTTCAACAAACACTCACACACCAATAAAATATAACCTATTTTGATTACATTGTGACGAAAACAACGTCCAGTTCATAATTTATGTTCGTCACAGGATTTATTATTTTATTATTATCACAAATAGTGGGAATTCTAACAACGACGTTGGAATTTCGTAATTTTAATTTCCCGAACAATTTGGTTTTGGAACTGATGAAGTTCGTCCATCAGAGCCGAGTTTGAAATGCTTCACTATCAAACTCTACTCTAACTCTGTTTAACTCTAACAAATTAAACATGTAGGTATGTTCTGACTAATATTAACCTGCTGTATATGTATAAATAATGTGTAATGGTGTTTATGTTAAGAGGACTAGATACTCGACCCGTAACTTCATATAAAAAGAAAGACCTCTTGTCCACACCTTCACAATATTCGACTCCGGTTTTCTTTTTGTGTTAATGACTCACACGAAACTAGGTCACCAAAAATTGGTAAAAACACTTAAAAACACCGGATTTGGATAATTCTTTTTTTAACCCTGTCTCGTTGTATGGAGAAATATGCCTCGACTCGCCCGTCAAGTAAATACTCTTAAGGCGAGGTTCTCGTTCGAATTTCCGAAATCGACCTTTGTTTGATTTAATGAACTCATTTTTTCGGTCGGATAAAAATATATGTCGAAGTTCAAAAAACCTAATGAGGAAACATTTGGTTAAAACACGTTATAAAATAAAAATAAGCAACTTCTCTCAATAAAAAAATCTCAGAACAGTGTCATTTTTTAGTATTATTTCGCCAGTATTCAGAGAATATTAGACTTTTATTTATAAAAAAAATAATGTAAAAAAATAAATTAAAAAAAATCTAAAATATAAAATATGTTTTACAATTTGATAATCCTACTAATATTATAATTGTGAAGTGTTTGTGTTTGGATGTTTAAATGTTTGGATGTTTGTTACTCAAACACACAAAAAACTACTGAACCGATTGCGATGAAACTTGGAATATATTTAGCTGGATACCGGGAATAACACATAGGCGACTTTTTATCCCGATAATCCCGCGGGAACGGGACTTACGCGGGTAAAAACGCGGGGCGCAGCTAGTATTATTATATAAATATCAAATATTCTGGCAAGTTTACTCGTTACTGCAACAGGCCCTTAAGTATATAATTATCAAACAATTAACTATTGTCACTGGTGTCGTGCAGCGAAGGACAGTAGACGATTCCCACGCAGTCACATGAAGTTAATAAGAATGAGGACTTCGGATAAAAAAGCAAAAACGTTCAAATTTGATACCGGCAGTAAGATATACTTAAATGTTGATTGATGCACATACTCTTACAGCAACCTTGTTTTTAGCACAGAGTGATGATTTAATAAATTGTGTTACCTACATTTTTTTCCCTTCAAACCATGTAGATGTTGCAATGTATTGTAATATGTTCCATACCTAATAAATTAGGTTAACGTTATTTTATTTTTGTTGAAAATTTATTGTGTAGCAATACAGAATAACAAATTGGCTTCTTAAAAGTAGTGCTTTTATATCGTATTATCCTGTTATTTATAAGGATGTTCTTATTCCGAAGATATTTATTGCTTACCAAAAAGCATGAGCTTTATACAAACGTAATAATGTTTTGTTTTAGCCATAATGATAATTACTTATGTCTTAAACAGCTTTAAACTTTATTTAGTACATACATTTGGATGTTTTATAAAATATTTTTATCTATACGACACCTGAGCGTCAGTGTTAGCACCAGACTTTTAAAGTGTTCTCGGCAAAACACAGAGAACGTTTTAAAAGCAACAATGGATTTTAAAAGCATGCTTAAAATTTGCACTTAGTACGTTGCTTAATTTTGACCTGGAATAAATGAAAATTTTATTATATTTTCACTCGCGAATCATACGTAACACCTACCTACACTATACTGTTTTTGTGTTATAAAATGTTACGAATCTTACTAATATTATAAACGCGAAAGTTTGCATGTATGTATGTGACTTTGTAACTCAATTACGCAAAAGCTACTGAACCGATTGCAATAAAACTTGGAATATAGGTAGCTGCCTGCTGCAGACCTGGAATAACACATAGGCTACTTTTATCCCGATATTCCCGCGAAACGGTACATACGCGGGTGAAACCGCGGGGCGCAGCTAGTATTAAATAAATGGAATTTAATTACGCACAATGAAATAGTTTTCATTATACGCAAAGTATCCTAGGTATGGCATTTATGTAGGCCGCATCTACGTACGGGTTAATTATTTTCAAAATGCCATACTCTTTGTGCCAAATCAAAATTCATTTATACCACAGACGCTGAGAAACGTTCCTAATTTGAAACGTTAGGTCTACAATGCTTTGTCACATTTTTGATGATGTTGAATGATGTCATTGATAAAAAAACGAGACAAAACATTGGCCACACACTCATAACTACTGAGGTTAACTAAGAAACTTTTTATAACGGTCGTAATCAGAGATACTAACTTTGTAAAGGTAGGTATCACTTAGAACCGTTTCCAAGTGTCTCAGGACTAAACGGTTTGCTGATAGTTCACCAACACACATGTGGAGATAGTAAGTTAGGTTACTAGCAGTTACTACAAAATATCACAAACTATATTTTGTTAGTTTTACCTTAATCTATGTTCAGATCACCCTTATTTATTATATTTCCCTTGCTTATTTAGTGGGTATTTTTGCATGCAAATTAGACTAACGACTAATACACTCTATTTGAACTGATCACCGTTTGTTTCCGTTAACCGGAGCGTAGAGCTAGTTGTATAATAGCGTGTGTGGCTTGTAGCGTCCCCGCCAATAATGCAGACACCGCCTGCGAACCTGACCGTGCTCGATGGTAAAGATGCGACGATCGCCTGCCGCGCTGTCGGGGCTCCTACACCTAACATCACTTGGTACTTCAACGGTTAGTATGCTCAGGTTTATCATACATAGCTCTTTCATAACTGATCTTGATTAGCTATATAATTACGAACAATATGTAGAGTGTTGACCCACACTCACTGGTTTGGCGGTGGATATCAAGTCATATAATATGAAACGAATTTTAACCCGTCTGTTTAAGCATCAATTTGAAATATAGGCACATCTTTGAATTCAGCTAGTGCGATTAGCTGTGTACTTACATGATTACTTGTACAACCATGGTTACTACTTAAAAAATATGGATTGTATTATAGAGCGATAGACAAAGTATAAATTATATACTAGGTATACTACTACCAGATCCACTTCCAGATCTGAATGTCGCCGTGCGTTTGTGACAAAGAATTTATACTCTTCTTTTGGGACAAAGCTTTTTAATTGTAGTCCATAAATGTGAGTTTTTTACTTCACTTTAATATAGGTACCATAAAGTTGAAACTTAAAGTTATTAGTTCCATTAGTTAGGCGGAAATGGAATCCGAAGCCAACCGCGTGTGTGATTTATAAATTAGTGTTTAATCTCGTTGGTAGCATGCCATTGTGTCGAACACATTTAGATTTTTTTTCCTTTGTCTTCACACTGGATATTTTTTTAGATTCACTTATAATAAACCAATCGGGAAGACTGCAGGTTCTAGAAGAAGGAGATTTGCTTGTAACGGGCACAACGTCGGCAGATTCTGGGAAATATACTTGTTCTCGAGCAAATGACGCGGGCAGTGTCCAAGGAGAGGCTTATCTAACAGTGCTCGGTATGATATTTACTTTACACTTTTCTATAAACAATATTCTTTAATAAAATTTCTCTTTTGTTTTCAATAGGTATAAAATAATATTTTCGTTTCAGTGAGAACTCAAATAATAGCGCCACCTGTGGACACACGCGTGTTATTGGGTCACACTGCCACGCTCCAGTGCAAGGTTTCCAGTGATCCAAACGTAAAATACAACATAGACTGGTTCCACAATAAACAGTAAGTGTACCTGCAAGTACTGAATTTGTTAAAATAAAATGTTAACTTGTTTTGAGAGAAGTCGGATGTTAATACTACTTATAAAATGTGTGTGTTTCTATGTATCTTCACAACAAACTGAATCTTAACTAAACCCATTGGCACTGTGGACTAATTAGTTCAATTCAATCATTTATTCATAATATAAGTCAGGTGGATAGGTTTAATCATAATCAAACGAATCTTTTCAATGCATACATTTGCATGCATACATCAATGCATACATCATCAAAATGATCTTGTCAATGCATACATTGACAAGATCATTTTGTCTTCTTAAAATTAGGTGTTATGCACAGTTTCAAAACGAACCCTAAAAAAAAACCCGTCATAACGTAGGCTATTTAAATTACGTCAAATATCCGATTGTTTAGTTTCAGTGGCTATTCTAAATGCAAAAACCGAACCCAAAGAGCACCACCCGCTCACTGCTTGCAGTGGGATAACGCAATGTTGTAAGGCATAACGTCACCATAAACACGTTTTTCACGTCCACACGAGAATCATCTGAAGACAAATGGGCGCCAAGTGTCAGTAACGATACCGATGCCACTGATATAGACTCGCTGAGTGCTAGAAAATAGACTATATAACTTCCCACAGGATCGTGATCAATGACAACATAACCAATTGACTGATTATATTTTTCGATTTTACGTTAGGATGACGTATAATCAAACTTCGTGATTGGCCATTGCGTCACCTATCTATACCTATAGGTAAACCTGATGACAAGCGATACGCCTCCGGGGCAAAGAAGTAGGTGCGGGCGAAGGTACTCTCAGGCGGCGGAGGTGAAGGAGGCGGGCGCGCGGCAGGGAACACCGCCTTCACCTCCGCAACTCCTTGCAGGCGGTCCGCCCATCTGGTTTACCTATAGACTATAGACTCATTATGATTAGCCGTTCTCACTCGAGAGTGCTACTAAAGAGACGTACTAATTTCGTGAGCGGGGAATACTTATGACCAGTCAACTGGTTTTATCGTCATCGATCGTGATATACACACGCAGAAGTCTTACATTAACTAATTTTGTTTTAGACCGATGACAGCTGGTTCTCGTATATGGGTATCGGGGGAGGGAGCGTTGCACGTGCAGGCGGTACGCGCGAGTGACGCGGGGGAATACACTTGTGTAGTGACGTCACCGGGAGGGAATCACACGCGCGCCGCTACGCTCGCCGTCATCGAGCTACCGTTCGCGCCGAGCAATGTGCGCGCCTCTCGGCTCGACGCGCCCGCCGCCCACCAGCGCGCCGTCAATATCACCTGGACCCCAGGGTTCGATGGGAACTCCCCTATACAAAAGTTTATTGTACAGAGACGTGTTGTACCTGAATTCGGTAAGTAATTGTGGGCCGTATGCCGTATACACTAACGACGGTGCATGGCATCTACTTTTAATTATCACATTTTCGTCGTTTGTGAATACGGCTATAAGTTTGTTATGAGAACAATATGCATACTACAAATTATGACTATGGATGAATATGGATGACAACATCCATATTCAGTCATTTATATACTATTATGATATCCATATTTTGCATATTCAAAATGAACTCTTTGTCTGTCTGTTAACGTTTTTATGTCTAAATCGCTGATCCAATTTGATAAATTACGATAAATGGTAAGATCCATTAACACTACAAAATATTTAATCTCGATACCAGAATGGTACGAATTAAATTGCAGGCAAACATTCATGCAGCTTTGTTATAGCTAACAAAAGCGGACAGAGGTTCAGTCGACTGCACAAGCTCCAATTAACTTTAACAATCGCATATTGGCATTTATACATATAACTAGCAGCGTCCTGCGGTTTCACCCGCGTAAGTTTCGATTCCGTGGGAATATTGGGATCAAAAGTAGACTTTGTTACTCCTCTATGATGTTGCATTCTATTGGTGAATTTTTTTTTTCATTCGTTCCAGTTTCGGCACCATTAGGAACAAACAAATCTTTATAACATAGATAGTATAGACAATTTAGACAAAGGAAAAAAGCCCGAACACAGCAAATCTATATTAACTCTTATCTTCATAGGACCAACACCAGATCCTTTACTGAACTGGGTGACGGAGCCTGTAAATGTATCAGCGAACACAAGATGGGTGTTACTGACGAGTCTGAAGGCGGCTACATCCTACCAGTTCCGAGTATCTGCTGTCAACACAGTGGGTGAAGGCCCGGCTTCCGACCCCACTGATGTTCTGACACTAGCGCAAGAAGGTAAGAAGACGAAACAATTTGTATTCATGTATGGTGGGGCTTACTATTGAGAACTATTTACGTTATTCCTCGATAGATGCCGGTCGTATTTAACTTTAGCTATGGCATTAGAGATTTTATATAAAAAATTAATACCTACCTACTAATGAATCTACTTAACTTTTCTTGAGTCTAATGAATCTACTTTATACTTTTACGCCAGTTGACGACAAAAAATAAAATAGATAAAAGGTAAAAAGCCCGGTCCGTTCTACAATATTATTAATTTATAGACGTCTTTAGATTCGACTGTACGATGCAATCTATCGAGCGATTCGGAAGTAGTTTGGAAAAAGGGGGATCTGATGAAGCATTGTCTAAAAAAAGACATCAACGAATTAAGAACGCACATGTAGACCATTTGACGTCAGCACCTTGTACTTAAATTAGCTAGAACTACTAACATTCATAAGCTCATTTTGTGTGTAGATATTACATTTATGTAAAATATGTATTCTGTTTGTAAACAAGCCGCGGGCGACCTAATATGCTGCCAAGGTATGGAGATAATCATGTTTATTAGATTTGTATCGTTCGTCCTAACGTAATATTTATGTTTTGCGAATTTGAGAATTATTGTTTTTACAAGATAACTTAATTTTCAATATTGTCACGTTTTCCTTGTTTTATCCCTTTTGTATTATGCAGGGTTGTTTTGTAAAAAAAAATATCTAACAACCTAACAACATTGACTATCTAACAAACTGAATAATGAAAGACTACCGATTTGATTTTAAATGGTTGTAATTTGACATTGTTTCAATGTTCCACAATCTCTTGACAAAGAGAATTCATGACAATTATAAATTTAGATGAATAATAGTCAAATTAAATCCCCTAATTTAGTCGCGTGTCTGGCGAATACAATATAGCTATAATTTGTACGAAATGTGCAAGGAATTTAGAATGCGACCATTCAACTTAAAGCATGCGGTTAGTGAAATATTATAGGCATAAAATCCAAAATAGTAACCAGTACCTGAGTAGAGTTTAGTTGTAGTTGTATATTTTAGTTTCTATTGTTTTCTTCCTACCGAATAAAAGCGGCTCCGCTGGTATGTTAATTAATACGCATTGCATGTTTGTTTAGTTTTTTTCTGCTTTTCTCCTAAAGTACATTCAGTTACCTCGTAAATCAAACTCAAATGTCAAACATAATTACGATGAAAAGTCAAAATTACTTATATAACAACTCATTTTTATTTTTACTTAAAAGAGGAAACTGACTGTATTTCTTCACCTTTTACGCCATTTTTACAATCTTCAAGTAAAATAGATATACTTAACTCGGAATCGAAGGATAGACTCAAGTTAATATGATTATTCTAATTAAATAGACTAAAATAACATTTCAAGTACATAATAAAATAAAACCTTTGTAAAGTTTTCCACAATTCCTCTCCAATTTAGTCCATTAAATTAGGACACGAGCTACAATTATGATAATTTGAAATGGGGTCAATTTCGCGGGTACAGTAAAGTAATTGTAATAATTTTGAATCACAGCTCCGTCCGGTCCTCCAGTCGGTTTTATGGGATCAGCTCGTTCCTCGTCAGAGATTATCACTCAATGGCAGCCTCCTCTCGAGGAACATAGAAACGGGCATATCCTCGGATACGTGATCCGATACCGATTGCGTGGGTACGACAACAGTCCTTGGACACACCAGAACATCACGAACGAAGCGCAACGGAACTATCTCATACAGGACCTGATCACTTGGAAAGATTACAACGTGCAAATAGCCGCGTACAATGATAAAGGTGTCGGAGTATACTCCGATAGTTACACTATAAAGACTAAGGAGGGTATACCTGAAGCCGGACCGGATAGCGTTCGATGCGAAGCTTTGAATTCTACATCAGTGACCGTGTGGTGGACGCCGCCTAATCCTCAGAAGATAAATGGAATCAATCAGGTATGTGTTGCTCACTAATTTCTTAATTGCAGAGGTTGCTTTTAGGTATTTGGAAGACGGCTATTTTGCAAGCAAAGTGATCAGAACTACAGAAATAAATGCGCGAAAAAATTAAGTTCTGTTAAACAAATAAGTAGCTGTCAAACTCAAAAAAACCAATACTACTTTTAAATTTGGAAGCTGCTCAATTATTAAAGTACATCCCAAACGTTTTAGGTGACGTTTCTTGGCTGTAACATTCATAAGTTACTCAAGAACTTGACTGGCTTCAGCTTTCTGAAGTTAATCACAACTCTCTGAATAAACACGTGCAATGTCTTTGTAATCTGACCCGTTGTTGATTCGTGACATTTCTAAAGTTAAATACGAGTTTCATTGTAACGTTTATTTTAAATCAAAGAGAACATAATCACTACATTTACATCATGTACCTTTAAATAGACACAAATTGTCTCTGATTTTTATAGTTTATCATAAAATAAATATAGTATATATGTATTAGTAGCATAACTAACATTTTAAAGACGAACGGTTTGTTTCTACGTTTGTTGCTCCTTAACGCAAAAACCGCTAAATCGATTCCGTGAAGATTGGCATGTAGATAGCTTATTATTACAAAAGATAACAATGCATTATTTACTCATTCATACAGCGTCATTTACTTCTTTAATTAACTCACGTCTAGTTCCGTAAGTCTGCAATTTCCTATTAAAAATAAATAATTCGTCCAAAAGTATAACCTAATATAGTATTAGGGGTTAAAGTATGAAATTGCCGATTTGTACTGAAAATCTTAATTGTTTATTTTTTAAATTTTTAACAAATTTATTTAATCAAAATTATTATCTATACATTGCTGCCATCTAATGGGAAGGTTATTAATGCCTTTGCGATAGAACTCCGACGATCTAGACTGCACAAACTGTGTGAAAGCATTTTGTACTGCCTCCTGGGAAGAAAACTTCTTGTCACGTAGATAATTGTCCAAATCACGAAAAAATGGTAGTCCGTTGGAGCAAGGTCTGGTGAATACGGAGGATGATGAATGGTTTCTAAGTGCAGTTCCTGAAGGGTCAAAATGGTTTCTCGTGCTGTGTGAGGTCTCGCGTTGTCGTGGAGCAATAATGGTGAAGATCGATTCATGAGTCGGGGCTGTTTTACTGCTAGTTTTGTCAACATGGTTCGGAGTTCGGCACAATAGACATCTGCCGTAATTGCTTGACCAGATCGAAGAAAACTATAGTGAATAACACCATGCTGAGACCACCAAACAGTTACCATTACCTTTTTATTGGTAAGTTTTGCTTTAGGACACTGTTGTGGCATTTGACCTGGGGTCAGCCATTGCATTTTTCTTTTCCGGTTATCATAAAGAATCCACTTTTCATCACATGTTACAATTCGATCCAATATTCCTTCATTTCTGTACCGGTTCAACAAGGCAACACAAGTTTCAACACGCGTTTCTTTCTGCAGATCAGTCAAATCATGAGGCACCCATTTTTCGTATTTTTTTATTTTATTGATTTGACGCAAGTGAGTCAATAAAGTGGGTAAGGTAACGTTAAACCATGCCGCTAATTCCTGGGTAGTTTGACTAGGATCGGCTTCCACTATCTCTCTTAATTCATCGTTTTTCACCTGTGTGGGCGGTCTTCCTCGTGGCTCGTTCTTTAAGTCGAAATTTCCATCATGAAAGCGTTTAAACCAAAATCGCACGGTGCGTTCATTAGTAGACCCCTCTCCAAACGCAGCATTGATATTGCGGGCTGTTTCTGCCGCGTTAGTTCCGCGTCGGGACTTGTATTCAAAATCACTCGAATTTTCGCAGTATCCATCTTTTTTGTCTAAATTGAATAACAAAAACAATTGAAAGTCGATATTCAAATGTTACACATTTTTTAAAAAAAGAACATCACAGAAACCATTTGAAAAAAGTTTCATTCGAAAACCTCAAACCATGAAGATTCTATGTCAATTCAAAGAACCTATTGCAATAAAACGGCAATTTCATACTTTAACCCCTATTATTTTACCAGTGTCTTAGGGCTACTTGCAGGGATTTATACAAAACTTTTTAATTAAGTACATCAAAATAAAACTTATCTTTCTAAAATACGTGAAATACGTGAACTCTTAAACCGAGTTCCCATCGCCTAGAAGCTTTCGAATAAAAATATACATCGATTGTTTCATAGCCATAAGTAGCCATACGACTCCTTCGCGAGTCGTCTATAGAAACGATCGTTGTATGTTTTTTCAAAGCGCTAAGATATGACACAGTCGCATTTATTAGGCGGTCGGAATACGGACCAAAACCCAATTTAGCGGGACTTTAATAAGTAAACTTGATCGTTTCGTCAGGGATACAAAATGCAAGCTTGGAGATGGGACAGCCATGAAAATGCAAACATCGAGCAGAAACTAGTTAGCGTACCTCCCAACTTATTGGACCCACTCACAGAACAATCGGCAGTTATGAGTGGACTCGACAAGTTTACCGAATACAATATAACTGTACTGTGCTTCACCGAGCCCGGAGATGGACCGCCGAGTGATTACGTCCTAGTCAGAACAAAGGAAGATAGTAAGTACTATCTAACAATAGGTGAACGTAAATATCTAATGAATGGTGTATTTTGTAACTTCTATGACGCCACTCATGGCCAAATTGTATTAGATTTTTGGAAAATGTTGCTATCAGAACTTTGAATTTTATACGTATAAAATTCAAAGTTCTGATCGACTGAATTTCAACGCACAGTCTAAAACGGGTATGAAATTTGGAGGGTGTGTTTATTTATTTATTCACAAAGTCAGCAGCGTTATCTTAAGATGATTTGAAGTGATAAGGAAAAACGTAAACTTTTCTGTGGCTGTTGCTTATGTAAATGTGTAGGTGTCCACTAAGAAAACATCCCAATCCCTTAAGGTGTCTTAAAGGATCGGGACTTACTCAGGTGAAAACACAGGTCACTGTTAGTATAATATGTTGATGTAATTTACATTACGTAGGTCACCGTTGTTTTGTAAGTAAGGAATAGAAAGTACTTGCCTTCTATCCAGTTTTTGTATTTATGCATTTGATTGATTTAATGTTGCTTTAATCTAGTTATTGTTTTAATTGAAAAACGTTTTGGGTCACTTTCCATTTCTATACAGTTCAATGTATTGTAATGGATTTAGTAATGTATTTTGGACCGGGGTCTGTCTGAACCCAAAATACCAGAGTTTCTACAGTTTTAGGAGCTTCATTTGATCATACAAACCGCTGATATAACATTCCTGATTTTAGATAACTAAAAATAGGTTGAACCATAAAGGACGCTCATTTCCATAAATGGAAATAGCTGTAAAGATAATCTGTTTTAATTCTATTTTCGTTGATACAAATTGACCTTTAACGAGAGATGACAAAGGACTATAGATAACAAACTTAAAATACACGTTAACAGAAAGGTTTTGTTAGGATTAAAAGTAACATTGTACTATGCGACCGAAAAGGCCAAAGTAATTTAACAGATTTGAGCGACCTCTTTGGGGCGGTGGGCGGACAGAGGTCGTCCTCTCATCGCGTCACAACCGACTGCGATGCGGAAGTATGTGGGTTCAATTCTTGACAGTTGTTGGTGTGATGGTGCGACAGTGGTTTAGTGTAGACTTTGAATTCATTTGTGTAGATTTTCAAGATTTGGCTTTAGTACTTCTTGTCTAAATCATAGTCATAGCTTGACTCCAATTTATAAATGTGTTCTCATTTTAGTTCCAGACGAGGTGGGAAGTTTACAATTTGACGATATATCCGATCGTGCCGTGAGAGTTTCATGGTCGCCGCCTAAGAAGTCGAATGGTGTTCTAATCGGTTACAAGTTGACGTACCAGGTTATTGATAAAACTGACACTTTGAAAGAAGAGGTGTTGCCATCTAATGTTACGAGTATCAGGGTGGAACATTTACAGGTAAATCACAAACTAAAATACTAATAACTAACACACTTGCTTTGAGTTGAAAAATATACTAGAGCTTTTTATGTTTTCGCGATGTCGGATTGAAGTTATACTTATTGTTAAGGTTGTAATCGCTTTGCTTTTATTATAATAAGCAGATTTTATCAATGCCCTCGGTTTACAGACTCTTCCTCAGACTAATAAAATCCATCTAAAAAAAGATTTCGAAAAATACTTTGTTTAACCACAGGGAAGTAATTTTCATTTATGAAACATAATGGAAATATATCATATTGCAATGCAATTCAAATCACAGAGACGTCACGAATAAAACTCAATATTAAAATGTTGTAAATAGTTCTATTTTTGCGAAACCTAATTAAGAGGACCAAGTAAGTAGTCATCTTTTCTAATGTAAATGTGTTTCTCAGGCGAGCACTCACTACATATTCTGGCTGTGCGCTGTGACGGGCGTGGGCTCGGGTCCGGCGCGCTCCGCCACGATACAGTCGGGCGTGGAGCCGGTGTTGCCGACTGCGCCGCGGAACTTGGCGCTCTCCAACATTGAAGCGTTCTCAGTGCTGCTGCAGTTCACACCCGGCTTCGACGGGAACTCCTCTATATCTCTATGGACAGTCCAGGTAAATAAATAAATTATATATTGCTTTTAAACCTTCTGCACCCCGCGGAGTTCAAACCTGCTTGCTGATTATGTAACTGTGTTGCTATCGAATCTCGATTGCAACAATTGACATTGTTGTATTTTACGATTAGGGGCATACAATTTGACAGTTAATTAAATGACGTGAATACAACAATTACAATTATTTCAAACGAGATTTGTTAGCAACAGAGTTTCGTAAAAAGCGAACAACCTTAAAATAATGTGTATTATCCATAAGATTTAATACAACTTGTAGTATGATGACAACACAATCTATGCTAATACCTGGAAATCGGAGGGTAACTGTCATTGTATAAACAAAAAACCAATAGCTTTTTGTTTTTATAGGCCCAGACAGCAAGAAACTCATCCTGGGTAACAATCTACGAAGTGAACGCTCCAGACGCTCAATCTATATTGGTGACTGGTCTGGTCCCCTTTACGACGTACAGACTTCGTCTAGTCGCCACCAACGTAGTGGGATCTTCACCTCCCTCGGAGCCGTGCAAGGAATTCCAAACGATCCAGGCTACACCCAGACATCCTCCTAAGAATGTTACCGTCCGAGCTGTCAGTGCTAACAATTTACGAGTTCGATGGATTGTAAGTTTGTCTATTATATCTATTTTTTTTTTTTCAAAATATTTCTAGTTAGGAATTGGTTGCAAGGAAGAGATTGCCTATAGGCAATAAGGCCGCCCTTTATGCCACTTTAGTTTGAAGTTTTTCTTTGTATAATTTTTGTGTTGATGAAGCGTTTATCTATCTTATCTAATTCAAAAGTCAAAAAGACAAAAGTATATAATGTAAACTAAGGTATAAAGATATTAATTACATCAAATAGACGAATCACTAAGTCGTGCCATCGAGGCATACAATATATATATTTTTTTTAATAATAAATGATTTTCTACCTTTAGCCTCTTCACCAAAGCGAATGGTACGGCAACCCTAAAGGCTACAATATAACGTACAAACGCAGCGGTACTAACGACACCCTGTACAGTGTTATTGAAGACCACACGGCCAACTCCCATGTGTTGTCTAACCTAGAGGAATGGTCTCTTTACGAAATTAAAATGACCGCTATCAATGAAGTTGGAGTGTCGGAAGAGAGTCCTACCGCCACTGAACGGACCAGAGAAGCTGGTAGGTAGCTTAGGGTGAATTTCAAGAGCAATGTATAGTATACAAAGTGTAACAGATAAGCCCTTTTAATCCGAAAGGGGGTTGTTCTAGACGTCTAGGCGAACAACTTTTGATCTATGACTTTGGAAATTCGAAGTACTTTTCGAAAAATGTAGGTGTAAAGTTTACTTGAAAATCAGCTGTTTCTGAGAGTTCGAGGTCATTGACCTTATGTTGTCCTTTTATTTAGTTTGATCGTTTACAATAAAAACTTCAATTACCATTATTTTCAAAAGCAGCTGTTTTTTCAGTGAAACAATCTCAATCTCAATATTATCAATAATCTCAATATCAATCTCAATAATAATCTCAATATTTTCAAAAAAAGTTTGAATTTCAAGAGTCGTAGAACAAAAGGTGTTGACCTAGACGTCTAGAACAACCCTCTTTCGGATTAAAAGGGCATACCCGTTACAAATTGTATAACCAAAAATCAAACCAATCTTGCAAAAAAATAAACATACCGTATCATTTTACTAATCGATAGCATTGCCGATTAATATCAAATCCTGGAAACAAACATAGTGTGGTTATCGAGAGAAATATCTGCATAGTTTTTAATTATATTCTAGGTCTCTAGCTATCTACATACCGAGTTTTATCGCTATCAGTTTAGGAGTAAACACACTAGACAAAATGTATAATTTCAAAGTGGGAGTGTCTATATTCATAATCGCTTGAATTTGTCTTTACTTGCTGATACAAACATTATTTATGTTTTCAGTGCCATCTCAAGGTCCTATCGGAGTATCAGCTAACGCGACGTCCTCCACAACTATAGTAGTACTATGGGGAGATATTCCCATCCCGGATCAGAACGGTCTCATCGAAGGTTACAAAGTGTGTTACGCAGCCGTCACTCCCCCACCGCGCCCCGACCAGAAGAAGGTGGAGTGCCAAGCGATACCTTCGAACCAAACACACACGATAACACTCACTGAACTACGGAAATACGTCGTGTATCAGATACAAGTGCTCGGTTACACTCGATTGGGAGACGGAGCTCTTAGCGAACCTTCCGTCACCGTACGGACTTTTGAAGACAGTATGTTTCTTACTTTTCACTATGTTTTTTTAACCTTAAATAACGTTCTAAAGACAAAAAATTTACTAGAATTTGTCTGGTGTATAAATATTCTTCGCTTAATATGGAATTCAAGTGTTGGATCTTTTTGATCGGATAGATGGGATATTATCCCTTACGCCGACCAATATTGTTTATCGGTACTCCAATCAATTACGTTTTCCTTTTGGTTTCTTTTAAACAAGTATGTGAAAACAGTGATACAGTGAAAACTCGAAGATGGATATTATCTGCTCGCTGATTATGTAAATTTGTATTGAAACAATTGCAATTGTTGTATTCACGTCATTCAGTAGCAAACAACTAGCGACTGTAGTTGTCAAATTGTTTATACGTAATCGCAAAAATCAATAATTTCAATGGTTTAATCGAGATTTGTTAGTAACAAACAAGAGTCCAAAAAATCAGCTTAACAATGAAAAAAAAAAGAGTGGAAACTATTTTTCCCCAGCTGTTTGGACATGACTATAAAAAGAGAAAAAGTAAACAAAGAGCTGTCACTTTCAAATAAATGTATGAGTTTTTGTTTACATTTTTGATCTATGATTAAAAATATAAACAGAAATATAGCTGTGATCGATTTGGAGTTGGAATTGTAACATAAACAATATTGAAACAAATGTACTATTTCAGCCCCCGGAGCGCCCTCTAACGTGTCTTTCCCCGACGTAACGTTCACAACGGCGCGTATAATCTGGGATGTGCCAGAAGATCCCAATGGTGAAATATTGGCCTACAAAGTCACTTATCATCTCAATAGTACGACGCACCATATGTTTTCCAGAGAGTTTTTACCTTCTGATAGGACTTTTAGGTAAGTTAAACTATATACAAATATAATATATATTTATTAAAGATGTATTTTATTTCTTGCTCTTGCGAGAATTACACTCGGAACAATAATTATTAACGTCGTAAAAAGCCTTTCATATTGTTTTCCAAACCACAGCTTATTTATAAAGGGACTAGACTGGTTCTATTGACAAAATTGACAAAACCAATAAGATTTATTGGCATTTTTTACTACTACCTTAGAATAAGATTTTAAAAACTTTTAAACGATCCCACCAAATACACTTATTTTATATACTAAAACTGTATGTATTGTAATATATAAAAAGGAAAGATTTATTTGTTTGTTTGTACTGGGCTCCGAAACAACTGAAACGAATTTTAAAAAATCTTTTACCAATAGAAAGCTACATTATCATTTAGCATAGTCTACTTTTTAATCCCGATATTATATATAGTATCGTTTTTTCAGTGAAACATAACCTCAACATTTTCAAAAAAAAGTTTGATTTTTCAAAAGTCGTAGAACAAAAGTTGTTCGCCTAGAAGTCTAAAACCAACCCCTTTTCGGCTTAGAAGGGTTCACCCGTTACATCTTGTATACAATACAGTTAGATTATTTACTGTGGAATATAACAAATAGACATAAATTGTATCTCCCACAGAGCAACCGAACTGTCATCCGAGCAGTACTACCTGTTCTCGGTGACGGCCCAGACCCGGCTGGGTTGGGGCGCGGTGGCGCGCGCCCTGGTGCTGACGACGGTGAACCGCGCCGCGCCCGCGCCGCCCGCGCGCCCCTACGTCGCCAGCTCGCTGCTGCAGCCGCACCACATCACCTTCTCGTGGACGCCGGGCGATGACGGATATGCTCCTCTCAGGTAACAAACTTACGTCCGCTAAGGCAAGCGGCTAGCTTCGCACCTAGAGCCTAGTGGCTTTACTTCACGCTTCGTGACGTAAAAAGAAAGGCTTGTTCACTTCGATATACGACAAGTGCTCGGTGCGGCCTCGGGTAGTTAAGTACTCGTTAGGTGAATCGCCAGGTCCTAGGCACTAGGCGCCAAGCGGGTCTGATTTTGTTTCTCTGTTTCGGATTATTTCTTTCGTATAGAAAACGTGACTACATATAACGTTTGCGTAAACGTGCCTACATATTACGTTTGCGTAAACGTGGACATTGTAAGCTCGGAAAACATCCATAGCGAGTGAAATACGAAGTTTTCGTAAACTCGCTCTGCAGGAAGTTTTGATTGAACTACATACTTCATTTCAGTTTATATTGTCCAATAGATGAACGTTTTTTTTTAAATAAATTAATCTTGCCCTATAATGCACCGTTTTATTTACATAACATCCACAGATACTACACTGTACAACAGAAAGAAGATGGCGGGACGTGGCAAGCTATTCCCGAGCGGGTGGATCCCTTCGCCACGTCGTACACGGCCGAAGGCCTCAAGCCGTACACCGCGTATCAGTTCCGGATCCGAGCCACCAACGACATCGGCCCGAGTCGCTACAGCAACGCCACGGACACTGTGCGCACCCTGCCTGCTGGTAACTAAACTCCTTTAATATTAATTGACTTGTTTTTAGTCTAAATTGTCACCGTGAATAGAGGATTATTATAATTTCACAGGTTTTACGATAGTAAGCCTATATGTTACTCTTGGGATCCTACTGTCCACGTACCACGCTTTATTTTTGCGTGTATGAACAAAAACAAATGTAATGTCATATACAGACTGTGCCTATATTTTACACCTGTAACTCTGTTCCTAACAAATCTCAATTGAAAGAATTAAAATTGTTGTATTCACGTAATTTTTCATGTCATTTAATTGCAAACAAATTGCCATTGCAATTAAAACGAGCAACTGTAACTGTCAAATTGTATATCCGTAATCACAAGTCAAAGTTTCAATCGATATTTGATAGCAACAGAGGTACGTAATCAGCTAGCTGTTGTGCCTCAATTCCTTATTTGCCAGATAGAATAACAGCTGACATGAAAATTCTTATTAGTTAAAACTTCGTATTGTGTAGCCCCCAGCAAAGCAGTAGAGAAGTTACACGTGGTGCCGATAACGCCGAGCAGCGTGCGCGTGCAGTGGGCGCCGCTCGCCGACCAGTACTGGAGCGGCGACACAAGAACGGGAGGCTACCGGATCCACTACCAGCCGCTCACTGACTTCCCTACCGCACTGCAGCAGACCATGAAACTTGACGTACCCGGGATTAAGGTGAATTTTTTTTTAAAACTTCACCGAGATCAGATAACGATCCGTAGTAGAATTGTATACAATGACGGATTACATACATTTCCTGTAACAGTGACAAATAAAGGACTATGCACGAGAGTCTCTCGAACAAAAGTCGATATATGTGTCGAATTGCTATTCGTTACTTATTGTAGTTTGGTCAAATCAAGTCATCTATTGATCATCGTTTATGAGTAAGACGTTTATAGATAGATAGATAATTACTTTATTTGTACAACTTAATTAATTACCATAAAACACAAATATTTACATTACATAAAGTAAAGACAAAGCTTAAAAAGTAAATTGCACAATTGGGCGGCCTTATCGCTGAAAGCGATTTCTTCCAGGCCACCTTTGTCTGTAATAGATGTTAATGTTAAGTACCTGTATGTATGAACAGAGCGAGGAAGCGATCCTGAAGGATCTGTCGGTGGACCGCAACTACGAGATCAGCGTGTACGCGGTGAACTCGCAGGGGCTGGGCCCGGGCGGCACGCCGGCCGTGGGCTGGGTGGGCGAGGCCGTGCCCACCGCCGCGCCGCCCGCGCTGCACGCCGAGCCGCGCTCGCCCACTGAGGTCGCGCTCACTTGGCGCGCGCCCGCACACGCCGACCAGAATGGAGACCTGCTGGGGTACAAGGTACATACATTATCTAGATCAGGGATTCCCAAACTTATTGGATACACACCCCCTTTCGACCATAACGAGAAATCGACGCCCCTTATCCTCCAGTCTATATTTTCAAATCAGAATAAAATTGTCTTAAATAAGTAATTTAATTGCCAAATATTTTTATTTTATTACCGAATATCTTTTGTATAGATTTGACAAGGTTTACAAGTCTCGGTTTATCCACGGAAAAACTGGGTTGGCTGGAATAACATCACAGCCTAGCAACATAACTGCATTACGAGAATCGAGCCATAAGTTTTATACTCAACTCAACAAGGTGCCCGCGCCCCCTTAAAAAGGTCTCTACGCCCTCCCCCCCTTGGGGGCTCGCCCCCACTTTGGGAAACGCTGAATTCTAGATGGTAGCTTATAGAACGGCCCGGCGTCCGAATTTTGAGTCAACTTTTATGATTTTTCCCCAGATATTTTATTTGATGACGGAATCACCCGAAGATCCGGAGCCGGGCGCGCGTCGGAACGAAGAAGAAATAGAAGTCGTACCGGCCACGGCCACTTCACACTCACTCGTGTTCTTAGATAAATTTACGCAATATCGAATACAGGTACGTTTCTACTTATACGACCGGGTTATATTACCCATTAAATTTGGGTTTATTTTAAGGTTAGGTTTTATTTCGTTTTAAATCACTGTCTAGACAAGTGTCAAGTCACTATACCGTTTATATCCAACGTAGGTGCTAGCATTCAACCCCGCCGGCGACGGTCCGCGGTCGGGCGCGGTGCTGGTCCGCACGCACCAAGGTCTACCGTCAGCGCCGCGGAACATCACCTTCACGGACATCACGATGAACAGCCTCGTGGTATCGTGGGAGCCGCCTCGCCGTCGGAACGGCCTCGTGCACTCCTACCTCGTCACTTATGAAACTATCGAGCAGGATGAACGTGAGTTATCAATGCCAGCCTATCATCCTTGGATAGTAATGGACATTTTTAAGGTTCCGTACTCTACGGGAAAAACGGGACCTTATTACTGAGACTGCTATCTGTCCATTCGTCTATCTGTTACTAGGCTGTATCTCATGAATCATGATAGATGATAGAAAGTACAAATTTTCACAACAAATGCTAAAAACAAATAATGCGAATATTTAAGAGAGACGTGATTTTTATTTTCACCTCTTCGAACATAGGATACCGTTTGTCTGTATACTGTTGCCATGGCAACAAGAATTGTTTTGCAACTAAGTTCCGACTAAGATGTCACTCTAATCTTATAGTAATAAATCGGCTTATACTTTAGTAACTTCTTACTAGTCTGTGATCGGCTTGTAATGATTTAGAAGAACAGACCCACGGGTCATAATTTTAGGGTTCGGTACCCAATTGTGATAATGGTACGGAATCCTTCGTGCGCGAATCGGACCTGCACTCGACCGGTTTTTATCTAAAATCAGGGTACAGCAAGCAAGTGAAGCAGAAGGTCGAAGAGCGCAAGCTCGCAGTCGGCGGTCTAGAAGAGGAAGCGGAGTACCGTTTCACGGTGGTGGGAGTGACGGTGGGCGCGGGCGCTATGGGCGCGGCGCGCGTGCGCACCGGCCCGCAGCCCGGCTCGCCGCGCGCGCCCTCCGCCCTGCGCCTCGCGCCCGACCGCGCCGCGCTGCGCCTCGCCTGGACCAACTCGCCCTCGGGGAAGGGGCCCCTGCTCGGATACTACATCGAAGCTAGGAAGAAAGGTATCCTTACTTTAACGCACTCGAATATTTAAACAAAAGTCTGACAAACTTTTTAAACAAACACGATTGGAACTCATATTTACATGTTTTCCTGAGTCTTAATCGCGTGAAACTTTAACTTTTTTAAATTTTCGTGACCTCAACGTTTTGATCGTGTTACAATGATCTCGGTCTCGAGGGGAGGGGCTCTCTGTCCCCTCTAGACCGAGATCATTGTAACATAATCGAAACGTCGATGTAAGGAAAATTTAAAAAAGTTGAAGTTTTACGCGATTAAGACCCGGGAAAATATGTAAATAAAAGACTGACATATGCCATGCATGCCATGGCAATGTAATGCAATGTTATAATTTCAATTAGTCTAAGCTACAATTAAGTCATACTGGCACTTATAGAACAAGATAATCCTAGTTTAAGTGTCAGGGTTCCCATGCTTGTAAATTGAAAATGTTGAAATGAAGAAAGATTATTATTATTATTACATAGCAGTTCGGCGACACTATGCGTGGCTTAATAATCTGTCTTGCTCACGTGAGTGACAATCGAAGACGATAAGACCTATTGACGGCTCATACCGCGATTTTTCTACACAACACTCACCGTTGCGGGCAGAGGGTGAAGTAATAATCAAACTTTGTGATTGACCATTACCTATCTATACTTAACTGTTTGTGATTGGCCGAAGCGTTACCTATCAATAACTAGACTAGTCGTGATTGGTCGTTCTTGCACGAGAGTGCTACTAAAAAGACGTACTGTTTTCGTAAAGAGGGAATAATTATGAGCGATCGACTGGTTTTATCGTCTTTGATGGCAATCAACGTCAGTGAAAATGTGACAAAAGTCACGTTCACGCATAGGGACGTGTGGAATATAGGCCACAAAATTTCGTGACCTATCCACACTATGGTAACAGTTAACATGTCGAGGTATGAGGGTATAAGAAACACCATTAGACCTAGCAAAATAAAATGATACTAAAATATAAACCGAACAACAAAATAAATAGTTCACCGACTCATTTTCATAGTAATTTGGCAGTCATAGTAGCTCAACTTGTCTCACCTTTGCATTGAAATTTGTAAAAAACGTAGAACAAAATCAAAATATGAAAATTCTTTCAATGTTTGCTATAGAGTTAGAAGTTATTAGCATCATACCCACTAGACTATTTTACGTAAAACCTAAAATATCGCAATATATTATAAATATTAGCCTATCTTTAGACAACTATTTCAAGTTATTCAATAATTATATTTACAATTTCATATTCATGGCAGCCAAGGAGACGTGGCAGGCTTGTAAGTTGGCAAAGTAGTTTGGAAACCCTTCGCACGATCCCGATTAATCTCACTTGTAGAAGTAGAATTTTAGGAATGTTTCAATTAACCGAATTATACCACAACAGTGCAGAATTAAATTTTGGTTCGATTTGTAAAAAACCGTATTTCTTTCTTAGATGACACGAGATGGGAAACTATAACTAGAACGAACAACGGAATGTTGGAAGAATTCACGATATCCTACCAGAGCCTTCTCCCCTCTACCGCTTACTTGTTTAGAGTGATAGCTTACAATATGTATGGGATCAGCAACCCCGCCTACAATGACAAGATCATCATGACGCCTTCGAAGCTGTACCTAGAGTATGGGTACCTTCAATACCAGCCGTTCTACCGCAGTCCATGGTTTATGGTAGCCCTCGCTGCCATCTCCATCATCATCATTATCATGGTGATAGCTGTGCTGTGTGTCAAGAGCAAGAGTTACAAGTACAAAAGTGAGTCATCATTGCTTTACAATATTGGTTATAGTACCCAATTTCGCGCATCTCGTGCTCGATGGTGCCTGTTTGCTCACCCACCGGTGGCGGGTTCGATTCCCGTCTCAAAGATTTTTGTAATACATAATTCCTTTTCTGGTATCCATCTTACAATCCTAGTTGCTAATTTAGAACAAGATGGCGCAGTGCTCAACATCCTTTAACCCAGCTACAGCGACGACGCTCTATGACACATTACACGCATGAAGCGAGAAGCTATCGTGGAGCGCCATCGATATGATGCCGGAGTATCTTGGTTATATAATGAACATTGGAATGGTAATTAACGATTGCATGTACGTTATCGGTATGACAGAGGAGGCGCAGCGCACGCTGGAGGAGTCGCTCGGCGGCGAGACGGAGGAGCGCAGCTCGCTGGCGCTCGAGCTGTACCGGGGGCGTGCCGGCAGCACCGCCAGCATGGGTGCCGGCGGCACGCTGCGCCGCAAGCAGGCCGCCGGCATGCCGGGCCCCGGCAAGGCGCCGCCGCGGCCCTCGCCCGCCTCCGTGCGCTACCACTCGGACGACGAGTCGGTGCGCGCCTACGACGAGAACCCCGACGACTCCTCCCTTACGGAGAAACCCTCCGAGATGTCCTCCACAGACTCACAGGTGATCACCATCAAAATCAGCGTCGTCTAAACTGTACTCGTGTGACACACTAACGCCCCGACCTTGTCTGTTCATTGTTTCTACCCGTTGGATACCTTCACGGTAAATATCGTTCGAATCTCGTACGGCTCATGTTATGTTCGTCACGCTTACCGTCGCAATTGGCACCTTTCGTAGTTCATTTGTTTTCGGTCTCTTTTTCTTAACACAGTATTTACGTACCTATTTGTAAATACAACGGTATTTAGATTTGTAGTAGGTATCGTTTTTATTTTTTCTATCGAATCGTTAACGTAAGTAGCTTTAAAAAAAAGTCGATCTATATCGGCGAACGGCGGTTTAATAAAAACGTTGGTTATCAAATTAACACTCGATTATTGATAAATAAACGACACTAGTGTATTCGTTTTTATGCTAACCGCCGCCGCCGATAACTTCACATGTAACTCGGCCACTAATCGTCTCCCCGTATCCACAGAACTCCGAGAGCGAAAACGAGAGCGTGAAGTCGGAGCCGCACTCGTTCGTGAACCATTACGCGAACGTGAACAACACGCTGCGACAGTCGTGGAAACGGCAGCGCCCCGTGCGACACTACTCGAGTTACACGGACTCGGAACCGGAAGGCAGCGCGGTCGTCTCGCTGAATGGAGGTCAGATCGTCATGAACAACATGGCGCGGTCGCGGGCGCCGCTGCCCGGTTTCTCCTCCTTCGTATGACGACCGCCGGACGCCGCTGACGGCGCTCCGCCCTTATCTCTCGCCCTCTCCCTAGCGCTCCCCGATGCGCCATCCGTACACATATAATGCGCATGCATCGTACAGTATACGTAATGAGATATTTACACGGTGATGAGTTCGGAAACATTGCACGCACATTGAAACGATCCATCTGACTTATTACTGAGTCAGATGGATCTAGATTCACTGGATTGGCCTGTCAGCCCGACAAATTTGCAACCATTTCGAAATCAACACCGTGTGCTTATATAGTCTAAAATAAATATAGGTTATAGGGAAATGAAGGTATAAGCTTTGTTAGAAGCGATAAGGATACTACGTAAATATGGTATATTATAGTCGTAGGAATCGAACCCGGAAAGCTATACTATGAAAGAATTACTTAGGTAACAATTTTCATTTCCCTAAGACGAGAAAATTAAATATTACGTAAATACTGAAAGTTCACCCGTATGGGTGGAGCCTTTATCGGAATACTGCTCATTCCTTTGTATAATATAATTTATACTTTTTTCGACTTTTGTACATATCAGTAGGTAGATATTATTTAACAATAAGGCTTTAAATCTCTATTGATAATTTTGATACTTTACGACGTATTTTAGTTTATTTTTTTATTGTGAATAAGATCAGGCAGCTTGTATTATTTTCTTTTACTCATGTAATGTGAAGTGAAGTGAAGATCTCTTTTTTATTATTTAAAAATTGACTTCCGCTAAGTAGGTTTTAAGTATTAATTATAATTGAAAGAAATGTGCATTTTGATGATGCCGATCTGTATGTTAATTACCTTTGCGTGTTCCAATCCAAGTGATTACAATATTTGCTAGTACTATTGTAGGATATGATTGTCATTGGACATGGTTTAGTATATTATTAAAATCTTGTTAAAATTGGCTAAAAAGCAATAAACATTATTAACTAAATAAATAAATTCAAAATAAGTAATAAGTTAAACTACAAAATTAAATGATACAATCGACTGATAGATTTAAAGTAATATAAGTAAGTAATTTTAACTGTTGTAGTCAAATTCATGTATTGGGAAAGATTTCGGCACAAATAATCGATCTGTGATCTTTTTGCATTACACTTTGAACTCTTGTCTATAAAGTAAGTACTTAAACTTTATAAACTTAGATACCTTAGCATTTCCTTTTCACGCAAACTAAATCTTGCCTTTCTTAACTTACCAATAGTTTAACTTGTACTTTAATTTTGTCACTGAAAGACAAGTAGGTATAATTCTATCGAGCTTCCTGAGGCACGACACACACGGAAGAAGCACATCATCGTGTTACTGTCCCTTATCAGTGCCTAAAAAGATTTGCTGTGTGAGCTTTGCTCCTAAAATGATTAAAATCGAACCAGCCTTTCTCACATTCCTTTCATGTTTTTATTCATAGGTAGTTATATAAGTAGCACATACATACCAAGTTGGAGTCGTGCCCCAAATGGGTAGGACTAGTCTAGTTATAAACACAAGACAATATAAAATTAGGACTGCGTCATCTAACGCATATATCATGGATTCCGTAGTACTTACTACTCATGAAATTCATGATGGACAAAGGTTTAGCGAATAATTAAATTATATATTAGAACTGTACCTATTGTATTGCACTAGTGTATTATACTCTTAGACAAAACTATACACAACCCTTGCTACGGAATCTTAAATAATAATAGGTGCCATTATCTGTCGCCATACGTCAACGTGAAATTGATCAAATTAGTTCAATTGGGATAATTTTAAGAACGGGATATTAACCATGTTTAACTGGCCGTGCCGCACTTTTTTTTACCGTCTACAACATCTAATAATAAGAAGTACAGAAGTAAAAGACTGAACATGGTAATTAATTATCCCCTTCTTAAATATTTGAAGCGAAAACCGACCATGTTAGTTTGAAATGGTATATTTTTACATAAGTATTTTCTCTTGGAGATACTCCAACATTGTGAATTGTTAATAATGCACGTAGTAATGAAGAGGTGCTTTTTACATCTCGTTAATTGTCTTAATCTTAAACCGAAAAGCATGCTAAGCATTAGTGATGCACCATAACACATTGTAGTTACATAGATGTACTTACTATCTACAGAATATAATAAAATTTATTGTGTCAACCATTTTGTCTGAGATATTATAGTACGTCTATTTATACATTTTAAAATAATGTTTAATTAATTAAAATCTTTTTATTATCACTAAGATTTAAGAAAATACACAAGATACTTTCAAGATACCAACTTTTTATTTTATTTTTTATCTGACAGCCACCAGTAGATCTAAGAGGCCGCCCTAGAAATAAACTAAGGATTAAATTATGCTAGACCGAGCCGCGGCAGGACGAGCTTTGTTGTATAAAAACATACACGACGAAGGGTTTTCCCTACCTTGAAGGTTGTACCTACAAAAGACGATAGAAACAGAAAAAAGATAATCATAGTGAATAAAAAACCTTGATTCATGTAACTGGGGTGGGGTTTTATTAAAATCGGTCCAGTAGTTTCAGACCTATTAGATCTAGATCGGCCTATTAGTATAGATGGCAGGGGCCTTTAAGCACAGACTATTAGGTAAACTATGGTATAGAAATAGATTGATTACTAAAAGCTGACAGAAACACATTTACATGTTTTGTTTGTGTAAAGTACTAATGTGTGAATATAGTGTCACTATGTGAATGCGATGGTACACCCGCGCGCTTTTTCATGAAAACTACATATGCGCAACGTGTTTTAGTATCTACCTATCCCACACTTTGCCTTTCCCACATTTAGTATCTAACTATCTACCTGTCCCACAATTCCCACATACTTCATAGAGTGTCGCTCTTTTAAATCTTACTGTAACTAGGCAGGTACGCGAAATAAAAAAGTTAGTACAGAAATAATAAAATGAACGTCATTTATTATGAAACATAACTTACATTTTCACAATTACATTCAGTTAAAAGCTTTCTCACATTTGTCTACCCAAGATTTGGGTGCCAATTTCATGGCACTTTTAGATTGTTTCACTACATTAAAGGCTGCTATATCAACCACTGACATGTTATTGTTATAAATCCAACCTTTGGTGTTTGCAAACAATTTCTTTGACAATTCTTCATTAGTAGAATATTCCATTGTATGACAAATGTCTAATAGAGAGTCTATGGAGAAATCATCAGAGTTGTAAGGAAAAATGTTCGGGTAAACGAATGATAGATAACGTAGAATGTTAACAGTTCCTATAATAGGTGTTGACAATGACGATAGCTTTAATTCTGCATTCGCTGATACTGAAACAAAAGATTATAATTAAAATCATCAAATTGTAAAATACAAGAACATTCACAGTACTTATGATTGCCTCTGTACGGTGTCGGGCGATCCACTGCGACCGGTTGCGATTTTTTGCGTCGCAGGTCGATCGATTCCTGCCAGGGACAACTACCTATTTAAAAGCTGGCCGATGTTTGTTTCTGGTTCTGGGTGTTTTATACAGAGTGAACCATTTCGATGGGCTTTCAGAGGGATATCCTAAACTATAAGAGATAGCGAAAAATGCTGAAAGGACTTGCGTCCCCGATTGACAAAAACTAAAACGCCGATTGAGATCGTTAATAGATTTTTGAAAAATTTATTACTTTGGCCAAGACCACCTCCACTATCACCAGATTAGCCTTGTCTTTTAGCTAAAATTAAACACCTGTACCGATCGATAGTATTGCTTATAAAGATAAAATCCAGAAAACAGACATAGTGTGGTAAATCAACACATGTCTTTTCTTTATAAAAATAAAGACCGTTTGGACCGTTTTGATAGGCCTGAAAACTGAAAGCTCATCGAAATGGTTCACACTGTATAGTGCTAGCTGCGCCCCGCGCGTTTTACCCGCTTGAATATCAGGATTTGAATTTATTTATCAATATGAATCTTACTAAACATTTATCAAATTACATTAGAAATCGGCTCTACACTAAGCACAAGCTTGTATTGCAGGAACTGAGATACTAATATAATAATGTATAAAACATTTGATAATAATTCAAATTGTAAATATATACCTTACAGACTAACATACATATAAAATATATAGATCTATAAAATGAGATGAGGATGAGATGGATGTGTGTTGGATGTGATGTGGTGTGTGTGTCTAGGATGTGTTATATATCTTATCTTACTAATATTATAAACGTAAAAGTTTGTATGTTTGCAAGTGTGTATGTATGTGTGTGTTTCTTTCACGCAAAATCTACTAAACCGATTGCGATGAAACTTGGAATATACTTAGGTAGCTGGATACCGGGAATAACACATAGGCTATTCCCGCTAGAACGGGACTTACGCGGGTGAAACCGCGAGGCGCAGCTAGTATCCTGCTAATTGATTGGAATAAGACGGGCCTGGTGCTTGTATCTTTGTATGTTTGTTCGACGATCTTCATGAATTTTGGTATGCGCGTAGTTTAGGTCAATAGAATTTATGAGTTCGAAGATGAGCCGGATCGCTAAGGGGGTTTGGGAGATAGGGGGTGCATAAAGAGAAAAAATCAAGTACTAAAAATTTGTCAATAGATGGCGCTCGACATCAGTCTTAGATCGCGGTATCGTTGCGTTTGCTTGCGATATATACTCCAAGATCTGACATTTTTGCAGGGAATGTTAACGTCCATTAATATTTAACGTAAATAATTCATGTTTATGTTACAAATTGTGGTCGATTTTCGAAATTAAGGAATGTAGTTTTATCGTTTTTCTCGTCTTTCGTTATTTTATTCGTTTAATAATAATTCTTATTTTTTTTAAAAAATAAAGCTGTTGGTGTTAAAAATCCTACAAAAAACAAAATCTCTGTAAATGGATTCTCGTGAGGTCTCAGTTCGGGGCGAACTACTAGTATTATAAATGTGAAAGTGTGTGTGTTTGAATGTTTGTTACTCAATCACGCAAAAACTATTGAACTGATTGCGATGAAACTTGGAATATAAGTAGTTGCATACCGAGAACAACACATTGGCTACTTTTTATCCCAATATCCCCGCGGGATCGGGACTTACGCGGGTGAAACCGCCGCGCCGGGCGCAGGTAGTATCATATTATAAGCCTTCCTATTGAATCTATCTCTATCTACAAAAAAAACGCATTACAATCCGTTGCGTAGTTTTAAAGATCTAAGCATACATACAAACAGGCAGACAGTGCGAAACGACTTTGTTAATCGACTTCAAAAAAAGGAGGAGGTTCTCAATTTATCGCGCATATTTTTTTAGGGATGTTCAACAATTACTCGAAGATGGCTTGACCGATTGAGATCGTTCTTTTATTAATGGAAAGGTGGGGAGCTCTGAGGTGGTCCCATAAAAAAATTGTGAGGATCTGATGAGTATCTTCTAAATGATGAAAATAATAGCATCCGGGACTGCAGTAAACTACTAATTTATGGACTTCTACCAAAAAGAATCAGCCCCTAAACTATGTACAGATTGATGGACCACCTGAAACCACCTTCTAATCAGAAAATCTTCAATAATTAAAATTATGGTTACAATTTTGTTGATTTTTAGTGACAAATAGGTACACTAAAAAGGAAGAAATAAAAATATATTTAGAAAAAAAAACGACTTTAAAAAAAGGACAAAATAACCTCTGATAACCATTTATTTATACTATGATTGTTATGAAACTAATGAATGATGTAATTTATTAACGAAAAAAAAAAGTATTATTTATTTAAATCTTACCATTGCTAAATATCAGCCTCAAATTAGCATAGGGTTTGCTTTCAGTTTTCTTCAATGTTTTAACAAAAGCGTTTATTTTAGGCACTTTTTCATTTGGGACAGAAGAATGAATGTGCCATGAGAAGTTGACGGCAGATGATGATTCTTTCAATACAAGGTTCAGGTAGTAAGGTAGGTTGTCAGGGTTCACAGACAGGACTGCCTCTTTCAATTGCGGTACCTAAAAGTTAATTGTCAGAATAAATAAATGCTACTTAACAAACATTCTGTTATTTTGACGACCTCTGTGGCGCGTAGGGCAAACGCTTGGCTGCAATGCAGAGGGTTGCGGGTACAATACCCGCTGGGTGCAAATTATTATGTTTAAAAATAAATATTTGTGTCTGGTCTGGGTGTAATATGTATGTATTTACAAAAGAAAAATAAATATAAGTAGTATATCTATTGTCTATTCACCGTAACACAAGCTTAGCAGCTTACCATGGGGCTAGATGGCGCCGTGTGTTAGTCACAGAATTTATTTATTTACTTTTTAGGATCACATGAATGTTGCAGGATCAATTCCTACTTGGGAATCTATTCTGCAACATTCAACATCAAAGCTGAGCAGTCACCAAAGTACTTACTGTTACCCATACCATTACCATGAGCTAATACGTAAATAAGTGCATTGAAACATTAACAGTTTGACCTTGTGCACATAGTGGCCGCTCTGCAGTTGCCTTACAGTAAATTTTTACAATACTACACCTCGATTTTTATGTGTCATGTTCTATGACATTCTATTCATGAAAAAACTAAATTATAAGAAAAACTACCTTCAGCAGAATAGCTTTTTTCGCCTCTGTTTCCTACAGGTCTTTGTTCATAGGTGGGCTAGGAATAAAAAGTGCACCCCAAGTATTTTCTATGTATCTACTCATGGTAGGGTACAGTTTCAATGTTATATATTTTCAATAATCCTACTTATTACTAATATTATAAACGCGAAAGTTTGTATGTAAGTATGTATGTGAGGTTGTTACTCTTTCACACAAAAACTACTGAACCGATTGCGATAAAACTTGGAATATAGGTAGCTGGGGACCTGGCATAACACATAGGCTTCTTTTTATTCCGATATTCCCGCGGGAACGGGACTTACGCGGGTGAAACCGCGGGGCGCAGCTAGTAATATTATAAACGCAAAAGTTTATATGTATGTGACTTTGTTACTATTTAACGCAAAAACAATTGAACCAATTACAATGAAACTTGGAATATAGGTAGCTGGATACCGGGAATAACACATAGGCTAAATTTTATCCCGATAATCCCGCGGGAACGGGCCTTCGCGGGGCGCAGCTAGTGGTTCTATAATTGTTGGTAATTCTGCATTAGTTATTTTACAATGATTATACAACAATTACAAAACTGTTGTTGAATCAGTTAAAATCTTTAAATATGCACTTGGTACTATCCTCAGCCATCTTTGAGTGTAAGTACGACCCATATAATCTGTGATAGTTTTGCAAGTATACTTACTGAATATTGTTTTGATTTTTTTGTTGTATCTTTCAAAGTTTCACTTCCAGCATTGGGGTTGCAATAAGAACTAATTGTTTTTATTCTGTTGTACAACAAATCCAATTTCTTTATAAGAACCTCCTGCCTTTGCTCCAGCTCAGCCATTTTAGGATTAGTAGTCTAAAAGTATAAAGCTAAATTATCCAACTAATTATTACAAATATTTATAAAATTAATGTTTGTAAACATATATGTTTGTAGTTTCTTCTATGGTTTTCGCGATTTTGCATAATAAAACACTTTATTGTCAACCTTGAAAAAGCCAACTGTAAAGTTGGCGAAAGCTCGGTTCAAATAATGAATAAAAATGCGATAAAACCGGATAAATAAAGTGTTTTATATATGTTTGTTATTTTTTCACCTTCACCTAAAACCTACTGAACCAAATGTAGTGAAAATATAAACAGCTCTTATTCTAGAATAACACATTGGAAATTCTTTATCCTCATAAACCTACGGAACATTTGTATTCAACAACATAATTGTATTCTTATTGAACTGTACATTTTATTTTCTGTGGTGTGGGCAAATATGTATATTATGTTTAACTATTATCATGTATATTTTGTAGCAACAAAGAGAAAAAAAATCATTAAATTATTTGGCTCTTTTTAAAGCATTTGTAAAGAATAGATAATATTATATGTACGATCGTACTTTATATTCATAGAAATCTGAGTAAACAAAAAAGAATATGGATATCCATTTAGTAGGTTGTTGTTTTGTTGACTGTACCCAATTATGCAGTCAATGGAAAACATCAACTTTGGTTAGGTATAATGATGTCAGTTAGCACTTCAGCGAGAAATGTTAGATGAGAAAGGTACGACTATAGGATTCTAAAATTTGAAATCAACCTTACTAAGAAACTTCATAACCTGGTTACTAATATTTATATTGAAGGAATCGACTTCTTCATTCGGTGAAATATTTGGGTTTTTCAAATGGTACATGCACTTAGGCAACACAATTTCCTCTTGGTAATTTATTATATTCTTCATGTGATACATTTTAGAAGTTAAAAAAGCGATCATAACAGGGTTACTGAAATATAAACGAATATTATGAAAGGAGTTATTCTAAAATACTTATAATGCGTAAATTAAATCGTGCTGTTTTGAATACCTTACTTATATTTTTAACTTTTTTCGTTTTCTAATTATCTTGAGAATCAGAAAAAGAAATAATACCTAATAAATGAAATGACGTTCAAGTTCGTTTGAGGTTATTTCGTGTTTGACATTGTCTCGCATTTCTTCTTCTTCGTTTATATATGGCTTATTCCATTTGGACATTTACCAGTGTCAAGTATTATTAATTTATGGAAGTTTTTATTTGCATTGCATCGAAACAGTCAAGTCGTCATAGTTAAAGTCAAGTCGAGGGAATCATTGTAAAACGGGGGCCATGTTTTACAACGTTTGTTCATGGAGCCTTCGAGACAACGCTAAAGTCCATGTTTTGCACCGATTTTCACTTTCATTTAAACTTGTACACTTTCACGAAACTAAACTGATTAATATGCCCCCAAAATTAAACAATTTACACGCATTTGAACAAGGTTTAACAAAAATGAAAATTTAGCACCACATCTCCTAACCGCGTTCCCGCGAAAACTCCTCTCGCATTTCCTCTCTGTGGTGTAGTAATGGACTTAGGAAAATAAACAGGACTGATTAGTTGAACATTTTGCCTTACAAAAGACAGAGGCTAATCCGAGCCGAATGAGATAGCAATCGACGATGTAGTGTGTCTCGTTCTTTCATCTTGCCAGCCTACAAAAATTATCATATTTAAAAAAAAACATTAAAAGAGGTTGCAGTTATTGTACGGCCAGATAAAGCACGACCCGATAATGTCAGTTAATTGGACGCCAGGGTCTCGTTTTAACACTTCGTACAAATTGTATGGGATGTAAACAAGACGAATATCCTGGCTTCCATTTAACAGGTCGTATATTATCGGGTCGTGTAATACGTGGTCGTCAAATACATTATTGGCTCCCATTTCCTTTTTAATATTTTAATGGTAACCCATGCCAGTGTCATGGCGGCATCATGGTAGTAAAATATTAGTTTTTTTATAAAATCGCTGCGTTAAATTCTATAAAATGGTGAAAACGTGTTGCGTTTTTACTTGTACAAGTGAATCATATGGTGGTTGCAATATATAATTTCATAGGTAAGCCAAAATATGTTTATTATTGTTTTACAAGAATTTATGGTGACTATGATTTTTGGATTTTTGTATTGAGTTCGGGTAAGTTTTTTTTACTGTAATTTTATTATTTCAGCTTTCCGAAAAATGAACAAATACGACAAAAATGACTCAGCAGTATGGATGTGAAGTAGAAAATTACAAAAAAATCAGTCGTATGCAGTCGTCACTTCGATCTTTCCTGCTTTTACTCCCGTCGATTATTGAAAGCCGATGAATACCAACAATTCCGCTGGTGGTACAAATACTGTTAGATATTTTACTACTTACCTGCTGAACATGAGTGATAATAAGTAATTAGTCAAAAAGTTTTATTTTTGAAATTTCCTCTAGTTTTACATTTGATGAATTTTGAGGAATGTACTATATTAAATTTAACGTAATTGACCGTCATGTCTGTTAAAATTTGATTTCGTCAGTCAGTATGTAGTATGTGTCTTTGTGTGTATGTATTTTCCTTCTTCTTCTGCTGCTGCTTCACACCAAAGAAAATTAATTTAATTTCTTCTTCTTTCTTCGGACCTGTGCCTCTTGCATGACGGGCGAGAGCGCTAATCTTTGCCTCACGGGAACCCGTCGTGATACGGTGATTTTTGATAATACATTTCTTTTTGTAAAATATTTATACTTATTAATCAAAGTGTTCAAAAATTAATAAGCATACTATAACAATTAATAAAACTGTTTTATACCGTGTCCTTTTGTATTATTTTATTAATCCTTAAAGAGCGTCTATTGCTAATGGAAATCTTCAATTTGCCAACAAAGACTGAGACGTAAGTCTCAGTAATATTATAAACGCAAAAGTTTGTATGTATGTCTGTGACTTTGTTACTCAATCACGCAAAAACTACTAAACCAATTGCAATGAAACTTGAATATAGGTAGCTGAAAACCTATAATAACACATAGGCTATCCCGATAATCTCGCGGTAACGGTACTTACGTGGGGGAAACCGCAGGGCGCAGCTAGTAAATAATACAATTGCACTTGCATTATTAAATCTAACATCTGTCACATAAAAAAAATCTTACTGTCCCCCTATTAGAAAATGACACAAGTCCTTTGCTACAACCATCTTGCTCAGCTCGTTTTTATTCTGACAGATTTTCCTCCAGTTATTTATCTTACCTCCATGGGTGTAGTAACTGTAACCACAGACTGTAACTGTAAACCATAGAGTTTTGAGTAAAACATTTCATTCAATGAACAATGATTATGTCGTCGGTCGGTCCAAGTATCGGTCATGTTCTCATTCATCCCTATTGGCGTCAGTCGCACGCATGGCAACCCAAAATATTTATTTTATAATGTTGGTCAAAAATAGATTCCTCTTCATAGACAATCACTATATCCGGTAATACGATCGATTAGAAACTATTTAGATTAGAAGATTCAATATCATTGAAATTTTGCACAGTAATATTTCATTATTCTTAGTTTAACAAATTATGTTTTTACAATGAATATTTATATAAATCAATAACAAGTTTAGAAAATATCAAATATTAGTATGTGTTATGACATCATTTGAAAAAGAAGAAAATGGCCGCCGGTGTGTTCTATCCAATTTTCCATCGAATCGTTTTGATTCCTCTCTAAGATTGATAAAATTGTTGATATATAATTTTCCGAACATCGTTATCATAATCAAACTGTGTATTCTAGTAACTTTACCTAACTTCGATGTAGTAATTTGCGACAAATTACTAAAAACGATATGGCGGACTGCTAATCGACCAATAGGAAGCCAGCATTGAGCGTTTCAAAATTACGAGTACCACTCGTATTTCGCGTCATTACGATTTTGGTGCCTTTTTCTCTCATAAAAATCAATGAGGAATATGGATAATTAGTAAACTCGATGACTTTTAGTGAATTCAGTGAGATCCAGTGCTAAAATTGTGTGTAGTGTTCATTTGTGACGTTGATACACCCGAAGCATCGCAATGACTGCGATCATGATTGCGTTGGATTTAGGATGAACAGAAATACCATCTTTTTGTTTTTGTAAACAAGACTATGTTTGTACGACACACGTGCAGAACGATATACAATTGACAGTTCTCAATGATGTCAGGAAGGGGGGCAAAAAAACGCGGAAGACCCCCGAAATCGGGAAGTTTTGAAAAGAATAGAAAATTCCAATATCATCTATTGAAAAAACCTAAATATTTACAAAACCAAGCAAATGCATCAATTGCAAGCACGCCAACAGCGTCGAGGGCATCATCTCCTCAAGGCAGCGACATCAGTAAACGGAGCGCAAGAAAACTCAGAGGTAGAGGACACAAAAACAAAAGAGGAGGTTTGTCAGGTTCATATTCGAGAAGAGGTTACAATCCGCAGGCAGCTGATTATCATGAGTCTGAATATCATTATGGCTCAGACTTTGGAGATGAAAGTGAAAAATCTGAAGTCGAAGAAGACCGCGCGAGTGAGACCTCTGAAGGGAGCGCCGCTGACGCCGCCGCCAGTGACAGCGATTTCTCTGTTAGCAGTTACAGTACCACCGGAGGCACTCCCAAAAAGATAAACAGTAACACATTACGGCCACCAAGTCCGGACCCACTTTGGTTACAGGAAAGACAGATCCCACCTCTAGAATTACCGTCTTCTTCTGACGACCTGTTAATTCCTCACAGTTTAGTATTCCAAGTGGTAGGAGTGTATGAAGTACTGAGACACTTCAGGCATTTAGTGAGGCTATCTCCTTTTCGCATTGAAGATCTGTGTGCGGCTTTGAGCTGTGAGGATCAGTGCAATTTACTTGTTGAAGTACATATGATGTTACTAAAAGCTTTACTCAGAGAGGAAGATGCTCAACAGACCCATTTTGGTCCCCTGGACCATAAAGACAGCGTGAATATTACTTTATTTCTATTAGATGTAATGACATGGCCGGAAATTCTTAGAATTTATGTGGAAAGTGATAAATCTTTTGATCAGAATGTAGTGAAAATATTGAACTCTTGTGAATATCCGTTTACTTCTGTTGAAGATAGACTTACTGTTCTACAGTTTCTGTGCAATCAATTTTTAATTACAAACCCTGTAAGAGATGACCTGTTGAGTGAAGGTAAGTTTAGTGTTCATTTTAATTGGTATTGCTTGAATCTTAAGTCAGGATTGTTTTTATTTAAAACTTGTTACACCTTTGTCAAAATCTACGTAGTCTCAACATTATTTCTGAAAAATTGGTTTTTGTTCTCTTATTGGTGAAATATTGTGCAACATTTGTATCAGGATCATAAGTAGATAGATAGTAGCTTATGTCTTTTCCCACCCATTATACTATAATTCTTATATTGGTATGGAAAATATGAAAAGTGGGCCACTTGTCAAATGTGTTAACCGCTAACTTCCTTTTATTGTCACATAGTCACTGACCAGACCAGTCGAGAGACCACTAAATTGTATTTAGCGGCAAATTAGTCTAATGTTTTATTTATTTACAAAAATATCTAATAGCAATAGTGGGCTATGAATTTCACATCAAATCACATTTCAACTATAATTTTAATGGTTATATGAATCAATAAAAAAATTAGATTTTCTGTTATAAACTAATGAACTGATAAAAAACTGAAAAAACTATGCTTTTCATACAAAAATAAAATTTACAAAACAGTGACACAGAACTAGACACAGTCTATATAATGTCTAATAGACCACTGGTCGGCAGTTAAAGGTTAATCTAAGTTTTTACATACCATAACATCTCAATAGGCTCTCAATATGTTCAATATTTTGTTATTGTTATAAATAATACTATCCTGTTAAAATGTCATTTTTTTTTTTAAATGATTTTATTTTTTGTAAAAAGCTGTTTGGCTTAATGTCTAAAACAACTCCCTTTCAACTTAAGCTACTGGTATCAAAACACATAATATGTTTTCAGCTCCCATTCACTATGATGATCACTGCCGGGTGTGCCATCGACTTGGTGACCTCTTATGTTGTGAAACTTGCCCTGCTGTATATCACCTAGAGTGTGTAGATCCACCTCTAGTTGATGTACCCACTGAAGACTGGCAATGTGCCCTTTGCAAACTTCACAAAACAACTGGTGTGACAGATTGTTTAACTGACTCTGAAAAGCAAGGTTTACTTTGTCGTCATGAACATTTGGGCTTCGATAGGCATGGCAGAAAGTATTGGTTTATTGCTAGACGGATTTTTATGTAAGTTGTCATTTTAACTGAATTTTATGTTTTAATCTGCTTACACCAATTGCTTAAATGACATTATGAGGAACACTTTTTATGTACATGAGCAATAAAACTTGGTTATTTTGATTTTGTAGTGAAGCGGAAAATAGTGATGTCTGGTACTACACAACATCACAGCAATTTCAAGAATTATTATCAGTATTGGATTCAGCTGAAATGGAAGCACCATTAGTCAGAGAACTTTTGGAAATGAAACAAGAGATCATAAGACAGATGGATATTACAGAACGGCTAACAAATCAGGCTAAAGGCAATAGAAAATCTTACTTAGAGACAGAAAATATAAATATAGTAAAACAAAGGAAATTAAAGGAGGAACAACGACAACAATTAAATATGGGCCTTAAATTGGATGAAGATAAGGTTGACAGTGTATCATCCATTGATGGAGATGGAGAAGTTGTGAATGAGGTTACTGTGGTTACGGAGGACGGTCAGGATGAAGATGCAGAAACACCTGATGAGGAAGACAACAAGAAAACCAAACCAAACAAAACTAAAAATAAAAGGAATGAAGAAGGTTTGTTACTTATAATATTTAAATAAATTTAAATTTTAATACTTTTTCTTTAAATTAATGCATTTATTCATTTCCAGTGCCGGAGAGACTAACAAGACTAAAATCCAACCAGATATCAAATGGAACTTATCTCTTCAAATTGGGAAATGAAAATAATTATAAAAATTATGTAAATCAATATAGTTGTAATCCTCTGGCGTTGAATAAGCCACAGAGAAATGAAGAAAGGGACAAAAAACGATACATGTCACATAAATTCTCATTGTCGTCCACTCAGGAGTTCAAGTGGGTGGGACTACTTAATAGTAAGTTTTATTGTTTTTATTTTATAAAGAGTAGAACATACATACTGGGAACTGAGAGCATACTGGGGAACAACAATTTTTGTAACAAGTTTATCTGCACCAAGTCACCAAACAGGCTGCGGGGTTACTTTTGTTTACGTAAATTGTATGTTCTGACGGATGGTGCCTTAAAAATTGTCGGAAAATGACAGTTTTTTTTTGGAAGACTTTTTTTTGTTCTTTCGTAGAATGAAAGCAGAGACCCTGGCTTGGCCACTTTTATCTTTGCAGGTACGCTCCTGGAGTGCTTCCCAGTATAACTGTTTAGATTTTATTATAATATATAAGAATTATCAGTTATTTACTTCTACTATTTCTCATATTTTAGCTACAAAGCCGCTGCTGGTCGGAACATTACGACAGACACTTTTGCAACTAGAAACCAACATAGTATTACAGTTTATGCATCCTAATTGGTCATTATTGAGAAAACCTTGGGTTCTGGCAGTCCAAATGTGCCAAGTTCCAAGAGATTTCTCAAGAGCTCTATGTGTTTTACAAGTATGTATCTATAGATCTAAGTATTTGTAAAGGCAGGCATTGGCCAAAGCCCCACCAGATTATATTTCAATTTCACAAAATAGTTTAATATAATAATCACTGTTTTCCCTTAGGCTTGTATAAAAAGTGTTGCCTGGGTTCCTGCCTGGCATGAACAGTTAGGGCATGTAAAACTGATCAGAACAACAGCTGCTGAGCGGGAGGAACGGAAAAAACTTGACAAAAGAGAGAAGAAAGAGAGGGATGAAGAAGAAGAACGGTATAGAACAGCATTCAATTTTGTCAAATACTCACTAGGGCTGCGACATCAGGTAAAATAGTTGTAGAATACAGTTTTCAAGTAATGTTTTAACATCTAATTTTAAGTATCACAATTGTTACCTTGCTTCACTGCTGTTGATTAATTGATATTAATTAGGTTTATTTCTCAATTCAAGTCTATTGAAAGTGATATATTTATATACAGATTGTATTTCTAATACACCATTTATTATTAATTAATATTGTGATTGATGAATTTTTGGCTCTTAATCATCAACAAGTTTATTTATTTATAGATATGGAAACAAAAAGGCGAAGAATACAGAGTTCACGGTCAATGGGGCTGGCTTTGGAACTCATCTACTAGGAAATATAAAAAGCTGTATACTAGTCCGAAACCAAGCTTATGCAATGGTCCATCTAAGATAGCTGTTAGAGTAAGAGAAGGAAACATTATAAAACTATTAGCTGTTGAACCTAAGACTTATGAGTATTTGACTTCAAATGATGTAACTAATACAGAAGTTATGGATAAATGTAAGTAATATGTCTCTTTTTTAATATTTAGCTTCATCTTGAATGTTTGTCATACATAATCATATTTAATTAATAGAATTTTAATACATTTAGCTAAAAACATCGAATGTTTTCTTAAATTACTTATTATTTATTTATTTTATAGTTATTTTATTATTTTCACAAGAGTATATTTTTTTAGTACCAGTTACTATGAGGAATCTTAAAGTAGAAAAAGATGATGAAGATTTCGAAGAAATAGATGTTGAAAAGGCATTGAGTTCATCAACTAGAAGATACTATCCTAAGATTGCTAGAAAATCCAAGCTAGATGAGTTCTTAGCGAGGAGGACGTATCTAAAGTTCATGGAGGAAAAGAAATTGGCAAATCTACTTGTAGACATCAAAAAAGAAGATTCTGATACAAAAAGTGAAGATGATAAAAACATTGATGTTGAAAATGATGAGCCTGAAACTGATCTGTCATCTATATGTGCACCAACTGTCGAACCTCAGAAACCCAACAGTCACTCTAAAGAAGCTGACATTTTAAGAGAGAAATACCAAAAATTAGCAGACTTGACCAAACATTACAAATGTTATGCACAGGGATGCAAACAATTAGACACATCAACATTACTTGAAGAATCACAGGTTAAAGTAAATTGTTTCTCACCAACTTGCATTATGAAAGGGAATATATTAAATGAGCTGGTTTCATTATTAAAAAGTGGTATAAATTCTTCTGCTACACAAAGCAATTCTAAAATGTCGATACTAGAACAATATTTATTGGGTAAAAATTCTGTAAATACAAACTCAAATGAAAAAATACTTTCTGACTTATTATCGGCTGTAGCTTGTGCGCAGGAGTGTGACAATAAAATTGCCGAAAATTGCGTCAAAAGGAAATCCAGTGATAGTGATTTAGGATTGAAAACTGAAAAAATTGAAATAGATGAAGAACTTCTTAAGACCGAGAGTACCCTTGAAGAATCTGCAGTTCCCGCTGTCGGCAATGAAATGGATATCGATATCACATGTGAAAGCAATGATGACAATGAAGTTGAAATTGGTCCACTGAAGGAACTAACTGATAGCGATCAACAAGATCAACCAACAGTAGACGCTGACAAGTCAAGACCGTCTATACCAAAGTTAAAAATCTCAAAAGGAAAATCAAGAAGTTCAAACTCTGGCAAGAATGACGTCAAAGACACATACAAAGTAACTGTAAAAACGGAAGATGAGAAGGCAAAATACCGTGCAACTGTTAACAGGCGGTTCGGTCTTCTTAAGTCAATTAAACGTGAAGATAAACAAATTAAAGAAGAGAAAATAAATGGTTTGATCAGGGTGTACTCGACGGAGAGCCCTTGTGGGAAAGTATATTTAAAAAGAGTTCAGACTTCAGCTGTAGAAAAGAAAAAGAAGAGAACACCTGTAAAATATCCACTCTGTTCCACATTCCATACTAGAAGTAGAGCTAAAACCATTATGGCGTTACCTTCTCATGAACTGAAAAAAATATCCAGGCAAGGTGGTCACAGTCATGTCTGTGGTTTCAGTCATAGCGCGAAGCCAAATCAGGCTGTCTGGCCTTACCCTTGCGCTAGACCACAATTCAAAACATGTTGGTTATATCGTACAGTCAACCTCCAATGGTTGGCGAGTGCTGCCTTGCAGTTGCGTATTATGTGGGCATGCTTGAGATGGGACGACATGGCGGCCAAAGCGGCCACTGCAGACGGCAAGCATCAATTGACGACGGATACTGAAATAGTATCACTAGAATTGTTAAAACATCGACATATTGGGCAGTTTTCGGAACGCACGCAATATTTGCGTCGTCGCGTTGTCATTCCTCTGGAACTCCCAAAAACTGTGCGGGAGGTGACTTCGATACGTAGCGGTCTCAGAAAAAGGAAACGTGCAGAGTCGCCTCAAAATACGGAACCTCAGGTAACAATTTACTGAAAAATGAACCAAAATTATGTTTTTCGGCAAAACACCTAATTTCATTATGTTTTAATGTTGCTATATTTTTTTTGTTTATAATTTTTCTAGGTTTCGGAAGAGTGGGTCGATGAAGATAAATTAGAATTATGGGAAGTTCGTCAATATGGTGAGCGAACAGAACGCGCTACTCCTGTGACTCGCACATCAACTGGCAAGTTGCCGCAACGTAACACGCAGCCACCACCCAATGCAGCAGATATCAAAGACAAAATGGAACAACAATTGCGTGAACAACGGGCAGCCCATCAACAGAAACGAGCATTAGAAATGTCACAAGGTAAACACATTCGTTTATTTCTTAACTTAAAAGTAAAAACGATATATTTCTGATTGCTTTGTGTTCCGTCTGTTTGTCAATGGTTGTGTTTATTTTTCTAAATTAGTAATTTTTCTTTTTATAACTCATCTGTATATTTGTTAACTTTGCAGATAAAACAAAAACACCTAATCAAAATTCTGGGAAGAGTACTTTAACTTCGTTGCTAACATCAAACACTTCAACACCCTCGGGCCAAAAGACAGTCATCGGTGCCAGAAGGATTATTATGACTAAAGGCGCGGATGGATCGACGAGAGTTATCAGTCAACCCGTTGCGGGAACGCCAAAATCTGTACAAAATGAAAGCAACACGCCAACCAAATCAACGGCCAACTCACACAAAGAAGGCCCCCAAAAAGTTCAAATACTTCGCACACCAGATGGAAAAATATCTGTGAGAGGACTGCTCCCTGGTCAACAGTTGGTTCAAATGCCTGATGGTAAACTGCACATTATGATGGCTGGACAACAAGGCGTGACGGGACAACTCGTGTCCGCTTCGCCTGCGAAATCGGAAGTAGGGCAAACAGAAACCTGTATCAAAAACGCAGAGGAGAATAAAACACCACAGCGAGCCGTGTCCCAACCTCAACAGATCCTTATCCAGGGCAACAGACAGATAGTCGTGCAGCCCTCGCAGCAGATGGTAATGCAAGCGCCGCAGCAGGTCGTCGTACAGAGTCCTGCCACTCAGCAAGTAGTGGTACAAGCGGGGGCCAGACCCGCGCTACAACCGAGACTCCAGACCCTGCTCGTACAAGGCCAGCTAGTCCAACGGCCGCCGACTCCCATCGCGGCCCCTCCGCGCCCCGCGCCGCCGCGCCCGCGCCCCGCCACCACACAACAGATCGTCGTCAACAACCCAGCGTTAGTGCAACAGATCGCCGCTGGAAAGATTCAGCTGGCAACAGTGAACGGGCAGCAGGTGCTGATCCGACCGACGGGCAACAACCAGGCTCAGATCGTAGCGCACATCGGGCAGGGCCCGGGAGGCACCATGGGCGTGGTGACGTCGCAGCCCGCCCCCGCCCCCGCCACACCCGCGCCCGCGCCGCCGCCTCCTCCGCCGCAACCGGTCGCCGTGCAACCACAACTTACTGAAGATGAAATAGTCGAGAAAAAACTCCTTGTCGGACAGCCACCTGGCACTGTTATCAAGACTGTTACAGCACAGGTAACTATTTACGAATGAAAATGGTATTAGATTATTAGAAACTGTAGCCTATGTCAGTTTTATCATATATTTTATTTCCCAGGTAATGCAGACTAGCAGCGGTCCCAGTATTGTGCTACAAGGCCTGCATGGATATTCCCTAACCCCACAACAGTTGGCTCTTGTTCAGCATCAAGTGAAACAACAACTATTGAAAGGTGAGTTTTAGTCCTGGATTAGTGTCACAATATTTTATCCAATTTTGTCGAAAATTCCACGCATTATTTGAGAAAAGTTGTAAAAGACCTGGACCTCAACGAGGGGGACTCATGGCATATGTGTGTGCCTCAGTTTCGTACTTATAGTCGACTGTTAAAGTAAGGCTCTAACTAGAGAGATAGACTGCTTTTCAGCTGCAAATTCTGTCGTCTGTCTAGTCTAGAAGATCTGATTCTTGTACGCATTTTTACGTAAAAATACTCGTCCTGAAAGAGCGGTATTGGTCTAGGGGCTGATATACTCCGACTTTCTTTCCGGTTTCGAATTCCGGCTCACCGCGCCTTATGTCATTTTCTTTAAGAAAATTCAAGTGCGCTATTCACATCGCTCTTACGCTTAAGGAAAACATCGTGAGAAAACCCACGACTTGAAGTCACGCAAAAAGGTCCAGTTGTAGGGTTACGACACGCAGTTAAAACTTAAACAGCCGGTTGCACCATAATTTACGATTTTACGAAATAGTAAAAAGTAACGCATAAAGTACACGCATAGCGTAAAACGTTGTTGTTCCACGCATTGGTGATACGTTTTGCTTTTACATTATACTGTTACTTTTGCTAATCCCTCCTCATATCGTAAAATTATAAGATTTTGCCATTGACAGTTTGTTCGTATTTGTTTGGTAAGAGGTTAGAAAATGCTTTTTAAAGATTAAATATTATTATTTGTAAATAATGAAGGTACTAAGTACATACTTAGAAAGAATAAAAGACTATACCGATAGGAATTAATTTCACGGATACTTTAACTGTTTTTTTTTTTGGTGCAACATACATGTACGAATTCGTGATATTAATAGAATTGGAACCGTAATACGTTAAAATGAATCGTAAATGAACATCAATTTTGGTGCAACCGACAGTAAGACTTTCGTCCTCTTTGTTTGCAGCTCAAGAGTCGACAGGCAAACAGAGTATGTTAGGCCCTCGGAAGATGTACCTGGCGGTGCAGCCGCCGGGCGGCATGGCGGCCGCGCCGGCCGGCCCGCCGCCTCTCGCGCCGGTCGTGCCGCACTCGCTACACACCATACAACCGCTGCAAACATTGACCCTACCTGCGCCACAGGTAATTTACTACTTCTAAGAACATTTGTGATGTGATGATCTACAATGCACTGTGAGCCCTTTCAAAGTAACAAAATGTAAACTTGTTGCATTTAAAACTCCTACCGATTCTTCCTTATTTAAACTTGTATAACTTTTTTTACCTGCACAATTTAACTCCACATTTTGATGTGTCATAGTTCTGTAAATACAATTGTCATTTTCTTAATTTCCTTAAAAAAAACAATTTTATATCTCTTAGATGATTTAGGATTCAGATTTAAAAGTATAATATGTGAGTAATATGTTAGGCACAAAGTTGGAATGTAAATTCGTAAGTATATCTATCTAAAACACAATCGTTGCAACTTTAAACCCGTCAAAGCTCATGTGTTGTATATTTTCTTTGAGTTGTAAAGGTAGCACTTGGGATCAGTCTAATCATTATTTCAAATCAGTACAGTTCAGTATACATTCTATACTTGTATGTAGGTATGTATATGGCCTATTTCGAATGCCTCCATATTATTGAAAATGTATTTTCCAATTGCAAGGGGGCATAATAACCGTGAATTTGCATTGTTGTGCAACTTTTTTAACATTTTTTTTTCAATACTATTTTACTAGTAAATATGTCATTTTCTTGTGAACTCGTAAACGGTTTTCGGAAGAATACCACCAGCATGTTTAAGAAACATAATTGAAATACCACATGCTTTACATCCAATGGCTTCCAGCTTCCATTAAGGTTTGATTCATAGCCCCGTAGGCTGTCTCTATTCACGCGGACATGCGTTGGCGCGCTACGCTAGCGTTCCGTTGTTATATAGGAACATTCGTGCATCGCTGGCAAGTGGCAGTTCCCTACCCACTGTCTTCGTGGCCGGTCGGTCGGGTGGCCTGCACACTTGCTAGCTATGCGCGAGGCTCCACTGAAGGACCATGCTGAACTTACAACCTATGCACTCTAGCAAAGTCTCTGTCCGCGTGAAAGGAAAATGTAGCCCAAATTATTATATCAAACCATACCTTAAGAAACAATAGCAAAGCTGATTGAAGTATATTATGCATTGTACAAGGGTACATTATTATAACAAGGAACTCAAATGTTGACAAATTTAATAATCAGCCTTAGATATTTAATCGTGAACCTCGATCGACGCGTTCCCAAATGCCATCTTCTAACGCTATCTCTAACATCTTGCTTATGTAAACAAAAAATATATACAGATTCATATTTCTAATGCTAGTTATTAATTTAACTTGATTCAATCGAATGCCTTATGTTGTAAATTCATATCTACAACAGAAAGCATTTATGTTGTATCTATCGATCAATTATGTATTTGTACATAAAGACTGGACGATTTGGACATAAGAATGATCAGCAATAATAAATTTAACTTTGTCAAATCAATACACCAAAAAATAATGTAAATTATTTAGTTATTAGTATTTATTCATAAAATTAGTATTTATCGACATATCTCAAATAGTTGAATTAGCAAAATTTAGTTAAGGCGATCTGTTACATTTTTTTCTTTTCTAGAATGTCCAAAAATATTGTGCCAGATAAGTTTAAGTGATAGTAGATAATTCCTATCTGTAATATAACAACTTTAAATAAACTGGCATTCAATTCGACTATTAGATATTAGATTTATCTTAAAAAATATGTTACAATAAAAATACAGATGTGTTTGTTATAATTTATTATGGTTTATTATATTTTAGAACTGTTTAATGCATTTTGTTGTCAAAAGAAATATTGGTTCCACATGTATGAGCGGAATTCTACTCTATTATTATGTTTAAACAATACAAATTATAATGAATTAAACTTAACTAGTCATTACATATTCCTAAGTTAAACATTTTGAAGTGATGTGATTAAAATAGTGTAGTCAGTAGACTTAAATAGTAAACAGTAAGTATAGAATCTTTATAAAGATTTTCGTATTTTCAATTACAATACAGTACAGACTGCATATTCAAATTAAATTGCTCATACACCACCTTTCTATGTATTACATATTTTTAAGCTAAAGTATTACCACTGAAAACATTATTAATTTATTCCAGAATATGCAAAATAAATTGTTTAAATGTAAATTGACTTTTATTTAGAAAGTCCCGTTTTTATTTGTATAATTTTATTTTTTCTTATAATTTTCTTAAAAGCGTTTTGTGGGGGTGTATGGGCAATGTAATATTGTAATTAATCTGTTTTAAAATAGGTTATGTAAGATAATCATTGTAAATGAACCACAATTGTACAAAACATATATTATTATTGCTGGTTGTTCAACAATACGACTGATATATTCCCACAAATCGATTATATAATATGTATTTATTTTTGTTTCTTTCATATATATTTTCTGTTTTTATATGTTTTTTTCATTAGGGTTCGGTTTAAGTGATCAGATCAATTGATAAAATTCATTAATCCATGGTTTGCTCGATTTTATTTATTTGTAGGGTGTTAATGAAGACGAAAAATGTAAACAGCAGCCATTATTGAACGGCGAAGACAAGGTAGCCGAGGCGGCGAGCCACAAAGAAGCTATACCCTCGAAACTAGACGATATAAAAGAGAACAATACTAAAACAGATATAGTGAATGCCGGTCCGGATGCCCTGAGTATGGGTAACAAATTCGTTCTAACGCCCGACTACATTCAACAAAGTAAGTATTCAATACTAAAACAATGAACAGCTTAAAACTTACAAATCTCTACTTGACTCGCTTCGTTTTCCTATTTATATCGATTTATCGAACAACCAATCTGAACTCCACAGCGATCAAGAGCGCTCTAAAACAAGAGAATCTGAATCCTGAAATCGAAGAGAAGCTACTGCAGCTGCAACGATATCAGGAGAAAAGGATGAAGCCAGAGGGGGGAATAGTGGAGCGGGAGCCTCGCGCGGTGGTGGTGACCGCCGCGTCGCCTTCCCCGCCGCCGCGCCGCCGGGCGGTCTCCTCGCGACATGACGACGACGAGGAATGGGTAGACGCGAGCCCGAGGAAACGGCAACGCGGCGGCATACGCCCGCCTTCCCCTCCCACCCCCGCGCCCCCTCCGATCGAGTCGCCCCCGGCCCCGGTAACCCGCCACGCCCCTCCCCCGCCGGCGCCCGTCGCCGCCTCCACCCCCGCCTCCACTCCCCCCGCACCTCACACAGCCATCGACGAGAGAAGACGAGCCGCCTCCAACCATTCCCGGCTACAGATGCTGCTCTTCAAACACAAGGAAATGCTAAAGAAAGATATCATCAAGAAACGTGGCCTCCTAGAGAAAGAACTGGGTGTCGAAATTCAGGTTTGATACTGTTTAAATTATTGACTTTATTCCCAATTTCCGCCTGGTGTGGCACTCGTCACCTGCAGATAATACGTGCAAAGTGACCCCTAAATACATAAGGTTTGTTTTTCCATCTTATCCGAACGATTTTCCCAGAGAATCTAGGTTCGATAGTCCCCCAGATCCCATAGTCGCTGTTTACTACAGCCATGGGAAGAGTTGGGATAGACCTATCAGATGGAATTTTGACTAGTCGTTTTCGTATACCGACCTATACCTTCACGTAGCGTGTTCTTAATCTGAAAGCATTATGTTACGTATATATTTAACAATTTCAGAAGGAGCTATCGGCCGAGCTCGCGCTGCGCACGCGCGCCGAGCGGACCAAGCAGGAGGAGGTGCGCGGCGCGGGCGGCAAGCGACGCAGCGTGGCCGCCGCGGCCACTCCGCGTTCCAACAAGAAGAGTGTCAAAAAGGAGAAACTTTTGTGTATTTGCCGCACGCCTTATGACTGTACTAAGTAAGTGAAACAACTTTAAACTTACGTAAATTTAGGTGATTTCGAATTGATTGGATGTTCTTCGTAAACACAAATTTTGATTTTCGGTTATGGGAAACAAATAAATAAATATTGCATGACGTTACACACTGCATAATGTAGCCCTCAACTCAGCACTTGGCTTTTATTATGGTTCCTACGGATAGCTTACATATTTTTATAAAACACCCAGACTTGTAAAAAAAATACTTGCACCCGGCGGGAATCGAATACGTAACCTTCTGCATGTTTTGGTCAAAATTTGTTTAACCTGAATTTTTTGCTTTTTACAGGTTTTATGTTGGTTGTGAACACTGCAGCAATTGGTTCCACGGCGACTGCGTCGGTGTGACGGAAGAGATGAGTAAAACCATGGAGGAATACATATGCACTGACTGCCGACATGCAGCCGAGACTCAGGAGCTGTACTGTTTGTGTCGTCAACCTTATGATAATTCACAGTATGTATCACTAACCTTAATAAGTGCCTGTGACCACAACCTATTACTAAATACGATCTAAGTAGCAACTACCTACCTAAATAACAACTTTTCAATCACACCCATTCAATAGATTGTAATGAAATAGTTCCAGATTCGCCATAAATCTGTACCTTGTATTTTAAAGTAAGCAATTTACTTGAGTGAGCTTTTCTCTTACTGAAGGTATAGATACCTCATCGAGACTAATTTGAGACTATCTTTTAAAAAAAAAAGAATAACTAAAATTGGTTTATAAATGGAGATGATTACTGACAGGCCACTGGCCTGTTAGATTTGCAGCTATTTTGCATTGCAAACAAAAAGTTATTCACTGACAATATTGTTTATACCCTGGTAAAGGATGGTGGATAGTGATAAGTCGCGGCTGAAACCTTCACCAAGTCATTGCTCTTCAGCAATGTGATGCATGTGGGTACAACTTGGACATAATATCATATAAATGACAGAAACACGTTGTAAATAGGTTTTCTATTTAAAAAAGGGAAGCATCTTAGACTGTCGACCATGAGGTCGACAATCTCAACTGAACTCAACTTGAGATAGGTGAAATGCTTTGCAAACGTTAAAAAACAAATTACGTAATTTTTTTTCAGGTTTTATATCTGCTGCGATCGCTGTCAGGACTGGTTCCATGGCAGATGTGTTGGGATTCTCCAGTCTGAGGCAGACAATATTGATGAATACACTTGCCCCAATTGTCAAAAGAATAGTTCATACAACTATGCGAATATGAAAGAACTTTCCAACAAAGACCTGGAAAACTTGAAGAGGCTTGTCAAACAAATTCAACTACATAAAAATGCTTGGCCTTTCATGGAACCTGTCGATCCTAGAGAGGCTCCTACGTATTATAAAATTATTAAGGAGCCAATGGGTATGTACTATGTATTTTTATTAAATGTGTAGTGTAGAAGCTAAAAAAAATACAAATGTTTAAGGGAGGCTCCCAGGCAACAAACGTGCTTTTTGCCGGTTTTTTTTTTGCAATAGCTATTTTAATGACGTGAAAAATGTCGAGAGTATAATTAAGTAAGCATTACTGAGGGTCCTTAATTTTACTTTTTTTTATGACATGTGGATTGATAGCATTGGTAGTTATTACTTATAGCTTTTTGGGATTTTTAGTCTATTTTAGTAACACAAACTGCAGTTTGAGTTGCAACCCAACTTCTCTATTTCTTAAATGAAATGCATTGTCGTTATTCTATACTATAAATGGGTAACATTATAGTAATTTGTAGGTATGTGTATTAGGGGTAAACCGAAACTACTAGACCTATTTCAAAAATGATTACTCCTATACATATAAAGCTAAATTTCTTTTGGTCCCGATATTTCCATGGGATCAGTGTACCCAATCATAAACAAAATTGTATTACGTAATTCTAATTTATTGTTTTCAGATCTACAAACAGTCGAAAGGAAAGTGAATGATCAGACATATAGTACATTAAGTGAATTTATTGGTGATATGACTAAAATATTTGACAATTGCCGTTATTTCAATCCTAAGGACTCTGAGTTCTACAGATGTGCAGAGGGACTAGAAGCGTTTTTCGCACAAAAAATTAAATATTTCCGTGAAAAATTGATGGAAGCTACACCATGATAGTGATAGTGTACAAAAAGTGAACATCCTTTATTAAAATGGTTAATGATATATAAAAACATTTTGAATTGTTCAGTATGATGATCTGTCTGTAAATTGTAAAGTATGTGATGAATTTACAAAGAATATTTAATTTATATTATGTTCTCTTCCTATGTTATTCTTAGGTACATATAGAATATAGGTCAGTTATGGTTTAAGTTTAAGAATATTGTAGTATTTATTGTATATGTGCGTCTTAAAATGTAACCATAAAAACTGACGATTTTGGTTAATTGAAAGAATTATTATTAAGTACATGTACACATTTTGTGAAAAAATAATACTTATGTTAGCTAATGTTAATTAGCAACCTTAGTTTATATTAATAAAGTAGTCTCATAAGTAAACTTTATTGAATGTAAGAAATAAATTTTTAATAACAAGCATCTCATTCATGCGTTTTTACTTATACAATATATTTATCATATAAAAAGGGTACTTCTCAACTTTCTTCTTGGCAATCTTTTGACGACTGGCCGCCTGCCTGACATCGACCCTCTTATGGACCAAGAAGTTTATACGCCATCGCGCGGGAAACGCTCGAGGTTTGCTAGTAAGGTTGACTTGCACGGCTATACTTAGCCAGGGCCAACTAAATAACTAACGTACTAACTTTTGTGATTGATTGTGCACTGATATTTGTGTTAGTGCAAGACCAATCACAAGACTTTGCTCTGGGCTAGCTCACTAGCCCGAGGCTAAGTAAAAGCAGCACAAGTCAACCTAAGTCGCCTTTTGCTACATCCACGGGAAGAGATGAAGTAACTCTATTCTATGCCGAGGCTACACGGCGAACCCCATTTAATAAAGAGTGGTTGAATGAAAGCTACCCGATTAATAAAGGGAGCATTAAAAAATTGATTCTGTACACAACTTATTGTGGAAGAAAATTCGAAAAATGTAGTCTAGTTAAAAATTTAGTTCCAATTCCGTCTAAGCTTTTTAGGCCTAGTTTAAAATTCTCACTAGTTTCAGTGGATATCTGTTTCATAGAACTACTGTGATTTTTTATTTTTACTAGTTCCACGGCCAAATGCAATGGACCGAATATATTCAGTAATTCCACGATACTAAAACAAAAAATCAATTAATTTAAAAACACGATATACCTAGAACAAAAAGTCTGATTCTATTCATTCAGAAACGTAACTTTTTCCTAGAACTGTGGAAAGAATATAGGTATATATCGGCACAAAATAGCATAAGGATAAGGTACTTACCAAATAGCTACTAAATATTGCAGTGTAAAAATAACAGGATCTTGAGATTCGTGACTTCGAAACCCAAAATATGGTCTAGATGTCACTTTGCTTGCTGTTGCTCTTGCAGTTTTTAGGTTTTCGTAGTCAACAAGAAACCCTTATAGTTTCGTCATGTCCGTCCGTCCGCAGCTTTGCTCAGAGACGATAAGATTATACATAATCAAAAACGTCAAAAAAGTAATACATTAAACTATATAACCCTTTTTTAGGGTAAGTACCCCAGAGATATGTAAAATAGACTCATTGGGGTAACCCCCCACATGTAACATGGGGTTTGATTTTTTCTTTATTGCTTACCCCATCGTGTGGGGTATCGTTAGATAGCTCTTTGTAATCGATGTGAGTTTCCAAAAACAATTTTTCATTATAAGGTTCCGTTTTCGAAATATTGAGCTTTAAAGTGTTTTAGAGTTTTAGTTTTTAGAGGTATACCCACCCCCCTCTAACAGCCAAACGTTTATTCTTGGATACGTTTTATGTAACTATTCACAATTGTAGTAAATATAATGAAGTTTAAAGGAAAATAATCACAGCTGAGCTGTCTTTTCAAATTTACGAGTACTTGTACTCGTATTGTATTGTATTAAAAGAAATAAAAAAGCAAAATTTCGAACAAATTCCGTTGTTAAGTGTTAGTTAGACTTTTCCAGATTGTAATCTCTGATATATTTGAAACTACGAAACCCTACACTGCGCGTGGCCGAACAAGGCACGCACTTGCCCAATTTTTCTCCTAACATCAGCCTGACATAGGAAAACATCAACTATGTTAAATTAGGACAACGCCTAAAAACCATTTATTAACTTTTTGCACATGCCCGTTAATGTCTAAGTATTTCAGAACTTTGTATACAGCGCCACCTTGCCTCAAACTAAGCAATTAGGCTTGTGTTATGTATGTATGACCACTGGCCACCACAACAACAGCCCTAGACATTCACGGGGGATGTGCGTAAAGTTATAAATAGCGTTGAGTGATGGATGATAGTCTTCGCTTTTGCATATTAATAATAGGTCTTCTTTTGTAGGAAAAGTATCTACTAGCAAAGACCCTAATAATTTATCTATGCTACTAGGCACTTTTTTCTCCCTTAGATCTATTTGGTGGCCGTACGATTAAGAATAACTCGTTTAATGTAAAATAATATCGGCGAACGACCGAGAAATAATTTTGATAAAGGTGAGATTCGTGACTCAGGCACCACTCTCTGAATATGGTTGGTATTATACTCCTGAGTCCTGCCTTATGTTTGACACGAATGTGATGAAAGTCTTCGCGAAAATCATTCTCCGCAAAGTAGTAGCACGTAGTAAGTACTTAGCGATTTTTTTAACTACCTAGTTATGAATTTTGCTTGTCTTGAATGGGGCACATTTCTCCCACTATAGGTATAGTTCAATCTCAGGAAAGATGTAAATTGGATGCTTACCTAGGTACTACTAGTAGTTACTTATATATTAATAAGGTACATGTTTTCCTGGGTACATTCATGTAAGGCCCACTTGCGCTGCTCTAATTAGCCCCGGGCTAGTCCAGTACTAACTTTAGAGTTTGAAGAAGACAAGATTTGTAAAGTTAGCACTGTGCTAACTCACTAGCCCGGGGCTAAGTATAGCAGTGCAAGTGGGCCTAGGTGATGTTACATTAGTTTCATTTAAACAGAAAGTATCTAAATCGACCCAGCAATTGGTATTAACTAAATACAAGAAATCACAATCACTACAAACCTTTAGCAAAACTTAATTAAAAACAATAGACTTTGAATATTAGAATTCAAAATATGTATATTAATATACGCGACGAATTGACGATCCTCCTTTTTTTTGAAGTCGGTTGAAAAGCTTCATGCTGCAACTATATTTAGATAATTGCAATTGGCAGCATTGAGATTTAGTCAAATGCAAATGTCTACTAACGTTTAGCTATATATGCACTACACACAGTTATAGCCAAATGCAATTGGCTTTACCTGGGATTTGGCTAAATTGAAAATGGCTACACTACACCTAGATTAGCTATATGCTGCACTGCACATAGATTTAGCCAAATGCAATTGGCTATACCTAGATTTGTCCACAATGCAAATGGCTACACTACACCTAGATTTAACTACAACCTCTTTGGCGCGTCGGGCGAACGCTTGGCTGCAATACAGAAGGTTGCGGGTTCGATTCCCACTGGGTGCAAATATTTATGCTTAAAAATAAATATTTGTATTTGGTCTGGGTGTATTTCTATGTATAATAATAATAAATAATAATAATAAATAAATCCTGTGACGAACACACAGCGCCATCTAGCCCCGTGGTAAGCTGCTAAGCTTGTGTTACGGTGACTAGACAACGGATATACTACTTATATTTATTTTTCTTTTGTAAATACATACATATTATACATAGAAATACGCCCAGACTAGATATACAAAAGAAAAATAAATATAAGTAGTATATCCGTTGTCTAGTCACCGCAACACAAGCATAGCAGCTTACCATGGGGCTAGATGTGTCTGTGTTTTGGTCACAGAATTTATTATTTATTTATTTAGCTATATGCTGCACTGCACATAGATTTAGCCCAATGCAATTGGCTATATCTAGATTTGTCCACAATGCAAATGGCTACACTACACCTAGATTTAGCTATATGCTGCACTGCACATAGATTTAGCTATATGCTGCACTGCACATAGATTTAGCCCAATGCAATTGGCTATACCTAGATTTGGCCAAAATGCAAATGGCTACACTACACCTAGATTTAGCTATATACTGCACTGCACCTATTTAGCCCAATGCAATTGGCTATACCTAGATTTGGCCAAAATGCAAATGGCTATACTACACTTACGTTTAGCTATATGCTGCACTGCACATAGATTTAGCCAAATGCAATTGGCTATACCTAGATTTGGCCAACATGTAAATGACTACATTACACCTATATTTAGCTATATGCAAATGTCTGCACCCAGGCTAAACTGAGCTTTTAACTGTAACAGTGATATAAACACAATGTAACAATCAGAATTTTATTTTTAATTCAAATCATGACAAAATCTTTGCAATGTGTAAAAAATACACTTGAAATACAAGCAGTAAATCATTAATTAAGCTATTAATGTACATTCATTATATTAATGCACTTTATTCTACCACATTCTTTAAGTCAAGTTGTTAGTCATCAAAGTTCTGTGATAGCAGAAAATTAGCTGCTAGATTTTCATTCTTCTCACAAGCAAAGTAAGCTTGAATGACCATATGTTCGGGGAAGCCAAGAGCTTTTAATCTTTCAATAGCTTCTTTGTCTTGAGGTGATACTTGAATAACATTTTGGGGTTGTGCTGGAGGCTGTTGGAGGTCGGCAGCAGCTTCAAGAGCAACTGGTGCTGCAGCAGCTGCCCCTCCAGATGATGGATTCACCGGTTCATTTAACATTCTAACAAAAGCTTGTTGATGTTGGCTGATAGCTTGCAATAATGCAGGGTTAGTCTGGCCAATTTGTTGTAAAACAGCATTTAACAAGTTGGGGTTTTGTTGTATTACGGCTCGCATTTGCTGAAATTGGGGCTGATCACGGAGGAACGCAAGCGGATCCTCATCGGAGCCTTCCTCGACTTCTTGTTCTTGAAGTAGTTCTTCAGGGATACCAGTTATAAGGTATTCTACTGCCCGTTCTCTGTTATTAAATGAAGCTCGAAGTGCTTGTTCCACTTGTTGTCGGTTGTAGCCCATGTCCATGATACTCTGAACGGTTGATTCGAAGTCTAGATCGACGGGCACGTCGAGTGGCTCGGCAGCGGCGACTGTCCGCTCTGGCTCCACAGAGGCCGGCGGTCTTACGGGCTCTTCAGCCGGAGTCTTTCCCTTAGCGTCCCCGCTCTCGGTCGAAGCGCTTTCACCACTTTCCGGAGCCGATGTTGACGGAGGCACATTCTCTGCTGTTTTAGGTTTAGTCACCATAATAACGATAAATTTCTTCTCATCTATATTATAGGTACTTAACTTATTATCATCCAGAAGAATTTTCCCAGCGTAAATAAGTCTCTGATTGTCAGCGGCATATTCTTTCCCTTTCTCGACTTCGATTTTGAGTTTCAAAGCTTTGACTGTTTCCTCGGGATTAATTTCTATTTGAAATGATAATTGTTGCAAAGTTTTTAACGTTACCAACATTTTTACGCTTCTTTGTTTCCAATGATGCTTTATCTTTATTTATCCAAATTCGACTCAATTCTGACTCGACAAAAATCTGCAGTAAACATAACCTCCAAACAACATTTTTTTTATAAATAAAGCTGGGTCCACATGAAAATAATAGTATACAGTATACACTAACTTAAAAAAAAAAACATTAATGGATAACGACGAATCAATGATTTAATTTCAAAAGAATTTTTAAGGTAAAAATTAGTTTGAACGAAAAACAAATTTAAGAGATGGATCCAGTTTCGGAATTTTGAAACGGTTCCACATAATATACCTAACAAACAAGTCGAAAGTACATTTCAACACATTTTTTTTTAGTTCCGTACTCAAAGGCGTAAAAATGGGACGTTTTCACTGTCTGTCTGTAGCAGGCTTGTACTAATGGACCATGATAGTAAGACAGTTGAAATTTGTAATAAATGATGTATTTTGGTTGCCGCTATAACACCTAATGAAGTAAATATTTAAGTTGAGTTTCTTTTAATGAAAGTGATTTTTTTGTTTTACTTCGTACACTTCTCCAACATCCCGCGTTTCACCCGCGTAAGTCCCGTTCTCGCGGGAATATCGGGATAAAAAGTAGCCTATGTGTTATTCCCGATATTCAGCTACCTATATTTCAAGTTTCATCGCAATCAGTTTAGTAGTTCTTGCGTGATTGAGTAACAAACACACAATTGCACATACTTTTAATTTTCAGCTTTATATAGGATAGGATAGAATAGCATATTAACGTTAGAATTTATCAGTTTTTTTTTTACATTTGAATTATATGTATACATATTGCATTCTCCACCAAAATGAAGTGTAAACACGGCATTAGTTTTTAGTGAAGCAACACATTGTCAAAACTAATACGAGGATAAAATGAACGAACAAAAATGAAAACGGAAATGTTATTGTAGTCTGTGAGGCTTAGCAGGTGCCACTGTTGCCAACTTTAGTTACAATATGTGCCTATATTCACGCAGATCGTTTAGGCGGAAAATTAAAAATCTACAAGAATAATTTTAATCGTATGTAAAAGCGAATGTAGTTCAAAAACGTTCTATTATAAATCATCCCTAAAGTTCTGTACCGTTATTAGCTACTAGTAAGTTGATATATTCTTTGGTAAGTAGCTGTACTAGTTACCGCGGGAAGGAATATCGGGATAAAAAGCCTTTCTGTCATTCCAAGTCACCAGTTACCTATATTCCCCGTTTCATCGTAATCGGTTCAGTAGTTTTTACGTGATTGAGTTAACATACATACTCACAAAGCTCAGCTTTGTGCTTTCAGCTTTACGATAGGACCTAACGAATAATTTATTTTTTATGTAGGTACTACATTGCTGATTTGACGTGTGATAGTTATCAGTAAATACCACAAAGCAGCAACGTACTGCATAGTATGCTATGAAACTGAGTTATCAACTCATCAACTAGCTAAACTTTAATATTGTGTATGTCGTAGGTACAGTATTTTCAAGGCAACCATATTACAAGTATATTACTTGTGGAGGAGCTGGCAAGCCACTTGTAACGTAAGTAGGTATTTATAAAAGAAACAATTTTTACATCAAACAGTTAATATTTATTAATTTTATAAATAGCATTAACATAAAGAACTATGTTGTTGGTATAAACTTTATTCATTCTAAATTTAAAGGCACTTTCCACAATGTCTATCAATAATCTTAATACAACTGCCATGATCGATGTGTCCACCTGCCTAATTAATATAATATGTGATATTTTTTTGTATACATTCACTATCAGTGATGTCTACATACAGACCTAGACGGTAAATGTTGTTCGAAACAACACATTTATTTGTGATTTTTAAGTTCAATATTACATAATTATGTATACCTAATATTTTATAGAATCAAAGACAGACTTCGAAATTTTCATTATGAAAATGTAAGCGGTTTCGACGATACCTTCTGTCTCTCTCTTATTAACAAAATAATAATAATTATACTGTTATTTACACAAAGGAGTAGTTAAAAATTGTAAATTATACTTTTTTTTTCTCTCTAATTCATTTAACCTTAGGTACATGAGAAATAAAACATAACTCATAAACATATCAATCATGGCAAACATATAATTAATAATATCTTAGTAACCTAAATTCTGATGTATTATAAATGTATGGTCAATAAAATTACCCTCTGTCAACAACGATTCTTACAATAACATAACTAGGACGACTCATAGAATGGTCAGCGAGATTTCATTTTCCTGCAATTATATGCACACTTATGTAAATTGTATAAAGAAAATAGTAAAGAAATCATGATAAAAGATAATCAACAGAGAAATTAAATATATAAATGACAGAAAACATCACCTCACATCACCATTCTTTAAAACTAGACCATAAGTATTTACAATTGTTTTTATACAATATATTAATGTTATTATAGATACTTTACAAAATGTACAAACAAATATGTATTTCATTCTTGTGAATTCAATAAACTGTATTTAGCTCATTAAAATATAAAGATAGTTAAAACTGTACACTGCAATAGGGTTATTGCACAAAAAATAAGCATATTTTTATTACTGAGGTTTAACTATTACAGAGACCCCGACGGTATTTGTAATGTTAAGCCAAAGATGTTGAATTATAAATAATTCCATCTGTTCCCCATCACCACTCATGATCACGGACGCGTCCCGACGTCGCGCGGCGTCGTCGTGACACTGAACTCCCATTACCATCACTACTAGAACATTTGTAAACGACAAAAGTAGACACCGAAAGAAAACTTTAATCTATTTATTCCCTTTTAAAACATGTTTCTTTTTGGAATGGTTTTTAAAACTATTTTTCATTCAATATTATCTTTGGAAAATAACAATTAAAACTCGAAATGAAATACTAATAATAAAAATATTAAACCTCTTCCACAATTAAATATCTATTCTATCGCATAAAATCAAACAACTGAAATATTATAAACAATAACAGAATATTATAATCAACAATTCAACGTACTCTAACAATACTCACATAGAAAAAATGTTAACTAAGTATGAACCAAACTGTAACTCCTCAAAGCCCAAAAATATTGCAAATTAATAAAGTTTGACATAAATGTGAAGTAGTTCTGCAAAGGTTGACGGCATACATCGCTCCACCGTGCACCGACGCAGAGGGCCGGTGGGTGGCGCAGGCGCCTAGTACCTACCTACCTAGTTAGAAGGTCATCAATGTACAGTAGCTGTAGACATGAGTGTCTGGTGTTAGTGTGCAGCGAGTACACACTGCACAAGTAACGTATCGAAGCTCTCAACGGCTGGGCGACGCGGCACGCCCTTCAGCCAGCTGGACCTCATTCCGTCTTCTGCTGACAGTATAATTCTTTCAGAGATTTCAGTTCTTCTATCAGAGCTTTGTTTTGGTTTTCGAGAACCGCTACTCTGTTTTCGAGACACTTGATGTATTCCTTTTTCTTTCGACGACACTCACGGGCGGCTTCTCTGTTTTTGAGCAGCCTCAGTTCGCGTTTCCTTGTCTGATCTTCTAAGATAGGCCCTGGAATGTTAGCAGGAAATGATCATTTCTTCCAAGAGATCGGTATGAGTAAAATATGAAGTGTAGTGTGTACGAACCGGGTACGTAGAACTGTCCGTCCTGGTTAGTGGTGTACTGAACGATGGCGCCGCCGCCCGCGCCGCCCGACACCGCCAACGTGTGCAGCCCGCCGTCCGTCTGCAGAGCCCCCGCTGGTATCACTACAAACAAACATACGTTACGTCGCAACAAACATCTTACTAAAACACCAGCTTTACTGTCTACAGTCTTCACCAGCAACCGTTCACGTCAGATTGTTCTTGGTTATTTTACAGTTAGACCATTCCCACTTGGTTTCGTACAGACAGCATCGAAAAATCCTATGAGAATAAAAAAAATCTGTAATTTTCCGCACTGTTAGTACGCCTTACCTACCTATACAACAACAGACCGACCAACTCATAAAAATATCATTACAGGCAAAAGTTATCGACTGCATTTTTTTTCAGTTTATCGTAATGCGTATCGAATTAACCAATGCCTCCCCATATCCAATCTACTCCGTCAATTCCTCAAACTCACGATGGTAGATTCCACAAAACAGATTTACTACTTCTACGTACCTGCCTAAGTTGGCTACTCTACTACCTTCCCATAAAACCACCAAATACCCTAGCCCCTTTCCAATTTAGAAACTTGAACGCAATATTGGAGTTAGGAATTTTCTAAAGAAGACCGTTCAAAATGGCCTAGCTATGTTCCACATATATCACATTTGGCACTTCAACCAATTTTTAATACGAAATTGTTTCAGTTCTCAAAGAATAAATATATAGATTACTAGCTGCGCCCTACGGTTTCATCCGCATAAATTCGATCCCGCGGGAATATCGAGATAAAATGTAGCCTATGTTTTGTTCCCGGTATCCAACTACATAAAATCCAAGTTTCATCTCAATCGGTTCAGTAATTTTAGCGTGCTCTCATAGGATAGTAACAAATATCCAAATATCTAAACATCTAAACACGCACACCTTCACATTTATAATATTAGTAGGATTCAATAGATTTACGTGATCTAAAGCCTGTGTTGGTATTTTTGTTTTATTTCTGCTAAATTAATATATATTGTATGTTAAAGTTTCACAGTTAGGAGCACTACACTATTAACCTAAGTTAGGAGAGATTGAGCCGCCGTTTTTAGGTTTGTTGCTCCTAACTGTAAAACTTTAATTTACAATATCTTTTAATTTAACAGAAATAAAACGAAAATACTAACACCGAGGCTTTAGTTCATGTAAATCAGTTGAATAATCCATCTTATATTTGGGAATGGCCTTTAAAATTTCATTAATGTACCTCTACCCCCTTGGTCCAAGCTCCAAGGAAAAACGTCGATCTTCTAACTAAATAAATCTTAAAACAGCAACACATTCTCTTGACTCTCTCGATTACAACATTCAATTTATTCAAATAAATTCGTACAAAAACAGCAAGTCTCACAACCCAGTCACCGCATGACGTCATTCAATTCAACCTCCTCGCCGTGATTACGTCATCGATCGGCATACTAATCACATTCATTCGCCGATGACGTCATTAAGTAAATACATACCTACAACATGTTAAAAATAATGTTCTCTTATAAATTCAAGAGAACGTCTAATAGACAAAGAATAGTTGAAACCACCGGGTGTAGAAACGCTACCAAATGATTGTTTACGCGAGCGCCAAGACGATATTTAGTAGATATTCTATAAGGACTAGGACCTACAACCTAAGGACGAACCTCAAAAGCCACGGAGCGTGCGTGGGTACAGCTAGCAAACTAATCTTATCATTATTCCAAATATTTTATTTAAATATGATTTTGGACTTGAACTTATAGGTACGAATTTTCTTTATATTTAATTACTTATTTTTTTCATACTAAGGGTGGCTTGCCAAATTCAGTAAGTAGGCAGTAATGAGTAGATATCTGTGCAGTTATGATTTGATTTGATAGTGAAATCAAGAAGCTAGCAAACACACAAGAAATAAACTCTATTCTGATATTACAATAATAGCAAAGTTGGTGAAAAATCGAAATGTTATTCATAAAATTTAATGTAGAGGTTTAATGGAACACAAATGATGATTGAACTTCTAAGCTGGTGGTTATGAACCGTGAGAATACGGGACAGAGTTATGAATGGTTTAATCTCGTCTCCGCACCTTCTTGTCTCGTCCATCCTGCGGTAGAGTTACTTACAATCTCATTGTAGGTAACTTTTCTAATATAAATATATAAACAAAGAATGAAACTGAAACAAATCAGTTAAATGTAAAAAATCCAGTCAAGGGAATAGATTTTTTCCATTGTTTTTCCGTGTTTTATTTGCTTTGCATTGATTGTCATTTGACCAAATTATCAATCTTATTAGTAATAAACAGCAAAACAGACAAGAACAGATGTATTGGGATCGTTGTCCAGTAGGAGCAAACACAATAAAATAATGGCAAGTGACCCAGTTGCAGGATACTGAGATGTGAAGGTGTCGGAATAAGAGTAAACCTCATGAATGATGCGTTTAACAGGTTAGTGACACATGTTGCACACGGAAACAAATAGTGTCAACGGCTGCACATTAAACTGACCTGGCGCAAATGACAAAGAAGATGACAGCGACACTTCATTCTCGCATCCCGGTTTAGATCCCATGCGACTGTCTGCAATTTGTTATCATGTTCTTATACTATCACTATTTCTGTACAAATGACCACGCGACTAAATGTTACGCGCCTAACAACTTATCGCCATTATTGCAACATCATCATTATGCCTATCGTTTTGAAAACAGGTTGAACTTTCCATTTGATAGGCATTTGTGCTAGATTAACCCATGCAGACGTCCTGAAAAGTTTCCGCATGACAAGATATTTTGAATTTTCAACCTAATGAATGGGAGGTATTTGTTTATTTAAAGTTTGTGGTTTCAATTACCATAACATTTCTGCAAGTTTTACCAAGCTGTGTGGTAGTTACCAGCCTTTCATAAGACTGATGTTGGTATAGGTGGAGTAGTGTAAATGGGACTTTATTAGGTACATTTTTACAAATTTTATAGCTGCAATCTGTAGATATTTCAATATCAACTGTTACTTACCAGCAATCTCGGCTCCACCGAGGTCATTAAGTATTTTCCTATAAGATGGACGTCGGGTCAACATTTCTCTGTATTTCCTCTTTGGACTTTCATCGTCACTGTCATCGTCATCGCTGCAAGATTGGCTTTGTCCTCCCAACATTGAATTTGGTTCAGGTTTGATCTGTAATTAAATTACATATAATAAATATTTAAAGTCAAGTCATCAATAACTTAAAATGTAGGCAATGTCACTATGCTAGTTTGCTGCATTCTTAAATGTGGCTATTATCTCGAAAGTCAAGTGCTATGGGAAAGAATTTGTTGTCAAGTTTAACGATTCCTAAGTCAATTCTATTACATAACTTATGATGTTCCTATAAGATATGTTTGATTTTCATTCCTAATTGTGGACATTTTCTAGCAAGGAATTATAAGCTATTAATGATATATGGTTGTCAATTGTTCTTACCTGTAACGTCTGTAGTGTATGCTGTGTGGTGTGTATTACAGAGTTTGGTTTACTGACAAGTATCACATTTCCCTTTGACAACTGAACGGATTGGATGTTGGATGCTGTTTGGATCACCGATTGCTGGTTCGGCTGTATTACTGATTGCACCTGAAACATACAACACAGTTTGTAGTTAGTAAAACTAAATCTCAATACAATAGAACCCTAATATTACATTAATACCTATTAGAATTTCCATTGCAGTGTGTAGGTACCTACATACACACTGCAACATAATATTCATTATTAGTCATCTATGTTATCTAAGGCAAATTTAGCTGCAATGGCACCGTAAAGGAACTTCAGTTGCACATAAACAGAATTTAAACTGATAAAACCGCCAGGCGCAACTAGTTACTAAATATTATGATGCAATCACCAAACAATAACAAGTGTTATGTACCTGTGCAGACGGCGCTTGTGTAGGTAATGTGAGCTGCACTATGCTGGTAACGGCGACGACGTGCGGGGCCGCAACGCCACCCGAGCTGGTGCCCGCCAACGGGTCCCCTGAACCCGTGCCTCCACTCGTGCCATTTTCCTCCACCATTCCTTCCATGCCCACCTAAAATTCAAGGTCATTCTTCTGTGTCATTGTGAAAACAGCGAAATAAAACTCGAGAGCGCACTTAGATACCTATATCAAACTTGCACCAGCCCAGCCCGACCGAGCTCTTGATAAGGAAGTCTTGATAGAAAACCATCGCGTAGAAACTGGACGCGGAAATCCCTATTGCGTCGCGGACTCATAGTAGGTGTGTAATTCGCGAATCATATTCGATGTAGTTCGAACCGTTCTCAAATATTTCATTACATTTATCATCCATTATGTGCGGATTCCAGATAGATACGTTTGTGACGAGTTGGAAGTTTTGTCTTCACAAGCACTCACCAGTTACGTATTCCTCGTCACCGTCTATGCTGCGTCCGGAGTGGGTGAACGGGATGGTACGTAGTAGCCACGTCAACTGCGAGAAGACTCGTCACTGGCGGAGACCTATGATCTCGTATGCGTCATAACAATATGGCCGAAAATTGTCAAACGCATGCGCTCTTTTCTCAATACCACAAATGAAATTTGTTGAAATCACCAAGATCCTCCTCCTCCTCACTTCACTAGGACTAGGGTTGTTCAATTTGTAAATTAAATTCAGATCGATTTCATTGATTATTTTTATCTATTATTGCACGTCACCCCATAAATGGATCAAAACAAACAGTCAAACACGCTATTCACTTGTTATTGTTGTAAAAACATTGTTAGAAGTAAAAGCATAGAACAAAAGGTAAAAAGTGAAGAATAGGTTTTAATTTTGGAATTAGGTACTTCATTTCATTCTTGAGTATCGATTCTTTTGAAACAGGAATTATCGATTTCATGGTAAATTCGATTTTGTAGATGCGATGCGATCGATAGATTTTTGTCACTTGCGACACTGTGTATGTTTAATTTTTGTTACGTTGGCAAAATCACGCAAAATATACTTGTTCGTTCATTGAAAGGAGTTTTGAGTCTTGGCGGGAACTCGTTGAGGAGATGTGGTGCTAAATTTTCATTTTTGTGAAACCTAGTTCATATGCGTGCAAATTGTTTAATTTCGGGGGCATATTAATCAATTTAGTTTCGTGAAGGTGTACAAGTGGAATGAAAGTGAAAATCGGTGCAAAACATTGACTTAGTGTTGTCTCCAAGGCTCCGTGAAGATTGTTTGTAAATGGCCGCCGTGTTTACAAATGATTCCCTAGACTTGACTTTAACTATGACGACTTGACTGTTTCGATGCAAATAACTTGCATAATATATTAAAATACATGACACTGGCTAATTTCCTAATGGCCATAATCGGTTCACAACCGATAAGAAATAGAAAGGAGTTTTGGCGGGAAACCGTTGAGATGTTTCGCTAATTTTTAGTTTAATCAAATGTCTGTAAATTGTTTAATTTCCGTTTAAATTAATGAAGGTGAAAATTGGTACAAAACATGACCTTTGGCGTTGTGTCTGGTTGTCTCCAAAGCTCGCGTGAACCGTGATTGTAAATACTTGACTTTTATTAAGACGACTTGACTGTTTTGAAGCAAACATAATAATTTTCTTGCAAAATTTTATAATACTTCACACTGGTCATTTTCCAAATGGCCATAATCAGTTCACAACCGATAATAAATAAAATATAAATCATTCAAAAATGTCAAATTTGTCACGTCACTTCACCATATCTGTAGTTTTGTTATTATTAATTGAGTCTGAAAATTCAAAAATACTCGACTAGTCGTGTGTATTCTGTATTATTTCCTTTTTACTATTTTTTACAGCGCTGTGATTCTAAATGGCTTCAAAAGGCTCATTCCAAAATAATTATGAAGATTACTCTCCAGAAACCGCAACAAATATCCTCAATGATGCTCACAACAAGGTACTGGTACTGTTTTAGTCTCTTTTAATTTTCTACAAGGACATACCTTCTCTATCGTACAGTAAGATACGTAATTGTGGCTATCGCCAAAGACATCCAAAACTTCTTCATAATAAGTTTCTTCATTTCAGCTATCAGACAAGTTTACATCAAAACTCCTTAATTTTAAATCTACAAAGATAGCAATACTGACTTCTCAAATGGAAGAAGATATTTTCCATGACGGAACAGTTTATACTGGATCGGCAGGTTTAGCTATGTACTATCTATTACAATCACAGAACAATGAGAATTGCATTGACTCACTAAAGGTTAGTTCATTATTATTTACAAGCATAATTATCACCCTGTGCTTATACCATACATAACATCTGCTCAAACTTGTGTTTAACTGTTTAATGTGTAAGGCTACGTCCACGCAGCATTTATTCGTCCACACAGCAATTGTTAGTGATTTTTTATTCTCATATTGAATGAGAATAAAAAATCACTGTGTTCCTCAGTACAGATTTTGTGTGATATTTCCCACCTATGCCGACAATGTATTCAATGTATTCTATGCTTTTATTTTTATATAATTATTAGTAGGAATTAAGGGAGAAAAAATTGTGACTAAGGCTTAAATTGAAATTGGTTGGCCCAGTAAGTTTGTATGTCACTAATTTTATTCCTATAATATAGTGATACAGTTTTCAATTTTTGTAATATTTTGTGCAGTTGGCTTGGAAATACCTAAATGTAGACAATTTGAAAGGTAAAAAAATCAGCTTCTTATGTGGAGATGCAGGCCCTATCGCACTGGCTACAATCATATCATATAAATTAGGAACAAAACGCCCATCTGATACACCAGAATACAAAATATTATCTCAAAGGTACATCTTTAATAACATTGATGAAATTAATTACTAAATTTAACAGAAAGCTTAGATAGGAATGTGTTGCAGTTATCAACTGTTTGCAAAGTTTTTTTTAGACTTGTTGATGGATGACTGTGACTATATGGGATTTAAGTTGTCTTATTTTTAATTGAGTCTTTAAGAACTATGATATTAAAAAATTTCAGATTAATGGGTCTTATTTCTCTATTAAATGAATCACCCAATGAAATATTATATGGTAAAGCTGGATATTTGTATTCATTGCTGTTAGTAAACAGACAAATAAATGGAAAAGAAATAATTCCTGCTAATCATATAGAAAAAGTTATAAATAGTATATTGAAGTCTGGGAAACAATTTGCACTTAAAATGAGGTCTGATAGCCCTCTACTGTGGCAATGGCATGCAAAGATTTACTTTGGAGGAGCTCATGGTATAGCTGGGATATTGTATATGTTGTTACAAGTAAGTAATTTATTTATGATTTATGTTTAACCTACCTACAACCTACCTAGTATAAGATTGAAATAAACCTTTTTAAAATTTAATATTGCTAGTGAGATTTATACTACTTAATTACTTTAACTTACACTAAGTTTAAATATCACTAACACATGAGAGATGGTTTGGACCACAATACTGCTGCACTACTAGGGCATCATGCTACATCTTAGACTGTATATCCTATGTATCATCCATCGTTCATTCATCACTTACTGTCTAATAATATTAGTAGTAGCCCAGTGACAATAAACTAAACTAATACTAGTAGTTCCGCAAACAGAAGACCTAACAAGCACTTTATTCGAACATCCTACATAGGTATTTAACCACCTTCAAATAACAGGAGAAACAAGGTGTTTGTGATCACATTTTTCAAGTTACTCAGGCAGGTAATAAAAAATGTATAAAAAAATATATTTTAGATGAATATAGATAGCACTATGGCAGTCTACGAGCGAAGGCTTGCAAGTGATGCTAAATGAACTAGATAGAGAGAGCCTAAAGGTGGGATTAGCCATGAACACACAAAAGACTAAAGTTATGACAAATGGGAAGCAAGAACCTATTAGGATTAATAACAATCTAATTGAATATGTTACTGAATATATATATTTGGGTCAAATAATTTCTCCTCTGGATCTAACAACAAAAGAAATTGACAGACGTATTGGAAATGCTTGGAAGCAATATTGGAATTTTAAGGAAATAATGAAAAACAGCGAAACCAAGACAAGTATTAAACGGAAACTTTTTGATTCCTGCATACTTCCTATACTTACTTACGGCTGCCAAACTTGGGCAATTACGAATTTTCACAAAAAGAAGCTAGAAACTTGTCAGAACTCAATGGAGAGAAGTATGATAGGCAAAAGACTAATTGATAGAGTAAGCCTTACAACTATTAAGAAACACACAAAAACAAAAGATGTGGTTAAAACGATAAGAAAACTAAAGTAGAAGTGGGCAGGCCACACAATCAGAGGAAGTGAAAAATTGTCAAAACTCATCATGAACTGGTTCACAAGCCACGAGAAGAGGAAAAGAGGTAGACCATTTAGACGTTGGGTTGATGACATCAAAGCTGCAGCTGGTAGCACATGGACAAGAGTAGCCAATGATAGAGAGAAATGGCGACAGTTGGAGGAGGCCTTTGTCAATCAGTGACATACAGACGGAGTCGATGCATTACAAAAAAAAAAAAAAAAAAAACAAAACTTTCATAATAATATTTATTTTGTAAATGTACATTTTTGTCTGACTATAGGCTATATAATAATAATATAATAATAATGGCAGTCTAAATTGCACTTTATTGTGTTGTTGCAAGGATCATTATTATTTTTATGAGTTTGTGCAGTGAGTCTTCTGTACTTGTACTATTATGTATTCTGTGGTGTGGGTTTAATTTGGGTCATATCTGTTTTACAGGCACGTCTATACATAAATATTATCGAGATCCGTAGCTTTATCAAGCCGACTTTAGATTGGCTATTAAGTCAGCAGTTTCCAAGTGGCAATTTCCCATCATCACTGGAAAGTAGTTCTGGTGATAAACATGTACAGTGGTGCCATGGAGCCCCTGGATTTGTTCCTTTGTGTCTACTAGCTTATCAGGTATCTGAAATTTATTGGCAGTACTGTACATGCCGCAGAAGTTTGGGGTGAAGGGAGGGTATACCTTTCTGCTCCCCCTCTAATTCCTAAAACAATAAAGTTGTAGTTTAATTTTTCAAAAGTAAGTAAAATTACAAATTCCCGCAGCGGAATGAGGAACAAATAGATACTCCCCGCTTTTCTCAGACTCTGCGGCACATATTGTAAACTTCTTTTCGTGTAGTGGTGTGGCTCACCTAGTGATAGAGTTTTCAAGTCGCCGTAAGGCCTCTTAACTTGACCTTAAGACGGTTATAGAGATAACAACTGCTTAACGTGCCTTCGGAAGCACTATTGTACACATTATGCACACTTGTGTACACATAGCTGCAGCAAAATCGTTACTGTGCCTTACAAATTCTGTAAGTCACAATGAAAGATGAAGTTTACATGGTGACGTCTTTGCCGATTTTATAAAATAATCTAGATGCATGTACAGAACGTAAGACTGTATTATGTTGTGTTTTAGGTATTTGACGAAGATAAGTACATGAGAATGGCTTTACAATTGGGAGATGTGATTTGGCAGCGTGGACTTTGCACAAAAGGATACAGTTTATGTCACGGTGTTAGCGGAAACGCTTACGCATTTATTCAACTCTATCAGGCTACTAAGGTACATAAAACAAGTCTATTTGCAATGTCAACTTTTACGTTGACGCCTCGATGCGCTTCGACTTGGTCTAATCACGCTAGCGGTTTGCGATAGGTCGATCTTTTATGTTTGTGCATGAGTATGTATGTTTGTTCAATACACGTATCACACGCTGCGTACCCATACCGCACAGGAGACGTATTATTGTATCGCTCGTCCAACTTTTGGCGATTTAGATTTTAAACAGCTCTATTTCTAAAAAACACTTTATTTTCAAGGTTGACTGCGAAAACGAAAACGCCAACTGTAAAGTTGGCGAAAGCTCGGTTCGTTTAGAACAATGAATAAAAGCGCGATAAAACCGGATAAATAAAGTGTTTTATTATGCAAAATCGCGAAAACCATGGAAGAAATTAGCTCTATTTCTGTTTTCCTTCGATGCCGAATCCTGGAGTTGCAGTCTTGCGACTCATATAAAAAAAACCGACATAAAAAAAAATCAATATAAATCAAGCTATTTAAATCGCTCGAAGTGCCACTAGCGATTCAAAAATAAAGTAACCCCTGAATGCTTTCGCAAAACGCCAGTGTGCATTTTTGTTTGCAATAAATGTAAAAGTATTTTCAAGTTTTCTATAGTTTACTATATCTAATTCCAGAATCCCCTCCACTTATATCGAGCATGTTGTTTCATGGAATGGTGTGCCATTGAGCGGCCGGGAACTGAACTGCATCGCCCAGACCGGCCCGCCTCGTTATTCGAAGGTCTGGTCGGACGATTGTACCTGGCACATGATTTGTCTAACATCCATGAAGCTAAATTCCCTGGATTTGGATTATAAACATTATCCTCCTCCTAAAATACCTTTATTTTTATGTTTTTGATTGTAATTGATGCTAATGCAAGTTGTGTAATGTTAGTTTATTTATGGTCCTAATCTAGGGCCTTATTCTGGTAATTGCTAGCAGTTTAATCGTTTATTATCTACGTGTGCATAGGATCGTTTGCGACATGACCGACTGAACCTGTGCGATTTCGGACTCGCGCCTATATTCAGAGGGGTCATAAAACGTTAAGCTCACAATACCTTTTTTATTTGAGAAGTTGATAACAATATGAGAACCTTGGTGTACTATGCTTGAGACGGTTGAACTGGAAAAAATTACCATAAGTCCACCTAGTATTTTGTCTTATTTTAAGTTTGAATGAAAAAAAACTTAAATATTTTTATTTATTTAAAAATCACATTGTAAATTAACTAGTATAAAATATTCTGATAGCATTATTTACTTATTACCTATTTAAAACGAATATAACTTAGAACTATATAAATATTTATTAACATAAAAGCAGTGAATATTTGTGCATAAGCTGAGCTTAAATAAAAAAGAATACAGGAGGTCAAACAGATGAAAAATCTTTTTACTCCTATTTAATGTGTGTAGTTTGGGCTATCAAAACATCACATTGCCTTGCCACTTACCTTGAAAAATTACAGCCGCATTCACAAACGACCCCATGCGTGAACTTATTATTCGAACGAGCTAAATAAAGCATTAGGCCACGCATACGGCGCTTAGTTTTGCAGCAAAGAAAACATGTTTGTGTTTCTAAAAATATTGATACATTTTGTGTTTAAAATTTTTGCACTGTAGACCTGTAGATGACACCGGCGATTTCGTTACTAGTGATCAAGAGATTTTTTTGAACAATATCAAGACAATACCAGGCTCGCAAAAACGAGCTTTCATACTCGTCTATGTCGAAAACTTAATACTACGTCAACACCAAATTATTGACATTGAGACAAAGTAAAAACAAACTGTGATGTTAAGTAAAACCAATTTCATGTGAATACATTATAAACTAACACCAACCAACGTGTATTCTTTGAAATCTAATAGTTTTAATAGTCAGTAGGTATATTTGTAAAAACATTAAGTTGACATTAAATTGATTTAAAATAATTCATTTCTGATATTTGCATGCTAAATTAAGTTCTGGTGAATTATGTTGAACTACTACTAATTGATAACATCTGTTGTAACCATATTTCGTGCAAATAAATGACATTCATTCATTCAACATGGAACACATAATTACATACTTAATCACGTGAATTTTATTTTTTCATTATCTCGACGTTTATAATTAGTTTTAGTCGTGAGGGTGCTAAAAAATTCAGAAGTAAAAATCACGCGACTAAGACCCAAGTAAAAATGTAATTTTATGTAAATACAATCAAAGATGTCGAACGATCTTTATATATAAAAATCAATCCCTATTTCCCTTGGTCACGGCATCACGCATAAACGGTTGGACCGATTTTGCTAATTATTTTTTTGTTGTGTTTGTTATTATGATCAGGAGAAGGTTAATTCTAATGAAAGAAAAAATGCTATTTTTTTAATATCGGGACTTACATGGGTGAAACCGCGGGGCGCAGATAGTAATAAATAAAATACTGTATGATATTATTATGATTTATGTGTGATACACCGAAACCTAATTATGCAGTGTGATGCTTTTGGCCGACGAAAGTTAAAGAATATAAATGTGAAAGTGCGTGTTGTTTATATTATTTGCTCCATGCACTGATTGCAATAAATCATCGTACATAGGACCTATGCTAATTACATTATAGGCTACTTTGTATTTGGATCGGGGCACATCTAATGTGTAATATATGCTTCTTGGCCCTTACTGTAACTAACTTAGCATACACTGATTAATATAATATAATTATAGCGTCAGGAAGGAAAACCCGACTTATTTTTATATAGTAGATTATAAATACTTTAGTTTTATAAAATGCCATAAAAACATTTTCGAAATGCAAATTCTTAATAAACGTATTTTAAATACAAAAAGATATTTGTTTTATGAAACAAAAACAAAATGTCGATATATTACAATATTTTGGCTCCATCAAGCACTGTAAACAAGCAGGAGGGCAAGTAGAGTACGTACTTAGGTATACAATTCAAGTCTATAGTTTTTTTACAAAGGAAGATTGATAAAGGCAGTTTGTGCAAAAAAAAAGTTTATAAGTATATATTAAAAAGTTATCAGTCGATTTGCATTGATTAAACCAAATAAGACAATATAGTTTGGTACATTTTATAAAGCTTATCAGTTACGACAGTAATAATTATTGACGGAAATTAATTATAACTATCGTCGTCAATTATGTGTTAAAATTCAATCAAAACATTAAATAGTGAGTAGTATTCATAATATACACAACAAATATTATAAACGGGAAAGTTTCTAAATATGATAATAATTTTTTATCACAATATTTTCAATATCATCTATCAAAAAAATAGTGATGAAACTTAGTTTTTGTTGGGCCAGAACTAGTTTTCAATAATGGAAGAACTTTATAATCTGTGATTTTGTAAGTATGATAAAAAGAACCAGTAAAGCCGGGTACTCACTAGCGACCTGTAACTTACGTCACAAGCTACCTACATGGTATTTTTTCCTTATATTTATGGTTACATACACACTGTTGCTTGTATGTACGTACATATAACCGTTAGGCCGTAAGCGCCTAGTGGCAAAACAACGGTCTCGCCCCGAGCGCTGTGTCTAGCTAGTCACTTGGCTTGCATCGTAGTAAACAAACGAGAGGGTTTTATGTCATGTGACTCGCCAAGCGACCTTGTAGCCTGTAAGCCTTACAGATCTCTAGGAAGTACCTGGCTTATGGCAGTACTCAGTCCAACGCTAGCTAGATTAGCTGACAAACTGTCGATCCCGTCTGTCTGTAGCTATCTAGTGACTCTAAAATTCCGAGTTACTAGATCCAGTCAAAAAAGTGATAAATCAGTTGTAAGTAGCTCGAAAAACAAATTACTCGATTAGGTAAACGTTATATTATCTCTATGGCGGAGTAAAGCCCTTGAATGTACAATACCTTATTGTACCGAGTCGACACATTCCGTAGTCTAGCTAGACCTTCGGACCTACTGGCAAGAGTATTGTAAGCTGGGATAGTGTTCTAGACGTCTAGGCGACCAACTTTTGTTCGACGACGACGGTAAATGGGATTTTTAGTACATTTTGAAGATATTTTTATTGGAAAGAACTGTTTTAGATGTAAAGAAAATTAATGTTTGGAATAGCAATCTGGGTTAACACAGGCTACTTTTTATTCGGATATTCCCTTGAAATCGCGGGGCTCAACTAGTCTATACTTATCCCCTTACTTATAAACCCTAATTAATGCGCTGCATAACTATATATCGTTCGTCTTTTACAGTCACATTAAATTTCAAAGTTGACAAACGTCACATAACTTAGTCACGTGTAATAGTAGTTTATGCACCAAGGTACTAAAGCCCTGTCTTATATAGCGGGCGTCATATTGAATCCAAAGCGTACGAAGGACTCTAGAGAGTTAACTCCCGAGCGGAGCGAGGGTGTTAAAACTTAACTCCTGAGCGAAGCGAAGGAGTTATATACCTGTCCTGAGTGAAGCGTGGGATTCAAGCGCCCAAGATAAAGACAGGCTTTATCACCGAGGTGAATACTTTACTTTACACATCTACTGCGAGACAACAAAAAAGTTACAAAACTAAGCATTTAAGTTACCAACAAACCAATACATTAATGCAACGTGTTTGAAAAACATTTACAGCTCTATATTAATTAAATTTAACAATGTAATCTCAAATTAATGACGAAACCAAACATATTATATATTTATAATATGTTTCTAGCTTTATATTAACTAAAACTTTTTGCCTTTTCCTTCCGTCGAAATAAAAATAGATGAAAAATAGCCCAGTTTTTAGTTTTTTATGTGTTATGTCTAGGTGGCCAGTTCGAAATGGCCGTATGCTATCATAACCATATTTCCAAATTTAAATTACTAGCCCTAGGGTTATAATGAGCACTTTATGCACCTAGGGAATAAAGACTCGCTTTACGTTAAACTTTTTGGTCAAATAAAGTAACTTTGTAGAGCAGTAGGTGTGTAAATAATATTTTAAGTGCTAATAAGTAAGGGAGTAACATAACGAAGAGGAAAAATGGTAGCGGTATATAAGTATCGACGCACGTAGGTAGGTGTAAGCGCACGGGTACGTGTGTCAGAGCAGCGCGGCGCCGGCCTCGGCGCGCGAGTGCGGCAGCGGCGGGCCGGGGCGCCAGGCGGCGCGCGGGCCCTCGCGCGGCTCGTACAGCTCGACGGAGGCGAGCGCGGTGCGCGCGCGGTAGAAGGCGCGCTCCCCGCAGCTCTCGCAGTCGCCGCCCGCCGCCACCACCACGCCCTCGGCCGCGCCCGCCGCGCACCCCGCGCGCGCCTCCTTCAGGCTGCTCACTTCTTCCCAGCAGTCCTGCGACACGACGAACATTTCCCTTATTTATTTACTACCTGCGCCTCGCCGTTTCGACTCGTAAGTTCCGTTCCCATACATGTAAGGCCCCCTTGCGCTGCTCTAATTAAGCCCGGGCTAGTCCAGTACTAACTTTGCATTTTGAAGAAGACAAGATTTAAAACACTTTATTTATCCGGTTTTATCGCGTTTTTAAGCGTTTAAGGTTGACAACCTTGAAAAAGCCAACTGTAAAGTTGGCGAAAGCTCGGGTCAAATAATGAATAAAAACGCGATAAAACCGGATAAATAAAGTGTTTTATTATGGAAAATCGCGAAAACCATAGAAGAAATTAAGACAAGATTTGTAAAGTTAGCACTGTGCTAGCTCACTAGCCCGGGCCAAGTATAGCAGTGCAAGTGGGCCTAGGTGATGTTAGATTAGTTTCATTTAAACAGAAAGTATCTAAATCGACTCAGCAATTGTTATTAATTTTGCAAGAAATCACAAACACTACAAACCTTTAGCAAAACTTAATTAAATCAATAGACTTTGAATATTAGAATTCAAAATATACATTATACTAGCTGCGCCCCGCGGTTTCACCCGCGTAAGTCCCGTTCCCGCGGGAATATCGGGATAAAAAGTAGCCTATGTGTTAATCCAGGTCCCCAGCTACCTATATTCCAAGTTTCATCGCGATCGTTTCAGCAGTTTTTGTGTGAAAGAGTAACGACCTCACATACATACATTTTACATACAAACTTTCGCGTTCATAATATTAGTAAGATTAGACAACTACGATCTTCTTCCTGTCTCGTTAATAAATGTTGCATCCCTCTCGGGAGCCCGGGGTTCGTTAAAACACCAAATTACTTGGGAGTCGCACAGTATGTGAATTTGCCAAATCTATTTATAGATTTGGCACCTACCTGACACCGACCTTCCTAGGAACCGAGAGGTTTATATCGCCATCGCGGGAAGAACTCAAAGTTAGCTAGTCTCCCATAAAAACCTGAGTCGCCATTTACGACACTTACGGTAAGAGATGCGGTAACCCTATTCTATGCCGGGGCTACTCGGTTAATGCCGGGACTTCGATCTCAAACGTTAATAAATATTGAACTCTAACAAATATATTAAGTCGTACCTAGTTGCTTAGCTTGGGACAATTTTACAATAACAATTTACGACAGATACTACATTTCCATTCTATAATATACTTTAACGTCAAATTATTGTAAAATCTTAGTAATAATACTAACATCATCAAAGCTGTATCTTTCAACAGAAGTGAGCACGGTTCTCCGAGGCCCGTTCCCTCCAATGACATAGAGGTAGTTGTCCAACACAACCGCGGCCGCCTGGCTTCGCGCGTTGTTCATGGGCGTCAGCGAGTGCCATTTGCGGGACGCGGGGTGGTAGCAGAGGAGATCTCGCGTGTAGCGCCGGTGGGTGTGTGTGCACCCTCCTACTATGTATACTAGACCTGGAGATGTTAGATAATCTAAAGTTAGATTTATACTACTCAAAAAAAATTACATTTACATTTTATATCTTCTTTTACAGGGTGAACCATTTAGATGGGCTTTCAGGGGGATATCGTATAAACTATAAGAGATAGCAAAACATTCTGAATGGAGTTGCGTCCCCGATTTTGACAAAAACAAAAATGGCGTTATTAGATTTTTGAAAACTTATAACCCTAGCCAGTAATCGAACCTTCAATGAACCTTGTCTTTTTGCAAAAAAATAAACACCGTATATTTTTGTACCGATCGATAGTGTTGCTGATAGAGATCAAATCCTGGAAACAAACAGTATGGTAAATCGACAGAAATGTCTATTTTTTATATTCATAATAATAATAAGTTTCATGCAAATCGATTCAGTAGTTTCAAAACCTACACATTTATTATAATCAATAAAAAAACTCTACATTGTTTTTTTTAAGTGATTTTAATCTAGGCGAACTAATGAGTAAAGTTGAGTTGATCCTACCTTCAAAATTAACAACTCCCATTCCGAACCTCGGCTCGGGCATGCGGCCGCACAGCGTCCACTCGTCCGTGAAAGGATCGTACACCTCGACGGAAGCTCCCATGTCAGAGCCGACCCACCCACCGAACGCGAACAGCGAACCATTTAGTCCCGTCAAACCGAACTCGCATCGGGCTTCCTTCATCGGTGCTATGTTAGACCATTTATTTGTCTGCAATTCAGTTAAATCTTACATTAGGGAGCCATTTAGAAAAACTGAGATCATTGTGACATGATCGAAACTTTGAGGTGAGAAAATTTAAATCACGCCATTGACACCCAGGAAAATATGAAATGATAGAAAGTACCGATCATCATCATCATCATCCGAGCGATGTTCGCGGTTTGCATTCCCCGGGGGGAAAGTGCGGATATCCGAACCAATTCAGTAAACCAGTTGCAGGGCATAAGTATATTATGTTACTGTCCTAGAGGTGGTACTAATTACCGATGCAGTCGATAAAATGATAATTAAAACTTCAAAAGCATTATTAAGTTTGTGGTATAATAAATAAATAAATAATCTTAAAAGTTGTCTCAAAAGCTCCGTGAACAATCATTGCAAAAAGTGGCCGCCGGTTTACAACGATTCTTTCGACTTGACTTTACCTAACACGACTTGACTGTTTCGATGCAAATAACTTGCAATATTTTAATAATATTTGACACTGGCTAATTTCCAAATGGCAATAATCAGTTCACGACCGATAAGAAATAAAAATAAAGTTTAATGTAAGTAGTACATAAGGGTTCGTTTTTCAATCTCGTCAGATAACGCTCAAAGGCGAGCTTTCGGTTCAATTTGACTCGAGAAGAAGATGGTCCAATTATGACGTCATTGTACAAGATTTAAATACGAACTCCAGGAAAGCCATTGCAAATCAAGAAACATGTACTAATATTTACCTGAGGATCATAAACTTCTCCATTAGCTAATATTTGGCTGCCTTGTTCACCTCCTATGACGTAAACGCGACCTCCTAAAGTCGCCACACCAGGCTGAATTCTCGCTATACTCATCGGTGATAGTTCTTCCCATTCTCTATGTTAATAACATAAAAATAATATGAATATTGGAATCGTAATATCATCCTACACTACATTATTTTAAACGTGAAAATGTCTATGTTTGTTGCTCCTTCGCGCGAAAACCGCTGAACTGATTGCTACGAAATCGGTCGGGATATGTACTTGGAAACCAGACCGCTGGGTGATGCTAGGAACAAGAGAAGCATTTAACACATCTATCCGGTATCTTTTAGCGCACTCGTTATAAAGTTACTTAATATAATAAATAATAAAAATCGCTGCCGCGGGTCAGACATCGCGATCGATACCTGTATCGAACCGAAAGGTTGGTGATACGCCTTGCGGAATACTGGGTCGATGTGTTTAGGCCTGCGGACATATTATAGGTACCCACACTCACCTTTTAAGCAGATCGTATTTTAATACAGAGGATAAAATGTTGTCAGTAGTGAGTGGTGGATGAGCAGCCTTGTCTCTGCAAGATCCACCAACGACGATAAGAAATCGACGTGCGCGTGCCCGCGGTTCCGCTCCTAATGGAACAAGAGCACCACGCCCGGTTTTCTAAAAATAACATTTTGTAATTATAAGGAATAAAGGAATTTCATTATTCGTTTTCATTAGTTGATACTAAGAAAATACTTTTTACAAATATGTAAAAACTTATTGACATTGAAACAATGTTACATAATTGACCTAAGTATTTATCAAATGCTAAAACAACAACTTATTGACATTGATTTCGTTGAACTTATTATTATATTACCTAAGTAACTGTGTAATTTACTAACATTTTAATTGTAGATTGAACATCATGTATACGGTGAAAATAGAATAGTCATTAACATTACCATATCCACTCGTACTGTTTTCAGTGCCACTGCAATTGATGGATCTTGTACATTTTTAATGGCCTCATCTAAGACTTCTGGTGAAATCAGCGGTAATCTCACATGGCTTAGTACTTCGAAACAGTGCCTTCTTCGTCCTACAGAATCATGTTCCAACCACCTTAAAGCTGGGTATAAAACCTACAACATTGACAATATCAATCAATATTTTCCATATTTATATTTCATGAACAAATGTTTTGATTTGATTGTAATTTGTTATATGTATTTGTTGAGGAGATATTTAATAAATAACGAAAGCTTGTAAACAATGAAAGCTAACGCGGTCTAATTCCGTAATTTCGGGATCAGGATTAAAATCCTATGTCCTTCTCCAAGGTTACATCTATATCTATACCAAATTCACCAAAATCGGTTCAGCGGTGGCTGCGTGTGTGGTTTCACCCCGTAATTTCAGGATCAGGTTTCGGGATCAAAAGTAGCCTATGTTCTTCTCCAAGGTTCCATCTATCTCTAAAAAAATTCAAAATGCACCAAAATCGGTTCAGCGGTTTAGGCTTGCAAGTGTACGCGGTCGTAATTTCGGGATCGGAATCAAAGGTAACCTATATGTCCTTTTCCGAGTTCCTAACTATCTCTATACCAAAATTTATTAAAATCGGTTTAGCGGCTAGACGTGATGGCGTAACAGACAGAAAGAGTTGCTTTCGCATTTATAATATTAGTAAGGATTATAATTTCACTTGGAAAATTTACTAACCTGTGCTTCACTATCAACTTTTAACTGTTCCGATGATAATAGAGTAACTAGCTGCTGTAAAGGCAGTTCCAACAGTTCATCACCATTGGCAACTATATTCCAATTGGCTTGTGCATGTTCTAGGGCTTCATTTGCCAGCTCAACGCAGTTATGGGCTTCAGCAAATCTGGTTAAAATACAATTACTTATTTCGTAATTTGTTTTAATGCTCAAGGCATATTTTTCTTTTAAAAATATTTCTAATACAATTACTTGTTACTGCTAATATATAGTATATATAAATATACATATACTGCGTCCCGCGATTTCACTCGCGTAAGCCTTAATCCCGTGACAATATCGGGATCAAAGTAGCCTATGTCACTCATTGATAATGTAGCTTTCTATTGGTGAAAGATTTTTTTAAATTAGTTCAGTATACATTAGCTGCGTCCCGCGATTTCACTCGCGTAAGCCTCGATCCCGTGGGAATATCAGGATCAAAGTAGCCTATGTTACTCATTGATAATGTAGCTTTCTATTGGTGAAAGATTTTTTTAAATTAGTCCAGTAGTTTCGGAGCTTATTCATTACAAACACATGTTTGTTATATTTGTATACACAATAATATGGTTTTACTAGCTGCGCCCCGCGGTTTCACCCGCGTAAGTCCCGTTCCCGTTCCCGTTCCCGCGGGGATTAAAAGTATCCTATGTCCTTCTCCTGGTTCTAAGCTACCTCCCTACCAATTTTCAGCCAAATCGGTTCAGCCGTTCTTGAGTTATAAATGGTGTAACTAACACGACTTTCTTTTATATATATATAGATTAGCACTTTTATTTATTTTATTTTTTGTACAATTAAATTATATTAAATTATGCTGTATGTCGGTAATATTTTGATTATGGGCTTTCTAAAATACCTACCTGAATATTCCGAGGGCATTCGATGGATGTAGTTCCCTTCTTAAATATTCTCCACAGCCAGTTACCAAATCTCTGAGTTGTAACATATCAGCAGCAATCAATAAATGCTGCACAGTACTCTTATCAATTATAATTTCACCTAAAAGTCAATAGCAAAAGCTAAAAGTTGATACAGAAAGAATAAATAATACAAAATATATAAAAAATAAGGTGTGATCTCATTTATTTTTATCTGGACTAGAAGCCGGTTTATACAGTGCCAGTGACTGGACATTATTAAACAACAAAGTGACTAGTATTCGAAAATTCCGAGGCACTACTACTAGATACAATCAATGCCATTTTATAAAGAAAACCATGTGTGAGCACTGTTCAATTCATGGCACAAAATCTTAAGGTGGGACCTTAAGACATTGTGCCATAAATTATCTTTATTTTGGTAGTTAAAGTAGGTAGGTGTAACATAGAGAAGATATCATTACCTGTGTAAATAAAGTCAATAATCTTAGAAAGTATATCAGGAGGCACACTTGGAAGGGCCACATGACCTTTTTGACTCTCTTCCAATCCAACACTAAACATAGCATCAAAATATTCACAGCTTGCCGCTAAGACTACTTTGTGGGCCTAAAAAAGTTTTAATGAAGAGATAAATTATATTAATACTGAACAACTGCACAATATCACAGGGCTTGGTGCCCTGGATCTAAGGAATCTTAAAACATCTTAGAAAGGCATGCGTGATGCTGAATCCATCATGTAAAACCTCTGTTCAAGAATAATTTTATTTGCAAACTATGAAGTGGACACCAAGTCGACCATTATCCCTGTCTGCACTATAAAATGCAGCAAAGGACAACTACCGGACCGGATAGAACTACTGAGAAATCTACAGATTAAATATAACATGGATAATTTTGTGTTGTGATAGTAGTGGACTTAGGGAACTATAGTGTTTGGCGCGTCTGGTGTACCAATCTCAACATTATTATAATTGTACATAATTATAATTATGTTATGTTAACATGTACATCCTACTAATATTATAAAGCTGAAAGTTTGTAAGTATGTATGCATGTTTGTTACTCAATGACGTAAAAACCACTGAACTGATTGTGATGAATCTTGAAATATAGGTATCTGGAGACTAGGAATAACATATACGCTATTTTTTATCCTGATAACTGCGGGGCGCAGCTAGTAATATATAGTTCGAATCTTACCCTTATTTTAGTAGTACCAGATATTAAGTCCACGTCACAAAACCTTCCATCTCTCTTCAAGTGATGTAAATTAAGCGACATTTTACTGGCATATTCGTAACACTTGTAAGTTCGAGCCCCATCATTAGATTTTTCGAAGGAATTTAGAGACATTCTGAGAAGTGTTATTTAGATAACTCCCACCTAAGGTATTTATCCATAGTAAGTAGATGTTTTATTGTTACGTTGCACAGCTTGAACGCATTGACTGTTGCGTAATTTATGTAAATAGTAAAGTACAAAGAAATAGACGATTTTTAGATCTAGAAACCTGGCAAAATTATTCCAATACAAACAAACAAAATCAGTAAATACATTTTTTATAATTCATTTGCCTTGTCAAATAGGGTTTATTTTTTATTTCTTATCGGTTGTGAACCGATTATGGCCATTAGGAAATTACCCAGTGTCAAGTATATTATTGCAAGTTATTTGCATCAAAACAGTCAAGTCGTCATAGTTAAAGTCAAGTCTAGGGAATCATTTGTAAACACGGCGGCCATTTACAAAGATTGTTCACAAAGCTTTGGAGACAACATTAAGTCCATGTTTTACACCGATTTTCACTTTCATTCCACTTGTACACCTTCACGAAACTAAATTGATTATTATGCCCCCGAAATTAAACAATTTGCACGCATTTGAACTAGGTTTCACAAAAATGAAAATTTAGCAACACATCTCATCAACGCGTTCCCGCCAAAACTCCATACCTCGTTTAGCAATTTATTAATCTATGTTAGCAACACCTGATCTTGGATTCCCTCGACTTGACTTTAACTATGACGACTTGACTGTTTCGTTCGATGCAAATAACCTGCAATTATTGATAATACTTGACACTGGCAAATGTCCGAATGGAAAAAGCCATTTTATTGAAGAAGAAGAAACACCTGATCTCCTCAACGCAGCAGATGACAGTTTATTGTTTCTTATCGGTTGTGAACCGATTATGGCCATTAGGAAATTAGCCAGTGTCGAGTATTATTAATATATTATGCAAGTTATTTGCATCGAAACAGTCAAGTCGTCATAGTTAAAGTCAAGTCTAGGGAATCATTTGTAAACACGGCGGCCATTTACAAACAATCTTCACGGAGCCTTGGAGACAACACTAAGTCAATGTTTTGCGCCGATTTTTACTTTCATTCCACTTGTACACCTTCACGAAACTAAATTGATTAATATGCCCCCGAAATTAAACAATTTGCACGCATATGAACTAGGTTTCACAAAAATGAAAATTTAGCACCACATCTCCTCAACGAGTTCCCGCCAAGACTCCAGATGACAGTTAAGAAAGTTGACATATGGTTGACATTGATATAAATTAGGGCTGCCATATGTTCACCTTTTACTCAATTTAGTTTATTTTTATAGGACAACAATAGATGATTCGTGATGAATTTCACTTCTTACGTTCTATAGTACAAGCCGAGTTCTTTAGTTTGGACTAGATGGCGGTATGTGCAACATCCTGCAATTATTATTTAAGATAGAATAAATTGAGTGCCACTTTATTTTATTGGATTAGAAAACCTGTTTTGTTTGCTATCTGGCAGCACTGTATTTTACTCTTACTTATTTTGAGATTGTTTCTTCGTGACGCAAAGTGGCGTGTTGTTTTTGTATTAATTGTGCGGAGTGCGGTCTCCTCAGGACAAAGCCTAAATAAAACTTATCTAAAATTCAACGCAATAAATAAGTTTCGATACATAAAATTATTTTTTAACACCAGATTGATTTGCTGACAAATAATAATGTTAGCCACACTCAAGAAAAAATGGAAATGGAGTTTTCTTCCTTCATCACCTGAAAATACAAGCAGTCGAAAATCTTTGATTACGGTCATATTGTTGAAGATACTTGAAGATGTTTTATTCTGGAAGTCGGCGTGGCTCTCAGTCACATTTATTGCAGCATGGCATGTGGTATTTATGTAAGTTGCATCTTATACTTTTTGTCAGACAAGTACAGACTGATGTAGGTATGCTATTTTTGTCTGTACAAATACTCTTATACCTAGGACTTTCTCTTATATAGTTTCATTACAATATTTTCCTTTAGTGTCTACAAAACCAAGTGTTATTTTTTTGCTAAAATACCAAAGCTTTTGTAGCCTCATGGTGTTTTTTCTGTAATCCCACAGCCTTTGTTTAATGAAAAAAAAATGTTTATTTTTAGGGTATGTCTTCACAGGCAGGTTACTCTATTTCAGTTCATTTTATGTGCTGCAATGACTGCATTGCTAATGGATGCATTTGAAAGCTGGCTCAAATACAAACACAGGACTTCATGTTTAAAAAGAGTTGCTCAATCTGAACCTACAGAAATTATTAATGTATGGAAGAAATTAAATTCATGGTTGAGTAAAAAATGCCATGACTTTGTATATGTTCGAGAAATTAATCATACAAAAGTAAGTTAGCTCGTTAGTTAAACTAGATATCTAAATTACTTACTAATGATACTTACCTAAATTACTATTACCACAAAAGACCTGTTTTTTTGTCAGTTTTATTTTCTCACTACAATTACTTTGCAGTTTGGAATGCAAAAGAAATATTGTGATAAAGATGAACTTATGAAACTCCCAAGAATTCAATGTATCAACATAATATCAAGTTTCATCAAAATCTGTTAATTAGGTCTTAAGATTACCTTCAGCAAACATACGTACATAATAATATTTGCTTCATCAGGGGTTTCATGGGTAAAGCCACAGCCTGTTTTTATATTGTTCACATGTTCTTTTCAGGCATTTATACTGGCAAATATAATTCTGATGACACTATATTTCTTTGGAAAATACATAGACAGCTATGTTTTAATATACTTGATATGTTTATTTATATCTACATGTTATAAAATTTTACCTCCAATCATAAAGATGGGATCACATATATTCCAAGATATTGGTAAGTAAAATAATTGGTTTTTGGTGACGGTTTATATAATTATATATTAGGGCTATTGGTTCAATAGATTTATATAATTTCGAATATTGTCCTTTATTGAAAATATTATATTATGTATTGATAAGTCATAGAAAGTTTATATAAGACACTAGAAACTTAAATGTCAAAGGTCTAAATTGTACAAATATGGAAGTTAAAAATTAAATTGTTGCTTTTATATTACAGTCAGGCCTAAAATACTCTATTGTTTTTTATGCTTTTCAGAATCAGAGGCAGAACTAGAAGGACTAATTCCTGAAGCATCTGATGTGAATATTAAATTACTATCAATTGAACCTGAAAAAGTGACAAAAGCTGATGATAGACAGAGTTTAGGTAAATAAAAGTAATGGTTAAATGTTGCTTTATCAGTTATCACTGAAAAAGACTGATTTACTTGGTTCAACTGCAATTTACTTGGTTCAACTATGATTTCCCTATTTTTTAACTTAGCATGTTACCCATGTATTAAAGTACATTGCAGCTTACCATGGTTGTGACTGTGATCAAAACTCACCTAAAATTATTTATAACAAAAGCCTGGAGAAATGTTAAATTGATAAGTAGCCTATATCCATTGACAGAAACCCATTGTGCCGTTCCTGAGTGGTACATTATAACATTGATTTATGTCTTTTACTTAGTAAAAATAAGCTTATAAGAATATTGTATTTTTATACTTTGCTCCCTACAGATTATTGGCAGCCCGAAGATGCTACAATAGAAGAAGCCAGCGACAGTTCTGACAACAGCAGTTCCATTATAACAAATTTCTCTATTGAGAAAGGACAGGCTTTACAAAAAGATGTTGAAACATCAGACTCAAGTGAAGATGAATATATTCCTTTTGGTAAATATCAATGGATACATAATGTAGCTGCAGTTTTGTTGTAGTAACTTGTATTTATACTGATTCAACTGGTGTTAAATGGTCAACTTCTTTTAAAGTTGCTATAGTAGAGCTACCTACTTACCTATTTAACAACCAACTGCATCAGTTTTGCATTGACTGCCATAAAACATACAAAGTTGTTTTCAAATTATGTAGTGCTTATGCAATAGGAAATTATCTCAAACCCAGGCCTTGTTTAGCTTTAAAAAAAAATTTAATGTAGGGTAGGTGACTAACAATTAATCAGTGGCTATTATTACATGAGGATATTTTTTGTAAGTAGAACTGTTAGCAGATGGTTAAAATTATTATATTTTTAGATCAACAAAAGGAAGAACCAAAAACAACAGTTGAAGTTCTAGAGCCAGCTACATGGAGTAGCTCTGCATATAACACTTTTTGGAACATAACTGGTGCTGTAGCAAGTATGGTGCAGTCAGATAAACCCAATACAAGAAAGAGAATACCCAGTGCCGATTCAACAGACGAGTTTGTATTTATAGACAAAAATGAGTTGAATTAAGAGAGAAGTTTAAGAGCTACACATAAGATTGCTATGTTTGGAATACACTCAAGCTCTTTCAAGATGGTGGGAAAAATATTAGTGCATGTTGCCACAACTCTAGTAATGTAACATTATTTTTAATAATTAATAATTTTAAATCAGACAGTACTTAATTAGAATTACATATACATTATGTTTAATGTAATTTTATTGTTTTGTTCATTCGCATAATTATACATTACAAGACATATTTTCTAACTTTGTCATCATTTCTTTGTGTTGTCTTTTGAGGGCTGTCAGTCTGATATTATTGAGTGTGTTTCTTGCAACCAGAGCTTCAAGCATAGGTCTTGACATCTAAAACAAATGAATTGAAATAAAGCATACTATTTCACTTACAAAGTATGTTTGTGTCCATCCCGTGGGAATATTGAAATAAAAAGTAGCTTATGTAATTTTGTCTAAGGTTTTTACGATTTTGCATAATAAAACACCATATTTACCGGGTTTTACTCGTGTTTTATTTAATAATGGCATTATCAATTTTGAAAAAGCTAACTGTAAAGTTACAGAAAGCTCGGTCTTTAGTAATAATGCCGTTATTCAATGAAACGCTAGTAAAACCCGGCAAATATTGTGTTTTAAGTAGTCGTATGTGTTATTCCCAGTTTCCAGCTATCTATACACTGAGTTCCATCACAACCAATATTCAGCCTTTATTGCCTGAAAGAGCAACACATAAACATTCACCTTTAAAGTATAAGTAGGATAGGTAGGATACATACCTTATCCACAATGTGTCCAATAGCTATTGTCCTCACAGCAGCATTGTGTTGTCTGTTAATGATGTCATCAGTTTCACTCAATCTGGCTTCAACATTATAAGCCTCATCTTCTTCTTCCTTCAATATTGCTGGTAGCTGAGTTAAAATCTACAGAAAATTAATGAAAATTAGTTCTGGCAATTTTCTTAACAAAACTTCATAATAAGAATGAAGCAATGTGTCACCTCAAAGTTGTTTGTCAATAAAGAATCATTGTTATTTATAATTTCCATTTTAATCTCACGTCTGGTTTGTGATGAACCTTCATTTACTGACTGGAAACAAGTTATTTGAACCTGAAATGTGAAATATAGTATTACTCATATGTAGATTTTTTTAGTTCATGATTTAGGAAATAGTACTCACTGATGGTGCTTTTGTTGTTTGATCAGTAAGGAAGACTGCAAATATTATTCCCACAAAACTAGAATCCATTCTTTGGTACATGAATTGAGTTGCAAGATCTGAAAATTTATAACACATATCCACACACAATATACTGAATTGTATAAATATATTCTCTTACTGAATTTCTAGATTTTCATTACATTTCTTTCTTTCTTCTATCCAAAGAAAACTGAGTAGTAAGAACAAAATAGCACCCAGAGATACAAGATATACCAGAATTTACTGAAAACGTTAAAGTAATAGATCAGGACTCACCAACATGAGATGGCCATACAGTTATATGTGGATGTGAGTGATACCAGCCGACAACCCTTAACGGGCGGCCCAATTCAGTAGCGAGTTCCTCGGCTCTCAAAGTAGCTTGAACTAACTGTTCCTCTGATATTTCCACACGATCTGGCTTTTTGTCAAGCCGCCGCAGTATTACAGATGATACTATAGACACTAAGGCTCCGTTGCTATGTACCTAAAAATAAATCAGTTTTTTAAAAAGGTGTAAGATCCGAGTCCTGTATTGTTTCTACGATACATACTTCTCCAATTAGTAGCCCCATTATTTCTTCTTTTTCTGTGGATAGAGCATGTTGCATACACACGAGGGCCACGTCCGATGAGAGTATAACTTTGTTCAACATCGTTAGTTAAACGTTTTTTATACTAAAAAAGAAAATTTAGGTAGTAATCAACACAATAACCCAATGTAAACAACACAGCAGGAAAGAAACGTGACTGAACTGAACCACTGAAACATACTGTCAGCTGACAGTGACAGACTGACTTATTGGTTCTGCAAATTAAAAATACTTGACACTGGCTACTTTTCAAATGGCCATAATCGATTGACAACCAATAAGAAATATAAACCTCGATAGAATTTAGATAAAACTTTTCGAATGATCGTGTTTACGTTTTTATCACAGCACAGGGATTCTAATCTTAGCAACGAGTAGGTGTGTGAGCTGCCTTGCAAATTCATTAAATTATTCGTATTCCGGGAGATAAATCGTTGGACTAAAGTCAGGCGGGAGCCAGCATTTTGATTTTATTGTGTTGATCTTCTCAAACGGCTGTGTAAAGTGAAAAAAATCAATGAAAATGACAATAATGCGGTCAGTCGTTGTCCAAAAACTTAGCACAAACTATATTCGTGCATGTAAGTATTCGTTTTTATTCACAGAACACATCCTTTCCAACCATTTAAAATAAATTGTTCGAGGGGTCACTCTGTTTCATTTCAATCAAAGTGGAGGTCGAATCAATAAAAGTTGAAGTGTGAAATTATTTACTTGTGGGACAACTAACTACCTAGCTCAGTACCTACCAAGTACATACCATAGAGATACTAACTTGTCATTTGACCGCTGAAAGTATGATAAAGTTAAATTTTAATGTTAATATTACAAAACCGGCTGCTTACATCCGATGCGGCCCGGCCGGGCGCTCTGGGTAGTTCACACATCCAACTGTTCAGTAAATAAATGACAACCATTTAGTAATGAAAATCTAGATTCCATCATGTGAGTGGAATCGGCATAAAGCTTAGTCTCCTTTTTCTTGCTGTATATCAAATTTAATCAAAGTCATGTTAATAGATGTTCTGCCTATCAATACCCACCTACACACCACTTCACAGACATACTCTATATCAAATATAAAAGTTATTTAAACTTTTTAAGTTGACATATTTTTTTAACATAGTTAATATTTATTTATTATCTCATCTTAATGTAACAATAGTCTTGGTCGAGAGGAGGAGAGGATAAAGTCTTGTTGTTACAATGTTATAATAGTTAACATACTAACTACTAAAACATACTAACAAAGTTATGTAACACAGTCAAAAATAAATAAAAACAAACAATTAGGACACAATGTAGTGTAACTATATAGTAAGTAATGTTTTATACTTAGCACTGAAAGGTAATGTTTTCATTAGGTTCAAAAAGTCTCACAACGGCAGCAACAATTAAAGAACCAACATGTCCATCAATTCAAACAGAGGTTCCTGGTCCAAAAACTAAATCTCTGCTCAAAGAATTAAATTCATTGCAGGTATGTATATTATAAAAGCTTTCACCTTTAATACCATCATTCACAAATGCATTTCACTTATACAAGATGTAACGGGTATGCCCTTTTAAGCCAAAAGGGGGTTGTTCTAGACATCTAGGCGAACAACTTCTGCTCTACGACTTTTGTAAATTCGAAGTTATCTTCGAAAATTTTAAGTGTAATGTTTACTTTAAGATTGTTGTCCTTTCTTTTAGTTTGGTCTACTACAGTCAAAACTTCAATTACCTTTATTTTCAAAAGCAGCTGTTTTTCAGTGAAATATAACATCAAAATTTTCAAATTCCAAAAGTGGTAGAACAAAAGTTGTTCGCCTCGACGTCTAGAACAACCGCCTTTCGGCTTAAAAGGGCTTACCCGTTACACTTTCTATTATAAAAAATAAAATAAAAAGAACATTAAAATTATTGTGGCTTTGCTTCTAAAATCCATAGTTACTGGGACCTAAAGAGCGAAAGTAAAGTGGAAACCATATAATTAATTATCACCTGGCTCAAGCCTATTCTGCCTTGCAAAAATATATTGACACTAAATCAATATATTTTTTATTATTAAAATCAAAATAAATCAATTCATACATACATAAAATATAAAAGCACCCTTTATACTACTAAAATGATACCTACACTATTTTATTTTGGTTTACAGCAAGCTGGATCTGTCCAACTCTTTGCTGATTATGATAAATGTATAGGCAACTATTTTATAGACGCCGACGGAAATGCATTCCTCGATGCTTTTACCCAAATATCTTCAATACCTATTGGTTACAATCATCCAGCTTTATTAAAAGCGTTTAATGAAGAACATAACTTGGTCAGTATTGTTTGAAACCTATTTTCATCTTCATATAAATTTATAACTTTGTTCTTTTCATCTCATTCCCGGTTGTATTGGAACTGTGGAACCGTGAATCAAGATAATAGTTGGATCTTGGAAGCCCAGGGTTTGCTAGAACCCCGGGCTTCTATGATTTAGGGTTGGTAATTATTTGGGGTTGGCACAGTAGGCAAGTCATCATTGACCATACCTACTGCAAATAGATTTGGCAATATGTTTACGATCCTCGGCCAGCCTGACATCAACCCTGGTCACCATTAAGATCATTTGCCATCACACGGGGAGACTCAAGGTATTCTTGCCTCCCTAGATCCCTTAGCCACCTTCTACTACATCCACCAAAGAGATGAGTAACCCACCTATTTTATGCCGGGGCTAGACAGCAAGAGATGGGGTAACCCACCTATTCTATGCTGGGGCTACACGGCTAGTGATGGGATACCCACCTATTCTATGCCGGGGCTAGACAGCAAGAGATGGGGTAACCCACCTATTCAATGCCGGGGCTACACGGCAAAAAATGCGGTAACCCACCTATTCTTTGCTGGGGCTACATGGCAAGAGATGGGGTAACCCACCTTTTCTATGCCGAGGCTACACGGCAAAATCCGTATAATTTATAACTTTGTTATTTACCAAGATGTAAGTATGTATAGTATAATATAGTCTTTAAGATAAAAATTTGTTTAAAAAATTCACCGGAAGTTTTCTGTACGCGTTAAGACTGTGGTGGGAAACCCGAGTCTTAAATTCACGTAACACTCAGCGATGTTTTTCTTCACCGTAAGAGCGATGTTAGACGCGCACATAAATAGGTTGGTTGTTCTTAAAGATTTCCTGGCGGTTGACTGAGATGATTCACACTATAAAAATCGTTATGTGTGCGTTATGACTATCAAAATCGTGTTTATTATGACTACATAAAACTACATATATTTTTTTAGAAAGCATTGGTAAATCGCCCCGCACTTGGAGTATTTCCCTCTGTTGACTGGCCACAGCGGTTAAGGAATGTGTTACTATCCGTTGCCCCAAAAGGGCTAGATAACATAGCGACAATGATGTGCGGCTCCTGTTCCAACGAGAATGCATACAAGGCAGCTATCATGTGGTATAGGACTAAACAACGGGGCGGATCTGTGGAATTTACACCCGAGGAGATGCAATCTTGCATGATCAATTTACCGCCTGGATCTCCGAATCTGTCTATAATGTCATTTGAGGTAATACTACAAATCAAAATATAATTATTGATATATAATACGCAGACTAAACTGAGTCTAGAACCGGAAATTTCACGCCAGATATACCTACATACAAAAATAGCCTGATTTAATATTTCGTTAAATATTAAATCAGGCGAATTAATATTTCACGGAATAAGATTGGGTAGGTACCGACCCTTGGGAATAGCCTATTGCGCTAATCCAGCTATCTACATACGAAATTTTACCATAATCCGTCCTGTATTTTTGAGTCAAAATCATTTATTACTGATGGCTAAACCTTAACATTATGTTCATTCTTTTTGTAAGATAGTATGATCTTCACAAACTTTCCTTAGTAACAGTTAGTTTGTTATCTAATATCGTAGATTGTGAACTATTATCTAATCATGCTAAGATTATTTATTTGCATAAATGGAAAAATCTTATATATTTCATTCCATACCTATTGTTATCAACTGTAAAATTATCTAATTTTTTTTTTTTTTTTTTTTTTTTTTTTATCCTGTGACGAACACACAGCGCCATCTAGCCCCGTGGTAAGTTGCTAAGCTTGTGTTACGGTGGCTAGACAACGGATATACTACTTATATTTATTTTTCTTTTGTAAATACATACATATTATACATAGAAATACGCCCAGACCAGATACAAATATTTATTTTTAAGCATAAATATTTGCACCCAGCGGGAATCGAACCCGCAACCTTCTGTAGTGCAGCCAAGCGTTCGCCCGACGCGCCACAGAGGTCGTCAAAATCGTTCGTTCGTTCGAGGTCGTTAATTGTTTGTGAGTTGTCAAAGATGCCCTTGTGTTGAATGTCAATTATTATTAAAGTAGGTAATAGAATATACCAGGCTTGTCTGAAATACCTATAGCTATTTCCTACCTTTTCCAGACAAAGTTGGTCAATCTTCAAACGAAAAAAAAAAAAAAAAAGCAAAAACAAACAAACAAAAGAAAACTATTTCGAACTTTCTAAATGGGTAGCAAATAGCATAGTTTTTTATTGTAAAAGCGTTAGTAATATCAGCTTACTTAACTAATATTATTGAGGAAAGTCCTTTTTTAAAGTAATGAACAAATTATGAAGAAATTTAAAATTAGGGGTTAAAGTATGAAATTGCCGATTTGTACTGAAAATCGTTATAGTTTAAATGATGGAGAGTCACATAGGATACTTTTGATCCCGAAAATCCCGCGGGATCGGGACTTACGCGGGTGATAATATTTATTAGATGAAAATTTGCATAGGGATAGTTTAAATAATGGAGAGTAACATAGGATACTTTTCATCCCGAAAATCCCGCGGGATCGGGACTTACGCGGGTGATAATATTTATTAGATGAAAATTTGCATAGGGATAGTTTAAATGATGGAGAGTAACATAGGATACTTTTCATCCCGAAAATCTCGCGGGATCGGGACTTACGCGGGTGATAATATTTATTAGATGAAAATTTGCATAGGGATAGTTTAAATGATGAAGAGTAACATAGGATACTTTTGATCCCGAAAATCCCGCGGGATCGGGACTTACGCGGGTGATAATATTAATGGAAGAAAATTTGCATAGGGATAGTTTAAATGATGGAGTGTATCATAGGATACTTTTGATCCCGAAAATCCCGCAGGATCGGGACTTACGCAGGTGATAACTATTTATTAGATGAAAATTTGCATAGTGATAGTTTAAGTGATAGAGAGTAACATAGGATTCTTTTGATCCCGAAAATCCCGCGGGATCGGGACTTACGCGGGTGATAACCATTCAATGAATGAAAATCGACACAGGGGTAGGATAAGTGATGTAGACTGGCATCATCATCATCGTCATCCATCGTCATCGTCATCCTTCGTCATCGTCATCGTCACTTACTGACGAAATACAAACTTTAACTTACTTCACCTACCTACCGCAGTGCAAAAATCCACACTTAAACGGACGACCAGGGAAGTACTGATGATGCCAGGCGCGGTAGCGCCTGGCTTCAACAGTACTTCAATGGGCGACCGTTTAAGTGTGGATTATTGCATTGCGGTAGGTAGGTGTTCGAACAACGCGGGATCGCGACTTGCGCGGGTGAAACCGCGGGGCGCAGCTAGTTATCTATACATTGCTGCCATCTAATGGGAAGGTTATTAATGCCTTTGCGATAGAACTCCGACGATCTAGACTGCACAAACTGTGTGAAAGCATTTTGTACTGCCTCCTGGGAAGGAAACTTCTTGTCACGTAGATAATTGTCCAAATCACGAAAAAAATGGTAGTCCGTTGGAGCAAGGTCTGGTAAATACGGAGGATGACGAATGGTTTCTAAGTGCAGTTCCTGAAGGGTCAAAATGGTTTCTCGTGCTGTGTGAGGTCTCGCGTTGTCGTGGAGCAATAATGGTGAAGATCGATTCATGAGTCGGGGCTGTTTTACTGCTAGTTTTGTCAACATGGTTCGGAGTTCGGCACAATAGACATCTGCCGTAATTGCTTGACCAGATCGAAGAAAACTAAAGTGAATAACACCATGCTGAGACCACCAAACAGTTACCATTACCTTTTTATTGGTAAGTTTTGCTTTAGGACACTGTTGTGGCATTTGACCTGGGGTCAGCCATTGCATTTTTCTTTTCCGGTTATCATAAAGAATCCACTTTTCATCACATGTTACAATTCGATCCAATATTCCTTCATTTCTGTACCGGTTCAACAAGGCAACACAAGTGTCAACACGCGTTTCTTTCTGCAGATCAGTCAAATCATGAACCACCCATTTTTCGTATTTTTTTATTTTATTGATTTGACGCAAGTGAGTCAATAAAGTGGGTAAGGTAACGTTAAACCATGCCGCTAATTCCTGGGTAGTTTGACTAGGATCGGCTTCCACTATCTCTCTTAATTCATCGTTATTCACCTGTGTGGGCGGTCTTCCTCGTGGCTCGTTCTTTAAGTCGAAATTTCCATCACGAAAGCGTTTAAACCAAAATCGCACGGTGCGTTCATTAGTAGACCCCTCTCCAAACGCAGCATTGATATTGCGGGCTGTTTCTGCCGCGTTAGTTCCACGTCGGAACTCGTATTCAAAAATCACTCGAATTTTCGCAGTATCCATCTTTCTTGTCTAAATTGAATAACAAAAACAATTGAAAGTCGATATTCAAATGTTTCACATTTTTTAAAAAAAGAACATCACAGAAACCATTTGAAAAAAGTTTCAAATGGTTGTGTGTTTGTTGTCAATAAATGTTTTTCTTTCTTTCTTTCTTTGTTTCATTCGAAAACCTCAAACCATGAAGATTCTATGTCAATTCAAAGAACCTATTGCAATAAAACGGCAATTTCATACTTTAACCCCTATTATCTCAATAACGATTTGAAGTCTTAAGCACAACAATCTGCTTTGCATAATTTAGGCGAAATTTAATTCTAGGGTGGCTTTCACGGCCGCACTTTCGGGGCTTTGAGCACAACCAGATCGAAACCCATTCATAAACTGGACTGTCCTGCGTTTGACTGGCCTGTCGCACCATTCCCCAGATACAAGTATCCTCTTGACCAGTTCAAAAGGGAGAACGCCGCACAAGATAGCAAGTATGAATTTATTAATCCTACCAGTATCTTATTTTTAGCAAATGCTGCACCGACGTATAAGATACCATTTTTAGTTTTGGAAAAATGTGTTCTGATCTTCTGGACTGTCTCTGTTTTCCTATTAATTTTCTTTTTTTGAAACATTGTCAACAGATGCCTTGAGATTGTCGAAGATATCATTGATCAATACTCCCAAAAGGGTAATGCAGTGGCAGGTCTGGTTGTGGAACCGATACAGTCTGAGGGTGGCGACTATGAGGCTTCGCCAGAGTTCTTTCAAAAGCTACAGGTCATATGCAAAACGGTAGGTTACGTCAAAAACGTGGCTCTAGGTAGGTAAAAGTAATGATATCAGATGTAGCAAGCGCATCTAGAAAATGAGAAGAGATGCAGCAGTGGAACTAGATCCGACCTGTCTTCCTCAGTGGCTGCACCGGTGTACGTATCGGAACGAGTCCGCTTGGCGCTACGGCTTAGATCGTAAACATGGATCGTAATAATCACTATATATCAGGTTCTCGGTTATGGTCTTTTTGCTAGCAATAAAGAGCAATTTTGGCCAGTTTCGCATGTTTAATAATGTACTATCAAAGCGTTTGAAACAGCTTAAGCAATGCGTAAGGAAGCAATAAAGATGGCCGCAAATTTATTGCAACTCCATGGGAGTATACGCGCTAATTTCGTGATTAGCACTGTCTCTTTTAAATTGAACATTTCGAGAACAAATCGAATTATACATTGACAAATTCTGTAAATCTTTAAAACATACTGGCCGTAGACATCAATCGGTCATATAGTTAGATCGTGCTGATATCTATCGAAGTAAAATCCACAAGAGAAGACAAGAGCAAGTAGTCTCTGTGTTGTAGAAAGGCGTTGCGCTGATAGTAGACGAGGTGCAGACTGGGTGCGGGCCCACTGGCAAGATGTGGTGCCACGACCACTTCGACCTGCCCACTTCGCCAGACATCGTCACCTTCAGCAAGAAGATGCTCACTGGCGGGTTCTATTTCAAACAAGAGTTCAAGTAAGTTTATGCTTATAGATTGAATGAATGAAGAATTATGAATGAATGATGCTAATGAAAAATAATGAATTATTTCGATTAGATTGTCTGATTAAAAGAACTGCACAGTTAAACTGACGTTTTGCCTACACATGTACGATTTAACTGTGCAGTTAGACTGTACAATTAAAACTGTGCCGTGAAATCTAAAGGTTTGTAGCCTGCTTGACCCAGTTTTTTTTTCTTTAGTACCGTGGTGAAGCTGTCTTAACGCACTAGTTCGGATTACCAGTAGTCGGGAATTCGAATGCCGAATTTTTGTTTTTTTTTAAACATGTTTCCAAAAAAGACTTCGCTCATTTATATTTTCAAACAGGACTTTGACTAACTAAAAAAATCAAGTACTTATAGAATAGAATAGAAAACATTTACTTACTGGGCCCTTAACGAAACTCCTGAATACTATTCTACAACTATTTATGCTGCTGCTGATCATAAAAGTATTGTTTATGGGCGTTTTCTTAATTTACCATAAGTATTTATTTACAAAACACGTAGTAGGAAGTACTACACTAATGGTATCTGTTGTGGACCCATAGTACAATCTCAGTTGCATATTTTGTGGCTAGATTGCGTTGTGTGCGACGTCCTGTAATGATATTTAAATTTTTTTATTCAGAATTATTTAAATTTCCAGAGTAGCCCAAGCGTATCGCATATTCAACACCTGGATGGGCGACCCGGGCAAGCTGATCCTCCTGGAACAAGTGCTGCGAGTGATCCAACAGGAGAACCTCCTCGACTTGGTTAATAGAACCGGGAAGGTTCTGAAGGACGGCCTTCACGAGCTGGAGCGAGAATTTGGCGGGATTATACATAGCGTGCGGGGCCGCGGGACTTTCCTGGCATATAACGCTTTTAACACAGAAACCAGGGATAAAATTACGAATAATTTGAAGAAAAATGGTAAGCGATCATGGACCCAGTCGACCGCTATGTCATTTTCTTCATCTTTTTGTATAGTGGTCTGGTTCCGCTAGTGTTAGTAGGCGATATTATAGATTTAAAGGCCGCTCTAAGGGCCTCTCACTTGATCTCCCGACTGCTATCAGTGATAACAACCGGGACCAACTGCTTAACGTGCCTTACGAAGCACGAAAGAGCTTGAGAAAATGATTTTTGCCACACAAATTTTCCGGTTACCCATCCAAGTAATGATCGCGCTAAGCGTTGCTTAACCCGCCTAACATTGCTTAATTAACCACTATCAAATTAGAGAAAGGGCGAATTTGGGCCCGCAGATCTACTATCGATATCGACTTCGAAATCCGCTCGTTAGATAGAAATCAAATCGACGGCGTCATCTTCAAGCTAAGGCTGTTAATGGCCAAAAATCTCGGGCGCACATTATTCCTTAACGCGGTGCCGATTTAGACGGCAGTCGGTTTGAACTTGTGCGGTTGCTCTCGTCCCAGTATAGCAAGGGACCGTTCCGAGGACTTAATTACTTAAATAATCAATGAGTTAAGAATAAATGAATGAGTTCAATCTCATATCAAGCATCGTGAAAACCGGAGAATCTATACTAAAAGCTGAAGAGTTTGATTGTTTGTTTGAACGCGCTAATCTCAGGAACTGCTGGTCCGATTTTAAAAAATATAGTTCATTTATCGAGGAAGGTTAATGCTACTTTAGACTTTTTGTTTTGGTTAAACCCATTTGAATGAAATTTGTTACAGGGATAGTTTAGTGGTTGAAATAAGATATACGGTACTTTGAATAATCATACGGGTTAAGTAACGCTTGGTATGACATACGTGATGCGTCACATACGTTACGTACGATCAGGACTTACGAGGGTGAAACTGCGGGCGCAGCTAGTAATCTGTATAAATGACTTGTTCTAGGTGTGTTGGGCGGGAGTTGCGGGGAGCACGCCGTCCGCCTGCGACCGGCGCTGGTGTTCGAGCCCAAACACGCGCAGATATACTTGGAGAGTCTACGCAACACCTTGAAGGAGTTCTAACGACCGGCGACCGTAGACCACACTCGCTACAGCGCTCGAATGTTCCACTACATTAATTATTTTAAAGCTCGCATATGATACCTTTTAACAAAGACAATCAAGCCAATTAACGGCTCATACCGCCATTTTTCTACAAAACACAGCGTTGTGGACAGAGGGTGAGGGTAATAATCAAACTGTGTGATTGACTATTGCGATACTTGTCTAGACTTAGACTCCTTGTCATTGGTCGATACGTTACCTATCTGTATCTAGACTCTATGTGATTGGCCATTCTTGCACGAGAGTGCTGTTAAAAGACGTACTATTTTCGTAAGATAAGAATACTTATTGAACAGTCAACTGGTTTTATCGTCTTTGCCTTTTAAGCAGACAACAGATGTTTAGATTTAACTGACAGTTTTACTGTAGGTACAGATAAATCGTACGTGTGTAGGTAAAACTTAAACTGCACAGTTGGAGTTTGAACTGACAATCTAATAGAAATATCGTTAGATTAACTGTACCTCTAAGAAGTTATATTACTAGAATGTTCACGTAGAACTCAAACTTGTTCCGCTACATTGAGCATGCTATCCCTTTCTAATAACACTATTCTGAAAGGGACAGAACGCTACATTGATGCTTGCAGTCTCTTTCTAATAGAGTTATTAGAAAGGGACAGCAGACTCAATGTAGCGGAACACTTTTTAGTTCTCCGTAAGCGAGTACTAGTACTAGTAATATAACTTCTTTGCTGTACCTACAGATAAACTGTCGGTCAAATTTAACCGTCTGTAGCCCTGCTTTAGCCCGATTTATTCGAGTATCCGTATAACAGTATCAGAATCGTAAGTGCAATATCAAAGTGTAAGTGTTGCCAGACAAGGCAGTAGATCTATCATCTCTTAGATCGTTTCAGTATTACCTACGTGCTATTCGCATTTATTTCTTTTAAGTGCCATATTTATTTATTTTTCTGTTTATTTTTTGTTATTTAAGCTTTTTTTTATATTCTACTATTATTTTTTATCTATTTCATAAAGGAGGTAGGTAAAGTATAAAATAAAAATACGGCCGAATAGCGAAAAAAAGTTTTTTTTTTTGCAAAATTGTGTTATCTTGTCGTGCCGTTTGTGGTCAGTGGCAATAATCAAAACTTCGGTCGGCTTTCTTTTGGAACCGAACATTCGGAAGTTACATTTCGTAATAGCCCTTCTGATTTCGATAATTGTTTTAAGGAAAGGCATGCTGCAAAAGGTATAAAAGGAACTCCAATACGATTACTTTGTTTGAAAACTCTGCAACAAGTATTTGCAGATGGTCTTCGAAGCAATTGAATTGAGTTAGATGAAAATACAAAGAAACATAAATGAAAAACTTTTAAAGGCTACAAATACAAACAGGCGGCCTGAGACGTATCGGTCGACGAGATTTATTCCAGGCAACCTTAGAAAGATCAGATAAGGTCTTCAAACTGTGTATTTTACTCTCTTATAGGTTATTACGTAGAAATAGACACGGGACGATGTACCAACAAGAACCACCTCATTTAGATGCTTTGTTTGTAAAGCATAGAATCTAGTATAATAATTATATGTCAAATGTTCAATAACCAAGTATACGGAGCAAAAGGAACAGCGCCCCGTACCGCGTAACTCCCGTCGAGTTCAACTCGACGTCGATTTCAACTCGACGTCGATTTATGAATTTATATAACGAATTTCGATAATATGTTTTGTTTTTTTTCTATATTATTTTTATCTAAGTTTCATGCTATCTTAAATCGAAAACCTCAACATTATATCAGTTAAAGTAGTTTTATTATGAACAATTATATACGCATAATTAGTAACGTAATTGTTATTTAGAACATAAGATAATAATAATTCACGTATTCCTGTATAAACTATGTCTTCCAATATAATCGTGATTTTCATGTTATTTTGCTCATTTTATGTACCTTTGATAACTTTAAGTGTGTAGAATAAAAGATGAAAAAATCAAATTTCTTGTCTTGTCTAAGATGGCAATTCTCGTTTTGAAATTATCCAAATTATTATTTCAACATCATTTCAATGCCATTGTAATTAATCTTAAATTTTAAAAAATTTGAAATGGTATTTTTCGATAAATATCAGCCCAGTCAATCGGATTTTGCCTTACAAAAGGTGGTGCAGCAAATTTTATGATTTTAAGTTGTTTAGGCATGTTAGACTAATAATTACTTTAATCAAAGAATAATTTATCTATGCTAAATCCATGGACCCAATTTCCATAAATCCCAAATTTTCGACATTGGGGCCCGACTGTGTATGACAGATGTTATGAGTTTTATATGCCAACATTTCGTTTTTTACCCGGGTGCAAGGAAAAAGTTATGTTTCTTTTTAACAACAATAAGTCTTATGTCAAACGTATCTAAGAAATGTATGTAAAATACAAAAATCCTTACATCCTGTCCATACATGTCGATCCTGTAGCTATACGTGTTACTTACAGTTACAATAAAAAAACAGGAAAATGAATCTGCACATATTTAAAATAAGTATAAATTTATAATTACCCCAAATTTTCGGAAAAATGGTTACACCGGCCGTGGTTCCGGGAAGACTGGAGCGGCGAGCTTCGTTTCCCGTCGACTGGGTAGGTAGTTTTACAACTACCCTCAATTTCGCAAAAAGTTAATAAAAAGCAAAAAGGACCGCAGCACACTATCCCCACACCCGCGATATGTTAGACGTTCTCACACATTTATCACTGGATTCCACACAGATGAGAGTTTAAAAGCACTTTCTCGGTTAACATGCCAGTGCTCCTTGATTTTAACCAGTAATGTCGTTCAGTGAAAAGGACTTTAGGCGCATGTAATTGTCACTCCAGTGGTTCCAATCCAGTGGTTTGATCCTGTTTGCAATAAAAGTTCCGATTTTTCCACCTGACGATTTTTGACCGCTGCGAAATGTTCCTTGATCTTTTCGGCGATTGTTTGCATCGTCTGTACAATATAAGAAATACCGCAGCTACATTCAATTTTATAGAAGCCAGGAGATTGATGGCGTGTGCTATAGCTATGTCTTTCGGCGATCCTACCCGTTGCCCTACTTTTTTGGAAGGTGTGAAAATAGTTTTAATTGAATAAGTATGTCCTGAGTAGGTACACACCAAATTTTATCTGTCACTTCTTTGAGTTAAGGTAAGTATGCCGGTTGGTTGCCTATTGCCTATACCTACAGCTGGTTTCCTGCCTTTGCATCTTCGCTTAGGATGTTTCACTCTCACGCTGTATCCATTGTTCTTGAGCATCTTCTTAACGTGGGACAACTCTTCATTCAGCTGCTCGGTGTCACACAAAACGTGAGCCCTGTTAATCAGTGACGTCTCCACAGATCGAAGGTGACAAGGATGGTGATCTGACGACGCGTTGAGGTACATTGTTCGTGTGAGTCGGGTTTCTAAACACAGTATGCCCTAGGGACCTATCATTCCGTGCTTTCACGTCCAAGAAAGGCAATGTTCTCTTATTCCATTTCATAGGTAAACTTTATGTTCGTATGGACTTACTATTCTACCTCTGCTGTGCTACCCCTCATGATATAAAACACACTCTAACCCAATAAAAATGGTAGTCTATTAACGACTCCATGTGCTCCATCCAGACATTGGCCATTACCGGTGCTACGGAACTGCCCATGGCTCCTCCATCTATCTGTAGGTAGTGCTGTCCAAAACAAGTGCTGGTAGAAAAAGTAACCAGTATCAAACCAGGAACCTTTTTGGAATATTATTTTGGCAGAGTTTCATCCTGATTACTTCCACGCAGTCTCTGACCGGTACGTTGATGAAAGGGATTCTAACTTACCATGCATTCACTAGACTCCAGTCTAAATACCGCTCAGGATTTCCACAACGCGTGAAGTGATATTATCCACCAACGGCTGTAGAACTGCCGTAACATGCTTCGCCAAATGGTACGACGACGAGTCTATCTGACTCACGATCGGTCACAGTGGTACACTGGCCTTATGTACTTTTGGCAGTCCATACAACTTCGGGGGTTGCACGATCTTGGGCTTCTACAAAAAATTAAACACATCCTCAGTGAAGTGATTTTTATTATCCCTTATTAGTACCGTACGAATTCTTCGCAGTGGGATCATAAGTCACCCCCCTATATACCTTATTGATCCCTGGGAGTGCACATACCTTGTTATCGTACAGATCCACAGTATTTAAATTTTAAAACAACTGTGGCATTACGTGGGCATTACCTTTGTCGGCCCGTAGAACAAGGATGTCGTCGTTCCCTTATAAGTTCCAAAGGCGATCTTCTTAGACCCGAAGTTCTAATAAAAATAATAATAAAATAATCAGACTAGTGACATCAGAATGCCGCCTGTTCACCCTCGCAGCAGCGCGGCAGCAGCAATGCCATCTCAGTAAGTCCTGGGTCGGAGGGCGTAAGAAACGATGTTCCTTTGGGAGTATTTTTGAGCTTGTCTCGGAAATAATGTAACATGCGCTATTGAGGACGTTGCGTCATACTACTAGCGCCATCTAGTAGCCGGCCACCACATATAAATATTGGAATAAATATTTGTTGTTGCTTTGCATGGTGGCGATGAAAAAATTGTTATCGTAGAATTTTTAATCATTTACCATGACGATTTGATGTTTGTTATGATTTATTTTCCCTATTTTTTTATTGTAATATTTTACCTGTACGTCTTGTACCTCTACAGGATTTACATTATGGAGGGGATGTAAGGGTTTTTGTCTTCTATCAACTTCTCTTAGATATTTTTGTCATACGACTATGACTTACCTACTGTTGAGGAATTGTGTAAAAAGAAACAGAGTTTTGGCATATAAAACTCAAAATATCTAACATTCCCCGTCGTGCCTCAAGGTCTAAAACTTGGATTTATATTAGTAGCCTAACGTGCCCTAACAACTTAAAATCATAATATTTGTCAAACCACCTTTTGTATGTCAAAGGTACTAGGGAAATTCGTCATTGATTGGCCTATTTAGGAACTTTATTTCCTGTTTTCCTGTTTGTGATCGACAAACCCACTTTCGATTACAGTTCGTTGTAAGTTATAGTTTCATTTTTTATAAATTGTTTGCAATTGCAATGATGATGTAATGAAATTTTGTACAATTGTAATACAGGAATATTCCCCCAAGGCACTTATTCTATAACTAAAATGCCTAATTATGCCTCAGCCCTCAGCCTAAAAACGGGTAAGTGTTTTGCAAGAAATTGCTAACACATTCAAAAGCTTTACCGGGACCACAAAATTTGCAAAAAAAAAAAGTTGCCAGTTATCGAGAAACATCTAACGAAGCTTAGTGACGATTTAGTTTTAGAATACGTTCCCAGGTATCTATTTATATTAGGTAAAGATCCAATTTTCATCGTAATCGTTGTTTGCTAGTCTATTAGCTACAACTTTCGATACAAACATTAAGTTTCTCATTTATAATAGGTAGGAGTAGGATCTAAATGATTCACTAGTTTACTTATTTATTATCTTACTAATATTATAAACGTGAAAGTTTGTAGGTATGTATGTGACTTTGTTTCTCTTTCACCCAAAAACTACAGAACCGATTGCGATGAAACATAGGCTACTTTTTATCCCGTTATTCCCGCGGGAACGGGACTTACGCCAGTGAAACCGCGGGGCGCTGCTAGTATAAAATATAATAATATTTAGATTAAAGTACTAACAGCGCCCCGGAGTCTTACCCGCGTGGTTCCCGTTCAAGTAGGAATACCGGAATTAAACGTGCGTTACTCATATGTATGCGTTAACCAGGTTATAGTTATAATATAAACCGCCAGTGTGCCAAATTTCAGCCAAATCCATTCAGCCGTTCTGCTGTGTGATTGACACACAAACATAACTTTCGTATTTACAATTATAGGATTACTAACCAACTATGTTTACTTAAAATAACGATGACCCCGTAAATTGTATTTTCTTGAACTTCTCTGAAATATAATTAGAATCAGGTAGTACCTACCAAAAGAAATCATTTCCGTGGTGGATCTTTGATGAATCATTGGTCGTAGAAGGAGCGAGCTTGTCGTCAGCGATAGCGGTGTTTGTCTAGTCAACCTGACTGCCTACATCTTGCCAACCAAACGCAACGGGGCGTAGGTAGAGATTATAATATGCATACCATACAATACAATAGGTCCTACTTATATACATGGAACGTTTTGTTTTGGTCAAACTCATATTATCATAATGTACCTATAATAATCTTGGTCTCGAGGGGGCTTAGTCTTGTTTCTCTCGCGACTAAGACTATTGTAACGAAACGTCGAGATAAGAGTTAAAAAACATAACACTACGCGAACAAGACCCGGTAAAAAAGTTACTATTTTTAGCGGCTACAGAAATCATCATCTCCAAAAATTTTAACTATCTAGCTATCACTGTTCATAAGATATACAGCCTGGTGACCGACGGACGGATAGTGGAGTCTCAGTAATTGTCCTGTTTTTACTTTTTGGGTATGGAACCATAAGAAAGGTTGAAAATTCTGCGCTGTGTTGCGCTGCCGCTCGCAATCCTTGTCCATAGGAGAGCCCAATCTCTGTATCTTACTAATATTATAAACGCGAAAGTTTGTATTTGTACGTTGTATGTGACTTAGTTATTCTTTCACGCAAAAAACTACTGAACCGATTGCGTTGGAGACTGCTTGAGGCGATACTATACTTAGGCTGGTGGGTTGTGTGACAAGCGGAGCCTCTAAGGCCCTTATTAATAAACGTGGAGTACGATCGGACTAGTGAGAATATACTTTGTCTTTCTCTGTGTCAAGAACTTACAAAGTTATAGTGACAAAAAGCCGAATAACTAATTCGACCTTAGTCCTCTCTTTTACTAATAAGGCTTGTAATTCTTACCCCCTTACTTATAAACGCTGGTTAACAGCTGCATAACTATGAATCGTTCGTCTTTTAGTGTGACATGAAGTTTCAAAGTTGACAAACAGAAACAACCGTCACAAACTTGGTGATTTGTTAATCATCGTTTATAAGTAACCCAAGCAGCATGCAAGCTGCATAACAGCTGTAGGGGACAGGGGATCAGTCTAATCGGGGGGTCATACATAAGCAGGATAACTACAGGTAGGTATCACCTTTGAGATATTATTGAGATCAATAGGTATTACATAGATATATACCTACCTATGTAATACTTATATATCGGCTTGGTTTTTAAAACTTTGTAGGTTTTAGTTGTACCCATAGAAAGCTTATGTTCAAGAATAGACGTTTCTTATTCGATATTTCCACGTATTGGGGATAGTAAAGGTTTTGAAAGGCGCAATTCGTTGTATTTTAAAGTAGGTACCGTGTACCTATTTAATAAGAGAATTCAGAAGAAATAAACTTAAACAATGAAAACTAAAATTTTCTATGAAAATGAGGAAATGTAGCCACTAGCCAGTTTTCTTTCACAATGTAAGTAGCGGAACGGCTGGCAGTAGGTACCTACCTACCTAACTATACGTAGATCGCCCACAATGACGGAGACGTGCTATTTGCGCACTCCAATGATTTAAATAGATCACCAACTGAGATATTATTTTTATACCTTTACACCGAATATCTCACAACTGCGTCTCGTAATAAATTTACAAGATTTTTAAGTGGATATAAGGTACCTATCCACTTCAAAATCTTGTAAATTACGATATTGTACGACTAGTGGTATACGATAGCACCATGCACCACCTAGCCTCATAAGTAAAAAGGCTTGCAATGGGTCAGCATCATTTTTTTTAGATTAATTTTTCTGTTGTGCGATACCGGTTCAAAAGATCTCCAAGATCTTCGCACAAGTGTTTCGTTTCTTCATTCCTTGTTCACGATGTAAGAGAATAAGGACCCAAATCAGCCCAAGTTACTTTTTCCTGACGTGAATGTGACTCGTACTCGTTCGTACTGAACTACTGAACGTAACTCGGTGCATATTTAGTTCGAGTCATATAGAATATGGGACGGGAGGTAATGAGATTTGCTTACCCAGTGTTTATTGTTTGTGATGTAGGTAGAGTTAAAAATATCTATGAAATGAATAGAAAATGACTTTCAAATTAGTGGGTAGATATGCATAGGCATGCATAGTTTATTTGTGTCTGTAAATTTATAACGGTTTCCACTTTTGAAACCAGTTGAACTGCCCTCCTTGTTCAACGAAATGGAATAGCATTGTCTCTTTACCTACTACCTATAGCTACTGTAACTCTTTAACAAAACATATAGTAAATGTGTAGTAACTTGACGGACGGACTACTTGTAGTGATTCACGTTTTTTCTTTTTGAGGTCAGCATCTTAAATATTAGAGTTCATTGAACAAATTAAAGGTTCCGTAGTAAATGCTTCGTCTCTTGTTTATCTTTCTACTTTTAATGCACTCGCGCGCGAAAGTCTGTAAAGAACGGCCGCCTACATGCTATTTCATTATCATTGTTGTTGTGAATACCGTGACGTAGTCGTTGTCGTAGGTTTGTCGTACACACTTCATTCGTATAGTTCGACTCTAGATTAACTTCATGGTCTTCGTATCCGAATTAGTCAGTCTATAGGAAACGCGGGCTTGAATCATATGTCCGTATAGATAGGTACGTTTTATGGTTCGGTTCGGTTTCATTACCTCTACCTACGCTTTGTCTTATCGAACCTAGCCCACACGTTACAAGATTTGGCTTTGAAAGTATTACAATTTATTGAAATATACCTAATTTGCAAGATTTTCCACTACCAGGATTAGGTAGCTGATGAATTCAAAGTGATACAGTGATTTGATTGAGTGATACGAACCGACGTGATTATTATTGTTATATTTTTGTTTTCTCAGACACATGTGTTTTTAGACGGTCAGCGGTAACGGTGAGAATACTGCGTGCGTGTGGCAAGTTTAAAGTTATTTTGAAAATAACACGTCTGTGATAAAATAATGAAATTTAAATGTGATTGTGTAAACTTTGTGATGTTAAAAATATAACAAGTATTTTTATTAGATAATTCTGGAATTTGAAACGTGGAAATTGAAGTAGGTATATTTTGCTGTCCGTGATTGGCACGCTGCAAAGTCGCCGGAAGAGCCAAATGTTATTTTAAGGTTTGTAACTAACTAACCATTTCTTTGATAAACACTTTCTCACCTTACACTTTTCATGTGTGGATATTATACATCTTAAACGTAATGTATAGGAATACAATTAAGGTAAATTGGGTAAAAATACCTAGGTAGGTAGGTATTATTACGCAGATGAAACCGCGGGGTACATCTAGTGTTCAAGAAGGTAGGTATACCTACGTACTCACATAGGGGTTAGGTTTATTTGTTTCCCCCACATCATTATAAAAAAATCGACCCTTCAACTATCGTTAGGTAAATAAAATCCGTAACTTCCGTAAATGCTTAAAACCTGACAACGAATTATGGTTTAAGTACGTTTAGACTTCGTTTTGTAATAAGGAGAATACAGCTTTAAACCTTTTTCTGTGATACTTTTCTCTATGAAATTATTCACAAAAAATGTACAAGAAATTATTACTCGCACATTACCGAGTAGAGGTAGACAAAACACTTTATTTACCGGGTTTAATCGCGTTTTATTCATGATTTTTAAACGACCGAGCTTTCGCCAACTTTACAATTGGCTTTTTCAAGGTTGACCCGGTAAATAAAGTGTTTTATTTTAATATGCAAAATCGCAAAAACCATAGAAGTAGAGGTAGACATTTTAGAAAATAAATTGAAATTTCGTTAGATGTAGGTACCTAAAATCTGTGCCTAGATGTACCTACCACGGGTACCTTACTGAATAACAAGAAATCAAAACATTTTATTGCTTCTGTAGCCAGCTGTACACAAGGATCCCTTTGTAGGTTAATTAGGTACAAAACAACTTTCCCATTACAGTATGCGAGGGTAGTTTTGTAAAACCACGGGAAACGTTCTTTGATACGAACATTATTTACCAGCTGCGCCCCGCTGTTTCACCCGCGTAAGTCACGTGCCCTTAGGAATATCAGGATAAAAAGCCTATGTGTTATTCCCGGTATCCAGCTACACATATTCCAAGTTTCATCGCAATCGGTTCAGTAGTTTTTGCGTGATTGAGTAACAAACAAACATACACACATCACAAACTTTCAGATTTATGATATTAGTAAGATAGCTGCGCCAGTTTTACCCGCGTAAGTCCCGTTCCCCCGAAAATATCGGAATAAAAAGTAGCCTATGTGTTATTCCCGGGATCCAGCTACCTATATTCCAAGTTTCATCTCAATCGGTTCAGTAGTTTTTAATATTAGCTGTTAGAAGTAAGATAGTATGAAATATGATGAAGTAGGATAGGATCTAAGCGAATACTTTGCAGAAAGTTGCTTCATTAATTGCAATAATATTAAAAAAATTATTTATACATCAAAGTCGAAATAGCAAAATAATTTCTAATAAAATGAAAATAATAATTTCAAGTTCCGCCACATTTGAATTCCCGCGAAATCATGGCGAGACCATAAGAAAGAATCATTGACATTGACGTCTGTAAACTGTCAGCTGTTTTTTCTCGGAATTTGACAATCGTTTTGACAAAGAGAGGCGAGCTCGAGCAACAACGAACAAAACTGGACAAACATTATATTTTCATTTTCTGACGAATTTGATTGATTGCTGACTCCCTTGGCAGTTTGGCAGATATACAAAAAAAGTAAAACGATAAAATATCAACAAAATTGCAATTTTCTCCAGATTTTAGAATAATCCTAAAACATAATTTGATTGTTACATTTCACTTCGTTAAAACCGTAAGTACCTATTGAGTGCAAATAATTTGTTTTTACTGGTAGAGTGACTTTACAGATAGTTTATTTGTGTTTTAAACCTACTAAAATATAGGCCAAATGAGTGATTTTCCATTAGATAGCCCGACGAAACATAATCAATTTGCCGTGGTAAATTTACACTTGAATCGTGTGTGCATGTATTCAAATCAGTGCAAGGTTTACGCTTAGAATCTATTCGAAAATGAAGTAGTAATGAGTGATTCTCATCAGGTGAACAGACTAAACTATTGCATGGTATTTTTAGTGCCAGATTTATGAATAAATCATCATGTCAAACATCAAGTAAATGAAATATTTGAACTAAACAAACTCTCTCAACTGGGTTAGGTATATTTCTATTTGGCTGTGTCAATTAACCTTAGATAATATTAGAGGCATCCAATCAGTCAAGTGTATATAGGTATGATTGATTCATTTATTTTCCACAACAGTGTTTATAAAATAAACAAACATTCATTTTTAACACTTGCTGAGAATTTAACATGGAAACATGTTGATGATATTATCATGACCTGCTAGTGCCATTCTTTTATGAAAAAGAACAATATGTTTCACACACATTCACCCTTAGTTATGCTGTTAAGAATGTAATCTTAGAGATAGGTACTTGTCAAAATAAACTGTACTGTTTCCTAGACATATGTTAGGATATTTATTCACTCATTATTTTTTTACTTTTTTGAGGTTATTATAAAAATAAACTAAGTACAAAAAATACATCACTTACAAAACCTACATTAAAAAAAAATCTCTTTATAATTAGTATTACTAATGAGTAGTAAATTGTTATCTCATGAATATTGGTTTCAAGGCAGCCTTTGTGATATGCCATGACTTCAGCTATCTGCATACCAACTTTCATCACAATCAGTATTATAGTTGAAGAGGAGTAACCAATGTTTATCACTTCTAGTTTGTTATTGTTTGTACGAATACAAACATAAATTTTCACATCTATAATATAAGTTGGATAGGTTGTATAAACACAGTCAATTAATTAAAGAGAATATTGTATTAATAAAACATTTATTGCAATTTAGAGTATAATCATTACTGCTATGCCTATTGCAGAACCATTTTGAGTAATTGAGTGTATAATCTTCCTATAAACCTGTGTAATTCTTTGTCTCTATATCCAGAGCTTCCCGCTGTGTATTCTGAGGCAGTATAGCTAGAAAATAATATAGACTAGTGGTTTTAAACAATACAATGGAAAATCATTTTATTGCAGGTTTTTGACACCATCAAGGTGGACCAGCAATGGTGGACTACTACAGGGTTTTGGGAGTCTCTCGAACTGCTTCTGATGCAGAAATAAAGAAAGCGTAAGTGTTTTACTCCTAACACAATGCCCAACTAAATACAGGTCATTATTACATTATATACCTGGTTTGTGTAAGGGATTTAAGACAATTGGTGGCATTAACAGAAACCATACCATAACATACAAGTACCAGAAAGGTATCTTGTGTATGTAAGTACACAACATATTATTATCCATTAATTAAACTGTCTGTCAGTAAAACTTAACAACGATTTTAGGTCAATCTAGTACTCTGTATTATAATCTTATATATATAAAAGAAAGTCGTGTTAGTTACACCATTTATAACTCAAGAACGGCTGAACCGATTTGGCTGAAAATTGGTAGGGAGGTAGCTTAGAGCCAAGAGAAGGACATAGGATACTTTTTTTTCCTGCGGGAACGGGAACGGGACTTACGCGGGTGAAACCGCGGGGCGCAGCTAGTTTTGTAATAAAAATATAATTTAAAAAACCAACTTAAAAAACAGAACCAAAACTGGAATCTGAAGTCTAGCAGCTTAACTACAATATGGACACAGCAAGTAAAACTGAACGACTTCAGATGACTAAACATATAAGTCGGTGGCACTGTATTTAGCAGTTATTTGTTTTTATTTAAAGTCTGTTTAATTTTTTTTACCAAATAATGATTTATTCCACCCTTTTTATTGTACTTACCTACCTACTTTCGTTTGCCTTAATTATTAAGGAGTTTGCTGATGAGAAGGTGGTTTCAAGTGCTCTATCAATCTGTATCTAGTTTTTAGGGGCCGATTATTTTTGGTAGAAGCCCAAAAATGAGTAATTTATTGCATTCTGTGTTGCTATCCTGCCCCTCATTCCGAAGATACTCATCAAATTCTCACTTAATTTTTTATGTATTTTAATGGGATCATTCTGGAGCTTTCTGGAGAAAGGTGGGACCTTTCTATTAAAAAAACAACCATCTCTATTGGTCAAGTCTTCTCCGAGTAATCAGCAAACATCCCTAAAAAAAATATACGCAACAAATTGAGAACATCCTTCTATTTTGAAGTCTGTTAAAAACTGTCATATTATTGGGCTCTATTCTCTACACACAAATAAAATAGTAGGAAAGCTAGTGAACCAACACTTAACTATATAATAGTTTCCTACAATGTCTGCTATACGAATTTACAGATAAGCTTACTAATATTATAAACGCTAAAGTTTATATGTATGTATGTCTGTGAGTTTGTTTCTCAATCACGCCAAAATTACTGAACCCAGTGTGATGAAACTTGGAATATAGGTAGCTCGGAACCTGAAATATTTTTTTTAGAATAGCTACTTACTATGCCGATATTCCTGCGGGAACAGGACTTATACGGGTGACAGCCAGTAAAACATTATTTAAAAAAAAAACGAGATTCATGGGGAATGGTTGAAAAATTTTCTTAAAAATTATTATCAATATGTTTTAATTTTTTATACAGTTACAGAAAACTTGCATTGAAATGGCATCCAGATAAAAATCCAGACAATGCAGATGAAGCAAATAGAAAATTTAAAGAAATATCAGAGGCTTATGAGGTTCTTTCTGATGGTAAGTAAACATATTACTTTTCTCTAGCTGTCATGTCTGAAGCCTTTCTATTTATGTCTTCTTGTGACATTTATTTTATTGTTGGGTAGAAACCAAGCGGAAAATGTATGACAATCGGGGTTCCAGTCATCACAGTCACAGATATCAAAGCAAGAACGGAGTCAATGGCCATCGCCACTTTAGCTTCAGAGGGTTTTTTGGAGAGACACCATTACATCGCTTTTTTGGTAGAGTCCTTTTCACATGGGACTGATTTTAGACGTTATGAATATTGTCATGCCTATTTTACAGTATTTTTATTTTAAAAGTAACGTTAATTAAAGAGTTGCCAATATTATGTAGTAAATAATTGATTGATGATAATATTCAAAACATCGTTACAGTTTTATTGATTTTTATAGCTTTTAACGCCGATCTGCCGTAACTAACAGTTTGAGAGTTGTGCGCGTCTCCCTCTATAAACATATATGCCCACATACCAAAATAACCACTTCCTATGTCCTCTGTTTGTTTTGTTTGAATTATCAATACCAATTACTTATGCAGAATCGATCACATTATTAAAATGAGATAAGCATAAGTGAACAGGTGATGATTATACTGACGATGCTTGTGTTTTGATTTGAATGACCATGACTGGTTTTGTGTCATACATGATAGCTTTTGTTCCTCAACAACCTGTCCAGAGTCGTGTGTCATACATGCATAACCACCAACCAGCATCATGTGTTTTATCCGCATAGGTTTATCACTCTGTAATTTTATTGTGAAAACATAGTAGTATATGTTGCAATTATATATCATCTCCACAAAGGGCTTACCGAAATCAATACTGGTTTAGAAAGATACAGTATATACCCACCTGTTAGAAGTAGGTATAGAAAATGAATGAATAGACTTGTAATTTAATTTAATCGATACAAGATTAAAGTAGGTATGTAAAAGTGATCAGAAATTCACTCAATAGAATTACGATGTCTTTTGGTGAAGGTAACTCCTACGTAAAGTGTGAATCACCTACACGTAAATACATATGACCGTGTTTTTCTCTATGTTAAGTCAAGTAACTGTCAAGATGATTATCGCCAAAAGAGTTGGTGAACTGTGCATCACTGGGTTTAAATTAGTTAAAAATTCGCCTTCTCGGTTGATTTCGCACGATAAATCTCCATTCCATTAAGGGGGTCAAGGTTCTGATTACTCCGTTTTATAAGTTTGTGAGAACACCCACAAACGTTGACGTTAAACAAAAGAGTTTTTCACAGAAAAACAGTTTAATTAAGCTATCCTCTACCTACAATGATATTATTTACTTTAATTGGATGGTTTATTTTTATTGCCACATCCTTTAAATTGCAGTATTAAGAAAAACTATCTTAATCCCGTGACATACAGAAATAGAATAGATAATAGCTTATTTCATATACAAAAATACGGGATGTCTTATCTTGATCTATATCCTTGAAAGCGATCTCTTCCAGGCAACTAAAATGATATTTTAAATCATTGTTCTAATAATTAATTCTTGCTTAGGTCCTATATATATATTTTGAAATTAAATTGTTAGACGCAGAATTAATGTTTAAAGCTATAAGCTTGATAAATAATGATTTAATCTATCTAATCAGTAATCAACATACGTCTAGAAACGGTTACACAATTTGGATAAGTGTGTAGATATGTATTGTATGCTATAGGTAAATACTAGTATGAATACCATAATCCCCGGAGTATTAGCAGGTGCAAATAAGCAACTTTGCAATTCGTATCAACCCAAGTCCAATTAACATAATGGAAGTAGGTACAAGGTGCAAAATAAACTTCGATATTGACGAGTTCTACGAATAGGTAGAGTACGATTAGGTGGAATTAGAAGTTGAAAGTTTATAAATGCAGTTACAAAAAACTAACCAGGTAAGTAGGTAGGTAGGTACCTACACTTATTGAGAAAGTGACCCGGGCACTCGTATCCGAACATGTGATACGGCAGTTAAGTGAGTTTTTTTTGCAATTCTAATATCGGTTTTGGATTTATCTCATATGATAGCTTTGCTTGGATTCTGCTTTTAATAAAATTCATGTTGTATTATTTTAATAGATTATAAGTATGGGATGTGTGTAATCTAACAATTAAACTCATTTTAAAATTAGTAGTTGAAACTAATTACATACCTACTATTACTTACTCGTATTTTGAAATTGAGGTTGTGCAAAGTTAACATTTCTTGCATAATCATCAGATAACTTTTATTAACGCACTTGTTTATGATTAAAGTAATTATTTATACCTAGCTATATCCAAGGAAACTACTTTCTCAATTCACTAGTTCTTACTTCCTTAATTTCACACTTTAAAATTCGATTAGTTTTTTTTAAACGGAGTATAGGAACAATTCGATGTAATTGCCTTTAGATATACTATAATTATACAGTACATAGTTTTCGCGCCGCCCGTGGCGCTCGGGAGAACGTAATTATAAAATATCCTACTTATTCAGAAATAAAAAATCTGAAACATTGAAATGAACGCACATTTTTTAAAACTAAGATATTTTATTTTTCTTCGTTATTTAGAGTGGGTTACAAATTAACCATTACTAATGCCATTTAATTAAAACTTACAAATGTCTTATATTAGGTACCTATATATGCCTATTAAATAAAATACTTAAGTTATTGGTTATAACTAGCTGCGCCCCGCGGTTTCACCCGCGTAAGATTTATCAAAATCGGTTTAGCATTGTTTCTTTCATACGAACCTTGTCCTGATCATAACGAAGACAGCAAAAAAAGAATTAGCAAAATCGGTCCAGCCGGTCAAGCGTGATGTCGTGACCAAGGGAAATAGGGATTCATTTTTATATATTATTAAGATTACTAGCTGCGCCTCGCGTTTTCAGGATAAAAAGTACCCTATCTGTTCCATGTCTGTAACTATCTACGTTCTAAGTTTCATCGAAATTTTTACGTGATTGAGTAACAAACATACATACATACTGACAAACTTTCAGTTTTATAATATTCGTAGGGTACAAATTAATAATGTTAGCCCTCTGATTTGCTCACCGTAGAGCTAGGGTTGTGTAAAGTTCGAGGACTTTTTCTCAAGGGCCTCCTCTTAGAGGGGTTAGGTAGTTAGACGCCACGGGAGTTAATTAATAAAACATATTAAATAAAAATAGAAAATGTTTCCGAGTTGTTTGTACTTTTAACTGCTATCAATGGTTATACATAAGTTTATGAGAAATGTACCTACGTAGCATACGTAAACAGAATGTATTTTTATTTCTGAAATACTTGAATGTCTGCCATTCATAAACACATAGTAGGTACGAATACGTGTGCCGATATCACAGTACATAGAGGGAGCAGTATGGAAACTGCACACACACGTGTACACTAGTACTGACATCTACGCGAAACCCCTATACGGCCTCGGCGACGCGCATGTTTGTGTGAGTAAGTCGTTTTCGAGTAATTATAGGTAATGTCCATACTGCTGTGCCCCTGGCCCGAGCCTTTCCATGTACTGTGCCAATATCGTGCAAGTGATGTTTATGGGGTAGTAATATTAGTATAATTTATATTTTAGAGAGGAAACGGCGCGTGTACGATCAATATGGAAAAGAAGGTTTGAACAGCAGCCGGGGCAGACGCACGACTGCCGACGAAGACTACGACTTCGGCTACAACAGTTTCCCCTTCAAATTCCGAGACCCAGAGGATGTATTCAGAGAGTTCTTCGGCGGTTCACCGTTTGGCGATCTTTTTGCTGGTAATTCATGCCGATTTATATCTCTAGACTGCTTTAAATTTAGTGATACTTTAAATTTCATCAAAATTTAACTAGTATTTAATATACTCGAAGATTAACGATGCGAAAATATTATACGAATAACACAAAATCACAAAACATTTACATACCAGCGAAAGTTCACCTAATATCTTGCTTTCATTTGTCATTAATGTGAATTATGATAATGATGTAAAAGAGGAATAAACCAGTGAACGGATATAAGTATGGAAGAAGCCATTTCATACCAACTCACTTCAAATATAAGCGCCAAAACTTACTCAAATACAAAGTATACTTACACAAACTACACACCACGCTACTTGCTAAGCAATTAGACCTTAGATTATATTTTCACTAATTGAGTGTCGACAGGACGGCCCGGCAGCAATATACTGTTCTCTAACGTGATTGGTTCATTGAATGACCCGATCCGAGTACAACCGAAGTGACAGATTCGTGTCGCGGCACACTTTTTAATCATCGCGGCCTATTTAACGTGGTGTTATTCCATGCTTATATATCCGTTCATTGGAAAAAAGTATATCCTAGTTAAATTAAGCTTCGATAGATGTCACCATAATCTAGCAAATTATATGTCCATTTTACTTATGAAGACGTACTAGATGTGTTAGTATAATGGTATAATCGCCTTAATAGACACCTTCCTCAGAGTAGACTACCTTGAAGAAGGAGTTGATCTGTAATAACTTTGAAAAGTAAGAACGGCATTGCAACAATGCTGAAAATTATAAAAACAACGCAATTACGACGCAATCATATTACAAAAACAAATAAACCGGAAAATAAATTTAACTTTTAGCCGCGAAAATAGCAGAAAAAATATATTTCATATGAAATAAAAAGGCATTTTACGGTTGTAATCACGTCGTTGTTATTACCGGCATTATTGCAATGCCGATTCTACGTTTAGGAGCCTGTGCAGACTTCTCTATCCAGGTGGACATAACTACGTAGGTACTGACGGCCTTTTACTTTAGACTTTTTCTTGATTCCAGAAATCAACGGGTACGGGCACGGCGCTGGCGCGGGGGGTGGCGGGGGCCGGCACGGTCACAGCCGCCGCAGTCACCCGAGCACGTCGCTGACCTCGTCACTCTTCAGCCCGTTCGGGTTCGGCACGATGGCCGGCCTCGACGACATCTTCGCTCACGCCTCCAACGGCAACACCTTCACCTCATTCTCCACGTTCAACAGCTCGCTGGCGGGGCCCGGCGCCGGCGCCGGCGCCGCTAACATGCGCAGTACCACCACCACTACCAGACTCGTTAACGGAAAGAAAATTACTACTAAGAAGTGAGTTGCATTTCAACTTTTTAAATTCTCACCATTCGTTAACGTAAGCAGGCTACAGAGCGCAGTTTTATCTCATGATATTTCGAACTGACTTTAACTGGACAGTTCGACTGCACACTTATAATTGTTTAACCTATGTATGTAGCCTGCTTTAGTTACATTTTACCGGGTCTCGTTTGTCTCTTTGCGACCGAGACTATTGTAATATAGACGAAACGTTAAAGTAAGAAAATCCCGTCTAACTTCCCACTAATATATGCGAAAGTTTAGATGTGTGTATGTTAGTTACTCCTTAACACAAAATTTACTGAACCGATTGCTATACAGATAGCTGAAGAGCTGGATTTTATAATAATACTACGGTTTCACCCGCGTAAGTCCCGTTCCCGGGGGAATATCGGAATAAAATGTAGCCTATGTGTTATCCCCGATATCCAACTTCTTATATTCCAAGTTTCATCGCAATCGGTTCAGTAGTTTTTGCGTGATGAGTAAGAAATATCCAAACACACACACTTTCACTTTATTAATATTACTAGGATAACACGCGGGCTACTTTTTATCCTTGTTTTTCCGCGAAAACGAAACTTACGCGGGTAACACCGTGGGGCGCAGTTAATCAAAGTATAAACATTTCGATAGAAATTCTTCAATACACCTACTCTTACTGAATGATAGTGAAAGTCGTATCCAAGATCGGTGCCTAGTTTAGGAGTTAACGAAGAAACAAATACAAGTATAAGTATATAAATAGCGACATTGCTTCGCAATTACCACGTTTCCGCGTGATCACTAGAAAACGTTCTAATTCAATGTATTTGATATGAAGTGACATGTAAAAAAGGAATGAAAAATTAAATGAAATTTTCAAAACGCTGTTTTAAAAGTGGTATGGCTGTTTTGTGATTTCATAATAGCTAGCGAGACACAGTCTTGCAATATAATTTAATACAACTTTTTTTTTAATGTACTTCCAAGTACAAACTTTTTCCCTCTCTTCCTTTATTATAAGTATAAATAAATACAAATAACAAACCTACCTAAAATATTGATGTTTGTTACCTTTCCTATTGGCATGAATTTAGTGCCTTATCATCACACTGGCGAATTGTGAGCGAATTCAAAGCGAAGCGATCACGCAGCCAGTTTTCCGCGTCAATACCATTTTGTACACTTGCGTTCAATCAGCATTCCGCCCCGTCTCGGTTCAACTTAGACATGAGTGTGTGCGGATGTGTTATCGTTGATACAATAGAAATATAAAAATTATTTATAGTTGAAATTCATAATCGTCTCGTCATATGGGATACGAAGCCTACAGCAGTGTTTCCTCGTCAGAATCCATTCTGTTACTGAGTGTACAAAACACGGATCGCACATTGCGAGCTCGCTGTGTGATCGTTTCGCTTAGAATTCGCTCATAAATTCCCCTGTAATATAGCACTAAGAGCTTTGAAACCCTTTAATATTTTTACCTCCTTTCTATTTTGATATTCATTCGTTTTCTATATTATTTTATGGATGTTCATGTTTTGACTCCGATAACATAAAATCTAGGTCACTCTTGTATTTAAGTCCAAACCAAATTAGTACAAAGCAATAAAAATTATAACTACCTACCTAACACATTAATAACAGTACTTAACTTAACTTATTTACTACAATCAATCCTCAAACTACGTCATTAATTAATATGACATAAATAAAATCCAAGTACCCACATATTTGTAGTAGTGATGCGCCGATTTGTAATTTGACCGAATATCGAATAGCACTCGGTACCATTCTTAGCGAGCCGAATTTTTTGGTTAAAGTATTCGGTTCAGCGATCCGCTATTTTGGCGTTCAAACCGATTTATACTTGATCCAATAGCAAATTAAAGTGTTAAATTAGATTGTACCTATTTTGTTTTACACATTTTGTTAAGATATAGGTACCGGTGAAAGTCAGGAAAAAATGTAATTGTAAAGTTATTGTCGAATTTCTTCAGAAATTTAACGTTAATCAAGTACTGTAGCTTAGTAGCACAGCAGGATTCAAATTTCGTTAGAAGCATTTTAATAACAGGAATTTTAGAACTTTACAGTGGGTATACAACCCATTTTTGCAGCCTATACACATATCTGATGACTTAACAATAGCATTTAGTAATAGCGCGGGCCGCGAGTTGTGTGCCGTTTACAAAGACTATATTGCAACGCACGCCTTTACCTTACCAAGGACTACGAGTTAAATTGTCGGACTGAAGTAGTTTAACTAAATAGATTTTTTCAAAAAGTAGTAAACTTTAACCTGAAATAACTAACCGAATAAATTCGACCGAATAACTAAAACGTGCCGAATAAGTAGTAAACGAATATTAGGCGCATCTCTAATTTGTACTTATTATTACTCACTCTGCGGTTAATAAATAAAGTTATTGAGTAAACAGTTATACGGAGTTCCTTGTTTACTGAATCATACATTAATAATGAAATAAGTGATGTTGACAGAATTAATTAGATAAAAGACCTGCATATTATTATCAAAATGACTGTCGATCAACGTAAAATAAAAAATGAATGGGTTAAAAACATCAACGTGGCTGATATTTTCCACTACAAATGATACTTACTTTTATTTACCTTTACCACAACGTACGTTGTAAAAGATATATTATGGCGGCGAACCTTTAGTGCATAAGGTCTTTTAGCTGTGCCCCGCGGTTTAATTGTTGTTGAGACATGAATCCATCCCGCAACCATATTATGCGATATTTAATAAACACCTATTGGTAGGTATTCCAGATAAATACGTAGTGTAGTGACACTACAAACAAATACGTAAGCAGGGTGTAATACCTATACCAGATTCTGTACTGCTAAAGAGTGGACTCAGTATGTTTAAAATAAATAATTATATTTTTTTATTGCAGGGTCACGGAAAATGGTCGTGAGACTATAATGTCTTACGAAAACGGAGTCCTCAAATCAAAGACTGTTAATGGCGTACCTCAATCACTATTATACAGTTAATTATCTTAGCTTTTAAAACCAAACATCCAAACGTTATTGTACTCGGGATTAAAGCGATAGGAGTTATAATTAATTTTGCTTTCTTTAAACCACGATCCATTAAAAACAAACCTTAAAAGGACTAATTTCTTTTTAATATTTTCTGTAGAGCATGCACACATATTGAGACATGCATACAAAAGTTTAGCGCTGTCATTTGTTTATTTCATTTTGAATATAAACAGATATAAACAGAAAAGTGCGTGCAGAAGAGGTCTTCGATTTTTGACATTTTATACAAATACATTCAACAACAAAACTAAATAACTTACGAAATATTGTGATCTCTTTATGTTATCAATATCATATGGGATTATTCGGTTATAGGTCGAGGTTTCAAAATCACTAAAACCAAACAAACCACAAATAACTTTTATTGTAACTTTTGAAACGAAATTGGATCTTTATTTTCAAGGGAAACATTTTCAAAAATATAGGTACGGGTAAAAAAAAACCAAGAAAAACAATGTTTAAAACCGAACACCCTCATACATTTCTACGGCATATTCAATTTCTGGAGACCTCTTAATATTTTTTTAACTTCTTTTTTATTTTCTAAAGTCATTTATCGATTTTGTGTTCGATTTTATCGCCGCTCAAACACTGATCTCGATCTAAGTACTCCTACTTCACTGACTTATTTACCTTCAACTGAGCGGCGATAACCATATTGGCTGCCAATTTTAGCTTATTTCTTTGTAAATTACGTTTAATAGTCGTATAATCACAATAATTTTAATTAGTCTACGAAAATGTACCTTCATTAAGTATTTAGAAAAATGTCTTTCGTTGGTGAAACTTAAAAAATATTAGAAAATTTTTGGAACAATTTATATTATAACAAACTCATTGTTTTGTTTCGAATTAAAATTATTTTTATCGAAATGATGAGGCATTTGAATTATTTTCTTTTAAATTGATTTGTTGTAAGTACTTAATTTCGATGTATTTACACAAATTATGACAGTTGGGAACTAACTGTTATTTGGGACATACGTACATGTTGATAGATCATTTCACTGATAGTAAATGACAAATTCATCACTTTGCTTATAAAATAATAATTACAAAGCTTTTAATGCTAATGTCTTACAAATAAATACGTAATATTTATAATATATTTAAGGTGTCCCTTCACGGTACGACCGGACCCGAAATTGGTCTACAGTCTTAGGCTGAAATCTATAGTGCGTACTTTGACTTTGCTCAGACTGAGCTTAGCAAAAGCTAATTATAAACTTTGAATTGCAATTTATAGTCGAAATTCAACTTTTTAATATACAAATAAAATAAAAAGAACTTCATAGTCATAACAGAGAAGCAAAGTTTAAGTCATTATTTTTGATTGGTTTACATTCTAAATTTGAAAAACTTTGACTTAAACTACGCAAAAACTTAGGATAGTTGCGAAGATTGCTTTATAAATATACCAAAAATTTACAAAGTATTTGCTTAGCAAAGACAAAGTACGGACTATAGTTTCAGCCTTAGGGTTACTTTAGTTAAAAATCGTAATAAGTACCTAACTCTGTCTGGGTCTGTCTCAGTCTCCAAACCAAAGGAGCTGTAATGATTCCAAAACGTCAAAATATTTTTAATATAATGTTAACATTGGTTGACGGAAAACGTGAGAAAACCCACGGCTTATAGACAAAGGCCCAGTTGTAGGGCTAATTGCGGAAACACACAGTTAAAACTTTAATGTTGTATTGAATTTGATTGTGACGCATATATTTGTCTTCTTTCTTTTATAAAATGTCTATCCCACGACTCGACCATAATATGTTTTCAAATTATTACTTATAATATTTTTAGACCGATTTTGTGTTAAAGGTTACGAAGGCACCTCTTAAGTTTTGCCTTGCTTTTAGTAACTTCGTGGTTGATTAAAATTCATCATTCCTGAAATTAAACTTTGTAAGTTATTACATGACGAAGAAATATATTAACTTGTATTTTTGTGCCGTTTTTTTTTAAATTTTGCCAAATATTGCTTCATAAGATAGGATTTTCATTTGTTTAGTATATTTTAGGTTGATAAGGTCATGTAAACAACAATTAGTTTTAAATTGTCAAATAGTAATTGTAATATCGTGTCTTTAACGTTTCGGTTACGCTAATTTATGTACTTAATTCATGATTTGTATTTAGCACTGCAACGATAGATTCCGATGAATTATGGATACCTACCTACTCAAACCACGTCCCTGAAAATGCTTCCGCTGGGTTAGGAGGAAGGGGGAATTGTTTTTTTTTTCGTTTATATGAATGTTAATACATTTCATTATAAGGGCAGGTTGAAAAAATATCAATTTAGAAAGATAGAGAAGTCAATTGTTTTTTAAAGGTTTAATTTATATTGCCTACTGAGGTAAATTCGATGCCTACCTCTACTTAGGGCCTTATCCCACTGGCATTTTGTGAGCGAATACAAATCGAAGCGATCACGCAGCGAGTTCGCCGCGTCAATACCATTTTGTGTACAGTTGCGTTCAATCAGCATTCCGCCCTATCTCGGTTCAACTTCGACATGAGTGTGAGCGGATGTGTTATCGTTGATACGATATAAATAATAATTATTTATAGTTGAAATTCGTAATCGTACCGTTATGGTATGGGGATCAAAGACAAAGCCAACAGCAGTGTTTCTTCGTCGTGTAAAGAACACGTATCGTATGCTGCATGATCGCTTAGCTAATTGGCTTACAAAAAAGCCATTGTGATAAGGCCCATCATAAGAAAAATGTTCAGTGGTCGTGGTCGATCTATAGTTCAGGAAACATCTCTGTGTGTACCTACTCGTATGACTGCTCATTGAAGTATAAGACTCAGAATTCGACACGTATAGAAATTCCTACTTTTAAGATCTCGTTTCTTAATGTGACACGATTATAGCACTGCAAGTGGAATGAATAAACAAAATTAATTTTTCGTCAAATTTATTTTTATTTATGTAGCATTACTATTTAACATTAAATAAACTACTTAACCATTTTTATTTATAATCGTTATAAGCAGATGAGTATTTGGAACTGACTGTTTGTATCATAAAAAAAAAGCTAGAATAAATATTGACCAATTCCTTGACTATAAAGTATGAATACAACATACGTGTTACATGGAGTATTATTTAATCCTTTATAAGTAAGGTAGTTACTTCATTATGTAAATTATAAATAAAAATGGTTATATTTTAACAATATAACAACGATTACCCATCAATACGTACATTTATCTAGACAAGCTCAATTGGGAGTATTAATTTGACACGGAAATAACATTTTAGACGTAATTTACTGTTTACACATACTTACAGATATGCCACTATGTAGATTACATACTAGTTAAATAAGTTGAAATACAATGTTTCATTATTTTCATTACAAAACGTATAAGATTAGATCAGGAGCTCTGGCGCGCACGATACATATACAATGACACACATGACAATAACAGACACGCTAGTTTGTCCGAGCTTTAGACTTTACTCGTATTTAACTCATAGTTATCAATTATCAATAAATAAAACATCTATGTTACAACAACGAAGTCAGGAAATGGATTTTAAAGGACATGTCAGAATTGCATGCTACTACTTGATATTTAATGTCTATAATTTTGCATCTCGTAATGGCATTTAAATAATTCGCTAACAGCAACATCTTCCGGGTACTCTTTAGATTTTTCATCATTAGGTACGTAAGCGAATTCGTTGAAATGCGAGAAGTCTCTAGCTATTATATCTTCCAAGTGATATAGGCGGGTGGGGCGATCGTACATTATTAGGTTTTCTGAAAAATAAGAATGAAATGACACTTATTTTGCGGTTGTTGTTGTTTTTTAGGGTTGCGTACTCAAAGGCTAAAAACGGGATCCTATTACTGAGTCTTCGCTGTCTGTCAGATGTCATTCTAATCGTATTGTATTAATTCGGTCGACGACCTCTGTGGCGCGTCGGGTGAACGCTTGGCTGCAATGCAGAAGGTGGCGGGTTCGATTCCCGCTGGGTGCAAATATTATGCTTAAAAATAAATATTTGTACCCGGTCTGGGTGTATTTCTATGTACAGTATGTATGTATTTATAAAAGAAAAATAAATATAAGTATTATATCCGTTGTCTAGTCACCGTAACACAAGCTTAGCAGCTTACCACGGGGCTAGATGGCGCTGTGTGTTCGTCACAGGATTTATTTATTTATAATTATTTAGAAGAACAGACCCATCATCATTTATTATTAGCATTGTTGCAATGCCGTTCCGACGTTTCGAAGTCTTTGCAGACTCCTTTCTCAAGGTAGACACAAGTTGCAAAAATAGAAGAAGAATCGAAATAAGTTTTATATTATATGTTTTAGAAAGTTTTATATTGAGGACCTCGTCTCGGTGCCTAGTCGGACAAAAACCGCTTACGACAAAGAAGGTAGCAGGTTCTAAGAGTATTTCCGGCTGAGAAATTCGAATGCCGTTGTTGTGCGTGCAAAGATGATAGTTGCACAGTAGTTACTGTTTATGTGTCAAAAAGCTATTTTCGTACGTTTCTGAATACGGCTATATGTGGCTATAACGGCCGAATACCTACAGAAACGCTATCTTAATTTGAGTTGTACTTAAACAATTAAGAAGCTCTTAAACTGCTCTCATAGTTGCTCAATAATTTAAGTAGTCCTTAAATTTAAATGGCGTTTCTTTAATCGGCAGTTAGTCTCCGAAGTAAGAACAGAAAGGAAAACTATAAACTCATTTTTACAAGGAGATGCATTATCAAAAAAATTCCATTACAGGATTCTAACCTGTGCTTTTGCTATCCACTGCGCCACACGGCAATCCACGTGATATGGTATAATTTTCTATCATTTCTTTACTGTTTTTTAAACCGACTGAGGCACGGTTTCATTCACCTGAAACCGTGCCATGCCTCAGTCGGAATCAGTCTGAATATAATGCATATCCTTGTAAAAATATTTCTAGCTAAAATGCCTTGAGCAAAAAACATAAGAAATATCTATAGACTCGGTGTTGGTGTATTGTGTTGTTGTTGCGGTGTTGGTCTAGTGGTAGATACCCCGACTTTCATTCCGAAGGTCGTGGTTTCAAATCCCGGCCGCGCACCAATGCGTTTTTTTTAAGGATAAATTATGTGCGCTATTAGCATCGCTCTTACGATGAAAGAAAACATCGTAAGGAAACCCACGGCTTAAAATCACGCACAAAGGCCCAATAGTAGGGCTAATTGCGGAAACACACAAGTTAATATAGATAGACTCATCAAAAGTTTCGTAGCGGTGTGTAGCGGGTGAAATGTAAGTATGGGAATGAAGATGACGTCATCTTGTAGTCTGAACATACCTTGCGGTACATATCGCTTGCTTTGGTCCAGCGCAAGGACGTGGTAAAACGGTTGCTTTATACCGAGCTGGAGGGTCCTGATCTCGGTCGGATTGAACCGTGTATCGAAGCAAGTCTTGTCCCATCCGTATACCAGACATATATAGTTATACTGCTTGTGGTAACATATCATTCCGACTGCGAATTTCAAATTACTGTCACGCGTCTTTGGTAGGATCTAAAAACACGAGAATACATTAAAATTTTAATTTGATAGATAAGAAAAAAAAATATAGAGTAAAAAAGTTATTTAACAAAACTTTTGTTTTAAGATGGAACACCTTTGTATATTACAAAATGTATAACAAATTGTCTTCATTCATTTTTCCGTAACGGTTTCCAGATTTTATCCAACTCTGGGAGGAGACGAATTTAACAAACATCAAAAAAATCGGTTTAGCCGTTCTCGGCATACTATACTGCATTGTGTTCGTTTGTTTTATAGATTTGCTGGTAACGGGAAATCATATTCTCTGCCATAGAAATCAATCATCAAGTAAAAACTAACATTCCTCCTTTTGTTTTGTTCATTGACAATATCAGTCGGCAGAAACTTCCGCAATATGGTCACTTGGTCAGGATGCACCTGAAATAAAATGACAACAATATATAAATCAAGGCAAGAAACATTTTGTTCCAAAACCTAAACCTGAACGCGCGAGGGTTGTCTTGCGTGTGTTCACACAAAACTAGTGGAGAGTGGTAACATGTACTATAAGCTCCCGATCCTGTGGGAATATCGGGATCAAAAGCTTAAATTACCTCTCAAAAATGTAACATCTATTAGTAAAAGAATTTATGAAATCAATCCAGTAGTTAGTGCCTATTCATTAGAAAGAAACAAATATTTTTTTCCTCTTTATAATATACAAGGTGTAACGGGTAAGCCCTTTTAATCCGAAAGGGGGTTGTTCTAGAAGTCTATGCGAACAACTTTTGTTCTACGACTTTTGAAAAATTTAGGTGTAAAGTTTACTTGAAAATCAGCTGTTTCTGAGAGTTCGAGGTCATTGACCTTATGTTGTCCTTTTATTTATTTTGATGGTTTACAATCAAAACTTCAACTACCTTTATTTTCAAAAGCAACTGTTTTTTCAGTGAAACATAATCTCAAAATTTTCAAAAAAAATATTTGAATTTTCAAAAGTCGTAGAACAAAAGGTGATTGCCTAGACATCTAGAACAACCCCCTTTTGGATTAAAAGGGCATACCCGTTACAAATTGTATACAAGATGTAACGGGTAAGGCGAACAACTTTTGTTCTATGACTTTTGGAAATTCGAAGTACTTTTCGAAAATTTTAAGTGTAAAGATGAGCTGTTTCTTAGAGTTCGAGGTCATTGACCTTATGTTGTCCTTCCATTTAGTTTGGTCTACTACAATCAAACCTTCAATTACCTTAATTTTCAAAAACAGCTGTTTTTTCCGTGAAACAATCTCAAAATTTTCAAAAAAAGTTAGAATTTTCAAAAGACGTAGAACAAAAGGTGTTCACCTAGAACAACCCCCTTTCGGATTAAAAGGACTTACCCGTTACATCTTGTATACATGTTGTATGTGAAAAACTTATTTTAAAGCGATAATATAATTAACAACTTCCAGGCTTAACTCGCGTTTTATGTCGGTACAGCATCGTTGCAACGCTGTGCCGACGTTCCACTGACTTTACAGTCAGTTTCTTCAGGGTAGACTACCCAATAATCCGTAAATATTGTGTTTTATTATAATGCAAAATCCCGAAAACAAAAGAAAAAACTATAATAACATCTTACATTGAAATAGTCAGGTTCAAAGCAGCTGGAAGCAGCTGTAGTGGGTTCCTCCACCGTGTGATTCTGCAAGTATCTGATCAAATCCATGTTCTTATTGGATTCATTGTCTCCTTTCAGCAAGTCCAACAAACAATGAGCATTTACTGTGTACCTGTGGAGATTATTGAAAAAAAAAATCAGATATAAATATATTCTTACCAATATTATAAATACGATAGTAACTCTGTCTGTCTGTCTTTTACTGTTTCACGTCTAAACTATTAAATCGATTTTGATGAATTTTGGCATAGAGATAGATTAGACCTTTAAGTAGGACATATGCTGCTTTTCATCTCGATATTCTTGCGGGATCCAGGGCGCAACAGTAAATCAAGTGAATTGAAATCCTATTTGCTCCAAATGCCTTGCCTTGCCGATGACTTACCAATCTCTAAGGTCCCCCATAGTGGATAAGAATTCCGTCGCAATGTGATTCGCAAATGACGTTGGACAATATACATTCCGTACGACAGGGAAATAAGTTTGTGTGAACGGGCAGCGACCTTTCGGACGACATTCGCCAGTATCCAATGAAATCTTGTATACAACGTCCTTTTCACTATCCTTTCTGTCTAGTTCCAAAAGGAAATGGTTTGGAAACGCTATCAAGGTACAATTCAACCCTAGATTGTGTCCTAAATTTTGATATATTGCTCCTAAGGCCATCATGCTGCCACAATGATTTCGTAATACCTGAAAGACAAACACAATGTTATAAATATAGTAAAATGTAACATTAACATAGAATATCGCGCCATAGTAAATTGCTTAGCCCAAAACTTTTTTTTTTACTGTGATTCTCTGCAATCAGTCCTTGGACTATAAGCAGGTGCGTTTTGTGCATTGATGTCGTGCGAGCGAGATCTCCATCGAGGCTCTCCGCTCATAGTGTGGGAGTCAGTTGTCTGTCAACTCCAGTATATTTTTGCGTTTTAGACGCGGGTTGTATAGTCTATTCATCAACTGCCGAGCTAAACTGTTTGGATGGTTAGCTATCCGGGCTTGGTATCTCCTCGCAGCTTTTCCTATTTCCGCTTTCACAGTTTCCATAGCTAGGTGTTCGTGCATTTCCGAGTTTTTTATGAACCATGGAGCGTTGGCTATTGTTTTCAATATTTTATTTTGTTGTATTTGCAAGATGGCAATATTTGTATCGCTGGCAGTGCCCCACAGTTGCATGCCATAGGTCCAGACAGGTTTCATAATAATTTTGTACAATAGGAGTTTATTGTCCAGAGACAGCCTTGAGTTCCTGTCTAGCATCCAACATAAATTTCGGTACCTGATGGTCATCTCCTCTTTTTTTGCTTGGATGTTTTGTTTCCAGGTTAGTTTACGATCGAAGTGTAGACCCAGGTATTTAACACTATCTGCGTATGGTAGGGTACTGTCGCCAAGTTGAACAAGTGGACAATTTTCATTCTTAGTGTGAAGGTAACCTGGACCGACTTGTTAGCACTGGCTTTTATTTTCCATTTATGCAACCAGTTGTGGATTTTGTTTAGTCCATTTTGCAGTTTTCTCGTCGCAACCTCCGGGACCTCATGGCTTGCTACTGGCAAGCCGGGAGGTGTCGTCAGCGAATGTTGCTGTGGTGACGTCTTGAGTATTGAGTACAGGGTATACAGTACTAATCCTTATTTATTTATTTAATTAGGCACACCAACAGTAATACACATTGATATAACTCAACAAAAAACAATGCCAGAACACTATGGTTATATGTGTTTACCAGTTATAGGTATACACAGCTTTGCCTTAAAGATACTATTATTAAAGTAAAAGACCTATGCTAAAACTAAATAGGACATACACTATAAATAGGCCTTACAAAGGTGTTTCAGCACTTTACTTTTAAAACTGGCCATCGTGTCATAGAAAACGTCAATATCAGGAATTTTAGAATTAATTTCATTATATTTAGAGCAAGCTCTTGTGATAAAAGAATGACGCCCAAGATTAGTTCTCGATTGGGGTAGGGAAAAAGTTCTTGTTATAGGATAACGAGGGATCTTAGCAGGAACAGATAGTCGAAATAGAACAAGCAATTGTGAACATTTTGTTTTGCCTCTAAGGATTTTGTAGAGGAAAAGCAAATCCAATAAAGATCGACGGTTTCTAAGACTAATCATTTTAAAGGATTTGAGTCTATCTTCATATGGGCATTTATGGGAAATTTTTCCCTAGGGAGGTGAATGCCAGGTGGCGGGTGAAAGCACGTTGTATTCGCTCAATACGCTGAGAATGTACATGGTAAACCGGGTTCCACGCCACACTAGCGAACTCAAGTTGACTACGGACCAAGCTGTTGTATAGGGTCATTTTAGAATCAGGTAATTTAAAGCCCTTAGTACTTCTTTTTATAAATCCCAGCATTTTGTTCGCCTTTTTTATACTGTTATCGATATGGGTGACCAGCTTGAGCTTGTCGTCCAAGGTGATGCCTAAGTCCCGAATCTCTTCAACCCTCCTCAGTACAGTATCACACAGCCTGTAGCCGGTGCCTAAATAATGATGCCTTCTAGTAAATGTGACTTGATAACATTTGTCAAGATTAAGCGACATGCCGTTTCTAGAACACCAGTCAGCGAGACTGTCAAGATCGGTCTGGAGAAGCATGACATCTTCCGGTGACTTTATGGACTTATAAAGCTTTAGATCATCCGCAAATAAAGATACCTCGCTATGCTTTATACCCATCACAATGTCATTAATAAATATTAAAAATAGAATAGGACCCAAATGTGACCCCTGCGGCACTCCAGAAACAGCAAGATAGATGTCAGACTCAAAACCCTGCAACACAACAGACTGTGGTCTGCTAGCCAAATATGATTTAAACCAGTCTAGGAGGGGGTAGCCAATGCTCATCTGAGCCAATTTCAATAATAAAACACTGTGATCGACTTTGTCGAAGGCACTTCTGAAGTTAGTGTACACCACGTCCACTTGGCCATGTGCATCAACTCTACCAGAGATTAAAGACAGAAAAGAGACAAGATTGGATTCGACCGACCTTCCGCTCCTAAAACCGTGTTGGTGATCAGAAAGATTGTTATCAACATGTTGGTATATTACAGGGTAAACCATCGTTTCGAATAATTTAGAAAAACAGGACAGAATTGAAATGGACCTATAATTTCTAACATCGGATTGATCACCTTTTTTGAACAATGGTATGATTCTGGCCTTTTTCCACTCTTGCGGGAATATACCACTTTTCAGCGAGTGATTAAAAATTAAAGCAAGTGGGTAGGCAAGCGCCTCACCACATTTCTTTACGAAGAGTGGAGGGATGTTATCGGGCCCTGCTCCCTTTTTTGTATTCAACTTGTTGGTACATTGTAAGACTTGTTCTACAGTGATATTGATTTCAGACAAGTAGTTGCTAGAGTTAGGCTGACAAAACTGAACCGGAGCTGCCGTTGAATTGACCCTGGAGTACACAGACGAGAAGTGGCCAGCGAACAGGTTGGCAATTTCCCGACCAGAAGAAGCAACGATGTCATCCCTGATCATGGATGACGGAAAAGAAGAACGGGCTTTGCGCTGATCCTTGATGTATCGCCAAAAATGTTTGAGATCTTGACAGATATGCTGCTCGATCTGCCGCTTATAGTTTCTGTTACATAAATCAATCAACATATGACACCGCAGTCTTAGAAGTTCGTACTCAAGTTTATCGCGAGGATTATTATAACGCTTATATTTTTTGCGCAACTTTTCTTTAGATACTAAGTTTTTCTTTAGAGTTGGACTAAACCAATATGGAAATCTGGATCTGGAATTAATTTTATGCTTGGGGACATTATTATCGATAACTGTGTTTAAAATACAATAAAATGCTGAAACCATTTCATCAACACCGCCACAATTAATGACGGTATCATCTCAATCAATGTTTGTCAAATCAGAATTACATCTGACATAATCCGCTCTATAAAAATTAGGTTTAACAGAGGTTTTAGGATGTAAGTATTGAACGCTCAGGGTAGACTGCGGGATAGTGACCAGTAAATTAGGGTGATAGGCATCAAGTTTTGATAGTAAGTCCGGAGCTCGAGTTACACTAAACCCGTTTACATTACACAATACAAGATCCAAAATTCTGCCATCGCAATTAGGTACATTGTTCACTTGGTGCGAGTCGTTTAGCGTCAAAAAATCTACGAAAGAGCCCCTCAATTCTCCGCCATGGTTTGACGGCGCCATGGCTGTGTCATCAGGTATAGGTGACCAATGTATTTTCTCTAAGTTAAAATCGCCCAGAACAATTATTTTATCGATTTCGTTAAGTGCTGCGTCTAAATTGTCAAGAAAAACCGTTTGTCTCTCCAAGTCAGCCGGGGACGGTAAGTAAACAACGCATATCGTAAGAGATTTGATTTGCCCATTTATGCGTACCTTTACATTGACAAAAAGATCTTCGCAATCACTTTCCCATTTCACTACGCGCTCAGATGGAATATCCCGCGATACCGCCAACATCACTCCGCCCCCGTCTGACTTCGAGCTCACACAGGTTGAACGGTCTCGACGGTAAACCACGTAGCGAGAGTCGATAAATTGACCATCGGATACACTACAATTTAAATAGGATTCGGTAAATGCAATTATTTTGTAGTTACACAACAAACTATTTTTAGCTACATCATCCAACTTAGTTCTCATGCCACGGATATAAATATCGAATTTTGAAAGAATTTAAAATGTAACGTTGTAACGTTTGTAAGTAGTATTACCTAAATCTATTCAATAAATTTTAGGCACTCTGTGTTTCTTATAACTATAAAGTTGCTGCCTTCATCTTTACGTACAAATATTCGACCATTGCGAACCCATGTAAATTTGTAATTTAGCTCTCTAGCTTTAATTCGTGCAGCAGCATGGAGTGCCTTGTTCGCCGGAGAGAGATGCTCAGCGACATACACCGGAGCGCGGGCACCCCCGAAGCCCAAGTGCTGGGTACCAAGCTTATCCTTTGGATTTGTCTTGTTGAAGCGAGTAACCGCAGCCAATAATTCATCACGACACCTGGGCGACCGAAACTTGACAACCACAGTGCGGGATTTCCCATTATCTTTATGGACTTTGGCAACACGGGTGGCATGGACAACATCTTCCGACACAATTGGAGCCTTCGTTACCTTCGCCAACTGTTGGATGGTTACCAACAAATTTTCAGAGTTACTCTCCGGTATCCCATGAATTTCCGCATTACTCTCCCTCATGTTCTGCTCAATTTGATTAAGACGAAGCGACATCTCATTCATAGAGGTGTTAAGGACGCTATTCACTTTTTGCATCTCGTTGATAACTTTGTTATTTTCTTTCATAGTCTGTTCCATGTCCTCATATCTCCTACTAAAAAACTCCAAGGAATCACGGAGATCGCGAACCTGCTCGGTTATGTTTTTTAGTTGTGCTGACACTTGGTTTTTGATAGCCGAGTGAAGAGCCTCCGAGAATTCCTGCTTCAGTATAGCGCGCAGTCGGTCTTCTGTAACATACGCACTGCCGTGGCCTTCACTCGCCGCAAGCAGGGTTGAAATTTCAAGGGGACTCGAGTGCTCATGGCGTTTATGCCTCAAAGTGACATTATCTATGTCGGGAGTACCCGAAATCAGGCTCTCCGCTGAGGTGCCATCATCACGATGGCGTTGAGAGGGGGTGTCAACCTTCCCACCCTTAGAAGTTTTGCATTCGCAGCACTTCCATTCCTTTGCCCGTGATTGATCGCCGTGATGATCCTTAGGGGACTCCAGCACGAATCTCATAGAGAGGTGATCTCTAGTCGCTCTCCTTGACATAAAAGTATCTGTCGGTGAGATAAGACTTCAGCAGCAGGAAATAAGAATAAGAGTATCGCTTTCTCGAAGAGCTTCGACATAGTCGGCAAGAGACTGATTCGTCGATAGGAAGTTTGATCATGAGGTGGCTTTCCGTTTTTGTGAATCCTAATGATCTCAGAAACCTTCCACAAACCTGGAAAGTACTGTATTCTTAGCATCGCGTTAATAAGAGCCGTCATCATCACGATTGCTTTCCGAGGCAACTCTCTCAGGACATCCTTGGTGGCCAGATCATATCCTGGTGTCTTCCTATTGTCCATGCTTAGGATCAACTTTCGAATCTCATTTGGTGTTACGGGATCCGGAGGCAAGTCAAGTTGCAGGTCCTCTTTAAGAACTTCTTCGACGTACAGCTCCGACAACCTATCGTCTATATTGTTAGGAGTGAAGACTTTAGATAGGTGTTCGGCAAATACTTCACACTTGGTTTGATTGGTTCTAGCCCATTCCCCATTTCCCATCCTGATAGGTGGTTTGTGTATGCTGTATTGTCTATTAACAGATTTAGTGAATTTACAAAGCGAGTAACCACTATTCTTACTTGGTGATAATGACTATAGTTTTATCTGAAGTGTCTCATCATTAATACGGCTGATAAGGTTTCTAAGCTCTACGATAGATTTATTAAACGCCTTCTTGTCTCTTGGGTCACGGCTTGCGTGCCATATTCGTCGCAACCGTCTCTTTTCGCGTATCTTACTCTTTAGTTCTAGAGTTAAGTTAGGAGAATAGCTAGGTTTATCAGCTGTTGCGAGTAGTCCGCCAGCATGCTTCTTGTATAGTTTGTGAAATGTTGTAATGCAAAGTCCACGTCATCAATAGTTTTAAGTTTCATTTTAAGGTCAATATTAAAATCGAGTAATTCTCTAAATGACTCCCAGGCTGTACGTTGGTTGGAGAGCGTGACGGGTCTCTCTACTTCAATCAGCGTTTTACTAGCTGTTAGTATAACAGGAGTATGATCCGAAGGACCATCGAGACAAGATTCTGTTTTGAAGTAGTGACTGTTCACTCCTTGAACTATAAAAAAGTCCAGAAGGCCTGGCTTTTGTTTCTGTGGTCAGAGTCGTCAAGTAATTATCGTCAACGCTTAGTTTCAGCTGTCTCCTGCGTGTCGTTGTCAGCCTTGACCCCCAGCTTGTGTGTTTTGCGTTCCAGTCTCCACCGGCAATGAATCGCGGTCCCAGAATACGAAAAAAGCTATTGAATTTTGTGTTTGTGACAGTATGTCTCGGGGGACAGTACACAGCTGCTATGATCAAAGATCCACTATTATCCTTCACTGACACTACAGTTCCCTGTATGTGCTCCGTTTTGTAAGGTGGTAGTACGTAGTGTCTTACAGTGTTGCGTATTATCAATGCTGCCCCAGCATGTGCAGTGCCATCAGGATAATTAGTCATGTATATCTGCCAACCTGGTATTTTTAGGAAACTTCTGTCTGTGCAGTGCGACTCAGCTATTAGCGTTATGTCTAGTTTATGTTCTGTTAGCATTACTTGGACAATGTCCTTGTTGGTTGTTAGTTCATTAATGTTCCAGGTCATTATCCGGAGGGAAGCCATCATTTGTATAATTTTCCCACCAGTGTAGTCAAGAGACCCATTAGGACACTCATTTGTTGTAAGATTATGTCAATTTTTTTAGATTGTTCTAGAAGGAAAGGAAGCCCAAAACTAAGTCTAAGTTTGTGATTTTGTGAGGTGGAGACTATATAACTATATAAGAAACATTATAGAAGACTATAATGTACCTATCTATTCAATTAAATGTCCGTAATAAAAAGCTAGGCATTGGACAGTTGAAACTTTCACAGATAATGTATTTCAGTTGTGACTGAGGCAACAAACGCGCAGTCTTCTGCGGCGCACGTCAAGTTTCGATAAACAGAGGTTGTCGCTTGAAAAGCAAAGCAGGTAGGTACTTACCTGTGTAATATCTAAAGTATCCAAATTTGTATGAGGCATCAACGTTATGTACTTCTGCTTGTATATGACATTGTATATAGATTTAATGATATCATCGTCTGTTAATAATTCATATTGAAGTTTATCATCTTTAACTTTTGATGGTAAATTTTTCGTTAAATCCCATTTTACTACAGTTTTGAGTTTATTCATCTTAAAAGGTAAAGGAAATATTATTAATAAAATATAATAAGTGATGATTTTAACATCCATCCTGACTATTTTTAAAGTAATATAATATGTCAGTTACATTTTGTAATGCTTAATCCACTGAACCAATGTTCTTTATTGATGAATCAAAACACATGCTAGCCTTTGCAGGTACAGTCGCAAGATGCAGCTAATATAGAAATAAAATAAATGATATTGAATAGTTTGAACTCACATGTTTATAGACATCCTTCAAAGAATGTATATTCATAGGATCAAACCATTGTACACAGAAGTTGACCACTTCCAACGGACACATTGGCTGGTTCACGACATGCAACTCCCAATAAAGACTCATATACATATGCATTAATGTTTGTAAAACCGTTTTTGCATAATATAATGTAGTCAAAGTGTATGGCCTGAAAGTAAACACCATAATGATGATGATAATTTAATTATAGTATAGAGATCCATTATTTATTCATTTACAAATATAAGCATTTTTTGCATTGTAAAACAAGTTAAACTTTCAAGTTATGCAATCAATATCTAATATTTATGAATTTTAAGAGTAAACAAAGAGTTAAATATGCCTCCAAATTGATCATGTCGTATGCTATGCTACTGCTGGGCCCTGATTCGGTAAGGACATAGCATGCGGAATGCCGGCGACGTGCAGGAGATGTTCGGTATTTCGTATTATGTAAATGTTGTTTTACTTAATTACTATTTAATTATTTAAGTAGCTCTCAAATTTAAGGGCTACTTAATTATTAAAATAGCTCCGCTTGTCCCTAAGCCAATCAGTATTAAGGAAGTTATAGAATCGTTTTTATTTTTACTCATGCAACAAATCAACTTCTGCAATGCTCTTGCATCCCGCCTGCTTGTCGCATGCTATGTTTTTACAGAATCAGGCCACTGGAGATGTTATTTGGCCGAAAATACAGTATTCAGCTCCAGTTTAAATATTTTCTTTTCAGTTTCAGGTTGAATATCTTACTTACTAATAATATATTACATATAAGTTTATATGTTTACATTCAAGCACACAAAAAAACTGAACAGAATTGCCTGAAATTTGGTACACAGATAGCCTATATAAAATAATTTATTTATGTTAATATTCATTGAATAAATTATTGGTTTACCACTTACTTTATCAAAAAGTTATTATTCAAGTAAGTATTTCCCTTTCTAATGAATTCTTGCAGAACATATATACTTTCACCCAGGCTAGATTTGTCAGCAAAAGCAATGTTAAAGAAATCTTCAAGATCTCCATTACTCACACCGCTGATCCTGGTAGAGAAATTCCTAAAATAAATGTAAACAGGTATAAATTCAAAATAGACAGAATCTTTCTTGCATAAATATTTTTACCCTATCATTAGCCTATGGACTATGATCCAACAATAAAACCTCAGATTGAAGAATAATCTCAATAAACATTTCAAAACATATTGTTGCAAAATTTGTATTTAATTTAGTTAAAGTTAAATTGTTTTAATTATATATTTTACTCACCTGTAATGCTTCGCAGGCATCTGTGATACATAACATATAAGATTTCTTTTCAATGTAACATATTTTTTCATTTCTTCGAACCAGTTGATTGTACCGTCTTTGGCTAACATTATATCTGGATGTACTCTGAGAAAAACATTTAATGAATTATGTTACATACGTAGGTATAGATATACTGCTTGTGGCTTCTAACCGGAAACTTTCATGAGATTGTAGCTTATGCAGGTGAATTAAAATTTTTGAGTGCAGACGCTTGATTTGTAATATTATTAAGTCAATGTTAAACGTAAACCACTTCTCCATTAAATTCAAAACATAAGATGCAGTCTTCATGCTACTAATAAATCCGAACTTACAATATCTTATACTTCTTTTTCCATAGGGGCTGGCTCTCCTTAATCAGGTAGTTGAACCTCCTACACGTACTTCCAAATCTATTGACATCCGGATAAGTAGTGTAATCAAGTATCATTAAAATTATTTCACTTGGTAATGAAAATATTGTACTGCCTTCCATAATTTCACAATATTGATAGTTACACAAGACGCCAAACTATACTAGCCGAATAATACTAGCCTCCCTTTACACTATGAGGAGTCTTTTATCGTTGAATGAAATGAAATTGATCTCTGTCTTTTTCTTACGATTAATTACGATATTGAATCCAAGTATGTAGCAATTTCGTCGAACGCAAAGAGAATATAGAATGTTAACTGCATACAAAATCAAAGGGAGCAAAATAATATTGCGTTTTTTACATAACAGCGCCATCTTTTATCATCACTATTAAAACATTTTAGAAGCGGGAAAGATTGAATCACTATTGAATTTTTTTTATTTCATTTTTCCTAGATTTATTCCGTTAAAAAATATATTTCAAAAATACATTATTTAGAAATACATTTTTTAATAGAATAAATCTAAGGAAAAACAAAATCCACGTCCGTCTCTGGCGAGGAAAACAAGAAATTAAAAATATTTGTTTACAAATTCATTTATTTCTAAAACAAAGCTATCTAAACGATATAGAAACGAAACTATTAAAATGTTTTAGGCCTGGTACTTGTCTGGGACTACGCCCACACTTAGCACACTTTCTTGAAATAGCATGTGCCATAATAAAAAGTTTGTTTATAACTTACACAAAATAATATTAGAGTCAATATCTCACTCAGTTCAAAACAACACTGGTTTAGCTCGGCTCTAATGCGGAGGAGCGAAATTTACTTAATTCAACGTAATATTTATAACGAGGTCCAAATATTTTTCAGTTTAGCCATGTGGGTAGCTGCGTCATCAGCCGGATCTTTCTTCATGCTGAAGAGGTTCATGCATAGCTGGAACGTTTTATCCTCTCTAGTTCCGTCGAACAATCTATGTAGCTCTAACCATATTTCTCTAGCGGATGTGAATCGCATTACTTTTCGAAGCATTTGATCCGATAAGGTATCCCAATCATCTTTACCTTCTAGTGGTGCAATTTTGTACTTGAAAGTTGACGTCTCTATTTTTGCTAAATTGACCATAACTGATTGAGATAAAATCGACAGCACAGTGTGTGGAATTTATCGTATAGGAGATAATAAATGCTTTATTATAACAGACTTATTTTGATAAAAATAACATCGTTAATATCAGAGATATGTAAAAACTTCTAGATACGTAATAGGGCAAATTTCTTGGCTACACAAATGCAAGCTATCTAGCCAGAGAAGTCTTAGTTCCATCCCAGCTCACGTCACGATCACCCGCTTGTTAACACACAGTACATTTAGTTACTTTCACAACATTATTCACAGACAACAATGCCTTCGTGCGTATTTAGGCGATGCACGAATTATACTTCAAAAACTGGCAAAAATATGTCATTTTATACGTAAGTAAAGCTGTTTTTATTTATTTTAGTTTATTTATTGAAAAAGTTTTTTTTTCCAAAAACTCAACGAAGTTTTTGACTTTGACGTTTTATCATTCTCTTCTAACCACTATGAGATGTCATAATAATATTATGAGATGTCATAATAATGTTATGACATCTCTTTCTTACGTCATGCAAGTAGCATTGAGTCTTATGTTTTTAGAAAGAGATAACAATAGTTTCGTCTATTTCTTCTTTAAATTATGTGAATCAATATAAATAATAAGGTTGTATAGCATACTTTGTGCCGCCTTTCAATAATGATTTGTTCTGCAATGGCGTCTCTATAACTTTAATAGACTCATTGGTTAATATATTGATATCGAAAGAATTCATCCATCAAAAGATAAACAAAACACGTTGACTAGCAACATTTGAGTATCTAAACCAAACAGGTCAAACTTAAAACGTAGTGATTATATTCTCTTTGGTCAAACTAATTTGATTTCAACCTCAACAGTCAGTCTGTAAAAATCTGTAACAGCGCCATCAACGTATATATCAAAGAGTAGTATAATAGTACGGTATATATTTACAAACTATATTATTGTTTGAAAGTCGACGTTTTTGAATAGAAAATAAATTTGTCGACGTAGTTCCTAGTGAGGAACTTTGATGGCGCTGTTACAAGTGCCGCATAGGTTCCTTAATCAGTCAATAGGGCGTATAATCACTACGTCGAACGAAAACATAAACTCAAAACTGGAAGCAAATTAGTGTTGCCAAGATCAAAGGAATGAATAGTATCCACAAACTAAACTGAATTGCAGATTAAAAAAAGATTGCTTTACCCCATGTAGATTTTTTTCTTCGGCAAAGTTTTTTTGTGGTATAAAAAACGGTTAGTTAAGAAATCTAATCTAATCATGCTAATTTTTAAACAAAAATGTTTTTGTTTAAAAATTAGCATGCTTATAATAAATGCTTGCCCAAAAATTAGCATGCTCAAAAATCATAATGCTTCTATCTTATCTAATCTAAACAAATGAGTGAATGTGTCGATGTGCGTAAAATTTATGTGTGTGCTGTAGGTACGCTATCTAGTAGCATGCTTATTTTTAAGCATGCTAATAAGCAAATGTATCCGTGGCCTAAGAATACGCGTGTCATTTAAATTTTAAAGAAGCAAAATTATCTGTTGTATCTATTCCACATAATGGGAAATATAGAATTGTAATTATAAAAATCGACAATTATTTTCAAAATTATTTGTTTACAAGATTATTTTACAAGATTCCAAAAAAAAATATTGTAAATGTGTTATTTACAATAATTTTTGGCAGCAATTGTGTTACTTTGGCAACATTTTTTGAAAGTACTAAAATTGACAGGCATGAACTTATGCCGTAACGTCAGGGTAAGTGCGTCAACATCATTGTTAACTAGGCTTGTGGAGTCTTGGCGGGAACTCGTTGAGGAGATGTGGTGCTAAATTTTCATTTTTGTGAAACCTAGTTCATATGCGTGCAAATTGTTTAATTTCGGGGGCATATTAATCAATTTAGTTTCGTGAAGGTGTACAAGTGGAATGAAAGTGAAAATCGGTGCAAAACATTGACTTAGTGTTGTCTCCAAGGCTCCGTGAAGATTGTTTGTAAATGGCCGCCGTGTTTACAAATGATTCCCTAGACTTGACTTTAACTATGACGACTTGACTGTTTCGATGCAAATAACTTGCATAATATTAAAATACATGACACTGGCTAATTTCCTAATGGCCATAATCGGTTCACAACCGATAAGAAATAATAACTAGGCTTGTAATATTCGGTAACTGACTCTTAAATACATATATGTATACTAGCTGCACCCCGCCGTTTCACCCGCGTACGTAAGTCACGTTTCCACTAGAATATCGGGATAAAAAGTAGCCTATGTGTTATTCCAGGTCCCCAGCTACCTATATTACAAGTTTCATTGCAATCGCTTCAGTAGTTTTTGCGTGAAAGAGTAACAAACTACATACATACAAACTTTCACGTTTATAATTATTACTAGCTGCGCCCTGCGGTTTTAGCCGCGCAAGTCCCGTTCCCGCGGGAATATCGGGATAAAAAGTAGCCTATGTGTAATAGGGTATTCTACTCTGTTTGGCAAAGTACTATAATATGTTCGTTTCATCGTTAAAAGACACCAAAAAAAATATTTCGGCGAAATAAACCCGCTTTCATGCCATAAAAATACTTCAAAATTTTAAATATATTTATTCCCGCAAAAACAGGCTTCTGCGCTGTCCGCCATGTTTATGACGTCATTTCGGCATGTAAACAAAGCTTGACGTTTAAAGTTTGTTGTAGGTACGAGTTGTTGTATCTACACAAAAGTTATTACATTCCCTAATTATATTGTTGTTTTTTGAAAAAAAATATGAATTACACTCGCTATCAGTGGTGTGTAGTGTCTAGTTGTAAAAATACTAGCGTAAAATCCCCGGAAAAACTGTTTATCCAAGTGCCGGACGACCATAAAATGAGAAATGTTTGGTTGGAACTCGCTAAACGTGATCCTATGACATTGTCAACTAAATGCGAAGATCATTTCAATGTAAGTACAACCCATATTCTTTAAAATTTGTGAGTACAACTTCTTCTTGATAACATAACCTAAAATTACTTTAAAAGCAACCAAGAAAATTCATATAATGATTCATATCATTGCAGTTGGAACAAGACATGGAAAATTTTATGGAGTACAAGATTATGGGATCCGTGAAACATGTGAAAATGAAAGCCAACATCACCCCAACCCGATTATGTTGTCATAGTGAGAGAAAACGGAAGCTGTCACCAAGTCAGTCAACTGTTACAAAAATACAAAAGGTGGATTTTATACAAGGAGCTGAAAAAAGCAAGCTGGTTGAAGACTACATGGAACGAGTAGCATCATTGTCTAAGTCAGGTATTATAGTCTGAGTATAATAAAGAGTGTAATCTTGTACATACTTACTATATATATATTCTCAATGGTAATAGGTATTCCATCAATATGTTAGTACATATTAAAAGCATTGTAATCCAAAAAGTAAGTATCATTAATGAGTACTTATTATATTATTTTTTATGCTTCCAGATGTACCAATATTTCTTACTACAAAAAACAATGAGGACAAGTCGATTCAAGTGCAAACACTGACCACTGACAAGTCAATCCAGGTGCAAGTACTATCTCAAGAAAGCAAATTAATACAAGCAAATATAGTGCCTTATTACAGAAGTAAAGCTACCCAGTGCACATTCAAAATAAGAGACCAATGTTTGTCACCCATAAAGACTAATGTGTCTGTTGCAACGTCACCTCATATCAAAGGAAGCCAAATAAATATACCAAGTACATCAGGAGTCACAACATCTGCTAAACGCAAACTATCAGTTATATTTGAAGAAAAGTCTGACAGTGAATTATCACTTGCTCCGTCGCTTTCAAGTGAATGGCCTACACCAACTAAATCTAAGACAACGTCTGACAGTAGCTACTAGAAGAATTAAAGTTAGAAGACCAAAAGCTATATTACCACAACACTTTAGCTAAAATTAAGAAAAACAGCAGGCTGTATGTGGGTTTTCCTAATGGGCTTTCTTTTTTGGTACATATAATAAGGAAACATACACATATAACAGAACAACACATTTTGTTATGCCTCATGAAAATTAGACTCAACAGAACATTTTCGCAATTGGCCGATGATTTTGGGTTGTCATTGTCACAAACAAGTAAAATCTTTCTGACTAAGTTACCAGTGATAAGCAAAGTATTGTCTCCTTTCATAAAACCTTTTAGTCCTGTCTCAATAAAACGGAACTTACCTATAGCTTTCCAACATAGATTTCACAAAGTTACCTGTATCATTGATTGCTTAGAAATTCAAATACAGAAACCAACAATGGCAGTCCGTCAAGCACTGACTTGGTCAGAATACAAAAACGCTAATACAATTAAATATTTAGTTGCTTGTAAACCTGATGGACTGGTTAGATTTGTTTCTTCTGGATATGGGGGTAGGATAGCGGATGTTCACCTAGTAGAGAACTGTAAATTTTTAGATAGTTTGGAACCCGGCACTTGTATTCTAGCAGATAGAGGGTTCAAACACATCGAATTCTTTTTAAAACAAAGAAACTTTTCTTTGGTGAGGCCTCCAAGTGTGAGTAGCGGTTCCAAACTAACAAAATCTGAAGTAAGGCTAACTAAACAAATAGCTAGCCTTAGAATTCACATAGAGAGAGTGATACGCAGAATTCGAGAGTTTGCCATATTAAAACCCCATTCAGTTGTTAACTCTAATTTAATTTCTATTCTTGATGAGTGTATTGTAACAGCTTGTGCTCTGATAAATATACAAGATTCCCTAATTAAATAATTAATTTGTAATTATGTTTATTTTATAGTTTTCATCTACAAATATTTTCATCAAGTATTTTCTTAATATTGTAGTCATAATTTTGGCAATGTTTGCTAATGTTAGTATTTTTTTTTTAACAACAGTATGGGAGCACCTGTATACCTACATATTATGTATATTGTAAACTATTCAAATTTTATCTAATAATGAACACTACTGATACTTTGTAAATGAATGAGTACTTGTTGTAGTTTTAACTAACATTTAGGTATTTTAAGAGTAAAATAAAAGACTTGCTTATTATTCAAAGTATTTTTTTATTATATTTGTACAGTTTCATATAAAATGGGAAAAATATTTCTTTTCCAAAATGAAATAACACTGTGGAGCAGTTTTGACACATATATTTGATCATATGCAATCTCTATAATATTCACTTTATTGTCCTTTTCGAAACCACTACTTGCGACACAGAAATAACTTTTATTCACATTTGCACAATACATTTGTACTTGCACTTGAGCATAGTATTGTTTAGTGATACCACCGTCTTTAATATATTTATTTTCAGTTTTTTTGGTACTTGGGCACTTAATTTCTATTGTAGTATTTTTTTCACAAATGCCATCTGGCGAACCTGCAATCATAGGATTCTCTTCAGAAATAAATAATCCGCATTTTTCAATTTTTTTCCCCAATTTTTTCTCCACACTTTTTCGCACACTGTCTTCCAACATTCTGCCTCGCTTTATTGCAGTAGTTTCGATGGTTCTTCCTCCAAGAATGGTGGCAACCAAAGAACCATCAGTAGTTTTGCACCTACTGACTTCAAAGCATTTTGAAGCCGTGATTCTCCCATAACGTAACTCATACCATAATCCACTCTTATGTTGGTTTCTGGTTTCTTTCTCAACATTTCTGATATTTATATCATTAAAAACTTTAGCTATTTGCTTTAAGAAATCATCACATTCATTGGTGTTGTTACTACACATCAGGTAATGCAGTGACAGTGTATTAGTTTTTTTGCAAACATAATCATTTTCATGCTTTAAATATTGACAGGAAGTATTTTTTCTTTTTTTACATTCAATTAAAAAATCTTCAACTACACTGTCACCTATACTAGTTTCAGCACTTTTTACCTTCTTTTTCGTCATTTCTTTTGTGGTCATAATCTTTATTGAAGAGCCAACCTTTGATAGTGTTGATTTTTTCCAATAACATTGAACTGAAGTGCATGATGGCTCTTCACTTCTACGATGACACCACATTAAAAATGCTACAGCATGCTTACATCCACCAGTAGACGCAGGACAATCATGGCATGTCACCTGTAGCACATCATCTTCTTGCTCATCTACAATGAGAGTTACAGAATATGGTTTGGAATGAACTTTATGTTCCGGACATATTGTACACTTTATAGTACATATAGTTTGGGTCCTTTGTAGTTGCACGTATCCGATAGCATCGTCGCCGTACGATTCTCTTGCAGATCTGTGGATAATGAAGTCTTAATAAAAACATTTGAAAAACAAAACATAACCTATAACTTTCGGATATTTTTCTACAAATTAGCTGTTATTTCATTAAAAACAACATAATAAAGGTAATACTTACAAAGATGTTTTCACATTCCGGAATTCGGCAGAACAGAAATCTGTATTACGTGCAAAGAACTTTGCAACCATCATCGTGTCGATTTTTGGTAAGTTCGTACGATCTGCTTTTACGAAACCGGCTTCCATTTCGTGTTTTTAATAGTATTTAGCTTCTTTTAATTTAGTATTTATCAACTGAATAATTTTGACGAAGAGCACTGACGAATCGAAAATATAAAGTTTACGAATGGGTTGACAGGTGACAGCAAATTATTATTGCCAATATGACGTCACAGCATGGCGACTCGTGTTTTTAGTCACGTGATATACAGATTAAAAATATCAATTTTTAATTTTAATATTATAAATCAATCATGTAAATTTATGACTCAAAATCAGTTTAACTATGTTTATTTTTACATAGAGTTCATTTTGTACCGATTTTTATATTTTTTCATTAACCACCGAGAGTACCCTATTCCAGGTCTCCAGCTACCTATATTCGAAGTTTCATTGCAATCGATTCAGTCGTTTTTGCGTGAAAGAATAGCAAACTCACATACATACATAGTATGTATGTATGTGAGTTAAAGTTTGTATGTATGTAATACATACATACAAACTTTCGCGTTTATAATATTAGTAAGATAAAATAAGAAGTAAGATAAGATTATTATTTATTTATTACGGATTACGGTATAGAAGTATTGAAATATTTAATTATAAACATTACATGTCTAAGAACTTGCTCCCGGAGTGGGCGTAGTTTGCCTCACTCACGGGCAATGAGTCTATTAAAGTTAGAGAGACGCCATTGCAGAACAAATCATTATTGAAAAGCGGCACAATAGGGTACTCTCGGTGGTTAATGAAAAAATATAAAAATCGGTACAAAATGAACTCTATGTAAAAATAAACATAGTTAAACTGATTTTGAGTCATAAATTTACATGATTGATTTATAATATTAAAATTAAAAATTGATATTTTTAATCTGTATATCACGTGACTAAAAACACGAGCCGCCATGCTGTGACGTCATATTGGCAATAATAATTTGCTGTCACCTGTCAACCCATTCGTAAACTTTATATTTTCGATTCGTCAGTGCTCTTCGTCAAAATTATTCAGTTGTTAAATACTAAATTAAAAGAAGCTAAATACTATTAAAAACACGAAATGGAAGCCGGTTTCGTAAAAGCAGATAGTACGAACTTACCAAAAATCGACACGATGATGGTTGCAAAGTTCTTTGCACGTAATACAGATTTCTGTTCTGCCGAATTCCGGAATGTGAAAACATCTTTGTAAGTATTACCTTTATTATGTTGTTTTTAATGAAATAACAGCTAATTTGTAGAAAAATATCCGAAAGTTATAGGTTATGTTTTGTTTTTCAAATGTTTTTATTAAGACTTCATTATCCACAGATCTGCAAGAGAATCGTACGGCGACGATGCTATCGGATACGTGCAACTACAAAGGACCCAAACTATATGTACTATAAAGTGTACAATATGTCCGGAACATAAAGTTCATTCCAAACCATATTCTGTAACTCTCATTGTAGATGAGCAAGAAGATGATGTGCTACAGGTGACATGCCATGATTGTCCTGCGTCTACTGGTGGATGTAAGCATGCTGTAGCATTTTTAATGTGGTGTCATCGTAGAAGTGAAGAGCCATCATGCACTTCAGTTCAATGTTATTGGAAAAAATCAACACTATCAAAGGTTGGCTCTTCAATAAAGATTATGACCACAAAAGAAATGACGAAAAAGAAGGTAAAAAGTGCTGAAACTAGTATAGGTGACAGTGTAGTTGAAGATTTTTTAATTGAATGTAAAAAAAGAAAAAATACTTCCTGTCAATATTTAAAGCATGAAAATGATTATGTTTGCAAAAAAACTAATACACTGTCACTGCATTACCTGATGTGTAGTAACAACACCAATGAATGTGATGATTTCTTAAAGCAAATAGCTAAAGTTTTTAATGATATAAATATCAGAAATGTTGAGAAAGAAACCAGAAACCAACATAAGAGTGGATTATGGTATGAGTTACGTTATGGGAGAATCACGGCTTCAAAATGCTTTGAAGTCAGTAGGTGCAAAACTACTGATGGTTCTTTGGTTGCCACCATTCTTGGAGGAAGAACCATCGAAACTACTGCAATAAAGCGAGGCAGAATGTTGGAAGACAGTGTGCGAAAAAGTGTGGAGAAAAAATTGGGGAAAAAAATTGAAAAATGCGGATTATTTATTTCTGAAGAGAATCCTATGATTGCAGGTTCGCCAGATGGCATTTGTGAAAAAAATACTACAATAGAAATTAAGTGCCCAAGTACCAAAAAAACTGAAAATAAATATATTAAAGACGGTGGTATCACTAAACAATACTATGCTCAAGTGCAAGTACAAATGTATTGTGCAAATGTGAATAAAAGTTATTTCTGTGTCGCAAGTAGTGGTTTCGAAAAGGACAATAAAGTGAATATTATAGAGATTGCATATGATCAAATATATGTGTCAAAACTGCTCCACAGTGTTATTTCATTTTGGAAAAGAAATATTTTTCCCATTTTATATGAAACTGTACAAATATAATAAAAAAATACTTTGAATAATAAGCAAGTCTTTTATTTTACTCTTAAAATACCTAAATGTTAGTTAAAACTACAACAAGTACTCATTCATTTACAAAGTATCAGTAGTGTTCATTATTAGATAAAATTTGAATAGTTTACAATATACATAATATGTAGGTATACAGGTGCTCCCATACTGTTGTTAAAAAAAAAATACTAACATTAGCAAACATTGCCAAAATTATGACTACAATATTAAGAAAATACTTGATGAAAATATTTGTAGATGAAAACTATAAAATAAACATAATTACAAATTAATTATTTAATTAGGGAATCTTGTATATTTATCAGAGCACAAGCTGTTACAATACACTCATCAAGAATAGAAATTAAATTAGAGTTAACAACTGAATGGGGTTTTAATATGGCAAACTCTCGAATTCTGCGTATCACTCTCTCTATGTGAATTCTAAGGCTAGCTATTTGTTTAGTTAGCCTTACTTCAGATTTTGTTAGTTTGGAACCGCTACTCACACTTGGAGGCCTCACCAAAGAAAAGTTTCTTTGTTTTAAAAAGAATTCGATGTGTTTGAACCCTCTATCTGCTAGAATACAAGTGCCGGGTTCCAAACTATCTAAAAATTTACAGTTCTCTACTAGGTGAACATCCGCTATCCTACCCCCATATCCAGAAGAAACAAATCTAACCAGTCCATCAGGTTTACAAGCAACTAAATATTTAATTGTATTAGCGTTTTTGTATTCTGACCAAGTCAGTGCTTGACGGACTGCCATTGTTGGTTTCTGTATTTGAATTTCTAAGCAATCAATGATACAGGTAACTTTGTGAAATCTATGTTGGAAAGCTATAGGTAAGTTCCGTTTTATTGAGACAGGACTAAAAGGTTTTATGAAAGGAGACAATACTTTGCTTATCACTGGTAACTTAGTCAGAAAGATTTTACTTGTTTGTGACAATGACAACCCAAAATCATCGGCCAATTGCGAAAATGTTCTGTTGAGTCTAATTTTCATGAGGCATAACAAAATGTGTTGTTCTGTTATATGTGTATGTTTCCTTATTATATGTACCAAAAAAGAAAGCCCATTAGGAAAACCCACATACAGCCTGCTGTTTTTCTTAATTTTAGCTAAAGTGTTGTGGTAATATAGCTTTTGGTCTTCTAACTTTAATTCTTCTAGTAGCTACTGTCAGACGTTGTCTTAGATTTAGTTGGTGTAGGCCATTCACTTGAAAGCGACGGAGCAAGTGATAATTCACTGTCAGACTTTTCTTCAAATATAACTGATAGTTTGCGTTTAGCAGATGTTGTGACTCCTGATGTACTTGGTATATTTATTTGGCTTCCTTTGATATGAGGTGACGTTGCAACAGACACATTAGTCTTTATGGGTGACAAACATTGGTCTCTTATTTTGAATGTGCACTGGGTAGCTTTACTTCTGTAATAAGGCACTATATTTGCTTGTATTAATTTGCTTTCTTGAGATAGTACTTGCACCTGGATTGACTTGTCAGTGGTCAGTGTTTGCACTTGAATCGACTTGTCCTCATTGTTTTTTGTAGTAAGAAATATTGGTACATCTGGAAGCATAAAAAATAATATAATAAGTACTCATTAATGATACTTACTTTTTGGATTACAATGCTTTTAATATGTACTAACATATTGATGGAATACCTATTACCATTGAGAATATATATATAGTAAGTATGTACAAGATTACACTCTTTATTATACTCAGACTATAATACCTGACTTAGACAATGATGCTACTCGTTCCATGTAGTCTTCAACCAGCTTGCTTTTTTCAGCTCCTTGTATAAAATCCACCTTTTGTATTTTTGTAACAGTTGACTGACTTGGTGACAGCTTCCGTTTTCTCTCACTATGACAACATAATCGGGTTGGGGTGATGTTGGCTTTCATTTTCACATGTTTCACGGATCCCATAATCTTGTACTCCATAAAATTTTCCATGTCTTGTTCCAACTGCAATGATATGAATCATTATATGAATTTTCTTGGTTGCTTTTAAAGTAATTTTAGGTTATGTTATCAAGAAGAAGTTGTACTCACAAATTTTAAAGAATATGGGTTGTACTTACATTGAAATGATCTTCGCATTTAGTTGACAATGTCATAGGATCACGTTTAGCGAGTTCCAACCAAACATTTCTCATTTTATGGTCGTCCGGCACTTGGATAAACAGTTTTTCCGGGGATTTTACGCTAGTATTTTTACAACTAGACACTACACACCACTGATAGCGAGTGTAATTCATATTTTTTTTCAAAAAACAACAATATAATTAGGGAATGTAATAACTTTTGTGTAGATACAACAACTCGTACCTACAACAAACTTTAAACGTCAAGCTTTGTTTACATGCCGAAATGACGTCATAAACATGGCGGACAGCGCAGAAGCCTGTTTTTGCGGGAATAAATATATTTAAAATTTTGAAGTATTTTTATGGCATGAAAGCGGGTTTATTTCGCCGAAATATTTTTTTTGGTGTCTTTTAACGATGAAACGAACATATTATAGTACTTTGCCAAACAGAGTAGAATACCCTATTACACATAGGCTACTTTTTATCCCGATATTCCCGCGGGAACGGGACTTGCGCGGCTAAAACCGCAGGGCGCAGCTAGTAATAATTATAAACGTGAAAGTTTGTATGTATGTAGTTTGTTACTCTTTCACGCAAAAACTACTGAAGCGATTGCAATGAAACTTGTAATATAGGTAGCTGGGGACCTGGAATAACACATAGGCTACTTTTTATCCCGATATTCTAGTGGAAACGTGACTTACGTACGCGGGTGAAACGGCGGGGTGCAGCTAGTATACATATATGTATTTAAGAGTCAGTTACCGAATATTACAAGCCTAGTTATTATTTCTTATCGGTTGTGAACCGATTATGGCCATTAGGAAATTAGCCAGTGTCATGTATTTTAATATTATGCAAGTTATTTGCATCGAAACAGTCAAGTCGTCATAGTTAAAGTCAAGTCTAGGGAATCATTTGTAAACACGGCGGCCATTTACAAACAATCTTCACGGAGCCTTGGAGACAACACTAAGTCAATGTTTTGCACCGATTTTCACTTTCATTCCACTTGTACACCTTCACGAAACTAAATTGATTAATATGCCCCCGAAATTAAACAATTTGCACGCATATGAACTAGGTTTCACAAAAATGAAAATTTAGCACCACATCTCCTCAACGAGTTCCCGCCAAGACTCCACAAGCCTAGTTAACAATGATGTTGACGCACTTACCCTGACGTTACGGCATAAGTTCATGCCTGTCAATTTTAGTACTTTCAAAAAATGTTGCCAAAGTAACACAATTGCTGCCAAAAATTATTGTAAATAACACATTTACAATATTTTTTTTTGGAATCTTGTAAAATAATCTTGTAAACAAATAATTTTGAAAATAATTGTCGATTTTTATAATTACAATTCTATATTTCCCATTATGTGGAATAGATACAACAGATAATTTTGCTTCTTTAAAATTTAAATGACACGCGTATTCTTAGGCCACGGATACATTTGCTTATTAGCATGCTTAAAAATAAGCATGCTACTAGATAGCGTACCTACAGCACACACATAAATTTTACGCACATCGACACATTCACTCATTTGTTTAGATTAGATAAGATAGAAGCATTATGATTTTTGAGCATGCTAATTTTTGGGCAAGCATTTATTATAAGCATGCTAATTTTTAAACAAAAACATTTTTGTTTAAAAATTAGCATGATTAGATTAGATTTCTTAACTAACCGTTTTTTATACCACAAAAAAACTTTGCCGAAGAAAAAAATCTACATGGGGTAAAGCAATCTTTTTTTAATCTGCAATTCAGTTTAGTTTGTGGATACTATTCATTCCTTTGATCTTGGCAACACTAATTTGCTTCCAGTTTTGAGTTTATGTTTTCGTTCGACGTAGTGATTATACGCCCTATTGACTGATTAAGGAACCTATGCGGCACTTGTAACAGCGCCATCAAAGTTCCTCACTAGGAACTACGTCGACAAATTTATTTTCTATTCAAAAACGTCGACTTTCAAACAATAATATAGTTTGTAAATATATACCGTACTATTATACTACTCTTTGATATATACGTTGATGGCGCTGTTACAGATTTTTACAGACTGACTGTTGAGGTTGAAATCAAATTAGTTTGACCAAAGAGAATATAATCACTACGTTTTAAGTTTGACCTGTTTGGTTTAGATACTCAAATGTTGCTAGTCAACGTGTTTTGTTTATCTTTTGATGGATGAATTCTTTCGATATCAATATATTAACCAATGAGTCTATTAAAGTTATAGAGACGCCATTGCAGAACAAATCATTATTGAAAGGCGGCACAAAGTATGCTATACAACCTTATTATTTATATTGATTCACATAATTTAAAGAAGAAATAGACGAAACTATTGTTATCTCTTTCTAAAAACATAAGACTCAATGCTACTTGCATGACGTAAGAAAGAGATGTCATAACATTATTATGACATCTCATAATATTATTATGACATCTCATAGTGGTTAGAAGAGAATGATAAAACGTCAAAGTCAAAAACTTCGTTGAGTTTTTGGAAAAAAAAACTTTTTCAATAAATAAACTAAAATAAATAAAAACAGCTTTACTTACGTATAAAATGAAATATTTTTGCCAGTTTTTGAAGTATAATTCGTGCATCGCCTAAATACGCACGAAGGCATTGTTGTCTGTGAGTAATGTTGTGAAAGTGCTGCGGGTACAAGCGGGTGATCGTGACGTGAGCTGGGATGGAACTAAGACTTCTCTGGCTAGATAGCTTGCATTTGTGTAGCCAAGAAATTTGCCCTATTACGTATCTAGAAGTTTTTACATATCTCTGATACAGCCTCATTATTTATATTCATTCACATAATTTAAAGAAGAAATAGACGAAACTATTGTTATCTCTTTCTAAAACATAAGACTCAATGCTACTTGCATGACGTAAGAAAGAGATGTCATAATATTATTATTAAAGCGGTTAGGAGAGAATGATAAAACGTCAAAGTCAAAAACTTCGTTGAGTTTTTGGAAAAAAATAACTTTCAAAAAATAAACTAAAATAAATAAATACAGCTTTACTTACGTATAAAATGAAATATTTTTGCCAGTTTTTGAAGTATAATTCGTGCATCGCCTAAATACGCACGAAGGCATTGTTGTCTGTGAATAATGTTGTGAAAGTGAACTAAATGTAATGGTGTTAACAAGCGGGTGATCATGACGTGAGCTGGAATGGAACTAAGACTTCTCTGGCTAGTTAGCTTGGATTTGTGTTGCCAAGAAATTCGCCCTATTACGTATCTAGAAGTTTTTCTCTGCTCACGGGAATGTTTTTGGTGTGTGTGAGCACCTTTATGTTGTGTGTGATAAAAATAAGTAGGGTAGTCAAGTAAGCAAAGTAATAATGAGCTCACCGGAACGCTATGCTACGAGGTCGGAATAGGTAGGTATATTGAAATGAAGACAAGTACTTGAAATTATACCTGCGAGAAAGGATAAAAATTTAGTATATGGTAAACTAGTTATTCTAATACTTACACATTTTCCCATGTCTTGTTTGCGTGCTTTTAACTTATTTAATTTTCCTTACCTCGACGTTTCGATCATGTTACAATGATTGTGGTCTCGAGGGGCCGGAGCTGCGGCAGGCGTCGTCCTCTATTTATAACCTCCGAAATACCCACATCTTCGGTGGTAAAAATTGCGGGTGGGTATGTGGGTACCTACTTGTTCAGGCTTTGAACTGGGGCATGGAGTTTTCGCGGGAATGCGTTGGGAAGATGACGTGTTGCTAAATTTTCATTTTTGTGAAACTTAGTTCAAATGCGTGTAAATTGTTTAATTTCAGGGGCATATTAATCAATTTAGTTTCGTGAAGGTGTACAAGTGTAAATAAAGGTAAAAATCGGTGCAAAACATGGACATTAGCTAAGTGTTGTCTCCAAAGCTTCTTCCGAATCATGGGATAAAATTCAGTCAAAATGCCTTCGAATCATAATTGGAGCAATGAAATCATCACCAATAAATTGCCTTCAAATCGAATGTGCTGAAACTCCTCTACATTTAAGAAGACAATTCCTTTGTGACCGATATGTTGGGAAACTATTACAAATCTCTGACCATCCTCTTCTTCCAAAACTCACTCTTCTTCAACAACTTTCAAATAACGATCCCAAGTATATGCTAGTTAAGTCCCTTTCCCGTTTTCTAAATTTACCCCATCCTGTTCGCAATTTTGTAAGTTATCCTCTTTTTTGCAATTCATATCAATCACTTATATATAAACCTAGAACTCATAACTTTAGCATCCCTAAAAATTCTCCAATTGCTAATGATCTCTATAACCAGATCATTTTGGCGGAGTGGCAGGATTGGTTACCTATTTTCACTGATGCATCAAAATCCACTGATGAAGACGTAGGTGCCGCTGTTTGGATTCCAAAATTTAATTTGGCATTAAGTTTCAAATGTCCTCATATGTCTTCTAATTTTACTGGCGAAGCCATTGCTATATATGAGGCAATCAAATTTATAGCATCTCATAATTTAGGTAAATCTCTGATTCTAACTGATTCTCTTAGCTGTATACAGGCAATCCAAAGTAATCCATTCAAGTCCAAAGCAAAGCTCCCTATTATTCTAGAGATCAGGGAAGCCCTGTTTCGCTGTCATGATCGAGGGATAGAAATTGTATTATCTTGGATTCCGGGTCACAGTGGTATTCTCGGCAATGAGTCTGCGGATTGGTGTGCCAAATCTGCCTCTCGGATTGGAATCCCTTCTCATCAACATATTTATTCCCAAGATATTATCTCCCAAGCTACAGCTCATTTATCTGTTGCATGGAACGAAAAATGGTCCATTTCTAAATTAATCAAAGGTAGGTCCTTCGCTGAAATCCAACCAGAAATCCCGATAAAACCTTGGTTTTTTAAATGTCGTGATATCCCTAAAAGAGCCACTTCAATTATTTCCCGTATTCGTTTGGGTCATTGCTGTTCTCCAGTTCACTTGAGAAAAATTAGGATTCGGGACACTTCCCTGTGTGAATGTGGACTAGATGAGGGCGATTTAGACCATATTTTCTTTAATTGTCCAAATTCTCACTTTTCCCTTCATGATTTTCTTCCCCCAGATGTTCCTCGCCCTATAAACATGAAATCTTTATTAAGTGTTATGTCTTCCTCTTCCGATATTATATATGCCTTAGCGAGTTTTATTTTTATTAGCCGAATTAAAGTGTAATGTCCATATTTCTTTCGCATATCCTTTATTATAATATTTTATTTAATATGTAATTTGTATCTATATATCTTTATCATAATGTTTATTATTTTTATCTAATCCTGTTTAGCCTTGTAGTTAGTTTAACAATGTGTTTGTGTTTGTTTAGTATTTTTAGCTATTTTGCGTCGTCTCAACAAGAAAAAATAAATAAAATAAAAGTATATTCGAGAAAAGATCCTTTAATCTTTTGTACTTTCTTCACTACGTGTCATTGGCAGAATATGTGATCACATAAAGCCATTAATCCTAAAAAAAAAAAAAAACTTTCAAAAAATAAACTAAAATAAATAAATACAGCTTTACTTACGTATAAAATGAAATATTTTTGCCAGTTTTTGAAGTATAATTCGTGCATCGCCTAAATACGCACGAAGGCATTGTTGTCTGTGAATAATGTTGTGAAAGTGAACTAAATGTAATGGTGTTAACAAGCGGGTGATCATGACGTGAGCTGGAATGGAACTAAGACTTCTCTGGCTAGTTAGCTTGGATTTGTGTTGCCAAGAAATTCGCCCTATTACGTATCTAGAAGTTTTTCTCTGCTCACGGGAATGTTTTTGGTGTGTGTGAGCACCTTTATGTTGTGTGTGATAAAAATAAGTAGGGTAGTCAAGTAAGCAAAGTAATAATGAGCTCACCGGAACGCTATGCTACGAGGTCGGAATAGGTAGGTATATTGAAATGAAGACAAGTACTTGAAATTATACCTGCGAGAAAGGATAAAAATTTAGTATATGGTAAACTAGTTATTCTAATACTTACACATTTTCCCATGTCTTGTTTGCGTGCTTTTAACTTATTTAATTTTCCTTACCTCGACGTTTCGATCATGTTACAATGATTGTGGTCTCGAGGGGCCGGAGCTGCGGCAGGCGTCGTCCTCTATTTATAACCTCCGAAATACCCACATCTTCGGTGGTAAAAATTGCGGGTGGGTATGTGGGTACCTACTTGTTCAGGCTTTGAACTGGGGCATGGAGTTTTCGCGGGAATGCGTTGGGAAGATGACGTGTTGCTAAATTTTCATTTTTGTGAAACTTAGTTCAAATGCGTGTAAATTGTTTAATTTCAGGGGCATATTAATCAATTTAGTTTCGTGAAGGTGTACAAGTGTAAATAAAGGTAAAAATCGGTGCAAAACATGGACATTAGCTAAGTGTTGTCTCCAAAGATCCGTGAACAAACATTGTAAAAAATGGCCCCCTTTTTACAATGATTCCCTCGACTTGACTGTTTCGTTCAATGCAAATATTTATAATACTTGACACTGGCAAATGTCCGAATGGAAAAGCCATTATAAAGAAGAAGAAGAACTGGGGCATATTGTCTATCCCTGCGTGTACGCCCATGGTAGGTAGGACCTACCCTATACTACCATTCAGTAGAAATATATATAGGTACTTGTATTGTCATAGGTACATGCTATAGCTATTATCTGCATGCACGACATAGAGCTATTACCGGCTAATTGTTGATATCCATTACCTGTCTATCATTGTGTAGAACTATACACCTACCTATACAAAGGGTTTTTTAATAAGGACGGAACGATGTTGAAATTGAAAGCGATTTTCTTTATTTATTTAAAAGGCCCATTATGAATGGAATATATAACATAGTTCAAATGTCCGCCGCGGCTTCGAATGGTAGCACGAATCCAAGAGGTCTATGAATTGGCTGAATCTAAGCGGTGGCCTGCGTTATATTGGCTGTCAGGCCAACGGTCGTTTGTGGCTTATTGGCATAGACCTGAGACTTCACAACACCCTGCAAGAAAAAGTCTAGCGGAGTCAAATCACACGATCTTGGTGGCCAATTCACGTCACCTCTGCGAGAGATAACTCTACCCTGACGGCACACACGTAGCGCCGCGCCGTCTTGCTGGAACCACATGTCGTCCACGTCCATATCGTTCAATTCAAGCCAAAATAAATTATTAATCATTGATCTGTAGCGCTCGCCGTTGACGGTGATGGCTTCGCCAACGTCATTTTCGAAGAAGTACGGACCAATAACATAAATACCGTTCACCCTCATCACTAAAGTTTTTTTCCTCGACTCACTAGACATTGGCAGAATTGCGTCTTAACGTCAGCAATAGCCATACTTATGAAGTTGAAGTTGAATGCCGCCCTCAGATCAGTAAAATATTTAAATGTCCGTGATGCCGCCGCGGCCGGACCACAATGTTTAGCAGATATGTGCAGCAGAGTCATTGAAAATAAAAATAAAAAATGGAGACATTTGAACGATGTTTATATTCCATTTAAAATGGCATTTATATGGGCCTTTCAAAAAATCAAAAAAAATCGTTAATATCTCACACACAGCTTGTTTTATTCAATTTCAACATCGGTCGGTCCTTATTGAAAGACCTTTATAATCCAATCACTGTATTATCTTTATATGGATTTTTGATATATCTATACGAGCTGCCAGAGGGTTCTTTACTCATAACTCATACTTTTATATTTACTTATTTTCTATAACCCACTATAGTATACACACTACGTACGTACACTACAGACCTCTCTTACCTACTTGTGGTGCAACCAAACTTGCTTATTACAACAAGATGGTTAATTTGAGAGAACCAGTTTTGGTCAGAAAAGAATTGATCCTAGAACCGCTGTTTACTAGTTTGCTCTAAACCATTTTGTATAAAATGTATGCATGCGTGGCGCGAGTAATGTCTCTGCCCTTTTGCTATATCTATTAGTCTCCCAAAGAGAGTTTAATTGCATTCTATTAAATAGTATGAGCTATTATTACTATGTATAATATGAGCTAATTGTAACCTACAAACAAGGACATTAACATGAAATAATCAATAACTTTCGTTGTAGCTGAAAGGTTACTGTGTGTATGTCTCTAACAATGAACTATCATTTTAGATATACATAGTACTACTACTCCCACTGAACCCAACTAGATATAATCATCCATACTTTTAAAGTGTAAAGGTTATACGTAAAATTATAACATTTGGTTTAGTGATGCGGTGTCACCCAGGGGAGCATGTTGGGCCACTAGTTTTATTTTCTTACTAAGCCACAATGGCATTAGTATACAGTTGCTGTTTTTGGTTTTCACTAAGATTAGGGGGAATATTGATAGGTATTTTCTCAATGGTGAGTACCTACCAAATAAATATGTGTTCTAAGATGTAGCGGAAAGATTAGGTACTACCACAGATAATACTAAGATTAGATTCTTTGGGTGAATGTTATAAAACGGTACAATCTGTCTTCCTTAGTGACTGTACTGGCCAACTACGCATAGGAATTAGGACAGGTCTGGTTTGGCAACTTATGCGTGATAAAAGCTTTCCAAAGAAGTTGTATAAATCATTAGAATAATTACCTACATTTTTTGGTGCTAGTCACCCATTTGAATTTGGTTTACTGGCTCGGTATATACGGCAACGTGATAATATATATTTGCAAATGAAAATCGTCCTTTTCAGATTCAAGGAATATTTTTATTAGCTTTTAGTTCGTGGGCCTATTCAAACGCAGATCAATGGAAGGACGAATTTGGGGAATGGGTTAAAAACCTTAACTTAATTTATTCTATGGAATATTTCGAAAACGTTATGGAAGGTACAATATTTTTATCGTTCAATTTAATTAAATGATTTTTGACTCGGAGCCGCAGGGTACTGATTCTATAAATATAATGAATGACTCAAGAATGCTTCATCATTGTTAATAGATTTTTCTCAAAAACGTCTCAGCAATTTTAAGTAGTTTTGCAAGAAATTACCAACACTTTAAAAGCTTTAGATACAGGTAGCTAGTATTTATTTATTTCGATTTCATAATGTTTATCTTTACATTTTCAGATCTGCATAAATATATGTCATTGACTATTGGAGTTACTTCTATTTACACAATAGCCTCGATAGTTTTTATCTATGGAGCTTATATTGTAAGTCTTAATTGTTCGGTAACGCAAAACTTGCCCATGGGAAGTTGAAACTTCGCATTACGTCCACTAGGGCCGTCTTCAACTTACTTTAAAAATTTTGGTGTGATAGAAAACGTTGGCTTTAAAAAATTCGCACCACTGTTTCAGTGCAATAATCTACTAATGATCATGTACATAATAATGGAACTGCTTCGGTTGATTGTAATCTCTTCGTTGGTCGCTACTGGTTTAATTGTCTTGAAACAGAACACCATGGATATTGGATTTTTGATCGGAGCAAGTGTTTCGGGAGGATTTTTTCTTTGTAAGTTCTGGTTTTTATATAACAAAACAAAATTAAGTTCCTACTTATAAGATGGAATGGATGGATGGATGGAATGGATAGCTAGGGATATTATGCGTTATCAATTGACCTACATTTCTATATACAAAAGCAACATAGCTAAATCGACCTACATACATAGTAAATAGGTATGTAAGTTGCATTTCAAGGATACGTCGCAAGAAATAGGTTTGGTTAAAACGCAGAAAACTCTTAAGAGGAATAAATAGAATGGAAAGATTTCAATATTGAAGTTAGATAACTTATTAAATTATACAATATTAAATTCGAAAAAACATGTTCCACGGTCACACAGCAGCAGATGCACACACTGACATGTTCCGTGTACGTATTACGTATAATCGATCTTTGAATTGACCAATGGCGGACGATTTTAAGTAACAGACAGGCGGTCGAACCATCGTTTTTCGACCCCACAATCATCGTTTGCGTGGAACATTTTTTTTAAGGATTGCTACTATATATATTCCAGTTCGTTGACTATATCTACTACTAACAAAAACTTGTGTTTTCAGTGGGTATGTTTTATTTATGGGTTTGTGCAGCTAATCTACCAATCCTCATAAACGAAATGCAGGAAGATGAGCAATCAGCAACCATAGACAAGTTACGTCAAATATTGGAGACAAATCGCGTAGGACGAGATGTTGAAGACGTGCATCACAGAGGTGCTTTCTTCATCACGAGTAGAAACCAAAGACAAGGGTTTGAGATAATTCAGAGAAATCCACAACCTTATTAGCGTTGAAAAGCTTTATACCTAGCTGTATCTACTCTTTCTTTACAAATTAACTTTATACACCTACGCTTAAAATAAAATAATCGATAAGTATATCAAAAAAGTTCTTTAATTTAAGCAATCAAATATACCCATGTACTTAAAATTAAATAACACATTATAATAGTATGTATTTATATTATGTTTATACCTACTTTTAGTTAGATAAACAATTATCACGAATATATCTCAACAGAGTAGTATATTCCGCTACTACGTTCACTTTTGAAACGCAAGTTGACAAAGGGGAAGCCCACTCCACCAGCGGTAATGATCACAGATGCTTGAGTTTGCTCGGATTCTCGTGCTATTACACCCTGGAAACAAACAACAATTACCATGAAGAAATGTATCTAATAGAAATAAAAACTAATTGACATTTTGTCTTTTTGTCGGTCGTTAAAACTGACCAAAGACGCTATTTCTAAATCCCCTGAAAGGTCCATATATATGGATATTATGATGAATAATTACTCATTTTTACTTTTGGAACCCCGAACAAGGTTTAAAGCGGTCGTTACACCACCCTGCATGCAGGCTTCTTGAGTCCAAGGAATTCGTGTATATTACGTCGTCCATTTTCATTGTATGTGTGCTGTAGGTGAGGATAAGGAAGCCTGCATTTCGGATGACGTAACAATATTTCCACAATATAAGATCACAAGCTTTATTTTTGGATCTATCTTTAAGTAGATACAGAATTGTGATGGTACTCACCTTTATTAACTGTTGGTCAGGATCAGCGTAGAAGAGTTCCTTGACACGCTTTTTTAAAGGAATGCCCATGTAATCCATTTTATTTTGCCATTTTAAATGTGCGTTATAACTCGTCCCGACTATAAGATCACTGGCGATAGAACACTCAATACACATCAGGGCTAGAAGCCCAGCAATAAAACAGAGTTTCATGGTTAAATCAACATTAATAAACGAAGTGAATGAGTTATTCTTTTTATGTCTTCGAATATGTATCGTAAAGTAAGTAAGTAGGTAAAGTGATTTTACTCTGTGTTTGTGGACATAAGGTCAAACTTAGAGATAACCAATAATCAAGTATGTACTCGACTAAAATAATAAATGCGTCATTTTATTATTTGATCTATTTCGTATGTAACTATAAATATAAAATTGTATTTGGTTAGATTTTCGTGATTTAATTAAACCCTTTATAAAAGTACCCCGCGGTTTCACCAGCGTAATTATCGGGATAAAGAGTAGCCTATGTGTTATTCCAGGTAAAGAGTACCTATGTGTATCCATGCCATGTCCAGGTCTCCAGCTATCTATATATTCCAAGTTTCATCGCAATCGGTTCAGTGCTTTTGCGTGAAAGAGTAACAAAGTCACATACATACAAAATACATACTTTCGCGTTTATAATATTAAGTAAGATTTTACCATCAGGTTTTTACAGTAGGTACTTACACACTAATTCGATTTCAATATACTTGATTGTACTTTTGTTATACTTAAGGAAAAATAAATAAATTAGAAGTAATATACTTTAATAGATTTTTAGATTATTCACTAACTGACATCATAACATTTCTATAATCTTAATAATCGAAACAAAAATATAGTTCTCGTGTTAAGTAAGATAACAAGATTTTTTATAATTATAAATTAACAGGTATTTTTCTCTAATATTTATTGTAGGTACTTGATGAACACAGATGCCACCACCTTTGTTGTAAGTACAATCACATAAAACCACACGTCATTTCACCCTCAAACACCGAACAACACCTAATTGGAAGAAATGAATCAAACCTTCGTAGGTATACCTAATTAAATGGCATTGGGAAATATTGGCACTATTTATTTTTAACGCAGCCATAAACCAAGCTTGATAAATTAGTTCAAAGATGCTAACAAAATGGGTGAACAGAAATATTTGCCAGTGTCATATCTAAACGCAGGCAAAACGGGGTTAAAATTGATTTAAGTCAATTGTCATATGGGTATACGAATAACTAGGAAAAAGGCACCAGAACTTTAAAAAAAAAATTGGCTCGAAAATTGCCTTAAAATTATACGTTGAACTTGAAATAAAACGCATCGACAGAGTCAACAACCACCTTAGAGCATTTTCAGTTTGGCTTAGTATCCTACTACTAACCCACCAAGTTTGGTCGATGAACCCGTTCACATAAAGTAACCTATTTCCCTTAATATAAACACCAGTGTTCTTTAACATCAAACCGAACTGACTTGCATGGCGGTGAACCTCGTGGCCGTCGTCTCCAGTTCCATCGAGTCGGTTGTGACTTGCGACCGAGAGTCAGAACACTCGGTGCTATTTAACATAGAACTCATCGACATTTTCTCGTCCTTCATACTGCCGTTGGCATCAGAAGAATTGTCCAACTTCTGTTGACCATCTATCGTGTCCCCACCGCCGCTACTCAGCGAATTCCATATACCCTTTGAAGATTCTTTTAAAGATACCTTTTTTTCAGTTTGACTTTTTTCTTTGGGGTCTTTCGTTTTCTTACCGAGTACTGGGAATGACGTTAGTTTAGGTTTGGAGGTGCGCGCGGTCACTCCGCGTTGTAAGGGCGCCGAGTCCTCGGCCTCCTCCGAGATGGAAGTCAGCATGTCCGCCGCTTCTGAGGGCACCGCCTGCCCCGCTTGTATGGGAATGTCATCTGCAACCAAAGAAATATTCGTGTACATACAAAAATAAACAAGTAACTTTTGCATATTATCTGAAGACTTCTATGGCGCTGTACCACTGTGGGAATTTCCTTTGGTAGAGAAAGTATCCGGACCAGCCTGTACCAGTATGCCTAGTAATATTTTACCCGGGTAAAACAATGCAATGCAGGCATGTTACAATGATCTTGGTCGCGAGTCCCGTCGCGTTATCGAAACGTCGAGGTAAGAGAATTTAAAAATAACAATACGCGCATAAGACCCAGGTAAAATATTACTATGAGTACAAGTCGTGTGAGTTGAGACTGAGACTGAGTTGAACTAGGCTGAGACTTTTAAAGTTTATAACTGTATTATAACATGTATGTATTAACAAAAAAAGAAGTACATTTAATTAAATATTGTATCCGTTGTTTGGATGCTGATATCATAAGCTTTGTTGTTCGATTTAGGCTGTGTTTCTAAAGTTATACGAGGATGCATAACTCTGTGTAGCTTTGCATCTGTTAGAACCATTTGCCAGCCTCGGCTGGCGCAGCTTCGGTGAAAACAGCTTAGGGGAACGAGGCTAGGGATAAAATAGACAAATTGTATAGGTTCATTACATACACAACCGAACGCTACCGCATCTCTGGTAGAAACGCAGTCTTAAGGGGGCGTTTCGGTATATTTGTAGATAGGTGCTAATATGTATTAAAATAAATTGTTCAAAAATACAGATTAAAATTCAGTGTAAGGGTATTTTTGCCAATACGAATTAAATAGGTCGTACCTGTGACTAAGTAAGTACAAAAATATAAGTTTTATTTAGTAAAGTTCGTGACAGTAGGAAAGTGCGAGAGGGATGGGTGGGAGTAAGGTTTTCGTATCTCATCTCAGAAAGGGCGTTCTGCGATCTGTAAGTTACATAATACTTTACAAACTAAATAGGTACTGCTGACGTTACAAATTCTATCTAAAGATCGGTATAGAATGTGTATGACTTTGTGCAGTGTCTGCATAATGATTGATGAACATAATTTTAACATTTGGTACAGACAGAAAAAGCAATATGTGAAAAAGTCATTGGACTAAAATCCTACCTCTTACAAAAAAAAAACTACACAAAACAATGGCTTGTCTTTACGTGTTTTCTTTTAATAAATTTACCAAAATACCCTTTGTCTGACATCCACAGGGAAATTGCATTATCTGAGTGTATCCCAGAATCAGTTGTGTCACTCTCATAACTAAATACATGTCTAGTCCAAGAACTATCGCTATTATGTGGCATGGAACATGAGTTTGGCAGCGTATGGTATTCATCTGCGTATGTAACAAAAATATTTACTTGAAACGTTGTCACGGGCCAGTCTTTTCGATTAATCCTTTAATAGCTTATTTGATTACGTTTTGATTACAAAATTTATTGACCTAAACAAATTTAAAGAGACATATAGGAAAGATAGGGACATATATGTAACATGGTTTAAACGACGCGTCGCTTCGAGGTAAGAAAATTAAAAAGTAGAAATCACGCTGATTAACACTTTCGCAGTCCAGTGTACGCTATCCTGTACACGCGGATGAGGTTTGGCAAGTCTGTGTACTCTATATTGTACATTGATTTACTTGTGTGCCAAGTAAATTTGTATGTGTGTTAGAATTTACGAATATTTAAACGACACGTCCGTGTACTGCATTGAGTACACGGACAAAGTCGCGGTTTGAATCTTGATGTACTGATAGATAGATAATTTATATTGTATTTTACAAGCCTAGGCAAAATCCTGTCGTAATTCATTTAAAACCTTTTTGAACGTACGGGTGATTTAAACCATTAGTATAGGGGACTGTGAACGTGTTAAGACCCGGGAAAATACTAAGTTATGAGTTCCAATCGTGCTAATTAAAAAGTTTAAAGTTTGAATTATTCGTTTCATGGCACATTATGTAAAGATGTATGTACTTACATACAATTAAATATATAAATTACCTGGTAACTTCTTAGTTCGGAATGATGCATTGGTAATCATTGATTTAGACATAGTGACTGTCGTTGTCGCTGGCGAAAGCGCCACACTTATACCCATCGGTCCGTCACACGGTTGACCTGAAAACAAACAACATTTTATTGAATTCAAGCTGCGCTCTGCGCTTTCACCCGCGTAAGTCCCGTTCCCGCGGGAATATCGGGATAAAAAGTAGCTTATGTGTTATTCCCGATATTCAGCTACCTATATTCCAAGTCTCATCGCGATCGGTTCAGTAGTTTTGCGTGATTGAGTAACAAACACACATACATACTTACACACATTCTCACAAATTTACAGCTTTATAATATTAGTAGGATAGGATAGCTGCACTAGTTACACGCACGTCTTGTATAGACTCTCAGGATAGAGCTGTAATATAGAAAAAAATCCCTTCCGAAGATTGAAAGCCTTCCGATATTGCATGCTCTACTGACAGACGGACACTGAAGTTTTAGAAACCGGTCCCGGTTTTTAGATAGGTAACGCAAAACCGAGTACAGTCGTAAGATAAAGTTAATTTGTAGAATTAGTTACATTTTACACTCACGGACAAAACCATTGCCTCCTGGCGACCGCGAATTGTAACATGATTGAAACTTCAAGGTTAAGAACAAAATAATAATACGCGATTTAGACTCGGTAAAATGTAACTATGTTTACAAATCATGTTTTTAGAAAGTGTAACCTGTAGGATTACTGAACGAAGAGCACCGTCCGGGGTCAGTTATGGACAGATCGAGTCCCTGAAGTGTACAAAGAGATGAACAGTTAAGTCAGTCCCGTTTACCCTTTGGATACGGAATTCTAAACTTCCCAATAGAAACGTAGGATAAAGTGTAACCTGTAGGATTGTCCTCGAGCGAGTTGAGCACGGCGCTGGTGACCAGCATGCCATCGGGCAGCAGTTCGTACTGCGCGCGCCGGTCGATGTCCTTCAGCGCCTGCAGCGCCGGCGAGTACAGCTCGTTGTACATCGCGAAGTACGCGCCCTCCACCATCTCTATCAGCAGCGTGCACGATACAGGGATGCGGGCCACTCGCTTACCACTGGCCGTCTTTACAAAACCTTGAGTCACAATTCTGGAAATTTAATAGAAACATATTGATTACCTGTGTCCCGCGGTTTCACCTGCGTAAGTCCTGATCCCCTGGGAATATCGAGACCAACTCCTCAACAAAGTAGCTTTCTATTTGTGAATATTTTTTTAAATCGATCCAGTAGTTACAAAAAATTAATACCTACTAACGGACTAACCGAAATTTTGTTTCATGGTTTCGCTTGAACTATTTCGTAATTAGTCTGCTGTAAATAAAATATCTGTTTAGTGAGACGCTGGGCGTCGCGCTGGTAGAAGAAACCTATCGGAATGATTTGGAGGATGAATGATCCAACATGAAATAAAATTAAATGATTAATGTATAGATCTCAAATATCATACCTAGATGCAGCAATACAGAAGTGTCTCAATGAAAGTTTTGACAATAAACTCAACTGGCGATTGTATATGAATAGCAGGGCTGACATGACTTTGAGTCTGTTCTGTGCATTGATGACATCAACTTGAGGCATCGGACCCCAGCTCACGAGCTTCGTGTTACATTCCTCCCATCTTCGCAATGCACTCTCTGTTAGGAATTGGGAACCCAAGGACAATGGCTGAAAAAAAAAAAAGTTTAAAGCGAATAATCTTTTAAACTATCTTCTAATTACTATCTTCTTTCTTTTATCTTCTAATCTTTTTATCTGAATATTTAAAGTGCTTTCGTACAAGTTTTGAGAAATAATTGAAAGGAAAAAAAAAAATTTAAACCCTAATAAGGCGACCGCTACGAGATTCGAACTCCTGTCTCTAGCCTAGCTAGGGTTTTAACCATTGGACCACGCGATTAATGAACTGTTTTTTTTCCTGTTTACAATTTTACTATCTTATCTTATCTTATAGATATATAAATATATAGAAAGGCTTTTCGTCACTGACTCTGGTGCCAATTTGATTTGTGCCATCTTGGCGCTGTTGTCTATTAAAAGGTGATGGTGAGCTTCCACGAAACTAATATTATAGATGAGACTGTGTCGATCATGGGTATCGATAAATCTACAATAATATTTGGTTTTGTATGGTTTACGAGTGTTATCAGGACTTTGCCTGATAACACTCAAAAACCATACAGGTGAAGGTGACTTGTGGCCGGCCAACATTGATAATATCCTGGATTATCAGGATAACATACGGAAATTTTTATTTCGATATTCTCGCGGGATTGGGGCTTACGCGGGTGAAACCGCGGGGCGCTATTGTTAGGTGAAATTATTTACATATAGCTTTTATTAATCGAAAGCACTCATGAAATTATCGATAGTATTTTCAATAAGAACGACGGAACGCACTGATTTAGTTCCACAGACGCCCAGGGCGCTTCAAATAGACACCACAATTCTAGTGGTATTTGAGTTTAGTGATTAAAGAACATTCAAATCTCGTTACCGTCGCAAGTTTAACGTATTCTTTATCAAAAATGTTACTAAAAGATATTCCTAGAACATTTAAAGAAAATAATATTAAAGTTTATCATGAAACAATCTAGATAAAGATAAAGGGTTAAAATGGGGGTTTAGGGTTATACCATAGGGTTAAAATTAAACTAATTGTTACCTCATGATAGATAGAAGATTGTGCTAGAGATGGTAATCTGAATGACACTACTTTAGGTTTTCCAGTTTCATCTACAACTTCAAAATTGTAAAGTCCTATTGAAGAGAAAATTAACCATTAGCATTAAAAAGACAAACAAATACGTACATCATATTATATTATATGGCGCCCATATTGTCATCCAGCCTTTAAGTAACTCTGCTGCAAAACTTGCTTAATTGACTATGAGTAGGTTTTCTCTAGTATTTGAGTCTAGTTTTCTAGTCTATTTTATACAACAGATATAGTGCTAAATTATTTGCGGCGGGAGTCGAACCTTTTTGTGTCGCAGGTTGGATTTCTGCCACCACACACAGATGACAGCGAAGAAAATAATTTAATAAGAATATCATAACAAACATTATAAAGTGTATGTTACCATCTTCTAGCCAAAAAATAGCTAGTTTAAACATACATTTAAGTTTCTATATTATTGGAACATTTTCAAAAATTCTGTCCTTTGAGATAAATATGCAGAATGGCGGGAAATTAAATAATTTTTCTAATTTATTAACAGTATAACTCAAATATATTTTTTTAACTATTTTGATGCTAAGTTAGACTGAAATATGCTTACTAATATAAAAAACTTACCAATGAGTAATGTCTCTATGCATCTAAATGTCTTTTTATCAGTCTGGGCTGAGGTACTTAAATAATTATAAATTAATGTAGGAACAAATTGTAGAGTAAATCTTTGAAGTTCTACTTCTTTTGATCTGTAGAAACTGAACAACTGAGTACAAACATTTTCTAATAACTGAAATAAAAATGGTTAATCATCAAAATCATTTTTTTTATTTTGGGATGATTTAATTTTCATTCTAGAGATAGATCAACTATAATCCAACACAACCAAATTTAAAAGCCTTTCAAAGTTATTTATTAAGATAGGAATGTTTTTATTTAGTGGTGTTAAATTTTATTGGAAAAATATTTGTATGATTCAAAAATAAATTCAATTATATTAGCAATATAGATATCCCATGACTAGGTTAGGTTTTTGTGGGATTCCATATTCCCATGGAAACAAAAAAGTCTTATTCCCATGGGAATATCAGGATAAAAATGGATCCTGCTTGAAAAACTCATAATCATGCATTTAAAATCATTTCTCATTATGCAGATGGCTAGACTCAGGTGGGGTACATTTTATTTCCAACAAATTTTAAGATAAACTGTGAGTCTCCATAAAATGTGACCACAAGTTATATCTATAGTCTCAACAGCGAGGTGAAGGTAGTATATCACTAAATATTGGCATGGCTGTTTAACATTAGATTGTAAGGATTTTAGCAGATCTGTATCTGTGTATGTCACTCCTGTATGTGTAGTGGTGACAAAAACACATACAGAGCTGCCCTGATGTTTGCAAGTTTATGTGAAGGAAGTCTGACAACAAACCTCTTCTAATTGCTCATCTTGTTCACTACAATCTTTACTACAGCTGGGTTCACTTTCATCATCACTGTACAGAAGATTGAATATGGCAGTTGCTATTTCATGATTGTGCTCATGTTCTGTTGCAAAACTCTTTATTTCATGTTCTTGCAATGATGTGTATTCACTAATCCATTCAGTTATCAATTGTTTTGATTCACACATTTTGTGACTGGTAAATCTTTGTCTAAAAAATATGTTTGGTATAATAAAAGACAATCAGTATGGTGGGCACTTGACATCTATTGTGATAGTAAATTCTCACAGCTAATAATGTTAAAAAATAAAGCAGAAAAGTGAAATATATACTATATTATAAGGAATAGCTATCAGATAAGATTTAGGAGGTTGGAAGGGATTTATGTGCCAGTGCACATAGCATAGTTGTTATCAATGGAAAATAATTGAATTAGCACTGCTAAGAACAACATACCTACCTAGTCTGAGCTACATGAAGTGAGTCCTTAAAAACATAAAATGACATCATATATTATTTATTTGATGAGTAAACAGAAGGAAACAATAGGCAATCCAAAAAAAATGTTTTTTACTTGTTGGAGAAGGGATAGAAGGTCTAAGTAAAACTGAAACACTATAATGGATTTTCTCAGCATACTTACGTTGTTGAATTGGTCGTAAATTTCAATACAGTCCTTTGTACGGTTTTTATTGAGTTTTAGACGTAAGCATAATTGATTTTTTCATGTTTTTAAAGATATTTTGATAAAATTATTGAAAAGGATGAGTGAATTCGATTTTAACTTTGACATTGACAGTAAACATTTTAAAGTCATTTTGGTTTTCTTTTTTTATCGATAGCGACTGGTATTTTGGTCTTTACAGCCCAATTTACTTCCTTTTTCTGAGGCGTTTAGTCTTGAGATACTTAGGTATTTTTCTCTTCATAATTATAATCTATATCTATACTTATAATAAAGGAAAAGAGGATAAAAAATCTGTACTTGGAAGTAATTAAAAAAAACTTAAAAGTTTGTTTAGAGGGCTAGGAAAAGTAGTTGAACAAAGTTATATAATTTTTAAAATTTAGACGATTGAAATCTGGTTTTCTATATTGGATAGTTATATTTTCGAGGAAGCTCGTGGTATACTTTGCATCGAAATCCAATTAGTAGAACCCGAGTAATGAACGAAAAAGTCAACCGCTCGAGAACCGCTCGGCCACCCGCGATGTGATTACATGTTTTCATTTCTGCGGGTAAAACCGCGAGGCGCAGCTAGTGTTTATTTTTAATAATTTCTCTATTTGTTTGATAATGCTTCTATCTACGCATATACCTATTATGCTATATTCTTATAAGTTTTTTTCCTATGCCCTGAAATCGACTTTGACGTTTGGCCTGAAGTGCCACGTAATGGAAATGTCAATGTCATACAATCAAAATTGTTGATGTTGGTGATTTTTCATATTTTCTCATTTGTACCTGTCTGAAAAGTTTAGGTTTTTCTAAAGATTTATAAACAATATACCATTTCAGAAATCTTGTAAAAACACACTATCTACATGGGTTCTTCCCAAAGCACTGGAGTACCTGGTGGTGGCTCGGAGGGTTATCATGTTTTACGGGTTAGTAACTGTGCTACGGGATCGTGTTTCCTTCTGATGCGGCGTTTCCGTTGATTGTAATTATATAAATACAATAATAATGTTTTCAACAGGTTCAAGACGGCTCTCCAGGCCAGAAAGCGAACCTGGAAGCTTTTTTCGATTTTATTGTTGCTATAGAGAATGTGAGATTGGATCAAGACAATGATACCTTGAAGGAATTGCTCAAGAATAATGTGAATAAAACGATAAAGATGCTCGTGTATAGTAGTAAAACCCAATCTGTGAGAGAAGTGATGATAACACCAAGCGAGGGTTGGGGAGGGCAGGGTCTGTTGGGTGTCAGCATTAAGTTCTGTTCATTTGAAGGTGCTAATGAGAATGTATGGCATGTGCTGGTGAGTAGTTCACGTCTATATACATATTATTGTATTAATTAAGCTTATTTATAAAGGCAATAATACTATCACAGCTTTTACTTCGTTTGGTAAATTATTGAATAACAGAACAGGTTTAGTGATTTTTTTATATTTGGCCCAGTATAGTATACAAATAAATCATAACTAGAATGACACAAAAAATTAAGTAAAAACTAAATAAGGCAGGGGGGCCTGCCTGTTTAAAAACTAACTCCCTTACTAAAATATTATTTACACATAACTAAGTTATGTGACGTTTGTCTCTGTCTGTCAACTTTGAAGCTTCATGTGACAGTAAAAGACAAACGATGCATTGTTATGCAGCGCATAAATTCGCGTTTATAAGCACGGGGGTTAGTTATTAATAGTGTGTTTTTTTATTTATTTTATATTTTTTTATTTTACACTATTTTGTCAGCATTAGGTAGGTATAAGACATTTAATTGTGTTATCAATTGTATTTTAATTGCATCATTGCATTGAGGGAATTATTAGGTTAAGGATTATTTAGTAGGTTGCAGTCTTTTTATGAACTGCTGCTGACTAACTTCAAATCATTGTAGTCCTAAATAGTACCATTAAATGAAAAATAATTGAAAAATGATTTTCACCCATTCAACGAAACCCTACTCGACATAGTCAGTCCACTTTTTTTTTTTTAAACAATGAGTTATATGAGCAATGAGTTAATAAAGTTTTATCTTATCTTATCTTATCTTATGAGGTGCCTGGTGTCGTCATTTTGTGTTTATTTTTATGTCATCTGTCTAAAAACCATTGAATTAATGAGACTAATGTAACAATACCTTAATTAATGAAATACTATTGAGTAGTTTGGAAGTTACGAGCTAATTAAGAATATTACAAACACACACATGATATGCGTGAAAAACAAAACCGTTTCCTTGCAGCCGGGTAAAAAGATTAGATAATTTCAAGTTTTTTCTTAGTTTTTATCCTGCTTAAAAACTGTTGTAATTTTCCAGGAGGTTCATCCAACATCCCCAGCTGAATTAGCAGGGCTTCGGCCTTTCTCTGATTATATCATAGGATCTGACTCCATCCTGCATGAAAGTGAAGATCTATTTACACTAATTGAGGCTCATGAAGGTAGAGCCTTGAAATTGTATATTTACAATGCAAATGATGATACTTGTAGGGAGATACATATAACACCAAACCAGAATTGGGGTGGTGAAGGGAGCCTCGGGTGTGGGATAGGCTATGGTTACTTGCATCGGATTCCTGTGAGGAGCACTAACAACTACCCTGCACCAACATCATACACACCTGGGGTATGTATAGAAATATTATTATTGGATAGTTGATATGCATGTTGTATTCAAACCAATGTTTAATTCAGGCCTCCGAACAAAACACACATTTAAAAGTACACTTCTCATCAAAAAAATCGAAACAGTACTACAATAACTATTGGATGGGATGAGTTATAGTTATTTTATTTCCTCTTGTATAGCATGAGAGCAGTCATTAGAGCCCGGGGAGGCAATATAAGATATTGAATAAACTTTTTCAACTTTTTTTTCTTACGTCATTACTTCTAACATTTCTCAAATTTTTCTTTAAGGGTAAAATCGTACCTGTCGGACTAAACACGATAGCTAAAGAAATTAAATTTCAATAAATCTTTGTTAAACGTTACCTTTATAATATTCGCAACAAACTGGCATTGTTATAGTTTTATTTGTTTAATATAAGAATAAGTTAAACTCTTTCAAACATATACTTCTGAGGTGTTTCGATTTTTTTGATGAAAAGTGTATTTATTTAATATTTAGGTAGTTTATTATCACAAATACTGCAATGTGTAAGTTATGAAATAAAAATTAAATTCAGATAACAACTACAGCTACAATGCAGCAGAATATAACAACAGGAGTGCAAAATTTGGACATAAATAGTGACAAAACTCCCTTGATGAGTGCACCTCAAGCATCGCCCGCACCTGCTGAGCAGGCTCAGCCAGCCCCACCAGGGTTCTTATCGGGGATTCCAATGGTGAACCCCACCAACTATTCCAGTAATAACACTAAAGAAAATGCTATACCACAAGAACAGCAACATCCTTTTTCTCAAGCACAATCAATGGTTTCAAATGTAGCGGCCTATTCTAGCAGTAAGTGAATATATTATGTTATCATTGTATATTTATTTAGAAATATAGGACAAGGAGAAGGAGGAGAGAAACATTTACAATTAAACTTGGCAAGTCCATAGCTGGAGCAACGAAAAAATGATATGATCACTGTTAATAAAACCTAAGGATGCAGCTTGTATCAAGAAACCACATTCATCCACATACAAACATGCAAAACATCAAGGAAGGACCAGTCTATAAAGTTTATATTTTTACCTTTCAGACTTAGCTGACGCAACGCTGACAAATCTGGGCAGTATTCCATCAGTATCTAATATGCAGCCTCCGGCACCGCTGCCCAATTTGCCCGGTATTCCAATGAATCAACCTCAACCGTATATACCGATGATGCAGAACTACTCCCAACCATCTGCGCCGGTCCCACAGATGCCGACGCCCGTATACCATCAGGCTTCACCAAACTTAGTGGCCCCTACTACAGCTGTTTACCCACAAACTCCACCAAATTTAGTTCCTACTTTTGATATGAGTAGTTTTTCTCAAGCTCCGCTGCAGCCTCCCCCTATAGCGAGCGCGAGCGGTGTGTCTGTAGTGACGCCTGTCTCGCTCCCAGGCATGCCGCCCATCACAGTTAGCGCTACACTTCCCGCGGCTACTGTACAGGAACTTCACCAACAATCAATGCAACAAGATTTGCTATCATGAAACAATAGCTATTTTATTGTATTGCCTTTCAATTCATTGTTTAACTTACATTATTATGCTGCAAATGTTATAATTATTATAAATTATGTTTATGTTCAAATCTACGAATGGAAGGCAACTATGAAAGTGTTTGAGAGGGTTTTTAATTGGATTACAATTATTTGTATTTATTTTAGATCTAATAGAATGATTGCCACTTCGGTTGCCTTCTTCTGTTATTATAAGTATAAATTTACAATGCAAATAAAATACTAAGGACCATGTACATATTTGTTGCTACTCATACTTTCCTTCCTCTGGTACTTTCTGGTTTCTGACTTAGCTGACGCGACGTTGGTTTATAGGACCTGTCAGAAATGAACTACTATCATAGGTGTATTTCGGTATTTTTTAGAACTAAGTGCTAAACAAGGCACTAGATTTTATTGTTAGTAATTTGAAAGTATGTATTTATGATTTCAGATAAATGATAGATATGGAAGTCTTAACTCTCACACACACACTCACACACATTCTCTCACAGTTTATAAATTTATCTTCAACTTTTAAAACAATATGAAATGTTAAATAACACTCGCATCGCGCAGTCTGTTAAAAAGAGAAAAACGAAACTCAAGTTCTGATAAATAAGGAATTTAATTACTATTAAAGTAGAATGACAAATAACATTTGTAAGTAATTAATAGTTATCAATTAATTTACATCAAATTACAATTTAAGTATACAAATATAAGTCTTACAGTTACTTAATATCTTACAATTATTATTCGAGCTAAAATTAAGCCCCTTTAAGTCTCAAAACTAAATACATTTAAGAGTAAGATTGCTTGAGATAAATACTTAAGTAACTATTCGCCTCCCTAGAGCCATAAACACGGTGCCGATTTCAGAGTCATTTTAGTCAGTGGGTAGATGTAAAATGTATATGCTGACGGAGGCAGTTCACTGGTTTGACCTAAAAGCCTTACAGTCTTTTGGCTCAGGGTTAATGGATTGGCTAATTAAATTAAGTCTGAAATCGTCACTCTCTTTTCTATATATTATGGTCCACTTACTAGTCACTAGAAAGTTGCAAAATCTAGGTGAACCAGGGTGCCGGCAAAATAATCGATAGATATATTCCGGGTACTACGAGTGTTGGTTGTATGAAGTGGGTTCAAGTTTAAAGCAAGACTCCGGTGCTAATTCATCTGGAAGAGGTTTCTCAGTATCGAGTCTTATGGCGAAGTTGTCGTGGCCTCTCTGCGGCGTGGTGAGCGGCGACTCGCTGTAGAAGACCCCGCCGGCCAGCTCTGAGAGGCGGCGTCGCCGGCGCGTGTCCTTGTCGTCAGCCATGCTCGGCGGCCGCACGCTCGAGCTACGTCGTCGCTGCGATCCTAGTCGCGTTGGGATACGCAACTTTTTCTGTGAAGTTTAAATACGAGAATTTACTATCACAGTTCTTCTTCTTTTCGAGTGGTGTTGCTCACCTGGTGTTAAAGTTTTCAGGTCGCCCTAAGCCCTAAAGGCGTCTTGACTCAACGACCTAATCACAAAGCTAGAACCGTACTATCACACGTCAACCTTAGCAAACAAGTAGCAAAGCTTGGATGATTTTTGCAGGGAAGAGAATAAAATGATGTTCCAAACCCCACTTTGCATCATCATTTTTTTCATCAAGTTGCCGGTTCAACTCCTTTTTACTTTTTCAGGTGAAACGTGAAAGTGTGTTAGGTACCGATTGACCCGATTGCGATGAATATCCAGTTATAGAGCCTTGAAATAAAACTTGGCTACTTTATAACCCGACTTTCCTAGCGAAATCTAGCGCTAGGTAGGTAAAACCAGAAGCTATTTGAACAGTCGGACAGTCAGTTGACCAGGCGACATCAAGTCGGGATCCGACCCAGCAGATAGTTATTGACATAAATTCATATTTTCTCGTGTCTTAATAACTCAGTACTTAGTAGTTCGCCCCGAACTGAGACCTCACGACCCCCTATCTCCGCAACCCCCCTACCGATCCGGCTCATCTTCGAACTCATAAATTCTATTGACCTAAACTACGCGCATACCAAAATTCATGAAGATCGTAGCTACGATACTCAAGTTATCGTCGAACAAAGATACATGCGCCAGGCCCGTCTACACTGGACCTCACTCGCTTCGCTCGTTCGGTCAATTATGACTGTTAGTTTTCTTTTTCGATGTTTCGATCGTGTTACAATGATCTTGGTCGCGAGGGGAGTTGAGCTGAGAATTAACTGGCTGAGTATTATGTGGCCATTAGGCCACATTTTAGAAAATGTGGGTAGATCGATAAATACGCATTTAAGACCCGCGAAAATATGAAGTTATGAGTTGCAATCGTGTTAGTTTAAAAAGTTAAGTATTGACATTAGTTTACCTTGAAACGGTCGGGCAGTGAGTTCAGCAGGTTGATTACGGGCGGCGATATCAAGTCGATGGGCACCTGAGCGGGGTCCGTGGCGCCGGTCGCCAGCGACACCACCAGCCCCACCAGCAGCGTCGTGAAGCACCCGATACCGGAGTACCACAGGTAGGACACACGGAACAACCAGAATACAGCTTCGTCGTGTTGTTCCCTGATTATATTAAAATTCACTAAAGTAATTTTATTAGGAAAAAATTGCTGTCTAAAGTTCTTGGCCCGACAGGAATTGAACCTGTGACCCTTACAAGTCCGGTGTTATGCGTCTTTCCGCTTACGTCAGAGCTGCGCAAGCGAAAATACGACTAATTTCCTATCGGACCGGCTTTTCTATGTAAACAGAAAAATACAAGCGGGACAGAACAGAAAACAAATACAATTTCATTTATGCGACGCAAGCGAAAAGACAGTACACGGTGGTTCTGCACCTGATAGGTTCAAATCCTATCAGGTGCAGAATTTTAGACAGATTTTATTCGAAAACGTTTTTCCAAGTATTTCCTACACTTTAAATTATGATTGATGATTAGGTATATTTTATTTAAGTAGCAGTTGAAATTGCAAGACATGGATGCTATGGAGCAATCATTGTATGCGAGGCTTCGGCCGAAATTAATTCATCAGCACCACCCATCGTCTAAAGGTCTAAACAATGCCCCACATGCCGCATGCAGTAGTGGTACCTACGCCATAGGTATCTCATAACAGTATAGTTCACCATTCGGTCTAAGGGCTTTTGTAGTTCAGCCACTAATGGAGATGCCTTCCGCAAACTGATCTTCTGTTTAAAAAAGGGCACAAGTGATTAACGTAATATGAAGCTGTACCCCTACCATGAGTCTGTACGTAAGTATGTAAACTGTAACGTGAACAGCTTGGGAATGTTACTAAAGCAAAATATCGGGGCGCGCTGCCAACAATCAGCGATCGGTGCGGCAGGAAAATAAAGCGAAGCGGGCGTGCCCAAGGTCAAACTGTTAACGTTACACTGTAGGTACGTTTTTACGTATCAACTCATGATACTGTTCCTTACACAGGGTTGATCGACAAGCTGACGTTGGTATAACAGCCCGCAGTGGAGGGCGGTATGCGGTGGACGGTGACGTTGGCGAACTGCGCGCCGCCGCCCGCCGCCACCACCAGCAGCAGACCGACCACGCCACCTGTCACCGCGCCCTGGGAGATTACCGCAAAGGGGTGGTAAGTCAATACATATATTGCAGGATAATACGCGCAGCACTATCTATATAGCCACAGACTAAGGCTACCTCCCGGAGTCACCTAGCGAGGCGATTACCCCAAGCGTTCAGTGCAATCGGTCGCGAATATTCTAAAACGTTAGGTGACTCCCTAGGCTCTAGGCGCTAATCAAGCCGCCTTACTATGCAGACGTAGCCTATGTGAATATAAGCCTGGTTATGGAGCACTGACAACGAATATAGAACTGGGTAGGTACTAGCCTAGCAGCGTCCCGCAGTAACCGTGTAATTCTCCCGTGGAAAAATCCCAAACATCACAAAAAACACACTTTCTAATTTTTTTGTTTCCAGGACCAGTGGTTTAGGCTGAGCGTTGATTTTATAGTTAAGTTTTTCAGTAAATAGTACAAGTAAAATAACTATTCTATGAATGTTATAAAACAAAGGGGAATTATAAGTCAAGCCATAGTTTTGTTTTGCCCAAAGAAACCCTAATAATTTATCTATGGTTTTGCCGCTGTAATCTCTACCACCTCTGCTTTTATAAAAAGACGCTGTACTAAAACCGTAAAAAATAGACAAGTGCGTGCCTTTTCCGGCCACGCGCAGTGAAGGGTTTCGTAGTTTCCAAAAATAACAGAGACAGCAATTTTGAAAAGTCGTTACCCCTAACACTTTATCTACTTTACTTAGTATATAATGTAATAAAAATAGAGAATTTGTTCGAAATTTTACTTGCAATTTCTTTCAATTACTTGTAAATTTGAAAAGGCTGCTCAGCTGTGATAATTTTCCTTTAAACTTCATTCTAAGTACTACTATTAGGAATATACAGTATCAACTATTTAGATGGGCTTTCAGGGGGATATCCTAAGCTATAAGAGATAGCGAAATATGCTGAAAGGAGTTGCGTCCCCGATTTTCACAAAAACCAAAATAACATTTATTTTATTTTATTGTAAGTACTATTTTCTTGCCCAATGTATATGACAGACGGACTTGACGAAACTATAAAGGTTACTTGTTGACTACGAAACGCTAAAAACTATACGAAGCCCTCCAAATACTTAAAATAATCAAAAATGTAAACAATAAACTCAAAAGTACATTTAATTGAAAGTGACAGCTCTTTGTTTATTTTTGCCTTTGATTGTCGACAGTTCTGCGTTTACATTTTTAATATAAATATGTTTCATTGATATATATAGGGAAGCTAAGTTATACTTTTTAAACGCGCATTGATTGCGGTCGATTTTTAGGGGAGAATAACGTGATTAAATAGAAATCAGTCAAATTCTATGTAAGATTCTAAGTAAAATTTATGTATGTATTTACAAAAAAAAAGTATAACTATTATGTAGTATATAGTACAAGCCTAGTGCTTAGTATGGAGCTAGATTGGCTCTCTGTGTAATGTCGTGAAATATTTATTTATTTAAATTAGCACTCAAAAACCAGTAAGTAGGTAAAAAATAACCTACCTTAGCATTAGCCCACGGGAACAGCATACCCAAAGAGAACAACCCCAGTGAGACGCCTCCCGCCATACCGTTGAATGACAAGGCCAGCTGCAGCACCGGGCCCAGGTGCTCTATCACGAACACCAGCCCGAACGATACCGCGCCGCAAGCTAAGCACACCCATTTAGCGATCTAGAGATAAATGAATACACATTGGTGCAAATATTTATGCTTAAAAATTAATATTTGTATCTGGTCTGGGTGTCTTTCTACGTATAACATGTATGTTTTTACAAAAAAAAAAAAGTATAATAGGTAGTATTCCGTAGCCTAGTGCTTAGTTTGGGGCTAGATTGCGCTGTGTGAATGTAGTGAAATATTTATTTATTGTGGGACGATGCACGTACGCGCCCAAATGAAGGCTACGTCCACACAGGCCTTGCTTTGCGCCTAGAGGCTAGCGAGTCACCGAGCTAAAACGAACGGTCTAGAAAGTTCGCGACCGGCCGCTTGAGCGCTTGGCGCCTAGCTGTTTATGTAGTCAGAACGCAAGACACTAGGCGCTAGGCACTAGTGTCTTGCGTTCTAACTAAGCTAAGCTAGGCACCTGTCTATGCGGACACAGCTTAAGGGTTATTGTAGAGTGTGTACTAGACAAATAAAACTACTTTTTTATAAACACTTACCTACTTGAAATATGTTTAAAGAATAATAAAATTAATGTTCGAAATTTCGCCAACAACGAGATTTAAATTTGTGGGAGAGTGCCCTATACGACTAGGCCATGCGAACTCTCCATCACCTCTGTAATTTCAAGACGAGAATCGAACTACGATTCTGCGTCGTTGTTGGATGTTCGCGCGTTCGCAATTATTTATTATATTCTACATGGTGCTTAATAATTAAATTATGAATTATGTGCAACAAGTACATACCATAGCTCCTTTATTTTCTGGCAATGTTATTCCTAGTAGTCCATGTACTAAATCTTCGCAAGCTATAGCCGCTAAAGAGTTTAGTCCTGACGCCACCGTTCTATGAAACAAATAACACAATAAACATAAAAAGCAACATTAAAAAAGCATGGTAACCTTACGTCTTATCTACAAATGTAAGCCTGAATTAAAAGAAATCTGGAATTAATCTAACGCTAGAAGAAGAAATCAGTCAGGCAATCGGTACCTATCATGCGTCTATTTATGAGATGAGTAGTACGATTTCCGAAAACATATCTAATATCAATTAAAGATTATTGTACAACAATATAGTCTAGAAATATTTTTCCGGAATATTAAATATGCCTTGAACAATAAAAACAAATTTACGAAACAATATAGTCATCAGAATCTATGTAGGTATGTATGTATCGCCACTGAATATACAAGATGTAACGGGCAAGTCCTTTTAATCCGAAAGGGGGTTGTTCTAGACGTCTAGGCGAACAACTTTTGTTCTGACTTTTGGAAATTCGAAGTCCTTTTCGAAAATTTTAAGTGTAAAGTTTACTTGAAGATCAGCTGTTTCTTAGAGTTCGAGGTCATTGACCTAATGTTGTCCTTTCATTTAGCTTGGTCTCCTACAATCAAACCTTCAATTACCTTTATTTTCAAAAACAGCTGTTTTTTCAGTGAAACACAATCTCAAAATTTTCAAAAAAAAGATCGAATTTTTAAAAGTCGTAGAACAAAAGGTGTTCGTCTAGACGTCTAGAACAACCCCCTTTCGGATTAAAAGGACTTGACTTGCCCGTTACATCTTGTATTAGGTACCTATCATAAACGTTAATTCCTAAATTGAAACCGGCTTTCCATTTGTCCATTTCCAGTTCTGTTCTGTCCTGCCCTTCCCTATTTTGAACGTAGTCCTGACCTAAAAGTCGCTATTGCAGCAACAGTACTTTGAATTCGTGCTTTTTTAAATTAGTTAGAGATTTTTAAGTATTATAGCATACCCAAGACTCGCCGCAAATATTCCGGCGACGAAAAACCCCGGTACTCCTCGATAGCTTCCTAGTTTGCTCACGACGTATAATGGCAAGAGACGGTCTGATGCGTTGATGACTCCCGCCTGATTGACATAGTGCATTTGATAACATAACATCAGTAGGTAACTAAAATATACTTTGTTTGTATACATGCAATGTGTGATCCTTTTTTTAAATATATCAAAGTAGAAAGTTTTCTTGGGAAAACAAAGTAAGGTGTACTTGGGTAACTATGAAAGATTCTGAAAGTGGGCTAAATCCGGAATAAACCTCTAGTCTAGAGTGATGTAAAAACGTTTTTTAAGAAACTCCGAATTACCTCATTGAATAAGTATATCAGATTTACACCACTACACCTTATCTCTATTTCAAATATCTTAGACTTACTTTCAAATGATTTTTACTATTAGTTATTCCCATTTTCCAACAGCATTCAATTTTGTGAACGAGAAACATTTTAGGAACTTATGTAATGTCACGCGTTGATGTCTATTGTATGGAAAACATAGTATTGCATTAAAGACATCAACGACTTAGTTTTTATAGCGCACTAATAAAACACAGTAAGATGTACTAGGGTAATTATAAAAGATTCTGAAAGTGGGCTAAATCCGGAATAAACCCTTATTCAGAGTGATATAAAAACGATTTTTGAAGAAACTCGGAATTACCTCATTGAATAAGTATATCATATTTGCCTCACTACACCTTACCTCTATTTCAAATATCTTAGACTTACTTTCTAATGATTTTTTCTATTAGTTATTCCCATTTTTCTATTAGTTATTCCCATTTTTCTATTAGTTATTCCCATTTTTCAACAGCATTTAATTTCGTAAACGAGAAATATTTAAGGAACTTATGTAATGTCACGCATTGATGTCTTTTGTATGGAAAAGATAGTTTTGCATTAAAGACTTCAACAAGATAGTTTTTATAGCGCACTAATAGGCACCGTAGCGACGACGTTAATTAATTATTATGTATCTAATTAATTCCAAAAACGTAGGTATGCACTGGGCTGTTACACTCATAAAACGATTATTGATTAACATACCTGTATGGGATCGCAATCCGCGTAATACAAGGCTAGTACGGCGCCGGTGATGAAATTGACCGAGTATACTGCGATGAGGCCGACGGCCGACACCCAGAGCGCGATCCTCACTTGGCTGATGCGCTCCATCGACAGGTACTTCTGTACCGAGGCTTGGTTCGCACAGAACATGCTGGTCCAGTACATGGTGCCTCCCACGACCACCGACCAGAACGAGTGCCGTACCGTTGGATCGGGATTCATACTTGAATATTATAATTTTCGATTAAATAGAAAGAGCTTATTTTAAAATACAAAGTGTAAACTTGGTTTAAGAAGGGTTCCGGTGGACAGTAGAAAAATATTGCCTGTGGTAAACTTTTATGATCAACTTTTTTGTCTACTGGAAACCTTCCGTTAATAGCTGATGATGATTACCTATTATTAAAGCTTAGATGTCGTTTTGTAATAAAAGGGCCGTATAACATAATTTTCATATAAATAAAACAGATGTGTTTTATTATCACAAACATCACACCAGCTGAGTGACTTTTTCTAACACATAATTTCGTTGTCTACTTCTAGTCTAGTTTCCATCAAAATTTCAGTGTTTGATTAAATAACACATACCTAACACACTGTCTCACTATGTAGTTTTAATGTACAAAAATCATGGGATTCATGTCATATGAAACAAATAATCATTTATACTAAAAATTCACATCATTGTAAAGATTATTCTATTTTCCATGAACTTATTTAACAATTAAAAAATATGAATTCTTATACGTTACTGGGTATGTAAGTATAACTAACAAGCGTCGAGGTGCACAACTACTATGTAAACTGTGGTTATACCATATCTAAAAATATTAGCTGGCTTTTGCTTTCACAATTAAATTATTAAAGAGTACCTAGAGGCATCTATTTAGTAGCCACCACTGCAACTTTAGCTAATTTAAATAAGCATTTGGAAAAGTCCAATTGTTGGAATTGAGTAAATTCCTGATTTAGAATGAAGATATGGTTCTGAGTATAAAGAGTAATTAACTGCGATGTATAAAATACTAACGTAATATTAGACGTGGTACAGTAACAAGCAGGGTTGTGGGTCAACTCTGTTACGTAATGTTTTGAACCGAAACTAACTCGAATGTAATTGAAAGTATTTAGGGTAAAAGTGAGAGAGATTTCGATCTTCTATGCCTAACGACTTATCGTGAGAGGGCTTAACACATGTCGAAGTGACTGTGTGCATAAAGTAAGCAAGTCGGTACTTACATGTTGATTTTGTAAGAAGTAATGATTATATATCGACCCACACATTGATGTACCTAAGTTCTACAAGTAATAACTATGAATGTGAATCTTACTCAAAGAAGTGTAGCCGGTTAGTTCTCCAAGCATGGTCCCAGACTCGGTCCAAACCACCCACTTGCGAAGCTCCCATCGCCAATACCACCGCCAAGGAACCCACCAACACAGCTGTTTGAAACGTATCTGTCATTATTACTGCTTTCATACCACCCTGAAACAAAGTTTCATGTTCATTTCATCAAGTCTCTAGAATCATTTGACATCTGTATGTGCAATCCGTGTAATCTTGATTTTTAGACATATTAGTGAGAGATGATTCGTTTGCAACACCGGAATAAAAATATCTTGTTTATTTTTTATTCTATGTGTACACTGTTGCATTAAACCTATGTACGTAACCTCCGACCGACTATTACTAGAAGTATACCTATCTCACGTTACTAAATATTTACTTAAGGCATGATTTACGTTTCGTAATTATTACTAACCTGAGATGCATAAAAAATGCACACGACATACACCAGTGACACTGCTAGATAAGTATTCAGACCTGTAACTGTAAATAATACATAGAAATTAGTTTCTTTTTACCTTTTATAAAAGAAAGTAGAGCATCTAAACCTCATTAGGAATCCATTTTGAAAGGACTCGTGCGTTATTGCTTTGTGAAATAATATAATGGCTCATGCTCTACCGTAGAGAACTAAATCGCTACGCCAACAATCGTTATGTATGTATGTATGACATAATAACCAGTGTGATGGGTCGATCATCATGTCGTATAAACGCATGAGAACCGTTATTTGCGAGTAGGTTCAGTTTGCACCACTACAGGGGCTCTATTAATAAATCGCTTGTGTCAATTCGTGCGATTTAAATAGCTTCTTTTCTATTGGTGTTCGTTCGATGTCAGTATAATAATATTAATTTTTTAGGAGAATCGCCTACAACGAGTTGCCAACCACTCGTCTCAGGAGTCCGACATCGACCGAAAATTAGCAGAAATAGAGCTATTTAAATCGTCCGAAGTGGCACGAGCGATTTAAAAGTAAGGCTCCAGCATTGTGCGTGCTTAGTGCAAATCGATCGATGCGACTCTTGATGACCCATAAAAGATTGTTGTCGCGAATAATTTTATAGTAAGTCGTAAACCATTAACTCGGCTATGCAATACTAAGCATTGACGCTGAATACTTAAGTAACTTTTGTTATGTAAATATTGGCATGGATTTTATCGAATAAGTACGCGTCCTTAAAATAATGAAGGCATTACAATAATCATAATCTTTAAAAATCTAAACAGTACCTTGCTCATATGTATCTACCTAATAATTATTGATGCGCTTATCAATAATGGGTTTGTTCGCAATCAACAGAAATTTATGATATTCTCTCATATTCTTTTTCCTATATATACCCATAAAATCTATTTTTAGTTTTGATTCAACTTTTTAATGACTATCCAATTTAAAAATATATTTCACCATTTTATGTAACGTTCAAATCAAAGGTCCCTAGTTACAACAACAATATAAACACCTATAAGTACACGCTAAAAGTTAAAAGAATTATCAACTCCCTCCCACTTTAAATACTATAATTTTGAAGTTGGATAACTTTTTGAATTATAGTTGTCTATGAAAAATGTATTGTTGCGTAACTTAATTACATATCTGTAACAAAAGTATTATCAAGATTATGTAGGAGTTGGTTACAAACCAGACAGCGAGCATCCCGTTACTCGGATTCCTATTGCATAACATACTGGTCAAGCTGCATAGATATCATATAGCTATATCTATTATTAAAGTGATAATTATAATCATCGGAGTAACGGGACGGTTAAACCTTAGATTAGAGATTAACCGAATATGGTTTTTAATTTTTAATTAAAGTTTTGTTAGTGATATATTATGCAATGTAAGGTGTATGTTTATTGATAATTTGGTAATAGGAATGGACGATGGACACATTAGGGATGACATTGAACAATAGCGAGCGAAGCATACAGCATACCTTAAATTGACGACAAATTTGGTTACGTTTGTATTGCAAAATCTATTGGCATTGACTATGCATATGATATTAGAATACAAAAAAGTCGCCATCAATTTCTCAATAAAATAATTAGAGAATAATGGTACTCCTCATTCTCTTGAGAAAAATGGTTTAGAGATGAAACTTTTCGAAATAATAATTGCTCTAAGTGTCTTCATTTCTCAACTGCAATGGCGAAGTAATTTTGTTAGTAAGTAAGATGTGTGGTTTCTGCAAGTGTTACGCTATATTAAGTAGTATGGTAATAGTGTATGAAGCTAAGCTTTATTATCTGTGTAATAACGGACAGTGATGCTACCAGTAAATTGTGAAGTAATTGATCACATAAATTGCTATTTAATAGAATGCGTTAACTCTTTTCTTTACTTTTAAAATACTAGCTGCGTCTTTGTCTTATAAAGTACTAGCGGCGTCCCGCGGTTTTACCCGCGTAAGTCCCGATGCTGTTGGAATATCGGGATCAAAAGTGCAAAAAGTGCAGTGTAGTCAAATTTGCATGTTTCTCCTCGATAATTGGTGAACGAATTTTTGAAGTCGGTCCAGTAGTTTCAGAGCCTATTGATAACAAACAAATTTTTCTCTTTAATATTAGTATATATTTATTCAATATATTTTGAGGTGCCAGTGGTGTCTATCCAGATATCTTGGTTTATGGAGGCCGAGCTGTGAACCCGGAATAATGCAGAGCTATTGAGTTGTAATTAATGTGTGTCATTAGATTGACTTACCATCAGATAGTGCAAGTGCCGGCGCATACACTGCCACGGCCGTATACAATATCATTTGTAACATGTATAATGAACTCGCGTACACGCGGATCGACTTACAAAAACGGACTTCCTGTTGACAATTATCTACGTTATGATATGCCTTAGCGTAATACCTCTGTTTGAAATTACTTAGATTACTTACACAAGTTACGTAACGTGATGTCACTTTTTTTCATTGATTGGATATTGTAGGTTAAAAAATAGGTACCTAGTCCTAACGATTACGTACCAAATATTCGTAGCATGAAGTAAGACGTAGCCTCATAAATACTGGTAGATAAAGTCTGCTAGATATAGGCAATATTAACAAAAAAGTAACACAAATCATCCAGAACTGTGCACCGGCCATATACATCTCTGCCGGATTTCCCAATAGTTCTATGGCGGTTATGAAACTGCAACATTGAAAAAATAAACAACATCAGTATTTTGTTAAGAGATTGATGTAGTAATAAATATGTGACCATATCCTTAAGTTACTATCATACTCCTATTGAATTTTCTATAGGATTATGACTTACAAATTAGAATACCGTATTCAAAAAATTAAAATGTTCAGGACTCATCCATAAGTTGAGTGGGTTGTCTGAACGTCGGTTTTTCAGTAATTGCCTAATATTGATGTTATTTGACATGATATCTACTTACCTAGCCCCAAGACTCAAAGCGGTCGGAAGTGTTCCCATAGAAGATCCACCAAGCAAGAAATCGTCGCCACTCGTCTGTTTTTCACCGAAATAACCATAGAAAACTCCGATACCGCATGATATGATGAGCATGCTGGCTAACACACTGTAGTCTTCCCAATGAAATAACTCGATTGTTTCTGCTTTATCGTCAACATTTTGCTCTGTTGTGTCTGTTTCTATATTTGCCAAAAGTATTTTTGAAGCCGTGATCTGATTTGTACTCCACAATACTATCCATATTAGTGATATCTAAAACAAATTCTTGACAGTTAGGTATACTACAGTGGGTAGCAACTATTTTTCTTAAGGCTAGTATGGAGCCAGAGATATTGTCAGAAAGAATCAAGCGCAGCGCATATGGTAAATCCTGTGCAGATAAAATATAATGTAAATCCAGTACATTGCTTAGATAATACGACTTGCCGCAGTATTAGAACAAGCAAACCGCAGTAGCTAAAGAAGATCAATTAATTCTTTAATTGCTGTAGGCGGATCACACCTAAATCGATCCGTTTATTCATCCTCTCCGCACTACTAATTAGAAAAACACGGTTCAATTGAAACGTAAATGGTCAAAGGATCATTGATAAATTGCTGTAAAATATAGATGGGTCGATAAGGAAACTATAGGTTTTGTTTTTAATTCATTTTTGGGTTCATGTCTCTAACATTCAATAGTTGAAAACGTTGCCATTTAGATATTATTAGAGAATGTTGTTGTCGTTTCAGACATGAAAACTTTATATTTATCAATGGTTAATGTACAGTAATAAATAATTTGAAATTATGAATGGTATTGCGGCTGTTATGGTCTGACGACGCGATCGTAGCGATAAATGCTTGGTTTAAGTCGCCTCCAGGCGGAACAATCCGGTTCGGTGCTCGAGCAAGCTTCCTCTATCCGGATGAGTCCAGATAGGCCGATGGCTTAGCCACATGCTGGTTACTCTGTTACACAACCATGGCGTGTCTCATACAACATTCCAACCAATTATATGGAGCCGTTGATGAACTTGTTTTCTTTGTATAAATTAAAATTATTTAGGGGTTTTATGTCAAGTAAATGCGAGACGATTATAGTCTCAGTCTTATCTGTCAGTCTGATTTTTAGTCAGTAGCTAAAACTTTATATTGACTTTGATGAATTTATTAAATTTATGTCAATTGTTTTAATTGGATCAATTCTTTTACTAATAAATCACTAAGAAGTAACTTTACATCTTTATAGTAGTAAAGTATATAGTAAATGTACGTAAATATCTACACTTATCTGAATGTACACTGCCTTTACGTCAGCAATCAATTTCAGTATCAAGAACTTCAATTAGGTTCATAGGTAACGTCGGTAAAAGTAACAGTCTTATTTCGAATTTATTCTGATTGATTACACAAACTGCCTCGACTGTCCGAGGCAACGTGTCAAAGGTTATTTCGTGGAGAAGCTAATTACTTATTCTGCTAAGTGTGTAGGTATCTACCTATCAATTAAGTATTTAAAGGGTACATTACCGGATGCACGGAAAATTTATATTTAGTCTTTTCGTATATGTAGAACATATACGAAAAGACTAAATATAAATTTTATCAGGTCTTATTTGCGAATTAAGAATTAGTTAATTGTCATGGTACCGTCAACCAAGACGAAAAACCCCTCGCGAGGTTGAAACATCTGGGAGGAGAATAAATAATTATAAAATAAATATAAAATTTAATCGTGTGAATTTAAAAAGATTATTATTATTTATTTAATTTTAAATATTATGAATATTTTGAAACGGTAGATTATTAAGCATTTAAATTATATTACCTGCAATAACGCAGGTTACACTTGAGGATGTTCCACCAAAGTCATGTTTTGGCTGATTTCCATCTTGTTAAATTATGGTTATAATTATTTGGAAAAGTCTATCTGCAGTAATAACAATTTGTTTTTGTATTATAAAGGTTTGGGATAGTAAAGAGTATTTTGTTTGAATTTCCTGCGCGACCTAAGACCTTGAATAGTTTTTTTTACAATCGCCTTCAAACATTGTGAAATTATGAGTTAAATAAAAGGTTTGGCTGCATTAAATGCTAAAAGAAAGAATTTTAGATGAGTACATTCCGCGCTACCATGATCGTTTATCGTTGCTATGTCGTCCTTTTATCGTTCAAAAAAATAAAGTAAATTTTAAATAAAAAATACCCCGCCTACTTTTAAAAACCACTGAAAATTAAAAAAGCACTTTTTTTTTAAGTTTTTTTTATTTTTTTATTTTTTTGATGTGTTTTTAATTTTGTTATTTTTAGCTAAACGACAACGCTATGACTTCGCGACGACTTATAAGATATCATGGTAGGGTCCAATATATTATTATGTAAAATACTTATTTAAGCCTAGGTAGGTAGTATTTAAACTCAGGATGATTGATGCCCTATGGGGAGTCAGGTAAACAACTAGCTGCGTGCGACGCAATGTGTTGCCGATACAGAACTCGCCGTTAAATTATTAGATATTGTGTTTAATGTCGTAAAAAAATATATAAATTTGTTTCATTGATTATTTTGTGATCAATGTTTTTTCCCAAATATAAACCGGATAACCAATACCAGTATAACCAGGGTAATAAAGTAAACATATAATTATATTTTTACTTTATTACCAATAGCTGCGACCCGCGGTTTCAACCGTGTAAGTCCCGTTTATCCCCTTGGGGGTAGAATTTATCAAAATCCTTTCTTAGCGAATGCCTACGTCAAAACATCTACCTGCGTGCCTATCAAATTTCAGTGAAATGTCACCTTTGAGTCACCTTTGAGTTTTATATATTTAGATTTAATAATAACCTACTTGTTATAAGTTGATAAAATATTTGACTTATTCCGAGGAGTTTTGGCGGGAATGCTTTGAGAGATGTGTTGCTAATTTTTGATTTTTGTCATATTATGTGATCACATAAAGCCATTAAACTTAAAAAAAAAAAACTTGGTTAAAATGCGTGTAAATTGTTTAATTTCGGGGGCATATAAATCAATTTAGTTTCGTGAAGGTGTACAAGTGTAAATAAAAGTAAAAATCGGTGCAAAACATGGACTTTAGCTTAGTGTTGTCTCCAAAGCTCCGTGAACAAACATTGTAAAAAATGGCCCACCTTTTAACAATGATTCCCTCGACTTGACTTTAACTATGACGACTTGACTGTTTCGTTCAATGCAAATAACTTGCAAATATTGATAATACTTGACACTGGCAAATGTCCGAATGGAAAAGCCATTTTAAAGAAGAAGAAGGCTTATCCGAAAAAGTCCAATTTTTCGATATGACCGGTGTGGTGACATTGCTTCTGACTAGCTAGTTCTCTATAGTTTTTGGAAGTCGGCATTCATCAAAGTGACTTAGGCAGATATTTTTAAATATTATATTCGTTTATAGTTTGAATAATTGATTGGCGAACCCATGAATAGTTATTTTAAGTATTTAAGAATGTTAATAGGTATGCCAAATGAGTTGAAAATTTGTTACAGTAAAGCTTGTATGTATACAAAAATACAGTAAAGCTTGCATGTATAGTACTCTAGACAAAAATACCTGTGTTGTAGTCAAAAACCCCCTTTTTTTATTCTACAGGCATATAAACTTACGATAAATATTGCGACCGCTAATAAAACGAAGACAACACCGTGCTGACAGCGCGAGTGCTGTATGATGGATGAATGATGACGTCACCCGAGTACGTACGTTTACTTCTATAAATCGGAAACGAATTAACCTATCGAAGTAATTCTTTTACTTGTATTTTAATTTTTGATTTTTGACAGAGAATATAGAGAGCTAATATTCGAAATAGTTATTTTTCCACATTGACTTGCTTAAAAATGCGTTAAATCCGTTGCATTAGTCTTAATTAAATAATTAGGTAGAGTAGGAAGAATATATTAAACGGGAAGTCTTAAACTAATTTTACTGATGGCGGATTTTTCTATCTACATATTTATTATTATTAGTTAATTAATAAAGTATGCTTTTATTAGTAAATTAGGCCTGTTGTACACTTCTTATTAACGTATAGTGGTGTGGCGAAGAAGGTCGTCCACTGTAAACTAAACCAAGTTAGTTAAACTTAGCATCGCGCACCTCGCTTTCTGCCATGCGTTGTAATAGGTAAGTGTCTGGCCACCATTTTATTAGATATCATGAACTGAACTTAAACCCCAACTTAAAACTTCCATACCAACGAGTCAAAAGAAGAGAGAAGGCAGAAAGACAGCAGTAAAGACCCTTATTTCGTATTTTGTTGTTATTTTAAACTTATCTACACGTTCTAGAAATCCTACATTGTTAATACATTTTGGAAACTTAAACGATACTATATCTTAACGTTATTAACCGATTAGGCCGTTCGAAAAGTATAGCCAGTGTCAAGTAACATTTATTCGCAAGTTATTTGCATCATAAAAACAGTCAAGTCGTTAAAAGTCGAGGGAGTCATTGTAATGGTGGCTATTTACAATAACTCTTCACGTGAGCTTTGAGATAACGCTAAAGTCCATGTTTTGCACAGGTTTTTACTTACATCATTACACTTTTTCATATTCACGAAATTGATTAATATGGGCCCGATATTAAACAATTTACACGCATTTGAAAAAGTTTCACGAAAATGTAAATTTAGCAACACATCTCGTCCACGTGTTACCGCCAAAATTTTAACTCCACTGAAACGATTGCAGTCCATTATTATTTGATATTTATTTTAAACGATAGTACCCATGCTTTCTTTAATAATTAATAGTGTAAAAATGTAATACAAATAAAATAGAATATTAATCTTACTAATATTATAAACGCGAAAGTTTGTATGTATGTATGTGAGGTTGTTACTCTTTCACGCAAAAACTACTGAACCGATTGCGATGAAACTTGGAATATAGGTAGCTGGGGACCAGGATTAACACATAGGCTAATTTTTATCCCGATATTCTCGCGGGAATGGGAGTAACGCGGGTAAAACCGCGGGGCGCAGCTAGTATTATAAACGCGAAAGTTTGTATGTAAGTATGTGAGGTTGTTACTCTTTCACACAAAAACTACTGAACCGATTGCGATGAAACTTGGAATATAGGTAGCTGGGGACCTGGATTAACACATAGGCTACTTTTTATCCCGATATTCCCGCGGGAACGGGACTTACGCGGGTGAAACCGCGGGGCGCAGCTAGTACTTACATAATAATAAAATTGAGAACCCGCTACTTTTATGTTTCCTGGTTGTCTGTGCGTTTGTGCATGCTATGCTAATCTCAGAAACTGCTCTTCCGATTTCAACCAGTATTGGTATGCTCCTACTTATTTCTTTCTTATTGCTCCTTCTTATTTCTCTGGTTCGTCCGTTTAAATGTGAATCTTTGCACAGCGGCAGGTTATCGAACAAACCGGACGAAGTATCGGAAACTGAGCTAGTTTTTGAAATAATAATTTGAAGTAGGTATAATTTACTATTGTATTTTACATATTTGTAACTGAGCAGGTACCTACACCTACTTACGTGTACTACCCACTTCACACAACGTTGCTGTACAATGTTTTTTTTTTAATGTTTCCTTATTTGACCATTTTCTACGTTTCATTTTTAGGTAAAGCTGATAATGCTTTTAAAATAGTGATGAACCAGTTCATTAAGTTTTATTCGAGAAATATGTAACTAGGAAGTGTATGTGTCTTTGTTTGTGATAAACATAACAGGTATGTATGTACGTAACATCTGTAAAACTATTTATTTTTGGCAGATATAGTATATACCATAAAAAAATCACTCAATTTTTCAGCCCGTATTAACGCTGCGCTGGTATTTAATAAATATTAAAATCCGTTTTCCTAAAATGTCATATGTACTTTTCCATTTTCCACCTAAATGAATAGAATATACACAATATATATTGGCACACTTTAAAATTCTCAAACACGGAAACAAACCCGTCAAGTTTTGCTAAATGTCTTACCTTCCAATGTCTTGTCAATCCTATTTTATATCTTCCACTTGTATTATCCACAGTCATTTTAATCTCCAACAATTTGTACGAACTGCTGAATTTCAATAGTGTAAGAGTATTTAGGTTGTGTTTATCGATGTCGTTCACGGCATACTGAGGGCTGGAGACAGACCGGAGATGTACATACACTTGTACACTTATCAATTAAATTGTGATTGTGACTAATACTTTGTTGGTGCACATTACTCGAACAAGGAAGGAACGAGGGTGTCCTCAGCACTTATTCATATTGATGATCCATTAGGGCATAGGGTTCACTATGTAGTCTTACAAAATGTTTAGCTGTTTAACGTGATTAACTGATTGTGTTATTGAGAATGAATAAAAGCTGTAAAAAAAACACAAAATTAGGAATTGATACATTATAGATATAGGCACATGTAAATTAACAGAAATGGGTAGTATTTTCCAGTAGACAAAAACAAAAACAGATCTCTTAAAGTCTCAGATCATATCGACCTTCAAACGCAAAGGCAAAAATATTGCCCACTTTTGATGTACAATGCAGTATAGGTATACGGTAATGCTTCATCTGCTTCGGCCTAGTCACGCGACTGTTACTACGAACATATTACCGCCAAACTAAACTAATGCTCGAATATGTCTCGTATATCTACCTATTTAAGGAACATCACGTGGCAGTAGTTTTTATAGACTATAGCAGAGCTTTTGATACACTTAGTGACTAAGTTCTTCTTCAGCTTATTAATCAATGTAGAATGACTAACATTGATTAAGAAGCAGGAATTGGTGTAGAAATTATTTACAAGAAAGGCCGGGTTAAAGTTGCACAAGAGTACATCGATGAAGTTCACGTTCAGATGGAACAGCACAGGGTTCTGTGTTGGGACCATTGCATTATATTCCATACGTGAATAAAGTCAACAGTGATTAGGAGGTGCAAAATCATACAGTTTGCTGACGATATATGCCTCATTGCTGACGATAGAAATGTAGGTAATGCAATTAATTAAAAATTGGAAGAATTTTAAAATAACGAGAATTAAATTTTTTTACACATCTACGGTTCTACAAAGTTACTTTACACACCTACTACTCTACAAAGTCACTTTATTTGACCAAAAAGGTTAACGTAAAGCGACTCTTTATTCCCTAGGTGCATAATGTGCTCATTATACACCTAGGGCACAAAGTAATTTAAATTAGGAACTGGTTCTGTTCCTAATTTAAATTACTTAGGTTCTGGTAGCATACGGCCATTTCGAACTGGCCACCTAGACAAAACACAAAAAAAATAAAAACTGGGCTATTTTTCTTATATTTAATTTTGACGGTAGAGTAAGGCAATAAGTTTTATTCCATATAAAGCCCAAACTTTTTTTTCATAGGCTATAAGGTGATGTCTGTGGTTTCCTCATTTTGATGTAACATTGATAAATTATTTTATTAATAAAGAGCTGTAATATATTTCATACACGTAGCATTAATCTATTGTTTTGTTGTTAATTAAATGCTTATTTTTGTATCCTTTTTATTGTCTCGCAGTAGATGTGTAAAGAAGAGTATGCACCTCGGTAATAAAGCCTGGTCTTTATTTTGGGCGCTTGAATCCCACGCTTCACATAGAACTCTAGTTACCCAGAGTCCGAGAGAGAGAGTGATATATATATATATATATGTGTTTATAGTTTTTAACACCCTCGCTGCGCTCGTCTTAACTCTAGAGTTAAAAACGCAGAAATCATGTGACGTCACATAAGGTCAAATGAAAGTAATTGGTTTTTTCGATATTTTAACATAATCTTAAACTATTTCGAGCTCAAAATAAGAAAATACAGTATCTTATCAAAATATCAAATAAATAGGTTTTTTTAATTTTCACACCTTTCAAAAAATCTTACACCAAACTGCAACTTCCAAATAAACCGTTCAAGGGAGTGATGATGAATGTACCTAAATGTAAGTTTTTTTTGTAATAAATAATAAATAAATTAAGAAAACGTGGGATTAAAGTATATGTACTCAATTTAGGTTCAGGTTAAATGTTTGACGAAACAAGATAATACACTTTACAACGAAGTACAGAGACGCAACGAAGACGGCGAAGAAATCATCTTATTTTATACAATAATTGCGTTTATAATATAAATCCAACCGGTTTTATAATATAGAAAATGGGTACTGGTAGTTGCGTACCTACCTTCCTTGTATTTCCACAGACAGGTCAGTGAGGGGTCAATTATTCCCTCATAGGTTTCCAACAAACTATAAACGTTATAGATACGCACTCATATATAATAGTCCGTGACAAAACATTGTTCCCACTTCAATCAATAAAACTTGTTTAGACATCTGCACTTGAAAATTGATAGTTTTAAATCTACATTTCTTAAAGTATACATTTAGCAGACGAACATTTAAAATAATGACACCATGAATGTGTCTCTTTTCGTAGTTATCGACGTAACTAATGATGAAGTTAACTTCCATTGTTAAAAGATAATTGTAACTCGCGATCGTATATACTTACCTATTGCAGTTTAACTTTACTTATACTATAAAACTGATTCGATAAGTAGAGGAGTTGAGTAGAGTTTGTAGTATATTATTAAAATTCGTTATTATGTCTCTGTAGTAATTTATCAAACTAATTGCAAATTTAATTGTATGGCGTTACTAAATACCATTAAATGCGCAGTGCCATGCCTGTTCAGTTGATGCAAATGCAGTTTGAATTGATGCAATTTTTCTTACCTATCGTAATTAGAATTACTTTTACTAATTTGAATTAGAATATTACTGTACCAATATAAATATCGATACACGTTACACTCCACGCTTCCAAAACCCTCACAATCGTGTTTAGGAAAAACCTTCATTTAAAAGTATTTCTCACTAATATCTACAACTACATCGTTGGTCTATTACCACCACTCAACTATAGTGCATGTGGAGCGATTTAAGGTGGCGATAGATGCTACAACTTAACATAATATTATATCGGTTCTTGTGTATAGAAAAAAGCGAGATGGAATTGCATGAAAAAACGATGATTACGGAGGGTCTCGTAGTTCAAGGCAGGTAAAATTTTCTGTCGCATTTTCTAAATTATTTTTCATTACATCTATTCGAAAAGAGCTATTTCAATCCCTATAAACTATTCAAATTATTAAAAAAAAAGAAAAAAAAAGGGTAAAAAAAAAGAAGATTGTATTACCTTTAGTATCTTCTTACTAGTAGCTGTGTCTGTAACAGCATTATTTGCATTTGCTTTTATTCATCAGCAAAGGGTTGTCATCACAGTGATAAACGGTACCTATATGATAGGTCCTATACAGTGATTGCGCAGTCTAGGCAATTTGTGACTTATTTTCGCATGTAAAAATCATATCTTAAATCGTCATTACCCATCACACGCTGCTAGCTGCTAGCGAGAGTGATTAGTGCCTCTTGACGGTTTGACGGCATCCGTGGCACGTCGGGCGTACGCCTGACTGCAATTCAGAAGGCTGCGGGTTCGATTCCCGTCAGGTGCAAATATTTATGCTTAAAAATAAATATTTGTATCTGGTCTGGGTGTCTATATACATATTATACATAGGTATAATATGAATGTTTGAAGTTTTTACATATCTCTGGTTTTTACAAAAAAAAAGTATAATAATATTATGTAGTATATCCGTTGTCTAGAACCCATAGTACAAGCCTAGTGCTTAGTAAGGGGCTAGATTGCGCAGTTTGTAATGTTGTGGAATATTTATTTATTTATGACGTTATAGGTGGCGGGACCGATTTTAATACCAAACAAATACTTGTAAGTATCAACTGAAAAGTACTATAGATACACTTGCCGTTGTCTTTTTAATCTACTATAGTTACAAGTCTAATTTCTCAGTTTGGGACTTAAATAAAGTAGATTATAACTATGTAGATCCTTTAAGCCGCTTGAAGGAACATTGCCCAGTGCAAGCAATTATTATTGGGACCCAAATTCAAGCAATTATTGTTGGGAGCAACGAAAAATCTGATTTATGTTACAGGATGAAAAAATAAGACAATCAGAATTCACATTTCCTACAATGTTTTTTATCATTTTCCCTAGTGTGTACTGTGTACCTAATGATTTCGTTATTAGTGGTAGTTTAGAGAGGTGAGGTGCCCTCAAGCATCGACGATGAGCTTGCGTCGCGCGTCGAGACCGGCGCGGGCGGCGGGCGCTTGAACCTCAACGTAGGTAAGTATGTAGGAGGGCAACGCGTGAGCACCATCGCATCGCATTGCGCAAGTCATGAGAACCATCGAAAGTGCCCCCTCCCCCGGATATGGAGCGAACATCTCTTATAAACACAGGTGGCTCATGCTTGCTGGACACTGCTCTGTCTATACTCGTGTGTAACGTGTTCAGGATGTGTGACAAAATGGTAGGTCCCCTATATACCCGTGACACAGTGAACGTTTCGCGACCCAGTGACCTTGTGTGAAAATATATATGTCCACAGTAGACAGTGATTGTGTGCCATATACTTACTGGAATTACCTAATTTGTGTGTGCAGGTGCTGAGATCTCTGTTCGTGGCGGCGGTGGTGGCATGTGCGTTCGCGCGTCCGGAGCCCCCGTCCTCGTACGGTCCGCCTTCGACGTCGTACGGGGCGCCGGCTCCTCAGTATGGACCTCCTCAACAACAGCCCATTGTTCACAAACACGTATACGTACACGTGCCTCCCCCGGATAACGAGTATCCCGCAGCCCGCAAGCAAATCTACGTGCCACCCCCACAGAAACACTATAAAATTGTGTTCATTAAGGCCCCAACTCCACCGACACCCACCGCGCCGGTAATTCCGCTGCAGCCTCAGAATGAAGAGAAAACTTTGGTCTACGTGTTGGTGAAGAAACCGGAGGAGCAGCCTGACATTGTGATACCGACACCTGCGCCTACGCAACCTTCCAAACCTGAGGTTTACTTCATCAGATACAAGACACAGGTAAGTTGATAATCAACAATGTATGTGTGTTTAACTGTGTTCAAAATATTAAAATTAGACCAAGATTTAAACATTATAAGTATTATAGATATTCAAAATAGGTACATAGATCAAAGTAAATGTTTTTTACGGTTGTTGATTGCATTCATTGCAATTTATAGCGCGTAGAACTAGGAACACAGGTTGTTGAGGAGATGCACTACAATATGCTTTGTGAAAGTACGCAAAACATTTCCTGCACGAAGTCCAGGAAGTTATTGTCTGCCATGTGCAATCTAACGTAGTTCAGTTCACGGCGCAATCTCCACCTGCTATAATAGATTGATGCAATTCAAGATGTCTTGCAAATTACTTATTTGGTATTAATCTGTCACGTATGTAGTTAGGTACAAGGTACTGTACTCGTAACTGTTGCATGATTGTTGAATAAATAATGCAGAAACCACGTAGAACATGCAAACATTTGGAAAAAAGGAAAACGGTCCGTCGTTTTCCTGTTTTCCAAATTAAGGCGGTTCCTATTTGGGAAAATCTTGAATTTTCAATAATTCAATATAAATGTAAATACAGGGCAACAGTCTGCCATCTTAAATGTTTATAAAATATACGTTTTCTGGAATCTATGACTCAGCCCAACATTTTCCTACGACTTTTGTTTGAAATATTGTTCGAAAATATTGAAATTACTTGAAAATCACCTGTTTCTATTGTTGTTGTAATTTGTGATTTTATTTAGATACACCTACAATTTGAACATTAATTGCCTTTAAACGATTTTAAAATTAGGTTTGATTGAAAATTACATGGTTATTTTCACTATGAATAAATATTATGTCTCGTCTTATATGTCTCGTGAACAAGCTGGTCGAAGTTACTGGCGATATATCGAGCTCCTTGTAAATAAAAATAAACATGGTAAATACCTCGTTATTTAATAATATTCATTAATTGCCTTTTTTCTTCTAAAATAGCTGTTTTCAGTGAAAGATATAAACTTTTCAGATTAAAAAAAAAACGGAATTATCAAATAGTTTTACGCCAGGACGTATACGAGGACCGTCATTGGTTTGTAAAATATGAAATAGCCTATCAATTGAATTTTAAATGAAAGCAAATTAAAAAGTAACTACTATTATAAGTTGGATCGTATTATTGAAGTACAATACATACACTCGAACTTTTTTTATTTTCGTGGGAAAATCTTACTAAGAACATCAGGCCGCTCCCGGGGGAGTGCGGCCCGGTGAGTAGGGGTCCCCCTTGGCCAAGGTGGTGTGCGGCCAGGGGTATACCCACTAAAAACCCAACCCACGGTGTCCGTCACGCCGCAAGTGTCGGAGTCAACGGGTCAACTAACGTAACCTAACCAACTAAGAGACTTTTACACATAAGTACTTTTCGAGATGTTTTATTTAAAATCATCATTGACGGCCGTTAAATAATAATATTGCAGGACGTTGCACACAGCGTCATCTAGCCCTAAATTAAGCAACTAGGCTTGACTTATTGGTACTGGACAACTAATAAACTCCTTTTATTTTTTAAATACCTAGGTACTTCATCTTTTTCTTTTCGTGTCTCATCTAGCGTTAGAGTTTCAGATCGCCCTAACTTGACCTCACGACTGCCATCAGAGATAACAACCTGGACCAACTGCTAACGTGCCTTCCGTAGCACGCGTCGGAGAAGCCCCTCCGAGAAGTGATTTTTTGCCACACAAATTATAGGTCACTCATCTAAGTAATGACCACGCCAAGCTTTACTTAATCCGCACGACCATTCATGATCGGCAGGTGCAGCTATGCCCTAAACTCCCCTAATACCTACCTACCGTCTACCTACAAACAAATGATATAGAAACACCCTTGCGGGAGAAGTATGTTTACCAGACGACGCGCCAGAGTTCGTCAAAAAGCAGAAATGTCCCTCGTTCTTCTAATCTAACTGCCACCATCGTTCTACTTTTGAACATTTCTGAATTGCTTACTTATTGTTAGTCACTAGTGATCCTACCCAACTAGCAAATTTGTCTTGGAAACGAATCCTTTTAAGTGTTATAGTATTATAAAATACTAATACGTATCTTGACTAAAAAATCAAATCTTATTAATGCATAGATTAAAACATTTTGCACTTGCAGACCATTCGCACTTTATACCTACGTTTATAGATGTATATAAGAATTAATTCAAAGATATATATCAGAATAAAGGTTTTACAATTACCTTAAATAAAACTTATTGCTCTTCAGGATTAATGCACACTTAATTAGGCATTTCAGAAGAGAATTTGTTCTTACTAAAGATTGCACTGAGTGCCCCATAATACTTTTGTTCTTACTAAATCTTTGGTTAAGACAATTATAAGGGCAACAATCAGTAAATTCAATTTTGTCTTAGCAGAGTCGTATTTAAGAACTTAGGTATGTAAATAGAATTGTTTAAGGTCATTTTGTCTTTATTTTGCGTTACTTGAGAACTATTTATCTAGCTAGTCTCTTGTAAATTCTTTCATAAGGGTTCTATGAGAATATCCTTACTGGCAATTGTCTTGTAAATTCTTTCATAAGTAATAATCTGCTGCACAAGTACAAGTCTTAGCGGAACCACTTGAAGTTAGAGCTGGTAATGATTGTGATGGTTCCGTACAATATAGAAATGAATAGTTGATAGTTCAAGTCACGAAGCAGAAGATGATAGTAGGGAAGACGATTCGGTTATTAAACGGATAATGTCTAGCTTCACCTACCTATTTATTAATTACTTATTCGTCATGCAATAGTTTTAGTAATAGGTAAAGGTTTTCAAGGCACGTTGATATTGAAAATATTAGAAGCTTAAGCACAAGCGACACATTTTTCTGAAAATATCAAATGCGTTATTATCCAGGACCATTTCACGTTGTTAAGCATTTAAAACTAAATGTTCCTAATACAGTCAACACCCATTACGACAACCATTATGATAATCTTGACTCAGCTTGGCGGTATTCACTATTAAAACCACATTAAACAAACAAAAAAATTAAAACAATACATGACATGAACCACCTTTGCAATCATAATATTGAAATTAAGTACTTAGATACCTACCACTTTGTATTTGTGATAGCTTAAAGCAGAACCTTAAAATAATTAAAATGGCCACAATAATTTGTCTCATCCAAGTGTTGTGTAAGACCGACATTCTTTGAAGTGACTTATTAAGTATTACAAAAGATCTTTTAGCCTTAAGCTTATCTTAGAGAAGAACAATAAGTCTTATAAATGGTCGGTCATATTTATTTTTTCTATACAATGAAATTTTGAAACAAATTTTATTAATTTTTATTTCTCTAAATATATTATGAAAAGAGCCCATGAAAATTTAAACAATTATTTTCAAAAACTACTCGAAAAACTTTTCTTCGCAAGCTCATTACTTGCAACATCAAAGACATAATTAATTAAAAACATGCTCGATGTATTTACAATTATTATTAAAATGGCAATGAAAGTTTATTATTAAGTAAAAACTTAAGTTTTTAAAATTCAATATAATCTGTGGCATCAACACAGCATAATTACTGTTTAGAAAATACACTCACAATTAACTTACCGAGAGTGATACGGAGTCAAATCACTCTTACGATGGCTTTAGTACGAACTTTCGAAGAGTGATTGCCCTTACGACATTCTAATGTAAGGCTCATCTAAGTATAAAAAGTTCTTATTGTGGAATTAGCAAAATAGTTGTAAGATGGAATAATCTTAATGAAAACAACTGTAAGACATCAATAAGGGTGTTTTCCCTTATAAATTGCGCCCAAATCGACACTTACAGATGTCTGTAAGTGCCTTATAAGTGACCAAAAATTTTGGTCTTGGGATATTTCTAAGACAATATTTTGCTAGTTGGGTAATACTTAGAAAAAGTACTAAGACTTTCAAATAAATAATTAGTTAACTCGGTTTCACATTTAGGCCACAATACGGCGTAGACTAATTCTGAATGATGTAACGCTTATTCTACAGAATGCCTAATATTACGTTTTCTGTCTTTACCACCATTTTTCTCCGAAACTGGTACACCCATTGAAATTCATTTCAGACTAGTAGTTCAGTAGTATTTGAATGCGTAGGTAACAGTTTTTTTTAATTTACGTGAAAATACCAACTTTTTGTCCTATCTAACTTTATTATAAGTATAGAGTAGGAATACTAAAGTCTATGGTCCTTTCTCTTTCAGAAGCAGGAAGGTTACCCCGCAGCAGCACCACCCGCGCCAGAATACGGTCCTCCCGCTTCTGCCCCATCGTCAGAATACGGAGCCCCTTGAGAGGTTCTCTAGTTCTACCTAGCTCACTCTTACTACACCTCGTCATCCTCGCTACACTCGATGTTGGTACATATTTCTTAGTATTTTTTTTTATTAGGGCGCATTATTATGTTAATAAGTTTAACTGGCTCAAACAGCTCACTTGGTAATAATTACATGAAGGGTTGTTATTTTAGGATTTTGTAGTTCTACATGAAGACTGATTGTGGGTATTGTGTCTTTCTAGATTTTGAGAATTATAATTACAAGACGAAAATTCTGTGTCATTTTTATACAAATTATATTATCCGTTTTTGTTATATTTTTAAAGTGTTTCCTACACTTGGATAACTATACTTAAAGAAATGCTTTCCAAAAATTTTTCCCAGAGATCCCCAGAGATGCAGGTTCAAGTCCTGTCGGGTGTGAAATTTTTGGAAAGCATTTCTTTAAGTATAAATTATATTATGTTAAAAAAAATGACGTTACCTTTAAACTAGCAATAATTTTGTGGCATTATATATACCTACCTACAAAATGGAAGAACAACATACCACTTTATATAATAATTAACATCTCGGCTACTTGCTCTAACTACCCAAGCTCGTTGACTTGTTAATGCGTTTTAAATAAAAGTTAGGTAGGTACATGTCGTAAATTTGACCAAAATTATATGTTTTGAAGCTCTTTCTAACTATCTACTGAACACTTTGTTTTCAAGTTTTTTTTAGCATCACATAGGTATCATCATTAACTTAAAAGTTAAATACAAGTAAAGGCTTGAACAAAGTAGGATTCAGTAGCGCAAAGACGTTTAATAAAACATGCAGTTTTGTTCAAATTATTGTGACCTATAACTTATTCAAGTCAGAGGCAAATTGTTTAGGAAAATAGAACGTCTCCAGCGGACGTAACGTGAAGCTTCGACTTTCTTTGTAGAAGTTTCGCGGTAACGCAAACAGCTGCAGGCTGCAGATGTCGCAACTGAGATTTTGCGAAGTAACATGAAATTAGTTAATAATTATGCTTCTTTCAAATGTAATTCAAAGCGTGTGAATTGTACCCATTGCTTGATCTAAGAGGAGGTTCAAGGTGCAGTCAGAGTTACAGCTGAATCAACGCCAAACTAACTGTACTGCATCGTGCACGTTTTTTTTAAGTACATCAAATTGATGTGAATGTTTTGTAAATATATACCTACCTATTATTTTTATATTAAATGTTTTGTATTTAAAATTTGTGTTTATTAAATAGTTGCTAGTGCGTAGAAATCGCCCATGTAGGTAAGTCTTGATAACTTGTGAATATCGGGTAGCATATAATAGCATATTTTATGTGTTACTCCAGGTCTTCTGCCACCGATTTTTATCGTAAACCGTTCAACGATCTTTAAAAGAACAGGAACAAATCACATATATTCACAACTTCATCATCATCATCATCATCAGCCTGTTGCAGTCCACTGCTGGACATAGGCCTCTCCAATTGCACGCCACCTAGATCTATTTTCGGCTTCTCGCATCCAGTTTGTGCCAGCCGTCTTGCGCAAATCGTCGCTCCAACGCGCCTGAGGACGTCCTACACTACGTTTGCCGAGACGCGGTCTCCACTCTAGAACAACACAACTACAAAGCGCATTCTTCACAACTTCACCTTTATAATATTAGCATTTGCACATATTAGCATTGCATAGAGTTATTGTAGTCTTTAACTATGTATCCCTACTTATACAATCCATCCATCCATCTACCTAGGTACATATAGGTAGCTTCCCTGTAGCCCCGTAGGCGTAGAATAGGGTTATCCCATCTCTTCCCGTGAATATAAAAGGCGACTAGAATCTTGGGGAGACTAGCAAACCTTGAGTTCTCCCCGTGCGGTATCGGATAAACTCTTATCCCTAGGGTTGGTGTCAAAAATATTGCCAAATATATTGCAGTAGGCATAGTAATGATGATGATGACTTATTAAGCCTGGGCTCCCGAGACGGATGCAACCGGGAACATCGCTCACATGAGAAGAAGCTTCCAATACCTAAAGTCAGGGTTGTGTCTGACACTATAGAATCTACTGTCACCGTGTATTATGGTTGCAGTTGTGTCAGCTGCTATCACTCGGTATTAATTTTGTCCAAACTCGTGTTGCACTTAGTAACCCAAATTTCACAATTAAAATATAGCACATTACGAAAGTGTCAACAATTCAACATCCAGCCAGCACCGGGCGGTCCCGATTAGTGTCACGCTAAAAACGAAAACATGCAAATTATTTCTATTAGGTAGTCAAAATAATAAACATTGTCAGTTATACAATATGAGCTGTAAGCGAGTCTAGCCGCTTACACAATACTTCAGTTACTTTCGTCAATATCGATATCCGCCATAAAAATCTATACTAATATTATAAAGCTGAAGAGTTTGTTTGATTGTTTGTTTGAACGCGCTAATCTCAGGAACTACTGGTCCAAATAAAAAAAATCCTTTTGCGTTTGATAGTCCATTTATCTAGAAAGGTTATGGCTATATTACATCACGCTACGACTAAAAGGAGCGGAGCATGAAATATGTTGTAAAAACTTTAAAAAATTGCCCCTTTTCCGAGATTCTGTCGCGTGCGCTGAGTAAACGGTCAAAGTTACATAAAAACCATGTATGACAGAATTCTTCTTCTAGAAATGATCTAATAAATAGTCCGCGACAGCATATATCTATCTCTTAAGTTTGACTCAATATATCATTTTTTATTTATAGTAATCAAATTTGGTGTAGAACAATGCATTGTTTCCGAAGGTAATATTGTAAATATGATATAAATCCTTATCTAAATAAATACGTTATTCATTAAAAGTATTTAATTTTAAACATAATTGACATACCTACGTGATGGATAAAAATGACGGTTTGAATGAAATTTGGTACAGGGGTAGTTTAATGGTTGAAATAAGATCATAGGGTACTTTGAATAATCATACCGGTTAAGCAACGCTTGGTGTGACAAACGTGATGCGTCACATACGTTACGGGATAGGAATTTATGCGGGAGAAACTGCGGGGCACAGCTAGTATTAAATAAACGGACAGATATGTGATATTAATAATGGAGGTTCCAGGTACCCACATCTGTACCATCCATCTACAGTCACTCTTTATTCACTTTTATATTTACGAGTCTATGTATTTCCTGTGGCGTAAACACTTCTGGTGTATTTCCTGGCGTATTTAGACACTTTGGTGTTTTCAACCAAGAGAGCGAGTTGGTTCTTCTGGTAGGTATACGTGCTCAATCTTACGACTGCGTCGTTTTGCTTTTGAAGTGTTGGTATCAATGTTGTATCTTACAGAATTTTCAATTAATTGCTGGACCGTTTCGATAAAAATTGAGGCATTTTACTGGTAAATAGTTTTACAAAAAAATATGATATGGAACAGCTGGAACAAGAGTCAAGAGTCACACAGTTCGGTCGGAGTCTACGTTCCTGATGATGGCTTTTTAAAGCCAAAACGCTTGCATTAACCGTGCAAAGTCGATTGCATGGTGTCACTAATACTAACATCTTACTAGTCTTACTTCTTATCTTACTAATATTATAAACGCGAAAGTTTGTATATATGTATGTGAGGTTGTTACTCTTTCACACAAAAACCGATTGCGATGAAACTTGGAATATAGGTAGCTGGGGACCTGGATTAACACATAGGCTATTTTTTATCCCGATATTCCCGCGGGAACGGGACTTACGCAGGTGAAACCGCGGGGCGCAGCTAGTAATATCTAATTTTAACATGTCTAATTTTCTGCCGCATGCAAGGAGCGGGAGGAGGCAGGTGTTCTTTGCACGCGGCAGACCGCATGATACGTAGTGACTAGTCAAGTAACATGACTAAAAAGTTTATTTTTTAATATACCTAGTTGATATGGAGTTCCGAAAAGTAACGCCCAATACAATCAATTAGGTACCGGTGTTGACCTACCATATAGGTACTTATTTATCTGCAGAAAGTTAGTAGTTAGGTACCTAGTCTTTGGAAGCCAAGTTCATCTCCTGTAAGCTTAGTGTTTTTTCTAGTGTAATCTATCTACTATAGTAATCTAGGTTACCTTACTAACTAGCCAGTGTGTAGAATATGTATTCTATGCATCAAAATAATTGAAAATAATAAAGTAGTCGTTACGCGTGCTACGTGATGTAATCCGAACAATCGCTACAATAGTAAAAAATGTCTCACGGCACCTTATACATAGGTATACATACAGTCATTTTACTATTTTCACTTTCTCGGGTCGAGTGTGTATGAATGGACTTAGCTTCCGCTAGCCAGGATATAGTATAGTCATGAAAAGATAATTATGTCATCAAGTAAGTCGCTTCTATTATGCAATTGGAAGAACCAAGTTACACTAAATTTATGAAATTCTTAAACACAATTTGACAGCTGAGGTGAAACAGTGTTTTGGAGCTGTTATCTACTTAAGAACCTACTTAAGTGGTAAGTACCGTACGTACTTGTAGTTGTAGGTCTACGTACTTATTCACACTTTTGAAACAAAATACCTAGGTACCTTGGCGTGTTTTTATTTCGTTCACGTCGTGGTTAACCCACCTCGGTTGCCTCAATCGGTAAGTGGCATCTCTGTTAAAGTATATTTTTCTAAAACGTTAAATATCGCCTTAGAATTGTCAGATGCTTCTAAGTGTAAACTTTTATTGTTGGTATTTTTGCAAGAAATCATACTACTAGTCTTCGACTCTACTACTCTTCGAAACTTAGCGAAACTGCAAAATTTCGGAAGCGTTTTTGAGAAAAAAATTACAACGCTGAGGCGATGTTGGGACGTTTTACTGGTAGAATACGTGCCTAGATGTTAATAAGTGCAAATCAGGGGAATTCTAGACACGTGGTTTTTTGCTGAGAATTCAGACTTACTTAGTGGCTATATTTAAGTACCTAGGTAAGGTTGACTTGCGCTGCTATACTTAGCCAGGGCCAAATAAGTATAGTAGTTTATGCGCCGAGGTGCTAAAGCCCTGTCTTATATAGCGGGCGTCATATTGAATCCAAAGCATACGAAGGGCTCTAGAGAGTTAAATTCCGAGCGCAGCGAGGGTGTTAAAAAGAGTCCTGAGTGAAGCGCGGGATTCAAGCGCCCAAGACAAAGACAGGCTTTATTACCGTGGTAAATACTCTACTTTACATATCTACTGCGAGACAATAAAAGGGTTACAAATAAGTATTTAACTATTACAATAACTAAAACTTTTTGACTTACCCTTACGTCGAAATAAAATAGAAGAAAAATAGCTCAATTTTATGTGTTTTGTTTATGTGCCAGTTTAAAATGGCCGTATGCTATCACAACCTTAGTTCCACATTTAAATTACTATATGGCCTAGGTGTATAATGACCACTTTATGCACCTAGGGAATAAAGACTTGCTCTACGTTGACCTTTTTGGTCAAATAAAGTAACTTGGTAGAGCAGTAGGTGTGCAAAATAACTAACGTGATAACTCTTGTGATCAATCTTGTGTCAGTGCACAACAATCAGAAGACAACCATTATGTATGCCTGTAGTTATAATGTTAACCTGTTTCAGAATCTTAGATAAAGATAAAGATAAAGATATTTTATTGCATAAAGTATGGTAGGTACAGCAGACAGCAGATCTTAAATCTAAAAATATAGTTCTATATACCTTGCCAACATGTGGCATGCAAACATCAAAATTGTCACAAGAGAGAGAGGGAAAAAAAAAAGCATTCACAAGTCATTCCATTTCAATTAATAATATGTCAAAATAAAGAAGAAGAATAAAAAAGAAGAATCAAAAGTGTACCTACCTACATCATTAACATTGTTAATGATGTAGGTAGGTACACTTTTGATTCATTGTTAACATTAACATTGTTAATGATGCTACTGGAAACATTGTTTAGAGCAATATTGGCTGTCCATACGGCAGTCTGCATTAAAATGTTGCCCGAGTAAGTAGTGTTGTTGTGTTCTCTGATTCGAAACTATCTTCTGCAAAGAGAAAATTTGATAGTAATGATAAATCCATTAATTGCATTATTTTATCATTGCTCCACACTACTGCCATGTTTATAAACTGTTGCACTCACGTCAACATTCGTTGATAAACTGATGTTTACGCTCATCGAGCGAGAGCTTGTCAACATGCTGTCATCAACTCTGCAACACAGAGTGTTGCCAGCAACTCCGCAACACGTTGATTCAACTTTGTTGCTAAACAAATGTTTTTACCATGAATACGGGGCTTTACGGTATCACCAGGTAGCACAATATGTATAAAGATTCTACTGTACTGTCGGGGCAGTGTGTTCAAGGTACTTTGTAAAATGTAATTAAGTACGATTTACAAAATAAAAGTCGTGATAAGAAAGTACCTTTTTATTTTGTTTTTTAATAGTATGTACAACGTTTCTGTTTAAAAGATCACTGAACGCCTCCATCTATTTTTATACTACGCTTCTCGCGTCTATTAGTATCGACGAAAATCTTGGCAAGTGTGGACGAAATTACTTTGAAATACAGTGAAAATTTTAATTTGTAGAAAATGTCCCTGAAGATAGACGCTGAGGTGAAAGTAGAGTCGGAGCCTTGTGTTTTAGCATTGGATGATAATAAGTTATTCGTAGGGACCGAAGATGGTAGCATTAAGGTAAATAAATAACTAGGCTGATCGCTAGGTATTGTTCATATTAAATCTAAGGGGAAACTGCTATAAAATTGTGTTTAAGAATTTCATAAATTAGTGTTTCTTTTGGTGAGGTAGGTAGCTAATTTATAACCAACTAGCTGCACCCCGCGGTTTCACCCGCGTAAGTCCCGATTTTTTTTTCATAAGAACCATCTCCTGAAAATAACAAATACAACAAAAAATAATTAGCGAAATCGGTCCAGGCGTTTAGGCGTGATGCCGTGACAACGCGAAATAGGGATTCATTTTTATATATAAGAAGATAAGATAATCAACAAACACTACAAATTGATAAACTTTGTATAACTCAATGATCTAGGTCTAGTAAAGAATCGTTTTGTACATCATTGTGTTCGAAATGTTCGCCTGAGCTGAGTATGAAATGAACAAAATATAGGTAGGAACGTAGGAACCTATATACATTTGATTTGAGGTAGATAGGTACGGAACACTTAAAATCCTATCCATTTCAGCAGAGATATGTAAAGAACTTCCATTGCATTTCAGTATAAAATAAAACAAGCCTAGTCTACATGGTGTCTCATATTTAATACGAATTTATATACTTCAATAGAGCAAAATCACTTTTGGTAAAGTTTGATTTCTGCTGAGGAATACCTACTTGTAATGTGCTTATTGTAATTATTACGATAATAAGTGTACCTAGTTGAAGTAGGATATTCTAACAATGACCGTATGTGAGTTTACTAAATATAAATATATTAATGACGAACAGGTTTTCGATGCTAAACTAACCCCCGAGTGTTCATGGCCCGCGCACACAGTGCAGCCATTCGCCTTGGCTGCTGCCGGTGGAAGAGTGTATTCGTCTTCCAATGATGGTGGCGTCAAAGTTTGGACAGCAAAAGGAGACAAGGTCGCAGAGTTTCTTCAGAATTTTGGTGGCGACGTTATTTCACTTTACGTTTTTGGGACTGATCTATATACTGGCGACGAAAGAGGAATTGTAAGTTGAAATAAGTATAAACTACCTTACTTAGTTGTAACATGGTAGATGTGTAAGTTAATGTAGGTCAGTGGTGGGCAAACTAGGGCCCGCGGTCCATCTCAGGCCCGCAAATGACTTTGATCTAGCCCGCGTCCATCAAATTTGTATCAAGTGCAGACTTTGCTGAATAAAAATGTTTTAGTCTATCCCCGGCCCATATTACACACTCACGTAGAGACACAAGTGGGAACATAGAGATAAAAAGTAGTCTTTATAATATTTCAGGTCTACAGCTATCTATAATTGCGATATAAAACTTAGAATATATTATATTCTAAGTTTCATCGCTATCGGTTCAGTAGTTTTAGCGTGAAAGAGTAACAAACTCACATAACATGTACTTGCAACCTTTCGCGTTTATTATATTAGTAAGATGAGATAGGATATAAAATAAAATACTTGGCCTGCCATGAATTATTTGCGTAAATATTAGCACGCAAAGGAAAAAGTTTGCCCATCTCTGATGTAGGTAATATCTGTCTGATCCATCAGGTGACCGTTTGCAACAATAATACGTTAAAGGCCATATACAACGTGTTGGAAGAAGTTAAAGACCTTCAGTTCTGCGCACCATATCTCTACACTGCACGTGACTTGTACGTTACTGTTACGGAAATTAAGCCGGGTGAGTTGCTCTTAACAGTTTAAAAGGCGTTTATCACAGAGATAAGTAAGATTCCTACCATGGAATGGAAATGTAATTAGTATTTGGGTACATACTCTATTCAGATAGAAATCGGTCTACGACCTACTAGCTAGATATATATTTCAATCGAGATCCTATTTTGGTGGAACATGTTTAAGAGGTGTTGGTGAGCTGTTGGGTACTTTTATTTCAAGTATCTCTTATTTTATTTATTTTATGTAGACGGGATTAATATGTAGATAATATAGCTAGCAATTGATTACATACTCCTGCTAACAAATGATGGCTTAATTTTTGGTTACAGAGGAATCGTCAACAACTTTTGTCACATGTCATACCATGGAAGGTAGAGCTCCTTTAAGAATATCTGGTGACAAGCTTATTGCAATGGCTCGGGGAGGCAATAATCTTAAACTGCATTATGCTACAGCTGAAAATGAATTTAAATTATTACATGAAGTCAAGGTAAGGTGCTTTATAATAATTATCCCGAAAACTACCTTTCCATTAGTGAAAACATTATTTTAGTAATATTAAATTGAAGTGAACAGCTTAATCTAAGCTAGGTGACTAAATATGAGTTCATGATTTTTTCACTTTTTTGTAGGTAAGTGATATGATAGTTACCAGTCTGGCTGTCAATGAAAACTTTGTTTTCACCGGTGGATGGGATGGCCATGTCAAACGATGGATAATAACAGATAATCGGTTGGAAGCAGCTGGTGACATCAACTTTGGGTCATGTGTTAACAACTTAGTTGCAGGACCTGATGCAATATATGCAGCCATCACAGGAAATAGGATTGTATCACTTAGAGTTGTATGAAATATATTTTAATGATATTCAACATGGATTAACATTTTAGAGTGTAAAGCAATGGTGTGAAGGTTTTAAATTATTGAATTAAAATTTTCAAACAAAAATTAGCATTTATTAAACCATAAACTGGCTTATTTTCGTTGTTTTTTATTACCCTTACAGGATTAATGTAGTTAAACAGAAATGGCTTGAAATCATTGTTTATTTACAATAAATTAACACTACACACGTAACCCACTGTTTGGTTTCACGATTTCCAAAGTTTAAATAATAATTTCAGTATCACCAACTTCTGCTTCAGTTGGAAGTCTGACAGACTTAGGAGTTATATAGTTAGGGTCAATCAAAGGCGCTCCAGCCTTTTCTCGTCGACGCAGTTCCAAGAAAGCTTCCCGTTGAGCCCAGTCCCTCATAGTAATATCCGGACCATACGACCACAGGAATCCACCAAAGACCAAAACCAAAGAGACAGAAAAGAAAAACGTAGCGTTGTGCACATTAGTATCTTCTTCCTCACTCTTGTAGTCGAACCCATAACTCACCCAGTTCTTTTTTTCAGCAGAAGGGCTAGAACAAGTTACAGGTTCGCTGTTCTTTTTGTTGGAAGTAGAAATACTTCGGCTTACTTTGCTGAGATGGTTCCATGCAGTACTTTGTAATATCGTCATGTGTCGCAGTTTAATTAATGAAGACATTATGGTAACCGAAAATAACTTTTAAAAACACTATCCAATGATAATTATTTTGAGGTTGAATCGATTACGAAACAAGAAAACGACTAGAATCAGAAAATGCGCAATTTGACAAATGACAATTTATGACAGTGACAGAAAGCGTTATGTCTATCCAAAAGTGTTGCCAACATAGCAGATTTGCGCAAAAAATGAGTTCTTATGACTAGCGAATTATTTAGCGAAATCGGCATAATCATAATCAGCGCAATCCAAATTCGCAATTTATTTTATAAATTAACAATGTTTCATTGAAGTTTAAGATCAACGCAGTTTTCATATTAAAAAAATAAATCCGAACCTACATGCAGCTTGAAAACACACGACGACGGACGCAGTGATAGAACGATCAAAATAAACGACGACACTGAACAAAACAAATTGCATCATAGTGTCGCGTCGGTATCGTCCATACGGTATAAAATACTTCATGTCGAGTGATATAGCTGCTCTGGGCTGCGTTCGTAAACGTCGTCGGACGACGCTCGGTGACATAGAACGCGTTCGAAAACCACCGGGGTGATCCCCCGATGATCAGTGATGGCCGTTCGTAAACGTCGCCCGACGACGCACCGGTCGCCCCACGAAATTGGTGGACGAAAGTCGCCCTGACGTTTATTTGACAGTTGACACGTCTTATTTGTTTACATTTTCTAAGAAGACCTTTCAAAATGGACCAGGCATGTTCCACAGATAACGCATTTTGCACTTCAAACAACTATTACTAAATAAAGAAATATAGATTATTCAATAGATTAACGTGATCTTAAGCCACTGTGTTAGTATTTTTGTTTTATTTTCGCTAAATTAAAAGATATTGTATGTTAAAGTTTCACAGTTAGCAAAAATTATGTCAAATCGATTGTGATAGTGACAGTTAAGCAGTGTCGTTCGTAAACGTCCGACGACGAACGCTCGCGCGCCTTGGAGTGATGATCCGTCGTCGGACGAGCTTTACGAACGCAGCCCTGCAACTAGATTGCCGCGGTGTTACACGATGACAGTTTGTTTTGAAGATCTCTGTCATTCTATGTGTCGTAGTGTATTTCAAGCTTTAACGCGACAATTAGCGGTGATAGAGATAATTTGGGTTTTGGCGGGAATGCGCTGAGGAGATGTGTTGCTAAATTTTCATTTTTGTGAAACTTAGTTCAAATGCGTGTAAATTGTTTAATTTCGGGGGCATATTAATCAATTTAGTTTCGTGAAGGTGTACAAGTGAAAATTAAAGTGAAAATCGGTGCAAATCATGGACTTTAGCTTAGTGTTCTCTCCAAAGCTCCGTGAACAAACATTGTAAAAAATGGCCTCCTTTTTACAATGATTCCCTTGACTTGACTTTAACTATGACGACTTGACTGTTTCGTTCGATGCAAATAACCTGCAATTATTGATAATACTTGACACTGGCAAATGTCCGAAAGGAAAAGCCATTTTAAAGAAGAAGAAGAAGAAGATAGAGATAATTTATACTACAGTACAACAATTTGACAACTCTTTGTCAAGGTCGAGAATCCACAAATATGTTGAGTGTCGCAATATTTTGACATATTTCTGTTCAACAGTGGCATAAACTATGTATCGTTTGTCTTTCAATGTAACATGAAGCAAACTTAGCCAATAGCCATAGCTTAGTTAATAATCATAGTTTATAAGTAAATGGGTAATTTGACAAGTCCGATGGATATAATTGTCAAATTGTCGGTTCTTTTGCGACCGACCGATCTTTGCTATGTCAAAGTCAATCGGCAGTGATCTAAATGGTTTAATCAAGAAAATTTGGCTTAATTATGTCAAAACATGGCATGATAATTGTCGGATTGTAATAGTCCGTGAGCTAGCGACAGATTTTCATGACCAATTTACTCTCGATAACTCGTGAAATACTTCAGAGAGTCGCATTATATAGCATGGTGAACGTCAGCTGCCGCTCCAAGGGTGGGTAGGGGGGCGGCAGCCTTTCAATCATGTAAAAAATTTTTTTCAGTCATTTCCTGCCAACTGAAAATTTGTTAGATGATAGATAACGTAATTATTTAAAGGTAAAAAAAAGTCAGCTGGCCATACCGTGGTGGATTATACGTCAGCTGGGCACGCGAACATGCAAAAAAAAATTTTTTGTTCAGTGATATCCTCTCACTTGAAAATGCGTCAGATGATACTTTACATGTTATTTTGAGTAAATAAAAACGTCAGCTGGCTGTATGATGGTGGAAAGGTCGTCAGCTGATGCAGTGAAAGGTGGAGCTCAGAAGCCAGGCGTGAGCTTTTCCACCAACTTAGAGCCAGCTGATGTTTTTGTTTATTCAAAATAGCACGTAAACTATCACCGGACACATTTTCAAGTGAGAGGAAATTACGTAACTACAATTATTTTACTTTAGGCTCTGTGCACGCGCTCTTATATGTACTAATCGAATCAATACTCTCATATCTATTTTGGATAGGAATCAAAAACGTAAAAATTGATAAATATATGACAACCAGTTAAGAATTAAAACAGATTTATTGTAAGGACAAACAGGGAATGGCACTGATGCCCTTATTACAGATTATTATCATAATCTAGCTAGGGCAGCAGTTACGACCTACGATAATGTTAATTAGCCTTACGTAACTTAGTGTAAATCACCTTTATATATTCACCAATTCTTATATAGTGTTTTTGTATTTACCTATAAGTTGTCGGCAAGAATAAATTTATCTTTATAAAAAAAAAAATATATATATATAAATAAAAAAATGAAATTTAATAATAATAGGGGTTAAAGTATGAAATTGCCGTTTTATTGCAATAGGTTCTTTGAATTGACATAGAATCTTCATGGTTTGAGGTTTTCGAATGAAACTTTTTTCAAATGGTTTCTGTGATGTTCTTTTTTTAAAAAATGTGAAACATTTGAATATCGACTTTCAATTGTTTTTGTTATTCAATTTAGACAAGAAAGATGGATACTGCGAAAATTCGAGTGATTTTTGAAAACGAGTTCCGACGCGGAACTAACGCGGCAGAAACAGCCCGCAATATCAATGCTGCGTTTGGAGAGGGGTCTACTAATGAACGCACCGTGCGATTTTGGTTTAAACGCTTTCGTGATGGAAATTTCGACTTAAAGAACGAGCCACGAGGAAGACCGCCCACACAGGTGAATAACGATGAATTAAGAGAGATAGTGGAAGCCGATCCTAGTCAAACTACCCAGGAATTAGCGGCATGGTTTAACGTTACCTTACCCACTTTATTGACTCACTTGCGTCAAATCAATAAAATAAAAAAATACGAAAAATGGGTGCCTCATGATTTGACTGATCTGCAGAAAGAAACGCGTGTTGAAACTTGTGTTGCCTTGTTGAGCCGGTACAGAAATGAAGGAATATTGGATCGAATTGTAACATGTGATGAAAAGTGGATTCTTTATGATAACCGGAAAAGAAAAATGCAATGGCTGACCCCAGGTCAAATGCCACAACAGTGTCCTAAAGCAAAACTTACCAATAAAAAGGTAATGGTAACTGTTTGGTGGTCTCAGCATGGTGTTATTCACTATAGTTTTCTTCGATCTGGTCAAGCAATTACGGCAGATGTCTATTGTGCCGAACTCCGAACCATGTTGACAAAACTAGCAGTAAAACAGCCCCGACTCATGAATCGATCTTCACCATTATTGCTCCACGACAACGCGAGACCTCACACAGCACGAGAAACCATTTTGACCCTTCAGGAACTGCACTTAGAAACCATTCGTCATCCTCCGTATTCACCAGACCTTGCTCCAACGGACTACCATTTTTTTCGTGATTTGGACAATTATCTACGTGACAAGAAGTTTTCTTCCCAGGAGGCAGTACAAAATGCTTTCACACAGTTTGTGCAGTCTAGATCGTCGGAGTTCTATCGCAAAGGCATTAATAACCTTCCCATTAGATGGCAGCAATGTATAGATAATAATGGCAACTATTTTGATTAAATAAATTTGTTAAAATTTTTAAAAATAAACAATTAAGATTTTCAGTACAAATCGGCAATTTCATACTTTAACCCCTAATATATAAATGCAGTTATTTATTTTCAATGTAGTGCAAACTGTAATGTATAGAATGATATTTATTTATTATAAATCTTTAAATTTCGTTTCAAAAAAAAAATTTAAAAATTAAAAAACCGACTTCAAAAAGAAACAAAAAATGATTTAAAAAACAACCAAAAAAAAAAAGAATTGACAAAAATGACCAAAATAACCTCTACATAGGTACAGTGCCACCGACTAATTAATCTGTTTTATCATCTGAAGTTAGGCTTTTAATATGGAACCAACCAGTTTTACTGGTTGGTTCCATATTAGTTTGGCTCCCCGACTTCAGATGATAAAACAGATTAATTAGTCGGTGGCACTGTACCTATGTAGAGGTTATTTTGGTCATTTTTGTCAATTCTTTTTTATTTTTGGTTGTTTTTTAAATCATTTTTTGTTTCTATTTGAAGTCGGTTTTTTAATTTTTAAATTATTTTTTTATTTTACCCTTTTTAGTATACTTCCCTGCCTAAAATCTACAATATTATAACCGTAATTTTAATTATTGAGGAGTTTGCTGATGAGAAGGTGGTTTCAGGTGCCCCATCAATCTGTACTTAGTTCTTTAGGGGTCTATTATTTTTGGTAGAAGTCCAAAAATGAGTAATTTATTGAATTCTGGGATGCTATCCTGTCCATCATTCCGAAGATACTCATCAGATCCTTACCAAACTTTCATGAGACCATTTCGGAGCTCCTACCCTTCCATTAAAAAAAAAATCATTTCAATCGGTCAAGCCATCTTCGAGTAATCGATAAACAATTGGATTGATTCATGCGTTTTGAGGAGCATTTCCGTTCATCACTCCGAAAACCCTCATCAGATCCACATCAAATTTTATGGGACCATCTTGGAGCTCCCACCTATCCATTAAAAAAAGAATCATCTTAATCGGTTAAGCCGTCTTCGAGTAATCGGTGAACATACAAAAAAAAATATATATTATACATACAGACGAATTGATAACCTTTTTTTTTGAAGTCGGTTAAAAATAGTCATTCATCTGCTTCGCTTTCACTTTGACTCGTGCCACTCTCATCTTTTTCTGATTCACTATCACTGTCATCAGAGCTGTCCATTGAGGCTATTTCTTCATCGTCTTTCTACCAGTGGAAAATTTCAAAGGTGGGGCATATTACATTCTGTTTGAGAATGTACAAGAAGCGTTTATTTTGAGCAGCTACATTAGATATAATATAATACTACACATCTACAAATACCGACATACACATGTTACGTATATTTTTTCAATGCTAAAATTACTTCAGAATATTTATTTTTTGGAAATATTTTCAAGTTTTAATATATTTTAAAATGCGCCCCGTGGTTTCTCCCGCGCAAGTCTCGCGTTGTTCGAACACAATCAGGGAAGTACTGATGATGCCAGGCGCGGTAGTGCCTGGCTTCAACAATACTTCAATGGGCGACTGTTTAAGTGTGGATTATTGCACTGCGGTAGGTAGGTGAAGTAAGGTAAAGTTTGTATTTCATCAGTAAGTGACGATGAAGATGACGATGGATGACGATCAATGACTATGGATGACAATGATGATGACGATGATGCCACTCTTTATCACTTATTCTACCCCTGTGTCGATTTTCATTAATTGAATAGTTATCACCCGCGTAAGTCCCGATCCCGCGGGATTTTCGGGATCAAAAGTATCCTATGTTACTCTTCATCATTTAAACTATCAATATGCAAAATTTCATACAATAAATATTATCACCCGCGTAAGTCCCGATCCCGCGGGATTTTCGGGATCAAAAGTATCCTATGTTACTCTCTATCATTTAAACTATCCCTGTGCAAATTTTCATCGAATAAATAGTTAACACCCGCTTAAGTCCCGATCCCGCGGGATTTTCGGGATCAAAAGTATCCTATGTTACTCTCCATCATTTAAACTATCCCTATGCAAATTTTCATCCAAATCGTTCAAGCCGTTAGACCGTGAAGAGGGAACAAATAAACAAACAAACAGACTTTCGGATTTATAAGATTAAGTAGGATATTAGTAGGATTTATGAAAAATATTAATTTAATTGAAATATAAATTGTCGAAAGTAAAATAATTGTAGTTACGTAATTTCCTCTCACTTGAAAATGTATCAGGTGATAGTTTATATAAAGAAAATATACTTTGTTGAGACTGTTTTAGTAAAGCAATTTATTGGAAGAATATAATTTTACCAGTTAAGACATTTTTCATTGACGAACTCATACAAACATTTTGTTTTATATAATAGACAACCAATATAGGTTGTATACTAAAGAGATAGTATTTATCTCTTTACATCCTCCGAATTTTTGAAGAATTTAGACATAAATTCTTCAGTCCCATTCTGGAACTAAGATCCTGTATTCTAGGACCGTACAATGGTTTAGTTAGCATATCAGCCAACTGTAGTTCAGAGGAAACGTGCTTGACTTCGAGATTCCCATTGTTAACACATTCTCTAACGAAGAAATGTTTCAGCTGAATGTGTTTGGTGCGCTTGTGGTATTCATACTTCGGATTATATGCAAGTTTGACAGCTGATTCGTTGTCTAGAAATAATTTCGGCTTTTCTATCTGTAACATGTTGCTCAGTAGACAATTCAGCCATATGATTTCTTGTGCACATTCGCTCGCTGCTACAATCTCTGCCTCAGTGGAAGAAATAGAAACTGTTGTTTGTTTCTGGCTTCTCCAGCTAATAGCAGCTCCAGAGTACATGCACACCATTCCAGATGTCGATCTTCCTGAACTGTGGTCTCCTGCATGATCTGCGTCGCTGTAACAGATTAAGTGTGGAGGCGACTGTTTTACAAATATCAGACCGTTCTGCTGGGTTCCTTTCAAATATCGGAAGATGCGTTTTACCAACATTACCTCTTTTTTAGTAGGTGCTTCAAGTTTTCTTGATGCTACACTGACAGCATATGAAATATCAGGCCTTGTACCAACTGATAAATATGCTAAAGCACCCACAGCTTGTCGATAAGGAAAGTTTTCATTAGTGTTAGTGCTCTCATCTTCAGTATCGATTTCTTTTATCATTGGTGTTGGTGCTGACTTGCAACTGGACATTCTAAATTTCTCCAAAACTTTCTTAGTGTATGCCGTCTGACACAACGTAATGGACTTGTCCTTGCGTATGTTTATTTCTAATCCAAGAAAGTACGACGCAGGCTTAGTGGTAATTTTAAACCTCAATTTTAGTTCTCTGAAGAACTCATCACCTGCACGTGCTGTATTATACGCCACAAGTCCGTCGTCAACATATAGGCAGATAAAAACTTTGGATTGTCCTCTGACTCGAACATACAAGCATGGATCTGCTTCGCTCTGTTGGAAGTCAGACTTTATTAAGAACTCGGCTATGCAAGTATTCCAACAAAGTGGTGCTTGTTTCAGTCCGTAAAGACTGCGTTTCAGCTTGCAGACTCGTTTGGTACCGTCCTGAAAACCTTCTGGCTGTTTCATGAAAATTTCTTCTTTGACAGTGCCATTTAAGAAAGCTGTTGATACGTCGAACTGACTCAGCTCCAGGTTTTCTTGAGCAGCTACAGCAAGTAATGCTCGTACTGTGCTCAGACGAACAACAGGACTGAAAGTTTTATCGTAGTCTACTCCGGGTTTCTGAGAGTAGCCCTTTATAACCATTCTGGCTTTATATCGTTCGACGGAACCATCTGGGTTCATTTTCACCTTAAAGACCCATTTGCAGGGTAAGGCTTTTCGTCCTTTGGGTAAATCGACGAGATCCCATGTGCGGTTTTCGTTTAATGAAGACATTTCATTTCGCATGGCCTCTTGCCATTTTAGTTTGTTCGGAGATTCGATTGCCTCCTTGTACGTCGTTGGTTCAGGCGGTTTATGACAACTTTCAATTTCTTCAGCAGCAGCTAAGATAAAATCGTCATAGCGTTTCGGTGCCCTGATTTGTGACCTACCCCTCACGGATCTGGTCTGTCGTTGTACGACTTCTTCATTATTATTTACATTATTTTCATCAGTATCAGAACCGGAAAGCGATTCATAGTCACTTTCATTATTTCTTTCTAAAGTTCTTTCAGCTGAATCTTGTTGAAGGGTTTCGTCGTCATTTTCATTATCAGGAATGTTGTCGTCAAATGTAACAACTACTTGTTACTGTACTCTTTTTTGTGAAGTTTGCATAGGTTGTTTATCTTTATCGTCTAATAGGTCGAAGAGTTCGTTATTGTTTTGCTCGTCATAGAACATTTTCTTCATAACTCTAACATCTTTAGAAATCATAATGTTATTCTTCGATGGTATGAATATTCTGAATGCTTTAGATGTTTCAGAGTACCCTGCAAACATTCCTGGAATTGCTTTCGGTGCAAATTTATGCCCATTCTTGGCTTTTAGTAATACGTAGGTTTTGCTTCCAAATACGAACAAATGATTTACGCAAGGCTTTCTGCCTACCCATCGTTCAAATGGTGTTTCATTCTGTATAGCGCTATTTATGCTTCTGTTTGATAAGTAGTTTGCAGTAAATATAGCTTCACCCCAGAATTTGGATGGTGCTTGTGCGTCAATAATCATCGCTCTCGCCTTTTCTACGAGGGTACGGTTTTTTCTTTCGGCAACTCCGTTTTGATGAGGAGTATAAGGTGCGGTGAGCCTTCGCTGTATCCCGCAACGTTTTAAGTATGTATTAAAAGCATGGTTCACGTATTCTGTGCCATTATCTGATTGTAGGAACTTAATTTTCTTTCCAGTTTGAGTCTCTGCTAATTCTTTGAACTCTTTGAACTTTTCTAACACTTCGTTCTTGTTTTTCATTGTGTATACTCGACAGTATCGGCTGTAGTCGTCAATAAATGTGACGAAGTATTTGTTTCCAGCTACTGTTGGCGTTCTGAAAGGTCCACATACGTCGCTGTGAATGATTTCTAAGTGTTCAGTGGTTCGTTGAATATTTTTCTCGCGAGGAGCAGGAACTCGATGCAGTTCAGCTTGTATACAGGTATCACATTCTGGTAAAATCTCAGTTGCATCAAAATTAAGTCCAATCAGTTTATCATTTTTCAATGCTAGTTTCATATCTTTACTGTTCATATGACCAAGTTTCCTATGCCAATCTTGGAAGTTTGATGAGTGCTCTTTTTTAGTAGAAGTTGGAGACATATCATCGTTATCGCTGACAAGGTTGTTGCGCTCATGTTTTGGTTTGATGTAGTAAAGACCATCTTCATGTTTATGAGCAGTGAGAATTATTCCAGATTTAGGGTTCTTGACTGTCGCCTTATCTTTCGTGAAGAGGACAGAGCAGCCCGCAGCTGTCATTTTTCCGACGGACATCAAGTTAATAGATAGGCTTGGTACATACAGCGTGTCTCGAAGATGTGTAAGTGCAGTGCCATTACCGTTTTTCGTCGTAAAAGAGACAGTGCCTGTTCCTTTTATTTCAGCCTTATGGTCATCTGATGCGAAGTTCAGTCTTCGGGAAACACTCTTCATGGTCCCGAACAAATTTTTCTGATAAGTCATGTGTGAAGTGCAACCGCTGTCTAAGACCCATTCATTGTTAATGTGGTTCTCGTTACGTGTGAGAAGACATTGCGTAGCAAAATTATTTTTATAAGATTTGCTAGACTGATCTTTCTTTTTCCAGCACTCGCAGCAAATTTTATGTGTTCTTCGTTTGAAGATATTACCTTTTCGATGACATATTTTGCAGGATGCGTACAAAGCTTCTTCTGAGGTTGACGGTTCAGGTTCATTTGCAAGGATAGTACAATGTCGCGCTTGTGCCTCTTCAATTATTTTAATTCTAAGCTCGTCTGGCTTGGGAAGAGTGTCTCGTGACTCAATAGCGACCCTGAAGTTGTCGTATTCTGATGATAGACTGTACAACATCAATATCGTTAGAAGATCCTCATTTATTTGTACGTCCATGTCTGCCAGTTTATCTACTGTGTCCATAAACTTATCTAGGTGGCAGCGTATGTCTTGTTGATCGAGTTTCGATAGTATCAACTGTTTTAATAGTGAAGCCTTACGCGCAGGTCCCTTGCTGGCGTACGTTTGCTTTAGTTTGTCCCATAATGCTTTCGCAGATGTGCAGTTTTTTATTTGCTTCAGCTCAGAAGGAGCGATTATAAGTATCAGCTCAGATCTTGCCTGTCGGTCTCCTTCTTTGTTAGCCGCAATCTCAGCATCAGCAGTTGAAGCGTCAACGTATTTCCATAGTTTTTGCTTGACTAGTATAGCCTCAGCCTGTATAACCCATGTGTCATAATTTTCTTTCGAAAGAGGGTCGATTTTTGAATTCGACATTTTTGTTAATTTGCGAAAATACTACAACACGGTTTTTACATAATTTAATTTCTTTTTTATTTACGCTCTGCTACCATATAAAGAAAATATACTTTGTTGAGACTGTTTTAGTAAAGCAATTTATTGGAAGAATATAATTTTACCAGTTAAGACATTTTTCATTGACGAACTCATACAAACATTTTGTTTTATATAATAGACAACCAATATAGGTTGTATACTAAAGAGATAGTATTTATCTCTTTACAGTTTACGTGCTATTTTGAATAAACAAAAACATCAGCTGGCTCTAAGTTGGTGGAAAACCCGCCAACTGACGAATGTAAATAAGCGATCGGCGCTCACGCCCGGCTTTTGAGCTCCACCTTTTACTGCATCAGCTGACGACCTTTCCACCAACATACAGCCAGCTGACGTTTTTATTTACTCAAAATAACATGTAAAGTATCATCTGACGCATTTTCAAGTGAGAGGATATTACTGAACAAAAAATTTTTTTTTGCATCTTCGCGTGTCCAGCTGACGTATAATCCACCACGGTATGGTCAGCTGACTTTTTTTATCTTTAAATAATTACGTTATCTATCATCTAACAAATTTTCAGTCGGGAGGAAATGACTGAAAAACAAATTTTTTTTTTACATGTTTGAAAGGCTGCCGCCCCCCTACCCACCCTTGGAGCGGCAGCTGACGTTCACCATGCTATATAATGCAACTCTCTGAAGTATTTCACGAGTTATCGCTTGAGAGGAAATGACTGACGAAAAATACTATCTGGCTCACGGACTATAATACTTAAATGTAGGAAAGAAGATGGGCGTTTTTTCTTAGAGCTTGGACCTAGGGGGTAGAGGTACATTAATGAAATTTTAAAGGCCGTTCTAACATACCATAATATGGATTATAATCCATATTTCTTCTTTCTTCATTTCTTCATTCTTCTTTAGAGCTGAACAATTTTGGTATTAAAATGTGGTTTGAAGTGCCAAATGTGGCATGGATACAACTAGGAGTTCGCCCCGAACTGAGACCTTACGACCGCCTATCTCCCCAACCCCCCTACCGATCCGGCTCATCTTCGAACTCAAATTCTACTGACCTAAACAACGCGCATACCAAAATTCATGAAGATCATGGAGAGCTACGATACTCAAGTTATCGTCTAACAAATATACAAAGATACAATCGCCAGGCCCGTCTACACTGGACCTCACTCGCTTCGCTCGTTCGGCCATTAATATATCTGTTCCATTTTGAACGGTCTTCTTGTAGTACATTTTTGATTTTTGACGAAATTTCAAAATCAAATTGTCGCTGGTACTTAATGTAGTTATCTTTTTACTAGTCTGTGCTAGTAACACTGAGACACTTTTGTATCTTCTTACTAGCTCTCCGCACACAGAACACTATTACTCCTAGTCTCCGCAACACTACCACCAGTAATAGTGTAGTGTTCTGTGAATAGTGTTCTGTGGACGAAGCCGCCACCGGTTATTGTTTTGTAGATCATCATCTGAAAAATATTTAAATAATACCTATCGGGCCTAATAGTTTGTGCTAAATTCTGAAAATGGTTGTACGGCAATATAATGAGGAACTAAAATATCTCGAGAAAATCAATCCTTACTGCTGGAAAATTAAGAAGGGATTCCAACCTAACATGAATGTTGAAGGAGTCTTCTACGTAAATAGTACGCTGGAAAAATTGATGTTAGATGAGCTCAGGAACTCTTGTAGACCAGGCATGACCGGAGGGTTCCTCCCTGGGGTCAAACAAATCGCCAATGTTGCTGCACTGCCAGGCATTGTCGGCCGGTCAGTTGGCTTGCCAGATGTTCATTCAGGTTATGGATTTGCTATAGGTAATTAAATTTCACAAGATGGACCAATGTTGTATGTATCGCCATTTTGTATTAAAACCATGTTGTGAGATTGGTATAGCATTTGTCATCCTCCATCACTCCAATTTTCATGCTGCATAGCTTTCGTTCACCATTATTCTTGTATTACAGGAAATATGGCAGCTTTTGATATGGCGAATCCTAAATCAATAGTATCTCCTGGAGGTGTAGGATTTGATATCAACTGTGGTGTTCGTCTGCTTCGGACCAATCTTCATGAGAAGGATGTACAGCCTATTAAGGTACGGGAAGGACTTTACATTTGTAGACGCAAGGGGTAGGGGGTGTCTTTAAACTACAAGCAGTAAAATAAAAATATATTCAAATAATTATGTCAAACATTCGAAATGTCGGTGACCCAAAATGCGTTTCGGGTTACTGTCATTATATTTACGAAAACGTATTATTTGTACCTACATAAAAATAAAATAAGTAAGTAAATTTCACAACATATACTGATGTCCGCCAGTGTAACTTAACACACAAGGATATTTAAAGGCCCTATAGTATGCTCTAGAAAATAAGCAGGTCGTTCTGTAGCACCAGTGTTCTTTAATATAATAAACTACCTAAAGATATATGCCATACCCATTAGTCAACGGAAAGTCGTAAATAATAGGTGGTAGCCCAATAAAGAATAGGGGTGACCAAAATAGGCTGAAGAGTTAACATAAATTGTGTAAAAAGGCATAATATGATAATAATCCATGTTCATAATTGTTGATTGCTCCTGTTCATATTACAGATATCTGTAATATGTATAGCGATTGTAATTTAACACATGATCACAAATACTAACCCCCCATGAGTTTCTTGTGGCTTCTTCTCATTGGAGGGCGCGTTCCGAAGCCACACTAAAATCTTTTGAAATAAGACGTAGCCATGTGATCATTGTAATTAAACAAGCATCCTATGGAAATAAATAATTTTGACCTTGACTTGACTTCACCAAATCCGATCTTACATTTTTTTTTAGGGATGTTATGTAAATTAGTTATCAAAGAATTTTGTAGAAACTAATGCGGCATGATTCATCAATGAAGTAATGATATTATAATATATAATTATTTTTTTAGGAACAACTAGCCCAAAGTCTGTTTGATCACATACCTGTAGGTGTAGGTTCTAAAGGAATAATACCAATGAATGCTCGGGATTTGGAAGAAGCTTTAGAAATGGGCATGGACTGGTCTTTGAGAGAGGGATATGTGTGGGCAGAAGACAAAGAACATTGTGAGGAGTATGGGCGCATGCTCAATGCAGACCCCTCAAAAGTGAGTCTTCGAGCAAAGAAACGAGGCCTTCCCCAATTAGGTACATTGGGGGCAGGGAACCACTATGCAGAAATTCAGGTTGTTGATGAAATTCATGATAAGTATGCAGCAGGTAAGATGGGGCTGGAAAGGGTTGGCCAAGTATGTGTTATGATTCACTCTGGAAGCAGAGGATTTGGTCACCAAGTAGCTACTGATGCATTAGTACAGATGGAAAAGGCAATGAAGAGAGATAACATTGAAACAAATGACAGACAGCTGGCCTGTGCTAGGATCAACTCAGTTGAAGGTCAAGACTACCTAAAAGCCATGGCTGCAGCGGCTAATTTCGCCTGGGTTAACAGAAGTTCAATGACTTTCCTAACTCGTCAGGCATTTGCTAAGCAATTCAAAATGTCCCCTGATGACCTGGATATGCATGTCATTTATGATGTTTCTCACAATGTTGCCAAAACGGAAGAGCATATAGTTGATGGCAAATTGAAAACTTTACTTGTACATAGAAAGGTAAATATAATCAGATCACTTCATTAGGTTTTCTAATATAATAATTATGGTTCACTATATTATTATATATTTTATTTTTTTAGGGATCCACAAGAGCATTTCCCCCACACCATCCCCTTATTCCTGTGGACTACCAACTGACAGGCCAACCTGTGCTCATTGGTGGAACTATGGGAACTTGCAGTTACGTCCTCACTGGCACACATCAGGGTATGACCGAGACATTTGGATCTACTTGTCACGGAGCTGTAAGTGGTTCAAAGTTTAAAAAATAGCCAAGTCACACCAAATCGGTGACTTCCACATCACGCGTTTGGTGTGACTAGGTTTTCACTACAAATTTGAAATGGCTGTTACATTATCACAAAATTATAAATGTTATTACAGGGTCGTGCGCTATCACGTGCCAAATCGAGACGAAATATAGATTACAAAGATGTTTTGACCAAGCTAGAGTCAATGGGAATTTCGATAAGAGTTGCATCACCCAAATTGGTAATGGAAGAAGCTCCGGAATCATACAAAAATGTAACGGACGTTGTAAACACCTGTCATGCAGCTGGCATAAGCAAGAAAACTGTGAAGTTAAGACCTATCGCTGTAATAAAGGGATAGATTGAGGATTTCTAGATAAAACTGTGTTTATTGCAAGACTAATAATTAAGTACCTACCCTTTATACCCCTCGTACATAATTTATCTGTTATATTTAAACTAACATGAATTTTGTCAATAAATGTTTGCAGGAAATATAAATTTTTCTCATTAACTAAAAAAAACCCAGTAATATAAGTAATATTTTAATTCTACTAAAACATTAACAATTTGATTTTCTATAAATAAATAATACTATTATGACCTAGTTTGGAGGTACTTTCTGGTTTGGTGACTAACGTTTTACAGCCTCTGACTATTTTGTAGCTCACTTGTCTTTACAGACTTTTTAATTTATCTGCTATGATTACCAATAAAGCAGTGCCTAGGAAGAACAAACCCGGTGGTAAAACTGCTGTTGTGCGGTCCACCTCATCTAAAAACAAAACATAGTAATACAATTTAATTGTTTGTTTAGCTTTTTCTTTCATGGTGTCAAAAATCTATTTGCAGTAGGTATTGGCAATAAGAGTTATCTACTGTGTTCAAGCAGAGACCTCATCTTCCCGGGAGGTACGCAACTGAAGATATAGCTTGGATGTGGACTTAACTTTTTTGCAGTCAATTAACTGCGAGGTTATTCTCGCCCGTGAGATTCAGTCATATTAGAGATATGTCGAAAAAATGTGAAACATGTATGACATAAATCTCACGTCCGCGAGAATTCAGCTTACCTGGGGTCAAACTGTTCTTTTCTTCGGCTTCATCGGTGACCCACCCCATACATTTACTAAGAGCTTCTTCCCATTTAAGGCGGCGAATTTCTCTTTCTGAAAATATAAAAAAATACTAAATTTTAACGCTACAATCGGGAAAAAAATTACGAGATAATGTTTCCCGTCCTTTTATCCTAGCTAACCCAGCTGGGGCTCTACTTTTAAATCTTTCTCTTCAAGCGATTTTAAAACAGCTCTACTGTTTATACTGGTTTTCTTTCGATGTCGCTAGTTTTACTAAGGTCTGATTTTTAATTCAACAGATAAAAGATATCTATCGAATAAGTTCGAACCCAACCGAATTTAAAAGCCTTCAAATTTTGATCTTCTAATTTTAGATTTTTATCCTTTTTAAATATCATAGTGACGTTTTTTATTCGTTGGTGTTACATTTTATTTGTTAGATATCTCTATCTAGGGATTAGAAAAATCAACCCTAAGTTAATTGCACGACCACAACGAGTGGTATCACTCGCCGCAGGAATCCGACTTCGACTTCGATAGAAAATTAGCAGATATCGAATTATTTAAATCGCCTGAAGAGCAACGACCGATTCAAAAATAAGCTGCTGGAATTAGACTGGGTTATCTGAATCATATTTTGATATCTGCTGCTTTATATTATTTATATCTATACTTTTTATAAACAAAAAGTCTGTCTGGAAGTAAATTAAAAAAAAAATAGTCTAGAGGACTTTGGAAAAGTAGTAGATTTTTTTAAATATAATTTTTAAAATTCATGTCCATCTGTCTGTTCCTTATACAATTAAAAACTACTAATCCGATTGGTTTTCAATATGGGTAGTTCTATTTTAGAGGAAGGTCGTGGTATACTTTGCATCGAAATCCAATTAGTAGAACCCGAGTAATGAACCACAAAGTGCAACCGCTCAAGAACCACTCGGCCGCCCGCGCTCGTGATAACGCGTTCACTTCTGCGGGTGAAACCGCGAGGCGCAGCTGGTACCTACATAAAGTAAGAATGCACTGCCTTTGGTAGACAGAAATTTACCTTCACTAGGTACGGAGGGCAGGAATATGTCTGCAGGAGGGCTGGGAGTGGAGGAGGGCCACACTTGCAGCGCACGTCCCGCCACTATCGCCGCGCCCAGAGCCGTGCTCTCCAACATTAGCGGCCGAACCTGGTGAAAATAGTTGCCACTTTTTATTTGTCGCTTCTTCACGTTAAACTGCCGAATCGGTCGCAGCTTTTCGCTGAGCCTGTGCCTATTCGGGCAGCGCACGACTATCTTCTTTGTTTTGTTTTTGGTATTTAGTTGATTTTGATTGGAATTTGTTTTCTTGCGTAAAATTTTGTTTAGATGAGCCGCTCACTGGCATAACAGTAATGACTTAAAATCCAGGGAGGTATCTCCATCCTCCAGCCACTTACGTCCCGGTTGCTCCCTTGCTGTAATTCGTTCAGCTGATTAGGGTAGCCCAGTTTGTGAGTTGGCGAGTCTTCATCTGCCATTTTTACGTGTTTATTAAACATTGTTACGGCAGGCGCCATAATCACTATAGTTCCCCCAGTAGTGATGCCAATCCACTACCATCACATCACTATAGCCCATTTTGTTTTCACCTGTAGATTTCTGCGCTGTGTATCATGTCGTGCAATATTTATTATTTACTAGTTGCGCCCTGCGGTTTCACTCGCGTAATTCCCGTTCCCGCGGGAATATCGGAATAAAATGTAGCATATGTGTTATCCAACTACTTATATTTCAAGTTTCATCGCAATCGGTTCAGTAGTTTTTGCGTGATTGAGTAACAAACCTCTAAACATCCAAACACACACTTTCACATTTATAATATTAGTAGGATATATTTAATGTGAGCCGTCACGGGGGGATACATACATAAAATCATCATTCATTAGATCAATAAGTAATATTTACTTAGATACATAGTACGTATACGTTACCAACATTTCCTCTTAATAATATTAGTGTAGGTAGTTTGTAGTAACGTACGACTGGTATCCCGAGCACGTCGGCCTGCATCTGCATGAGCGTGGAGTTGTGCGCCATGCCGCCGTCGGCCAGCAGGCGCTGCAGCGGCGCGCCGGCGGCGGCCAGCGCGGCCGCGACGCCGCGCGTCTGTTGGCACACCGCCTCCAGCGCCGCGCGCGCGAGGTGCGCGCGCCGCGTCCAGCCGCACAGGCCCCACACCACGCTGGAACACCACGCACAGGCTGCGGCTGCCTTAGCGGCTAGAGGCTAGCTAGTCACGTAACTAAAACGAACGGTCTAGAAAGTTCACAGCCGGGCGCACTGAGCGCTGTTTTTAAAAGGACGATTAAGGGAAGGACTAATAGAGTGACTCGGTTTCAATTACAGTAGCAGTAATTTCTTGTATGGTTTTCGCGATTTTGCATAATAAGACACTTTATTTACCGGGTTTAATCGCGATTCATTCATGATTTTTCAACGACCGAGCTTACGCCAACTTTACAGTTGTTGGCTTTGTCAACCTTGAAAAAGACAACTGTAAAGTTGGCGAAAGCTCTGTCGTTTAAAAATCATGAATAAACCCGGTAAATGAAGTGTTTAGTAGCCGTTTATGTGGAACATAAAACACTAATAATTTTTGTTTTCACTTAAGTACCAATTTTATTAGTAATATTTGTTTTCAAAATTACGATATAATAGCTATGTAGTTAGTTACCCTCTAGCATCCTTCCTCCAATGTGGAGTATAGAGTCCATTGAACGCGGGAACGAAGCAGATGTTGCCTTCGTCCCCGCCGGGAACATCCGCCGCCAATGACTCCGTCTCTTGCGCATCGTTTATAATCTCAAGCCCGTCTTGCAGCCACTGTAATGTGTCCCCTAAATAAAATTTATTCCACTTCAATTCATCGCAAAATTCCCAGATTAAACAAACCAAAGTTTTTTTGGAAAATGGCAATTTCAAGCCACACGAATTTAAATTCGAAAATCTTCGAATACATGCACACATCGAAAGAAAATGTCGATATGTACACGAATTTCGTGTCAATGTGTGTAAATGATATCAAAATGGAAATTTCCGAAATAGTTTGTCTTTAGCGTCTTTTAATCAATTTTCTTCAAAAATAAGGTTTTTATAGCGGACAATTTTATTTGAATTCACCTGCAATAGCAACAGATCCTTCTAAAGCATAAACGGGAGCAGCATCAGGGCCTAACTTGTATGCAACTGTTGTCAAAAGGCCATTTTCTGAATGAACTATTGAATCACCTAAAACATAGGTAAACAACATCATCATAGAGATATATATATTAAGTACATAAGATTGATAATCATTTATTCCGCAACACAAAAGCACACTAGTTGGTACAAACAGAGAAAACAAATATAAATAAGTTCTCTTCGAGGCCATTCTACTCCCGTGGCTTTGCAGTTAAGGGCAGTACGTAGAAAGAGAGGTTCTGAAATCCAGGAATGTGCTGGGTTTTGCCCAGCACTTCTCTGGCAGAATGAGAACGTGTATATCAGCGCAGAGGGGCATTAACTATTTGGTAAACTGTGATACTTCTACCGCTAGAAACGCTGTATTTACTGCCTAACCAAGTTCAAACGTAACGTGAGTGTGGTGTCTTGTGCTGCACATTGCCACACACCGCACGCCACCTGTTTTTGTATGCGTCAGCCCAGCAGGAAAGTTACTCCCAAAATGTTTTGAATGTAATCAGTAATTAGAGCGTAATAGTGAACGAAAACAGGACATGGAAGTATTCCTTACGCTTTATAATGACACCACGTAAAATAGGCCGCGATGATTAATTAAAAAAGTGTGCCGAGACACGAATCCGTCAGTTCGGTTGCACTTGCGCTGAGATTCTTTCTAAAATGACATTTTATTGATGTGCCGATTTGAAGTGCCTCTCCTGGCCGTCCGTATGACTAAATTAGTGTGTTCCGTCGTTCTTATCGATAATCCTATAGATCGACATGGCCATTGTACACTCTCGAACGAGTGTTCTCGTATATCCGCTATCAATTATATTATGTATACACACGCGTAACTAAAATAAATAAAAAAAAGTGGCGTAAAAGGAGTGATGCATAGCGACGTTGTATTTTAATATCCAGGCATAAAGGAAAACATCTCAGCTTAATGATTGATTATATATCTTATATTATATATTGAAGAACGTGCATATACCTACGCATTTTTTAATTAAAAGATATAACTTATAATATCTAACTTTGACGTCATAATTTAGAGAAACTATGCTCACCAGAATTTGTGGGTATATATCACGAATTAGTGCGCATTTCAAAAATATATTCTGAAAGTTTCAGCTTTAAATATCTCGTAATAAACTAAATCTAGACAAAAAACGTGTAATATTTTACTTGTTAACCAACCAAATTAGAATAGTCACAAGAAAGCGGAGTTTTCATTTAATTGCGCTCTAATTAGTGATTACATTCAAAACATTTTAGGAGTAACTTTCCTGCTGGGCTGAAGCACACCCCGTTTTTGACCTGGCTTTAAAAGCACAAAATAAAAAACCAATCTTTCCTCTACATAAAAATAAATTTTGGCTATAAAAATATTAGGAAAACATTAAAATTAAAAAATGTAACAAAGTTTCAACATACCGGTATTATATAAAAGGAAGCACCCAGTTCCAAATGTACACTTAACTTGACCAAATCTCATACAACCTTGCCCGACTAGAGCTGCCTGTTGATCTCCTAAACACTAAAACATAATAAGATAGACAGTTAGACAGCCCTAAGAAAAGAGTCGAGATAAAATAAATATTTAATTAAGGCAGGTCACATCTACGTGTGGCTCCCCTTTTATGAATACTGAAACAGATGCTATACCAGTCACGTGACATAGGCATATTTACGTGCAGCATATACAAGATGTAACAGGCAAGTCCTTTTAATCCGAAAGGGGGTTGTTCTAGACGTCTAGGCGAACACCTTTTGTTCTACGACTTTTGAAAATTTGAACTTTTTTTTGAAAATTTTGAGATTATGTTTCACTGAAAAAACAGCTGTTTTTGAAAATAAAGGTAATTGAAGGTTTGATTGTAGTAGACCAAGCTAAATGAAAGGACAACATAAGGTGAATGACCTCGAACTGTAAGAAACAGCTGATCTTCAAGTAAACTTTACACTTAAAATTTTCGAAAAGTACTTCGAATTTCCAAAAGTCATAGAACAAAGGCTGTTCGCCTAGACGTCTAGACCAACCCCTTTTCGGCTTAAAAGGGCTTACCCGTTACATCTTGTATGTGTAATGCACCACTCTTGACGGTGCGGTGGTATAGGGTATACGCGCGTTCAAATGTATGTCATGCCAACAGTTTGGTGTGACTTTGCTTTAACTGTATGTTATTAAAATAAACTTACACCAGCTATTGGCACTCCGAAAAGTGATCCTGATGCAATATAACCATATATTTCAGCAGAACTTTTGATCTCTGGCAGAATTTCTTTGGGTATGTCAAAAAATCGTAACAGTCCTTTATCCCACTGTAGACTTCTTAGTGACATGAGCTGGGTTCGTGAAGCATTTGAAACGTCTGTGACGTGAACACCACCACGATTACCACCAGTCAGATTCTGAAATATTAGACTTATGAAAAATAGGTTAATATGGTCTAACATCGCGACAATTTATATAAACTGGTTCAATTCCTGGCTAGCGTAATGACTTTATTCAAAGGCAAAAATACCATTATTGTTGTAATCTGGAACATAACAGTTCCATCATGCAGTTTTTCCACCTGGAAATTAGCCTTGAAGGTGTAATATTTGAAAAATCGCTATGTATGTCAAGTTATGCTCTCAAATAATCTGCAAAACCAATTAGACAGATGTAACAATAAGAGTACATCAAGGACTACTAACCCATATAAGCCAAGAGTCCACAGTTCCCACCAAACACTCTCCAGCAGCGACCGCCTGCCCAACGGTCGTCACATTCTGTATTAACCATTTTAGTTTTACTGATGAGAAGTATGTAGACAAAGGAAGACCACTTGTTTGAGTTACAGCATTTATACAGAGTGCACCCTTTGACTTAGATAACTCATCAACTATTTTGGAAGTCCTTATATCTAACCAAACTGGAATAGGAATACGATATTGTTATACCTACAAGACATTTTTCCCATGTTTTTTTAAAAGGTGAAATGTTTTTATTTTTATTTTTAAAATTGTTTTACTATTCCCGGTCCTCTGGAAATATCAGGAGAGGTGTAAAAGTAAAGAAGCATATTGTTCTCCTCAATAATATAACTTTCGATTGGTGAAAGATTTTTTAAATGGGTCCAGTAGTTTCAGAGTCTATTTGTTACTAACAAATCTTTCCTCTTTGCAATATATAGATCGATGAGCGTTTGCGCACTATCTTACTTTATGGTAAATGAGGATCTAACTAAGATATAGCTAGCTCATCTGCAAATGAATTTCTTTAGGACAAGATAGTAGATATTATTGTCATCTGTAATTGTGTTAAATGCGTCTTTCCATTTTTATTTTTAAAGCATACCTAGACATCTTCTCATTGAGATGGGCAAATTAAGGCCTTACCTAATTAGCAAACCAGCTCAACTCGCACATTAATTATATTATCATAGATGTGACATGTTTTATGCCTTGGATGCACACATCGTGATACCATTCGGGCGATAAACTTCGTCTTCGGTCTACGGCGAAGGTGGCGAAGCTTTGCGGCCACATATTACGTATTAAATGCGCGATGTAAAGTTTATCGCGATGTACAAATCTGACATGCCGTACAAAGCTATCATCCAAAATTAAAATGTCGAAGAGTTCTATCACTTATGCTAAGAAAGTAGTGATCTAGGGTCAATAGTTTCCGAGATATTGACGTTCAGCTGTCATCCAAAGTGAAGATATCGAAGAGTTCTATCAACTCGAAACTAGTTAGTTGACAGTCTGTCATGTTTTGTGCCAATCAAAGTTTTCTTTTTACAAAAAATTTTTAAGTCCTAGTTTAAGTCATATTCGGAAGTTGTCCTTTTCGGAAGATGTCGTTTTAGGAAGTTGTCGTTTTCAACCTGTGGGGCGAAGTGCGCGAATACTTCGCCGAAGTGCCGAAGTATTCGCGAATACTTGGCTACATACATCGCGATAACCCGAATATTTGCGTTATCGTAATGAGTGCGGCTGACCCATTAGTTAAGTTTTTCTAACAATCTACTTTATCACAGCTATCAAACTGTAGTTTTGATTTAATACAAGTATGAAACACAACATTTACCAAGTTGTACTCGCGTTTTATTTAAGTATTAATGGTATTGTTACAATGTACCGTTGTTTCAGTAACTTAATATTTATCTTTTTCAAGGTTGACCGAGATGTACCTAATTCGTCTATTTTATTATTCTAAAAAGTTACTTTAAACTTCTGCCTCATTATTATTTGTATCAAAACGTTCGCGCGTTCCTGTGTCGTGGACTTTGGAATTGTTTTAAATGTACTACTATTATTGTTTTTTTTTTCGTGTTTTATGTTTTAGTTTGTTGCTATAACTTGAGTATTTGTATTAAATGCTTAACAATATTCTCTTAATAAAAACTTTACCTGGACTAAAAGTATGGCGCACAATATTCAGTGTCAAGTTAACAATCAGTTAATAAAATTGTTGTCATACGTTTAGTGCCTAGTTTAGAGGTGAGAACCTGGTGATCTATAGTACAGGCTCTAATGCCTAATTTAGACACCAGACTCTGAGACTGAAATCTATATAGTTTTAGCCCAGTCAGTCAAGAGCTGTGTTGGTCTAGTGGTAGATACTCCGACTTTCATTCCGAAGGTCGTGGTTACAACCCCGGCCGCTACTAGCTACTTAAGTAATTAATTAAGTAGCTTTCAAATTTTAAGTGTGGTAGAAATGAGAAATATCGCTACTTAGGTTCATATTTTCTGAGACTATGCTAAGCAAGTTGCAAAGATTGCGTAATAAATACCAAAATTGTCTTAAGTCAAATTATTTGTTTAGCTTAAGCTTAGGTAAGTCTGAGCTAAGACAAAGTACAGACTATAGATTTCAGCCTAAGTCTATCTATATACCTACTGAGTTTTGTGGTAATAAGTTCAATGATTTTCATGTAATTTAGCAAAGTTAAAGTATTTTAACTGTGTGTTTCTGCATTTAGAGCTACAGTTGGGCCTTTGTGTGTGATTTTAAGCTGTGGGTTTCCTCACAATGTTTTCTTTAACCGTAAGAGCAAATATTAATAGCGCACTTAATTTTTTCTTAAACAAAAAGACATTGGCACGTGCGTGGCCCAGATTCGAAACCACAACCTTCAGAATGAAAGTTGGGGGTATCTACCACTAGCTAGACCAACAAACACACTTTTAAAACTCACACGATTTCTGTTCATTTTTTTTTTTACATTAGGAGTTCGGATCTCCATCGTGTTTGTGCACTTTTTTATAAATTTATAATTACAGAACAAACAGGTTACACTGGCCACGGTCAGCGGCGAGCTTCGTGTCCCGTCGACTGGGTAGTTAGTTTTTCAACTACCCTCAATTTCACAACATGTTATTAGGACCACAGCACACTTTACTCACACCTAATCTTATCAGTCACTCCTTTGAGGTAAGTTAAGTATGCTGGTTGCCTATCTACAGCTATGTACAAACGCGATCGAGACCCCAAGTTCTAATATAAAAAAAGTAATGAGAAACAAACATACCTACTCACAAGCTTTCAGCTTTATAATGTTAGAAGGATTGGGTTTTGTTACTATTTACCTACCGATGGCACTATACAGTGGCTGTCCAGTAACTGAGTTCCATACAATAGTAGTTTCTCTTTGGTTTGTAATACCTATACCAACAACATCTTCAGGGTTTATATCCAATTTCTTCAAGTTGTCAACAGTCACCTGGAAAATGTATTAGATAAGTCTTGTTTGAGTCTTGGCGGGAACTCCTTGAGGAGATGTGGTGCTAAATTTTCATTTTTGTGAAACCTAGTCCATATGCGTGCAAATTGTTTAATTTCGGGGGCATTTAATCAATTTAGTTTCGTGAAGGTGTACAAGTGGAATGAAAGTGAAAATCGGTGCAAAACATTGACTTAGTGTTGTCTCCAAGGCTCCGTGAAGATTGTTTGTAAATGGCCGCCGCGTTTACAAATGATTCCCTAGACTTGACTTTAACTATGACGACTTGACTGTTTCGATGCAAATAACTTGCATAATAAATTTGAATACATGACACTGGCTAATTTCCTAATGGCCATAATCGGTTCACAACCGATAAGAAATAATAATAAGTCTTGTTTTTTTTTTGTAAAATAAAAATATTTTTTATTATTATTATTTGATTTTTCTATGTGGTATTTTAGTCAAATTAAAGAGGTAGTTTTAGGAAAATACCTACTTACTTACCTCAATACATTCAAGCACTGCATTCAGAATTTCCATGGCATCCTGTTCAACCCATCCTTCTTGAGGACTAAACCTTCTCAGAGTTATTTGATGATAAGTAAGAACTTCTGATGTGTTTGCAGCAAATACCTATACAATAATTAAAGCAAGTTTGGTAGTAAATAATTAGATTTAGTAGTCTAAATTAACGGAAGTAGTAGATCTTACAAGAAACTTAACATTGGATGTTCCTTCGTCAATGGCCCCTATTAGTGGTCCAAATTTGCCGTATTCACGCATATTGCTGATGGCTGTATGTGCACATTATATTATTATTTTCCCAAGGAACACCAAACTATACGTTTGATAATAATTGAACTTGAAAATGAAATTATAAAACAACAATATAATCTTGCGACCGCGAGCGATACTTTCAGAGGGGTTGGATACTTTTTTATTTTTATTTGACCTTTTTTTTTGATGTGCAGGACATTATCTTTGACACCGTGCAGCACAGTTTTCAACCGGTTCTAGCATTCCCCGACAGAATTATTTTACCGCGTGGTGCGGCCTATGGATTTTTAATAGCTTAATTTACACATCTGAGTGAAACTAGAATCAAAGTAGGTAGTGAATTCAATAATTGTAAAAATAAAGACATTTCTCTACGCTTAGATCGACTGCTCAGTAGTCACTGTCAATAATTTTGTCAGTCAGTGTCAAAATGAGTTATTTTTATTCTTCTTTAAAATGGCTTTTCCTTTCGGATATTTACCAATGTCAAGTATTAACAATATTTGCAAGTTATTTGCATTGAACGAAACAGTCAAGTCATCATAGTTAAAGTCAAGTCAAGTCAAGTCAAATCATTGTAAAAAGGGGGTTTTTTACAATGTTTGTTCACGGAGCTTTGGAGACGACACGAAGCTAAAGTTCATGTTTTGCACCGATTTTCACTTTCATTGTACATATGTACGCCTTCACGAAACTAAACTGATTAATATGCCCCAAAAATTAAACAATTGCACTCATTTGAACTATGTTTCACAAAAATGAAAATTAAGCACCACATCTTCTCAACGCGTTCCCGCCAAAAATCTCTATTTGTGGATTGCCTTGTTTCACGAATACTTTAGAACGTATCTTTCTTCTTACTAGTCTGTGGTGCTGGGTGGGTACTGGGTTGGTGGTGATATTTTTTAGTTGTGATAATAATTTTAGGTTAAAATTTTAAGAGAACGTAGCCAAAAATTCAAATAAGCGATCTGAATTGACTCAAACAAAATGCCTGACCTAAAACTCGTTTTAACACATAAAAATAAGGTTGTTAACACCGTAAATAAAGAAACTGGAGAAAACTTTGTGAAAACTTTAGAAAATTTTCAAGTTTTGGCAAATAACATCATAACAAACATGATTCAAGATCTTGGAGAATCTGGTAAGACTTTTATGAATTAATTGCTTGATCTAATTTAAAAACTTCTCATGAAGTTGATATGGACCAACTTTCAGACTTTCATTTGATTAAAAAAATCTTAATTACTTACTACAATACATTGGATTCCTTTACTGGGTTAACATGCTATGCTTATTATTATTTTTTGTTAAGCATGCTCTAAATGTTCTAAAATAATAACAAAATAAAAAAAAAGAACAATAATAAAAATAAAACATACAAAACGATTGTACATATCATTTTGCGACTTTTTTTTCCGGCGAGAGTGTTTTTTGATCCCAGAGAGAGAAGCGAAGGATTGGCTGGACTTTACTTTAGGGGACGCGAAGTTTCGTCTTGAAACTTTTTTTGGGGGAAGGCCTAGGTCTAAATAGACTTCCTGTAAAATTTCAGAGCGCGGAAATTTATAGTATCGGAAAAATCTGAAAAAAGCACGCAATTCTAACCTAAAAATCTTTGCCGATGCTTGCGTTTCGTTCCTCGTATTTTTATTTCTACTCCCATAATTTAGGCGGAAGTATATTTATATCAATTTGGACATGGTACATTGATATTTAATTACTGAAAATTGTACTTTGCAAAATAATTACTAAAATATATTTTTTCGAAAGGTTTTTTGGTATGCCCATAATTAATATTTTATGTAAACTGACTTTTGCATTATTTTGTTGAATGAAACGCATATCGGGTCGCCGCCGCGCTGTTTTGAATTTTTGACACTACATTAAATACGCCTAATATAACTAACAATTTTTAAAAGAGTGATTAAAGAAACCAACTACACGGAGCACAACAACTATATAGGTTAGGTTCAAGTTAGCTCCTGATCCGAAGCTGCCCACCCCTATTTCACGTGTTCTTGTCTTTCGCACCCCTAGAGTGTTTTTATAACCCGCGAAGGCGCAAAGGGAAGGGCAGCCCTTGCCCGCTGTGATGAAACGCAGCACCAGGCACGAGCCGTAGGGGCTGAGACTGGAGACCGCGCAGCGGGTGGGGTGTGGGGAGGATGGAGTCCCCTCCCCTCCCGCTCCCCCCTCCCCCTCCGCGTCCCCTAAAGTAAAGTCCTTCCCTACAATTTTTTAAATTCTATTCCTAATCTGTTCCTAGTCTATTTTGATTTAATTTCTTGTTTATTCCTATTCTTTTCTTAGTCTATTCGTAGTCTATTTCTATTGTACCCTACGATTGGAATTTTTTGGTGATTGAAACTTTTTAAAAATATTCACATTCTAAATTCCAATCACCCAATCGGTAGCTGGAAAAATAAAATCTTTGTTAACTCACCGGCAAAATCCTGCTCTAGTAAAGGGCTAGTTCCTACCAGGTATACAGGGATTGGATTAGCTCTTTTCGAATACATAGATCTGATGAAAAAATAATTAATTATCAAAATTTACTACCTCTTTATTCACAGCAAAAGAAGAAGTGAACATGAAAGAAGATGACGGAAGCCAGTCTGATGAAGAAGATTTTGTCTGGAGTACTGCTAAGAAAAGAAAGAAATAAAATGTAATACTTACTTAGTGTTGTATGTAAGTTACTTATAATTCTAATAATATTAAATTGGGTATGGTTAGTATGAGTAAAATGGCTTACACACAGCCCTAAAATCAGTGGCGATATCGAGAAAGTTGTGAGGAGCCCATAAATTGCCCTTTTTAATTTTGTTTAACCTAACTCTAAAATCGCTTCGAGCATGCTTAAGATTTAGGGACAATTATCCCCACCATCACTGTCCTGATACCACCACTGATTCTAGGGCAGTGTGTAGACCGTATAAGATCGGATCGATTTGGGTCGTATTCATAAGGTTTTACGAAGAAGTTCTCATTATTAAACTTCCTTTGTTTGAAAACAATGAAACGTAATTCAATTCTATAATTTAAATTATTTTCTATGCTCTCTAATTTTTGCTCTATGTGACTTCAAACTTTCTAAAAAACCATTTTTAGCAAAATGAAAAAAATCACCTAACATTGAACATCAATGTAAAACCACCTCAATAATATATTTAAATAAAATATACGTCAATAATTTTCTTTTCCAATCTTACCCAATGAAAACTTCAAATAATTGCAAGATCTGTTTAGCGGAGCATGGAGCTTGTATGCCATGTTGCAGCCACTGCCGTGTGTCACACGACGACGCGGGGTGAATTGCTCTTGTGAATACTGTGCTAACAGTAAAAATATCACATATTTTGGCAGTCATTTGCGTCATATGGTCTAACCCCGCATCCAATGTTACTCGTATTAACCATATTTGTTTTAATTTAGTGTAGTGATTTAGTAGTACAGTATAGTGGCTAGTTGTAATTAATTTAGTTGTAGACTAATAAACTATTTCTCTAAGGGTGAGACAGAGGTGTATTTATTTATTTTTATTTAATAGGAAAACATACAGTTATACATGAAAGCAACAACTAAAAAGGATTACTAAAAAAAAACTTTTCACACATACATATACCTAAATAATACAATTTTAGATAGATGCCGGACCAAACCATTGGATTGAGTTTGACAAGCCGCAGGTACTTTCGACACAACGATATTACACACCCCGTATGGTACGTGAAGCCATTGAAATTACTAAGTATAGCAATTTCAACAGGGAAGATGGGTTTCAATTGTCGAAAGCCTGGAATCTGGTAGTTAAATTATGCAAACCCACGAAGGACACTACAAAAAGTTTGCGAACAGATACCGTGAGTGTGGTCTGTCGAATGCAGTACCAAGTAAATAATGAAGTTAGTGACAATAGTAGGGGACAGATAACCAGACGTTCAACTAGTGTCAGGAAGCAGGTAGTCCGATATGGACGCCTCTAACTGTTATCACCTACCCGCATTCTCCAGTCTCGTGAACAAGCTGGTTGAAATTACTAGCGAAATATCGAGCTCCGCGAATAAATTATTAAACATAGTAAACACCCCGTTAATAAGTAGTTTTAGTACTAAATAATACATACTTGAAGAAGAATAGAAGTATAGAAAGAAATCATAGTGTTTATATGAATGTGTATGAAAAATGTGAAGTTATCATGTACAAAGATTCATGTCATGTCACATGGGTGTTAGTTTGAGGGTATATTGTGACTTGTTGTATACTGTATATACAGCTAACAATCTCTATTGTATAGGAATAGATTATGGGCATTTCTGTGGTGGGCATCTATTCATTATCAAGACACTGACATTACTGATAATACCTACTGCATAATCCAATTAAGCCTAGTATCTACATACAGTTGCATGTTAAATTTTGGTATCAATCAATTGATTGACCATGTATAGCTGTTGTGCATAGCCACAGCCTTCTCATGGGCTGTTTAAAACGACAAAGGAACCTCAAAGGACAAAGGACGACCTCTGTGGCGCGTCGGGCGAACGCTTGGCTGCAATGCAGAAGGTTGCGGGTTCGATTCCCGCTGGGTGCAAATATTTATGCTTAAAAATAAATATTTGTATTTGGTCTGGGCGTATTTCTATGTATAATAAATAGGGCGGGTCACTCTTGTATGGAATTTTTTTCATTATCGATTTTTTATTTGTAATAGCGCTTAAAATATGCTATGTACTCATAAATGGCATTTTATGAAGTTTCATACCATTTGGACATTATCTTCTGCCTCCGGATCCACTTTGAATATTCGAAAAAATCTTAAAATCGACGTTTCTTATAACTTAAGTTACATTTTTTTAAGTAAGTTAAAATAAATACTACACGTATTGAAATCACCCTTACTAGACTCTTTTTTATAAAAAATAACAGTTTTGGCGTAAATAAACTAATAGAAATATCATTCATAGGGCCTTCATTCCAGTTGAAAATCCTTTTTGCGTTCAAAATTTTGGTACAAGTTTTTGCGATTCTATTCTGCTTTAATGAAATTCAGTATGGCTGATTTTATAGTCACAGATGCTGCAGTCGAGTAGTAATTTTACTGGCTTTTCAGCTTAAGAAGTGTGACAAGGTAAACCTAAGAAATATACTCGATTTTCGATACTTTGAGCTACATAACATTCAAGATTTTGGTAAAATCTTTTTTAAAACTACAGGTTTATTAATTTAGAATTACCAATAACGATATGTTCCTAGTAAAATAAGTAATTGATTTTAATAGCTGGTGCCCTAATAAGCTTCAAATACGTGTTTGAATAGAACAAGTTTGTTAATTAATGTATTTTAAAAACGTTTAAGTATCTAAAAAGTTTTTCATGGTTTGACAGCTTTGTAGTAGGATTTTTCAACATTTGTGATGCCTATCACAAATGTTCATTATAAAAATGGGATAAATATTGGCATAAGATTTGGAATTAAGTGAATTTTAAAGATTATTTCCCATTTCCTTCATATTCACAAGTAGGGCAGGGTTTTATGCAAACCGTGAAGAGCGTACACTTTTGCAACGTACGTATTTGAAATTATTAGACTATCTGAAAGATCTAGTATTGAGAGTAAAAGCCCATAGATTTGATCAACTCACGTAAGCCAATAGAAATCAAATATTTTGCCATTTAAGGTACCAAGTATCAAATAATACCAAATAAAGCTTCGCCTAAATCACGAAAACGTTCTAATTGTTGTTTTACTATTTTTATTGAGATATTAAGTGACAAATTTTAAACATTGGTTTCAATCTACCATCAGAGTAAGTCTTGTTACAAATTTGTAGAGTTTAACAACAATTTTTACAAAAAACAATATCAGTTGCTTCTGCAAAAGTTAGTTCCTTTTGGGTAATTTTTATTTTGTAACATAAGCCTCATGAACTTGTTTTTTTTTTATTATAGAACATAAACTATTAGTGAATTTTAATTAAATCATTTATATTACAAAATACGGAACATTCCCAAACACTACGAGTAAAATCAATGACAATGAATTACAATTATTTAACTTCTGTTCTGTTTAGCCAGAGAACAAAAATGTTAACGTTTTTAGTATGAGTTCAAAACTTATTTACACCTCCTAATACTAATATTATTGTAAATTTTGAAGTTTTTTGATAAGTATTATAAATATTAGCTGAACTTAAAAGCTTTATTTGGTCTCAGAGGACATTTCACGTGCCCTAATACCCATTTAATAAGTATACAAATTTTCTCAAATAAACAAAACTTTGAGGTCAATCCGGAGGCAGATGCACTTGAGCTATTGCAATAATATTTTGCATACGTGATATTAGCCCATAGTAGACAAATAATTTCGCTATTAGAAAACAAAAATCGAAAAAAAGTTTTTTTGACCCGGCCTAATGTATAATATGTATGTATTTACAAAAGAGAAATAAATATAAGTAGTATATCCGTTGTCTAGTCACCGTAACACAAGCTTAGCGGCTTACCACGGGGCTAGATGGCGCGGTGTGTTCGTCTCAGGATTTATTTATTATTTATTTATTTAGGAAGGAGAAGATAAACCTATAAGGATTCTATTAATAAAACAAAGTGTATGCTAAAGCATATTTATTTTTAATTAAATTATTATATAACTATAACTATTACAGAATTACTTATTGTAGTATTCATTCATATTTATTTATGGACATTGTTGTGGGCAGAGCCTGGATTCAGTTTCATTTAGATTTGCCCATAACATAAAAAGGTACAAAGATCAACAAACCACTAAAATTTATTAGATTCTAGTGATAGACACACAAGTTATGTTATTGTAAACATGCAGGTTTTCCCTAAACATAGGACTCATTATAATCACTTCTTTGCAAAAAATCTCAAAATAAATAAGTATTTAAATTACTTTGGTTATTTGTTACTAATTCAATTAATTATATTAATTTAAATAAATTTTGGTCACAACCTAATGTTTTAGTGTTCGTTTTTCTTCTAGGTACCTACTTTTACATGAGGCTAACATATAAATTTGCCTCTGTTAAATTACCTTCACAAACAAACAAACTTTAAGGAAACTACTTAAAATATATCTATGTACGTTACATAAGTTGGGAATGTTTTAATCACAAGCTGTTGGTTTTTTTTTCGTTGCAAAAAATTATGGTACCTATTTTTACACACTCATTTCTTAAGCAGGTAGTTAAAAATAATACTGACTAATCTCAATTAGAAAGATAGAATTAAAATCATACAGAAAAATAAAACATTATAATACCTAACACTCTAAAATAAGTACAATCTAATAATGTCTGTATTACATGAAGTCCACCTAATTACAAGATGTAACAGGTAAGCCCTTTTAATCCGAAAGGGGGTTGTTCTAGACGTTTAGGCGAACAACTTTTGTTCTACGACTTTTGAAAAATCGAAGTACTTTTCGAAAAATTTAGGTGTAAAGTTTACTTGAAAATCAGCTGTTTCTTAGAGTTCGAGGTCATTGACCTTATGTTGTTCTTTCCTTTAGTTTGGTCTACTACAATCAAACCTTCAATTACCTTTATTTTCAAAAACAGCTGTTTTTCCAGTGAATCATAATCTCAAAATTTTAAAAAAAAAGTTCGGTTTTTTTAAAAGTCGTAGAACAAAAGGTGTTCGCCTAGACGTCTAGAACAACCCCCTTTCGGATTAAAAGGGCTTACCTGTTACATCTTGTATACATATCTACTCAATAGTGCATTTGATGCATGTCTACCCAAAAGAGTAGATATATTATGTAGCGCAAAATTCACAGGAAAAATTGTACTTAAAAATGTTACTTTATTTTAACGTGTGTATATCTGATCCATAACGCGTTTACACGGCTTACGTCATTACACATACAGCGATACCTGAAATAATTTAGCATAGGCATAGAGGTATAACTAAATAGAGAAAAAAAAAATATATAAAGGTCCCCAATTTCTAAATTGATTAAATAAAAAGATATAAAAATAGGTACATACTTATATTGAAATCAAAAGCTCCTCGGTATGGCCGGTCTACAACACACACACTAGCGACTTGTTAGGTACATACTACCTATCACGTCTCATCTCAAGCAATTCATCAGTGAAGAACTAACAAACATGCCAACTCACAAACTTTCCATTATTAATGTTATTATATAGGTACCTATTAAGTAGAATGTGATTATTTTGTCTTTGTTCCTAATATAATTGCATTTTGAGTGTTTTCATTTAACACTTTATCTTATACAAAATAACTTAATAAATCATTTAATTTACCCTAAGATCTTTGAACAAACATGTTGAACAGGCATGTCGCCAAATATGTAATCAATAACAGTTGTATTCGAGTGTGAAAAACGGTGTTGCACGACATTCGTATTTAGGTCGAGTGAGGTCTGTCTCATTCCAAATAAATGATAATATTGGATGGAAGACAGTAAGTATTATTATCATTTTGAATTGTTTATTCGTCATATCACAACACAGCTACCTACTGTAATTACTACATACGTAAACCTACATAAAGTAGTGAGTTGATAAGTCACATGGTTTCTAAAATTTACTCCATAGTAGTAGTTTTGTCGTCAGACTGTTCGGAATCAGAGCAGCAAATGTCACAACCTTTAATACCGCATTCACATAGAGAAGTAGGACGTATGGAATTCCGCAATTTCTAAAAAGAAAAAACAATTTATTTAATGGCTTCATATGCAATAGTGTAGGTGTATCACTGTATGTACATGTACAGACATAGTAAATGTATTTATCAATGTTCCTAATTAATAATTATCATTAAATTAATATCGCGTGACTGGAGCATTATGATTAAAAAGATCCTAATCTTGATGCATTGTATTTATTTTAGTTAATAATGAATTAAAAGGAAAAGTGAAAGATTCTTTTAAAAATAAAATCATTGTTGATTAACATACCTCTTTCAAATTATTTCCTGGGGACCGTATAACTACAGCTATCGCATAGACTGGTATACAGAGTAAAGATAGCGAAGCAATAGTCCACCCCATCACCTGCGCCCATACAGGGTAATCGTAGTTTCTGTACGTGGGAGGCGTGTAGTCAACGAGTGACACCACCCACAGGGCCAGCAACAGCGCCGGCGCTGCTATCAGCCAGCAGAACCTAAAGTATAAAGACGGGTACCGACCTGTAATTATGTAATACAAACATACATTTATATTAATCATACTAGAATAGACACACCTAAGGAACAGACGAAATATTAACACGGTAATAAACGTACACCAATAAAACCAAAAAGATAAAACAGAATAGGGCGCGTTAATTGTAATAATAACAAAAGAACAGTCACATGGCAAATTCGATAACATCGCTCACTCAGTTCTAAGCAAAACGGATGTGTTAAAACGTATTCATAGTAGAAATATCACTGTTTAGTATGTATGTGTATCTGTACAGTCAGAGATTTGGTTACCAGTTTTGTATAATATAGGTACTTATTTACTTCTAAAAATTATGCTTACCTGTCATTTGTTTGATGTTCCTTGATAGTCTGCCGACACCATAGAACCAAGCTATGGCGACTACTTCAAAGAACGCAAGATACGTAATACTAAGAGAAGCAGCGTAGTAGTCCATTAACTGGAAAACGTATATACCGCTTTGTATGATATGTGGTAAACCGAAAACTAATGAAACTGCGCATACGCATAGCACTAAAAGTTCGTGGTATACAAGTCGTCTCCGAATCATATCGGGAAATCCATCTTGGATGGATGTCACTACCACTTCAACTATCGCAAACTGAAAAAAAAAGAAAACAAAAACCTTAGTTCAATAGAGAATTCAATATAATACCAAGACATAAGTAATCTTAATCCGCATCTACCTGACTGTTAAGTCCTAGGCACAGAAACATGAAGAAGAATAATACTGCCCAAAGTTGTGAGGCGGGCATTTTTGCTATTGCTTGTGGATAAACTACGAATAATAGTCCAGGACCTGAAATTAATACATTGACTTAAACTTATTGATAATAAAATAATTATTATAATTTTTGGGAAGTGGCTCAGTAAATATCCTTAGAATTAAGAAGTTTGTATCGATTATAAATTCATCGACAATTACTTACTATCAGCAATGACGTTCTTCACTGAAGTATTTTGCTCAAAAGCAATATTTCCAATCGTAGCAAATGTGAATATTCCAACGATCAAACTGGTGATCGCATTTATTAGAGACACTGCTAGAGTATCATGTAAGAAATTGTTGTCAAATCGATTGTATGATGCGAACATTATCATGGAGCCAAATGCAATACCGATTGAGTTAAAGATCTGAGACGCAGCATTGACCCAAACTTTCGATTGCTTCAACAGTTCCCAATCAGGTTTAAAAAAAAATCTCAGGCCTTTGTCGGCTCCTTCGAGTGTCAGAGATCGACCGAGAAAAACTATTATTAGTAGAAAAGGCAGTGTTGTTGTGATGTATCGGACTTTTGCAGAAGATTTTATGCTCTTCCATAATGCAAAGTACACCAGCACCCAAGCACAGACCAAGCAAGCCGCCAGTTCCCATCGCAAACCACCAGGGAATTCAATACCATCACTCATGCTCAATACTTTTTTCCTGTAAATATACAATAGGTACTTATAGCCTTATGAGTACATACATACATAATATATGAATAGTAAAAAATAAAAAAGTTAGGTCACTAGTTTATAGCTTTACAATACTATATGTAAAATGTACAAGTATATGTTTGCTCAGTAACAAAGCGGAAATAGATAAGGGATTTCTGCAAAAATTGGATTAGTTACGGATATGGAATTTAAAAATAGACTAAATCATAACTTTAATTTTTGTGAATCATTAAGGTGAGTAATATAAGTACCTACTCGGTTTGCGATCGATCGTGCCTATCTATACAATAAAATAACGTAGTAAAGTAACAATGATTGACCCGCAACCGATAAGTACTTAGTTTATAATATACAAACCAAATCTTACTCGAAGAATTGTTCGGTGGGTGTTTGTGATCCGTTGGGCTTTGTGAGATTGTGGGATGGGTTCCAACATTGTGGCGTATTCCATCTGTTGGAACAACTAGCCCATGGTACTTCAGTTTTAAAAGAGGTGAAGAAGTAGTAGATGGCCCACGCAATTATGACTGCGTAATAAGTCGACATTAAAAATGAGATCACCACACTAGCTAGGCCAGCACCTGTAATTGACATATAGTTTATATTACTGTAATGATTCCAATACCTATATTAAATAAAATAAAAAACATTGATATTCTAATTTTACCTTTGAAAAGTGGACAAATCTGTGATAAAGCGCCTATTGGTCCATGAGCAGTATACTGTCCGATAGCAAGCTCCATGAATAACATCGGTACTCCACATACAAGAAGTATTATGAAATAAGGAATGAGAAATGCACCTGAAACAAAAAGTGTTTTTTAATTACAAAACCTGCTTTAACTGTTAACCCACTATTTGTGGCAGGTTTTTAGGATAGTATCTTGCATTTCACGCTACCTCAGACATCCTAACATGTTAGTCGGGCATCGACGTATCAGGCGTTGACTCAAATATTTTTATTAAGTACTAACTGAGTATCTAGCTAGATAATGAATTGAAAAAAGATACTTTTTTAAGAATGCATGACTGTGTAAGGATTTACCTAGACTTATTTTTATTCCAGTAAATCGACACTCGGGTTTTTAGTGCTGATTTAAAAGGGCACAATTTATCATTTAAACGTATTCATGTCAATTCTAATAGGGTGTTGTACAAGTAAACCACATATCAGGTTCTAAATATAAATCTCGGCAATAAATCACTTGATATCTTGAAAGTACCTACGTCTTCGAGATGTGATTGTTGTGAAGTATTAGTTTACCTAAGACGTCAGGTACAATTCACACCACATTGTTGTATCGTTGATACCTTGGTGTAAACCAATCTTGTTAGCACTGGGGCGACGACACAAATAAATAAAACACGATATTTTCTGAACATTACTCATTTTACTTCCACCATTGTTATTTTTTAACCGACTTCAAAAAAGGAGGAGGTTCTCAATTCGTCGCGTATATATTTTTTTTTTTTTATGTTTGTTCACCGATTACTCGAAGGTGGCTTGACCGATTAAGATGGTTCTTTTTTTAATGTAAAGGTGGAAGCCCCGAGGTGGTCCCATAAAAATTTGGTGAGGATCTGATGAGGATCTTCGAAGTGAGGACCGGGAATGCTCCTCAAAAACCTGTATTCAATTCACTTGTTCATCGATTACGCGAAGGTGGCTTGACCGATTAAGATGGTTCTTTTTTTAATAGAAAGGTGGAAGCCCCGAGGTGGTCCCATAAAAATTTGATGAGGATCTGATGAGGATCTTCGAAGTGAGGACCGGGAATGCTCCTCAAAAACCTGTATTCAATTCACTTGTTTACCGATTACTCGAAGGTGGCTTGACCGATTGAGATGGTTCTTTTTTTAATGGAAAGGTGGAAGCCCCGTGGTGGTCCCATAAAAATTTGGTCAGGATCTGATGAGTATCTTCGGAATGATGGACAGGATAGTTTCCCAGAATGTAATAAATTACTCGTTTTTGGACTTCTACCAAAAAGAATAGACCCCTAAAGAACTAAGTACAGATTGATGGGCCACCTAAAACCACCTTCTCATCAGCAAACTCCTCAATAATTAAAATTACGGTAACAATAGGTATTGGTAATTTATTTGGCAGTCAAACAAAAGTAGGTAGGTGGGTACTAAAAAGGGTAAAATAAACAAATAATTTAAAAATTAAAAAACCGACTTAAAAAAAGAACAAAAAATAATTTAAAAATTTAAAAACCACAAAAAAAAAGAATTGATAAATAAAAAAATAATTTAACAATTAAAAAACCGACTTCAAAAAGAAACAAAAAATAATTTAAAAAACAACCAAAAAAAAAAGAATTGATAAAAATGACCAAAATAACCTCTACATAGGTACAGAGCCACCGACTAACTAATCTGTTTTATCATCTGAAGTCGGGCAGCCAAACTAAGTACAATATGGAACCAACCAGTAAAACTGCCCGACTTCAGATGATAAAACAGATTAATTAGTCGGTGGCTCTGTACCTATGTAGAGGTTATTTTGGTCATTTTTATCAATTCTTTTTTTTTTGGTTGTTTTTTAAATTATTTTTTGTTTCTTTTTGAAGTCGGTTTTTTAATTGTTAAATTATTTTTTTATTTACCAATTCTTTTTTTTTGTGGTTTTTAAATTTTTAAATTATTTTTTGTTCTTTTTTTAATTATTTGTGTTTTAGATAAGCTTCGTTTGGAATCTACAATGAGGTTTGTTAAAAGGCTTTTTAATGATTATGAATCAGTTCAAATACCTAATTGTTCCATGTATAACGGTCTGATTTATATATTTGAGTTTTGTTGGACTTAACAGTGTATTTCTTTACACAAGTGTTGCATAGTATACTTTTCCTATAGCCCATGATTGACTTATACTCCGGTTTAAATATGTTTTTGAGTAAATTAAAATGCAATTGTCTGTGTCGTATCCTGGCGCGATGACGTTATTGAACGAATGTTAAAATTCTCTTGAATGAATTTTCGGGAAATGGCGGTTGGCAAGAGAAAGGTGGTAGTAAAACAGATCTGTAAATTATAGATACATTTGTAATGTTACACGGAAAAATCGATCTTAGATTTTCCCATGTTACCATTTGTTAATTCGTACTAAAACGACGGTCACGATCAATAAATATTATTTATGCGACAAAAATGTTGGTAATTGATGTCCTCGTACATTATATTCTGTTGTCATCTTTTCGTGATTATCGAATTATAACCTAGCGAAGTTAACTGAAATTGAATAGACTAAAAGGGTATAATTATAATGATAGCTTAACATGCTTACGTATGTCACGCCACGCACGACGATAAAATTTCCTTTTGGAAAATTAGCTATGGATTTTACCTGTGTTCGCAATGTTGGATTGAATTTATTTTTTTCTTTTTTTTTAATAAACTAATTTCAAATATTTCCAACGAATATTGAAGTTGATCCATAGTGTGTTTGTAAAAATTGATAACCATAGCTTAAGTAAGAACATACATACAGATGATTTGTCTTAATAATAAAAAATACTTCATAAAATTACCTCCGCCGCTTTTGTAACACAGATAAGGGAATCGCCACACATTGCCGAGGCCGACGGAATAACCGACACATGCCAGCACGAATTGTATCTTGTTTGCCCAGAACGGTCTTCTCGGTTTGAGATGTACCGTCGTATCTTCCTCCTCTTCAACCCCTTCACTCTCATGCGATGCGCTGTCTTCATCAGGTGGCCTGTTAAAGCAACATTTAGTGAGTCCTCTCTCTTGTTATTATTTGCAACGCAGCTTGTAATAAGTAGTCATACGATTAATAATACAGTTTTAAAATAAATAAATAAAATTCACTTATACCTAACTGAAAAGTATTGAGAACACTACAGCACTATAAAGTTTTTTTATATAAACAATAGAAAGGGCAAAATACCAAATGTTTACGGTCTTGCTTGATAACACTATAAATATGATAAATTTTCCTTAATGACAACAGGTTATCCACTCAGGTATTTATAGTCCAAGATAAACTTCGAATTTTGAATGCTTTTTATATTGAACTGCTAAATTAAATAATTTTTGAACTACTAAACTTTTAAGTGCTATAAATAATAAAAGTTAAATATTTGTATTTCAATTAAATTACTAAAAAGTATTAAAAGAGATTCAGTATGTCTAAGATAATTCATAGTTGTCACTTGTATATCTTACTAAATGACATGTTTACAGTAAACATACCACTCATTTTTATAATTACCTACATAAATAATTAATTAGCTACTTTCATCTTTTACCTATGAGTTTTGTTTACTGAACATCCTGCCTTTTTATTCAATACGTGCTTGCTGAGCAGCAAATTTTCCGTTAACAACTATCTATCTGCTTTAAGCTGTAGTGTGGTACGTATGTCATACAACCTTGGGACAGTTGTTTGGATTAATGATGAATGAAGGGAGATTACATGACGTCGAATATTTCACTGAGGCATGTGGTAAGGCTAACTATCAGCACACCTACTGTCTACTAGTATATAGGTATCTATACAAGATGACCTTCTTGTCGCTCGGTAGGCTTAACTTGCGATGCAGGTGGTTTCAGGTTCGATCCCTGCTATAAACAGATGTGTGTAATCTACGTATAAGTTGAGTATAGTAGGTAAGTATGTATTTGTAAAAAATAATAATAATAGTAGTAACTTATCCCTTGTCTAGGACCCACATGACAGGCCTAATTATTTATCTTTGAGGCTTGTTGGCGTTTTGTGACGTCATGCAATAAAGTGATTGCATCGTACCGTATCAGCACGCTTTAACATTTTATTTTATTATTAATTCATTGGTACACTAAGTCAGCGTTTGTTTGCTGTCCAATGGGCTAAAGGGAGGTCAAAAAAGAGGTGGAGGAACTGTGTTAGGAAGGATATGGGAGAGAAGGGCGTTAGGGAGAACTTTACTAGGATCATATCATACTGACGACCTCTATGACGCGTCGGGCGAACGCTTGGCTGCAATGCGGAAGGTTGCGGGTTCGATTCCCGCTGGGTGCAAATATTTATGCTTAAAAATAAATATTTGTATCTGGTCTGGGTGTATTTCTATGTATAATATTTATGTATTCACAAAAGAAAAATAAATATAAGCAGTATATCCGTTGTCTAGCCACCGTAACACAAGCTTAGCAGCTTACCATGGGGCTAGATGGCGCTGTGTGTTGGTCACAGAATTTATTTATTATTTATTTATATTGGAGTAGAAGTTCGGCTTCAGCAGTTAAGTATACTAGTTAAGTACATCGCAACTTCCAGGTTGTTGGTGTACATAAGTTAATAGTTTATGCACTGAGGTACCCTGTCTGTTTGTGAGTCACGTAAAATAGCACTTTACAGCCGTCCGTGCATGGGACATCTTTTAAGAAATTAACTATTTCACTATAGGTATAGAGTTTAACTGAACTTTTAGAACAGTTTTTAAGTTGGTAGTTTTAGGCCGGCTTGCATAACGGTTCCTAAACATGTTTAAGCTGTTAAACGTGTTTAAAATCTGTCAGAATTGCAAGAACTGTCAATGTGTGGCAACATATTATCAATCGTCCACATAATGAAATAGAGTCCAATGTTCGATTTCCCATAAATTATTTTAAAATTGATTTAGTTAAATATGTTTTAGGCCGGCTTGCATAACGGTTTCTAAACATGTTTAAGCTGCTAAACGTGTTTAAAATCTGTCAGAATTGCAAGAACTGTCAATGTGTGGCAACATATTATCAATCGTCCACATAATGAAATAGAGTCCAATGTTCGATTTCCCATACATTATTTTAAAATTGATTTAGTTAAATAAGTTTTTAAATTTTGTTATGCAAGTCGCCCTGAATTTTTTAATGCAAGTCGCCCTTAGTAAGTTATTTACAATGAGAATGATCAACTACATCTCAGCTAGTCATCGCGTTGATAAATCCTTACTAATATTATAAATTACGAAAGTAGGTAACTCTGTCTGTCTGTTAAGTTTGACGCCTAAACAGCTGAACCTATTTTGATAAATTTTAGTAGATAGATACCTAGTAATTTCAATTTTATAAAGATAGATTGAACCCTGAAAAAAGACAGTGGCTACTTTTATCCCGATATTCCCGCGGGATCTGTACCCATATTATCTATCTGTTGACGTCTGACAACAGTGGAAAATGACAGGCACTATGCAGAACATTGCTGCTTTGAGGTGGTCACCGGTAATAACCACGTTACGTCAAAATAGCAATGTACTGCGTAGTGCCTGTCAATTTCCACTGTTGTCAGACATTCACTGCATAGATAATCTGGGGCTGGACGAGCTGGGCGCAGCTAGTGGTTTTATATAGATGAAAGCTCCGGTAGTTCGATTGATCGAAATTTACGGTCGAACCACGTGGCCTGGAGCCGTTTGAAAGGCATTTCCATGTAATAGAACATTCCTATGAATGCTCGGCGTAATGCTCACACACAGCCAGTGTGCATTTACCAGTTACATTTCGTTGTTTACTCATTCTTGCTCGTGCAAAGGCTCTGCGAAATGTTACACCACAATACGTATTACGTTCGTATCGTACGCTGGTTAATTTTAAAAGCTTCTTATTATTAAAATAAAAACCTTTTTTAACTTGCAATGTATGTATGTTTGTTCCAATGAAATTTGAAATTTTGAAGTAGGTAGATAGGTAATCTTCAACCGATTGAATTGAAATTTTGTATGCATGTGTAAGTCGCGTAACAATGCACTATTATTACAACATGGAGCTGATCTGATGATAGAGCTATAAGGTGGCCATAGGTACTCAACTCACTAATTAAACGACAAAACCGCACGAGCTTGGGCTCGTTTGATTCGTCTTGACGAGTACTTTGGTGCTCGATGGTTACCAGGGTCTGATGATGGAGCTGGAAGGTGGCCATAAGTACTCACTAATTAAACGACAAAACCGCATCTAGCTTGGGCTCGTTTGATTCGTCTTGACAAGTACTTTGGTGCTCGATGGTCACCAGGTCTGATCCAACCACTTCCGTCAACCTTGAAAAAGCTAACTGTAAAGTTAGCGGTAGCTCGGTACTTTTGTAATAATGCCGTTAATAAATAAACTTGAGTGATAATAACTAAAAAATAAAACTAACCTAACAACAAAAAAAAACTAAAAAAAAGCTTTTATTTAAACGCTCTAAAAAGAAGAAAAGAAAATTTTCCTTAAAGATTTTAACTATCAACTTATAACCTCATTATCACAAAAAAATTATATGATAATAAAAGCTTGTGCAGCGATTTGTAAATGAATCAAGATCAAGTTCGGTTGCATTTCTATTATGAAATGTATTATCGCATAATGTTACAAATGTAGCGTCCATCCGTCTACACCTACTTAGCAAAAAAACTAGTACGCAATAAATCCACTTCATCTCTTATTTTCTACATAGCATTAGAACGACATTAAAAAAGCTAAAAGACGTAGCAAAATGACTTTTTTGAAAGAGGTACAGTTAAATACAAAACTAGCCATTTAGAATGTAGATGATGATTAGGTAGCCTTCAAGTTGAAGTATGCTTGATAGATAATATTGAAAATTGTTTTTACACGACTGCCAAAGGAAGTGTTATGTTTTTGTCGTTGGAGTTCGTGTTGGCAGTGAAAGAAATTGGTATGAAAATGAATAAAAATCTAAAATTTATCACAAATCAAAAAGGACAACCGGCACTTCTTTATAACGGCTATCGATATAATTTTGCAAAAAAAATAATAAAAACGAAAGCTTGTGGCGATGTATCAATATAGAAGAATGTTCTGCTTCAGTCACTATGGAATGGACAATAACAAAGAGATGATTTTTTACGTCAATGTTTGCACTGTTGTGCACAGTACTTTCGAATAAAGTAGTCTTTTGTACTATGTATTTTAGCGATGTCGTTCTAATGTAGATGAAGCTTATGAGAAGTTGATTTATTGCGAAGTAGTTTTTTTGCTAATTAGGCATGGACGGATGAACCCCAAATGTACCTAATACATTTTTGTATTAAAAAATATGCAAATCTTGCAATCAATGTTTGATATAATAACGTAACTACTTGATGTCATCGGCAGGACATAAAGCATTGAATGTAAAGGAATAATCCTCAGCTGTCAACATTTAAGTACGAAAACATATTTTAAAATCATTATCAAGTCAGCAGTGATAAGGGCCCGCGGCACGGCCATAAGTACAATCAGTCTTATTAACTTCCGACGAAGTATTTTAGGTACGCACGTTTTGTGTGTGTGAGAAAATGATAGCACCGATGCAGCGTTATCTGTAAGATCTTGAAGGTCGTACGATCACTACTCCCTATAAACATAATCCTTAGGATTTTTGGATTTTCTCCACTTTGTCTCCTGTCATACTTGAAATACAAATCCTTAAACTTTCATGATAGTGTCTAAAATTTTAGAGCTGAAGTATGGAGAACATATTTTATCATACATTTATAAATGCTAACTCTGCTATCAGCTGTGAAGAAGGTAGGTATATAATAATTTGTCGTAAAGATCATCGAAAGAACACCCCTGAAACTGCATTAGTTTTTAAACCTTTTTTGATCTTTCATACAAGTTGCAATGAATGAAGCAAAACAGCTCTAAAACTTATACATAATTTACAGGAAATGAATGACGTCATGCTCATATTTACAGGGTCGATGAGAAACAATGAACTTGTTATATTCTATGTAAATATGTACCTTAACTTATTTAATGGTGCGAAAAACATTCATTTTAATTTTATTGCTTAGAATCAGTGGCAGTTAGTTTTTTTACTGGATAATTCAAGATTTTTATAAATGTATAATACAATATAATGTATAATTCTTCATAAATAATCAAATAATGATTGAAATAATTTCTGGGCATAAGAATGATCTAGTCTAGGTTGTTTATCTCAACATATTTTATCTATACTAAAAAAATATTTAAAATAAAAAAAACTTGATTGCCGTTGTAACTGAAAAGTAAAAAACAAGATGAACCACCATTCGCCTTGGGGTGAATCAGTCATAGTCAAGCTGGGCAATTTGGCTATTCCTCTGATCTCGTAGCTTAGGAATACCCAAAGGTAAAGAAACCTTAAAAATCGTTCAACGCATCTAGGAGCCTTAAAAAATGGTGGATGGAATCAGACTGGGCCGATCTAGATAAACGTATCGTTTATCTAAATTGGCCCAGCCGTTAAGACTCTACGACGGCACAAAAATAGGTCACATACAGACATACAAACATACACTCACGACAAAAAACATAACACTACCTTTGGAAATCGTGAAGAAAGAAGAAAGATTTATTTATTTGTAACGAATAGGCTCCGAAACTACTGGACCAATAAACAATTCTAAATTATTGAGTAGTTTTTATCCCGATATTCCCTAGAGATCGGGACTTACGCAAATTTACAGTGTGACCGCTTGATGCTGCTAGGTATACCTAATTGACCGAACGAGCGAAGCGAGTGAGGTCCAGTGTAGACGGGCCTGGCGCTTGCTTCGATCTTCATGAATTTTGGTATGCGCGTAGTTTAGGTCTATAGAATTTATGAGTTCGAAGATGAGCCGGATCGGTAGGGGGGTTGGGGAGATAGGGGTGCAAAAAGAGAAAATAATCAAGTTCTAAAAATTTGTCAATAGATGGCGCTCAACATACGTCCTAGATCGCGGTATCGTTGCGTTTGCTTGCGATATATACTCCAAGATCTGACATTTTTGTAGGGATTGTTACAAATTGTGGTCGATTGTCGGAATTTTAAGGAATAATTCTTGTTATGTTATCGTTTTTCTTGTCTTTCGTTATATTTATTCGTTTAATTCGTTTAATAATAATTCTTATTTTGTAAAAAAATAAAGCTGTTGGTGTTAAAATCCTACAAAAAACAAAATCTCTGTAAATGGATTCTCGTGAGGTCTCAGTTCGGGGCGAACTACTAGTTATTCTCAATGCGAGACATTATCACAGGGATCAGCGCTGGCTAAACGGCAGCTAGCGCCTGCTAATGAAATATACTCCATAATTTGATATGCTACATACATAATCACGTACCTACTATAATTATGTACTTATGAATGACTAACATTCAATTTGACCGTTACATAATCCATCCATGTAAGCGTGATAAGGTGATGTATTGGTTCCCTCTAGGTAGTTGGTTTAGTACGCTAAATAGGTATGTTCTTTATCACGAAATTCAGTGATAGGGTAGTAGTATCTGCTTACGTAGTACATTATACAAGAAAATTGCGATTGCCTTATCGATTTTATTCTTTAAATTATCAGTAGGTGGTTACAATCAAATCCTTCGATTGTTTATTTTGCTTGCCGACCCGATGTATGACCGAGACATAATGACTTTCAGGTATCCGCTTTGTATGACAAGGTAAGTATGCGATGGGTTTTTCGTGGTTCATAAAATGTTGATCTATTGTGCTTCATTGCCATATTTTCTTGGCATTTTTGAAAGAAAAATATTGTATCTTCGTTAGAACATAAGCCTGAGTTAATCTTTAGGTTCCGAATAATTTCTTTGTCTCCCAACCTTTGACTAAATGCCTATAGAAGCTTTCTTCATTGTAATCTTTAAATCTTTCTCTGACGTTTAATGGTACCTACTTACGAAAGCCAGACAAATCGTTCCTAAGCTTATAACATCGTTTTTGAGTGCGGCTCTACAATCGGTTAATTTTGAAACTATAAGCAGATAGGTACTTACCTACCTATCTATGGACATTAACTTTTATGATTAATCCGATTAGGAATATAAAAATATCGCTGATAAATAATATTATGATCCTAATTCAATTGTAAGTGTAAAATAACACTATGATTAGGTACTGCTCACACCGATTGAGGACTCTTAATTTTGAAAACTATGGATATTTTCTACCTTTTCGTTTTAAATAAACTTTAAATCGTGGAATGTACGTTAATATGACATAAAATATATATTCGTTAGCTTATGGCTACATGGGTGAACATCGGTAGGTCAATTGAATAATAACAGTCAAGAGGATGCTTCGTTTGTATTTTGTACTCACGTGGGAGGACGTACTAGATGAAATAGTTCCGTCGGCGAAGTAGGCACTCTTCTGATAACCATTTTGCGACCATCAGTGCATCCCATACCTATTGAAGCTAGAGATCGTACAGAAGCAGCTCCGTAATGATTTGTTCCGCTGTCTGACCCCTCAGGATATGGGGTGACCTGTTCGTAAGGTCTCAAAGATCGCGCAGATGCTGCCCCTGATGCTGCTCCTACATCTCTAATCTTATGTGTATCGCTGAAACTTTTCACTTTTCTCATTTGTCCAGAGGGCGTCACGATCGCCCTCGGTGCATTGAGAAGTTTCGAACTTTCCTGCTCCTGGTCATAATGGTCCACGTGGATCGCCACATTGGGCGCGGTGGCTTCCGTCAGCATTTCGTTTCTACTCATAACTATCGTACCACAGTCACAGGGTCATTGCGCGGCGTGAGTCGCGTCGGAGCGACGCGCGTCTGTGTCTATGAAAGTGACGGCTATCGGCCGCGGAGCACAGAACACTGTCGCTAGATGGCACACCGACTGGCCTGACTGGTTCGTCAATCGCAGCAAAGTCATTGGTAAACAAAATGCGATTCTTTGTGGTGGGGATATATCTTATGATGAGGGAAGGGGGGAAGGCGGACCTGTCGCGCATGCGTGCTGACGGCCATGAAAACATGTTGCGCTTGCGTTTAATAATTTTTCACTATTTTGCTGCCTATTATTGTAGGTATATTTATTAGTTACCTACAATATTATGTAAAATGATGTAAGTACCTAATTGGTGTAGAGACACTGCGTGCATTATTTGCGGGCGAGATGGATGTTTTTTGTAACTAATAAACTTAGATCAGAACTAATAAATGTTTTTTATTTTCTTGCGTAAGTATTGTTTGCATGTACATTGAGTTAGGCAAAAAGTAACGACTAACTTAAGTAAATGCCCCTATTTTCATGTTCTTAATTATTAAGGGCACTCTTTTTTTCTATTACTCTTGCGCATCTAGATCTAGTATAGGTAGGTATCTTCCTAATTAATTAAGCAAGAATTTGAACAAATTTTCTTTTTCTGATGTCGATATTCTATTTTTATTATAATTAAATTATTCTAATTCAAGAGTTTTATAATGAAAAGGTAGTTGATTAACCTGCATCTACTAGTAGTCTGAAACCCCATGAAAAGTACTTGCTTATCGTCGAACTTGCTTCATGTGAATTTAGCTAGTCTGGAGTTTACACAAATTGTCTAGGTACCTATCTACTTTATAAATTAATAGATTCGCTTGACGAATAGATTAAAATAACAAAAGTTGCTAATAGACAAATCAAGACGCCTTACGACAGTTGCCTTGAGTTTCATTCGAATAGAAAAAACATCGAAATCGGACTGTCTGCTAATATAGGCATTAGCATAGATAAATTATTAGGGGTGCATTAGGTAGGTACAGACTTAAAATAATTGACAATGCGAATTTAGATACGCGTCCTATTTATTTAAGATAGAGTCTTGGCGGGAACTCGTTGAGGAGATGTGGTGCTAAATTTTCATTTTTGTGAAACCTAGTTCATATGCGTGCAAATTGTTTAATTTCGGGGGCATATTAATCAATTTAGTTTCGTGAAGGTGTACAAGTGGAATGAAAGTGAAAATCGGTGCAAAACATTAACTTAGTGTTGTCTCCAAGGCTCCGTGAAGATTGTTTGTAAATGGCCGCCGTGTTTACAAATGATTCCCTCGACTTGACTTTAACTATGACGACTTGACTGTTTCGATGCAAATAACTTGCATAATATATTAGAATACATGACACTGGCTAATTTCCTAATGGCCATAATCGGTTCACAACCGATAAGAAATAATAATAGATAATTCAGATTATGCTTTTATAGCCTTATTAATAAATATGGAAAAAGGTGGGAGTAATTTTACCACGTTTTGTTTCTGTTTGTCAATTTAAAAGTTTTTGTTACGGAAAAAGACAAAAAGCATGTACCTATCACTACTCCGACATTATTCCACGATTATTAACAGGCTATTATAGTTTAATTTATACTAGTTATATAAAAACTTACCATATAGGTTGATATTTCTTTTGAGGCGATCCCATATATTTGGCCATAATGTAGAACTTAAAGTATGTTGTTGTACCGGTGCGTGGTGGTTTGCAGAGTGCTGATGTTTAAAAAAACGTTTGCTCTTCATGAAGTCTTTTGCCAAATGTGTCTCGTGATGGATTAGAATTTACACATCAGGCCACTTCCTTTCAATTAACACCCCAGTTGTTACTATTATTGAGTACACTTACCTATTATACACAAACGTGATATAAAATTATTGCTATATTAGTGACGTGCCTCCAAACATCATTTCGGCGATAATTAGTTTGGTCTGTGACATAAATAAATGGCATAAATACATAATACATAGACGAAGGGACGCTGATAAACAATAAAATAAAGTTAGATATTCTATCCTAGTGAATAGAAAATCCAAGATGATAATCGAAAAATAGGAAGGTAGAGGTCTAAGACTCTACCTACCTATAGTTTGAAAACTATCTCGGTATCCAAAATTAAGCGGGATAAAAAAACTAAATCTTAACAAAAAAGTATGTCATCTACACTATGAATGCTCGGTTTCTGATAGTTTTTTTTTTTTTGTTAACTATTAAAAAATAAAATAGGAGCCTTTAAAACCTATAAATCGAGTAGAACTAAGGAGTTTTGGCAGGAATGCGTTGAGGAGATGTGTTGCTAAGTTTTCATTTTTGTGAAACTGGAAAAGCCATTTTAAAGAAGAAAAAGAGTAGAACTAAACGAAGGGAAAAAATGGTGTAAATTTTAGGTTCCTATAGCATCTTCTTCTTCTTTAAAATGGCTTTTCCATTCGGACATTTGCCAGTGTCAAGTATTATCAATATTTACAAGTGATTTGCATTGAACGAAACAGTCAAGTCGTCATAGTTAAAGCCAAGTCGAGGGAATCATTGTAAAAAGGAGGCCATTTTAACAATGTTTGTTCACGGAGCTTTGGAGACAACACTAAGCTAAAGTCCATGTTTTGCACCGATTTTCACTTTTATTTACACTTGTACACCTTCACGAAACTAAATTGATTAATATGTCCCCAAAATTAAACAATTTACACGCATTTGAACAAAGTTTTACAAAAATGAAAATTTAGCAACACATCTCCTCAACGCATTCCCGCCAAAACTCCTCCTATAGCATCATAGAGAAAAGTTGGCCGCTGGCTGGAGGTTGTTTTGAACCTAGATTTTTTTTTTATTATGTTGTTAAATTAGTAGAATAGAATAGACATCGTTTACACTTAGATCGTAATAAATGATAGTAGAACTAAAGTTTGACTCTAACTTGAATTTTCTGTGACCTATAAATAAAAAGTGTTCCGCTGGCTGGAGGTTAAATTAAAACCAACGCCTTTATTTCATTTCGACGAAACAAAATTTAATTTTGACTGTATTTGATAGAACTAATTTAAAACTTTTTTTTTTATAATTGATAGGTAGGCGTTTGACCACTAAATCCTAACTCATATCGTTTATGGATAGTGGGTCCCGCTGAGTGTAGGCACACGCCGCTTAGATGCACATCGTGACCAACTCGATTATATTGTTGCCAATAGATAAGTTTTTCAATTGATAGAAAAATTTGTAATGTTGGCACTAAGTGTATTTTTTAAATGTAATAAAAATATTCTAACAATTTTTCTTGATATTTTAACTGATTCTCAATACCTATACCTGTTTTATTAAGGCGGCGATAGATGATAATTAACGGTCCTTGTCCGATTGCATATAAATGAGCGAGATGGAATTGCGTGAAAAATCTACAATTTCTCGTAAAATCAATCATTAACCAAGATTAAAATAATATTTTTATAAAATGCGCTGAAGAGGTTCTAGGTATTGTATTTTCAAATATTATGATGCCTATAAGAAAATATAGCGGTTAAGGATTTAGAAGAAAAATTGATTTATTTTGTAAAACAGGGGTGGGTAACTTTGCCCGTATAATAGTGGTATTTAAAGTTATTTTTTATTGTTTTTGAAATGAAGGGGACACTTCTTGAATCATGTACAATAACATATACATTGTTCAAAGATCTATTTGATACCGGTTATGAATAAAACTATTCATTCGGAAGGGATTTCACATGAGTCGCGTCCTTAAATGTGCGAGTAGTATTTTAATTTCCTTACAGTCGAAATAAAAAGTAAAGTGTTTAGCTCGGATGAATGTCACGCATTTGACCCTCAAACTATTGGCGCTCGACGCTCTCACTCCGTTCGAAATTTCTCAGGTGAAATGCGTGACATTCAGCCCATGCCTAACGATCTACTATTTCTTGTCTATCTCAGGAACGGGTAGACCTAGCAGGTTGAAATTTATACTGAGGTCTGAGATCCATATTAGAGGTATAAAAATACCCATTAGTTCATACATTATTTATAGAAACTGTAAATTTAATTTTAACTAAGGTTTGTACCTTATCTCTGCCCACCAAATAAACTCTACTGACCATTTCTATTCAAAGGTTGCCTGGATGAAATCGCTTTTTGCGATAAGGTCGCTCATTTGTACAAAGTTTTACTTGTATTTGATGGTTGTGCAAATAAAGTATTAATCTTATCTATGTACCTTCACATTTTGTATTTTTATAAAACCATATTTCATTAAAAAGCAATAAATATTATTAATAATTATTTATTTAGCTTATAATTAATATTTTACATAATATTATGGTGATTTCGAAAAAGTATTTATATTATGAATATCACAAAAGTTGAAAGAGGCGACGATTCCACGTTAACTATTAAAATACAATTAAAATAACATTAAAGTAACGATATAGGACGCGGCGAGCGGCGAGCGGCGCGGCGGCGTACGTGCGGCGCTCGCGGCGTCCTCGCCCGGCGGTCCTCCGGCGGCGCACATTGAAGCTGAAGTTAGAGGAAGGAGAGCCGACACCGCCCGGCGCCGGCGGAGGAGCGGGGCGCGGGACTAGCTAGACGTCTACTCAACGGTCGCGCTGGAACAGCGGGTTGGGGAAGTCGGGGGGGTGCGGGAGCGGTGCGGGCGGCGGGCGCGCGCGGCGCCACGCCACCAGCCAGCAGGCCACGGCCGCGGCCACCGCCACCAGCGCGAGCAGCGCCGTCAGCGCCAGCGCCACCGCCAGCCCGGCCGCCGACACGCACACGGCGCCTGCGTCGGCACCGCCTGCGCCCGCGCCCGCGCCTCCCTCCGACCACCCGTCGCGCTGTCTCGCTGTCTGCGACGGGTCGCGCCGTTGTAGCGTCAATATCTGGTTCGACTCGACCGTCACCTCCTCCCTAAGTTGACCTTCGTTGCCGTCGTAGGCGTATATCGCTTCTCGTTTTCTACGCTTTCCGAAAGCGTCGGCACCTCGGCAATTAACCTAGTAACGACGTAAAGTTGTAAGTAAAATAAATTTCACATTAGGCGTAATAAGCGCTGATAAATATACAACTCGTGTCTCAGTAACTTACGATTGCCCTACCCTAGGCTCTCGACTTAGGGTAAAGGGTGGAGATATATTCTGCCCTAAAATTAACTTGTATAAAAACAGCTCGATAGGATACGCTCGTAATAGTAGCATGTCTACAGACAAGCTGGAAATATATCCCTTAGGCACCATTGGCTTATTAGTTTGTTTTTGGCTTTTGTAATCAAATGAAATTTCTACGAACTCTTAGCAAACAAGTGCTTACCGGTTGGCATTTTCCAAAGCATACTCTGATGTTGCATTGGAATCGTATATTGTCGCTACTCGGGAACTTGAATGCGTTGAATGAAGCCCGCAAAGCGCTTCCATCTTCACTGCGCTCCCATTCACCGAATATAGCAGGATCGGTTGCACATCCATCTTCATCTGTCACTCTGTACTCATTTTCTACGTTGGTCGATGCTTCACTGGTTTTCGCAATGCAGCTACGAGCAAATCCACCATAGATGCCTGACAAAACAAATAGATTATAAATTAGGCAAATTCACAAAATGGAACATAAAAATTTTGGAATATTGAAGCAGACTTTTCGTCCAACTAAGTGACAATCTTTTTTTATTAACGATTTGATTGATCACACCTAATGGTGAATGAAAAAAATAGAAAAGATAAAAAAAAATAGATTTAATACCTTTTTGTAACCTACAATCTTGCAATAAATGTCTTTGAACTTTTAAATGATGATATGGTTTACGATGTATCACGCTCATCTAGAAGAAGCTAGATGGCAGTGGACCAAGATCCGACCCGCTTTCCTTAGTGACTATCGGTCACGGAACACTATTACTCCTATGCTATCGGTATCCGCGAGACATTTTATATAGGAGACATTTTTAGACCCGGGCTACTACAAATTAGTTACTTTGAATAATTTGTAATCGTACGTCTACAAATAAAGTATTTAATAACGTTCATTCAATTGTACCTAGGTACCTACATCCTTGTATGTTACTTTACCGCGTTTTATGTACAGCTATGTACTTCCTCATTTGTTAACCTTCATATTTACTCAGGATCCTTATTTCACGTTTATTTAAAAAAAAAGTTTCTAGGTAGATGATAGGTTATATGTATTCTTATATTTGAAGGAACTTCTAACCGTCGCGCGTCGTCGTGTCCTGCCGTCGACGATATCGGACGGGTTTGCATATTATCGAGATATTAAGTGAATTCCATCAATATGAAAAGTTGTTTGTCCATATTGATCCCTGGGAGGTGCTAATGAACCAATCGTGCGGAAGGCTTGATTTGTCCCCAATTGGTCAACCTCGCGATCGGTCAATATAACAATCGGACAAGTGTCTTTTTTGTCCAGTATGTTGTTTTAGGCATTTTATGACTACAATAAGCCACTTTGAGCGCGGCTTGACTCACTCAATCGACTTAGAAAGATGTACCAGAACTCATCCCACTACGTAAGCGTGGTATTTGCGTCTGTAATCATCTGATAAGACGGTGGTTAAAAGCTGAACTAAACAAACAATGTATATCAAAAGATTATATGGTAACTTACTTGATGGTTGTACGTCCACTTGCAAGACAAGGTTTTCTCCGATTTCAGCCGCGCTAACTTCGTCACCCGACCGAGTAACAATCCTCATTGAGCAAGTCGGTGGGGGGCCTGTGTTAGCTATCGTTCCCGCTGTCGTTAACATTGACACGTTGAAGGCAAGAGTCACATTCTGTTCTCCCGTTTGGTAAATACATTTTATATGGAATGCCTTAGCGTTTGATGTAACTAATTTTGGATGATTTTGCATTACCAACACGAAGCTCGCTAGGCCCTGCAAACAAGTTTTAAGGATATGTGAACAATTGAACATCGGTGATTAAAGCTTTTTCTTCTTTTTGTGTAGTGGTGTGGCTCACCTAGTCTTAGAGTCTTCAGGTCGCCCTATGGTCTCTAAATTGACCTAATGACTACTATCAGAGATAATAACCGCAACCAACTGTTTGACGTGCCTTCCGAAGCACAGAGGAGCTTGCGATAATTTTTTTCATGCCACACAAATTAATTATCGGTCACCCAGTCACGCAATGACTGCGCCGAGTGTTGTTTAACCTTTACGGTCTTTCTAGATTCTATAGAATTCTATAGAGGTCTAGCTCATTCTATAGATAATTATTATGTAAAGTACCTAATGTGCTGTGCAATAAATATAGGTAGGTACGTTCATAATATATAACTATCCATCGTAGAGTACCTACCATAATTATTGTTTATTAAATTTCAATTTACTTGAAAATTATGTGTCGGATTAACATTTTTAAATCTAACGCTGAATATTGTTGCGTCATTTTACGTTATAAGTTTACTTACATTGACATGCACAAGACCGCAGTCGCCAAAGTGGACAGTAAAGTCAACAAAGCTCTCTTCGTCTCTGGAAGTGTCCACAGCTAAACGGCAGCGTTCATCTTTACTGTAACTTTTTACATATAATACACCAGTAAAGTTTTTGATGGTAAGACCAACACTAACTCCGTCAGCTTTGCAGCGGACCTGAAACAGACAAATTACGTTATTTTGGATGTTTGGAGTCTGAAATATTGATTTTATTGTGACAAAAGAAATCAAAATGGTTTCAATGGTTTTATGAAAAGATGAAATATATAGTTGTACCAACCTGCATGTCCGGTATCGGGAAGTCCGTGCGATATGCATTGCAGTGAATTCTCGGGTTTCCAGTATATCCAGTGATGCAAGTGCAGTGAGAACGGTGGCCAGAAGCCTCGCAAGTGGCGTAAGTGCCACAAGGATCAGATTTGCAGGCATCAACGCAAACTCCAGCAAGACAACGTGATTTGTCGTCACAGTCTGCATCGGCGCGACATCCTCCTGGAACACATTCATTGCCGCGCGTCGTGAAGCCGCGCGTCGCGTCGCACACGCACCGCCCGCGCGAGTCTACTGTCCAGCCCGCATCAGCGCGACAAGGTATGCATTCGCCGCGGCTGTCTATGCCTTGACCATCCACGCACTTTGCTGACGGTTCTGTGAAAAAAAATTGTACCATTGGTCCATTACAATAGAATTAAAATGCTACTGAGCGATGAAGATCCGCAGAGTAGGTATATTACTTATCAACTTACGTCTGGTAGGCGAGCATTCGGCGAGAGCGTTTCCTCTGTATCCTGGTAAGCATTCACAAATCATTGTTCGAACCGGGAGTGTATCGACCAGTGTGCACTCAGTGTTGACGCCACAAGGAGATGGCCCGACACAAGGATTTACACATCTGTCGTTTATGCAAGTGGTCCTCGAAGGACAGTCTACGTCACTTGAACATTGTGGTACATTACGGGGCATTTCTTCACATCCCACATTGGTACTACGATAACTAGGTGGACAAATACAATGCGCTTCGTGTTGGTGTACTCTGCATTCTGCTGGTTCTGCGCATGTTGTTGGTGTGCAGGGATTAACGCATTTAGCATTGATACAAGATTTATCAATTGGACAATCCGAGTTAGCTCTGCAGCCTATGGGTGTACATGCGATAGATGGATTGCCTACTGTACCAATCTTACAGCGACAAGATGCGCGGTTATCTACTCCATAGCATTCTGCTGATTCACCGCAAATATCGGCTTCAACAGAACAAGCTGGAATACAGCGGTTGTTGATGCAAGTTTCGTCATCAGAACATTGAGAGTTGGACCTACATAATATTTCATAGCATCCAGTGCGAGCATCTCCAATAAAACCTGGCCGACAAGCACATACCGGCTTGTGATCTCGTATTTGGCAGTCGGTGTTCGGTCCACACTCGCATGGATTTCTGCAAACTGAAGTTACACATGCGTGATTGGTTGTACAATTGTTGTCAGTCTCGCAAACAACGTCCGATATTGCAGTAACAGGTCGACAGACACCTCCGCCATTACTGACGTATCCTGGTGGACAAGTACATAACATTGTTCGTACTGGAAGAGTGGGTGAAACTTCGCATTTTGCAGGTGTAGCGCATGGATGCAATGTCGTGCATGGATTTACACATCGGCTTGATAGACATGCTTGTCTTGAAGGGCAATCGGCATCAACATAACATTCTGCTGTATCTTGCAATTTACACTCAACATATGGGCTTCCTGTGTAACCGGAGTCACATTTACAAACTGCAATATGGTTTTTAACTAAACATAAAGCATGTTGACCGCATATGTTACTACCCAAACATGGGTTGATGCATCTATGAGCACGACATTGTTTATCTTCAGGACAATCGCCGTTAGACCTACATTCGATAGCGTTACAGCCGATAAACGCGTCTCCTTCAAAGCCATTAGGGCAGCGACACAACGGTTGATTACGTTCTACGTAGCATTCCGCATTGGCACCGCAAGTGTTGCTTAGAAGACACGGACTAATACAGTTGCCATTGATACAAGCCTGGGTAGACTCGCATTCTGAGTTTGTGCGGCAGCCAACAATTCGGCATATGCGATATGGGTCGCCATCATAGCCTTCTTGGCATGAACAAACTGGTCTATGGTCTCGGACGAAACATTCTGCATTCTGTCCGCAATTGCAAGGGTTTCGACAAATTCTATTGACACAGGATTCTTGATCATTACAATCACCATCAGAAGAGCAACTGAACGATGGTAATTGAGCCGGTCTACAAGAACCGCCTTCTTCAGGAATAAATCCGTCAGGGCACCGACATATTAATGTACGGAAGGGTACACTATCAGATACAGAGCAACGGGCGTTTCCACTGCAAGGTCTAAGTTCGTTACATGCTTCTCGACATTGTTCTTTAAGACAGGCGTGACCACTGGGACATTCGCCGTCGTATCTGCAATCTGGCTCTCCAATAACATGAATCTTTTGACATTGTACCTGAGGATCACCTAATGGAAGAGCTGAAGGGCATTTACAAGAGGCCGCATGGTTCCTAGCAAAACATTCTGCGTTGATAGCGCATGGATTTATTCCGTCATCTAAGCATGCGTTACGGCAAACACCATTTATACAAATGCTATCATCATTACAGTCTGTGTTTACTTCACATTCAGTAGCTTGACATTTAGAGAATGGATTTCCAATGGTTCCAGGTGGGCATCGGCAATTTGGCCTGTGTGATTTACCGAAACATTCCGCGCTAATGGCACAAGGGGCGTCCACTACGCAAGGGTTGACACAAACACCGTTGTAACATGTATCACTATCGCTGCACTCCGAATCAGATGTACAACCCACTGTAACAATGAAAAAATATATAAATAAAATTTCTCTCAATTTCTTGATCATAATTCTGTCAAAAGGTATAGTTTTATTTTACCTTTGGTACACCCAATGTAAGGGTTGCCGGAATATCCAATTCCACAAGAGCACACAGGATGATGTCTGATGACTGTACATTCAGCGTTAGAACCACAAGCGCAAGGATCGGCGCAAGCGCTATTTATACATGCTTGAGACAGTGGACAGTCAGAATTAGCTTTACACCCTACTGGTATAGTGCGATCATCAGATGCTGAAATGAGATAAGATTGATCAGTAACTATCGAAATAGGAATACTTGTATAATATATTATAATTTTTTACTCGTTATTTGGAACTAATACTTACGAGGTATGCACCGTAATGTTGCTATGCCGGAATAACCTTTAGGACATGAGCATAGTGGTTTATGGTCGATTACTCTGCACAATGCGCCGGAGCCGCAAGCGTCAAGGCATGGATTGACACAAGTTCTATCAATGCAGGCACGTTCAGAACCGCATTCGTCGTCGCTATAACACTCCAGTATAGGATTGCGCGGTATTAAATTACATTCCGTTCTTGGATTTCCAACGTAACCAGGAGGGCAAACGCAACGAGAAGCATGATCGGCCGATTCACATATAGCATTTTGTCCACAGGGATCGGCTTTGCAGGCATCGACGCAGCTACCGCGACGACAGGTCTGTGAGAGATCACACTCGGAGTCGGCGGAGCACTCGGCGCGAGGAGGCCCGTGACAGCCGAAGTCGGACGCGGCCCGTCCGTCCTCCGGACACACGCACGCCACGGCGCGGAGCGGCAGTACCTCCACCGTCTTGCATACGAGGCCAGCGTCGCAGGGGCCGTCCAGACACAGGTCTGTACATTGACTATTCACACAAGCTAGAGGCGCTGGGCAATCTGCGTCGATCGAACATTGAGTATTCTTCGAAATTCCGGTACAGCCTTGCGTGTACGCATCGCCTTCCGTTCCGGGCGCGCAAGTACACTCTGCACGATGCACACGTGCTTTACAAATCGCTCCCGGCACGCAGGAATTTTCGCTACAAGCAGGCTGGCAGACACGATTCAAGCGGTTGCATACTTGGGTGTCGTCACAATCTTCGTTGTAATGGCAGACGGCCGCTATGCAGGCTCGTCGGGGGTCACCTTGAGTACCCGGTGGGCAGCGACACGTAGAAACATGAGCGACAGCATCGCAAATCGCTTCACGTCCACAAGGACTTCCTAAGGCGCAAGGATCTTGACAGTAACCGTTAATGCAAGCCTTATCGAAGGGGCAGTCGTCATCCGTCGTACATTCAGCTAAAAGGGAACACAAGAACGTTAGGTGTTATAATATGATGGAGATGTGCCTGATATGAAGTTTGAAAGAGTTGCGATAGTTACCCGTGTAGCAGTGGGTGGTGGGGTCGCCGGCGGTGGCGGGCGGGCAGCGGCAGAGGGCGCGGTGCGCGTGCGGCTCGCAGCGCGCGCCCGCGCCGCACCCGCCCGGGCACACGCCCGCACACGCGCGGGACACGCACGCCTCTGACAACCCGCAATCCGAGTCCGACGTGCAACTTCCGCTTATCACAACTGGAACGAAAGATTCACATTTTAAGAAGACACCTTCATCTGTCAATCTTTCTTTATTAGTGATATGGCTTACGTAGTGTTAAAGTTTCTCGGTCGCCCTAACGACTCTAACTTGACCTAACGACTGCTACCATCATTACAGTCTGTGTGGTCTTTGTGCGAAGTCTTTCCGAAGCACGGAGAAGCTTCATTTATTTGTAGACCACATTCATCTTTATTTCATTGTATTATTAACGTAGACTTGTATTGTTAGGTGAAAGGAGTGGGACTAGACTGACCAGGCGAGCAGGCCACGTTGGGGTCGCCCTGCAGCGAGCCGACGCACGTGCATCGCGCGCGGTGCGCGGCGGCGTGGCACTCGGCGCCGACGCCGCAAGCCCCCTCACACGCACTCACACAACGTCGGTTTACGCATGTCTCTTCGTCGCCGCATTCGCTGTCTGCACTACATTCACCTCCTAAGGGTAAGTCATGATTTACCATTAATTTTTGTTCATTTATTTCACACTTGACCTCAACATTTCGCGGATACCAGTAATTTAGTTACCTTTATAATTATTGCTACTTACAAAATTTTACACTTGTTTTTACATTGCAATGTTCAACGTGCTTAAATCTATATTTACATTGAAAATTACCGTACCTATGTATGTACATTTATAAGGTGTTTTTGTACAGTAAAAGGTGAATGCGGAAATAAACATTATGGTACTAACCGATAAAAAACATACTAGTACTCTTGCGAAAATGTGTATGTAGAGCGAAGTACAGTATAAGTAGTTATATTCTGCGCTAAAATCTTACAAAACCATTAATTATTTAAAACGAACTCTGACATAACGTTAGCATAACATGGACTGTATGAACAGTCATGGTCTGTATGAACAGTCTGTCTATTAAAACTTAAAATATTATGGTCCATGTAATCCATGTTATACTTTGAATTTTAAAGCGTTGCTTACTTGGTTTGCATTGTACTGATGCATCTCCGGTCAGAGGTTTAGGACACTCGCAAACAAGGGTTCTAAACGGTAGCGTGTTTGCCACACGACACACTGCGCCTGTACCGCAAGATGTAATTTCGCAAGGGTTATTACAGCGTTCATTTAAGCATGCGAACCCAGGTCCACAATCAGCGTCATACTCGCATTCGACTTGGTAGTCAATATCCACTAAAACAAAATCATTGTTATTTTAGCTAGTTATTATTAATTGCCTATTTCTGAACAAAACTTTACACTCTGTAATAACATTGAGCTTACCTGGTTTACATTCTATTTTGGGATGTCCTTGGAATCCTCGAGAACATTCACATACTGGTGTATGACGAACGACTGTACATATTGCTCCTCGGGCACAAGCACCAGGACATGGATCCGTGCAAGAACCACCTCTGCATGACAACCAAGATGGACATTCGTCATCCACTCTACATTCATCTCTGCGACATTCTGTCCAAGGATTGCCTCGGGCACCGGCGTTACATTCACAAGAAGCTGTATGACCACGAGCAATGCAATGAGCGTCAAGTCCGCATCGAACTCTCGAGCAAACCTTATTACAAGAACCTCCTTCACAACTCTCGTCATCCGGACAGTCGTTATTACTGTGACATTGAACTGAATAACATCCTGTATATGCATCACCTTCATAACCAGGTAGACAAGTGCAGTGAGCACGATGGGATCTAGCTAGACATCGAGCATTAAGTCCGCAGTTAGATGGTCCACAAACGGGGACACAGCGGGTATCTACACACGCAGCGTTATCGGCACATTGATCGTCTCTCACGCATTCTGGTACCGGTGGTGGTGGTGTTGTTGGAACAATGACGCGTTCACAACGTACGAAAGGAGATCCTGTATATCCCGCTGGACAGGAACATACGGCAGAATGTCGTACACCGGTACATATTGCATTGAGTCCACATGCGTTAATACATGGGTCAGAACATTTCCTGTTGATACAGGCTCTGTCTCCGGAACAGTCATCGTTGACGATACATTCAGGGAACGTGCAAAAGCCGTCACGGCATATACCATGTGGGCCACATGGATTGGGATCACATGGATCATATTTTGGTGGTGGCGTGTTTTCTATAACTGGAAAAGTTGCATCATTTTTAAAAAGTAAGAGAAAGTCATAGATTAGGTTATAAACATAAGTTCTTAGTTAAGTTTATAATATAATGTACCTACTATCAGCCTATCCTACTTCCTACTAATATTATAAAGCTGAATTTTTTTTATGTATATGAATGTGTGTATGTTTGTTACTCAATCACGCAAAAACTACTGAGCCGATTGCGGTGACACTCGGAATATACATATATATATATATAGAATGTACGTAACTGGAGACCTGGAAAAACACATAGGCTACATTTTTATCCCGATATTTCCGCGGGAACGGGACTTATGCGGGTGAAACCGCAGGACTCTGCTAGTCATTAATATAAATAGCTGAAGTGATTATAACAATTACGTATTTTAGAACGTGGATTTTTAAATTAAATTTTAAACAATTATGAATTTGCTTACCTCTGTGAATACAATCGTAGAACGGATTTCCAGTAGTATCCGACGGGCACGAACATATAGGCGCGTGATCGAAAACGCGGCAAAGTGCGTTGGTGCCACAAGCGCCGATACAAGGATCAACGCACTTGTTGCGTACACAAGCTAGATCGCGTGGACACTCCGAGCTGACGACGCATTCGGGACGGCATCCAGTCGTAGCAGCATCGCCACTCGTGCCACTCGGGCAAGAGCACACTCCGGTAGTGCCCGACACGGAACACAACGCACCCGGTCCACATGGAGATGGATTACATGGAAGCGCTGGTAAATAAATTTACGTAAGTTACGAGAGGTTAAGTGCCAATAATTTTGGTTAAAACAATAAATATAAGGATATGAAATACGTACGAGTTGGTATGATATCGCATCTTTCGAAAGCATTTCCTCTCGTTCCAATTGGGCATGAACAGAGAGGGATGTGATTGACGGTCTCGCAGTCAGCGCCCACACCACAAGTACCGAGGCATGGGTCCCGACAGCGCGAGCGAATGCAAGCCTGTGTCGGCGAGCAGTCTGAATCAGCGAGACATTCCGGTCTGCAGCCAGTGTAGGGGTCGCCGCGGAGACCAGGCTCACACTCGCACGATGCACCGGCCCCTTTAGCCCGACACACGGCTCCCGGCCCACAGGGAGTTGGGTGGCATGGATCATTTGGAATTTTAGCTGCAAAGTTATTGTTATTCAATTAACATTATGAACCGTTTATCGAAAGAAACAAAGTACAAATTATGATCAATCAAAGCACACTATTATATTGTACACCATATTATATTTCGCGTTTTCTACTGTGCGATTGCAGTTTATTCAGTTTCGCAAGTAAAACCCATGCCTAAGCTTTAAAAGCGAAAGCTGAAATTACTACTTTCGCAAAACCGATTTTTTTTTTAAATAAATTGTTTGATATTGTTGAAACATGACCTAATTCGTTATTTTATTAGCAATCTTTCATGTTTGTCTGTCTTACGGATTGCGTCGCTGTGTCGACATTCAATGAGAGGATTTCCTGCTGTCGGGGATGGACATTCGCAACGAGGTTCGTGCGCCACAGCCAAACATTGTGCTCCTCGTCCGCAAGCGCCCGGGCATGGGTCCACGCAACGTTTATTAACACAAGTTAAATGCCAGTCGCAATCGTTGGAACCGAGACATTCGTGACGACAAAACGGTGGCTCGCCGAAGTATCCTCTTCTACAGACGCAAGTGCCTTCTAAACAGTCCGCGTTAGGACCACAATCGCCACAAGGTGTTTTTGTTATGGTCGGTTCCACCTCAAGTGGTGCTGTGGAATAAAATACACAAATTGATTTTACTTTAATTTATGTTAGAGAATATAACTTTAATACTGGAACAGCAGAACCCTCTGCATTCATTTTATTTATACCGAATGAGTTTTACCTGGTAAACAACGAACAAATGGATCTCCAACATAGTTTTGTGGGCAAGTGCATACAGGAGAGTGCATAACAGCGCGGCATAGGGCTCGCTGTCCACAGGCGCCGGGACAAGGATCTCGGCATTTTTCGTTACGGCATGCTAGGTGTAATGGACACTCGGAGTCACCACGACACTCGGGTCGGCACGCCGGCTCCGCCATCAACGGCCGCCGGCATGAGCAATGCGCCACAGTACCCGATGCGCGACACACGCTATTTGGTCCGCATGGATTCGGGGTACATGGATCACTTACTGATGTTGCTAAAATCATTAATTTTATTTGTTAAAAATACTCAAAATGATATTTTGTTAAACTTCATCTCTGTATTATATATACAGAGTCAAACATTTAAATCGACCTTTAGGAAGAGATATTCTATCAATTTGCATTTTTGTCAAAATCGAGGACGCTACTTTCTACATTTTTCTTTTATAATTAATTTAGGATATCCCCTGGTTGGTTCAAATAGTTCACCCTGTATATTACTCTATATTAAGCCAAGTTTTATTATTTACCTATCACGGGTCGACATGCAATAAATGCATCTCCCTGTAAAGGTGCTGGGCATTCACAGATAGCAATATGATTATAAACGTTGCATACAGCGTTTGTGCCGCAAGTGTTCTTACAAGGGTTGACACACTTGTAATTAATACATGCCAGTTCCTTTGAACAGTCATCATCGCTTGTACACTCTGGTCGACATTCGATTCTCGGATTTCCGTGATAACCAGGTATGCACGTGCAACTACCGTTGTCGCATAAAGCATTAATGCCACACGGATTACTGACACAAATATCTTCATAAATAGGTGGTTCACGTTCTAAAAAATAATAACAAAAATTATCATAAATATTTAAGACAGATTGAAGATAAGAATTACTGTGCTTATATGCAGCGAAATGTTAGGAATAAAACTATCCAATATACGACTCATATGGTTGTCTTCACTACGATACGTTACTTAATTAATGAGGTATTTATTTACCGTGTTTAATTTTATATTTACACAAAGTTTGATATTTCGCCAGTAATTTCAACTGGCTTGTTCACGAGGCTTGGTTCGTCTCGTCTACAAATATCATGTCTAATTTTAGTTATAATCCAGTTGAAATTACTGGCGAAATATCGAGCTCCGTGTAAATACAAAAATAAGGTAAAACTATCCAGTTTGTTACTCGACTTCGTAATGTATGTTTGTTTCGATGTGGCTTCAGAGGCCAAATGGATGGACTTAATAATGACGATTCTTACGTCAACCGAATGATCTTAGTCCTACGAGTACTTAAGACATGATGATTTTTTAGGGTTCCGTACGTCAAAAGGTAAATAAAGGAACCCATATAAGATAACTTTGATGTTAGTCCGTCCGTCTATCTGTCAAGACCCTATATCTCGAGAACGCGCATTCTCTGAACCATAACTGAGGTCTATGGTCCCTATTAGGTATATCAACGTTCCGAGTCAATACGATTAAAATGTTTGGGAGACTTTGGCGAAAACAACAACCACCAAGCAAAAATCCACACTTAAGCGAAACACTTCGAACAACGCAGACGAAGTCGCAGTCACATCTAGTTTTTTAATAAAGCTAGTTTAAATAAATTTACCTTTATACAAGAAACATTCTCTGAAAGAATCACCCCTGTACCCAGGTCGACAAGTACAGATAGCTAGATGATTCATCGCTCGACAATCTGTGTTAGCTCCGCAAGATCCAAGACAGGGATCAACACATTTTTCACGTACACATGCCTTGTCATTAGGACAGTCCTCGTTTATAGTACATTCTGGTGAGCAATTTGGTGGCGCACCTACATAATTGTCCTTGCAACTACAAATGGGTGAACCATTGATATCTCTGCATATAGAGAATGGCCCACAGGGGCTTGGTTCACAAGGATTTATTATCTGAGGAATCATTTGCTTTTCTTTCAAACACCTAACGAAGGGATCACCTTCATATCCCGGAAGACATGTACAGTAGGGGCTATGATGATGCACTCGACACTGGGCGTTTTGTCCGCAAGTCCCTATGCATGGATCAATACATTTCTGCCGAACACATGCCAAATTGAGAGAACATTCTGGACTTGTTTGGCATTCTGGTCGACAGTTTGGTGCATTACCGACGTATTCTGGCAAACAACTACACACAGCATTTCCATTGACTTCTTTACAAGTACTGTATGGACCACAGGGTGAAGGGTTACATGGATCTCTTGGAATATCTTCTTTATATGCGCAAGTGTCATATGGATTACCGGTGTATCCATTAATACACAAACATTTCGGAATGTGGTTAACCGTTTGACATTGAGCATTGACTCCACAGAGCCCTGGACACGGGTCTTGGCATTTGTTATTAATGCAAGCTCTGTTATCTGGGCAGTCCGAGTTAAGTAAGCATTCTGGCCTACAACCTTCGTATGGATTACCAAAGTAGCCAGTTACACAAGTACAGCTGCCAACGTTGTACCGTTCTTGACAAATAGCATTCGTGCCACATGGATTTGGAAGACATGGTTTTGATGGTTCAACCGGCTTGTCGCCTAGCGTGGCAATAGCTAAAACAAGTAGGTACATTATTTACAGAAATCAACAAAATAATTATAAAATATAACTACGCTTTTGCATATGAATCATATTTACCTTTAACTGGAACGCACTGATCAAAAGAATCACCTTCGTAACCAGTTTGACAAATACATTGAGGGGAATGGCTAATTACTCGACATTCAGCATACCGTCCGCAGGCACCAAGGCAAGGGTCGGTACACTTTTTATTTATACATGCTTTATCAAAACTACATTCGCTGTTGGTTACGCATTCTGGTCTACAATACGGCGGAGATCCTATGTATTCAGCCATACATGAACAAGACGGAGCATCGCCGGCAACTCTACATATTGCATTAGGACCACAAGGCGATGGTTCACAGGGAGCTTTTTTCTGTGGTTGTATATCTGCAAATATAATATTATTATGTTTTTGCTTCATAGTTTTAATTTTATTTCTTTTTTGAACAATAACTTACGTTGTACAATAAGACAATGCGTAAATGGATCACCAGTATATCCGTTACGGCAATAACATATAGGTTTATGATTGTGAACTCTACATTCTGAATTCAAACCGCATGCTCCTCGACAAGGGTCAACACATTTTTGGTTTGAGCATGACAAGAGACTTGTACAGTCGGAGTCAACTAAACATTCAGGTCTGCATGAAGGAGGAACTCCAATGTAGCCCATCAAACATGAGCACATTGCTTGATCGTTTATGGAACGACAGATACTGTACGGACCGCATGGCGATGGCTCACATGGTTTTTGCTTTTCTGTGTAAACTGAAATAAAATAGTAGAGTATTAGTTAACATTAAATCTTACTAATATCTTACTTCTTACTTCTTCTTACGCGAAAGTTTGTATGTATGTTTGTATGTGACTTTGTTACTCTTTTACGCAAAAAACTTCTGAACCGATTGCGATGAACTTGGAATATAGGTAGCTAGAGACCTGGAATAACACATAGGATACTTTTTATTACGATAATCCAGCGGGAACGGGACTTACGCGGGGGGACCCGCGGGGCTCAGCGAGTAAATTATTGAATTACAAATACATAATTTAAAACAGATATTTCTAAAGAGATAAATACTTCCAGATACTTGCCTAAAGGTGAGCATGAAAAGAAAGCGTTCCCAGTGTAGTTCGAAGGGCATATGCACATAGGAATATGATTGTATACTTCGCAAAGAGCTCCTTGACCACATAAGTTGGTGCATGGGTTGACACATTTATTGTTGACACACGTTAAATGTGGGGCGCAATCAGAATTGGTCGTACATTCTGGCCGACAACTCATATAAGGATTTCCAAAGTAATTAGGTCTACAAGTGCATACTCCATCGTTACAATCTGCATTTGAGCCACATGGGTTAGGGTTGCAATTGTCATATTCGGTTGGTGGGATATCTAAAATAAATATATTGCATAAAATTAAAACGCAAATAAAAAAAACGTTTAAAGGTAAAACATTTGGAGTTGTAAAATTCCTTACCAATATGAGAATAAACGTAACAGCTTTGGAAGGGATTGCCTGTATATCCTTCCTTGCAGCTACAAACAGCGGCGTGTTGGTAAACTTGACAGTCTGTTTGTAATCCACATGAACCCGGACAAGGGTCACGACACCTTTGATTTATACATGCCATATTACTAGGACAATCCGAGTTAACAGTACATTCTGGTCTACAATTAGGCGGTGACCCGATGAAATTATCAACACAAGTGCAAACAGGTGTCTTGTTAACTATTTGACAAACTGAGTTCGGACCGCACGGTGATGGTATGCAAGGATTAATGTCTTGGGGTATTATTTCTGAAAAATAATATATAATTATTATTTAAAAACCGACATCTCCGCAAAAACCGCAAAAATCGACATCTCAAATGATTACAAATAACATCCCAAAAACAACTTACTTTCAATTATTGCACATCTTATAAAAGGATCACCCTCAAAACCTTGTTTACAGCTACATATTGGAGCATGATTGACAACTCGGCATTCGGCGTTTACTCCACAAACTTCTATACAAGGATTAACACATTTCTGTCTCACACAACTCTTCGTTATTTCACATTCTGAATTGACTGTGCACTCGGGGCGGCAATTAGGAGGCGAACCAAAGAAGTTGGACATACAAGAACAAGATGCTTGCCCATTGTTATTCCTACATACTGCATTACTTCCACACGGATTTGGATAGCATGGGTCTCTAGGTGTTGGAGCTGAAAAAAACAATTTTACTATTTATCCGCTTTACTTATATATATTATATATCAAATTGTTAACGGCAAAACAACATAATTAGTAATTACTACTAATTAGTAATATAATTATATGTGTAATAATGTGTAAAATGACTTACGAGGTTCATTTATAATAATATGACAGTATTGGTACGGATCTCCTGTGTATCCTGGTGCACAATTACAAGTAGGCACGTGATTAGTAACTAGACAAACTGCTGCCGTTCCACAAACGCCTGGACAAGGATCTTCGCACTTATTTTTAATACATGCCTTATTGTATGGACAGTCCTGGTTTATGGTACATTCCGGTCTACAAGATTCATAAGGATTGCCGAAATATCCTTCTTCACAAATGCAAGCAGCAGCTCCTAATCTGGATTCTTTACATCTAGCATTAGCTCCACAAGGCGTTGGATTGCATGGAGTAATCTGTTCCGCCGCTTGAGGCAGAAGATAACAAGAAGTAAACGGATCTCCTGTATAACCATCTTGACAAGAACACATTGGACTGTGTAGACGTACGTTACATACAGTGTTGATTCCACAAGATCCAGGGCAAGGATCTTTACACTTATAGTTAATGCAGGCTTTGTTAAGAGGACACTCCTCACTTGACCAACATTCCCGACGACATTGTGGCGGAGTACCTTCGAATGTTGATTGACAAGTGCAAATATGTGAGTTTCCATCAGGTGATAAATTACATACACTATTGGGACCACATGGGTTTGGAACACAAGGATTTGCTGGGGGCTCTTCGGCGTAATGTACTGAAAAAAAAATTACAGATAGGTAATCTTATAATGTTAAGAATACTAATTAACACAATTGAACTCAATGCCACGACTACTTACTGTAACAGTGTTCAAAGGGAGAACCTGTGTATCTAGGTGGGCAGCTACAAATTGGATTATGTTTGATAACGTGACACAATGCATTAGCGCCGCAAGATCCTGGACAAGGATCTTGACATTTTAGATTTATACATGCTTGAGTCGGCGGGCAATCAGTGCTCTGTATGCATTCAGGTCGGCAGTTGGGAGGATTTCCAATGAAACTTTGCACACATGCACAGTTAGCTAGTCCATTTGCTTCTCTACAAATACTGTTTGGCCCACAAGGAGAAGGATGACATGGTCTGGTTATGGGCTCTAAAAATGAAAAACATTATGTTTAGATCAAACCGGCCTGGGTATAATTGTTAAGGTAATTCAAAATTATTAAAGTAATGTTTCTTAAAATAAAGTGGAAATTAACTTACGCTCCAATTTTATGCATTGTGTGAAAGAATCACCGGTCATGTCATTTGGACAGCTACAAATAGCAACGTGATTGTAAACATTGCATTCTGCATTTATGCCACACATATTAATGCATGGGTCTACACATTTTGTCTGCCGGCATGCTTTATCCAATGGGCAATCTGAGCTTAGCACACATTCAGGCCGGCATCCAAAGTAAGGATCTCCGTGATATTCAGGCAAACAAGTACATACTCCTTCATTACATTCAGCATTAAGTCCACAAGGTGACGGATGACATGGATCAATTTTTTGAGGTATTTCTGCACATATAAAAGAAATTGTGTGTAGTTGACAGTATGAGGTTGAGTATGTCGGAAGTATCAGATAATAACGTAGAAGATGATCTATAGCTTTAAATTCCTCAGTTGTATAGGCTGTGCTTTATTAACGCACAGCCTAAACAACTGATACAGAGCTAAAATTTGGAGAATATGTTCTTTGTCGCGTGTTTAATCTCTTGGGAAATTCCCAAGGGTGGAAAGGCGGGACGCTGCTAGTCTATAAGTAACAAATAATAATTACCAATTGTTCTCAAAGTGCATGCGTTAAATGGATCTCCTGTATATCCAGTTGGACAGGAGCACATCGGTGTATGGTTAATTACACTACACAACGCATTTAATCCGCAGGATCCTAAACAAGGATCGCGACATTTCATATGTATGCAGGCTTTGTCGTTGCTGCAATCTGTATTCAAAACGCACTCTGGCTTGCAGTTCGGTGGATTTCCCATAAATCCGATATTACATGAACATGAAGGTATTCCTCCTATATTTCGGCACTGAGCATTCAAACCGCATGGCGAGGGTAAGCACGGATCTACATTTTCGCTTTCAACTGGTGAATGCTCTATTAATAATGAGCAGATGGAGAAGGGATCTCCTGTGTACCCTTGCTTACATGAGCAAATAGGATTATGTTTAATCACTCTGCATTCAGTGTTTATTCCACACGCGTTGGGACAAGGTGACACGCACTTGAAATTCTGACATACTTTGTCCAACGGACATTCGGAACTAGTTGTACACTCCGGACGGCACATGGGTGGAGATCCTTGATAATCAGGTAGACAAATGCATATTGCCAAACCATTTTGTGATTTACATTGGCTGTTTGGTCCACATGGAGTTGGGCTGCAAGGATCTGTTATATCAGCTGAAAAAGAACAACAAAGTTAACACAACGTATCGGTTCAGTATACATTCATAAAAAAAAAACATTTTGCCAAAACTAATCTTATGAAGACATAAACTCACCTTGAGATTTAAATGTACAAATCGTGTAAGGGTCTCCATAATGTTGGTCAGTGCAGTAGCAGTTTGGTATGTGGTTTATAACATTACACATAGCATTAATTCCACAAGTACCCGGACAAGGATCGTGGCACTTATTTTGATAACAAGCTAAGTTTGAGGTACAGTCAGAATTGACTAAACATTCTGGTTTACATGTTTCATAGGGATTACCAAAGTAGCCAGGCAAACAAGTACATGAACCTGCGTTATTTTGTTCCTTGCACTCTGCATTGGCTCCGCACGGAGATGGTACACAGGGTGTAGGGCGTTCCTGTTCAATGAGCTGTACTTCTATGTTACAATACAGGAATGGATCTCCTGTGAATCCAATCTGGCACAAACATATAGGAGTATGGCTGACAACTCTGCATTCTGCGTTAACACCACATGAGCCAGGACAAGGGTCACGACACTTTCTGTTGATGCAAGCCATATTGGTGGAACATTCTGTGTTACTTGTACATTCAGGTCTACAATTAGGCGGAGAACCAATAAATTCCAGTAGACATTGGCAATCTGCTTTATCGCCGTTATCGAAGCACTGTGAATTTGGTCCACACGGTGAGGGTAAACAGGGATTTACTCTTTCTGGTGGCGAGGCCGCTGAAAACGAAATAAAAAGAATTAGGTTTCAATTTGTTACAATTAATTAATTTAAATTTATTAAGTGTTAAGTAAAACAAAACGTTTCAGTGTACGCAGACTATAGAGTTATTGTAATAATTATAATTTAAATTCAAAACTATTACAATAACTGTTAAGTGAAACTTACGAATAGGTTGGCAAAGTGAGAACGGGTCTCCAGAAAATCCAGAGAGACATGAACAAACAGGGTTATGATTTACTACGATGCAGTGAGTGTTCCGTCCACATGCTCCGGGACAAGGATCTATACATCTCTGGTTGGAACAAGCTTGGCTTAATTTACAATCAGTGCTCACGGCACATTCAGGTCGGCAATTCGGAGGACTGCCTAAATAACCCTCAAGACAGATGCACACAGCATGCCCGTTAACTTCTCGGCATTGACTATTTGGTCCACACGGAGAGGGTTGACAAAGATCAACTGGCCTTGGTGTTTCTGAAATGAATAATAAACATGTTAGCTGCGTCATAAGTTATGTGCCAGTGTACGATAACGTTAATTTTTAAAAGCATAGCATCATCAGTAGCAATATTTGAAAACTCTTTTTTCGGGTTTCGTATTACAAAAGGTAAAAAGGAACCCTAATTAGATCACTTTGTTGTCTATCCATCTGTCAAGCAAGACCGATTATCTCGAGAACGTGAGGAAAGATCTAGTTGAAATTCAAACCATAACTGAAGCTGAGTCCCTAAAAAGTGGATAGAAATCAAGGTACTAAGTCCACACGCTAAAAAGATTTGAGAAAATTAGCGCTTTCGCGAAAACTTGTGGGTATCAAAATGTACCTTAATTTCCAACTTTTATTATTTTTCAGACGTTTCTCTTTAATTGTACTTTAACACCTTTTTTTTCGCCGAAGTTTACAAATCTAGGTCAAACGGAAGTATCCAATATTTTTGTGTCGAAAATCACGAAATTTGGTAAAATACTGTCTCGTATCAAGAATCAAGAATTTTTATTGTTTAAGTGATGTACATAATGATCTTAAATTAACATGCATATTTTGGATACAATCACTTACCCACTACAGGCATACAATAATTAAAATTAGGTTCAATAATCTATAGTAATTTTAAAAACTGATACAATTTATTACTTAATGAATAATCGTGTCTGTTTCTTCGTAGTACTCTTTAAGTGAATAAAAGCTATTTGCTATAAGCCATTTTTTAAATGAGATTTAAATATGTTTACATTTTCTAAAAATTTTAATTCAGTAGGTAACGCATTAAACACTTTTATTGCAGTAAAGTAGGCACTCTTATGAAATAGTGCATTGTTTGCCTGCGGCATGCTGATATTAAATTTATATTTACTTCTTAAACTACGGTTATTGGCAAAAAAGTAGCTGTGGTTGATTTTGACAAATACACAAAGTTCAAGGATATATATGCTAAAGAGAGTAAGAATGTTGTAGTTTTTGAAGATGAATCGCAATGAATCAGTACTTTTGAGATGAAAGATGGAACGAATACATTTTTTCTGCAAAACAAAGGCAGATTTTACGTCTACTGAGTTACCCCAAAAAATGACCCCATAACATAGTTGGGGATAGACATATCCATAATATGCATTTATGGCAATTTTCCTAGATGCTATATTTGTAAGAATCGATAGGGCATAACAGTACTTGGCTAATTTGCTATTTACTTTTCTAATGTGGGATTTCCAATTAAGGTGTGTATCTTTTATAACACCAAGGAAATTGGACTCATGCTGTTCTTCGATTTTTACGCCATTGCTTGTTATATTTAAATTTAGAGGAGGAGATCTATAGTTGCGGAATTGGATGTATTTAGTTTTACTAAGGTTTAACTGCAATCCTTCTTTATTTAGCCAGTCCTTTACTTTGTTTAAGGTGTTTTCAATTTCTTTCGAGTAATTTATATCTGTTAAATTATTTTTAGGAATGTAAATGGTGGCGTCGTCAGCGAACATTACAGTTAGGTGTTCAGATATTATGGGCATTTCATTTACATAGAGCAAAAATAAGATAGCACAAATAAAGTGAGTAAATCGCGAAAACAAAAGAAAAAACGAATTAAAGGGTCTCCCCATACAAAATTAAAAACCAGTGTAAGTAGGAGGTTTGAATGAGCACCCATACAATAGAAATGTCATTAATTACAAACCCACATACAGCCGTACATGAATAAGGAACCCTCAGCGCGTTCGACTCGACTTTTAATAACTATAAAATTATTATTTACCTTGAATCTTACTACAGTAGCTGAATGGTGATCCAGTAAATCCTGACGGACAGGAACACATCGGTATGTGATTTATAGCCTCACATATTGCTTCTGATCCGCAAGTACCAATACATGGGTTTCCACATTTATTTCGAATACAAGCTTTGTCCCTAGGACAGTCTGTGTTCAGTACACATTCTGGTTTACAACCGAAGTAAGGATCTCCTTGGTATTCTGGTAAGCATGAGCATATTCCGTTTCGGCACTCAGCATTTGAACCACACGGGGAGGGGTGACAAAGATCCACTGGTGCTGAAAAAAAAACAGTTGAATGAGTTAATCTTATCAATATACAGCTGAGATCTTACTAACTGAAAATACGCAAGGCTTACCTTGTTGTATAACTTGACAACTACTGAACGGATCGCCGGTAAATCCAGGCACGCAAGAACAAATCGGCAAATGATTATTGACATTACATTGTGCGTTGTTACCACAAGCACCAGGGCATGGATCGATGCATTTATTGTTGATGCAAGCTGTAGTAGCACTACATTCAGAATTAGTTGTGCATTCGGGTCGGCATCGTGGAGGCGAACTAATATAATTTGGAAGACAAGAACATCGAGCATGCCCGTTAAGATCTTGGCACTGAGAATTTGGTCCGCAAGGCGACGGCACACATGGATTAGTATGTTCTATTTGAGACGGTATTGACAAAATAACTGAAATAAAAAATATATAATTAAGTCGGGTTAAGTTCGGTAAATAAATAAATAAATAAATAATTTATTTCCAAAAATATTGTATACAAAGTTTCTTAAAGTCTAAATATCAAATTATAAATCTATAGTAACTCATATGCCTGAACTAGGAAAATCCTGTATCTCAGGCGAAAATGGCTATCAATATAAACTAAAATTATCACTTTTAATTAGAAACAAATTTGGTAGATAACATTATTATCTACTCATTTATTTTTATTCTTAAATTTAAGTTTTTATAAAAATAAACTAAATACAAAATATATACATTACCACAAAACCTACAAACAATATTCTTTACATAAAAATAAATTTATAGGCCCTATAAATAATGTACACATTTTGTACAAAACAGTAAATTACTATAAAAACCTAAACCTAGAAGTCCGTCAGCAGCAGGGCAGGGCCCAGGCTACCGATGGTTAGGGCCGCAGAGACAGGAATCTTCTGACGATACGTGCCGTATCAAGGACGACTGCCTTCTGGATCTGACCCTTAACCCAACCGTCAAGCGAGAGCCTCTTGAGGTGTTGGTCGAGGCTCTTTGCTATTAACCCATTTGCCCACACGACTATCGGAACAATACTCGTCGAATCAACGTGCCACATGGCGGTAATTTCATGGGCTAAGTCCAAGTACTTAGTTTCCTTGTCCTTTTCAGCCTTTATGAGATTAACGTCATGCGGGACAGTGATATCGACGAGTATTGCCCGTCGTTCCGACCGGTCTACTATCACGATGTCAGGTCTATTGGCCACAATAGTTCTGTCCGTGATAACAGGCCGGTCCCAATAGAGCGTGGCACGACCGTTTTCGAGAACAGGAGCGGGTGCATATTGGTAATATGGCACCTCTTGGTCCACAAGTCCATATTTAAGAGCAAGTTGCTGGTGAATGATCCTGGCTACCAAGTTATGTCTGTGCAAGTACTCACCATTGGCAAGATGAAAACAACCGGAAATAATATGTCTGAGTGACTCTCCCGGATGGTGGCATGCCCGACAAATGTCGACCGTACCATCCTTCAGAATATATTTCCTATAATTGTTCGTCATCATTACCTCGTCGGCAATTGCACAAACAAAACCTTCGGTTTCCCCAAAGAGATTACCGAAACGTAGCCAGTTCACCGAAGCAAGAAGGTCTACATCGGGGTCTGTAAGGGCCCGATAAAACCTCCCATGCAACTCCTTCCTTATTATGATTATTATTAGGAACGACAATCATGGCGATGCTTACTTGGAACGCAGTTCGTAAACGGATCCCCTGTGAATCGATCTTTACAAGAGCATATTGGATTATGTGCAAATACTTTGCAATCTGCATTTCTACCGCATTGGCCGACGCACGGATCAACACACTTTCGGTTAACACAAGCTTTGTCATTTTGGCATTCACTATTGATTGTGCATTCTGGTCGACAATTTGGTGGAGTACCCAAAAATTCAGGTTGGCAACTGCATACAGCGTTTGAGTTCACCTCGCGACATTGGCTGTTAGGCCCACAAGGTGAAGGCGTACATGGGCTCGGTTTTTCATAATCTGTATTAAAGAGAAAATTGTAAGAAATAAAAACGTACGATAAAAAAAAATGCTTAAACTTCTCGAACGTACCCTCAATCCTCTCAATACAATTGACGTAAGCGTTTCCTGTTCTTCCAGGTGGACAATAACATGATGGTAGATGATTAACGACTTGGCATATTGCGTTTTGGGCACATATTCCTGGACATGGGTCCTTGCATTTGTTTTGAATACAAGCAAGCATCGGTGCACAGTCACTGTTTATTATACACTCAGGTCTACATCCTTCAAACGGATTACCAAAGTAGGTTTCGATGCATGTGCAAGAACCAACTCCGTTGTTTTCTTCACATTTGGCATGAATACCACAAGGTGAAGGGTCGCACGGTGAACTATACTCCACGACAGAGTCTAAAATATAAAAATAATAAAAAAGTACTTAATAACTGAACATTCTAGTGTAGATAGTCAATATATTTTGTAATATTGACAAAACTAAAGTTTACCTTAGTAGTAGTAGTTTATTTACCTTGAATTGGACTACATGACACTAGAGGATCTCCTGTTTGTCCAAATAAACAGCTACAAACTAAAGCATGACTTATAACTTTACAGTCCGCGTTATATCCACAGCTCCCGGGACAGGGATCTTTACATCTGTTATTGACACAAGCCAAGTTGCTTGGACATTCAGAGTTACTGGCACATTCAGGCCGACAGTTCGGTGGTGTGCCGATATAATCAGACAAACAAGTACACGATGGGGATTCCCCGATTACTCTGCACTGTGAATAAGGTCCACATGGTGATGGTATACATGGATCTACGGGTAGTTGTGCTGTAGCAACTGAAAAGATATGAGGAATTAAGACTATACCCACTTAAAAATTAGTAATTTTAGTACATCTGTCTTTTTATTTCACAAACCAAAAACTTACTTATTGGACTACAATGGCTGAATGGATCTCCTGTGTATTGCGATGGACACGAACAAATTGGATTATGGTTCACAACTTCACATTTTGCTCCATAACCACAAGTGCCAATACAAGGATTTATACATTTATGATTGTTACAAGCTTCGTTAGATGCACATTCTGCACTAATTGTACATTCCGGTCGACATGAAGGTGGACTGCCTATGTATGTCGGTAAACACGAGCAAACTGCTTGGGTTTGCACTACACGACATTGACTGTTCGGTCCGCACGGATTCGGATTACAAGGTTCTACATGTGATTCTAAAAATAAGCCATATTATTAGCAATCATCGAAAAAAAAATGTTGTTTATTCAGATTTTATTAATTTTAAAACTTACGTTGAATAGCGTGACATTCTACAAAAGCGTTGCCTGTTGTACCATCAGGGCAAACACAAATAGGAATATGGTTATAAACATTGCATTGTGCACTCTGTGCACATGTCCCTATACAGGGATTAACGCATTTATTTCTAGAGCAGACTTTATCTAGAGGACAATCCATATTTGTAACACATTCTGGTTTACAACCAATGTAAGGATCTCCGTGATAATCATTTATACACGTGCAAAGTCCGTTCCGACAATCAGCATTAAAGCCACAAGGTGATGGGTTGCAGGGATCTTGTGGTATTGCATCTGTAAAAACATTACCGTTTAATGCATGGACCCGCGATTTTATTTAATTATTTTACTTATGTTATTAATATGATAAATTATAATAATACCTTGGGGCTTTGGTAATAGAGTACACGATGTGAATGGATCACCTGTAAACCCTTGAGCACACGCGCATGATGGCAAGTGCATGTAAACATTGCAAACAGTATTTATTCCACAGCTGCCAGGGCAGGGATCTTGACACTTCATACGCATACAAGCTTTATTTGACGGGCAATCCTCATTAATAGCACACTCTGGCCTACAATTTGGTGGCAAACCATGGAAATCTAGCATACATGAACAAGATGGAGCTCCATTTATATCTCGGCATAAAGCATTTGGTCCACAAGGATTTGGTACACATGGATTTGATATTGGCTCTGGTGGTTGTGCTAAAGCTAAAAAGTGAAACATCTCATTTTAGCAAAATGTCTTTGATATCGAGATAATGTTTTCTTTATCATACAAAACTAAATACAATTTCAATCAATCAAAACATGAAAAAATACTCACGCTGTTGATAACAACGAGTAAAGGGATCACCGGTATATCCGGGATTACAGCTACAAATAGGGCTGTGGTTGATAACTCTGCATTTTGAGTTTAGTCCACAGTGACTTGGACAAGGATCACTACATTTTAAGTTGATGCAAGCTTTATCAATTGCACATTCCGAACTAACAGTACACTCAGGTCGACAACCAGGTGGCGAACCGATATAATTTGGTGCACATGAACACACACTTTGCCCATTAACGGCTCTACAAACACTATTGGGACCACATGGGCTTGGCTGACATGGTGTGGGCAGGTTCGGGATTGGTTCTGCGAACAAAGAGGTACATAGTAATAATAAAATAGACCGGTTTGGTCCAAGAAGTTAATTGATAATATTATTATTTTATGCTAATTATACCTAATCCTAATCTAATTCAGCATTGAAATGGAAGAAATGTTCCAAAACTACTCCCAGCCACTGTGTATTCTAGCCACTTTTTCGACCCTATCGTCGATGAAACTTCCTATGAACACTCTTGCTTTCTACTTCCTTACTCAATTTAGACCATAACTACACGACTATGAAAAAAAAAAGTGAGCCACTGTTGGTCACTTTACCCTACTTGGAAATAAATTTAAAAAAAGTTGTCTAGGGGACTTAGGAAAAGTAGTAGAACAAAAATATATTATTTTTTTAAATACATGTCTGTCTCTCTGTCTGTTTCTCTGTTTTTTCAATTAAACACAATTGAAAGCTACCAATCCGATTAAAATCTGGTTTTCAATATGTGGTATACTTTACATCGAAATCCAATTAGTAGAACCCGAGTAATGAACGAAAAAGTCGGCTATGCACTATTTCTACGCAGACGAAGTCCCGGGTAACAGCTAGTACATAATAAATAGGGATATCTTGTAAAAAAACTTCCAGCAGTCGCTGGGCGTCGCAAGCGAACTACAGGACGTTATGGCACTTATAATAAATTAATCACTTACCATTGTAAAAATCACATCTACTGTATGGATCTCCATTATATCCGGGTGGACATGAGCATGATGGTAAATGATTGACTACAGCACATAAAGCCATCGGACCACAAGTTCCAGGACATGGATCTTGACATTTATTTCGAATACATGCTCTGTTGGGTGTGCAGTCAGTGTTCACAGTACATTCTGGTCGACAACCTTCATATGGATTTCCTAGGTAATCGGGTAAACAAATACAAGACCCAGCTGAATTATGAACCCGACATTCTGCGTTTGATCCACAAGGTGAAGGTTGGCATGGGTTTGTGTTTTCCACTGGTATATCTTGTCTCAAATAGCAATTTATAAATGGATCGCCTACAAATCCATCGTTACAGAAGCATGTAGGCGAGTGGCTGATTGTGCGGCATTGTGCGTTTAGCCCGCAAGCGCCTTCACATGGATCTTTACATTTCTGATTAATACAAGCTTGATTAGTAGGGCATTCACTGTTGCTTGAACATTCTGGACGACAATATGGTGGCGATCCAAAGTAGTTTGGCATACAAGTGCAAGATGGGGATCCTGCCGCTTCTTGACAAATAGAGTTTTGACCACACGGAGAAGGTGTGCACGGTGTAACATCAGCAACAGGAGGCGCTAATGTAATTAATAAAGTCAATTTAATATAAACGAATTACATCTCAATCAAGCTTGAAGAAGCTATATGTAAAGTTAGCGAAAGCTCGGTACATTTAACAATGCCGTTAATAAATAAAACGCGAGTATAACCCGGTAAATATTGTGTTTCATTATGCAAAATCGCGAAAACCTAAGACAAAACTGATTTAAAATAGTTTAAAACAAATGCACAATATTTTAAATTACTTCGAGTATTACATGTTATAAATACTTACAATATGGAATACATCTAACGAACGGGTCGCCAGTGTATTTTTGTGGACAAGTGCATATAGGATTATGTTTCACTACTGTACATTTGGCGTTCACTCCACATGATCCTATACAGGGGTCAATACATTTCTGGTTACTGCAGGCTCTATTTGAAGCGCAATCTGAACTGACTACACATTCTGATCGACATGTGGGAGGACTTCCTCTGTATCCCGAAACGCATGTGCAAACAGCTTGACCATTTACTTCTCTACACTGACTGTTCGGACCACATGGCGAGGGTAAACATGGATTTGAAATTATTGGCACTGGAAACAATAAATAAAATTTATAATAATAGCTATAAAGTACGAAAACAAATCCAAACAACCTATATTCTTTTCAAAAATAAACGATACTAACCTTGTAATACTTCACAATTGTAAAACGCGTTGCCAGTCATCCCTTGTGGACAACTACACATAGGTATATGATTTATAACATCACAAATGGCGCTAAGTGAACATGTACCAGGACATGGGTCAATGCATTTATTTCGAACGCACGCTTTATTTCTTGGGCAGTCTGTACTAATGACGCATTCAGGTCGACAACCGACGTAAGGATCACCCTGATGTTCTTCAATACAAGAACATATACCGTCATTGCAAATAGCATTAGCTCCACATGGCGATGGATGACATTTGTCAATAAAATCTGCTTCTGTAAAAAATAAAAAGATCTTTACGTTACTATTGCTATTTATTAACTATTCAAAGATTTTAACAACTTATTTATGCCTTACCTGGTGGTTTTCGAATACACATAGTAAAAGCGTCTCCTGCGTATCCCTCTGGACAAGTACACATTGGTGTATGATAATTAACAGTACATAATGCTTCGATACCACAAGAACCGAGACAGGGGTCTCTACATTTTTGTTGTATACATGCTTGAACCGTAGGACATTCAGAATTGATAGTACATTCAGGTCTGCAGTTAGGTGGGCTTCCAACATAATTTTGGATACATGTACAAGAAGGTACGTTTCCGATTTCTTGACAAATGGAATTGGGACCACAAGGCGAAGGTACACAAGGATTATGGTAAGGTTCTAGAACAGCATTTGCTACTGGGGCTGAAATAACACATTCGGATTATTTACCTAAGTACTACAAATAAAGTTAATATTAATGTTATATTGTCATTGTTTTATACAATACTACTACACAAAACTGATTTTATGGTGATATATGTATATACTTGTCTTGTGTTCAATGAATTAACGAAAATATCGTAAAATTTCAAATTATATATATTAATAATTACATCTAATATATATACCATATGTATATTCAATTAAAAATTAATGCATCTTCAGAAAATCATACAATCAAACTACTTACGAGGATTTGGGTAACATCTTGTAAATGGATCTCCTGTATATTGAGCCTTACATTGACAAATTGGACTGTGATTAATTACACGGCATTCAGTGTTAACGCCACATGCGTTGACACATGGATTTTCGCACTTTTGATTGATACAAGCTTTGTCCCTTGGGCATTCTGAACTTGTGACACATTCTGGATGACATCCAGGTGGCGTTCCAATATAATTAGGCAAACACGAACAAACAGCTTGTGTGTTGACTTCTTGACAGCGACTATTTGGCCCACAAGGTGATGGATTGCATACATCAATTGGTGACTCAGCTATTTCTGTAAATACATGCACATAAATTGGCTTATACATTTTTTAGAAACTTAGTAATTCAAAACGTATTTAATGGACAAAGTGTACTTACTTTGTGTACAATATCGGAAAGGATCACCGATATAGCCTATGTCACAGGAACACGATGGAGCGTGGTTTACAACTTGACAAAAAGCATTTGGCGCACATGCACCTGGACATGGATCTTTACATTTATTTTGAATACATGCCTTGTTTGATGGACAATCTGTATTTAATACGCATTCAGGTCTACAACCTTCATACGGATTACCAAAATAGTCCGGCAAACAGGTGCAAGATCCGGCACCGTTGTATTCTTTGCAAATTGCATTCGAACCACAAGGTGACGGTTGACATGGTGTTGCTATTTCTTGTATAAGTTGTATTTGGTGACATTCGATGAAAGGATTGCCCGTGTATTCAGAATAACATAGACACGAAGGTGAATGACTAACAACATGGCAATCTGCATTAACTCCACAAGAACCTGGGCAAGGATCTGCACATTTTTGAGATATACACGCAAGGTGAATCGGGCATTCAGAATTGCTGATACATTCTGGTTTACAATATGGCGGTGAACCAATGAAACCACTGAGACAAGAACAGGATGGCGAATCTGATACTTCTTTACATACAGAATAGGGACCACAAGGCGATGGCGTGCATGGGTTGACAACCTCAGGTGTGAATTCTTGTTGGATACATCTGATAAACGGATTGCCGGTCATAGAAGCAGGACAAGAACATATTGGGTTATGATTAATCACTTGACATTTAGCTCCTATTCCACAAGCTCCTTCGCAAGGATTGATACATTTTCGGTTACTACACGCTTCGTTCGGCAAACAGTCAGTACTGACTGTGCATTCAGGTCTACACGATGGTGGACTTCCAATATATCCAGTAATACAAGAACACACTGGTTGATTGTTAATTTCTCGGCATTGGCTGTTTGGTCCACAAGGATTTGGCTGACACGGCTGTGGGTTTGATTCTAAAAAGAAAGTTAATATTTTGTTAACCGAATTTGTAGAACTTTGTGAAATAAAGTACCTGCTACTGTAAATAAAATATCAACTAACCTTGTATAGGCGAACATTGAATAAATGCACTTCCTGTCATGCGTTCTGGACATCGGCACATTGGAATATGATTAACGACTTCACAAATTGCATTTGCCGCACAAACTCCACTGCCACATGGATCAACACATTTATTACGCAAACAAGCTTTGTTTTGGCTGCAGTCAGAGCTTAGAACACATTCTGGTCGACATTCAAAGTAGGGGTCTCCCATATATTCAGGAAGACATGAGCATTCACCATTGTTACAGATCGCATTTGCTCCACAAGGTGATGGATTACAAAGATCAACTTCTTCTTGAATTACTTCTGCAAATTTAATTCATTGATTAGAAACTCGCGACAAAAGTATAGAGATGAGTCACGGAAACATTCAATCTGATTTACCTGGTAGTCTACACTCTCTGAATGCATCGCCAACATAATTATTCAAACATGTACATATCGGCAGATTATTTCTAACGAAGCATTGCGCGTTTATACCGCAAGATCCTGGACACGGATCTTTACATTTTTGGTTGATACAAGCTAAGTTACTCGGACAATCAGCATTTATAGTACATTCAGGTCGGCAACCTGGTGGGGCTCCTATATAATTAGGAAGACAAGTACAAGTAGGTACACCGCCTATATCTTTGCATTCACTAAATGGACCACATGGCGATGGTAGACATGGGTTTACCGGTCTATCGGCTTCAACAAGAGCAATGAAAGGATAACAACGGCTAAACGGATCACCCGTAAATCGCTCTACACAAGAACAGATTGGGCTATGATTAACGACCCGGCAAAGAGCATTTATTCCACATTGGTCTCTGCAAGGGTTGGTACATTTCAATGATATGCAAGCTTTATCTATTGGACATTCAGCACTGACGATACATTCTGGTCTGCAATTCGGTGGTGAGCCACGATAATCTTGTATACACGAACATACCGCTTGTTCGTTTATTACTTTGCATACACTGTTTGGACCGCAAGGCGATGGTGCACATGGGTTTGTCGCCACTTCAACATCTAAAAAAAATAACAGTTAAATTTTTCGCACGAATGCGTAGGTACTGTGTAATCGAATTATTGTATGGTTAACTAAACTTACGTTGAATTATTACGCAGTTTTTGAATGGATTGCCTGTGTAGCCACTTATGCAAGTACAAATTGGAGAATGGTTAACTGTATGACAGTCAGCATTTACGCCACATGTGCCTGGACATGGATCTTGACATTTATTTTGTTGACAAACTCTGTTAGATGAGCAATCAGTATTAACCGAACATTCCGGTTTACAACCTTCATAAGGATTTCCAAAGTATCCTGGCGAGCAAATACATGATCCCACATTGTTGCGTTCTTTGCATACAGCGTTACTTCCACAAGGAGAGGGAGTACAAGGTGTCAGTGTTTCATGATACTGTATATTGACAACCTCCGAACAATATACGAAAGGATCACCAGTGTGTCCAGCAGGACAAACACAATTCGGTGTGTGGCTAACAACTCTGCATTGAGCTAAAGTTCCACAAGCTCCGACACATGGATCCCCGCACTTATTATTTATGCATGCAAAATTATTTGGACATTCACTGTTTGTTGTACATTCAGGTCTACAATTAGGTGGCGACCCAATGAATTGAGGTAAACAAGAGCACGATGGTGATTCATTAATAGCTTGACAGACAGAGTTCGGACCACATGGTGATGGTGAGCAAGGGTTAACTTGTATTGGAATTTCGAGAGCTGCAAAATAAAATGAGTAAACAAACAAAAAAATAAATATTGATTATTCCTCTTGTTAAAAAAATTATATCGACTTACGTTTAGGAACACATCTAGTAAACGGATCTCCCGTGAAACCATTGGGGCATGAACAAATTGGATTGTGATTAACAACTTCGCATATGGCCCCGAGTCCGCATGCTCCGTTACATGGATTAATACATTTGTAATTATTGCAAGCTCTATTAAGCGGACATTCTGAACTTGTTGTACATTCTGGCCTGCACGTTGGAGGATTTCCAGAGTAACCCGGAATACATGAGCAGGTCGCTATGTTATTAACTTCTCTACATTGACTGTTTGGTCCGCATGGGCTCGGATTACACGGATTTGTGGGTAATGGTGCTAAAAAGATAATAGAATCGATTAATATTTGTTCTTTTTAGGTACCTACCTATAATCAATTAAATGACGATCTCTGTGACGCATCGTGCGATTGCCCTACTGCAGTGCAAAAGGTTGAGGGATTGATTCCCGCCGCGCCGGGTGCAATTATTTATGCTTAAAAATAAATATTTGTTTCTGGTCTGAGTGTCCATGTATACTTAATATGTATACATGTATTTACAAAAGAAGTATTTTATGCGTTGTCTAGTCACCGTTACACAAGCTTAGTAGCTTACCATGGGTCTAGATTGCGCTGTAAGTTGTTCACAGAATTTATTTATTTATTTATTGATAGCAATGTTACCTTGAAGGACGTTGCAAGAAACAAATGAGTTTCCAGTATATCCTGGTGGACAACTACACATAGGTGTATGATTTATAACTTCACATATAGCGTTTTGGCCGCAGGTATCCGGACAAGGATTAATACATTTTTTTCGAATGCAAATTTGATTGTTCTGGCAATCAGCGCTGACAGTACATTCTGGTCTACAACCGAAGTATGGATCTCCATGGTATTCCGGTAAACACGTGCATTCTCCGTTATTACAATCCGTATTAGAACCACATGGTGAAGGATTACATAAATCTACAGGAACATCTGAAAACAAAAATACATATTTAGTTAAATAGTGTCCATTACCATTAGTATAATAAAAGGAAAACTTCGTGTTCGTGTGTAAATTTACCTTTTTGTGGTTTCAAAAAACACGATGTAAACGGATCTCCTATGTAACCCTCTATACATGTACAGATAGCAATGTGGTTTACAACCGAACATTTTGCGTTTAGTCCACAAGAACCAGGACAAGGATCTTTACATTTCTCGTTTATGCAACTAAGAGAACTAACACAATCATGATTAGTAACACATTCTGGGCGGCAATTTGGGGGACTTCCGTTATATCCTAAAGAACAAGAACATGATGCTTGATCTCCTATTCGTCTACATTCAGAGAATGGTCCGCATGGAGACGGTGCGCAAGGATCTCTTTTCTCTTCTAGTTGAGGCAAGATAACTGTAAATAAATATTTGGTATTTAAGTATCATATCAATACTGTGGGAAAATAATAAAAGTATTAATTAAAAGAGTTTGTACCAGGTTTCGGATAACATCTTGAAAATGGATCTCCAGTAAACCCAGATCTACAGCTGCATATTGGATTATGATTAAATACTCTACAATCTGCATTTTGTCCACATGTTCCAAGGCAAGGATTATTACATTTTTGATTGGTACAAGCTTTGTCTGTTGCACAATCTGAATTAATCAGACATTCAGGTTTGCAAGATGGTGGTTCGCCTGTGTAGTTTGGCAAACAGCTGCATACCGCTTGTCCATTGAGTTCACGGCATTGGCTATTAGGTCCACATGGGCTTGGTTGACAATGATTCGTTGGTGTATGGTCTAGTACTGTAACAATAAATATTAATGTTGTTTTATTAAATATTATTTTACGGTATAAATAAATACTAGTACATATAAATCACTTACATGGGAAGGGGCTGCACCTACGGTATGCATCTCCTGTGTAACCAACTCGACAGGAACATAAAGGAGAGTGATTAACAGTAATGCACTCTGCGTTAGCTCCACATGTTCCAGGGCAAGGGTCTTGACATTTATTCCCCACACAGGCTCTATTTCCTGAACAATCTGAATCAGAAACGCATTCAGGACGACAACCTTCGTAAGGGTTTCCAAAGTAGCCGTTGTTGCAAGTACAAGATCCCACTTTATTTTGTTCTCTACAAACTGCATTAGGGCCGCAAGGTGTAGGAGAGCATGGTGCTAATACTTCGATTTGAGTATGTAATGCGCATGAGCTAAATGGATCACCACCATATCCTTGTGGACAGACACACATGGCTGAGTGACTTACTACGCGGCATTCAGCATTAGCGCCGCAGGCAAAAAGACAAGGGTCTTTACATTTTTCATTGACGCAAGCTAAATGTATAGCACATTCGCTGTTACTTATACATTCGGGTCTACAGTTTGGAGGTTGACCTCTATATTCAGGAAGACAAACACAAGAAGGTGATCCGTTAATTTCTTGGCAAACTGAGTTTGGCCCGCAAGGAGAAGGTAGACATGGATTCACTTGAACTGGAGCACCTAAAATAATTATTAAAAAAATATAAAATGTATGTATTGTATATCCTTCAAGTTCAACATCGGTAGGTAAAATAAGTTTAAAAACTATAAAACCCCTAACTTTTTTATTTTAAATATTTTAAACATCTTAGTCAACCTTGAAAAAGCCAACTGTAAAGTTGGCGAAAGCTCGGGTCAAATAATGAATAAAAACGCGATAAAACCGGATAAATAAAGTGTTTTATTATGCAAAATCGCGAAAACCATAGAAGAAAATAATCTAGACGATTCTAACGATAACTTATTTATTGAATTATGTTAAAAGCTTAGACGTTATGATATGACTTATACAGACAAACATCCATACATACATACATCACTGTCAAAAACATTTAAACCCTCCTTTTGCCGTAATCGGGTAAAAATAACGTATGTTAATGTTGTTTATTGTATAAAATAAATACCTATTTCTTTACTTACTCAAAATAAAAGTACATTCGACGAATGGGTCCCCAGTGTGTGTTGATGGGCAAGCGCAGACAGGATTGTGGTTAATGACTTCACACGTTGCTCTTAAACCGCATGTTCCAAGACAAGGGTTAACACATTTTTGGTTAATGCATGCTTTATTTTGTGCACACTCTGCATTTATAACACATTCTGGTCTACATGCTGGCGGTATTCCCAAGTACGAAGGCAGACATGAACAAACTGCTTGATTGTTTATTTCTTTACATTGACTGTTAGGTCCACATATACCAGTACGGCATGGGTTTTCAGGTGAAATTTCTGCAAATAAATTAGATATGCTTGATTATTGTGATCTTATCTATCTATACTATAATAAAGGAAGAGAGGACAAAAAGTATGTTCCTGAATATTTTAAAGGAAAAATTCATTTTAAAAAAATTCACTCGCGGCGAGATTGTACTTGGAAGTGAATTTATAAAAGTTGTCTAGGGGACTATAGAAAATTAATAAAATTCATGTCTGTCTGTCTGTTTCTCTGTTTGTTCCGTATACTTTTTAAAACTACTAATCCGATTGAAATCTGGTTTTTAATATTGGATAGTTCTATTTTCGAGAAACCTCGTGGTATACTTTACATCGAAATCAAATTAGTAGAACCCGAGTAATGAACAAAAAAGTCGGCTATGCACTATTTCTGCGCAGACGAAGTCGAGGGTAATAAGTAGTAATTGATCTGCTAAAGACTGATAAAATATTTTATTTATATATTAAAATATATACCTTGAATATGATTGCAAATTATGAATGCATTTCCTGTAAAACCTATATTGCAGCTGCACATTGGAATATGGTTTAATACTTGGCACACGGCATTTTGACCACATGCGCCAATACAGGGATCCACACATTTTCTTTGTACGCAAGCTTTAAGTGCATCACAGTCAGTACTATAAACGCATTCAGGTCGACAACTAAAGTATGGATCGCCATGATATTCTGGTAAACATTTGCACTGGCCATTAATACATTCTGCATTTGACCCACATCTGATATTTGCACAATCATCAATAACAGTGGCTTCCACTAAAATAAAATGTTGACCAAATGTTAGTAACTTTAATAAGTATTTCCTACTTACTTCATCTCCCGAGCAATGCTCAGGTAAAACAAAAGCGTATTTAGAATATTAACAAACCTTCCAAAGGTTTAATCCTGCACGTTACGAATGGATCACCAATGTAACCTTCGATACAGGTACAAATGGGAATGTGATTAAGAACATTACAGGTCGCAGAGATCCCACAGGCGCCGAGGCACGGATCTTGGCATTTAGAGTTGATACAGGCTCGGTTACTCGGGCAGTCAGAATGTATTGAACATTCTGGTCGACAATTTGGTGGACTACCAATAAATGTTGGTAGACAAGAGCACGATGGAGAATTGCCTATATTTCGACATTCGGAGTTCGGGCCACAGGGTGAAGGTATGCAGGGATTCGTTACGTCTTGAACGATTTCAGCTGAAACAACATAAATAATTCATTTATTGCACTCAAACACTAAAATAAAATGAAAGCACAATTTTAATGAATTTTATTACTTACTTCTGACTGGCCTACAAATAGTAAATGGATCTCCTGTATACGATGATTTGCAGAAGCAAATTGGACTGTGGTTAATAACTTTGCAATCTGCATTCACTCCGCATGGATTTGGACAAGGGTTAATACATTTTTGTTTGATGCACGCTTTATCTTGTGGACACTCAGAACTAACTACACATTCTGGTCGGCAGTTGGGAGGCGAGCCACTGTACTCGGGTAAACACGAACACACTGCTTGGTTGTTGATTGCTTTACATTGACTGTTTGGACCACAAGGTGAGGGATTACAGACGTCAACTGGTGAATGTTGAATTATTTCTAAAAAAAAATATAATATATAATAAAAGAAATAAGAATGGTTTAGAAAATAGAACGAATTAATACGAGTATTTAATGGATGATACACAACACAGGAAATTATTATTTGTTATGCATAAGTGCCTCACCTTGATAAACACAGTATTTAAAAGGATCTCCTGTGTATCCTAGTAAGCAAGTACATAAGGGCGAATGATTGACTACTTGGCAATTAGCATTTGTTCCACAGCTTCCTGGACAAGGATCGCCACATTTGTTATTTAAACAAGCTCTGTTTGATGGACAATCCGTATTTACCGAGCATTCGGGACGACAATTTTCGTATGGATTCCCTAAGTATCCTTCAATGCAAGAACAAGACCCTGCGTTATTTCTTTCTCTACAGACTGCGTTTGCTCCACAAGGTGACGGGGAACATGGAGCTGATATTGGTTCAGCATGCATAACTTCTTGAATACATTGGAAGAATGGATCCCCGGAGTATCCATTTGGACATAAACAAATTGGAGAATGACTAACAACTCTACATTCTGCATTTGAAGCACATGAACCTATGCAAGGATTTTTACATTTGTTATTAATGCACGATAAATGCAAGGAACATTCTTCGTTACTGGTGCACTCTGGTCTGCAATAGGGTGCTTGTCCATGAAAACCGTCCATACAAGTACATGAGGGAGCCTCATTTATTTCCCTACATATTGAATTAGGCCCACATGGTGATGGAGTGCATGGATTTACTCGTTCCGGTAGCTGCTCAGCTGTAAAATAAACAGATCAAAAAATTTAAGATATGTTTAGTTTATTTTAAACTAGTTGGGCCCGCGGTTTCATCCGCGTAAGTCCAGTTATTTAGCTTTTTTTTATAAGAACTTCCTGATCATAACAAACACAGCGCAAAAAGAATTATCGAAATCGGTCCAGCCGTTCAAGCGTGATGTCGTGACCACGCAAAATAGGGCTTCATCTTTTATACAAAAAAATGAATCCCTATTTCGCGTGGTCACGGCATCACGCCTGAACGGCTGGACAGATTTCGATAATTCTTTTATTGTTGGGTTCTTATAAAAAAAAAACAGGATACGCGGTTGAGATCTTTAGCTATTTGCATACCATAGCAATCGGTTTGGTAGTTTTTGCGTGATTGTGCATAAACAGGCACAGAACGTCCAAATAAACAGACAAACATCTAAACTTTCGTATTTATAATATTAGTGGAATAATAATAAATACAAAACAAATTACATTGAAAAACTTACGTAGTCTAAAACATCTCGAGAATGGATCTCCCGAATAGTATAATGGGCACGAACAGATTGGATTGTGATTCACAACTTTACATTCTGCATTCACACCACAAGATCCAACGCAGGGGTTGACACATCGCTGATTACTACAGGCTTCATTCAGCGAACACTCTGCACTTATTGTGCATTCAGGTCTACAAGCTGGAGGAGATCCAATATAGTTAGGAACACAAGAACAAATTGCTTGGCCATTCACTTCTCTGCATTGACTGTTTGGCCCACAAGGAGAAGGATTGCATGGATTAGATACCACGAGTTCTGAAAACAAAAATTTGGTTTAAGACATATTTATTTTCTTGTTATAGTAATACGATAACTATAACACAAGTCATAAAACTTGCCTATCATAGGTCGACATTCAGCAAAAGCGTTTCCGGTCATTCTTTCTGGACAGCTACACATAGGCACATGGTTGAACACGTTGCAAATGGCATTTGGTGCACAAGTACCGGGGCACGGGTTTATGCATTTATTGCCAATACATGCTTTATCTCGATCGCATTCAGAGCTTTGAACACATTCTGGGCGACATCCAAAATATGGATCACCTTGGAACTCAGGTAAACATTCACATTGACCGTCGAAGCACACTGCGTTAGGTCCGCACGGCGATGGATTACATAAGTCATCGTTCACTGGAAATAATTTGTTTATAATTTATTGGCTTATTTAATTATATCAATCAATTAAAACATTAACAGCTACTAACCTTTGGTAGGTATAATATTACACTGTGTAAACGCATTGCCTGTATAACCATTAATACAAGTGCAGACAGAAACGTGCTTAATAACTTGACAATCTGCGTTTATACCGCAGGATCCAGGACAAGGATCTCTGCATTTTTGGTTTATACAAGCAAGGTTACTTGAACAGTCTTCATTTATGCTACATTCTGGTCTACAATTCGGCGGACTGCCTTCAAAGTTTGGTAAACAAGCGCAAGATGGCACTCCGCGAATGTTATTGCATACAGAATTTGGACCACAAGGAGAAGGTACACAAGGATCTCGTTCTGGAGGTGGTGGTAGTTCAGCGACTGCAACAAAAACATAGTTTGTATATGTAACATGATAAAAAATAATGCAGAGTACTAAGTTAACATTCAAATAAAAAGTGATGCTTACCTTGTAAAATGTAGCAGTTTGAGAATGGATCTCCTGTATATCTACTTTTGCATGAGCATATTGGACTGTGATTAATTACTCTACAATCAGTGTTGCCTCCACAAGGCCCAGGACAAGGCGACACACATTTCTGATTTTGGCACATCTTGTCCGGTAAACATTCTGTGCTAACAACGCATTCTGGTCTGCAATTTGGAGGCGAACCTCGATACTCTGGTATACAAGAACAGACGCTTTGACCGTTTGTAACCTTACACTGACTGTTCGGACCACATGGTGACGGATCGCAAGGGTTTGTGTAAATATCTTCTTGTCCTAAAAAAAATAACGAAATACAAATATAACATTAAACTTACTAATTCATTATTATATTTTATTGTTTTCTTGGTTAATCAATTATTTAAACAAAAGATTGTCAATTGCCGAAACAAAGTATACTTACGCTTCAAAATGCACTGAGTAAATGGATCCCCAGTGTAGCCGTGGCGACAAGTACATGAAGGGGCATGATTCACAACTTGGCAATCAGCATTGACAGCACATGTACCAGGACAAGGATCGATGCATTTGTTTCTGGTACATGCTTTATTACTCTGGCAGTCAGAATTGACCAAACATTCTGGACGGCAACCTTCGTATGGATTTCCAAAATACCCCTTTACGCAAATACATGCTCCTGCTCCAGATTGTTCTCTACATTCAGCATTTGGACCACAAGGTGAAGGGCTACAAGGTGAAAGAGACTCAGCAAATGTTTGTAATTGGCATTGAATACTAGCATCACCAGTGAACCTTTCTGGGCATAGACAAATTGGAGTATGGCTAACAACTCTACATTCAGCGTTTTCACCACATGCAGTCACACATGGGTTTTGGCATTTTTTATTAATACAAGCCATAGTTGGTGCGCACTCGCTATTCGCTAGACATTCTGGTCGACAATTGGGTGGTGCTCCTATAAAATCCGTCATGCATTGACAAGAAGGAGTCTCACTGGCAGTTGCTTGACAAATTGAATTAGGTCCACAAGGTGAAGGGCGGCACGGATTCAAAGGTTCTAGTTGCGTTGCTGTAAATTAAATTTTAATTTTTCAAAGACGTTCTTAATGCCGGATTTCTTATAAATAAAAAAAATACTCTAAAATATAATTTATAGACTACTTACGAATATCGTAGCATCTCGTGAAGGGGTCTCCTGTTAGCCCGGACGGACATGAGCAGATTGGATTATGGTTTATTACTTGGCATTGAGCTAAAACACCACATGTTCCTTGGCAAGGATTAATACATTTCTGATTGCTACATGATTTATCTAATGGGCAGTCAGAACTTGAGACACATTCCGGACGGCAGGACGGAGGTGCACCACGGTATCCCAACATGCAAGAGCAAACTGCTTGACCATTATATTCGCGACATTGACTGTATGGTCCACACGGGCTAGGTTGACATGGATTGATTGGGATTTCATCTGAAATTTTAAAATTTTGTTAATAAAAATTACATAATGTACCTACCTACGGTCGCTTTCATATTTATCGAAATGTAATTAATAGCTGCATCACGCCGTTTCACCCGCGTAAGGTCCGATCCCGTGGGAATATCGGGATCAAAAGTAACCTGTTACTTCTCAATAATATAGCTTTCTATGGGTGATAGAGTTTTTGAAATCGGTCTAGTAGTTTCGGAGTTTATCCCTCATTATACATAGTTTCTAACTTTAGCTCTTTATAATATTATAAGTATAGATTTACCTTTGACAGCATTGCATTGAATAAAAGCATTTCCCGTTGTTCTTGATGGACAAGTGCATACTGCCATGTGACTTACAACTTGACAAATAGCATTAGAACCACATGTGTTGATACAAGGATCAACACATCGGTGTTTAACACAAGCTTTATTCATTGGACATTCGGAACTAATAGTGCATTCAGGTCGACATTCAAAGTATGGATCTCCGTGATATTCTGGCTGGCAGTTACAAATGCCATTGTCACATACTGCATTCGGACCACAAGGCGAAGGATTGCACGGTTCACTAGCTTGAATTTCTGTTAAAAGTATCAAGTATTATATTTTAGAAAACACAAAATATACAAAAAAAAACCTAGGAAACTATTTTACCTGTAGGTGGTTTTGGAGAACAACTATTAAAAGGATTTCCAACGTATCCTTTGAAACATATGCAGCTAGCTAAATGGTTTTGTACACTGCACTCTGCATTTATTCCACAAGATCCAGGGCAAGGATTGATACATTTTTCGTTAATACAAGCTTTATCACTAGAGCAATCTGAATTGATTGTGCACTCTGGACGACAATTTGGTGGACTGCCACTATATTGAGGTAAACAAGAACACGAAGGAGAACCTCCTACATCACGACATTGTGAAAATGGTCCACATGGTGATGGTAGACAGGGATCAGTGACTTCAGCAACTACATCCGCAACTGGTACTATAATGAAAATATTATAAAAATTATTAACAAGGCAGGCTTAGTCAGTGCTTTTTAAATGAAGGTTAGCACGCTGTGTTTTTTAAATTAACCAATGAGAAACAATAACTAACTTACTTTGATAGCACCTGGCGAATGGATCACCAGTATATTGTGATCGGCAAGTACATATTGGACTGTGATTGATAACTTTACATTCTGCATTTTGTCCACAAACATTGATACAAGGATTAACGCATTTTTTACGAATGCATGCTTGCTGTTGTGAACACTCAGAGCTAATTAGACATTCAGGTCTACAAAGCGGTGGAGATCCTATGAATTCTGACTGACATGTGCAAACAGGTTGATCGTTTACCACTTTGCAAATGCTATTAGGACCGCATGGTGATGGAATGCAAGGATCTTTTTTGACTGGAACATCTAAAAAGTATTAATATTTAATTAATCTGAAAAATGTAGTTGTGACGTAAATAATTTGAAAAATAGTAGAACTAATCACATACCCGCAGAAGGTTCGAAACAATTTTCGTAAGGACTTCCAATCAACCCTGGTAGACACTCGCAACTAGGTGAATGGTTGATAACATTACATACAGCATTTCGTCCACAAATATTGTTACATGGATTTTTGCATTTATTTTGAATGCATGCCAAGTTAGTCGCGCAATCTGAATTGACAACACATTCTGGACGACATCCTTCATACGGATTTCCAACATGATCGGGTAAACAAACACAGGCACCTGCATTTCTTTGTTCTTTACAAACTGCATTAGGTCCACAAGGTGATGGCGAACAAGGTGTCAACGAAATTTCTTGGATTCTACAGCCAATGAAAGCATCGCCAGTATATCCAGGTGGGCAGAGGCATTGAGGAGCATGACTTATTACTCTACATTCTGCTCCTGTACCACAAGATCCAGGACAAGGATCCTTACATCTTTGGTTAATACAAGCCAATTCATTTGGACATTCTGAGTTCGCTATACATTCTGGACGGCAGTTAGGTGGATTACCGATATAGCTCTCAAGACAGGCACATGATGGAGAATCTCCTATGTCTTTGCAAATAGAATTTGGACCACATGGAGATGGTTGACACGGATTAATGTATTCATGTGGAGTATGTTCTGAAAGTATAAAAAGAGTTAAATATTTTGGTACCTACCTAAAAATGGAAAAGTATTACATCATGTTTAATTATTGATGACTTACCTTCTACCACACATCGATTAAATGGATCTCCAATATAGCCAGATGGACACGAACATATTGGATTATGATTTATAACTTGACACTTAGCACCACTACCACAACTTCCTATGCAGGGATCTATGCAATGTTGATTTGAACAAGCTCGATTTAGAGCACATTCAGCACTAGAAACACATTCTGGCCTACATGTAGGCGGTGCTCCAATGTAACCAGACAGACAAGAACAAATTGCTTGCCCACTGATCTCACGACATTGACTATTTGGTCCACAAGGGGATGGATTACATGGATTTATTGTTTCTATTGCTTTTACCGGCCTGCACTCCAGAAAAGCATTGCCTTGAAATCCTGCTGGGCATGTGCACATTGGCACGTGGTTATATACATTGCAAATTGCCTCTCTTCCACAGGTATTTATACAAGGATCCACGCATTTTTTCCTAACACATGCTTGGTTTTGTGGACAGTCTGTGCTTACTAAACATTCAGGTCGGCATCCAAAGTATGGATCGCCGTGATATTCACGTAGACATTCACAAATGCCATTTTTGCAGATAGTATTCGAACCACAAGGCGATGGATTACAAAGATCTAGTTCTGAATATTCTTCTTCTAGAGGCGCTGGTGAACAGTGCGTAAATGGATCCCCTATATGATTTTCTAAGCAGGAACATTGTGCCACGTGGTTGAAAACGGTACACAGCGCATTAATACCACAGGCTCCTGGGCAGGGATCGCGACATTTTTCATTTATACATGCCTGGTTGCTAGGACATTCAGAGTTGATTGTACATTCGGGTCTACAATTTGGAGGAGTGCCAATGTAATTAGATAAACAGGCACAAGATGGCGAGCCTCCTACATTGCGACATTCTGCATATAATCCACATGGAGAAGGCAAACATGGCTCAATAAATGAATCTCGAGGTGGTTGCGATACTGTAAAAAAAGTTTAGTTTTAAAACTTTCAATAACAATATTATACAAAACCTAAAATCTGTCAAAATATTTATTGTAAAATACTTATTTATTACTTTTTTAATTCGTTTTAATTATTTATTACAAATGTGTTGTTTTATGTAAATTCTTAAATTAATTATTTTTAAATTAACTTAAAGTTTAGTTTAAAATTGTCTTAAATTAAACTAATAAATAAATACTGACATTAATGATTTTGTAACACTTACCTTTAATAGGATAACAACTAGTAAACGGATTACCCGTCAGTCCTTGTTTACAAACACATATTGGACTATGGTTAATAACGTTGCATTTTGCATTATTTCCACAAGCACTAATGCATGGATCAATACATTTTTGATCAATACATGCTAAATATGGGGAACATTCTGAGCTAACTACACATTCCGGGCGGCAATTTGGAGGTGATCCACTAAAATTCGGTAAACAAGAACATACAGCTTGCCTATTAATTTCTCTACATTGACTGTTGGGTCCACAAGGCGAAGGACTGCAAGGATTCGTTTCTAATGTTTGTGCTAAAAAAAAAACAAAATATAAAAATTAGAGCTACATTAATTAGAAATTCAAGTTAGTTTAATAAAAAATATTGACTCTACTCACGCTCTTGTAGAACAGTACAGTACGTGAACGGATTTCCTGTGTATCCAGATGCACAAATACATGTAGGCATGTGGTTGTTTACTTGACACAAGGCGTTTGCACCGCAAGTACCCGGACATGGATCTACACATTTCATACGTGAACAAGCTCGGTTTAATGGGCAATCAGTATTAACTACACATTCAGGTCGGCAACCTTCGTAGGGATTTCCAGAATACCCATCTGAGCATTGGCATGAACCGACACCATTTTGCTCTCTACATATCGCATTTGCTCCACAAGGGCTTGGGTTACAAGGTGTCAGAACTTCGTGTGGCTCTATTGCTTCTAATATAGTACAAAATGAAAATGGATCCCCTGTATATCCAGATTGGCAAATGCACATCGGAGAATGGCTGACAACTCTACACTCTGCATTTGAACCACAAGTGCCGATGCATGGATCGGAGCATTTCCTATTTAAGCATGCCAAATTGAAGTTACATTCGCTATTGCTAATGCATTCAGGTCGACAATTGGGTGGCGATCCTTTATAACCTGGTAAACATGCGCACAGTGGATTGGTCCCACTTATTTTGCAAATCGAGTTGGGTCCACACGGCGATGGCTCACAGGGATTCACTTGTTCTTCGATTGCAGCTAAAACAAATTTATGTTAGTTAAAATAACACATATATAAATGCAAGCATTTTTATAGTTTTGCAATATTAAGATACTTGATGTTAAACTGTTTTCCGATTTTAATCGCGTTGATTTTATTATTTTTAGCATTTTAACTATGCCCAACGTTTCGAGATGTATACAGAACTCAGAGGAAAAGATCTGTAAAGGTACTTACCAATAACAAAACATCTTACAAATGGATCCCCCGTAAATGATGATGGGCAAGTACATATTGGGTTATGATTTATAACTTCACATACTGCTCCAGATCCACAAGCTCCAATGCATGGATTGACACATTTCTGATTATTACAAGCTTCATTCAGAGCGCATTCAAGGCTAACTATGCATTCAGGTCTACATGTTGGTGGACTTCCACGATAACCTTGTACACATGAGCAAACTGCTTGCCCGTTTGATTGTTGACATCGGCTATTAGGGCCACATGGTGACGGATTACATGGATTCACATTTGCCACTAAAATAAAAATATTTTTACAATAAATAAAAACCCGGTCACTTGTTACTTATGTACGTATGTAATTGATGACCAAAAGTCTCTTCTATCGTCTTTTGTATGAGGAGACGTTTTCATTTTTTGTTTTATTTGTGCTACAACACCTTGCATTTTGCGATATTTCTTGATTCGGACGGACGGACAGACAGACAAACGGACGGACAACAAAGTGATCTTATACGGGTTCCTTTTTTCCTTATGAGGTACGGAACCCTAAAAATAAGTATACAGATATCTAAAACATAAAAAAGCATTATTTACCTATAGCTGGTCTGCATTCCACAAAAGCGTTACCAGCCATGCCTTTAGGACACGTACACATAGGTATATGATTCATTACGTCGCAAATAGCATGAATTCCGCAAGTTCCGATGCAAGGGTTTATACACTTATTTCGTTGGCAACCTTTGTCAAGAGGACAATCAGTACTATAGATACATTCAGGACGGCAGCCTATGTATGGATCACCATGATAACCTTGTTGACATGAGCAAACTCCATTGTTGCATAAAGTATTTGAACCACAGGGACTTGGTTGACATGGGTCACTTTGAATTGTTGGTACGGGTTCTACTACAAATAAAAATATTACTTTTAATACGATGTAAATAAAAAGTAAAGTATTTAGTCAATTCTAATATGAACGAAAACGAAAGTAAATGCTAATATGCAAGGCTACACATACCACGTAGAGGTTTTGGTACGCATTGCCTGAACGGGTCTCCTTCATAGCCTTCGGAACATAAGCATACAGGTATATGATTGTTTACAAAGCATTTAGCATATAGACCACAAGACCCTTCACAAGGATCTTGACATTTCTCCGCTATACATGCTTTGTTGCTTGAGCAGTCGGAATGGACTACACATTCAGGTTTGCAAAATGGAGGAGAACCCACGTAAGAGGGTCGACAAGAGCACGAAGCTAAACCATTAATATTTCTACACTCCGAATAAAGTCCACATGGTGATGGTGTGCAAGGCTCGGATGGTGCCGCTAAAGACGGGGCAGTCTCTGCAAATAAATATCAAAAGAAATATATATTCTACTGAATCTCATAAATTGCTATCTCGAAATTATAATTCATTTTTTTTGTTACTCCTTATTAAAAAAGTAGCGCTTTTATCATCATAGGCCTCAGATCTATTCAGGAGTAAGCCCCCATGGCGTCTTATTCCTATTAGCCTAATTCTTCTTAGAACAGGCCCACCTGAGCGATATCATTAGCGAACATATTAACTTTTTCTTAAATAAAAAGACATTGGTGTGACCTAGACCAACACCGCTCTTATACCGCACCGCTCAATAAGACAAGACATATTTATAAAAAATGTTGACGGATACTTACGTAACACAAGACTGCATAGTGTAAAAGGATCTCCTGAAAATCCAGTTTTGCAAGAACATACTGGGCTGTGATTGATAACTTTACAGTCTGTGTTTTGTCCACATGGTTTTGGGCAAGGATTAACACACCTTTGATTAACACATGCTCGATTCGGTCTACACTCAGAATTGACCACACATTCTGGTTTGCAATTAGGCGGCGACCCAGTGTAATTTGGCAAACAAGAGCACACAGGTTGACTGTTTATTTCTTTACAAATTGCATTTATTCCACATGGAGATGGATGGCAAACATTTATAATGGCAACATCTTTTTCTAAAACATGTTTAAAATAAGTTAAGAATACTTATCATATTCTTAAAAGGTATTTTTCATGACAAAGTTTCATTCAACATACCTCGAATTAAAGAACACATTGTGTGTGGATTACCACTATATCCTGGCTTGCAATTACAAACGGGTTTGTGATTTGTTACGTAACAATCTGCATTAAATCCACATTTTCCAGGACAAGGATCAACACATTTACTTCTCTCACAAGAAAGAGCTAATAAGCAATCCGAGTCTGCTATGCATTCTGGTCTACAACCTTGATAAGGATCACCAGAGTAGTCGGGTAAACAAGTGCAAGATCCGGCAGCTCCTTGCACTTTACATTCTGCATTAACACCGCATGGGGAAGGTTCACAGGGACTTAAATATTCAATTTTTGGTGGAGCTGAAATGTTTTTATAATAATATGAATTCACTTACCGATTAAAAGCAGCCACCGTAGAAGCACTTCCTTGATCCGAAGCGTTAGTTGAAGCTTGTTGGGCTCGGCGACATTTAGTGACTTCCTCATCCGTTGACAGCGTCACTATCTCTAGCGCACCGTCCAAAGCGGTTGTCGGCGTGTCGTACGACGTACGACCCAAGCTTAAGTACTGTAAGTGCTATGTTATCTCCGCGTGCTCCGATCGAAAGCGAGGCATTATTATCACATAAAAGTTATATAAATTACCCTTACAGAAGCATTTTATCATTTTTTATGTATATATGTATTCCATTTAGATCCTGAGGCGATTTTAAAGCAAATAAATAGGTGCCACATTGACCACACCACCTTCAAACCAAATAGTGGGCATGGTCACTACACAGTTATAAAGTGGTACAGTTACTGAAGACCTATTTAATTTTAGTTACTGGAACCCTGTGAGGCGTGACGTTTGTTTTACTCGTAATTATGTAGGTTTAAGCACGTATTTAAAGCATGAATTACCAATTTATCACGCTTTGCAAAGCAGGTGTTATTCGCACCGATGTCATCGGTAAACTATTATAAATACTAAACACCTTTTAATTATTACCTTTTGATTCTGACTTTGCTGACATTATATTTACTTAATAAGTAACTTAAATACTTCTGTGAATTTACATCTCTTTTTTTTCGATTGTTACCAACAAAAAATGGAATGTTGTTATCGTTAAAATAGCCTTACCTCTCGGTGGCGAACAACCCTGGAACGGATCTCCTTCTAAACCAGGTTCACAAGTGCATGTGGCACGATGATCGACTACTGCGCAAACTGCACGCGGTCCACACGCTTGTTGGCAAGGGTCCTTGCATTTCTGTGCGACACAAGCCAGAGTAGCTGGACACTCTGCACTAATAGTACACTCAGGTCGGCAATTCGGTGGAGCTCCGATAAATCCTGGTTGGCAACTACACGCAGGCGTCTCTTGTGATTTTACACAAATTGAATTTGGTCCACATGGTGATGGCTTGCATGGATCGACTGGTGTAGGATCGACATAAACTACAAGAAACACGATAAGTAGATTAAATTGATTTCAGGGATTTATCCCTAATTGTATTTAAATCGTAATTTAAAAAATGTACCTGGGGCCGGATAGCAGTATGTAAATGGATCTCCAGTAAAACCATCATTGCATGTACAAATAGGAGAATGTGAAATAACTTGGCATCTTGCACCACGTCCACATGCACCTTCACAAGGGTCTCGACAGCGTCGATCGATACAAGCTAATTGCAGCTTGCAGTCAGCACTGACTAGGCACTCGGGTCTGCATGATGGCGGAGAGCCAATATGCCCCGCTTTACAGGAACATGCCGCTGCACCATTTGAACTCACAGTGCATTCACTGTATGGTCCACAAGGCGAAGGAGCACATGAAGATTTTGGTGTTTCTAAAATGTTAAAAAGATTGTCACAATTAATATCAGTAATTTTTCAATAGTAATGTATCATTCAATAGTTTGTTAAAGTAAAATTGTTTACCTATAGCAATTATCTCGGTGCATAGTGTAAATGGATCTCCAGAAGTGTGAGGTGGACAAGTACACGACGGAATATGATTGTTTACTGAACATATAGCACTTGTGCCGCAAGTACCAGGGCATGGATCGACGCATTTTCCTCCTTGACATGTTTTAGTAGGTGAACATTCTCCGTTAGTGACGCACTCAAGTCTACAACCTATATATGGATCACCAAAATATCCAGGTAAGCAAGTGCATGATCCGAGATCACATAATGCATTACTGCCACATGGGGTTGAACTACACGGATCTTCCGGAGGATTCGATTGAACTGAAACATAATAAAAGCCGTAGAAATACAACAAAAGTATGTCAAAAAACCCGTATCTAATAGCAACTGTCCAAATACGTAGCAAATTGTAAATAATGTTAGTTTATATACCTATAACTTCTGAACACTGAATAAACGGATCCCCAGAGAACCCTGTCGGACAGCTGCAAATTGGTATATGATCATGTACCCGACATTCTGCTCTAAAACCACAGGATCCTTCGCATGGATTTCTACATTTCTCCGCTATACATGCTTGTTGAGAAGGACAGTCTGTGTTTACGAGACATTCAGGGTGACAATTTGGCGGAATACCGATATATCCCTGGATACAGGAACAAGAGGGATTGCTATTAAGAGGTCTACATTCACTGTATGGACCACATGGATTCGGTTGACATGGTTGAGGTGGCGATTCTGGTTCATATTCAGATTTTTCTATTTCAATGCATAGCTTGAATGGGTCGCCGGTAGTGCCAGCTGGACAACTACATAGTGGACTATGATTTACTACTTGGCAGTGAGCGCTAATGCCACAAGTTCCTCTACAAGGATCGGCACATTTAAGTTTATGGCATGCTCGATCTGATGGACATTCACTGCTAACGGTACATTCTGGTCGACAATCTGGTGGAGCTCCTAAATAATCTGGCAGACATTCACAAGATGCAAGACCTCCGTTTTCTCTACAAATACTGTTTGGACCACAAGGTGAAGGCTGGCATGGTCTTATTACTTCTATTATTTCTTTCACACACTGGACGAAAGGATTTCCTGAATGTCCCTTGAAACAAGCACAACTAGGTACATGATTGATAACCGTGCATTCTGCATTTGTGCCACATATCCCTGGGCAAGGATCAACACATTTATTCTTAAGACAAGCTTTATCTGCAGAGCAATCTGAACTCAATACGCATTCAGGACGGCAACCTTCGTAAGGATTGCCTTGATATCCTTCTAGACAAGAACAGGCACCTGCACCATCTCTTTGATGACAAATAGCATTCGATCCACACGGGGAGGGGTCACAAGGTTTTGCTACGATTTCTGGAAATATAAATAAAAATGAAACAATTGGATCTACATTATACTTTGTAGTTATATTTTTTAGTTACAAATAAAATTTACCTTCTTGTGGAATGCACTGCATAAATGGATTTCCTGTATATTTCTCTCTGCAAATACACGACACCGTGTGACTCACTACAATACAGTCTGCATTAATGCCACATGATCCTGGGCAAGGATCTAAACACTTGTTTCTAACACACGCCTGATTCGAAGGACAATCCGGGTTAATAACACATTCTGGTCTACAATTAGGTGGCTGACCTATGTAATTATCAATACATTTGCAATTCGCCTTTCCATTGCGCTCTATACATTGTGAGTTCGGGCCACATGGAGTTGGATTACATACATCTACATTTTCTTGCATTATGGCTACATCATGACAACTTTTGAATGGATCACCTGTCTGACCTGGGTTGCAACTGCAAATCGGACTGTGATTGATCACTTCACAACGAGCGGAAGTACCACACGCATTTATGCAAGGATTGATACATTTTTGATTAACGCAGGCTTTAGTCGAGGGACATTCCGAGCTCACTACACACTCTGGTCGACATGCAGGTGGAGCTCCTTGGAAGCCTTCAATACATGCACATACTGCTGTGTTATCAGATGTTCGGCAAATACTGTTAGGTCCACAAGGCGAGGGATGGCATGGATCTCGAGGACTCGATTTATCCATTTCTATTCTATGACAGTTTGTAAACGGATTGCCTGTAAAATCTGATATACATGAACACGTTGGTATATGATTGATGACATCACACTTTGCATTTTGTCCACAAACACCAGGGCAGGGATCGCGACATTTGTTTCTAAAGCAAGCTTTATCTCTGGGACATTCTTGACTTCCAGTACACTCTGGTCGACATGACTCATAAGGGTTCCCACTGTAGTTTGGCAAACATGTACAGAAACCGTTGTTGCACTCTGCATTAGGTCCACATGGTGAGGGATTGCATGGCTCAGGTGGAGTTTGTGTAGTAGGAGCTGTAATATAATAAAATAGTCAAAATATATGAAATAGGTACCTAAAAAAAATCAAATGTGTAATGTAAATAGTGCAAGAAATATTTCAAGAAAAAAATATATCTTCACAAGTTGCAACGACAAAATTCGAACTCGCACTAAACGCTTGGTTTGTTTCTAGTAGACATCCCTAGAACATAAAAATGATATTCAAAAACACTTTATTATACCTTCCCTAATTGGTGAGCATCTTGAAAATGGATCTCCTGTAAATCCATCATTGCAAACACAAACCGCTACGTGGTTCATTACATGACAATTAGCTTCAACTCCGCACGAACCAGGACAAGGATCTTCGCATTTTTGTCTTACACATGCTAAGGATGCCGGGCATTCCGAGTTTATAGTACACTCAGGGCGACATGACGGTGGTGATCCTATGTAACCAGATAAACAAGAACATGCTGGGCCACTGGATAATAACTGACATCGTGAGTGAGGACCGCAAGGCGATGGTGTGCAAGATGGACGCTCGGTTGTAGGTGGCAATACTAAAAAATACAAACAAAGGTTAAGAGGAGTTTTGCACGCACAATCATGATTTAAAAAATTCAAAGAATACTTACTGTAGCATTGAGTAAATGGATCACCAGTCATTCCAGCTGGACAAGTACATATTGGATTATGATTCCTTACTTGACAATGTGCTCTTAAACCACACGTGTTAGGACACGGATCGTCACATCTTTGATTAATACAAGCTTTGAAAGCATCACATTCACTATTGACAATGCACTGAGGTCGGCATGTAGGAGGTGAACCAATGTAATTTGGTAAACAAGAACAAACAGCTTGGTTATTCACTTGTCTACATTGACTATTTGGTCCACAAGGAGTAGGTTCACAGGGATTTATTGGTGGATCTGAAAATAATAATAACATAAAAATACAGCAATTAACTCAAGCTAAAATATTAACAAATACAATAATTTGTGTACATACAGTCCATTATTATTTCTTTGCATTGGAAGAATGGATCACCAGTGTAACCCTGAGGACATGTACAAACTGGTGCATGATTTTCGACAGTGCAAAGTGCCATTTGCCCGCATGTTCTTGGGCAGGGATCTATACACTTGAATCTAGTACAAGCCAAATTGTGAGCGCAGTCATCATTGCTCTCGCATTCTCTACGACATCCGGTTCTGCTGTACGAGTCTCCTTCGAAACCTTCGGAACAGACACAGGCACCTGCACCGTTGTATTCCCGACATTCTGCGTTGGGTCCACATGGAGAAGGAGTACAAGGACTTGAAGTGGGTGTCATTTCCGTTTCTGTAAAATAAAAAATAGATTAGGGTCTCATTAAAGTAATTTTATTGAAATACCTCTTGTACCAGATGATTTAAAAACAAAGAATTTAACAACAAAAAAATACTCACGTGATAAAATGATCTGATTACAATTTAAAGCAGCGTCTCCAGTGAAACCTTGTTGACAAGTACAAACAGCTTTATGGTTGATTGCTGAACATAAAGCATAAAGGCCACACGCTCCTTGACAGGGATCCTTACAACGCTCGTTAACACACGCGGTGTTACTCGGACACTCTGCATCAATGGTGCATTCAGGTCGGCAATTTGGTACTCTTCCGATATAGTTTGGTAAACAAGAACAAGCCGCTTGATCTCCAATAACACGACATTCTGAATTTGGTCCACAAGGAGATGGCAAACATGGGTTTGTTGGTGTTTTCTTACCTAAAAAACATAATATTATCCATATCTATACTAATATTTTAAAAAGTAATGATTAATTTGTTTGTTTTTTTGTAATGAATAGGTTCCGAAACTACTTGACCGATTTCAAATATTCTTTCACCAATAGAAAGCTACATTATCGAGGAGTAACATAGGCTTCATTTGATCCCGATATTCCCACGGGATCGGGACTTATGCGGGTGAAACAGCTTAACGCAAATGGTATTATTATATAACAGATAACGCATATCCAGTACAAGGTAGTCAGCGTAAATTTCAACAGACAATAAATATAGGACAGGACGGTAAAATTTTGTTTCAGTAGCCAAGATATACTGCAGATCACTAATCCAGTGGATTAAATGACTAAAATGCATTAAAATTGTAAAAAAAAACTGTATATATGTTCACAGTGAGTGCTACACTTGTAAATACAATAAAATGTTAATAACAAAGTAGTTTGAAAATTGTAATAGCTCTCTTACCCTCTTCAAGTGTGCATCTAGTGAATGGATCGCCAGTATAACCCGGTGTACAACTACATATCGGATTGTGAGTTATAACTTGACACCTAGCATTGAGGCCACAAGTATTAGGACATGGATCTATGCACTTTTTGTTGACACATGCTTTGTTTTGGGGACATTCTGAACTAACGATACATTCAGGGCGACATGATGGAGGAGTTCCTATGTAACCAAGTTCACATGTACACACACTATGGCCGTTTACAACTCGACAAAGACTGTTAGGTCCACATGGGGACGGTTGACAGGGATCCAATACAGGTATGTCGTGTTTATCTGTAATTAAAAAAGACAATTTATATACTTTCATTTAGTAAACATAAATTTTTGGAAACAACATTAACGACGAGAAAACTTATAAATTACATTAATTGTTTGAAGTGAAATGTAAAATATTTCAAATAAGGAATACTGTAATAAAAACTATAAACTTATATGAAATAGTAGATTGTTAGATAAGGGTTAATAAAGATAATGATAATGTTACATAAGGTCAATAATAATGTCAGCATTTCACTAGAGATATTTTACAAATTCTATAAATATTTTAAATTCCGCCAAATGTTTAAATAGTTGATTGTTATACAAGGGCCGAAGGTCAAGCATTTCACCCGAGATATTTTTCCTCTCACTTCGTTTGAGCGCCAATAGTTGGAGGGTGAAATACTCGATATTCACCTGAACTAAACACTCTTCTTTTCATGTCGACTGTGAGGGAATTAAAATACTACTTACACATTTAATACAACAGGTATATATTGAGAATCAGTTAAAATACCAAGTTAAAATAGAACAGTCTGTAAAACACAAATTCTATTTTTGTACTAGATTTAAAAAAAACAGAAAATATACACTTACTGCCAACATTAGAAAATTCAAAACTTAGGTATCTATTGGACACAATATAATCGAGTTGGTCACACGTGTATCTAAGCGGCCATGCGGACATGTCAAAAAAGTAGGAAGTAATCATGGCATTGTAGCGAGTAGCAGAATAGAAGAGTAGGTATGTAATATTTAATATTATACCTATTTTTTAATTTTAATTAAAAAAAATGGATTATACAAATTGTTCTAAATTTACTTGATATTTTAACTGATCCACAATATACCTGTTTTATTAAATGTGCGAGTAATATTTAAATTTACTCACAGTCGAAATGAAAAGTAGAGTGTTTAACTCGGGTGAATGTCACGCATTTCACCCCCGAACTATTGGCGCTCGAACGAAGTGAGAGGAAAAATATCTCGGGTGAAATGCTTGACTTTCGGCCCTTGTATAACAATCAACTATTTAAACATTTGGCGGAATTAATAATATTGATAGAATTTGTTGTGTTATCATTACCTATAAAGAAAAATATAGTCTCAATCTCAAATAACTAACCTTCTATTTCACATCTTATCAAGGGACTGCCGGTATAACCTGACAAACATGTACATGTTGGCGAATGATTAACAGTTCTGCATTCGGCGTTAATTCCGCAAGCACCAGGACAAGGGTCTTTGCATCTGTTGTTGGAACAGGCCTTATTTCGATCACAATCAGAATTTGATACACATTCTGGCCTGCAACCTGTATAGGGGTCCCCAAAGTACTCCGGCAGGCAAGAACATGAACCGACCCCGTTTCTTTCTTTGCAAATGGCATTTGCTCCACATGGCGATGGGTTACACGGGTTTGGTGGAGGTTCAGGGACATCTGAAATGAGCATAATATACAAAAGTCATTAGAAGAATGATAAATATATTATTTATACATGTAGGTACGCTGATCATCTCTGTAGCGTTATGATCTACGTGACATCTTTAATATGAATTAACTAGCAGTGACCCGCAATATTGTGTCCATACATCATGAGATTTGACGACCTCTATGGCGCGTCGGGCGCACGCTTGGCTGTAATGCAGAAGGTTGCGGGTTCGATTCCCGCTGGGTGAAAATATTTATGCTTAAAAATAAATATTTATATTTGGTCTGGGCGTATTTCTATGTATAATATGTATGTATTTACAAAAGAAAAATAAATATAAGTAGTATATCCGTTGTCTAGTCACCGTAACACAAGCTTAGCAGCTTACCACGGGGCTAGATGGCGCTGTGTGTTCATCACAGGATTTATTTATTTATATATTATGGGAATTAAAAGGAAATCTGTTACTCCCACTAGTTCTAGTTATTTTTAATACCAAGTTTTATCAAAGTTGGCCTGGTAGTTACAAAATTTATAATACATTTATATACTTACTAGAATACGAAATAAAAAATAATTGCCAACACAATAAATCTTAATGAGCGCACATTCTAAATACCTTCATGAAATATACGAGTTGAAATGTCCTTTTGGGGTGTCACTCTTTGTAAACCTGTTAGGTATATTACATAATAACTTAAATATGTAGTTAAGCAATAATTTATAACACCATGAACTTACGTGCTATTTGCGAACATCCGCTAAAAGGATCACCTGTATATCCAGGTATACAGTTACATAATGCTACATGATTTCCTACTGAACATTCAGCATTGAAACCACATGAACCCGGACATGGATCCACACATCTTTCGTTCTGACATGCAAGATTACCAGGACATTCAGCATTTATAGAGCATTCTGGTCTACAGTTTGGTGCGACGCCAATATAGTTTGGTAAGCAAGAACATGCAGGCGCTTCTCCCACCAATTTACATTGCGAGTACGGACCACATGGTGAAGGTACACACGGGTTCCCTTTAGGCCCCTCTATATAAGGTTCTAAGAAAGGAAACAGAACAGAAATTAAGAGAAAAATACACAGAACACAGATAAGCGATAAAGAACAGATAACAGTAGGTATAGTGTGAAAGGGAAAGTAGTAGTTTACAAAATATACAAAAAACTAAGTCTTTTTTGATTAGAAATATTTTAAAAGGAAAAATTCATCTTCATAAATTCACTTGCGGCGAGATTTGAAGTCGCGTCCCTGGATCAATACTCCAGTGCCTATACCGCCCGGCCACGCAAGTTCCCATCTCGAGCAGCGAATTTAAGAATTGAATGTTTCCCTGTCTACTATTTTTCGACTACGGCTCGATTGAGACGCCATCTACAGGATCACTTTCCAGTGATTTACCTGCGCCAATGATTAACTTTACAGATAACGCTTTGGCCAAGAGATGTCACTTTTTCCTAATTAATATTTCGTTAATTTGTTTTTATTGCTCAAGGCTTATTTACTAGAAATATTTTTAAAGGAAAAATTCATCTTTAAAAATTCACTTGCGGCGGGATTTGAACTCGCGTCCCTGGATCAATACTCCAGTGCCTATACCGCTCGGCCACGCAAGTTCCCATCTCGAGCAGCGAATTTAAGAATATAAATGTTTCCCTGTCTACTATTTTTCGACTAAGGCTCGAAAAGCTCTTTTTTACGGCTCTTTTTTGATTTATTATAAAGTGTTTTACACTTAGATGACTATTTTAAAGAAATGTGTTCCAAAAATCACACCCAACAGGTTATATTTGCATCACTGGGAATCCGGCCCAGCGCCTTTTCTAATTCGGTCATAGGTGCTCAGGAGCATCTACGGCCTATTTTAGGAGACATTTCTTTAAAAAATAAAGCAATTGTAGATTTAAATTTAAATAAAAAATCAAACTCAATTAAAAAAACAGTCTTTAGATTTTTCTTACTTTGTTCTAACTGGCAAGTAGTAAACGGATCACCAGTAAAGCCTGCGTTACAAGTACAAATAGGGTTATGGTTTATAACTTGACATCTTGCGTTAATTCCACAAGTTCCTGGGCATGGATCCTTGCATTTTTGTTTTATACATGCTTGATGTTGTAAACAATCCGAACTAATAACACATTCTGGTCTACACATTGGAGGTGAGCCCACATATCCTTCTTGGCAAGAACATACTCCATGATCATCTACTATTTTACAATTACTGTACGGTCCGCAAGGGGAAGGTGCACATGGATTAAAATCTGCTACTGCCGCTAAAAATTGAGTAAATTTATGTAAATTTTGAAGCTTCGTATAAAAAAACGATGTGCTTTAGATTATAATAATACTAACGTTGTCTTTGAATGTGACAAGATATCACAGGATTTCCTTCATAACCTTCAATGCACAAACAAACAGGTGTGTGGTGGGCTACGGTACAGTAAGCATTAATGCCACATGCTCCTTGACACGGGTCTACGCATTTGTTATTAGAACACGCTTTTTCCACGGGACAATCATTGTTTGTAACACATTCGGGTCGACATCCTAGATATGGATCACCAAAGTATCCAGTTAGGCAAGTGCATGAGGCAGCAAAATCTCTTTCTTTGCATACTGAATTAGGTCCGCATGGTGAAGGATTGCAAGGATTAGTTTCTTCTTCACTGGGGATTGTAACTACAAACAAATTATAGTTTTATAAGTTTCTATGGTACTAGGTTAATCATTACTAGAATGGTTTATGGTTATTATTTTTACACTTCACTTACCGATGAAGTAGCAACCCCTAAATGGGTCACCGGTATAACTTTCTCGGCAGTGACATGCTGCTTTGTGATTAATTACAACACATTCTGCATTTGATCCACATGATCCAGCACAAGGGTTTATACATTTTTCTCGAACACAAGCTAAATTGCTCGGACATTCTTCGTCATAAATGCACTCAGGTCGGCAGTTGGGTGCTCGCCCAATATATCCAGATTGACAAGAGCAAGCGGGCGTTTCGCCAATTATACGACATTGAGAATTTGGTCCACATGGTGATGGGAGACATGGATTAACTGGTTTAGGTTTTGGTCCTAAAACATTTTTATGCGCGTAAGTGATTTGTAATAAGTATTAAAGTTTACCTTTAAAAATGTAACATTGTTAGCTTGATTTAGTTCGTTTTAGTTGGTAAGTATTTAACTGTTTTGATTGTTTAGCAATAATTAATTAATTTATTAGTGCTTATTAATTGTTTTGTAAATTTATTAAAAAAACTCACGTTCTTCAAATTTGCAATGGACAAACGGGTCCCCAACATAATTATTGGGACAACTACACAACGGGTTGTGATTGACTACCATGCATTTGGCGTTTTGGCCACAAGCTCCAACACAGGGATCTACGCATATCGTATTTATGCAGGCCATATTTGGCATACAGTCGCTGCTAACCATACATTCCGGCCGACAAAAAGGTGGAGCTCCGAAATATTGTTCTTGACATGAACAAATTGCATGATCGTGGTTTTTACGACATAAACTGTATGGCCCACAAGGGGATGGTAAGCAAGGATCTGTAGGATTTTCTAGTGGACCTAAAATAATATTATGTAATTTAGGTATAAATATTTCCCAAAACTTAAAATAAAATTTAGACGGCAATAAATCTTACGTAAATAGCACGCAGTAAACGGATTTCCTTCATATCCAGGAATACAAGCACATGACGGAGCATGATTGTTTACACGACATTCCGCATTCATGCCGCAGACTCCGGGACAAGGATCTTTACATCTATTATTTAGGCAAGCTCTATCTTTCGGGCAATCAGAATTTAAAACACATTCCGGTCGACATTCCACATATGGATCCCCATAGTAATCGGGAAGGCATGAACACGAACCGACCCCATGTCTTTCTTTGCAAACAGCATTAGCTCCACAAGGTGATCGTGAACAAGGACTTTCAATTGATGATTCTATCGCTACAAAAAAAAGTTATTTATATGCTTTGTGTAAATGATAGCAGATATTTTATCATTGATTTGTAATATTTTTAAACTTACACAAAATTGGTGAACATCCCGAGAAAGGATCTCCGGTATAACCGCTATTACAATTACATATTGGTATATGTTTTACAACCATACAAGTTGCGTGAAATCCACAAGAACCGGGACAAGGATCACTACATCTTTCCGAAATACATGCCAGATTTCCAGGGCATTCAATGCTTATTACACATTCTGGTCTACAATTAGGTGGACGTCCTATGTAATTGGTTATACACGAACATACTGGTACATTATTTACTTCTTTACACTGAGAGTTAGGTCCGCAAGGATTTGGTATACAACTATTAACGTAATCCTTAGGCCCTGATGGATAAATAAATAATTTGTAACAAACTTGCAACCTTTCAAATTAATAATAATTATATTAGAATTACACTTACTTTCATCATAAAAACATCTTACGAATGGATCACCGGTATACCCACTGACACAACTACAAATAGGATTGTGATTGATAACTTGGCATTGGGCGTTAACCCCACACATGCCAGGACACGGATCTTGACATTTTTGTTTGATGCAAGCCTTATTTGGTCTACAGTCAGAACTAACAATACATTCAGGTCTACAATTTGGCGGAGATCCAATGCATAGATCCAAACATGTACAAACAGCATGACCGTTAAATTGACGGCATTTACTGTATGGTCCGCAAGGTGAAGGATTACAAGGATCCAGATTTTCCGGCGCAGCTTTATAAAGAACAAGATAAAAGTATGTAAATAAATACAGTTCAAGAAAGTAATGTAAATAGGAAAAGATAAGAAATAGATCTTACTCAGTACAGGAATGCATGCATGAAGAGGATTTCCAGAATATCCAGGTAAGCAATAACATGAAGGTACGTGGTTTGTGACTCTACAGTCTGTGTTTTGCCCACATGTTCCTGAACACGAATCAACACATTTGTTATTGAAACAAGATTTATCTCTAGGGCAATCCGTGTTCATAACGCATTCAGGGCGACATCCAACGTAAGGGTCTCCATAAAATTCATCTACGCATACACAAGAACCAGCACCATTCCTTTCCCGACATATAGCATTTGGTCCGCATGGCGATGGGTGACAAGGGTGAACAGGAATATCTTTGTAAACTGGAATTTACATACAAACGAATACATGCTACAATATTTTAGATTTACAAAGCGAGTGCTATATAATATTTAAACTGTGTTGATAAACCAAAATTCTGAAACTTATACTGAACTTACCTTCAATTGGATTGCAGCCGGCAAATGGATCTCCAGAGAAACCTTGGTCACAAGAACATATTGGTTGATGATTTTGTACGCTACACCGGGCATTGAATCCACAAGACCCGATGCAGGGATTTATACAGGTGCCGCCAAGGCAAGCCAGAGCCAGTGGGCAGTCTTGATTGATGACGCATTGAGGTCGACACGCTGGTGGAGCTCCTAAAGTCCCGGGCTCACAAGCACAAACGGCGCGTTCGCCTTCTTTGCGACAAATGGAGTGAGGACCACAAGGCGATGGGATACACGGACTTTGGTTACGTGGTGGTTCCTTTGTTATACCTTATTAAAAATCAAAATAAAATTATAATTACCAATCAACAAACACAATAAATAATTAACTAGTAGTTCTGCGAACAGTAGACCTCGCGAGCACTAATTATGAATGGGTCATAGTATCACCATAAAAAAGCAGGAGATTAGTACGAAGATATCTAGTACCAATCTTCGTAGAACCTGTACCTGTAGGTGACCTATGTATTCAGAGAGGTTCGATCCAAATCCGATGTCGGAAATGATATCTCTAGCTCGGTCAGCGCGATTCAATAAGACAGTAACAGGCATGGCAAGTCGATCTTCGGATCGAAACTCTCTGAATGGGGTATGGGGTATACTGTAGAGGAGAACCAACATAATGACAGACGAAAGAAAATTTGGCCAGATTTGAAGCAGAGAAGCTTCGCTCGCTACGCTCGCTCGGTCAATGAACAGCATACACAATAGAGAGGTACTGTTTTCTTACGTTGACTTTATTTAAATGTGTGGAAATTATGTGACTTACTTTTTCTGAAGCACCTTATAAATGGATCCCCTTCAGGAAGATTTTCAGGACATGTACATATAGGATTGTGTCCAACAACATGACAGCGCGCGTCTAATCCACAGCTGTTGATGCATGGGTCGTTGCATTTTTTATTTATACAAGCTCTATTCGCTGGGCAATCAGAATTAACTGCGCATTCAGGACGGCAAGCGGGAGGGGCACCAAGATATCCAGATTTACACGAACATACAGCACGATCACTCGATACGTGGCATTCACTGTTTGGTCCACACGGTGATGGTTCACAAGGATTTCTGTAAGCTAAAATTTAAATATACATAATATTGTTATCACATCACAAAATACAAAGTTGGACAAAAAAGGGAATGTTATGTATGCAGTATAATATACATTTTTAGCCTACTAAAGGATCTACTTACTAGTTGGGTAATCGACACGACGACAAGATGAAAATGGATCCCCTTCGTACCCCTTGAAACAGGTGCAAACAGGGACGTGATTTGTTACTAGACATTCTGCGTTTAATCCACATAAATCTTTGCAAGGGTCTCTGCAATGGTTCGACAGGCAAGCCAGGTGGTTGGGGCAATTCGAATTACTTGTACATTCTGGTCGACACCCGCCCGCATATGGATTGCCCATATTAGGAGGGATACATGTGCAACGAGCAGCGTCATTTACTACAGTACAGATAGTATTTTCACCGCAAGGCGATGGGTTGCATGGTGTTGGAAGTTCTTCTCTAGAAATGGCTATACACCCAATAAAAGCATCGCCCTTAAAACCATCAAAACAACTACACAGAGGCATGTGACTTATAACATCACATTTGGCATTATTTCCGCAAGCATTGATGCAAGGATCTATACATTTTTCATTAATGCATGCCTGATTTGACGGACACTCTTGACTAATTACACATTCTGGTCTGCAATACGGAGGTGTTCCCGCGTAATTCGGCTGACAAGAACATACTGGGTGTTCTGACTTTATTTCACAGACAGAGTTGGGACCACAAGGCGATGGTATACAAGGATTTTTGAAATGAGGTGGTTCATCAATTACATCTGTACAGGCTACAAAAGGATCCCCAGTTTTGCCAAAACTACAACTGCATATTGGGTTGTGGTTCACAACGATGCATTCTGCGCTTATACCACAACTGCCTTGACATGGGTTTAAGCATCTTTGATTGACACAAGTTTCCGTTTGCAAACAGTCTGAATTGCTCACACATTCTGGCTGACACATCGGTGCCACACCTCTATGGTCCGGTAAACAAGAGCAAACGGCTAAACCTGCTTCCGATACAAGGCATCTGCTATATGGCCCACACGGTGATGGATCGCATACTGCTAATGTTGGGGGTATTGTGGGGCCTGACTGGCATCGAATGTAGGGATCACCAACTTTTCCTGATGGACAATAGCAAACTGCATGGTGATTCACTGTCTTACAAAGTGCGCCGAGACCACAAACATCCCGGCAAGGATTTTCACATTTATTATTCAGACAAGCTGCATCTGATGGACAGTCACTGTTCACAACACATTGAGGCCGACATGACATATACGGGTTTCCATAAAAGTTAGGTAAGCATTGGCATGTAAGAGCTCCGTTCAAATCTTGACAAATTGCATTTGGTCCACATTGTAGATTATCACAAGACTCATAGACCACAGCTGCAAATAATAGAATATATTATTACATACATTATAAATAAATATGAACAATAACAAAAGTCAAAATATTATATACGTACGGTTTATTGACGGCTTACAGTGCTCGTATGGATTTCCTTGAAAACCTTTATTACATTGACAGATTGGGTCATGATGATATACCATACATTCAGCATTGATACCACACGATCCAGGACAGGGATCCACGCACCTATTTCTTAGGCATGCTTTGTTAAACGCGCAATCTGAGTTAATAATACATTCTGGTCGACAAGCAGGACTGTTGGCAGCGTCATGCCCAACACATGCATCACAAATAGCAAATTGATTTCCATAGCTGTCACATGGTGAATTGGGATCGCATGGGTTTGGTAAACATGGTGGAGCTGTAGTATTATCAGGGTTGATTACGATAGCTGTAAAATAAGTATACTGTTAATATCAGATAAGTACCTAAATACAATTGTTAGTACTTATGTATGTAATTATGTGTCACTTACGTCTGTATATGCACTGTGTCAAAGGATCACCGATATAACCATCTGGGCAGAAACATGAAACTGTATGTTCGGAACATACACAAAGTGCATTTAGGCCACAAACATTATCCACAGCACACGGATCAATACATTTCTTATTCATGCAAGCTTCATTAGTAGGACAGTCTGAGTTCATTACACATTCTGGTTTGCACTCTATATATGGATCTCCATTAAAATCTAATGGACATAAGCATAATCCTTTATCTCCAACATCTTGACAAATTGCGTTTATTCCACAAGATATTTTACTACATGGGCTTACTGATTTTTGATCTTCCGGCGGTAAGCAACATATTAACGGATTTCCAATTAGCCCATCTTCGCAAACACATACTGGACGATGAGCTTCAACTCGACAGTTTGTATTAATACCACAAGCACCTGGGCAAGGATCACGACAACTGTAACCTATACATGCTCTATTCAATTGACATTCATCGTCAACTTCACATTCCCGAGAGAGACAACCGTCACCATAAGGATCCCCAAGACTACCTCTCGCACAGGTACATACAGCGTTGCCTTCATAGTTTACATTACAAATTGCTTGCGGTCCACAAGGATTCGGGACACATGGGCTTCTTTGAGGCTGACAACCAACATGTGGGTCTCCTATAAAGCCAGTCTTACAGAAACATAATTCAGAGCTACCGCTTACATAACAGTCTGTGTTGGGTCCACATGGACCAGGGCGACATAATATTGGTGGTAGGTATTCTCGACTGCTGTTACACGAGTTGTATGGATTTCCTTTAGTGTTTTCTGGACAATAACAAGGCGGATTTCTATTAGGGTCACAACGAGCTCCAACCCCACATGGGTTTGGTTCGCAAGGATTTCTTGCTTCTACACAACCTCTCACTGTGTTAGGGCTTTCGATGTAGCCTTGAAGACAAGTACATTTTGCAAACCCGTTCGAAAGAATGGTGCACTGTGTATTTGGTCCACAAGGTGATGGATTACATGGATTAGTTGGTAATCTACAGGGTTGTCTTGGAGGATCTCCTTCGTAGTTTGGTAAACAGAAGCATGCAGGTTTATTGTCTATTATTCTACAACCCGAAAATTGACCACATGGGTTTGGTTCACACTCGTTTCCTTCCGGTACTGTAAATATTAAAGATTTTATTTATCTAATTGTAGTAGTAGGTTTCTCTTAGTACTTATGTTTTATTTTTTGCTACTAAAAAGATCATGTTTAATAAAAATAATAATCAATAATACGTACTGCAGCTCTTAAAAGGATTTCCTGTTAAACCTTTTGGACAGAAACAAATAGGGTTGCCGTTATCGTTTTCGCATAGCGCATTAGAACCACACGGATTTGGTACACATGGATTTATAGGAGGTTCACAACCTAATTGTGGATTTCCGGAATACCCAGGGAGACATTTACATGAAGCACGATGATTTAAAACATCACAAACAGCGTTAATTCCACACCGACAAGGCGAGATACATTTTCCGTTAATACAAGCTTCAGAATTAGCACATTCGTTGTCTGAACGACACCCTTGTACTGAAATAAAAATAAAAATGATTGAAATCATCGAAAAAGTAACACAAAAGCATGAGTGGTTTCATAAAAACCTAATGACATTTATGAAATACCTTGAACACACTCAAGGAACGGATTTCCAGTGTATCCTGCGAAACATTTACATTGTATTCCGTGATTGGCTGGAATGCATTCTGCATTTTCTCCACATTTGTCTCTGGCACAAGGACTGATGCACATTCTGTTTAGTCGGTCACACAACAAGTGCGGAGGGCAATCTTCATCATATTGACAAATATTTTTGGATTCGTGTACTAAAATGCAATCATTAATCAATCAATATGTTACTCTGTACCCTTGGTTTTTCTAACGAATTTCGACTTACCTGGTACACACCCAACGTATCCATTTCCTTGGTATCCTTCTGCACAACTGCAGTCTGAACCGTGATTTGTGTTTATACAGACAGCATTTGGTGCACATGGATCGTGTATAGAACAGGGGTGTTGGCATGCACTATTTATACAAGCTTCAGTCAAGTGACAGTCTTCGTTTCGTGTGCAACCAACTGGGCAAATAAAATAAGATATTGTACAAAAACGGAAAGTGCAAAAGAGAATAGATGTAGGAACCACAATTCTAGACATTTATTATAACATAATTTATAGGATTTTTTTTCATTTCATTATACTATCGAAAGTTTTACCAAATTTGTGCAATGTATACCTACACATTTATTATGTACCCACTTAATTAATACATTAATATACTTTCAGATTAATAATACTATGAGTTGTATTTATATTATTAATACATATTTGCATCAAGAAATTAATTAGGTATCAATTGTGTTTTAGAGTTTCATAGCCAACAATACATTGTAAACCTTATAGTTTTGTCGTGTCCGTCTGTCGACGGCATAGCTAAGACACATTTGAACCAAGAAGGTGTACAGTACATTAAATTAAAAAAAAAGCATGTAAAATGCTATTATTTTACTCTTCTTCCCCATCAAATGGAGTATTGTTTATTTTGAAAAGTCATTTTTAAATTTAGAGGTCTTTTTTCGAAATAATAAGCGGTATTTACGATAGTAGTTACATATTTAAAGGATTTAAAGGAAAATTATTATAGCTGAACAGTGTTTTTAAAATAAGTAATTTAAAAAAAAGTACATTAATGTAAATATTGTGTTCATAAAAATGTTACGTAGTGATCACGAGTTTTTCCAAATTGCTATCCGTGTTATTTTATGGTAACTACGAAACCCTATACTGTGCAGCGTGCCCGACAAGACCCGCTCTTGTTATTGAATTTTTTAAACAACACTAAATAGATACTTAATTAATTTGTTTGATGCTACGAATAATACACAAAAGATTTAATATGTACAGAATATTCTATTTATGACTCAAACGACAAAATCTTCGAACACCTATAGCTTAGGTATACTTAGGTTAATTTGCAAATATTCTATATATATTTATAATCTCAGATGCATAATATCCGTATTTCTTGATGAATGCATTAACGTAAGTTAGTAATTTCTTACATATTTTGGGTGAGCATTTAACAGCTGGGTTTCCGTCGTATCCAGCAGGGCAAGAACACATTGGTCGCTGCTTTACTGGTTGACAATTGGCTCCGATACCACATACATTGTCAAATTCACATGGATTTTGACATAATCCCATAAAACAGGCCTCAGTCTCTATACAGTCCCGGTCAGAATGACAAGGTTCTGGTGTCTTGGGTGTTCCGGGCGATTCTAGTATTTTACATGTTAAAAATATTAGTGTGTTACTTCACAACAGGTAAAATTTAGTATTTTTTTATTATCATTATTAGTGTAATGTATATTATGTACATACATTCTTAAACTTGAATTTCAATCTAATATACTCATTTGTCCGATAAAACCACCTATTCATATAGGTAGGTAAAATACAATTTATTTATTTTACAATTACTTGAAATACATTGTAGGTACTCGTATCTAACTGTATTTACAAATAAGTGGAATTATAAGTGGAAATACTAATTACACAAAAATGCATACCTCTTAGGCAGTTAATCCCACCGATGTCGTCACAAACACAAACAGCTACATGATTAATTACTTTACAGGATGAATTCTCAGCACACTGAATCCGCATCTTTTCGCAAGAGTTCTGGCATTCTCCGTTAATACAGATTTCGTTGGTTGGACAATGGGAGTTTATTTTACATTGGGCATCAAGGTTTTTGTCAGTTGTTGTCGAACTATAGGTCAAAGTTGTAAATAAGTCAGTAGAAAGATTGGAGTCAGTCCATGCCGGAATATCCACGTCTTTTCGTCGTGAGGATAGATTCTCGGTAGATGTACTAATAGTGGAAGTTAGTGATTTTAATGTGAATTGCGATACAGGAGGTTCTGTTGTACTCGAGCCATTTAATAATGTATGACGAGTAAAATACTCGTTTTTCTGTTCAGTTGTTTGTTTTGTAGAATTTTCATCAGATAAAGAAGAAGTAAAATCGAAACTTTGATATGTAGATTTTGTTTCAACATTGTTAGTTTGCAGAATAATATTTGAAGATTCAGTTGCTGTTGCGAACATAGCAGTGTAGGTTACATCAGTATTTGAATTGTGAGGTGGAGCATTTGTCGATAACGTATTATCAGTTGTTAACACTTGTTTAGGTGTTCCTGATTCATTCGTTGCCGAATCATTATTTTTAATTAAATCCTGAGGTTGTTGTGTTTCGGGGACATTAGTTATCAATTCGTTTGTCGTCAAAGTCACGGAAGGGTCTGGAATATTTTCCGTCGTTGACGTCGTTGAAACACTATCGCTTTCTATTACTGATGCTGTTATTGCTGTTGTAACTGTTGGCATATTTTCTGAGCTAATATTTAGAGTACCAGAAACTTCAGTAGGAGTTAGGTAAAGATCAGTATTTCCAATCTTTTTAGATATTGTCATTTCCGTTGTTGTTTCACCTACATCAGACGTCATTGTGGCGCTATCATTTTCACCTAGTAACGATGTAGTTGTGAAGTCTGCTGCCGAAGTATCCATAATATCGGAAACTGTAAGTGTTACCATATTTGATGATGTAAATTTTCGGTTTTCCAAAACTTCTGTAGAAGTTAAGTAATGATCGGGGTTTCCGAATTTTTTATTTAACGTATCAAAAGGACTGCTAGTTTTGCTGTCTGCCGACACTGTAGATTCAGTTTCTATCGAAGGAAAAGAATATTCAGTCGTTGGAGTTGTGCTTTCAAAATTTTCATCTGTCGTTATAGACGACGCATATGATATGTCAGATATAGTTGTTACCAGTTCCACCGGTGACACTTCACTATCTGCTAAATGGTCTAAAATTAAACCGTCACTCGCAACACTAGTTGGGGTGTGATATGCTGTTGTCGATATTGTTGTAGAACTAGTCACATCAATATCTGATGAAATTGTGGTAGATAATGAAATGTCCACATCTATAGATGTACTCCCAACATTATGATTAAGATCATTATAATCTGTACTAGTCGTTACTGGAATGGTGTCCACTGTTTCCGAAGTAGAAGCCTCTGGTAGCAGAGATGAACTCGTAAATTCTATATTGTTATTAACTGATGTTGGAGAAGTCATTGGAATAAACTGAGTTGATTCATCTGTAACAATTTGATCTTCGCTTATTTTTTCAGTACTAGTATTAGTAGTATCCGAAAAAGAAACCGTAACTTTTGATTGACCGACTTTATTTGTTGGCAAGGGTAGCTCAGTCTGCTCAACAGAGTTAGTAGACAATGATTTAGAATCACTATCTCTAATTACTGACGAAGTCTTTATATCAAATTCAGTTGTTAATGTATTAGCATCTGTTGTGGGTGTAACAAATTCATTAAAATTGAATGTTGATCCTTCGTCATTTGTATATCTTGTTGAAATCTTATCGGTCGTAGGCGTGAATTCTAAAGTAGAAGTTGGTGAAGATTCGTCCCCATTTATCCTGATTATGCTATTATTTTCTGACGTTGAAATTGACTCAAATCCATCATTTGTTTCCATTACAACATTTAGATCATAAGTTGTCCTGGTTAAATTCTTTTGGTCTGAATCATCTAATACCGGAGTTGTTAGAAAGTCTGCGTATCGATCTGTTACATGCGTATTTTCATAATTTGTAGTTATATCTAACAACTGATCAGTAGATGATAAAGTATCAATTGTTGACTCGGTCTTTGACGTTTTATAATTATTGTCGGTACTGAAAATAGGTTCCTTTTTTTCAGTTGTTGAAACCAGGTTATCAGGTGTCATGGCAGTGGTCATATCTGCAGCGGGTTGTGAGTATGTTTCTGAAGTTCCGAACGAAGATTCTGTAGTTGTAAACATTTGTGTCGGCATTGTCACCGGATAACCGACTACTGTAGTTTGATCAATATTTAATCTGGATTCTGAATCTTTGGTAAACTTTGGTAAATCTTGTGCATCGGAAGTTAATTTCTGTATTGCAGTAGTAGGTTCCAAGTTGTTTTCAGCCGATGTTTTCACTTTAGGATCAGATTTTGGAGACAAGTCACTTATTTCTGTTGTCGATTTTGTTGTAGAACTAGTTATATCAATATCAATAGAAGTCTCCGGTAGAGATGAACTCGCAAATTCTACATTGTTATTAACTGATGTTGGAGAAGTTGTATCTCTTGAAAATTCTGAATAAACATTGAGACCCAATGTGGATTCTCTAATAGTTGTAGTTACATCATAATTGCTAAGGTGTTCCGAAGTTGCCTCATATTCTGAAGTTACAACGTTTGAAGGTTCTGTATTAGTAAAAGTTATTTTAGAACGATCAAATCCAGGTGATGTAGAAAGCTTAAAATCATTCAGAGAGGCCTCAGTAAAACTTGTTCGTAAATTAGCCGTTGCTACAGTTTCTGGTTGTTTAGTTGTTGTAATGATTTCATCTATTAAAGTTTGTATTTTTTTTGTAACACTTGGCAAATAAGCTGTGTTTATTTCAGATTTACTTTCACTCGGTTCAGTTTCCGAAGGAATAGTAGTATACATAATATAATGTTTATTAGTATAAGTCGTGGTTATTGGCGTTGTATCTGTTGATTCCTTAAAATTGTTTTCTAGATATTCAATACTTGATGTAGTATTGAATCTAGATGTTGAGGAATCTGGTACAGACTGAGTGAATTCTGAGTTGATAATTTCAGTTGTTGAATGTAAAACTTCGGTGACTGTAGGTTCAGTATTACTTGCGATTGTTGGCTTAGAAAGTTCATTATCTACTTCCAAACTGGTCTTACTAGTAGCATTTATCACAGTTGGCGTAGATACGTCGGTAAAGTTATTATTTAATTTCCTTTGATTCTCCGGTGTCTTGGTGTTTTTATTTTCTGTTGATGGTGTAGAACCTTTAATATGTTTATTAGTGTATGGTGTAGGAGTACTTTCAACGTGTATTGTGCTACCACTGCTTATAATTAATTCATCTGAGTCAATATGAGTACTGCTGTCGGTGCTTTCATCTACAGTTGTAAAATGCAAAGTACTATCAGTTGGAAAGTTACTTTCGAGTAATGATTTTTGAGTTAAACTGGTACTATTAATGTTTACTGTAGGTCTGTTCGTGTTTATATCAGAAAATGTAGTATTCTCCGAATCAGCAGTTATTGTTTCATCAATAGTAGTAGGCTGAGTAATCATATTGTTTGTATTCTCATCAGTCATTGTAACGTACCGCAATTCAGTCAAAGTTGTGTATGGAATATTAGATGTAACAGTGGAATCAGAATCAGCAAAATCTGTTATCATAGTTATTGCGTCGAAATTTCTGTCCTTTTCTCCCATTGTTGTAGCTTTAGTTTCGGAGTATGTTTCTGTTAGTGGGACAGTTTTAGGTTGATCATCTGTTAATGGGAATATAATAATATACGATGTTGATTACTATCACACGGGCAAATATCCTACTTATTTTCTTTAGCAAAAGCATTATATTTTCAATCAATTACAAAATACAAAAAAAATAAAAGAACTAAAGAGCGAAAAGTATATATATATTTAAATAAAATGTGACACACTACAAGCCGAAATTATAGAAAAATAAATATAGAAATATGAAATAGAGTACCACAACACCAACAAGAGAGTAATATTGTATCCAAATATCTAAGCTTTATAACGTTTTGCCATTTTAATTATTGTATTTTTCCACTAGTACTAAATGCTCAAATTTTAGTAAAGCACAAACATTTGGATAGCCTTTATATAAAATACTGCATTCCAGTCATAGGTAGGATATCTGTCTACAACTTACACTGCTTTAAAGTGATTTTTACTAGCAGTCCAAGCAGGTAGGAAAATATATACAATTATACACCTGTTGTGAATGTATTTCATCGGGTCTGCCGCTATTGAAAGCCAGTTTTTGTGGCGTTTTATCGGACAAATGGTAAATATACTAGAATCATAGCAATAACCAGTTAATCTGGAGTTAGTGTTGCTATTGATAAAGTTTTGATTCACATATATTTTCACGGACTTTCTAGGTGTCGTATGGAAGTCCGGGATACGTCAATATATGAAAATAGAGTAACATTTGAATTTATGTAGAAATAGGTAGATTATGTGTTCAAATAACATCTATCTCAAATATATCACGAATAAGTTAATAAAAGTTACGTTATAAGTAATTAATTAGCACTGTTATCTCAATTTGTTTAAAGTAGCTGTATTTATTTGCAACTAAAAATCACTTACTTTCCATGCAGGCTCCGGAGAATGGGTCACAGGGCACTCCAGGGCGGCAATGTCCGCAGTTCGCCACGGGACGGTCTTCTAAACACGTAGATACAGAAATATATTATATATTATTACGATTATAGTAAATGAGCGTTGTCCTGCGGTTTCTCCGGCGTAAGTTCCAATCGTCTTTTTTTTTTTAATCTTAGGGGTGAACCTACACCTCTCAAAGAACATACCCCCAAAATTTCATGCATCTGAGACCAGCGGTTTAGGCTGTGCGTTGATATTTAATTCAGTCAGTTCAGGACTTTGGATTTTATATTTATAGACAGTGATTCAACTCTGTCAGCAATTACTAAAGAATCAGCCGATGTCCAAGGTTTTTTGACGAAGCCGGTTGCTAATAAGAACTCTTAATCCAAGCAAGGCATTAGTTATTTTGAAGCTTTATCCTCAAAACATGTATTCAATTTCTATATCAACAAGTACTTACGTAGGATACAAGCACATCCATCACATAATGTGTTTGGATATCTTGCGCAGTCTGATGACGTTTGACATTGACACACTGTAAATATACATTATAAATTTGAAAACCGACTTTAAGAATAGGACCAAAAGTAACCTCTACCTGCCCCCGCGGTTTCACCCGCGTAAGTCCCGTTCCCGCGGGAATATCGGGATAAAAAGTAGCCTATGTGTTATTCTCGGTATCCAGCTACCTATATTCCAAGTTTCATTGCAATCGGTTTTTAGGAGTAGTAGTTTTTGCGTGAAAGAGTAACAATCTCACATACATACATACATCCAAACTTTCGCGTTTATAATATTAGTAAGATAGGCCACCGTTTAACCACTATCACACCTGATGCTAAATGTTGATGCAGTCTAAGATGAAATACGCTGACTTTGGAGGTATCTGTTCCGTCTCGCCAGGGATAATTTATTATTTATTATTCTAGAAATCCAACAGCTATTATAAAAGTATAAATTAACGTGTATCACCAAGAAGCCAATTACAGGATCTCACTAACAAAAAACAATGTAGGTATGAACTTATATACTAAGTAGTAGAACTAAAATCAAAAGATTCTGATCATGCAAGCAAAAAAATATCCTCTGATACAGTCATATTTGTATTTAGGAAATTACCGACCATCGCCACGATAATTCATTATGTTACGTAAACAAATCTCGATTTTGGGCGATTGGCGGTACGACTTTGGCCGGTAGGTAGTGACAAGCTTTGAGCGAAGTCTCCTATCAAATGATCGTAATTTAAGCACCTCCTAGGAGCTACATTTGCCTAAATCACACGGGCTAATACCAACCGTTAAAATCTTGTTGGTATTCCTTGTTTCTTACCCTTAGAGCAGACAGGTTGATGGTTAACGACAGCACAGTGTTGTCCGGGCACGCAAGGTCCACCGCGGACGCAGGGATCCGCGCAGTGTCCGCTGATGCAAGCGAGACCCGGAGCGCATTGCTCGTGCTCGCCACATTCAGCAGCTGTACCTATTGGACAACTCGCATTAGCTAGGTGTCGGTACCCAACAGTACATATATAAATATAAATAAATATTGCACGTCATTACACACAGCGTAATCTAGCCCCAAACTAAGCACTAGGCTTGTACTATGGGTACTAGACAACGGATATACTACATATTTTGCTTTTTTTGTAAATACATACATATTATACATAGGAAGAAACCGAGACCAGATACAAATATTTATTTTTAAGCATAAATATTTGCACCCGGCGGGAATCGATCCCGCAGCCTTCTGCATTGCAGTCGGGCGTCAGCCCGACGCACCACAGACGCCGTGATATGAAATCACATTCATCAAACATTTTTTTGCAAATGCTACAATAGGGAGATGTAGTATTGTAGTAATGTCCATGTGGCAAACTGAATATTTAGATGGTCATTATTAAGAAGTCTACAAAGATTTAAATTTGTATTCAGAAAGTCCAGGCTACTTATTATATAACATTTGAATCTAACTATCACAGTAATTTCAAAATATAATGTAGCTTTATGTCACTTACAATAAAGTATTTTAATAGGCTTAATAGTTTAATTACAAAGTATTCAATATTTACATTGGTTTAATTACAATAAATACTTATACAGTAGTTTTAGTATAGGTGTGTAAAATATATTGATTACATAACAAGAAGGCATTGATTATTTTTGCAAGCTCTGTCTCGTGGCTGTTGGTTGCATTTCGTTTTACTTAATGCCAAAGCATTACCGAATAAGACAGGCCAGCATGAGCGTACCCAACACCAAATGAACCCGTGGAGTTATATATTGTTATAATATGTACACAAAAAATAAATGTAATACCATGCTTGAACTACCTGATGCAGAAGGGTTTCAACTGTGGATCAAAATACATATGGGCATGCCAGAAACAAAAGAAGAGACAGAATATAGAGCCGCATGAAGACATAGAGTAGAAAATATAAATTCCTGTAATAACGAAGAAACAAGATTAATAAAGTTTCGCTTAAGACTCTAATCTAGACTGTAGGTATAAATGCACTAGTAATAATATAACTTGTTCTCATCGATTACCTTTGATGCAGCCATGTTTTTCATCGTGAGTGAAACCTTTCGGACAAAACTTGCAAACTGGGTGGTGATCTTCCACCGAACACGGAGCACCACCACAAGCATCTTTGCAAGGATCTTTACATTGGAAATCTCGACATGCCAAGTTATTAGGACATCCACTATCTCTCAAACATATAGATACTGTCGGATGACAGTCCTCTACACATAAGCAAGTCGCGCGATGCTCTATCACCTCACACTGTTTTCCTTTAGGGCAAATCGAATCTCTCGAAGCTAGGCACGGATTCACACACTTGGAGTTACTACACGCTGCGTTAGACGGACACTGCTCATCTCTCGTGCACTCTGCGTGCTCAGGGGCGCAAGTCAATTCTCCTTTCTCATTGAGAGCAAAACCATTTCTACATACACAGACCGGTTTATGATCTCTGACTTCACATCGTTGGTTTCGTCTACAGTTCTGGTAGCCGAGGCAGGGATTTCGGCAGATATTAGTGTCGGTATCGCAGGCTAACTTGGAGGGGCACGGTTTGTCGTTCGAGCAAGTGAATGTGGCGTTGTCCGTGTGGGTGGTCGTGCAAGCTGTGTCGAGACGGCACGCGAGCCGCGGCTGGCCCACGTAGCACTGCGGGCAGGAGCAGCGCGCGCGGTGCACGGCGGGCACGCACAGCGCGTCCTCGCCGCACGCGCCGCGCACCGAGCACGGGTCCACGCAGTGCAAGCTCAGGCAAGCACGATCCATCGGACACTCCGCATCGCTTGTACATTCGATACCTAGGAAGATGTGAAAGAAGAAAGCAGAGTCGAGAGAGCGGTACCTCAGCCGCGAAGAGGAAACTTTCTCACGAGACAGTGCATGCTTTTTGAAACTGATAGTTTATGACCAAAGATAATTATGTGTAATAACGGATTATAATACAAGCGGTATGTACATGAAGCCGAACAAAATGTTACTGACGGTTTGACAACTCAAGCACGAACGGTGAGAATGCTTCCAATATATCAAAAAAGTAAGTACAAATTAAAACTCTACATAATCTGTTGTATTTACTTTTTTTCGTTACAAAGTTCGCGACTGCTTTTATAGGAAATTAAAATCGTAGGTAATATTGGTCTTTGTGATATTTTTTCCTGCAATAATCCGACTATACAATTTACTGTACAACGGTGTACAGTTAGCAAAAAAAGTACAGATCCATTGCATAATTTTGAAACTGCTATTAAGATAATGTGTTCCAACTCTTATTGCAGAACTTAAAAACATTATAGTAAAAGCAAAGCACTACGATGGATTTGCCCATTTTTACTGTGACTGTACCTTACAATTTCATATTTACATCACAATACGTGGGAAATCTTGAAGAACCATTACTAGAGAAACGTAAGGTATACTTACACAGTTTTGATTAAAAAAAACTTATAGAATTCAACTGTGTGACATAATGTGCATTTTTACATTGCAATAACAAAACAAAATCAATTACTCACTAGTTTGACATTCAATGTTCGCGTCTCCTTCAGTACCCGGAATACAACGACACACAAATTCTGCTCCTTCTCTCAAACATTCTCCATTTTTACCGCATCCATTTGTTCTACAGTCAATAACACTCCTTTTTTGGGAACCTGAAACATATAAATAATGTTTAATTATTTTTTAAAACTTTAAAAAATATATATAATTCATATTACTGCCTAACCTAATCTTTGGTGGTTTGACTTGCTAAATATTGTAATATTTCATTTATTTTGTACCTAGCTATAAAAAAAAATATGTGGGTACTCACATTCAATAGTTGGATCACCGTTTGGATAATTCCGGGGACAATAACATTGAGCTTCGCCACTCAAACTAATTTGGCATTGTGCATTAGAACCGCATGTTTTGTAAGCGCAAGCTTCCATATGTCCACAGAAACACTGTTTCTGAGGATTTCCTGCACAATTTGGTGCACAAGTGCATTCATAGCTTCCGTCTTCTAAATCTCGACAACGAGCATTTATACCGCAAGGATTACGCAAACAAGTTCCGGCTGCCGGTTTTGAACATTCTAACTTCGGATTTCCTATGTAGTCTGGTGGACACGAGCATTGTGGAGTGCGTTCTATGGAGCGGCAAATGGCGTTAATACCGCAAGCTCCCAAACATATATTTTTACATTTTTTGTCGGACGTACATTTTTCATCAGCACCGCAATCCTCGTCTTTTAAGCATTCGTAAGATTTGCATTCAACCAATGGATCTCCAGAATAACTGCTCGGGCAACTGCAGACAGCTCGATGTCTAGTAGCAAGACAGAGAGCGTTTTTACCACAGGATTTATCATTGCAAGCATTGACACATAATTTTGAGGAACACAACATGTTGTCACCACAGTCTCTGTCGTTATTACAACCAGGTACACATACACCTCTTACGCATATTTGCCTTTCGGAACATTTACTTTTTGAGGAACATACAGATCTGCATCCTCCATTGAAACATTTTTGACCACATGTACAATCCGTATCACCATCGCAAACCGATATACAGTAGCCACTGTCATCACATGGGCAGAAGCCATCACATGATGATGTCTTTTTTTTGCACTCTACTAACGGATTACCGGTGTAATTACTTGAACAACTGCACTGAACTCTATGATTTTGTACCTGGCATTCAGAGCAAATACCACAAACACCAATTTGACTGCATGGATCTGTAACATATAAAAATATAATATTAAAACATAACATAAATTCACAAATAATTCTACATAAATGACTTTGCTGTAAATTATAATGATAACATACCTTTGCATTGTCCTTTTAGACAAGCTTGATCGGGACCACATGCATTGTCATCTCGACAGCCTGGTTTACAAATCCGATTTTCACAAATATGACCATCTGTGCACGCGTCATCACTATTACACACTACTCTGCATATTCCCCGAATGCATTTCTCATTCGAAAGACACACTTTGTTACTAAAAATAAAATCAAAAAATTCAAGGCTTCACTGTTTTATTAATTAATAATAGTGCAGGTAATAAATTTGAATGAAAATACGATACCTTCTACAAGACGGATGACATGTATCTCCGTAACAGTTAAATCCTTCAGGGCAATTTTTATTTTGATCACAAGGTGATGGTTCCCTGCGACATACAACGGAGGGGTCTCCAACAAGCGTTGAGGGGCATTTGCAAACTGGTAGATGTTTATTTGTTGTGCATAAAGCGTTAGCTCCACACGAAGCGGGCTCAATGCATGGATCTGCGCACTGGCCTGATATACACGCAAGGTTACTCGGACAATGAGAATGCGACCTACATCCGGTAACACATATTCGACCATCGCATACTTCGTCATCGGAACAATGTTCGTCAGTAGTGCAGGCGTAACGACAAACCCCAGAATCGCAACGTTCTCCTTGTAGACATTGCGAGCCATCCGCTGAGCACGCGGGCCGACACCGATCATCTTCACACCTCCATCCACTCAAGCAATCGGAGTGCATATGGCAAGATATAGATGGTGCTCGCACACAGCCTATATTCGGAGTTGGGTTTGCTATTAAGCCTTCTAAGCAAGAACATACAGCTTTTCTTTCTACAACTGAACACATAGCGTTTGGCCCACAAGGATTTATGTTATCGGAGCAAGGATTTTGACAATAGTTACTCTTGCATAATTCGTCCGGCCCACAATCTTCATCTTGCCTGCATCCGTATTGGCAACTGTTCTCTAAGCAAATATGCCCTAAGAAGCAATCATTGTCTACTCTGCAAGTAACTGTAATAAAAAAAAAACAAATAAATCAGCCTACGTATCTATTGTGGGTGATGTAATCGTTATCAAAACAGGAATTGTAAGCTTACGTAAACAAGCGCCTTTAGAACATCTTTCATTCAAAGCGCAGTCTTCATCAACATTGCATCGTGGCACACACATTGAATCTTGACACATGTAACCATGTTCACACTCGCCTGCCCCTCCGCATAATCTTGGTACTAAAAATAAATGAACGTAGAATTAAGCTCAATCTTTATTGATTATTGTCAGTTTTTTGTGTAACAAATAAGTTCAAAACGCACTTCTCACGCATTCCATATCTTGATTGCCTGTAAAACTTTGAGCACAACTACATTGTACTATGTGGTTCTCAGTGCGACAAATTGCATTTAAACCACACGTCTTTTCCATTTTACATGGATTTATACATTGTCCGTTGAAACATTTTTCGGTAGAATCGCATTCCTCGTCGACGAGACAAAGACCTGAAATATACAATAATTATGATCCAGTTATAAATAATAAAAAATACTCATAAGTTCGTACAAATCAAAATCTTAAAATTTACCTTTACACAGATTTTTGTGGCAGTATTGATCTTCTGAACAATCGTTTCTGCTTTCGCAAGGCACTTCTTGAAGTTGACATGTGTTGCTTTTAGTATTTTTAACATATCCGGGTTTGCATTTGCATTGGTACGTATGCCTAGCAGCAACACATTCGGTATTTGTGCTGCACTTTACGTTGTCACATACATCTGCAAAAGACATATTTTTAAATGAAATGGAGGACAAAGTACCGTAGAGTTTCACAGTTTCCAAAAATAACAGGGAATACAATCTGGAAAAGTTATTACAACTACCTGTACGAGTATGTAATATCCAACTTAATTTGCTCAAAATTTTACTTTTTATTTCTTTCTTTCTTTTCTTTCTTCACGTAAATTTCAAAATACAACTCAGCTGTTATAATTTTCCTTTAAACTTAATTATATGTAGGTACTACTTGGTTTTAAGAAAACCCATATTGATTTGAGAGAGCTACATAACGATACCTTACATAATAAAGTAAACAAGAAAAAAAATAATTATCCCCCGTTTGACCCCCACATGTCATTTTTTATACCCGAAACAATGGTTATTTTCTTTTATTGTAACATTTTCTTGGCGTGAACAATATGTATACTCATGCAAAGTTACACCTTCTTAGTGCCAAGCGTCTCTGAACAAAGCCGCGGACGAACGGACGGACATGACGAAACTATAAGGGTTTCTTGTTGACTACGAAACCCTAAAAATAGCGGTTATTCCATATTGCATAATAAATAACTTGCCCTACTCACAGAGCGCCGTGAAGTTATTAATCTTTAATTGACAACTGTTTGAGTTGCTAAGGAAGCATTTAGGAAGAAAACTTACCTGTACACTTCTTAATCCCATCAACCATAGTGCAACGTGCCACAGCAGGACAGTCGGCATTCAAACGACACTCTTGGGCTTTTCGACAAATTTCATGTGGATCACCGATAGTTCCAGCTGGACAGTTACACTGAGCACGATCCTTGAAATTTTTACACTCTGCTCCATCTCCGCAAGGATTTTGAGAACACCAATCGATTTGAACGCATCCTTTTGATGGATTTCCTGTGTAGCCAGGCCGACAGTAACATACGTGGCTATGTTTTTCAGAAGAACAGATTGTATTTTCACCGCAGTTGTTTTTTGTTAAGCATGCAATTTTACAAATACTATTTTCACAGAGCTTATCGTCAGTACAATCTTTATTATCACTGCATTCTTTTTTCATACAACCCTTTAATGGATCACCGAAGAACCCTTTGGCACAGGAACAAGACGGTTGATGATTTTCACCGATACAAATCGCTTGTCGACCGCACGGATGTCGTTCACACACTTTTACACATTGTGGTAGTCCTTGTCGACTAATTAAACAACGCTCGTCCTCAAGACAGTCGTCATCATTCGAACATTGTACTTCTTTGGTACAAATTCTGTCTAAACAAAATTGGAAATCGGGACACGTACTATTGGCGTTGCAAGTTATTCTGCATGTTTCCTGTATACATATCTGGTCTCCTAAACAATCTCTTGAATTTTTGCATATTCCAACACACAAATTGTCAACGCATTTGGTACCAGTGGAACAACTGGCGTCATCAGAACAATATTGAATTGGAACACAGCCAATAACTGGATCTCCAGTATAACCATGAGAACAAGAACATTGTCCTATATGATTTTTAGATAAACAATTCGCGGATTTACCACAAGCACGAGGTATGTTGCAAGGATTTTTACATTTGTAATTTACACATGCTTCTGTTGTTGAACAATCTGTATCTTTAGTACATTCAAATTTTATGCATTTCTTGTATGGATCTCCTTGGCTATCCGGAGGGCAATCACATGTTGGATTATGATTAGAAACAATGCATAATGCGTTTTCTCCACAAGGTGACATTTTTTCGCAAGGATTTATACAGCGATTATTTTTACATTTCGCGTTTTCTGAACAATCTTCGTCTGAAAAACAATCACCTGGAAGCCTGCAGCTACCACTTTTTGTATCTAATACGGTGCCATTGATGCAATTGCATGTGTACGATCCTAAATTGTTAATGCAATTAGCACTAAGAGGGCAAGGGTTATTTAGACATTCGTTGATGTCTTCACAGTCGTTGTTGTTCAATTCGTAGCCTAATTGGCAATTGCAAATTGCTTTATGATTTTCTATTCTACAAGATCCTCCTCTGCATAGGAATTCATCGCATTTATCTGAAAATAAATTGTATTAGTCTCTATTTAAGAATATTAAACGTAAAATAAAACACAGTAGGATGTATGGATAATCTTACCAGTACATTTATGTCCCCGTTCATTACAATATTTGTCATCAGGGCAATCAGAGTCGTCGATACATTCTACTTTAAAGCATCCAATGTTCGAGTCGAATGGATTGCCTAAATATCCTTTTTCACAATTACATGTTACTTTGTGACTGCTTACTGAACAAATCGCATTTAATCCACACGTTTTAGTTTGACATGGATTCGAGCACTTTCCTCTTATGCAAGCTAATGAATCTTCGCACTGATAATCGCTTCTACATTGATTTGGTAATAAGCATCCAGTTTTATACGGATCTCCAACAGCCCCAACCGAGCAAATACATTTGAAAGATCCGGGTGTATCAACACATTGAGCAGAAGGATGGCATGGATTATCTAAACACTCGTTAATATTAACACATTCGTCGTTGTTTAATTCAAAACCCAGAGAGCAAGTACATTGGGTCGATTTGCAATATTGATTATTTAAGCAGTCAGTGTCGGCTTTGCAACCAGGAATACAAATACCAGTATTACAGTGTTCTCCATGTAAACAATTACTACTTGAATGACATATTTTGTGACACTTATTATCTGAACATTTTTCGCCTATAGCACATCCTGAGTTATCTTTGCATGGTACTTGACATAAAAATCCTATACACATGTGATCCGGTGGACAATCTGATGTTCTTTCACATGAACTTGGTTTTCGAACACATCCCTGTTGTGGTGTTGGAGTACCTTGGAATCCCATGGGACATTCACAATTTGTGTTATGATTTATTCTTGAACATATTGCGTTAGGACCACAGACTCGGGTGGAGAAACATGGGTTCAAGCACTTGTTATTCACGCAGGACTCGTCAATTGAACAATCTTCATTAGTTCTGCATCCAACTAAACACTGAGCAGCTATACATGCTTGGCCTATTCCACATTGTGTATGCTTATTGCATGGAGTAATGCAGAGATTTTTCGTGCAAGTGTCACCAGGTTCACATTGATTAACATTGCTACAAGCCGTGAAACATTGACCATTCAAACATACGTCGCCTTCGCAGTCGGAGTCCTTTGTACAAGTTAATAGCTTCTTTTTACAAGCATTTCCATTAACATTTTCAAAACCGTCGGGGCATAAACAAATTGGTTTTCTATTCACAACTCTGCAAAAGGCGTTAATACCACAAGCTCCTTCACAAGGGTTAGTGCAACGACCTTCAATACATACTGCTTCTAACGGGCAGTCCTTGTTTCCATTTGGACATTCTGATTGTTGTTTGCATCCAGATTTCTTTGGATCTCCTACAAAACCTGGAGGACATCTACAGATGTAAGAAGATAGTCTAGGTTCGCATACGGCAGTGGGATGACATGGATTTGGGTTACATGTTTCGACTTTTTTACAATTTACTTCAGGCTGAGGATCAGCTTTGAAACCATTTGGGCATTGACAAACTGCTCTGTGATTTTCTGCTATACAAACTGCATTCTCACCACAAGAATCTTCAAAACAGGCTGACATACATGTGTGAGTAATACGATTACAAAGTTCATTTGATAAACAGTCATCGTTGTATATACAAGGAACTGATTGACATCCCTTTTCAAGATCATCAGGATTTCCAGTATAGGGACCAGATGGACATTGACATCTTGCTACATGATTATTTGTTACACAAAATGCATTTGGCCCACATTCGATTTGCTGACAAGCAGATACACACTTCTTCGAGTTTCCAAAGTTTTTACATATTTCATTTTCTCGGCATTGTGCGTCATCGAAACATTCGTTTTTATTAACTAGTAAACATCCGTCACGATCATTCGCATTACCAACATATCCTGTCAAACATTCACATTGGCTTTTGTGATTTCGAGAAATACATTTAGAATTTTGGGGACAAGTGAAAAGGGAACAACTATCAATACACTTCCTCACGCCTAGTACATCTTTCTGACATGATTCATTATCATCGCAATCGATATCTCTATTGCAATTAGGGGTAGACGGTTGCTCACATTTAGAAAGCACTGGATTCCACAAAAAGCCATCTTTGCAGTCACAATGAGGGTTGTTATCGATTAGGTTACAAACTTCATTAGCGCTACAAGCTATAGTCAAACACAAATCAAGGCATCGCTTATTGTTTGTCTCACTTGCAACGCAAACTTGAGGTGCTAAACAATCGCTGTTATCATGACACCCGTCTTCTGTTGTCTCTTTCTGTTGCAAATGACAACCTGTTTTAACATCAGTTGGATTCCCGATATAACCTTCAGCACAAATACAAAGAGCTTGATGATTAGCTCCGATACATAGAGAATTAGGTCCACATTGGAGCTTACTGCAAGAATCTACACATTTTCGAACATTTTTTGCTACTTGAAAGCAAATTTCAGAATCTTTACAATCAGCATCCACCATACATTTGTTGTCAGGTGTACAACCTCGTTGCAAGTCGTTAGGATTACCGCTATGTCCAGGCAAACAATGGCAAACACCCTCTTCACAAATTGATTGAGGGCCACATGTCTTTTTACGGCACACATCGATGCATTTTGATCTTTCACACATGTATCCGTCAGGACACGTAGCATTATGTGAACAAGTACAAACATTACCATCCGCACATTTTGAAATTGGAACTTGCGAACATAGTTCATAGGGATTCCCAACATATTGACTCTTGCAAATGCAACTGAAACTTCCTGGTGTGTTTATACAAATTGCATTTTCCGCACATGGTCTGCTGCTACATTCATCAATATCGGTACATTGTATATTTGGGTTTCCTATATATCCGGGTGGACATAAACATTCAACGTGGGATTTTGTCTGTTGACAAACTGCATTTAGTCCGCACTTAGCTCTAGAACATGTTATCAGTCTCCGAGGTAGACATTTTGTGTATGGGTTACCAGTAAATCCCTTGTTACATTTACAAGAATTAGTTTGTCCGTAAACGCAGTGTGCATTATCTCCGCAGTCAGGTTCACAAGCTGGCGGTAAAATCGCTGTAACAAGTCACAAAGAAGCTAAGCTTAAGTTAAAAGTTCTTCCAACAGTTATTTATATAGAATTAATTTTCATATAATTATTCTACACCAATGAATTTCAATTTGAAAGTAGAAGAAAATATTATGCTTAGGTGAATTTTAGCCAATAAGCAAAAAATTATTTTCATCACCATCCAAAAAAGTAAGTTTAAAATGTGTGCTTTCGGAATGCGCGCATAAACTCTTATTTCGATAGACACGATGTAAAAGTTCATAGTAAAAGTTAGTTAAAAATACAATTTGTTGTAGAAGATTATAATGTACTTACGAGGCATGCAGAGTAAATCAGGATTTCCAACAAAAAATGCATTGCAAACACATTTTCCAGTATTTTGGTTGCAACTTGCTCCGACACCGCAAACGATTCCTTCACAGCGCTGTCGGCACCTTCCTGCCACGCATGTCAATGGTTCGTCGCAAGGTCTACCCGGTCCACATACATCTCGTCTACATGCACCGCCAGGGAAAGGATTACCCACCATTCCTTCTGGACACACGCAAGTAGGTCCAGCTTTTGATATTATACACTGAGAACCGGGAGCGCACGAGAAGTTATCGCAACCTGAAAGATACACTCAAATTAACGAAATTTAATTAATTAAATTTTAAACTCCCTGCTTATTTTATGGAATATATCAAACAACAGTCAAGACATCACTATGAAACTTACCAGAAATGCATTTTCCACCTTCCGGTTTTGTGTAACCAGGATTACAACGACACCAAGCAGCGTGACTATCAACCTCACAAAAGGCATTCGGGCCACAAGAAACACTCGTACATGGTGATATACAAGTATGATTCAAACAAGCGAGAGTGTTAGGGCACTCGTTATCACTGTTGCATAACTGTTTTTGTGTAGGATTCTCACCTATTGTGCCTAAAATAAGTTAAACAAATTAAAATTTGGAAATAAAATGCAACTAAATGTAATATATTTTTTAGAAAGTTTATTCTTACATCCAGTTTTGTAAGGGTCTCCAACCATATTAGGAGGACAAGCACATTGGTAGCCACCTTTTTTATCGTGACAAATTGCTCCATAAGCACACGGAGCGCTGTGGCATTCATTTCTATTTGTGCATCCAGTGTAAGGATCACCTTCATAACCGGTCATACACATGCATCTTGGAGGATCACTGGGAGTACATTTGGCATTAATACCACATGTGAATCGTTCACAAGGACTTTTACACTTCTGACCATCACTTACATCTAAATAAAATGGTGGTGGGCACACACATTGACCGGGTTGTATGCACTTCTCATTCGGGAAACAATCCGAGTCACTTATACATCGCTTTTGATTTAAAATACAGTGACCACTCATCGAATCTTTACTGTACCCTGGTGGGCATCTGCAGGTAAATGAACCAAGGGTGTTGATGCATTCAGCACCAAACCCACAAACTGGTTGACCAGATGTACATTCATTAATATCTTGACAAGTACCGTCAGAAGATTGAGTTAACCCTGCCGGACATGCACAATAGCTAACTCCATCTGATATTATAATACATTCTGCGCCCTTATTACATTTGTTGTCTTTACTACATCCGGAGAGAACACAACTGCCATCTATGACTTTGTAAGGAGGTTGGCATTGACAGTTAATATCTTCACAAATTTCACATAGATTGTACGGGTTTCCACTGTAGTCAGAGGGACATTTACATTCGTAACTTCCAGGTAAATTTTTGCATATTGCATTTAAGCCACAGGGTGAACGTCCATTTTGTATACATTCGTTTATGTCCTCGCAAAGTCCGGTTTCTTTGTTGCGAGAAAAACCTTGAGAACAGATGCAAACATTTTCATTTTCATGATGTATACATTGTTCGCCTTGAGGGCAGGGATTACTGGTACTGCATTCACTTGGACTCTTGTTAGAAATACACCCATCTACGTAAGGATCACCAATAAAGCTTCCAGGACATTCGCACTGGAAACGTCCTGGTAAGTTTTTACAAACTGCACCAGCACCACAAGGATTTTCATTACATTCGTTTATATCTTGACATCCAGTCGATGCAAAAGGATCTCCAGTGAATCCACTCCTACATGTGCAATGAGCAATCAAACCGGTTAACAAACATTCAGCATTATTACCACATTGCATCGTTTCACAAGGATCTAGAAAAAAGAGGATAATATAATAAGTACAAAAATATTACTTAAAATTGTGATAAAAAAGTTATTAAATTAGCACTTACGTCGACATTCATTTCCGATATTTGGCTCAGGACATAAACATCTCGCTGTGGGGTCACATAAAGCATTGCCAGGACAATCGTTATTATTCTTACAAGATAACACTTCTACGCATCTCACTCGTGGGTCAGAATCAGGTATGGTACCTTCAGGACATTCACAACTATACGTGCCCTCTTTGTTTATACACTCCGCACCAATACCGCAAGACCCTTCTACCTGACATTCATCAATATCTGCACAATGTTTGTATGCATCTCCAGTGTATCCGTCAGGACACTGGCAGGAAAAGCTTCCCAGAGTATTGGTACACCTTGCTTGCGTACCGCAGCGACCGACTGGTCCCAATGATGTATCGCATTCGTTGACATCGATACAGCCAGCACCAATGTCAGTTGGATCGAAGGTCCAGCCATCTTCACAAACACAGTAAGCGTCAGCCCCATCTGTTTTACAGTAGGAATGATCTCCACATTTAACATCTTCGCAAGGTGCTCTACAAGGGACTCTCGGTGGACTTCCTACGAAACCAGCGATGCATTCACAGTTGTAACCACCCAATGTGTTTACACAAACGGTATTGACTCCACATATTAAAGGTTTTTGGGAACATTCATCAATATCAATGCAAACAGAACCCTTGGCATCGAATCCTTCCTTGCAGAAACATTGATTTTCTATACATTCTGCATTATTAGTGCAATCGAAATTGGATTTGCATAATGTGTTTACGTCGATCTGAAAAATAAAATTTTCGTCAATAATTGTTACGTTTTTGAAAAACTAAATTAAACAAAAACTAATTCGGTTACCTGCTCGCATGCTATTTGGGGTTTTGGATTCGCTCTGTAGCCTTGAGGACAAACACAATTGTAACCAGGATTGGCATTTTCACAAATAGCGTGAGTTCCACAAGGGCGCTCTAACGTTTCACATTCGTTAACGTCGCGGCAACCATCGAGGGAGCGGGCGTCTCCAGTGTACTCGGGTTCGCAGGCGCACACGAAGCTTCCAGGAGTGTTGGTACAAATTGCATGTTTGCTGCACACCGCTTCTCTACTCTTACATTCATCCACGTCTGGTATAAAAAATAACTAACGTCGAATTAAACACATTTGGTATAAATAACATGCCAACCTTTTAGATACATACGCTTTAGGGAATCCAATCAGCCACTACGAAGAGCAAGAGACAGACACAAACAACCGTAGATTTGCAGAAATAGCTATATCGCCAAAACAAGAAGAAAAAGAACAAGTCCTAGAAATGGTAAAAACATTCATAAACTTCAAAATCGAATGCCTGATGTATCAGAGTTCGATTTTATCTGAAAATCGTATTAGTTTTGAGGGCGAATGTTCTGTTAAGTTAGTGAAAGCGTGGAACTACCGCGCGTCCTCGGTCGGTAGTTTAAAACGCGATTAAAGTTAAAACTGTGAGTACCAATAAGCGTTAACGACAGGATACCAACGGTTAGGTAAGTAAAAAAGGGCACAGAAGAGGATTGGCAAGTGTCACGGACTCACCATCGCACTGTAGGTCGGGGTTGCCAGTGAAGCCGGGCGGACAGATGCAGCGATATCCTCCGGGGAGGTTTTCACAGAGAGCGGCGCGGCCGCACTGCGCGCGCGCACACTCGTCGTGGTCGCGGCACCCGACGCGCGGGTCGCCCTCGTAGCCTGGCGGACAGCTGCACTCGTACCCACCTTCCACGTTACGACACACCGCGCCCGGACCGCAGCTCTCGGGGTTCAGGCATTCGTCTACGTCCACACACTGCACATATTCACAGTTAATTAATTTATGCATGTCTTTGAAAAATTCTTTTCAAGTTATCGGTGCATGGTCCAAAAACCATGCAAAGTTTTCCGTCAAAGTTTCTTGAAAATGTATTTTCATGAAAATGTTTATTGATAAAGCGTTAATCTATATACTTAGAAGGTCAATTAAAATACTTGTGATTGTAGATCATAAATGCTAAAGATGATTATTACCCCATCAAAAGGATTTCCAGAGTAACCAGCTTGACATGCACAGGTATAATTTCCAGGATAATTTTGACAAATTGCATTTGCACCGCAGGCGCCAGGTCGTCGGCACTCATCGATATCTGTTTAAAAAAATAACATAGGTATATGTCACGCAGCCAATCTATACATGACTGACTGACTGATGGATCTTCAACGCACAACCTAAACCGCTGATTACCATCAGCTGAAATTTGGAGAGTGTATTCTTTATACGAAACTATTACGCCTATAAAACTTGAAGAGTTCCAAAATAAAAATGTAAGTAGGTACTTTAACAGCTACGTAACTTCACAAAGGAAATGTTCGAAAATTTTGATAGGTTTATATATCAACTATCAGTTGAACACATTCGCGTGCCAGTATAGCACAATTTTTAACCGACATCAAAAAAAGGAGGGGTTTCACCGATAACTCGAAGATGGCTTGACCAAATGAGATGGTTCTTTTTTTTAATAGAAAGGTCAGAGCTCCCAAACGGGATCATAAAAATACATAAAAAATAAGGTGAGAATCTAATGAGTATATTCGAAGCGATGGACAGGATAGCATCCCAGAATAAAGTAAATTACTCATTTTTGGACTTCTACGAAAAATAATGGGCCTCTAAAGAACCAGGTACTACTGATTGATGGAGCCCTTGAAACCACCTAGCCATCAGCAAACTCCTTAATAATTAAAATTACGGTTACAATTTTGTTGATTTTTGGTGGTAGGCGAAAGTAGGTAAAAAGGATGAAAAAACAAATATATATTTTTTGTGTTTTTAAATCGGTTTCTAAATTATTATTTTTTGTCATTTAAAAGTAAGAAACATGAAAATCGGTGATTTGACCTCTGGTGTATGTTTTGGTATAGTTACCTCGGCATTGCTCTTCGCCATCGCCTTCAAATCCTCGGTTACACTTGCAGATAAAATGAGCCGGTAAATTACAACATTCTGCATTTTCTACGCATCTTGATGATATCGTTGGGTCCTCACACTCATTTATATCTACAAAAATTAATCGTATTAGCTTTTTAATTCTTTATTTACTAACAAATTATAAATAATAAGTGTGTTATGATAATTTTCCAAAAATGACAATAACCTAAAACACATTAGGAATAAGTAGGATCAAACTTATTTCTTCGGTTCAAATCGCGTTAGTTTTTTTTTATTTAAGCATTTTTCAACGCCCGTCGTTTCGTAATCTTTCCAGATCTCTTGCTCACGGGTCTGTCAAGACTTCGAAACAAGGACGAAAAAAATAAGGGTAAAAATTAATTAAATTTCATATCAACTTCGCGAATACCAATCTACATCAGGATTAGGTAACTAACTTAACTGTATATCACAATTTTCATACGAAAAGAGTATTGTTACATTTAATTTTTGTACATAATTAAATATTTAGTTGAATGATTAATTTGGTAATTAATTAGTTTAGTAGAAATAATTACTAATAAAGTACAGTATTGGGAATACCTACAAGATTTATTACATTATGCCCTATCTATCTGAAGTTAAAAAACACACTTATTCACATCCCATTATCTTTATTATACTAAGTACGTGTCTACAGTGAATCAGCGAATTAAAACATCAATCAATTATCAAATTAATTACCTCTGCAAGTGAAACCATCGCCTTCGTACCCTGGGAAACACGAACATTGAAAACTGCCAACCGTATTCGTACAGTGCGCAAAAACATCGCATGGTCTGTCTTTGCATTCATTTACATCTGAAAACGGATAAAAAAGTTTAACACATAGGTATTTCCAAAGCTATTTAATCTATCTAACAGATGATTAATGAACAGTTCATCGATTGATCAATGAAACTAAATATTTACTAAAGATATTAGAAGTACAAAGTGTAGAAATTGAGAAACAGACAGATCAACTAATGTTTTGGTACGATGCTTTCTTTCGTACCTATTTGGTTAATAATAAACTTTTTACAATATCGACCTTATTTTAATAATATAATATACCTCTGGGTTCAAAAGTCGTTAAGGCCATTTAGTACGATAAATAAAAAATGTTGGCTTGGTAAGGGCTGATATGCGTGCAAATAGCCTTACCACACCACACGGGATGCCGAAGATCATGCGAAGTGGATACGTAAAAGTAGAAAAGCAGAACCAGGGCTCCCAAAAGGGATGTAACCGGGAACATCGTCGCTCGAATGATGATGATAAAAATAATAATGGAAAAGATATTATAAGAATAATATTAGTCGTGTCGTACCTAACTCTTGGCAGTTACAACCTCCGTAACCATCATTGCAATGGCACACTCCATTTAGACAAGCACCATTTACACATCTGGCACCGTCTTCTTTGGTACAATCATCTGAAATTAGGTCATATATTATGATAGAGGAAAGCTGAAATTTTGATATGTAGAACATTATTGTGCTCACCGTATTTAAATTAAATACTTGAGAGCAACAAATTGCTACATTTTTTAATATTTGACACAAATATATAGGTAGGTGGGTATCTTTTGTGGATAGTATATCTTTTGTATATCGGTACTCAGTAGCGCTAATTTATTCCGTATTGTATTGTTTACTCCATAAATATTGTTTTTTTTAGATATTTAGGATAACTTAATATATTATATGCCTCTCTAAGTACATCCTTACTAATATTATAAATCAGAAAGTTCATATATTTGTTTGTCAAACGGTTCGATCGTTTTAGTGATGGAGAGTAGACATAGGATACTTTTGATCCCGATAATCCCGCGGGATCGGGACTTACGCAGGTGAAAATTATTTTAACAAATTTAGACAGATCTGTATGAAAATCGACACAGGGGTACGGTAAGTGATGTAGAGTGGCACCACCATCATCATCATTCATCGTCATCATCACTTACTTACATACAAACTTTACCTTTACCTACCAACTAGACCAGGGAAGTACTGATACTTTTAGCAGTACTTCAATGGGCGACCGTTTAAATGTAGATTTTTGTATTGCGATAGGTAGGTGTTCGAACAACGCGGGATCGCGACTTGCGCGGGTGAAACCACAGGTCGCAGCTAGTTTTTATATGTATCTACTTAATCTATTGACAAGAAACAATCTGGCAGTATAACTCACCTGTGCATTTTAAATCGGCTCTAAGTTCATCGGATGCCTTGTAGCAGTCGGGCACACCGTCGCATAATTTGGATAATTCATATAATTGCAATATTTGTGTAGATTCGTTTACTTGACAGCCAAAGTAACCGTCTTCTAAATTTAAGAAAAATACTTCTCGTTTTATTCCTAAACCTATTCCATATTGGCTTTGCGTCGCTACCTGTGAAAGAAACGTTTAGTGTTCCTAAATGTATCATATTTTGATTAAAACATATATGTATATACAGCATTTTCAGAAATCAAGAAGCTGCAAAGAAAATTATCTACAATACTCGTAAAATCATAAAAGGTAAAAAAAATATTACCAACAAGTCCATAAGAGTAGGTATGTACTTTAAAACTAAAACGATTCGTTTAGGTACTTAAAATATTACTTACATGTGTCGTTGTGACTAAAAGCGTCCAAACCACAAGCGGTAAGGTTTCTATATACATTGTTTCTGAAACAAAGAAAAATACCCATTAACATACGTTAAAAATACACTAACTAAAGCGAAAGTGAGTTCGTCAAAGTTTTTACTTAATGGTAGTAAAAAGATGGGAAGGAAATGTCAGCCAGTTAATTCCGGTTATTTGTTAAAACAACATTATAATTAAACGAGATAATAAAGCTGATATAGATGCAGTAATAAACTTTATCGGTACCTAACCTACTGGGATACGAGTACTTAGCTTCCTATGTTGTTTGCTCTACCATACCTAAGTAGGTAGTAGGTAACCGCTCCATGTATTCTATAGGTATCTATTCTATATATTTTCTATCTATATCTATACCTATAATAAAGGAAGAGAGGACAAAAATTCTGCACGTGGAAGCAAATTTAAAAAAAACTTGTCCAGGGGACTTAGGAAAAGTAGTTGAACAAAATTATATAATTTTTAAAATTCATATGTGTCTGTCTGTTTCTCTGTTTGTTCCTTATATAATTAAAAACTACTAATCCGATTGAAATCTGGTTTTCAAAATTGGATAGTTCTATTTTCGAGGAACCTCGTGGTATACTTTACATCGAAATCCAGTAATTAGAATAACGAACGAAAAAATCGGCTATGCACTATTTCTATTCGCAGACGAAGTCGCGGGTAACAGCTAGTCTGTCAAATAATCTGTGTCTACGTCTGGGTCTACGTAACCCAAAACGGATTGATTCAAAACTGTATCGATTAATTAGGTATACACTATTGTTTGCCTAATTAGTCGATAAGTCGATAATTGTTGTAGGTCACAATCACAATCTATCCTATCTGACCTATCTTCATATTTTATCAGAGTAGTATGTAGAGTATAACACATTTATATCATCGAAACATTCCAATGTTACTGACCAAGTACTTATCATTCTCATAATTAAATAATACTTAATCGATATTATGGTTTGTCATTAAAATTATGATAGGCTTAGTAAGTAAGTATAAGCTTTTAAAATCACTTTTTTTCAATTACCTGACACAAATCTGGATTATAAATTCATAACATAAGACAAGATAATAGACATCTACTATATAAAAAGCACCGGCAAATGTGCGCACTCATCTAAATCAGTTTAAAGACACGCAATTTCAGATCTTACATCACAAAATTGCAAGTCGCCCGCCGTATGGTTTGCACTTCGCGTGTACGAATGTGGTATCAAATCGGGCGTAAAATGCGCCAGCAAGAACGCGTGGCCACGGTTTGGTTGCGCCATTCACTTTCACGTTGAGTATACTCGCCAGCGATCTGCACTCTTCGTACGGAAAGTAGGCTGGCTACGTATGAACAATACCTCACCTCGACAACAGTTTCTCTCTTGAGAAACAACTTCGACTTTCAATGTACATATTCATCTTATCAAGCAACGCGACATCCGGAGTCCGAACGAAGTCTTTTACGTTTTCCAACGAGTGCTTCATCCGACACATTGTTAAAATTTAGCCCATTTTTAAAAACTTGTGTAGTACTTACTTGACTTTGGGTACACCTAGAATGTCCTAATAATAACTCAGCTCTGAACAAGTTTTTTTCGTTACCGGTCCAATATTTTTTTTAATTTTAAAACTTTAAACCGTTTAAAAAAAAACATGCTGAGGCATATTTGAGACAGTTTAGTTATAGAATAGGTGGCCAGGCCGTCGGTCGTCTACAGTAAATTTGACTAAAACAATTTGGCTGATACGAGTATAGGTTTACTAGAATCTGTTGGCAAATAGAGTAAATAATAAATTTATACAGCAATACCTCCGTAAATCGCTTTGTACCATCTGGTAAAACATGCGATATTCTTTTGCTTAAAAACTTCATACATTTCGCGCTAAACCTTTAGGTTTGGCGAATTGTCTAATAGACCAGAGTCGATAATATTACGAAAAGAAAAAATAAATAAAATGAAACCTATTGGAAAAGGAAGAGAATATAACAAAAATGAAAGGAAAAATAAATTACGGGCGATCTGAGGTCGGGAAGGGGATGGAGGGAAGTCTTTAAGGGGGAAAACGGTTTATCTTGATTTCCGGCAAAATTAAAAGTCCCATGGAAAAAAGTGAAATGGCAAAGTTGTAGGAAATAAAATAATTAACACTTGTTTTCACATTACCACAAAATTTATGTAAAATAAAACACTTTATTTACCAGGTTTAATCGCGTTTTATTCATGATTTTTAAACGACCGAGCTATCGCCAACTTTTCAGTTGGCTTTTTCAAGGTTGGTTGGTTGGAGGTTGTAGTGTAATAAAACACTACAACCTCTATAGAATAGATACCCTTTAGAATACGCAGGGCGGTTCCTAGGAAATTTATAAAAAAATAACGTTCTTGTTATTTTCCGGTGATATATATATACAATGTATACTGTATCAAACTTTCAACCGACTTGGCATACCTATTAACATTCTTCATTAGAGAAGGCTGTTTTTAAATGAGCGCCAATACTAGATTGTGAGCCAAGGGCTGAATGTCTCCCATTTCCCTCGCACTCTCACGTCGTTCGAGCAGGAGAATAGTTAGAGGGTGAAATGAGTGTCATTCACCTGAGCTAAACACTCTACTTTTTATTTCGAGTATGAGGAAATTAAAATAGTATTATGAAGGTTTAATTAAACAGATATTATTGAGAATCAGTTAATATTCCAGAAAAAATACATACTAAGTACTTACTGCCATAAATCAAAACGTATTAGTTCTTTCTTTTTCTTAGTTATGGCTTCTGTCAGCAATATAGGACAATTTAGCCAATTTCTCGTACGAATAGTAAACTACCACTATCATACTGTAATTGTTTGAAATAATTTTCAATGTGTGAAGGCTGTAGAAAAAATGGCGACGATTTTTCTCCAACCCTATGGAACAATATTGTTTGTAACGTGCTAATTTCGTGTTTGGCACTGGTATTTTTTTATTTTCACTTAACTCGTTGAACTTCGCGTAACTAAATTGGTAACTTGCCGCCGGAATTAAACAATTTAAACGCAATAAAACAATGTTTTGTAAAAATGAAAATTCAGGACGACATTCCACTAACGCGTAAAAAACAAAAGTCCCGTATTGGTTCCAATGTAATCAAGTTGGTCATGAGTTGTCATGAGACGTACATGTAAGAAAAATTGTCATGCTGTCATGGCATTATGACGACAAGCTTAATTATCATCGACTCCATGGCTAAACGTAAAATTAATAATGAAACTTTCAGCCCTAAGAATGAAATAGTAGGTTTTAACCCGGCTATCAACCCATGAAATTAAACTTACTGAACAGTACCCGTACCATGAATTCGTACGTAAATTTATATTTCAACTGTAACGTGAACAGTTTGGGCATATCCGCAACGCAAAATATCGAGTCGCGCGGCCGTCAATTAGCTATTAGGCTACTGCATAGGTAATTCGCGACTGCAAAATGTGCAGCATAGGTAGGTATCTACCTACATTTATGAAATAGTTGTTGCTCTTATCGTACATTCTGTTTTGAAGTCGTCCAAGCGCAACATTATTTTTTTGTAGGTAATTCTACGTGATTGAGAACAGTTGTTTGCGCTTCAATGCTGTTGCTTACTGTGTTTCACAGAAAGTCGATCTATCAAGTAAGTAGCTTTAAAATTGCATGGATCAGTTTTATCGGAAATGATCGATGAGTGGCGGGCGGCCGTGTCATTGCAAACGGTATTTGTAGTATTCAGTATAGCGGTACAGAAACTATGAGTAATAACAACACCAACAACAGAACTGGTATAAAAGCTGCTTGTTACCAACATGTACTTATCTATAGATACGAACAAAGATAGATCCACGTAGTGCAGTACGCTAAGTAGGCACTCCCGGAACGCTCTCTTTATCCAAATTTGTATTTAGACGAATATTGTTGATGAATGTATTCATAGAATAATATTCCCTTCTTGCAGCATCGATTAATTTATTTACCACTAGCGGCGCCCGCGATTTCTCCTGCGTTTGGCTCGATCGAATGGAAAACTCTGGAGTTTCCACGGGGGTGTGGCTGGCTCAGTCTTTGGTTGATTCCTCGCGATTCACACTTATATTCGATGTAAAGTATACGACGAGCCACGAACTATCCAATAGTGAGCTATTCAGTAGCTTTTGAATACGAAAGTAACATAGAAAAAAACACATAAATTTTAAAAACTAAAAAATATTGATTACTGCTTATTCTTATTGCCTATTTTGCCGGCCGTTGGGCATAAACTACCACCGATGGAACTTAATTATGTAATCTTGCCCTGTCCATTTGTTTTAATCGGCCACCGCCAGTAGCAGATGGTGGTCTGTCTAATAAAATACTCGACATTGTCACATTGCACGTAAATGTTGGCTCGGTTTACATAGACCCATACCTACCATAAACCGCGGGGCTATATTGAACAAGATCGGATCCTTGGTTATAATCAGATCGCTAAGACATTTAAGTACCTAATACCGATCCCCAAACAATATATTTATTTTCATTTTATTAATGTCAAAGCAGCCCCAAAGTAGGGCCTTCTTTATCATAGTATTAAAATTTAATGACTGTAGTCAAAAATGTTTTGCCATCCTTTTAAGTTAAAAAATTTAAAAGTAATAATTTTTGTTTAGAAAACTAATGGGAATAAAGTATTATCTTTATTCCCATTATTGAGATCAAAATCAGACCTAGACCTTTTTACAATCAACCTTGGTAATCAACTTTTAGCTAATTTTTGATTTAAATTGAATTTACACACCTACTGCTCTACAAAGTTACTTTATTTGACCAAAAAGGCCAACGTAAAGCGACTCTTTATTCCCTAGGTGCATAAAGTGCTCATTATACACCTAGGGCATAAAGTAATTTAAATTTGGAACTAAGGTTCTGGTAGCATACGGCCATTTCGAACTGGCCACCTAGACAAAACGCATAAAAAAAATGAAAACTGGGGCTACTTTTCTTCTATTTTATGTCGACGGAAGGGTAAGACAAAACGTTTTAGTCAATATAAAGCTCCAACTTTTTTTTTTCATCAGCTAAGGCCGATGTGTGGTTTCGTTACTTTGATGTAACATTGTTTAATTTAATTAATATAACTATATATGTATACTATATAATATGAAATATATTTATAAGCTGTAAATATATTTCATACACGTTGCATAAATCTATATTTTGTTGTTACTTAAATGCTTATTTTTGTAGCCCTTGTATTGTCTCGCAGTAGATGTGTAAAGTAGAGTATTCACCTCGGTACTAAAGCCTGTCTTTATCTTGGGCGCTTGAATGCCACGCTTCACTTAGGACTCTAGGTTACATAACTCCTTCGCTTCGCTCAGGAGTTAAGTTTTTAACACCCTCGCTGCGCTCGGGAGTTAACTCTCTAGTGTCCTTCGTACGCTTTGGATTCAATATGACGCCCGCTATAAAAGACAGGGCTTTAGTACCTCGGTACATAAACTACTATTAAGATTTTGGTAGTTTATTAAATTAGCCCCAAAACTGTCAAAGTTACTCTGGATGTTAAGGAAGTCCCGGTTTACGGTATAAACTAAAATAACGCCATAGATCGGGTTTGTACTTAGGTAATTAAAGAATCGTTTGGGTAATAAATAAGTATGATCGACTCAATAGTAGTAAAATCTTCATATTATTTCGGTTAATAGTAAATTCCAACATAACAGGTGATTAATAATGCTCAGATCACACCGGATCCGGGTATTTCAAGGTGAACTTTAACTTGTGGTATATTTGCGCAGACGCTCAGTGTGAATCACACTGCCTCTTCCGTTTAGAAAGCAATTATACTCGTACCATATACCGACATGACAATACTGACAATTCAATAAAAACAGGTTTTGTAGCATTTTAATTACATAAACTTCGGACAATGGTAAAAATAGAAGATGATGATACTGGGAAGATCTTCTATTGTTATATGTATATAATTTTAAATACCTCCTTAATGTAACTTGATCGATCCTTAACCAACGGTTAGGTACATAGATTTACGAAAATAATTTTAACAGATTCCTGATTATTAACTAAATAAATAAACATATTTTAGTTGTGTTTTTCTCTATATTGTAATTTATATGGGGTGTACAATAATCATTCATTCAATAATTGTGCACCTCACCTTGTTCAGGGTGAAGATGAGAAGCTATTGCTAACATTTTGCTAAAATCACGTTTTATTAGTAGTTGGCATGACTAAATGTTACTATTTCTAAACCTATTTCCGATAAAGTTTCCAAGTTTGCCACCAGGTGGAGCGAGTGACGCGAATTTCTGCTGAGAGCGGCATTGACATTTTCTTGTCATTGCGTTGTTGAACAAGGAGTAATAGTGTTCTGTGGTTGAACATCGCGCAGTCAACACGTTGATTATACTTTGCTCTAATTAGTGTTTTGTGTAATATTTGTTTGTCAATTGAAAATATAACACAGACTAATACTTTTGTTAATTAGTGATTATTCAATTAATTTTATTAAAAAAATATATGTTTTTATTGCAGCAAAACAAACTACATACTAACAGTTAACACACAACGTAAAGTAACTTACAGGAAAAATTCGTTAGCAACAATAGTGTTTGCTGGAGGAGGGTACTTATGAATAGTGTTGACGATATCCTTTTAATTGTCCTTATGCCTTCTAAAGGCATTAATTGTACGTTTACATCAATGCAAAGACGTATTATCATTTATCATCAACATGAATGCTATAAGTAATATTTCATACTTAAAGCATTATCGATTCTATACAATAAATGCACTGGGTCTTACTGGGAAAATAAATAACACTATACAGGTAATACATAAAAATAGTAATGCTTATAGGTTTCGAATCCAAAACCGTTCAGAGGGTGATTTTCCACATCAAAACAAATAACTTTTGTTCTACGAGTTTTGGAAATTCGATTTTATTTTTTAATCCTGAGAATACCCCTGTTTTTGAAAATAAATTCATTTAGTTTTTTTTTGTAGTAGACCAAACTAAAAGAAAGGACAACTTAAGGTCAATGACCTCCAACTCTAAGAAACAGCTGATTTTCAAGTAAACTTTATACTTAAAATTTTCGAAAACTACCACGAATTTCTAAAACTGTAGAACGAAATTTATTCGTTTTGATGTGGAGAATCACCCCCTGAACGGTTTTGGATTCGAAAGCTATAACCCTGTATACTTATATTTATATATAACTATAGTCTTAGCTTGCTATTTATATTTAAAAAAATACTACATATATAACATATAATTATGTATTACATTACCCAATGGTATAACTAAAACTATTAAACAGTTTACCTAAATTTCAGTTTACAAAAACTTCGATATGACAAAATTTTGATTTGTAGCCGATTACATAGCATTGTAATATAATAATTGTTTGCCTTGTGTAACTACCCACCAGATGATACCAGTCACTTCTCATCTTCACCCTGAACAAGGTGAAGAGCACAATGACGGTTTCACCTTTCCAATGAAACCAACATTGTGCTCCGAGCATTGTTCAGGGTGATTTCGATTGCTACGCGGTGAAAATCAAGTACATGATTTCGATGCCGCTCTCTGCAGAAATTCGCGTCATTCGTCCCACCTGGTGGCAAACTTTGAAACTTTATCGGAAATAGGTCTAGAAATAGTGAAATTTAGTCATGCCGTGACTAAAACGTGTTTCAGCAATAGCTTCTCATCTTCAGCCTGCTGTAAAGCTGGTTTTATTGTAAAGGTAAAACCGTTTCATTTCCTATAAAATGCTGAGCTAAGTTAGGCAATGTCATTAGAGGTATTATTTATTTTATTGTTACAGCGGAACCTAAAGGCAGTCGTATAGACCAGAGTGAGTTCCGGTGACGATGCGATCTACGGACGCCATAACGAGTCCTCGTCGTCGCCGTCGCCGTCCGCTGTCGTGCTCACTGCGCTCGTGGTACGAATACAAAGTACCTCATGAGCCAGGCTCGAGGGACAACAAGTGGAGCGACCGTTGTGAACGTAGACATAGTGCCAATGCTATGGTCAAAGTACTATTGAACCTTAGATTACTTAAATGGTGAAGAATAATAATAAAAGAACGAATTTCAACTTTTTAAAAGGTACTAGTGAGTAAATTTCCGAACAGTTTAACTGTGGAACGTCTAAAACTCGGCTGTCAGGGCCGACAAAAAAAGGCTTCACTATTAGTCGGCCTTTCTCCTTTTAGTCTATAATAGATACCAGTCCATCTATTGTGTTAAACTCTATTATAATAAAGTAACAAAGATATCTAAAACATAAACTTTTTTAAGATCTGATTAAAAAAGGAGGGAAAAATAGGAATTGCACTTATACATAGTCTAAAGAAAAACATAAAATTGCACACTGCAGATTATGTATGAAAAATAAAAGCAGGGCTTTGATAAATATTCAGTGAATCAATTGGCCAGGCGCGACATTGAATTTTCATATTTATAGATATCTGTCCCTTATAATAAGGTAATTATAGAAAATTTTAAAGTAACATGGACAATAACGAACATTTTTTTTAATAAAAACAAAATTAATTAGTTGGCAATAAGTTTATTTAGTATATACCTACCACAGTTTACCTAGTATGGTTGTGCACCTTGGCGCTTGTAAGTTTGACTCTTGATGGCTCAGTATTAACTATTGAAATTCAATTAACAATTACTCGATTTAAAAATAATACATACACATAAACACGAATGAATATCAAGATCAAATTGTGTTTTACAGAATTTTCTCACGCATTATAACTGATTGATGTGTCGGTTGCATCGTGAGAGTGTGGGATCTACGGAGAGCCTACATTATTCTGATATTACGGATGACATAACGGGCTATGTTGTCGTCGATGTGCCGCATACCTCTGGCCGAGCCGTTCGTCGAGGCATACATCGAGCGCGCGGCCGCGGCCTGCTCGCCGCGGCTTTACCTCGATCTACCGTGACAGGTGCATTGATCTAACGTTCGCACAACATTAATGGACGCCACCTGTTGTTTTGCTAACTTAGCTTCCGCTCAGCTATCAACTATTGCATATATTAACCCTATATCTATGTTAAAGAAATGATATCCAAATAAAAACATCCGTCTAAAACGACGACCGACGTTACAAATATCTTAAAGAGAGTAAATAACCCTGCGGGGCCAAACGACGGGCACTCAAAACGCGGGGGCGCATCTTAGGTGATTTTATTTCCATGCATAGCATATTATTAGCATATAGGTTTTGGGAGTAAATCGTCAAGATGGGCCCCTACGTTTTGAGTGGCCCCTCGTTTGGCCCCGCAGGGTAATTTTACTCTGTTTAGGTCATTCAAAAAACGTGCCGCTTATCATTTTGCCTGGATGTCCGATGCTAGAAGGGAGATGGTACAACCAAATGGTGCAGTTCCGTGGCAATTGACTCCAGCGCCTCCAGCTGGTATTTTGCAGAACCGTCCCAATAGGTGGTAGCAATGCTCCATGCACAAACGTACTTGCGCTTGGTACAAGTCAACCAAATTTTCCGTATGTGAAAAAAAAACTGTCGTGGCAAAACCGTACACCCAGCTTATTCCAGGCTAGTTGGGCTTTGGATTCAATAAATGATCCAAAGTTGAGAGATTGTGACAGTGATACCCCAAGAAGCTCAAGGTGGTCATCGGTACGGAAACATCCCGGAAAGTAAGTGTCAGATAGAATTTACTCTTTTTAGCGGAAAACAGACACGCCTGGGTCTTAGACGCGTTAAACTTAACCAGATTGGCATCACCCCAATCGGAGACCGCCTTTAAGGTTCGGCCGCTCGGCCATCACCTCCCTAAAAAACCGGACATCCACCACTCTGGTTCGTGAACTGCCAGCGTAGCGTATGTGTGTAATATGAGTTGTTCTCACATTCACGCTTTCCCGTTCACGAGTTATTGTATGAAATACTTTTAGACTTCCCACGGCGACAACGACGCGCCGGAACCACAGTTAACAAACTTTATTGTGTCGTTGTTCCAAGACATTACATGAAATTAAAGGTATAGGTATATGGTCAGTTGCATAGAAACATTTAACCTTACCAGGCTATGAAAACACCGTTTTAACTTTAATGTATTGCAGGTAGGCACCTAAGGGGTAGATTTAATAATAGCGTATATGCCAGCGTTTGCCCACTGTCACTATCACACATGGTAAGTGATAATGAGGTCCAAAATGAAGCACGCTAACCTATTCCTAAGAAGTTACCTGTTCACTCGCGTTACTAATTAGTATTACTAATCCGTAGTTAGTTAATTACCCAACGAAATTAACAGTTTAAATACCTGTTTACATTTTGTATAATTCTAGTTCTAGATCTCGGTTGGAGCGCTCCAACTGGAAAATCGCACGCGTTTTTCAGGTACGTCCCTCAAAACGGTATGCGCATACCTTTAGGTACCTCAAAATTGCGTTTGATCTCGCTTCGAGATCTCAAAATCATGCAATGGCTTGATTTAAGTACACTCTGCTATCACTTCAAAATATGTCAAGAAAAGTTATTTGATCTACTTTTAATTACGAACACCGCTTGCTGCGTGAGAATAGTCCGTATTCAGAACAAAGGGGCCTTGAGGCTGGCGCTACGGTTGAGTGCAACCTCGTCTCGTGCTCCTATATCGTGCTGTTAGGTTATAAATGCGAGTGTAAAGTGCTACGGCAGTTAGGGATAAAACACGCTAAACTCTTTCATATTCATCAATATGTTAGTGTTATATTTACAATTTTCACGGTTCTTATTCGCGTATTGACATTTTTAAATTATCTACCTCTTTTACCTTGTCGTTTCGACTCTACATTACCATAGTCTTGGTCTTAGTAGGTAAAAAACTATTATAAATAACAATATTAGTTTTATTCGCGGAAGTGTTCGTGTAAGTTTTAAAAGTTGCTTTAGTGACGTTTCGGCCGAATATGCTTCATCGAATTTATATTGTTATAGAGGTCTATTGATCTAGATGTGGCCGGTCGTTTATGACTGTTCTTCTAAATGTGTGCACTGCAAAAACACCTAATATGATTGATTCTAGGCTGTAACACCTCAGAGGAGTTATCCTGCTTCATACTAGAGCAAGTACCTAAGTACGCTAGTGTTATTTATAATGTTAGTTGTAAAAGATAATTCAGACAAAAACAAAACAGGTATGGTGTTAAATTATGATCATGCTGAGTAATCATCCTACTTACTTATATTATAAAAACGCGAAAGTTTGTATGTGTGTGACTTTGTTACCCTTTCATGCAAAAACTTGGAGTATAGATAGCTGGATGCTACTTTTTCCCGATATTCCTGCGGGAACAAGACTTACGCGGGTGAAACCGCGGGGCGCAGCTAGTACAATATAAGTTCCTGTGTCAGTTATCTACTTCATATTTTAAACATTAACTCCCTTACTTATAAAATATTATTTACACATGACTACTTAAGTTATGTGACGTTTGTCTCTGTCTGTCAACTTTGAAACTTCATGTGACATTAAAAGACAAACAATGTATGGTTACGCAGCGCATTAATTAGCGCTTATAAGTAAGGGGGTAATTGTAATTTCTAATTATAGAAATAAAACAAAAAAGGGGCTATAATGACAGCGTGTCGCTTTCCAGTAAGAATACCATTTTTTATGGCGGCAAGTTCTGTTGAAATCACGTTGAAGGTAATAGTTTGTGAATTCCAACAGTACAATTGAGGAATTATCTTGCCATTATATCATCTAAATCTTCAATTAGGCATCCACACGAAGACAAAAAACACTGTACGTTATTTCAAAGCGCGTTTAATGAATTACAATTACCTACAGTCAGTCAGTATAATGATTACTGCAAAACAATTTTAGTAATATAAAGTTTGTGGTTATTTTAATACTTAACCAGTTAACATTAACGGAAAACCACTATTTTAGCAAGAAGAATGTATGTCAGATTATAATAATATGGACTGCATTTCATGGTTAAATAGTAACCTACCTAAATAGTAACTATAAAAACATGTGTTTAAATATTTGACTTAAGTCATTGTTAATACATAACACCTACCTAGTGGAATATGGTAGCTATACCTATGGCTATATCTACCTATTATAAATACTTATACTTGATTGTATAACTAAATAAAATTAGAATAAGTTAAGTCTTATTAATCTTATAATGAGAATATCTATAGGAAAATATGCCTAGACGATTTTTAATTGAATTTTATTTATATCAATGTAAACCCTGTAATTCATTGAAAAATCGCAAATATCGACCTGCATTAAACTGTTTTGTAAAAACAATTTTTTTAATTTATTGCTTATTGGTACTGTTAAATTCGATGTATAATAATGATAATATTTGAATTTCGAACATCTTAGAACGACGACGCGGACGACTAAACTTATACGGATGAAAAGTACTTGAGCTATGTGTGATGGTAGTGAATCGGCTATTAGGGAAACTATAGGTATTGATTAACAGTGTCCGACAAACACGAAAAAATGCAGACAGAGTCACTTACAAACTGGGCTACCCTAATCAGCTGAGCAAATAAAGCAAATGAGCAAGGAAGCAACAGGAACGTAAGAGCTGATCGATGTCACTGGACTTGAAGTCATCACTCGTATGCCAAAGAGCGGGTCAACTCATCACTCTCGTGAGTTGTACATCCTTCGAGCATTTCTGCTCTCGCGACTCCACTCTGACCAGCGGTGAAGGCAAGCCAGAGGCGGGAGACTGCTTCCTCGTCAGTGTTTACTTCAACTAAGACAAGCCGGAGGTGAGCAACAGCGATTTACTCCTGGGAGCATAGCATTCAGGGAGCCGCGGGGTCGCTACTCTCTGATACCGATACCGTTATTAGTAAACAGTCAAAAATGTAAAGAAAACCTTAATAAGGCTACGAAAACTGTTTATCATAATCTAAAGGCAGGTAGTAGGTACTATAAATTCAAAGTCCTGACTGACTAAACTATATAATATCATAGCTCAGTGTCACAGTTGCGTTTCCACTAAGAAGAAGAAGAAAAAGAATGAGGAATAAGTGAGTTAGACAAATAGGATCGCTTGATTATATTTCATGATTTTTGGAAACATGAAAATTGGTACACATACAGGTTGAATAATTCTAATCCTATCCTTAAATGTTTATTATGTAGGACATGGAGGCGAAGCCGCAGGCAGAATTAAGTAGAAGTACTAGTATTAAGTACCTAGTTATCTAAGCATAAATAATCGAAGATATAGATGGTATTTTAACCTTTATATGCTTACATAATATATAATATTATTTATATTATGCACAGATAAAATGTGTTTAAACAATATGAAGAATTTATAAGAGCCATTGTCAGAATTCTTACAAAAAGAGACACACACCAAGGAGAAAACTTGGGTACTGTACAACATTGTCAAATTAATATTCATTTATGTTAAGTAGAACCAAGGCTGAATACCACGTCATCTGTGTCACAGTGATTTGAGCGCTTACTAAGTGTGTTAAGTGTCTACCTGCTACCACAAATTGATGAAAACATAGAGCGAATAGCTAGTAAATACAAATTACGTACCTATTCATAACTTGGACGACTTAAAATGTCCTTTACATACTTACTTTAACAATGTATCTTATCAACATTATTATACCTACAACTAATATAACATTGAAGACCTATTTGACTTATGTATTATTTAAATTGGCACCTACACTTACTTACTTATTGGAACTAAATATCTATCGTAGCACTACTGATATTCATTCCGTTGAAAAAAATCATTCAGTAACCAAGATATTTTACAGACAATTTACCGAAAACACTTAAATGATTTTGTGCTCGATGATCTTACAGACAGTTATTGTACTTTACGATTTTCTTACATCATCAAACATTTATAGGATCGAACACAGTACAGACGTAAACCGGACTCTACTGCTAAGAAAAATCACCTGTACCATACATGGAAGTGTAGGTATGCACAGGGATTACATAAGTGAAATAAGCTGTCCTGCTGTAAACTACTTGGTTTTGTAATTAGTTTTAGAGGTATTGCGAGTTAAGATCTACCTACCAAGTCAATATATAAGTGTAATTTTACGTAATATCGATTTCCTGTCGAGTTTCAATTCAGAACTTAAACAACAACTTAAGTAAGTGGGCGTAATCCTTGACAACTTGGTAACAAATACTGGTTTATTAAGTTACAATTTATACACAAAGCAACAATTAAACCACTTGCAAATTATCATTTTCAATGATTCGAAGAGATTTCATTTTACTATCAGATTTATTTCGAAAATGGGTACCAAATATAATTAGTCTGGTTTCCCAGCGTTGTTTTTTGTTAGTTCGCAACCATTGTTTTGTTGAAAAATACTTTCTACAATTAATTCACCTTGAGACACAATACGTGAGTAAATAAGTATCAACTAGAAAGGTACAAGATATACTGTTACGATTGAACTAGAGCCTTTTCATAGTTACCTCAAGAATATCATGGTATACTAATTTTATGAATTAGATGAAACTTTTGTGAGTAAAAACGACCTATTAATTGAATGGTAGGTATCTATTTAATAAAAGGTTTAAGTAGATACGTGTCAAAGCTATGAGAAAATTGGAAACTAATTGGAAAGGAATCAGTAGATATTAAGTAGAATTCGAGGTTGATGACGTGAGGTCATGTTGTTTTATAATCTGAAACGAACCTTGAGATCATCGGTGAGTGCGAGAATGGTGGTGTACGGGGCTCATTCCTCCCGGTAAAAGTGATCCGCCTTCCCTCGCCGGCAGGCGAACAGCCGTTAGGCAACTCCGTAGAACTCGCCACACACAGTAGACAGTAATACTTATTAGCGATACACTGTCGATTGTATAGCTACAAACACACTATCACTTAGCACCACACCTGCACTACAGGGTTCGCAGTAGACCGTTCGGTAACGGACGCACACTCGACACCTAAGGTAGCGACGACGCGCCGCGGGTCGATGTTAGAATGTTCGACCGAGATGTTGGCCGGACAATGACTGAGCGCGCGGCAGGCTTCGGCGCTTGCGCAGGTTGTGGCGCCCTCCCGCCCCACCCCCGCGCCTGCTAGGTCTCCGCCCCGCTCGCCTCTCTGGCCGTGCACTGCACTTCACCCTCGAACGCGTTTCCCACTGGCCGAGCTTTGCTTTTGCCAATCCAGCCCTATGTTATACCTACACTCTACCTAATATAACATTACATTTACGACTCATGCAACAAGGACTAAAATGGTCTCCGCAAGGCGGATGCATCTGTAAATTCGTTTTTTTTTTACAATTTACAAGCATAGAATTTCTATATGAAGAACTCTATATTCTAGTTAAATTCCTAAGAACATACCACATTAGACATCCACTGTATTACTGAACTATAAACCTTATTGTATTTACTATTGTTCCAGACTACATTGAATCTGGTACTTAACGTATATGTACCTACCTTAGTGCTAGGCCCCGAGTCTAGAATGAAGTTTAATCTGTAGAAAGACTTAAAAACATTTATATTGTTAGTAAGTATAGGTGGATAGAAGGTATATCCACCTTTCGTTATTTTACACAGACAATAACATTAGTTTTTATCACTGCCAAACAAAAAGATCAAAGCACCATTATTTTTTGTTTCCAATATCTATCACCAATTATATATTTTTTTGGTTCATTGAAGACTGATACAAAATAATGGCTACTCGATCCAATTGTCTGACCATAGCTGCTGCTCATGCGTGTGCTTCTGTTGCCTTCAATGGAACCTAACAATATAAATGCATTCAAAAGATAAATCGAATTGAATGTAACTCTTTCTTTTTTATCGAAACCAGTAGATAGATTAAAGCTTTTGGAATGCTCTACGTGTTACATTACATATGTCTATGGTAACAAAATAATCATTATCGTCGGTTCGAACTGGGCTCCGAATTTAGTCCCATATAAAAGACATCAACGCACGCTCAGCGGGCGGCACGGGCTTACATGAATGCGCGGTACAATAGACATCAACGAGTGCCCCTTTATATAGTGCAAGCAAAAAATGTATTTTCTCTTTATTCTTGACATTCATTGGAAAAAGCAAAGTAATTCACAGTGGATTTCCTTCATTCGTTTTTATTTACTTAATATTATGAATGGGTAGGTAAGTACAACAACAAATCTACAACAAAATATACACCTATCAATGGATACTAATAAACTTTTTAAACTTAGACAATTTGTACTCATTTGCGTTCGAGCACAAAACTACAATCATACAGTAGGCACGTAAAGCTATATTTAGCCTTAGGTATACCTTTTACACATTCGAGATTTACTTTTTCGAGATGATCGATGTTTTCAATGAGGGTCAAACGCATCTGACTGAAAAAGCTAAGTTTAGTTATTCACATCATAAATATTATTATGATGATCTTATCTTACAACTGTCACTTATAATATTAATATTATTATCGACCTGAGTAATGCCTAGGTACTTTACTATCGGCATTATATTTGGTTATCTATCTACAATCGGAGTGTAACAAAGTATGTCGTGATATGGCCTGATTCTTCCGGCGTTGAACTTTAGAACAAACCGTTTTTACTCGAGATTCCCAACGATTTGAATGGTGTAGTCATTTACCGTGGCGTGGCTCGCAGCGTGCAGCGTGCGCCGGCGCTGCGGCCGCGGCCGTAGCGGTGACCGGATAACGGTCGCGGAGGTACCCACACTCCGCGAGGGCACACTCGGCCTCCCAACTAAGTTGTACTAACACCGAATCTTGGCAATACTTCGTACATAAGTCGTCATTATCATAACCAGCGTCAGTGTCACGGTCGGCTCCCCATCGCAATCATGGTCTGCCATCGTACAAGGTTGCATCGTATACGTGTCCGCACGTAATATTATACTATTCCGTTATTATGCGATAATCATATGATTCCGAAGGCAATGGACAAGGAAGTTCAGACAATTACCAGAAAATGTATCTAATATTAGACGTACATATGTACGTATATGCATTTTTGATGTTGATAGATTTGATAAAGGTACTCTAAGTATTATATTATACTAGCTGCGCCCTGCGGTTTCACCCGCTTAAGTCCCGTTCCCGTGGGAATATCGGGGTAAAAAGTAGCATATGTGTTATTCCAGGTCTCCAGCTACCTATATTCAAAGTTTCTGATAATCGTTCAGCGGTTTTACGTGATTGAGTAACAAACACACATACACACATACTCACGAACTTTCAGCTTTATAATATTAGTAGGATAGGTACTCGTAGTAATATTATTTTGTTATTCATTATGATATAATGTTATAGGGAGTTAAGATAGGGGAATATACCATCATAAGATACCTAATTAGTCCTCTTGCGCAATCATTGGAACTACTTCCTTGCAGGTAGCCACTGTTGCCGCAAAAGACAAGTAAACATAAATTAAATTGAAATTTACCTATTCTGCGTACCTATGTGTATATGATTTGGCACATCTGCCGTGGGTGTGATTTCGCCAGACAAGTTCGGCTTTCTCCGATGTTTTGTAACAAGCGATACGTGGCTACGATTCGCAGTGACGAAGTCGCAGACTATACATAATATCACAAACACGGCGCGCTCAGTGACATTTCAAAATGAAATCACCTTCTAAATATCAAGGTAGTCGACTATTTAATATGATATTGATTCGCGGCAACGAAAATTAAAATTAACTAACCCATCTATTTGGAAATAGTGAATCATAACAGTATGTGGAGGTGGAACTAAAATGTAATAGGAAACTTGTATATTGCTTTTCTTCTTTTACAGATATTCGCATTAATAAGGTTTTATAGAAATGGACATAATTCAAAATGACTCAACCGAGATGAACTACTCGGTTTAATAAAAAACTTAGTAAATCCGGTCTTAAACTGCTTTTTGTGATTGAAATGGCAATTAATAAATTGTTGCCTATTGAGGAATTGATTAAAAAATATTTCAATGTTTTTAAGATGAAATACGTTACCTACCTTAATAATTATAAATAGGTACCTACTACCATCAATAAAATCTAAGCTCATTAACCCTTGCGGGTGAGGAGATTGATTCATTAACACTTCTCAGGTGTTTTTGTCTTTGGAGAATTTTATCTCTACCAGTCAAATAGGCTCTCTACGAGGGGCCCGTAAGAAAGAAACTGTGCTGACGAAATCTAATGTTCGCAGACCTCCTTGTAGGTAGGTAGGTATAGGATTGTAATGTAAACAGTTCTTGAGGAAGTTGCTAATTGAAGCTGAGGGCAGCATACCAAATTAATTACGTAATACGGCTGCGCCGTGGGCAGAGTCCTCGACTACGATGACGACGGCGCCTCCGCGTGGGACGTGGAGAATGGGTGCCAAGAACCACCACTCACTAGCTGACATCTAGTCCACGTGTAGGAGTATATCACCTCACAACATATTGGAAAGTCCTTCTTGTCAAACTACTTTGCCTGCGTTATACAACTTGGAGTGTACCGTTGCGCACGTTTTTGTGACTCGATTACAAATATATTCATTCATACAGTCTATAATGATAACCGCATAATTTTATTGTTTGCCGCAAATAGCCTCTACAATTTTTAATTACAGGAAATTCACTCAACAATTATTTACATCACTAACAGAGATATAGTTAATAGTCTTTTGTACCTAATATTTTTTGTTTTTTGTAAAGTAGGTTGATTATTTTACAGCTAATAAGTTAGAAACATAAAAGTTCTCCTATATATAATTCTGATGTTACTTATGTATGAGTTAGCAGCTCTATAGTAGAACGCTATCCGCGTAGTTAAACCAACATCTTTATATAACGTTAGTCTCAATAAGGGCATGCAACCCATCACATGCCGATGACATCACGACGCGTTACTTACTGTTACACAGACCGTAATACGTGACTAGAGTAAAAAAATGCCACCTCCTAATGCTTCTTGACGACCGACCGGTACAATACGAGGACAAAAAGTTACAATTGTGTGATTTACCTTCATTTTATTATTGCTTCAACACATTAAGCATAATATCTGATAAGTTTAGAAAATATATTGATTGATTGATCATCTAATGACAGCAATTTAGAAGTAAACGTTCACATATTTTTTACTTCCTACTAGTACCCGTATTGCAACATTACTAATGAGTGTAGATAATAGGTATAAATATATAGACAGATTCGTAAAACCTTGAAAGGAATGACGGTTGTTCTTGTTGTATCATCATCACAACCGTCAGTTTTTTTGCTTGCCAGTCTTTAGATAAAAAAAAAAGCTTAAATTGCCAAAACAAAACGAAACCTATTGGTACAATACATGGTTTGATTGTTATCTAAAGATGTAGGTATCTACTATGACCAATTGACTGGATAATTTAATAGTTTTTTTGTGACCAATGATAGTCTTAGTAGTTTATTCACATTGCTTTTGAGGATTTGGAGAAGGCTAACTCAAGCGATCGGTGACACAGCGCTAAAAATAGAGTTTGAATCGGAGCCAGGGCCGCGGCGGGCGGCGGCTATAGGCACCCGCGAACCCGCGACCAGTCCTGTGCACCCCGTCCCGCCTGGATTCCTCCACGGAGCTCACCCGCCATCTTGTCGATCCACCGACTACGGCGGTCTACATAACTCCGACATGGCAAGGACGTCAAACGTCTTTTGCAAATATTTCATCTTGTTATGCAAAAAAACTCGCCGTCATCATCCAGTTTTACGATGCAAAGTTTACTTGGCCCTGGTAGCCTTACAGCTCGATATATTGCAAAACACGCAAATTTCATCTACATGCATTTATGAGCCAATTTATAAATTTTAAGAAACGCTTTTGTCAACAACAACCTACAGACAACTAACGATTTAAATTAGATGAAATTAAATAAAATAAAAATCTAGTTGGACATGCATGTCTGCCTAAGGTTACAGGATAAAGCTAAACATTTTTAGTGTTAGGTACTTATATTCAACGATGGACCAATGAACGCAACTCTACATCCGCAGTGCTCATTGTTGTAAAACTTAAAACAATGGACTCCGTAATCTTACATGGATCGCAGGGTGATGCAATGTTTAGGTCGTTATGTGCCTGCCGACGACATTAATCCCTTTTTATTTTTCAATTAAAATCTTAACGGTCATATAAACATGATTTATACAAACCAATTCAGGGACCTTCGTAGATTTTGAAGAAACAGACAATACGCAACAATGATACGAAATTCAAATACATTTAACAGACTAAGGACACGGCCTCTTGCACAGGAAGATGATGTCACTGTTCGACTGGTTTGGCTTATTATTCGACTGGTGTATCACCGATGGCCAAAACATATTAGGTAGATGACCTGAGATTTTTCCTAAATAACAACCTATTTCGTTAGCAACCGTTCAATATTGGTTTAAGTATTATTAAATCATCATTATCATGAAAGTTAATGTTTATCTAATGTTTTATGTCAATGAATGACCTTTCGAAATGGTTTACGTGCGCAAGAAGAGGCGAAGACGCACAAAACTTGCTGCTTAAATGGTGAGTCTTTTTGTTAGGTAGTAGATACATGTATTTTGTTCTCGTGTTCTTTTTGTGAGAGATGTGACCACTCATTCAAGTAATTCGTAAGAAAAACGAAGTGTGACTAGTGGATAATACCACACCAGAGTTCAAGGAATCTACATGATGTATTCGGAAACTAACATTTAAATGGTACATACGTCTTCAATTGAAACGAATATGATCAGGTTTTATTTTATACATCCAGGGCACAGCAAAAATATGAGTTTACCAACGTAGTGAAAGGTTGCTCCACTGTTATTATAGGTAATTCAATAGGGAGGCAATTTAATTTATATCCTATTCATAAAACGAATGCAAAATTATATAAGTAAGTGAATATTTCTGCCGCTTTGAACATATCGACGATTGTGTTGGACGGACACTCGCGGCATTTCAATTAATCAGTTAGTCAGTAATTTATTTTTATTTCCATCCATTGTCACAGCCAAACACCCTGACCTCAAAAACCTTATTGCAAATTATTTACTATGATATGTACTTGAAACTACGTCATGGCGAGTTAGAACATAAACTATTTTTGTTAAAATCAAAATGTTCGCACCTCTACTAAACTCATACTAAACCGTGATTTATGGATAGTGAATAAATTAAAATGAAGTTTTTAAATAAATAGGTATCTCATTAATCCCTAGCAAGTAGGTAGATATGACGGAGCGGCATGAGATCATCTTCACAAAGGATTTAATAATAATAGACCTAATCCTACCTAATTGAAAAGTTTTTATTTCTACCCTTCGACGGAAAAAGAGGGGTATTTTAGTTTTACGTGTCTATCTGTCTGCGTATCTGCCTGTGGCATCGTAGCTTACGAATAAATAAAAACGATTTCAATGTAATTTTTGTTGGTTGATAGGAGACGTATGCTCGTGTGTTCTGATGTTTGATCGCAATCGGTTCAGGCGTTAAACATATATTATATTGGGTCAAACTCTGAAATAATAAAAATGTTATTTAACTAAAATTTACTAGCTCAATCTTCGAAAGATTAACGACAAACGACTCATATGAATTCGTGTGAACCGATTTTCTAAGAACGCCTTCTAATGGTATAGTGTGAAGTGATAACGTGAACTATCTATTATTTTGAGGTTTCGGTCCGTTTGCTTAAGCGTTTAGCAAGTATGGGCCAGTGTTGTTCAAATAATAATCAGTGTGGGTGTGGACTGCGGGCTAAGAAAGAGTGGCCCCGTGCCATATCCGTAGAGCAGGCCGCGTTCGCTTTCGAAATCCTCCTTTACGCAATACATCTTTCAACGAACCGGTAACACATCTACAACAGACTTATTGTACCGATTGATTTCAATCTAAGTGTAGGCTTTTTTTATAGAATGCTCAACAAATGTAAAGCCTTCCTTCTGATTTTCTTTGTAAAAGTTTACCTTCTCTCTTTATTCATAATCTAATATATAAAAATGAATCTGTATTTCGCGTGGTCACGGCATCACGTTTAAACGGCTAGACCAATTTTGCTAAATTTTTTTGTAGTTCTTATTACTGCCAGGAGAAGGATCATATTATAAAAGAAAAAAATCTAATCGGTTTAGAATCAAATTAATCTTGAAAGGTTATCCAAAGTTTATGAATCAAGAAGTAAATTATTGTGATTACTGAAATCTTGATATAGTGTCGCTTGCTAATATATTTATTTAAAGATAGTCTATAAAGAATAAATAATTAGCGATTTAAATGTTGACATCCTTTGCTTCGCTTTCCACATCACAGATGAGATAAAATCGATACAACAACACTATAATAAGTTTGACAAAAAATGGTATAAAATTAAATATACGACGACAGGACCCTCACTGAGCCGGAGGTTCTTTAATCTTCGTGAGCATTGTGTTGGGTCGAGATTCTACAGTTTATTATAGCTGTATCTAATGGTGATAGAATTTTTACCCATCGAGGTCGATACTTTTACTTTTATTAGTGTAGCTCGGAATTAAGTAATACTGAATAATTACAATAGTTGTCAGCATATAATGTACATTGAAAACAATAGGTTTGGTTCGTAAGAGAGATGGGAAGAGGCAATATATGCAGTCCTCTGCATAATACATAAGTTGAAGCCTTACTGGGAGCAACGGCCCGAGCAATCTGCACATAATTAGTCTACAGCTATAGGGAGGGCTGCAATGCGGCGCAGGCGCAGGCGCGGGCGCGGGGAGCCATAATCTAGATCCCTTTAGTGAGTTCTCACGAGACAGGGTACTAATATATACCATACTTATCAATTCCTTCAGAAAATTATTAAGTTAGTAGCTGCGCCGCGCAGTTTCACTCGCATAAGACGGTACCTATAACCTTATAAATTAGTCAGTTTTATTCCAGGTTTCCATAGCTAACTACATCTTCATTTTCAACGCATCTTTTTAGTAGGTAGGTACCTATATCATATTAACACACATCATATTTATATTATCGGTGTGAAATACCTGTTAGAACCGTCTCGGTAAACGGATTTACATACAAATAAACGAATTTATTACTTAATTATTCATTAATATTATTTAGGGTTCATTGTTTATTTAATAGGTATATTTTACTTAATTTAGTATTTAAAAGGTATTATTTAATCAAAATACTTTTTTTAATTCACTATGCAATCCCTAACTTGTTCCCATATTTCAATACTTGCTATTTTTAGAAGCATTTTAGTACCATACGTGCTCCGAGTTTCATTTTAGGGTTTGTTTTCGAAATATTGAGCTTTAAAGTGTTTAGAGTTTTAGTTTTCAGAATTGTATGTTACAGTCAAACGTTTATCCGTGGATACGTTATATGTATTCACAAGTGTAGTGAATATAATAAAGTTTTAATGAAAATTATTACAGCTGAGCTGTCTTTTCAAATTTACGAGTAGGTACTTGTAATTTAAAGAAATAAAAAGCAAAATTTGTTGTTAAATATTACTTAGGTACTAGGTAAGGTAAGTGTTCGTTATAAAGACTTTCCCAGATTGTAATCTCTAATATTTTTGGCACCTACGAAACCCTACACTGCGCGTGGCTGGACAAGGCACGCACTTGCCCAGTTTTTTAATACATATAGTAAGATGAGATCACGTACACACTCGGGTAAGTAAAAGTCATAAAATTCGACGAACGGGTTGTTTTATACCTAAAATTATGTATCGTTATTATCACAGACATGGACCATAAATCAAATGTCGCGTCGTGAATCTTTAAAGGTCAGATCGGACGTTTAGAAGTCAGACTTTCTCAATCATACATATCAGAATCGAGGTCTTTTTGCAAGCCTCAACCCACACAAAAGCTCCAGAGACGAGTCGGGAATAAAAACAGAGCTTAGCCGGATGCTCACATTGTTTCATTGAAAAGGAATACAAATAAATTTAACTTTAAACAATGAACTACACACACATCCGCTTTTTTAAATCTACCTACTACTTATAAGCAAAAATGAATCATGGAAAACTCAAGTTTTATTTTAATAAAACTTCCTTTTCCATAATTCTGTAAAATACTAGAATAATATTTATTTTAATATGTCATACCTACATACCTAACTGGTATTTTCTTAGAAGATGCATAAGTTTTAATGTGTTAGCAAGTAAGTATGACATCAGCTCTCGCGCATCGCTGCCCTCAAGTATGAAATAAGTTGTTTTGTTCAGCCAGACCAAGGTTATACCATCTCAGCATAAATGTTAAGCACACACAATAGACTCAATAAAGGAACTATTTTTTACTTCTTTACGTACTACATAATTAGGTACGGCTCTAGTTTTATTGTTTTATAACTTAATCACTGAAACTAAGCGACATAAAACGTTCATACCTAAAGTGCTTTGAATTGAAACAACACTTTATTTAATGCATAAAATAAGTTGCTTTTAAACCATTTTATTGTTAATTAGGAGGATACATAAAAACAGTCGAATGGAAATCTTTGGAATTTAATATTTATACAAAAAAAAACATAAACAAACTCACATATTTACTTACTTATTAACAAAACTAACTTTATTTTGAAAAAAAAAATATGGTTTTAAATATCACGGAGCTAGTTTGATTGACCTATACCTACGCGACCTCTATGTAAACACTTACAAACTGGATGTTTATAGAACATGTATATTATTATACTACATAACAACAACTATTATATAAGCAGCAGTTAGTCGTCTCAAGAGAATAAATAGTCATCATCAGCACTATTAATATGCCAATGTCTATTTTTAATGGGCTCGTTAGTGTACTAGTAAGCGGAGAGCGCATCAAAACTGCATGTTACGATCAGAAACCTCAGCGTTAAATGTTGTTGAATATTGTTGAAGGCAAAAAGGCTGGATTGAATTCATCCAGCTCACTTTGACCTAGGTTTAAATGGCTATCAAGTCAAGGAACTCTCGATGTCTACATGAATATCCTAACTAAGCTAACTGTATCAATAATGTTGGGCTTCGATAACCGTCTACATAACTAACAAGTCAGGATTAGATACATTGCGTATGCACGGTGAAGCTCGGGTTCTAAGGATTAGTCGCTCTTACTACTTTAATGCTATCAATTTAAAATATTGGAATTTATAGAAAAAAAAATGGTATAAGTTTAAAATGTAAATTGAAGAAAAAACCTAGATATTTTTTTCTCCTATTTACATATTTAATTATGTTATATGAGAGATGTCATCTTAGTTTTATACCGATTATTGGAAACATTATAATAAAAATACGAATTACATTAAGTCGTAATAAAATCGTTCGTCTATTCCAGCATTAAAATACCTACGTGATATGTACTCCTATGGATAATAATTATACTATTAGAAATAATTGTCGTGTGTGGCGTAGTGGATAGAGCGCTCACCCGGCAAGCAATAGGGACAGGTTCGAACCCCATTCTTGTTGGTCCATTTTGCCTTGAAATCATTATTATTCAGATGCTCTCTTACTTTAAAACAATAAAATATTTCATGAAGATACCTTTGCTTATAGTCAAGAGTACTAATGTCCTTTTAGATATTAGGTACCTCACTCTCAGCCTCGTCCAACACATCATATAGGTAAGTTACAATAGCTGAGTAAGTGATAAATAAAAAATTCTAACTAATACATACATATAATAAAGAAGTTAAGTTTCAATGAATAATTACCAATTCAGAAATACAGGTGAGTAAAATTCCATTATTAGTAATTGTTTAGTGTTGAAAGTAATATCCGGAACTAATGAACAGATTTTAATGGAACTAACATTAATCCATGAGAGTAACATAGGTTAATATTTATGGCGATATTTCCAGGGGATCGTGATTTCTACAGGTGATTCCGCAGGGCAATGCTAGTATATATATAATACCGCATGCTTACCGCATGAAGTCATATTCCGCCCTACCATGATCGATTCTCGTTCTTTTATCGTACTTTTGTCGCTCAAAAAAATGAAATAAAGTTGAAATAAAAATACCCCGCCTACTTTAAAAAACCCCAGATAATAAAAAAGCCTTTTTTAAATTATTTCTTTTTTTTTTGACTGAACGATATAGCGACGACTTATGATAAGAGATCATGGTAGGGCATATTGTTATAAAAGCAGCAGTTTCAGCACGACCGCGACCGCACGACTCTTCTAATATGATTATCGGTGACATCACCAAAGTTAATGATGATTGATGACGAATCACACACAACATTACTTAGACCGTATACTATAGGTATCTCGACGATAAATTATTATAAAAACTTTCAATTAAGTGTCTACATCTAGATATTTTTTACTTTAATATAATAAGTCATAATTCTTTAAATAACGCATAAAATGCATGTATGTATAAAATGGACTACACTATATAATATTGACTGTTAAAAATAAATAAATAATAATATTGGAATAATATCTATAGTAGAATGCCTTAAGCAATAAACAAACATCAGTAATATTAAATTGGAGAAAGACGGGCATCTCATGTCCGAGGTGTTAACTGTAAAGTTTACTACCCTAGCCAGTAAATACTTGTAAAATTGTTGTGGTTGATGACGATCAAATCGAACCTTAGTCGATAAACAAACAGGAAGAATGCATAATCGTTAATTCACTGTGTTACGTGAGTTCCCGCGTGGCGCAGTGCTTAGCGCTTAATATTAATAATAATAATAATACCCTAAACTTTTTAATCCGTCATTGAGAATTAATTTTATTTCCTACTAGCTGCGCCCCGCGGTTTCACCCGCGGAAGTGCAAAAAGCGTAGTAACGGGCGCGGGCGGCCGAGCGGTTCTCGAGCTGTTACACTTATTCGCTCATTACTCGGGTTCTACTAATTGGATTTCGATCCAAAGTATAATACCACGACATTCCTTGAAAATAGAACTACCCAATATTGAAAACCAGATTTCAATCGGATTGGTAATTTTTAATTGTATAAGGAACAGATAGAGAAACAGACAGACAGACATGAATTAAAAAAAATATATAATTTTGTTCTAAGTCCTCTAGACCAAATTTTTTTAAATTTACTTCCAAGTACAGACTTTTTGTCCTCTCTTTCTTTATTATAAGTTATAGATAGATTCTAAGGTTAAAGTTTTAAAACCAAATGACTTATCTACGCGCTACGTGTTTATCACTTCGTCTTTGTTTAAGAACGACTGAGCTAGTGAAATCCGTTAAAAGCGGGAAAGGTAGCGTGTGTGTTGTGTATGTAATTGAATTAAAGAAGCAAGATGGAGACCAGTTATGTTTGTACAAACATGGATTTGTAATGGAGTTCAATGCACGCTGTAAAGCAGATGCCATGACGGCTTAACACAGGCAGAAACTGGTGCACTTCCCTTGTCTATTTTATCGCTAAACATCCGCCTTTCGAATTAGTGAAAGAAGATCTGTCTAATATAAAATACATATTATGAATTACGTAACAAATGAACTCGATCAATTTACTCATACTACCCACTTCAGTCACCTACATACTACCTACTGCATATAAATCATAAAATACCCACATAAATATGTGGGTACCTATAGGCACAATCCGAATCAAGGAGAAAAATGCTAAAATAAAATGAACAGAGACTAAGTGGGCACAAAGAAAACGTTCCAAGTACACTGCCCACAACTATCATTTAACTTTTAAAAAGTGAATCTGCATTCCTCGTCTCTTGAACGCGTTAAATTGTAATTTATATTTCTTTTACTCTTTGCTCTACCCTTCATCTGTGCGTCGTGGTGGAGAGATGCCACTTTATGTGCAAAATAAAAACTAAAACTTAGGAAGAAGGTTGTGTGTGTTTGCCGTTTCCTACAATATTGAACACTATTCAACGATGTGAGGAACAAGGTAAATAATCATCTATCTAGGAGAATAAAAAAAAACATATATTATTGGCCTTCTTTCGAATAATAGACACGGATAAAGAATTCGTCACGGATTAATGTATTGTGTTTGAGAAAAATAGCTAAAAGTGAACGAAAGAATAAGAATCGACGGCAATTTGCCAATAAAACAATTATCCATCTCTAATTCTTTAGAACTTCGACAGTCAAGGTTTATAACATCTACCTACTTCCATCGTAAGATCGAAAGAGTTATCTTTAACATTGTTGCGCTTGTAAAAATATGAGCATTGACCACATTTGAAGGACACGCGTTGATGTCTTTTCTAAGGTTCATTTAAAATTACAGCATATTGGTATGTTACCATAATTTATTAGAAAAAGTGTTTTGTACAAACAAGTTTTGCTTCGTCAGTTGTTAATAAACGGTAAGTAGATACATCTTTAATGCCTTTCAGATTTATAAACTTTTCTAAATTTCATCAATCCCATCTTCTATGTTAAAGAAAGTTAGAAAGTGAAGAATACCGGGTCTCTGACAATATTTCTCTTGATGGCAACACACTGTTTAGTTAGACTATTATAAATAATATAAACTTAGTTATACCTATTACCAGAAAAAATAAAGGTATTTGGTTCAAATATTTACAAAAGTAACAAACCTATTAAAACTAACTGAAACCCGCGATTTCACCCACGCGTATATAAACCTTAAACCCCGACACAAAATCGTAATGCCCGCTAACTAAATCCCGTTTATCGTTATTAGTTTATTTTAAGTGAAGAAATAATAAACATACAACATACCTACAGTTTCACATTCATTGTATTGTAAATCTTACTTCTTACTAATATTATAAACGCGAAAGTTTGTAGGTATGCATGTATTTGACTTATTTACTCTTTCACATAAAAACTACAGAACCGATTGCGATGAAACTGGAATATAGGTAGCTGGAGACCTGGAATAACACATAGGCTTACTTTTATCCCGATATTCCCGCGGGAACGAGACTTACGCGAGTGAAAGCGCGGGGCGCAGCTAGTAGGTAGATAAAGCTGCCGATAAAGCTAACTCACGCAAGCCCGAACTTAATAATAGGTTAGGTATTCTTAGATTAGCGCTCAATTAATTTTAAAAGCATCAAAATTATTACCCACTTCTTTCAAGAGCAGGTAAGTAGGTATGTAAGTAGGTATACATACATAGATAAGTGTCTATGTATGTATTTGTAACTGAGGCATGAGGTAATGTAAGGCGTTTGTTTTTTCTTGATCTTAAAAACATAGTGATGCTAGTGTGAATTACGTAATACTAGTGGTAGATATTCAGCGAAAGGTCACAGTGCTCAGTGACCGTGGCGCTGCGCCCGCTCCGCCGTCAGGCAGAGGGTACTGCGGGGTAATGCAATGCAGCGGGGCGGAGAGTGCGGCCAGTCTGACACATACGTCACATGACAACACCGGCCACAATACATACCCAGCGCATAATGCGTTTCGCCACGGGAAATCTGCTTAGGTATGCGCAAAATACATTTACCATTTAGGAATGCGGTTGCACCATCATGTCTGGTAAACTCAGAAACCTACACCACCACAAGAACTGTGGGATCTCCTGACTCAAAATGGTAAAAGCGACCACGGGTTTATCCATTCAAACTCCGCCGGTACTCGTCCTAATGTTGGGGATTAATATAAGTACGATGTGACATTCATTCTTTCGTCTAGTACCCATAGTACCAGCTTAGTGCTTAGTTTGGGGCTAGATTGCGCCGTGTTTAATATTGTGCAATATTTTTTTATTTATCCATTTTCTTAATAGGCTTTAGCCCATATAGAGGTTCCTAGAAAACGAAATTTATAACCTCCAGCCAATGGAAACTGGTAGGTAATTAGAATTACTTTAGATACAACATGAACGTTGGTACATAAATTACAGAAACCTATTGACCCTAGCACATTAGCTATAACTAATTAACTCCACCGCGACAATTATAGTTGGTCTTCAGTTGTAAAGTGTATATAGCTAGGTAGCAACTATTACCTATATAAAAATACTTGTTCAACCCAATCACAGCGGAATGTACGCTTACCATTATATCGCAAGTATGATAATTATTTGCAGTTAACTATGTATGTTTATATGCCTAGGTACCTTTAATTAAACAAGTTTTACTTGAGCCTGGACACTGGATCTATCTACCTACATAGAGCACGTTAAAATCTCTATACCATCGCATAGAAAAAGGTAAAGTACCTTCTTTGCAATCTCCACAAGTGCGCTTACACAGTAGCAAGAATGTCAACGTTCTGTTTTAAATAAATTTAAAAAAATATTGAGTTTTCGATGCGACACACGAAAAGCTAAATAAGCGAATGTTTAGTTAGAGAACTGTAGGGCAACTGCGCAACTTCCGTCGTAATCGGCATTGTAATCCTACAGCGCAATGGAATAACCTGCGCGGTGAAAACGACAGCATTAATTTGCATGCATTCGAAGCGGGCACCGTCGAGTTGAGCTGTCATTGAATGCGGTCTCTTGAGCTGCTGGTTTCAATAACAGTTAAACTCAACGGGCGTGCCCTTCAAATTAACGCTACAATTTGAACCGCGCTGTTTATTCCTTTGCGCAGTGGGATTTCATTGCCGATTACGACGGAAGATGCGCGGTTGGGTCCCTGATTTAGATGCGAAATTCATGGTTTTACCATTTATACATAAATATATAAGTGACTAGCTGCGCCCCGTGGTTTCACCCGTGTAGGTCTTGATCCGGCGAAAATATAGGGGTAAAAAGCCGGGAGGTAGCCTATGTGTCATTCCAGGTCCCCAGCTACCATATTCTAAGTTTCTTTGCAATCGGTTTAGTGGTTTTTACGTAATTGAGTATCAAAGTCACAGACATACATACATACTTGCAAACTTTCGCGTTTATAATATGAGTAAGATTATGACGGCAACTGAATTTATGCAAACTGGCAGCGGCTGCATTGCCGTGTTATTATTCACCAGGATATGGCCGCTTCCGCTCCTGTTGCCTTCGAGGCCTTATAACGGTAAACATCTAGAGACCCTTAGTATTTCTAATACATAATAATAGGTCAGCTAAAAAGTTTCTTCGCATTTTATATAAAAATTCAAAAGGGTTTTTTTATTTAATAAACTTTATAAGTTTATTTACATTGGACTAAAGTATGTAGGTGCCATTTTGTTGGATTGCCATCTTGTAGGTAGGGACGTGATCCCATTGCTATTAAATTTTTGAGGCTTCTGAGAAACTGAGACTGAGACAAGAGTCTTCTCATGATGTTAATCTGACACTGCTTATGGAATTCTGCAGAGACCGAACCAGTTGAAAATCTGAAGGTGCAAGATCAGGACTATACGGCGGATGCATTAACAACTCCCAGCCAAACTCTCGTAATTATTGCTGATTGGCTAAAGATGTGAGGTCTAGCGTTACAATAGTGAAAAATCACACCCCTTCAGTTGATCAATTCCGGCCGCTTTCTCTAAATTTTTTGCTTTAATCTCTTCAGTTGTTAGCAATACAGTTCAGAATCGATGGTCCTGCCTGGCGGTAGCTCAGCTACCGCAGCTCATAATGAATAATGCCCTTCCAATCCCACCATACACAGCATTACCTTGTTGCGAGTTAACCCGGGTTTCGCCAGTCTGTGAAACCTGACCGACCTGTGACCACGATCTTTTTCGCACGTTGTTGTCATACGTGATCCACTTTTCATCACCAGTTATTAGCTTCTTCACAAATGGTTCGATTTTTTTACGTCGTAATAAAAAATCACAAATGAGTGCACGGTTCATTAAGTTTATTTCAGTGAGCTCATAAGGCACCCAAATATCGAGCTTTTTTGTGTACCCAGCTTTTTTTAAATGCGTCAAAACCGTATTGTGGTAAATTTCCAGTTCTCCAGCTACATCTTAACTACTAATATGCCGATTTGCTACACTTTTTCAAAAATTGCATCAATTGTATCCGTAACAGGGCGACCAGAGCGACGTGCATCTTTGATATCAACATTTCCGGATTGAAAACGCTTAAACCAAATTTGGGCTACTCTCACAGATACTGCATTAGGTCCATAAACATCACAATATTTTTTCGCGGTTTGAGCTGCATTTTAATCTTTTTTGTAGTACAATTTTAAAATGTATCGAATTTCTTTATTAGATTCACTCATTTTAACGATAAGAAAAACAAATAAAAATAACACATTTCCTAATTTGAATTTGGAATTGAATTCTTTAAAATTTAAACTTTAATGATACCAAAACCAGCCAAATACAAATGGTATAGCCAAAGATTTTTTATTACAAGCTCATAATACTAAAGCGAAAAGGCTTTTTAGCCATTTCACTGAAACTAAATCAAAATCGACGTCATAAAACTAGTACTAGCGAAGAGATAAAAATAAGTTGTCTTTTAACGTTTCTCGTTGGAATGTCGCGATACATTGAACTCACTTTAGTTATTCCACATTTCAAAAAGATATTCATGCTATCAAACCCATTATGTTCCACTCAGCGACAACGACAAGATTCTGCAGACATTAGTAAACCTAGTGGCAATAATTATGCCATTGCCCCCAAGTCCCGACATAAACACGTTACCATCACGATCCAAAACATTTCAGATTACGTACCTACACATTGTTTTCTTAAATCAAGTTCATGACATCTTGTAGAGTATGAATAGCTGATTAAAAGGTAAAAATCTGACTTGATATACTTTTGTGCACTAGTCATCTATATCCATTATCGGCTATATCCTGAATGAATAAATGATAGATGGAACATCGCACAGCCTAAACCACTGATAGTGAGGATATGACATTTGGAATAGGAACTTTATATGATGGATATTATGATAAGACCTCGGGACACAGCTACGATACATATATAATTATATTATGTGCTTAGTTACTTAGATAAATAAGACGACCTCTTAGACGACCTCTGTGGCACGTCGGGCGAACGCTTGGCTGCAATACAGAAGGTTGCGGGTTCGATTCCCGCTGGGTGCAAATATTTATACTTAAAATAAATATTTGTATCTGGTCTGGGCGTATTTCTATGTATAATATGTATGTATTTACAAAAGAAAAATAAATATAAGTAGTATATCCGTTATCTAGTCACCGTAACACAAGCTTAGCAGCTTACCACGGGGCTAGATGGCGCTGTGTGTTCGTCACAGGATTTATTTATTTATTATTATAAAATAGGACTTAACGTTTTTTTACTCAACCAATTATTCTATCAACATTTTTTTTTTTTGTAACATAAAATGACTGAAATCTATAGTGCGTTGCGTACTTGCCTACTTTGCCTTCGCTCAGACTGAGCTTAGCAAAAACTAAGTATACACTTTGAATTGGAATTTATAGTCGAAATTCTTATTGTAATATACGATATATAACCCAGAAGCAAAGTTTAGGTCATTATTTTTACCAACCTAAAAAAACTGTAAAAGATTTTTTATTTAAACTTTATTTTACTTATTTGAGCGACAAAAGGACGATAAAAGTTCGAGAAACGATCATGGTAGGGCGGAATGTTTGGTTTCGTAATTTTATTTTATATTAACAGTTTATTTTCAGTATTATATAAGTTTATATCAGTTTATAAAATACGCTTATGTTTCTAGGACTAGACGAATGTTTCAAAGTACGGACTATAGATTTCAACCTAATAGTCAATATATATGTTAGAGAAATACCGCTGGAAATCTAAAATAAATAAAAAGAATTACTAAACTTTTAATGATGCTGAAGTGTAAATGAAGTCCTTACTTTGTTATTAAGTACCTATGCAATAAGCTATTAAAATGTAAGTTACTAACGCGAACCATAAAATAAAATAGTATCCTCTTTGTGTTGTACGGCATTTATTTTATGGGTACAATGTTTTATAGGCAATCCTGTATGAAATCAGAGGATATCGTCATCCATTACTCGCGATAGTGATCATCCACTTGAACCATTTAACCGAGTATCTAACGAATTCTTGCCTTTGAATTCCAAGCTTTATACTTTGACCTAAACTTACAAACATTGCGGGATAACTGTTATTGAAACAATAATAACAGTAGTTTACCTACTGCTCTGCTTTCCTAACGGAGAATTATGAAAACACGTACGTATTGTACTTATATTATAATTTTATCTACTTAGTAGGTACAGTTGGTAACAACATTAGTAATTTATAAGTAGACCTTTAAATTTGTTAAATTATTAACATGTTTTGTGCTGAGAAAAGACTGTATATTCCAGTTGAGTTGAGTTGCTAAACTTTAAATCTCTAACTCTTTACCTACTTAATCTTCAAAGGCTTTCTTTAATAAAACACTTTATTTATAGGGTTTGATCGCGTTTTATTCATGATTTTAAACGAACCGAGCTTTCGCCAACTTTACAGTTGGCTTTTTTAAGGTTTCAGGTTCAATCATGAATAAAACTCGATTAAACCCGATGAATAAAGTGTTTTAAAATGCAAAATCGCGAAACCCATAGAAGAGCCTTTCTTTAGTTGAATTCAATCTATTAAATTGCCTCTACACCTTAGATATCCACTTTTGTTGTCTGAATGTACTGACATTAGTTTGTTGGTACAAAAGTTCCCGATTTGGTATTTTTATAGCTCGCACGCGTTGAAGCCGATCGCAGGGAGAGACACAAACTGGTCAAGCAAGACTATCTTTTTACGTGGAGAATGGAACGCTTTGCATAATAATTGCGACAAACGGCTAAAAGCTAGATTTGGACAAGTTAACTAATATTCAATATAACCTAGGTACAGTACCTACTTATTTTAAATTTTAATTTATAGATGGGGCGGAAAATATTCAATACTTAACAATAATATTAAGGCAACAGTGGGACGACCAGTCTCTTTAATGTCACCCTTACTTTATTCCATATCCAAGGGCTCTTGCAAGATTTCTCGTTCAGGAATCTCGTTTTAAAGTCACAGTATTATATTAATTAAGTACTTACTTACATAATAATCGTAATCAGTTTTCTGGCGTACCAGCTTAGGTACTTAGTACCTAAAGTTTTTATCGCTGACGTAGTTTTTATGACCATTACGATCATAATGTAGTGTAGATATTGTTTACAATAAATTGAAAATGTTTTATGTAATGTAGGTAGTTACTTACAAGTAGATATGAAATTCCTCTTTCAAGTTCGTGAGTTCGAGGTGAGACGAGCCATGGAGCGGGCGCGGCGGAAGCGCGGCGCGGCGCGGCTCGACCGCGGCCGGCCGAGAGTCCCGCGAGTGCCCGAGTTCAATACACCCGCGCCCGCGCCCGCGCCACGCCCGCGCCCGCGCCACAGCCCGTGCCCTCGCCCTCGCCCGGTCCACTTCGATCGCTCATCCGCAATAGGGCGCCACATTATACTACGGCACACTCATACTAAAACAAGGAACAACAACAACGTTATACTCAATCGTAAACAACTTTCATAACAATATTATAAAAGGTAGGTATAACGATATTAAAAAGGTTGACATTTTTAAGAGCCCGTTAACGATTTGTTCTTATTTAAAAAAATTAAAGTGTATTCTTGTAAACGAAGCTAGAATAGATGATTTATGTAGATGGGCAAATGTATGACATAACGAGATAAAAAGGAGTGGGTGACCGCCCACGTGTCACTCAAAAGGGTTGCAGATTTGATTCCAGTCATGAAACAGATTTTTTTAATGTAGGGTACCTACTAAATCTAAATGTTTCTGTCAGCATGTTACACATACATTATGTATGTATACATTAATTTATTTAAGCTACTATCCTTCCCGTACAAGTTCACAAAGTAGCCTATGTGTTATTCCAGGTTTCCAGCTCCCTATACTCCTGTGATGTTTCGGTTCAGCTGTTTTTACGTGATTGAGTAACATAACCAGTACACATACTCACAAACTTTTAGCTTTATAATATTAGTAGGATAGAAGGATTACAGGGACCCGCGTTTTAGTTTTACTCGCCTATATCGCTCACGCGGAATTCTTGAATTGACGTCCCTCCTTTTACGTGTTAATCCAGGTTTCAAACTATCATTAGGCACCGCGCGATAGTAGGGCTCAAGAGGTAGCGTGAAAAGTAAGATGGACTCTTTAGACAGAGGTACATTACCGCTGTGCGTAATATTAATATTCAACTAAAATATTAGCATAATAAATTCAACCATTTCTACTTTCTATTTGCAGTACTTTCGACTAAGTAAGTAGATAGTGTTTTAACAGGTAAGTATGCAATACAATTGCAAATAGAATGTTTCAACAACACAATTTCCTCTGAGCTGAGTTTATTGATACAAGTGAGTTGACGACCAATAAATATTACCATCCTATCTGCTGCTCCAAATATTCAATTTGAATAAATATAGGTAGCCACTTATTTATTTCATAATATGCTCCAAGATAGTAAATATAAACGATAAAATCGTAGATGGGTACCATCTAAATATGATTAAACTTTGATTGCTGAAAGAATCTCATCTACTAAATGTATTCAAAAAAGGTGATAATGACTTTTAGGCGTAGGTTTCAGGGAAATCAAACAAATGTTTAGCAAACCTCCTAGTGTGGGCAGAGCCTTTAAGGTCAACCTTGCACCCACTCGGTCCATATTAAGCAAGTATCTCCACTAACAGCTAAAGTATTCTGTATATTTTAAAACGGTTGAAGTGAAGGCGAGGTGTCAAGCTATTCTAAAGCTTAACAATAAACACACTAAGGTTGATATAGTGAGAATCATGGCGTTTACTGATTTTTCATTTCATTTCGCTTTGAACTCGGTTTGCAACATTCACCTTTGCCTAAACAGGCAAGCGGATTTTAGAGCGGCAGTTGTGGGCGACAATATAAAATGGCGAAAAATCATAATTATTGTTCCTATCCTATCATCACCCAATTTATTTCATTGTTTTAGTGAGCGTTAAATCCCTCTAGTTATGTAAACATAAAGTGTAGGTACTTTGGTTCATTCATGTTTATTGCATTAGGCTGGTACCTAGTAGGTCAATGCTGTATGTTCATAAAATATTCTTTATTCATAGGTAAGATACTCTTCTAAATGAATCTGCCAGGTGGTTGGTTATAGCACCTACCAATAGACTACGAAACGTCCATATCAATTTGACCAAACACCGATTGCAAGAACTTAATGTAGGTATACTTTAATTTGAACAACAAACAATAGGTAATTTTGTCTAAGGTTTTCGCGATTTTGCACAATAAAAACAATATTTACCGGGTTTTACTCGCGTTTTATTTAATAACTTCATTATTACTAAAGTGACGGTGTCCGAACATGAGTAAATAATCCTGCAAGTGCGTGTGCGGAGGGGGGGGGGGGGCGCAAGGCAGGGGTTAAACCCCTGAATTTCCCCCCTGATTTTCTATTTGAAGCCGTTCGGGCTCAAGGCCATTTTGTGTGAAACTTAAAAAAAATCCTACTCTTTATAATAATAATAAATTAATATTGCACGACATTACACACAGCGCTATCTAGCCCCAGCTAAGCACTAGGCTTGTACTATGGGTACTAAACAAGAGATATACTAGGTAAATATATTACTTTTTTTTAAATAAATACATACATATGTATTTATGTATTATTTATTATACATAGATAACACCCAGAACCGAAACAAACATTTATGGTCAGCAGAAATATTTGTTCCCGGCGGGAACCAGGGAATAAAAATGTCTCAACATGTATTCCATTCTATTTTATCGAAAACGGTTTAACCATTTTTTGTAAGTTTTGATGACGACTAACATAAATATCTCCGAATACTCTACTATGATCTCCGAATTATATTGATTATCTGTCGACTAGTCATTATTAGTGCTGTCGACTAGTCGGCAAAAAAAATAGTCAGCCCATCTCTGGTGTATTTAATTAAAAAAAACGGGTAACCATCTGTGGCCGTTAATTCTTACGAATAGGCATTAATTCAAGTTTCTTTATTGCTAAATCATGAGTAGGTATTTACTATGTAAATTGTCGAGAGTGACTTGTGATAATATCAATTTATGAATTTGCTCCCGCCATATCATCACTTTGGCTAGGAATTTTAGTCTATGGTGAGTGAACAAAGAAATAGGAAATAACTTATTCTTATTTAATCTATGCCTGCCAATCTATTGAATGATTTGATGAATGAACAAATTGTTTATAGTTAAAATGGCGGGTGATGAAAGTGACAGGTTGGTAAATACTTGCTCCGTAATTTTCGCAAACATTTTAATTAAAATAATACAATATGATTACGAAATCACATTATTTTACCGTTCATTTTCTTCCAAAAGTTTGTTTCAACTACATTCTTATTTTTCAGTGATTTAAAACCGTCCAGTGTTGCGATCATCAGAGAAGTTTACGATAGTGAAAATGCTCATATCAAATTCGAAATGGAATTGGAAAGAGCATTGGAGGCCGGCGTGAGTGTTATTGTGATAGAGCCAGAGCCACTGGGGGAGGAAACAGCCCGATGGATTTATGTTGGAAACCTGTTACACAAGGTTTCTGTATACAGTGGTCTTTGCGGCATAGCCTCAGGTAAGCTAACCAAAACAAAGAATAGGGTATGCAAATTAAAAAAAGAACCGTTGAAAATCATACCTTACGTCTGCGTCCGGCATGGCTAAGAAATCAGTGAATCAATGAAAGGCTGTTCATTTAATTTTAAAAGCATTGTCTAAAATTCATGAGTAATATTCCCAACCAATCGTGATATAATTATTACTTAATTCACTATAAATAAAACTTTGGGAGTTACCTACCAATGTTTGTTTGTGTATTCAATTTGTCACAAACCTAACAATTGTTTCAGGTTTGGCTTGGAGCTCATTAGCGTGTACACCGTTTGGAGTAGTATCAGTTCTCTGTGCCGGATGTTACACTCTATCATGGCAGTGGGATCCATGTTGCAAATATCAAGAAGAAAATAATAAACGTCATCTGGCCACTCTACCGGTGTTCTGTGATCTTACATCAGCATCACCCGTTGTACTTGTTCACACAGACAATAGACGAAAGATAATTCTACACAATACTATTTCCCTTGCAGCTGCAGCCATTTGCTTATGGAGATTATACAAAATCTTTAAATGAACAGCTCAAGTGCATAATAACAAGAGCATTATGCTTAAATTAGACAGAACTATTTTGTTTATGATATATTATAGATAAAGAAAAGATTGTTGCCTGCAATGGTTTAATTAGTTTAAGTCAAGTTATATAAATTTTAATTTGCTCTAGGGAAAGTCATTGTAAAAAATATATTAAAGTAGAATAGAATTAGCTGAAAAGAAATATTGTTGTACAAAAATATGTTGTTTTAAGAGAGCTTTTAGTTAATCAAGTGTGATAGAGATACCTAGTAGATAAATAGAATGTTATGTTAAAAAATAATTGTTGCCAGTGACATCTCCAAGTTAAAGTCGCATGCAATTAAAAATATTTTAAATTACATTTTTGTTATTTTTTTACTGTATTATACTTAAAATATACAAAACTATGACAGTGTACATATAATAACATAATTCAGGTAAACACAGTAAAATAAAATAAAATCACATCATTGCTATGATTAATTACAAATAAACTAGCTACAATAAACTAGAAAACTACATACATATTCATGTATACCCACTAGTTACTACACAATTAAAAATAAAGAAAATACATCTACTGGGACTGGGCACTATTATATCATAGCAAGGCACTTTTATATGTGGTATTTATTTCCTTTACAAAGTTTTATTAAAACTGCATTGGTGTGAGACAAGTTATAGTAAATTAGCAAGCCATTAATTTCATTTGTGAAGTCTAGACTAGTCATGGGTTTCTAATAATGTAGCATATCCTTTCTGTGTCTCAGTCCTACCACCACCTCTCATCTTTTCCTACTATGAAATTATATTTCAATATGGGAAATATGTTATTTTCTTAACTATTTTTGATTGCCCTTCTACTCATAGACCAAAAATAAATTTTTGGTGCAAAGTGACGTAAAAATATACCTACATTGGCTGAAAATTGGCTTACAATTAATTCTTCATTCTTATCAATAATGGAATCAATAATTTTTTCTGCAACAAACTCAGGTGTGAAACCAGCTTCAGTACTCGCATCCATTTCTGCAGAAGAAAGTTGATATAGATGTCATATTTGAACCCAGGATTTGGGATAAAAAATTATACATTCAGGTATACATACGGCCATGGTTAGTTCCAGTTGCTGTCAAGGCATTTATTGATAAATTAGTCTTCACATATCCTGGACTAACAACAGTTACATTTACATTATATTGACTCAATTCTGCCCTCAAACTGTCACCAAATGCTTGTAAGGCATGTTTGGAAGCAGCATAAGCTGAACGATCAGGTATGGCTATCAGCCCTTGCACGGAACTCACAAATACAATGTGACCTGATCTGTTTTTGATCATTACGGGTAGAAAACCTGAAACAATTTTAATAAAAGGTAAAATATAAAACATACTTAATTTGGCTGTAAAGGTAAATAGATAACACACTTTATCATTATTTTATGTTGTAGTGTCATATTATACTGAGACTGACCTTTGGTCAAGGCTGCAGTTCCAAAAAAATTTACATTCATTATTTGTTTAATTACATCAATGTCGGTCTCCAGTACAGTACCACGAAATGCTATGCCACCATTGTTCACCAATATATCAATTTTGCCACATCTGTCATAAACTTCTTTAGTGAAGCCAGCAATATGATCAGTATTTCCTAAATCCAATTTGATGACAATCGGTTTAAGAGTCAATTTTGCCTGAAATATTAAAATTATTGCAATATTTAATTAAATATGAATTGCTTGGGAATGTCTGACACATTCTAGAACTAAAGTCATTGTGTTGCTTGCAAGATGAATTTACAATAGATTCTCATGAAAAGATTAAGCAATACACAATAAGCAGTACTTAGTCAGTTTCCCAAAAATACTACACAATAACAAGTAATAATATGCAATGTTTTAATAAAAAATCTTTTAAAACTAAATGCTTAGGTCCATGGGATTAGTTCTAGCTTTCGGTGCAGTCAGCCCTTTGGATATTAACCTAGAAATTGATTTTGAAATTTATAACTACATTTATTTATGCTCAGCATTTTAGGTTTATAATTTTATATTGAGGAATCTAATTTAATTCTCACGGATTTCTTAGACACCAGGTCTTGTTTCACTCGCTCCAGTTCTTCAACTCTTCTAGCAGCCAGGACAACTTGGCTACCCTCGTCGTAGAAAGCATGAGCTAAAGCTTCACCTAAACCTGAACTAGCACCAGTTATCACCACTACCTGAAAAAAACCAACAGTTATGAGCCAATGTTCATATTTTATGCTCATTCACTATCCAGCAATACTTTAGGCTTTGCCAAAGAGCTCGAGGTTTGTAAGATTGTGGAATTAAATAAATATTACAGGACGACGTACTTTTTGCTGCAACGCTTCACCCCGTTTGGACTTCCTTAACAAATGTTTAAAAAATCTGTAAATAATAACAGAAATCGATATCGGCAATCCAATATAATTGAGGAACCAAGAAAAGTTTACAACTAAGTCAGGTTGCATATTTGTTAGCCGCTCGAAATATTTTATGAAATTAGATTTATGTATCTAACAATAGTTTGTGGAATAAATAAAAGCCTGATACAATAAAAAATATCAACAGCCCGGAAAACTTATAACAAAAATATTATTATTTCTTATCGGTTGTGAACCGATTATGGCCATTAGCAAATGAGCCAGTGTCAAGTATTTTGATATATTATGCAAGTTATATAATTGCATCGAAACAATCAAGTCGTCATAATTAAAATCAAGTCTAGGGCATCATTTGTAAACACGGCGGCTATTTATTTACAAAAAAAAATCACGGAGCTTTGGAGACAACACTAAGTCCATGTTTTGCACCGATTTTCACTTTCTTTCAACTTGTACACCTTCACGAAACTAAATTGATTAATATGCACCCGAAATTAAACAATTTAAATGCATTTGAACTAGGTTTCACAAAAATGAAATTAAGCATCACATCTCCTCAACGAGTTCCCGCCAAAACTCCTAATAAAAAAAATGAAACGATCAAATTATGACATTGACGGTGGGCGGAGATTATATTTTTTAATTACTCATTAATTGATTATGGCCGTTTAGAAAGTTACCAGTGTCAAAGATTATTAATATTTTCAAGTTATTTGTTGAGTTGCGGCGGGAACGCGTTGAGATGTGGTGCTAAATTTTCATTTTTGTGAAACCTAGTTCAAATGCGTGCAAATTGTTTTATTTCGGGGGCATACCTATTAATCAATTTAGTTTCCTGAAGGTGTACAAGTGTAAGGAGAAGCTCCCTCCTGGGTCTGATTTGCAGTGGTCCACGTGGCAGTCACTTAACAGACTCCGTACTCAAGTGGGACGCTGCAGACAAAACATGAGCCAATGGGGGTACATTCCGCCAACGGAAGAGCAATGTGATTGTGGAGCTCCATAGCAATCCATGTTGCACCTGCTCCAGTGTCCATTGTGCCCGACCACCTGCACAATGGATGACCTCATGGAGGCCAACGAAGCCGCGATTGCTGTGGCGGAGCATTGGGCAGGCACAATTTAGAAAAGAAGAAGAAGAAGTGTAAATAAAAGTGAAAATCGGTGCAAAACATGGACTTTAGCTTAGTGTTGTCTCTAAAGCTCCGTGAACAAACATTGTAAAAAATGCCCCACTTTTTAATAGAAAAATTGAAATGAATTTAGCTGCTTAAAGGTATCCAAGGTATCCAATTTGACATTTGGACAGTGTACACGAACAGTTCCCAACAATGGTTCCCAACATATAACTGTCATTTTCTGTTCAATGTATTTGGCGTATTTGAAAGAACAGAATGAGTGTTTTATCGTTGTTTTTTTAGACTCCTTCTATGCTTTAGTAATTGTTCTGAGTTTGGAAGTAACACTTATTCATGTTCTGCACCGGTTATCACTTTCATTACTTTTTAACCGACTTCATAAAAGGAGGAGGTTCTCAATTCGTCGCGTATATAATATAGTATATATATATATTTTTTTTATGTTTGTTCACCGATTACTCGAAGGTGGCTTGACCGATTAAGATGGTTGTTTTTTTAATGGAAAGGTGGAAGCCCCGAGGTGGTCCCATAAAAATTTGGTGAGGATCTGATGAGTATCTTCGGAATGATGGACAGGATAGCTTCCCAGAATGTAATAAATTACTCGTTTTTGGACTTCTACCAAAAAGAATAGACCCATAAAGAACTAAGTACAGATTGATGGGCAACCTAAAACCACCTTATCATCAGCAAACTCCTCAATAATTAAAATTACGGTAACAATAGGTATTTTTAATTTATTTGGCAGTCGAAAGTAGGTAGGTAGGTACTAAAAAGGGTGAAATAAAAAAATAATTTAAAAATTAAAAAACCGACTTAAAAAAGAACAAAAAATAATTTAATAATTTAAAAACCACAAAAAAAAGAATTGATAAAAAAGACCAAAATAACCTCTACATACAGCGCCACCGACTAATTAATCTGTTTTATCATCTGAAGTCGGGCAGTTTTACCGGCTGTATGGTTCCATATTGTACTTAGTATATTAATTGTTCTGAGTATGGAAGTAACACTTATCCATGTTCTGCACCGGTTTTCACTTTCATTACAATTGATTAACATGACTTCGATTTGTACAATGTAAATGAATTTCACATCTCCCGCCAAAACTCGAATAATGTCACGGAAATAATATTGATGTACTTAAATATTGGTTCTGTGGACGCTCACTATCACCTTCCAATAGTGCATGCGGCTTAGGCACCGGATACTTTGCTTATTAGCATGCTTAAAAACTGCTTAAAAACAAGCATGCTACTAGCGTACCTACAGCACACACATAAATTAATTTACACACACATCGATGCTCTCCGAGCAATGGACAATACCTAAAATGCCTCTTTTTAAGGAAAATCATTTCCCGTGGTATAATATAATAGTAGATTGTATACCAAGGAAGAAAAGACTATTTTTACGGCGAGAGTGTTATTTGAATCCAGAGAGAAGCGAAGCATTCTAGAGTAGAATCCCGAGCGTAGAGGGATTCGTGAGTAGAGTCCTGAACGAATCGAGGGATTCAAAGTACCTCACTTGAGCTAAAAACAGTATTTGCTCCTGAGGTAGACATTCTACTTTTCAACGCTCTCTATGAAAAAAATATTCGTAGTCTATTTCATACTATTCCTAGTCTATCCCAGGACAATTCCTAGTCCGTTCCAAGTCCATTTTATTTTTTATTCCTATAAGAAGAAGAATAAGAATAAGAAGATTTTATTGTTCAAACTATGTAGTAACATTGGTCTTAAATATGTACTATATTAGTGCACAGTCTACTCATTTCGAGCATACAATAATGTAGTATAAAATTACATTAGGTACTTAAATTTATGTAAGAAATCCAATATTTATACCAGCACAACAATATTTGGTATTTATTTTTCATTATTATTATTTTTTATTTTTATTATTTATTTATTAATATGAATCTTATCAAACATTTCTCACATAACATTAGAAATCGGTTCTGCACTAAGCATAGCTTGTATCGCAGTAACCGAGATACTAATATAAAAGTTTAGATAACATTTAATAATAATTCAAATTGTAAATACATACCTTACAGACTAACATATATACAGAATATATTATATAAAAATAGATAAATAAATAAAATTATTATTCAAAAAATCTTAAATAACAGTAATGTATAAATTACAGCTTAGTTTACAAAACAATTGACATGTGCCTGATCTAGGTCAACCTGTGTTTCAGACAAAAAGTGCTGAAGTGATAAAATTTACTTACAAATTAAAAATAACAATAATTACAATAATAAGGCTTTTTAAAAGAGTTATGTTTACACAAGGTCGCGATGATGTTTACGTGACAAAATTTTATTTAACAATGTCTAGCCTACTTTTAAATTACCTACATAGGTACTTAACTACTTATTGTACTACTAAAATATAATTAAAGGCGCTCTTAGGCGCCTACATAATCTATAGAATTTATGTATCTACTTTCAGCTAATTTCCTGGCAGGACAGTCGGTCGGGATCGCCAGTCTTATGGTTAAACGGTTTCTTGAACCGTAGACAAGTGGCACACCTTGCACTTTCGGACGTCTTTTTGCATACCTTTATCTCATGGCCTACATCGCCACAATGTCCGCACGTATTGACCTCCTCTCGGCAAGTCTTGGCAGCGTGTCCATATTGTTGGCACCTGAAACACCTAGTTACCAGAGTGAAATCCCTCACAGGACACGATGACCAGTTGACGAAGACACGGTCGTTTGAAATAAGGGCCTTCCGAATTAGCGCCGGGACTTCTAATACGTAGTTACAGGTCTCAGCGTTTCTCTTTCCAGACTTGTGACTCAGTTTGATGGAGGACAAAAAGGTATCTAGCGTAATATCATTCAGTTTTTCGGCCAAATTCTGATTGTAAAGGCATCTAAAAACGTCTGGTTCCTGCATTGACGCAGGCACTCCAATTACCACTATCCTAGGTCTTCTTTTGTGTTTGTCATCAATAGTCAAGCCAGAAGATGTGAGTTGCGCCGAATATTTGAGCTTGTTAATATCGTCCTTGGATTCGGTACTGATTATAACACCGCCATTTTTCGTCCTACGCAAACCGCGAACCTGCAGTTTCATTTCGTCTGGTTTGATCAGATTTTGGACCAACGATTTTGTCTCCTCGCTTGATTTCGTTTTGTCTTTCGGGTAAATTGCAAGGGAGCTAGTTATAGTGGGCTGAATAAAATTGTTGGATCCTTTCTTAATCATATCAGCAAACGAGACTTTAGCGGGAATCGATTCTGCGCATTTCTCGATGACCAGATGAAGGTCTTGAATGCGCTGCGAGAGGTCTTGTTTCTCTTTTTGGGCTTGTAGCGATGAATAGGTCTGGACCGTTTTAGTTTTGAGGGCTTGATACTGGACAGCTAATTGGGATGTACCACCGGCAATTTTACGGCAGGCGTTCTGAATTTTCGATTTTTGGTCTGAGTTTAACTTTCCTTCAGACGCAACGGCACATACCTCATTTAAATATTTTTCGATTGTGGTCAACCAGCCTTGGATCTCGGGTGTGGACACCATATTTACATCTTCTTCTTTGGACGGGGGTACAGGCGCGGGCGCCGGCTGTGGGCTGCTGCGCGTGAGCAGGCCCCGATTAAAGGGACTGCCTTCCATTTTATTATATTATCATAAGAGGAAAGATAACATAATACAAAAGTGTTCTTATATTTGATTACACTACGCACACCGAATGACCCAGATAACTATACGTATGTAGATGTCTAGGTCACGATTTTGCTAATATGCAAAATTTAATTAAATTATTTAATTCATTTGTAAACACGTCTGAACGCAACGACGATCAAAATATATCCTAATATATTATGGTTCATTACTAGTCTGTTCCAAGACTATTCCTGGTCCGTTCCAAAGTTATTCCATGTCTCTTCATAACCTATTCCATGCCTATTCCAAGTTTATTCCTAACCCATTCCATGCCTATTCCTAGGTCTATTGCAAGTTTATTTTAAGTCTGTTTCAAGACTATTCCTTGTCTATTTCAAGCCTATTCCGAGACTACTCCTTATCTATTCCGATCCTCTTACTCTAGTCTCCTCTTATTCTACTCCTGTTCTATTCCTAGTGTATTCCTCTTCTATTTATATTCTGTTTCTATCGTAACTTCTTGGAGATTTACATTTTTTTTTAAATATATACATTCTAAATTTAAATCGTCCCGGCCAATCAGTAGCCGGAAAAGTAAAAAATCCCTGCTAACAGGAAGGCAAAACGTTTTAAGGGCGAGTTAGCGTGAACGCCAGCAAAGGGCTAGTTCTAGCCTAGTTTACAGGGATTGGATTAGCTCTTTTCGAATAGATGTGATGAAAAGAGAATAAAATCACTAAGGTATAAATATTTGAAAGAGTTCAGTGAACTGTTTTCATTATGTGCTGCCACCTGCCGTCGAGGAGTCGCATTATAAATACAAATGTGAATAGCGAGAATAAACTTCCGATTCCGGTTTAAAACTCCTTTCATAGGTGCTGCCACCTGCTGTCGAGGAGTCGCATTATAAATACGGATGATGTACGGATGTTCCAAGGCCACTAAAGTGAGAAACGCACTCTTGATGCCGGCTTTACACTCTTGAACGAGTGCTCTCGTTTTATAGCAAGCAGAAGCCAATAAATAAGAAGGATAAAGTGCTCTCGTTAACTCTATATTACATATAAAAATCTTTATCTGGCCCACATTGTACGCCAAGCGACAAGCTACGGGCCAAGCACTCGGTGCAAGACCGTTCGTTTTAGTTCGGCGACTTGCTAGCCTATGCGGACGTAGCTTTACCCATTTACCGTCACTTGCAAATGGATAGTCACAGTCAGTCATGTAATATGAGCATATCACTGACTATAATTAGAATAGAACAGAAAAGAATAGAATAGAAAAAAGTTTATTTGTTCTTAAGTTACACACACATAGTCGTACAAAAACATAAAATATTAACCTTAAAATGTAGGTAGGTAACGTCTAAGACCAAATACAACATGTGTGTTGCAGCAGGACAATGGGCCATGACTCAGTGTATGATTCACTCGTTAGAGCGAACACTGGTTTTCTGTCATCACCCAAGGGATTGTAGACCATTGATCACAACAAAATTTAGCATGATCCAACCTACATATATAAAAGATAGTGTAAGAGAAAAAATAAATAATAATATTAATAATAATATCAAATAATCAATCAACATATTGAAAACGAAATAATAAAAACATCAATTCAATAATTTTAAGCTTATTTATTAGAGGATTGTCATAGAAAAATACAAAAAATGCACCCGTAGATACAATGGCTAATGCTTTTTCCCTGTACAGCTGTACAGGGAAAAAGCATTTATATATTACATTTATATATCCTTATTATAAGCTGACTACCCAATATACAATTAATTTTATTACCATCACCAAAACATAAACTTTTACAAAAAACTAGTGTTTATTAATTTTACCTTCAAAGCTCATCTATAAATAAGCTTTATAGCAAGCACATCTTAATCAATAGTAGTTTGGTTTGCTCTTCTAGTCATAAAATAAAAGTAAAGTTTTGGTGCAAAATGCCGTAAAAATATAGCTACATTTGGGAGAAATTGGCTTATTACTAATTCTTCTTTCTTATCAACAATGGAATCAAGCATTCTTTCTGCAACATACTCGGCTGTAAAACCAGCTGCTGTTTCTTTGTCCATTACTGAAAAACACAACATAAATAATAATTAACTAGCAACGCCCGCGGTTTAACCCACGTAAGTACCGAACCCGCGGGAATATTGGGATCATAAGTAGCTCATAACCTTCCCCGATAAATGGCCTATTAAAAAAAGTTTTTTTCGATTCGGACCAGTAGTTCCCGAGAACTGACGCTAACCGTTCGTTGTTAGACACCATAACACAAGCTTAGTGGCTTACTATTGGGCTAGATGGCGATATGTGTTGTTTACAGAATTTATTTATTTATTTCATTATTCACTCGCGCAAGTCGCGATCCCACGTTGTTCTTACACCTACCTACCGCAATGCAAAAATCTATGCATTTTTGCATCCATAGATTTTTGCATTGCGGTAGGTAGGTGAAGTAAGGCAAAATTTGTATGTCAGTAATTGATGATGACGATGGATGACGATCGATGACGATGGTTAAAAAATAACGAAATTTTTATTTTAAATAAAAATTTTAATTTTAAAAAATATAAATATATGTTATTCGAAGTCTTAAGCTATCTACATACCAAATTTCATTGAAATCGGTTAAGCCGTTTCCGAGATTAGCGCGCACAAACGCACAGACAACCAGACAAAAAGTTAAACACGGACATGGGTTCTGTTACGGTAGTTCATACCCTTAAAAATAGTTTTTTCATAATATTTATCAAAAACAGACACCGCTAAGTTACGATTTTATTATAAGTATTGACAACTAGTTGCTTGAGTTGAGACTGTATTCTTGGTACAATTGGGGGTTTTTAAATCACAAGAAAACAAGAACTAACTAGATTAGCCTGCTTCATCTAAGACCACATCAACGCTTACTATCGGGTATGACACCTGTGAGTAGTGGTCAGTACTAGTATGTATGTACGTTATAAAAAAATTGCATAGTCATAAGGTGTTATTTTATAGTATAGAAACTTTTAAAAACTACTTACCTCCATGAAGTGCTCCAGACCCAGTCAAAGCATTTAATGATACATTTGTAACTACCCATCCAGGGCTAACAACAGTTACATTCACATTGTGTTGATGCATTTCTGCTCTTAGACAATCACCAAAAGCTTGTAAAGCATGTTTGGAAGCTGCATAAGCAGCTCGGTCAGGTATAGCTATTAAACCTTGCACGGAACTGACAAACACAATGTGACCTGACTTCTTTCTGACCATTTCTGGCAAAAATGCTGAAAGTATAAATAAAACACACTATTATGATACTTGTAAGTAGTTGTTTCAACACAATATCTGAATAAAGTTTCAATAATATAATTTAGATATGATAATTCTTAGATTTGTTTTTATTTAAAATAAAAAAAAATATTTTTTTGTCTTGTTAGGTTTTCAGACTTTGGGTTGTTGGGTCCCAGTGCCAGTGTGTTTTTGTCGCGACGTCTGATGGAGGCGACCGGTGATCCCAGAGCGGGCAGGTTCTTTTCTCAGCGAGTTAGTCTCTCTATATACAGAGAGGGAATGCTGCCAGCATCATGGGAACAATGCCTCGTGAAAGCGTCGACGGTGGCTTTTTTTAGTTAAGTGTTTGTTATTGTATTTTGTTTGTTTATAAAAATTGTTGTTTGCTCTTAGAAATAAATTGGTTTAAAAATAAAACACACAGTGAATAAATAGTTTTAAGTACTTATAATTTCTGAAAAATGTGCTGTGTATATATTTACCTACCTAATCGGTTTTTATTGTATTTTTTTTATTGTTTTGTTTTATTTTTTGTTTTCTTGTTTTGTAATAATTTGGTAGAGTAAAGAGTTAATCAATCAATCAGTGTCTTAGTACATCGGAGAAAGGTGAACTACTCATTATAAAACTAAATATAAAATTTTCAATATGCTATAAACCAACCTTTAGTCAAAGCTATGGATCCAAAATAGTTTATCCCCATTATTCTTTGATCTACATCAATGCTAGTATCCAATATGGAGCCACGGAATGAGACACCACCATTGTTTATTAGTATATCAACTTTACCACATTTTTCATTAACATCTATAAGAAAGTCAGCAATGTGGTCAGTATCGCCGAGATCTAGCTTGATCACAATGGGTTCTAGAGTAGGTTTTTCCTGAAATATTTTAATTTGTGGTTTTGGTATGATGTAAATTATTTTCACAAATACCTTGTTGTAAATGTTGTAATTTTAAACATAATTACCATCTTATGGTAACAAAATATTCAGAAATTAACAGGAAATCAACTGTTCAATAGTTTAAAGATAGCTGTAAGATTATAAAATCCCAGGATAAACTTATTCTACTTTTTTTTATATAACTCTTAGATAAATTATTATGAAAATATTCTATCATAGGTAGTAGGTACGTAAAATTAACTCAAATTATGAAATAAATTTCAATATTTTCTTTTTTCCAGTAGATACCTACCTACCTGTTTGTTTTTATACCGAATAAGGACTATGAACTTAGTTCTGATTTGTAAATATTTGGATATCTCTAACACTAATGAAAAAAATATCTTAACAGTTATCTTAGTTAAAAAACTTCTTTTAAATTAATATTAAATAGAAATATTTTAAAGGAAAAATTCATCTTCAAAAACTCCCTCACAACGAGTTTTGTACTCATGTCTCTGCGTAATATCAAATGTTACTACTTTTAATAACAGGCAGTGAGTTGTTTAACAGAAATGGAATTCAGTATATGTATATAAAACAGGTTTCATCATCATACCTAGTGCAACAATGTCGTTATAACAAGGTTGAAAAGCAAGGTCACCAATCTAAGTTATACCTAGCATAACAAATTTCTATATATAACGTAGATATTTTATATCATTAATTATATATTTTAATATAATTATGAATATAAGCTTCTTTTTAATTACCCAATTTTTTAACTACGTCTGTATTTTTTTCTCTATTCCTTCCTATATGTTTCATAATTTACTTACCAATCTTATTGAAATTAGATTCTGCTTTACTCGCTCTAGTTCTTCCACTCTTCTAGCAGCCAATATAACTTGGCTGCCCTCATTGTAGAAAGCATGAGCTAGAGCCTCGCCTAGCCCTGAACTTGCACCAGTTATCACCACTACCTGAAAATATCAGGGTAACTTGCTTGTTATTCTGTGTATAGTACACTGCATTATGTTATACCTACGATGCATTATGTGCGAAGTTATCATTATTCCAATATACTTTCAGAATATATATTATATATACTTCCTACAAACAGTTAGTGTTAAATTACATATTATTAAATTGGTTATCTACCTTTCCTTCTAAAGCGGCTCTGCGCTTAGCTTTTCTTGATAAACATTTAATTAATCCGCACATCGCGATGCCAACCGATATCGGCAATCCAACGTATTTGACGTACGAACTAATATCCAATCGCGGTCCAAGCTTCATGTTGAAATTATTGCACACTTTCTTCTGGAAACCACGTACCTACCTAATGGCGAAAATTTATAAAGCTAAAATTTATAACTGAGAATGTAATGTGCTGAAGGCTGAAAATGAAAACAACTAACAAACAGCTGTAAAAAAGTCTTCTTCTTCTTCTTTAAAATGGCTTTTCCATTCGGACATTTGCCAGTGTCAAGTATTATCAATATTTACAAGTTATTTGCATTGAACGAAACAGTCAAGTCGTCATAGTTAAAGTCAAGTCGAGGGAATCATTGTAAAAAGAGGCCCATTTTTTACAATGTTTGTTCACGGAGCTTTGGAGACAACACTAAGCTAAAGTCTATGTTTTGCACCGATTTTCACTTTTATTTACACTTGTACACCTTCACGAAACAAAATTGATTATTATGCCCCCGAAATTAAACAATTTACACGCATTTGAACTAAGTTTCACAAAAATGAAAATTTAGCAACACATCTCCTAAACGCGTTCCCGCGCACAGACTCCCACCGCAGATCCCATCATGACCCAACCCGCTGTTTAATCTGTGGTATAAAAAAATAATAATAATGGCGTCATGTGGTGAAAATTTCGTTCATTTGGCAACACTATAATTCTTTAGCTAAATGGTTGAAATTCGGATTATTTTGTCTTGGATAAAAATAAAATAACAATGTTTCAGTGAGTATTAGTGGTGGACTATTCCAAACAATCGATCAAAAGCGGTGAAACCAATAAATAACATTACTTTGTAATGGGAGTGTCGCGCAGAGGCGCTGACCTTCGTTTTGATGCACAACGCACAACAAAGCATCAAATTGACGGCTGCCCCATTTACACAACACTGTATTCTACATTTTCAATAGAAATTATCGTATTTCCAACTTATTCTTTTCGGTTGTGAATGTGATCAATGTTAGTTCAAAGTGTTACGTGTAATAAAAGCAATGAAATTGAAGACATACGCCAACAGACTATGGTACATTTCATAGTACTAGAGCAAGCAGGAAAATACTTTCTTTTTTCTTGTAGGAAAGTAGAACTGTTCACGAAGAAATAAATAAATTTGATCAAAATGAATGAAAGGGACATTCCAAGTGTCCCAATTACAACATTAGCAGGAGTAGCCAGCCTCACAGATCGTAAGTACCAATAATATATAATTTGGATATCATTTACTTCAACAGCATATTTTAGGATCTTATAAGCTTTGACTGTTTTATATTGACTTTGGTACTCTATCCACTAAAAAAATTCATAAAACTGAGAAAGGAAAGTAGGTTTTTTATCTGCATTTCCTCACATAACCAAGTCTAGTTTTTAAAATGAAGTAATGAATTAGTTACCACATATCTTGATTGAAGAAATAGTCAAGACCATGGCTGATCTACCTACACAGAATAGAGATTCGAAATCAAATGTCTGAAATGGTTTGATACCTACTGTGTTCTCTATTTTTTGAACCGTCTGGTTTTTTTTCTCTTCTAAATCTGAACATCTATAAATACCTTATATTAACAGCCTACTGTGTACAAATGTAATCATGTATATTTCCTGTTTTGAACTTTTTTTTCTAGTTTACTGTAAGTTTTATTACATAAAGTAATCTGGTTTTCTATGTGCAATCTTAATTATGACTGATTGAACAGATCACTGTTTTCAAACCTACTTTCTTCTCTCATCTGAGCAATATTACCACTTGCATCCCTCTTAGGAGGCCGGGGTCTGCCTTCCTACTTCTCCACATTTTGTGATCTTCTGCATTTTGTGTTATGAGGCCATTTTAATGAGTATCAGCCCTTACGACACCAAACCAGCAGTGATGGAAATTTTGTTACCTACTTAAGTACCATAACATAAGTAGTATCTGTAAGATGTGACCTTACCATCATAAGCAGCAATATCTGCTACATGAAGGCTGCCACCTGATACAGGATTCCTCTTTTTCTTGTCACATTACACATCAATTACAGCATCTTCATATCTGTGACATGCTGCTTCTGCTTATGTCGCGCAAGCACTGGCTACGCAACATAAGCACACCACTATTTTTGACCCAATTTGTTCCTTATGTCAAAGAAATAAATTCAAAAAACATTGTTACATTTTAAACTATGATGTACGTAGTAAGATGTCAAATTGGTTCCTACATCCAATTCCAATTAGTATTAGCATAACAGCACATATGAAACATCTTGATGGTCAAAAATGACCATTCTCTTATTCTAGTTTTTAAGAAGATGAGACAAAATCTTGTAAATAAGTGTTTGGTTTCCTTTTAGTGTTACCAGTGTTACCTCTTCCAACTCCTTTACCATCAACATTGAACAATAAATCACAACTGTTTCACCCTCGGGTGGCTGAAGAAGCTGCAATACTTCTTGCTACTCGAGATGAGAACCTAGTGACTCTTTTGCTCCAGTCTCTAATGCAAACATCTGTGCAGCACATGTGAGTCTAATATTACATTATTCACAGCATGTTTTATATGAATCAGATCTGTTACTTTATACAGTAGAGCCTTGATAATCCAAAATCAAATGGTACTTGTTAAGTTATCATACTTAAGTTTATGGTTTAATCTAGGAATGACTAATAGACTATAATTAAACAATTCTTGAAATGTTCAATTCCTAACCATCATCTACCGGTAAATAACTGCAAATTCAAGTGAAAAGATCACTCTGCAATTTAGATTATTGCGATGATTGAGTTAGCTGGGTATGGATTATTGATGCTATGCTGTATTGTGAAAAAGTGTTTTGTTTCTTAATAAATATTCTCATAATGCTCTTTTAATTATAAATTTACAGAGATTTAAAGGAAGAAACTATAACCAATGCTATAAGTCCGGCCCCACAGCAAGCTACACCTGAGCTGTTAAAAGCTATATTGAATGTTAATCCCAATGTATTTGACCAGCAGCAGAGAAATCACTGGGGCAACCATTTAAACACATCTAAGTTTAATGGAATGTCACCTTCGTCTTCTTATAGTTACACTCCACAGAGCACAGTCCCTTCGAGTCCCTCGCCCATCGGCACTGCAGTACATTCATCATCTATTCCAAATCAACAACTGTTGGCCCCACCATGTCAATCCTCACCTCACGTCAACATGGGCTCCCCACCTTCACAAGCCAGACCTGGCACCCAAATTAGCATAACTGCCCAAAATAACATTTCTCCAGTTTGGAACAGTGCAAACTCATCTAATGTATACACAAGCCCTCTTTCAAATACTTCAACAAACCCCCAGAATGGTGGCTTTTACAATAGTTTAGTTCAAGATAGTGGAAACTTTGGTACCAATCTAGAAGAAAAGGATCCATTGTCTATGTCGCCGAATAATCAACAGGAACCCCAAAGACTTATAATGCAGACACAGGAGAAATCTTTTGCACAAGGTATATTTATCTCTAAAAACTAGAACATTTATGTGTTAATATTGAATTTTAATAATGACTTTATTATATTATTGTGTAGATGGTAATGTAATGACGGGACAGTCGCCAGCCCAGGCCAGTGTAGCCCCGTCGCCGTTACGGCAAGAACCCCAAGTGCCTCAGCCTTCAATGGGGGCGCCTTACGCGCCCATACAGGATAAAGCAGATCCTAAATCCATTAATATGAATGTCAGATACCCTGTTGTCAAACTTGGAAGATTATCAGTAAGTGCACTGAGAGAATATTAACAAAAAATATTACACTTATATCCCCTTTTCTTGTCATAATTAATATATTTTTTTATATTTGTAACAGGAAGGGCTATTGAAAAAACACGAATTCTCTAATGATGATAGATCAAGAAAGAGCAGTGCATTAGAGTCAGATTCTGATGACAACATACCACTTAAAACAAAATCTAATGTTAGTACACCAGCAGCTGTAGATAAGGAAAAAGAAGCGATAGACATAGCTAGAGAGAAAAACTGGGAAGCCGTTAAACGCAAACATGAAGAAGCCAGTAAAAAAGAGGAAGCAGAACATGCTATAGGTAACACTTCATATATTTATAATTCTGTCTCATTCTTAATATTATTCTAACCATAATTTTTTACTATTTTTTCCTATAGTGCGACCAAAACTGCGGAAAGTGGAGAGGAGACTAGTACCTGTACTTGAAATGTTGTCAGTGGATGAGTTAATGGAAACAAATACTTATCAACGTTTCAATAAGTTGATTGAATCAGTATTTGAGACTATTGACGATGATGTGTTGATAACTGATGAAATGGGTAAGATATGAAATTGAGATCTTGACTGTCTCTTTTTAATGTGTAACATAATAAGCGTCTTTTTCTCTGTTGATTGATCAAGAGCTTCAATGCTACAGACGAATAAAACCAAAAAAACTTTTGTTATATTTTACATTAGCATATGAGCTATGTTGACTTCTACCAATATATTGTGATTATTTTGCAGAAGGAACAGACATTCCCGAAGAGCTGTTATTACCACGATATCAGCTACAAGAGTTATGTTCAGAGGCAGCTAAGCTAAAGAATCTTGGTGCTATGGAAGCTATACCTTCAGACAGATTAGTTCGATTGTTAAGTATATTGGAGAAAAATATTAGAGCTGCGGAAAAAATGTCTTTATTGGGAGATCCTGTAAGTAATGCCAAATACCAGAAGTAAAAATTTGGTTAATTTTTTCTACAATCGTCTTTTTTTTCGGTCGTCTATTGTTTCCACTTCGAAAGTCTTGACATTTTGCGTGTTTAACATAGTATAGGATAGTATACGTAGTTGACTTTTTGAGAAAACTTCCATCCTCTTAACATTTTGACTCTGTCCTCTTTACTGTATACTGTATCGTCCTAAAAATGATGGTTGCTGTGAGTCAATGATTATTTACTAATATTTATTTGCTTTTCACAGGAGGATAGCGAAGAAATGCGTCAAATATGGATAGAATCAGCCCTGGAGAGGGTGATGTGCGCGTCGGACGCCAGCCTCACGGCACTTTACGTGATGACCTCTCCCAGCATGCCGAAGCGCATATTTCTGGAGGACGTCATAGACAGAATTATTATGTTCATTAAATTTCAACTCAATAACACGATATATTGCGCCTATGACCCAGTTTACAGCATTCAAACTACTTCTAAGAAGAAAGGTAAGCAGTGTGATATCCTCATAATGGTATAAAACAAAGTCGCCGTTTTCATCTGTTTCTCTGCTAACTTCTTGAAACTATGAACTTTTACTTTAGCTGTGTCTAAGCCGCAGCTTTGTTTTGTATTGAGTGTTTTAAGATTTTATTACCAGTTGGTAATACAAAACGAGACCACAGTGTGGTATACTAACTATAAACGATAATCAATAGATGCATAAACTACACATGAACATTTTGACACAAATATTATATGATAGGGTAACAGTAAACTTTTTACAACTATACAAGATGTAACGGGTAAGCCGTTTTAAGCCGAAAGGGGGTTGTTTTGGACTTCTAGGCGAACAACTTTTGTTCTACGACTTTGAAAATTCGAAGTACTTTTCGAAAATTTAAAGTGTAAAGTTTACTTGAAAATCAGCTATTTCTCAGAGTTCGAGGTCATTGACCTTATTTTGTAATTTCATTTAGTTTGGTCTACTACAATCAAAACTTCAATTACCTTTATTTTCGAAAGCAACTGTTTTTTCAGTGAAACATAGCCTCAAAATTTTCAAAAAAATATTGATTTTTCAAAAGTCGTAGAACTAAAGTTGTTCCCCTAGATGTCTAGAACAACCCCCTTTCGGCTTAAAAGGGCATACCCGTTACACTTTGTATATGAATGACGAGTTACACCTCAGTCGACCTCAGTTTGAAAGTGGAATCTGGAAAGGCCACGAAACGGTATAGCAACAATACTGGTAATAAAAACAACGCGATTAAAACCGAAAAACGTTTTTTATTTGAACGGTATAAAAGTTCAGAAGATTTGATACGTAGTGTTCATATGTGCCAGTGGACGGGCGCAGAAGGCGGGGCGGCGCGGCGGGCGGCGGCGGCGGCGCGCGGCGCGGCGCGACGGGCGGGCGCGGCGTGCGCGAGCTGTACACAGCCGCGCACGAGTGCGTCACGCTGCTCGGCGAGCTGCTCGGCGCGCACCACCTCACCGACACGACCGTGCTGCACGCCTCCACTGTCGGCGTCTCTCCCTTCTTCGTCGAGAACGTCAGCGATCTGCAACTCGCCGCGCTCAAACTCGTCACTACGGTCAGTACCACGAGTGTACATAAAATTACAAAAATGCTATAGGAAACCCATGAGTTTCTAGTGTCTTCTTTTTATTGGGGGTCATGTTTCGAAGACGATAGTTTGCTGACGTTTAAAACGATACTGATACACGATTAGGTTTATCATCATACTGAGTTTGTGTCTACTTACTGCTCAGCGTGAACTTAGTTTGTGTTTCTTTTTATACAACCCTCTTCTAGGTCTTATTTTCAATTCTAACGTCATTCTCCACCACTTTGTGATCCTCCTGCACTCCACTTATCGTTACTACGTCTAGCTAAATTTTTTACCCAGTTTCAGTTAACGAGTACACAATTACATATTATGCCTAACTGGGCCATTTAAAGTGTCCTTTCACGTTTTTTGCGCAGGTATTTTGTTCATTTATCCAACGATATCAGAATAGATGACATCCATTTAAACCATTATAAACAAGATGATTGCTGAAATTCATTGATAAATTTAAATCTAATTTGACACTTATTTACTTATAAAGCTTCGGTCCCCGGGTTACCAAATCCAATGCAACCGAGAACATCGCTCAGATGATGAAATTGTTTACTAGCCGTAGGCAGTAAGAGTGAATGTATCTTGTTTGCACTATAGATATTCACGAAGTACGAACAACATCGGCGACTCTTGCTAGAAGACATCCTAGCGTCGATAGCGCGCATCCCAAGCTCCAAGCACAATCTGCGCTCGTACCAGCTGAGCTCGGACCAACACATACAGATGTTGACTGCCCTCGTCTTGCAGTTGGTGCAATGTGTTGTAACATTGCCCGAAACACTCTGCAAAACTCAGGATAAAGACAAGAAAGATCACGCTGAGACATCTGATAGTAAAAAAGTAAGTATTGTTTAATCAAATAAGTCTAAATATTTGTTTCTATTGCTTCTTATTGACAAAAATATCATTATGTTTCAACAGCCTGTAGATAAAGATCTTCTTATAATATCCAAGTACGAAGCGGCGATAAGCGTCGGCGGTACATTCCTGACGTCATTCTTGAACAAGTGCCGGAGTCGAAACGAGGACGTCGACTTTAGGCCCCTGTTCGAAAATTTCGTACACGATCTACTCACCACTGTAAATAAACCCGAGTGGCCTGCCACTGAGTTGCTGCTTAGTTTACTCGGTACTATGTTGGTAAGTAAATCTTTGGAAACTATTGTTTTATTTTTATTCTGTAAACAACACATCTAGGCCCATGGTAAGCTACTAAGCTTATGTTACGGTAACTAGACGACAGATATAATACTTATTTCATTTTCTTTTGTAAATACATACATATAATATAGAAAGACACCCTGGCCAGTTACAAATATTTAATTTTAAGCATGAATATTAGCACCCGGCGAGAATCGAACCCGTAACCTTCTGCATTGCAGGGCATTCGCACGACGCGCCACAGAGGGTTACTATTGTTAGCTTCTGAATAGTCTTAAAACTATATGAGGTTTCAGGTAAAATACATGTCAGATAAGTCAATGGAGATGTCGGTTCGCGTGGCGTCGCTGGAGTACCTAGGACTGGTCGCGGCGCGGCTACGGCGCGACACCGTGCAGTCGCGAGCCAAGCTCAGTACGATGGATGCTGTCGTAAGAGACATTCGCGCTGAAGAGGAAAAAGATGGCACCGGTGCCCAGGTAACGTTGATCCTCCCACTTCTGATCATCGTTTATTGTTAGAGTGCCAATTTCTAACCACTCCACTGTTACAGAATGCGACCTCAGGCCTCGACGAAGATGAGGAGCGAACAGAATTCCTTCAGCGAGTGCTACTCGATTATCTAGCTATTAACGGTCAGAAAGATCAAGCGTGGAACTGCGCTCGGCACTTCTACATAACCCAGTGGTACAGGGATATGGTAGTTCAGCCGAAAGCGACGTCTCCCACAAAACGACCGAAGAAATCTAAGAAGAGATACAAGGGCGAGTCGAGTGAGGAGGAAAGTGAGCCGGAAGATGACAGTGACACCGACCTCAAGGAAATGAAAGAGAAGAAACTCGCCGCAAGTACCGCGGTCATCTCGGCCGAGAGGTTCAAGACTATCGAGCGACGGAAGCACTTCTTCCTCGACCGGATCCGACCATTCCGATACCAGGGCGGGACGCAGGTGCAGGTCATGCAGTCGTACATAGACTACGGTGGCGCGGAGCTCATCTCACAGTACCTCGCCTCGAAGCGGTCCTTCTCGCAGAGCTTCGACAAATACTTGAGGAAAATATTGGTGATCCTGTGTGAGAACACGATCGCGATCAGGACGAAGGCGATGAAGTGTCTCGCGATGATCGTGGAGGCGGACCCGGCGGTGCTCGCACGCCCCGACATGCAGATCGGCGTCAACCGCTCCTTCCTCGACCAGTCCACCGCCGTCCGCGAGGCCGCCGTCGACCTCGTCGGGAAGTTCGTGCTCAGCCGGCCCGACCTTATAGACAAGTATTATGGAATGCTCTCCAACAGAATATTGGTACGAACGATAACCTCATTTTTCGTAACTTACTTTTGCATCACTTCTTTGTTATACTATACTGATTATTGTTGTTTTATCTCATTGTGATCGATCGGTTTCGGTTTTGCAAGCAAATTCTCGCATTTCACGAGTGAATTTTTCCTACAGAATATTTCTAGTAAATTCACGCATGTAACGTGCACGTCGTTTCTATGTTCGTGAGATTGCATTGTTATTTCACGTGTTCACGCTTACAGAAATATGGACGTCGGTTTACTTGCACGACCAGGCCTAAGCAATCGTCGTGAGATAAAATATCTATTCAATTTGTAACTACTTATTTTTCAGGATACGGGTGTATCGGTCCGAAAACGTGTGATAAAAATATTGAAAGATATCTGCATAGAGTGTCCTGAGTTCCCTAAAATTCCGGAGATTTGCGTGAAGATGATCCGGCGAGTGAACGACGAGGAAGGCATACGGAAGCTGGTTATGGAAGTGTTTCAAAACATGTGGTTTAGTCCGTGCGCGGCGGCGCCGCGGCCGCGTGCGCTCGACGTCACCGCCGCCGCGGCGGACCCGCTCGCCAGGAAGGTGCTCAACATCACCGACGTCGTCATATCCTCCAGGGACATGGGCCTCGAGTGGTTCCAGCAACTGCTCATGAGTGTAAGTTTAGTGCCACTTGGCCGAGTTCACGTTCCGTGGGATTCACATCACTTGATGACATGAGCAGGTCACAGGTCTACCCTCTAGTGGCTCTAGTCTAAATCATATAACCAAACAGATCCAATATAGTCTTTCGATATGCATGTCGGCCGTAGTAGCTACTAGGTATTAGATTCCTAATAGTAACACCCTCCCCCCTCTAATTTAGGTATTTTAAATAATCCTTTAAGTTTAATATTTATTTTTATTTTTTATGTAATGTACTAATATGTGTAATTTAATGTTGATCAAGTAAAGTGTATATCTATCTATTTTATGAATCTGTTTGTAGTTATTCAAACCGAAAGAAGACAAGGACGATTCTACAAAAATAATATATCAGCCTCCTAAATCGCTCCTAGTTGCTTGTCAACAAATCGTCGATTGCCTTATTGAAAATTTGCTTCAACTAGAAGAGAACAGTACGGAAGGTATATTTACGTCATGTATTTTGCACTTTTATGGTAAGACTTTAAAGCTATAGTGTATTTAATAAATGAAATATTTACAGGGACTGTCTCATCTCAGCGCATTTTGGCATGTCTTTCGACGCTGCATTTGTTTGCAAAAATTAGACCCCAATTGCTAGTGAATCATGCGCTAACGCTGCAACCGTACCTGAGTTTAAAGTGTCAGGTAAGTTGTTACTTAAGACTACATTAAATCCATGTCATATAAAATTTCACCAAACCAGTCCAGCAGTTTCAGAGATTACCCCAAACTTTTGTATGTTTAGGGACATCTCTGAAATCACTAAACACCACATACATTTGCGCTCATGTAATCCTAACTATTCATTACCCTAGCTCTTTTCCCCTTACTTATAAACGATGATTAACACATGACCAAGTTATGTGACGTTTGTCTCTGTCTGTCAAGTTTGAAAGGTCATATCACAGTAAAAGACAAACGATACATAGTTATGCAGCTGTTGACCATCGTTAATAAGTAAGGGCGTTTATTGTTATTCTCTCGTAAAACTTAAGTTGTGTAATATTCCAGAACCAATACGAGCAACAGATAATGTCAACAGTCGCGTCCACCCTAGAGCTGGTGGTGCCTCTGATGGAGCACCCGAGCGAAGTGTTCCTCGCGCAGCTGGAGGAGGACGCCGTCAAGCTGATCCTGCAGCGCGGGCAGCTCGTCATAGCCTCCTGCATCGCTTGTCTCGCGGCCATCGTCAATACTCTCACGCACAACTATAAGCTAATTAGGGATGTCTTCCAAAAGTATCACAGTGAGTATAACATACTACAATTGTGTTTTTTGGTTTCATTCGTTAAGTATGCTTATTTCAATGAACTTGGCGACTGCGTGGCATCTTGATTTGGTTGCTTGGACGCTAAAATTTACTATATTCCTTTCCTCCACAAAACCTTATATTACGGAATCGAGTTCTATGAATTGGAGCTATTTTAATCTCAACTCCCCAGTAGATAGTATTCAACGGATTTTATATCCTATCTCGATCACTACCGTCTAGTGTTTGTTTTCCTATTAACTAGATTAGACTAAGTTTTGATTTGCGCATAATTTTCAGATGTGCTTCTGTACTGGAAAAGTAGTTGGCAACGGAACCCGGAAGTGACGCGATCGTCACATTCGCGGCCGCATTTCCGTAGGGCTCTTTTCATCGTGGGACTTTTGTTGCGCCACTTTGATTTTACCGACGCTAAAGTAATCGAAGGGCTTCCGGTAAGTGAACAAAACCCATTGCCCATTTTACAACTACCAAATATGGATGAATAACTATTTTGATATATTGTTTTGTAGACTGATATAAAAGAACAAGTGTACACTACGCTGATGTTCTTTGTTGGCCTCGATGATGAGGACTTCGTATCTCACACGCTGAAAGCCCTTGGCTCCGTGTGCGTGAGGCACTACGAGTTCATGTTGCGGCCGGAGCTCAAGGAGTTCTATCACCAGCTGCTGACGTCAGACCTCGCGCCTGTCGACATGAAGGCTGACGTCCTTAGGAATATTGAGATGTACTTACAAGAGGAAGAGCAAAGAATGATTAGACAGGACAAGGAGTGTAAGCAATTAAATTTTATTCTTTCGTTGATACTGAAAAATTCAAATTGTTTAAATGAACACGCGGGCGCGATTGTATGCAACCTAATTTCAAATCACGCGGCCCTCCGCTAGTTCACTTTTCAACTTCATACGTTCATCATAGCGCCGTGTATTCAGTCTAAACAAAGACTTGGATACCAACATCCAACAAAATGCCCAATATTTGTTATAAGTAAACCTAACAACAGTTTGAGATCACCAGTTGACACGTAAACCGTTTTGCACATATTCATATTGCATTTCCAGGGGATAAAAATTCAAAACTCGAGAATCTCAAAGAAATGGGTGACGTTTCCTCCGGTATGGCTTCAACGGTTATTCAGTTGTACCTAAAGGAAATCCTCGATGCGTTTCTTCATACAAGTATGGTTGTCAGGTCAAGCGCTATGAAAGTGGTGCAACTTGTCTTGGCGCAGGGTTTGGTGCATCCAGTACAGGTAAATATAGTCTAGTATGTATTTAAATACCTCATTGTTTAATCTAACATTTCTGAACTTCATGCTATAATCTATTTTTATAATAAGATAATATTTAATCAACAAGGTTTAATATTATTATTATTTATCCTCATAATTACAGGAAATTGGAACTTCAGCATTTTGAATTAGTTTTTCAAATAAATGATTTCATAAGGATCTAAGTTAAACTAAGGAGCTGTCGAAATGGGTTGTTAATTCTATCCATTTGTTGGGAAAGCCTAGGAATTTGGTACCCTTTGTGGTTCTCACATTATATAGCTCAGGAATACCTTTCATAAATGCCTTTCCAAGGGGTATAAAAAATATAAATATTGCATGACACAGCGCTATCTATCCCCAAACTAAGCACTAGGCTTGTACATACTATGGGTACTAGACAATGGATATACTAAATATTATACTTTTTTTGTTGTAAATACATACATATGATACATAGAACTCACCCAGATCCAGAAACAAACATTTATGGTCAGCAGAAAAATTTAGGGTATTATTGGGGTACAATAGGCAGTAGTATTTTACTATTTTCTGCACATGCAATTTAATGTTTGTTTGTTTTATTCCAGATTGTTCCTTATTTAATATGTATGAGTACAGACACAGAAGTGACAGTCTCTCACACAGCAGATAAACACTTACAAGATATTGATAAAAAGTATCCTGGTTTTATCCATATGAAAGCGCAGTTAGGGATCAAACTTTCGTACCAGTTACAGAAAATACTACAGTGCAATGCGAAGAAGGGTGTTATTCGAGGATTTAGGTATGTGGTCGTAATTCTTCTACCTAAGATTACCAAAGTTGTGAATAAATTTAATACATCTGCTGAATAATGTGATTTCTTTCTTCAGGAAAAAGGACCAAGACGACTTACCGTCAGCCCTTAACGGTTTCTTGTACTCGTTACTACGGAATACGAGGCCACAAAGGCGAGCCCTAGTTCTATCCTTACTCAAGCAGTTTGACGATGTCTCTGTAAGTATTGAATGTTTAAATATGAAGTTTTGTAATGTAATTTATTAATAGATATTGTTACAAAATATCAATGTCTTTTGTCGGATCTTCAAATCCTAAACAAAGAATACTTCTATTAGGTTTCTGTACATCAAAATTTAAGGCATATAAACCCTTATACGATCACTTGCTTGTCCGCCTGTCTGTTGGTCACTACTGATATTCTCAGGAACGGAGTTTTTTTTAAATTAACTCACTTATTTACTATTTCAGACGGCGCCTTTAGATCAAATGTTGTACCTAGCAGATAATTTAGGATATTTTCCATTTCAAGTTCAAGATGAACCATTGTTTATAATTCATCACATTGACATCATCATTTCGACGTCAGGATCGAATTTGTTGCAGCTTTTTCGAGAGGTGAGTGTTCTTGTTTACTATACAGTTTGTTCAGTTTGTTGTTCTTTAACGTAATCTCACGCTTTCATTATAAGAAAACTTTGTACTTGTAACAGAAATCAAAGCCATAAATAGCAAAGTTTTAGTTCGTTACTGCTTGACGCAAAAATAACCTAAAATAAACTTTTTGTAACTTTTATCTCGATATTCCCACACAACCGGGATAAGCCTGGCTTAGCTAGCTAGTTGTGTTTCTACAGTATGTTTGAAATAAAACTCATTTCGCGGTTGTAATCGCGTAGTTTTTATTATTAGTAGTAATTTTTGCTATTTGAGACTGATAAAGGTGTCCGAAATGAGCTCCGAAACAACGGATGGGCATTGCAACAATGCTGATTATAAAAAAAACAACGAGATATAAACTGTAAAATGAGTTTTATTGAAATACAAAGTCGTGAAAAGAGAAGAAAAATCTACAGATATATATATAGATATTCGTTCGTTTATCTCTCAGGGCTTGATTCAAATCCCGAGCGAGACGGAGAAAGGTCCGCTGGACGAGGAGGAGGACGACGAGGAGGCGGAGGCGCTGGTGGCGCGGCTGCCGGGCGACACGCGCGCGCTGCGCGACGCCATGCGGCAGGCGCGCGGCTGTCTGCTGCTGCTGGTGCTCAAGCAGCACCTCAAGCAGCTCTACGGGTTTACTGACGCGTGAGTACCGCCATCTGCACCCAGCACCCAGCACCCTGCACTACACGAGGAGGCGGAGGCGAGCAAAATAATAATGCTCAGACCGACACCAAACCGATATCAATCGATGCAGCATCCAAAATCCCAATCCAATGATAAAAAAACTCATTTTGGTCAATGTGCTTTAACGATTGTAGGCTTTTCACTAACGACATTTTTGTATGAATTGACAAAACCCAACGAAAAGTATAAAAGCGTGTTCAATGTAAACACGCGCATGCTGTCGTGGGAGCGAGCGCGGTTGTATTTATAAAACCGAGTGTCAAATCGCGCTCTGTGTCGCTAGTTCAATGGACGAACATTAACCCAAGATCATATGACCTGTTAAAAGCGATAAGTTTAAAAAAAAAAAGACCCTAGCTGATTGATTACACAACGTTATTGCAAACAAATTTCGACGAAAACAATTGAAATTGTTGTATTCACGTCATTCAGTAGCGATCAAATTGCCATTATGTTACAATTTAAATTTGCGATGTAATTGATAAATTATACAAGGTGTAACGGGTAAGCCCTTTTAATTCGAAAGGGGGTTGTTCTAGGCGAACAACTTTTGTTCTACAACTTTTGGAAATTCGAAGTACTTTTCGAAAAATTTAGGTGTAAAGTTTACTTGAAAATCAGCTGTTTCTGAGAGTTCGAGGTCATTGACCTTATGTTGTCCTTTTATTTAGTTTGATGGTTTACAATCAAAACTTCAATTACCTTTATTTTCAAAAGCAGCTGTTTTTTCAGTGAAACATAATCTCTAAATTTTCAAAAAAAAACAGTTTGAATTTTCCAGTCGTAGAACAAAAGTTTTTCGCCTAGACGTCTAGAACAACCCCCTTTCGGATTAAAAGGGCTTACCCGTTACAAATTGTGTAATCGCAAAAAAAAAATTTAAATTGTTTGAGATTTGATAGCAACAGAGTTACATAATCAGGCCGCAGTGCACGTTCACTTCGATGGCAATGAAAGTATTAAACTTGTCATTCGTTTTACAGTAAAATAAACCAGTATTCTCCGTCGGAAAACGTGAAAGTGTACGAGAAGGCGGTGTCGCGGCGACACGCGCCGGTCTTCGAGCCGAAGGCGACGGTCGCGCAGCTGCAGGAGCGGGAAGAGCGAGACGAGCTCGACGACGACGGCCGGCGCCGGCTCGTCGACACCTATCTGGAGGTCAGACTACACCGCTACCTATACGTATATCTGTAGCTGTGGCACTGGCCCGGCAGGAAGTGCCTCCCGACGAGACGCGATCCATTGCGCGTCCTACTAAATCATTCCTACTATTCATTGCACGCACAGACATAATGTTAGAGTAAATACCGCAAGTGTGCCTCTACTTTGCCTACTCAATCTTCTTGACAAAATGACAGTTTTTGTGTTCGACAACATCAGGGTTCTGCTTCTTATTCTAACGATTCAATAATGTGTTGATTGAATCATATCATTCAAATGTAGAGCGCAATAGAAATGTGTAATTAAATACTAAAAATAACCCATTGTAATGTCACAACAGTGAGCAGTAAAAAATGGCATGCTATGGTTTTGAGATATTTTGAGATAGAAATACTGCCTATCTACCAATCTTGGTTTGTAACTGTACTCCTTGTACATGCTGAGAGTGCTGATGTTGCGTAGTACGCCGTTTCTATGGAGGCAAGTCGGTGTTTTTGCTTTAGGGGTACATGTCGTCTGATGATGTCATCTATTGTTACAGTTCAAGCAGCTGATGCTGAAATTCGACCCTGAAGAGGAAGAAGAGGAGGAGGGAGGCGCGGGAGCGGGTGGGGGTGCGGGCGGTGCGGGTGCGGGCGCGGCGGCGGGCGGCGTCAGCGCGGTGCCGGCCGCGCCGCCGCCCGCCACCTAGCGCACCCTGAACTCTTAGTGTACGCAGTGAACTGAGTGTGTGTGTCAACTGTGGACTGTGGCCTGACAGACCGTGACTCGACTATTACCTCCGTTCTGTTGATTTATTTATTAAACGGGAAGGTATCGGCCGGCGCGGGCGGCGCTCGCTGGACTCGGTGCGCGTGTGAAGCGAGTGAACCTCCCGGCCCGCTAGGCGCCCCCACGCGACCACCGACTTTTTGGAAAGTTCTGTATGTAAGTTATAACTTGAGAAACTCGATTTGTTTTATATTAAAAAGTCTTGTGTGTAGATAATTTTTATGAAGAATATAAAAGTATATGTACCTAATATGAGTTCCGTTTGTTCGAAAAGTCGTTCCACCGAGTCGCGTAACATGTGTACTGTTTAGTCGGCCGATGGGAATGTCGACGGGATGCGGAGACCGTCGCCATCGAGTTATATATAAATATATATCCTTCTGCATAATTTTTATACATAATAGATTCTATGTAAATTAGAGATTTATGTTCATATGAAAAGTACTGCAATTTCTAAATTAATTAAAGTTACAAGGCTAGATTTTTAATAGAAAGATTGTTTTGTATATTTACAAACCCATATGAAATGCCAATTATAAAAATACATTATTTATTATTAGTATAGAAATAAGAATACTGGATACATGGGAATTTTAAGTAAGTATGAAAGAGTAAACAATAACATAGCGACAAAAGTGTTGGTTATTGCTTAGGCGCTAATTTGGCCTGCCTTTCGTCGGAGACAGCAAACTTATTGCACAGGAAGAATATGAGGGTCTCTGACGTGGGCTTTACTTTCCCGTCTGCAATCAGCCGTTTCAGATTCCGGATGCGTTGTTTGTGTGGATACTCCTTTGACACCTCTGTCGACTGTAACAAACAATCGCCTAGTTTGGTTATCATATCACGTCATAACGTATGGTTCCCAGCGTAAGCTGGAGCTTAATATTTTGGTTTTAACCGCCTGCAAAGAAAGGGTTATGTTTTTCGCGCTTATCTTGCATATTTGTAATATTCTTACTCAGCTCTTATCTTCCAAACCAGTCGATGGATTTCTATTGTAACGTTAGATTCGTCTCATTTCTCCAATGCTTTTAAATAGGTGACATAAATATAAAACAAAATGGCGACCACTAGGCGCCATATTGTTTAAAAGAAAAAAAATAAAGTGGACTGACTATCTATGTCAAGTGGAGTATAGTTGAATAGGTATTATTTAATAGTATCATTGGTTCACTTATATGATTTTCCCTTAGGCAAACAAAGTGTACTATTGAAATTAATAGGTTAAGTGCTAAAAATATCTGTTTTTTGTAACTATTCTATAAGTACGACACTCAATTTTTGTATTTTCATCTCTTGCAAACAGTTGGTTAAAAATACTATTTTAATTGGGAGCGTACTATATTTTTAGCACCAAATACTATATTTTAGGGAAAAAGTGTTGGCAACCCTAGGACAAGTTGCTGATCAAACTTCTGCATCACAGCCGGGTGTTCGCCCGACGACGCGCCGCAGATATTTATGATCGTATGAAACTGAAAAAAAAACTTACACTAGGCGCATGACGAATGTACGCGTGTGCTCCGCACGTTGGGCGACAGGCAGGACACCACGGGACAGGGTTTACGCCACGCGAATAAGTTCGCCATTCTTCCAAGGATGCGAAGAATAAGTTTGTTAAAACTATTATGATCTCTTGATTAAAGATTTGATTTTAAAATCAAATGATGGTATTAGTTCTAACAAACCTATACCTCACTATACCCGACCCGGCATTCATACCTATACAAAACTTTGTAGGTACTTATTAATAAGATGAGTCTGTGAGTCTAATGGCGAAAGGAAAGCTGCGGCTTCGATTCGCCATTGTTTATAAATACTAGCAGTTCGCCCCGAACTGAGACCTCACGATCCGGCTCATTTTCGAACTCATAAATACTATTGACCTAAACTATGCGCATACCAAAATTCATGAAGATCGGAGCTACGATTCTAAAGTTATCGTCGAACAAAGATACAAGCGCCAGGCCTGTCTACACTGAGCCACAATGAGTTTTTCAAATATACAGATATTTATACTATTTGCAAATATATGCCGCAAAACTCTGTGGCTCATTGACTGAACGAGCGATGCGAGTGAGGTCCAGTGTAGATACGCCGCTAAACTTTTTAGTACTTCTCAAAACTCCTTAAAAAATATTTCAATATAATATTACCAAAATGGGTTACTCTCACTTTGGCACAAATATTGTTTTCATTCAAAGATAATAATAACCAATACGTTTCTTTTAAATCTTCAAGTGATATGTATGACGCAAGTTTATGTATTTCTCTATAGCTTTCATAAATTAGGTAATTGCATTGATGTAGCATGAATGACGTGCGTAAATAATATTCTTAAAAGAGAACAGCCTTCGTATGCGATTTGAAGATTTACGGCTTTGTTTTGCTAGTTGTTTAGGGAATTGGGGCCATGGACTAATAATAACATACGCATGCGCGCAGTTTTAATAAATAATTGTTAGCTACCTATATCACACTAGTAAAGCCTACAATAGTAGTTGATTGGTGAATGTGTTACCTCATCGTCGTCTTGCGTGTGTTCAACGGGCTGTGCCCCGGTGATGGAGTCGTCCCACATGACGGGGTGCCACGGGCGGCGCGCGGCTCGCTCCGGAGGGACCAGCTTCTGGGGCGGCTTCAGCGGGAGCGATCTCACGTCAACGTACTCCTCATCGTCGAACTCTGCTTCACGTGAACTCATTCTCTTACGAGTTTACTGTAAAATTCATACCTCTCGATTTATGTTTATATGTTTTCTTGTAGGATGCAGTGTTTCAGATCTAGTGAGAATATACGATTTTAAACTTACGTGGTTGTTTTCACTACGAAAATTATTAAATAACGTGCTAATATCGAGCTCCGTGTAAATACAAACTTAAACATGGTAAAAAAAACTGTCCAGCTGCGACGGAGGAAATACCCTGTTATTTAATTATTTTAGTGAGAATAATCTTACGAAAATAATGATATCGTTAAGAGTCAACTAACTCAGCAGATAGAGAAAACGGTTTGCAATGCATTTTACCTACCAATGATTTAAAAGTTGCTTTCGAAATTGACCAATTTAAAAAAAAACAACAACAAACAAGAATGCAACCGATCTAAATCTCTGCGCAATTGAATAACCTCGTTTTTTATTCAATCACTTGGCAGCGAGACAAGAAATCATGTTTTTTTGTTCAGTCTCATTGCTCACGAATTACTGCAGTAAACGAAGAGGCGCTTTATTTGCGAAGCTTTATGATTTAGCCATCAGAAATATTTTTTTTTAATCCCTCTAAGAATTTGTTTTAGTGGCCTGATTACACCGACTAATTTTTATAAACTAACCTTTATATAATATTATATAGTATTTATAAAAGCTAAGTCTGTCAATCTATTAGGTTCTAATTTTACTTACAGTTTCAACAACAAATCTGAAATTAGAGAAACAACCGCCTTCGTTGTTTCCTTGCTCACTTTCGACGTTCGCAATACAGATTGAAGCTAATACCGGCTTTATTATTGGCTCGTACTCTTTCAACTTTATTTATAAACGAACAACACCGGTCAGATGTATGTCTAGTATAAGACTGAATTTAATTACTTTCTTCCGAGATTGTTTGTAATTTGTGCGGGACCGGGCCATTCCCAGTGACGTCTTTCTTGGATGATTACCAATAAAAAGAGAAGCATTAAAACATTTATTGACAACTAGAACACTGACCGGATACCCATGCCAAGCTAACAATTTAAAATGATGAACTACGAGTATGATGCATTCAGCTAGGTGTACCGGTTCTAACAATAAGGCTGAAATCTATAGTGCGTACTTTGACTTTGCTGAGACTGAGCTTAGCAAAAACTTTGAATTGGAATTTATAGTCGAAATTCATTTTGTAATATACTTACTTTCGAATAAAATAAAAAGAACTTCATAGTCAGAGAAGCATAGTTTAGGTCACTATTTTTGATTGATTTACATTCTAAATATTGAAAGTCATTGAAACAATAATACAAGGCATTGTAAAAATATAAATTTTAATTTTATCGTAACATTTAAAACTAGTTAACAAATAGCGACAGTCAATATACAATTCCTCGATGTACATAATATTGCAAGTTATCTACTTTAACAATTCGTAAGAGGGCATGCTGAACGAATGGTTTCCATATCGTAAATAGGTTTGTGAAACTTATCAAATTACATAACAAATAGTTGTAGCAGCCCCCATTAGTTAAGCTTTATCTTTCTCGCTTGAACGGACACGCTCTACTAAAAATACTGATTGTATTGGCTAATGAACTTTATTATTACGCGCCCGCAACGGTTTCGTCAAAAGAGAGCTCATGTTCTGACCTTGAAAGCATGTATTCAGGCAACGTGACTCCCAACGCTGCACTGTAACGGGGCATAGTTTCAGCCCAAAATGCTCCCTTTGAACTATCACCGGCAAATTCCTCAGGTGCTGCTACGTTTGTTTCATCTTTAATTTCAGCATTCTTTTCTGCTTCGGATTCTACGCTCCTTTTCACTTTGCGTACATTTATAGGTTGCACCGATAGAGGTTTTATTGCAGGAACCACTGCTGCTACAGGTTTTGATGCTGCGGTTTGGACAGCTTTCTTTCGTTTTAATTTTTTACCATATGTGTTAGTATCAACAACGTAAGCTGCTGACTTTAGTAAAGGAGCGCTGGTGGTTACAGTTTGGCTCGCTGCACCGTCGTTTTCCTTCTCTAAAGTTGTGGGTTTTGAAGTGAACTCCTTTACTTCTTGATAAGCTAGATGACTGAGTTTAGGAGCGGATTCTGAAATATACATGCATTCCTCATTTTTCAGTCCTGATTTATCAATACATTGAAAACAGGTCATTCCGTTTTTCTGTACTCTTTTACAAGAAGATCGGTCTTTTTTCTTAAATTCGGCGAGTACATGTTCTACATCTTTTTTAGGTTCGTTGTCAGTGTAAAATCCTGGCAAAGCTTTTTTGTAATTATATGGTTGTACTACAGATTCAGTTTCATCGTCTGGATTTTTACTTTCGTCAGATGCTCGCAAAGCTTCGCTGGGGGTCGGTTTAGATGAGTGGGTGTAGTAAGCCTTGTACTTTTCCTTAGAATCGTCATCCTCTTTGCTTCCGTCTTTGTAACTATCGTATGGTTTTGTAGATTCCGCTGAACTTAATTTTGCGTATTTATCATTTTCTGTTTTGTCATCGCTTTGGTATTTAGCCGGCTTGTGAGATGACTTTTCGTCCTCGGATTCATTGGGTTGATCATTGCTATCGAATTTTCTTTCTTTTGAATAAGCGTATTTGTTATTTTTTGGTTCCGCTACGTATGAGCACGATTCATAATTGCCACCAGTTTTTGGATCCTTGCAGACATTGCACGACATGCCATCTCGTTTAACTTCTTTGCAATTTCCTGGATTCTGTTTAATTTCTGCAGCTTGTTTCTCTGATAATTCTTTTATCCTTTCGTAAGCCTTGTGGTCGTACCCGGAATCGTAGTCGCCATATGGGTATTCATAGTCCTTGTTGGGATCTTTTTCTTCCGTGTAAGCGCTATACAGCGGAGAGTTGAAAGCTTTAGGTTTGTAACTGTAGGGATCGTCTTCTTCCTCCTCTTCGCTGTGGCGTTTCTTTAAGTTTTGTCGTTGCCTTCCACTAGTGTATCTACGAACACGCGGTGCTCCTGAAAGGTAAGCATTGTTAGGCTTGTAGTTTTGTTGAACTTCAATGTTTTCGTCGCTATTTACATCTTCCGATCGATATTTGAGCGGATGTGCAACTTCGACATTTGTCTGTGCTGGCTTAAAGTATGAAGCGACAGTAGGGTTTTTTTTCAACGCGGCCAATATTTCTTCTCCCTGTTCGTTTTCTTCGGGCTTGTACACTTTGTAATCTGCGTCGTGTACTGTTCTGATATCATATCTCAAGGGAGCTAATTGTTGCCCTATGGGCACAAGAGGTTGGTATTGTAGTTGCTTTGGTTGTGCGACTAATCTTGCAGATTTCGCAGGCGCGGGTGCGTGAAAGCTCTGACTCGCTATAGGATTAAATCCAAAATGTTCTGCCGAAAATATATTTTCTCTCGGTGCAACACGAGTTTGTAAAGAATCGATAGAACTACTAACGATAGTATCGAATAATTGGGGATATTGGCTCTTATCTACTTTAAGGACTGCAGCGGCAATCGGATTTGAAGCCAGCGAGGCGATGCCTGAAAATATTAGAATAAGCAAATAAGCCTTAATTTTTGCTGGAATCCCAATTCAATTATATTTAAATGAAACTCACCAGAATCTCCGGAGTCAAAAATAGCTCCGAAATCCAACGGTTGCACAAATCCATTTTGTTCCTCTTTAGAAAACACTCCTTCACATATCGCCAAAACAAATAACTGCAACAGATTCAATAAGTTAGTAACTCTGTCTCGTCATGTAAATAAATCGTATTATGAGCAAATCTACTACCAGGCACCCTAATTTGGACATCCTCGGTATTGGGCATGAACCCAAGCACGTCAGTTTAACGAAAACGTTCCTTGTACAGTAGAGTCGTTTTCGTCGTTTGTGTTGAGATGAAAGTCCGTGTCATTAGTAGGTTGACAAGGTTTTATAGGCGTCAATATTGCGCAGGTGAAAGATCGGTGCAACCGAGCGCGCGCACCACTCAACCGTGTCTCGTCGGACAATGTCCGCTAGTTCGCGGTGTTGCTCCACCGACCACCGACCGCATGCACTGCACCCGCGCCCGTTCATCATCGCACATCCCACATATTATACGCCATTCTACACAGGGACGAAAGACGGTACGTGGAGTAACTTGAGGACGCATTGGAGCTCAGAGAAAAGAGAGCAGAGAACTCATTAATACAGATTCATTCTGTAAACTCCATACACTCGCATCGAGAGGGTGGACGAGTGCGCTCTTGCCCATACAAACGGTTGATAATCTGTTTTGCTGTAAGTACACAATATGACGAACTGACTGTGCTTTTTTACAAAGCAAAACGGTCCTTCGTGTGTACAGGAAAACTTAACACCTATTTACAAATAACATGTTCTGGAGTTAATATTCAGTAAGAAACATTGGAAAAGGTTGGTTGGGGGAAACGCGCGCACTAGTCGACTCTTAAGTTATACTTATTCAATAAACTTCCTTCGGCAGTCGGGTAAAAAGGACCCTGCCTGCGTGGGCTCAGATTTTATCACATTTTCGCTGACGTTGATTGTCACTCTCAAAAGCTATGAAGAGCAAATCATTACCTAAACTACATATATCGTATAGTGTTGTTTGTGAAAACGGCTGTTAAACCTTTCCCGTTTCTTGGCATATCATCCAGAATAACTTCTTCCTTTTCAAAAGTCAGTTAATAAAAATAAATGGAAAATATTTTGTATCATTCATTTATTTTAACGTCACATCATTATGCCAAACTAATGAAAATACAAATTAGGAATACATCACAAAATGACAATGTTTGTCAGTCTTTTGTATGTTGGAATCTTTGAGTATACATAAGCAAGCTATTGGAATGGATTAGTGAATAATTACAATAAACTAGCTGCCCGACACACCTCGCATCGCCATCGGTCATATCAAAGAAAAACAACACTTTCAGGTCTTACCATGAACGTTTCTCGTTATTTTATCGACCTTTTGACGCGCAAAAACATTAAATAAATTTTGAAACTAGCACGATTTGAAATTATAATTATTTTTCCCGTGTCTTTTTCGATTTTTTTTCAGTTCCCTCGCGACCTAGATCATTGTAACGTGATCGAAACGTTGAGGTAAGGGAATTTAAAAATAATAATACGCGAATAAGCCCCGGAAAAAATAATTATGAAATAAATTTAAAATTATAAAGTGTTTTTTTACTTGATTTTTTTTATTGTAATTTGTGGTGAACGATTTAGGTCCTGCAACGACTACGCACATTAAATAATTCTGTTTGTTTTTTTTTACATTTTCTTAGTGCCATGTAGTCGTTTAAAAGTTATGCGCGTAAGTACATACATTTTGGCGAAATTTCTTTATATTTGGATAGATTCAACACATTTTAGTAGATACAAATAAACATTTCGACAGTTACTACTTACTCTTCATAATGTACTGTACATAATCAAATACACAAAACAAACAATTTTATTCATGCTCTTAAAAAATATTTATACATTAAAAATACTTTAATTTTCATTATAATGATGATAGTATCAAGTAGGTACGAAGTCACTGGAAAAGGTGATTGCACAATTGATTACATAACTAATGGCAGTTTGACTCCATGGTTTAGTCTAACAACATTGAGTACCTACTGATAAATAATTACAGATTGTTCTCAATTTACAAACTTAGGCATAAATATTTAAAATTATTTTGTAACAAGTCAATTCGTAACGCTTTCCTGTAACTTTAGCAATAACTGTTGGCAGGCGGGATCGGGCGACGACTTTAACGATGACAATACAGCTTTCTGTAACAAATAATTCATTAATAGAGATACACTAGCTGCGTCCCGCTTTTGTTTCGCCTTCGCCTATCAGCAAGGCTACCGCGCATCTTCCGTCGTAATCGGCATCGAAATCTCACTGTGCAAAGGAATAACCTGCGCGGTTCAAACCATAGCGGTAATTTGCATGCTTTTGATTGAAGGCGACGCCGCGGCCGTCGAGTTTTTAACTGTCATTGAAACCGGCAGCTTAAGAGACCTCGCATTTAATGATAGTTAAAGTCGACGGTGCCGACTTTAAATGCATGCAAATCAACGATACGGTTTAAAATGCAGCACGCTTAACTACAAAATAAAAAGATGCTGTTTTCGACCCTCTATAGTGGCTGCGCCGGCTTACGTGCCGGTACATGGTCAAGTGGCGGTGCAACTTACTCCAAGTTTATTATTCGAATCCTGCAGTTTCTGAGACAATATCCAAAGGTTGGCAGCGAGACTGGTCATGGCTTTGCTGTTCAAATCCCCTTTCTTTATCACCCTCCAGAACATTTCAATAGCTAAATTGTACTGTTTCTTTGTCTCCTTGTTGTCACCCATCGCTTTCAGAACACCCAATAATTCTTGACAAATATTCGTTGCGTATTTTTCTATTATTTCTATAAATTCTTCTTCGCATCCGTACAGCTTGTCGTTAGAGAGAACTGAAAATTAATTTCATTATATTGCATGAAGAACATCCTGAAGTTTATAAAAAATTAAAGTGTTGAAAAGTTTTGTAAAGTAAAATACTTATAACTGTTTTTACAAGCTACCTAAGTTAATAGCTAGTTAGATATTTCATAATCTTTTTTTATCGCTCAAGGCATATCTACTAGAAATACAAAACGCAGAGACGCGAGTTCAAATCTCGTCGCGAGTGAATTATTGAAGATGAATTTTTCCTTCAAAATATTTCTAACTAGTAAGATGTCAGTACATGCCTCCTCTCAGGCTGAGAACGACAACTTTCTAAAACGACAACTTCCGAAAAGGACAACTAGGACTTAGAATTTTTTGGTAACCACTCTTGCGATTATAACGACGATCACCCATCAAAATCGGTTCAGCTATTTAGTCCTGGAAAGCCCTCTCCTCAGTGATATCAGCTAAACCTACCTCCATCAATATGATAAGCGTAGTCCTGCTGCGTCATCGCACACAGCAAGTCCAGTGTGCGGAGTAACGTATTGTAATATAACGGCTCGGTTTTCTTCCAGTGAATTCTTTCCATAGTCTTTATAAAACCACTTAGTACGTAGGCTTTACAGTTGCTGTCGACATTGTCCTAAAAAATGTAAAAATATGTATAGCTACATGTGTTAGACAAAGGAGGAGTCTGGAGAAGTTTTTTTTGTAATCTGAATTCCTGTTTATTCCTCGACCAGCAGTGCCCGCGTAAGTCCCAATCCCATAAGAATATTAACAATTAGGCTATGTGGTATTCCAGGTCTTCAAGTATCTTCGTGCCCGTTTCATTGCAAGCGGTCCAGCCGTTATTGTGTGAAGGAGCACACAATAACGCACTTTTTGTTTTAGTTTTATAAATAGTCTAGCAAGTTCAGATTCAATAATTAGCATTTTTCTCTCATAAGAGGCTTTGTGTTATTCCAGGTCTTCAACTATCTTCGTATCCAGTTTCATTGCAAGCGGTTGCAAGCACTTTTTGTTTTAGTTTTATAATAGTCTAGCTGCGCCCCGCGGTTTCACCCGCGTAAGTTCCGATATTCAATAATTAGCATTTTTCTTTCATAAGAACCTTCTCCTGATCACAACGAACACAACAAAAAAAAGAATTATCGAAATCGGTCTGGCCGTTCGGGCGTGATGCCATGACCACAGGAAAAAGGGATTCATTTTTATTTATAAACTTTTAGTTTTATATTAGTATAGGATACGATATTATAATAGGTTTTAAATTATAGTTCATCGAAGTCCATAAATTATTGTATCAAATTTGGTGTAAAAACAGTAAACTTTAAAAATATACTTACGGGTAAAACTAACAATGTAGATAGAAAGTCTTTCATAATTCCTTCCACTTTGACCGCGGTCGGTTTCCTCTGACCGTCTTCCATTATAAATTCCGGAATATCAGGAATTAAACCTATTAGAGCTTTGAAACAAGCTTCCGCTGCAAACAGACAAATTAAAAAAAATGGCATATCATGTATGTATGTGTAAAAAGCTTCATAGTGCGTTGCATCAAAGGAGTGTTGCACATTCTTTCGTTATGAAGATCGAGTATTCTGCGTAAGTAACCACACTATTGTGTGGTATTAACAAACCGCCTATTGGTTACTTATTGGTAATATGCGCGAGGCTGCGTCTCGTGACGTTTAGATTAATTAGCCGATTGAGTGACTAGAGCTTTGGTTCGCGTCGACACCCTAATCAGTTATTAATTAGAGTGTCAGTTAATTAAGTCCGCACGCGGCTGGTGGCGCTACAGGCTAAGATTACGTAACTAATTTTAGCGATAACAGTGGAGGACGATCAGTTCAGATTATAGGTGAGAATCAGCGGAACACAAACGCTACTTAACATTTCAGAACTACTTCAACAAAGAAGCAGCTCTCAAACTCCAAAGTTAACATACTCATTTTGAATTTAGAAGCTGCTCAATAATTTAAGTATCTCTCAAATTATAAATGACGTGTCTGTATTCGGCTGTATGGTACCTTATTTATTTCTTATCGGTTGTGAACCGATCATGGCCATTAGGAAATTACCCAGTGTCAAGTATTATTAATATTTTATGCAAGTTATTTGCATCGAAATAGTCAAGTCGTCATAGTTAAAGTCAAGTCTAGGGAATCATTTGTAAATACGGCGGCAATTTACAAAGATTGTTCACGGAGCTTCGGAGACAACACTAAGTCCATGTTTTGCGCAGATTTCACTTTCATTCCACTTGTTCACCTTCAGGAAACTAAATCGATTAATATGCCCCCGAAATTAAACAATTTGCACGCATTTGAACTAGGTTTCACAAAAATGAAAATTGAGCACAACATCTCAACGCGTTCCCGGCAAAACTAGTATGGTACCTTGTCCTATGCAGTGGTTGAGCAGCGCGGCCTGTCCGGTGCGCAGGTAGAGGTCGGCGCGGAGCAGCGCGCACGGCAGCGACGGTACCGTCACGTAGCAGTAGGCGGCGCCGGCGCGCCCCGCCCCGCCCCCACACCCCACCACGCACAGCGTGTTCACAGCCTAACGACATTATTTACATGTATAGGGCTAAGATCGTCACGCAATGAGGCTGACCCCAGTAAAGCTGTGACGATTTTGATGCATTTGACATAGACTAGCCTAAGGAAGGATGTTAGAGAGACTTTTGCCCAGCAGTGGAACAGTATTTATAGGTTATTAAAAAGATTTTATTGAACGATTACTGGACCGTTTTGCTGTGGTTTTCCTCAGCGTTTTTGTCACCGTAAGAGCGATGATAGCGCATATAAATATTATTCAGAGAAGACTACAAGCAATTGACCATTTAAACGCATGAAATTTAGAATAATAGTTAGGGCTACCACTAGACAACATCGGGTCTCTATTTTTGAATCGCTCGCGCCACTTTGAGTGATTTTAAAACCTGTATTTCTGCTAATTTTCGTTAGCTTTCCGTAATTTTTCTATGTGAATCGCACGACCGCAACAAGTGGTATCAACTACTCGCCGCAGGAGTTAGAGATCGATCGATAAGCAGTAGATATCGAATTGTTTAAATCGCCGACGAGCAACGAGCGATTCAAAAATAAGGCTCCTGATCGTCAAATCCAAAACAAGCTTTGATTAAACACGATAGATGTTACTATCTCACCCGATGTTATTTATAACTTACCATCAGGTATAGTAAATAATATAGTATTTCTCAATGACTCACATGAACCAAGGCCACGAGAACAGCATCTAACTTAATGAAGGAAGATCTACATTCGACGTAGAAGTTGAGCTGTTGTTCTAAGTCTTCTCCGTATGTGACTGCTTGAACAAACTTTATGATCAATTCACTGCACATTTTCACTTCGTCATCTACCGTCACAGCACTGAAACATACCATTTTCCAAATTTTTTAATAGAAATGTTAAGCAAAAATTTTGGCTGGGAATTTGTGCCTTTCGTTTGATTGGCCGCACGTCATCACATCACGTCGAAATTCTGTGAAAGTATACATTCCACCTCGTCGAATCTTTTTGAGGATACATTTTCCTATAAAATATACCAATGAAACATGACTTTGTTTTTTTTCAGACTTCACCTTTCCATACAAAAATATTTAAACAAAAATGTATACAATCATATATACCTTTTGATCTCGTGTATAGAGTTGTATTATGCTATTCACAACGAACACTTATCAACTTACTTGATAGAGTCATGAAGAATACAGCACAATCGCATGAGACTAGATATCACGATGTGGTCTTCAATGTAGACGGAGTTGTATCGAGTGAAGAATATAGACAGGATGCTCTTGGCCAATAGTGTTCTAGCGTTACTTGTTTGTACCAGCTCTACAAGTGGCATAAATGCATCCTGGGAAATAGTTAGGTTTATAATAAACGAAAAGATATACGTATAGTGTTAGTTACTGCCGTGTTACACTAGCGAATTTTGACAGAATTCGAAGTGAAGCGATCACGCAATGTACGATCGTGTTCTGTACACTCAGTAACAGAATGCATTCAGACGAGGACGTCCGCTTACACTCCTGTGTGTGTCCTAAGTGGAAGTGAGACAGGTAACGAACGCAAAGGTACAAAAATAAAATGTTGACGCGGCGAATTCACCGCGCGCCCGTGGCGAAATCGCTATGTGATCGCTTTACTTTAAATTCGCTTACATTTCGCCAACGTGCACTTAGAGTTTGACGGCATTGGACAAATTTCAGTGAATCAAATTACTAAGTTAATTTTCGTCTGAATATTACCACAAGTCCCAGTTCATGAGACAATGTTCATATGCCGCCAGTATTTGAACACCATCTTACTGAATGGTTAAATGAATACAAACAGAGTGAGTCATTTATACCGGCCTTCAGGGGGAGTAGGTACCTAAACTTGTTTAAAATTCTAATAATTTTAGTTTTTGTTTAAATCGGAGACGCTACTATTCAGCATTTACCGCTATATCATAGTCGCCTAGATGATATCTGTTCACTCATTGTCATTATTGATGAGTAGATTGCAAAAAATACGACCAGTTCCAAACGGTTCTCCTTAGTGGCTTCAACGACTTGCATATCGGACATCCAATGTCCGATATGCAAGCCGATGGATGATGGATGACACTGGGCAAGCCGCAAGTGTTTGCTCCTTCAGCCATCTGTACGAGACATCTAAACTATACGAACTCTCCCTCAGCTCTGTGTAATCGGGCGTTGCTATAATAAAACATTCATTTACCATCATAAATATCTCCTCGACGTCAGGAATAAATCTCAGCATTCTCTTGATGACGAACAGAAAATTTCCCGAAAATTCATCAGCTGATCTCCCACACTTGACCATGTAACGTATTGTACCTCGCAGGAGCACGTTTACGTGTTGTGTCTGAAATGAATGTGAGAATAGATCTCATTTAAAAACTGGTAAGCATATTGATTGGTCTTTATTCTTATAGTTCATTTAATTTTGATATAGAGAGAATGACACCTTTAAATTTTTAATTTGTTATTTAACAGTACCTTACCTACCTAGGTAAGTATCGATTAATATACCTTGTATAGTAATGTAGGTGAGGCTATGTAGGTACTGAACCAAATAAAAAGCCCTAATAATTAGTTACTTACAGCTAAACTTATTGCATAAAAATGCAACAAGTTATCATTATTATCATATCATTATATAAAAAGTATCATTATCATATTAAAGTACTAATATTAAAGTACTAATCCTAATAATATTAGGGGTTAAAGTATGAAATTGCCGTTTTGTACTGAAAATCTTAATTGTTTATTTTTTAAATTTTTAACAAATTTATTTAATCAAAATAGTTGCCATTATTATCTATACATTGCTGCCATCTAATGGGAAGGTTATTAATGCCTTTGCGATAGAACTCCGACGATCTAGACTGCACAAACTGTGTGAAAACATTTTGTACTGCCTCCTGGGAAGAAAACTTCTTGTCACGTAGATAATTGTCCAAATCACGAAAAAAATGGTAGTCCGTTGGAGCAAGGTCTGGTGAATACGGAGGATGACAAATGGTTTCTAAGTGCAGTTCCTGAAGGGTCAAAATGGTTTCTCGAGCTGTGTGAGGTCTCGCGTTGTCGTGGAGCAATAATGGTGAAGATCGATTCATGAGTCGGGGCTGTTTTACTGCTAGTTTTGTCAACATGGTTCGGAGTTCGGCACAATATACATCTGCCGTAATTGCTTGACCAGATCGAAGAAAACTATAGTGAATAACACCATGCTGAGACCACCAAACAGTTACCATTACCTGTTTATTGGTAAGTTTTGCTTTAGGACACTGTTGTGGCATTTGACCTGGGGTCAGCCATTGCATTTTTCTTTTCCGGTTATCATAAAGAATCCACTTTTCATCACATGTTACTATTCGATCCAATATTCCTTCATTTCTGTACCGGTTCAACAAGGCAACACAAGTTTCAACACGCGTTTCTTTCTGCAGATCAGTCAAATCATAAGGCACCCATTTTTCGTATTTTTTTATTTTATTGATTTGACGCAAGTGAGTCAATAAAGTGGGTAAGGTAACGTTAAACCATGCCGCTAATTCCTGGGTAGTTTGACTAGGATCGGCTTCCACTATCTCTCTTAATTCATCGTTATTCACCTGTGTGGGCGGTCTTCCTCGTGGCTCGTTCTTTAAGTCGAAATTTCCATCACGAAAGCGTTTAAACCAAAATCGCATGGTGCGTTCATTAGTAGACCCCTCTCCAAACGCAGCATTGATATTGCGGGCTGTTTCTGCCGCGTTAGTTCCGCGTCGGAACTCGTATTCAAAAATCACTCGAATTTTTGCAGTATCCATCTTTCTTGTCTAAATTGAATAACAAAAACAATTGAAAGTCGATATTCAAATGTTTCACATTTTTTAAAAAACGAACATCACAGAAACCATTTGAAAAAAGTTTCATTCGAAAACCTCAAACCATGAAGATTCTATGTCAATTCAAAGAACCTATTGCAATAAAACGGCAATTTCATACTTTAACCCCTATTATATTATGAAATGTTTATGAATGTGAAAAAGTTTGCCTAATGTATGTTTCTCTTTCAACCAGTATGTAGTTTTGGTTATGAAGACCTACTTCTTATCTAGAGGAATTGGAACTCACCGCTTGGCTTAGCTAGTAAAATAAAATGAAGTATAGTTGTCACCCAAAGCGTATGTTTGATGTACATACCGATAGATGTATGGCGGCGAACTGCAGCCAAGGGGCGAGCACCTGCAGGAAGTGTGCGGCGGTGCGCATGGTGCAAGCGATCTTCCACAGCGACTGTATGAGCGGCTCCATGGACAGCTGGCGGTAGATGACAGTACATACCGATAGATGTATGGCGGCGAACTGCAGCCAAGGGGCGAGCACCTGCAGGAAGTGTGCGGCGGTGCGCATGGTGCAAGCGATCTTCCACAGCGACTGTATGAGCGGCTCCATGGACAGCTGGCGGTAGATGACAGTACATACCGATAGATGTATGGCGGCGAACTGCAGCCAAGGGGCGAGCACCTGCAGGAAGTGTGCGGCGGTGCGCATGGTGCAGGCGATCTTCCACAGCGACTGTATGAGCGGCTCCATGGACAGCTGGCGATAGCTCTGCGTCGCGCACAGGTGCTCGCCCAGGGATGATAGCACGTCGTTTAACATCACTGGACAAAGTTATTATTGGTTATGGCGGAAATTTAGTTTCATGAAATTGTACAAGTGTAAATAAAATGGAAACCAGTGCCAAACATGGACTTTAGCGATGTCGCCAAAGTTCCTGTAAAACGTCATTGTAAATAGCCGCCATTTACAATTACTCCCTCGATTTGACTACATACATACGGCGACTTGACAGTTTTACAGACAAATTAGTTGCTAATATTGTAATTCTTGACGCTGGATACTTTCCTAGCGGCCAAAATCAATTTATAACCGATAAGAAATATTAAAAATATTATTTTGAACTAAATTTGATTGAACATTTGGTTTTGAAAAAAGTTTAATTGGTTTTTTTGTCACTCTCACCTCGTAAGGTTAAAGGTCTCAATTAACATGCTCGTACCCATTAAGGATATATTTTACAAGCTAAAGCATGACATTACACCATACCTGTAGATAGAGAGGCCTCCCTCTAAAACGAACACCACATGTACTCGCGTGTGGTCGCGTACGTTAATTTCTTGCGTAATGTGTCCTCCCTAGACACGCACGCTCACGTGACCCGACTTTCATGTCATACTAACTGCGCACCGCGGTTTCACCCGCGTAAGTCCCGTTCCCGCGGCAATATCGGGATAAAATGTAGAATATAATATGTTATTCCCGGTATCTAACTACTTAGATTCCAAATTTCGTCGCAATCGGTTCAGTAGTTTTTGCGTGATTGAGTAACAAACACATAAACATATACACACATGCTCACAAACTTTCAGCTTTATAATATTAAGTAGGATAGGATTTAAAAATGATAAGTTGATAAATTCAGTTCAGTAGCCATTGAGTGAACGCAATGTATTCGATACACAAAAATATAAGTAGATGATCAACAATTACCCATGTGGTCAGAGTTCTTCTGAATCATTTCCAAAATGGTAGACGCTTTTTTGATAATATTTTCGGATCCAAAGGCAGAGACAATACAAAGAAGGAGCAATTCACTGAAACAAATTAACATTTAACATGTAGCCTGTAGACGTTTTAGGAATAGCAAATATTGTTATTTTTTATTTTGTCTTACTTGTTTTCCGTTTTGTCACATTGCTCAAGTAACTGCTCTAGAAGAGTGAGTTTGCATTTGCTGGAATTCAACGTGCCATAGAGGAGCCAGTCGAGAACCGGTATGTAAATACTTAAATATTTATCCTGCGTCAATAACTGAGTTTCGTATTTTTTCCTCATAGTTATGTGAAAAATCTGAAATAAAAAGCACCCTGCGAATACTGCATCACATAGGTTAAATAGTTTAGGCACTGTATTTCACAAATTATGGGTACACAATTCTACGCGACCATTTCGGGGGAGGGGAGAGGTAGGGGGGATGTTGTACATCCTAATACGTTCCCCACCCTCTGGGAACGAAAAAAAAAACACTAAAATTTACTACGCGGAGCACTAGATCATGATTACACAATTCTTTTTTAGTATTAGACGCTTGGGCGAATAGTTAAAATAGGCCGGCGCAGTCCTTCCCGCCTTGCCGGAGCCAATGCAGATACAAATTTTAGCAAAATTGTAAAAAAAAATCATTGCATTACCTAGAGCGGGGAGAAGGTGTAAGGGTGTACAAACTTTCCCCACTATTATTTTATCTAGAAGTAACTAAGAAATATAAGGGTATTTAACACATCGCTTGAGCTCACTAGCTGTAGCTGGTTAGCGCGCCCCACTAGACAGGGAGGTCGTAGGTTCAAGTAGTAAAGGAGTGTTGTATTTAGGAACAAAAAGCAAATTGTTCTAAATACAGTGGGTACTTAAATGAAACAAAACGATGAAATATAAAAATTACCCGCTGATAATCTTCAATGAACTCCATTAAGTTATCGTAGAAGAAGTCTTCACTATCCTTTCCCAACAGTTTAGAGGCAACTTTACATAAATATAGTTTCAAATACGACGCAACTAATGGATTACCGATTCCTCTGATCATTATTGTCATGCGGCATATAGCAGGTTTGATATCCTCTTTAGAAATAAACACCAAGCATTTTAAAAGTGTCATTTCCATATACAGTCGAGGCAATAGCTCCCTAATCGAGGCCATTTTGTACATCCAGTTATGACAAGTCTCTTTCGCTGATTCTGGCACATCTTTTGGATCTATGTCCATTACGTTTTTTATTACTTTAGTCCTATAAATAAAAAAAATCTGTGAAGTAAAAGTCAGACTCCTGCACTGCAGGTTCTGTAAGTAGGTACCTAAGCATGTGTGTGTTAAAAACCGGTCAAGTGCGCACAAAGGTTTACGTACTATTATTGTTAAAAAAAGATAAAGGGAATCGAAATTAAATATTTCTGTTAATCAATTTATTTAGTACTAGCTGTTACCCGCGACTTCGTCTGCGTAGAATAGTGAAAAGCCGACTTTTTCGTTCATTACTCGAGTCTACTATTTGGAATTCGATGTAAAGTATACCACAAAGTTAAAAAATAGGAAGTTTTTAATTTATAAGGAACAAACAGAGAAACAGACAGACAAACATGAATTTTAAAACTTACATAATTTTGCTCTACTACTTTTCCTAAGTCCCCTAGACACCTTATTTTAAATTTACTTCCAAGTACAGACTTTGTGTCCTCTCTTCCTTTACTATAAGTGTCATAAGTATATAGATAAGTAATATATAGTAGTCTGAATAATGTTGAAAACACATTAAAAATAAATAAAATATAATAAATATGAGTAATAAATAGAATAGAATAGAAAATAGACAGGGGATAAAGATTTGTTGCAGTGGCAACAAAAGTACTTCAATTATCTGTGAAACTTTCAATTGTCTAGCTATCACGGTTCATGAGATCTCCGAGGGGAGACACCGTTTAGAAGTTTCATCAGGAGCCTTATTTTTGAATCGCTCGTTGCACTTCAGGCAATTTAAATAATTCGATATCTGCTGATTATCGTTTGATGCCGGACTCGTGCTGCGAGTGGTTGATACCACTCGTTGTGGACGTGCGATTCACGTAGAAAATAACAGAAATTGAACGAAAATCAGTAGAAATCGAGGTATTACAATCGCTCGAAATGCCTCATTTGGTTCAAAAATAGAGCCCCAGAACTATACAAGTTACACACAAACATAAATATGCAATTCTTTTTCAAGATTTTGTTAGATATTTACCCGAAACTTTTCTGTTTAAGTCTATCAAATACCAAGTCTCCAAAAGTATCCAAAGTATCTGTTATTAAAATGAACTTGCTCGGATAAAACTGCATAACACTGACATCAGATAGTAACTTGGAACATTGTATGCCTATTTTAAATGCTTTTACTCTTTGTTCTGTTGCCCAAGCCTGAAATATTAAAAAAAAATTATGGTTTTTTTTACAGGTGAACAATAATTGAAACAATAATATATGACGTTTCTTCTTTTCAAAAAGATAAGGTTCGGTTACTGGCTAGAGTAACAAATTTTTCAGAAATCTAAATATTATGCCATTTTAGTTTTTGTCAAAATCATCATTTTTCGTATCCCCCTGAAGGCCCATTTAAATGGTTCAACCTGTAATATGCTGACCTTACAACAAGTGTACAGTCTTTATTTAGTACAGTTTAGTAGTATTTGAGAGAATATAAATATGATTTACTAGGGCTCTTAGAAAACCAGCAGAACCAGAATTTATGTAAAAGTATTTTTAAATAAGTAAACAATATTGTCTATTAGCATCTTGTTTTAATTATTAGTGAAAATTAGTAACCATTAGCACAGTAAAGTAAGAACAGTAGTTTCACTTCGTACAAAGTGGCTGCCACGGCTTTCAATAGATGCGTGAGTAGCGGGCGCCCGCGCAGTGTACGCACGGAAGTTTTACGCACACACTCGCATAGTCTCGCCCGACCTCGACCGGCCAGGCCGTAGTACATGCTGCGCCGTGCGTCTGATCGCGCGCATTTACATATTGCGCTGCACGCCCGCTCTGATTTAATCGCCTGCTTTTTATTCGTTTTTTAATTATAATAATTAATGATGACTTCCAAAAATGCCAAAATTTATTGTAGTGTGCCTAATTAAACGCAAATAATATTTAATTAAAAATAAAAGTGACAACCCTAGGCGTCAACGCAGGAATAGGTAATTAACTCGCCGATTGGCCTCAGTTGGACTACTATTCCTTTCTATACTATCACATTAGTTAGACCATCAGTAGGTAACCTTATCATAATGGATTTTATTACCTTCTTAATTTCCTCATTAAGCATATGAATTTTTGTGACATATTCCTGTTGACTCAGTCCCATGGTCTTCCTAACTGAACTCTCATCAAATTCATCGAGCTGTTCTAATCTATGTTTCACTTTCTCATTCAAGTTTGATACCTGTCTTATAAGTGCTGAAAATGAACTAACTTAAAAGCAAAATAAAATAAGGAAAAAAAAACAATTAGTACAATTTAGGACATTAATCTATAAAAACAATTTAAATTTATAAATACTGCGTGAAATGTCAATTTTCATGCCAAAACTCCTGACTGAACTAATTTTGGCATAGCAATAGATGTAAACTTGGAGCTATAGTTATGTTACTTATGCTCTTAAGCCGATTTGTGTTGTTGAGCAGTTGTATGATCACAAACCCTTTTTTATAATACTAAAATTACTTACAACAGGGTATTTATCATGTTTAATTATTTATCTGTGGAGCTCGATTTAGCTAGTAATTTCAACCAGCTTATTCACGAGACCATTATTAAGTAATTTTAGCAGTGAAAACAACCATGTAAGCTTAAAGCATGTAAGTTTTTTTTTATATTATTAGAAAATTAGGTCCTCTATTAGTAAAAAATAATTTCTATGGTTTTCGCGATTTTGCATAATGACTTTGATAATAATAATGATAATGACGAAACACTTTATTTATCCGGTTTTATCGCGTTTTTATTCATTATTTGACCCGAGCTTCCGCCAACTTTACAGTTGGCTTTCAGTTTGCAGTCAACCTTGAAAAAGCCAACTGTAAAGTTGGCAAAAGCTCGGGTCAAATAATGAATAAAAACGCGATAAAACCGGATAAATAAAGTGTTTCAGTAAAAAATAAGCTAAAAAGTTCTTACTTTTTTCCCCACCAGGCAAGAAACTGCTGACAATTGTGAGTTTTTCACCAGTTGTATATTTGTTAAGAATGCTGGCCCGTCTTGAGTTCCAAGCCTTGACATAATTTGTTATTTCATCCACTGGTTCAAATGGCATTATGTCCTAGAAATTACAAAAAAAGTAAGAAATATAGGTGCTATTCCAATTACTTGCTTTATTTGTTGATGTTTGGAATGTTGGTTTAGTTGTAACGATTATTCCATAACCATATATCAATATATATCTTACTAATATTATAAAGCTGAAAGTTTGTGAGTATGTGTATATGTGTGTTTGTTACTCAATCACGCAAAATGTACTGAACCGATTGTGAGGGAATATCAGGGTAACACAGGTGAAACCGCGGGACGCAGCTAGTTGTGTATAAAGGCATACATTTTTTACGATATTATACTCACTTCTTCTAAATTCATCTGTTCGAATTTTAACAATGGGTCCACTTCTTCAAAACCTAAGCTCCATTTGTTCAACTGGTCCATTAGTACCTTGCTGGGACTGTCTTTCTACAATTAAATGTTTACGCAGGTGGATAATTAATTCAAAGCAAATTTTAGGAGGTATAATATTAGGTTGACGAGCAGTTAATCGTACCTAGGTAACTTTTATTTAAAAAATGGATTTCTTTATTATGAGTTTCCATAATGAAGCATCTTCGCCAGTCCTAAGGGTCGAAAGGTAGCTGATGGGAGCTTAGTCTATTCAATTCACCTGAGGAAAGTCTTCGCCTTTTTTAACTTTGTGTAGTCAGAAATATTATGTAGGTATTTACTTACCAAAAATACAACTTGAGGTTTGAGTGGATGATTTGTGACTTCGAAAGACGGTAAGTTATTTCTTTTCCGCTCGTAAATAGGTGTTTTTGACGAAGTCCTGAAAAGTACGGATCGTTTTTCTCTAAGTTTATAATAGAGCGCTTAAATTTGGTATTGTTTTAGACCTAATACAAACCATTCATAATAGGACGGCATTTCGTGGGCTTTAGATTTTTATTTTATTATCCTATGGTCTGCCTGCACTGTCAATAACTTTTCAACACATAAACATAGATGAATATAATTGTACTAAAGATTATAAATCAGCGTAATAATTTCTTGAAAATGTAAACAAGAACTTCTTGTTCCCTCTTCCCCTTGCTTCTTGTCAAGAAGCAAGGGGAAGAGCCAGCCAGAACACACAAAAATGACAGTGACAAATGATAGAAAGAACTCCGTTTCCGCTGCTGTCACCATAGATAAATCTTTACATCACTTTACATACTAGTGCTGCCTCCTCCTGTCGAGCAGAGCACAGACTAGTAAGAAGATATTAAGAGCAGAGAGCAGAAGGATGAACAAAGCTTCATACGTAATATTCAAAACTCTTTGATTAAATGAAGAATAAAATTCACCACAACATAGGCGCCGACTACCTAATATTCGCGTATAACTTGGTCTTAGAGTAAAAATTACCTATACTATTCTTATAAATCGAAAGACAATTTAAAGCTACGATACATACAATCACAAATTCTAATTAATCACTAATCTAATAATTAACCACAACTATAATTTAACTCGACACTAAAGTTCAACTAAACACGTCTGATCCGGGTGAGCGCAGCGCAAGAAGTGAGCCCGAGTCTTGGCAGGTGCTCGCTTTTATACACGCCCGCTTGGTCCTGCCTCATCGGTAGGGATTTCATGTAAGACGGCCGTTCCTGCTTGTGAGTCGCCCTCGACCACTCCTTCAACAGATAGGGCATCGTTATTGTCTGCATCTGCAACATATACAGGATTGAACGTCTTACCCAATGAGACATCTACTTTATTTGAAATGTCTGAAGTTATTTTTAGCGAGTTTTTAGATTTAAACAAAATCAACAAGTAAGACTTGTACAGACAAGCGTGCACTCTTGTCTAAACAAGTAAATAACATCTAAAAAGCTAAATAAAAATGTATTCCAGGTGATCGAATTCCGGACTTCTACCACCAGTGATACATTACTAGTGTAATGGAGTGACATGGCTTACCGACCACTCACAAATTGGGTGACATAGCCGCTATTTACGAAAAGTAACATAGCTGACGCTACTCACGTGACATAGACGCTACTTACAATAAGGTAACATAGCGCTATTCACAAGTAACATGGCATACACTAACTAATCATCACCTTTAGGTGGACTAGCCGGCGATAGCCATTTACAAAAGGCAAAGTGCCCAAAGTAGCATAGCCGAAGCAACTACGCAGCATAGCCGAAGCCATCTGCAAGTGACATGGACCACGTTAAGTGATCACTACCTATGTGGTTAGTGATTCGCCCAACGATATCCATTCACAAACACTCACCGCCCTCGAAGAAGGCGCGGCAAGTGTCCGGAGTCCATTCACCACGCCATAGCACCATGTGCTGGGCAGCTGCCTCCGTCTGCTTCCCGTAGGACCCGGCGAGCAGTTCAAGCTTGTAGCGGTGATGAGGAAGAGCGCGCACCACTTTGTACGGGCCACGCATACCGGAATCCATTTTTCCTGTGCTCTGGGAAGCCTTGTTAACAAATACAGAGTCTCCCACCTCATAGCTGCGGGGCTCCTTCCGACCAGTGTTAACGTACTCGTCTTGTTGTTGCTGGTTGGCGTCAAGTAACTGTGACGCTCGTTGTCGTCTAACGGCTAAGAGGGATTCTCTATTGGGTTCGGAATTCTCTAGCGCCACGTCGCGCACCAGAGATCGTATCACTGGCGTTGAAGCATCCAAACCCACTAAAAGCTGTAATGGTGACGTTTGAACCGTAGCTTGTTTAGTTATATTCAAGGTAAGTTGTACCTTCCACAGGACACTCGACCATTCAGCCCTTTTGTTGCCAACTTCAACGCGCAACATGTTGAGAACAGTTCTGCAGTACCTTTCTGCTTGTCCGTTCTCGTGATGCATGCTTGGTGTAATAAAATGTAAGGAAGAACCAAGTTCATCTACCCAACTTTTAAACATGGTACTTTCAAACATTCTGCCTCGGTCACAGACTATTGTTGTCGGGGTTCCAAATAGTGACACAGCATTTGAGAATACCCGCTTAAGCTCATCAGCATCTTGCCTATATAGTGAGTACAGGAGGCAATACTTGGAGAAAGCATCGACTACGAGGAGGACATGTTTAAAACCATTGGACTCAGGAAGTGGTCCCAGAACGTCGGTATGTACTACCTTAAAAGGTATGTCTGGTTTGGTCCAGGACTCTATCGGTTGCTGTGGAGCCCTAGGTACCTTTTTGTGAGATAAACAGACGAGGCAATGACCAATATACTTCCTGACAAACGACCTTAGATGAGGAAACCAAAAATGACGTAGAATTAAATCTATTGTTCGATCCATGCCGATGTGCTCATGATCGTCGTGGAAGACCCTCAGTAAGCTTAGTCTATGGCCTTTTGGGATAAAACACAACAATCGCGGTTCTTCGCCCGTTGGCGTATACTTATAATACAAAAGATCATTTTTGATTTCGTATCTAGATAAATCCAACTGCCCATCTCTTAATTTAGACATAAGGTCTTGCGTTTCCGCATCGGCCGTCTGAGCGATCTTAGCCCAATTATTTGGGTTTCTGATATGATTTACATTAACAGGAGGATTTCGGCTCAAGAAATCAGCGTGTTGCATTAGGCACCCTTTCCTGTATTCTAAACTAAATCGGAAGTCTTGTAAGTACACCCACCAGCGTGCGACTCGAGGCAGTAAGTCCTTTTTGCGCTCAGTGAGTTTTAACGAGTTGCAGTCCGTTACTATTTTAAAGTCAATGCCAATTAAATAATGACGGAAGTGCTGGAGCGCTCTCACTACTGCCAGCGTCTCAAGCTCGTAGCTGTGATACTTGGATTCAGCACCTTGGGTCGACTTACTAAAGTATGCAACAGGCCTTTTTCTCTTACCGGAGTGCTCCTGTAATAAAACTGCGCCAAGCCCCACGGCACTGGCGTCCGTATGGAGTTCCGTTGGAAGCGTATGGTCAAAGATCGCTAAAACGGGTTCATTGGTCAAACAATGTAAAATGTACTCTCTAGCTATATCTTGATCCGGTCCCCACACGAAAGGTTCGCCTTTCCTAAGTAATCTGGCTATGCAAAATGTCTTGGCAGCGTAACCTGCGATATAGCGTCTGAAGTAGCCTGCAAGTCCTAGGAATTGGCGAACCTCCCTCACATTAGAAGGTTTCCGGGATTTTACAAGGGAGTCTACCTTACTAGGGCTTGGACGTACCTGACCATGTCCAATAAGCCGCCCCAAATATTCAAGTTCTTCGTTCATAAAGGTGCACTTCTTTAGATTAATTGAAAAGCCTGCGGCTGTTAAAACGTGCAGGACGCTACGTAATGTAGCTAGACCTTCCTCGGCAGAATTGGACATAATCAGAACATCGTCAATGTAAGTTAAAACAGTCCCAGCGTTAATGAACTGCTGCAGTGTTTTAGTGATTACCCTCTGATAGACTATAGGCGCATTTGTCAGACCGTAAGGCATTTTAAGGTACTCGAAATGACCTTCGGGTGTAACAAAAGCTGTTTTACTAATAGAATCGTCATCTTTAAGAGGAAATTGATGGAACCCCGTGGCCATATCGAGACTACTGAATAGCTTAAACCTACCCAACTTGTCTATATGGTCGTCTATCAGAGGTAAAGGAAACCTTTCCTTAACAGTGATCGCATTTAAGGCACGATAGTCAACGCACATCCTATCACTCCCGTCTTTCTTTTTGACAAGAATGATAGGGCTTGCGTATTCAGATTTTGATTCACGAATAATGCCCTTACTAAGTAAATCATCAATTATTAATCGCACTCTATTTTTTTCATCAACAGAAAGTTTGTATGGATGATAACGGATTGGTACATTAGAAGTAAGTTTTATTTCCATGTAGCCCGTGTTTACAGTAGAGGTTGATGTACCGGTGATAAACGATGTTGAAAATTCACGTAAAATGTTTATTAAATTCTTTCTATGATCACCAGTCAGAGACGTTTTGAGATTATCAATCTCTACTGCAGTCACGTGCTGCACGATAGAGGGACTACATGATCTGAGTAATCTTTGTTCATTACCATTTCGAACATAAGTTACTCCTTCACGATTTAAAATATCTGTACCAATCAAGATTGACCCGTTAATACAGTCAGGCGCAACTACAAACAAATCTGCTTCTAAAGAGATTTCGGGAAATTCTAAAATCGTTGTAATGTAAGAGATCGACTCGACTTCTTGGCTTCCTATGCCTCTCATTACTCTATAAGTTGGAATTCGATTAAATGAAAAATGTTTTAGAATTGATTCAGAAATCAACGAGATATCTGACCCGCTGTCAATCAAAACATCAACGGGTATCTTTTGAACTATTGCTGGCATCAAGTTGTTGTTTCGGGATTGGATTCTGAACAAAAATTTACAGCCTTACGGTTGAATTGGTCGGAACGCCGTTTCTGAAAGCAGTCGTCAACCATATGACCATTGCGCTTGCAAAAAGTACACACTTTACCAGAATTAGGCTTATGGCTAGACTGTGGCAAATCAGGCCCGGCAACCGAAACCTCCTGACGGGAAAGTGTTGCCTCGGGTCTAGGTTTCTTTGTGCAAGCCCACTGTTTATGACCGCCCTTGCCACAGTTACGACACCTGACATTATTATTGTATGGGTAGGTACGCTTATGAGAGTTAGTATGCGTAGTATTGTTAGTGGTTCGCGGGACCGATTTTGGCTTAACAAAACCCGATAAGAAAGAAACCAAATTTTTAGGCAACAACTTGGCGTTGGTTGCTGCTGCCTTGACATGAGGGTCAGAGATTCCTCTTATGACAATAGCTGCTTTCAGTTCATCGGTTAAACCGTTTACAATATTTAAACGCATTAGGGATTTACGCGCAAACTCAGCATAGCTAACAAAGTCATTTGAGCTCATATTCATAACGTCGAACAAGACCGAAGCTAAGTCTATCTCTTTTGGACATAAAAATTTAAACTCATTTTTAAAGTTACTCCATGTTCTATCGCTCGTAACCCACTCGTTTAGCCAGTTCTTCGCGCTACCACGTAAACAACCGCCCACACGACCTAAACATTCCTGATCGCCCCAATTATTTAGTATCTTGGCGCGATCAACTTCGGAGCACCAGGAATCAAAGTTATGAACGTTTGGGTCGAAAGTAGATATATAGAAATGGTCCGATCTCGAATTTATTAATTTTGAAAGTACCCCCAAAATGTTATCGGAATTGTCGTTAACTTTAGGTAAACTATTCGCAGCTGTAGTTTCAGCCGCTGATGTCGACAATTCAGTGGATTGCTGACCCACGGTATCTGGAATACTCTGAGGGAAACCCACCAACTCAGGACGCCCTGATTTGGATGGAGATGGAGCGTCGACACTCGGCGTTGTCGTTGCTGATCGTACCCTATCTTCGATTGCATCTAATCGCACTAGAATACGGTCAAAAAGATCACTCTGCGGAGAATTCCTACGCTCAACACTATCATGATGTCGACGCGGGCTATAAACCGGGGTACGTGTCTGTCTGCGACGGCTAGTTGACCTTTCCCTACGTACAATCGATCTACTTCTATCCTCATTACCCGAAAACTCATTGTTATTGCCAGTCGACCTATGGCGAGATCTGTGTCCGCGAGACCCACTTCTATCGCGTGAAGAATCGCGTTTTCTCGAGCTACCGGATGGTCTCGGCATAATTTAAATAGAAAACGGACTTACCCGGATCAGACAAACACCACGTTTAAAATCTAACCTCCAATATTTATGCAAAAAAATTACGAGTATTCGCACAAAACACAACAAATGGAAAAGATTACACGATTTAACACTTAAATAATGTAAGTACGAGTATGTATCAAAACACGCACGTTCGAATCGCACTTCTGATCTTATAAATCGAAAGACAATTTAAATTTTTAAAAAGCAATCTTATAATTTAACCTACGATACATACAATCACAAATTCTAATTAATCACTAATCTAATAATTAACCACAACTATAATTTAACTCGACACTAAAGTTCAACTAAACACGTCTGATCCGGGTGAGCGCAGCGCAAGAAGTGAGCCCGAGTCTTGGCAGGTGCTCGCTTTTATACACGCCCGCTTGGTCCTGCCTCATCGGTAGGGATTTCATGTAAGACTATATTAATGACTTATTAATTATTACTCTAAGAACTTGGTAAAAAAATATATTTTTTGAACTAAAAACCTGTGCTAAAATCTTTTTAGTAAAAAAAAATATACGCGACGAATTGAGAACCTCCTCCTTTTTTGAAGTCGGTTAAAAAATAATAATAAGCCATTTCTTCTTCTATAAGGTTTTTCCATTCGTACATTTACCAGTGTCAAGTATTCTTAATATTTGCAAGTTATTTGCATCGAAAAAGTCAAGTCGAGGGAATCATTGTAAAACGGGGGCCATTTTTTACAATGTTTGTTCACGGAGCTCTGGAGACAACATTAAAGTCCATGTTTTGCACCGATTTTCCCTTTCACAATTACACTTGTACACCTTCACGAAACTAAATTAATATGCCCTCGAAATTAAACAATTTACACGCATTTGAACTAGGGTTTCACAAAAATGAAAATTTAGCAAACACTTCTCAACGCATTTCCGCCATAACTCATGATAAGCCATGAAAACACTGATGATAGAATTTCTTCTATGGTTTTCGCGATTTTGCATAATAAAACACTTGAACACACTCAGTCAACCTTGAAAAAGCCAACTGTAAAGTTGGCGTAAGCTCGGTTCAAATAATGAATAAAAACGCGATAAAACCGGATAAATAAAGTGTTTTACTGATGATAGAGATAACCAACCTATTTTTAATGTCCAAATGGAAAAGCCATATTAAAGAAAAAGAAAGAACCTATTTTGAAGGGTGACAATAATTCGAGATTTTCAAATAGTTCTCTATACCACCTTCATTGGTGAGTAGATAATAATAATAATTAATTATTATTACTGTAGTAATATAAATACTTTATGCTAAGTACCTACTATGGGAGAGAAAGTTTCAATTAAACTTCCGGTTCCGGGTTTAACCTTTTTTCTTAGCGGCGACTGCCATCTATTTTTGAGTAGATGTACGATGAAACTGAAGCGAATTTAACTTTCGGTTCCGGTTCAAACCTCTTTGCAAACATGCTGCCATCTTTCTTTGAGTAGATGTCTGATGCACTATGTGAGTGGAAGATTGAATTGAGAGAGAACTTCTATTCCTGGTTTTCAAAGCTGCTGCTACCTATCTTGGAGTAATGTACTATGAGAGTGGAAGCTTGATTGAACTTCCGATTCTAAAGCTTGTGCCTTTGATCCACCTCTATGTAAAAAAATAAAGTTTGAGACTACATTTAGATTTTTTAATTTAATTTTAATCCGGTCAAATCCGGTGTCTAGCACACCTAACGTAGAATGCCTGTACCGTATAGCAAACCAACTTTGATAGTTTACAGAAACTGCAGGTCTACCGCGCAAGTATGTAGGTGAGCATGTTCCTGCCAAATTCGAAAAGACACGAATTGTGAAAATAAACTAGTAACGTGGGTACAAATATGTAATGTAGGTACTATAATAATTGTAAAATTAATTTGTCCCTCCCTTTGCGTCACATCATCATATGGCTCTTCCAACCTTCGTACAACACCGCGCGGAAGCTATATGGAGATCTTGCAGTCACGTAGTAGGTATAGTATTATAGGTACTTATTACTAGCTCACGGCTCACGTTCTGTGTTGTTAAAACACAACTATTCACGACTACATCTACGCGTACGTAATTACGGACCGTCATTCATTCGACTACAGAATGTCGACGCGATACCACGTGTTTTAGTTTTGTCTACTCTATTTAATCGTGAGACAGCACGCATAATATGTTCGGAAGGTCAGAACTTTAAACGTCCAATTGGCTATTTTCCAGAAGATACACTCATATGACGATTTTATTTTCACTTCCTATCTTCATTCCCATGAAGGTCTTTTAGAGCTAGCTATGAGTTTACATAAGAAGAGTTTTAAAGTAATAGATGAATACTACGTTTTTATTCAACGAAAATGACTGTGTATAGCAAATATATCATTAATGCCTTTAAAAAATATCCCTTACTAAGAGGTATGGCCTCGTATGGTGTTATTTGGCCAGTGTCTAGTTTAATACAACAATCTATTGAAGGGAAAAAAATAGGTGAGTAGCTTGTTGCTTGTTGTATATTAGAGTATAGCAATATCGTGAATTGTTTTATGTATATTTTGTGCATTATTTAAGTACAGCTTATATCTCACTTCAATATTATGAAACATTTCAGAGAACTACGATTGGAAGAGAAGTGCTAGATATGGAATTTATGGCTCATGTTATGTGGCACCTACATTATACAGTTGGTTGACTGTAGCTAATGTCATGTTTCCAGGGAACTCCATTCGAGCTGGTTTAATTAAGGTAACTCTACATATATCTTTGGTCCACTCTATCTATCACTGGCGAGTGCGCGACGTGCGCTAACCCGTGTGGCCAAATGGCACGGGTTCAAACCCCGTTACGGGAGGAATTAATTTCTCCTTATCTTCGTCTAACGGCTAACGTCATAATTTGCCTACCTACAAACATCTTTTATGCTATTACGAATGACAATAAAAACCTCTGTGCCACTACTCGCCATACCTTCTAGCGTTATATGTATGCTTTTGTTTAGATTTTTGTCGGTTTTCCTCAACAGGCAGGTAATTTTACTTTTTACTAATATTATAAACGCAAAAGTTTGTATGGATGTATGTATGTGACTTTGTTACTCTTTCAAGCTAAAACTACTGAACCGATTGCTTTGAAACTTGGCATATAGATAGCTGGATACCGGGAATAACACATAGGCTACTTTTTATCCCGATATGCCCGCGGGAACGGGACTTACGCGGGTGAAACCGCGGGGTGCAGCTAATACCCTATGTTACTTTGGAATACTTAAGTTTACTATAATGCCTCCTCCTCCTCAGCAGAGCGATGTAGTTATAAGGTGTTATTCACCATACTTACCTTTGTTATTAAATTCATTCCAGACTTGTGTGGAAACAGTGACATATACTCCACTAGCGATGTGCAGTTTCTTTTTCTTCATGAGTCTACTGGAATCTAAACCATTCAATGAGGCTGTTTTAGAAGTTAAAGCTAAATTGTGGCCCACATACAAGGTAATTTTCCCACGTTTTTTGTAAACCTCTTTTTACATCAAAGTGAGTGAATCCACCTCTGTGGTCTTCTTCTTTTCGTAGTTAGGTAAGTGGTGTCTAAATCGAGGAAAGATCCTATAATTTTATGTACTTTCTTCACTACGTGTCATTGGCAGAATATGTGATCACATAAAGCCATTCTAACCTAGTGTCAGCGTTTTTAGGTCGTCTAACTTGATTTTTTTAACCTAGCGATCTATCAGAGCTATTATCAGAGATTACAACCGAAGGCACGCTAAGCAACCAACTGCTTAACTTGCCTTCGAAAATGATTTTTTGCCACATACATGATCGGTTAAGTTAAAATATTAACCGCGCCAAGCGTTGCTCAACCCTCACGCATGACCATTCAAGATCGGTGGAAAGAAGTGTCAAAAGGTTGTATTCAATTAAAATATGAAATATAGGTACACTATTTCTTTGTATTTTGTTTTCAGGTAGGCGCTTCAATATGGCCAGTTATAGCGATGTTCAATTTTTGCGTAGTGCCGCCTCGTAATCGGGTACCTTTCATTAGCATGTGTAGTTTAATATGGACATGTTTTTTGGCTTACATGAAACACTTAGATAAAGAACAAGTTATTAAAGAAAAAAGCGCAGTTAAGTTGTTGAAAATAAAGTCTTGACGATTGAGGATGAATAAATATAAGTAGAACAATTGTAGCGTAAGGAAATTGTATTAGCAAAATTGTCTTTTTCAGACGTATTGATAAATCTGATTATATTGTTACAATATAATAATGTGATATTAGGTTTTTATGAGAAAATTGACTGTTAGTCTAAGAAATCAAATGAATTACATTATTTATGTATGTACCTACCTGTCTATGTTATTCGACTGTCGACTGGAGTTATTTAATATAAAACCATCTTTATTTTACGAATGACTAAACTCTTTCATTACATTGCATCATCCATCTCGCACCTAGTTCGTTGTCTCGGAGCACCTAAAATAGCAATAGTCGTGGCCGGAATTTATAGAAATACCGACTCTACTAGGGATTAAAAGGATAGACTGGCTTTTGTCTCGCACCAAGGCCCGTAGGGCTAATTGCTGAAATACACAGTTAAAACTTTTATTACGAACAGTAGACCTCGCAAGCACCATGCGAACACAGAATTTTTTGAAACAATTAGTATGTATTTAAAACACAAGTAGGTAAACAAATACTCTCATCGTGGTAGAAATATCCCACCAATCAAAAATCCCCCACGACAACAAAAAAACCATATGCTCATAGAACTTGTATACCAAGTTTCATTAAAATCCGTTGAGAAATATACGACCTGTAGAAGAGAAGCAACGTACAGAATAAATAAAATTTGGCCAACGAATCATAGACGCTTCGCTCGCTCGGTCAATTATGAATTTGGAATTATCGAAAATTATATGTTACATTATAGCGTGTTCCACACACCGGTATTTTGATATTTTTGGTCACAATCGCGGCGATCGTGAAATCGCTCACACATACACACGCACACCGCCACACAGTGTTTGATGAGACTAAAAAAATTTCCCTATGCTGTTTGTGGCATAATTCGATCAAGGAATGCATTTTAAATGCATAGATAGAACACCCGCGGGTTAATTTCAAATACTTTTTTTTATAAAAAATAATGAACTTTACGTGACCTCGACCAAGAAAAAATATTTAAAAAAATCTGTAAACGCAACTGTTAAAGATATTTTTTTTATATAAATACAGTCTGATAAAGGATCTTAAGGCGCATGTTTACCAATTTTTATTTTCGAAAAATCACCTCTGGATACCGAGAAATTATTATTTTTACAGATATTCGTTTTTATTTTTTTTCTCCCTAAAAACGCAAAAGTGGGACTTGTGACTAGCACAGAAAGAATGCTCTTAACAAGGCCTATCAGTGATAAAAAAATCACGTTCCACTATCGCTGCGTTTGGGAGAAATTAAATTTCAAAACATAGTGCTAGGGTTATCACTCAACTTGACCTTTAATTTTATTTAGTATTGTAATACATATTTCTCTTAAACACAATAACTTTATCTTATTTAGCAGGCCTTTTCTATTTTTTTTAATTTTTCGATGACGGGTCACACGTAGCGCGGGAAGAGGTCCACCCTCGTTAGGCTTATGCCTAACGAGGGTACGTCCAGTCATATAATTGGCACCCGATAACTGTGACTCTACACAAAATTCTAGTGCAGGGTGAAGAGATTATTGAATCCTGTTCACTACCTGTCGGGATGCTTTCAGAGCAAGCGGCCGAGTCGCGTAACAAATTTTGGCGCTCAGATAGGGAACACCACTGCCGCAAAATAAATAGGAGACAAACTATGATCGACGTCTTTCACCGTGCACTAGAATCATGGGATCCATTCATTTCTATGGCACATCACAATCAGCGTCGAAGATCATCTAAGCGGCTTTGTCTGCCAGAAGCTGTACGTGAACTGTTGAAACCAATTGACGAAGAAAATTTGCAGTTGGCAGCGGTGGACGATGAAGATCCATCATTGGATGATGATGAAAATCCACATAATGATGATGACTACACGTTAATACTAAGCAACGAAAGCGATTTGTATGATTAAGCTAAAGTGTCTCCCTGCGACTTCGTAACCGTTTTTTTATTTGTATGGCAGGAGGTTCTTCTCCCTCAGTTATTATTTTTTTACCTATGTTTCATATAGGAAGTTATTCCGTATCGTCATACTGATAAGCTTGACCGGTAGATGGCGCAGAAACCAAGCCTTAGTTGGTAAAACAATTAGCGAGGAAAGATATGGCCGAAAAATTATACCATGTCACGTGATTCCTGTGTAGCTCAGTGGTTAGAGCATTCGCCTGGTTAGCGAAAGGACGCAGGTTCGAATCCTGTCATGGGGATTTTTTGGAAATATATTTCCTTGCTAAAAATATTTCTATACTTGTGTATTATTCGAAAAAAAATATTTATATACCTATGTATAAATTTGACCTTTAGTGACAACCCTATGTTGTCCCATTTGACCTTAGAACAAAATGGCATATTTCTCCCAAACGCAGCGATAGTGGAACGTGATTTTTTTATCACTGATAGGCCTTGTTAAGAGCATTCTTTCTGTGCTAGTCACAAGTCCCACTTTTGCGTTTTTAGGGAGAAAAAAAATAAAAACGAATATCTGTAAAAATAATAATTTCTCGGTATCCAGAGGTGATTTTTCGAAAATAAAAATTGGTAAACATGCGCCTTAAGATCCTTTATCAGACTGTATTTGTAAAAAAATATATCTTTAACAGTTGCGTTTACAGATTTTTTAAAATATTTTTTTTTGGTCGAGGTCACGTAAAGTTCATTATTTTTTATAAAAAAAAGTATTTGAAATTAACCCGCGGGTGTTCTATCTATGCATTTAAAATGCATTCCTTGATTGAATTATGCCACAAACAGCATAGGGAAAATTTTTTAGTCTCATCAAACACTGTCCACAACAATCTAAATTATTAAAAAAGATAATCACTAACTACTCACCTATATAATTTGTAACGGGTAAGGCCTTTTAATCCGAAAGGGGGTTGTTCTAGACGTCTAGGCGAACAACTTTTGTTCTACGACTTTTGAAAATTATAACTTTTTTTCTGAAAATTTTGAGTTTATCTATGGTTTCACTGAAAAAACAGCTGCTTTTGAAAATAAAGATAAAATTGAAGTTTTGATTGTAAACCATCAAACTAAATAAAAGGACAACATAAGGTCAATCACCTCGAACTCTCAGAAACAGCTGATTTTCAAGTAAACTTTACACCTAAATTTTTCGAAAAGTACTTCTAATTTCCAAAAGTCGTAGAACAAAAGTTGTTCGCCTAGACGTCTAGAACAACCCCCTTTCGGATTAAAAGGGCTTACCCGTTACACCTTGTAATATATCACGAAATCTCAGACGAGTAGTAGAAGTCTGAAATTTTGCCTATTCCTTCTAGGACCTTCTATATTGTTCCTTTTAGGACGTAGTGCTGAATAAGGATTTTTTGAAATTCACCCACTAAGGGTGTAAAATAAGGGTTTGACCCTTATTTTAATGTATGAAACTTTTTTGTTTTTAGAGTTAGACATATAAAAGTTGGGTATTAGGTTATTGTTACAATAAATAACAGTGGCTAAACTATTTTTCCAAAATTCATCCCCTAACATTGTGAAATAGGGGATGAAATGTATTAGAAGATGCTGCCTTTATCGTTGATAGATGGCGTTACTGGTAAAATTAGACCACGCTCGCTGACGTTACGTTTCATAAAGTAATCTAACTTCTTATCTTATCTTACTTTATATTAGAGCTAGCTGCACCCCGCGGTTTCACCCGCGCAAGTCGCGATCCCGCGTTGTCGAACACCTACCTACTCCAACTAGGGCTATATTTGTTTATTTGTTCCCTTTTCACGGCCAAACGGTTGGACCTATTTGGATGAAAATTTGCAGATGGTTAGTTTAATTGATGGAGAGTAACTTTGATCTTTTTGATCCCGATAATCCCGCGGGATCGGGATTTACGCGAGTGGTATTTATCAAATCGAGACAGATCTGAATGAAAATCGACACAGGGGTAGGGTAAGTTATTAGTGTGGCATCATCATCCATGATCATCGTCATTTTACCTTACTTTACCTACCTACTGCAGTGCAAAAATACACACAGAATACAGATACTGCTAGCAGCACTTCCCTCGGCGTCCGTTTAAGTGAGGATTTTTGCACTGCAGTAGGTAGAAGTTCAAACAACGCGGGATTTCGACTTGCGCGGGTGAAACCGCGGGGCGTAGCTAGTCACTGATAGTAGAGAGCTGTTTGGAGAATGTGTTCTTTATAGATGAAGGCATTCTTATTGGTTTTTTCAACGTCCTACAAATCGGGACTTGTTATGCCCTTGAAACCGTGGGACACAGTTTCTAATCCTTCTAATATTATAAATGTGAAAGTGTGTGTTATAATAATAATAATTATAATAATAATTTTATTTATTTCTCCAGAATAACATTTAGTGCTTAACTTAGCTTAGGTTTAGGTTTAAACATTAATGGTTCTTCATAAAATATAATCAAAACGAAACAGGGTAGGTGGTTTTTTTATTTGTTATTATGGAGTCTAGAGCCTGAACTGAGATATTTTTCATAAAAACACCTGTATTACAGGTCTCCAGGCATCCACCTTTCTGATCCAGGACCGTAGTATGATGAAAGTGGAGGTGGATGACTAAACCAATATACCTACTAAAGTATTATATAGTTAATATAACATACTAGATGAGAGGAGCAAAATATATTATATACAATACATAAATATACATAACATATATGATGGATGACTTATATAACAGAACATAACATAATAAAATTAATATTTGTGAGAGAATTTGAAGTTTGTACATGATCGTCTGCATAAATTAATAATGAAGGTATAGATTCATGTATACGCTTAGACATGCATCACACATTAAATGAAAACAAGAATAAGATATAGGAGTCCATGCATGTTAGTATTTTATTTTTTTGGTGTTTGTTTGAAGGGTGAATAGGTGTTGAATAGAATATGTGTATGAGTGAATGAGCGATTTCGTTATTTGATTTTGAATGTATAATATAAGTAAACTAGCTGCGCCCCGCGGTTTCACCCGCGTAACTTCATATCCCGTAACGTTAATGATCCCTCACGTATGTCATACCAAGTGTTGCTTAACGATCATTCAAAGTACTATGTAATATTTATACCTCTAAACCAACCCTGTACCAAGTTTTATGAATATCGGGTCACCCGCTCTTTTTCACCCATCACGTATGTTGTACCAAGTGTTGCTTAACCCGTGCGATCATTCAAAGTCAACCCTGTACCAAATTCCATTCATATCGGTTTACGGGTTGTTGAGTTAGAAATAGAAATACACGACTTTATTTTTTAGAGCTGCCGTCCCGCAGTTTCACTCGCGTAAGTCCCGATCCCGAGGGAATATCGGGATCAAAAGTAGCCTATGTCATATCTGAATAATGTAGCTTTCTATTAGTGAAAGAATTTTTGAAATCGGTCTAGAAGTTTCTGAGATTACCTCCAAAATACATACTTATATACATGTTACCAACGTAACCTCTTTATAATATTAATTACCAACATAAAACAAAATATTAAGAATCAAAAGTACAATGAGATATTGCAAAAGAATTTTTAAAAAGCACTGCAGTTTGGTGACACAACCGTCTCGCATGGAGCCGACCGATTGAGCCGCGCGGCATGATGCCTCACGGAGTTGACTGGTCACCCTCATCATCGTCGCCCGCTACGTGTATATGCACGCTTGGTACTTAGTAATTATTTATTGTAGAGTTATTTTAAAACTGTAATATCTCGCGAGATATTCATTGAAATCAAGTGATGTTAAGGACAATTATGTTTAAAATTAAATACTTTTAATGAATAACGTATTTATTTGGATAAGGATTAACATAATATTTACAAAATTACGTTCGGAAATAATGCATTGTTCTACAACAAATTTGATTACTCTAAAAGATGTTATATTGAGTCAACCTTAAGAGATAGACATATGCTGTCGCGGACTATTTATTAGATCCTTTTTAGAGGAAGAATTCTGTCATATATAGTTTTTATGTAACTCTGACCGTTTACTCAGCGCACGCGACAGAATCTCGGAACAGGGTGTTTTTTTTTGCCGTTTTTGCAATATTTTTAATGGATGCTCCGCTCCTATCAGTCGTAGCGTGATGTAATATAGCCTATAACCTTCCTCGATGAATGGACTATCAAACACAAAAAGAATTTTTGAAATCGGACCGACAGTTCCTGAGATTAGCGCGTTCAAACAAACAAACAAACAAACAAACAATCAAACAAACTCTTCAGCTTTATAATATTAGTATATAGATAGATATAAGTAAATTAAAGGTTGTGTAACATGTCTGTCAAGGTGGAAAAATAAGTGTATTTAGATGTTCAACAAGGGTTTTGTTGTTTTAATTATTTACTGCAGATTTGATTTGATGGGATTCATGCTTATGACATTACGAAAAGCAACTTTTCTGTGTCATCATAGTTACGCTGTTGAATCCAATCACCAACTTTACGCTTGCATTCCAACCTGGTTAGATTATAAATATTTAGATTTTTATAAATTTCATTATACAGATATCCCCCCAAGAACGGAAAGAATTTGTGACTGAATTTAGAGTTGAATTGTTTAGTTTTACAGCGTAACTACGTCTGCCATTGTGTTGCCTTTCGGTGGTGTTGTATTCCAGCTGAGTGTGTTGTTGGTTAACTGTATGTAAAATGAATAGCTGTCGCACTGTCAAGATCTTGGTGAGTTTATACAGTTCTTCGGTGGGAAATAGAAACGGAAGATGACGGTTTACCTTCAGTACCGCTCTTTGAGCTCTTTCGAGTTTTAAGAGGGTGGTTTTAGGGACACCTCCCCAACTGGTTATGCAGTATGTTAAAAGACTTTGCACCAATGCCAAGTACACGGAGTTCACTATTTTTTTAGTTGCAATGTTTTTTAAGTTTTTTAAGATACATATCATTTTACGAATTCTTGTTGTAAGTATATCTATATGTAATTTGAAATTCAGTGTATTATCAATTTGTATTCCTAGATATTTTATGTTATCTGATTTGTCCAGAACAGGACAACAGCATGGAAGATTTTTGGGACAGGTTGGAATGTGAGATTTTGTAAAAAGGTGGTGATGCTCAGACAGTCTATAGTTTTTTATTGAAAACGGAATGTATTTTGTTTTGGTCACATTGAGAGTTAGCTCGTTATGTAATAACCATGTTGAGACTATGTTAAAACCTGTCTGAGCATAAGAAAAAACACGTTCCCATGTGTCGGCATAGAACAATAAGGCAGTATCGTCTGCAAAAGTAACAACTTTGCCATTTTGAAGTTTGAGCTCCAAGAGGTCATTAATGTAGGTCAAAAAGAGGGTAGGACCCAAATTACTGCCCTGTGGCACTCCATGTTGAACAAGAAGGTCGGAGCTACATTTGTCACCAAACCTGACTCTTTGTTGACGATTTGTCAGGTAGTCTCTGAAGAGGCTCAGTTGCAGATCTCGTATTCCGAGTCTTTCCAACTTCTCCAGAAGAAGAGGAGCCGAGACAGTGTCAAAAGCTTTAGCAAGATCTAGAAAAATTACAACAACTTTCTGTTTGTTGTCCTACTTTTGTGCTACAAAATTCGTTAATTCACCAACAGCATCATTGCAAGAAATTCCTTTCCTAAAACCAAATTGTGCATTCGAGAGCAGCTTGTGTTGTTCCAGGTAATTATATAATCGCGTATTAATTAGTTTCTCAAGAATTTTTGATACTGTTGGTAAAATAGATATTGGTCTGTAGTTATTGACACTGTCCCTGCTGCCTCCCTTGTGAATCGGTATTACCTCCGCTAACTTCAAAACATCGGGAAACATGCCAGTTGAAAAAGAGGTATTAAAGATATGTACAAACATTGGAGTAAATATATCTCTATATCGTTTTAGTACGCTCGCTGGTATACTGTCACGCCGTATGGTACAATTACTTTTTAAGCCACGTATTATTTGATCAACCTCCCAACAGTCAGTATCGAAAAGAACAAAAGAGTGCGGACTATGAGTGCTCCGTTGTGAATTTTGATTACTTTTATGCAATCTAATCTTCTCCGCTAACTCCTTGCCAATATTTGAAAAATATGAGTTTATGTCGTCTATATCCTGTTGTGTATTGTCATTTGATAAGAGTTGATAGGGTGGTTCTTTTATTTTATTTGTGAAGGTAGTTCTTTTTATTACTTCTCATAGTATTTTATTGCTAGTACTAGAGGCTACATGTAGTGCATTCCTATTATAGTTATATTTCTGTTTTTTTATTTGGTTTTTACAATAATTCCTAAAACGTTTGTATGTAGTATTTAGTATTTCGTTGGCGGGTTCTTTTTTTAGTTTGAGTGCATTTTGTCACGTAATTGCATACATTTAAGCAGCCCAGGTGTAAGCCACGGTACTTTAGTATTTTTTCTGCAAGAACTTTTAATTATTTTAGTGTTAGTCTGTATTATGTTTTTTAAGGAATCTATTAAAAATTGCTTAGCATCGTTTGGGTCATACATATTGTAAATTGTAGAAAAATCAAATGTTTTAATGTCCTCGTCAACCTGATCATAGTTGGTTATGTTTAGATGTTTGGATGTTTGTTACTCAATTACGCGAAAACTACTAAACCGATTGCGATGAAACTTGGAATATAAGCATTTGGATACCGGGAATAACATATAGGTTAGGATAATTTCTTCTATAGTTTTCGCGACTTTGCATAATAAAACACTTTATTTATCGGGTTGAATCGCGTTTCTTCTCAAGTGAGGGCGCGTTCCGAAGCCATGGTAGTTTTTTGAGCTAGCTAGGGATAAAAATAATTATAACTTAAATTGAAAACTATTACAATAACTCTATAGTCTGCGTACACTGGAACGTTGTTTTACAATTACAAATAATTATGAAGCGGTAGTTTACTGTAACTTTTTAGAATGTTAAAATAGACATCTTACATCTCAGTCAACCTTAAAAAGCCAACTGTAAAGTTGGCGAAAGCTCGGTTCTTTTTAAACCATGAATAAAACGCGATTCAACCCGATAAATAAAGTGTTCTATTATAGTACAGGTTAGGTACATTTTATCCCGGTATTACCGCGGGAACGGGACTTACGCGGGTGAACCCGCGGGCCTAGCTAGTTTCATATTAGATATATAAAATCTGATTCCGTCGGCTCCTTCAGCGCGGATTAAATCTTCGTTCACCTTTATTATGGCTTTTCTATTTGGACATTTGCCAGTGTCAAGGATTAAAGCCATCATAGTCAAAGTCAAATCGAGGAAATCATTGTAAAACGGTGGCCATTTATTACAAAGATTGTGAACGGAGTTTTGGAGACAACTCTAAAGTCCATGTTTTCCACCGACTTTCATTTTCATTACACTTGTACACCTTTACGAAACTAAATCGCCCCTATACCCGAAATTAAACAATTTACTCAGTTTTACAAAAATGAAAATTTAGCAACACATCTCCTCAACGCGTTCCCGCCAAAACTCCATACAATTTTTGAAGGGAGATCACACACATAGCCGTCACCGTCTAATCATCGTTTTCGTTGTCAAATTCGTGATTGTCATTCTGCTGTCAAAGTCAGCTGAATGCTTGACATAGTTTCGTGTGTTTTACAATCAGGCGTTCGAAAATATTCTCTAATAGTTATATACAAAATAAAATGATTTTATAAGAAATCCTTCTTTGCTTCAAGAAATGGTGTTGACGTTAAGAAAAACTGTGTGACTTTCAACCGTTCGGTATTAACAATGTCCTCAAATTCCTTGTTATTTTCAATAAACAATGAGGGAAAAGTATACGCCCTATCCACGAACGGCTCATGCTGGAGAGAATTTATGTATTTGGGACTAGAATTTAAGACTCTATCAGCTGTCCCACACTTCTTATGGGCCGTAGGTGGCGACAGACAGATATACCTTCACGTTCACGGATTAGAAATACCAATAAGAGTGAAAGAAGAGTCTTACGAGAACGAACGATGGCTACCTTTGGAAGGATTCAGCGGGAGGTTATTACCCACAGATAGGTACCACTTTTCATCGCAAGATGGTACTAAAGACAGATCTATCGACCGCGTCAGATTACCATCTATGGCATGGCAATGGGAGGGTGATTGGCAACTAGAACTATCATTGGATGGGCAACCTTTAGACCACGATGGCTGGAGCTATGCTGTAGACTTCCCCGCACAATTTGGTCCGACGAAACAGTGGAAATCTTGTGTCAGAAGAAGAAAGTGGATTCGGTATCGAAAGTTTAGCGCCATGAACTCTTGGTGTGCTATAGCCCCATTACACAAAGATCCGACACAAGAACCATTCATTGATGTGGGTATTGGTGGAAATCAAATGCCCTATGCGGCTCCTGGAACACTTACAGTATGGGCAATCACGGCACATGGCAGAGTGATGTATAGAGCCGGTGTAAGTACTTCTGCCCCTGAAGGCCTCAAATGGCTTAACATAAGCATTCCACCAAATTGTGATATTAAACAAATCTCTGTAGGCCCAACAGGACTAGTTTGGGCATTACTTTGGACTGGGCGAGTTATTATTAGGAAAGGTATTACAAAAGACTGTCCCACAGGGGAATCTTGGCTAGAAGTAAAATCTCCTAATGAAACGAAACTTTTATCTATATCTGTAGGTTTCAATGTAGCGTGGGCTGTCAGTTCTGACACTAGAGTTTGGTTTAGAAAAGGCATAGACGGTAATGCTGCTGGAACCTCCGAATCTGCAGCAACTGGCAGTGGCTGGCTTGAAATTTCAGGCAATATGACTCAAATATCTGTTGGAATAAATGATCAAGTGTTTGCAATAGGGGATTCAGATAAAAGTATATATTGGCGTAGTGGTATAACTCCTGCAGAACTTACTGGTAAAAGATGGAGAATGGTGCAAGCTAATATGCAACTGAGTCGTACATCAAGTTCTGCAAGTGTACAATCTTCAGCTTCTAATGCCAACAAGCACCACAGTTTGACTACTCTCAGTGAGACTACACCTAGTGAACGCAAATCAAATATCCATTTACATAACTCATGGGAAGAGTCACATTCTGCACCAATAGAGCATACTTTGCCTATTAAACCACCAAGAGAAAGCCGCCCTAAGGGAAATGTCAATATTGAGAGCATAGATCTTACAGGAAAGAGTTATGAAACCACTCTTAAGAATCCTCGTGCATGGAGTCCAGTACGTAGTGTGGGGTCTGTAGTGGGAATGGAAGCACAACCTGATAGTGACAGCAGTGTATTTGACCAAATTGACTCTGGAATGTTCTATGATGACGAAGTGAGTCAAGCAGCCTGGGGCACATGTGACACTACATGGAGTTTTGTTGAAGCTGGTGCTTGTTCTATGGATGTAATGCAAATACCACATTGGTTTACAGACTCCTATAATATTCATAACAAAGACTTGATAGCTAAATGGAGGCTCGAATTATTGGAAAATCTTAAATCTAGGAACAATAATTTAAATGTAGATCTTTCCAATTATGGAATTGCAGTTGAAGAGAAAGGATGGACACGTAGTTGTGAGGCTAGACTAATTAATTCTGGAAATTCTATGGAAGATTGCATTTTGTCTCTTTATTGGCATGATTTAGAAAGTACTGGAACACTGTCAGTGTTTCAACCTGATGGAACTATAAAGTTTATTCTGAACCTTACTGAAGTGACTAATGTGTACTCTTTATCTGAGCCTGGAAGCCCAAGATTAAATATTTTAGTTCCACGTCAGAAAAAAGGTTCAATAAAGGTGCAGTTCATATCAGAAATGGAACAAGAAGAGTGGTTAAATGTTTTAGTTGAAATAACAGCACAAATAAATGGTCTTTCCGGTAAACCATCAGTCAACTCTGTTTGGGCAATAACAAATTCTGGAGATGTCTTAAATTGGGATCCAATGCCAGCAAGTATGAGCACTATCAAGGATGGCAAATATACCAAAGAATTTCAAGTATTTGGAAAATATATGATAACAGGATATTCAACAAACTTGAACAATAATTTTCCTCCTGGAAGCATACTTAAAGTAACTGGATGTCTGTATGATGAAGTAATTAGATTTCATATAAATCTACAAGGACCAGAAGTAAAAAAGCAACGCCATAAAATAGAAACAGACATCACTGAAGTTCCCCTACATTTCAATGTCAGATTTGATGAGAATACTGTAGTTTGCAATACAAAAATATTTGGATCTTGGGGAAATGAAGAAAGACATGATTTGCCTCTAGCAAAAGGGCAAGAATTCTCTGTAACTATAATTTGTGACGTACAAGTATTCAAAATTCTAGTTAATGATCAGCATTACTGTTATTATGAGCATAGACTAAGTCCTGAAAGTATAACATCAGTATTTGTAAAGGGAGCACTGAAACTTTATACAATGGAATATTCTACTACTAGCATTATTATAAGCCCTGAAGAAATGTTTTGGCGAATGATCGGCGGATATTTACGAAGAGTTGAATGTTCCCAAAATGGGGTGGTTTGGGGTATATCACACGATCACCGTGTTTGGGTTTATACCGGAGGCTGGGGAGGCGGTCCGCTCAAAAGTAAGACACTATCATGAAATCGCGTAAATTTGGATAAGAATCTAGTCTTAAGTTTTTATTATAACCTTGCAGGTGTATGCAGCAAAGATGGTGTGCAGCCTATGACTGACACACAAACATATTGCGTTTATGAAAATCAACGATGGAACCCTCTGTCTGGATACACATCAACTGGCCTTCCCACCGACCGATACATGTGGAGCGATGTCACCGGCAAACATAAACGAACTCGGGAACATACCAAGCTTCTGAGCCGACATTGGCATTGGGTACATATTTAGCTTTTACTAATTCTTGGAACAAAATGCGTTACTTGCTTATGGTCAACTAGCTGGATATTAGCAGCTAGCTAATATCACGGGAATATCGGGATAAAATGTAGCCTGTGTTATGGTATCCAACTACTTATATGCCAAGTTTCATCGCAATCGGTTCAGTAGTTTTTGTGTGATTGAGTAACAAACATCTAAACATCCAAACACACACACTTTTACATTTATAATATTAGTAGGATTCATAATAGCGTAAAGTCGAAACGAACCTAAGTGTAAATTCAACAGTAGGCACCTAAACAGCAAAATCAATCTTATCTCTACTAGTTCAGGGTGTTTATTTTGAGTAAAAATAGACGCGCAACCAGTGGCTGATAATGGACATAAGTTTAAAGGGGCAGCGGCGCATTCTTACGAGTCGTAACGAATTTGAAGCTTCCGTTTTGCGATAGCGCAACTATATCTAGTTCAGAGTCGAACAATTCGCAACTTATTTCAAACTGTCAAGTCGAAATTATTCCTTAATCACTTCCGTGCGATATTTCTAGATATCAGAATGGATGATAGACTACAACACTCCCGGCGGAGTGGACAGCGACGGCTGGCAGTACGCTACCGACTTCCCGGCGCCGTACCACGGCAAGAAGCTGTTCACAGACTGCGTCAGACGCCGACGATGGTATAGAAAAGCACAAATTAACACAGAGGGGCCGTGGGTTAGAGTTGGAAGTACTGCTTTATTGGATATTTCTCTATGGGTATATAGATAAAAGAATTACGAATGAATTCCACTTGAACTTTCAAGTCGACATTCTTTGCTCAATTTACTTTAACTTTCAGGGAAATGGAGAGGAAGTGACAGCCTGGGCTATAACAGTGAATGGGGATGCTATCTATCGAACTGGGGTGACCACCGCCGCACCTGCGGTAATTTTAATTTAGTACCTATGGTTTAAATTAGAATAGAAATAAATTGAATGTAGTAATCCATAAGTACTTTTGTTTTCAGGGTCTACATTGGGAACATGTGAACAGCCCACAATCTTTGGTAGCTATAAGCACTTGCGATGATATCGTGTGGTCAGTGGGACACAAAGGGGAGTTATTTTACAGGGAACAAATAACCAAAGATAATCCTGGGGGAACTAATTGGAAGTTGATAGAACCACCAAAATTAGGATATCCATATAGCCATAAAACTAATACTATCAAAACGATATCTTTAACAAATAATGCAGCTTGGACGATACTCTCGAACGGCGTGATCGCTGTAAGGACAAACATTTCTAAAGAACACCAAGATGGGAAAGAATGGAAATATTTATCAGGTTTGTACCCTAATCTCTAGTCTTAGCGCATGACTGATTTTATTCAGACTAAGACATGGTAATTATTTGCAGCATGCTCACCACTCAAAAGATTTACAAGCAGTATTCTGCGTATTTCAGACTGCGATATGACATTCAAACACGTGTCGAGTATGGGCCAGGAAGTGTGGGCGGTGTGCTCGGGGGGCACGCTGCAGCGCCGGCTCGGGGTCACGCCCGACAGTCCGGTGGGCACCGCCTGGCAGTGCGTCACCGCCGAGGGGCTCGGACATGTTTCTGTGAGGGGGCGGTCGTAAACACAAGTCTCCACGACGATATACGCTTGACAGTCAACTGTCATTCATAAATGCCATTTGATAGGCACAAACTAAAGGCTTGATTCGATACCTACGGAATACATTGTTCTAGCCAAGTTCTAGGCTGTCGATTTAAGTAAGGCTCACAGCGAACGGGCCACCGGCTACATCCACCGGTGGCCAGCGACAAACATTGATGGCAGCCATCGACTAAATGACTGTGGCGAGTATTAAACATAATGTAAGATAGTTAAGTCGTTTGAAATGCTTTGTCATTGGCCACCGGTAGACTGTTTGCGCCGAGCCTTAAACGATTATTATGATCTCTCTTATGATATTGATAAATCTGCAGGATAAACGTTTCGAATTATCTTCCAGTAATTTGGTTTTTTTGCTCATAAGTATAATATTATAAGCTATTTTTCCTATTTATGTTATACTAGTTATTATTATAGAAAAGTATTATTATAAAATTTTAATCAAAATGAATCAGCTAAAAACAAACCATCTAGTCATTCCAAAAATGTACATTCCCATGTTTTAGATACTATCTTGATATTTTAGCTCGAACCTTATTATAAATTAGGAAGCTTGCTTGTAATTTGTGGAAAATGTAATTAAACATTCATTAAAACAACTATTGTTTTGTTATTTTTATTCACCTGTAAAAGATAAAATAATTAGATTAATTTCTGACACTATTGTAAGGCTTAGAGAAAAAGGGTTTACTTCTCTGTGGGTTTACTAAAAATGAGTACCACCATCTCAAAACGAGGTAGAAAATGTAAGTACTTAATTATAATAGTATACTTACCGGTCGCGATCAGTGAGACAAAACGAGGTCCCATCTCTCTCTGACTTTGCATACGTTTTATTGCATTAGTGTGACCTGACTCAGGATAATCGCATAAATCTTGATTGTAATAATTTCTACTTGGAGTTAATATATCAATTTTTGCTTAGTTTTTTTTTCTTTTACAAAATATGCAACAATGCGAGAGAGACAGGTTATTTCTCGAAATATCGCGCGGAATCGCAATCGAATCGACCGTAAGTCTACAAAGTAGGGTACCGGCATCTTCTGTCCAAGACGGAATGCGTCCAGAGTCCAGAGGAATGAAACACTGTATGGAAGTTTTACGAAGGAAAACCGCTGTGGATAAAATGAAAGTTGTAGAATTAGTAAAGGGAAAGCCGAACATAGTGTCAGAATTATAAATTGATTCCTATAAATTCTAATCAATGTTTAAAGACCAAAAAGATACAGAATACATACACGTTTAGTTTATCTCGACTGAAAATAACATTTTGATAATAAGAGTTTCAATTTAATCTATCCCGAACATGACATAACATAGTATACGTTTATATCGAAGTGTTCAAATGATGTAATCAAGTTCGTATCTGAGGAAGTGGTTGTTGGGATCGTTCTGTATCCTCGGGTAGCCGGCCACGAGCGCGTCCTGTCCGCCGATGTACAGCGTGTTGTAGATCTTCCAGTACACGTCGCGCACTTTGCGGGCGGGGTGGAACAGGCCCTGGAATTATACTTAACGTAAGTCTTTTTCTTCGTCGTGTAGATGGTCGCAAATTAAATATTATATGTTCAATCTACACTATCCCTAAAATTAGCCAGTCAAGGCGGAACTTGTCGTTTGTGTTAAAATGTAGGGTTTCAATTGGATTTGACATTTGTTGTGAGAGAACTAGCCTCGGTTCCTCTACTGTGGGAAAATGAAGGATACTGTGTGGGCGCGCTTGCCCGTATCGGCGTCGGCGGGAGATCGGGTCGCGAGTGGCTCGCGTTTCCCATTGGATGCTCTGAATGCATTCTGGCCTTCGAAATATTAACAGAACAGGCAGACGGTAGCACTACAATGGGTCATATATAATGAACTCCCGCTAGAAGTCTTACATCAATAAAGTAAAAGTAAAAGGTATCACATACCTTCTTACAAATTTATCTTACTAAAGGTTCGTTACTAACGAATACAGAAACACTACTCAACATTTGAGAACTACTTAAACAAAGAAGCAGCTCTCAAACTCCAAAATTGCCATACTAATTTTAAAACTGTTTAATAATTTAAGAACCTCTCAAATTTTAAATGACGTTTCTGTATTCGGCTGTAAGGGTGTTATAAATAAAATATTTCGTTTATACATAATAAAAAATATTTTTAAGGGAAAATAGATCTACAAAAGCACAATCGAATCCCGCTCGTCGTCGACCGTACGTTTCGTTTTTGTAGATGTATTCAACTTTAAAAATAATACCTGTAGAGCGTATTGTAGTATCTTGACAGGTCCGAGCGCGACCCGCATGCCCTCGACGGCGTCCATGAAGGCCTGCACGAGATGCGGCGACGTCTCGAAGATGTTGGGCCACACGTGGTTCAGGAGGTGCACGAGCGCGTCCTCGCACCCGAACCCGTACACGCCGAGCGCCATGTGCTTGATGGCCGCGCACGCCGTCTGCCGGTGCACCAGGTCTCTGCCGATAGGATACGAACACTCGCTACAGACACAGACAGACTCGCGGCGCCGCGTAATGATCCCGTCCGAATATTCCTACGGGCTATACACACTGTTTTTCGACGACTTACTACAGCTTTTCCCAGCGAAAAAGTTACATGCCTTAATAAAATCGCTTTTACTGTAAAGGAAAACATCGTAAGGAAACCCATGGCAGGCGTAGTTAGCTTCAGACCAGTTCTTTCCTCTAGGACATAATGAATTTCTACTGATCGGTCATACTATGTTTGATTGTTTATCTATACAATCAAACATAGTATGACTAGTGATACTATGTTTATTTCCTGAAAAGAACGTACCTGTCCATCAGTGCATCTTCCAACAAGGGGCAGACAGCATAGATGTAATCCTTGCCCATCTCCCCAATGTACTCGAACAAGAAGGAGAGTGACTTGAGCACTCCGTTCTGTACGTTGAGCTCCGGGACTCTGTACTCGTTCATCAAGGCCGGTAACACGGTGAACGGGGAACATGTCTCCGCCACGATCGCTATAGCGACTGTTGTGCACACTCTGAAAATATCACAATCAATTAAATTATCTTTCAACACCCAGAAAAGTTATAGTATAAGGTTTTATTTTAATAGAAATTATTTTACAAGGAGATATGCATCATCAAATATTATCCCGTGACAGGTTTCGAATCTGAACTCGCTCGGCAAGATTCGAATTTTGCTGGGCGAGTGCGAGAACGACTGCGCCACACGGGACACGGTGATTTAACGATTATGCTTCCTCCCTGTTCAGTTTAACTGACAGGGTCGGTTTGAACGTCATCTACTTATTTTTACACTAATCGTTAGCTTGTAAGGTAAACTTTTAGTCAAAAGTTTATCGCTTCGGAAGCTATTCATTTCGTAGTTTATTCAGAAAAAAAGCTTTTTTTTTCGTTTCATGATCAAACCACAGTATAAAATAAAACTCATTTTCCTGTTTTAATCGAGTTGTTTCAATTATTTAAAAAACTACCCTGTGGAAGAATCTATAAAGGCTCCGAAACGTGTGAACACTACAACAATGCTTCAAACTAGAAAATTAAAACTGCAATATAAGTTTTACTTCAATACAAAGTCGCGAAAACTGATGACTAACCTAAGTCATATGCCTAACCATCTGTCTCAACTAATGAATAATTATAAAACTTATCACTGGTATAATATTATTCAAATGATCAATAAGCACAGAAGCAGGGCCGAAATGGGCTAATCGCACTATAACATACCTGTTTTGTCGTTCCTGTACTTTCAAATTGTTTAGTAGAGTGGCCAACACGTCATGAGGACCGATAGCCTTCGCAATGTAACCAAAGGTGTTGACGGTAGCTCGGCGGATAGCTTTCTTGTGGGCTTTCAGCAACTCTAAAAGTTCGAAACATATTCTCATCCATTCCCTAGCGGAGACGAACTCGGGGCCTCGGTCCGCGATTCTTCCAACAAGATCTATACAATTTTCTTGTACCTTTTCATGTCTGAAAAATAATAAAAACAGCTCAAAAACAAGTCTTCGTTAATATACTGGTAGTAATATTTTCCTACTGCTTACTCTATGATATAAGTCTTTATGTGTCATAATAACGCAACCACAATGTCTGAATTGACTTGACTCATATAGGCAACACCGCTGTGGCCAAAAGCCATTGACCATATTCAAGACTGTATGCGAAATCAAGAACTAGTAAGTATAGATAATACAATCGTGACTTTGTAAAAGCCGACATGGCTTAAGCTTGCACAGGCCGTGTAGCCCCGGCTAGAATAGGGTTACCCCATATCTTTCGTGGGAGTTGTAAAAGTTGAATTTGGCAGGCTGCCGACCGTAAAATTATTGTCAAATCTATTTGCAGTAGACGATTACTTGCCTACTGTGCCAACCCCAAAATTTTTGGGGTTAAGGGAACCCCGGGCTCCCCAAAGGGATGCAACAAAGAGCATCGCTCAGATGAGAAGAAGAAAACTTAATACAAACTTACCTGTTTTTCAAAATGGGCGTCAACCTCGGTAACAGATCTTTTATTGGAGGTGTCATTTTCGTCATACCGATGACGTTGACGATAGCTTTTAGAGCGCCGAGAATCGAACCCAGAACCTCGGGGTACTCCTCGCCGAGGTATTCGTACAGCACTACGCCAAGATGGCCCATCAATTTTTCCTGTAACATTTATAAACAAGTTAAAACCTAAACTTTACTGTAAGCAATTTTATATCTTGAAGCAGGCTTTTAACAGACTATTTGATTTAACTGAACAGTTCTACTGTGCAGTTAAATCATACGTGTGTAGGCAAAACTGAGAATTGCACAGTAAAACTGTCAGTTTAAACTGCGCAGTTTATTCTAATGTTGGTATGCTGCTTTACAGTGGATTTCTACTTTTATTGCCGACTTTTCGTCTACAACTCACCTCTTGACAAGTCTTCATAACGACAGCGATGCGGGAGATGAGATCGGCGGCCTGTTGTCGTACTTTAGCCGACTTGTTATTCATTCGCCAGAGAATGATACCACAAATCTGCGGTAAATATGGTTTCACGCGCTTTCCTAGTTGATTCACTATCGTACCGAAGCCGTTTAACATCACCACGTCCTAAAAACAAACAAAAAATAGTTTTTAAGTAGGTTTTTTTTATGTCAAATTTGTGACCTCAATTTCAACTACCATTGCAATCCGTATAATAGGTACAGTTTACATGAAGAAGTTTTTGTTTCGATGGTCTCAATTTTCAAAATGTTACTAGAAGTACTCCGCGGTGTCAGCCACGGAAGTATCTCGTGGGGAATATCGGGATAAAAGCCTATAAATTAATCCCGATCTCCAGCTCCATACGAAGTGTCATTACAATCGATTCTACGTGTATTTCGTGATTGAAACACAAAAATTTCAAGTCATAGTCATAAAATAAGGAGAAAGTCAAACTTACTTCTGTCGTCTGTTCTTGGAATGCATACAGAATGCCGTCGATAAGTGCTTCCTCTAGTTTGGAGTCTATATCGGCTGCGCCTAAGTTAGCAAGGATCTTCTCAATGGACTCCATTACCATCTTTCTGTACTGTTCGTTGTCGTCCTTCAGATCATCTACGATTCTGTTTATTATTTCAGATGCCCCAACCTAAAAAAGTAAACATAATGAAAAAACTTTTTTTAAACTAGTGCGATTGGAATTCATTATTATGTGTCCTCTCGTGACCAATATTATTATAACATAATTGAAACAAAAATATAAGAAATTAAAAAATAAAAATCACGCTATAATCAATTAAGTAAAATACACGTATTGCATAAAACAATAAATGATTTGTATTCAAAATAATTCATGGAATTTCAAAGTCATTGAAATGGCGATTAGAGGCATTTCATTCAGTCAAAAGTAGTTTAAAAACTGAAAAGCGGCAGGACATACCTTATTAGCAATTTCAACAGTGGTATCGACTAATTGACGATAATTCCTCCTGTCAAGTGCCATACGATGATTCCAGAAATGCTTGAAGAAATGTGGTAGAATCTCATCCATTATGTATTGCGGCTCCACACCGTCTGTTCCGCAACACTGTTTCACTACCTACAACACGCAACCAACACATAAAACCACAAACCAATGCAAAAATAATAACATTTTGAAAATTCAATAATCTTCACACCTTCACAATTACTGACCTATTTTGACAGTTTTTACTTATTATAGACCAACAACAGCATTCAATATCATCTTACAAACAAATCTCGAAATACTAATTGGTCTACTGCCCCTATCAAAGTCTATAATAATATTTTTTATTTCTATGCTAATAGAAATATTTAAGGGGTATATACGAGCTAAACTAATCATCATCAAAAATCCTACCGTGGCAGGATTCGAACCCGCGCCCCTAGCTTGCCGGACGACTACGCCACACGGAAACACGTTGGCAAGTCAACTTTACTCGAAAACCAAACGAAACCATACCTTTAATACAATCTTCTTCATCTCCTCATCGGGCGACTGGAACTCTCTGATGAGGATCAACATCACTTCCCTCGTGTAGTAGTTGGCGTACTCGGCGTCCATCAGCGGGATGAGGTAGCCGATAGCCTTGAGGAAGGCAGCCAGCCCCTTCCCGCGGTGCGTGCGGATACCCTTCCACAGCGGCTTGAGCACGGAGTCGAACGACTCGATACCGTACGGGGTGGCCGCCTCGGCTAGAGCCGCGCTTGCCAACGCAGTGATCGTACGAACTTTCTGTTGTTCATCTACGAGACCTATAAAACGACGGGGGCTTTTAATTTATTTAAGAATAGTTAAACTTGACAAAAATTCCTACTTAGGTCTGATTTTGTCAAATGCTAGATAGAGGTATCTGACAAATAAAATATAACATCACCGAATAAAAAACTATGATATTTAAAAAGAAAGAAAAAAAAATTTAGAAGATTAAAACTTGAAGGCTTTTAAATTTGGTTGGGTTCGAACTTATTCGATAGATATCTTTTATCCGTAGAATGAAAATATCAGGCCTAAAACATAAAAAAATATAAATGTTTGTATGTTCATTATTCCTTCACGCCAAAACTACTGAACCTATTGCGATGGAACTTGGTATGCAGTTAGCTGGATCTGGGTTGACACATAGGCTAGGTTTTATCCCGATATTCATGCGGGATCGGGACTTACTCGGGTGAAACTGCGGTAGGAAGCTGGTATGACTTAAGCCTAATGTCCACAGGTAAAATAAAAGGTAAAGCGATATAGCAGGGTACGAACTTGTTAACCCGCACGACCATTTTAAAGTTCCATAGTAAGTCTTTTTCCTTTATTTGACCAAAGTCTATACCAAGCTATGCCAAAATGGGAGACACTCTTTCGTTTCCTCTGCGTAGGGTAATTTTCCACCTATGTCATACCTTTGCAAAGGTCGTAACCAACACAAAACACGATCGGGATCGAAATTAAAGACGATCGAAACCTAAACAAAAGACGATCGGAACAAAAACAAAATACTAAACGAACCTGAAACAAAACTGGACATGGATACCACACTTACATCACTTACCACTTACACTTACTTACTTAAAAATCACTTACCATGTTCAATAATTTCGACAAGTGACTTGAGATGCGGTAAGATAGCACATCCCATGAGGATAGCGATCTGTTGCACGATCTTTATACCGGTGTGGCGAGCTTGCCATGACTTTTTCGATCGACACACGGCTTTCAAGAAAGGTAACAGTGAAGGAATACCTGGAAAATAAAGTTTAATATTGGATAATATTAAAGAATCGATCGAGTCTATATCTACCGGTATTTTATTATATAATTTACACCAGTTAACCGCTCAGAAGTATTTCTCACGAAAATAGTACGTTTTTTTAGTAGCACTCTCGTGCAAAAACGGCCAATCACATAGAGTTTAGGTATAGATAGGTAACACATCGGCCAATTACAAAGAGTCTTAGTATAGATAGGTAACGCATCAGCCAATCACAAAAAGTCTAAGTATAGTTAGGTAACGCATCGGCCAATCACAAAGAGTCGTAAGTATAGTTAGGTAACACAATGGCCAATCACAAAGTTTGATTATTACCTCACCTGCCTGCAAGCAACGGTGAGTTGTGTTTCGTAGACAAATAGCAGTATGTCATAGTCATCAATTGGCTTTATTGTCTTTGTTACCACGACATATCCATATATGGTGTAAGATAAACGTATACATTTTGACACACTTACCAAGGGCAGAAGCAACAACAGCAAAGGCCCTAGCTGTAGTGTTCCGTACGTATTCATCAATATTGTCGATATCAGGTCTCATAGTTGAAATCATAGTGGCCAAACCAGCAGCTTTGGCTAAATTTGAAATAATCTCTCGACCTTCCACTCGAGCGTAGTAATCTTCGTCAATCAATAGAGGTTCTATTACCACCAATATCTGGAAAGAAAAACATACATAAATAGTGGCAACAGAAATGCATCATCAGTGAAAATTTCAACAGCTATCATAGTTCATTTGATAGTCTAGTGACAGACAGATGGTTAGTGTAGTCTAGTTAAAGGTTAATTTATAGTATACCGCCACCTGGCCGTGCCGGGTCCTAGCTTCGTTGTCCATTGCTCGGCGAGCAGTCAACGAAGCTCGGACTCGGCACGGGCGGGTGACGGTCTTGTATAAATCATCCCTACATGGGTCCTTTACCATTTGGGTACGAACCCAAAAACTAGCTCTTTCTAGACAAAAGTATACATAAAATAATTGTGACAACGTTATCGTACCTTGTGGACGTACGGACGAACCAAGTCGTCCAATTTGTAAAGGATTCTGTCAATGACTTTCACTAGCAAGTGACGTTCCTGGTCTTCAAGTGTAGGACTCATAAGTAGCGGTAGAATTTGATTGAAAAGAGGACCCGCTCCAAACTCGCGGGCTTTGTCCGTTATCTGACGTAGAGCAGCTTTGCACATCGGGGGTGTACCATTCTGTAATACAATAATGCAATATTTAGTTTTGAAATTGTTTGTATTATAAAAAAAAATACATTTCTATTTTTATTTTCAAGATAGACTGAATAATTCGCCATTCATATGGCTCTTAAAAGTTACTGTAAACGTCTTATATTTGTATCAAAACGAGACCAAAATCGCTTAAAAGTTTTATTTTTAAACTTAGTTATCTAACTTATAAAAGTCTATAGTTATAACTGAGGTTTACGATGGAGAGAGTGGTAGAAGCGGTACGGGGTGGTGAGGCAAGAGGAGTGGGGAAACTGTCTTGTAGCTTGACAGTTACATGGGTTAGCATTCAATTATGTACATGGTCCCAAATCCAAAAAGAGGTAAACAAAAAAGTCATATTATAATTGATTGAAAGTGACAGCTCTTTGTTCACTTTTTCCTTAGATAATTGACAGTTCCGTGTTTACATTTTTGATCTGTTTCTGTAAAAGGGTATAGAGATAATAATAATAAAAAGTATTAACTAAAAATCTTTACAGAGTTTAGCTAAACTTTTGTCCGCACAAAGAAAATCCTGAATGTTCGTTCAGTATTGCAAAATACTGAACGAACATAGTGAATTGTATGTATGTGTTCATAGTGAATTGTATGTATGTGTTTAAGTATATAAATACGGATGACTGGAAGAAGGGGTGATTCGGTATTTGAGTATTGTGAGTGGGAATGTGGGAGCTCACCTTAATCTTGAGCAAGAGCTTCATGATTTTCCGTTCCTTGAGCTCCTCCGGCGAGAGCGTGTCCTCGTCGACGTCAATGAGCAGTTTGTCAAAGTACTGCGCGTCCTCCGGCTTCATGAAGGGCAGCTGCTGGCCGCCCTTGGGCTGCGGGTCCAGTAGACGCGCCGCGGCCGCAGCCGACCCGCCCACTTCCTCCGTCTGCATGAAAAAGCCGATTGGGGTACCGCCCAAGGGAGTTGGGGTCGCGGTCAGCTTACGAGCCGGCGTCCGAATCGGAACATAACCTGAACAGTGAACAACACACACCACATTAACGTTACAGACAGATGCCGGGGACATTCAAACAAGCATTCTTATCAATTTCATTCAGCTATTTCTCATAATTAAAAGCTTAATCTCGAAGTTCCACGGCATGAGTCTGTAAAGCCATATGTCATCATTCATCTGAAAGAAAAATTGAGGATTAATTGATTTCTAATATTCTGAATTCGATAACACATGTATTTTATTTAAGTTTCGTTACGATGTTGTGTCCTCGCGTTGTCGACATTGATTAATACATGTGTCCTGAAACTAAAGTGGCGATTATTGACTATGGCGTCACTTTATCTTATTTCTCTATCTTAAATATTTCAACTTATGGTGTAACTAGAAGTCATATTGGACGGTACTTACCGGCCGGCGGCGGCAAAACCTTGTACCCTGGTGGGAACATGGCATCCAGTTCCTCATCAGTGTAAGGTCTGTTGCGTTCGTCTATTTCTTTTTCCCAGCGATATGCTTGGAGTTGCTCCGGAGTCATGGCGGCGACGTGCCCGGGTGTGGGCGTGGCCATCGCCATCGCTTTCACTCCCACTGGTGTCGACTGCAAATACAATTCGTTAGATGTAGTCATATTCATACATTAAATAACAAACAATTATTTACCTAGTTGTAATTTATTTTACAAAATATTTGATGTTTCTCTAATTATGAAAGGAAACATCATGATGAACCTGGCAAAGTTGGCTCCAGATATATTGACTTTTTTCCTCTGGGCAATTGACCATGCCTGAGCAGGTAAGTAGTGGGCAAGCCTATTTCCATCTAATACATGTCCTGGCATTACGCCAGTTATGAAGACCGTAGATGGCGCTAGATGAAACATCTTAGATGTAAATACAAATGGCTATATAGACTCACCCCTCCAGGAGTAAAGACAGGAGTGTGCGGCGTGGGCGTGGCGTGCGACGGAGTGGCGTGTGAGGGGGTGGCGTGCGATGGGGTGGCGTGAGAAGGCGTGGGTGTGGCGGCGGCGGGCGTGGCCCCCGGGGTCTCGTCCCATCGCGAGCGGCGCTTGGTGCCCGGCGTCGGGGTCTCTTGGATAGTGTCGACGCCGGTGCCGCGGTCCGTGCGCGGCGTCTCGGCCCAGCCGCTGTTGTGGCCGGGAGTTTCTGAGACAATTGAGACAACTTTTAAGTGAAGAAATGCAGCTTTATGCACCGTTCGGCGGGAGCGGCAGGGGTGTAGAGCTTTCTGTCTGGCTTAAGGGTGGTGGGTGGCTAGAGGATTAGTTTTAGCATTAGTTTTAGCATCTACGACGGATTCTTGCACGCCTTGGCTCGTCCGCTTCTTACAGAGTTAATTGCCACATAAATAAACTTAAAATAACATAAAATAAACTTTTAAAAGATATAGGTCAATAATAATGAGTTAATTAACAAGTATCAAAATACGTTTTACCAATTATTTCACCGTTATTTTGAAGTTGCCTTTAAATTTGCCGCCCTTTTTCAGGGCCAACATTCGCTAGCCAGATTTTAACTCAATATTAGAAAACAAAATGTGGTGTATGCAACTGACCTCTATCTGTCTTGGGCGTCTCGTCCCAGCGGTTCCGGCGCGAGGCGTGCGTGGCGGGCGTGTCGCGGCCGGGCGTGGCGTGTCCCGGCGTGATGTGGCCCGGAGTGGCGTCCCACACGCGCGCCGACGGCGTCGCGCCGGGCGTCTCGCCGCCGCGACCGTGACCGCCCGGGGTCTCTTCCCATGTACCACGCTGTAAATATTAATATTGCACGACATTACACACAGCACAATCTAGCCTAAGAACAAGGCACTTTGGGTACTAGACAACGGACATAATTACATATGTACATACGGACATATTTATTATACTATTTTGTTTTAAAAAGTTATAAGTATAATGTAACTTGAAGCTTGCATTATTTAGACTCACAGTTTTATACTTTTTCACAGGTTCTAAATTAAAGATTTGTTTAGTTATGGACAATTGGAAAAAAAGTATACAAGAATAAACCTTGCAGAAACGCGTCGTTAAACTTGACAAAAGATAGAGAGTTTTACAACATTTTTTACACAAACTATAACAATTTTGTGATTCTACTTGTAGAAAAAACTACCGTTGCGTCGTCGGTAACTAAAAATAATGGCGTTTTTTAAGTTCGGAAAAACGCCTGCGGGGCACTGCTATTCATATTTTGTATTACTCTAGTTAGGTTTATTTTTATAACCAAAAAGGTAAGTAAAGAGTTCATCTTTTACATAATTAAAAAGTTTTAAAAGTAAGTATGTTAAAGAATAATATTTAGTTTGGAATTATTACCTCAGCATCCCAAGAAGGAGTTAACTGTGAACTTGGCGTGGCAGATATAGTCTTCTTAACAGTGGGAGTGTCTTCTGTGCTTATATCCCAACGCCCCTTACGTTTGGCCGGAATCTGTTTTGGAGCCTCGCCATTTGATTGCTGCACAGGCTTTAGAGTACCTTCTCTTGCTTTCTCCATAAGCTTTTTCTTCAACTAAAATGTAAAATAAATCAACAATAAGTTTTATTATAGTATGTGGAGATGTTCAACATCAGTAAAGTCTTGTAGGTATGTACAGAATATCCAAATATCATTACTAAATTTATGTTTCAAATCACATATTGTTAAAAATTGTAAAATGTATTACTTTTAAGGAAAAAGTAATAATTTTTATTATTGTGAAAGTGGTTTTAGGTACAAGGTTACTTGCCTCTGTTTCTTCAGCACGAAGGTATTGCTCTTTCATAATCTCTGTATATGTCCTGGACCCAACATCTGGTGTTTTTCCTCCTAAAACAGAAAAAGTTGATTATAATGCAGACTTAAACCCACACATATAACACAATATGAAGCAATGTTAATGAATCAGATCATAAGGACTGTCTTCTGATATAATTCAGCTAGAAATATTTTTAAAGGAAAAATTCATCTTCAAAAAAAACAATGAATTGAAATGAATGAACAAACAACGAATGAATTCTTCTTCAATTCATCTTTCTTCGTTTTATGAAGATGAATTTTTCCTTTAAAAATATTTCTAGTAAATATGCCTTGAGCAATAAAAACAAATTTACGAAATATAATTCAGCTAACTTATGCTATTACAAGAAAATTTTCTGGTAGTCAACTATTACAAGAAAATGTGTCAAAGAACAGTTAAATTTTGATATATTCTTATGTAGAAAACCACTATCTTACTAGATAATTGTGGAATACATACCTTCAGCAAATGGATCTGATCTCTCTGGAGATATGATCATCCTTCGCCTTTTCTGACGGTATTCATCTTCTCGATCAGCAATTGTTGGTCTTCTTTTATCAGCAAATGGATCATAGTCTTTGTCACTCTAAAAATAATGATTATAATTCTGTTAGAAACATTTTTTGTAGTATTCAATTAATATCTAGTTTAAAAATATAATCGACAGTTAAAAAAATTAAGTTATTCAATTTGTCCCACTTCAGGGCAAGGGTCTCTCAGAGGGGTTAAAGTTAAGTTTTTAATGCGTTTCCGCAACTAGCCCTACAATTGGGCCTTTTTGCATGACTTTAAGCCATAGATAAGATCAAGGTAATTAGTGTTAGCGTTGTTATAACTACCTATCTTCTTAAATAAAAAGATATTGGTGGGCGACCGGGATTCGAAACCACAACCTTCAGAATGGAAGTCTGTCTATGTACCACTAGACCAAATACCGCTTAGAGGGGTTAGGCAGTACGACTCCACAGGAGCCTACTCTGGATTGGTGAATGTTTGGACCTTTGGACAATGGTGAATTCTACAAATCATCAGATTCCTACTATGTTTTCCTTAACCATAAGAGTGATGTTATTAGCACACTTTATTTTTTTTTAAAGAAAAAGGCATCAGTGTTCGGTCAGCCCAGGATTTGAACCCTTGGAATGAAAGTCAGCCCAAGTATCAGTAGACCTCATTTATTAAACTTTGTTATGATATGTATTTCTTTTACAATCTAAGATTGCAGAGAAGAAAAGGGCTTGGGCTGGGCAGCAACATAAATAAAACTGACTAAACTGAGCTATCAGCCATTAGTTACTAGCATACCATTAGCATACCTAAAACATACCTGTGCAATGTCGTTTAGCAAAGATGCAGGAGCAGTGTATCCTCCACCTCTTTTCTGTGATATTGGAACATTTTCCACATCATCATCTTCAACCTCATCATTAGCAGCGATAGAAGTTACATATCCATCGTAACGAGACTTCCCGGTTTTACCAGTACTGTCGTAGATGTCGCTGTCGTAGTATGTCTCTCCGAGGGAGACACCCTTGTCCGAGCCATTTTCAGGTACAGCCTCTTTCTTCTTTGCTTGAATCTCTCGAATTTGAGCCTCGATAGCTGAAAGTTGTTAAATGAATTATAAGAAAAGACGGTCCTATAAGATTTGAATCATATAGAATAGACTGAGTAGAGAACTACTCTCGTAATAGTGTCTTTTGCAACTAGAGTAGGTAACTTGGGTACAAGATTTTAGAAAAGTGATTTTGTTTGTGAAAGTTAGGGACTTACATAGTGAAGAAGAGGTGTGAGATAATCAATGATTTCATAATGTTAATCAATATCGATAAATATTAGAGGTAGGCAGTGTGAAAATAAAATGAATATAAGCTTTATCTTTTGGCACACCCTTACCAGCCTCATGGAAGAAATAAACACGTAAACAGAAAAAATAACTTGGAAAAACACTGAAGCGGTGACGATGATTACGTACCTTCGTGAGTTCTGGGTATCTTATCCATTTTACCCAAAATACATTAGGAAATAAACAAAAACAATAACCTGGAATTTTGTACCAATTTCAGAGCAGATTACTATTTTTACACAATAAAATCAATGCGTTCATGGATGCCATTTGCTTTTTTGTTTTTTTTTGTTTGTCGACCAATCACGAAAGTGATAACTGTCACTGTGAAATCCAATCACACCAAACCACAGATAATTTTTTGATTGATTGCCATAAGACTTGCTTGTTGTTGCACAGGGTATTCAATTTCTACGTCTATGATTCAAACTTAACCGTTCTACTTGCATCGTGTAACTTCTGCATATTTTTCGGTCTTTACTTATAATCTGTGGTTATTGATAAACAGGGTTACCAGCTGGGCTCACATTGTTCATTTTTTGAATAATTTTGTTTTAAGTGTTCAGTTTAGTTTATATATTTTATTTTTGTATCGGTTTCAGTACTCCCTCTAAAAAAAAATATACGTTTTACTTTCAGAGCTGAAATAACAATAATTGCAAAAACGATAGAAATACAAAATGTCCACTTTTTGCAGTTATTTATTCAATGTATCCTATTTCTGTATAAAAGCTCTGGTAACATTGTTCACATCTTTCTCTGGCTCTTTGGTGCTAGGTACGTGTTTTGTCGGTATAGCATTTATTTTATTAATTTTTAGTGTTAGAACTATAGAATTATCATTTTTTTCACGCAGGAGAAAGAATAAACGATCCTGGCGTCGAAAGGATAAACTATCTGGTGGATTAGCTACGGTACTTTCGGTGAGTCTTGATATAGTTTATGAGACTGGTTCCACGTCAAATGTGCTGAAAGGTGACACGTATTATCAAAAGTAAGATGCCTGTGCAAAAAAGTACCTACTCAACACATGTTGATAACAATAAAATCTGATTAAAAGTCGAATGTTTTGACTAAAACTTAGTTTTATCACAATCTACGTCCTATTTGATAGATTTTTTGGAAAAACATTACCTACCTACCTACTTCGATAGGTACATAATAGATCAACGAACTTGCTTTGCGGCACTACAAAATATGTGCAGCAATTTACTTTATAACAAGTCAGCATAGAGGCAGACTAAGTCAGTCTATATTTTGTATCTTATTAATTAAGTGCTAGAATGTTTCTGGTCAATTTTAGGTTGAAATTTGGAGTTATTGCCACATTTTATCACATAGAAATAAAACAGTCTTTCTGTCCTTTTATACCACTGTGTGGAGTCAGCACATTTCCATTATCTCTACTCTGCTCTGTTACCCAGTAAGTTCAAGTCCAAACCCCTGTCCTCTATTCCTCCATTCCTTCTTGACCCTCCGTTTCTCTCAAGTCCAATTTCCAACTATTAATTTATTAATGTTTCCCTGTCTACTATGGCTCGATTGAGACGTCATCTATTAATTTATTGTTAAAAATGAATGTCAAAAATGCTTCGACTTCACAAGAACTTTTAAGTTCGCTAGCACTCTCTTTGTAAAAAAGTAATTAGATTATTTTTAGAGGTTTTTTATAACTATCAAAATAGCTCTGAAAAGTGGCAATCTGTAGGTTTATGCTTCCCTTTTCAAAATATACATTAATTATAGCAATATAACTTATGAAAAGCACCTAAAATAGAAAGTAAATTTCCAAAAAATGACCAATAAGACCATTATAAATATGATATTATTTATTATTAAGAATACTTTCTAAAATGACACTTCTATTACACACATACCTCTCCAATTGCCTCAGTACAAAATTTATATGTCCTTCATTATATGTAATGAAAGTCAATTTGTAACAATTAAATTAAGTATGGGCTTTGACAATTGTTCAAATAAACTAAGTAAATGAAATGTGTAACATCCACTCTTTGACTTGTAATAATCTGTGGTTCGTAGGGAGAGACCTTTTTGCATTAGATCCAGAGTAGTGATGGGACTCGAGTCAGTCGATTCTGAAATACAAATAACTCGAGTTCCACTCGAGTCAAACAAAAATCACTCAGAACTTGTGCTAATTTTTTCAACTCGGTCACTCGTTTCTAAAATATAAGTAACTAAAATATAAATCTTGCAAATAATAGTCACTCTCATGGCGTTTTTCTCGAAAAATGTCCACACTGAAGTTTTTTCTATCCCAAATTTTTTCATTTGCATTTCTCCTCACAAATGAAAATCAAACATTAACATTGACCATTGATTTAAAAAAAATAGTAACAAATATTTTCAACATTTATCTAAACTAGTACTTGTAACTCAAGGGAACGTAGATCAATTGAGTGTGTCCACTAACTTATATACATATAATAACTAGTTTTAACGAGTCGAGTCACTGGCAAAGCTAGCTGGTATTTTTTCCATTCGAGTACAAATTTAATGAAAACTACTCAAGCCACTAGAGTACTACTCGAGTCCCATCACATCACTAATCCAGAGTATCATAAATGTGTGATCTAAAACTTTATAGAGATAAATATTAACACGCTTATTTATAAACGCTGGTTAATAGCTGCATAAGTATGTATTGTTTGTCTTTTACTGTGACATGAAGTTTCAAAGTTGACAGAGACAAACTTCACATAACTTGGTCATCAGGTTATCAGTTTATAATTAAGGGGGTAGATGAATAACAAATGTAAATAATGAAATTGAATAAACTATGTAAAATAACATTACAGAACAAATATTTGTTTATTGAATTTTAATCATTTAGCTAAAATCCATGACTAATCAATGAAAACTGATTCAGAAGTAATAGAAAGTAAATAACTGATTTGATTTTAATATTGTGATAATAAAAAACACCTTAAAGTAATCTAATCATATAATTGAGTATGTACTAACATCTAACAAAAATTAAATAAGTTTTCATATAAATATCTAAATATAGTTTTTTTAGAAATATTTTTAAAGGAAAAATTCATCTTCAAAAATTCACTTGCGGCGAGATTTGAACTCGCGTTCCTGGATCAATATTCCAGTGCCTATACCGCTCGGCCACGCAAGTTTCCTTTAAAAATATTTCTAGTAAATATGCCTTGAGCAATAAAAACAAATTTACGAAATATAGTTTTTTTATTATGTATTCACTGCAACCTTTGGCAAACATAATATTTGGACATGTTGAAATAGAGCAGCATGGAGCAGCAGTAGTAGTAGTTTGTAGTAATTGTAAATAATTGTTTTACTTTGATTTGATTGATTCCAATGTTTAGTAGTAGAAACAAATGTTTTGTAAGTGAATAATCAAGCTATTTAATTTATTTTTCAGTCATTTTTTAAATTATTGTTTCTATAAAAATAAACTAAATACAAAATATATACATCACTACAAAACCTAGAAAGAAATTTAATCTAGTACAATAAAATATATTTATAGGTCCTAGAAATAAGTTTCAAATTCCCCAATGTCCTGAATTGATGTAATGGCCGTTGCAAAATTTTATCTTATAGGCTCAGATAATGTATAAATTTTGAAAACAGTATTATTTATTATTTGATTTTACTTTGATTCAGTACTGTAACGACTTGGCACGGAAAAGGACTGCTGGAGGAAACGAACATGATGCATCAGCAATCCATGATGGTTGGAGATATGATACCTGTACACCCTGATATACCTGTGCACGTTGAGGAAATGAATAACGTTGGATATGACAACAGCGGCTCGTACGCCTACGACGATCTGTTCCCAGCGCTGCCGCACTCGGCCCCGCCGGTGCAGCGCAGCATTCAACAAGCTACTAACAAGCTAAGAGTTGGATCTTCGCTCCATACCCAGGTAACTCATTCAATATTTAAAAGTAACTGTATAGTTTCACCCGCTTGAATCTGGGATTCTGATAAAAATACTAGTTATTTCAAACTTTAAAAGGTTGGACTACTCAGCTTTCCTTGAACTCGAAACTAACTCTTTGCTATTTTATTACATCTATCTCCTACATTTATTTCATTATTCTTCAAAATTAATAGATTAATAAAGATAAATATATTATAACCAGTCCATTTACGCCTAATTATTTAATTAGGAATATCAATCATTCAAGATTATTATTAATCAATATCATTCTAAATGCCTGTTTATAAATAATTATACGTGTAGAATTAATTCTGACCAAAAATATTTGTTTCTGGGTATTTTAGATACATTATGTATATGTACGCAAAATGTATGTATTTACATGGAGTACTAAGGATAGTAGCTTTTACTATGGGTAGTAGACATAGTATAAGCCTAGTTGCTTAGTTTGGGGTTAGATTGCACTGTATTCAACATTCTGCAAGATTTATTTTATTTTTAATTTTTACTTATTTAAAAGTTCCAGATGACCTAATTTTTACACTGATTATTTTTCACATTTATTTTAACATTAACATTGCTGCTTAGTATGTATTTAGACCTCATTCAATGAGATAATTACTGATAATGAACATTGTGTAATGAATTGTAAATTTTTAACAGATAAGAGTTTTCATGTTGGTCGGTTGTTAGTAAAATTTGATTGAATTTATTTTTATTACTTTTAACTTCTTTGATAACAAAGTTTTAAGACTCAATTTTCATTTTTTCAATGGAATGAAACGTTTCCTCTGCCGTAAGATCATTGTTAATAGCGCAGATATATTTTTCTTAATGAAAAGTGCGCAGACTCAATCCGGAGTAGGCTCCCGTGGCGACTAACTGCCTAGTCCTTTTAGGCCTCCTACTATTTGCAGTGGGAAAAATTCAAATATTAGAAGGTTGAAGGTAGTTATTATGCGCTTAGAGTAAAATAGGTAATGTTGGAAAATGCCGCCAATTGGCACCCATGGAGTAGACTATTGGGCGTTATTATCTTCCGCATTGGAACCGTTTCATAAGTACATACTTATGAAACAGCTTATTGTCTCTCTGTGACTTTTGCCAACCTTATTTTTATTTGATAGGTTTTCCATGTGCCATACGAAGAAAGGAAGCTGGACAATGCTAACACGTTCGGCGAGGGTGAATCGTTGAGGACCTGCCAGTCGATCACCAAGGACACCGGTGCTCATATTGAGATATCGACCAGCAAGGATGGGAGCCTCACTTTCCTCATCACTGGGAAGCATAGCGCCGTTCTAGATGCGAGACGATTGATCCTCACTCATTTCCAGCAACAGGTAATCTTAACTAACAATATAAAGATGTTTGAAAGTTTCTTTGTTGAAGGTAATCTCTGGAACTATTAGAGTCTTATTGTTCCAGGGATTACCAAAAATGCAAACAAAATGCAATGATTTATATACAGCTACTAGCCTTTATAAGGACGCCGACGCTCCACACATACCTGGATAAACCCAGGTGTTATGGGCTACAGGTAGGGTTGCCAACCGTACTATATTATATAGTATTGTACTATATTTCAGGTCTACGTACTATATACTTTCTAAAAAACATAAAGTACGCAAAAATACTATATTTTTAAAATACACATTTTATCAAAGTTATTTTTAATATTCTGGCTATGTGTGAACGCATCTTGAATACACGCTATTAAAATATGTGTATTGAAGAGAAGAAAGAAATAGGGCAAACATCAATTTAATAAAAATGCTGGTTATTGCCATAAAGTTAAATATAGGATGTAAAAAAGCATTAGAAACATTTTTATAAGAAAAGAAGCTACAAATTGAAAAGTGCCAGAAGTGGATACCGCAAATATAGTTTTTATGGAAAGAAATAGTATAATTGCGGATACATAGAATTTTGGGGAGGAACATTGGTTGTATTCCGATATTGTCACGGAATCGGGACTTAAGTGGTGCAAACAGAACAGACCTGTAATAATAATGAAAGCGGTAATAGAGCTTCAGCTAAACGGCTTAGTAGCATTTATTTTATACTGCTACACCCGCGTAAGTCACGTTCCCGCGGGAAAGTAGCCTATGTGTTATTCCAGGTCCCCCCAGTTACCTACATTTCAAATTTCATCCAAATCCATTCAGCCGTTTTTGCGTTATTGAGTAACAAACAAACACATACTCACAAACTTTCAGCTCTATAATATTAGGATTGATAGGATTTCATCAGATACTTTACGATGATTTAATACATTAATTTTGATATTTCTTGGTAATATTTTTATACGATTTTTTAAAGCGGGAACTTCTTTGACAGGCATATCCACCGTTCCTTATCGTGCAGTAATAAAATGACTAAGTGTATATAGTATACCTCCTACCTCACCTTTATTAGTTTTAAAGTTAAAAAAAAAAAACTACGGAACCCTGAATTTTTCGGCCAAGCGATAGTCGGACTCGCGCACGCACAAAAAAATCACATTTGTTGTATGGGAGCCGCCCCATTCAAATAAATATTAATTTTATTCTGTTTTAGTATTTATTGTTGTAACGGCAAAAGAAATTAAAATTTTAACTGTCAACCTATCAAGAAATACAGCCTGATAACAGAAAAATAGACAGTGGAGTCTATTTTTTTTTTTGTTTTCGTTTTTGCCCTTATAAAATGACTCACAAAACTAGTCTTACCAATTTCCAAAGTGAAAAAAATGTCGTCTCATCACCTCTTGCTTATGTTAAAAACAAAAAAGGACAAAGCTATTGTTTTGTGAATTTGAAGAATTTAGATTTTTTTACTCTGGTTCGCGACTTTGTGTTGAAATAAAACTCATTTTCTGATTTTAATCGCATTGTTTTTAATATCAGCATTGTTACGTTTGCATCGTATTGAAACAAATATAAGATGTGACGGTAGTTTACACTAACTTTCAAGACTGAGATCAGTCTACATTGAGAAAGGAGCCTGAAAGGGCTCTGAAACGTCGTAACGGCATTGGAACAATGCTGATCAATGAAAAAAATAAAATACAATCAAATTAAAACCGGAAAATGACTTTAGAATTTGTCACTGGTTCGACAAACCTATCCAAGTTTAACCGCAGGTCATATGTATTATCAATTAAATCAACACTATACCTCATTAAAATTCATCGGTAACTTACTTAGTTATAAATTATCATGAGTAATTAATCAACGAGGTTAGAAATTTCGTCGACCGACCTCTGTTTCGAAGTGGACGAATATTCGCCTTCGACTTTTTTGGGTTGCGAGTTTGTTTATCGCCGTGGAGCAAGAGTAGACTTTAGTAAAAGTCTTTCCCGGCACTAGTGCTAAATTATACAATTAACCATGCCCCTTTTTTACTGCAACCACAGCCTTGTTATTAGTTCCTTAGCCAGACAACCTCAATGCCGCGTCGAGCGAACCCTCGACTGTAGCGCAGATGGTTGTGGGTCACTTAGAACTGTCTATAAAGAATGCTGATAATTTCCAACCGACGGACTGCATGGGCGGCTAAATTTAATAGATACTTAAATAGTTAAAATTACAAAGGATTACATAACCATTTTTTAATTCCAGAATATAATCCTACTTTTTGGTTCCTTGTATTTGACATTCTTTCTTCAGAATAAAGTGTGAAATCGTAGTCTACAATTATATATTAGGGGTTAAAGTATGAAATTGCCGATTTGTACTGAAAATCTTAATTGTTTATTTTTTAAATTTTTAACAAATTTATTTAATCAAAATAGTTGCCATTATTATCTATACATTGCTGCCATCTAATGGGAAGGTTATTAATGCCTTTGCGATAGAACTCCGACGATCTAGACTGCACAAACTGTGTGAAAGCATTTTGTACTGCCTCCTGGGAAGAAAACTTATTGTCACGTAGATAATTGTCCAAATCACGAAAAAAATGGTAGTCCGTTGGAGCAAGGTCTGGTGAATACGGAGGATGACGAATGGTTTCTAAGTGCAGTTCCTGAAGGGTCAAAATGGTTTCTCGTGCTGTGTGAGGTCTCGCGTTGTCGTGGAGCAATAATGGTGAAGATCGATTCATGAGTCGGGGCTGTTTTACTGCTAGTTTTGTCAACATGGTTCGGAGTTCGGCACAATAGACATCTGCCGTAATTGCTTGACCAGATCGAAGAAAACTATAGTGAATAACACCATGCTGAGACCACCAAACAGTTACCATTACCTTTTTATTGGTAAGTTTTGCTTTAGGACACTGTTGTGGCATTTGACCTGGGGTCAGCCATTGCATTTTTCTTTTCCGGTTATCATAAAGAATCCACTTTTCATCACATGTTACAATTCGATCCAATATTCCTTCATTTCTGTACCGGTTCAACAAGGCAACACAAGTTTCAACACGCGTTTCTTTCTGCAGATCAGTCAAATCATGAGGCACCCATTTTTCGTATTTTTTTATTTTATTGATTTGACGCAAGTGAGTCAATAAAGTGGGTAAGGTAACGTTAAACCATGCCGCTAATTCCTGGGTAGTTTGACTAGGATCGGCTTCCACTATCTCTCTTAATTCATCGTTATTCACCTGTGTGGGCGGTCTTCCTCGTGGCTCGTTCTTTAAGTCGAAATTTCCATCACGAAAGCGTTTAAACCAAAATCGCACGGTGCGTTCATTAGTAGACCCCTCTCCAAACGCAGCATTGATATTGCGGGCTGTTTCTGCCGCGTTAGTTCCGCGTCGGAACTCGTATTCAAAAATCACTCGAATTTTCGCAGTATCCATCTTTCTTGTCTAAATTGAATAACAAAAACAATTGAAAGTCGATATTCAAATGTTTCACATTTTTAAAAAAAGGACATCACAGAAACCATTTGAAAAAAGTTTCATTCGAAAACCTCAAACCATGAAGATTCTATGTCAATTCAAAGAACCTACTGCAATAAAACGGCAATTTCATACTTTAACCCCTATTATTATATTTGTTATAGGCAAGCAAGCAAATATCGATTCCTAAAGAGCACTACAAGTGGATTCTCGGCAAGAAAGGGGATAAACTGAAAGATCTCGAGAAGGTGACTGCTACTAAGATCAGTGTGCCCAGCATCTCGGACGAGAGTGACATCATCACCATCACTGGCACCAAGGAGGGCATTGAAAAGGCTGAACATGAGATCAGAGTCTGCTCTGAGGAACAGGTAACAAATTAATGAAAGATAATATAAGCTTTCATATATTTTTGTAGGTTGCAAACCACAAAAGATCACATTTAAATTACCGCTACTCACATTTCGAATTTATATTGAATATGGTTGTTAAAATGATAATCAAGATAGTCTCGATCACTTCCTTCCTAAGTTGGTTTGTCCAAAGTTCCTTAGGAAACAACTTCCTAGGTTGGTTTGTCCAAACCTCCTTAGGAAACCACTTCCTAAGTTAGTTTGTCCAAATTAATTATTTGTTCAATACTATTCAAAAGATTGGCTTAGGTAAGCATATGATTTTATTTCAATTATAAAACTAATCTTCTTTCATATAGTGTTTTAGCTGTATAGTGGGTTCTGTTCTAAAGCGGGTTCTGTTTTAAAGCGGGTTCTGTTTCACGGAAATGAGATAAAACGAATATATAAAGAAATAACTCTTATAATAAAGAATAACTTTTTGACTAGTCTCGTAAATAAAACCTCGGGATATTTAGTCTTTAAGAGATAGAAAGTTAAATTAGCGAGGAATAACAAAGGCTAGCCTTTGTAACTCACAAAGGCTATTTTAAATCCCGATATTCCAACTTTTAATACCGAAATTCATACAATATATAACTAAACTATAATTAGCAATACTAATAAACATAGAATACGATAAGAGTTATTTTACCACTAAGTTTCTGTTTTGTGTGGCCAATGTAGTGTTATAGTAGTATACTAGTATTATTAATTTTTGCAAGTTATTTGCAATTTGCATCAAAACAGTCAAGTTGTCGTAGTAAAAGTCTTTGTAAACAGTGGCTCTTTACAATGACGGTTCACGCGAGCTTCGGAGACAACGCTAAAGTCCATGTTTTGTACCTCGTTCCCCTTTTGTTTAATAAGGCTATTATAGTTTAGGTAATTCCCTCGGAAGGTTATTGAAATGGTTGACCCTGTATAGCTGAGTGTATGTATGTTACGGCAGTCCCGCAAGGCGCTGGAGCGCGTGACGGTCCCGAAGAGCTACCACCCGTTCATCCTGGGCCCGTACGGCGAGCGCGCGGCGGCGCTGGCCGCCGACACCGGCGCGCGCATACACATCCCGCCCGCCTCCACGCTCAGCGACGAGATCGTCATCGCGGGAGAGAAGACCGGCGTGCTCGCCGCCAAGGCGCAGATCGAACAGATTTACGAAGATATGGTACGTTGCGAACTAATACGATATTGAACGTTGCCTCTAATTACACTTCTCATCAAAAAAATCGAAACACCTCAGTATCCTTAGTGTGAGTTTTTTCGTAAAAAATAACGCGAACGTGATGGTTAAGTTAACTCGTATTTTGTATGGAAATTGGTAACTTCGATATCGTCCGCTAGGGGCGCTTTATGAGATTCCATACAAAATACGCGTGAACGTGATGGTTAATTACTAATTACTCAGATGTATAAATTTGAAACAGTTTAACTTATTCTTATATTGAAAAAATAAACCTATAATAAAGCCAGTTTGTTGCGGCTATCATAAGGTAACGTTTAACGAAGATTAATGTTTCAAATTAAAATTTAATTTCTTTAGCTATCGGTTTTAGTCCAACAGGTACGATTTACGGTACGATGAGGTACGGTACTCATCCCATACAATAGTTATTGTAGTACTGTTTCTATTTTTTTGATGAGAAGTGAATATTACAATTTCAGTAATACATGGTAATACTAAATGCAAGGTTAATACTTTTCCGCGACCAGTAGGCAACCGACGATTAGTCGGCAAATCACCGGCAATACAAATCTTTATTATTCGGAGATATTCGGGGTAGTCGTTGTCGAAACTTTAAAATATGGTTGATTTACTCCATGGATAGCAGGAAATTTCGGTGCATCTTGTGAATATACGTTTTTTCTTGTAATATATTATTACGATAAATTTTAAATTAAGTCTAACTTCGATATATTTTACACTGAAATGTATGTTTGTTGTAGGTCAAGAAATGCTCTACGGTGAAAGTGGAAGTGCCCAAGTCTCAGCACAAATACGTGATCGGGGCTCGTGGTACCACCATTCAGGAAATTCTCAAAGAGACTGGAATTTCCGTTGAAATGCCGCCCCCTGACTCGCCCACTGACACCATTACTCTGTATGGACCCCATAGCAAGATTGGCTTAGGTAAGGCTATCATAAGTTGTGGTTAGCTTTACTTTAAGATCAATGCTCTGCCTATTTCTAGGAAGGTAGTAAAACTTGGAAATGCAAGATAAATCTAAATACGATAATAATTTTACAGCTCTATCAAAGGTGTATGAAAAGGCGAACTCCGTTAAAACTGTGACCGTTGACGCCCCAACATGGATTCATAAATATATTATAGGAAAGAACGGATCTAACATTAAAAAGATAACTCAGGACTTCTCAAAGGTAAGAAAGACAATATTTCTATGATAATAAACCGACATTTTTTTGTTTAAATTTTACTAAATTGAGACTGATTATCAAAGCAACATTCAAAATTGAGACTTGAAACAAAGGATTATACAAAAAGCAAGTGTTAACTACTAATATGATTGTCGTATTTGTCAGGTACATGTGGATATAACTCACTCTGAAGACAAGGTCAAGATCGACGGTCCCCCGGAGGAGGTAGAACGCGCACAGGTCGAGCTGGACAGCTTTGTTAAGAACTTGCTGGCGACGCTCACTTACGTCGAACTATCCGTCGACCCTAAATACTATAAACACATTATCGGCAAGAGTGGAGCTAACAGTAAGTCGACTTGCCTATCACATGCGTTCGGTACCATCGATTGTTCAAAATGATAACCTATTTTCCTTTCCCTTACAGTTAATAGACTGAAGGATGAGACTGGTGTAGTAATTAACATAATTGAAAGTGATGGAAACAATATAATTCGTATCGAAGGCAGTCAGCAGGGCGTGACCGACGCGGAGCGGGAGCTCAGGGAGATGGTGTCCAAATTAGAAAACGAAAGATCGAAAGAAGTTTACGTCGATCATAGATATATTAAATCGCTTATCGGCGTAAGAGGAGAGAAAATCAAGGAGATTCGGGAAAAGTTCGAAAACGTTCTCATATCTCTACCTGACCAGGGACAGAAGAGAAGTCCGATCAAACTGAGAGGCCCTCAGGAAGACATCGAAAAATGTGAAAAGTTCCTATACAAACTTCTGAAAGAGATCGCCGAGTCTTCGTACGTGCAAGAGGTGCCGATCTTCAAGCAGTTCCACAAGTTCATTATCGGGAAAGGTGGCGCTAATCTGAGGAAAATCAGGGACGAAACGCAAACCGTGATCGACTTGCCGGCGGAAGGCGACGACAGTGACGTCATCACCGTCAGAGGCAAGCGGGAGAACGTCGAAGAAGCCGTCAAGAGGATACAACAGATACACAACGAGAAAGCTAATATAGTCACGGAGGAAGTCACCATTCCACCTAAGTACTATAACTCATTGATCGGAGCCGGCGGTAAACTTATTCATTCCATTATGGAGGATTGTGGCGGGGTTCTGATAAAGTTCCCTCCTGCGGAGAGCGACAGCGACAAGGTGGTGATCAAGGGCCCCGTCGAGGACGTCGCCAAAGCCAAGCAGCAGCTGCTGGCACACGCCAACGAGCGCGAGCTGACCTCGCACACGGCGCAAGTGCGAGCCAAACCCGAACACCACAAATACCTTATCGGAAAGAATGGTGCTAATATAAAGAAAATTCGCGAGCAGACCGGTGCTCGCATTATTTTCCCTACTGAGAAAGATGAAGATAAAGAAGCTATTTTCATTATTGGTTAGTATATCTTAAATAGTAGTATATAACAGTTCGCTATCCATATCTCTCTTTATTTACTAGCTGCTCATATTAAAAAACGTCATATATAAATACGAGAGGTTTATATAATTTACTAACAGCGACCGAGGTTTCACCCGCGTAAGTCCCGATCTCGTGGGTATATAAGTAGCTTATAGCCTTTCTCGATAAATGGACTATCGAACACAAAAATATTTTTTCAATTCGGACTAGAGGTCCTGAGATTAGCAACCAAACAAACTCTTCAGCTTTGTAATATTGGTATAATTAATATGTATATTAACTCCATAGCCCATAACACTGGACTGGTCTTTATTATAAGGAGAAAGACCGCCTGATACTGAAGCTTTTAATGTTGTCGATTTTTATATGTTCCACAGTTAAACTGGCCCAAAATTTATTTACACTCAGAGAAGTTTTAAGTAGACTTAAAATTCTAACTTCGTCGTTCTATTATTCACCATCTAAGTAATCTATGTGCCTTGCCATCGTTGTCAATGGTACATTACGATGTTCACATTTTGTTTAATGGTTACGGCAGGTCGCGAGGAGCAAGTGGTGGCCGCTAAGAAGCAGCTAGAGGTAGCGGTGGCCGAGATCAGCAACGTGTCGGAGGGCGAGATGTCGGTGGCGCCGCGACACCACCGACACTTCGTGGCGCGGCGCGGCGACGTGCTGCGCCGCATCGCCGACGAGTGCGGCGGCGTGCAGATCTCCTTCCCGAGGCAGGGCGTCAACAGCGACCGCGTCGTTCTCAAAGGACCTAAAGACTGCATCGAAGCTGCCAAAGTTCGCATCAATGAGATCATTGAAGATTTGGAAGCGAAGGTTAATACCACTTTTAAGATTCTTTACCTCAGGATGTATCTCAGAATACCTTTTTGTTATTTTAATAATTTACAAATCTTGTCAAATAACTAGTAACTCTGCAAACCTCGAACGAAACTAGTAACCTGTAGACCTCGCAAGCACTTTACCTCCTTAGAGGACGAAATATCCTACCACTCGAGTGTTTTTTTTCTATAGACCGATATGAGTAACTTGAAACAGCCAGGGTCAAATTATTTGTTTAAAATTTTCATAGCATTTTTTATGATCTTTAAGTAGGTATTTTATGTTTATAAAAGGTTATTTATAGGGAAACAATTTTAAAATATCGAGCTAATAAAAATAAGGGATCTAACGGAATACCCGAGTTTTCCCCTAACACGGCAGACATCTCAAAACGAATTGCTTATATTCATCTAGGTGACAGTGGAATGCGTGATACCGCAACGCCACCACCGCACGGTGATGGGCGCTCGGGGTGCCAAAGTGAAGGACATCACGGCCGAGTACGACGTGCAGATAAAGTTCCCGGAGAGGGACACGACTGAAGGCGCGGACGTGCCCGTGCCGAGTGAGGACAGTGCCGAGCCGGGACCCAACGATATCATAAGGATTACTGGCCGACCTGAGAATTGTGAGGCTGCTAAGAAAGCTCTGCTCGAACAGGTAATTTCTTACAGTCGATCAGTGAAGTTATTCCCTTATTAGAATTGCCCAAATTCCTTTCAATACCATTCGTCACAGGATTTATTTATTTACTAGCTGCGCCCCGCGGTTTCACCCGCGCAAGTCGCGATCCCGCGTTGTTCGAACACCTACCTACCGCAATGCAATAATCCACACTTAAACGGTCGCCCATTGAAGTACTGTTGAATATCTATCAGTACTTCCCTGGTCGTCCGTTTAAGTGTGGATTTTTGCACTGCGGTAGGTAGGTGAAGTAAGTTAAAGTTTGTATTTCGTCAGTAAGTGACGATGACGATGGATGACGATGGATGACGATGATGATGATGCCACTCTACATCACTTATCCTACCATGTGTCGATTTTCATTCATCGAATGGTTATCACCCGCGTAAGTCCCGATCCTGCGGGATTTTCGGGATCAAAAGTATCCTATGTTACTCTCCATCATTTAAACTATCCCTATGCAAATTTTCATCCAATAAATATTATCACCCGCGTAAGTCCCGATCCCGCGGAATATTCGGGATCAAAAGTATCCTATGTTACTCTCTATCACTTAAACTATCACTATGCAAATTTTCATCTAATAAATAGTTATCACCTGCGTAATTCCAGATCCCGCGGGATTTTCGGGATCAAAAGTATCCTATGTTACTCTCTATCACTTAAACTATCCCTATGCAAATTTTCATCTAATAAATAGTTATCACCTGCGTAAGTCCCGATCCGGGATTTTCGGGATCAAAAGTATCCTATGATACTCTCCATCATTTAAACTATCCTTATGCAAATTTTCATCCATTCATATTATTACCCGCGTAAGTCCCGATCCAGCGGGATTTTCGGGATTAAAAGTATCCTATGTTACTCTCTATCACTTAAACTATCCCTATGCAAATTTTCATCTAAGAAAAAGTTATCACCTGCGTAAGTCCCGATCTCGCGGGATTTTCGGAATCAAAGTACCCTATGTTACTCTCTATCATTTAAGCTATCCCTATGCAAATTTTCATCTAATAAATAGTTATCAAATGCGTAAGTCCCGATCCCGCGGGATTTTCGGGATCAAAAGTATCCTATGATACTCTCCATCATTTAAACTATCCCTATGCAAATTTTCATCCATTCATATTATCACCCGCGTAAGTCCCGATTCCGCGGGATTTTCGGGATCAAAAGTATCCTATGTTACTCTCTATCACTTAAACTATCCCTATGCAAATTTTCATCTAAGAAAAAGTTATCACTTGCGTAAGTCCCGATCCCGCGGGATTTTCGGGATCAAAAGTATCCTATATTACTCTCCATCATTTAAACTATCCCTATGCAAATTTTCATCTAATAAATAGTTATCACCCGCGTAAGTCCCGATCCCGCGGGATTTTCGGGATCAAAAGTATCCTATGTTACTCTCCATCATTTAAACTATCCCTATGCAAATTTTCATCTAATAAATAGTTATCACCCGCGTAAGTCCCGATCCCGCGGGATTTTCGGGATCAAAAGTATCCTATGTTACTCTCCATAATTTAAACTATCCCTATGCAAATTTTCATCCAAATCGGTCGAGCCGTTTGACCGTGAAGAGGGAACAAACAAACAAACAAACAGATTTTCGGATTTATAATATTAGTAGGATTCAAGTTGCAAACATTATTTATTTATTAATTCATTCAAAATGAAAATATATCATGCAAATGGACTGCAATCGAAACTTCATTTACTCAATATATGTACTATATGAAAAAAAATGTTTTCTCCAATGACAATTTTATCGAAAAATGTCACGATTGAAAGGCTGGGCCGATTTCGGATATTCTTTTTGTGTTGTGTTTGTTATGTTCAGGAGAAGGTTCTTATAAAAGAAAATCTAAATATCGGGACTTGGTGAAACCGTGGAGCGAATGAAAACATTCACTTATGATTTGAAATAGTCAACGTTTGGCTACTAATTGATTGTCATCCCTTAAATTTCTATCTTTCCATACAGGTGCCTGTAACAATAGAAGTGGAAGTGCCAAACGATCTGCATCGTCTGCTGGCCGGGCAGAAGAGGCGGGAACTGATGCAGACATATGATGTTCACATCGTGTTGCCGCCTGCTGATGATACCAGTGACTTTGTCAAGGTACGTGCTAACGTCATTTCTATATATTGAACATGGTTTAGTTGCCTTTGAGTACAATTTCGTATCTCAAGTATTTACAGTAGGTACTTTTCATCAAACTTATGTTAAAATATTCCATCCTGTATTTATACATTTTGATTTATCTATAATTCAATTATAAAGATCAAAGATTTATTGGTTTGTCTATACTATAATTTATAAAGAGGTAACATTAATTCTTCACCAAAACCACGGAATTATCGGCTACTTTTTGTCCCGACATTCCCGCGGGAACGAGACTTACGTCGTTGAAACCGCGAGACGTTGTACCTATATTAATCCAACTTCTAAATGTATTTATTTTATGCGGTTCAAACCTACTATAGTATATGCATAGGACCATCAACTTGGTAGAGCGATGACGCGGCGCTTTGATGTACAGACAGTTTAATAGTTGTTTGTGTTTGCGTAAGTCTAATTTATTATTCATGTTTGTAGGTGACCGGTACGCCTACAAACGTAGAAAAAGCTAAAGAAGCCCTTTCCGATAAGATTGTTGAGATGGAAAAGGAGAAGGAAGATAGAATTCTCAGGTAAGAACTACTTATAGATATAAATATTGCAGGATGTTGTACATAGGAAATCTTTACTTTTCCCTGACGGGAATTGAACTTGTGTGGCAGTGGCGAGTTCACCCGATAACCCAGAAAGTTTTGCTTAACAGAGTTTGCTATCAGGGTTGGGTTTATGTTTTCTAGTTCGCAGCATAACTGGTTATTTATATGTACTCTCATAGAAACTCTGTCTGTACTATACTAATATTAAAAGACGAAACATTTATTTGTTTGTTCGTAATGAATAAGAAAGAAAAGAAGAAAGAAGAGAAAGTTTCATAACCTCTGATAGTTAACATATAATTTCATTATTGATCTAACTATATTATTATTTAATTTGTAGGTCGTATGAACTGAAATTCAAAGTAGACCCTGAGTACCATCCGTTGGTTATCGGCAAGGGTGGTACGGTGATCACGAAGATCCGCAACGACTTCGGCGTTCAGATCAACCTGCCGAAACGAGGCGAGCCCGAAGATGACACCATCACCATACAAGGATACGAGGATAAAGCGCATCAGGCCAAGGAAGCCATTATGGCTATAGTGCATCAACAGGTATGTTTGAGCTAACACCATCATTATGGTAGTACAAAGATTATTTTTATTAGAATCGGAAATAATGTTTCAATCACAATTTGAGATAAACAGAACTGGGTTTTTAGTTGATTCGGAGTTTAGGTTTTAACAACAATTTGGGTTGTAATAAAACTGTTTGTTTTATTACAATCAATGTTGATCAATTATTTTATTAGCAGAATTGTCCCACACCGAACTCGGCAGACCAAAGCGGAGATGGCATGACGAGTTTGACAATTTTAAACCTTAGTGGCGCACTATAGTGCAAAATAGATCCGAATGGAATTTTCTGTTAAAAAAAAACGACTTGTGTAATATTTGAACGGCTTTATCAAAAAAGTTATTCGTCACTAACAGGATAGTCAATACCGCGAGGAAGTGGACATCGACCCGAGCGTGCACCGGCGTCTGATCGGGCTGCGCGGGAAGAACATCAAACGCATTATGGACGAGTACAAGGTGGACATCCGGTTCCCCAAACACGGAGACGACAGCCTCGTCATCATCGCCGGGGGTGAGGATAACGTGCTCGACGCCAAGGACCATCTACTCAATCTGGCTGAGGAATATGTAAGTCATCTTCTTCTCATCTGAGCGATGTTTCCCTGTTGCATGCCTTTGGGGATTCTGGGATTCATTAATCCCGAAATTTTTGGGTTTGGCTTATCATTAATTTATCAAAAGAGATTTTTCAATATTTATACGGTCGGCCGCCTCCTAGATACCGAGCAGTTTATCCGCCACCGCGCGGGGAGAACTCGAGGTTGGTTATTCTATGCCGGGGCTATACGGCAAGTCATACCTAAGACGGCAATAGTATTATCCAAAAAAATTAATGACGTCACTATATTTGCCTACAAGATAAAATTTCCTAGATACGACTTGCACAAACTCTTGGATTATTTGTTAACTAGGCAATACCCTCAGCACCGACACTAGAGTCGACTTCAGTGGAAACCTCAGTGTATCACAGGAAAGGCACTAGTAAAAAAAGATCACCACACCTCCAGTTCCCACTCTACTTTCGTTTTAGTGAAAGTCGCGTCGTTGTATAATCTCAAAGCTCAAATTTCTGATGCCTGCATTTGTTGCAGTCATAGAATTTGATTGGCCTGATAAAGGCCGCATGATAGTGAAACTTTTATATGTCGCCCCTCACCTGAGTTTTAAACGTTCCACATTTAAACTGTTCGGATATTTACAAACACACCTTTAAAAAAACTGGGCAAGTGCGTGCCTTGTCCGGCCACGCGCAGTGTAGGGTTTCGTAGTTTCCAAAATGTCAAGGATTATAATCTGGAAAAGTCTTTATAACTATCTCTTACCTCTCTTACTTAGTAGCTAAGCTAACTAAAAGTACTCGTACATTTAAAAAGACAGCTCAGCTGTGATAATTTTCCTTTTAACTTATTTAAATTTACTACAATTGTGAATACATATAACATACCCAAGTATAAACGTTTGGCTGTTAGAGGGGGGGTACACATAACTCTAAAAGCTAACACTTTAAAGTTCAATATTTCGAAAACAGAACCCTAAAATCAAAAATGAGTAAACTCACAATGATTTTAAAAGAGATATATAACGATACCCCACACGATGGGGTAAGCAAGAAATCCCCCATGTTACATGTGGGGGATACCCTAAAAAAGAGGCTTATATTATTTTTTCTTTGGGGCACTTTTTGGCGTGATCAATATGTATACTCATGCAAAGTTACAGGTTCTTAGTATTTATGCGTCTCTGAGCAAAATGCGGACGGACGGACATGACGAAACTATAAGGAGTTCTTGTTGACTACGAAACCCTAAAAATGATGACACAAAATTTGAACGTCGTTGTTCTATAACCCACCATCTAGATACCTATGGTTGCAGTATTTAACGGCGTGTAATGTATTCCAGCTGCAAGACGTAGCGGACCGCTACCAGCGGCCGGCCGCGCCCTCTCTCAGCGACTTCGGCGAGGTTCTAGCGAACGCCACGGCCAACAACGTCAATAACGAGAACAACGTGGCCAGCGGCGCGGGCGCAGGCAGCGGCGGACCCGCGCCAGGGTTCGTGGTGAAGGGCGGGCCGTGGGAGCAGCGCGCGCCCGACACCGCCTCAACGCACGAGTTCCCCACCATGCCCGGCGCACCTCGTGCCGCCGCACCGCCGCCGCAGCATTCTTCACCGGCCGCTTGGGGTCCGCGCCGCTAACTTCCTCTCAGAATAAAAGCTGATTTAAGTACATTAGGTCAGTGATATAACTCAGTCAGGTCAGCCTTAGAATTTTTGTGGTTAGCCACTGACTTAGCCGAAATTGTATTACACTGACTTCTGTCACTGATCCAATGTAAATCAGCTCTAACACTCAAACCAACGCGTTACAAAGTTAATACATTTTAAAATAATGATAAACTAACACGATTGGAACTCATAATTTCATATTTTCCCGGGTCTTAATCGCGTGATTTTTACTTTTAATTTTCTTTATAACTTTCTTGATTTTCTAAACTATAAAATGCTAAATTTAAATCTTATTGACAAGGAAATAAACTGGTAGCTTCACACCGTAGCGCTCACTGACGAGTCGAAGACAAGGCGTAGCGGAAAATCCTTTAGGTCAAAATAGTCAAGGTTAGAAAGCACCTTTGTTTAAATCTGTAGTACAATGTTTATCATATTGTACTACAGATTAAACAAAGGAGGCATCCCTCCGCCTTAAGTCGACAATGAGCGTCGCGCCTAAGGATCACATTGTTTTGAAAGGATAGCTTCGATAACGCATTGGTTTGAAATTCTACACATTCACTTGTGCGATAAACAAACTCCCTCTATTATATGAGTATTACTCTTAAACTACTTATGAAGTTGATCAAACTTGGTAATACTTTGCCACTTTGGGTAATTTTGCCCCCGTGCTGTTATTTGGCAAAGGACTTTATGAGTAGTGTAGAGGGATCTTACATAGTAAATCGTTTTAAAACAAACCCGTATCATTGATAATATGTCAGTTATGGACTAAGATAAATCTTATTATCATCGACGACTTAAATGCAAGTACTAACATTATAAAATTATTTTGTTCTTTTTACTGTCCCAGTGAATTTGTATAAAAACTGGGTCTTAGGAATTAGATGGAAATATGGGCTTGTCACTATCAAATGTTTTGTTAGCGTAAGCTGTTGTTATTTTTTTATGTATAAAAAAAAAGGAAATTGCCATTGAATTATGTTATCCGTCATATTTATTGTCACGAGTTATTATTTACAAAAGCCGAATAGTCCTTGCAGCTATAATGTAATAGTATGCATAATATACTGATTCTGTGTACTTATAATAAATAAAATTTATATTTTTTCATAATAATTATATGTAATGAATTGTCATTATGTTTTTCTATATAATTTTAATGTCGCCTATTATTAATTATTAAATCAATAAAATGTAAGACAAAAATGAATATTTTTACAAAGTAATTTGTATTGTACATAGAGAATTGTGTTTGAAAAATATTAATAAAATCTTTTACAAAATACACCCGTCTTATCTCTTGTAGGTAGGTATCTATCGTATTCACAAACAACCTTATGCGCTTTGTTTTGCTCTTGTGGGTGATACTTATACCACAATGTTGAGGTACCCTAATCAGCTATGGTGATACTGATAATCGAAAAATGTGATAAAAAGACGAGTCCAAACACAAGATCGTTTGAGAATACGGCGGTTAGGCTTTTCAAATTACCTTATCCTATCCTACTAATATTATATTTTTTTTTAATTATTAGTATTTATTATTGAATGTGTGTAAATTACTTGACAACACCCTGACAAGATAAATAAAATAAAATGAGACTAACAATTATTAATAAGTAGAAATCACGATTGTATCGGTCTGTTTTCGTCGTAAAGGTGAACGCAGATTGATCCGAGCCGAAGGAATCAAAATTTTTATCGTCCACGGGAAACAGTCCCTTTTTATTTTAGTACATATACCCATGGATTTTTCATGAATCATATTTATATTTCCGATGACGCCATCAGATTCGGCCGACTCCGGCGAAGCGGTCGAATCGTTGGTATAAAAGAGTATAGTTGCGTACGAGAACAACATAGAACTTGGTTATTCAACAACTGCAGCTGAGTAAGATTTTACCGATGCGGTCGATTCTTCCGCTGCGATCGAATCGTCCGACTCGGATGACCCGCCCACACACCTACACGCACACTGCCACGACAATTTCATATCTATATATCTATACTTGGAATAACTACTATAACTAAGGTACTATTAATTTCTTTCTTGGTAGAATTAAGGTAGATTTGAGCCATATTAGATTCATGATAATTTGCATTTGTACACCCGCCATTCTGATGCACACAAATTTTCGAGGTCGTTTTATACTTTGCACCAAAAGTTCTTCAAATTATTATTTTTCTGTTTAGAGCGCCATCTAGTATGAACCGAAATAAAACCATTTTTTGAGTGAGTCTATGTCACGTATGTATTTTCCTTCATTCGATCATTCATTCGGGGTTTTGGCGGGAATGCGTTGAAGAGATGTGTTGCTAAATTTTCATTTTTGTGAAACTTATTACAAATGCGTGTAAATTGTTTGATTTCGGGGGTATATTAATCAATTTAGTTTCGTGAAGGTGTACAAGTGAAAATAAAAGTGAAAATCGGTGCAAAACATGGACTTCAGCTTAGTGTTCTCTCCAAAGCTCCGTGAACAAACATTGTAAAAAATGGCCCCCTTTTTACAATTATTCCCTCGACTTGACTTTAACTAGACGACTTGACTGATTCGTTCGATGCAAATAACCTGCAAATATTGATAAAACTTGACACTGGCAAATGTCCGAATGGAAAAAGCCATTTTAATGAAGAAGAAGAAGATCATTCATTCGTAGAACAAATAAAAAACCACAGAAAACTTTGAGCTATTCTTGATTGGGTTTATTTTCATAAAGATAATTCATTAATTCCCCAATTCCCTCATCAGCCGAAAATAATTTATTATTTATTTATTTTTTATAAAAATCTGTATGGGAAAGAATGTTATAATTTTTTCCTGAAACTAATCAGTGATGGCTGAAAATAGCGTGTTAGTTTCAAGCACATACATCAATAATAAAATACAGTAACCTCAAATTCTTTTGAAACCTCGTCCGATGGTAAATTTCATTTGTTTCAGAGATTTAGATATTCCATTTCCTTCTTCGAGATGTGCTACAATAGCATATGAAGTTCTAAATGTTGACCAAGAAGTCAAAAGGTCCGGTGTAATCAGAAATTTAGCTGTCGAAGAAGAAATTTTGAAAATGTGAGTCGTATTCAAATTGGCTGCGACTTTCTTCACCTGTAATAATACGTGGTTTGGTTTAGCTGTTTAGGCCTATCTCCAGATTACAAGCTACCCCTGTACCAAATTTCATCAAAATCGGTGTACTACGCAGAAAATTGCATTCAACTAATACATACTGTCCTGAAATTTTCCTCAGAATGGAACAATCCCATTTGGTTTCATTGAGATTCATAATATCTCAATGTTTATTTCTTTTTCTAATTATTTAATGCTAACTGTAATCTACTATGGTAATCTCTGTGGCGTGTCAGGTAAACCCTTAATGTTGTGGGTCCGATTCGTGCCTGGAAAAAGTATTTGTGTTGTATTTTTCTAGTTCTGGATGTTTTCCATGTTTACTATAATGTGTTTTATACAAAAAAGTATTATAATTATGTAGTACATCCAAGGTCTAGCACCCATATGACAAGCCTAGTTACTTGGTTTGGGGCTAGATTGCTCATTCTTATCTTTTATTATCTATTACTACTCATTTCTTATTTACAGAAACCTTCAAGCAGATGATTTAAAAAAACTGAGGGTTTCACTGAATGGAATTCTCAAAAACATTGTTTTGATTGCAAAAACCATTGAACTGTTTGCAAATTGAAATATCTAATATGCCGGAACACACCCCAGCACCAACTCCAGCGAGGTCTTTATATGGATTCTTTATGTATTTATTTAGTAACACTATGTTCACCATATACATAATATGGGCGTTGATACCAGACCACTATTTACATCTATTCAACATTTACTACTATCCTCTAAAGTACTGGGCAACAGCGGTACCAATACAAGTTCTTGTAGCATTGACTTTGTTTGCATTCTTTATCTACCCCAGTTCAAACATGATTCTTACACCTAACATAGATAGTGTAAACACTATAGAAGACCCCTTAACGAATTACAATACTAAAAAGAAGCAAAGGTATAAGATACCTAGTACTTGTAAGTGTGTGGATGGTAGTAAATGTTACAGGAACAGTTATAGTTTGTTGCCTGAAGGTGATGAGAGTGTTGTGCCCCCATTACATGATTTAGATATAAGACTAGTGAGTAAGAAACTGTATTATAATAACAAATAAATGTTGCTGTTCAAATTACCAATGTTTTTGTCAATCCACTATCTTTTATAATGGACCATACACACGGTGCCGATTTCAGAGCTATGCCAGTTGGGATGAAATTCTTTGGGGCCACTTCTTTTCGTGTAGTGGTGTGGCTCACCTAGTTTTCAGGTTGTCCAAGGGCATATAACACTTGACCTAACGACTGCTATCAGAGAAAATAATCAGGACCAACTGCTTATTGTGCCGCGCCGAAGCACGGAGGAGCCCAAGTCAATATATTTTTGCCACTCAAATTATGGGCCCCATAACCCACCGCGTCAGACGTTGCTTAAGACACACAGCTAAACAAGATCGAAAAGCGCACCTAGTAGGCTAAAGAGATCCTCAAAAATAATTGTCAGCACTCTTTTTTTTACTGCCTACTTGAATAGTAAATCGGTACTATGTGAATGTTCCATAATCTCTTTATAGTTAGAGCGCTGAGTAACTCGTATAAAGCCCAACGTCCAATTACTATCGTCATCTAAAAACACCAACTACGCGGAGCTTTTTAGTTGGCGATATACGTAGTGTGCGTCCAAGGCAAACTATACTACTCGCTTGTATGATTGCAAAACTAGAGAGATAAGTAACGAAGTTTATAAACTAGGTGGACCTGTGTAAAATATCCATGTCCACTATCAGCGCCCTACAGTTTTATAGGCATATCGAAATATAATAGGTACTTAATAAATCATGTTCTCCCAAGGATTATCTGTCCTCTTATTCAGTTTCATCAAAATCGGTTCAGCGCCTACATACTTTGAGCAGATATTCTTCTGCTGATTCACTATTTCATCATAAATTGATCAAAATTAATTTCTTCTATGGTTTTCGCGATTTTGCATAATAAAATAAAACACTTTATTTATCCGGTTTTATCGCGTTTTTAAATGTTAAAATTAGACAAATTACATCTCAGTCAACCTTGAAAAAGCCAACTGTAAAGTTAGCGAAAGCTCGGTTCGTTTAGAACAATGAATAAAAACGCGATAAAAACAGATAAATAAAGTGTTTTATTATTGATCAAAATTGGTTTAGCCCGCCTTACTCGATTTAAAAGATGCTATGTAACAACTACAAGAAAAGTAGTAATCACTTAAGAAATAGCAGTTTCACGTTAACTTGTCTCTCAAACCTCCTATTGTGCTATTTGAAATTTTGGTAGGCTAACGGAATCCCTGGAATAAGACCGTGTTTATATATCGATAATATTCACGGGAACTTTGCAGGGGAAACCGCGAACAGCAGCTAATAAGTATGTATGTAGGTAGTTGAATAGTAATGCAAAGATTTTTAATCCCGAGACAAGTTAACGTGGTTGTGGTGTAGTACCTACAAAGTGTAAGTACGATGGCTATCTATCTATAAGTAGGTATGAATTTACTTGTACTTTGTTGAACAAATAGGAAATGAATCTGTCGTAATGAATGATAATAGCGGAGGCTGTATTCAAAATGTTACTCTCTGGTTTCTATAGAACAGGCGTCTGTCGGTCGTCTAACTGCAGTGCGCCCAATACGTGCCACGCCCTGCGATTCACTTTCAGAAACTTATTTCACGTTTACCTGCTTACGTCCTACGATAGGTACTTACATGTTGCTCCCATTGTACAACTAATTTATACAACTAATTAGGCAGTTACAAAACTAGACACGCTATATGTTTTTTTCATTATTTTATTTGGCGAAATTTTTAAAGATTAAAATCAATCATAGTATAATATGTAACTCTTACTAAACGATTTCTTACTAGGACATTAATCAACCATCAAAATTGAAACCATAATAGGAGCTCAATGTTAATATATTTTATAAGGATAAAACAACACTTCCCTTGATTAGTACAAAATAAAATTAAATATAATGTAAGTTTTTACATAGATAAAATTTATTTAAAAGTACAGAACAAATGAAGGACTACACACTGAATTGAGATAAAATACTTGGTAATTTGAAAATGATGTAAGCCACTTTTAGTTATTCACAATATGAACTTATTGCATTGATTAATGATTAATTGGCAGACCAAAAGAGATTTTCCAACAGTGCATAATTAGTTAACATTATTTATAATATTATGTGAAAATTTGAATAGAAGCTGTAAGAAAATCTGCAGTTAGACTAGCCACTACCTCTTATATACCGAAACATGGCTAACAAAGTTTATCTGATGTTCCAGCATACAAGTTCAGCTGCATGCAGGCAACGTGGGGCCAGCATACACCCAAATATAAATTATTTTAAGTAATAATAGTTCATAGATAGTAATTTTAAATATATTTTGTACAATAAAATACAATTAAGTACAACTTGTAGCAAAGATATTAAAGAGAGTAATATTTATGTCAAGTGTAAAAGCTGCTGCAAACGTGTGTGTACATATTTACAGAGCACACACGCACGCCAACAACACACCCCGTGCTGCACACTATAGTACATAATTAATATTATGACTTAAATAGAATATAAAGACACGCCCAAGCTGAGACTTTACCACTCACTTTACAGATTGATTTCAATGCATGATTAGCCAATGAACATGTCCATTCGTACCATCTTATGTACCACTAGCACATTGCTATTAAATAATACATTGATCATCGCTTAATATCACAGCTAATTATGCTTTGAAAATTAAAGACATGTCTAATTTTCACTAATGTAGATAACATTGTAGAGTATAAGTATAGTAGACAATCTGAATTATTAATTTACATTACAATATCATGTCTTTTCATTTGAAATATTTAAAATTACATTACCAAAAATGAAAGAGTGCAGCGCATTATAAATAAATGTGCATACCTTATGTTAATTGACTAAATAAATATGTTGCCCGCAGATCTGATCATTTCAAATATCGAGAGGTAATATCTTAAGAGAAATTTTAACTTCAACTATTGAAAAAAAGTTAAATCCGAATTTATAAATATTTGTATTATTATGACAATTCCCTTCAAATCCACCTAGTTATTATTTGTGAAATATCATTCCAAAAGCTAAGTCTCCTTCACACATATTTCACTACCACTATCATACGACTGTGGATAAAAATGTAAGGATCGAAGAGAAGTAGATGCTAACACTTCACGAGTGTGCGTTGCTGTTCACATGCGGTTTCTTGTCCTGAGGATCTGGTGTGCGCTGCCCGTCGCGCCGCGGCGGCATGCGCTCATTAATGGCGTCCAGACCCTTAGCCTCAGCGAAGGAAGTGATCTTGTGATTTGGAGAGAACCCTTGCAGAGCATTTTTGAGCGAAGTTTTGCCGCCAGAGAGTGCACCCAAAGGTAAAGCACCAGTGGGAGTAAGCCCTTTCAGCTGTAACACAGATTCACTCTCCTCACGTAGCACTGAGAACACATGAGCCATCTTTCCGATAGCACGGATTTTGTTGCGGATCACTTCTTTCCTGAGATTAGCCTCCTCCAGGGCATCCTCGCCCTCTGTCATCAGTTCGTCATCAGAGCAGATGTTGAGCACGTTGACCAGCATCTCTGTAACTTTCTCACCGACAAATGGAAGAGACCAGGTGAACACATCCATGAAGTTTGGCAGCCAATACGGGTGCGGGGAACAGTTGAACTGTCTGATGTTCATCACATTGTTCTCATACTTTAAGACGGCAGCTTTGTTATTGTAAACATCCAAATAGTTGGGAGCAGAGAATATAGTGATGAGGCTGGGGAAGCCCGTGGTTTGGCTCTTACGGTACATTCGGTAGCCAGCATCTTGAGCTTCATGAGCACGTATGATTGATAGTAGATTGTTTCTTTGTAGAAAATCACAACAGGCTGCATAGCTATAGAAATATGAACATCCTCTCACCGAGTTGTGCGAAAAATGTTCAGCATTTTTTTCATTACCAAAATCTTCAAGAGGATCTGACCAGAGAAGATCACACATAGCTCCAAATGCAGGTGGTTCTTTGAATCTATCTAGTTTACGAATATCATCTAAGCTGTTAATTTCGGGCGATAGTCCGCCGTGCACACATAGAAACTGCTGGTTCATAAGAGCAGCTAGAGGTAAGCAATCGAAAGCATCCATACAGGCATCGTAAACCTTCTCAGAATATTTGATTTTGCATTCTTGTTTGAAGGTGAAATACTCTGTCAAGTGTCGGCATTCATGATTACCGCGCAATAGGAATAAAGTCTTCGGATAGCACAATTTCAACGCCCAAAGGTAAAGAACACATTCTATACTGAAATAACCTCGATCGACATAATCGCCGAGGAATAGATATTTGGTGCAAGAAGGTGAGCCTCCCACTTCGAACAGTTTCATCAAATCGTAAAACTGACCATGGACGTCTCCGCACACGGTCACCGGTGAATCGATCTCGATCATCGTCTTCTCTGATCGTAATAAGGTGGCACCATCTTGGATGATTCGTAGAGCAGCATTTTCCTCGATCCGACCTTCTAAGATAAAATGCTGCTTCAATACTTCTGGTTGTGGCTTCCCCGCTTTTTCATCGAAGACTTCAGATACCGTGAGTTTGTGACTTGGAGGGAAAGCTACACTTTGGATCATACGCTGCGTAGTCGACACTTTATCATTGCTCCCGGACATATTTGTCACATAAAAAACACTGGATACAGTCCATAAACGCAAAATGGCAGAATCTCTAAATTGTAAAACAGAATCCCGATTTCACGATAGAGATACTACTGCGCACTGAAAAACAATGCGCAAACATCTGCCGAGTGGTCAATAAAATAAACAGGGGATATCGAGCGCGTTTTATTACTTTTGAAAATATCATTATAGTAACACTGGCAATTTTTGCAATTATTGCCAGTTGATAGTAAAATTATTTAACACTTTTTGCTCGAAAACTAAAAATAGCTTACTGATAACGCTTCAAGTTTTCTAGGGATATAGATAGAAATACTTCAGCATGTTGATTTAATTTTTTACTAATTAATTCCTTACGATAGGATGAAAAACTGTGATGAAATGACATAATTTTTTAAAAAATAATGCCAATTTTTATCACATTTGAACAAAGAAACTCGTTCTCATTATAAACGTGACATGCATAGGTTTATAGATTTTCAAGAATGTTTTGACCTTGTAAACAAGCCACATAGAACTTTCTTTTGATACTCGTAAACCTACTTATAACCTTTCTTCGGTATTAACTAACTTCGTACTAATCAATTAAATAGGTTGGTAGTTTTTGGGCCAAATAATGAGGTCAGGAAAAGCACAGATAGGTAGGTGGTACAATACAGTCAAGTAGGTAGGTATACTTACCCACTTACCATACCCACTAGGTATTCCTTTACCAAGCATGCAGAATACAAGAGGAATTAAGTCTCATCTCATTGCTGGTTGGCCTGACATAGCGCAGCATCCGCCGCCGCCGCATCTCGTTCTATATGTTTCCGGATACGGGTCCTTTTGGACATAAGGAACGTTTTGAGTCATTTTGTCATCAATAAAGGCCAAGTCACACCTAAGGCGTGGCGTACGTGACGAACATGAGACGTAATATGTGTCATCTCATCTCTTACATATTACGAAACTAAAAGAGATACCTACCTACCTACTTTATTAGACGCGTGTAAGAACGCGCGTACCAGTGCACGCAGAGCTGCATCTATACAAGGTGTAACGGGTAAGCCTTTTTAATCCAAAAGGGGGTTGTTCTAGACTTGTAGGCGAACAACTTTTGTTCTACGACTTTTGGAAATTCGAAGTACTTTTCGAAAAATTTAGGTGTAAAGTTTACTTGAAAATCAGCTGTTTCTAAGAGTTCGAGGTCATTGACCTTATGTTGTCCTTTTTATTTAGTTTGATGGTTTACAATCAAAACTTCAATTACCTTTATTTTCAAAAGCAGCTGTTTTTTCAGTGAAACGTAATCTTAAAATTTTCAAAAAAAAGTTTGAATTTTCAAGTCGTAGAACAAAAGGTGTTCGCCTAGACGGCTAAAACAACCCCCTTTCGGATTAAAAGGGCTTACCCGTTACAAATTGTATAGGCAAATGCATTGACGTAACGTAGCCGTATTTCTCATTGTTTTGATCTCAACTACTAGATACATATAATATCTCAAGGACCGTAACGGGTCTGCACCAGAGAAAAGAATAGGAGCCCAAGGCGACGACGACGAAACCTATCTCTGGCCTGCGCGATGTGTGCTGCTGAGGCTGCAACGCTCTTCCGAATGTGACAGATATTGCGCGACACGTGCAAGAGCACGTCGCGGGTGTGACCCGGCCTTAAATGTCATCGATGGATGAAACAATCAATACGACTAGAATACAACAACACCTCGTCAAAATAAATAGTGTCGAAAGATACTTGAGAAACTTTTTGAAAGACTGCCCAGTATTGACTAATTTGAATGAATTATTCGATTTTTTTGCAAATACAGCGTAATCGTACGTACTATTGATATTGTATTGGCACAGTTCTAATAGTAGGAACTATGTATTTATAACCAGTGGGACATGTTCAATTGTTCTACAATATAGGTAGTGCGATAAGTCTGTAGCTGTACCTACCCACACGTCACCATCATTTTGTTAATTTTACAGCTACATAGGTTCTATTTTAGTATTTTATTTGGCGTGCGAGCGTTATTTAGAGATAGGTACGGAACCTAACAATCGGTTTGTAACTTTTAGTAGGTAGGCGACTGATTTTATTTTTGTCTTCGAGCGTTCTAGCTTTAGTGTGAGCACAGTAGACAACGTGATTACAAGATGCACAAATCAACGTGCCTTACTGTGCCGTAAGGATTGGGTAAATATAAACGTATTGATTATATTCTCTTTGGTAAATATATCCAAGTCACGTGATTATCCGGGGATTGATTGGATTTTATAATGTAAGTATAGTTCTTTCACGAAAGAAGTCCCATAGAGATACGTAGAGCTGTAGTCACCAGACAATGTCACGAAAAGAAATTTAAGTTTTACTTTTTAACCGACTTCAAAAAAGGAGGAGGTTCTCAATTCATCGCGTATGTATTTTTTTTATCTGATTGTATCGAACTTCTGCTGTTTTCGAATTAAAATAGTCAAATAGGTAAGTAGTTTTCGTAACAAAAGATATTTCAACAGGACACAATATTTTAAAACTATAAAGTTTTATCAGCAGGATTCCTTTTCTGTAGAGCATTCTACAGGATGTTTTAATTATACTAGGATAATATATTAGAGCAACTACGGATTAAAAATTGAAAAACATTACAATAAAAACTGTATTTCTAGAAACATAGCGTACAACAGATGTGTAAGATAATTTAACTACATAGTTACAGTAAGGTCCTTAATGTATTTATTTAGAAATAGTAATTCGTCAGTTCACTGTGACTGAGGACTCGACAGTTTTGTACTTTGGCTTGCTGTGGGTGAATGGTAGATACCGGTACTTTATCATATGCTGGAAAATAAGAAAAATAATGAAATGGTTTTCACGACATAGTGCAATTAGATAAAATATTGAGAGGAATAGAGAACTCATTCTGCACTTTAGGTTCGATTTTACTATACTAAAAGACTCAGCATTCCTGTTGCTATCCATTTTTTCTTTCATTCTTTTACACATTCGTATTTGTCGTTAATTACCAGTAGGTTTAGCATAATAGCAAGAGAAACCTTATCTCAATCGACAGAAATGTTCCGTTTCTTTTTCTCGCCGTCAGAGAGAAAGAGACAGAACCTTTAAGTACATTGAGTCGATGTTTTTCGTGATGTCATGCTACAGCTGCTGGACACGTATTCTATAGCCAAAACGTATCAACAATTGGTTTTAACTTTGCAACTGTACCCAGTATGCCATAGGGCGAGGACACGTTGCCGTTTAAGGCAAAGCATCTCTATGTATTAATTACTGCGCTGCAAACTCAATACCCTCAGTTGTAAACGAATTAAGAGTATTTTTTTAATGCAGTATAGGTATAAACTGGATAACTTATTTCTACAAATGGATAAGACGCCATTTTTTTAATTAATTGAGTAACCAGAACTATCTCTGTTAAATTTCACTAAAACGAGATTTTCAATACGATACTGTGATATGCATTTTATCATGGCAAGTACCTTAGCAAAATTGGATTTAAAAAGCCTTTGAATATTGAGTATCAAATAGGTAAGAAAAACTAAAGCTATTATGCAAAGAGTTTTCAACTGAACAGCAAACAAGGCCGTGAGAAAATTACAACAATTGATTTAGAATTAATTGCAACGACTATACCAACCACAAATCAAACATATGAATAACACCCTCCGTTTTCCGTCGGGGGTTAAAACGAAATATAAATATTGTCCGACATTATACACAGCGCAACTTAGCCCCAAACTAAGCACTAGGCTTGTGCTATGGGTAATAGACAACAGACTACATATTATACTTTTTTTTGTTATTACATACTTATTATACATAGAAAAGACACCCAGACCTCAGATACAAATATTTATTTTGAAGCATAAATATTGGCTTCCGACGGGAATCGAACCCGCAGCCTCCTGCATTACAGTCAGGCGTTTGGCCGACGACGCGCCACGAGGGCCGTGAAATGAATGATATACCTAATTGAAACTTGATTGTTATAAAATATTTCTTCTGTTTTGGCGACTTAGTTTGAAATACTAATATTCCGGTTTTAATCGTGTGGCTTTTAATTTCAGCATTCTCGCAATGCCGTTCTTTTAGGTGCTTTTGCAGACACCTTCCACTACCCAGAGAGTTTACCCTGAGGAAGGTGTCTGCAAAGGCACCGAAACATAGGATCGGCAATGCAACAATGATGGAAATAAAAACAATACGATTAAAACCGGAAAATGAGTTTTATTGATATACATTAATAAGTATAGGTAAGGGTGATTTTATTGTCATGCGTGTTTGCGCCCGCATGTGGGTCTGGCCATGCCTAGTCTCACCCGCGTACCGAGTGTGTGTTGTGTGGTGCACATGATAGTAAATACGGCGCGCATGCCGGCCTGGCCCGCCTTTACGCTCGCTGACGCAAACACGCATGACAATGAAACGCCCTTAATTAGAGAATATATAATTACATACCTTAATCTGCCTCTTCATAGTAATGCAAAATAGTGTAATGAAATACATGACTAATATAGGCCAAAATACTGGTATATTGAATGCATCAATGAAGGTGCAGCAGAATCCTACTAAAGTGCTCTTTGTTACGGACAACCAGAACTTGAACTCCGGTAACCGTCTAATGAACGGCCTGAACTCTTCGCTGGCTCTCGTCGGGAGAGCTGGTTCGTTATCATCGTCAGCTGCAAAAAAAAAAACCAGTTAATTCTTTTAATTTATTTTTAAAGTGTTTTATTCTCAAAGAGGGGAGGGAGGAAGGAGGATTTCAAAGTAATTGAAAGTTACATCTGAACGTTCTACTTATTTATATGTAAATAGAAAAAATGCAACCCGGTAACCTGCAATAGGTTACCGTAGATATAGCAACGTGACTCTATCGCAAAAAACAAACGAAGAAATGCCGTCCATACTTTCATCACGGCAAGACAGGTGCCCTGACTCAAAATATCAGGGCCTGCCGCTCTTGATTGGTCGTGCGGGTTAAGCAACGCTTGGCGCGGTCATTGCTTAGAAGGGTGACCGATAATTTATGTATGCCACTATCTTGAGTTCCTCCGTGCTAAGGAAGGCACGTTAAGCAGTTGGTCCTAGTTGTTATTTCTGATAACAGTCGTAATGTCAAGTTGGAAGCCTTAGGGCGATCTGAAAACTATAACACTAGCTAAGTCACACTACACAAGAAGTAGTTCAACTTTTCTTAGAACGCGCCCGAAGTCGACAGCCTAGACTGCTGCTCATTCAGTACGTCAATAGTGACGTAATTTGCGTGCGTGGATCAGATTGATAGAAGTTTTGCCGAGCTATGTTCTCGGTGGCATCCCTTCGAGAGCCCGGGGTCCGCATTCCTAGTTTAGCACCTTCACTACGCACGATTTTCACAATCTGTACTGAGCCAGCCAGTCAAGCCATTGCAGAAAGTTTTGAGTAAAAACTTTGATTTTACTATATGTAGACAGGGTGTGTATGTATACCATATAATATACAGGGTGTCCCAGGCAGTAGTGTCAAATGGAAGTCCAGAGGTAGAGGACCTTAAGTGGCCCCCGAATCACCCCCAAGTTTGTTCCGCGATTTTTCGTACTTTAAAAGGTACGGTCTATTTTCTCTTTTTCTACTGAAATGCGACCACATAGACCTATTTGTTCATACTGAATGCAATAATTGAGTTATTTTGTTTAAAATGTGGAGTTGAATAATAGGGTTAAGTGACTAGTTACAAATAAAAAGACGTAACCTTGACCAATTTGTTACAAAAAAAATATGATAAAGTGAGCATAGACCTTCAAAAGCAATAAAGAAAACACTTACCTTTTTTTTCCAAACCAACTTCAAAGCTTCCTTACTTTAATAGCCTATCAATTCTATTGGTCTACCATTAAAGGATCATTTAAAAAAAAAGGCTTAAAGTTTATTAGGTTGAAAATTCACTCAATAATCTTACTTTCTAAAGCTAATAAAACAACAGGGTAACTGCTTTTTTTTGTCATTATAAAAACAAACGATATTTGTGTTTATTTTTAACACATACATACAATAAGTATAAAATCTGAATGAATTTTGCATGATTGAAAACTTCCATGTTTTTTCTATTCCCCCTTGAATTCCCCATAATATGAATACATATTATAAGCATTCAAGACCTTCATTATTTTTAATACTATGTAGGTATAGTGTGTAGGTATTATATACGAGGGAGGAAAATATTTGTACTTACCATCAAAATCCATAGCTGGATCGATTTTTGGGGTGAGGAATGCAATAAATAAATTTAAATGATATATTCCGAGGGCATAGGTTACGATATACCATCCCTGTAACAATAAATAGTATATATTAACAAAAGTACTGCAACAGCAAACATAAAAGTAGTTAAGCAGGTGATTGTCAGGTTGTACTGATATAATAATATTTAATGTTATCAACTAAAAATAGTAAAATATTTGTTACATTTTTGTTGAAGTTGAATGTCACTGACAACAGGGGGACATTCTATCTTATAACAGATGGTGTCCAAGAATGAGTGGATAATCCTGCACATATGTGTGGATTATCCACTCTTATTATGTAAAACATTACTATGTTTTACAAATTAGGACACGGACTGGACAAAATAAAAGTAGAATTATGTTCTTTGATGACCAACTGACTTGTCCAGACCTAAGTAATGTTTCATTATGAGAACTCATAATAGACTTATTTTTAAATTAGTAATGAGGACAAATTACTAAAGGTGCATGTCATTATTACATCATCATATTCATTAAAACACATAAGTGATAATGATAAGGCTAATATTTTGAAAGAGCTTTGGTAATAGTTTTACTATAAGTAAATGAAATTTACTAGTATTATAAATGATTTTTTCTGTGTATGTTTATATCACATTAATCTCATGAAACTAGGTGTGTAGTTTTAAATATAATATGAGTCACCCCCCTAGCCCAGGTCTAAAACAACATGACTATGGTATCCCTGCCCATGTAAAAGGTGTTCAAAAGAGGTTTTTTGAATTCAATTCAATTCATGTGGACTTGTGCAGCCACGAAAAAGGATGGGACAGATCTTGTTTTACAGCCATCTTCCTTCATCCAGAATAATCCAGATGAGTATATTACATTTTAGACCATATCATCACTATCACAAAAGCAGTAATTTGGTATAAATTGTAGCTTGACATAAAGTCCAAATTTATTAAAATTACTGTAATCATGGTTAGGTACAGTTACAACTGATCAGTTGACATAAAATTAAGGGAGATAGTGTGAGACATAAATAATAAAACATTTAAAGCCCACATGACTCTTTATTGAGTCATGTGGTTATGTTATTATGCTATTTAGTAGTTTATTGTGTTGTAAAGGCCCACTTAAAATAATCTTGGCCTGTGAGTGAGAGTGTCATGATGTTCACAGTAAGTGCTAGAGGATCAATGGGGTTATATATAACAATAGTCCAAAATCCAATTGCAACATCATTGCAATTGCAAACATTACATTCAAAACGAAACTATATCATGAACAGGACTGCAATTGAAGCTTTATTGACTCAAAAATGTGATTATAAAAACAATTTGATAAACATCAAATTTGAAATTGATTGACTGCATTTGGGGTATTTTTATGGGGTTTATTACCTCTGTTGTTATGATAATGTTTTAAGTTAAAATGATAAGTTAAACAATTTGAAATTCACTGGTTTAATTAGTAAATATAAAAGTTGATTAATTGATAAAATTGTAAAAATGGTATTGATTCTTTGATAATTAGGACTGAGGGAGACGCCGTCGGCACACACGCCGCCCACGCCTCACCTCTGCTACATTAGCATAAAATCATAAGATGTTTGGTTTACCCGAACAGCATTGATATTGAAATGAAATTTTGGATAATTCTAATACAGTAATAATCTCAATGGACAATAAGTTTGAAGGTGTGTGGTCCAGGGTGTATAGAATTATTATGTAGGTACAAATAATTAAGGATAAAAATTGTACTTACTTGTTTAGTAAATATTCGTAGCATGAATATAGCTAGAAGGACAGCACTGCCTACCCATCTTGATTTCATATGTGGCGTCCATTTGTCTAGTGTCCCTTGATAAATCTGTAATCGTGTCAATTCAGCACTATCAGAAACCAGAAGGTATTCAGAATATAACTAGCTATTTAATTAATAACCTACATGTAAGTATATATATATTTGAAAACTAGATCAGGTTTGGTACTTTTTTTTAAATTTTGTGTAAAAATTGATAATTGATAGATAGATGCAGAATTATGTACTACTTCCTTTTTAACTTGTAAGCAGATTACGGAAGCCTTGGAAATGATATGAGTAATATATATTCGGAGCTTCATAGAACTCATGTTTCTATTGATGTTGACTATGAGCAGAGTATGAATTACATTGATATTTATGAACAGGTAATATATGGTGTGCTTACTTGGGATAGTCGGGTCCACGCCTGTGAAAATACCCCTTTTCGGTTGTTTTCTGACGATAAATCACTTCCTGACATCATATTTCCGAATCTTTTTTCGCACCTTGTCGAATGTATCGGTTTTACATTAGTGCTACAGGATCGTAATTGTTACCAATCCACTTTAAACGACTACAGATATTCACAAATATTAGATTTCACTATTTCTTTATAATATTTATTAGGATTTATCACGTAAAATCATAAAAACTGTGGTGTTGGATAAAATTCTACAGGCGAAAGAAATTAAGAAATGTTGCCATATTTTCTAAATACGGCTTCTCACGAGTCACGTCATCAACTGTCAAAAGTTAATGGCCTAACCACACTATCATTTATTGATACTTCTTTGGCTTCGTACGGTCTATGCACAGTGCATAATTTTGCATTTCTTTAGTAATTTTTTTATTTAGAAATATAAGTGCTACATAATCCCCCACATATTAGTTAATACTTTTCCCTACTAATATTATAGTAAATGAGAAAGTATGTCTGAAACGTTTTCTTAGCTGAATGTTAAATCTACTGAACCGATTGCAATGAAACTTGGTATGCAGGCAGAAATATAGCTCGAGATCTAATTAACACATAGGATACTCCCGCGGTGTTGGATCTTAAGCGGATGACACCGGGTAGCGCTTACACTTACGATATGTTTGTCCCCGACGCGACGCTTCGACGGCCCTGTGGCGCGTCGGGCAAACGCTGGGCTACAATGCAGAAGACTGCGGGTTCGATTCCAGTTGGTTGCAAATATTTATGCTTAAAAAAAATATTTGTATCTGAAGTGTGTCTTTCTATGTACAATATGTATGTATATATTTACAAACAAAAATGGCCGAGTTAGGGCGTCGCCTCAGGGAAAAGGGTCTGGACCCCCGGTCGGGGCTCTTTTCAGCCCAGATTATATCGTTGGCGATTTAACGAGGTAATGTCGCCAGTGTGATGGGCACTTTTTGAAAATTAATGGTAATTCACCTTAGTTATAATCAATAATTTCCTTACTCAACAGATTGAGGATCAATTAATTGTTTTCGTTTCAAAAGATAATATGTAGTATATCCGTTGTCTAGTACCCATAGTACAAGATGTCATGCATTTTTTTTTATTACGATTCTACTAATGTACGAGCAAATGTAATCTAATGTTAAGTACATGCGCTCGTACAATTCATTCAAAATAGAAAAACTCACGGTGTAATAAAAGTACTAATTTCCACTTATGAAATTTAATGAAATCAAATTTCTAATTACATTTTATACATGTTATACTTTACACCATTTTAACGATAGTTTTTGTTCCTAAAGTAGATTTAATTACCTACTAAATAAATAACATAAAAATGTTATACCTTAACAAAATGCCTACTTCTATTATTGCGAGCGTTTATTTACATACAACAATAATTCATAATAAAATGTATTGGCCATACAATTATTTTTATCTTATTCATCTAATCATTTTATCATAATAGGTTTCGAGTACAAAGAAATAAATTTGGTCCAGCTAATCTATTTTATACTAAAGGCAACTCCTAGAGAAACGAGTGTATTGCTATAAGTTTTTTTATTAAAGTATGTAATTTACATGGAAGTATATGAGTTATTCGCTAATAATACATAATATTTCACTAATATAGTACGAAAAATACGGAGATGTTACACCTAGCGTTCATCGTTACAACATTTTAACATCTATCTCAGATAAGTTCTACTTTAGAAGCCAAAATATTCTAGTAAAATATTTTTTACGATAATAATAGTCTAGAAATGCTAGATTTAAAGACGATATTAATAAAAGACAACATGAAACGAAACAATAAATGAAGTAAATTACTAAATATATCTACAAAAGTCGACTATTTAAACTTAAAAACCATTTACAGTCAGCATTGCCTAGAGCGGCGGCGGCGCTTTGAACGCACTAATCAGTGCATTGAACCATTACCAATAGGAAAAAGTTCTAGTGTGCGCTGCTTTAAACAAACGTATTTTTTTCGGTATACCCACAATGGACCGTATTGCTTTGCCCTCCAAATTTTGACAATTCTAAATTCCCAGATATTAGAAAAAAAAGCAATATGTCCGTGATAATATAATATTGCTCTGGAGGCAATATTTAGGAAGAAAAAGAAAATACGTTTGTATGGAGTAGCGCGCACCCATCTTAATTGACATGCAATTATCCATAAATCAGCAAACTTCAAGAAATATGCAATCAATGTAAGCTGATATAGGTACGTAGACTGCACACGCTCAAGGAAACGCTGGCGTGTCCTTAATCGATTCGCATTAATTAATAATACATAGCCATCGTAATATTATCACTGAGTTGTTATGTTAAAAGTTAAAACATAGTATACACAATAATAAATCATATGAGTATAATGTGTAAGTTTACATTGTGGAAGCTTTTACATGGAAATAAAAGTGCTACTCCATTGATCTATGCTACGCACTTTGACGTAGCTTCGCCACGTATGAAAACTTGTGTAGCATGCGTAGGAATAGAGTAGCGCCTTAAAGGTGCGGTTTACAGCTAGCTGTCTTCTTAACTAAATAACTTAGAGGCAAACGAATGTTTTACACGAAATAGGTACAAATAAGTTGTACCTACATAAGTGTGATCAGATCAAGAAATCAATCAAAGAGTTATTTGAACAAATAAATGCATTAATTAAAAAAATACAAATATTAGTTTTACAATGTACTTTTATAAAAAAATCACTGCAGTCTTATAAATGTATGAATTCATAAAACTAATTATAATTAAATTATGTTTAATTACACTAAATAATAAAAGGGTAAAAATAATAATAATTGATTATTCAGTTATTGATAAATTAGAATATTCTCTACTGTACATGTACAATGTTTAGGAGTGGAAGTAATTTGATATGTGCCTATCGAAACTTGGAATTTATTTGACAGCTGAAAAGTTTTGTATTTGATTGCTGTTGTTTGATGCTACCCAGGAACTGAAGACATCCCTGAAATTATAAACAAATATGTTAAGAGACTGTTACAGCAAAGGTATTAAAAAGGTCCTATATAAGGGATTCTGTGAAATAACTTTTATGTGAAATGATAATTAGGCGAAATGTCTGTGTGTCACTAAGAAATAAAAAACGAGTTATTGGCAAGATTTATAGTAAAGTGCTATTTTGCAAAGTAATGATGAAATTGAGAATGAGACTGAGACATAAAATAAAAAATTGGTTTACGCAAAGGATTCGCTAAACTGAGAATTATTCGAAATGTTCTTTCCGCAAATAGGCAAAAATGTAATTAATAATATTTAATAGTGTTAAGAATAGAAAGGTGTTTTAAAAAAATGTTAATTTACCTGCAGTGGCTGACAACACACTCATTGGAGCAGTATTCGTCTTCCCACTCGCTGTTGGCGATGGCAGGGTTGGTGCAGCCGTGCCGGATACAAGACGGAGTGCTGCGGTTTTCATTCTGCTAAACATCACTCTATTAGGATGCGATTATGTGTGCGTACTTCCGCACACATGCCAAGTATTGTATTGTAATTGTTGTGCATTCATATATTAACCCCCTTATAAACGATGATTAACAGATGACCAAGTTATGTGACGTTTGTCTCTGTCTATCAACTTTGAAACTTTATGTCACAGTAGAAGACAAACGATACATATTTATGCAGCGTTTATAAGTAAGGGGCTATTTGCTAACTGATCTGTGTTTCTGGTTTGAGTGTTTTGTATGTATCACATGTACATATTTACAAAAAAAAAGTACAATTTGCAGTATATCTGTTGTCTAGTACCCATGTTTAAACAAGCTAGTTGCTTAGTTTAGGGCTACATTGAGCTACTTTAAGCGCGGAACGGTAAAAAAGCAAAATGGTAAAGTGGTCGTAAAATGGTAAAAGAGCAAAATTATAATAGAGCATAATGTCAAATGCGCTTATTTGTAAAGATAATGTGATCTTTACCAATAAGCGGTCAAAGAGCTGAATGGTAAAAGCGCAAATCGGTTATAATTTTATTTCTTACTACTCTTCGTATATGCACAATACAACTCTGCTATTTTCTCTTTTCTTTAGATATGTTCGCATTTGAAAACTCTTTCCAAGCAAGCGTGCAAAATGCACTATTGCACGCAGATTTCTGAGTACAAACAAAATCTTTCCCAAGTTGTGAGGTTTTTCTTTAACCATTATGCGCTTATGACGTTTCGCTATATAACCATATTGCGCCTTTACCATTTTGCGATCGTTTATTGTTTTGCTTTTTTACCATTCCGCGCCTAAAGGCATTGAGCTGTGTGTAACATCGTATCGGATCATATAAAGAACACACTCCACATTTCAGCTCTCTACAGTCAACATTCAGCAGTTTAGACTGCGTAGATAAGATTAGGAAAATAAGCTACAGCCACCAATTATTTAGAGAATTGTGTTAGCAAATCCACTTACTTCTGGTGACTGTTGTGGCATTCCAGAACTACCATTGCTGTTTGGTGAGTGTTGTTCAGGTTTGACAACATGATTCTGTTGTTGCGGCGGTTGTTGTTGTTGCTGCTGTTGTTGTTGTTGATGCTGCTGCTGCTGCTGTTGTTGTTGTTGCTGCTGATGCTGCTGTTGTTGCTGATGCTGTTGTTGTATTTGTTGTTGCTGAATCTGTTGCTGCTGTTGTTGTTGATACTGCTGTACCTGGTGCACTTGCATTTGTTGATGGGCCTGCTGCATTTGCTATAAAAATGAGATCTATATTTAATTATGAAAAATTAAGCATATTATATTACTTGATAAATGGCTCACACTGATAAGTAGGCTGATTTTCAGAAGGGATTAAATTTATAACTTCCTTTATTATTTATAAGTACAGATATTTAAAATGATCCCAGTCTATAGAGATAACCAGTCTTGTTTGCTGGATTGTAACAAAAATAAATTTAAATATGTAAAGTTGGCGAAAGCTCGGGTCAAATAATGAATAAAAACGCGATAAAACCGGATAAATAAAGTGTTTTATTATGCAAAATCGCGAAAACCATAGAAGAAATTACCATAGAAGAAATTAATTGGAGCTTTTTTTAGTGAAATATTGCATTAATGGCTATCTATGGATCTATTGATGGCAATTAATACAACATTTACAATAGTATTTTTAATTTACACTGTAACAATAAGTTGATGTGTAGTATCCTTGAAACTTGCACCAAGTCGCGATTGACTATTGATACACGCTTAAACCTCTTCCCAATGAAAGTTTAAAATGGATTACCTGAGGATGATGGTACTGCATAGCATGTACATTGTTCATCGGCGGCGACTGCGGTTGCACCTGCCTATACCCAGGCGGCGACATCCCAGAGTTAGGATTAGGGTAGCTAGTGGGCGACTGGGCAGCTTGGTAACTCCGAGGAGACTGAGCTATGTTCTGTGGCGACGCGTTGGGGTTAGGGTAGCCTTGTGGTGATTGTCCGGGGACACCTTGCTGTTAATATGATAGAAATTGGTTGATGAATAATTTGTTTCTGTTTTTAAGGAACGACGCGTTGGGGTTAGGGTAGCCTTGTGGTGATTGTCCGGGGACACCTTGCTGTTAATATGATAGAAATTGGTTGATGAATAATTTGTTTCTGTTTTTAAGGAAGTTGTCTATGTGACTCCTTCCAAGCTTAGAAGTGGCCACTTTTGAGCAGCATGCCATGGCATCATGAATTTATGATCATGAACAACATGAACAGCAAAACACATGACCATTTAAAGATATTATGACATAAATCGTAATATTGAGAAAAATGGCTAAGAAACCAGTTTAATTTTTATTTAAAGTCAATAAACACCTATATTGAAAGGAGGAAGTTTAAACTTATTTTAATGGTTGATGTGTTTTAATATTAGGGGTTAAAGTATGAAATTGCCGATTTGTACTGAAAATCTTAATTGTTTATTTTTTAAATTTTCAACAAATTTATTTAATCAAAATAGTTGCCATTATTATCTATACATTGCTGCCATCTAATGGGAAGGTTATTAATGCCTTTGCGATAGAACTCCGTTTTGCTTTAGGACACTGTTGTGGCATTTGACCTGGGGTCAGCCATTGCATTTTTCTTTTCCGGTTATCATAAAGAATCCACTTTTCATCACATGTTACAATTCGATCCAATATTCCTTCATTTCTGTACCGGTTCAACAAGGCAACGCAAGTTTCAACACGCGTTTCTTTCTGCAGATCAGTCAAATCATGTCATGAGGCACCCATTTTTCGTATTTTTTTATTTTATTGATTTGACGCAAGTGAGTCAATAAAGTGGGTAAGGTAACGTTAAACCATGCCGCTAATTCCTGGGTAGTTTGACTAGGTTCGGCTTCCACTATCTCTCTTAATTCATCGTTATTCACCTGTGTGGGCGGTCTTCCTCGTGGCTCGTTCTTTAAGTTGAAATTTCCATCACGAAAGCGTTTAAACCAAAATCGCACGGTGCGTTCATTAGTAGACCCCTCTCCAAACGCAGCATTGATATTGCGGGCTGTTTCTGCCGCGTTAGTTCCGCGTCGGAACTCTATTCAAAAATCACTCGAATTTTCGCAGTATCCATCTTTCTTGTCTAAATTGAATAACAAAAACAATTGAAAGTCGATATTCAAATGTTTCACATTTTTTAAAAAAAGAACATCACAGAAACCATTTGAAAAAAGTTTCATTCGAAAACCTCAAACCATGAAGATTCAATGTCAATTCAAAGAACCTATTGCAATAAAACGTCAATTTCATACTTTAACCCCTATTATTTTAAGCATTTTAATACTGCATGCCATTTTGAGATCTTTAGAAATCTCTTCCCTAGGTTAGACATGGGTTTAATTTCAATCCAAAATTGCGAAAACAGAGGAATACTCAAGGAGGAAGATATTTTAAATATTGTCTGTCAACATACCTGATAAGTTTGTGGCGTTAAAGGCATGTTTCCTTGATAACCTTGAGGTGACTGTTGAGGGTTCGCCGGGTACCCTTGCGGAGTCTGCCCCTGGTATGAAGTCTGGGCCTGGCCTCCCGGGAAGCTCTGTGGGGAGTACCCTTGTGGGGCCGGGTTGCCGGCATAGGCTTGCGGTGAATGACCGTTGTAACCTTGCCCTTGGTAATAGTTCCCATATGAAGGGTTGGTGTTGTTTGTGTGATTGTACATAGCTTGGTTTTCTTGTTCTCCACCCTGGGAAAAGTAATTTTACTTTATTATTAGTCATTTTATCAGCAAAATATTGCTGAATGTCATCAAGTGACAGATTGCAGAAGGGACTGTAGTTAAAAAAACAGGATGTGTGTGGCTACTCATCATCATCATATCAGCCGTAGGACGTCCACTGTTGAACATAGGCCTTCCTCATTGATTTCCAGCTAAAGCAAGCAACCTGCTTATATCACTAGCCCGCAGTCTTGACCAGATCACGTCGACGGACGTCCTACGCTTAGTTTCCCGCTGCCTGTGCTCGTGTGGCAATTATGTACGTACGCATGTTATTAAGTATGTGTGCTTAATTAAATTTCATCCTACCAAATGTGCAACAATTAAAAAAAAAATGTATGTCAAACTTTCATGTAAATTTTTTAAGATAGTTTGATATTACAAGTTGTAATTGAGATTTTACAAATAAATAAATTTATTATAAGTGTAACAAGCAAGCCAATACGGAATGGGATACAAGAATCTCCTGTTTCACTTAGTTTCCTGTGATTGAACATGAAGAATATAAGCAGGTCATTTTCGCAAAAGCTTGTACAGATTGTTTATTTATATAAAAATTAAAATAGACCGACACATAACCTATGTACGAACTTCACAAGGTTATTCTGTTATTCTCACCACAGTGTCGAGCAATCGACGAAATAAATGAGCAGTTTCCGAATCTATATCACTTTGATACATTAATTTAACTTTTACAGAGATTTTCAATAGAAAAGCTTCCAATAAAAGCTCTTCGCAACAAACAGCACCATGTTTTTTCGAAGCAAGCATATTATGTCAAACAAAAAAAGAACTGTCAAATCCGTCAATGTAATGGCCCCGACTCTGTGCTGCCATCTATGAACCGCGTTGTAAAACTACAAAAGCTTTTGGAAGCTTTTTTATTTTGGGCCTTGGGCGCGGTTTTTTGAATATAAATGAGGTTATGATTATATAATTATCATATTATGGTATAACAGCACCCCGCGGTTTCACCCGCTTAAGTCCCGATACCGCGGGAATTTTGCGATAAAAAGCAGACTCTATGTTAATCCTCGATAATGTAGCTTTATACTTTTAACTCGTATTAATAAACGAATTTTTGAATTCGATCTAGTATTTCAATCAAAGAAATATTTTTTTTTAAATATTTAGTATAGAAATACAATTTTTAGATTGTTTTTAGGATTTCATTAAGTAAATAAATATGAATACAAAAGTGTTATGTACAACTAACTACTTACGTAATTAAAAGTTTCTAAATAGAAAACTATAAGATTATGTGATGGTTGTATAGGTATTTACTTACCTTGGAAACGAGACTTGCTCTATAGGCAGCTAGTGCTTTGAGGTATTCCTTCTTGGCAACTTCTGTTTTCTGTTTGTATACCTACGAACACATACATGATTAGTATTAGTATATGATTAGCATATTTAGAGTTTTGACAAAATTATAATCAATGAAGATCTTCAACTTCAAGATAAGTATATTTTAAGAATACATACACTTTTATGTTCTGAATCGAGTCCATCCCACATAGAAGCAACAATTTTTGAGACTTCTCCAAAACTAGCGTTTGGATTTTGTCCTTTGATGGCAGCTTGTGTGTCACGGAAGAATAGCGCGTATGCTGACACTGGCCTGTTGTACACATAGGTATATTTAATATATGATTTATGGTGCATACAAACAACAATTACTTTTTGTGGCCCAATCAACATAATACAATATGCAACAATTTAAAGTTTTAACTATTTTTTAAATTGATGTTGCATTCACCAATAAATCAACATGTGTTGTTTAATGTTAGAATGTTGTATATCTTAGCTAGGTAACATAAAGTAACTGGTGGGAAACTCAAAGTAAAAAAATAATTTGTTCACTAATAAAGTTAAGTAGTTTTTGTTTCAACTAACTTTTGAGGCTCATTAGGGTCTCGTTTCTTCTTCTTCTTCTGCACTTTAGGTTTCTTCTGCATTTGACCTCTGTTCACACCATTGTCTATAGGTTCGGGGGAAGACCTCTTCACTGCCATGTTACTGACACCAATCTAAAAAAATGAAAATCATTTAATCAAAGTTAATAATAACTTAAGATTAATACTAAGAAACAATAGCATTTATAAATTGCAATAGCCTCAGAGACAACCATCTGATTTTTCTTCTGGAATTTGCTACATTAAAAACGTAGATGGAGGAACCAAAAAAGGAACAAGCTGTCAGTGTATTCTGTATAATAGACTGAAAAAGAGATAGTAGGTGACTTATTGAACTGAAATTAGATCTTAATATGTCAATAAACTTTTAAAATTTAGATGCTTACACAAATTGTACTGATTTTTAAATAATACCAAAAATGTTACGCAAATTAAACCCGGGAAAAAACTTAAAATATGCTTATTTAAATGTTTTAATAGGTACATATTATGATGCACATATGTTAGGCAAACAATAGTGATGGAAACAATGTCATAATCAAACCATCCCTCTCTGTAAGTATCAAGCAGTAAAGATCCATTTCAGTTCCTCCAACTATGATTTAAAAGCATAGTTGTGTGTCATGAATGAGAGTTCATAATAAAATTATAGAATGAAGAAAATGCCATGCCACATTTTTATTAATGTTGAATTACCCACAAAAGTAAGAAAAAGCATTTCTTCACTAAAGAACATTTATTACATGCAGTTGTCTGTAGTTGGCATTAAAATGCCTGATGTGGCTTTGTTTTACATAATAAAGTAATCGACATTTCAGGCTTAGAAAGAGAGAAAAAATATAGTTCAATGGCAAACCAAACATATGAAAATATAAATTTATAAAATAAGCTACATAAGGGATAAAATGCCTATACCTGATGAAGCGTAGTTTGTTGCTGCCGGCTCGCTGAGCAATAATGGATAGGCAGAAGGCTTTCCGCATCACCAGGCAACTACCAACAAACAACCAATTCATTAGATTTTGCTACACTTAGATTATCTGAACAATTATTGTCTTTATATGACTTTTGAATGCCAGTGAACTATATTTATATGACAATAAAAATCAACTAGTTATATGGTGGACATATTTCACAGATCTAAATGCTTTCTCATTTAAAAAAAAACTAATAGGTGAACATCACCTATTAGTTTTTTTTACTTTACATTAAAAAAATGGTACATATTATTTAAATCACATGCACAGGAGAGGTTTATGGTTATTAAGGTATTTGGTAACATACCTAGCTCCAAAATAAAAATAAATAGAATTTAATTATTTTTACTTATTGAAAACTAGTTTAAACAAAAAATATACTTATAACATAATAAAATAACTTCAGCTATTTTCATTGAAATAATATAGAGAAGTTAGTTAGAGAGAAGATATAGGGCAAGTCATATTCAAATAGTGGAATAAAAGTAACATGTGCTAATCTAGATAACCAGTTATCTCCATACAAGTTTCATCACAATCTGTTTAATAGTTTGGTAATAAACCACAATTGAATTGAACTAGAAACATGTCAACTTTTAAATTTATATTATTATTGGGAAGTGGTATAGACATTTCACCTGAGAATGATGTGAAGGAACACTGTCATCCGAGTCGTCACTAGTGGTCCCTGGTGGAGATGCTCTCTGCGGCGACCCGTACACCTGTCCAGCTGCAGCAGCAGGCTGGGTCGGCGTGCTGGGAGCAGGCTGACCGCTCATCACCTGGCTCGGCTGCATCATCAGCAGCCGCTGTTGCCCGCCTGGCTGCTGCTGGATTATGTAGTTCCCAGCGGGAGCACCTGCGCCACTACAATACAATCATAATTAGAATCTATCTAAGTAGGTACTTTGTTCTACTTATGAGAGTTTGAGCAAAGGTTGTGTGTTGTAAACTAAAGGATCTCATAGTAAGTAAGGTTACTTGCATTACGAAAATGAAAGGGCACACAATGTTGGCTTCGTGCAAAGTTTATCACAGCTTACCTGTGTGACGTTACTGGAGTGTGTGGTTCTTGCAAATATAGCGGTTGTTGATAAGACGGTGCGCCTCCGGGAGGGGCAAGTCCGTCTTGAGCTGGGTTCATCATTCCAACCTATACAAAATTTACTTTATTATTTCGTTGGTTAGAAGCATGGCGATATTAAAAATAACACAAGAAATACAAATTCAGAAATCAACAATAACAACAGAAAGAGAAAAAAGGAACACAATCCTTTGTTGTTTACAAGAGTGAAAGAGAAAGAAAAGTCTCACTCAAAATGTCATTGGTAAAAATATTTTTACCAACCTAATAAAATAAAAGATAATGTTGCCATTTAGATAATACATTAGCGTCATCTACCGTCGGATAGAATAAGTTCTAAATAAGTTTGGGCGCGAATTATAAACACGAACTTTACTGTCTGTGTAACTTTGGCGCTACCTTAGGTAGAGCCACATAAAATTGATTTGGAAGGGTTTCAGAATTCAAAAACTTAGATAAGTGGTGGTGTCAGTCACGTGTAGGGTTATGCTCTTCAGAACATAAATACAATAAATCCTCTAAAATGGCCTAGTAGATGTGATGTTCTTTGATTGTTTGCGATAGTGTGAGTTAATTTATATTTATATGATCGTGCCACAAGGCGTGGCACGATCATTATATCGATGGATGACTGTCGGTCAGTGTGGCAAAACATATTACGATCCGTTTTATAATTACAAATCGTAGTGGATACGACTGTCGAATATCCATTTTCCAATATTAGGAAACGGCAAACTCAACAAATAAATTTATTTATTGATATCGTGCCAGCCCTGTCAATCGTAAAATATAGAACAGAGTCCATCGATAGCCGATTCAATTTTAATAAAAACTAATCTAAAAAGTAGGACGGCGTTCTGTAACTTGTGGGTTTCATTTGAGTTTACAAAATACTACACAGCTAGTTGCCTAAGTTATTTGATTTAATCTGGTATGCCTATACCTATTGGACTAGATTTGTTCGTAGATAAATAAATAATTACTTAGTAAATTGCCTAAGCCTATATATGAGGCTCATTTTGGGATATACATAGCTACCTATTTTTTCTGTGTAATTTAGAATCTCACCAGACGATGGATCTACGTTGTATCACACCCACATAGAAGAAGATACAATTTCTTGACTGTCACTAATGATGGGTGGATGAAGGAAAATTAGCAGTGAAGAAGGTAGGTACCCGTTTTCCGTTACGTAATTTAGTTGCTGCAATGACCTACGCATCATAATCAACGATTAGGTACTAAGACGCATGTCCATTGCAATCCTGTCATATCTTTTTTTATTTCGACCAAAAATGATTTCGTTTTACTTGTTGTGCCGATAACTGCGGCAGTGGACAAACGGTCTTAGACAGCTGGATTTTGTCGGCTGAGGTGGTTATTGTATATTTATTTGCTTTATGCTATAGTAATAATAGTAAAAAACCGGCATAGTTACAATGGTCATGCGTACTTGAGGTGCGGCGGCGTGGTGTAGCTGGGTGTACTGCATGTGAGCTTGAGCGCTGGCGTTGGCTGCGTGCTGACCGTGCATCAGAGGAATGTCGAACTCTTCGTCTCCGAATGATGGCGTATGAAATGTCTAAAACAACAATATAAACCAAGTATTAACAATTTGCGCCACAAGAACTGAGATTCGGTAGATTTAGCTTCGGGGGTCAGGCTGGTCACAAGTTCGACTCTTATTAAGAGCAAAATGAAAAAAACAAACCATGTGTTACAACAAGCGTGATGTCGTGTTGGTAAGAACACAAAATTCATAGAAATGTTTTTTGTCTGATGTTTAGTTTGTAGTTTTGTACCTCACAGTATTGACGGTTGGTACTCCGTGTAGCAGTGCTACGAGTGAGACCCACATAGATTGGATCCTAACGAGTCAAAGGTTTTTTTTACGGAAACTAAATCTAGTTTCTGAAATAATTTATGTAGAAAAAACATTTAAAAACGTAGTCGCTTACGTAAATGTAGTAGAGTAGTCTAAATAAGTAAAAGTGGTTCTCTACTAGGAAACAGCCGATTTCTGGTACCTTCCTAATGTTTTAACAACCCATCATTATTATAGAGTTAAATATTTATAAGTAAGCAAAGGGTTCATATTAGGTAAAACACAAATGTTGTACTTATATACCTATAAGTACCTACTCGTAAACATCCAAATTTTCAAAATAACAATTAAGATTCCTTTTGTTGGCGGTGGAAACCCTAGTCCTTTATATTGTCATTAACCTCGAGTTAACATAAAGAAAAGCTTTGGTTTTATCTACGACTTGTGACGCGAATTCAGTAAGTTACATTTCCTTGGTGTCCTCTTGAAAGAAAAATGAAAAAGTAGAAATTTAAGATATAAATGGTTATTTAATTAAATTTTATCGGTATGTTACTTAATTTAAAGTAAAGTACGCCTAGCTTTAAGGTCAATGGAATTGACCAAGACAGATTATTGATGTGAATTATCTATAAACACAAGTATATAAGCAATAAGTACCTAACACTTTAGGAAGTGGACCGTTTAGCGTATAGCAAAATGCTACTGGGGAATACTTTTAAGTAGGTTTGTATCTTACTTTTTACTAATATTATAAACGCGAAAATATGTACATATGTTTGTATGTCTGTGAGTTTGTTACTCAATCACGCAAAAACTACTGAACTGATTGCGTGAAACTTGGAATACAGGTAGCTGGGAGACTTGGAATAACACATAGGCTACTTTTTATCCTGATATTTTCGCGGGAACTTACGCGGGTGAAACCACGGGGAGCGGCTATAGTATAAAATATATGTTATTACACCAAAGTGGATTTAGAATATATATGAAACAGGTATACCTGATCATTCATATTGTAGACACTGTTCTTTGCGTCTCGCGGGATTGCCAAAGGCGACTCCAGATTTTCCGGTCGCTGTAACAACAGAAAACACTGTATTATTTTGTAAACTATATGTAAACTTAGTTCTACCATATTACTGTAGTACTACAGTAGCTAGGTGTACCTACTCATTTGTTACTCCTTAACACAAACACCAACTACTAAACCGATTGCGATGAAATTGGAAATGTACTTAGCACTTTCTATGGGATCGGAACTTATAAGGATGGGACTACGGGGCCCGCTGTTCGTTTGACATAAAAATAAAAGAACCTAAAAGGAAAACCTATGTTAAACATATCATAATTTATGTTCAGTAGTGTTTAAACATACCTAACACTATTCTAAATTATTAACAGATGCCTGTAGTAGGTATTCGGTTGTGGAATGAACCTAAGTAGGTAGGTACCTGCTAACAAAACTTTCACATTTTTGTGTTATGTAAAATTTTGAAATATCATTAAGTATGTAGGTAGGTAAAATACCGAGTAGGTAGGTAAGTAGGTATGTCGCTGTTATTATTGTAGTTTTATTAACCGACTTCATCTAAAAAGTGATTGTTTCCCTGTGCGTCTTTGCTAAGTATTTTAAGGTGTCAGGGCATGGCACACCCACACCAATCATTTAATCATATACACATCTTACCTTTTATCTATGTGACTTTGTTACTCTTTCACGCTAAAATAACTGAATCGATTGCGATAAAACTTAGATTGCAGGTAAGTAGCTGTAGACCTGGAATAACATATAGGTTACTTTTTATTCCGACATTTCGGCGAGAACGGGATTTGCGCAAGTGAAAAACCGCGGGGCGCAGCTAGTACGTTAAATCGTTAAAATAATTTATTATCTATGTTAAGCATCTATAAAATGAAGATTCATTGCAATAATATGGTACATATTTTTGCTCTTTGTTTTGAACAAACATAATTTAAGGCACCTACATAATAATATGTTCAAGTTGTTATGCCTAGAGCATTTTTCTAAAAAAAAGTAAAATAATGTAGATAAAATAACAGTAGATAGAGCTAGTAGAGTAGCCTACTCTACATAAAGAATAAGGTTATTCTTATTAATTGTAAAAATATTTTAAAGAAAAGAACAAAGTATAAATAAGGTAGATACGTTTTATTTACTTCTTTAGATAAAGTGGCCTTTGACAACAAGTCTAAGAAATACTGAACAAATAATATGAACTCAATATAATTCAAGAGAAGGATTCGAGCTACATAACGAAGTTTCTCCTTATACTAACATTTCAAAAGCCAGTTATTAGGTACCTTGTAGATATAACATTTATTCAAAAATAAATTGAGTTTACCTCTTCAATAAATTATCTGGAACTTTTATTTTAAACGGCGGAGATGCAATCTACAATTTACTTAGTCTACTGTAGACCAAATACTTTTATATAAGGGTAGAAAAGGCCGGATAACACAACCAAGTGTTTAGGTACCGAGCTTGCACCGATGTACTGCAGGTTCAATACTTCGTTTTTTTTAATTGTAGAATACGATTTGACATAATAACTTTGAAAAAATGTAAAATACAAGGAGCCAAAAGGAGTTTAGGCGGGAACGCGTTGAGGAGATGTGTTGCTGAATTTTCATTTTTGTAATTTTTTTAATTTCGGGGGCATATAATCAATTTAGTTTCGTGAAGGTGTACCAGTGTAATGAAAGTGAAAATCGGTATAAAGCATGGACTTTCGCGTTGTCTCCAGGGCTCATCATTGTAAAGAGCCCTTTTATAATGGCTTCCTTGATATGACTGTTTTAATGCAAATTGCAAATAACTTGCAAAAATTGATAATAGGTACTTGATACTGGCTACTTTCCAAATGACCATAATCCTACTAATATTATAAATGTGAAAGTGTGTGTTTGGATGTTTGTTACTCAATCACGCAAAAACTACTGAACCGATTGCGATGAAACTTGGAATATTAGTTGTTGGATACCGGGAATAAAACATGGCTACATTTTATCCCAATATTCCCGCGGACACGGAATTTACGCGGGAGAAACCGCGGGGCGCAGCTAGTCCATAATAAATTAAAAAAAAAGTACTACTATTCGATACGATTACCATATCTGCATCACACCACACTTCTGTAGTACCGCATGTGTTTGATTTAAACTCTAAACGGTCCAGTGGCCGGACGTCCGAAAGTCCAAAATTTCGAACAAATTGGTCGAGAATCTATCGGGCAATGTTTAGTCCATAGTCCGTTTTTGCCCTTCAATCTCAATAAGGCTTTGAAGGAAGATAATGTTGTGTAAAAAGTAATAACACCCTATCATGTCGGAAAGTTAACGAGCTTGTTCTGGACCACGGTTATTGGTGTTATTACCGTCCATCACTAAATCGTTGCAAGATCGCGACGTAGATCAACCTATGGTCGATGATATTATAATTAAATCTTAGGTAAAATGTAAACTGATCTTGTATTTCTGATCTCCGATACAATATTTGAAATTACGATGGTAGAAAATGGTACCTAACGTGGTGTTTTCAATTTTTATACAATTTTATCACTATATGCTATAACAAAAGTTATTTAGTGGCACGGACCTACAATACGTAATTTCGGCTGCGTTTTCACCAAGGATGCGTAGCGAGAAATTGGTTTGTTAGTAGAGCCAATAGAATAGCTTCATTTTAGATGTGATTTTAGAATCAGGCGATTCTATGCGACCTATAAGGCTAAATCACGCCTCTGTTATCGGAGCTTTTTGACCCACCAAAGCTGTGAACGTAATCTTAAACCTATCTTTTCTTAAAAATGTCAATCGTCCATGTATCTATGTTTGTTACGTTCCAAGTATACGTACACCTTCTCCGATAATATAAGCTTTGAGCTATACTTAATATCCAACTAATCCTCTTCTGTCCTAAATCCTATAAACGCGAATGTTTGCAAGTATGTGACTTTGTTAGTCTTTCACGCAAAAACTACTGACCGATTGCGATGAAACTTGGAACATAGATTGCTGGAGACCTAGAATACTACACACGATGCTTTTTAAATCGAGGGATCGGAACTTACGTGGGTGAAACCGTGAAAGTTTGTTTATGAATATGTTTGTTATTCTTTCACGTAAAAACTACTAAATCGATGAAACTCGGAATGTAGAGAGCTAAAGACCTGATATAATACATCGGCTACTTTTTTTTCTCGATATTGTTGTTGTAGGATCGGGACTTACGCAGGGGAAATAAGCAATAAATTGAGTATTACTAGGAGTAATATTTATTTCATGTTGCTTGTTGCTATTTAGAGTGTCAGTTCTAGTCTAGATCCAGTTGACGATAGGTATTTCTTAAGATTGCAATATTGAATTGCATAGTTTCTCGTTCAAACGCCTTTCTCAGTTTATTTGATTATAAAATGAATAAAAAAGCTAAAATAACTAAACAAGCTAAGATACCGTTATTTGTAACGATTTCTTCAGACAGTAGGTACTTATTACAAGTTTAGGGGAAATAAATCATTTGTGATCAGTGTAGAAAAATATTTTTCAATAGGAGCTACGTCTAATTTCCTTAAAAGCTTTTAATATTAGATTGCTTAAGATCCGTAAGTATGGAAGTTTGTAGGTATTTTTCGTGTTAGGTACTGTGATTGTCGTTGATATTGTTTTCAACTTTAATACGAGTATTAAACAGTGTGATTTGGGGACCTTAATTTAGGGTGGTTATTTTAGACGTCTAGGTAAGAAACTTTTGTTGGACAATTTTGTTGGAAATTAAAATAATTTTTCGTTGAAAGTTGAATGCAAAGTTTATTTGAAAATTAGCCATTTTTTGATAAGTTATTAGTTTAAATCTTTTAAGTATGTTTTAAGTTTCTGATCCTTAGATTGACTTCACCTAAGTACTTGAACCGATATTATCTAAACTTATTTCAAATATGAGAACCGTTTTAATCATTATTCCAAAATGCGATTGATCAACATTGTATGTGCCTCGAGGCTCGACTCGATCTCATGGTGGCCGGACCGGTTTCTGGCGCACCGGCTGCACTCCCCAACAGGCCGGTACACAGAATAAATGTTAGCTGTAGCCCTGTAGCAAGCTACATACCTACATACAGAGTTAAGTGAAAGGACACGTCGTTAATTGCTTTCTGTGCTTTGGATTTCATAACCGACGCTGACGTTAAATTTAGTTATTGATAAATTAACCATATTCGACGAGTGATTCGATTATGTTACAAACACAGGTGTTATTTTTGGTATACTATATTATAGATCAGTAGCGTGGTAGGTTCTCAAGTTTTTTTCCTACAATCTGGTAAAGGTCTCTAGATAACACAATATTGAAATTTATGAAGCCCTTATAGCATATTGAAATTAGGAAACCTATAATACCAGATTGTAGGAAAAATAACTAGAAAACCACGCTCGTCCTGATCTATATATAATATACCAAAAATGAAATGAATTAACTTATGGGTAAATTTACATTCCAGTCGGTATTAACTAACCCAAAGCCATAAGAAAATAATAGTAGATACATTAAGTTAACAGATTTTACCTGCCTTAGGTACCTACTTGTATTGCTAGGTTAAGGTCAACTTAGTATCCCCAATGAAATACGTCGATGAAGATTAAAATACTTAATTACAAAAACTAAACAAATAAATTACAATTATCAAGTCGATAACAAACATTGTTCCGACCATAACGATACGATGTTTCTAATATGTTTTTAGAGCGTGGAAAGTAGAAAGTTTTCAAAAGTAGGCAAGTTAATATACTTCGGAAAGTATGTTTTATTTAGCGTACCTAGTTACTTATTATTGGTTTGAATTTATGTTTTATTCGGTTATTAGAATAGGTAATTAGCATGTATAGATAAATACATCTATGTAGTAAACTACATTTTATTCTCTGCAACTCAGAAGGTGATGATGAAAAACAATTGATTCACCAAATTAAGATGTGTTAGGTACCTACATAGTACCTAACTTTTATGAGACATTCAAATATTTCTGTTAGATGGGTAAGATATTTTCAAAAGGAAATCATGTATTTGTGACTAAATTACACGCTTATTTTAGCACTAAGTGCGGCTCGGATTCACACGCGTAAGTCCCGTTCCCGCGGGAATATCGGGATAAAAAGTAGCCTGTCCTTCTCCAAGGTCCCATCTATCTCTATACTAAAATTAAAATCGGTATAGCGGTTTAGTCGTCAAAGCGTAACAGACTTAGTTACTTTCGCATCTATTATCGTCTTTCGTCTATCTTTTAAATATCTCTATTATCTTAAGTCTGTACTTGGAAGTAGATTAAAAAAAGTGGTCTAGGGTACTTAGGAAAAGTAGTAGAATAAAATTATATATTTTTTAAAATTTATGTCCGTATGTTTCTCTGTTTGTTCCTTATACAATTAAAAACTACTAACCCGATTGAAATATGATTTGAACTATTCAATATGATTCAATATTGAATAGTTCTATTTTCGAGGAACCTCGTGATATACTTAACATCAAAATCCAATTAGTAGAATCCGAGTAATGAATGAAAAAGTCGGCTATACACTATTTCTACGCAGACGAAGTCGCAGGTAACAGCTAGTTTATTTCTAATATTAGTAAGGATTTTAATCCTATATATAAATATTGGTTAGCTAACCCTTTCGAGGTTTCAATTAATATTCTGAGATAAAATTATGCAACAATATGAAACACCAAAACAAATAGTTCATGGCAAATCAAAGTTGTACAAATAGGTTTCCAACAGTGAATCTATTTCTATAATAAAATTGATGTGGATTCAATAGTTCATTGTTGCTCAATAACAAAATATTAAAATAAAGCATGGCCTCTACGCCTGTCTATTTGGGAGTTGTGTAGTGACTCGACTAGCTGGCTAGAAGGACGTAATTGTCGGTCAGTGACCTCGTTCCTTCTACTAAAACAGCGTTAAATCAATTGATGTTATTACAATTGGAACGCAGCTTTCATAACTTGCTCACAAAATGTGGGCGCAAGGCGACATTTCAAATAAACAGAGCAGGTGGATAACGTTTTTTGTAAGCTTTTCGAACTTTTTTTCATTAAAGTTGTAACTTTTTGCGTTGGCCTTCGATTCTCTCGGAATCTGGAGTCAATTGACATGTTTTTATTGTTTTTTTTTTAGAATTTGTTTCGAATGAATGTGTATTGTAAGAAGTCGTAGGCATAGTTGAATTTCACGAGATCTTCAAGAGAAGATCTATGTACTTATTTTTTTATTAAGAAAGATTATATTAGGTTACGAGTATATTATACGCTTAGTTTTGATTATTAGTTTTATCACGCAAAAACTTTTTTTTAATGTTAGTAAATATGTGCAGAGTTATTCTGCCACCACATGCCGTTACGTGACGAAACGAGACGTGCTAACGCGACCCTAATAAGGTTTCTCCGTGGTGTACAAATATTTCATATTTTAGTAATTTTTAAAATGTACTTATAATCTGCTGTTCTTGGAGTTTCTCCTTTTGTGCACAATTCTTGCTACACAGAAACAAAAGGCACGCAAACTGAATTAAAAACTTGCACTACATAGGCTGTACCTACTCCATAAAAAAAGATATCCTTCTATCCTCTCAAAATGTGAAACCCACCAAAACATCTATTTATCAATTTAATTAATCTCTAAGAAATTTCATTACGTCGAATTTCTTATCTCATTTTCCTTATTCCACTTTAGCTGAAAATATATTTTTATAGCTTCAATATTGTTGGCTTCTTTATTTTATGTCTATTGTTTAATTAATAAGGTTCCTTTTGGATTTTCAACGAAGCAAAATTACTTAAGATTATAATACGAAAAACTTTGGTTTTCCGTTATATATATTGCTTTTTCAAGTTTCCTCATTTATTGTTTTTTGAATAAATAAGGAAAGTTTATGTGTGGTACATACCTAAATAATAATGCATATACAGAGACTATAGTAGCTGAGGGTTGTTTGTAACTGTAATTTTTTATATTTGCCTACGGTTTCTAGGTATTTAACATTTTATTTAACAAAATCCTCAATTTGGGCCCATTTTGCTTGATCAAAACACCCATTCTTTCTAAACATGAGGCCAGTTATGTCATATCATTTAATATTGACCTTTATAGCACGTCGAGCGAATACCTGGCTGCGACGCAAAAGGTTGCGGGTTCGAATCCCGTCGAGAACAAGTGTTTATAAAATAAACATTAGTTTTTGGTATGGGCATTTGTATGTATGTATGTATGTATGTACAAATGTAAGTATTATATCCGTTACTAGTAACTATATAACAAACATTACAAGAATAAATAAACAGTAGGTTACTATGAGCCACGAGTTTAAATAACGCTGTCTGTCAAAAAAATATTTTATTATTTAACCTGACTAATAATAAGACAAAATAGGTAAGGTGTCGGGGAGTAGCGACCCGCGGCATCCCGAGGCCTCCAGGGGGAATTCTGACTTCCGGCTTGCCTTAGTTTGCTGGTCGGAGTGAACACTAACGAGGAAGCGGTCCCTCGCCTTTGGCTTGCCTTCACCGGCCGGGCAGAGTAGAGTCGCGAGAGCACAAATGCTCGGAGGATGGACACCTCACGTAAGTGATGAGTGGGATACCAGTGATGACTTAAAACCCAGGGAGGTATTTCCATCGTTCAGCCACTCCATCCCTGTTGCTCCCTTGCTGTAATTTGCTCAGCTGATTAGAGTAGCCCCGTTTGTGAGTTGGCGAGTCTCCGTCTGCCATTTCTTAATAGTTCTATCTGATCCGGTGGTTGTCCTTGGCAGCATTTTATAGTGCTGACAGAGATAATCGTCGGCTTGGTGTCCACTTCATTGTTTGCGAGAAGAATTATTTTTGAAAAGGGCCTCTACGTGTTGGTTTCGGCTCTACGCATGCCTATCAAAGGTCCTGGGCACCATAGCCCCGTGATACTGGACGTAATAGAATATAGATAAATTATAGTAATAGTAAAATAATAGACAAAAAAGTACAAAAATAATTATCACTCAAAAAAGTAATTAAAATCTACAAAAGTCCATGGATTCGTAGGTAACTATATAAGTAGTTTTTACAATAATATCTAAAAATCTTTTTTGCAGTATAAATTTCCAATTTAGCTGAGAATTAATTAGTTTTCCTTGTAGGTATAATGCACTAAATAGCTCTGTATATGTAAATATAGTTCCAGCTGAATATTTTATTTGAGTTACGTTAAGGGGGACGTTTGTTTTGGGTTGGAGTTTTTCCCTCGAACAACTTGCTGTTACGAAAATATACATTGAAAATATTGTGTTTTATTCAGAACGTTCATAAATAATTAAATGTTTTTGATTGATATTTATTCCCACGTTAACTTAACATGTGTAGTAAAACAAATTTCTCAGCTTTCGTTTTACAGGAAACTTTTGGTTTAAAAAAAACTAAAACCACGATCACATTTAGGCATTCGATAGGATGAAGTGGAATAAACTCTTAGCTCTGATATTTCATTTTAAAGATAAAAGATCTGGGGCTCTATTTATGAACCAAATGCGCCACTTCGAATGATTTAAATACCTCGATTTCTGCTGACATTCGTTTAATTCCTGTTATTTTTCAATGTAAATCGCACCACCGCAACGAGTGGTGTCAACCACTCGCCGCAGGAGTCAGACATCGAACGAAAATCAGCAAATATCGTATTATTTAAATGTCAAAAGAGCGATTCAAAAATAAGGCTTCTGTCGAATAAAATCGAACACAACCAAGTTTAACAGGCTTCTAAAGTTAGATTTATTTTTAAAAGATTGTGATGCTTTAATTCGATAGTGTTACATTATATTATTATGACGACTTCTGTGGCGCGTCAGGCGAACGCTTGGCTGCAATACAGAAGGTTGCGGGTTCGATTCCCGCTGGGTGCAAATATTTATGCTTAAAAATAAATATTTGTATCTGGTCTGGGCGTATTTCTATGTATAATATGTATGTATTTACAAAAGAAAAATAAATATAAGTAGTATATCCGTTGTCTAGCCACCGTAACACAAGCTTAGCAGCTTACCACACGGCACTAGATGGCGCTGTGTGTTCGTCACAGGATTTATTTATTTTATTTTATATTAGACAGATATCCCTTGAAAAATAAACTGTAGATTAATTATACTCGTAAGCATAAGTCAATTAGGTACTTAACCATGAATTGTTTTTTCTTTCTTAATTCCTGAGTAACATTATTTGATGTAATAAAACTCATTTTCCGGTTTTTTAGCTTTGTTTTTATTTTCAGCGTTGTTGCAATACCGTTCCTACGTTTGCAGACTCCTTCTTCAGAGTAGACTAAGTCAATATTTTTTGGCTATTTTAAATTCATTCAAAGTTGCGAAACAAAAAGAAAAGTCGATTATAGGTATTGATACAAAAATACTAATTGAAATCACAAAAGCGTGTGATTAATCTGACTGATCTTTTAGGTTTGACGTTAGTCGTTACAAATGAGGGGAAAGTAGATTTATTAATAACTTGCTCCACAAACTGAAGCATGCCATACATTAATTAATTGGCATTAAACCTACATAAATATTAATTTATAACAAATTACACCCATTCCTAATAAAATGGTGTTGCTGCCTAAATAAATTGGCTGAATAAGAAAACCTAACTTCTTAGCTGTGCCTAATTGGCCCAAATATTCCTTGCTCTACTTTATTTTTAATCCTTCCCGTAGAAAATTTAAAGTGTACTTATTGAAATAAACCATCTACATATTTACATAAGATAAAAATGTTTATATAATAGATGAAAAATTTGGTCGTGTAGAATATAGCTACTCCATTTCTTTCCGTGGTCTATTATGTGTTATGTGCTGTGTATTCTGTGTGGTCTGTATTCTGTGACAACTAAAGTAATCGCGAATTAGGTGGATTTCACCTAATGCGTTTGCGGTAAAACTGATTGGTTCTAAGGAGGGTTGGCGTCAGGCAACCTTCCTTAGATTGAGGATCCCTCCGTATTACCAAATCTATTTGCAGTAAGTATGTTTCATAAGATTTACCTACTATATTTTCGCGGGCTACGGGCTCCTGAGATAGATGTAACGGGAATAATAGTGAATTGTGGGAATAAGGACTTATTTTAAATAAATAACGCAATCATTCTAATGATTGGTAACAAAAACCAATCATTAGAATTGATATCATTGGTTTGAGATTGATTTAAAAATTGGCTGACTCAACTCGAAGTCGTTCGGTACCTATTTTGTTTATTCTATCGTTCATTTTGCAAACACGTACAACTACTAAAGTTGGACATTAGTAGCTACATCATTGCAGTTAGTTTGAATTGTGGTGATCCCGCTCTCCTTCAGTGGCCTCCTCAATAGCGTTCCTAATGGTCAGTTGTCCCAGAGATCCGTGTTTCTATTAGGCAAATAGATCATCAAGGATAGGAATAGAAACACTTAAGTAATTTTATTTCTACATCGAATGTATATGCCAGTATTAACCTTTTATACTTGCAGCAGAGGTGTCTTAATAATGCAATATTTAAAAAATTGGGTTAACTTATTAGTAAGCTAATTTTTTAAATTATGTGAAGCGTTTTTTCAGGCAATATAAGGAAAGCCAGGCTATTCATTTCACATATATTTTTTTCGGTTTTTTTAAATAGTATTTTATTGGTGAGTACAGTTATTTCATATATATATTAAGCCGAGTCAATAATCAATCAATGTTCTTTCGCGTTTTGAAACCCCTTGAACACATTAATACTTTGCTCCGGTGGTAACCCGCAGCGGCTGCATAATATCATAATCTGTGTCGTTGCTAAGTTATCTATATCAAAAGCATGTTGATTAAAAAAATCCTCAAATACTTATCTCATTAGTTCATTATTAAGCGCACAAAATTATACATGCATAGATCAATAAAATCCTCATCATGTATACTTGTTAAAAAAAGAGCTGTTTGCGCCAACTAAGTTAACTTGGTGCGCGGTGGTGTGAAATAGCGTCCTAAGAAAATATATTTTCTCCGATGTAACTATGCTAACTTAAATAACTTCTTCTCATCTGAGCGATGTTCCCGATTACCTACATCTCTCTCGAGAGCCCGGGGTTCGCTTGAACCCCAAATTACTTGGAGTCGGCACAGTAGGTAAGTCACCATCATTGATTATACCTACTGAAAATAGATTTGGCAATATTTTACGGTCGGCCGCCAGCCTGACACCAACCTTCCTAGGGACCAAGTAGTTTATCCGCCACCGCGCGGGGAGAACTCAAGGTTTGCTAGCGTACCATAGATCCCTTAATCGGCTCTTACGACAGTCAAGGGAACGAAAGGGGGTAACCCTATTTTACGTCGGGGCTAATACACGGCACACCATGATACTTAAATACTTTTATATTTAGCTGTGTCAAGCTTAAAATATAAGTAAATGTGACCTAGATAATTTATACGAAAATGACATTTATTAATTCTACATTATGTTACGAAAAGGTTAATATGGAAACAGCCCGTACCTATTAATTATTCAATTAACTAAGAAACAGAATGTAGAATCATAAATAATATAATGATTTCAACGTTACACTTTTCCCATTATGTTCAATTTAGTTTTATGGATGTGACCTGTTTTCTTATTCAGAGGAACTCGAATAGGTATTTAGATATCACTATTATTATAAATGTAAAAGTTGGTTCGTTAGTATACATATCCTATAACTTACAGCCGTATATCCTAAGTTAAACCGTAGTTAAGGAATGCTTTGCCACATTTTTGCTGACGGTGAAACTAAGCATCCCTTAAGGTACTCCCTTTCCGGGAGCATTCACATGTAATGTAACATTATTAATTCGACTTTGAGCATTACAATACTACCTCCCAGTCATGGTCGAACTTCGTCCCTCTGGTATATTTATATTTATTTATATTTATATTATGTTAATATGTATAATGCTTGAATCTATAAAGCTACAATACACGCGAATGCTCCTGGTGAGGGAGCACCTTTAGAACCTTACAATATTCTTATTTTGAGGAGACATGGTAAAAAACTGCTAGATTCCTGTAGTATCCCACGTAGGTACAATCAGTCAGAAAAGAGAAGAAAGAGGGTACCAGGTGCACATTTTAATGTAAAAATTTTTCATAATGGTTCAGTAAATGTTTATACTTCTGCTTGATATCACTAAAACATCCCAACTGTTAGTAATTTCATGCAGAAAACTCAAAAATACTAAACCGCTGTTGATAAAACTTTAAAATATGCCTGATACCCTAAGTTCTTTGTTGACCGTACTAGGGGGTTACATGATAGACTACTTACTATTTATTCCAGCATTATCACAGGATCGGTAGCTACGTGAGCAAAGCTGCAGGGCATGGCATAGCTAGTATGTATACAAATTTAACGAATATTCAACGTAGATAGTAAATTATAATATCTTATCTTACAGTAATATCTACTGCATTCCTATACGTAGAAAAGAGATATGAGCAAGAGTTGTACGTTAACTTTTAATGATTTATTTTTACTTGAATATTAACTAACTTGACACATATCTAAGTTTAAACTAGTGCAAATGGTTCTTATAATATGACGTTATCACTTAACAAACACGCTATATTTAAAGATAAGTAGGTATAGATACAAATTCTTAAAAAAAATAATTTAGGAGAAAGTTACCATACATACCATTTATATTAATTCAGTATGCCATTTATTCCATCCAATGTTTCAGTGTGAAATTAATATGCATTAATTAATATTTTCCGGTCCAATGTAAGATGTAATTATTGTAAAGAGGAAGTAGAAAATAATACAATTACAAGTTTAATTGATTGAGCACTGAAGTCATTCATTCATAGAACACAAATAGTTAGGTTAGTGAGGCGCGGTCTATCGTCCGTCGGGCACGTAATGAGGCACTAATGTTTTATTATTTAAATGTTCCACTTGATTTGTGAAGAATACATCGGAAGAGTAGGAGCACGTTAGCAAGGCACGCTAGACGCACGTGCGGATCGCGCGGGAAGACTGCGTGGCGGTCGTGGCGCGCGCTGCAGTGGGGCGCCTCTGCCCGCTCTTGCCTCTTAGTTCCGATAACCACCGCGAGCAGCCGGCGGCGCTAGGCGCTACCAGACACCATTTCCTTGCCACCAGACTACCCAACTTATTTCATAATTAGAAAATAACGATTCTATCACATTTTTCTTTGTAGTATAAAATGATGAGTTTAGATAAGCTACGACAATTGTATCGTCGGAATTTTCTTAAGAGTTTACCGCTATCTAATAGTATTTTAGTAATAATGATTATACTTTTAAATCATCAGAGACCTGCTTCCGGCGGTTCCACGCGCGTAAGTCCCGTTCCTTCGAGATGTCCAGCTATCTGCATACCAAGTTTAATCGCAATCGGTTCTGTAGTTTTTGCGTGAAGTAGTACTTAACATTATCCACTCGTTTACTTGAATACTTTTACATTTATAATATTAGTACGATTTGTTTTGAGTCGGTTTCGTCGCGTCATCTATGGTAGAGCAATAAAATTTTGATTAAGGCTACTCTATTATTCAATTAGATACATTAGGGACAAGAAGTAATCAAAGTCAGTCTGTCACAAGAAGTCATTGGTCGTAGATTGTCTCTATTATAAACAAGGTCCAAATCTTGAGTTTGTAAGAGGAGTTTTGGCGGGAACGCGGTTAGGAGATGTGTTGCTAAATTTTCGTTTTGTTAAACCTAGTTCAAATGCGTTTAAATTGTTTAATTTCGGGGGCATATTAATCAGTTTAGTTTCGTGAAAGTGTACAAGCTTAAATAAAAGTGAAAATCGGTGCAAAACATGGACTTTAGCGTTGTCTCGAAAGCTCCGTGAACAAACGTTGTAAATAAATGGCCCCCGTTTTACAATGTTTCCCTCGACTTGACTTTAACTATGACGACTTGACTGTTTCGATGCAATACAAAAAAGCTTTTTATAATGTTCTAGCTGCGTCAAGCGGTTTCACCCGCGTATGTTCTTATCCCGTGAGAATATCGAAATCAAATTAGCCTATGTTATGTTATTCCTGGAAAATATAGCTTTCTATTGAATAAAGAATTTTGGAAATCGGTCCAGTAATTTCCTATTCATTACAAACAAATAAATCATTCCTCCTTGAAATATTAGTATAGACAACTTCGATAAGGAAATAGAAATAAAACATTTTAGGTCAGAAACGATAACATTAAAACTCAGCCGAAAAATCCTATTACAGAATTATCGATAGTGAATATAAAATATTTTCTAATAAAACACTTTATTTATCCGGTTTTATCGCGTTTTTATTCATTATTTGACCCGAGCTTTCGCCAACTTTACAGTTGGCTTTTTCAAGGTTGACTGAGATGTAATTTGTCTATTTTTAACATTCTAAAAAGTTACAGTAAACTACCGCCTCATAATTATTTGCAATAAAAACGTTCCAGTGTACGCAGACTATAGAGTTATTGTAATAGTTTTCAATTTAAATTATAATTATTTTTATCCCTAACTAGCTCTAAAAACTACCATGGCTTCGGAACGCGCCCTCACATGAGAAGAAGCCACGAAGAAACTCATGGGGGTTCTCTTTTGCTCAGAAATTTAAAAAACAATTTTTACATCGAACTAAGAATTAAAAAATCTAAATAACAAATAATACTAAGTCCTACAAAAATGGCTAACGGTATCTTGTGGTCTTGCAGCTGTTGTTGGCTGGGCCTGGGACTTGACCAAATGAAGTACAGGGTCCCAGACAGGTGGCACTTTCCAGCCATCTTCCCTATTGAAATTATTAGGGTGTTTCTGAATTTCAATAGCTTCCCGAAGCATCCTGGGTACATACCGCTTCTCTGTAGCCAGTACCTGTGCTTTATCGAAGCGAAGGAAATGGTTAGACTTGTCCAGCGTGTGTTCACAAACTGCAGACTTCTGATACCGCCTGTGCTTCACATCAGCCATGTGCTCTCTTAGACGAGTGGCAACACTTCGTTGGGTTTGCCCTATGTAACAGGCGCCACACTCACAATCGATCTTGTAAATGCCTGCTTCCTCCAGGGGTATCTTACACTTGACTGGTCTTAACAATTGTTGGATCTTTCTGTGTGGCTTATAGTAAGTTTTAATCGAAGCTCGTTTCAAGATTCCTCCAATTTTGTCTGTGACTCCCTTGATGTATGGAAGGATAGCCGGGACTCGATCAACTGTAGGTGGTTTGGGGCGGCTCCTGTGAACGTGGCGCGGCACTTGGAGGTTGTTGCGACGTAGGACTTGTTTGACGTGCCTGACCTCCTCCGCCAGGTGGGCCCCGTCACAGATGCCATATGCTCTCTGCGAAGAAACGCACAGCGAACACACAGCACACAGCTTCGCTGTGTGTGAAGTGCTGACGGGTCACTGGGACACACTGTATTTAGGAAATCCACGCATACGGATAGGTATCTCAACGGTCGGTTCCACCACCATCCTTCACAGTTAGCTACTGTTGGTAAAACTTTGTTGCAGAGAGCATATGGCATCTGTGACGGGGCCCACCTGGCGGAGGAGGTCAGGCACGTCAAACAAGTCCTACGTCGCAACAACCTCCAAGTGCCACGCCACGTTCACAGGAGCCGCCCCAAACCACCTACAGTTGATCGAGTCCCGGCTATCCTTCCATACATCAAGGGAGTCACAGACAAAATTGGAGGAATCTTGAAACGAGCTTCGATTAAAACTTACTATAAGCCACACAGAAAGATCCAACAATTGTTAAGACCAGTCAAGTGTAAGATACCCCTGGAGGAAGCAGGCATTTACAAGATCGATTGTGAGTGTGGCGCCTGTTACATAGGGCAAACCCAACGAAGTGTTGCCACTCGTCTAAGAGAGCACATGGCTGATGTGAAGCACAGGCGGTATCAGAAGTCTGCAGTTTGTGAACACACGCTGGACAAGTCTAACCATTTCCTTCGCTTCGATAAAGCACAGGTACTGGCTACAGAGAAGCGGTATGTACCCAGGATGCTTCGGGAAGCTATTGAAATTCAGAAACACCCTAATAATTTCAATAGGGAAGATGGCTGGAAAGTGCCACCTGTCTGGGACCCTGTACTTCATTTGGTCAAGTCCCAGGCCCAGCCAACAACAGCTGCAAGACCACAAGATACCGTTAGCCATTTTTGTAGGACTTAGTATTATTTGTTATTTAGATTTTTTAATTCTTAGTTCGATGTAAAAATTGTTTTTTAAATTTCTGAGCAAAAGAGAACCCCCATGAGTTTCTTCGTGGCTTCTTCTCATGTGAGGGCGCGTTCCGAAGCCATGGTAGTTTTTAGAGCTAGTTAGGGATAAAAATAATTATAATTTAAATTGAAAACTATTACAATAACTCTATAGTCTGCGTACACTGGAACGTTTTTATTGCAAATAATTATGAGGCGGTAGTTTACTGTAACTTTTTAGAATGTTAAAAATAGACAAATTACATCTCAGTCAACCTTGAAAAAGCCAACTGTAAAGTTGGCGAAAGCTCGGGTCAAATAATGAATAAAAACGCGATAAAACCGGATAAATAAAGTGTTTTATTATGCAAAATCGCGAAAACCATAGAAGAAATTAAATATTTTCTATACAGAAAAATATTTGTTGGTATTGTGTTACAAAGTTAAACACTTTATCGTGTGAATTTATAGGCGGTTGCAAAATGGTATTGAAAAAATATAGCGCTCTATTTTTATTGGTGTTAATGGTCGAGCTAGATATGTTAATAATTATTGCAGTTACTTTTTAAAAACTGATACAGTAACATACAAAGTAAAATCATTTGAAGTAAATACCAATCCAGTGGACGGTGTTTGGACTTTCCAAGATAAAAAAACTTCAAGGAAACACCGAGTCATGACCTATCATGACCGGCGACTTACTCCCTTACTTATTAAATATTATTTACAAATGACTAAGTTATCTGACGTTTGTCTCTGTCTGTCAACTTTGAAACTTCATGTGGACAGTACAAGACAAACGATGCATAGTTATGCAGCGCATTAATTAGCGTTTATAAGTAAGGGGGTTAGTGTAAGCGACTAAAACTAAGTTTAACAGGCAGAGGTTTTATTTTAAACATTTCTCTTAATTTATAATGGTGCTATTAAGTTGGAATTCAAAATAAAGTAATAATGTTTATGATTCACCATATATCCACCAAAAATATAGAAAAGCATTATATTTTCAAAGATTTTGAAAATGATTAAACTACATTTGCTATATCTGTGTAATTAACGTATTTAGGCGGGAAGCTCAAACAGGGTAAGATCCGTTATGTATGATTTAAAAGGTTGTCTACGATAAAAGCACATTTTTGATAAAATGTCGCTTACGATAAGTCGGTGGCTTGAATACGTTCATTTCTGAGGTTTATTTAAAAGGTTTAATGTCTCCAAAATATATACGTTGCTGCAGCAGAACTATGTCGAATTTTGTAATTTGAGGACTGTATAAAATTGTTTAGACGCATGTTTTACGTAAAACGTAGATACTTAGATAAGTTGAACCATAGGACAAACTTAATATTTTAGTTTGTAGGCGACAACAAGCGACTACTTTAGGTAAAAATACATAACTAATTCTATCTTATCTCCACTATGTTATACATACTGCGATTCAATGTCTTTCTATGAAAGCTACATATTGAAGATCGACGCACAGCCTAAACCGATGGTCGGCTTTTACATTGTTATGTTGTGTGTTAGATATATTCATCTGGTGTGTAGATTCGTTGTTACTACGAAATTCTTCAATATTTATTCATTCGAATCGAAGTCTAAGTGAAAATCTGGGTTATGGTCAGTTACATTTTATTTTGTCTCCCGGATTTCCCGAATGGGAAACAAAACAAATTAATGGGACAAATGGGACGAACCCGGAACCCAGTAAAATGATGAAACCATAGACATCGTTTTGGAATGACCGCAAGCAAGTTTGGTTTAACATCCATCACGAACAGCGCCCCGCGGGAATATCAGGATATAGAGTATGTGATATTCGAGGTCTCCAGCTATCTATATTATAAGTTTCATTGCAATCGGTTCAGCAGTTTTTGCATGTAGTTAGCAACAAACGTACATAAACGTCCACCTATATAACATTAATACAACAATTTGTTGCTGAAATCTAAATTAGTATACTAATATACTCACCTTGTACATGTTGTATAATTTGTATGATCTCTCATGGTCTTCCAAAGTAGTCGGGTTGGACTCCATTTTCTTTCGTTTAATGAATAATTAAGCACATTTCCATATTTTGTAGCAATTAAGCGGTCCATTTAATATTCTTATGCATATACATTACTTAACTAAAGTAACGGCCCAAATCGGTTTAATATTTTTTATAATTTAATAAGACTAAAGCGGATTTATGAAATTATAATAAAATTTAAGTATGTAGGTTTATCAAGTCTCCAGTGAAAAACGGTGGCTAAACTTAGACTGAATTGTTTATATTTAAGGTGAAATTATGTTGCTTAAGTTATTTTTAAGTTTTGAACAATTGATGACTATATCTAACCGCTCCTAGCACAGTTACCAATAAAATGAGCTTATAATTACAAAAGTAGTATTATATAATAATAGCAAAATAGTATAAAGTTATTGTAACATAACAATATTGCTATTAAAAGTTTGATACCAATAACTTGCGCAACGTAGCCGTCGGGGTGTCTTTGCCCGACTCGTTCAAAACAAATGTTTCTTTCCTGAACTTTAGTCACTGCATACTCTAGTTCCCAATATTGATAATAAATCTTATATTATCCGTTTTCAATGACCATCACTTCATAAAGTTTCTATTAATATCGCTATAGTTACCTAACAATGATCTTCAATTTAGGTACTATTACATGGACTTATCATTTAATTAGATTAACGTTAATTTCACGTAGAATACGATGGCCAATTTAAATTAATTATTTATTAAGTTCTTACTGAACATTTATAAACAGCGTCGACATTAAACCGAAAGAGCACAAGTTTGTTTTGTTTGTAATCAACGGTGGATAGTTAATTACAGATGTAAAGCGATGTGCACTTGAAAGGATCGGGTCGGCAGAGTGTCAGCACTCAGCAGCCACGTGGTAGGCACGCGGGCCCGGCGCGGCGCGGCTACGGCGGGTTCACGGTGCGGGTACTTGCGAATCCGCGAGGGAGCCCCGCCGGAAACAGAGGTGTACCGGCGCTCCTCGAGTAGAGAGAAGTGGCGGGCCGCGGCGCGCCGCCCGCGGCCCGCGCGCCTCGCCTCGCGCCGCCGCCGCCCCTCGCACACATGCACCGGCTCCGCAACCTTCGTCTCCACACCACCACTCACCCCGCACACTATGTTTGCCTTAAACGCGAATTAAGGTTCCTGTAATGTTTTCTGTTAAGCTTACAGCTTAATTTGACGTCATTCATTAGAGATCTCGTTTCGCAAATAGATGGACGGATTAGGAAATTACGAAATGACTTCAAGTCTTAATCTTACCATTTATCCATCTGAAATATCACCTGAATTACTTACATTTACTTTAGTTTTATGTAAGACTAGCTGCGCCCCGCGGTTTCAACCGCGTAAGTTTCGATCCCGCGGGAATTTCAGGATAAAAAGTAGCCTATTCCAGGTCCCCAGTTACTTACATTCCAAATTTCATCCAAATCTGTTCAGCCGTTTTTGCGTGATTGATGACAAACACACATACTCACAAACTTTCAGCTTTATAATATTAGTAGGATAGGGCTAGCTGCGCCCCGCGATTTCACCCGCGTAAGTCCCGTTCCGAGCGAGCATACATACATATACATTATAAACTTTCAGCTTAATAATATTAGTAGGATACGATAGTATAGTAGATTTAGCAGGAAGTAGGATTTAGCTGAACGTTTTTTAAAAGCTTTTATTTAACTTCACCTGCCCTGATGTAGGTAATCAAATCTTGCAAGTTGAATGATTTGCAAGATTTGATTACCTACAATCCCTTTAAACTTAGAACTTTGAAATTTTGCATGCTATAGGTAAATAAGTTTCAATGATAATGCATTCTTATAATAAGCACGGCCAGAGTCCGTATTCACTAAAATTTCGTTTCGACATCATTTCAACATCGTTGGAGCTAATTATCAATTTCAAATTTGACGTTTGTCAAATACCATTTGACATTTTTCGAAAAAAATTGCGTTGGAGAATATCGTTCTCCATACATTTTTGAGTTAATAAAGTTTCGATTACAGTCCAGTTGCAAGTTATAGTTTCATTTTGAGTGTATTAAATTATTAACCGACTTCAAAAAAGGAGGAGGTTCTCAATTCGTCGCCTATATATATATATATATTTTATGTTTGTTCACCGATTACTCGAAGGTGGCTTGACCGATTGAGATGGTGCTTTTTATAATGGAAAGGTAAGAGCCCCGAGGTGGTCCCATTATAATTTGGTGAGGATCTGATGAGGATCTTCGAAGTGAGGACCGGGAATGCTCCTCAAAAAGCTGTATTCAATTCACTTGTTCACCGATTACTCGAAGGTGGCTTGACCGAATGAAATAGTTCTAAAAAAACTAAGTACAGATTGATGGGCCACCTGAAACCACCTTCTCATCAGCAAACTCCTCAATAATTAAAATTACGGTAACAATAGGTATTGTTAATTTATTTGGCAGTCGAAAGTAGGTAGGTAGGTACACTAAAAAGGGAGAAATAAAAAAAATAATTAAAAAATTAAAAAATCTGAAGTCGGGCAGTTTTACTGGCAGTATGGTTCCATATTGTACTTAGTTTGGCTGCCCGACGTCAGATGATAAAACAGATTAATTAGTCGGTGGCGCTGTATGTAGAGGTTATTTTGGTCTTTTTTATCAATTCTTTTTTTTTTAGTGGTTTTTAAATTGTTTTTTGTTCTTTTTTTAAGTCGGTTTTTTATAGTTAATTAAATACGGGAATTGGGAGTCTGATCGTATACCCAGGGTTGGCTCCTGACGAGGGAAATCTTCAATGGTTAACAACACAGACACGAGAAAATATTTTCGTATAAAATAAAAGGGATGTATGTAACATGTATGTTTGTCTATATGTATATGATAATTGAATTACTCGTCTATTCTGTCTACTCTATAATACCATGATTGCTTCCTTCTTTTTTTTAACGTGTCGGCATGGACGCTTAAATGCACGTACGGCCAATAGATAAGATTTTAGAAAGTTTTCTAATTTTGGCAGTAAGTGTATATTGAAACTTTTTTGAAATCTAGTAAAAAAAATTGAATTTGTCTTTTACAAATTGTTCTAATTGAACCTGTTGATATTTTAACTGATTCTCAATTCTCATTAAACCTGTATTATTGAATGTAGTATTTTAATTTCCTCACAGTCTAAATGAAAAGTAGAGTGTTTAGCTCGGGTAAATGTCATGCATTTCACCCTCGAACTTTTAAAAAACGAACGAAACATCTCAGGTGAAATGCGTGGCATTCAGCCTTTGTCTAACAATTAACCACTATTCATAAAAAATCGATAGACATGAGAATTGGAATTGGTACAGTAGGAAGCGGAATAATCCTAATTATATCCTGATCCTATCCTGCTAGTATTCTGATTATCTCCTGATCTTATCCTGATTCTATATCATAATTTATATTCATATTTAGTTACTAGGACCCGGTTTAGGCTGAGGTCGAAATACTAGTTTGTCAGTGCATCAGCCAAAAAAATACCCTAACAGTAGTAGTTAGTATTTTATTAGTAGGTATAGACAACTATATTTTTTTTATAAGCACTATATACAAATTTACATACACTTACCAAAAACCTTCAAAATAATGAACTATAATTTAAATAAAAGGAAAAACCCAAATTCAGAATTTTCATAGTCCTTCGCTTTCCAACTTTCCTACCTACAAAGTATTAGATTCACTATACATCAGTCATTTTTTGTTTACTTCTTCCTGAATTTATGTCAGACAGCCAATGATTTACGGCCCTAAGTTTATACAACGGTAACATATACTTTGATTTTTGTGTCTTTTTAAATTAGGTTCGGTTTATCCATCCGTCCACACATGAGAGAACACGTACCAACCAGAAATATTGGGTATCTACTTATTTATTTATTTGGTACCCCAAATGTAAGACACTAATAGTATACAAAAATAAATAAGTAATATTATGGAGTTCAAGCATAAATAAATAAATTAATAAATATTGCACGACATTACAGACTGCGCAATCTAGCCCCAAAATAAGCACTAGGCTTGTACTATGGGTACTAGTTTTTTTTGAATATACATACTTAAAATACATAGAAAGACACCCAGACCAAATACAAATATTTATTTTTAAGCAGAAATATTTGCATCCGGCGGAAATCGAACCCGCAACCTTTCCCATTGCCTTTCCGAATGCATCTTTACGCCCCGTGTGTGTAGCCGGTGCACAAAATAGGACGACCTTCTTCCAAAGGGTGTCATTGAAAGCGCCTTTGGGATCTGCAAAGCACTAGCGAACCAGTGGCCTGATTCTGTAAAAACATAGCATGCGAGAAGAAGGCGGGATGCATAAGCATTGCAGAAGTCGATTTGTTGCAGGAGTAAAATTAATGGCTATTCTATAACCTCTTTTAATACTGATTAGCTAATAATATGTCATTATAAGATTAAAACAGAATTAAAATACAAATTAAAAAATATATATAAATACGTCACGACCACAAACCTTGACCACCCAAAAAACCAAACCACCTCAAGGACACAAGTTACGATTTGTGCATTCGTGAGCGTTCATCCAACGTCTCACATATTATACACAATCCAGTGTGGATACCCCTCAACCGACGCAACATAGATGTGTACCGCCCGCGCAGAGTGGCATATAATAATATGAAAGCCAGAAGGGCTTCCGCGAACATTGCAGAAGCACTGTCAGAGCGAGGCAACCGCATCAGCACTCGGTACGCTTCGTTGTACTGAACACGCAATTTCTTTAACACACCACGAGAATGGTTTGCCCACAAGCTGCACGTATAAAATGAGGTACAATAGGCACGAAACAGAAAAAGCGTCAGCCCAACGCACACTGTTAGTTTGGTTTTATACCAATAAAATAACTAAGTATAGCGATTACGTTCAGGGGTAAAGTAGTCTTCCTAAGCTTCTCCCAAAGCACATAACTATACACATACATAACATAACTAATCCAATCAAGGGCCTTAGAAAAATACAGGAAGCAGGCATAGATGGGTGTCCTTCGATCGGTTTAATATCTAACAGTGTGTTTCAAGGACAGAATAGCACTCTCCGTTCCTAACCCCTCTACGGTACAGTCAACGGTGACTTGCAACCCGTAATAATTTGGGGTTTTGCTAATCCTGGACTCCCAAGACAGATGCATCTTGGAAAAACGCTCAAATGAGATGAGTCACTTGAAATGTCTGAAGGTATGATTACTGCTAGGTTAGTCATTGGATCAGCGCTATTCAAACGCGGAAGTGTGCTACGGAGATGCCTGTGCCTGTAGCTTTTTGATGACTATTCCTGAGGTCCATAAGGCTATACGGCCAGTGTACCAGAATATCTGTATTTGCATAATCTTGTTGTGCGGCTTTCGATTCAATATAGGTTCTAACAATATTTATTTGTTCACGAAACGTTTTATTATCATGAAAATCGTATCTAACCAAACACTGAAGTCATTTAGGAGTTATTTGAAAATGTTATGAACGAAACAACCTAAAGAAATTTTAGCGTCATACCTATGCAACGTCCACCAACGACGAAACCGAACGTCCACCGCTGACTAAACTAAGTTAGTTTAGGTTTGTTGAGTCAGTTTTGTATACGTTAACCGCAAACTATGACAGCTATGCTCACTTTCTTGAAAAGCAAGTTTTGTCGGCGGTGTACAGATTTAAGAGTTTTTCTGGGAGTAATGAACTGTTTTATCTGTCCGATTTTCTATGTAGAGTAAATCAAAATGAAGAAAGTAAAGAAACATTGCAAATGATAAGGCCATTGAAGGAACTAAATTTCCCACGGGTCTCAAGTAATTATATTGTAGCAGCTTGACGAGATAGTTACTTTATTGAAGTATTTACTAAACGCTGAGTGGTTATGTTTTTAATATGAGTGTTTTAACCCCGTGAGAAAAATGTAGTGTACATCGTTATTGTACATCTAATCTACTTCATCACATTGTAAACTGTTTATACTTTGGTAGATATCTTATTAACTATTTTACGTTTTATTCATACATATTGCCGAAAGTCTTTTTTTTGTAATAATACCTACTTTTACGTCCACAGCCAAATGCTTTTCATACATATAGGTCTATTACAAACTATATTAGCTATGTTCACTTATTTCCATGGTGCTAAGCTAAATTAACTTTAATTTCTTCTATGGTTTTCGCGATTTTGCATAATAAAACACTTTATTTATCCGGTTTTATCGCGTTTTTATTCATTATTTGACCCGAGCTTTCGCCAACTTTGCAGTTCTGTTTGCACTTTTCTACTTTTTCTACTTTGCACTTTTCTACTTTTTCTTTTTAGTACTTTTCAACTTTGCAGTTGACTCCTTGAACAACCTTGAAAAAGCCAACTGCAAAGTTGGCGAAAGCTCGGGTCAAATAATGAATAAAAACGCGATAAAACCAGATAAATAAAGTGTTTTATTAAATTAACTTTGTTTAGTTGGCGCTTGGCGTTCGACTGAAATATGAATATTTCTCGAACCATTATCTAGGCAAATCAAAGTATATGGTATGACTGCCAAAAAGAATAGACGGATGATGAGGTCACTTTGGTTGTGGAGTCGGATTGTGTTTGTGTTGTGTAGCTATGTTTATCATGATTTGAGTTCTTAGACTATATAATCTCGGTTGGTTTGGATAAGCTCGGGCCATGAGATTTTGTTGCTTTTGATAGCAGAAGACTAACGCAAAGAGGTTATAGGAGTATTCGGTACTGAACGAAGCGACGCGACGCGATGTTACGGTGCGGTATATAAAGCCGGGTCCAGATTTGTATCTTTTGCCCGATCCGATCACCGTGTCCGTATATCACCGACGCGTATCATGATCGCCTATGTGGAACCCGGGTTAATAAATGTGACGAATAAATTTTGAAGCAATTTGTCCACTAACTGCTTAAATGCTACTGCTTTCTAGCAGTCGTTAGGTCAAGTTAGAGGGCCTTAGGTAAAAAAACCAAAAACTCTAACACTAGATGAGCCACATTTTTTTTATATATTTTGGCTAAAGGCTTCAAAATAGTTGCAATTCTTTTTACTTCTCCAGAAAAATGTCAAGAAGCAAAGATGCGAAGAGCGATGTAATCCATACTGTAAAAAAAAATCGTAGGCATACCTAGTTTGAGCTAGTGATTAAAAATTGATGGTAAGTAGTACCGTTGGCTTACTTGGCTTAATTGTCTACAAGAATACCGTTTCTTCGTAAACATTAGTAATACTTATAGTAAACTACCCACACGTGGCACGGGTACAATCTTAGCGAACATCAGGTACCATAAAGGCGAGTTGATAGAGTGTGTAACACGATCGTGGGTGCCGTAAAGTGTCTGTTTAGCGTTTGGGACGGGCGGGCGGTGGCGGTCGCTCGTGGCCCGTTGCGGTAGATCAGCGTGGTGCGGAGTAGTTCGCTCTATTTGTGGTGACAGGAGAAGCGTGGGTGCCGCGTGTACTGAGCTGGAGTGGCAATGACCTTGACACTAAGCGAGTGGCCTTGGGTAGCACGTGGCTGGCGGCTGACACCCGCTGTCTGTTGTCGGAACGCCGCCGCCGCCTTTCCCAGGGGAGCCTATTGTGGACATGCCCTCTCAAATGTTTCGTTCAAATAACACATCTTATTTGATGTCAAATTGTTTTGTTCAAGGGAATAATGTTATTGAGTTTGTTAGAAAATTACTTTAGGTTTGTAGATAAGTACTGGTTTTTTTTTTATAAAACGGCATACCTTTCTAGTGGTATCTGGAAATGCTTAATGCAGGATTTTGGTATCTATAACAAAACACTTTTTCTACAAAAAAGCTTTTAAAGTAGTTAATACATTATATCGGAACTAGTTTTGTACAGAAAACAGGAAGCTGAAATTATTGTATAACTCTGGACTTTCCAAAACACGTTAAAAATAAAGTTAGCAATTACCATATTTTAGCCAGGACACACACTAACACAACACTGTCATGATTTAAAAGTCATGCTTAAGTGAACAATATCTTTTAGTTACGCATGCTACATCTTAGACCATTACTATCCATCTTGTTAGATAGTGATCAAATGCTCGCTTATCAATTATAATAATATACAGTTAGACTGATAATAATAAAGTGATACATTTTTCTTACTACTTTACAAAGCGTAACCTGCGCGAATAAACAACCCAAAAAGCAATACCTACTAAAAAGTAAATACGGAATAAAATATAGGTTGATCCAGTATAAGATAATGTGTGAATGAGTGCGATTCAGAGCGTCGGCGACGACGACGTGCGGCGGCGTGTCGAGTGCGGTCGCCGCGGGGCGGCGGAGCGGAGCGGCACGGTAGCCCCGCCTGGCCGATACGTTTACGAGCCGACACTAACTTTAAGTGACCCCGCACTCCAGCCTTGTTTATATCCCATCTCAATGAAAATAAAAGCTCACCTCATATCCTACGGTTTCCGCACAGGTAACATGCGACCGACCGAGTCTCGAGCCTCGAGCGTTGCGACAAATGACAAGGGTTGCCGTAAGGAAAGGTCACGTATTGTCAGTTTGTAGGTTACGTTCGATTCATTCATTGTATCATATCATTTGTCAACATAAGATTTTGATAAATCAAGATTGTATGTATTTTGAAGAGCTTTGCATGAGGAGACCGTGAGTTTAAATCTTACCGGGAGATTGCGCTGTAGAGTTGCTGAGATTGTAGTGTTGTGCAGTATTTATTAATTATCATTGTTAACGGTCAGCGGAAACAGTGGTAATACAGACAATTAAGGGCTATTACGAGTCTACCGCCGGCGATTTTCTTTTAATTTTCCACAGAACTAGTTCGTACGGTTGTTGTCAGCGATTCGGAGACGATAATGAAAGATTTATCCCGTGATCAGTTTCTGCAACTGCATTCTACGATGTGGTTTCTCGCTCGACCGGTCTTCGCTCGTTTTACTAGTCGGTCGAGTTAGAGAATTTCTATATCTAAACAGACGTCACAGAGAGAAATTATCGGTATTTGTGGGCAAGTGGCAAACCAGTAATACGAAGGTAAACGAGGTGTATGGTTGTCAAAGAATGCGTGTGACGTTGAGTGGGAGCTGAAACATGCGAGCCCGACGCGGCGCGGAGCAGCGGGCGCGTGCCGCCGGGCGGACTCGGGCGCGGGCACGGGCGCGGGCGTGCGCTCAACACTATGAATGAACGCGTCGCTTTTTATCGCCACTTTGTTGAAAGTGACGGTTTAGCTACAGACACCTGTAATTTGCTTGTTTGTGTGTGTCAATCACATTGATTGTCGTTTTCTTGCATCTTTTGTGTTCAGTTACTTACGACTGTAAAACAAATTGCGCGATGCCCTCGTAAAATTACATATGGGTATGTATTACTTATTGTGTAGCCAACGTGTTATAATATCAATTAGATCAATACGAAATTAAAAAATAGAACAATAAGTTGTTACGAAAGCGTTAACTTACCTGACGGTAGGTAGTTGATACGAGTTATATAGAACGTCAACGTTACTGCCTTTATCTCACTAATGGTAAGAGGTACGGTTAATTTTAGTAGATTAGTTATTGGCAAGGTATTGTCGTCTAAGATCCTAGTCCAACTTCTTACTAATATTATAAAAGCGAAAGGTTGTGTACTCGTATATGTATGTATGGATGTGACTTTGTTACTCTTTCACGCGAAAACTACTGAACCGATTGCGATGAAACATCTACTAGGTTACTTATACAGATATTCCCGCGGGAACGGGACTTACGTGGGTAAAACCGCGGGTGCAGCTAGTAATATTATAAATGCGAAAGTTTAGATGTTTGTTTGTGTTTCAATCCTGCAAAAACATATGAATCGATGTTTATTTATAATTGTATTTTTTGTATGTTTATTTGTAATATTGTTGTAATTGAGTTTTTTTTTTGTGGTGTGTAATTTAATTTCAAAACCAATTATTGTATTTATTAATATTAATCAATTGCGACGAAACTTAGTTTGCAGATAGCTGGAGATCTGAATTGAAACATAATCTACTATTTATCGCAATATTCCCACGGGATCGGGACTTCTGAGGGTAAAACTAGTTGCAGTTCAGTTTTATTCCGATACTTGCAACTAGATTCACCATGGTACATCGGCATTGTGGTTTGAGTTTCGAAACGTCTATTAGTGGATATATCGGTCTTTACATCGGATAGGTAGTGACGAAACGATCAAAGCCGCTTACAAAGTTAGTGTTATCTGTATTTTAACATTTAGAGGTAAAACGTTGGGAAAGAAGCTTTTCTGTAAATTCTCCCATATTAACTATTAACCAAGCTGGGTTAATTAAAGCAAAACGCCCACCGCGCACAGTCGACTAAACTGTTTAGCTCCACATAGTTAAGTATATATAATATTATGAAATTGGCACGTTTAGGCGCATATTGTGCGACCACCAAAGAAACTTATTATTTATTAGTAAATTGTAGTTTGCAGTAAATTCGGTTTTCGCACATCCGCATTAATTGATGTGCTACGAAGTGCTACGAAATCTTTATGCGGAAATTCTTCTGTCTTCTTACTTGTCATTTTCATTTACTCCCGACGAAAAAAGAGGGGTGTTATGTAGTTTGACGTGTCTGTCTGTGTATATATCTGTGGCATAGTAGCTCAAGAATGAATAAATAAATAAATAAAAATACCTAAATATTTCACTACATTACACACAGCGCAATCTAGCCCCAAACTAAGCACTAGACTTGTACTATGGGTACTAGACAACGGATACACTACATATTATACATTTTTTTTCGTTTTTGTTTGTTTTGAATGAAGCGATTTTGATCTATTAGTCTTTTTGGTTGATAGGTGACTAATTAATAACTAGAATTGATTACAGAACCGTGAATATTATACACATCTATATATATTCACTGGTTTTACCTCGTAGAAGCGGGCTTATTCATAAACGTTTGTTAAAGTAAAAAAAAAGTGTAATATGTAGTATATCCGTTGTCTAGTACCCATAGTACAAGCCTAGTGCTTAGTTTGGGGCTAGATTGCGCCGTGGACAATATCGTGCAATATTTATTATTTATTTAAAGTTACATTAGTTAGTCTATTAGGTCTATGTACCTTTCGCACCTTAGTAAATGACATACGGCCGTTGACTGACACAAAACAATTACATTATTTTCACTACACTAGGGCCGGCTTGCATAACGGTTCCTAAACTTGTTTAAGCTGCTAAACGTGTTTAAAATCATAAGTATAAGGTTGCCTGGAAGAAATCGCTTTAAGCGATAAAGCCGCCTATTTGTTCAACATTTATTTAGTTTTAAATGTGTTGTTTTTGTAATATTTTTGTGATTGATCAAATAAAAGTGTTATCTATCTATCTATCTAAAATCTGTCAGAATTTCAAGAACTGTCAATGTGTGGCAACATAATATCAATCGTCCACTTAATGAAATAGAGTCCAATGTTCGATTTCCCATAAATTATTTTAAAATTGATTTAGTAAAATATGTTTTTAAATTGTGTTATGCAAATCGCCCTAGGTTTATAAACGTTTTTAATTATACCCCTAAATCTATACCTACGCCTACATAACATGTATGTACGAGTATATATGTAGATTATGTATATCGAGAGATAGGAGGTAGAGGTAATAATATAAATGTTTATAGATATTTAAGACTAGAAAACAGCTAAATAAACAACTTCCACAGCATGTACAACGTAATATTTTATTTAGAATAGCTGCGCCCTGCGGTTTTACCCGCGAAAGTGAAAAACGCGTTATCACCGGTGCGGCCGAGCGGTTCTCGAGCGGTTGCATTTTTTCGTTCATTACTCAGGTTCTTCCTAGAAAATAGAACTATCCAAATTTGAAAACCAGATTTCAATCGGATTAGTAGTTTTTATTTGTATAAGGATCTGCCAGAGAAACATACGAACAGACAGCCAGACATGACAGACTTTTAAAAATTATATATTTTGTTCTACTACTTTTCCTAAGTCCCCTAGATAACTTTCTTTTAATTTACTTCCAAGTACAGACTTTTTGTCCTCTCTTCCTTTATAATAAGTGTTTAGATATACCTAGATGTAAAATCCTCGATGATCATGATTATGTTCATAATACATGACTTTCGTATTATTATATCTATTGCGAATTATACGAGTATATCTCGTAGAGGAAACCGTTTTGCAAAATAAGCAACAAATCTTATTTGTGGAGTGGGATGATCTCTATACCTATCCTTCCTCGGAATATGATTGCATTTATATTGAGGTATATCTATACACGTACCTATGTTGCTGTAGAAAAATACCGCTTCATTTGTAACTCGAATATTTCTTACATACAATGCAGAAAAAAACTTGTCAGAAGGTTGTGATGGTCTTCTCTGCGTATGCGTATATGCAGCAAGATGTAGGAAATTAATACTTTTACGAAAAAATACTTCTGCAAAACATATAACTAACTAACTAGCAAGGCTAGATTCGATCTATGACAATCGCTGTGATCAACTTTAACTTTCGTCCACCTGTCTCGGTCGTAAATTTTACTTGCTCTAGTCAGAGTTAGTTAAAAACCATAGGCTTATAGTAGACACAATTTTGACAAAATAATGACAAAAATGTATGCAAATACCACACGGCTGGCAAATTGTGGATCCTACTACTAATATTATAAATCTGAAAGTTTGTGAGTATGTGTGTTTGTTACTCAATCACGCAAAAACTACAGAACCGATTTCGATGACATTTGAATTATAAGTAGTTGGATACCGGGTTAACACAAAGGCTACATTTTATCCCGATATTCCCGCGGTAACGGGTATACCGCGGGTGAAACCGCGGGGTGCAGCTAGTTTTATATATAACACAGTTTGGCGTAAGATCTACTTTTGTGTGAAAATTTAATAAAATTTATTGGGTCTTCTTTTAACACTAGGCATTTTGTAATTAAAAAAAATGAACCAAACAAATGAAACTCATAATAAGAATACAACAGTAGTTTATGCACCGAGGTCACTGAACACACATATACCACTGGACATGATTTTCCTTCTAAAGCGGCCTTTTATTGTGGTGTCGGTTTCACGCCATCTTGGCGCTGTTGTCTATCGGAACGTGATGGTGACCGTCCACGGAACTTATATTGATGTACTGATTCACTTTCAATAGACAACAGCGCCAAGATGGCGTGAATCAAATTGGTGGCACACCAGAACCACTGGTGTATAGCCTATCTATTTATTTATATCTTTGATCAAGGTATTAAAGGGCTGTCTAATATAGAGGTCGAGGAAATTTAAATACTACACGCTCATTTAATAAGACAGGTAAGGATATTGAGAATCAGTTAAAATTAGAACAATTTGTAAAAGACATTTTTTTTACTAGATTTAATAATGAACTAAAAATATACACATTATTACAACATTAGAACATTTTGGAAAAGCTTATCTATTGGTTACAACATAATCGAGTTGGTCACGACGTGCATCTAAACGGCCATCCAGACACGTGAAAAAAAAAGTAGGAAGCAATCATGGCATTATAGCAAGTGGCAGAATAGAATTATCATAGCTAAAAGAAAAAAATACTGCGTTTTTAATTTCTGACCTGACGTTTTGGTTCCTTGTATTTGACATTTTTTCTATAGAAGAAAGTGTCAAATGGTTGCATTCCATTAAAAAATGAAGTATATTTTCACCCTGCCTGGAGATGAAATGAGCTACTTTCCACCTGGCTCCCATGAAAATTAAACTTTCCGAACAGAGATGAAAAATGTTTTGCCGGCGAGCGCCAGCAAAGTGCTACCTAGTTAATAGGGATTGGACTAGATCTTTTCGAATAAATGGGATGAAAATATATTATTTCCATGTTATGTCTTTTGAAGTGAGAAACAGTGATTCTATTAGCAGATGGTCAATAAATCTACCTACAGGCTAGCTATCGGATATTCGTTCATGTGAATACTTACGCATGAGCATTTGTCTTACTGATATTCCGGCCTACCATGATCGTTTCTTGTTGTTTTGTCGTTCTTTTGTCGCTCAAAAACAAAATAAAGCAAATTGTAAATAAAAAATAGTACAGTAATTACTAGAAAGCTTACTTCGTCAAAAAACGGTCCCGCTTGATGTTAGGAGACCCCAGTCTGTCCTTTTTTCACTTCAGTTTTCGTCTATTAGTTGGACAGACTGGGACCAACTGGGTTCAACAGGACCACTTTGATATATCAAAGCAAAAACTACCTTAACCTTAGAGAATATGATTGAAATTGATATTTCAAAAGTGGCCAAGTGCACAGTCTTCTAGAAGCGAAGACGACGTTTTTGCTGAACGATATACTCGTAGCAGCAGCGACTTAGCGACTTATTTGAGATCATTGTAGGTCAGATTGTGCTAAAAAAGATTTTCTGTCGGTTAAATAAAATATTTGATTAAGGCCACTATACATACTATACAAGCTAAACTGAAAATCCCTCTCGGATTCATCGAAAATAGTTGATTATTTCCAGACGTGAATATTTTTGTTTGAAGTAATGAATAATTTTCGATGAATCTCGTATATACCCTTTAAATGAATATCTGTGATACCGCTACAGCTACATACTCGTATACAACAACTGTCAATAACTGGTTGATTTATCTGTTTCCTACAAAGTCCCTGACGCCCGTCACATCGAAATGTTTTATACTTATGTCTTCTTGAATTATTCTGTTGGATATGTAAATTTTAATGTTAATAATGGCTGTCGTTTTGCATTTATAATATTTTCAAATAAGTAGGTAGGTACTAGTAATATAGTAGTCTGTTGCACGGAATTGTAGAACCATAGTGAATTATAAGGGTAAATTTATATATCTACTTAAATCTTTCTTTTGATAGTAAGTTTAAGTAAAGAAATTAGGCCACCTATTGATAACATGGAATGTTCCAAAAATATAGCATTGGTAGATGCGATACTCTATTTCTTAGAAATACAAACTATTAACACTTACACCGACGACGACGCGCGTAAATAAAAATTTCTGGTCAAAGTCTGGGAATTGTGATCTTTGAAATGCAATTGAGTTTAATATTATTCCCTTCCACGTCGAGAGCTTTAAATCTAATTATTTGAGGACACAACAGCGGTGACGTAGACGCAGATAGAGAGAGAGAGAAAGAAAGAGACGGCGATGGAGATACCTTGCTTTCATTTAATAAATATATGTATGAAGAAATATTGGATTTTTATGAATAAAAATAAGATTGATTAAATTAAATCAAACTGATTCGTAAGTAACTGCCGATTCAATTTATATTTGAAATACATGAATGCTTAGCATATACATTCAATACATATTCATACACCATACGTGCTGATACAAACGCAGAGCACTCTAAATGTGATACAGATAATATAATAAAATAAAATTGCGATACGAATTCGTGAGAAAATTTAAATAAATGACTTTTCTGTTTGCACATAAAAAGAAATATATTGCGGCACAATGAATGTTGGGGGTGGCGTTGGGGAGTGGGGACAGTCGCGAGGCGGACGAGAGACGGCGCCGGGGGCAGGCGGGCGCGGGGCCGGAGGCACCACCCCCCTTAGGGGGTGACCCACTTTAACGGGACAAGTAATATTACTTTTTACTTTTAGGCAACTATTTCATGTTTTATCGCGATAATAACATATATTAAGTACCTACCTTTTGTATAAACTTTACCCTTTTCGAAGGATTTATTGCACTATCTGCCCTCTACGTGAGCAGATCCTTATCTAAGCAGGGTTCGTGTAAACAAGAACAAAAATATCTATTTGAAAATAATGTTTGATAACCAATTGTAGGAACGCAAAGTAGAACCGGAATATACGTAGAGCACACAAAAGCAATCAATTTAGTGGAAGAAGATTGAATCTAAATTAAATATTGATCGTTCAATTCTGTAAGGTGGTTCGAAGAATGTTATTTATAACAACATTATGCAACGTCGTGTAATAAAGGTACCAATAAAATTGTGGATGGGGAAGATGACTTGAGCTCCTCTTGGTTGTAATGCAAACGCTACGAATTTATAAGAAAACAATCTAATATTTGGGCAATATTAGGACCAGGATATGATAGTTTAATTAAATCAATCATTCAGAAGTTGCTGAATAATAATATGTAAATTGAAGATGATCCCTCCTCTTAAATCAATTTTATTTGGTAAGAAAGCAGAAATGTTGAAACGTATTAAAGTGTATAAAAAGGGGAAGCAATCATACGTCTGATTCTAAGCGAACACACAATGCCTGTACAAATTGTATACACGTAGATGTACCAACATACATATGTATAGGTATGTGTAACGATATTGACGTAGCATGTTTACACACATACCAAGACTGTGTGTGTAGGTATTCGTTATCCCACACTCTTGTTTTGTAAAGCAGAGAGTGTATTCGTTTGAATTTAATTACGTTTTGCTGCATATTAATACGGTATTAAAAATAATTAATTTGCTGATTCGATTTAAAAGTTTACATTTGAACACAGTAGAATGGATTGTATTTAATTATTGATGTATATATTTTACTCAAAATTTGAATTCTACTTAAACATTTAAGCAGTTCTCAAACTAGAAATTATACTCACTTCAAATTTAGAAACTGCTAAATTATTTAAGTACCCTCAGAGTTTATGTGACGATTTTGTATTCGGCTGTAAATCTATCAAACCTATCCTATCTAGACCTTAGTTTATTCGATTTTGACAAAATTGGGCTAAATAGGTAGATTTCTGTGTGAATTTAATTCAGATACTGTATGTTTGTTGTTACGGCGAAGATTATAAATGAAAGCAAAGATTGTAAATTCTATATAGGTACTTCCAAAACAAAAGCAAATCAGATTTGTCTTATTGATGTTCATAAAGTCTTAAGATTTTTTATTGCTAAAATCCTTTTTGCAATTTTGCAAATAACAGAAGTCCGCGGCGATTATTGTAAAACATATTTTGCCTTATTAATGAACGTGGAGTAAGGTCGGAGTAATTTTACCACTTATTGTTTTGTTCACTTTGAAAGTTCTTGCCACGTAAAAAGACAAAGCATGCTCTCACTACTCCAATCTTACTCCAGGTTTATTAATAAGGTTAATTAGATTTTGTTAGTAAATAAGCTTTATTAATAGAAAGTATGTGTAACCGTATACCTTCTAAGCATTTATCTGCTGTCACATTAAGGAAAAAACCAAGGACAAGTAATGAATGAAGTTATATAAATTCCTTAACATACAATACTCGCTGAAGACACGCTCGCTACGTTATTAGAGCCTTTAACCGAACAACTACAAATATTTTATAGTTGGATTAAAGATCTACATACACCAATTATAGTGTCCATGCCGTTGGAAAAGAAAAAAGGAAAAGGTATAACTACTGGAATTAAAATTTGTATGAAACTTGGAAAATCTAGCAATAACTTTTTTATTAGGCTTTATCCTAGCCCACAGCTGGATGAATGTATTGAACATCCAATCAATCAGTTCCATCCATGGTTTGGTTATGCCAGCACCGAACTGGAAACAGAAAAACAAAGTGATGATAATGTACTACAGCGTAGAACATTCATCTTATTATTAATTCAATTGAAGTCTTATTTCTTTTCTTTCATGTTTTGCTTCACACGAGTTGTGTAAATGTCAATTTGGTACATTTTTACATTTGCAAGTATTTTTATTTCTTCTGTATTTCACACATCTTGTTTCCCTAAAGCCAGAGACAATCTCGTCGTGTTTTTACTAAACTTCTTTACTCATACGCTTTTATTGAATTAAATATCTAACAAATAAAATGATATAAAATATCATCAAAATTATTCATTTCAGTGTAATTATCTTCTTGATTGTACTATATAAGCATTGAAGAGGCACAATTTTAATTTCTACACATTTAATAAATAACTAACACCAAAGCACTATTTATTTATATACAGCTCAATAAAGAGTTTATATCCGTAACAAAAATAAATTAAAATAACGTTTCAATACATCCCTAGTATAAAAACGACGGAATATTAAAAGTGGAAAAAGCTATTGTCAGTAATACGAAAGCAATTTGAACGTCGATTACGGTTCATAAATTCAGTTATTTTACTAAGAATACCTTTTAATGGATTCGTAAAAAGGTCTCTCGTACCTAATCTCAGCCAAAAGTTGGAGTAAAGGAAGTTTTTTTTTAAATTAGGCAAATAAGTTTTCCTTTCCAGAGTTTTATGAAATTGTTTTAGTATTTTTGGGATCTTACAAAGAAATACGTAATTTTGTTCATTGCGTACAAATGCTCATTTTGTAACAGGATTCTGAGTATTATAGAGTGGGTTAGGTCAAAAGCGTACCAAGTAAAATTTTGATTAGACGCAGATCGAGAGCATTGTTTCCTTTTAGCCAAGTTGTCTATTTTCTAATTAAGTTTTCTGATATTTAGTTACAACAACGTATTAGACGAGTAGATATGAACATTGAACCTATCAAATACTACGGAATCTAATACTGAACGATTCTTACAAGTTACGTATCTACCTTTAAATAAAAGTGTTGAATATCAAACAATAGTATCAATTTATCCCATTATTTGAGACATTGTACTGTATTGAAAATGAAATCAGGAAAAAGTAACAGATAATTGATTTGATTTGAGCACAAATTCTATTAGTAATTTATCTAGAAACTCCCGACGCAAGTTAATCAAACGGGAATGAGCAAAACGAACCTAAATCAATACATTCTCCCCAATTCTTTAACTGGGTGTCTGTTTTTATTTATATCCCTTTATTTTGGTTTAGCGATGTGAGATGGCAGGTACTTTCATATTTTTTGTTACACGAATCGTTTTATCTTCCTGTTTTGTAGTTCGTTGACCTTCGAGTAACGTTAGTTTAATTTAAAAATTTAAATGTGATCGTACCATCTTCGACATAATGATGTTTTAGCTGACTTTAAAAAAGGTGTATATTTTTATTAAGTAGAATGGTGTTTGAAGTATTTATTTATGATTTTTATAATACTTTTCTATAATCTTTACCCATTATGTCAGCGTCTTTGTGAATTGCTTAGTTTATTCACGATTGTTTTTTTATTGGCTGAATAAAATCAAATACTTAACTCGTTTTATTCTAACTACAGTAATAAAACAGAAAGTGAGAAAATAAATACAATAATATACTGGAATAAGTTTCACGTGACTAAATAGACTGTAATTATACATAATTGAATAGGTAAGGTAAGGCGAGGAGATTATACACATTGATCGAATTAGGGTGTGAATTTTTGAAAACCATTTCCATATAAAATTAACCATTGATCTACTTAAAATGAGTATCAGAGATTAAATAAAATAACATTAGCGTGTTTGAAAGTAAAAAAGTGTGATGTGTTATTAATTATTATAGAAATATTTCTTACCTATGTTTTATGTAGTTGTAGTCTAGCGTATTTGCTTGTGTGGCAATAGACGGATAATCACGAGCTCTTATAGCAGGACCTGAACTACACTATCCTTTTTATTCGTACGACGAACAACATTAAAAAGGCAAACAATTCAAACCTACCGTGTGCATAAGAACTGTCCTGTCATTTGACAGTGGGAGGGGTAGAACTAACCCTTTAGTCTCAAAAGTCCACTATATCTAAAATGTACACTGAATCATACGAGTTGAATTTTTACCAGATACTAAGGATACATGGTCCCTATTAGGCATGTAAAATCGAGGATCTGACTAAGTCATAGACGGGAAAAAGATATAGGTATAGGCAATTTTAGATTATCGTGAAAACATATTTTTTACATAATATATCTAGCACTAACTGCGTATGTAGCCTATGTGTTATTCCCGGTATCCAACTACTTATATTTCAAGTTTAATCGTAATCGGTTCAGTAGTTTTTGCGTGACTGAGTAACAAACATCCAAACACACACACTTTCACATTTATAATATTAGTAAGATGGGATAGAAATAGTAGGATAATCTCGCATTGATCGAATTGTGGGTCTCGAACCCGAATCCAAGCCGACCGCGCACCAATGTCTTTTTCTTTAAGAAAAAGTTATGTGCGCTAATAACATCACTCTTACGGTGAAGGAAAATATCGTGAGGATACTGACATGTCCTAAGACTCACCACGGTCTGAAGACCTGGGATATTCGCCAATCCGGGGTAGGCTCCCGTGGCGTCTTTCTACCTAACCCCTCTAAAAGGAGGCCTTTGCCCTGCAGTGGAACAAATTAACGTGTTGGCTAATTAGGTTATGTTATTGGTATCTAGCTTTGCAATAAAACTCAATATTTACAGAATTTTATTTATTTCACGGCATTGTTTAAAATACCTACGTTTCGCTAACTTTACAATTTACGATGATTTAGCTGCAATTTAAATGCAGATGAAATACAGAGTCGCGAAAGCGTAAGAAAAAAACTTAAATATATTATATGTTTTACTGTTTTGTTTTTTATACTTGTGCTTATTTAGCTTACTTCATATCATTCCAGGTTAAATTGTTCGGGTTCAGGTCTACAGAAGTGCCGCGTAGGTTTTGACCCCAAACCTGTTACGATACTTCCGGTTCCCCCAGAATTGTAAAATTTGGTACAACAAGGTACAAAAAAAATATTTGCACAAAAGATTTAAACATTGAAATATTAAAAAATAAAAATGTATTTACACACCTACTGCTCTACAAAGTTACTTTATTTGACCAAAAAGGTTAACAAAAAGCGAGTCTTTATTCCCTAGGTGCATAAAGTGCTCATTATAACCCTAGGGCATAAAGTAAATACTGGAACTAAGGTTCCAGTAGCATACGGCCATTTCGAACTGGCCACTGAGACATGCATATCATAAAAAAATAAAAATGAGCTTTTTTCTTCTACTTTTATTTCGACGGAAGGGTAAGGCAAAAAGCTTTAGTTAATATAAAGCCACAACTTTTTTTTTTTTTTTTTCATTGGCTAAGGCTGACTTTTGGTTTCGTCATATTGATGTAACATTGTTAAATTTAATTAATATAGAGCTAAAACACTTTAATTATCCGGTTTTTTCACGTTTTTATTCATTGTTCCAAACTAACCGAGCTTTCCCCAACTTTACAGTTGGCTTTTTCAAGGTTGACTGAAAACTTAAGTCCTTAGCTTCGCTCAGGAGTTAAGTTTTAAACACCCTCGCTGCGCTCGGGAGTTAACTCTCTAGAGTCCTTCGTACGCTTTGGATTCAATATGACGCCCGCTATATAAGACAGGGCTTTAGTCCCTTGGTGCATAAACTACTATTATCTTTACCTACTAATATTATAAATCCATAAGTTTATATATTTGTTTGCTTCATGGTCAAACGGTCAGACCGATTTGGATGAAAATTTGCATAGGAATAGTTTAAGTGATGGATAGTAACATAGGATACTTTTGATCTCGATAATCCTGCGGGATCGGGACTTACGCGGGTGATAATTATTTAACTAATCGGGACAGATCTGAATGAAAACCGACACGGGGGTATGTAAGTGATGTAGAATCGTATCATTATCGTCATCTATCGTCAACCCTCGTCATCATCAACATTATCATCACTTACTTTCATATGAACTTTACCTTTACCTGCCTACTGCAGTTGCGGTAGGTAGGTGTTCAAACAACGCGTTGTCGAGACTCGCGCGGGTGAAACCGCGGGGCGCAGCTAGTTTGTAAATAAATGGGAAACGTTTGTTTCTGTAATAAGCTAGCTAGTGTAAGTAGGCCTCTGAGTCGTATGAGACGGACGGAACCCTCTCGGCGCGCGAATCGGATTTTAACTTGACCGGTTTTTTATTTCGTGTTGGTCTTTTATCTCGTTAATCGTGCTATTTCCTTCATCATAATCTATCTATACTAATATTATAAGGTGAAACGATTTGCTTGTTTGTTTTTTTTTTTTGTAAGAATACGATCCAAAACTACTGGATCGGTTAAAAAAAATGTTTCACCAATAGAAACATTACAACATTATCGAGGAGTCTTGGCGGGAACTCGTTGAGGAGATGTGGTGCTAAATTTTCATTTTTGTGAAACCTATTATAGTTCATATGCGTGCAAATTGTTTAATTTCGGGGGCATATTAATCAATTTAGTTTCGTGAAGGTGTACAAGTGGAATGAAAGTGAAAATCGGTGCAAAACATTGATTTAGTGTTGTCTCCAAGGCTCAGTGAAGATTGTTTGTAAATGGCCGCCGTGTTTACAAATGATTCCCTAGACTTGACTTTAACTATGACGACTTGACTGTTTCGATGCAAATAACTTGCATAATATATTGGAATACATGACACTGGCTAATTTCCTAATGGCCATAATCGGTTCACAACCGATAAGAAATAAAAAATAAATAAATAACATTATCGAGAAAAAATAAAAATCATGGTTATCTTTTTTTTCTATAGTTTTCTATATATTTTACAATAAATACACAAAATAATTAAAAAAAACGTTAGTTATCTGTTCATAACTATTTACAAATTAAAATGTAATCAATTTACTTATGTTTTTTAAAGGTTTTTTATTGTTTTGTAGGGGGTGAACGAGGGTCAAACGGTACTTAAACAATGAGAGCTACCCGGGCGGACTCGAGGTCGGGTCAGCCAAGCACCGTTCTGGCTGCTGTTTTACTCTTCCTAATGAAAACTAAACTCGCGTACTTGAGCGATTTCAGAAATGAAACGAAGACGAGTGCTCGTTTATAAGCGTGATTTAACAACTCCAGCATATTGATTTTTACGTCGCCGTGGGCCCACCCCCTCCCCCGCGGGAAGAGTTGTGCACGGGGGTAATGCTAAAATGCTTGTTCCCCTATTTGAGAGTACATGCTGGAGGGACGTTCAACTGCGTCGCCCTATTTTCCTTCTATTTTTTTTAATTATCGTGAGTACTTTACGTAAGATTTACGACCGGATACATCTTCATTCAAACGTGAATGTGACACACTTTCTATCGCCACACTCTTATCTATACATATTGTGTTCTTCAAGTAGTTCAGTTATGGCTTTGTTTAGTTTTATTTCACAACAATGACGTTTTAATAGAGCGTTAGCATTTAGCAAAATGCAATAAGTAATAAGAGATATTTTAAAACTTGTTTTACAAAATTATTGCATTGAATCAGTAACATTGCGTCGATTGATCAATCGAAATTAACTATAGAATTTCAATTCGGTTAAAGACTGTTTTGTGTTTGTGGTTTAGATTTGTGCCCTTTTTTTGTTATAGTTACGTTCTATTTATGTTCTTGGTATATAGATATTAATTGATATTATGTTGAAAATATGAACATAACAAATGTTGTTCCTCGCAGTTGTAAGTCCCCGCGAGTTTGTTCAGCCCCACCCGCGCACTTTTCAGTGGGCCTCCCGCCGCACCCTTCGCTGCACCCCATGTGTTATTCTCCACTCGGCTCCGTCCCGACTCGGGACGCTCCTTCATTTTACTCCAATTTACAACCAAAAAATTCAAACAAACATAACCTAAATTAAATTTAATATTACATTTGGGATTGATTTTATATTCCTACTTTATCTTAATAAAACTTGATTGTTCTTTATTTCTATCTGCTCTGTTTAGTATCTAGGTAGGAACTTAATCAATAAAAAGTATGTACCAACGTGATTTCAACGTTTGCTTACCGTCGCTTTTGGGCTTGGCAAACAAAACTATTAATAAGCGTTTACAATTGTACTAAAATAATGAAATTATATTCCTTTTTTTACGTCGACCGTCAACTAAATTGAGTTAGTCTAGTAGCTTGTCGCCAGTTTTTATTCAAGTAAGAACCTGAGAATGGTGGCATAGTTTGGTGGCAATGGTGGCGGTGGACGCACATGTACTTACACACATTCGGCTCGACTATGCTGAGCTAAGCTAAACTGCCTTAGTTTAGTGGATGTTCGGCTTTCACTATACTATACTTTTCTATTTATTCAATGTGTTTAAAAAGCGCGAAGGTACCTACGTGAATGAAGATATAGAAGAATTAAGGTAAACATACATACATACACTCACGGCAAAAACATAACACTTCCTTTGGCAGTCGTGTAAAAAGAACATATGAAGATAGAAAATATTAAAAAAACCTTTTTCTATTGTCTTATTTGCGAGAACCGATTTTAATGCAATCTGTCCTAGAATACGGATAGTAGGTATAAGAATGTGTGACATTTAACTCAAGCTAAAACTCCGGTTGCTCAAATGTCGAGGTTAGGGACCTACTTAGAAATCAATTACTTACGACATGAAACGGTATAGGTACCTATTATTTAACTATAAAATACAGTCATGACTTTACTCTGAACATATATAAGTAACTACATATTAAAATATCCATAGCACAGACGGTATCTATAGTTAATAAACGAGGGGCGCCACCCCAACCCTCTGAGTTTGGAAAGGAAAGCTTTTAAGAGCTTTTTGTTTTGTAATTAATTATGTTTTTATTTACATTCTTCTATGTTGTGATTTTATTGCCAAAATAAAAATATGTTGTTCGTATAATATTAGTCGAGTGTGGAAGCCATTAATCACCGATGGCTCATCAATCAATGTGTACGCATAATAAGATGATTGTGAAACTGTGAGAATAGAAAATATTCATAAATTATATGAAACGGGTTTCAAAGCGATCCTGTTTGTGATCGTCTTTAGCAAATAGAGCACACTGAACTCATATCAAATACTTTGCATATCTTGTATACTTTTCAGTTTTTATATAGGTCTTAGGTACTAAGTATATGAATATATTATATAGGTAAAGCTGGGTCCCAAATATGGTCACTTTTGTTCGGATTTCGTACCTCATTGCTAGACGATGTCAGAAAATGTTTATTTTACATTTTATAACTTTCTGATTCAAAGATGAGTTATAATATACGATTAAGCTTCTATTCTATGCTACAGTTAATAGAATAAAATGTAAAATATAACAGTTTTTTTTTCAATCTATTACTGCCCCATTATGCAAGGAATTTGTTGTAGAGTCGAAGAATTTGTGTCATAATAATTAATATTGAAAACGTTAGGTACCAATTTATTTTTCTGGGTTTATTACTCGTGCAGTCGTAAAGTGGAGAATAATTACTAGTAGGTACAAAGAAAACTTAAAATAAAATTGGAATAATAATAACAATTTTATAAATGGGCTTGGATAGATAGACACACCTATCTTCAGATAGGAAATAGATTGTGTGTTTTAGTTAGTTAGACATATACTCGTATTTAGGTAAAACTATTTATCTCTTAACTCGTAGTGAGCTGTGGCCCGACAGGCGGGATGCAGGAGCATTGTAGAAGTCGATTTGTTGCATGAGTAAAAATAAAAGCTATGCTATAACTTCCTTAATACTGATTGGCTGAGGGACAAGGGGAGCTATTTAAATAATTAAATAGCCCTTAAATTTGAAGGCTACTTAACTAATTAAGTAAAATAACAAACGAATTAACGTACATCTCCTGCAAGTCGCTTGTATTCCGCCGGCATGCCGCATACTATATGTCCTTACCGAATCGAGCCCCAGATCGCTAATTTTGTAGGTACTCAAATAACTTTCTAATTAATTGTTTCTGTTTTATATCTAAGTATCGATTCACATAGCATGACTACCTGTTTTGCATATCGTTCGTTTCTAGACCATCACATAGAGACGGATGGATTGTCATTATTATTCTCCCTCCTAATATACCATTCATACGGTACCAATTTCCAAGTCATTTCATGTAAACGGACGATCTTGTTCAGTTTGTGTAGTGTGTTTTATTTCAAACTAGCTGCTCCCCGCGGTTGTACCCGCGTAAGTCCCGACTCCACCGGATTATCGGGATAAACAGTAGCCTATGTGTTATTCTAGGTCTCCAGGTATCTGCATAAAAAAAACCTCTCAATCGGTTCAGTAGTTTTTGCGTGAAAGAGTAACAAAGTCACATACATACATACTATCACGTTTATAATATTAGTAAATATAAATTAAATAAATGTTTAGGTCTATGTCTATCCTTTTTGATTTTGCTTTTAGTGGAATGGCTTGGAAGTCAACACCGTGTATGCTCCATCATCCATTATAAAGAAAAAAGTTGAAAGCTAGGTGTAGGTTTTGACAATCGCTAGGGAAGCTACCCAAACAAACAATTCAGAAGAATAGTTGATTTAAAAATGTTCTCCTTCTCAAAATCGTTTATATCGAAATGAAATACAAGATTTTTATCGCAGCAAAAAGTCGAATTTAATTTTTTTATCTTTCTTTTTGTAGTCTGTTGAAGTCCTTTAATATATGGAGATCTGAATACAAAGGCTATCGTGAAACAAAACGAAAACCGAAAGCTTTACGAACTACGAGTATAGGCAATTATATTATGTAGAAAATGGAAACCACTTAAATAAAATAAAACAAGCTATTATTGTACAGTTTGAAAGTATATTTGTGAAAGTTATTTTGAGATATGTATGTATGTTTACTAACTGTTTTAAATTTTTTCTTGAAACATTAGCCTTAGTTGTAGAGTAAGATTTTTTGACGTATTTATTAATTAAGTTGTTTTTTTTTTATTTAAGTACGCACCTTATTTTACTGTATTACAATCAATATTACTACAATATCAATATTACTGGATTACAATCAATATTAAATCAGGTTATAGACATAAGAAGGAAACTTAAAGATTTTATTACTGAAAATATATACCTTAATATATATTTTCATAAGTTTATTGAGCTTAATAAGCACATTGTTCCAATTAAAACAGAAAACAAAAAACTAGAGCTATAAATGGCTCGCTGTTCCACAATATTAAAGGCATATTTTTAGAGGAGTCCTTACTACGAGTACGAGTGTTCTACGTTTTAGACTTGGATACTGCGAAAGTTTAGGTACTAAAGTGAGTAGAACGCTAGCGTCGCATCGGTCGTCGTCGACAGCCACACGAGTTGATATCACCCACGTCTTTGCGGTCAAGCTTATCTTCTTTAATCTTATATATAAAAATGAATCTATATTTTGCGTTGTCACGGCATCACGCCTGAACGGCTGGACCGATTACGATAATTCTTTTTGTATTGTGTTTGTTATGATCAGGAGAAGGATCTTATGCCAGAAATTTTTGAATTTTGGATAAAGACTTACGCAAGTGAAACCGCGGGGCGCAGCTAGTAATAGGGGTAAAAGTATGAAATTGCCGTTTTATTGTAATAGGTTCTTTGAATTGACATAGAATCTTCATGGTTTGAGGTTTTCGAATGAAACTTTTTTCAAATGGTTTCTGTGATGTTCTTTTTTTAAAAAATGTGAAACATTTGAATATCGACTTTCAATTGTTTTTGTTATTCAATTTAGACAAGGGAGTTTTGGCGGGAATGCGCTGAGGAGATGTGTTGCTAAATTTTCATTTTTGTGAAACTTAGTTCAAATGCGTGTAAATTGTTTAATTTCGGGGGCATATTAATCAATTTAGTTTCGTGAAGGTGTACAAGTAAAAATTAAAGTGAAAATCGGTGCAAATCATGGGATTTAGCTTAGTGTTCTTTTCAAAGCTCTGTGAACAAACATTGTAAAAAATGGCCTCCTTTTTACAATGATTCCCTTGACTTGACTTTAACTATGACGACTTGACTGTTTCGTTCGATGCAAATAACCTGCAATTGTTGATAATACTTGACACTGGCAAATGTCCGAAAGGAAAAGCCATTTTAAAGAAGAAGAAGAATTTAGACAAGAAAGATGGATACTGCGAAAATTCGAGTGATTTTTGAATACGAGTTCCGACGCGGAACTAACGCGGCAGAAACAGCCCGGAATATCAATGCTGCGTTTGGAGAGGGGTCTACTAATGAACGCACCGTGCGATTTTGGTTTAAACGGTTTCGTGATGGAAATTTCGACTTAAAGAACGAGCCACGAGGAAGACCGCCCACACGGGTGAATAACGATGAATTAAGAGAGATAGTGGAAGCCGATCCTAGTCAAACTACCCAGGAATTAGCGGCATGGTTTAACGTTACCTTACCCACTTTATTGACTCACTTGCGTCAAATCAATAAAATAAAAAAATACGAAAAATGGGTGCCTCATGATTTGACTGATCTGCAGAAAGAAACGCGTGTTGAAACTTGTGTTGCCTTGTTGAACCGGTACAGAAATGAAGGAATATTGGATCGAATTGTAACATGTGATGAAAAGTGGATTCTTTATGATAACCGGAAAAGAAAAATGCAATGGCTGACCCCAGGTCAAATGCCACAACAGTGTCCTAAAGCAAAACTTACCAATAAAAAGGTAATGGTAACTGTTTGGTGGTCTCAGCATGGTGTTATTCACTATAGTTTTCTTCGATCTGGTCAAGCAATTACGGCAGATGTCTATTGTGTCGAACTCCGAACCATGTTGACAAAACTAGCAGTAAAACAGCCCCGACTCATGAATCGATCTTCACCATTATTGCTCCACGACAACGCGAGACCTCACACAGCACGAGAAACCATTTTGACCCTTCAGGAACTGCACTTAGAAACCATTCGTCATCCTCCGTATTCACCAGACCTTGCTCCAACGGACTACCATTTTTTTCGTGATTTGGACAATTATCTACGTGACAAGAAGTTTTCTTCCCAGGAGGCAGTACAAAATGCTTTCACACAGTTTGTGCAGTCTAGATCGTCGGAGTTCTATCGCAAAGGCATTAATAACCTTCCCATTAGATGGCAGCAATGTATAGATAATAATGGCAACTATTTTGATAAAATAAATTTGTTAAAAATTTAAAAAATAAACAAATAAGATTTTCAGTACAAATCGGCAATTTCATACTTTAACCCCTAATATTTTTTAAATATGCTTTTTCATTAGGTACATAGTCTAGCATGCATCATTGTAACGTAAAATGCGATAATTTTAGCTTGTTTTATATGACGTAACAGAAAGAAAGCGACTATGTATAGTCACCTGTAACACAGGATAGTACCGTGCTATGTGGGTGGGGGAATAGGGTATAGAAATGGTGGGGTATAGGTACATTAGGATACCTAATGTTGAGGGTGAAAAATCACTTTCTTTTTTTTAGGTAGTTACAAACTAGATAAAAACTGGGCAAGTGTGTTCCTTGTCAGTCCACGCGCAGTGGAGGGTTTCGTGGTTTCTAAAAATAACAGGGATTGCAATCTGGAAAAGTCGTTACAACTAACACCTACCTAGTAGGTACGAGTGTGTAATATCGAACTGAATTTGTTCAAAATGTATTTCTTATTTCTTTCAATTACACGTAAAATTGAAAAGAGAGCTCAGCTGTTATAATTTTCCTTTAAACTTAACTATATGTACTACTATCGTGAATATATAATTGATGTGTCCAAGTACAATCACTTGCGCCCTTACTTATAAAATACTATTTACATATGACTAAATTATGTGACGTTTGTTTCTGTCTGTCAACTTTGAAACTTCATGTGACAGTAAATGACAAACGATGCATAGTATGCAGCGCATTAATTAGCGTTTATAAGTAAGGGGGTTGGTTTTTAGAGAAGGGATAAAAATGACTATAAAAACCAGAGATATGTAAAAACTTCTAGATACGTAATAGGGCAAATTTCTTGGCAACACAAATGCAAGCTAGCTAGCCAGAGAAGTCTTAGTTCCATCCCAGCTCACGTCACGATCACCCGCTTGTTATCACACAATACATTTAGTTCACTTTCACAACATTATTCACAGACAACAATGCCTTCGGGCGTATTTAGGCGATGCACGAATTGTACTTCAAAAACTGGCAAAAATATTCATTTTGTACGTAAATAAAGCTGTATTTATTTAGTTTAGTTTATTTTGTGAAAAAGTTTTTTTTCCAAAAACTCAACGAAGTTTTTGACTTTGACGTTTTATCATTCTCTCCTAACAATCTCCTAACCTCTATGAGATGTCATAATAATATTATGACGTCTCTTTCTTACGTCATGCAAGTAGCATTGTGTCTTATGTTTTAGAAAGAGATAACAATAGTTTCGTCTATTTCTTCTTTAAATTATGTGAATGAATATAAATAATGAGTTTGTATAGCATAATTTGTGGCGCTTTTCAATGATGATTTGTTCTGCAATGGCGTCTCTATAACTTTAATAGACTCATTGATAAAAACTAGCACTTTAGAGATAAATATTTCGAAAACGAAAAATTACAAACAGTTTTTGAAAACGCACATTGATTTTAATAGAGCTATCTGACAATACCTCAGACGATGAAGTAAACCAGTAAAAAACCCTCATTTTACATGTGGGGGAGGTACCCTTAAAATGTTTATTTTATTGTAGCACTGTTTTGGCATGAACAATATGTATACTCATGCAAAGTTACAGCTTCTTAATACCAAGGGTCTCTAAGTTAAGCCGCGGACAGACAGACGGACGGACGAACATGACGAAACTAAAATGGTTTCTTGATGATTATGGAACCCTAAAAAAACGTTAAGTAGGACAGAAAAGGAAAAGTAATTAAAAAAACTGAGTAGAAAATAAGTTAGCCACACAGAACAAACAGAAATATTAGTTAGTTACTCATAAAACTTTAACGCCAATGTTATCGAATACGATAAAAACTTATGGTAGGGGTTACAACATCTCTCTATACAAATCAGTACTTATGAAAACCTTTATTATTGTTGTTTTTGGATTACTCCCTCGTATATTTTGAAAAAAGGAAACCACAATATTTCTGAATTATATCAGCAATTAAAACTAATTAATGAATTAGCTTTACAAAATACTGCGTAAAGTACATATATGATACAATTAGTCACAAGGAGCTTAAAACATTAAATCAGTATGAGTGTAGTGTAGAGGTAATAACTTGTAACCTCAGTATATTTTCATTCATCATGGATAGCTCACGGACAGTCTGTAGCAAAGGGTTTTGAATTGTTTCTCGATGTTAATAAATTTTAAACAGATAAACCTGTACATCTCGGGCTCGCGGCTTAAAAAACGAGAATCGTGAGTATAGAATCCAGACGAAAAAAGTAGTCGCGCAACATTTCACAAGGCACAACGGCCCGCTGCACTGGCATTGTGTGCCTTAACAATATCCACGGCCCACAGAACACAGACCCAATAAATACAACACGTCGACGACGTCATTTCAACAAATCAAATACCCTACGCAAACAAACTCAAATCGACCATTCCAGACGATTTGAATTTTATATTACCTCAACCACCCCGACGCATACGGGTTTTACTCTCTCTTAAAATGGAGGCAACTCTAATGATTGCTGCACCATACGATAATGGCAGAATTAATATGTATTGTATATAAGGTAGAGTCCTTGAATAAAAAAAAAACGAAAATATATGTTAAGGTTTTCATCATTTCTTATTATTCCTACGTATTTCTTTTTATGTAACTTTTTATGCAATTTATTTATGTAACTATGCTATAAAACCTTGTAAGAAACTCAACTTAAAACTATTCAAGAAATTAATTAATAGTTCACGTAAACCTAATAATTTAATATTGAATGTTACTACTAGTATATGAAAAACAAGTTAGGTAAGTAAATCCCGATACCCATGTCACTTCTATGGTTATTTTATATTATTTATTCTATAAAAGGCTCAAAATGTAGTCAATTATCCTCTATCATTTCCACATTGACGAGAATTTTAATTTTATCTTCTTCCAATAATCTCAGTCAGTTGCTAGCACAATTTTGAGATACCTAGGTTTCTCTAAATTGTGTCATGTACCTATAAATCGTTATAGGATTAGTTAAGACACGCATAAAAATATGTTATAATGTTAAAAGTCACATCTTAGGTCAGTGGAGTGCATACTCGGAAAGTCTCGCGGTCCCGTCGAGAGGGGTCGCAAACAGGTTATGACCCCGACAAGTTACTTGTTCGAAACCTCCGGACCAGCCACCTCAGAAGATCCCCGGATCCTTAACACAGCGCTCCAACTCCTTCGAATAGTACTGTCTCAAACTAGGCAGTGTGGTTCATGTTATATTGGTCACAGCCATTCGGTTTTCTGTCCCAAACCAGGATAAGATAAAAATATCTGGGATATTAAGTGTGAAGTCATACGTTGTATTTAAGCTGTTAAAAGAATTTGAGCGTACTTTATACTACTTTAGAATTAAACGAAGTCAAAATTTTATGATTTTATCGAATCTGGAGAAAAATTTGTTTCAATAATGCTGTGATTAAAAATCAGAGGATTCTTTGCTTGTTATGAGAAATATATACGTAAAGCCTATTATGGAATGTATCCATATGTATGTAGTTGGTTCGACCCCGCGTCTGGTATATTAAAACAATGCTGCGATTTGTTTAGATACTTTTTCCACGCATAAGCAAACGAATATATTTCTAATATTACCACATAATACGCTATTGTTCTGCAGTTCGTTGATATTTCTCCAGTATTTTCAACGCATGGACGCTACTTAAGTGATACACATACCTAGCGAACCATGAATACCATAAAACAGTGTTACAGTTTGCAATTAAACGTCTGACTCAAATATAACAATTCAACATCGTTTACCTGCTCATATATTTTATTGTTAAAATTCAATTTGTAACTAGGTAGGTAGGTATAGGTATATAATTTACAGAGCCATAGATACTATTATCGCTATATATTACTTGAATCGCATCTTTTAAATTTTTGTCAACTAGTTACGCCATGTGGTTCCATCTAATTGTTTTACTCATCAAAAATTACTAGAGTTAAAAAAAATTTTGTTAGTTCTACTAAAATGAACTATACAAAAATAGCTACAAACAAAATATCTGGAGATGTACATCCGAACAACAACCAAAACTTATATCTACATACAAGATGTAACGGGCAAGCCCTTTTAAGCCGAAAGGGGGTTGTTCTATACGTCTAGGCGAACAACTTATGTTCTACGACTTTTGAAAATTCGAAGTACTTTTCGAAAACTTTAAGTGTAAAGTTTACTTGAACATCACCTGTTTCTTAGAGTTCGAGGTCATTGACCTTATGTTGTCCTTTCATTTGGTTTGGTCTACTACAATCAAACCTTCAATTACCTTTATTTTCAAAAGCAGCTGTTTTTTCAGTAAAACATAACCTCAAAATTTTCAAAAAAAAGTTAGAATTTTCAAAAGTCGTAGAACAGAAGTTGTTCGCCTAGACATATAGAACAACCGCCTTTCGGCTTAAAAGGGGCTTGCCCGTTACATCTTGTACAATTAGTTTACATTGGCAATTCTTTGATGCGCATGCGTTGAATTCTTTTTTACATAATATCAATGTGTTTATTGGACAATAAATCCGTAGCATATCTACGCGTAGTTCGTAGACATGTTGCTGACATTTCACTATTAGTTTCGTTGCTCTTGTTTTTGGAATATATTGAGCTGTTGTTCTGATTGTGATTTGAATACAAACAATTCACCAAAACTAATTTTAGGGTTCCTGCCCAAAGTGCAAAAAACGGAACCCTTTTGCCAAGACTCTACTGTCCGTCCTACTGTCAGCAAACTGTATCTAGCGAACCATGGTAGTTGGGTTGCCCAATTATTCACAGATAATGTATTTCTGTTGCCGCTAAAACAACAAATACTAAAAACAGAATAAAGTGTGTGTTGATGATCCCATACGACAAACATGATTTTTCTCTCTGTGCTATTGGTATTAAAACAGTGCACGTGTCCAACTCCTACTTGGCCGGTTTTTGTGTTACACTTACAAGTTACAACTAGTATTTATTTATCGCCTACCATCGATCCCAATAATTAGTCGTAGAGAAACTTCGCCATAATTAATTTAATGCCTGTATTTGTGTAATTTGTGTAGCTATTTAGAGTAAGTGTATGAGTAAAAATTCCATAGCGAGTGACGAGGGTGCCATGTTTATAGCTGTTAAGGAATGAAACCATACAGTATCTATCTACATGAAGACTACGCATGCGCCATCTGGCGGCCATCAAACATCCGAGAAAAAACAAACTTTCTGTAAAAGTAAACAAACGCAGTAGCTATCATAAATAGACAAGGTTTAAATTAAAAATGTTTATAACTTTTTATTTATTAATGTACAAATGTAATTTAGACTAATTTTAGGTAAATCTTGTCGTGGAATTGCGGAACTTTAATTACAACATTTATTGAAACAATAACTTACCAGTCACCGCCACTAAAAATCCTAAGCTTACCAGTCACCGCCACTAAAAATCTAGTGTTTGAGTTTGTAAGTCCTTAAAGCTCTTCTTTTTTTTCATTGCCAGTTTATGTCACTTCCTTATCTTATTGTGTGGCTTAGTTAGTAAGGACGTACCTATTTATTTTTATATAGGTATTTATTTTTATACTTGTACTACCTGCGCCCCGCGGTTTTACCCGCGTAAGTCCCGTTCCAGCGGGAATATCGGGATAAAAAGTAGCCTATATATTTTTCCTGGTATCCAGCTACCTACATTCCAAATTTCATCGCAATCGGTTCAGTAGTTTTTGCGAGATTGAGTAACAAACACACATGCATACATACATACACACATACTCACAAACTTTCAGCTTTATAATATTAGTAGGATACGAAATTAGTCGAAATAGGTGGTACATATTATCTGACTATGCAGTCGTAGTTTGTTTACGGTACCAAAGTTGGATTTAGACCTAAGCTAAACAAAGAGATGATGAACTTCGAACATGGATGCTGGATGTTTTATTATAACCTTGTTTTTAAAATGAAAGAACTTTTTAGTGAACATTTTATCCAACAGGCTTCGATGGATAAACAATTGAACTAGAAAGACATTTTACAGGTAAATGCTGACGCGCGTGAGCATTAGCTATACCGAACTGGAGCCTTTTTTTTGAATCGCTCGCTCGTTGCATTTCAGGCCATTTTTAAAAGATCGATATATGCTGATTTTCCTTCGATGTCGAACTGCTTTGGCGAGTGGTTGATATCACTCATTGCAATCGTGTGATTAATTTAGATAAATCACAGAATTCGAACGAAAATCGGTAGAAATCGAGGTATTTCAATCGCTCGAAGTGGTGCATTGGATTAAAAAATAGAGCCCTAGAGCCCCATTCTAGTGAGTACCTAAGTTCGATGTTCTTTGCTGACGTAAAAATGGCTAATGCTCAAGTCTGTATCCACCACAAAACTAGTTCAAACTCCATGTTTACTCTAGCGATGGACGCTTCGTTCGTAATCAAATACCCCTCTCGCGGACATCTAAAAAATAAATCTCTCTTCCCATTTTTATCGATTTACTACTGAACTGACTGAACAAGGACTGTAAAATGCTGTTGCTAAATAATTGGAAATAAGTATTATAAGCATTTTAATAAACGTAAAAATAATTTTGAATTATTTCAGTTGTACGCAATAAAAGTTAATTCCATGTTGACTCGTATAAACATTGTTTAGTCTCAGCGCTGTGTATACTAAAATGAAAATAAAAAGAGACTAAAAATTGTAGAACCGGTTGGTGGTATCGTGGCTCGGAGAGCGTCGGAGGAGTGACCTCTCTTGGCCTTGACAGCTGCGCTTGCTTCGCCCGCGCCCGCGCCCTGCACAGCGCGCGGCTCTCGATTCTTGATTCAACCACTAATAACTCTACAACATTATTATGCCCTCAATGCGATTATGCGTTACAAATATGTTACGACTGAGCTTGCCCGTCAACACATCTCTCCTACCTAACTGCATGCTGTCGTCTCTTCAAAACATGATTTGTAGGTGACGTTTGTCAACTCTATAGAAGTTAAGCATGAAGGTACTGGCATTATTCTGGAAGAATAAAATGAGTTAACTTTGTTAACTTTAAATTATAGACAGTGGGGGGACCGTTGGTAACTAAGCTCATCTAGTACCAAGTTGATACTAATGTGGTGGAAAGGGAAGTAAAAGTTATGCCTATTGTAAGTAAAAGTTAAGCTTTAATACATTTAATTAAATTTAATTGTAAAGCATTAAATTAAATTTTAATACTTTACATATGTAAAAGTTATGATTATTGCTTATGCTTAAACTCGGTCAGCCGCGATTCAGCCTGGGCCTGTCTTCAGTCAGCCCAGTTTTATGGTCCCATTCGAGGGGGTCAACCTTAGCTCATATAGTACCAAGTTGAGACTAATGTGGTGGAAAGAGAAGAAAAATTATGCTTAAAAAACTTGGTCAGTCTTGAGTCACCTGGGCCCGTTCTTATTCACCCAAGTTGTATGTTTGTATACTATAACTTAGACGCTTAGTTCTGAAAAGCTGAAATTTTGCAGAAAAAAATTTTCATTTTTATATATTTATTTTAAAAAATTAGGGTAGTCTAAAAAATCTTTTTTTCCCCTACATGTAAAATAGTGTATTTTATAAATTTCGCGTCTGGCACATCGTATGGGGTATCGTTAGAAATGTTTTATTTTCAGAGTCATGTTTCAATATTAAGTTATTGATATATAGTTCAATTTTAAAATTCAGATTTTCGCAAACGGAATCCTTATAAAAGAGTTATAGAAACCCACAATGTTTGTACCGTCTTACAGATAAATTATAAAATCAATTTATTTGATAATGAAGCGCTCGCATCTTATACAATCTATTGAAGTAAGGAATCCACTTACTTACCTACTTTCCTGTTGTAGGAATGGAGCCAGTATATTTTCTTACTCTTACTAATATTATAAACGCGAAAGTTTGTATGTATGTATGTATGTGAGGTTGTTACTCTTTCACACCAAAACTACTGAACCGATTGCGATGAAACTTGGAATATAGGTAGCTGGGGACCTGGATTAACACATAGGCTACTTTTTATCCCGATATTCCCACGGGAACGGGACTTTCGCGGGTGAAACCGCGGGGCGCAGCTAGTTAATTATAAGTATAGATAAAGTTATTTATAGTATCGGATTATATCAATTGTTACGCTATCAAATCTGTATAGACAGACTAGCGGTTTCCTGCGGTTTCACCTGTGTTAAATGGAATTTACTAATAATCTTCTTATATCCGACAAGTAAGAATTTTAACGTGATATAAAGATGACACTCTCCAAATTTCAGTTCTTTATTAGTAGCGGTTTAGGTTATGCGTTAATCCATCAGTCAGTCAGTCAGAACAAATCATTTTATAGAAATAAATTACTTTACTAAGACAGTTAAAAAGCGGGCATAGTCGTGAGAGGACTCACTCAGTGTCAGGACTAAAGATCTAAAAATACTGCATCAGAGACGTTCCAACATTTGATGACCGGAACCATAAGTGACGTGTTACTCTATTATTTCTACCAAATAAACCTACTCACGATAACTTCGTTCTAAAGCATAGTAAACCTTTGAGCTTAGATATGCATTTCATGAAATGGGCGAAAGTGCCCATTTCATGAAGTTCATACCTGCTTAGGTATGAGGTTTATCTTGATCAGTTGATATCAATCTTAACTTCTCGCTTCAAATGGCACAAGCGATTCAAAAATAGAGCCACCTGGACTCGAACCAAGGATTTGACGCCGCTAGGCCTAACTCCAGCAATGACCAAAGATCTAGTAAAGGGGAAATATCTTAATATTGTAGTTTACTTCTAAGTATACATGTAAACGTTAGACATTCATACATAATTATGTTGAAAAACACGTAACCCTTGCGTCGAACATTCGCGTAAAAAATAATTGTGATAATGGCTGAAATAAAATCAACATCAAGTTAATTACACAATATAATAGTTATAGTGATAATGCACTTAATTAATAAGTTGGTGTCCTGGACTGCATCGCGTTGACTTGCACAATGGCTAGGACGGAACCCACCCGCCTCGTCCCGTCCCGTCCCGCCCCGCGTCCTCCAGGAATGCCCATTGTCCCGCGCAGATATGATGTTATGCCAAGTATCGAGTACCACTTGTATTGATAGATATTTGTCTGCGTGCATCATCGACTATTTTAAATTGCATGTTTTCAGTTTACATGCACTCTATGAAATGAACGGCTGTCCGCTTTGAGTATTATACGCTTATTACGAAAATTTCAACGCATGTAAGCTTTTGTGAGTATTGTATTCATATGTTTCCTATTTAATATTCAATAGGTTTTATAATGATTCATTTATTTTTACTTGTACAATTAGTAGACAAACAAAGCTCACCTTAAAAAAAACTTTTAGGTATGAATAACTTTTTGAACCGTACGTCGTACGTTTAATAATTACATGATATTTAAAATTACTTATATTTTACTAAAAGTTTATAGCTATAGGTAATAATAAATGAGTATATTCAGATTTTGTAAAATTCATTAAGGTGCCTACAGTAAGGGGTAGCATACGACCCCGATACAATACACAGACGACCTCTGTGGCGCGTCGGGCGAACGCTTGGCTGCAATACAGAAAGTTGCGGGTTCGATTCCCGCTGGGTGCAAATATTTATGCCTAAAAATAAATATTATTTGTATTTGGTTTGGGTGTATTTCTATGTATAATATGTATGTATTTATAAAGGAAAATAAATGTAAGGAGTATATTCGTTGTCTAGTCATCGTAACACAAGCTTGCAGCTTACCATGGGGCTAGATGGCGCTGTGTGTTGGTCACAGAATTTATTTATTTATTATTTATTTAATTATTTGTCGATTGACAAAAATATTCATTCTCTTTTTCATGTTTGAAAAAAAAAGAGATATTTTTAGTCGATCGATAAAATGTTTTTCACGGTTGTATGCTACCACTGCAGGACGCAATTCTTTAGTGCTAGTAATTATATCTATCAGTAAGTAAAATACCTGTGTTAGTTTTATCCAGTAAAACTTAAGTGGAACATTGAATAAAGTAAAATGATGTCTTGATTACTTAAAATATCAACCATAAAGATTAAGTACCTTACATTAGAGAACCGGTCCGAGGAGAAATTGTTAACTGTACTTAATGACTTCGTAACTAAACACATATTACGGAATACATTACGAAGTATTGTTTATATGTCGCTGAGGGTCTCTCAACGTATGACTGGATTGCCAATGTATACAGTTACCCTTACAGCCCAGATTACAGCATGAGCCCTGATTCTCTGAAAACATAGCATGCGACAAACAGGCGGGATGCATGAGCATTGTAGAAGTCGATTTGTTGCATGAGTAAAAATAATAGCTATTCAATAACATATTTTAAACCTGATGGGCTGATGAACAAGGGAAGCTATTTAAATAATTAAGTAGCCCTTAACTTTGAAGGCTACTTAACTAATTAAGTAGTAATTAAGTAAAATAACACTTACAGAATACGAATTAACGTACATCTCCTGCACGTCGTCGCCTGCATTCCGCCGGCATTCCGCATGCAATGTTCGTGATTTTTACAATAAAACTAATTTCAACTATCGTTTAACGCGTTCACATAGCAGTTATTAAATATTAAAACCTATATTTTTCCAGAGACTTTTGTTCTGGATCTTTCTGGTTTACATACTCTTTTATTAGTCGCACAACTAACTAAAATAACTTAAATGGCCGGCAAAGACAATAACGCGAAAACTATTGAATCGGTAGGTACTTACTTGAACCAAAGAGGAGAAGCACTTCAGCATGGAGAAAGAAAAAGACGTATTCCTGTAAGTAAATCTTCACCTTCTCCTAACTTAAAACTAGCGACTCTAAAATGACGCACAATATTGTGATTAAAATTAAAAGTCAGCCCTCAGCAGTGCGTCTACATAGTAGGTTGTATTTGGAAAACAGTGACACGGAATTTCATTTACATGTTAAAGACCATCAAATTGAAACCATTTTGATCTAAATGGAACCCGTATAATTACAACTTTACTTTTAAAAATCGATTGAAATGTGTCTAATCTCCGAGACGGAATATTTAAATCGAATATTTGATTACTCTATTTTTTTTAAATAATTTATTACGGTAATGCCAATGATTAGTACATGTCTTGCAGGATCACATATATTTCTTCGAATAATTAATAATAATAATAGTAATTTATTCAAAAACCTTCACACTACAACAATGTTTCAAGAAAAACAAACAAAAATAAATAAAATGATAAGGTGATAGGTGGTAAGGATGATAAGGTTACAAAAAAAAAACAAAAGAACTCCTACCCCCCAAACTAGGCAAGCCTAGGTATCTTGGGTGGCAGAGATCCTCCATCAAAACAAAATCAACAAGAAATTTTTACAGTTTGGATATTAAATTAATTGGCCTTTGTTAGGAATAAAATAAAATAAATGAATTCAGTAAATATCACACACGCCATTTAGCCCAATTGCGATGGGATACTACTAAGTTTGTTTTACGGTGCCTGGAAAACGAATAAATACTCTTTGTTAAATACGTATAAAGAATAAAAACATTTTTTAAGCATACATTATATCTACTTTGTTCCTGGCGGGAATCGAACCCGCAATCTTATACATTACCGTTGAAAAACGGGTTAACGGTCAGCCTAAAGATACAGAATGTTTTTAGGCAATCAGTAAAAAAAGGTCCTTCATTTCAGCGATGGCAGGACAGTACCCTAAGTCAGATTTTCAAAATCGCTTCATGTACCTAATAATTTTTACTCTTCTCTTTTATTTTCAGAATGCCTCTCCTGTTTTGTAATAAATATAATACGAGTATAACATAAATATTAACTCTTAAGAATCTAGTATAAGAAAGACTATTATTTAAAATGTTTTGCAAAATAAAGATAGGTACCTATCGTATACCGTATATATATAATAATGTCATAAATTCTTATAAGCAAAGTACAAATGATTATTAATTTATGATGGAACATGAAGTAAAATATGGTGCGCGTGGGTGTATGTAATACGTGGTTCATTTAATAACATAGCGGAAATAACTAAGGGTGTAAATATTTGATATTGATGTTGGTACAAACAGTTTATCTTGAACGATTAATTAACACGATAAAGTCATTCCCATTTCCATGTACTACATAACTTTATAATTAAGTTTGATTTGCCTACTTGACTTTAGTTTTTGTAGGTACTTATAGTAAACCAATATAAGGTAGGACCTTGACCATCACATCCTCATCTATCATTTGTGTATTTAAAAAAATAAGAACGGAACATTTACCATGTTTCAATTTATTTATTCCCGAGCTTCACGAATCACGAATCAAAAACTACTGAACCGATTGCTATGAAACTTGGAATTTAGGTAGCTGGAAACCTTTAATAACACATAAGCTACTTTTTGTACCGGTAATCCCGCGGGAACGGGCTTACGCGGGTGAAACTGCAGAGCGCTTCCAGTTATCTTTAAAATTACATCTATAAGATACTAGCTGTGCCGCGCGGCTTCAGCCACGTAAATCCATTTCCCACTAGATTATCGGGATAAAAAGTAGCTTATGCGTTATTTTAGGTTTTTAGCTACCTGTAGTCCAAGTTTCATCGCAATCGGTTCAGTAGTTTTTTGCTGGATTGAGTAGGTAACAACGTCACATACATACATCCAAACTTTCGCGTTTAGAATATTAGTAAGGTAAGTAAGAAGGACGCGTAACATCTTTCCTTCAAAAATCTACACTTAAACGAACGACCAGGGAAGTACTGGTGCTGGCCAGTACTTCCCCGGTCGTCACTTTCAGTATCTGTACTTCGATGGGAGACCATTTAAGTGTGGATTTTTGCACTGCGGTAGGTTGCTGTTCGAACTTCGTACGATACGGACGAAGTCGCGGGCACAGCTAGTTATAAAAAATTGTGTAGTAGTAGGGTAAACCGTGTAAAATTACACCACAAGAATATAGATAGTTGGAGACATGGAATTATAAAAAGGCTTCTTTTTATCGTGATATTTCCCCGGGATTCCTATTCAATCACTCAATACACAGTAGGTAGGTACGATATTCTCGGGTTTATCAGTTACACAAAATATTTGACAAATATTACAAAACATAATGTATTATAAATAATAGATGCTAACACCTTTTGCAAAGTTCCATGTATAGAAGATTATGTTTGGAACATGAGCTTAAATTACCTTAGGAATAAGTTCTCAGTCGTTTGATATTAATATTTCATGAATCTCCAAGGTTTCCCTGTTCTCCCAGCAAAAGTAGGTTTACTCACACTACAGAAAATCCAATTCGCTGTTCCGTCCATACGAGCGCACACAAAGACGCCTGACTTGAGGGAAAAATAAAATTTCTCGCTAAGTTTATAATGGGAAAACTTTGAGAACCACTTAATTATGTTAATGTTTGAAACAAAATTTTAGAAGAGACGTTTAAACACGACAATGATTTAATTTAAAATAGTATTTTGTGTGGTTATTTACTGCTTATCATGTTGGTATGTGTACATACATTTTTAGGTTTATCTTTGATGCGTGGTAGAGTTGGCCGGTGCCTGTTTCGTAGTTGTGAATAAAATAATACTGATTTTAGAAGTTCTTTACTTAAATAAGTTACTTGTTCCTACCAATCTTGTAATATTATACTTTAAGAAAAATCTACCTCGCATATCGAAAAATAAGAACATCTCTCTCGCAGTTGGGAAAAATTATGAGTTTCCCTAAAATAACTCATTTTTTAGTCCTTATCTCTCTGAAAATTCAAAACTCTTTATTCATTTAAAAGTAGAGGTAGGTAGTAGAAAATTAATATCTGAAACTAATCAAAGTTTGTCGTGTTTCTAAAACTTTGCGGTTTAGTTGAATATCATTCTACCTACATTATACTGTTAGCTCTGAATGTGAATACAGAAGATATTGTTAAATAGTTACGAATACATTTTGTTTGCTCGAACTTAGGTAACTGTAGCACAAATTAACATTATATCGATTTGGATCGGCGATCATTATTTTTTAAGTGAAACATCTATAGGTGGGGTAAGCATGATTGTTGGCATGGCCATGGCGACGCATCGCCATCATCGCTACGCTATATGGAAACACATCTGTCAATGTCAAATGTTTCACGTCTGTCAGGCGTCCCGTGACAAGCATATTGTAGTACCAATCATAAAATACGTCATTTAACGGCATTACACACCTCATTAAAAAATAAACTTAATGTTGCGATGTCCCAAATGCACAATCACTACACAGTCCGTCCAAACTACACATGGAGTAGTCAAAATGACTGTCTGTTGGACTGACTTGTCTTTTTTTGATGCATTGCTTTTATTACTAACTTACCAGCAGCCCTAGACAACATTCTTACCGAACGAAATCGCCAATCGACAGACGAAATTGACATATAAGTTCGCGAAAAGTCACGTGACTTTTCGTGAACAAATGTCAATTTCATACAAAAAAAAAACTGTCGATTGCGATTTCGTTAATCGATAAGAATGTTGTCTGGGGCTGCAGATTGGCTAAATGAAATAGCTAGGAAATCGACAGCATGCAAATATCTCATTACATTAGAGCTGTCGTACCTACGGAATACGGTCGTTCCCCTAACTATAAGATAACATAATTTGTATATGATCCACAAACTACAAACTAAATTGGATTTATTAGATCTGTTCAGGCAGATAAATTGTTAAGATTGGCGTAAGAGCGGGGTGGAAGCGATGTTTCGCCGACTGTGGACTTACAGGTGACGTGCTAATTGTCGTTCTCGGTGGACCCACCACGGGAGCGGGCGGCGTATTACCCATTGAGTAAAAAGTTAAGAAACATTACCTCATTTTCATTTAAATGAAAATATCATTTCCTTCTAAGGAAGGTAGGTATATCCAAAGTTTACATCCGTCATTTTGCATGGGCCAACGGTCGAGTGGTGGTAGCAGGGGTGCAAGGGGGTCGGGTGGAGAGGCGCCACCCCGCGAGTTCTCTCTCCCTCCGCGGGATCGATACGTCATTTGAGCTGGTCGCCATGGAGACCGCGGACGAAGCGGGGCGGCGGCGCCGCGCCTCGGGATGGCGGGCCGTGCACCGACTCCGCGGGCCTCCGCAAATGAAAAAATAGATACAACCTTATTTGGGACAAATCCCTCTATAAAAATTTCCCATTTGAAACGACGACGGTCGGTTTTTATTCAAATTTTCGTTCGAAAATTAAGATAGTAATTCATTTGTGAAAATTGAGTCATTGTTTTACTTATTTTGATAAATTCCACTTTAATTTGAACTAATGTTACACTATATAAATAATTATTTATTCATTATATCGTTGGTAGAACGTTTATATTATAAGATTTAAGTAGGTGGGTAAGTAGTATAACAATTTATGTACTTGGCAATAGCTTTCTTTGGTATTGAAATAATTCATGAATCTTTATGATAATGTAGACTACTCTCGGAGAAAATTGTTTCTAAAATTATGAATTGGATTTTTTATTGAATAATATTTTAATAAAGAACGTTTATTATTTTTGGTGGGTTACCTACTCGTAAGTAAATATATTTTGATTTTGCTATATTGATTTAACGAACCTCCGTAGCGCGGCAGGCAAACGCTCGATGTGGCCGGTTGCGGATTCTTTTCCCGGCGTTGAATAAAAATGTGTAATATATAAAAAAAAATATTTTGGTTGTTTCTATTTATGTTTTATGCCATTTTTTTATGATAGACACGTTATGTTGTCGGATACAAGAATGACACGCAGGTCGCTTAGAGCTAAGACGCTGTCCGAAATGTTCTGTCATCATAATTATTTATTTCTAATGCTATGAGCACCCTGCGTTCTGATTTTGTAGGATTATGTGTATGAAAAGTCAATGTAACTTAAAATAATAAATTTACACCTAGACCTCTATTTTTATTTGTGTACAGTACCGACATTTTGTACTCTTTTTCTTTATAATTAGTAGGGAAAATAAACTAGATTATATTTAATCAATAATAGTCTGTTCTGTACAATGTAAGTTTTAACTCGGTTGTAGTGTATGTATGTGTTAGACAAATAAGCACAATAAAATTAATCGCTTTAATTGAACGAGCTCCAAAGGACTGTTGTTAATTACATCGTGTAATTTATTACAATTTCAATATCCGACAACCATTTTTAAAGTACCTTAGACTGCGAGTAAATTTTAAACAGGTAAAAATACGAAACAAGTTGTTTAAATTGAAATAAAGTTTTCATATTAATTGAAAACTAAGCAAACCGTTCAACAAATAGGCGGGCTTGTCGCTTAAAGTTATTTCTTCCAGGCAACCTTCCTATGATTGTGGTATTTCACGTTTTAAAACCACTACTTAAAAGATTTGCCAACTGATTTACAGTGGCTTGAACTTACTTGTATGGACCTTGAACGGATCATACGTGGTATCTCGAAACTTCTTGTATATAAATGGTATGCCTGCCTAATTAGGTTATGTAATTAGAAATTGACATAATAACGTTCAGATTTGACCGAGCAAAAGGAAAGTGCGTAATCTAATTATACCATTGTCCAAGGTACTAAGCAGTGTTAATGTTCGTTTTGGGGTCGGCCGGCGCGGTCTTTGCCTTTCCGGCGGTCCAGAAGGATCTGAATAATACTGCTTTCCCCCGATTTAGCTAATGTTTAGTATTCTCTTAATTTTATGGACATTCTTTGGTCATTTATCGTGAGATTTGATTTAGTTTGTGAGGGTCATACTCCCCATAATTTCAGATTTAGGTAACTTAGACAGACGTCTTACTCTCAGCTCTAAATTTTAAGAGTTCTATCCAACTTGTGTAGTTCTTAACTAAAGATAATAATACTTAAAGAAATTCTTTCCAAAAATTTCGCACCCGACAAGACTTGAACCTGCATCTCTGGGGATCCGTCCCAACGCCTTTCCAATTTGGCCAAAAATATAACAAAAACGGTTAAAGATAATAATACAAAAAAAGCCCGTTATTTTGTTCCACTATGGGGCAAGGGCCTCCTCTTAGAGGGGTTTATCAGTAAAACGCTACGGGAGCCTACTTTGGATGGTTGTCCCATGTCTTCGAACTGTGGTGAGTACTAAGACATGGCGGTATCCTCAAGATGTTTTCCTTCACCTTAAGAGCGACGTTATTACCGCACATAACTTTTTCTTATATTTTTTCATCTTATTGGTGCATTATCCTAATTTTATATAATTTCTTTAATTAACTACAATTTAAAATTCAATAAATAACATCAAAAATCATTAAGATTTGTTGGTGTACGTTATCTATTTGAACCACGAACAATTTTAACAATCCCAACAATTCAAATGCAGGATCTAATCAGTCGTGCATAAGTGCAAGAGTTATTAAGAGCCGAAAGTAATTAAGGGCCCGGCTTTATATATAAGACCGATATTATACCAATTTGCATCTAGGCAGTAGGTATAGTAAAAATGAAAATGAACTAAATATTATTAGTTTTGAAGTGAAAGTATCAACTTAAACATTGTTTTAATCTAATGAAATATTGATTTTGTTAACTCTTTAGGTAACGTCTACTTATTATTGTACAATACAATCTACAAATATACAAACTTTCAAATACGTGTATTTGCTTATACAAACAAGAAAGTTAGCGAACAATATAAAAGTAATGGGATAGAACGAAACGGGAAATCCACTAGACACTGTTGAGAGAGTGAGAGGGAGTTATTCAAATTGAGGGTACATATTTCTACATAGGTAACAAATAGCTGGTTGAGAAAAGTATGGATATTCCATTCTGGTATTTGGGTTATGGATCACTTAGAAATAAATTGGTGTATTTATCATTCTGCCATTATATTTTTCTTGGTTGGTAATATTGTTTTTTCTGTGAAAGATACGATTTGATTTATCGTTTCTTCTTACATATGCGATGTTTTAATACATAATATTAATGTTAATCCAATCGTTGATACTTTTTGTTATACTTACATTGGAGAATATTTGAAAAGCATGAACAAAGAGAGAACAAATTACATTTGAGTGTAGTAACAACATATGAACAATAATTGTTATCGTCACTTGGTTTACAGGCGTTCTAAAATGGTAAATATAAATATGACCTCTGAATGGTATTCCCATGTTATGATTTTATTGAACAAAAAGTAGAAAAGTTGAAGAGAGTTGCAGGAGCAACTTCAAGAACAGGTATTTACACTGTTTGAATATGTAGGTTGTGCTGGCAGTTTCAAGTTATTTTCTCTGTTTTTCTAAAATATTATTACTAAGTCCAGTTAGGAATTATTAAGTAAGTACCTGGTAAGTTTTACAGGATTTCCAGTATTTATTTTAAAATTATATTAGATTTAATATTACATTAGATAAAAAAAAAAATCACTAAGAATATATTTGAAACAAATGATCACTTTTAATCGTTTTAAAACTTGGATTAATAAATTGTAAGTGCTTTACCGATTTAAATCTATAAAGGTACTTACATTTTCTCAATTTGGTTGTGGTTAATATTGTACTTTTTATACGCCTATGTTCATCAATTACTCTAAGACAAAAAAAAACAACAAAACACAACACACCACTTAGGTAATATATTCTTGTCTATTATAAAGTTGCCTGCAGGACATTGTTTTAGTGATTAGGTTGTCCGCCTATTATACCATAATCTAACATTTACGTAGTTTCTGTACTTGTCTTTCTGTTTGTATTTTTTCGATACAATAAAGCATCTTATGTGTGTAATTAATAAAATCTTCACCCATTTGAAAAAACTTATCTATGTTTTATTTAAGGATCCTACTATTATCTGAAAAATATACTTTTAAGTACCTAGGTATGTAAATATTGATATGGATCTATGTAGATAGAAATTATATTTTCAGAAAACAAGGTAAGTAACACCCCTACGCAACCCAAACAATATTTTAATAAATTAATGAATAAAATAAGTTTCGAGTTAATTTATAGCTTTATCTCTACACTTAACGACATCTACAGTTCATCGTATGAACTTTTTAACGGTCGAGACCCGTGGTCGACACGGTTCTTTTCTCTTCAAACCCTCCTGCTTACAAGTGCGAGCTTATTTCGAAAGGTGTGGCTGTTAATACATATATTACTACAAACGTAAGAACGTTCTATGATTAATTTCTTAAATTATTTCTTAGCTTAGAATATTTTCGTAGCTCTAGCGTAGATCATTGTATAGGTACTGCTACTGTTTATAATGCGATTCTATAGTGATTGAGTATTTGAAGAATAATAAGTAATAATAATATATCAAAAACTATTTGACTGGTTTACTGACCTAACTTAAAATTATAATGCTATGGAAAGTAATGAGTTTCCTAGGATGATATTTACTATAATTCTAATCAATGAGGGCTACTACCTACTTGTTGACTTCTGAGAACACAGAGGTGTGTGTTTTTCCATTTTGTGATATTGCAAGCGTAAACTAAAATTAAAGTTGTAAAATACGCCTACAAAATCTGTAACGCAATGTGCAGCATAGTGTGACACGACAAACTTATCGTAAGTGGTTCTATTCTACTGTTGGACACGTATATAGGATGATTATACTTGCTAGACCGTGCCGGGTCCGAGCTTCGTTGCCTGTTGCTCGGCCGCTACTCGGTTGCAACAGACCGATCGACTGCTCGCCGAGCCATGGACAATGAAGCTCGGACCCGGTACGGTCTAGCTAGTATAAATCATCCTTTATACGTGTCCAACAGTAGAATAGAACAACTTACGCTAAGTTTGTCGTGTCACACTATGCTGCTCATTGCGTTACAGATTTTGTAGGCGTATTTTACAACTTTATTTTTTAGTTTATGCTTGCAATATCACAGAATGGAAAAACACACACCTCTGTGTTCTCAGAAGTCAACAAGTAGTAGCCCTCGTTGAATAAATAGAATTTTAATACCCCTTCTGTAACTCTCGCATAGGTGTATAGCTACATGCATTACCGTCGCATGGTAATACGAAACCTACCTACTTTCATACCGAAACCACTTTTTTACCGAAACTTTTTTTTTATTGAAACTTTTTTTTATTGTAATTATTTAATTGTGGTGTGTTGCAATAAAGTATTAATCAATCAATCAACTACTAACCCGATCAAGTTGACAATTTAAATAAAAAGTAGATAATCGGAGAGAATGTGCGAACATGTAGACTATGTGTTATATTGAGGTGTAGTAGAGTAATCTAATTTACCTACTTTTTTAATGGCGCAATTACGAATCTATTCTAAAATCGTTTTTATATAATCTGATTAAAGGTTTTTCTGGATTAAGCCCACTTAACCCACTTTCAGAATTACCCGAGTACTCTTTATAATATTTCGTGCCCTAAACGAGTGAACCACGGGATTTTTATAAGATTGTAGTTACTGGATTATAGGATAACGACTTTATTTGTATAAGGTGTATGCTTAGGAAGGTATGTCTGCGGGAAGAAAAAACAAACTTTGGGAGAAACATATATACTTTTTATACTAATATTTAGTATACTTAATACATTTGTATCAAATGGGTAATGAAAGACAATAACATCTTTTGGAAATATTTTATTGAAGTCATTTCCACAATTGTACAGACAGCTAGTTTAGCTATACCGGTAAAATAATACGAGTACGCAAGTTCCCATCTCGAGCAGCGAATTTAAGAATATGAATGTCTCAATCGAGCCGTAGTCGAAAAATAGTAGACAGGGAAACATTCATATTCTTATAATACGAGTAGTTATGACTATAATTTATTTTTCATTTTTTTGGAGTTTTAAAAGTCATGCATGATGTTCTGTTTTGCGTATTCGCCTTCATAATTTAAAAACCAAATTTTATTGCTAAGACTTGAAATAAATAAGACAATTACAACTATACCTACAACCTGTGTTTTACAGGAAAAGATTTGTACGAATTAATGCAATCGCTTGCGCACTACTACACCTGCTACTGGAAGCGATCACAAGGGCCCTATCGACCTCCGTACCCACCTTGATCTGCTCTATTCTACCAGCACTTCATATCAAAAGTTACAAAAAATCCTACAATATGTTGTATGAAATTCATATTGTAAAAATTCTTTACAAAAAGATTACATTGGCCTCTATCATCATTATATAAGTGCAAGGCAGCAAAGTATATGACTCTCACGAATTAAAGAAAACAAGATTAGTCACTTTCTGTAAAACGTGAAAGAAGGAAAAGCACCGGCCAAGGCAGATACTATCACTGCATCGACAGATGCTTTTCTAATTCATAGGGCCTCAGTTTACCTACTAAAATTATAATAGTCACTGGTCTCAAAACATGGCTTAAGTACTATACACCTAAAATATATAAATTATTACAAATTAAGTAAGGCATTTACATCAGGGATCCTTAATGCTACTTCACATTTACACGATACTAGAAAATACATTGTAACATCGTGTAAAAACAAAGAAATTGACTAAGCTTACATCGGTAAAACAAATTAGTTTAATGTAAAATGGTCAAGATTTCGGCGATCTGTTAGTTGACCTTTGAAGCTATGTGTATTGATGTTTTTGGCAGAAATAATATACCTACGTATAAACATACTATATATTTATATTATCAGAATTTAGCTTCGCTTTGGTCACTGTTCGGATGATGATGTCTAGTTAATTTTGAACTCCTTTATCGTAAAGTCAGTTGTTTACAACTTAGCACTATCGTTTGGCACTTTAGATAAAGATAAATAATATTATATTAAATTAGCCTTACAATGAAGTCAAAATATATTTTTGAATTAGAAATCATTATTTTTTAACGTTTAATCACAGTCATTGATTGATTTCTTAATGATTTGTGCGTGCCACGACACTTTGTGGGAAGAAAATAAAAATATTATTAAATCGATTCCTACTTAATTATGACACGAAATCTTAAGCTATTCCATCGGGATTATTTGAGTTGAGCATTATTCTTGTGCATTAAAAGGAGATGGAAATTAATTTGTCACTTAGGTACTTTTATCCTAGTGATTATACTGAGTTCGAAATTATGACTCAATTTAATCTTTTCATCTTCGTCTCTTTGCTGAAACTGCAGCTGCAATCATCTGCCTCAGCATTGGCTCTGGGGTACACGCCTTTGGATCACATTTCATTTGACCGTCGCCTCCACATCTGAAAATAAAGATTAATCAATATAAAATCAATGTAATTTAATCTAGGTTAATAACGTTTTAAATATATTTTACTTACGTGCAATGTAAACATGGTCCTGACGATGATCGAACGACATCTCCTACTTTATATGATTGTCCCTTTATCAAACAACCTTTTCTTTGTGCTGAGCCTTTGTATGAATGTATCGGAAAGTGAGGCGGCAAGGTTGTAGTGGTAGTCGTTGTAGTCGTTGTGACGTTGACAGTCGTCGCCATCGACACGGGGCATTCATAACGAGGACAACAGAAACCTTGTATAGGTTCTTCGTGGCATCCGTGGATTGGAGGAGGACAGCTTTGTTGTAAGCAAATAATATCACTTCTAAAGCAGAAACAGAAATCACAAGGATCATCCCGAGGTATTTGTTGAGCTGAAACGTATACTTTTCCTCCGTATCGACAAGTACCAGGACCGAACGTCTGATCTTCTTCCATATAATCTTGGTCGCCGCCGTATCCATTTGGTCCACTAGGAGGGAACTGTGCATCTTCTTCAGGTGGGGGAAGTTCATCGGTTGGTTGTACATCACTCGGAATGGGCTTAGGATGTTCAGGTGTGGGCGTAGCCTCAGGTCCCACAGGTTTATCTTCTGGTTGTTTGTCAGTTGGTATTTCATCTTCTGTTTTTGTTGGGGTTGCCTTTGTCGTTGGCAATATGTGATCTTCTTCAGGTACTGTAGTGTCTTGAGAGGGCTCATGTAATGGTTTTTCTGATAGATCTGTAACTTTTTCTGTTTGTACTGAAATTGGTTCTTCTGTGGTGATTGTTTTATCTAAATCACTACTAACAGATACGGGGATAGACTGAACTTCAGGTGTAGTTTCAATTACTACGTCAGGTGATACCGATGCTTCTTCAACGGGAGCGGTAGTGGACGAATCTTCAATGATGCGTGATGTAGTAGGATATTCTTCGGTTAAAGTTGGGCTTACTTCCGGTTTCTGAGTGCTATGTTTGACAAGTTCAGGTTGTTCCTCGGTTGGCAATTCATCATCAGGCTTATCCAATTTGTGATCCGTCGTTACTTGTTCTTGTGGAATTACAGATGTTTGTTCGGAGGGCTCAACTTCTGTAGTTTCTGAAATAAATTCTGGTTTCGGCGATGTTGCTGAAAGCTCCGGTTTGAACGTCTCATCCACATCTTTAGTGCTACTTTCTGTTATATCGGATTCAGTAACTTGTTTTGATGTATCTTCGCTTGGCATTTCGGTTACTTCAACATGAGTAATTGTTGTATCGTGTGATATTTCAGATTCTGGAGATTTTGTAGTTTTGTCTACTGGTTCAATCGTGTCTGATGAAGACGATATACTCTCTGTATAATACGGTATGTCAGGAGACTTTGTACTTATTTCTGATTGACCAATGTCCTTGTCAATGTTATCTGTATCCTTCTCCAATGCTTCACCCGTTTGACTTTCCAGTGGTAATTCTGATGACTGTTCAGTCAAAGTTTCCATAGTTGATTGAACATCATGTGGAATTGTAGTTGTTTGTGAATCTGGTGATTTGCTACTACTTTCTGTTTCTGAGATTTTTTCTGTGTAATCAGTTATATATGTAGCTTCAGTGGGTTTACTTTCATCTTGAGACGTTTGAGTTAGTGTGGTCATATCTTTGTTGTCATCTACTTTTTCTATTTTCGGTGCTTCGGTTCCAGTAGGTGTCAATGCTGTTGCACCTTCACTTTCAACAACTTCTGAAATTGTGACCGCAGATGGCGTTATATCTTGTGGCTTAGAAGCTTCAGTTGTCAATTCCGCTTGTACATCAGTTACAGTTTCAGTACCCTGTGGAGATAGAGGGATTTTATCTGGAACAATATCATCAGTTTTTGGTGGAGTGGTTACAGAAACATCACTTTCTTTCTCTACTTCACTCGGTGTGCTAGACTTTTCAAGTTCAACATCTATTTTTTCAGAATCTTGCACTGGAGATTCGTCCTTGGAACCTCCAGAAAGAGAGTTTGAATCGCTATCTGTTTCGGAAATAACTAGAATGTTTATGGGTGTGGTTTCCTGAGTAAAATCTGTTTCACCAGTAATATCTGTGTAATCATCAGAAAACTGTTTGATATCAGTTGGTTTCGTGGTAACCTCAAATTGTTCATCAGATATAGTTGTAATAAATTCTTGAGGTTTAGTAGTCTTGGTAATATCATAGGTACTTGGTTCCGTCGGTTGTTCTTCTGGTTTTCTTTCAATATCAGCAGACACGGTCACCTTTTCTGTTACTAAGTCTTGTACTTGAGTTTCATCTATGTTATCTTGTTCCGAAGTTTTGATTGTGGGTTCAGTACTAGTATATAATACTGGTGAAGTGATTTCTTTTTCTGTATTAATTTCTGTCGTTTGGGATGGTTCTACAATTTCTTCAATTGATGGTTTTGTGTTTACTTCCTCACTGGATTCTGAAGAACTGGGTTCCTTTTCTGACTCTGTTTCATAGGTCTGTGTTAATTCAGTAGTCGGTTTATCAGTATCTTTTACAGAGGAACTTTCAATTTCCTGTGGTATCTCAGGCTCGTTTGCTGTCTCTGTAGGAACTAAAGGTCCCATATCTTCCTCAAGTTGAGTTGTTTTATCAATGCTGGTTGGAGTAGTAGTTTCTTGAGTATTATCTTCAACTATTTTAGTTGTTTCTTTATTAATTTCATCGTACGTACTTGTTGCTGCAGGTGTCTCATCAGTTTTAGGGGATACTGAAGTCGTTACCTCTGTTTCAGGTTTGTTGTCAAATGATTCAGTCACAGCTGTTACATCTTCAATTACTGCGCCTGGAGATTTCGTTTTATCAGTTTGATCCAATTCAGTTTTTTCTTGACTCTTTGTCACAATGTCATCGGAGGTTAAAGTAACTTTAGAAGCTAAATCATATGCATCTGTTGTTGGCACTGTAATGTCATCTGGTTTTTGTGATGCCATTTCACTTGGGGTATTTTCCAGTTCATTATCGTATAAGTTAGGTGACTCTGTGGTTTCTTCTTCGCTAGGCTTAATTATGGTAGATGGTTTATCGGTTTCTGCGCTCGGAGGAATATTTTTTTCTGTAACAGTACTATCTTTTTCAACAGAACTAGATGTAGTAAAATCGTCCAGTTGATTAAAGGTTGATTCATCTAATTTAATCGTTGTTGCATCAAGATCGCTTGAAACTTTTACATCCTGAGGCTCCTCGTCTTGAGATTTCATTGTTGTGGATTCACTGTCACTGATACTTTCTTGTGATTCTTTGTCAGGTGTAAGTGTTATTTCATCTTTACTAATAACAGAAGGCGTTGTGCTATATGTTGATTCTTGTTGTGGTTTTGTGGTTTCTCTATTTTCCTCAGTAGCAGATTGAATTTCTTGTCCGGATTCTGAAGCATGCTCTAATTCTGATTGGCCGACGGCATCACTTCTTGTAGGTGTTACGTTCTTGTCATTGGTAGCCACAGTAACTATTATTTCATCAGTTACTTGAGAGGAGAGTGTAGTTACTTCTTGTTTACTGTCAAATGGTTTGGGCAATTCAGTACCGCCCTCTGCTTCGACTGTATTTTTTTCTCTAGTTGTTTCATCAAGAGGACTTAATGTGCTTTCTGCACTCAAATCAGTTGATGTGGCTTCTGTAGTGAATGGTTCTTTCAATTTAAGTTCATCAGTTTCTGAAGTTTTCTTTTCATCATCCGGCTTATTAGATTCTGTGCTCATAGTGATCACTCCTTCACTTTCTGTCGATACTCCTGATTTATCTAGTTCTGATATCTCATCTTTTACTATTGGAGTGGTAGTAATGTCTTCAGTTAAAATTTCAGGTGGATTAGTGTAAGGTTCTTCTGACTGTGCTTCAGTTTGATCCTTCTTTTCCTCTTCTACTGGTGTAACTTCGGTTTCAGGCGATGGTTCCTTTACAATGTGAATATTTTCAACGGATGTCGTAATGTCGCTTCCAAGATCAGGAATACCGGTTGTTTTATCAAGATCATCCACTCTTGGTGGTTCAGTTTTATCATCCGAAGTTTCAGTTATTCCTTCACTATCTAAAATGGAAGGCTCAGTAGCAATGACTTCATCTGTTTTATCAGTACTTTCTACTTTAGTAGGAGATGCTTCGGTAACAATTTGATCCAATTCTGTAGTACCCTCTGGTTTTTGTACCTTTTCGTGAGGTAATTCCGTTGGCTTAATAGATTCTTCATCGTCAATACGTTTTGTGGTGGTAGACTCTTGAGGTAAATCTAACCTCTCTGTCGTTGAAATTGTTTCATCATGTTTATCTGATGTTACGTCGGGCAATTTAGCAGATTCAGTGGGCAATGAATCATTTTCCATAACTGGTATGTCTGTGTTGTATTCTGGGTTTTCTGAATTAATATTCTGAGACTCTGGTGAAGAGGTACTTGGTTTAGACACAGTTGACGTAGGTGATTCTAAATCTGACTCAATATCGGTTTGTTGACATTCCAATCCAGCACACTGTACAGGGATATGCTGATCAGGTACAGGTACAGGAGTATCTTCCTTTCGACAATTTTCATCTTTACATTCTTCTGATACTGATGTATCAATCGATGGACATTCGGCTCCAGAACACTGTATAGGTATTTGTTGATCAATAACAGGTGAATCTTTTCGTCGACAATTATCTTCTTTGCATTCCACTGGAACAGGTTCTTCTTGTACTTTACATTCACCATCACCTTGACAGGTTTCTTTTTGAATTTCGTGTTCCTGTGCAGGAATATTGCAATCAGGGCTAGCGCAAGGTTGTGATTGAATATCAGGTGATGTTTCATCAATAATGGTTTTACATTCATCACCCTTGCAAGGTTTAGTTGGTGTTGTTGTAACTGGCTCGGATACATCGCCTCCCAAATTTGTGTCTGTTTCACTTGGACAACTGCCTGATGCACAAGGTTCAGGTGATTTTTCAGTTTGCTTATCGTCTTCAAAAGCATTGCATTCATTTCCATGACACTGAACAGCCGGCGATTCCGTTCCAGACATTTGACTATGAGGTTGAGGAGGCATTGTTTCAGTTTTATGATCGCAAATATAAGTAGGACAACAAGAATCAGTTGGATCATACATAGTTCGACAGTTCTCCATGTATTCTGGAGGTGGACTACAAAGAATTGGGTCGCATTTAACAATACTGCTTATGCATTTACAATCAGAAAGACATTTGTTAGCACTTGGAACAGAGCTCTCATTTCTGTAAGTAACTCCATTTAGTAAGCAGTCACCTTCACCAGGGATTCTTGGCTCGTTAAATATTTCATTCTCGTCTATATTTGCTATCGTAGTTTCAGAGAATTTATCGTATGAAGAAGTAGTTACTAAATTAATTTGATCTGTTTGTGCATCATCCGAGTGACTGGTTGATTCATCTGTTGGTTTTAGTGTAACTTCCTCAGTTTTTGGAGTCTGTTCAGTCAGTGTTGATTCTGTTTGTATGTGTGCATCCTTTGTAGGTGATACAGTGGATTTGACATATTCGTCAGATAAAGTGGTTTTTGTCTCTGCACCTGTATCTTCTGTTTCTTTAATCAATTCTGTAGTCGGACTGGCGGGAGTTTCATCAGATGATGTTAAAGTTTCTGACGTAGATTCATTTGGAGAATCATTATACCTATTAACCAATGGAATGTCTGAGTCTGAAATAGTTGTCTTTTCAAGTTCAGAAGGTTCAATTGTTTGTTCTTCTACGCCAGGTATTGTATTCAATTCTTTATTAGGTTCTGTTGTACTTGAAACGCCTTCATCTGTTTTAGACGCACTAGTTGTGATAGGAGTATAATAATCTGTCTTATCTTCAAACAGTTCAGTTGGTTTTTCCGACGGTGCAGTTTCCTTATCCATTATATCTATAGTAGGTGTTGCATTAATCGTAGTGTGACCATCCGAATGACCTGGTTCTTCTGATTCTGGTGTGGTAATGTAATCAATATCAAATGTGGGACTTATTGTTGTAATATAGTCAGAAATATCTTCGTCGATTTTTTGCGTTTCTGTTACTCTCTTTTGATCTTCGTCAGAAGGTCTAATTGTCGAAAATTCAGAAGCTACAGTCGGAATAACAGTTTCAGATGAAGTCGGCTCTTTTCCAGTGTATTCTGTGGTATCTTTCTCAATTTCTTCTAACATAGGTGTGCTTGCTGTTACCGTAGGACGTGGCTGTAATTCTTGCTCTGGTTTCTCACTACGCTCAGTAACTTCTTCCTGTATTTCGGTTGAAATTTCTTCTTCTACACCAGGTGCACCCGTGCTACTTGGATAATATTCTTCAGGTTTTGCTGAATCATGTGGTTCATATTTATCGGTAATGGAAGTACTTTGTTCAGTTGTAGTCACTTTTCTATCAATGTCTTCTAAAATTGGAACTGACGTGGATATAAATGGTATTGTAACCTCATCTACAGCTGATACTGTTGTTTCTTTTGAAATTGGTGTGTCAGTTATTTCAGATTCATCTTCTTGTGTTTTGTCTTTGGTTATATCTTCTTGCGGTATAATAGTACTACTTATAACATGAGATTCAGGTTCTTCTGTAGTTTTGGTCTCTGTTATGTCATGTATATATGGAACTGTTGTTTCTTCCTGTGCTTTCGAAACAGTCGTTGCTGGAGGTATTTCTGGAACATCTTGATCTTTTTCCTCTTCTCCTGAGCCTAGTTCTTGATCTTGAAGTTTATCTGTGGTAGTCTCTGGTTTTATATAAGCTTGAGTTGTTATCTCTGGTTGTTCTACTGAAGGTTGTTTAGTAGTAACTGAGATATATTCATGAGGTTCTTCAGTCTCATAAGTAGATCCCAAGTTATCAGAAGGTTGCGTAGAATCAGTTAATCCGTCTTCATCACCACTTCCTTCTACTTCTTCTTTCATTGGAGGCTCAGTATATGGAGTGGTATCTTCATTTCTGTAACCACTTCCTTCAGAACCAGTTCTTCTTGGTGGAGATAATGTGGTCAAAGTTTCGTATGGTAAGTTTGTAGTGAATTCACCTTCATCGTGACTACTAGTTGATGGTTCATCTCCTTCACATATGTATGTATCTGGACAGCATACCCCTTCCCGTGGAGGTAACGCTGAACAATTTTTACCTTCGTTTTCCATGGGTGAGCCACATTCTTGCACCACACAAACAATGTCCCCTTTCATACAATAGCAGTGGTCACAAGCCTTTTCAGTCTTAATTAAAGCACCATCAGGGAAAACCCGATTGTCATAAACACAATCTTGTGAGATCTGCGTGACCGGTGAAAGGGTAGTTGTAGTTAACAAGAATCCAGGTGTAGGCTTTACCGTCGTCGACATGTCATCCAACAGGGGTGTTTCACCTTCAGGATGATCTGAAAACAAAACAAACCAGTTATTATTCTCTAGTCAGGAATGATATAACCCAATTCATTATAATTTTCAAATTTACACAATATTATGTAGATAATAATAAGTAAACACAGTCTTACCACATGAGTATCGAACGGGACAGCAGACATCCTTGTGGTAAATCGGTGTGCAGCCATCCACGTGTAAAGTACATTCTTGCATCACGCAAGTCGTCATGTTTCGTATGCAGTAACAGTGTTCGCAAGGTTTGTTCGGAGTAGAAGGTACTTTTGAGCCTTCGGGGAAGTATTTGTTGTTGATGCTACATCCATATTTATCCAATTTACCGAGGCCAGTAGCACCATATTCAGCAGGAGAGTTTGTCGTTGATGTAAGCAGGTCAACTGGAACTGTTTTACATATAAGTTACTTAATCTCAAATCAACTTAGTTTTTGTGAAAATGACGTCATATTTTGAAGTTGTTTTTTTATATAATTGATAGGTAAGCGGTTGACCACTATCTCACCTGCTGGGAAGCAACGAAGTTGTTACACGCTTACCTAGGCGATACCTGTTCGCTCGTGACTTGAAGACCCCCAAGTTGTATACATCCGGGAAGACATACTCAGGCAACTGCTTCCATTCCCTCGCAGTACGAATAAAGAATGATGCGAAACGCTTGGTTTGGTTGACTGGTCTTTTACCATTAACCGGTACCGCTTTTCAGTTTGCCTGGATGTCCGATGGTAGAAGGGAGATGGTAAAACTAAATGCTCTCTTGGCTCTCCTCTCAATTGACTCCAACGCCTTCTGCTGGTATTTTTTTTTCCAGCTGGCTTTTGGTTTTGGATAAGGATTTACCTTATCCAAAACCAAAAAGGAGAATTTAAATACCGCGGGCGTATTTTCAGCGTTGTTTATTGTTTTTTAGTAGAATAGAAGTATATATTAATAAAAAATAAAATTTACCATCAGGACACGTGACGATTGGGCAACACTGATCAGCCCGTTTCTCGATAGTGCAGTCTTGGCCGATAGGCTTCGTGAAGGGGCAAACGCGGAGGTAGCACATCAGCATCCGATTATGGCATGTGCAGTTGAGGCATGGCTCGTTAGTCATAATGCGGTCGCCTTCACCGTAATGCTGAAAGTTGTAGTAACAACCATCCGGAGCGCCTGAAAATTGAAAGGTAAAACAGATATAAAAAAACTTGCTTTACCGTACTGACATTTCAGTGTCTTTACAGACAGACCAGGCCCCCAGATTATCTATCCAGTAGACGTTTGACAACAGTGGAAAATAACAAGCACTAAGCAGTACATTGCTGCTTTGAAGGAACGTGTATTACCGGTAATTACCTCAAAGCAGAAATGTACTGCATATTGCCTGTTATTTTCCACTGTTGTCAGACGTCTACTGGATAGATATGATAGATTAGATCTGTAGACCTAAAAAGGCCCCTTTAGCGATCAGCTAGCAATATTGCGTTTTGACACATTCACGATAAATGTGCACCTGGTTCTCACCGTTTTGTTCTATGACAGGTGTACGGTTATTGTGAATCTGACAAAAAGCAAAATTGCTAGCAGAATTGTTATAAGGACCTTTATAGGTCTACTGCGGGCTGGTACGCGATAGGTACGGTATTGCAACAATGCTGTTAATCAAAATAATGCCGCAAAACCGGAAATTGAGTTTAATTTCGAAACAAAGACGCGAAAATCGCGTAATGCACGTAATACCACTTAATAATTACCAAGAGAAAATAGTTGTTTTTGTGTATACTAAATACCATTAAACACTAAATAGGTTAGAACTTACATTGTTAAAACTATCTAATAAAACATGAGTATAATAATGTCGTAAGTAGGTACATAATGTATAACTACCTACTACTACAAACACTGCATTTTACGACGAAACCGTTGATTTATTTTGTAGTATTTCTACTAGAAAGTTGTAACTTCTACTTGTGTAAAACAAAAATATATTCTACTACATTATATCTAATAAAGATATAGGATATTCATTAATCATGTTACCAAAAAATAAAAATTGAAGTTTGTAATGTTTAGGCCCACTAGTTTAGTTAGATAAGCTAAATATAGTAAAAACTTACATAAGTGCTTAAAAACAAGTATAATAAGTAAATAAGTAAAATAAGTTAATTAAAGTGCCTTACCATCGTATAAGTCTAATGCTGTCTGATTGCTTGCTGTCGGTGCTGAAAAAAAAAAACAAAACATTTAGAGCTCGTTCACATGTATTTAATTCGCGCGTGTTTTCGCGTAAAATTTGTACAAGAGTGCGAAATACGATCCGCACCGCGCGAATATTAATCGCCGTGCGAAGTAACTACAATTCACAGATTTTTCTTTTGTGTTGAAAGAAAAAGCATTTTACGGTTTTAATCGCTTTGTTTTCTCGTAAGAATGGCGAATACATCTCAGCCTAGCTTGTAAAATGAGCCTGTAAAAGGCGCCGAAACGTTGGATCGGCATTGCAACAATGATAAAATGATTTTTATTTCAACTATAATTTGATTTTTTTTTTTTCAAAAAACTAATTACTTAAGCACATAGGGTAATAATAATGAATTATAAGTTAAGTAATAGGAATGCGTTTTGCGTAGAATAAACTTTTGGAGCCCTACTTGAGCTAACGCTAGTTTTTAATCCAATTTTATTTCGTATACAAAATTGTGACAAAAAAATTCAAAAAGGGTCGATTTATTTTTATTTATTTTTAAGCATAAATATTTGCACCTGACAGGAATCGAACCCGCAGCCTTCTGCATTGCAGTCGAGCGTCCGCCCAACGCGCCCCAGAGGCCGTCAAAATTGTAGTCTATACTTAATTTATTACATTAAAGAAATGGATAATGCTGTAAAATGCATAATGCATGATTGACTAATAAACAACTAGGCTTAGATATGTGAAACATCTATAGGCGGGGTTATATCGGATTATTGATTTGGCGATACAGGCCGTGGCGTGGTTTCGCCACGCTATATGAAAACAAGTCAATATGAAACGTTTCACAATTGTAAGGCGTCCCGTTTTACAATTGGAAAATGAGAAATTGTTGAAAACAGACAAATATATCTATACTTATTAAAAATGGTTCCGTAATTAATTGAAAACAGAAACAATTAGAAAGTAACAACTTTATTTTACGACAATAATCTATCTATACTACCTACCTACTCTGGGTGCGAAACGTGACTCCGAAAAGTCTATACTTATAATAAAAGAAGAGAGGACAAAAAGTCTGTACTTGGAAGTAATTTAAAAAATAGTGGTCTAGCATCTAGGGGACTCAGAATAAGTAGTAGAACAATTTTTTTTTAAATTCATGTCAGTCTGTCTGTTTCTCTGTCTGTTCCTTATACAATTAAAAACTAACAATCCGATTGAAATCTGGTTTTCAATATTGGACAGTTCTATTTTCGAATTGAAATCCAATTAGTAGAACTCGAGTAATGAAAAGTGCAACCGATCGGCAGCCCGCGCCCGTGACAACGCGTTTTTTACTTCCGCGCGTAAAACCGCGGGGCGCAGCTAAGTTATATTATAGTTGTTAGTTATACTCATTGCGTATTTGGTCGCGTCAACATTTAGGTATATACCTACTTAGTTACACGAGGCAAAGGACTTAGTTACATTTGAAGATAAGAAAATCACCGAGAAGTTACACTACAGTTTAAAGGTGAGTTTAAACTAACCGACCGACGTAACGAAGTGTAATGTAACATGTTATACATATGTTACACGGCGAGCAATTGCGACGACAAGGCTTAACTGTTGTAATGTTGTAATAATTTATTTTAAAAGTAACTGTGAATATTAAAAGTTTTGCCGGCAAACCTTTCCGAGGAATATTTTACTGCAGTTTTATGTTGAGTGTTAATAAGCTCGTCACAGTTGGCAGGAAATTAGCTGCAAATCGTTCAAAACCAGCAATCGGTCATCGTCAAAGTCGTTTTACAAATCCGCTTTAGTGCGTATAATTGCAGAAGGCGAGCGGCCGCGGGTGTGCGACAAAGCTGTAATTAAACTAACGGAAAACATCGTTAACATCGAAACCGAGGCCTTACTGGCGGTTCTGTGCTTAGGGCTACTTCAAAACGCCTCATATGTAATCGATTGACGTATATTAAGCCACTCGCCGAGCCAGGTCGGTCGAGATACCGTTCTCTATGCATTAACTGCAACGATAACGACTTATTTGATTGTCTACGCGAACGTAAAATCATTGTAATTATAACTCTGCCTTTCAAAGATATTTCCGAGACAAACGAAATACGAAATATTTAAATACCGCAGCGCTCGTTCATTCTAATGAGAGTTCTGTTATCGCTATCCAATAATTCTTGAGATGATTGCAGCTTATAAATTAAAATCTATTTCCGTCGGTGCACTTAATTGTACACTTTTATATTAAAACAAATTGCAGAAACATAAAACGAGTCATAAATATGAAGTAAACATGATATTTATGATTTTATTCAGTTATATACTGATTAAATCTTTTTTATGTTGCTAGTTTTATATTAGTAAGTACTTGTGTAGGTACGTACATACACACATGCCTATAAACACCATTTAATAATTCGTGATCGAATCAAAATTAAAACTTTGGATCAAAATAATAAATAGGCATGGATTACTACTATTGTCACAACCAGAAAAGGAAATAATTATGTTTACCTACATATTTTTTGAGAGACGTGTCACAGGGGTGAAAATTATTAGTGTGATAAAGGGTTTTTTTTACTGTATGCACGTATTTCACATACATAAATAAAGTGGATATGATCAGCAATATGCAATCTAAGTTAATATGGGAGAGGTTCAGCAGCGACACCGTTAGGAGGTGTGCTCTCAGGCCCTGGCTGTATATGGCCGGGTAAGGCTGGGTGAGTGGGACACGCTGGGGCCAGTGGCGCCCCTGTACCTCTCCACCTAACGGTCGCCAGGAATGTCGTTAGCATCCAGTTTTTGCTAACCTCCATTTCAATTATAATACCATTCACTCTCGACATTGACACGAATCGTAAAAATGAAAATTAAACTGTCAACGATCTCTACAACCGCTAACATCCCGTTTCGCATAAAATTAAGACTCAAATCTGTCTCTGCAAAAGATTTTAATAAATGTCTTTAAAATCGATAGATGTAGGTTACTCCCACGCCGAGAAGTATAGGTGCCACTAAATGTTCAAATAACAAAATGCCTAACTGAATAATAAGTATCGGATCATGTCCATGGGTCTCTACGTGACGTAGCATCTAAAATTCCTGCGATACCAAATGAATCGTTTTTAAGTTTTAGTGTGACGTTATATAAATGGCTTAGCACGAACAAAAAACTACTTAATGCAAAATCGTGGACTTAGGAACACGGGCCCAGGCAATCGAAATGAGGAGACAGCTTGAATGTAAAATTTGCACTACATTAATATGGATCGTCGTTTCAATGAATGAATGTCGCCGTGGTTGCCATTCGTGATGAAGTTCACACGGGTAGACCTAAACATTGTAGAACGCATTTGAATATACTTCCTATGTAAAACATAAATTCAATTCGAATTCTTTGAAGGAGCCGTGCTGAGGATACTAAATCTTTCGAGACAAAAATAGTATCATCTAATAAAATGCATCGCGAAAGAGACACGCACACAGACTGCAACCGCCGCCGTCGCCAAGTAGTTACAGTTAGATGCAAGGAGCACGAGGGAAGTCGCCCGCGCCGCGCGCCCGTGCACTTGCGGCACCCACTTCACTTCACTTCTTTACATTGACTCCCTTTAGATTAGGTGACAACTGCTATATACAATGCACTTACCAAAAGCCACGAGAGGAAACATTCACCTATAGCTTACAAAAAATCTTAAATCGATGACCTGACCGATCATTGCCTTTTTACCTAATTGCCTACTTCCAAAAATTAATAAAAAACTCCTACCGAATTTCTAATAGTTTCCTGTCCCAGATTGTTACTAATTTTACAATATATAAAAAAATAACTTGAATGCTATTTTATTCAAAATTTATTGACTAGATCTGACTAGATCAATAACCTCAGAACTGACATTTTTTTTTGCAAACGTGTCTACGACGTAGAAGGTTGCGGGTTTGACTCTCATCGTATTTAATTAATGGTTTGTATAATCTGAAAATACTCTTATTACACGGCTGCCAAAGGAAGTGTTATGTTATAAAAAAAATTGAAATTGAACGTGAATATAATAAGTAATATTGCTTTTTGCAGTTGCCGTTTGCTAATGATGTATTTCTGATTTATATATTTATGGTAAAGTTTCCTGAAAGAGATCGCCCTTGGGCGATAAGGTCGCCCATTGTGCCGCAGTAGATTTAAGTTTTTTGTAGTACATTAAAGCATTTATCTATCTTTTTATCTAAAGTTTGTGGTTTTGTTTGTAACAGCTAGTCGATTAGCTGTCGATGTGATAGTTAATCAGGACGGACAGAGCAACTCGCGAGACGCAAGTCGCGAGCGCAGCGCAGGTTACTGGTTGTGGGTAGCGGACAACTGCCGAGTATGCATGTGAGTATCATGCGCGGAAATCTTCTCACGAGCCATCGTATTCCGGGTCACGAAACAACACAACGGTAGATACTCGTTCCACACAGTCTCAATTTAATATCATAATAAATAAGAACCGCTGATACCGATATATCCCATTTACATATCATATAAGTATTATTGCATCTGGCACAATCTTTCACACTATTTTAGTTGCATTTTTATAAGTGTTATAGAATATCTTCGCATTTCTGTGATATTTATAGCCTTTATTAAAAAGGTCTTTGTATCAGCCTACTGAAGTAGGTACTATGCTGCACTTTAATGGCCATGGTAATTGAAAATCATAGTTCTTATATTATTGTCCTCCTTGGTGTTACGCTATTATGAATTTATAAAATTGATCGCTTAGTGAGAATTGGCCAATTAGTTTTTAGTATATACAGTTAACACATGGCATATGAGTTGTAAAAAGTTATGAAATGCGTTTAGGTTTTTTACCATTTTTAATGATGGATATATTAGTATGTATTACCAAATTACGTACCTATTAGAACTCATTTTTAAACATTTTCCCGGGTCTTAATCGCGTGATTTTAACTTTTTAATTTTCCTTACCTCGAGGTTTTGATCATGTTACAATGATCTTGGTCTCGAGGGGACTGGAGCTGCGGCGGGCGTCTTCTATTTTTTTCGGCGTACCGGTTAATGTTACTACCCACATCTTCGGTGGTAAAATTGCGGGTAGCCGGCATACCCTCACTTTTAAAGTTAGCTATAGCTAAGGGCGGCCACAGACTACACTCAAGATATTTGAAGATTTAACCGGTATTTTATAGCGACACTTAATTACTGGATTCCACGTAGACAAGAGCCTATAACCGGGAAAAATAACTTTCCCGGTTGAAATTGTTGTGTTTTTTGATTTCGACCGCTCCACAAACTACCCTTGGATAGTAATATGTCATTCTGTGGAAAGGATTCGAGGCGCGAGCAACGCCATCCTCGTCCACGTATTATATGCAGTTTGTATTGCCCGTACATGTTGAAAGATGGCACAAGTTCACATCTATTGGTATAATACATGTATTCAACAATTAATATTTACCCGCAGTCGCAAATGCGAAGCAAGCGGCCAGCGCGAGCAGGCATCCCGCCGCGCCCCGCCGATCCATCTGATCCCGTCTGAAACAAAAAACAAAAGAAATACATAAAAGAGACAAACAAAACACATACATACATATCATAGGTACCCTCCTTTTGCCGTAGTTGGGAAATTAAAATGATACTATATTTCATTTTATCCACAACGCACCATAAATCTAATCATTCACTAAACATCAAAAGAGAAACAACGTTACCGTTACCCCGAGATAAATGAATGATCGATTACATTACACTGGCCTTCTTACCCCTTTTTACAAACTGCATTTGATCAACATTACGATTGATTTTATGGTCAAACGAATACACTTTTGAATTCGAACTCCAATAAGCGTTAGTACCTGTATTCCCATAGTTCTAATCATCTTACATCGTTTTGCCGCTAATAGCCATTATAAAGATGAGTAAGTAATGATGCGTAAAAACAATTTACAATTCTGTATCCGTCTCTTGGACTACCTACAAAAACAGTTGGTGCCGACAGTTTACACTTGTCGATTACTTTTTGTGATCGTATTGGATTTTTTGTGGGTGCAAAAGATATCATAAATTATATTGTGGAATAACAAAGTTCACGCTAGGAATTCTTACTATACTAATGTTAATTGGGTCGAGTTTATAGTTCATTTTAAATTAATCTAGGTATCCACTTTGAACCCTTAATACCTAGTAGGTATGTTAAGGTACTTGTAGTTTCCAGAGGGTGTACTAAAGGAGGTAATATAACATGAGTCACGTGGACGCTGTATTGAAGATTGTGAAGTAAGTATCGACGCGTGTCTAAGTGGAAACTACGCCATGTATAGAAAAAGAAATCAGTTTATTAACACCTACTTAGTAGTTACGAATTGTAAATAAATCACATTGAACTTGTGTTCTCGCTAATTTAATTTAAATCTATAGTTTATGACTTCGGTAACAAGCAATTTATCGTTTTGGCCCAAGCCCGGCTAACGTAGCCACCCAATAAATTTTAATAAATGTAAGTAATTTATATTTGGGGATAATACCATATCGTGCGTAATTAATATTGGCTTAATTTACTTGAAATCAATTGTACTAATTTAAGTACCTACTGATACTTTATTTAGTACAAACAAAATACCTCCACAAGTGGTATACAGTTAGTCGTCAAGGCAGATTTATCAGGAGAACGAACATGTATAGAAATATTCATTCAAAGTTGGCTGTGAACGCGGAAACACAGTACTCGCAATAATATGCCCATTTAACTTTGAGTGAATAGGGAGTTTTACTGTCCATTCATTCGTAGGAACGACAACTATTTCAAACAATGTTGACGTTCGCGTTGCCTTAGGATATTCACTGAGCAACTCTTAAGTAAAATTTCTCGGGACTGTTCAACATTTGCGGCTTTTAGTCAATTAGTAAATACGACTTTGTTATTTTTAATCAAAATGACGCTGCTTTATTTATTTTAGAATCTATTCCAAAATAAAAATACAATTTGTATGTTAAACAACATATAAACAGTGATACCCGTTATTAAATTTATCATAATATTCAAATGTTGTGAAAGTAAAAATTCCAGTCTAATCAGTTGTATTTTGTGAAATAACCGTAACAATGCGAATATGTTAACACCATTTTAATCTGTCTTTATATAGGAGTGTATAGTGGGGATAAATCTCTTTCTAACTGTATCAATAATTATAAATCAAAACAAATAACTTTTGCGTTGCGACTCCCGCTTCTAGGTTCGAGCGTTACCGTGGGAACACATATTTTCCTCCCTCTGTTCTTAACATACCTTTGTACAAGTATAAGTATCATGTTTGTACTCACACCTACTCATTACAACCACGTATCATCTCATGCACGCATTCTTCAACGACCACCCTCCGTACACTCCACTACAACTCAGCGAGGGAACTTTCTTTATATTTCTTCCTTGTCATAACAACTGCGTAAGAGTTAGATGTAAGTGTTTTGTTCAATTTAATTTTTATATTTTTTTACTTGAAAATTTGGAATTTAAAATGAATGGAATTGCAACCCACACCAGTCATATCACCAATACGATGTTCTGATCAACGAAGAACCAACAGTACCACAAATAATTAGAACATACGAGTACATTTTACAAGGCAATATTATGATAATCAGAATAAGACACTTAGGTAAGTATCTATTGAACGTATGGAACTCTCCTATAAGATCTGAGCAAATAGATCGAAATCCGTAAGTGATGTAGTTATGTAGATAACTGCGGGGGTCCCAGCGTCATCGTCTAGACACTCTCTGCAAGTCACAGGGAGGGTGAGGGTGCCGACAATTCGTTACTATCAATTTATTTGCTTTACTAAAATACCACGTGTTTCCGACATTGAGGACTAATTCTAGTGAAAATATTGTTGGTTTCACTGACTTTATCAAGATCCACCATTGAGTCATAAATAGACAATAGGGTTTAAAATATAGAGCGTATTAAGATAAAAGGAATTAATTCGTTCGTTGAAAACAAAGGCACCCAATTCCCAAGAGTAATTTGGCGTACCGTTCGTTCCAGTGGTTTGACTTTAAAAAATAACTGTATACGATGAATGTAAACTGTAACATACGAAAAGTGAGCGACTAATAAAACACTACGAAAAGATTTCGATGATAAAGATCAAACACCCGTCTCATATATATCATAGTCGATTGCAATTGTAGTAAAGTGTAGTGCTACGAGACGTTTCTACGGTTACTTAATAATAATGTTGCCTAACAGTTTACCATCAGTGATACATATACAAGTCTACCACACTAGGTAAAGCCTGTCCTGTGGGAGAAATAACCTTAATACTGATTCTTATTTCACAATTTACTTGATAAAATTAAATTAGATTAGAGCAATAGATTAGTTAGAGCAACTTAAAACAAAAGATTGTTAGATATCATTGGAGTGGAAGTAATTTGGAAGGTAGGGCTATTATTAAGCTCGCAATAGATAATGTGATTCGATGAGATCGGAAGGGCGTCGCTGGGCAGTGGGCGATCTGTCGCGGTGGGTCGCTGCCCGTTGCCCGGCTGACGTAGCGGCGTGTCTACTTTGCTCAGATGTTGCCCAACACATAATTTCGGAACACTGCAACCGCAGCGAGCATTGACACCAATTTCTTGAACATTGAACATTCTAAGAGATATTCCGATAACCACTTATAATACACATTGCATTATTTTTAATACATTGCAACTACATTAGATAAGATACCTACCTAATTACAAAAAAAAACAATGAAAATCAAGTACTTTCATATTAACCGGTTACATTTGTTAGGAAACATGTGTACTTTTTCTAAAGTAATGTGTTCATAACAAATAGACACCTACAATATTTCGTAGCACTGTCGTAGCAAGGCGAATAGGCACTGCCTATCACTGAACTCGCATCTCATCTAGAGTCATAAAATAATACAAGCTATAAAAGTTGTCTACCAGACCAGAATAAGAAGATAAGCTAAAAAGCATTGCAGTAGATCGGAGACGCGATGACCGAGAGGTCGTCCGACACACGACACGGTGCCGCTCCCGTCCGATTTGCGAATGCTACGAGTGTCCTAACACTTTTACAAATGCTAGTTTAAGATAGCGATCAATTTATATGCATCGTTTAATGTTCCGATTAGTAGTTCCCACGGAAAGCTAGGCTAGGAAAGCTCGGCAAAGTTCGCAAGCCCCGGGCGGGTAACAATGCGCTCGCGTCGTTCGCACAATGCGCTCACGTACGCGCGTCGCGATTATCGACCGTCGTAAATTACAGACGATTAGCATAGACGAGTCGTGGACGATGCGATGCGACGCGACTAGACCACTTGTTATTTGATTCGGCTACACGACACTACGTCGCGGTCGTTATTAGGCGATAATTGTAGTTGTAGTGTAGCGGTCGATTAACGGCCGGCGCGCCTGGTCACGTACTCCTTCGACATTACATTACTCGCGCTTACTTCTAATTGAGCAGGACCTTACGGCACACTTTTAACTCTCCTACTTTCTTTAGTTTCGGAAAAGTATCTATGCCATCATTTTCTACCTCTAATTCAAGTAACATTATAAGAAAGTTGATATATTAGCGGATTAAATTGACAAACCGGAGAAAAAAACTACTAAACCGATTGCAATTAACCATGGTACGTACCTAAATATCTGAAATCTATAATGAATAATCCCCAAGATACTTTTTAAACCTACCTACTAAGTTTATTTCAAGAAATACTCTCTTTATTGAACTTTTTGTTATCGTACCTAAATTATTTGGCATATAGAAACTAGCGAAACTCGGATTTCTATTTGTCAGATACTATGGTATGAAACAAAATTGTATTTAAATCTAAATTATTATATTTGTTAATGTATAAAGCTCAAAATTCCTAATTTTTCGTGTAATAAAATCAAAAATATATTATACCTCCTACAATCGTAGTGTAGGAGGTATAAAATGAGGTAAAGTAAGTGAAGCAGTGCGAGTGGCGCGGAAGTAACTCGGCGTGGCAGGGTAATCCCTCGAGGGAATACATAGGAAGACGGCAAATATTAGTTTCGTTCGCGAGGCTATAGTCGCGGTTCAATGGCCTTAGCAAATCTTCAGATTGATGTAAATGCCATATTGTTACATACACATTTTGTTCTATTTTGTTTTATTTTATAAAAAAGCTGAAGTATTTATTGACTATAATGAATTTAAAAAGTTTTGTCATATAATATGTAGTTCTAAAGGAATTTACATAAATACATTAATCAAAATGGTCATTGACATACAAGCGTGTGAATGACCAAAATCACAGTCCAAAATATTTGCATTCTAAATGAATATATTTTATTTTTAAATAACATAATGTTATAGCTTTGTGTACCGCCACGTTATGAGGTAGGTAAGTGTTTCTATGTTGCGTCGACTCTATAGGTCTCGTCGACTCGTCGTGGATTTGAAGATTTGGTATGAGGTAGGAATATGGATGGGTCCATTCGACGATACCTGAATTCGGAGCAATTTAGGTAAATCCACTGCGCCGTAGTCTTTTACTTAACCGTTAGCTTGACTTAGCATTCTACTCGGACTACGAATACTACTACGAATTATCTTATTTCCATGCCATTTCGTGATTTTGATTCGATCTACACCACTTATTTTGGTATTTTTCTTCCTAAATATTCGTTGATATTTCACACGTTCTCAGTAATGTAAATTCCATTTATCGAAAGTAGGTGTAATGTAAATCACAGACGTGCTCTTGAAAATTTTACAAATGTTGTTGCGGAATTTCACATTAGTTCTTGAGAAAAGCCAGCAATAAAATAATGTCTAGAGTTCGTCAAAGTCATGGCTCGTGTAAGTGCATTCTATGTCTGTGTGTTCGAAGAAAGCCACCGTTAGTGTGAGTCGCTGTTGCTAGGCGTACGTTGAATTCGCGATTGTTGGTTCGTGGGCACGTCGCTCACACGATGAGCGTTGCCCCCGCGCCTCGCCCGTGCTTCTCATACCAGTGCCTGTAGGCACACCATACAACACTGCACTACACCCGGTCAGGTAGGTACCTATCAAAACCGGGTCAAGCTTTTGATATCATAAGTCATAGATCATATGTTTTCAAATAAAATCTGTCAACTTAAAATAATTACGAAAATAATAAAAACAAAATTACACCAAGATTTAAAAATTAAAAAGCCCTAATCAGGAAATCCGCCCGCAATGCACCTGACACAAAAGACGCTTAGATACAAACCGTATTTTTATATACAAATCTAACCAAATTTTACTAAACCACATTTAATTCGTGGCAATAAGTACGTCTCACCCTGATCCTGATGTTTCCGCCCCCACGTTTTGCTCTACTCCGACACTTCTCCATCCATTAGGGCGACCGCTGACCCGTACTACACTTGTGCACCCTTGGCACAAGCCAACCCATGTGTATCTCATAGGGTATACTAAATCAGTGACCTTTGAGTCCGGGATGTTTTTTTGTGAAATCTAATTAAATTCACTCGCAACAAATATCGTTATTGTCTGGACGTGCCTGTTGCTGGCAATACGGTTTCTCCGGTTCTTTAATTTGCCATTGAGTTGCCTGAATACAGTGATGGAATGCTTCGTGTCAAACTGTGTTTACGAGCGTCTAGCCGATAGCTGACCGACTGCCTAGTCATTACCGGTCATATCTCTATGCTAGAATGAATAGCAATTGCTTACAGACCCACGTCACAGTTTAGCTTTAAACGAGCAGGCAAAGGCACGTATAAGTAGTAATGTTAAGTTTACAAAATATCCGTTACCTTCTTTATTGCTCCTGACTGAGACGTAAACACCAATATAAGATGCTGAACTTATATTTACTGAATAGTGGTTAAATGTGAATCCAAACTAATAGGAATTCTAATATAGTACTAATAAAATGTGCTCGCGGGAACGGAATCACATCGCATGAAGAAATGACATCGCATAAAATGAGTCGGGAACAAAAATAACAATAATGGTAAATGCTGCTGTTTTCGCTGTGGGAGTGAATGCTAGATAACTGGTTGTGGTACAAAAACGATAATAAAGAGCCCTAGACATGAAATATTTATACTCGCATTATCATATTACAAGGGAATCGTAGTCATCGCTTAGGAAATTGTGCTATTCGTTTTCACTCGGAAAACAACCGCAAAAAATGTGTTAAAACGTTCTTGTTTTATTCTGACGAGCGTACGTCTGAGGGGGATTGCGAACCCTAGTACCTGTATCCTGTCTGCTTAGAATTATAATTACGACGTACGCACTACTGGGTAAGTCATTAAAACAGTATAATTGTTAAATGATTGTTAAACGATGCATTCGAACCCATTATTAGTTATAAATATCCTATTAATAGGCACCTATCTATTTTCATAGAGAAAAAAATAGAAATCAAAATTTTTTTATTCAGCTGTTTATTTAATCATAACGTTAAGTAATTTTCTGAGCATAGGTCTGTACCTATTTGGTTGTGATAGCATACTCATGATTGTAATTAGTGGATGTGCTCGAACCTAGTAATAGGTACTGCTATCTTTGCTCGTAAACCCAAGAGTTATTGCTCATTACACTTCGTACCAAAGGACTATTCCAACCATGATAAATAGTGCTTTTCTAATTTAACATAAAGACGCGGTAATAAGAAATACTACAGGAATACTTCGGTCGAGAAGGGGCCATTATTTTTCTAAATGAGAAACCTCCCATTGTGTTCAAAGTATAAAATTAATAATTTAGTAGCTAATTTCAAATAGCATATACTTAACGTTTTATATAATTGTTAATAGTATTGATTGTTTTTGTTTGCTTTGTGTAAATATATTGTGTTCAATGTTTCCTTTCTTTCGTTTTGTGCAAATTAAGTTATTCATACATAATATACAAAATTATCACTTACTCGTTAGATATGCCTAGAGATGGTTATTATATTATGTGTTGTATGGAGCCATTGTTATCAATCTTATAGATTCAAGCACGTTATCCTTAGCTCTTTATTTACCTGAAACTACTAATATTTCGATATAAAAGATTGTTTACAACAAAAATTAAAAGCAAATTAAAGAAAAAGTGTACGAGGAGAAGAAGCAAGGGCAGCAAAATATTTATAGGGAAGTCGGAGCATCGATTTGAATGAATTACCCTTCAGCAGAGCACGGTTGCTGGGGTCAGACTATATGCGTGCAACACCGACCCACATTTGAAGGATTACAAGTGGCTGCCGAGAAAATTTACCGCTAACGTTTCCATATAAGCTGTATGAATTTTAGGTCGCTACAAGCATAGCATGCTCTTGTGCCGACATCTGCGCAAATATTGATTTAGTAAGTCGGAGGTACAATGGCGGTGGTCAGGCCGCGCCCGCGCAACGGGCACTGCGCTAGAGGGCCGACATGTCGACTTACCATTCGTTCGCTTACCCATAACCGATATACCTAAGTAGGTAGGTAATTGATGACGATTGACGAGTCAATACCGCTTCATATTTTCTCACGATTCAATGTTAAGGAGCCTTTCATGTTAAAAAATTATTTTCACAAAATACGGCGATCGAGTCGAATTTTCTTACTGCCCTCATTTCATTTTATTTGAGGTCGGCACAATACGTGAGCCTTTAGTGTGTGGTCGATACTGCAAATAAATTTGGCAAGAATATAACGGCCGGTCTCCCGTTTGACGCCGACCTTCCTTGGACCCAGAAGTTTACTCGACACCGCTTTGAGCGAATTCCAGGTTTTAGTTGCCTTTTACTACACCTACGGATAGAGATGGGGTAGCCTTATTTTATACCAGGGCAACAGGATATAACGGGTTGAATAGCTCTATATATATATATTGTTAAACTGCTAATTTGACCCATGTAAGAATAGGACCTTCTCTTAAGGGTGTTAGGAAAGAAAACATACGGGCGCGGAAGGCTGAAATTCAAACCCATGACTTTCGCAATGAAAGTCGACTAGAGTATCTACTAATAGCCTGATAGCAGTCGTTAGGTAAATCTAGAGGCCTAAGGGCGACCTGAATACTCTAACACCAGATGAGCCACACCTCTACACGAAAAAAAGAAGAGGCCTATACCGCACTTATATATATAGGTATTTAAATGTAATAAAACACTTTATTTATCGGGTGTAATCGCGTTTTATTCATGGTTTTAAACGAACCGAGTTTTCGCCAACTTTATAGTTGGTTGACTGACATGAAAAAGCCAACTGTAAAGTTGGCGAAAGCTCGGTTCGTTTAAAACCATGAATAAAACGCGACTACACCCGATAAATAAAGTGTTTTATTATGCAAAATCGCGAAAACCATAGAAGTGATGTTGTATTTAAATGTGTTGTAAGAAATGCACGATTAAATACACTTAACTGGCGATATCTTAATTGTTTGTTTAGAGCTTGAAAATATTTAATTCAATATTTGATTTTAGTATGCGTTAGAATTGTGCGCAACAACGGAGGTTTTATCGCAAATACTTATCATTAAGTTAAATCGATCCGTATACACCTCCGTTTCTTGGTGGGTTTATATTATCGCTCTACGGCTGTCGCTCGCTGTCCATTGTCCATCTCAATTGTTCGCCAAAGAAACTGACCCCTTGACATCGTCTTAGCAAGATTTACATCTAAATCAGATAAATATGAGGTTCACGCTTTTATTATATTTGCTTAGTTCATGAGATAAAGGTTTTTTTTTACTTTAAAGATTTATCGGGACAAAAAACTAGAAACTGTTTTAGGCATAACACTATCTGATATATAATTTTTGTAATACTAATTTAGCGTTTAACAAAAGTATTAAAACGGTCGTAGCAAATGATAGAACTTTTTATGTTACGTATTATAAAACGTCAATCCTTTGAATCATAATATTATTTTGCTGCACGCGATAGTTTTTTGTTCACTAATAAACCTATTCAAAATGTTGTCTATACTTTATACTTCTTGATGTGTATTTAATTCGTACGTCTGTAAACACAGTCGGTTAATATATGTATATGCAAGACTCTTAAGTAGGTACCTAGTATAGCAAAATTAAAGTAAGGAAGCAGAATATGTTATTACGTCAGTTCTATATAAAATTCTATAGAAGCCATAAAGTATATAATTTTTTAAAGCAGCACAACACAACGGTCGTGATTAACTCTAACATCAAGATTATTGAATGAATACTTATAAAAATTATCATCATTGATGTAAAAAACAGACGATGAAAAAAGCCTATGTGCTTTCAAGGTGAAAATGTTGGATCACGAATTATGAAGAAGACACAGGGAAGCGCCACGAAGCAGGAAATAACTTATATATTATATCCTTCAAATATTACGCCCTTTTCTTAAAAAAATACGCCTGCACATCTTACCTAAATTGCAAATAGCATAAATCTGTAGCTAATTAAAATAAAGTGCATATAGATGTTAATTACCGCGTATACTAAGTTATGCCATAACTAACGCTAGTAATTAAAACTAAGTCAACTGTTAAGTAGTTTCCACAATGTTTGCTTTGTTTATGAATTTGACAATGTTGAAAATAGCATTTAGTTTATTTCCAACCGATTTGAAAATTATTCGGTTCACAATCATAATGCAAAACAAAAGATAGGTATTAATTTTTCAAGCGATCGTATTTTTTCTACAAAATTTTCGCTTTCCATTTCTCAATAACTTCTTACATGAAATGTACTTTCCTATGTATCCACGCGTCTCTTTAACTGTGAATAACAATTAATAATTAATCCAGCGATACACTGACATCTTTATTCCCAAACAGTCTCTCTCGGGCTTAAAGTAAAACACAGAATAAAGTACCTACACTAAGGGCCGGATAAATACTTGATCAGGAGTGATGTTATTTTAAATTCGTTTAGCGTTTTATTTGCGTAGCTTTATGGAGTCTCATTTAGAAAGTTATAACATTCTGCTGTTATTAATTAGGTACATACATACCTATTTTGATACTCTAAATTAATAAAAACGTACGCTAATTTACTTACGGCTTTAAAGGAAACTAAAGCTACGCTTAAGGGTTTAATTGGCAAATTCCTAAGTCATTAATGTCTGTAGAGTGAAAATGAGTTTAGCGGCAGTGGACCGCAGCACAACTGACGGAGGAGGTGTAGATATTATGCGCCTTGGCCACACGTAGGACAATGACATCGCACGTTCCGCACCATAAAACAACCTGAATATTATGAAGCGTTACCGACTCTGATTCACGTAGATCTAAACTTAGACAGCCGTATTTCGCATTCTTATTTATGTTTAGCGAATATTGAAGTGTTTCTGAATTTTGAACGAAACAGGACCCATTCTGCGATACTATGCACCCATTAATATACGTATGTTGTGGGTGCATTAAAACCCAAAATCTTGTTTATCGGTCTCGAAAGGGAAAAGGTAAAGGATGTACAACAGATTAAGGCTCTGATTTGTATTAACAAAAACGTATTTTTGGTTTTTATGTTTCCCTTTTCCAATTTAAATTTTGTCATGGCGAAAATATCTTACGCATATCTGTCTCTAAGTCGGTACCTAAATGTTTGAAAAATGTTATTAATCCCCATAAAAGCTCGTCAGACTCAGTTGTTGTGTGCAAACAATGGTTTGGCGGGGTTGTCATTATCTCACACTTCGCTTTGGTCCAGAAGGGTGTCGGATGCTGTACAAAGTGCTCTAAGTGCTACAGACAAACCTTAACACAGTCAAACGTCATGTATATCGGTACAAATACTAATTGGTAAAAGACCTATTCAAACAAAACATGAGAATTTTTACTCGGTAAATGGTAAAGTGGACATGTCTATTTGTCTTGTTATTTAGAGTGTGGGTGCTATGAGCGTGGGCATAGAGCTAGGCTCTTTAAGGAGGTAGCAAACGCATCTTTAGACGCATCTCACGCGCACACTTTGGGGATTCATTCATAAATTCTTAGTAGCTTTAAAACAAAAGCAGCAAATAGTGTTTAAATGTTAGGTGTCTTAACTGGGTCTTTAGCTCAATGCACAATGCACTTACTTTCAACTGGTGGTATAGATGAATAGATGAGGTCAGGAAAACATATAATTTAAACAAAATACAATTAATGTGAGTACTGTTTTCTATTTGTCTAGATAACTTCTTTGTTTAAATAAATATTAGATAAGAAGATATTTTAAAATCTATTAAAGATATATTTATGCAATAAAATTCAGTATTTTTAATGAGAAAATATTAAAATATAAGGAGTCATCTCTCGTTCGCGAAATCTTTTGATTTTTACCGGAATAATCATGGCAACTGGCACACAATATTAAAACGAACTAAACAAAATGTAGGTGATGTTAATTCCCACGTAGGTATCTAGCACGGTAATAGCCATGGGTAAATAATTTTGAATAACACCTTTTGGCGCAGTGACGTCAGTACTTTCACGCCTTATACGAATCTGATTGATGCGAAAGGAGATATCTAAGCGCTGTTGTATCTAATAAAAAACTTAGACCGGCAAAAACTCGAGCTAAATAACATCATAACCTACATTCCATTCGGTGGCACCAACTACTAAAAATACTTGCTATTTGTAAATGTGAATTTTAAAGAGAGACCGTGTAGGGTCATATTCGAATGTTTCCGTCTGTCGGCCGTCGTTGCTGGCGCATCGCAACTTGGCTATATTCTGATATTGATATTCAGGTGGTGAGCTGTGTCGAGGTTTCTTACACGTTCGACACCACTGTTCTTGTCACTGGGGACCAATATATATCAACTTGTGAAATTATACTTTTTCATTGTCAACAAATAGGTTTTTTTTTCTGGAATTTCTAGGTAGGTATTTCTTTTCGTGACAACCAAGTATCTTTATTTAGACACTTACCATAGTATTATGAGAACTAAAATTTTATCTTGGGTTACAAAATCTATTAAGTATACGTACTACTGGAAGTTGTACTATCAAGTCACGTCACAGTAGATATTACAATATGACCAATGAAACAGAAACGGTTTACGAGCTTTTTGCGACATTTTTGTGGTACAATAACGGTTTCGGCTCCTAAAGCGAGCGCCTGCGCCTGCGCCTACTTTTAGACGACAGCGCACTCTACCGTCTACAGACAGAGCAAATAGCACCAACCTTATAGAGTTATTAAAAAAAGGTTTAAACGAAAAGTCAGCAGTAATTACATTAAAATCCACCAATAGCTAGTTTTATTCACCGCAATCACAATTAAAATCATATTTTATTGTCCATTTCACCCTATTGTTGTTTCCGATTCTTACGAGCCTATAAACCTAGATTCCGACAGAGTTTAGCGAGTAAATACCTATAATAAATGTGAATGGAAACACATGTGCTTCGAGTGTAGCATGTTGCGCGGGTCAATGGCATCACCGGGGTTCAGATTCGATGCCCCATGAGTTGCCTTTTTCCCAGGACGATGTAACGCGCGACGCAACATATTATGGGGAATGACGTGTAAACTGCACAGGTGTAGGTAAGGTAAGGGCCCGTGTCACTCTGCCTGGGCGCCCAAGCCTGTGTACCCGCCGCAACTCCGTCGGTACATTCTGTCACGACGATGGGACCCGCGCGCGTGCATATTCACGTGCAAACGCATTAATGCCGAGTCACTGGACTCATAGAACACCACTTACGCGAATTTATTACGTCAATTGTAAAACAATGATTTAAAAATAACGTAACAGAGTAGTAGACGAAGAAAAAATCTTCAGGTAAAGCCACGTTTAAAAGCTACTTGCCGCTACCATCATTGGCTGACTGGCCGAGGAAAGACGGTGATAAGTGTTTTTCGTTTTAGATTAGTAGGTATTTGATGTAAACGTTTACATTGTTTTATTTTTTGTTTCGTGAAATCACGACCGTGTGGAGTTAGAGGAAGATCGTCATGCAGTCACTTAGCTCCCGTCAACAAGCCGTATTTCCTTGCGTTAAGTGCAAAACATTCAAACAAAAGAATCGGATACGAGCTGACCTTGCACTATGATTACAACTTTATCTGCTTACATTAATTGTTATTTAACTAAATTAAAGTTTCAATTTGTTTTTGTGAAATATTATTCTATTTTATTTATAACTAGCTGTGCCCGCGGCTTCGTCCGCGTATTAGTAATGTGTAAGGCAAGAAAGCAAACAAAGAAACAAAATGTTCAGCTTTATAATAACAAGTGCAGATAAGTGTAGATAAACTCCACTAAATTGCCTAGACGGTGGGTATTCTAACAACGATCGACGACGTTCGAATTTTGATTCATTTTTTTAAACGTGTGTGAATAATTTCCCGGACTGTTTGAGTTTGAAACTGGTGAAGCTAGTCCGTCAGAGACGAGTTTAAAATTTATCACTATCAGGCCTTTCTCCTTTTAGTCTTTAATTTAATCTATGGCACGATATCAGAAATTTATTAAGACTTTTCTATGATGGTTTTGCGAATATAAATGACATTTGCGAAAACAAGAGTAATTTACTATTAAAAACTAAACTATTCATATAATATGTTCTACTGCTTTTCATAAGTGTCCCAAAAATCATTGAATTAGGGTACCGTACCCAAAGGGTAAAAACGGGACCCTATTACTAAGACTCCGGTGTCTGTCTGTCTGTGTGTCACCAGACTGTATTCATTAACCGTGATTACTAGACAGTTGAAATTTTCACAAATGATGTACTTTTGTTGCCGCTATAACAACAATCACTAAAATGCAGAATAAAATAAATATTTTAGAGGAGCCCCTGAATCAGACATTTTTACTTTCCTTTGGTAGTAGTATAGATGATTGATAAAACATTATTTTTTTCTAGTGAATGCATGGTGAATGCTATATTTTTGACGACTGAAAAATAAACAGTTACCTTTTTATATTTTATTAAGTTTGTTTTTATAATCGTGGTATCCAACTGTTCCAAATCAATAAAAGCACAGTCTGTTTATGAGCGTTAGTAATCTTACTTCTTACTAATATTATAAACGCGAAAGTTTGTATGTATGTATGTGAGGTTGTTACTCTTTCACGCAAAAACTACTGAACCGATTGCGATGAAACTTAGAATATAGGTAGCTGGGGACCTGGATTAACACATAGGCTACTTTTTATCCCATTATTCCCGCAGGAACGGGACTTACGCGGGTAAATCCGCGGGGCGCAGCTAGTTTGAAATAAAACTCATTTTCAGGTTTTAATTGCGTTATTTTTATTATCAGCATTGTTGCAATGCCGTTCTAACGTTTTAGAGCCTTTTCAGGCACCTTTTTATGGTACTAATACAAAGTCGCGAAAACAAAGGAAAAACCTAGTTTGCCATTTCTATACGTATATAGAGTAAAATGAAATAGTTGCGTTAAGAGTAAATCTACTATAATAGAAGATAATGAGACAGTCGTGAAATTAGAGGTGCGGTAAGTAAGTGTGCGGCCGCGGCGGATGCGACCGTGGCCGGGCTCGAAACCTTCACCCTGGACTTGAACTCGCCGAGAGCTTTGCGCAATCAACCGAGCACAACCGATAGATTCGCACTCGTAATCTCTTCACACTATTTGTTGGTTACATTTTTAGGGTTTATTATATTTCATCAAGTTTTATAGGCTAGTTGAAAAAAAAAATCTTTCAGAAATCTTGTCTTGTTTTACCTTGATTTCGGATCCCTATCAAACCTCAATTTAATAAATAATGAGAGAGAGTAAACAAAAAGCGTCAGGTTCCGCATCTCGCAAAATGCCTTCGTTAACGTTAGCGGAAGAAGGGAAAACAACAAAAACAAGATGGCACAGGCTAAACTTTGCGAAAGTTATAACAGGTGAATAAAGTTCGACCGCCTGCGTCGAGGGGAGGCCAATATAATATGACGGCAGTGAAAACAACAGGGACAAAGTACCCATAGACTAGAATAACTTCCAGTTTACTCTACGGCGATGAGCAACTGGTCATAATACAAATTATACCTCCTCCGGTAATTCATGAGGCTTGCATAATATTCGTAATCTTGGTCCTCACAAAAACGCGACGAAACCACTTAAAGTATTAAATTTTCTTTGCAAATACTCTCAGCGTTTCTCAAACGGAATAGAGAATCAAAGGTTCAAAATTAAAATGGTTGAGTTTAGATAAATAATGATTTAAATTGCATTTTCTCATTAATTATCTAAGTAATTGTATTGTAACTTGCAATTTCATAGAATAATGATGATAAACGATATATACCTACCTACTCTTAGAGCTACCTGTTTAGTTTATTTATTATTAATAATGAAGGAACTGTAAGGTTAATTTATTTAATTGAGATAATACTTGAGATAATAATTCATTTTTGTTTCTTTTCTTTTATGCTTCTTTTTCTCGTAAAAAGATAATAAGTTCTACACGTTTACTGTCTCCATTCTCTTGTGAGACATTTTAAGAAATAATGTGTTCTCGTATTTTCGCCGCTTTTTCCTTTTTGTTTTAAAATATTTTTATGTTAACTTAAACACTCAGATTCAAGGGGACGTTCACATACATATACATAACTACCTTAGTTTGTGTAGATTGATTTTATTTCAATTTACTTTGTGAGTACATTCGTGAATGATTATCGGTGGTGACTGTGAAATATCTAATCTGTCACGCTCGTTAAAGGCACACGTCTACATCAATTCCACTCACGTTATGCTATTATTTTCGTTATTATTAAATCTAATAATCTGTACATGGGTAAAAGGTAAACGTGACTCGCTGACTGGTCTTTCAACGCACAGTTCAAACCAATTGATTCTGACTAAATTTTGGCATCAGGTAGTTATAATGAAATTATAATGCATGCGTCAGCTAAGAATGAATTTTTGATAATACCCACGGGAGAGGAACTTACGTAGGTGAAAGTAAATAATAGTTTAAAAAGTCGTAATTATTTCATTTTATCATGAAATTAGGAAATTATTTTAAATTGTTCCTATAATTTAAGGTTGCCGAAATTTGAATAAAAAACCTTACAATGTCAAATGCATCCCTTTTTATAAAATTTAATGTTACTAAGTATCGTAGTAATCGAAATTTAAAATAACTGCATCTTCAAATATCCCGTCTCAATCCGCATTGAAAGTCGCTACGAAAAATATCGCTGAGACCGGCTTTTCCAGACGCTTCGCTCCTACTATAACTCTTGTTGCGAGTTTGTTTATATTTGTAACAGAAAATTATTTATTTAAACTTTTGTTTATTTCCTAATAACTGTAACTGTAATTTGTTTTATTATATATTAAAAATATTATAATGACATACAAAAATGTAACTTACCACTTGTTCACGTTAGATATGTATATTGTTGATCACTTGTGAGTGCGTCGTGATACAATGCTAGCGAAGTACTAGTTATAATAGGTATATGTGATGTGTCCCCAGTGTCCGATGTGTCGTTGTGATTGCCGGAGCGTGTTGCTTATGGCGCGGCCGGGCCGGCACTGACGCGGGCGGGCGCTCGCGCGTTGCCCCGCTCGACGACGCTGGCTGGAGGCTTCGCGGCGGGCGCGAGCTTTCAGCGACACACGACCCGCACGCACGTCGCACTTGCACACTGCACTAGCCCTCTACTCGTCTACCCACGCGTTGCGATTCTCTCGATCGTCTACTATACTGAGCGCCCGACACACGTTTGAACTCTTTGCGGCGTCCGCTTTAGCGTATAAATATGAGGTCCGGTGGCGGGGGCCGGACCAGCTTCGGACCCTAGCGTATCGCGAATCTAAATCGGCATAAATTGAAGATGCAGCCGGTGTCCTGTCCATTGATTTTATTGCTTATCTATGAGATACAGCCAATTAGCAAAATTCTCATCCACGAGCTGTGTGCCTGTCGTGACTGTTTCTGTAGGTAATCAATGCAATTGCACGTGTTACGTATAATTATGAGATAAATGGTCCAATCGCCCTTATGTCATAGATTTATTATCATGCCGTTGAGAATATTGAAGTTTAAATATCATTGTCAACAACAGCACGTGGTGGTGGTTATTTGCTGGTAGCCGTGTCGGTGCCCCCGGTATGACCAAACATGACACTTCTAATAGATGGCCAATAAGAAGTGACTGCTTTTTATGCTTGCGCGGCGTTATGTTTCAGGCTGCAGATTTCTCAATCTAATTGTAGGAAGTCTCTGCTATAATATGGCTATAATGAATGTTATTTGCTAGTAGATATTCTGCCCTACCATGTTCGTTTTTCGTTGTTTTATCGTCCTTTTGTCGCTCAAAAAACTAAAATAAATTTTAAATACTACTACTACTTTAATTGGCAACAAACATTTTTTTTTGGAGTTGGTTTTTAATTATTTAGGTAGGTAATGTTTTTTTTATAATTTTATTAGCTGAACGATTAAGGTCCTGCACTAAGAAGATTATGGTAAGTGCCAGTATGCCGTAATTAATGAGTACCTACATTATACGAGTCATATTTTACGTAGTTATTATGTATTTTACATGCAATTTCTGTGTGGTGTTTACAATTGCCTGAAATGTTGAAAAATTTCGTAACTAGATAGATAACTACGTTACGTGTATAGGTAGTTAATGGTAGTAATCCGACATAATTCATCAAGTTAAATCAAAAGAGGATATTTGTTTATTTACTTATTTGTTTGTGAACCGAACGCACCGCCATCGTCACTTCGGACAAACAGAAAGGTCTCAAGGTACTTTCGTTATACCTACTTGCTAAAAGCAAAAACACTCAAAATCGTTGACGGGAGCTTTTCAATTGAATAAAATTGACTATAATATTATATTTACTAAATGTATATAGAAACAAATAAAAAATCACTTTCTTCACTTCTTGTCAATTCAAAAAGATCACTTTAAGCGATACGACCGCCCCATTATCCCACCTAGTTTTAAGTTGTTTATATTTTGTAATTGTGCGGACGGTGCTAACTTACAATTTTTTTCTATCGCTTTTAAATCATACCTTATAAAAAGTACAAGTATACTTTATCAGTGCGCCAAAATACCGTAGGCGCACTGATAAGTCGCGGGCGGAGGCGCGTCTCGCCCGCCATTATGTAGCGAAGTGACAAAACCACAGAAAAGGCGATAGTCTATATATATAGCCTATACGAAAGTTTAAATATAACTTGGGGTAGTTTTTAATAATTACGCACAATTATCAAAAACTACCCCAAGCTATATTACCGTAAACTATTTGAGCTAAGTTGAACTTAGGCTAGTTGGCGGTAAGATCTTATGAGATCATAACCATTATTGACCATCTGGTAAAATTGCATATAATTCTGTAACACACAGTATTACTGCCTATTATCTGTAGTACTTGAACATTCCAAGTGTGACACTTTAACACATTATTCATAATTTATTGTTATAACGTTTTATTATAGTTTTAAAGGACCACATTGATGCACTAACCGTAAAAGATGACATTGCTGTATACATTGTTTAATTATAGAGCCATCCCCAGGGCCTACTTTTGCTCACATTGTAGACTATGCCGTAATAATTTAAATACCGACCTACCATCGCAAAATTTACTAAATTATTTTTTTATTTAGAATGCACAATAAAAGACGGGTGAAAGATGGCCGACGTGAACGAACCGGAAGTGTCAAAATAAAAACTAAAAAAGGTGGTACCGTATTTTATTTTTAAATTTAGCTCTAAACTTGCGCTTTGTGGTGATCACGTAAAGGCAGCACAAAGTAAAATAAATAATAATAATAATGTCGAGGACGAATTTCGAAGTATAATGTATTTTATTAGTGTTTTCTTTTGCACAAATATTATATTAATAAACTAAAAGATCTGGAAATTATACTTAATCAGTCGTTTGCCTATCCACGTGGAAATATTTATTTGTTTGTTTGGACTGACTTCAAAAACTCTTTGACCAATCGAAATCTATTTTAACAAGGAGTAAGATGTTCCCATGTGACTTACGCGGGAGAAACCGAGAGAGGCAGCTAGTGTACTATGTGTTTAATTCTATTCCTGCCTCTACTACTAAATACATTACGTTGGAACGTTATATTATGTTATATTATGAATTAATGTTAAGCTACTTTTTATAACGATACTCGACGTGAAAGGGAATTCGCTGTTAAAACTGAGGATCGTATCTATTATAATAAACCATAAAAGTACACAGTGACTTGTTTTGGCTACGAGCAACGTCTGCAAGACATATTAAGCAACACTACGTAAAAAATTAGCTTGTTACAACACTTTTACTTGTATATATAAAAAACACAGCTGCCTTACTCATAGCTCTAAATAACACACGCAGGTCTTACCTAGGACTGTGCCTCTACTTTAATACTACGAAAGAACGAACTAACGAAAAAAACTGTTATCCAGAAAGAAAATCTGTCCTTGTTCTGATAATTTTCAAGCCATCGGTCTGAAAATAAATTTTTCGTAAAAAAAATAACCCTGCTGGATTGATCCTTCATTTTAATTGTTTGCTTTATTAATTGTTCATGTTCTACATACATGACTTATTGTTTTAAATAAATAAATAAAAAACTGCACGAGTCAGCTCCTGCAATTTATAGAGCTGAGAGTAAGACCCTGTAACTAAAAGCTGTAAAATGTTATTGTTTACATAATAAAATTCTTACCTCTGTCGACAGAGTATGTAAATAAACTTAACCTTGACTTGTAGTTTTATTGTCTTGTGCCTTTAACCATTAAAAAATAATCGCTTGATATAGTTGAAAAGTTTAATATATTTTAGTTACTTATTTTCTAGTTAAAAAATAGGAAAAAGAAAAAAAACAACATGTCTGTATCCAATGTGAACATGTCTGAACCAAAACATCGTCGGCGGTTGGATTCGGATAGTGGGCAGCAGCAAAGTACGAATGCCTGCTTTTGTTGGATTTACGAATGATAACGATTTGACGTGGACGATGCGTGGTCATCGTAAAGCAGACTCTTGTACTTTGCACAACGTAGCTTCCTTGTCACAGAGACCACAGTTCGTCAAGAACCTAATTTGACGAATTTTATGGCACCGTCATGCATTATGTGTCCCAGCGGGATTCAATTCACATTGAAATTTACATTGTGAATAATATTGTCATCATATAATATATAGAATAGTGGCACAGTAAAAAGACGAATTTAGTATGATCTCACACAGGTGTGTTTACTTACATATAAAATTAAATTGCCTAGTTTGTAAGGCTAATGTACCGGTGTTACAAATAATGTTAGTTCAACTGATCTTAGTGCTTCTTAAGTTATTTTAGTTGAAAAATCTTTGTTTTTCACTTTGCCTTCTATTAACATTTCTTTTAGGACGTTTTACAGAAAGAATAATTGAACTCATTTAATATTTAATGATGACGGAAATAAGTTACCGTTTCAAATACGGAACCGACCCACCTTGACATAATTACTCTATCAACTCAATACGATGTAATAGATAGCTGCCTAACCACGTATTAACAGCAATGCCTATCTAAACAACGGCACCTCAATTAACAAACTTACCGTTACATTTGATGTATGCATCGAATTATTGCTTTGATTTTGCCAATTATATTGTCCGGAAGGACACAGTAAATAATTGATTAACGCGGATTAGTGATTACTGATTATAAACTTCGTACGGTGCAGTGTCTCGATTTAAATAACTCGTTCAACGTTATCAAATAACTGCATACTACCACTAAATAAGTGAGCTTTTTTTATAAACGATAGATGAGCGTTTGACCACTCTCCCACCTTATCGTAAGTTATGATATGATCCAGTCTAGAAGATGGAAGACAATAGTGGAACATGATCCTTTGAGGCTGCACGAGTTTACGCTTTAGCCCATTTTCGACTTAGGCAAGTGGTTGGTAATAGGTTGCGGCCGAAACCTCCCACCACGAAACCATTTTTGGTCTGTCCCTTTTTTGGCAAGGGATACTGTAGCCATATTCTTTTTAGAACAGAGCTTTTAAGGCTTAAGACAATAGTAAAGATTTAGGTAGGTGGGTACTCCGCTTATTAATTGTCAATTTGATCATGAGGTTTAATTAAAGCTGCGCTGTGATAAGTGCGCACGTAGACATTAACCTAGTTGGTACCACTTAATGTAAAGCGGAAAGCAAACTGTTACAGAGTTGTCACTGCACGCGATCATTTTATTTTTCTCAGAATCTAACAGTGTGTTGTATTAAGCTATCATATACCTTTACATCCTATCTTTTTTGCTTTATTTATGAGATGATGCACATAATTCATTTAGGTATGCGTGAGTTACTATTTGTTAAGAATTTGGCATTTAATTATGAATCTTCTATAATAATGCCTATTCTTTAAAGTAAAAGGCCAGTGACACCAACAGGCAAGCGCCACTTTTTTTATTAATTAAAACCTACTCAATCCTAATATAACGGCCTATGCTAATTTATTATTAGGGTATTTTCTTAGCATCCGCAATGTGACATACATTTTTTTTATTAACTGTAGCGGAAATGATTGATAGCTGACTGTTTAGTATGCTTCAGTTGTCCGTATCTCTTACATGGCGTTCTTTGCTAAATTTTAATCTCTGCTCTAAATCAAGAGTGGCTTGTTTATGCCCGCATCGAGTTCAAAATATTTAATATCTGTCTAGATTAGTCTAGATATTGTTATTATTGTTAAGCACAATCGACAATACATAATTTTACAGTTGTGACTGAATTCGACTATAATTTAATTTTTATCAAGATTGGTATGAAAGTGATAAACTATAAAATATCGTGTTGGATCAGTTCATCCCCCTAGCCATAAACGTTTTTTGCGGAAAATATTGTCTGTTCTTTATGTTGTAATACATTACAGTTTAAGTGACCTCGTAATAGAAATTCTGTTCGACCCTCGACACAAAGTTCATCGTAGACGCCACCTGTTCCAGAGATAATTTCGGGTGCTCGAGGCGGGCGTGTGCCAAATAAAGAATCGCGATGTGTGCAGATTTCGTGGATGTAGTGGTAGCTATTCGTAGGTAGCGACTATTGATTTTGTCCACCCCGGACCACACTGCCGCTGAACTGCATCGAACTTTCTGAGTTACACTTAATAATGCCAATATATTGTCAACACTTTATTGATTTCTCTCAAAATAGATTGTTTTAAGCGATCATTTGTAACCTAATTGATAAATGATAAAGTTTGAATGAATGTTAATCAAAGTAAAGTTTTTATAAGAATAACTATAGCAGGTTAAAATTTACATACCAAATACTGAGGTCCATGGCTCCGTTAGGTGTATAAAAACGAAGGTTTAGATTGATAAGGTAATATTACTATGACAACTCTACATTGTGTTTCGGGGATGCTAATTAAAGTCAAAAGGGGGTTGTTCTAGAGATCTAGGCGAAAAACTTTTGTTCTACAACTTTGGAAATTTCAAGTATTGTTTTATTGAAATAAAGCTGATTTTGATAGTAAAGGCAATTAATGTATAGATTGTAGTAGTCCGAACTAAATAAAAATACATACACGTTCCTAAGAACATCGGTGATATGATGACACAGATAGAGAGAAAAAGACATGTTTTGCCTTTTGAGGTACGGTACCGTAAAGGTCTGGATTTCTCAGTAATTTCGTGTAGTTATGTTTTATTGATTATGTTTATGTTTGATCACCTAGTAGTTGTGTGGCTCGGCGGTATTAGTATGACAGATAACCAACAAAACCTTCATCCAACAAAAGGGACCGCAATCGTAAATCACAACTAAATTGTTTTAACTCATAAAACCGGAAATCGTTTGGAAAAAGGTTTTAGGGACGCCCTTTTCCCGGTAAACTCTTCGTTTGAAAACACCCATTCATAGTGGACTTAGACCAGCAAGAACAGGAATATATTAGCCGTATTTTAAAAGTAAGCTGGTTTATCCAACTGTCATAAAATATTGCTTAGATTCTAAGTAATATCTTTTTAATCTTATTTTTTATTCAATATTTCTTCATTATAGGGATATCGAAATCTATTATGCGTAATTATTTCTTGTTTATGGATTCTTACCTCCCTATTTTTTACCCACGACGAAACGAAGCAGTGTATTGTATGAGATGAGCAATGAGAGGAGCTCATTGGCCTAGCTGCACCAGCCGACCTTGAATGGTCGTGTGGGTTAAGCAACGCTTGGCGCGATCCTTACTTGGATGGGTGACTGAAAATTTGTGTGACAAAAAAATCATAGTCTCGAGCTCCTCCGTGCTTCGGAAGGCACGTTAAGCAGTTGGTCCCGGTTGTTATCTATGATATCAGTCGTTAGGTCAAGTTAGAGGCCTTAGGGCGACCTGAAAACTCTAACACTAGGTGTGTCACACCACTACACGAAAAGAAAAAAAGAAGAAGAATTGTATTGTATATGCGTTTGGGGTGAGAGGTTGTAACAATGTGTAATCCTTGACGTGTTTGCTAATTGCTATGTATGATAACGGGGTATGATATCTTTATTCCATTTATGAACTAAATATAAATAAATATTTTAGGACGTTGCACACAGCGCAATTTAGCCGCAAACTGAGCAACTAGGCTTGTCTATGGGTAGATACTTAGGTACTAACGCATATACATTTATTTTGTAAATACATACCTATTAGAAAACACCAGGAAGCAGAAACAAACATTTATGGTCAGAAACAGTCAGCATAAATATCTGAATTACATGCCAAAGGGCATCGATCCTAATAGTAACATCATTCATTGTTTGTTGAATGATGTTACTATTAGTGGTTTTTTTTATGTTCGAGATGTTTAATTTAAATTAAACTTTTTTTCAGGTCTTAATCGCGTTGTTTTTATTAATTTTAGTATTGTTGCAGTACCGTTGCGACTTTTCTTAGGCTTTTCAAACTCCTTCCTCAAGGAAGTTCTTTTTTGTGATTATTTTAAGTAGAGGTAATACAAGATAGTCGTAAACTTATTAGTCACTAGCTACGCCCCGCGGTTTCACCCGCGCAAGTCGCCATCCCGCGTTGTTCGAACACCTACCTACTGCAATGCAAAAATTCACACTTATAAACGGTCGCCCATTGAAGCACTTCCCTCGTCGTCTTAACACTGCTGCAGGTAGGTGAAGTAAGGTAAAGTTTGTATGTCAGTAAGCTATGATGATGATAACGAAAGATGACGATAGATGACGATCGATGGCGATGAATGACGATGGATGGATGACGATAGATGACGATCAATGACGATGGATGACGATCAATGACAATGAATGACGATGACCATGATGATGATGCCACTCTACATCACATTGCCCTACCCCTGGGTCGATTTTTATTAATAAATAGTTATCAACCGCGTAAGTCCCGATCCCGCAGGATTTTCCGGATCAAAGTATCCTATGTTACTCTCCATCATTTTAACTATCCCTATGCAAATTTTCATAAAACAATCGTCTAGAACAACACACTTTCGGCTTAAATAGTCATCGTCGAACACGCTATATATTCATTAAATACGTTTTTATAACATACTTACTTTATTATTTTTATAATAGTTTAAAATATGTGAGTTTACCATACTGTTGTTGTTACCAAATAAATAATGAATAAATAAATATAATCTACACATGTTTATATCTTGTTAAATATACACTTATCTAGTCACATTCAAATTTATTATTGTAACGGAGTTTTCTAATTTCCTAAACAACGGTTGTTAATAATAAAGATACAAAGGCACTATGAAAAATATTCACACAATTTACATGTGAGCATTAGGTACCCACAGCTTCATAATCTAGATTAGCATACTCAAATCTGCTTTAATTTATTTTCGCATATGAATTGAAAATAAATATATAAACCAAACATTTATAAAAATGAAATATTTTTATAACAATTTACTGAAAAATCACATTGGTCAACTGTTTTAGAAATGGGAACATTTCATTACGTACCTATAGACAAACAAACGACAACTTCATATACCTACTCCGTTCCGTTGTGGGTAAAAATAAGAAATGGTATATATGTACATAAGTAATAAAAAAAACTAGTTTTATTTCAATTACAAGTGGTAGAAGATCTTTTGACCACTATAACATGTGATGGTAAGTTATGTAGCACGCTCATGTAGAATCTTCCCGCCAATCCGTCTTTGTAAGTGGCTGCATATGTCTACTTACGGAACCGCTTGGCGCTACGACTTAGCCCGGAGTGTAGTAACACACACCATAGGGAAAGACTTCCCCTAAAAATAATTCCTTTTGGTTACCTTTTACAACCGGCAGGTGAACCGTAACCATAACCATTTTTATGTATCATATATGTATGTATTTACAAAGTCTCTAGCACCCATAGTACAAACCTATTGCTTAGCGTGGAGCTATATTGCGCTGTGTGGAATATCGTGCAATATTTAATTTTATTTATTCGTTTAGTCCCCTGATACAGAGTACGACATAGGTAAATGTAAAATGCTTATATGTTAAGTTTAGGGCTAATGGCATTATGTGCATACTATAATTATTTCTCCAGTTTGAAGTTATCATAAAATCCCTTTCCTTTCATTTAATATTAGAAGTTATAATATGCAAGAGGAAACGAGCTTATGATGATACGACGTTTAGTATGTTATAATTTATCTTGTCTTGAAAGCTTTTTATATTCTCTTAGTTCGTTATATTAAATTATATTTCGTATAAGGATACGAAACGAGTAAATAACGTCAATATTTGGATAACGGTCACGTCCGGTTTGTTGACGAATTCATTGAATAAGAATAAATAAGTAATATATTGTATATTAATAATAATACAAGCAGGTAAATATAACGACGGAGTTTGATTTCAACGATTTGTGTAGATAAAAACATTCGGTAACAAAAGTTTTAAAGTATATTTTAGAACTTACTTGGGAATATATATTTTTGTTTAATGTTATGGACCTCTGTGGCACATCGGCAGGGGCTCGATTCGGTAAGGACATAGCATGCGCAATGCCGGCGGAATGCAGGCGATGTGCAAGAGATGTACGTTATTTCGTATTCTGTAAGTGTTATTTTACGTAATTACTTGATTATTTAAGTAGCCTTCAAATTTAAGGGCTACTTAATTATTTAAATAGCTCCCCTTGTCCCTGAGCCAATCAGTATTTAAAGAAGTTATAGAATAGCTATTATTTTTACTCCTGCAACAAATCGACTTCTGCAATGCTCATACATTCCGCCTGCTTGTCGCATGCTATTTTTTTAGAGAATCAGGGCCCTGCAGTTCGATTCTAGCTGGGAATCGAACAAGACATTTACTTAAAAATTGTTTCGGTTCTGGGTATATTTTTACCTACGAGTTGTGTCTCTCAGTTCTTTTCATCAGTATAATTCCCGATCCCATGCATGGGAATTTTTAAAAATCTATCTTATCGGATGTCTAGATCTAGATGTCGGATACCTACATCACGTAAATAACACACTCTTCAAATTTCAGCTCTCTACTATCAGGGCCGGGGCTGGGGCTGCGCTTTAATCCATCCAGTCAGTCAGGACAAAGCATTTTGTAGATAAGTGCATATACAAGGTGTAACGAGAATACCATTTTAAGCCGAAAGAGGGTTGTTTTATCAAAAACATGTTGTGTAAAAGAGCACCAAGTCTTGCAACGGTATTCTTCTAAAAAAAGTAAAGAAATCGAACGATAACCAAGTCAGTGAATTTTGTACCTATCTAGAAGTCACTTGACAACGTACACAGCAAACTTTCTAGGTGTCTAAAACAAAATCTATTTCTGTTTTTGTGTATAAATTTATCGGCTTGAAAATATCCATGTGGTATATTATGTCAATTACAATTAATTATTATAGTATGTACAAGTTCAATTAATTCTATATATATGTAGACTATTTTGCCGTGTACGTTGCCAAGTCACTTTTAGATAAATTATCCGACTTGGTTTTCATTCGATTTCACTTTTTCTAAAAGAATACCGTTGCGCGACTTGGTGTTTTTAACTCATAATATGGTTTTGATAGGATTATTTTTAAAAGTAATATTTAGTTATTCTTGTAGTTCTAGTTCTTTTATTAGTTTTATTAACATTAAAGTTCTCATCTATTTTTACACGACTGCCCAAGGAAGTGTTATGTATTTGGCCTGAGTGTACGTATGTGTGACCTATTGTTTGTAAAACTTTCCCATGTGGTAGGTATATAGTAAAACTTTATAATATAAAAATTGATTTAATTACCTATTGACCTTTTATTATGTATCAGTCCATTGGTACATCAAAATCCCTTTTGTAGTTTTCGTAAAATAAGTTTAGGCTTTTGCTTCGAAGAAATATATCTATACGCGTACTCGTATCCATCTCACTCAAATGTGATCCAATTTATGTCTACGTGATTCCATGCACGTCCTATCGAAATAGGGTGAATCTTCCTTAAAACGATACTCTCTTATGCTTTACGGTGATTGAAGACGGGAGTTATTGGATTTGTATTAGAAATAAAAACAACCATTCCTTTAAAAGCACAGAAGAATTCTATTTTATTGTGTAGGTACGTACTTTACTGTAGACCCTTTTCAAACAAGTTATTTCAATTACATGTAACTTCGGTCGGAATGGCTAAATGTTGTCAATAAATATATTCATTTGCCGTTGGTTAGTTCAAATTAAGGCGAGGCAGGTCGACGCGCGGCGCCAGCAACTATTCTCGTTTGCACGATGGCTATCAGAAGCGCAATCCCCTATTCCTCGCAGTGCTAATCAATGAATAATTACTCTGTTTAAGGGGCACCTCTATAAATAGCCGGCTGGAGCGCTGACCTGGAGCGACGGGTTAGTCCGGCCCGACAGCCGCGGACACTCGCAGCAGCCTCACTCGTTTCGCCCTCCCCGCGACCATGCCTCGCCACCAGCGCCTCCGTCATTTCTTCAGGGCTGCCATGCCACCCCTTGTCGATACTAACTACCTATCAACATAAACATATTTCATAAAGGTACTGAAGAATACTTACTTTAAGGATATCGACTTTATCAGTACTGCTGATGTATCATCTATCATGACCATCATATATTGCTTTCAGAAATAACCTTCAGTGAATGACTCGTCTGTCTGTCTGTTGCGTTGTTCGGTCACAATAACAAAAACCTAGTTGCATATCATGATGTTAGATGGCGCTGTGTGATGTTACAAATTTTATTAAGGTAAGTATTTATTTATACTGTTTCGTATCTATGTAATTTACTTGAACCACAGAGCAGGGCCGGCCGGGCTTGATATATTTCGGTTTATGTTGAGGCCATGTAAGAATTACGAACAATCGATGATCAATACAAAAAAACAAAGGTTAAGGTATTAAAGTTTAGTACTAAAGTTTGCATGCAACAACACAGCTAATTGGAAAAATAGATTCTGAATCTAACCAAGGCAACCCTAAGATGTCGCCACAGCACTCGACACGCCTTCGACTCCGCATCCTGCTATTTTTTGCTAAATTAACTACAAAGGAATCCTTGTAAGTAAAATATGAATACAATTATTTCAAATGTCCCAACATATGATATGCCTACAGTCCTATGCTATGCAGTCCTATTAGCAATTATATTTTTAATTTAGTTAAAGTTCCAGCGCAGCAGTTGAAGCACCTCGTTTGATTTATTTAATAGGTGGTTAGAACTCAAACAGATACCTACAATGATACGAGGATTGTGCGTGTGATTTTACAACTAACGGCAGTTTTAACTGAAGCTATCGAACGAAGTACCTTTGGTGCCAAAGGGTTATCTACTATCGAACCGTTTGTAGATATTACATATGCATTGCAATACATCGATAGATACAATTGCCAAATTGAAAAAACAAAGACAGAAAACAAAGTATCAATAATAAACTTTAAAAATTATCCAGTAAATACTCTCTCAGACAGAGCTAGAGGCAAGACAGACAATCAGTAAAGTAAATCGGTAAATTACCTCAATACCAAGTACATTATTTTATTTTCTGAACCAATTACTGAGAAACGTGCGACAATGACATAGACATCAGTAAGAAGGTACAAGGCTGAATGTGGTGCGATCTACGACCGGCGCAGGCGCCCGGCGGTGTGGAACAATTCCGGAGACGACGCCAATTTGCCACTCAACATGACAGGCACTCACTCGCCACCTTATTTGTATAACGTTAACGTGCTCCAGTAGACCACTAGATCTTAATGTGTACTGCATTCGATTCATAATTCTTCGATACCGACACCTGCAAATTATTCCTAGCATAAAAATGGTTAATGACACGACAACAGACCCAATAAAAAAATAGAAAAGTTTCAAGTTATTGAATTCTCTTGTGCCTTTTTAATACCCTTAAGCTAGCTCGTCTTATAGATCTATACAAAACGTGATGGAAACTTGTATAAATTCAGTTTAAATACCTTTTAATGCACAGTCTATCTGTTTTATCGTATCATAATCCATCGTGGCTCCAGACTGACGGTAATTAAGGTCGCCCAAGTGGCCTTGGACATCATAGAACCTGTAGCGTAAGAAAATGATAAAAATGACTTCACATCGATTAAACTTGTTATAATGAATTACGGCATTGCAAGGACGCAGTAAAGTTGAATATTGCATCAGAGTGGCTGAAGATGAGGGGAGGCAACGTTCGTGTGGAATGTCGACAGCCCGGCGCGGGCGCAGCTCACTACCCGCTCCCGCTACCGCCGCCGCCCGTCACTGTGACTCATCACCTCGATCATTTTCTGCTGATATGGGGAAGTACGTGGATAAATTTTGCTGTGACTCTTGCCTTTTCTTGCTACCGTGTTCAAATGACCGCTAGCTTTGACGTCACGTGTGTAGTTTTAACGGAGATCAAACGATGTTACCAAGATTTTTCCTTTCAATTGTGAGTCAATCGTGACAAGCACTAATAGATCTAGATCGAAAATCAAAGAAATCTCTTTTAATACGTAGGTACGCAAGAATATTGCATAGGGACCTATAGTCAATCAACTGATACTTAGTTTTTCGAGACCTCTTTACGCTTATAGGAAAAATATACGAAATAAACAGACTGATAAGACTAAAACTCGATGTTTCGTTATCGTAATCAATCAGAAGGATTTCGTTATTCACATATAGGCATCCATACATATTATATATGTATATAGCTTTTGTTTACGTCGAATTTAGATGTGCCGTCAATAACCAATGAGATTCTATGTCTCCTTCGCTCTACTTTGGTGGATTCTGGGCTTAAATAGCTTCACCAACATGTCACGTCACGACCCACATAATCTAACACGTTTCACGTAGTTAATCAAAGACGCTTGCGATGTTTTCAGCGCCTTAAGTGATTGGAATTATTTAGGCGCATCAAGCCGAATAAAACGGGTTGTATTATTAATATCGTAACCTAAATATTTATTTCAAAGGATACAAACGAAGAAAAAATATAAGACGAGTTTACAGGCAAAGACTTAATAACACTTCCTTTGGCAGTCGTGTAAAAATAGGTTTTTTTTTGATAAATCTTAACTTATATAGCGCCGCGCCGCCGCGCTGAACCACATGACCGATATAGTAGTTCATTTGCTAAATAATATCGATTTTATGGCGCGGCAGATGGCCGGCTCTAGAACCCGGCCGCTCTGCCAGTCTGAATCCCCCGCCACGGCTGCACACCCGCACACCACACCCCCAATTGAGATTTATCCTCTCAAAACATCCCCAGCGAAAATGTATTATTCGATTTATATTAAGTTTCCGCAATTTTTAGAGGGATCACAGACAGAGACGTAAATACTCATGCAGCGTATACTTTCCTTTGTAAATACTGAGAAGGGACGGACGCCGTGCCTGTTGTCATTAATAATGACAATGCAGTAACATTAGACGGTTAATTTCCTATCGATGTGCCATCTGTTACATCTCATATAAGAATCGCAAATAGTAAAAGTTATTGCCGTTTTGGTGGGTACCAAAACAGACATTTATGTAAGTAACATTATTTGGTGTCTGCATTCTGCTGGACTAAAATAGTCACCCTGACATCGTTTTATTTGAAAACGAAACGCAAACGTTCATCTCCGATGGACAAACAAGGGAGCTTCAATAAGATAGCGAACATAAATCTCATGAAAATCTCGTAATAAAATAAAACGTTAGCTAAGTGCGCAATGCAAATTTGCTGAAGCGATAAAGAGAAACGAAAAACGAATGAGCTTATATTCCATTTTACATAAGCTCTGTCTAGACGAAAGCAAGCTGACCGTTCTGCAACAGCCGTATCTCTCATTGTGCTGGTATAGAGCAACTTGCATTGCACCCGAGGCCTCGGCTTTACCTCCTATCCTACACATTTGTTTGGGAACACAAATAAATTACGAGCAATTTTCATGATTTCATAACCACTCTTTACTGGTGATCTCTTTTACACATCCACATCGAGATATTGACTTTTTATGTATTCTGAGAAAGCGCGCTATTTCAGGGGAGTTCTGACTATTTTTATGGCCTTCGCCTTCACTGAGTTTATTTTGCCTGGAAATTAGAACCGTGCCGAAAAAGAACAAGGACCGTAATTGGTGGCGGTCTCGCTGTATCATGTTTCGTGGTGTCAACGGACGCTTTTTTGTTTTTGTAATTTTTGTGTTATTTAATAAAATTCATTCAGAAAAAGGTACCAAAGATGATAAAGATTTTTGCATTGTTATTAAGTTATTATTAAAATTAAAGATTTTAATATTAAAATATCTTATTGATTATAACGTAGTAGTAGACTCACTTGATCACCTCAACTCAAGAACAGCCACAAACTAAACCACTAGTTACGAGCTTTAGACAAGTTTTATATTTATGGACCTTTTATTAAGCTCGTTTTTACATTGAAATTTGTTATTCTACTTCAGGTGTAAGTGTAAACCTACAGCAGAACAACATAATAAGTACAATATAATACCTTTAGACATGTGTACATAATTATTTGTGACTAGCTGCGCCCCCCGGTTCAACCTGCGTAAGTCCCGTTCCCGCCTGAATATCGGGATAAAAAGTAGCCTATGTGTTAATCCAGGTCCCCAGCTACCTATATTGCAATCATCGCAATCGGTTCAGTAGTTTTTGCGTGATTGAGTAACAAACACACATCCATCCATACACACATACTTACAAACTTTCAGCTTTATAAAATTAGTAGGATAGGATAAATTTACATAAAAATCATACAAAGCCACAAAAATATTTTGTTGACCGGACAACAAAATAATCACGAATAAGTTCATGATTATTTGACATCTAATCTTATACTATAAATACTTACCTAGTATAGTAATATAGATAAATGAAAAATTTCTGTAAGTGGGTTTGTTGGCACTTACCTCCTTTAAAAAACGGAAAATAAAATTAGTTACCTAAGTACTACATAATCACATATCCAAAATGGACAAAGAAGGGTTTTACGAAACATGTGGCTCGCACATTTGGTAATGGTTTTCATTTCCGTTTGTTCTCGCTTTTTAATCCGGGGAATATAGAGTTCAAAGAATTAATTTTGCGAGTGGACGCATCGCGCCGTCATCCAATGCTCAAAAATGATCCCCTTGTTATACTTAATATACCTAGTGTGTAGTCAGAAGTGAATCACCGTAATTAATTTGAGATTATTTTATATACGATAGATTTATATACGACTTTACGACCTCTGTGGCGCGTCGGGCAAACGCTTGGCTGCAATACAGAAGGTTGCGGGTTTGATTCCCGCTAGAAGATGTAGCACGTTCATCTAGAAGAGAGAAGACGATAGTGGAACAAGGTCCGGCCCGTCTTCCTTAGTGGCTGCATCGGCCAACGTACCGTAACATCGGCGATTCGCTTGGCCGCAACAACTTAGGCCGGCGGGTGGTAACAAGCTGCGACCGCAGTCTCACATTATTGGCATTGTCGCCTTTTACGACGACAGGGCAAATGCTTATACCGTACCTATAAGGTACAACGCTTTCGTTTAAGATGCTCCCGCGAGCATTCCTTGTAATTTTACAGTACACAATACTACCTATGCCTGACTGACGAGCATTCAATGTATTGTTACATTTAATTCTAAGTAAAGCGCTATAATGTTACAAGTTGTATAAAAATATTTTACATTGTATCATTACAAGGTACGCGCTGAATGTAATGTTCGATTGTGTAGCGTAACGTTACACGCGAATGCTCGTGGTGAGGGAGCACCTAAAGGTCTTAATAAGTTCCGGTCATTACTAAAGTTACTAACGTAATTGTCTTCTCAATTGATAGATTTGAATTTCACACTTTGTCGTTGATAGCGTGTTTTATTAAGAATTCAAGCACATTTACATACCGAGCTCTAGATACCGATCTCTTGAATAAGTTGAACAGGTGAATTCAAATAAGGCACCCAATCTCTTATTTATATTTTCAAGCGTCTAGATTTAACGTTATCTGACTGCGGAATTGTGGTCGGAGCTTACATAACTGTATCCTGAGCACCCAAACTTTAGATATTAAACGGTATCGCACCGAGAACACTGCTCTCAATCCTTGGATTTTAAAACTAAGTGATGTATTCAAAATTGACTTTTAAAAAAGGATATAAATCCTAATATCTAATCTCTCCTACAGTGCCACCGACTTCTCTGTTATATATAGTATTTAATTTGAACTCGGACAGTCAAATAGCAATCCAATCTATGACCCAGTAAAACTGCCCAATATGTCGGTGGCACTGTATGTGGGTAATTTATGTCCTTTTATTTAAGTCGTCTTGTAATTTTTTTTAATTATTTCATTATTTTTAATGCACTTTCTACTGCCACTAAAAATCATCAAAATTGTATGCCCGACTTCAGATGATAAAACAGATTAATTAGTCGGTGGCACTGTACCTATGTAGAGGTTATTTTGGTCATTTTTATCAATTCTTGTTTTTTTTGGCTGTTTTTTAAATTATTTTTTGTTTCTTATTGAAGTCGGTTTTTTAATTTTTAAATTATTTTTTTATTTTACCCTTTTTAGTTTACCTACCTACCTAAAAATCAACAATATTGTTACCGTAATTTTAATTATTGAGGAGTTTGCTGATGAGAAGGTGGTTTCAGGTGCCCCATCAATCTGTACTTAGTTCTTTAGAGGTCTATTCTTTTTGGTAGAAGTCCAAAAATGAGTAATTTATTGAATTCTGGGATGCTATCCTGTCCATCATTCCGAAGATACTCATCAGATCCTTACCAAACTTTCATGGGACCACCTCGCAGCTTTCACCTTTCCATTAAAAAAAGAACTATATCAATCGGTCAAGCCATCTTCGTGTAATCGATGAACAATTGAATTGAATACAGCGTTTTGAGGTGCATTCCCGGTCCTCACTTCGGAGATCCTTATCAGATCCTCATCAATTTTTTATGGAACCATCTCGGAGCTTCCACCTTTCCATTAAAAAAAGAATCATTTCAATCGGTCAAGCCATCTTCGAGTAATCGATAATAAACAACTGGATTGAGTAATGCGTTTTGAGGAGCATTTTCGTTCATCACTCTGAAGACCCTTACCAGATCCACATAAAATTTTTATGGGACCATCTTGGAGCTCCCACCTATTTATTAAAAAAAGAATCATCTTAATCGGTTAAGCCGTCTTCGAGTAATCGGTGAACATACAAAAAAAAAAAATATTATCCTCCTCCTTTTTTTTGAAGTCGGTTAAAAAGAAAACCAAACTGCGATCATGGGGGTACTAAAAAGTAGGATAGTATTAAAGCTAAGACAAACAGCCTATGGCAAGGTGATAAACGTACCTATAATTACTTTTATTCACACCCGATTACGAAAGGGTTAACCCACAACAGCCAAGTAAAATCGTCTTAACTAAAGTAGGTAAAGCTTCGTCAATATGACCATGTTCTTAAACCAAGCTCGTATTTATATATACAAAACATAAACAAGAATAAAGTGAATCAATACCAGATTATTGAAGAATAATCCGGATTTTCCCATTTAATAAAACCCACAATATGCAGAAACGTCAAAATAATGAATAAATTTGATTGCAGTTGTAATGCGACTACTAACGTCTCTGGGAATGTACACAGCAAATCTAGGAAGTACCGTAAGTGGCTTTGGGTCATTGGCTCATGAAGATGTCAGGAAAGTAATACAATTTATTTAATAAATGCTCATCTATCGTTTATATTAATGCATTGTATCAATGGGTAAACATTACATTGATGCGAATCAAGGTATTGAGTAGACTGACTATGATAAACGAAGAAGTCGTGCATATTCATATACCTACTTACTTATAGGATTTATTTATTTATCACCTGTTGTACATACATAGTTTATCATGACTAAAACATTAAAACATATTATAAATAAATAGGACCATAGACTATGAGAGGAAGTTCTTTTACTTTTGTTTTAAATAATAATAAAAATATCTTTTATAGATTAACTAACTAACATAGCCTAGGTACAATTAATATTAAATGGTTCTTATTGCTTTCTTTATTATTTATTATGGAACCTATATCTATTGTCAGAGCTCTTTCTAAAAAGCGCAATATCCTTTTTGCAAACACCCTTGGTCATGCATGAGATCTTCGTTTGAATAAACTATCATATTTTACAGTCGTTCTGTGGAATTCACATGAGAAACTTAACGTACACAATAGGGAAAAGCATAACGTTTATTGAGGACCGCTGAACCTGTATCTATCGAGCGTTCAGGTCGGCACTCACCAGTCTAAGCTCCATAAGAGAGCACGGTACCTACCTAAGAGTGATTTATTACAACGCACCGGGCTAGTCCATTACCATGTCACAATCAATAACCACTACGTAGACTTGCCTCTGATGAATTCCGCCATCGCAAGGCGTCACTGCCGGACGCGCTGCAGCCGCAGACGCCTCACGACTAAAATGCATCACCTAACACTGACACTTCACTGTACACTAACTACTACGAGTACGACTCGCATGAACAACAAACTTTATAGATATTATAAATAATATTTTCTGATTGCTTTCTCAATAATGTGCTTGCAACAAAATGTAATCAAAATGGGAAATGTAAAATAACACACAGTTATACAATAATTTCGTATTACGTATGACAGCGTTATTTGTATTCCCTTGGAATGGAATAAATTGAAAATAGTCGTTCATGAAGCGGTATGAGGTGTGATAATAACATTTTGCCATGTAACTTTTCAGATAATGTCGGGAACAAATGGTGGAAATACTCGAATATTTGTTTGTTGTTATTACACTTATACTACTGTGTCCGTACTGTGAAATGTGAAGTAATTTAATTTGCTTTTTCTCTTTCTGAATTTAATTTCATATCTCTTGCAAAAACTTCCTGCAATTTGTATTTCATTAAATAAACTAGACACCGAGATACTGCAGATAATAGCACCTACAATGATTGATGATCTTCTTGTCTATCTTATTATTGGAAATAATCTCGTAAAGTAGACACTTGTATCAATCTAAACCAGGTACGGGATATTTGCACTTTTGATACCTCAAAATGACGTACGTTAACAAAACACGAGTACTGTTAGAATATCAAGGTACATGAATTCCGTATTTACCCGGGTGATTATTTACATAGAAGTTCTCAGGAGGCTTGTAGACGTATGGGTACTTCCACACTCGTACTCGTATATGGTCAAGTGAACGGAGGTCTGTCTCAGCCGCCACGACGTCTATTTGTCTTAACGCAATACCTGTCAATAGCCGTCCTAAGTTCATTGGCACTCCCAGTTTGGCGCATCCATTGCGTAGATTTGTGCAGTGTGCACCACCATTTGTTCAACAGGGACCCACCAAACTGGTATCCATTCTCGTAACATGATCTTTGGTATGCCATTAGCTTGTTTACACATTAAATACTAAATAATTGTACTCAACATGAGCTTTACAACGCATAGGTTTGTTAAATGTTTAATTTATACTAAAAAGCGGCTTCCAATATTCACAGATAACGTTTGATCTTATTCTATCTAAACTTAAGGATGTATTTCTTTGGCATTTTGTGCTCTCTTAGGAGAACTGAATGAAGAAGTTAACAACTCGAATATAGCGACAAAACAAAACTAACTAATCTAAGACAAAAAAAACTAACTCGAATATGTTTACAAATTCGGTCAACCCAGTCGGTTCATGTATCTAAAATTTTACTATTGATATTAATAAAACAACTTGTCCCCTACACAAAATATAGCAAACATACGAAAATCAGATGATAGGAATCCAAAAAAACTTTAGTCAATAGAAAAAAGTTGGGATTTTAAAAAAAAACTTAAAAAGTCCAATATCTCAAAAACGGTTAGTTTTAGGATAGGGTGTTTTATAGTGAAATTAGTCAGAAATTTATAGAAACAACAACACCTTAAAGAATCTAGGTCGGCTTAACCCGTAACCCTGTGTATTCCGCCCATTTGCGGGATTGTGTGATACTTTCACGACTGAATACTAACATTACCTATCTAAGTATAGAATGCTACACTTAAAACGAAGGTTTCATAACCGATAACTACGTAAAACAGCTTCGGATGTCAGCACTTGTATCTAATTTGTGTGTTGGTGTTAAATAAAACGGTTTTCAATATTTTGTAACAAAACAAGGAACACAAAGGGCGTTACACTCTATAAGTAAACATAGAGAATGTATGAGCACAGTCGGCGACACGCGCCTCGTCACATCACTCACACCTATCATCAAATTATCACAATACATCTACACAAAGAATACGAAACACGTTAACAACGAGATAATAGATTATACAAACTGTAACATATTAATTGTACCTACTTTGCCTTTATAATTTATTTGACACCCACTTGACATGTATTGGGTGGAACTTTGCGTAGTATTTGATTGTATGAAGAAGATAAAGAATCTGTATTTGTCTATATTTCTATATACTTATAAATAAAATACTATAAAAAGGAAAGATTTAGTTGTTTTTTGTAACGAATAGGATCCGAAACCACTAGACCGATTTCTAAATTTCTTTCACCAATAGAAAGTTACATTATCGAAGAGTAAGATAGGCTACTTTTGATACCGATATTCACTTACGCCGCAAACCGAGGGACGCTGCTAGTGTAAAATAAATTCAATCAATATAGAACTATATATATATAATATATATATATATATATTGTAGTGCAATATTTATTTAAATTTTAAATATTTCAATTTATATCAATTTATTTTCACTTGTACACCATCACGAAACTAAATAGTATATATTGTGTTTTATTAAGAAAAAATAAAAAAAAATACAAAAAGCCTTTAAACTACAAAACAACATAATTTAAAAATAAAATAAAATCAAATTTAAAGAGAAATATTTATATATATATATAGTCAAATATATTATATTTGACGACCTCTGTGGCGCGTCGGGCGAGCACTTGGCTGCAATACAGAAGGTTGCGGGTTCGGTTCCCGCGGGATGCAAATATTTATGCTTAAAAATAAATATTTGTATCTGGTCTGGGTGTATTTCTATAAACAATATGTATGTATTTACAAAAGAAAAATAAATATAAGTATTATATACGTTGTCTAGTCACCGTAACACAAGCTTAGCAGCTTACCATGGGGCTAGATGGCGCTGTGTGTTCGTCACAGGTTTTATTTATTTATTATATTATGGAACTGTGAAATGGGGTTGTTATTACAATTATTGGTTCAACTACGACTACTATAGCCGAAGGTCCTTTTGTTTAATTATCTCTGCATAGTTAAGACAGTTTTTCATACATGTGCGTCTACCGCAAACTAAACGTATACTATTCTCATTTGTTTAAAAAAACTGGTGAGCTAACTTAGAAAAGGGGGAGCGAGGGAGAAAGCCACACAAACACACGCAGAGTAAGAAGGAAGAAAGTGGAAGATGGCAATGTAGATATTGTAAAATGTTGACGATAGCAAGTATGTCTAATGTAACATTATAGGTCCGACTTCGTGCGTTAGGTAGGTTTCATTACAATACTACCTGCCTGACTGACGAGCATTAAGCGTATTGATGTTACGAGGTGTATCAAGATATTGCACATTTTATCGTTACAAGGTGCATGCAACCGTATAATGCTCGAATCTGTAACTTTGCATTACAAGTAAATACCCGCGGTGAGGGAGCACTCTAAGAGTATAAATTCTTTTTTAGACAGTCAGATTTTACGTCTATACAACGTGTTCCGACAATGACGATTTAAGCCGAAAGTGTGATTCTAGACGTCTAGGCGAACAATTTTTGTTCTACACCTTTTATCTACAACTTTAAAACTCGAAAATTTTATGTTTAAAGTTTACTTGAAAATTTGCTGTTTCTTAGAGTTAGAGGTCATTGACCTTATTCTTGGACAACTACAATCTAAATTTTAATTACCTTTATTTTCAAAACCAGCAATTTTTATTAACTCAAAAATTTCGAAAAATAATAATTATATTTTTTAGTAGTAGATCGAAAGTTGTTCGGCTATAAAAAGACTCGGAATTCTAGTGTGCATCAGAATGGCGGGTGTACAAATGCAAATTGTCATGAATCTAATATGGCTCAAATCTACCTTAATTCTACCTAATTCTACCAATAAAGAAATTAATAGTACCTCTCTGTACGCATAGAAAACTCAATAAATATGTGAGCCGCCAATCTGACGTCAGGATGGCGGGTGTATTCCTTGTCTGGGCGAAATATCATTCGTCAATATTTATATTCACTGCCATATAAATCTACCTAATTAGTACCTTACAGAATCGTACGTAGTAATTAAATTCAGGCAAAGGCTAGAGAGTAATTTTGAAAATAAAATTTCGAAACTTTAAATTTCTGCAATGTTGGTATTTAGTAATGGCGGGCGTGTCGAGAATCTGGGCTAAAAAAAGATTGTACTTTTTTATAATTATGGACGTTTAGAAAGTAGCCAGTGTCAAGTATTATGTTATAACTGAATCGAATTACTCTTATGTTAGCCATTTGACAAGTACATTTTTTATTTACGAAATAAAGACTATTGACTATAAAGTCAATAGTCTTTATTTCGTAAATGATAACGATAACTTGGCTGTTTCTATAATGCAAATATTATTATTTGCATGATAGAAACATGCAAATAATAATAGTAATAAGTTATCGTAGTTGAAAGTGGAGTAAGTGGAATTAATTAATATTTATTTTGTTAAATAATTAACGCGGTTAATAACAAAGAATTTTACATGAAGTTTGAGACATCACGAAAGTCCACGTTTGGTTTTCATTACACTTGTACACTTTCAAGGAATTAAATTGATAAATTATAGTAATAGTAGTATAAATTATACTACTATTTTAAAAATGTACTTGTCAAATGGCTAACATAAGAGTAATTCGATTCAATTATAACATAATACTTGACACTGGCTACTTTCTAAACGGCCATAATTATAAAAAAGTACAATCTTTTTTTAGCCCAGATTCTCGACACGCCCGCCATTACTAAATACCAACATTGCAGAAATTTAAAGTTTCGAAATTTTATTTTCAAAATTACTCTCTAGCCTTTGCCTGAATTTGATTACTACGTACGGTTCTGTAAGGTACTAATTAGGTAGATTTATATGGCAATGAATATAAATATTGACGAATGATATTTCGCCCAGACAAGGATTACACCCGCCATCCTGACTTCAGATTGGCGACTCACATATTTATTGAGTTTTCTATGCGTACAGAGAGGTACTATTAATTTCTTTATTGGTAGAATTAGGTAGAATTAAGGTAGATTTGAGCCATATTAGATTCATGATAATTTGCATTTGTACACCCGCCATTCTGATGCACACGGAATTCTACACATTTTCTGTGACATATACATCCTCTTATTCAATAAAATAACTGAGTTAACCTCATGTGTTTACTTTTATATCATCCCACATAGTAACGCTACTTGCTAGATGAGGGTTTACATTTCGTTTTTATAGGTAGGTAAGGCACCTAGTAAAGTCTTAAGTACTACGTAGGAATTATATACGTCTATACAGCGTGGGGTTGTTACCGCTCACTTAGCAAATATTTGCAGTTCAACTTGTTGATAGTAATCTGAACGGTTAATGTAACGGCAATTACGTTAAATTAACATATTCACACGTTCATTAATGGTTACAGCCTTCCTGCAAAGTGTTTAAGAAAGGAATATTATTTTGGTTCATGTTTCCGTTGGGTGTTCTAATTGTAAGTTCAAGACATATGGAGTTGTTAAATAGTGCCGTTTAATGGATTCTGTTGATCATTATCTTCAAAAATATTTCTGTGAATGAAAACTTGTTTTCACATTAGTTTATATATGCAAGTAACAGGACATGAGTGTCAGTGTAAGGGTCTACGCCAATACTACCGTTTCAAAAATATTTAATATTTTTAAAACGGTGAAATTTTAATAAATAAATAAAATTTATTCCATTGAAGTACTGTTGAAGCCAGGCTCTACCGCGCCTGGCATCATCAGTACTTCCCTAGTCGTCCGTTTAAGTGTGGATTTTTGCACTGCCGTAGGTAGGTGAAGTAAGGCAAAATTTGTATGTCAGTAAGTGATGATGATGATGGATGACGATAGATGACGATGGATGCCGATGGTTCAAAAACAACGAAATTACGCAATTTTTATTTATTATCCGGATACCTGGATATCCGGATAAAAAGTAGCCTATATGTTAATCGAAGTCTTAAGCTATCTGCACACCAAATTTCATTGAAATCGGTCCAGCCGTTTCCGAAATTAGCGCGCACAAACGCACAGACAAACGGACAAACATCCAAACGGACAAACAAACAAAAAGTTAAACACCGAAATGGGGTCTGTTACGTTAGTACATACCCCTAAAAATAGGTTTTTCAAAATATCTTTCAAAAACAGACACCGCTAAGTTACGATTTTATTATAAGTATAGAATAGATATTAATTTCACAATTAGCTAAGTGTTTGCCTTGTTGGTCCACGCGCAGTGTGGGGTGTAATGGTTTCCTTAAGGAAAATAACACGGAAAAAATGTTAAACTAACAATTGAACTATACCTACCTAGTACATAAGTTTTAATTAAGTTGCAATGGTATTTCATCGTTTTTCTAAATTACCCAGACTAAATTTGAAACACTGCTCAGCTGTGGTAATTTTTAATTACTTATGTATATTATTACTCTCGTGAATATAAATGACGTGTCCACGTGAAGCTATTTGACTGTTAGAGGGATACACACGCTTAACTGTAAAAACGGGCACTTTTATTGGAAATGGAATCCTAAAATTAAAAAAATGTTTTTACGCATCTACGTCTCTACAAAGTTACTTTATTTGACCAAAAAGGTCAACGTAAAGAGAGTCTTTATTCTCAAGGTGAAAATGCTCATTGTAAACCTAGGGCATAAAGTAATTTAAATTTGGAACTAAGGCTCTGGTAGCGTAGGGCCATTTCGTTAATTTAGAGCTTGAAATATATTTCATACACGTAGCATTAATCTAATGTTTTGTTGTTAGTTAATTACTTATTTTTGTAGCCTTTTATTGTGTCGCAGTAGATGTGTTGAGTAGAGTATTCACATCGGTAATAAAGCCTGTCTTTATCTAGGGCGCTTGAATCCCACGCTTCACTCAGGACTCTAGGTACATAACTCTTAAGTTTATAACACCCTCGTTGCGCTCGAGAGTTAACTCTAGAGTCCTTCGTACGCTTTGGATTCAATATGACGCCCGCTATATAAGACAGGGCTTTAGTACATAGGTGCATAGACTACTATTTTGACCAAAAAGGTTAACATAAAGCGAGTCATTAATCTCTAGGTGAATAAAGTGCGCATTATAGACTTAGGGCTCAAAGTAATTTAAATTTGGCATGTTGAAATTCATGAAGGCAACAATCAAACAGAATCCTTCGAATAATCACTAAGGTTCTAGTAGCATACGGCCATTTCGAACTGGTCACTTACACATTATTATAACACATAAAAAAAGGAGAACTGGGTTCTTTTTCTTTTACAAATTTTTATTTTGACGGAAGGGTAAGGCAAAATAGTTAATATTAAGCCCCATATTTTTTATCATTGGCTAAGGCCGACGCCTGGTTCCGTCTTTTTAATGCAACATTGATAAATTTTATTAGGAAAGAGCTGTAATGTATTTCATACATATATCATCAATCTATTGGTTTGTTGTTAACCGCTAGAGGCGCCCTGGGTCAATTATGATATGACCCAATTAAATGCTTATTTGTGTAGCCTTTTTATTGTCTCTCAGTAGATATGTAAGTAGAGTATTCACCTGGGTAGCCTGTCTTCATCTTGGGCGCTTAAATCCTACGCTTCAATTAGGACTCTAGGTACATAACTACTTCGCTTCGCTCAAGAGTTAAGTTTTTAACACCCTCGCTTCGCTCAAGAGTTAAGTTTTTAACACCCTCGCTGCGCTCGGGAGTTAATTCTCTAGAGTCCTTCGTACGCTTTGGATACAATATGACGCCCGCTATATAAGACAGGGCTTTAGTACCTCGGTGCATAAACTACTATTAAAACCTAATGATTTTAAAAAGCTTCATATGATGGGGTAGACGATAAAAAATGTCATCCCCGTTATACAGATATGTTCAAAATGATTGTTTATTTATTTAATTAAGGGATGACCGTTTTGATGTTAAGAGGTCCATGTTGATGCACGTATGTAAGGTACAGTTTCTTAGTACTATGCCATTCTGAGCTAAGCTGCTATCAGAAAAAACTACCATAACGAAACTATATAACGTTTTCTCTTTGACTATCAAACTCTTAAAACAGATTTTAAAGACATTTTTAACACAGGCTATTTACCTGCCCGACAGACTTCAGCCGTTTTGAAAAGTTCACTGTTTTTTCATTCGGTTTTTTACATTATTATTTTATTTTCGTTGTTTGTATTGGTTTTTGCTGTCACGAAAATCCTTGTCTTGATCAAACAAAAGGAATCCTCTTTATTTACTAACTGAAGAGTTTTATGATGAGAAGGAGGTTACAGGTGCTCTATTAATCTCCACCTAAAAAGAAACCAGAAATAAGCAATTTACTGCATTCTGACGAGGTATTCACTCATCATTCCGAAGTTCCTCATCAGATCATTGCGACATTTTTATCGGATTCACTTGGAGCTATTACCAGCCGACTTGACCGATTAAGAAATGAATCGTCTTCGAGTGTCTATATAAACTTGTAAAGGTTTTGAATAATTTTCTTCTTATCGTACGAAATAATTTGTAAATTAATTGTCAGTTTTAGATAATCAGTATTTTAGCACTAATTGGTATCGAAAGTTCTTGTATGCTTGTTATTTTAAAGAAAGGTCACTGGCCTGCTGTAAACATTCCATTTTATTGAGTTTGAAAAATTAAATCTAAATAACCCCATTTAAAAGGCAAAAAACAAACTCATTTCCTGTTGTTAACATTGGGTACCTCTGGTGGATATGCAATTTGTGAGAAAATTCTTCAGATAAAAGATATTCACAAAAGTTCAAAATATATTTACTAAGTTCATGACTGCTGGGGCTGTATTCTTTCACTAAAACCTGTCAACAAATCCTCAGCATTGATAGGTTATTCTCAAAAAATTTACTCTTATTTCCGCGATTTGCACTTTCACAGCTGTGTATTTCGGACTCAGGATATGTTTGATTCTCATATTGATTTTCATTCTTTGTTTTTTCGAAGTCGTTTCTTGAATTTAGGGGGACGTAACCTGACTCAACTCAAACGTAAACAAAGAACAATTTAGTCCTAAATTAATAATAAACTAAAATCGCAACACGGATGCAGACGACCAGTTAATTACGATACAGTCCAGGTAGGAGGCATCATTTAGGCAGGCGGTCGCGGTGTGGTGGTGTGACGAAGCAAACGCTCCGGTCAACGATCGGCGCCCACAATTTGGAAGGTCGCAGCACGGCCTTCTTTCGCCGAAACACACTAATGTTACCTGCCCGCCGGACACCCTGTATTTATCTCCATACAGTTATGAATACTCTCGCATGTGTATATGTAGGTTATGTTTCTGTGTCGACACCGATTCTAGTTCAATTTTAATTTTAGTAAAATAACTCTGTAATTGAATTCTCGATTAAAATCGCCGAGAAGATTTCTATAATTGCAGGAAGGACGGCGTATCAAATCTAACACATCCATCGCGAGTTGTTTAGTTTAAAATTCGAATCTCACGGTGACATTATCATAATGCTGTAATAACTCTTTCCTGCGAATAACTTGGTGAGAACGTCAGGGGCCGAGGGCTGACTCATAAAACGCGCACTTAACGCATGTCTTAGAATTACTTACGATACGAGTAGGTATATAACTTACCTACTATTTACCACATATTTAGGTGAATTGTGTGCTCATTAGAAGAAGCTTCGACTTATTAAAAAATAAATACAGTTTAGTAAACTTTTTCGGGGTGAAGGTGAACATAAACGTTGATAATGAATAATAGTTACACTCCATTGAGTCCTATCCACAATAAGCTATTTTAAATTAATCCTTCACCATCAATCAATGTTTACTAACTGCCGAACTTTTACAAATAAAATCAAAACACATTGAAAACGGCAATAACTAGGTATATTATTCACTAAAATATTCACACATATTTCATGTAGTTGTCATTAGTGGCATTATTTCTAATCGCTGGACAGTCGATTTCGAGCAAAAAATATTCAAATCATGATGTGTCTAAAAAGCATGTAACATGCTTCACAAAGAAATATATTGACCTAGAAATAAAAATCATGCATCAGTTGTAACCGTTATAATAACGAGGTCATTTATCAACTCTGTATTTGTTTGTGTCCATCAGCACCAATTGAGAAAGTGTTCAGATTGTAAATTAAATAATTAAAGTACCTAATGTTTTTTAATTTGTAAAAATTATGACATTATATAGATGAAATAGCTACCTGATTTTATTTTATAATAATTATATTCGCATCTATTATCTATATTAGTATTATTTTTTATTACAATAAGCTCTGCTGGCCGTGCGAAGGGGCACTTTAGGGTATGGTCCGAAAATCAGCGCTAAAGTAACCTTGTTGCTTTAGCGCCAAGCTTTTTGCTGAAACTGGTCTTTTTTTGGATGCACACGGCTCCTTAGTCGTCTATTTTGTTACATTGATTAATTTTGTAGATTAGCTTTTATTTTTATTTTCGTTTGTTTTACTTTTGATTTTTTTTCTGTGTCTGTGAAATTTGATTTAATATGTAACTTGTTTCTTTCTTTTTTTCCTGCTTTACCTATTGACTAAAAAATGTAGGCTTCGGAAGCAAGGCCCACTTTCAGCGGGGCGGAGGAAAGGCGTGACGCGAAAGCCTTATGTCACCTATCACGTATTCTGTGGTTAAGACAAAAGTCAAAAGAAAGGCCTCATTCACGCACGCCGGAACTTATTACTGCGCGATGCGCCATTTCTCGTGAGAAGAGCTTTATCCGCCCAACTCTGTTAAAGTCAAACTTTAACAAGTACGTAGGTCAAGTGCGTGTCAGGTGGACCAAATGAGGGCACGCACACGAACGTGCAGCAACATAGGAAAATTTTCGACTATTATAATTACTAGATGTTGTAGTAAATAGTGAAACGTTGTTCTACACATATATAGTCAAACAACTTTTGTGTAACGACTTTTAGAAATAGAAACGTATTTTTAAACCATTTTGAGGTTCAAAATTAGCCAACGACATACCAGAAAAATACTGTATCCACTTTATGGGATACTTTGACTGGGTGTTAAATAAATAATATGTAATTTGTTGTAGCTTAATTTGTAGTAGATACATATAGTGTAAACTTAATTACAACTTTCTTGTACTTAGAGTTTCCGAGTAAAACCCCAGACACAAAGTACAAAATTACATATGAGGGATACCTTTGTTAGCTATGAAACCGTAAGAAAAGGAAAAAGAAGACCTCATGTGAAGAAATGATTGGCAATAAACGACTAACATTTCTTTTGTTTATTGTTCAAGGCATTAAACTATAAATGTTTTACAAGAAGAGATGCATCGAACCCTAATAGAAAAACAAACAAGGAGATGATGTATATTATAATCATAAAATCACCGTATCACGTGGTTCAAATATTGTCACAGCAGAATGTTTGATGACGCATTTCTCCTAGTAAAATACTTCTTATAAACGACTCCTGATCTTTTTATTTTTTGGGTGACGATTAAATATTTACAATAAGTCTTTGGTAGCTTTCGAGTTTAGATTTTTTGTAGGCTTGGTTTTTGCTTCAACTTTTGTCTGAATAATTAATAGGTAGGTGTATTTACTGACACTAATAGATGTAAGTAATTAAATAAATTGTAAAAAATACAATCTCCCAGCATCTTGGAGAAATCAGTTCACCATCTAAATGAGCAATAATGTTTCATTTCGAAAGTAAATCATCAAGAATACTTTCACTAACATGTTTTGTATCTACAGCATATGATTGAAAGTACCCATTGAACGAAGCCTTAATATCAGTAAGTGGCGAGTGACGGCATCTAAAGTTCTTCTAACAGTAGGTACATATAGTTCGAATAACATACCTATAGAAATAATTTCTGCTCTAATACTTCTTTTAGATTTACCCTGTAGCCCGGCTCTTAAAAATAATATGGCTAAGGCGACCAAAAGTGATAAATACGTAGACCGATGCGGCCACTAAGAAAGACGGGTCGAAATTTATTCCAGTGCCGTCTTCTTATCATCTAGATGAGCGTGCTAAATCTTAGACCATATCATCAGGTCAATAAGTGGTCAAATGCTCATCCATCGTTTATTTAAAATAAACTTAGATGAGATCATTTTCCGTAAATCGTGAATTTCCGATTCATTAATTAATCATTTCAGAAATTTAAAGACGAAAGAGGAAGAACCTTAGACATACCTGAATAATACTTAAAACTAGTTAAATAATCTTTGCAAAGTACCTCTTGGAGGGTCGTCGGTACTCACGATTCTCGGACTGCGAATAAGAATAATACTTTAGATCTCGTTGCTAGAAGAGGAAGTTCTTCGTGTATTAGTCTCATATGTTTCCGTAATCGAACAACCAAGACATGTTTAGATAAACTTTATAATAAGCACGCTTTATACTTTAAGCGTAATATATTACGATATTATGAGCTTACGTGTCTGATACATTCGATGTTAATATCATTTATATTTTGTTTTATTGCCAACGTGCCAACGATTTCTAACTAAAAAGTGACTTTTCACTCCAAAGAAAGCTAAAACGTATAGTTGGTAACTTCTAAGAAAATTTCGTAGTGAAAGGATAAAGTTCAAAAATAATAACGAGGGTCGTGATCGCGGCTGTAAACGAGCACTTGAGGGAAATAGGGGCATAGGTAGAGTTTCAGATTAGCTTCGGCGAAAGGTTGGGGACGACGACGGTTCGAACAGGGGAATGAAATGGAATAGACGGCTCGAAACGCAGACAAGTATCGTAGAGCAAATTGCTTTTTTAAAAGGTTTACTTTAATACGTAGTCAATTACAATAATAAATGAACTTGTAAGATCATCAAAAGGGTATAATTTGCTCACGCATCTACATAATTTTCCTTAGATTTATACCTAAAGTGGATATTAATAGGTAAAGCAGCGTGTGCTCCGTCCTTGCGAAGGTCGGACGCGTTTGTTGCTTGAGTAGATAAATGCTCAGCTGATAAATACATACCTAATATAATGGCTAATGCGCAAACTTGAACCACGAAGAACTAGGAAGTAACCATTAATTAATGAATCTATGGAAATTCATCTTTTGAGTTTGCTACGCACGATTTCTTCTTCTTTATTTGTTTTGGAAAATCAAAGTTAAAAATACATGAATATGTATTTCACCAATTATTCAATACACGTTCCTAAATCTTACTGAAGTCTTAATTTACGCACAAATGAGAAACCTTCTAAAGCTTGCCTGTTTGAAAAAAAAACACTATCTATTTTTTACACAAAGTGTTTTAGATCGAATTTTATTAGTAACAGTATAGATTTGTCCTTCAGAACTCACATTAAAAGGTATTACAATAGCCAGAATTATGTCACTACAACAAAGTTACTGTTTCCTAGAATTTGAATACCTTGTCACATACTCATATATTATACATTGTAGATATGATACATTGCATAATGTAGGTAAATAGTACTTATATCTGCAGGCCGAGGGTCGTGACCATCACGAATAAGTGAACTGCGATAAAATCAAACACTCCAGGCTATAGTCTACACTGCACTATACCCAGCCAAAATCAAGATAGCCTCTTTAATTCTGACTAATGCTTAAAGGCTAGTATATAATAATGCTTAATATATTATATATAATATAAAGACTATCGTACATATACGTACAATGTTATACTTAATACTAGCTGCGCCCCCCGTTTCATCCGCGGAAAATGCGAGGTTTCGCCCATCCGATCTCGTAGGAATATCTGGATCAAAAGTAACCTATGTTACTCTCCAGTATTTTTGGCCAATTACAACAAAACAAACAAATAAGTCATTATTCCTCTTTTAAATATTAGATAGATTAAGCAGAGAAGTTACGAAAAAAAGCATGTCAAATTTAACACTCTGTACAGACACAATAATTACAAAGTTTTACATTTTACCGAGACGAACAAACGGGGAACGTCAAAGTAAGAAAATAAATAACTATACAAGATAAAAACCCTGTAAAATGTAACTATGTTGACAAATCGTTAGAATTTAAAAAGTTCATAACTACAACATCAGCTTCAGATGCAAGTTATGCACCCAGTAAACAATTAGCGAGCCCTGAAGTTATTATAAATGAAGCGTTTAATGAAGTGTCGCTCACGTTGCGGTCGGTGGTGGTAAGGCGGGCGGACGACGACGTTGCGCCCTTGCTGCGCTCGACTGACTCGCGCCCGCCTCGTCGCTTGCGACGGCCGGCCCACTGCATGATTGATGCCTGCAGGCAGGCCCAACAGCCATTAAACTACACAAGTACATCGCGGCCCGTAGCGGTAATCAAACCCTACCACAAAACAAAACTCGAATTACAATTTTTCTTCTACATTGCACAATACGAATTTGTTAACGGGAACCAGTCATCTACATTCGAATTTTTTGTTTATGCACGGGCAAGTTTAAATTGATAATGTTGGTAATTTGGCGCCCGGCCTGAGTGCCGTTGCCCGCTACACTAATGAGTTTATAATGGTCACAATAATATGCTATCATCTTAATACATATGTACGTATATCAGTATCAATGTCTAGGTCGATCAACAGATGATTTTGATATACCTAAAGGCAGCATGTATAGTATAACCACTTGATACAGGTAAATAATAGCGTTGAACCAATTGATTATTTTAATTTTATTTAGATGTCTAATCTTGATATAAACAAATATGTAGGTAAAAGGTTCCCTCCTCCTCGGTCGTTCCCTCAATGATGAGGATCGTGACTCCTCTGGTGCAGTCGATTGACCGCCCTTTTCCACTACTCTCTATCGTTGGCTTGATGTAGCGCAGTGCTAGTGGTACATCCAGAAAAAAAGGTCCATAGTAAAAAGATTCAGGTAAAAGGTTAATAAAACAAAATTGCAACTTCCTAGAACTAAGCGTCTCTGAGCTAAGCCGCGGATAGACGGACAGACAGACGGACAAGTCGAAATTATAAGGATTTCTTGTTGACTACGAAACGCTAAAAAATTGTGATAGATTAATGTACTAGTTTTACAACTTACAATAATACGTAGGTGGTTGCTTGTATAACTGAATAAGGTAGAGTGTCGATAAAATATTTTATCTATCTAATTTGATGTAAATGCGCATGTCGTGTGGTTATAATGACAAATCTTAATTCCCACAAGTTTCTGACATCTTAATGACTGGATGAAACTGTAAACTTAAACAATGGAGGTGCAAGAGCTCACGACTCCACGCGCGCCGCGCCGAGGAACGACGCAAATAAGTGTAAATTGTTGAGACCACGCTAAATCGGAGCTTCTAATTATGTTACCGAGTAAATTTTGGTATATTGCTCCATTGCGGTTCATAACTAAAGAACGAGCGCATAAGTAAGGTGTAGTTCTAAATTATCACGTTCGGCCTCTGCGTGAGGCGCTAGCAAGAAAACTTGATCTCTCTAACAAAAAAGATCCACTAATTGCGCACTTTGGCTACAGGAAATGTTTTGTAAGAACTAAAATTAGTCGGACACTACAATCCCAAGCGGTATTCCCTGTTATTATCTAGAACTGTTTAGCTAGACTTAATTTCATAGAATCTATGTCACGCATGTCAGAATGTAACGGGAATCGTTTACCACAAGCTACTAAAATTAAAACAAAATGAACTCACTTATACACTTGCGTTAACATGGGTTTAAAGAATTCGCATAACTTTTATTTATCCTCAAAAATAAAGAAGTATCGAATACAACGAAAAGTGAATCATCTTGAATACGCATTAGTTCTCGTGTTATCCCTTTTCGATTAAGTACCTAAACGCCAATGGAAACCCGAAGACTTTTAAGAAAAATCTTTAGCATCTATTGCGAAGTAGTGTGGAACGAACACTAAATTCCTAAGTTGGTTGCAAATATACGTTGTATGTATCACAATTCACAGACAACAGGTAGTCAATACATACCTACTCGCATCGAAATATTTCGCTGTGCTTTTACTCTTTATAGATTTACCGTAATAGATGTGTATAATAGATAAAAGTAAAAGTAAATAATACATTAACTGAAAGTGAAAAACCGAGTCAATGTCGTCTAGCAGCATGATGCCGATGACTGAATTTGCTATAAAGGCGTTAATGTGATTTTATTAATGGATTATCTGTTTTGTAGTGATAAATTGTAAAACGTGATGAGTTCGGTGGCAGCGGCCTATGATGACGACATTCAACTTCCAGATCTTCCTTGTAAAGTGACTCATCGCAGTCGTCGTGGTCATGACCCTGCTCACGGATTTGTTTACTTGCCCTCACTCTCCAACAGAAATATTTTTCAACCTAGCTAATGATATACCTGGTCTAAAATTGACTTTTTTTGTTTTGTATTGGTAATGTGGTTTGATCAATTAGTAATGACTAGCTGTTTATTATTATTATAAAATGGCTACGTGATGTTCAGACACTGACTACATAGTTGTGCGTATTTTTAGATATTACGATGAAGTTAAGGGCTACTTATCTCGTGATACTCGATTATAAAGGTAAATAGTTGCAAGTAAGTACCAACCTAGCATCCGCCTGAGAACATCTGAAGATATTAGGTATTTTATTATATCCATACTTATTGTTGCTTTAGACACTAACTGCACACTGTCTCCGGTGTGACATTTTGTCTTCTCTTGTGTTACAATATCAAGCAGTTTACGATTTGATTTCTTAATCTACTTTACTAGCAGATAATTTTCGATATTTATTGACGAGAGAAAGATCGCATTTCGACTATTAGTTCTAACATACCGTAAGGTTTCGGTTGTGTTGCAACAGCCGTGGACGTAAGTAGGTAGTTGGGACAGGTGGTCTCTATGCGAAGAAAAACACATTAGGTTATTGCATTTAATAAGATCCTTAGTATCTTACTTAGGTACAGCCAACTGTAAAGTTGGCGAAAGCTCGGTCGTTTAAAAATCATGAATAAAACGCGATTAAACCCGGTAAATAAAGTTCGTCAATAAATAAAACTTTCTGGTCATCCGTCGTCTTTCGAGTTTATGCAAAATCGCGAAAACCATAGGAGAAGATGTATTTTTTTTTAATTAATGTTAAGTTTTAATGTAGAGTAATTTAACTATCTGCACGCTAGTTTTTTAACAGGATCTTGACCTGAATTGCAGATAAATGTTGCAGGATACTAGACCGATGATAGTTTAAAATCACTTTCCCAGTTAGGTTTGATTCTTGTTTCTTGATTTCAACTTTTTTACAACTATGTGTTATGGCTAGTTTGTTTATATAATTAGAGAGAAAAATAACTAGTCTTTTAAGACTTCCTAAACACGAAATTTGTGCTAATCAGTCGAGACCGGTAGGATGTGCCGTTACAGTTAGACTATAATCACCAAGAGAATAAAATTATTTTATTAATTCTAGAAAATAGCCACAGTCTTGTCGAGATAGAATAAAATTTTAATTATCACTCGGCTACAAAACTTGATTAACAACTGTTGATTATAATTTTATGGACTGCGGATTGTACTATCACTATCAACTCTGCCAATAAGTAATCACAGTTTTAGTATCTTCTAAACGTACACATTAGTGCAAATTTATGGAAACTGTTTAAGTAATTTACCCAAATTAGTCTATGCGGTATTTAAATGGCAAATTCTTGATTTGCATTATTCGAAACGCAAAGTAACGGTGACAATATCACCCATGCGTTCCATCGGGCACGCCAATTTTTGAGAACCTGATTGAATATGTACGATAGGTGGCTAAGAAAGCTCCAAAAATGTAGAGCGTCTGAGTGATGTGTTCTAGTTTATCACTTTATAAATCCGGAGTGCGATGCAGTTAGTGGCAATCTGACGATGTGAGGCGTCAGTGGCGATCACATCGTGTTAACTAACGGTATATAACTAATTATCTATTACGGCAACAATGGGCTCACGTAGTCGGCGACGGCGACGGACGCAGTTGCTTCGTGTCATCGTATCACACGCACCAACACTCATTTCCCTTTTATATTAAATGTTTAGACTACACTATTAGCAAAGATTTATAGTATGATTTATAATTAGGTATTTACCGTTAATTTTCCAAATGATTTAGAAAGAAGATAGGTATTGTACTGTATCGAGCTATACATCTGGACCAGGTTTGATAAAATATTCTGACCGGGTTTTTAGTAAAGTATCAAATTTGTTAAGCCAAGAACTCATAAAGGAGTTTATGAGTACATAACGTTTTAAAAATGCTTATTTATTGAAAAACATTTCACTGCATTTTATGCTTATTTTAATATAATTGTGGAAGTTATCTTTTTCAAATTATTTAAATGTGGTTGTCAATGAATTCAATATTCTCAGATTTGAGAATTACCAGTTTATACACCTATATTATTAAATGCATGTAGAATGTGGTTATTTTATTCCTATGCTAATGAGCGTCTACGATCCTTAAAGATTCATTCGTAGTGGCGAAGCGTACTGCTTAAAAATGTTAAGGATTTTCCATGGTCGAATGAGAGCACTATCTGAGCTATTCCCAGGCTGTATATACAAATTCTGCTCACACCGGCGCTTGCGCTGGCGCTGGTCGGCTCGACGCCTGCGCTCGCACGACCTACTCTCATATCATCACGCAATTATCTCCTGAATACATTTTTATACACGTATCATTTATAAAAAAACTTATTCAGTTTTAAAGGCTATACGCGCGCTGAAAAGTCGCATTGCCAAAGATATCGTTGTAAAATCCGATTGTAACTATCGCCTATTCTGTAGTTACTTACAATGTGTCAAAGGAAATTTGCGACGCTACTTATCAGTGCCCGTATAGCCTAAGTAACATGATTACAGTTTTCATATTATGTACATCAATGCTCTCTTTACGCTTAAAAGGGTAGGCTAGTAGGTGTAGCGAAACTTTCGATGTAGGAAGCTTAAAGGTGTAGGCGCATTACAACCCTATCATCAAAAGTAGGTTTGGGAAGAGCTTTTATACATTGTTATTATAATGTAGGTATATGAAATGTCTATCAGGGGATAGGTATCGGCGAATGGACAAGATTCAGGCGCTAGCCATAACGGTATAACGCTGCCGGCTCTGCACACAAATTAATGGTTGCCGCTCAAGGCCGCCTACAAGCAATCGACATAGATACATCGGTTTGTCGACTATGAGAACACGGCGCGGGCGCAGGCGCGGGCGCCTTCCGACTCGCGGTCAAGACAAGAATGAGGCCGAGAAAGCGACCGCGGCTCACCTCGAACCAACTGATGACACCTTCAACGATACTCTACTCTATCTAGCATCATTAATTGTACTAGCTATCGAAAGTACTTCTTGGTTCGGTTTTCATTATTATATTAGCTAATTAGATTTTATACGTAGGTACATTGCGTGATATGATAACCATCTGTCTGATTGTCGGCTGGCCAATTCATTAACTTCTCAACTCATAAGGTATATTACACTAGCTTTCTCTTTGTTTTATTTGAATAAAAAATAAAAATCTTGTAAGAAGTATTAGAACGTACCTACTTATATTGTACATAACTCTGATTGTAAATGCACACTGTGAAATCATGTTCACCCCCCATGGATACAACGCCCAGAATGGATACAAGTACGCTCTATTGCACAGGTTCCCTGTGTACAATGTTCCTACAGAGATCTCTGGAAAATTGTCTAGTCTAGGTCGTAATTTGATAATAAACCAAGAAGTCTATTAGTGAACGAACATAATTCTAGTCACTGTGATTAATCTTATTATGTAATATACACGTGTGTCCGCGTCCTGTATCACGGGGCTATGGAGCTCCGGACCTTTGGAAGGCGTGCGTGGAGCGAAAGCCAACACGTAGAGGCCCTTTTCAATAACAATTTAACTCGCAAACAATGAAGTGACCAAGCCACCAAGCCGACGATTGTCCCGGTCTGCACTATAAAATACAACCAAGCAGGACAACCACCGGATCGGATAGAACTATTGAAAAATCTACGGATGAAAACAAATTGGGCTATAGTGATGTGATGGTAGTGGATTGACTACGGGGGGAACTATTGTGTATATTGAACATTGTTAGACCTTCCGTAACAATGTTCAATAAACAATTTAATAATATGTGTTATTTTTATGTTTGTTTCCTCTGTAATAGAGGAAACTAACTCTTACTAACGTATTACTAAGTGATCTTCTCATGTAGTGCCGTAGTTAGTATTAGACTATATAGATAGTGGCATACATAGTTAGTGGTCACCTCAACAGATGATAAATGAAGGATGATGTAGAAGAGCAGTTTCAAGATGTTGTCTAGGAGATTTGGAGTCAATCTGACTTAGGTTATAACTTGATGCTCTTATTATTATTCAAACTTTACAAGCCAAGCGAAGCGGTTATAGATAAAAACAAGATCATACACCTGTGCCTGTGGGATTGTTTTTAAAATTTTAACTTACAAGGAAGGTTAAAAAATATCATCTTAATCTTTGTAGAAACATTGATCCCTAAGGCACTCAGACACAAACACGTAATAATGCCTACTCGGGTAACAAAGCTCAATTAAATCTGCTTCATTGACTCACGTATGATGCATCTTTGAATAGTAAAGCAGCATCGTTGGTCCATTCACTATTTGAAGATGTTATTAGATGGAGCACAAAGGTAATGCAGTTTGTGTAGCGAGAGCGACTGGTCTGTGGGCTGTGGGTGCCGAGTTTTTTCCCCGTTCGGGTGTACTGTTACTGTTAGCCGACTTTCGGCCGCCCCGGTCGAACGTCCCGCCACGCCAACATCTAACCTTGATACTTTCAGTTACGACGACGTCTATTTTGCAGTCCTCTTGTTACCGCTGTCATCTTATTGTGACTTTGTGACCGAGTTAACTGACAAAAAATATCAATCAAAATTCTAGCACAAAGGCCTGCGGCGATCGAACAGATTCTTGCTCAATACATACCTTAGCTACTTATACTTAACAAAAAAGAGAAATGTCTTATTAACTTAGTATACCTATTTCTATATAAATTCATTTATCATACCACTATTTTACTTATTGCCCATGGTTAGAATAGTTATTCTAATTGTTAAAAATTTAAATAACAAATATAATTAGACAGTTACAGAACAGTTATTATGAGCCTAATAACTCGAAAGCTTGATGCGTAAACTACGACGAGAAACCTAAGTATATATCCGCGAATAAATATTCCTAATGGCTCATAATAATACCATTCTTAATTATTTCGAAATGGATTTTATATTACCTAAGTAATTTCAACTTATGCGCTTAGTGGAAACAGGATAGAGCTTAGAACGATAAATTCACAATCAGCAAAGGCGATGTTTGCAAAATCCTTGCATCCTGTGTAATAATAATACTTAACTGCATCTCTCAAAGAATGATTTTACAATCACAAGAACTATGAAGTAAGGAGCGAGATGAAGTATGCGACGTGCAAGTTCAGTGACTTTACCTTCCCTTCGGGATTGGCAAGAAGCTTCATTCGCGTTCCCCGAACCTGTTTCTGTATCCCAATACCGTAGTTGTGGGGATTTCGGAGACCAATTAAGTGTTCTTGTCGGTGAAACGAGGTAAAATTGGCATGTATCAGATATTTCGGTGTATGGCAGGCGATGCACGTAAGTTTTCTCTGTTACATAACAATTAGCGAGCGAGCTGGTCCGAGACGCGGCGGGCGCCTGGCTGTGGGGTCATTGGCAACGCGGCCGAGAGCTGCCACTTTAGGTTCAAGGGTATTTGTGACGAGGCTACATGCTGCCGCGCGCTGATCGCACGCAGCCCTAGGCGCCCGAGATACCGCCATCGCAACGCCACCCGCGTCTGCGCATATTGCGCTCCCGACCCTTACCAGATTAGCTGGACATCAACCACTCTACTTAGGGCTGATTTTTCAAATCCTTGGATAGAGATATTTGACAAATAAAATGTAACACCACCGAATAAAAAACGTCACTATGATAAAAAAATCGAAATTTGGAGGCTGTTAAATTAGGTTGAGTTCAAACTTATTCGACAGATATTATTTATTCGTAGAATGAAAAATCAGGCCTTAGTCTACTTACTAGTAACATCATAAGATTCATAACATAACTCATTACCTTTTACATTAAGTACATTGATAACGATATACTTACTATACGAACTTTAGAATAACATTTAGATTTTATTTTTAAAACATTTCTAATGAATACTTTTTAAATCAGTAATTTAAAACAAGGGTGTACAAAATGATTAAGTATTTCTAAATTGATGGATATACACCGTTATTGAAGTAACACTACACGAGAATAAAGTAACAGGTCTTTCGAAAACGGTAAGAAGGGAACACTAGTTTTTCAGAATGCATGAAGATGCAGAATGATATGTTTTACCTATATTTAAAAGGTTTAACTTAGGGATATCAAATTACGAAATGGACTAGTTTATAAATTGGAATTGCAAACCATAACCCATAAATAGGCAATATCTAAGTTCTAGTTAGATTACAAGGTGGCATCATGTAAACCAACCTTAGTTTTGCTGTTTTTAGTCATTAACGTTCCTTCACGTCTAGTACATTAGCTAATTTGTCATCACTGCTGCCGGTAGCTCGTCGCCTCGGGTAATCGATTTTACATAATATTTACTTTTTACGATATGTGCTTAGGTATTATCTTTAAGCTTTTTAAGAAAACATTCCAATGCTCAACACCGTCCGTAATATAAATTTGAAAATGTGGGTGAATAGGTGCGAAATGTAGGTGAAGGTATGTTTTCTAACTAACCGATTCCTATGGAACCTAATTGGTAGGTATGCAGCTGAGCTTGGACTAGTACACAAAGGCTAAAGGTTCACTTTCAGCCACACTTCGATCGGGACTGAAGCCAACAAAATCGTGAAGAAGCTGTACGTCATACAACTTAAGCAACTTTAATTCATGCTATTTAGGCTAAAATCTATAGTGCGTACTTTGACTTTACACAGACTGAGCTTAGCAAAAACTAAGCATAAACTTGAAATTGGAATAATTTAAAGTCGAAATTATTTTTTTTGTAATCCTACTTCCTACTAATATTATAAATCCGAAAGTCTGTTTGTTTGTTTGTTTGTTTGTTTATATGTTTGTTTATTTGTTTGTTTGTTTGTTTGTTTGTTTGTTCCCTCTTCACGGTCAAACGGCTCGACCGATTTGGATGAAAATTTGCATAGGGATAGTTTAAATGATGGAGAGTAACATAGGATACTTTTGATCCCGAAAATCCCGCGGGATCGGGACTTACGCGGGTGATAACTATCTAATAGATGAAATTTGCATAGGGATAGTTTAAATGATGGAGAGTAACATAGAATACTTTTGATCCCGAAAATCCCGCGGGATCGGGACTTACGCGGGTGATAACTATTTATTGGATGAAAATTTGCACATCGATAGTTTAAATGATAGAGAGTGACATAGGATACTTTTGATCCCGAAAATCCCGCATGATCGGGGCTTACGCGGGTGATAACTATTCAATAAATGAAAATCAAACACAGGGGTAGGGTAAGTTATGTAGAGTGGCATCATGATCATCGTCATCGTCATCCTTCGTCATCGTCATCGTCACTTACTAATGAAATACAAACTTTACTTTACTTCACCGTTTAGGTGTGAATTTTTGCATTGCGGTAGGTAGGTGTTGAAACAACGCGGGTTCGCAACTTGCGCGGGTGAAACCGCGGGGCGCAGCTAGTACATGAATAAAATAAAAAAAACTTCATAATCACAACAGAGAAGCAAAGTTTAAGTCATTATTTTTGTTTGGTTTAAATTCTAAATTTGAAAAACTTCGACTTTACTAAGCAAAGACTTTGGATAGTGCAAAAATCGCTTTATAAATACCGAAATTTTGCTTAGCAAAGTTAAAGTATGGACAATATATTTCAGCTTTAGGGTATTATCGCACTAGAGGTTTTCGAGCCGGTTCAGGGGGGACGGCACGCAGCCTGAACACAGCGGGAAAGCTGCGTGCGATACGTGTTTTCTATTCTGTTATTGTGACAGAGTGTTATGCTATGCAAGTGTCCAAAATATGGATTGCATGCTACGGATCTGCTAAGTCTTAGGGGCGTTCTTCTAAGCACTTGACGGTACAGCGGCCCCTGTCTCTGATACCGGAATGTGGATAAGCAGGAACGCTATAATATTATAAGCATTATATAGATTGGTTTTGACGGAAGATTGCTGCATTTCAAACCGCTAGTGTGATAACGCTCTTAAGGTGCCGAGTGCTTGGGGCATTCTATCTGAATTGAATATTGTTCTTACTAGTCTAGATACTCCAACTTCTATTTCGATAGTCGATGATTTGAATGAGATTTGAATATAATCTATGTACCTATCATACGTACGTATTTACAAAAAAATATATAATATGTAGTGTATCCGTTGTCTAGTAAAAAGCTTCATTGGAGCTTAAATCACCCCGTTCCTCCTGGTTTCGTCCCCCCTGCAGAACATCTGCCCCCAGGTCCTGATCAGCCATGGCCCATGTGGGGAACACTTAACCGGCTTCGCTCTGGGGAGGGTCGTTGCAGATTCAACTTGGTAAAGTGGGGATACTCATTGAGATCCAAATGTGACTGTGGTGCTCCAAAGCAAGACATGGCGCATCTGCTTTCCCGTCCATCGTTTCCTACCACATGCAGAAGGAAAAATCTCTTGGAGGTCACAGATGCCGCCTTGACTGTGGCTGGTTTCTGGTCTGATAAAGTTTAATTTACTTTTTCTAACAACGACCATTGAAACGATAAAAAGAACACTTAGTTTGGGGCTAGATTGCATGACCGTATTACGTTACTGCGAAATACATTACTGCGAAAACCAAAGACCGCGAACGAACATAACTGCGATACTGTGGGAGTGCGAATTATTATACTGCTGCTGACTGTGAAGCTCTTTACTGCGGACGTTCAAAACTTCGAAGTTACTAAATAAGTCGCTGTGTAATGTCGTGCAATATTTATTTTATTTTTTAATCCTGACTAGCGCTAAAATGCATTTTTTTAAGAAACCAATATCGTAAAGAAAACACGTCGCTTGGATCCAGAGGTATCTTTTATTAAACGATTTGAAATAGTTGACTAAGAACCGATTTTTCATTCCTCAGATAAAAGATATCTGTCGAATAAGTTCGAACCCAACTTAATTTCAAAGCCCTCAAATTTGAATTTTTTGAAAGACGTAAATATTAGGGGTTAAAGTATGAAATTGCCGATTTGTACTGAAAATCTTAATTGTTTATTTTTTAAATTTTTAACAAATTTATTTAATCAAAATAGTTGCCATTATTATCTATACATTGCTGCCATCTAATGGGAAGGTTATTAATGCCTTTGCGATAGAACTCCGACGATCTAGACTGCACAAACTGTGTGAAAGCATTTTGTACTGCCTCCTGGGAAGAAAACTTCTTGTCACGTAGATAATTGTCCAAATCACGAAAAAAAATGGTAGTCCATTGGAGCAAGGTCTGGTGAATACGGAGGATGACGAATGGTTTCTAAGTGCAGTTCCTGAAGGGTCAAAATGGTTTCTCGTGCTGTGTGAGGTCTCGCGTTGTCGTGGAGCAATAATGGTGAAGATCGATTCATGAGTCGGGGCTGTTTTACTGCTAGTTTTGTCAACATGGTTCGGAGTTCGGCACAATAGACATCTGCCGTAATTGCTTGACCAGATCGAAGAAAACTATAGTGAATAACACCACGCTGAGACCACCAAACAGTTACCATTACCTTTTTATTGGTAAGTTTTGCTTTAGGACACTGTTGTGGCATTTGACCTGGGGTCAGCCATTGCATTTTTCTTTTCCGGTTATCATAAAGAATCCACTTTTCATCACATGTTACAATTCGATCTAATATTCCTTCATTTCTGTACCGGTTCAACAAGGCAACACAAGTTTCAACACGCGTTTCTTTCTGCAGATCAGTCAAATCATGAGGCACCCATTTTTCGTATTTTTTTTTTATTCATTTGACGCAAGTGAGTCAATAAAGTGGGTAAGGTAACGTTAAACCATGCCGCTAATTCCTGGGTAGTTTGACTAGGATCGGCTTCCACTATCTCTCTTAATTCATCGTTATTCACCTGTGTGGGCGGTCTTCCTCGTGGCTCGTTCTTTAAGTCGAAATTTCCATCACGAAAGCGTTTAAACCAAAATCGCACGGTGCGTTCATTAGTAGACCCCTCTCCAAACGCAGCATTGATATTGCGGGCTGTTTCTGCCGCGTTAGTTCCGCGTCGGAACTCGTATTCAAAAATCACTCGAATTTTCGTAGTATCCATCTTTCTTGTCTAAATTGAATAACAAAAACAATTGAAAGTCGATATTCAAATGTTTCACATTTTTTAAAAAAAGAACATAACAGAAACCATTTGAAAAAAGTTTCATTCGAAAACCTCAAACCATGAAGATTCTATGTCAATTCAAAGAACCTATTGCAATAAAACGGCAATTTCATACTTTAACCCCTATTATCATATTGACGTTTTTCAAACAGTGATGTTACATTTTATCTGTCGGATATCTTAATCCGGGGATTTGAAAAATCGACCCTAAACTGATATAGGTGCTAACCAGCCTACAACATCTAGTATAATAAATTAAATGAGCATAATTTTGCTTTAACCAAAATAAGAGTTACTTACACATCTTCTGCCTTACCACGCTCGTTTCCTTTTATCGTTGATTTGTCGCTCAAAAAAATAAAGTAAATTTGTTACAAATTGAAAATTTAAAGAACCACAATAAATATTACAGAAAATGTTTTTTAAGATGCACTAGCGCTATTACAAATGAGTGAACCCTATAATTTTAACAAAAATAATAAAGTGTGGAACACAAGAGACCGTTATTTTTATCGGCGCAGTCATCGAATAAATCGTTAGTTGCAATCGGTTTTAATTAGTACCTATCAACGCTACGTGCGTAGGTACCCTTTGGATGTAGAAAATGTAGGTAGCAAACAGAAAGTCGGAGTAGTAGGTATATAAATATGTTCGTCTTGATATGCATTTGATTGGAATTGTGGTCCGCGTGCGCGTATAAACCCGCATGACACTAAAAATGCTTAAAAATTTTGACAAGATCTCGACTCCGTGATCTGGCTCGACATACAGCTCAATCAACACAATTACATCATTTAGGTAACTAAACAAAGTGTTTTTACTAAACAATCGTAAAGAACTACCAGAAATAAAGTTAATTTTCACTGGGATGATGCATGACAATGACGCATTGTCTGCGGACGTCCATCAAGCAATTCATATGGATAAAACTCGTCGTCTTTTACCTATAAATTACTTTTAATATACGCCGACCACGGAAAGCAATATCGCAGGATGGCACTTAAGAGCCCTCAGGATATTTTATAACTAAACTCATTAATGAGGTGGGCACCGGTCGACGGCAGGGGACGTGACTAGGTAAAATGCGTCAAGACTTCTTCGCATTGGAGTCCTATCTCACTTGAGATGAACCAAATGGCAACAATGTTAAGGCTTTACATAATCATTAAATCGATGAGTATAATCATTTAGGTGATTTGCTGCTGCCGACGAAGGACCCATATGTCTCTACTACAACGTACGTATACCTATCTATTTACGTTTTTTTTTGTACGTAATATCAAAAATAAATTAGTAGACAATCCATGATGTCTTATTATAAGTCGACGCGAAGTGACCGCGTTCTCGTTCAGCTAAAGAAAATAAAAAACGCATTAAATAATTTTAAAAAATTTAAATCGAAATGTGGTACTAAAATGTTAACACAATCCGCGCTACCATCTTCGTTTGTCGCTGCTATGTCGTCCTTTTGTCGTTCAAAAAAATAAAGTAAATTTTAATTAAAAAATACCCCGACTACTGTTAAAAACCACAGACAATATAAAAAATATAAAAAAATACGTTAGTTTTTTTTTATTATTTGATGTCTTTTTAATATTATTTTTTAGCTAAACGACAACGCGACGACTTCGCGACGATATAAGACATCATGATAGAGTTCAATATTTGGCTCTACTGTATGTTTTATTTAAACGATTGTCTATATTAATTCACTACAGTTGCTTGTGTGGGTGGCTTTCGTTGATGTCTAATAAACGGGAAAGCTGCGCAAACGCATGCGATAATGAAACTCGCCAAAAAGTAAATATTGTCGCCAGTTTAGTGCCCAAACAGTGCTCTATAGACGTTTTATTATTTTCATCGCAACCTCATTTATTTTCACTTTATACCATGCACATGAAATTCTTGCAGCCAAGATGGGTTAAAACTAAGAAAAACAGTTTTTTTTCACCTAAGCGTATAAGTTCGCAGATATTTACAGAATTTTAAGTTCTTCTAAATTGTAATAGGTACATGCTTTTCAGTATCTTTAAAAATACTGTTTGACTTAAAGCTAAAACTGTTTATTTTTCATGTGGTAATTTATTGCACCTGCCAGTTAGTTTGCCAAGTCCTTCTGTGTAACATGTGACTGGGATGAAATTGGCAAAGGTTTTACACAATAACGTGTACAAACTTAATCTTTTAAGTTTAATAGCTTTTGCTGTTAAAAAGTGACAATAAAATAATTAAATTCTATTATTCCAAAATTCATTTAAAATTATACTAATGTTAAGTACCTAATTGAACATATAATTAAATCGTAAGTACAATTATCAAATCATCTAAAATGAATGAATTTATATTAATTGTTTTTGTTTTATAACTACTTACTGAAAAACCTAAACGGGTTGAGATGTTTACACTTTTTGTAGCGAGATGGAAAAGCATGTAAAGATTATGCCGTCATTTGTTTTTTTTAGAATCGTGTCGGGCGAGGCCTTCCTCGCACGGTTTCGATCACAAAAACCACCAAAATGCTTCGCGGATGAGCTAACTCGCCCCGTCCTAGCGCACGACTCATTGATTAGGTACCTACTACCTTGTAAAAAATTCAATCATCGACTAAACTTATATCCCTAAGAATTAACAAATTTTAACGTTCTTCCTATCTTATCTTACCTATCCATTAAATATTATTTCTATATTTCCTTGCTGATACATTCCTTTTGTTGGTAGAGATTTAAATTAATCTATAATAGTTCAGTTTTTCTTGTCAAATTAGTCGTGGATAAGAGTTCTTTAGTTAGACTCCAGGTAGATTACTACGAGCAGCTGCACCTAAACTGCTCTACTTAAATTCGTAGCATGAACAATATACGAAAATGCAATAAATTCAAAATTTTAGCGTTTTAGAACTGTGCGAATTTCTACTTTGATGGTACTTCAAGAGGACCTTTCAAGAGGATGCTTTGTTCTTTATTCCAAGGAAAGTAGTGGTGCATCCGATAGTCATTTAAGTACCTCGATAACTACATTAAATATCATTCTATAACCGCCCTTAAGCTTACCCTTAACTTACCTTATAAGCTTACCTTCCTCACTTTCTTCTTCTATTCCAGTGTTGCAGACACCGGATACTGAGATCGACTCTAGTTGTAACTTAATAACATTTGGAGGGAAAGACGTAGCTAATGTAATTAGTATAAAGCGCAGTAAACCATAAAAAGCGCAGCGCACTAAAACATATACTCAGTATTATTGAGCATCTGCTACATGCGGGGGTTCATTTGCCAAGAATATTAATATTATCTATAGTATCGTTGTTCTGTTGTATTTGAGGAGCTCACTGGCCTAGCTGCACCTATCGATCTTGAATGGTTTTTGCGGGCTAAGCAACGCTTGGCGCGATTATTAATTGGATGGGTGACCGAATATTTGTCTGGCAAAAAATCACTTTCTCGAGCCCCTCTGTGCTTCGGAAGGCACGCTAAGCAGTTGATCCCGGTTGTTATCAATGATAGCAGTAGTTAGGTCAACTTAGAAGCCATAAAGCGATCTCAAAACTCAAACACTAGGTGAGCCACACCACTACACGAAAAGAAGAAGAAGAAATCGGAGTATTAACTTAAGTAATAAAAAGCCAAGTACAGGTATTCACGAATACGAAATAAAATAAATAAATTTTAATGAAATCTGCAGTAACAAACAATCAAACAAGGAATGTTTGCATTTAGTATACATATTGAAATGTTGGTAGTTAGTTCACTTTAACATACTAAAGAGTAAAATATAAATACAGAATGGGCCACAGTCACAAAAGGATTCGCCGCAACTCTTAGATGCGCGTTACGCAATAAATATTATAAATAGCAGTGTCTCGCGGTTTCACCCGGTTAATTCCCGATCTCTTGGGAATTTTGAAAAAATCTTACTTAGTACTTCAAAATCATCTACACACATCACGAAGTAAAAACACATGCATTCTGTTTACGTTAATCGATTGCTGAAAAACTTGTAAGTGTGTATAGACTAGAATACTCAAAATACCGAAATTGCCTTATCGAGCTTAGAACAATACGCGACACGGGTGGGCCAAGTGTTAGATAGAATACCTAGAAGAATTCTAGATGAAAGACTTTAACACCGCAAATCAGGCTGTTCATCCCGGATAACTTATGACTATACAAAAACATCAAATTATACCAGCAAATCGAATAACGAAGTAAAAGCTGTAAGTATCTACCAAATACGGCTATAAATAGTTATGATCAAATAACAATTAAAAACATCGTTGTTTCTTATTGTTAATTTCTTTGAAGCTAAATTTTCTCGGAATAGCAACAGATCATCCGTCAATTAAATTAATTAAGTATAAGTACCTGCCAACCCCAAAGTGAACGAAGAAATGATGATTCATAATCAGTAACTACTTAGGTATGTTCTGCGGGATGATCGTGAGCCTGCTAGAAACCGGATGCTATTCATATAATAATCCTAAGCTGATGTCAACACGATGACGTCTCCAGTTAGAAATATAATCTTTAGACAAAAAGCTCTCATGACTATGTACGATAATAGAAAAAGATAATGTTAATAATAAGCCAATGGTAACTATTCGTAATTATTATGTACTGAATAATATAATAGCAGATGAGAGATATCTAAGAACTAAATTATTAATTTATGACAGACTATAACACTGACTGACTACGTATAATCTATCCAGCTATATCATGCCACTTTAACTAATTTGTCCCACTGGCGCAATTACGCCGCTAATTTGTAGGCAGTAAGACGCCATGCCCTACGGGAGCCTACTCCGGATTATCGAATTCCCCATGCCTTCAAATCGTGGTGAGTCCTAGTTCCTAGTTCAATAAAAAGTTACAGAAAGAAAATTACAGTCAATACAAAGGTAAAGTCCCTATAGGCAAAGTGCTGATATAAAACGGCAATGATGTCCCGTCATTCTTGGCAAATTGACAATTGCACTGCATATACCTACCTAATAAAATAAAATAAAAATAATCTAATAATAAAACCAAACTGTAAAATAATATGGATAAATTGGTTATCTTTTTTACATAGTATCTTGACATCGGATTAAAATGTTTTTAATTAACGTATATTTTCATTGAAGTGTACTAGCTGCCTTGAGCTATCCTTAGAATTATTATGTATAATTCAAAACATATACTCACATCATAATGGTGCAAGTACCATTCATACTATAAGGTACCTATTCATACTATAAGATATATTCACAATTGATAGGCGTATATGCATAATATTAAATAATATCACATAAATAAGGTACCTAAAATTTCATAACATATAAATGCAAGTAGGTATTCATAAACATTTTTAATGATGTACTAGTATATACCTGATAAATGTGGGCTTAGGCATCATTCTATTTCATTTTACAGCTTAATTATATCGTAAAGTTCATAGAACATTTACAAGACAAGTATAGTGTAATCTACCTTGTGTATTGTGTTCATAATTGCGATTTAATATATCTCTTTTATTAGCTTAATACTCAACTATACATAAATTAAATTCGGTAAGTCAGATAGTTTACAAACAATTCGTTATGGTAGGTGCTCGTAAAGTGCAGCAAAACCAGTCGTAGGTAAGTCTGCCAAAGACTATTAAGGACGCGACTCATGTGAAATCCCTAACGATGGAATGGTTTTATTCATAACCAGTATCAAATAGATCTTTAAACAGTGTATTATGTTATTGTACATGATACAAGAAGTGTCCCCTTCATTTCAAAAACAATAAAAAATAACTTTAAATACCACTATTATACAGGCAAAGTTACCCCTGTTTTACAAAATAAATCAATTTTTCTTCTAAATCCTTAACCGCTATATTTTCTTATAGGCATCATAATATTAGAAAATACAATACCTAGAACCCCTTCATCGCATTTTTTCAAAATATTATTTCAATCTTCGTTAATTATTGATTTTACGAGAAATTGTAGATTTTTCACGCAATTCCATCTCGCTCATTTATATGCAATAGGACAAGGACCGTTGCTTATCATCTATCGCCGCCTTAAGTGTTTAGTATTTTATTCGCATCTTGAAAGCATTTATAAGTAGGCAAAGAAGATGAAATCCGCTGTGGGTGGCTTTGTTCGTATCATAGAGGTTTTCCACTGTGTGCATAACTACATAAACCTTCTGTTAGTGATAAATCGTGAAACATGATGGTAACAATAATATTTTATAGCTTTGAAGTTGATATGGCGGAAGACTTGACTTGAGGGTCCACTAATGAAACCTTTATGAAATTGTTGCGAATTTCTTTACAACGTGAATACCTTCAGCAACTATGACTGACCGACCAGCTTTGTAATATTTCTGACATTAATATAGATATTGTCCTTAATTACTACATACATGATATCACAATGTCCTTAGCATTACTGTCAAAAATTTTCTTTAGTTACTGTATTATTATGATACGTAGATAGATAAATTGTTCAAAGGAAAGTTCAGAAAATATATTTTTATTTAGACTTCGTCGGACTCTGGGGGTTGAACTTGATATGTAGGGATGATGACGAACAAGCACAACAAATATAAAAATTTGCAGATTAGGTAGCTTCCTAAATCATAACAATACCTATATAACATTGACGATGCCGGGCAACTTTGTTTTTTTATTTTCATTGACCTACGGGTATATCATAGTTTTCTGTAGGCAATTAGGTAGGTATATCAAGTCTAAGACCACCATAAGAATGTGTCCAACGAAGTTAAAAGAATTTATGTTCCTATATATTAATTTCTTCTATGGTTTAAAACACTTTATGTACCTATCGGGTTTTATCCCTTTTTATTCATGGTTTTAAACGAACCGAGCTTTCGCCAACTTTACAGTTGGCTTTTCAAGGTTAACTAGCCAACTGTAAAGTTAGCGAAAGCTCGGTTCGTTCGTGTAAAGTTAGCGAAAACGCGATGAAACCGCATAAATAAAGTGTTTCCTATATATTACTCGTGGTCCCTACTTTGAGATATAGAGATATACTCCCTAATTTATAAAATATTATTTACACATGACTAAGTTATGTGACGTTTGTCTCTGTCTGTCAACTTTGAAACTTCATGTGACAGTAAAATACAAACGATGCATAGTTATGCAGCGCATTAATTAGCGTTTATAAATACTAGTCTTCAGCTAATGAATGATTTATCTCATTTTGTTTATATTAAATATATTTATTTATTTACTAGCTGCGCCCCGCGGTTTCACCCGCGCAAGTCGCGATCCCGCGTTGTTCGAACACCTACCTACCGCAATGCAATAATCCACACTTAAACGGTCGCCCATTGAAGTACTGTTGAAGCCAGGCGCTACCGCGCCTGGCATCATCAGTACTTCCCTGGTCGTCCGTTTAAGTGTGGATTTTTGCACTGCGGTAGGTAGGTGAAGTAAGTTAAAGTTTGTATTTCGTCAGTAAGTGACGATGACGATGACGAAGGATGACGATGACGATGGATGACGATGATGATGATGCCACTCTACATCACTTATCCTACCCCTGTGTCGATTTTCATTCATTGAATGGTTATCACCCGCGTTACTCTCCATCATTTAAACTATCCCTATGCAAATTTTCATCCAATAAATATTATCACCCGCGTAAGTCCCGATCCCGCGGGATTTTTGGGATCAAAAGTATCCTATGTTACTCTCTATCACTTAAACTATCACTATGCAAATTTTCATCTAATAAATAGTTATCACCTGCGTAAGTCCCGATCCCGCGGGATTTTCGGGATCAAAAGTATCCTATGATACTCTCCATCATTTAAACTATCCCTATGCAAATTTTCATCCATTAATATTATCACCCGCGTAAGTCCCGATCCCGCGGGATTTTCGGTATCAAAAGTATCCTATGTTACTCTCCATCATTTAAACTATCCCTATGCAAATTTTCATCTAATAAATATTATCACCCGCGTAAGTCCCGATCCCGCGGGATTTTCGGGATCAAAAGTATCCTATGTTACTCTCCATCATTTAAACTATCCCTATGCAAATTTTCATCTAATAAATATTATCCCCGCGTAAGTCCCGATACCGCGGGATTTTCGGGATCAAAAGTATCCTATGTTACTCTCCATCATTTAAACTATCCCTATGCAAATTTTCATCCAAATCGGTCGAGCCGTTTGACCGTGAAGAGGGAACAAACAAACAAACAAACAAACAGATTTTCGGATTTATAATATTAAGTAGGATTAATAAAATACAGATAACAGCATTACAGGTTTAACCTATTGCGCTATTACAGATTTACTAATCTCATAATAACAAGATAACTAAAATATGATTATAGTAGGTACTCTAGGTACCTAAGTGAGTGTTACGAAATAAATTAGGGTTTATTGTTGACTACAAAACCATATTAGGGTTGCAATTTTGATCGCTAAAACCTATAAATAAGGAACTCGGAGTAAACCGTTACTTATATAAGACTTTGAGAATATCAGTGACTAGTGCGGGACAAAGCATTTGTTCTACAACTGCTCTGGGGACAAATCTGAGTAAAGCCGCGATTCCATTAGACAACACTTGAATACAGGTGTGAAGTCACATTTGTGTCTAAATTGACAGTACCTAGTCACGTACAACTTGTAGCTTGTATACAAGTTGTATGCAATCTGTACATGTTAGTCAGGTGATACGTACCGTACGCGTGCAGGCAAAGACATGTGTCGGCCTTCGTATGTTTCCTTTTCTCTGGTTTTAGGACTTAGCTTTTAGCTTTGCGGCGTGGACATGACCCATGTAATTTCCGATACTGCATTGGAATATCGGACTAAAAAGTAGAATATGGGTAGGTATTTTATTCCAGGTTGAAGCTACATACTTACAAGTATTTCATTGCAAGTGTGCGCAGATAAAGCATAAAGAAGTAGCCAAAATATAACTTTCGCATTTATAATTGCGGGTGGAATGTACTACACTAACACTCATACCACTTAAGTACAAAATACAGTTTTATTTTATTAGCAATAGAACTTGAAGATGCAATGTTTACTTATTCTAAGTGGTACATATCCTCAACTAATTTTTTCATGCGTATTTTTCCTCGTAACGTACGGTACATATGGAATTTTGTGGGTGGGTATTTGTTTTGACAATGTTAAAGAAAAATGTTGGTTCTTAAAATAAATTACCATTTCTCCCCTAGTTGAAATAAAAGACGAGCGCAGATGGTTGCTTCCTTCTCCGAGTAGGTTAACGACGTCAATTGTCTCATTGGAACCCTCCGTAGAGCTTTTATTCATATTAAGGTTCGCAATAAGTAGGTGTATTTATAGATTAAAGGTAGTTTAGATGTCTTTTTCATTTGGAAGAAAATGCGTTTGTGCGCTATTAACATCGCTATTACGGTGAAGGAAAATATCGTGAGGTAACCACACATGTCTTTAGACTCCTGTGATGTCCTACTGCCTTACCCCTCAAGAGCACCCCACTTGCCTTACAGTGTGACAAATTAATGGGCTGACAAACATATGTAGTATACATAATACATTAAGTTTTTTTATAATGAAAAGTGTATTGTAAGTTTTCATTCATATCGCTCATTATATACCTTTTTGAGTACTATTAGAAACGTATAATGTGTATAACGTATATAAAAAATACTAGAAACGTATAATACGATCACGATTAATATCTACGATTTCTCGTATAATCTTACTTCTTACTAATATTATAAACGCGAAAGTTTGTATGTATGTATGTATGTATGTGAGGTTGTTACTCTTTCACGCAATAACTACTGAACCGATTGCGATGAAACTTGGAATATAGATAGCTGGGGACCTGGATTAACACATAGGCTACTTTTTATCCCGATATTCCCGCGGGAACGGGACCTAGGCGGGTGAAACCGCGGGGCGCAGCTAGTAATAATAATATATACGCTTTACATTACGCTGCTCCCTGCAACTTGGAGACATTTTTATACATTTTATCTCGCCGATTTCGTTTCATACGCCGCCTAATATTCCGTCCGTCCGTCCGTGGCTTTTCTCAGGGACGATTAGAGCTAAGAAGCTAAAATTTTGCATGTGTATAATATTGTTCACGCTAAAAAAGTGCTACAATAAAAAAAATATAACCCTTTTCTACCCACCTACCTCCCCCAAATGTAACATGGGGGATAATTTTTTTTCGTCATCGTATGGGGTATCGTTAGATAGAGCTTTTAAAATCATTGTGAGTTTTCAAAAACATTTTAGGATTCCGTTTTCGAAATATTGAACCTCTAACAGCCAAACTTTTATACTTGGATACGTTATATGTATTCACAATTGTAGTCAATATAATGAAGTTTAAAGGAAAATTATCACAACTGAGCTGTCTTTTCAAATTTACGAGTAGGTACTTGTAATTTAAAGAAATAAAAAGCAAAATTGGAAACAAATTCCGTTGTTAATTATTACTTAGGTACTAGGTTAGGTAAGTGTTAATTGTAAAGACTTTTCCAGATTGTAATCTCTGATATTTATGGAAACTACGAAACTCTACACAGCGCGTGGCCGTTTTATTTTTGGTTAATTTTTTACTCGAAAATCGGCAACTTCTTGGATCAATTCGGCTCATTTCATTAACCCTAAAACATATTTTGTGTTTAATTTGGACTTAATGAGTATTCTAAAATATTAATAGATTTTTTTCAATTTATTGTCGCAGGATGAAACCCATACATATATGAAGATAGAGGAAACTTAAATAAACATAAAACATTCCATCACTTGATGTCCTAAAGTGACTCGTTTCGGAGATATGAGCCTATGAAGTTTTAAAATGAAACTGTTTAAAAATTCTAATAAATGTCATGTCGCGGATAGATTTGTGCACCAATGGAAATAAAACGTCAAACCAAACAATCTTTGCCTTTAAACCGTTACGGAACAAAGTCATTCAAGGGCACCTCTATCCAAAATATAGGTTTCGTCGTGCGACAAGAGATTTAAAAAAAGTCAAGATGTCGGCCGTCAACAATGCCAAGGCCCATACATGGATTTAATTCTCCTTTTTAAAAATAATTCCACTTTTCAAATTTAGCTTTTTCAAAGCAAATGCCAAAAACAAGCCAAATCGAATGGAACATCGAATAAAATTGTAAACTGCGGTCGAACTAGTTCCATAAGAGATTTGACTAAGACAAGTTCACAATAGCAAAAAAAATCTTGTTAGGTACAAAGAGTTATTGCAAATAATATAAGGAACCTGACTGACTGGTAATGACTGCTAAGTATAGGCAAAAGTACGCAAAGAGTTTCCGACAATAATTTCAAGTTATTTTTGCAGTAGTAGCTGTCACAACTGCATGAAATGGATGGTGAAATAATATCCTTCCCGCAAAAAGCCTCTCAAGAACACGACACTCACTCGGCCTAGCTTGTTCTTGCGATGCGGCGACGCATTATGTTACTGTAAAATCATTCATCTTAATCGTTTTTTCGTCAGAAAAACTGGTCCCACAAAGTAAGTATTAAAAACCGTAAACCTCAATTTTGGAGCTGTTTTTTAAATTAAAGTGTAATTATGCAGCGTTTAGGTGTAATTTCCTTATACAGACACATTCATTACTCTTAAACCTACGCGACGACATTCACATATAAAGTAACAGTCATCACTTAACTACCACTAACCTATTAACCTACACGTGATATACCCAAGTACAAGCGTAGTTTGAAAAGTTCGCGGCTATAGATAGGATGTAGTAACTGGAATTTATAAATCAAGTCAATTAAATCTGGCTGATATCTATCTTTTCTATATAGGCAGAAACACGCGATGTTTTGTTTTTCTTAAGTTTTAGTTTTGTGCCTGATGTTACAAATGAAATAAAATTTAGCCGAAAGTAAACCTTTGGAATTACTGCTTGGTATTCATAACCTACTACTCTAACTTTTCAATCGACCCTGGTGCTTAACTGTGGAGTTAACATAGTAATTTTCGTAATTTAATAGCAACAATGATTAATTTGTTATATAGACAAGTAGAAAACTTCATCTACGTGAAACCAATAACAATTCCCTTCGGCAATCATTTCTACGTGCAAACTGAATGAACTGCAACATGAAAAATAAATAATATAAATGTATTGGTTTATTATTAAACATGCAAATAAAAAATGTTATAGGACAAGTTCGCCCTTCGGTTTCACCTGTAGCTTACTTACGTACCTTTACCAAGTATTTAACTATTACATAATAATATGCTACATGTCGCGTCATACAAGCCCCGACTGTCAATAATAATTGAAACAATCTTCGCACTCGTAAAATAAAACAAAATATGAAAAAAGAAAAATAAAAAAAAATGAAATGCTATACTAAAACAAACTCTAACACTCAAATCACAACTATAAAATTGTTTGTGCAACGCATATCTCAAACCAATAAAAGGTACATCCAATGGCTATTATGACGTTTGCGTTCAATAAGGAGGATGCTGTTAAAACCAGAGATTACCAAATAAAGTTAGATAAATTGTGAAGAAAGTTTAGACATGATACAGTATATAAAATATCTTGGTATTCCCGTTGGTGTACACAACTAACTCTATCATCACAAAGAATACTCGTAATTACATACGTAGTCTGTTTACGGGTGTAAACCACTCTTATAACTGGAGTACTTACGAGACTTTGTTTTCTTAAATCATGGAAATCTGATCGATAGAGCCATCTTCTAGATGTAAAATTACATTGTAGTAGTAGGTAACATTACGTACCTACTATTTCCCACGGACCATCAGATTATTTACAAATCAATATTAGTAAGTAAAACTGAAGAACAAAAAGTAAACAGAAAAGCGTGTTCACTTGAAAATCCAGAAGAATATGATATGTCGACAAACATCACAGGCTCAAGCACATGCTTAATTACCTACTTGGTTAACGTCTCATTTCATTTATTGTTCCACTACTTACGCATCGAGTATGTTGGTACCAGTAGGTGTATAGTAATTGGATAACTATGAAATGGATAGATTTATCAGATGTAACCTACTTTTATTTTCACATATGCATTAAAATTTGCGTACCTTTTAGTGTATTTTATTTGCCTATGTATATCTGTAGCCCCTATTTTTCCATACCTATATTTATTTTTACTAACTTTTAAACCGCAACACACTTACCTCCTTTCTTATGAAATAATTTCAGATGTTCTTGTCAATGTCAATGTGAAATTCTATCTATAAGTTATCGACCGGAGTCTTGGCGGGAACTCGTTGAGGAGATGTGGTGCTAAATTTTCATTTTTGTGAAACCTAGTTCATATGCGTGCAAATTGTTTAATTTCGGGGGCATATTAATCAATTTAGTTTCGTGAAGGTGTACAAGTGGAATGAAAGTGAAAATCGGTGCAAAACATTAACTTAGTGTTGTCTCCAAGGCTCCGTGAAGATTATTTGTAAATGGCCGCCGTGTTTACAAATGATTCCCTAGACTTGACTTTAACTATGACGACTTGACTGTTTCGATGCAAATAACTTGCATAATATATTAGAATACATGACACTGGCTAATTTCCTAATGGCCATAATCGGTTCACAACCGATAAGAAATAAATAAAAAGTTATCGACCCTTAACTTTAATTTCTATCGGGCTTTTGTTTTTGACGCGTTAGTGGAACGTTGTCCTGAATTTTTGTAAAACCTAGTTTTATTGCGTGTTTAATTTCGGCTGCATGTTTTCAATTTAGTTTCGCGAAGTTCAACGAGTGTAGTGAAAATATAAAATACCAGTGCCAAACACGAAATTAGCACGTTACAAACAAATGTTCCATGGGGTTTGAGAAAAATCGTCGCCATTTTTTTCTGCAGCCTTCACGTATTGAAAATTATTTTAAACGATTACAGTATAATAGTGGTAGTACACTATTGGTACGTGAAACTGGCTAAATTGTCCTATATTGCTGACAGAAAGCCATAACTAAGAAAATGAATGAAATGAATTAATTGTCTATCAAAAAGTCCTGCAACTATTACTTAAAAAGTGAACCTTTTCCATGGTTTATACACTGTTTAAGTTAAAGTTCTTTAAGAACCTCGATAAATCCACTAGTATGTAGAGTATGAAACTCTTTGGTAACTACTTTCTGACTTTCAGTTTGACCCCCGGGTCGTGGGAGATCAATACGACGCGTCCTCATAACTCTTAATGGAATTAACCGATTTCAATGTAGTTTTTATCTGAAAGCTAGTCTGTTCTGGAACGAAAACTACGTCTTTTGAGATAGAGACAGAATATTTATGCCGATGGTCAATTTTTTTTCGGGTTCAAAGTTACCTATGCTACTACAAATTTGTACGTTTTCTGTATGTTGGTATTAAACGATTGAATAAACTGAAGAATAGTAGATATTAATATTGTATTAAATGTCACACCAATATTACAAGCCTAGTTGCTTAGCTCTGAACAAGATGGTGCTATGTGTAATATCGTAACAATTTCATGAAAATCGGTTCAGCATCTAACATGTTATCAGCTTAGGTATTTTTTGCTTAGGTATAGATCATCTCGCAGACACACGAATAATCGTGATGACTACCTACTTTAAGTTTACCGGTTGAGTCTTAAGAGCCTTTAACATTAAAAGGTATTAATTATGTAGCTTTATTTATAACGAATAAAGGCTTAATGGGTATTAGATTATACTTATCACTCGTTTATATCTGGTGGACATTTAAAATAAAGGCTACGCAAAGCCTAGAGCGAGATGCGCACGGTAAATAAGTATAACGGCACTTTTACAACCGGCGTACCGGTGCGCCTAGCTTGCCTCGGAACTTTGCCAATTCCCATTGCTCAAGTCTAAACATTGGAATTTCTCACTTTGAACATACTAAATACAATACCTACCTACCTAGGTAACATGTAGTAGGTCCAACGTATTTATGTGTACGCTATTGATGACCTCGATGGCACGATGAACCCAATTTCGTGCCTAAACGTTTGGGTTCGATCCCCGCCAAATAACAAAATCTACTAAATTTCTGTTTGTAGATGTTTCTGTGGGTAAGTATTTCATAATATAACACTTTCTTTATCCGGTGGAAACGTTTTTTTATTCATTGTTTTAAACGAACCAAGCTTTCGTCAACTTTACAGTTGGCTTTTTCAAGGTTGACTGAGATGATTTGAAAAGTGTTTTTTTTATGCAAAATCGCGAAAACCATACAAGAAATTAATACTTATATTTACAAATTAAAAGTGTAAATGGTTTTCGGGTCATCACAACACGAGCCTAGTCAGCTTAGTTTGACGGTTCCGCTATATTTATTTATCAGACTTCGTTAAGGTTCGATTATACGAGTATATACAATCATGATAAATTTATATTAAAAAAATACGTATCAGTACTGACTCATCCACGAAAAACGTGTACACGAAAAACTTAATCACATATTTTTTTTCAGGAATAGATTTTATTAAAAAAAAAACTATACGGAGAACCCCGACTACGATAGGTTAGGTTAATGTTAGAACATGACTATTGATTAGTTACACGCAGCGACTAATACTATAAATAAAAACAAAAAAATATTCGTGAAAGTCTTCATGAAAAAAAAACGTTAAAAAAATTTGAGAAAAAAATACTGAAAAAGGTTTTCGTGAAAAAATCTTTGGTGATATAGTAACAATGACTAAAACGCGCCCGACGACGCGTCGCTGAAGTGATTTATTAATTATTATCGCCAAATCCCAAAATACAACTAAGTAAAATCCATTGCCAAATGTTAATTATACTATATGATGCTACCAAATATTTATCTATTCGCTACTTTTTAATGACCAATTTCAATAGTCCACGTTTATTGTGTTTATCTAGTTTTTGTTAGTACAAGGCTAATCTAACCTTCTCGAACGGCGTATAATGAACATAATACTCATATTTCACAGCAATAAATTTTAAATTATACTTGGAATTGAAGTAGGTACCTACCTACAGTTAGTGAGAAAATAATCGATCGATGTTCCTATTAGGTACATTATAGGCGAGACGTTTCGGCTTGTATAGCAAGCAACGTAAGTGCATCATCATCATCATCATCATCCGAGCGATGTTTCCGGTTACAATCTTGGAAGTTCAGGATCCACTCTCCTACTTTTGCGTCTCCTAGGGTGTGTGTGGATCCACTAAGACCTTCGGGCCAAGCCAACCTTACCTGCTACCTTGGTGCCCCTGCTGAAGAACGGACGAGGCCCTGGCGCAGTTTCCAATCAGGGTTGGGAGGTTAGACGGCGAAGCTAGAAAAAACCCTTCCCTTGCAGTAAGACGAATTAGCTGGCTAACAATTGTAACGAATTTCATACCCTTTTAACCATCAAAGTTAAGGTTTAAACATGTAACTGTTATTTTTGCACTTATGATATGGGTTGGTTTGACGTAAATAATAAAAACAGTTCTTAAATAATCCAATGTTTATTTAAAACGTCATGATTTTAAAAGTAACAGCGTCAAATTTGTTCCAAAAATGAAAAAGTATGTTGTTACATAATTTGTTATTTTAATTAATAATAATAATATAAGTAATTTGTTTTATACAATACGTTTTTATCTACAAAGAAAATATAACTTATACATATAAAAGTTTAGGGCTTAATTGATAACAAGTCTGCGCTAACTACGAATACTCGTATACACGAAGCTCAAAATAAAGACCTTCAGTGCGAGAACAACTTTGTAGAGATAAAACGTAGAATATGCGATGCAACCTCTAACATTATACTAATAGGTAGTGAGTCGTCGATTCTAAGTAAACACTAAAACGCAAGTACTCAGATACCGCAAACGTTATTCGAGAATCACTAACATTTAAAACGAATAAAACAACTTGAAAATCGTTACGATATTAGATAAAATTTTACATAAAACAATTTATTACCATAACAATATTTAGTTTCAAATTCATATTAAAATGTATCGATCGATGGATGATGTATAGAAAAAATGTGAAGGGATTCTATGGAAAAGTGTGTAAAATTTATGCTAAGTACATTAGATACAGAGTGTTTTAAAAAACGTATAATTCCTCGAAAGTGTTTTAACTTTGTTTTGAAAGCTGCTTTCATCTTAAGATACAGAAAAAATAAAGAATTTTTAAGAATATGTGCTGTAGTACTTTCAACGCTACACTACAGTGCATATTATACAGTAGGTAATTAGGTAAACTGTGATATTACCGACAGCACCCTATTGACAAATAATGCTGGTATCATAATAAGGAAATTCTCCAGTCTTTTGAGTCACAAAAAATTCCAAAATTACCAACGTAGTCAAATTTGTAATTACAAAAAAATGTCATAAAAGGAATTCCTTTGATTACATTTTTTTATTATCTAAATATGTTATCGAGCCAAGTACCTACCTACTGTGTACCTACCTACAAGTACCTAAGAGGGATTATTACAGGTTTTTGAAACACACCGTATAATATTAATCTACATATCAATAAACAATGTGTATTGATTTCAAACAGTTTGTACTAAATTTCATTTAAAACTCGTAACATTGAAAAATAACACGATATTTCATTTGGTGGCCTAAGAAGCCGTGACAAAGTTATTCCCATATTATCAATATAGAAATCTGTAAATACTTTATACTAACATATTTTCAACCTGTAAGTTCAAATTTATTCACGTTAAAAAGCAATATATCGTCGAGAAATAGACTAGGATACTGTCATGGCTTCTTAGTTATATTTTATGAGAATAAGACTTTAAAATTAAAACTATAATCTAGGTATCTAAAACGGCACGCAAGTAACACGCGACCGAAACATAGTCCTATAATAGCATACATAAAAATAAACATACGAAAATGTACTTTGGGAACAATTTCAGTTCATAAAATAGCTCACGATTCGCCACATTTAAATAAAATCACTCATTCAATATAATGTAGTTGATTTAAAAGATAAATGACGTAACTGAGACCATACAATGCAACCTGTACTTGACGCTATACATTCGTAATGAGCTCTTTTCAGATTTGACTTAATCAAGTTCCATCCGGCTAAATAGAAGTTGTATCTCCTAGATTAGTTATTAAAAATAAAGTAGGCGATTGAGTAATGTAACTGTTTATGTGACAATCAGACGCTCGCGGTTTTACCCAAGTTGTTTTTTAACAATAGGGATAAAACGTAGCTAGTGCTTTTCCAGCAATGCAATACGATAGAATTTTCATACGTCAGGGAGTAAATAAACACCCCTACAAACTAACGCTTTTTGAAAACTCTTTTTAAGGGATATTTCATTTCTTATCTTTTAAATCCTTTTGATGTAAGTACAGTCAATAATAGAATCCTTGTTTTGAAAAGCTCTCATTACAGTATATAAGTATATTTAGTTTTCATTATCATTATCACCTAGCTACAAAAATAAAAAATATATATACTTAGTATATTACAAAAAAAGAAAATAAAAATAAAAGCTCAGCAACACTGAATTATCTATCAGTAAAAGTACACCTAAAAGTAAAAAACATGATAATAAAGTAAAAATAACATTATTTCAAAACAGGAACACAGAGGTGGAGTCCTGTAACTTTAAAAGGGGGCAGTATATTGCAAAATTCATTGAAAATGTTTAAGCACGATCTAATACTACGAAGAAGATCAGAAGCAGAAATACAACAGGTATTTAAAACGTTTTGAAAACACTCAATAACAATGGATGATCATAAAAGACTTAAATATTTATAACCACACGTTTCAGAATCAGTCATTTCCGGTAATAATTCTGTAGAATCTGACATATTTTTGACGCTTAATACATCATGCAGTAACATATTTTTATTGAAAAAAAATCCAATTGCGTTTTTTATCATAAATTTTAATGTTCATTAGACAAAACATCTCAGTTTCCTTCAAATTTGTATCTGATCGCGCATAGAGATTTCCGATGATTTTTTCGTGGAGAATAAAAACAGTGACTGGCCCCTTAACAAAATTATTTGAAACATTAAATGGCGTACTCGTAAATTTACTTATTCTATTCAATTCCTATGCTATTATGAGGTGCAAGTTACATCCGTTTAATTAGCGGAACGTGTGTTTTCCGGAACATATTTCTAGATTATCGTATAAGCATCGTTACTTTTGAAACATGAGTCATATCGCTAGATTCAGAATTGAGAGATGGAACTCTATCGCTGTTAATGTAAACAGTGATCATTGACGATTCGTAGGCAAGTTGTCAGTCGATTGGACCTGCTTACCCTGGAAACAATACCACTTGGTTACTTACCGCTGTAAACGCCAAAGTAAATGTTCATGCAATTAAACACCATTAACACTATTATACGTAATATGTAACACATTCAGCAAATGTAAAATGATATTATTTTACATTTTCATTTAATTAGTGTAAACTAAAACGAATTATTGTAAAAAAAAAAACAATTTACCGTAGCAAATTACACGATTAAAGTCCACAAAACTGAATTCAGTTATGTGATTTAACGATATAAAAAAAAGTTTAGGCTAAAAGTGAAGATAACCTATTTAGATTTATAGGTAAATTATTCTGAGACTGAAAGTGTCAATGTGAGAGTCGGTGGTATTTCCCAATAAAACAAACGGCATCTTTTTATGGTATTCATATTTTTGTGTTATACGTGTCACCTCATCTCGTGATGCCCCCACGACCCGTAAACGACCGACGATCACTACTGTAGCCAATCCAACTTTTCAAATGTCGGATTTTCCTCATCATCCAAAAAACCTAACCTAATCAATTCTGTAGGTAATTTAAATATTACGTTTCCTAGTACAACACATCAATTGGCGCAAATCGTTGGAAAATTAACTCAATTGAGCAAAATAATATGTTCAAAGTGGAATCACTTGTTTTATTAGCGGAAATGAAGCGTGGAGGTGAGCCATTGTACCTACTTACCGATGGCGTTGTAGAGGCGGTGGAGGCAGCGTCGACTTCGGCGTCGTCACGACTCAGGCCGGCCCACTGAACGAAGGAAGGCAAGTCACGCGTCGGCAACTCCGCGGCTAACGCTTTCACACGCAAGTTGCGATCGTCCGTCAACAATACCACCTCGCGCACGCGTCGCACGCACGCACCCTCGCCCGCACCCGCACCCGCACCGTTCTCCGCACCCAAATTCCGATTATCTAAAATAAATTAACAACATCATTCAACTAGAAATATTTTAAAGGAAAAACACATTCAAAAATTACTCTCTAAACTTGCGTGGTCTAGTTCGTTATGTTTGACGATGGGGTACTGACTCAGAGACGCGAATTCAAACCTCGCCGAGTGAATTTTTGAAGATGTGTTTTCCCTTATGTATTTCTAATCAAATCAAATCAAAATAGTTTATTTCCTTTAGATTCTTGTAAAACATTAAATGCACATGATCATTTGGCTACGTCTTAGGTGTATTGATACAACGTCTAGTAGATATACCTAGAGCATTAAAATATCAAATTAACAAATATCACCACATAAAACTTCTGGGTATCTCTGGATGGGGATAATTCATGTTAGTTGACTATCTTACCCAGGCCTTAAAACAACAACAACACTAGATTGACAACTTTCCACAATATCAATCTTTATATAAGTTCAAATAACTCTTTACTATCTATAAAATTAAATTAAAATAAAACTAATTTAAACAAATGTCGATCTTCTGACCCGTGTGATCTATGCAAATTGGTCGATATCTCAACCTTGTTTTATCCGCTATATTAATATCATTTTAATCGCTTATACAATTTACAGTTTGGACAACACACATGAAATGTATATAGTCAGATTAGTGCCACATAATGTAACCGATCCTATCGACATTTATTCGACGGATACGAAAGCTCATAAGGGGTTTTATTTTAATTGAAAGACAAATCTAAATACCTACGTCCACACTTCATATCGTAACTGTAATTGGACTAGAATCGCGTCCGATTTCTGACGATCAGCTCGATTAACTGTAAAGTCAGAGTCACGCGACTAGTTACCGACGAAACCAACAAGCAATTTGTCAACAGCATTTCGTTGTTGACATAGGTTCTACACATTTAATTACCGGGAGTGAACGAACAGCTACTTTGTGACTCAATGTGTACATTGTACTCCTTACACGCCATTAAAAGGCGACCGATTCACCGTCACACTGCTATGTCTCACTGGTGTGACGATGGGGAATTTTTTAACCGGTACGCTATTAAATATCAATGTCGTAGTGCAACTATCCTATATCTTAACAATCACATAGCGTGTTGGTCTTCAGAACAAATGTCAATTGACACAGAAACAGGATTTTAATTGCTATTACAAATAATCATTGATTTTTATTAATTAACTTGTTCATTATGTCTGAACTTTTAAAACTCATCCCCAGCAAAAATATATTATTATTTTACTCTTTCGTTTTTAGGGTTTCGTAGTTGTTTCAAATTTCTCGTTTCGAGTTCAATTGTCGTTTGTTTCTGTGTCAATTTATTTCTGTTTCTTATTCCTGTTTTGAACAAAATACTATTTTTGTTTTCATTTGGATTGTTTATCTATCCATATGCTAATGTAATCGTTAGGAAATAGTTTAAATAATAATTAATTCAATTACTGACAGTGTGAGTTAAGAAAATAGTACCTAACCATCGCATAAATATGACAGAGCAGTGTGACGGTTAGTCCGTTACCCATTAGACCGATTACTACCAAAACTACAGTTAGTTTGACTCAGTGAATATACGCGCTTTGCCAATTTTCTAACTTCCTGTAAACTGACCTATACTGGTTGAGTTATACGCTAATTGCGTATTCCTAATACGGACACCAAACACACAGACGATTGACCGAGTTACAATTTATTTACACACAAACTTCTTTGAACAGTGAGATTATCATTTAACGGTAGCGACATCTAGTAATTTATGACTAAGACTCACCTCGAAGTTTTTGCGGCAAATAAGCAATAGCATGGCGCATTGTTTTTACTTACTTGTTGGATAGAGGAGACCTAAATAAACAAAATCATTTTTTCACATGATGTGTTAAAGTGACTCGTTTATGAAGTTTTCATAGGAAATTGTTAAGAAGTGTCGATTGGTATACGAATCCAAGTATACCAATCGGAAGACAACTACAAACCATAGAATCTTTGCCTTCAAACTATGCCTCTAAACCGTCACGGACCATAGTTATTCAAGGACTGAGATGTAAAACCGTCTGAATGCTTCGAAAATCACCATGTCGCTGAATTTTCATCACATGTATAAATAAAGTGACTCGTTTCGGAAATATGGCAAGGCAACCAGAAGGGTTTTCTTGGCAGAAGATTACCGCTACCGCTGTCTTTGCTAATTGCTATATCTCAGACCTCAGTGAGATAATGGTCAAATGATCAAAAAAAAAGAAATAAGTTTAATATTCTATTTCTTTACAACAATGCTAGATACTGTAGATGGTAAATACAGGGGCAAAAATTTGGCGTATGAGTCACCGCCGCCGATAGACTAAGAGTTAAGATGCGTTGTAGTTTAACGCTCATCGTCGACCTTGTGTTGTGTTTTTGGAGATACGTGATGGTGTGTACCTCCAAAGGGAAGATTTTCCACCGAGCAGGTAATGTCTCGTCGGCAGTTGTATACGAGTTTATCCCAGAAAGAAAGCTGATAGTGCGACTCAAGACTTCGTGCTAGTAACACCACCTTGGAAGTTCTCTGTGCCGACATATTTTTGTAGATGTTTCTTGAAAACGCTCCTGTAAATAATATGGACTAACCTTCAGCATTAGCGGTGAGATTGGCGTGTAGATTGAGTGCAGTAGCCAAGACTTTGTCGTCGTTGGTGGCGCGATGGTCCCGCTCGGCGGTGAAGGTCCGCGAGGCCAGCAGCGAGCCGCGCGAGGTGGCGAGGCGCACGTGCGGCGCGCGGCCCACCCACTGCAGCGCGCCGCTAGCGGCCCCGCCCACGCGCGCGCAGCGTTGGAGACCTTCCAGCTCGGTCATTACTGTACGAACGATACAACGTTATAGAGGAGAGGACCTCGTTGGCCCAGCTGTACCTGCAGATCTTAAATGGTCGTGTGGACTAAGTAACGCTTGGCGCCGTCATAACTTGTGTGATTTGTGTGACAATTAATCATTTCTCGAGCTCCTCCGTGCGTGCAAGGCACGTTAAGCAGTAGTTTCCGATTGTTATCTCTGATAGCCAGTCGTTAGGTCAAGTCAGAGGTCTAAGACGACCTGAAAACTCTAATACTAGCCCTTTTATTTATAATCGCTAATTAATGTGCTGCATAACTATGCATCATTTGTCTTTAACTGTAACATGAAGTTTCAAAGTTGACAGACAGAGACAAACGTCACATAACTTAGTCATGTGTAAACAATATTTTATGAATAAGGGAGTATTTGTGCCACACAACCAAAAGTAAAACTATGAAGTACTTATGTTAAAGCTAGAGGCCCAACCAAGGCACCCGTCGCCCATCGCCCGTCACCCGTCACCCGTCACCCGTCACCCGTCACCCGTCACCCGTCACTCACCCACTAGCGGCACAGCCAGTACGTATGTCCGCGAGACGGCCCGCAACAGCGGTAGATGGTCGATGAAGCAGTTGGTGTCGGGCACCAGCCAGCGCGGCCGCACCTCGATCTCCACAGACACCGACCCGCTAGCTAGCAGCTCCTGGGGACAAGACATAATAGAATAGAAAACTTGTGTACTTTTATTTATTTATTTCTCATTTGCGTTTCTAAATTACTAAAGAGCTAATGTATAGCTCAAATTATCTTTATTAGCAACACATGGCTCCTTCAGCGGATTGCGGCCTTCATTTTTTTTTGCTTTGTAATGTGTCGGTGTTTTGAGCTAATAAAAGCTTTACTATTTTATTCAATATTTTGACGGGTTTCGAACATATGTTGCTAACAAATCTCGTTTGACACAATTGAAATTATTGATTTTTGCGATAAGAGATATACAATTGACTGTTTACAGTCGCTAGATTTAATTGCGATCGCATTTTTGCTATTGAATGTGAAAAATGAGGTGAATAAAACAATTTCAATAGTTTCGATCGAGATTTTTTAGAGTTACACAATTAGCTAGATGATCCTTGGACAAAACTTTGAACTAATCTTACGGCGAGTATCTGCAAGGTGTATAGTTTAGGCCAGGCTAAGTTACCTGCATCCTCTCCCTTTGCCGCTCCAGCGTGGCCTTCCTGGTCTCGAGGAGTTCCTTCCTCCGCAGCAGCTTCCTAGTGGCCGCGTCGGCCCCCTCCGCGACGCTCCGACCCTCGCTCAGACTGTTGGGACCGCTGCGGCTCGTGCTGTCCTCGTCTTCCGAATCTTCAGTCTTTAACAATTACAATAGTTGTTAGTACTTGTTAGTGAGTTCGATAAGTTTCAATAAGTCGGTTTTACAACAAAAAATAATACGGTTTATGCTCCTGTTTTCGCGATTATCAATTGAAATGAAACTTATTTTCCGGTTTTAATCTCGTTTTATTTTCAGCATTATTGCAATGCTGTTCTGACGTTTCGGCACGTTTACCTTGAGAAAGGAGTAACCGGAGTATTAAAACCGGACGATTAGCTTCATTTAAAAATATAATACGTAATGATTATTTACCATCAGCAAGTAAATGATATTACGAACCGCATCAACATTCTTGAGTGAAAAGAAAGCGTAAGTATCGAAATTAATGTACTTGTATTATACAAGATGTAACGGGTATGCCCTTTTAAGCCGAAAGGGTTGTTCTAGACGTCTAGGCGAACAACTTTTGTTCTACGACTTTGGAAATTCGAAGTACTTTTTGAAAATTTTAAGTGTAAAGTTTACTTGAAGATCAGCTGTTTCTTTAGAGTTCGAGGTCATTGACCTTATGTTGTCCTTTCATTTAGTTTGGTCTACTACAATCAAAACTTCAATCACCTTTATTTTTAAAAGCAGCTGTTTTTTCACTGAAACATAACCTCAAAATTGTCAAAAAAAAGTCATAGAACAAAAGTTGTTCGCCTAGACGTCTAGAACAACCGCCTTTCGGCTTAAAAGGAGTTTACCCGTTACACCTTGTATATAACGTCACTATAAACAGATAAATAAAATAAACAAGCTAATGACGTCAATTTTAAAGTTAAATAAATTGTATTTTTTAATACGAATATAAAGTAATTTTACTTAACGCCGTCACTTTACTGTTATATAAGACAATTTAGGTACCTATGTTGCTTATACATTTTTGAATGAAACAATGATTTTTTTTTGTATCTAAATTATTTTTCACGACATCCAGTAGCGAACAAATTGGCATTTCAATTAAAACTAACGATCGTAACTGTCAAATGTATATCCGTAATCGCAAAAATCAACTACTTCAATTGTTGAATGAATGAATGAATGTCATTTATTTGCTCGAAATATGGTTACAGATTGGTGTTTCAATCGAAATTAGTTAGCAACAAATTTATTAGTTAGCTAGCAGTTTCGTTCCAGTACATAATCTTTAAATATGTCATTTTTATCATTTTAATGCCCAAACTACAATCAACACATCTTGCTCATAGTCACTGGACTGATCGCAAGATGATAACACAAAAAAATATTGTATCTTTAGGTATATTGCCATAAAGCAATGAGGTATTTAAAGTAAACAATAAGTCACAAACTGAAAACTATCAATATGTGTCATAGCGTCCCCACTGACGGCCGCAGGTTTAGCATGCTGATGGATACTCCGAAGAGCTCCTTCGGGGATCAGTTATAGACTGATTGAGAGTAAACAGAGGGACGTTATGTTAGTGTAAAACATAAGAGTAGTATTTCGTCATTGTATTTATCCGGTTCAACCGGATAAGCTACCGGATAAATAAAGTGTTTTATTATGCAAAATCGCGAAAACCATAGAAGAAATTATTTAGTCATTTGTTTTTATTGCTCAAGGCATATTTTACTAGAAATAATTTAAGGGAAAATTCATCTTCAAAAATGAACTTGAGGCTTGATAGAGTAGTAGTAGTATGAGTAGTAGACATACAGCCGAATACAGAAACGTCAATTAAAATTTAAGAGGTTCTTAAGTTATTGAGCAGTTTCTAAATTTAAAATGAGTATGGCAATTTTGGAGTTTGGGAGCTTCTTCTTTGTTTAAGTAGTTCTCAAATGTTGAGTAGCGTTTCAGTATTCGGCCGATAGAGTAGTATCGTGTTACCAGATGGTCCGCGGTGTGATGCGGCGCGCGCGCGGTGTCGACGGCGCTCACGTACCGCGGCGCGCCCGCGCCCGCCCCCGCCCCCGCCCCCGCCCCGTACTCCAGTCGCAGCACCGGCGGCTCCACGCCCACCAGGTATCTGTGGGGATACCACACGCATTCGTACGACTATAGCCATCCTCGATCATCTATACTAATATTATAAAGCTGAAGAGTTTGATCGTTTGTTTGTACGCGCTAATCTCAGGAAGGGCTGGTCCGATTTGAAACATTTTTTTGTATTTGATAGTCCATTTATCGAGGAAGGTTATAGGCTATTTTTGATTTTTTGTTTTAGTTATACCGATATGAATGAAATTTGGTACAGGGATAGTTTAGTGGTTGAAATAAGATATAGGGTACTTCGAGTAATCATACGGGTTAAGCAATGCCTGGTATGACATACGTGATGCGTCACATACGTAACGGGATTTGAATTTATGCGGGTGAAACCGCGCGGAACAGCTAGTCATTAATATAAGTAGTATATCCGTTGTCTAGTCACCGTAACACAAGCTTAGCAGCTTACCATGGGGCTAGATGGCGCTGTGTGTTGGTCACAGAATTTTATTTTTTATTATTTTTTTATTATCACATCACAAACAATGATAGCGTCGTTTGTGAATGCGGCTGGAAGACTCATAGCCATATTATTCACAAACAACCCTAATTTTGGACTCAGCTTTTGTCTCATTTTCACTGAAGTAGATTGTCACTCATAAGAGCAAGACCAAGCATGAGGGTAATTCTAGAGTTTTCGTGTTTTTCCGTTGGGATTGATTTAGTTATTTATATGTAGCTGTACCCAGCATGCCACATCGCCGTTCGAGACGAAGCGTTTCGATTGATCCTTTGATTGTTCCCAAAAACAATTTTGTGAAGTCCATTAATAACTAAATGAACATCTTGTTCTTATGATTGACAATCGACGTCAGTGAAAATGAGACAAAAAACGAGGCCAAACAAAGGGTCGTTTGTGTGCAATATGGCTATGAGGCTTACAGCAGTATTCACAAACGGCCCTATGCGTAGCTTAATAGTTTGTCAGTGTTTTCAGTGAATTCAGTGAAAATGTGACAAAAGCTGTGTCCACGCATAGATTCCTCTGTGAATAAGGTTGTCACACCGCATCGTAGTGTCCAATTATTTGTCTAAATAATGTCATTGTCTATGTAACATTTTCGAAAGATATCAGACTATAATCATTAATTTAATGTTGTCGAATGACTAACTCGGTTCCAAAGAAAAGTAGTTTCCTAGTTCTCAAGGCGTGTTCAGCCGCTTGGTACGACACGGCGGGGTTTGAGCGAAGCCACGCCACGCCGGGCTCCATGTACATCAGCGGCGTGAACCCGCCGAGAGTACTGTCTTCCGCCAGTCGCAGGCACATGTAATCTGAGGGGCAGACGAAAAGTAAACTCACACTGTAGACCAAAAATCTATCTTATCTTGAGAATCTTACGTCCAAATGTAAACAAAGAATTGTTAATTTTCAAAGGAAAAAAAAAGTAAACGTTTACGTGATAAATTACGAAAATACAACAATTTCAATTGTTTCTTTTTTTTTTTTTTTTTATACGTAATAGGCCAGCATTTGACCTCATCTCACCTGATGGGAAGCGAGGATGAGGTCGACGATGAAGCATGCTTACCTAGAAGGTACCTATTCACTCTGGATTTGAAGACCCCAAGGTTATAGGTTTGGGGAAACAGTGAAGCTGGCAGAGAATTCCACTTTTTCTTTTTCATTCTCACAAATTTTCTATCGAGATTTGTTACCTACAGAGTTACGTAATCAGCTAGCTAGCTAGCTGGTGTATAAAAACTGGAACATTTTAAAAAATCCCACCGCGCCGCTAACGAATGTTTTTGGTTTTAGAAAAATATAGCTTAGATCTATCTGTTGCAGTTTAGTTTAAATCTGTTTTTTAGAATTAAAAAAAAAAGTTATCACTTTCAATTAAATGTGTAACTTTTTTGTTTCCATTTTTGATCAAAGATTCTAAAAAACAGATTTTTTCGTAATTTATCGCGTAAAATTCAGTAGCAAACAAATTGCCATTGCAATTAAAACTGGCGAATGTAACTGTCAAATTGTGTACAATCGGGAATCGAGATTTTTTACAATCAGCTAGCTGGTCACAAATAGACTGGTCGTGTTAGCATTTACTCTTAACACTGCGTGTATGTTTTTTTTTTATTATAGCAAATTAATTTGATGGCAAGCATCCTGTTACTCCAACTAGCCTATAGAGGCTTTTTTGTTTGTTTTAAAACATATTAATTTGATGACATAAGCATCCTGGGACTCGATCCAGCCTATTTCCAGTTAAATCGACCATTCACGACTAGATATGAGTTTATTATATGCCCTTTAAAGAATGACTCGATAGAAAAATATTACTTGAAACGGATGAGTCGATGAAGTGAGCACCATATTCTCACGGTGAACTATGAAGTTCGTTGAATCATCACGAGATCAGAAAAAAAAGAACAAATCACGATATACATATAAATCCTTCAATTAATTATAAAGTTTATTATACCTACGTGCACTTTATACGTGTATGTTTAATTTAGATTCTAAAACTGTATGAGTCATTGAATGTTCACGACATGTAGTCTCACCACATAATCCGACACGTTGAATTTGTATGGGTCTCCATTTGCGGTAGCTTATTTTGTTAGTCAATTGTTCCGCGTAAGCTTCGTGTACGAACAATTTAAGGAACTAATTAGATAATTAAATTAACCGTCACACATAGCGCGTGTTCTCGTAAATAAAACTTACTATCTTTCGGTTCGTATTCAAGTTCAATCGACTTGTCGTCTAAAGCTTCAAGAATGTTCATAAGGTTAGCGAGCCAATCCCAAGGGTCGTTCTCTAATCTGCACAAACAAAAGACAATATTAATAAACCACAAAGATTATAAAAGGACAAACCACAAAACCGAAAAATCCTTACTCGATTTGGAAAGTGTCGAATGTCGGTGGCGGATTCCAAACCTTGCTGTGACAAAGCATCCAGTCGGACCACACCTACAATAAAAATAAATAAGGACAATTTAATTCAATTCAATTTAATGCCATCATTATAAATAATTCATACAAATGTGTGTTTATGGTGCAAAAATATATCGAGCTCGGTTTCGTTTCACCGGGCGGTGTAACACGCGTTTTTCTATGCATTTCTATAAGTTGTTAAAGCAGCTTGTAAACTCTATTACAGGTCGGTGTTGTGCGTAAAAAGCGGAGACGTTTGACGAGTATGGCGTTATAGATTGCCGGGGATGCGTGTATCTGTGCCGATTATCTCCGCACTTTATTTATTTATATGAAGCTGCGAAAACGATAACAATTTTGTACATAGAAGGGTGTCTCTATTTTTGTACTTTAATTCAACCATGTTTGTATTCAGAACTTGCTGTAATATTATTAGCATGCACTTATAAAAGAGCTTACTTTAATAGCCGGTAACAAGAGTAGAGCGTCGGCGTGTTGTTGCGTGTGCGTAGGTTCCGGCAGAAGAGCGCAACATCTCTCGAGTAGAGCACCGAACATTAAAAAAGACACGCCGAGTGCACACTCTAGCCAGGCTGACCTTTCACCACCACTACTTCCATCTGAAAAAAATAAACGTTTTTCTCCTAAGCTTAGTTTTCCAACGCATAATGTATGTGTTTAACATACTAAGCATCAATTACGTACTACAATAACATAGGGATCACGCTGTATACAAAAACATTACATATATTACATACATATCATGTAATTTACACCGATAATTGCAGACTTACTAGCTACAAATTAACATGTCGGTTAGATCAAGTAAACTTATTTTCATAAAACTTTGGAATCATTGTACGGAGAAGATACCACACACATGCATTAAGTTTAAGCAAGCTTCTGATAGAAAGACAAACGTTGAAAACGGAGTTTTAACGGAGTTCTAAAATAACGCCTATAAATTCATACTTCTAGAAATAGTTGGCTAAAATAAGACTGGTAGTTGAAGACCGTTAGTTCGTACAAACAATGTATTGAAATTAACATTTACAATGTATTTATAATATTGAAAGTCTACAAACGTAGCTGTTGTTACGTTCGCACAGATCAGTATGCATTAATCGGTGGACGATCAGGAATAACCGGAACATACTTCTGTTCAATCAATTTCAGTACTGAGAAATACATTACAATGAATTTATAATTGATTTCTGTGTCTACTATCGAAGGCAGTCGGCTGACGGAAAGTTATTTGCATTTCTTTACATGGAACAGCAATCGATAGATTGGCGCTTTTTGCTATTTGAAATGCCTTGTTTATTTTATAAGATAGACAATTTATTAGACAGAGTCCTTATCTATGGATTGTTTAACGTATAACATCGTTGAAACTACCTGTGGTTAAAACTATCAGGTATATGCAAATTTCATTCCCATAAAATTAATCTCAGCAGAAAGGGATGTGGCGTTATACCAGTTCTTTCACCTCTCCCGGGATCTAGTATAACATTCTAATCATTGCTTAGTGTTGCAGGCATGTAAAGAACCGGATAAGACAAGGCTTAGATGATAGTGATATTGTAGAGACACGTCCCTCACTCTGAGGATCATACTCCGTATACATTTGCTACCGGTCTTTGCGATCCGGTCGGTTAAAAATAGATAGGACAATCTAAAAATACATAGCACGGATTGCACCTGCAAACTACACCTAGGCAAGGTACACAAATAACAAAAACTCTTTGTACTTCTTAGACGCATTATTTTTTACAACCACCATTTTACGAATGGTCTTGATATTTAATACGGGATACTAATAAATAAATGTTAACGGCCCGTCCATAAAACGCCGATTTTTAATTCTTGAAATACATACGCTAAACTTTGATGCGTACGAAATTTATCGCCGCATCTTTCCTGGAAACTCCGGGAAGGGTTTTGATTTAGTAAAGGGCATCGACTTGCCAAAAGGCGTAATATAAGGGCCCGGAGTACTTTATTTTTTTCTATAATCATTCAAAAAAAACATTATCACAAATAATGGTGTAAAAGTGCGGTGGTAGTAGCGGTGTTCGTCGTCGCCGAGGCAGTTTGTTGAACCTGTCTCCATCAAATGTGTGCATTTGTGAGAAGCGCGAGCGCAAGAAGGTCGGGGGAAGGGACCGCGGTGCATCAACCTCCAATAACTTGTAATTTGTAATTACAAACCTTCACTGCGCCCGGACGGAGCCACGGGAAATAGCTACACTTACACAGCACCTTATGTTTTAATTTAGTAAATTGAAATTTGCACGCTACATGCCTTGCATTTTATTTAAACTAATAAGAACGCACAATGGTGTTGCACGACATACATGTTTGTAAACGACACGTGGATAAAGTGACAGTAGTTTTAGAAATACAATAATTTACGAATCACAACTACACTGACCCAAATAACTAGGGATAACATTTATGTTTGAGATTTCTTACTATTTTGACAGTACATCAGTAGTATAGGTATCGGAACAGTATTATAGGTATCGAATGTGAGCTCTTTTACATGCTTGATTGGAAATACGGTATTTTTTCCCTTATATAAATCCCTTAATACCATCCAATCACGACCAAATTATCAATCAATTTAATATCAAAAGTTCGAATTGAGAAGTTCGAAAATTTTATTTGACAGTGAGGTTAAAGATATTGATAATAATTGCATTTAATTATGTGGAAATACAAATCGATTTATTTTTTGAAAGTTACTTTTATTTCCTTTTGGGAAAACAACCTATATTTTTTAGTACTTTTACTTATCTAAGATTAACACTCGTATTCATAGTCAGTCTTTAGTAATTAATGACTTGTCTGTAATTAACGTCACATGCGAGCGAGTCACGGCATTACTTATGAAGCCAGTGATTCGGCCGACTGCAATGCAGAAGGTTGCGGGTTCGATTCCCGCCGGGTGCAAATATTTATGCTCAAAAATAAATATTTATATCTGATCTGTCTTTTTATGTATCATCAAATGTATTTACCAAAAAAAGTACAATATGTACTTAGTACATCCGTTGTTTAGTACCCGCAGTACAAGCCTAGTGCTTAGTTTGGGGCTAGATTGGGCTGCATGTAATATTTATTATTATTTATTTAATTTCTCGGTCAGACTCGTCTATGAATACGAGTGTCTGCTTCTTCTTTTCATGTAGTGGTGTGGCTCACCACTTATTGTTAGAGTTTTTAGTTTGACTCCTCTAATTAATATGCCTCTTACGTTTTATTTTACCGACGTTGTTTTATAATAAAATGGTTTCAATCGAGTGCAAAGTTTGGTAAGATATTGTTTACAATAGCCGTAACTACCTTCTAATATTTATGTACTTGAAATAAACCGCCCTACCATGTTGTCTTATAAGTGTCGCGTAGACGCCGCGTTGTCATTCAGCTAAAAAAATATTATAAACACATCTAATAATCAAAATTAAAAAAAACTCTTTAACTTCTTTAAAAAACTATTTTTAAAATATATGTGATTTTTAAAAGTAGTCGGGCTATTTTTTATTTAAAATTAACTTTATTTTTCGAGCGACAAAAGGACGACAAAACAACCAGAAACGAATGGGTACGGCAGAATACCAAGTTTTATCAATATTACCGACTTTAACCGCTATTTCTATGGGAACATCAGAGTTTTCGTTGGTTTAGCCAATGCTTGAGCGAATGAGAGTTTACAGAAGACTTAAGTACTAAGAGCACATTACATGTGTCGTCTGGCTGATGGGCCCACCCAATTATCCATAAAGAGACACGCTGATTTCAAACTAACTATTCATTAGAAATAGCCAAGAGAAATAACCAGTTTTCAGTCTTCTTTATTACACTCGCATTAGGATTAGGATTAACTCTTCACACCGTTAGGTATCTTTCAAAAGTACCTTAAAAGTACCTCTATCGACATTTGTAAGTACTCCGTATAATATATTGCTGATCATAAAATTTGACATTTATAGCAGAGGAGATACCACAAGTCGCCTTCTTACGTGCATTGATAACTGTAAATAAATGAATGTCCTAAATGTTTCAAGTTCTTAATTAACTAGGTTTTACAAAAGTAAACAACACCAGCTACTTTCAAACAATACGAGCTAAAATAGCCATTCCTATTTAGCAAGGTCGGGATGATGACTATGTGTGCGAAAGTGATTAACAACTTACTTATAGGAATGTGTGAAACGCCAGTAATCGATCAAACGTCTTATTTTATAGTGAACATAAAATAAATATGAACATGAACATTTTAACTTGCAGTTTAACAAGTTTGCGTGCACTTGTATAGTAAACGTATTGTATTATAGTAAACAATCATTATAAATGAAAAAGAGCAATTTGAGAAAAAATAAGCAGTGAAATTAGCAGCTAGAAATCTGACTTAGCGATAAAATAGAAATAGCAATTATGGCCATGCCTAATTTTAACAGTTATTATTTTTATGTTTTGTAAAACGCACATTTTATCCAGTTAATCGACGATCAATTTGTCCAAAAGGTTGTAAACATTATTAAAGTTTTTTATTCAGATTACTCAGACTACAATTTTGTCTTCGGTTTATTAAACCCGGAAGTAAATTCCAGTAAGTAATTCACCAGAACTCTTCAAATGTATCAATGTTTGAACTGGGCCACGAGCATTATTTAAGTTTAAATTATGTTCTATTAAAAATTAGAACTCCCGTATTTTATGATTAGTAGCTTAGTAATTTATAGGCCTCCACTCCATATGGTGTAATCGACTAAATTGAATGACAATCAATCACAAACGAAGACACTTTTATATTGGAACTAAAATTTCAGGAAATAGATAATCGATACTAAAGCGAATTAAAATCTTAATCGGTGATTTATATCAAAACCGTTAGTCATTTAGAATTTAGTAGTTGTAAAACACGATAATAATACAATCAAATTCGTTGCAATAATAAATCCCATTACCTCATACTATGGAACTTTACATCAAAATATTAATTTATTTCTGTCATAAATTAACGATCGAATCAGGGAGTGCATTTATTTTTAAAGTTGCCGACAAATCTAAGCTTAGTTACGAACGCATATCTCAAGGAAGTAATTTTTGTCGGTTTAGCGATTTTATAATAACTATGCATATTTGTATAGGAATTACATTTTTCCTTTAAAAATAATGTTTTGTTTATTTATTCATTTGTGTATTTTGTGTATTACTTTGTGTTGTGTAAATATTTAGTTTATTAGTTTTATTGTAGGTACATAAAATCATCAAGATAGGGTATGACTGGCTTTGTTATGCCAGGCCAAGCTAAGCTTGTAATAGTAGTACGCAATTAATAGGTAAACCTAGACAACTAAGTTGGGTTTACAGCGGTCGATCTTGGTTTTGAGTTAGTTAAAAGTTTTTCCCATGTCGCTTAGGGTAGACCGTAGAAAATATTACATAGTTCGCACATCAAAATTGTATATTGGGGAAATTTCAGTGTTCATTTCTTTATTTAACGTATGTAGTTACGTTTTTTTTCCACTTGTCAAACTTAATATATCAGAATCTGTCTATGTAGTTGCGTTATATAGTTGCCCGTATAAAGCCTCCGTAAGTAGATACATAATAGGTAAAATACTTATACGATGAGCATAACAAAATAGTTCTCAGCCCGGCACCAGCAGGTAATTACGTTTAGCTTGCATGCATATTACTTAAGAATTCTAAGTAGATGTTTTCAACCTCAACATTTACAACTTAATAACTCAAGCGTTTAAAAATGATTGTTGTAGTGTAGTATATGAGTCAAGTTTAAGATCGAGGACGTAGGTCAAATACCTGTAACCTAACCAATAACTCAATAGAATCTAAATTGATAGGCTTGATCATGTTGAAATGACGCTTTACAACATGCACTAGTGCTTACAGATTGTGAGTAATGTGCGATTGAATTGCATAGCACAAAGATATTAAAATAACTGTATGTAAACGTTATATAGAAAGTGGTATGTGTAATAAGGTAGGTGTAATTGCAACAAAACGGTTAGACCAAAACTCTGTGCTAAAAAACGATTGATTAATCTTTATGCAGCAAACTGTTTAATATAATATGGATTAACCTTAAAAATACTGCTGAAAACTTGTAGAGCGTAGAGCGAGTACCAGTTCAACTGTAAATGGACCCTCGCGCATAGTTAGGCGGATGTAGTTAGCAGATGTAGTTAATTAACTCCTGAATTTAACGGACTCAATGGGGCAGGAAAACATGCTTATTATATTTCGTTAAATAAACGGGTTAGCAACATTATATTTATTTTAAAGCATCGCAAAAGATGAGATATTTATTTTGTATGTTAGGATCGTATCACGTTTATCTCAATGGGTCTTGTTCCAAGGGCCCCTAAGAAATTAGTCGACCGTTTCGGGCGAGAGCTACCAGCGAACTGCCGTACGAGAAACCAGTTTATAGCACATTACCTCACAACCTTGTATCTCTAAAACCTAGGATTAAACTTAAACTTAGCTCTCGAAAACCAAGGTTTTTTAAATAATTTACACCAAGGAAGAAACCTATGAATAACAGTCGTCAAATACAACAATGGTGTCTCTGAAATTAGATGCAAGTGTGCTTCTATTACTTCGCTGTTACGCAGCGTTTTGCGACTAACTTCAAAGCACCGAAGCTACTTTTTTTAAATAAATGGATTGGCATTTAACCACTATATCACTAGATGGTAAACAACGAACTAACGATCTAACTATACAAGATGTAACGGGTAAGCCCTTTTAAGCCGAAATGCAGTTGTTCTAGACGTCTAGGCAAACAACTTTTGTTCTACAACTTTTGAATATTCGAAGATTTTAAGGTTATGTTTCACTGAAAAAAACAGCTGCTTTTGAAAATAAAGGTAATTGAAGGTTTGATTGTAATAGACCAAACTAAATCGAAGGACAACATAAGTTCAATGACCTCTAACTCTAAGAAACAGCTGATCTTCAAGTAAACTTTACACTTAAAATTTTCGAAAAGTACTTCGAATTTCCAAAAGTCGTAGAACTAAAGTTGTTCGCCTAGACGTCTAGAACAACCCCCTTTCGGCTTTAAAGGGCATACCCGTTACATCTTGTATAGGTATGTTACTAGCTGCGCCCCGCGATTTTACCTGCGTAAGTCCCGTTCCCGCGGGATTATCTGGATAAAAAGTAGCCTATTTGTTATTCCCGGTATCCAGCTACCTATATATTCTAAGTTTCATCGCAATCGGTTCAGCGGTTTTTACGTAACAAACACCCATACTCACAAACTTTCAGTTTTATAATATTAGTAGATAGGGTCCCCCCACTAGACAACCATCTACTGGCATTCCGCTTGGCCACTGTACTGCCAGGAAACTCCCAGGAGTGCAGTCGGGGATCAGTTATAGACAGATCGTGCCCTCAAAGCAAGTCGGTATGGGACGACAACAGTGGAACAAGTACTAATCCGTCTTCTTTAGTGTATGTACCGGTATATACTACGTATATCTATATCGCAGACGGATTCATTTGGCACTACATCTTACGCCTGTGGGTAAGCACATAAGAGTACATAGTACATTCACGTTCATACCTAGTGTAAAAAAACAGATATAGCAGCGAGTGGAACTGTCACAGCATCGCCGGTACACGAGTGGAGCGACTGCATATTGTTGGGCTACGTAGGCATAGGCTGGAGGCTTGCCTAGAGCATAGTGGATTTGCTTCGCGCTTCCTGACAAAAGCCAACATGATGGTTTACTTCGATGCACGCCAAGCGACTAGCTAGGCGCCAAGCGCTCGGTGCGGCCGTTCCCGGACATTCTAATCGATTCGTAGTTAGGTACTCGCTAGGCGCTAAGCAAGCTCCCTATGCAGACGTAGCCTTACAGTTCGACCCAGTATCGCGTTGCGGTATATAACTAACCTTTGAGAGAGACGGCGTTAGTTTCGACGGCGAACATGTTGAGCGCGGTGAGCTGCAGCAGCCGCGCGGACGGCGTCGGCAGCGGCTGGCGGTGCAGCAGCGAGCGGAACTGCCGCAGCATCACGCCCGCGCACGAGTGGAACGACTCCATACTGGGAAAATTCATCAACAACTGTCATAAAACAACTGTAACGGATCTAGGTTGATTTATGCGAGACAGGAGGCTATCTTGAAATGTAACTCCGGAATGTTCGGTTCCGAACGAAAGCCGACCGAAGTGTTGATTATTGCCCTAATACGAAACGAGGTCGGATTCGGCAAATTCATTCGGGAACATAAGACTATTTATATTGATACAACTAACTTCAAATGAAGTTCGGACCGAACTTCATTTGAAGTTAGTAAGAACCCGAACCGACCGCAGTTCATAGTTCGGCCGAAACGTATTTTGTCATTTCGTAATAGACTTCCTGGGCCATGGGCTAATTTTTTTTGTTTAAAGACTATTTATATTGATACAACTAACTGCAATTGAAGTTCGGTTAGTTTTTCATTACTTTACAAAAATTGCAAAATATCACTAAAACTTTTGAAGTGTTTGGTAAGTTTTGCAAAATAAGGAAAAGTAATACTTACCCAATTTTTGTAATGAGTTTGCCGTGCACGTGAAGGTAACTCGTTATGAAGGTTTTGTTCAACTGAAACAAAAACTTATTATGACTCACAAATATTTATTGAAATAGTCGTTTCGAAACATCAATATAAATATTATTTATGGGTCCAACAACTGGGACCAACTAATTAACGTGCCTTCCGAAGCACGAAGGAATTCGAAATTTTTAATTTATTTGGCAGCTGCACCAAATAACAGAAAACCTTTCCTGGAATTCCTCCAGGCTTCGAAAGGCACGTTAGTTAGTTGGTCCTAGTTCTTATTCCTGACAGCAGTCGTTGGGTCAAGACTCAAGTTAGAGGCCTTAAGGCGACTTGAAAACCCTAACATTAAGTGAATCACGTCACTTTACGCGAAAAAGAATTGCAGCGGCCTGCAAATAGGGTTACAAGATAAAAAAAAAACATAAGTCCGGAGATAAGGCCTGATTTTCATTAAAAAATAGCAAAAATAGATATATGTTTTTGGCCTGGATGTTTTCAATGTATCATTAGTATGAATTTCCAATCAAGTATACACCTAGCATATGCGTCGTCTAGTACCACAGTACAAGCCTAGGTTTTAGTTTGGGGCTGGACTGTGTGTAACGTTATTTATAATTTTGATGTAAGGCAGGCAAGTTTATAATTTTTCGTGGACCATTAACTAGCCTCTTCCACACTCGTTGAATGTTTCTCTACGGAGGGTGTGTAAGATGGTGCATTACCTCGACGGATGACATCGCGGCGAGATGCTCGGCCGCCAGGTCGGCGCGCGGCGCGCTCGCTCGCACCCACACCTAGCGGGGGAAATACATTAAACTAAAGTAAAGATCAGGCACTTTGAAGTGACGATTTGCGCAAGACGGCTGGTACAAACTGGATGCGAGAAGCGGAATATAGATCTAGGTGGCGTGCAATTGGAGAGGCTGCAACAGGCTGATGATGATGATGAAAGTAAAGATGACACAATTCAATTCAATATACACCTAACAATATCTTAGGTTTGATTATGGCGCGGCATTGATTTGCATGCATTTTATTTAAGCCTACACCGTCGATTTGTACGGTCATTGAAATCGACGGCGTCGGCTTCAAGCTAAGATGTTAAATGTCATAAATCTCGCGCGAAGATCATGCCTTTGGGCGGTGCCGATTTCTTGACACCTCAAGTCGACATCGGCTTGAACTTGCGCGGTAGGTCTAAAATATAGGTGCAGTATTCTCTACCCGTGATAAAAGACGATCAAAAGGAATTTCGTAGTGTAATCCTTCACCCGTAACTTGTGCAACGACAAGCTGCCGATGAAGGCAAGCGGATTCGTCCGGGTTTCAATACTCAGACCCGTGTAGCTGCTAAAGTTGACGTGTCGAATCATTCACCGTTGTTTTCCTGTCTTTTAGATGCGCGAGCTCATATGTATATCAAAAAAACCCTACTTGTAAAACCGTATTGTTTCAAGAAATGGTTACGACGGAGTTACCTCGCGCCGGTTCCCGCGCACGCTGGCACTATCCGCGTCGCCGCCGCTGCCCGCACTCTCTTGTACTTTACTCTCTATCGCCGCTCGTCTCTTACGTTCTGCTATCTCGTACTGCACAAAACGAGTTAAGGACATTTCATAAATAAATCTTTACATCATCTTACTAATATTATAAACGCGAAAGTTTGTATGCATGTATGTGAGGTTGTTACTCTTTCACACAAAAACTACTGAACCGATTGCGATGAAAATTGAAATATAGGTAGCTGGGGACCTGGATTACCACTTAGGCCACTTTTTATTCCGATATTCCCGCGGGAACGGGACTTACGCGGGTGAAACCGCGGGGCGCAGCTAGTAATAATAATATATACGCTTTACATTACGCTGCTTAAATAAATATAAATAAAACATAAATATTTTTATTATACCCATCAAATGAAAAATACAAACAAATTAAATTAAAATACAAACTAATTAAATCTAAATACACATAAAATTAAAACAACAAAGCAAAAAATAAATAAAACAAAATACAAATAAATAAATACAAAACAAATAAAAAATTGGAAACAAATAAAAATAAATAAATATAACTAATATATAAAACAACACTAAACAAAAGGTCCACTCCTAGAAGCCCCCGGTCCGAAAGAAGCCAAAATGCAAGCCGCGTTGCCCCGCTGAATGGCTATGGCAAGCCTTTGGACCAAGAACGACCCAGAGCGGACATCTAACCCCCGGTCTCTGAGCCGCCTACCAACCTCCTTAACAAACTCTATAGCCTCACCACCCCAAGCGCCACAGGTTTCTACCGCTACCGGGACAAACAAATACCTAATAATTCAAATGCTGAATATAAATAGTATAAATCAAATTCGCTTCCCGCTGTCTGTCCGTTTGTATGTATGCTTAGATCTTTAAAACTACGCAACAGATTTTATTGCGGTTTAGTAATAGATAGTGATTCAATTCGAAGGTTTATATGTAAAACACATCCTGATATTCCCGTGGATCGGGACCTAAGCGGGTAAAACCGCGGGGTGCAGCTAGTACTTTAAAATAATGAATCTTTATTACCACATGTACAATTAACAATTACACTATGTCTCTACACTAGGCTTTTTTTACAAGACAGTCTTACCGTCTTAAAAAAAATGGAAAAAAACGACATCAATGCTAGGATAATTTCATAATTTCTGACTAAAACTTTGTTATTGACGTGGGCCTGCCTTGGTAGGCGTGCGTGGAACCGAAGTCAACCCGGACTCGGACTCAGACCAAGGTTTCCGGATCTTGGTCCCGTTCCCTCGGGAATATCGGGATAAAAGTAGCCAGTGTTATTCCAGTTCTCCAAGTATCTATATTCCAAGTTTCAACGCAATCAGATTAGTAGTTTTTGCGTGAAAGAGTAACAAAGTCACGTACAGACATAAATAACTTTCACGTTTATAATATTAGTAACAAGTAGGATGCATATTATTTCTACTTGAGAAATTTCATTTATTTTTACATAAGTATGGCTATAACACAGTGATGTAATGTATTACATAAAATCGATTAACTTCCCGAAACCGAACGATAAAATAAACATTACAAAAATTGTATGAGTATTAGAAACTGGGTTCACTTTTAAATATTACCTTTCTCCTATTTTCTTCAAACAATGACAGTAGACTCTCTCTGGCAGAATGAAACGGATTAGACGACATCAAACTTCTCATGTAATAATAGACTGCATCTAGTTTTCTTCTCTGTAACAAAATGTATTTATTTTTCAGTTTCAAGTATTGTATAAGATTTTATTTAGCTTCGACTGGTTTCGTCTGTATTCCATTAGGGACCTTGCAGCCAATAATAAAATGGAAGCAATAAGTGAACTTCTATCTTTTAGGAAGGTATGACGTTACCTGCTAGCTGATTACATAACTCTGTTGCAAACAAATCGATCGAAACAATCAAAATTGTTGATTTTTGAGATTACAATTTGACAATTGGATAACCATACTTAAATAATGAAATTTGTTTGCTACTCAATGAGACGTGAAAAATGACGTGAACGAACAATTTGGAATTTATCAACCACGTTGATAATTGAGTTTGATAGCCACTATGCAGTACATTGCTGCTTTGACATAACTTGATCATAAGTGGTTACTTCAAGGCAGCAATGTACGGAATGTAGTACGGATTGTAATTAGATTCAATTTAGTATAAAAAAAGGGAAAACAAGAGGTCAAGCAAGGAGCAAGAGGTCTGTAAAGACTTCGAAACGTTGGGCTATCTAAAATGCTTAATATAGGTAACCAACTGCGCCCCGCGGTTTAACCCGCGTAAGTCCCGTTCCCGCGAGAATTTCGGGATAAAAAGTAGCCTATGTGTTATTCCCCGTATCCAGCTACCTATATTCCAAGTTTCATCGCAATCGGTTCAGTAGTATTTGCGTTAAAGAGTAACAATCTCCCATTACATATATACATACTTACATACAAACTTTCGCGTTTATAATATTAGTAAGATTAGTAAGATAATAACAATGCGATTAAAACCCAAAACAATGTGTTTAACTTCAGACCACTGTCGCAATTCCAAAGAAAAATCTACATATTATGCTCCGTTGACCTTTAATAATATTAAAGTGAGATGCAAAACAATAGCCTTGAGCAAATCATTGAGTCAAATTAGGTATTTATTTACTTACCGCGTATATCGCTAGTATGGCTAATTGATTATATGGCCTTCCGTTCTTGGGGTTTATTTGCTGGGCTTTTGTATACCAGAATTTACTTTTAGCGTAATTACTAGTCTCGTTAACTTGTTCCTTATACCTCGCTAGATCACCGAGAAACACGTACAGTTTCTGTACAGATATCAAAGCCAGACCGACGTAACCTAAACCCTTTGGCGGAATCACGTGATTGTCATTGATATAATCATCGGTATTGAACTTATAATTCTTCTCCAACGTTTGCACTAAGTTTTCGAAAAATATGTTTCCTTCTTCTATTATCGTATTTATAAGTTTAACCACTTTCGGTTTGTCCTCGGGTGGTATTTGCGTAAAACTCTTTCTGAGTACTTCTATGAAATTGTAATAAAGAATTTTCCAAAAATGATGTTCAATATTGTCCGCCTGACAGTATTTGAGATCTGACATTAGTAACTTCTGTAGTGCACCTTGCAAGAATAACCTGAAATAGAAAAAACACAGTATTAAATAAAACAATCAGACAAAGCTTTGAATCAAAGAACTACTGCTCTGCGGCTTTCCTCGACGTTCAACAAGCCTTTGATCGAGTCTGGCATAAGGGTCTTTTGTATAAAATCAAAGAGAAACTCCCACATTCGTTCTTTCCCATATTGGCATCCTACATCAGTGGCAGGTTATTCCAAGTCAAACAAGGTTCTGCTCGATCGACGTTTCATAACATCCTTGCAGGAGTTCCACAAGGATCTGTGTTGGGCCCAGTGCTATATAACATCTTTACAAGCGATCTACCAACCACACAGGAAACAATAGTGGCAACATAGAATAGAATAGAATAGAATATGTATTTATTAGGACAAGCACACGGCAACAAATACAAAACAGAACAAAACAAAAAAGTAAAAAAAGAATAAAACATATGCTGATGATATAGCTTACCTTGCCACTGACAAAGAACGAGGTAAAGCAAGCGAGAAACTCCAAAGGGTTCTTAATGATACTGGACATTGGCTAAGTAGATGGCGAATCCGAGCAAGTACCCAAAAGTCAGTACACATCACCTTTGCCCTAAAGAGACAGGATTGTCCTGCTGTAGAACTCAACGGAGAAACATTACCCCACACTGACTGCGTCAAATACCTGGGTTTCCACCTTGATCGACGTTTGACTTGGAAAGCGCACATCAAACACAAGCGTGACCAGATGATTATGAAATACAGAAGCATACTCTGGCTAATGGGCCGTAACTCAGCACTATCGGTGGACAACAAGTTGCTTTTGTACAACGTCATTCTTAAGCCGATTTGGACATATGGGATCCAATTGTGGGGGGTTGCCAGTAAAAGTAACAGCATGTGCCTACAAAGGGCACAAAATGGCATCTTACGCAGCATAATATCCGCTCCTTGGTTCACCAAAATAAATGAGATACACGACTATCTTGGAATTTCTACAGTCGCAGAGGAGATTGTCATCCACAGGAAACGCTATGTTGACTGGCCTGGCTGGCCACCCTAACCCGTTAGCTGTTCATCTGATGGACACTTCAACCAACATCCAACGTCTTAAACGGAGCCAAATTCTATAAGACGTCTAGTAATCGAAGAGGAAGCAGATGCGCTGGCACCTGCACCCCAAATGCCACTTATAGCGGAACTCAGCTGATAATAGTCCATGAAAACGACTGATGGCAGCTCTACTCAGAAAGAAAAAAAAAAAAAAAAACAAATCATAAATAGAAAAGTCATCGTCAGGTCCCATTGTAAGTCTAGAGTAAATTCAATAATTACAAACAATTGATCCTGTCAAATCCTGTCCTGTCAAAATAGATAGATATCACAGCACAGTTTACAATTCAACTGAATTACAATCTACAATTTACAATTCAATGAAAAAATGAATGACTAAATTCTTTAAAGAACACACCACATAAATAACAAGATAAATAGATAGAAATTTGAGGATTTTCTTAATTCAGGCATATGCCTGAACTAGAACTAGGAACAAAGAAATCCTGTATCTCAGGCGAAAATAGTATTACTGAACTAGGCTTTACTTTATCGATTGGCGCGCATTGTCTGGAAATGTTAATATAATCTAAGTCCTATTGTATGTCGGGGCTAGACTACAGCTACAGTATAGGTACCTAGTCTTGGTGACGTCAGCCCAGTGGTCGTGCAGCGCGAGCGGTCCGCGCAGCGCGTGCGTCTGCAGGATGACGTCGGCGCGGTCCACCTCCTGCAGCAGCGCGCGGTGCCGCGCCGCGCGCGCGCCCGCGCCGCCACCGCCACCGCCACCGCCGCCGGGCGAGTAGCCCCCGCCTAGCCCGCCGCGACCAGACGAGCTCACACCTGATTAACAGATGAGTAAATATACGGCATCGATCTAAACCTGAGACATCAGAAGGAAGACTGTTGTAAAAAGCCACTGTTCTATTCAAGGGTAACCTTGGGTGCAACGCACATGCAGCGCGGCGGAAAATAAGACAATTTAAACTAAACCTTAAACTCTATGAAATTCAGTTGAAAATAGTAAACGCCTGCTCTGCCTGCTCATGACCGCTTGCGAACGCACGGCGCGGCGCGTCCTTTACCTAAGCACGCTGTTTTTAACCGAATTTCATAGAACTTAAGATTTAGTTTAAATTGTCATATTTTTTCAGCTATATAAACTGTATAGGTCTTGAATTATAGGTATGACTTCAGAAGGAAGACAGTTGTAAACGTTACCACCAACCCACGGATGCTTGATTTTGATCTTTTGGATTGATTATATAACTATTCAAGGGTAACCTAAATGGTAATTTAAGTAATTTATATTTCTGAAATTCGGTTTTTTATATTCCAACAGTATCCTAGAATAGAATAGAAAAAAGTTTATTTGTTCTAAAGTAACACACACATAGTCATACAAAAACATAAAATATCAACCTTAAAATGTAGGTAGGTACGTCTAAGACCAAATACAACATGTGTGTGTTGCAGCGGGACAATGGGCCATGACTCAGTGTATAATTCACTTGTTAGAGCAAACACTGATTTTCTGTTATCACCCAAGGGATTGTAGACCATATAAATTATGTTACTTGGTATTACTTACCCTGATCCATCCTCATATCGACCTTGGTTGGACTAGTCTGAATAATAATGGGTTTCGAAGGATTGTGATAGTCATATAACGTCTTTTGGTTTTCGGCTCCTCGTCTAAAAATAACATAATTATAATTAGCAACATAATATTCTATTCAAATTTATGGAACCCTAGAAGCGTCGCTTTTTACCCGTTTAAGTTCCGATTTCGCGGGAAATCGCAATAAAATATTAATTAAGCTCTCAGCTATATACATACCGAGTTTCATCGCAATCGGGTCATTGATTTTTGCGTGAAAGAGCAACAAACACACTGACTAACTTTTAGCTTTAAGATATGAGGAGTCTAACAACTCACCCTGAATCTTTTTGTAAGTGAGTCCCTTGTGGTAGCATTATAAGACCGGGATGTGAGTTCACGGAATCATTCGTAGATTTATCGGACATGGCGCTGTTTAATCTGTTCCTCTGGTGTGTTGTTTCATGTTGTCTAGAACGAAAAATTAAGTTAAAAACGGAATTAATAATGTATAACAACTAAATGGCATACCATCTAGCTTACTTGTATTACAAGATCCAGAAAATATCTACTTAAACTTTTCTTTTCCAAATCCATATATTTGCCACGAAGTTGTTTCGCATCGGGAATCAAAACTATACAATTTCTAAGTCACAGTCGGTTGCACAACGCGCCACAGTTAATAACTTTTAATTGAAGTAATGTAAAGAAAGTGTACAATAAAACATACAATGTTGCAATATTTTTAGTACAATCATACACTCTACACTCCTATTTCAGTTTTATATAGCAAGTGTTAGACCAAATGTCTTTTCGGGAAAGGGCCGTTACCTTCCAGCACTGTGAAGCACCTTCGGGAACCAGTTACAGACAATCATGTGTTGATTGTCCAAGCTAGAGCCCAGTTCCAGTTAGTTCCAGAGCCAATAAGATTTAAAAGACACTAGACGGTATTCGAAACACGCATTTCTTTCATAAGTATTTACCATCAACTGCAACTTGAAGCTGCATGCTTCTTTTTTCGTGACTTTGTATTGAAGTAAAACTCATTTTAAGGTTTCAATTGCGTTATTTTAAAATCAGCATTGTTGACATGCCGTTTCGGAGCCTTTTCAGCCTTCCTCAAGGTAGGCTGAGATGTATTTTGTCATTTACCGTCCAATGTAATATATGTGTCAAAACGAATAAAGTATAAGTAGTGTTCCTTACTTATCGTGTGCTCCAAATTTCTTCGACTCCAATATCTCCTCTCTCCAGTTCAAAGGTGCGGAGGTTGCGAGTGGCGCGGACGCGGGCGTGGCGTGTGGCGCGGGCGTGGCGTGCGGCGCGGGCGCGGACGCGGCGTGCGCGTCGGTTGCGCGCGAGCGGCGCCGCCCGCTGCGCTTGGTGCGGCGGGAGGGCGCGGCGGGGGACTCCGCTGGCGGCGCGGGGGACTGCCGTCCACGCTCAAGGCTCGGGGTGCGACCGTCCGCCCACGAACCGTTGTTTTTCTTCTAAATTCAGTACCAAACGAATAGGCATTGCATTTAAAATTGACGACTGCAACTGTCCAATTGTATATCCGTAACCGCAACAACCGACAATTTCGATTGAAAAATTGTTTGTAATTGTAACGGAGTTACATAATCAGTTAGCAGAGCAAAGTATAAACCATAATACGGCCTCAGTAATCGTTATCATTAAAAAAAAAACAAAGTTTTATTCAGTCTCCAGCGACCTACATGCCTGATTCACCATAATGGATCCAGTAAATGTGAAGGAACAATGTACACACAAACACAACAATGTATAAAAATAAGAATAATTTAAATACCTGCATGTAGTACTTGTACCTACATACAGCACTGCAAAAACATCATTTTAAAAAGTCTGTTTTTTTATCTATTCACCTGATTAGTTGTTAGCCATGCTGCAGATTTGGAGACAGCCGACGGAACTTTAAACCCGTCATTATCTCGAGGACTGGCCGCGCGGTTCGCAGACGCATCTCTGCTGTTGCATTGTGAAACTATTCGCCTATTTGCAAATTTAAAACTGTGAGTTAATATAAAATGTTTGGAAGTTAAAATTTGTTAATCTAGCACATAGTTAAGACTCTTAAGATCAAAAAATTTTACGAAACGACGATGTTACGACGTGAGAGGCTTCGTCTTGTCTACAGTGTCAATGGACAATTGGAAAACCTCTGAGCTTCTCATCAATTTACTTAAAGCAGATAGGTAAAGAACCTAACACAATTAGAATATTAGTTTAGTGGGTGATAGACGGACGAATTTAAAGTACGGGGTTAATAAGATCGGAAACTCTCTCGACTCCACGTTCAGTAAAGTACGCGTACTTATCGCGTATTTAGATTTAATAGGATTGTATTATTGGACTAACCCTTCAGTACTTTGTTCTCTACTATAAGAGCGCAGTGATCGCCAACGATCCAAGTCATCCCTGCTGTTTCCTAAAGTGGAAGAACGGTTGCTGCGATGGCTGTCCCTTCTCTCCCTGTGTCTCAAGTTTGCAGGTAGTGACTCATATGGAATGCTAGCATTGCTGTCCTTTCTGTTCCTCTCGTAATCTGTTTGAACACTTGTTGTACTATCTTTTCTGTTGCGTTCCACTTTCTTTTCAGAGTTCTTTTGGCTTCTGCTTGAACTCCTAAGCATAAATATAAGTAAAATAAATAATTGTATTCTTTATAGATAGTAAGTATAGATAGTATAGTTCTTATAAAAGTTAAAAGTAACCATTAAATATTTCTTATAGCCAACAATAGCAATATCTTTACCAATATCAAAACAAGTTGGAGGTTCAACAATTTTAATGATACAAGTTAATACGAGTATGGGTGACTAAGTCTACACAGAAGTACAGAAGTAGATATTAAAATATTATGAATTTTAAACATTGATATAGATATAAATGGATATGGATATAAATCCATTATCGTTAATATCTTTCATAAATGATATGATTTATCAATGAAATCCTATAAAGCTGAAAGTTAGTGCGGATGTACTTTTAAATGTTCGTTACTCAGATCTTTTTATCCCGATATACCCGCGGGAACGAGACTTCCGCGAGTAAAACAGTGGGGGCGCAGATTAGTCATTAATATATACATTTTTATGGTACTGAACTCTTTTTATTCTTACCTTCTGTCCTTACGTCTGGATCTACCACTTCGTTTTGATTCACGGCGTTCTATTGGCTTTATCTCTTCAGATACAGAAGGCTTGATATTTTGTGAGAAACTTATTGTGTCCACCATGTCATCAAGCTTTATATTTTTCTCTACTTCTTCTGTCCAGTCCTTTAAAATCAACACACATATTAACTTCCTGTCATATCAGTCAAATCATCTTGTTTCCTTCAATAGATTTTACAAATTTGGAAATGAATATGTGTACAATAAACAGCCACTGTTTGTTTTACTTACCAGGTTAGTAACATCTAAAAGTGTTGAGGAAATCTGAGAAGTAGTTTCACTATCATGATCATTGTCTGATTCCTGTTTATGTGAATCCAATGGAGCACTAGGAGCTGTGTCTGTTTTCATACTAATGCCATTCAGAGATGCTAAAAAATTAAATACATTTTTAAGTAGGTATAAATACTGAACCTTTTGCATAAAACAGAATAATAGTTAAATTTAATAACATAATAGTTAAATTTACTTACCACTTTCACTAATTTCTTTCTGACTTTCCATACTGCTAATCATTGCATCTGATTTTTCATTGACATGTGAATTGTCTACAGTGTTAGTATCACAAAGATTAACATATGAACTGCTAGGAGTTGATCTTCTGGAATTCTCATAATTTCTTAGGTAGGTATTCATAAATTTATCTCTATCAAACCCTTCATTGTCCCTTAGCCGACCCCGGCCTCTCGATGGCAAAGTTTGAGACCAGTTTGTGCTAGGATTGTGCAAGTGATCATGGTTTGAAGGGGGAGGCAGGGAAGGGTTAGACATATGTGTGTCTCTATGTAATTGATTTACATTTTCCGAACTGTAATACCCTGATTGTTCTAAATATTTCTTCCTGAACCTGGGAGGTATGTTGTCTAAGTTTACCATATATTTTGGACGAGGAGTGTCCGACATGTACCCTGCTGAATTCCTTCTACCTGATGGAGGTTTACCTCCCGACCCTGACATGTGGCGCCCTGCAGACGTCTCCATACTTCTACTGTCTCTGTTTCTATCTAAAGTGTTCTGTTCTATCATATTATTATGATGAGCAGGGGACATGGATCTTGTTTCTGATGTTTGCCTATAGTGTTTGTTGTAGGTGTTGTTATCACCTTTGTTATTCTTGTCGCCATAATTTCTATCTCTCCGTGACGCTCCTCTTGAATAGTTACTGTTGTAAACAGCTTTGTCGGTATTGTGTATTCGTCTACTATTATATTGACTAGAATTATCAACCCTCATAGCATTATCTGGTGTATATTCACTTGATTTGACGACATACAGCTGTTGTTCAGGCTTTTTCTGACGCGTATGTGCTGGATTATTGTCACTCGCTTCGTGGACCGAGTTTTGAGATCCATAGTGCTTCTGGTGCCTTCTTCTATTGTTATCAACTTTGTCTGCTTCCATTTTCGAGTCAAAACCATAACATGATCGCCTCAGTGGTCCACTACCGGGTTTGTAGAACTTCTGTTGAGGTTTATTTCTTTTATACTCTTTAAAATCATCATCCATAGCCAAATAAAATCAAATGTTTCGAGCAGTTACGACAAAAACATTAGTGAAGGAATAATTTCGAGATTACTGTTTCAAAGGTTAGGTAAGTTAGTATAACAAAAAAGGGAGAATTAAAAATATATGTGAACACAACGTACAAAACACAATAATACTTATGTTTACGTAAAAAATTAGCACGTAGTTTTTTCACAATTTCGTAAAAATTAGCTTGAAATTTCAATTTTCAGTCATCCATCTCGCTTTAATTTTTATTTTTTAAATTGAATGAACATAATGGAACTGGAAACAGATTTTAAATAACTATGGAGCGTCTACAAGAAGCAAGTTAACGGTCTGGCAACATTTCTTAGCAGTTTTTGTAGTGTAGTTCGTTCTAGTCGTCTTGTAGTCTATGGCATTTTAATTTTATTTCAATGGCAGCCCTTTGACTTTCTGTCATTTTTAGAAAGTTGTCTATTACTATAGTACGATTGCGTGTTTTTAATACTTGTACTTTGTAAAATTTTCTTGCATTTTTACTTGATAAATGACCAAACTATGTAATTTGACTATGTTTTCAACTTGCAAATTGCAATGGGTTCGTAGCCCGTAGGTGACGTTTAATAATTTTATTTATTTAAATGGCAAAAAATTGTACAATTTTATAGTAATAAGTGTAAAATCTGTGTATAAATCTAATCATTTTGTAATAAATATTGTTCATGACTAAAAAATAATGTCATTCGACTACTTGCCCGTGGCTGAAGACGAAAACGAGGAACCCATAGAACTACCAGTGGAAGAAGATGGGACTTTGATGTTAACTACTGTGTCTGCCCAATTCCCTGGATGTTGCGGGCTAAAATATCGACACCCGGAAACTAAAACTATTCGAGGAATCAGGTTAAGAGACGGCCGATTGTATCCTCCTCCTGAAGGATGGGGTAATCAACTGTACATTTGTAGCTTTCCAAAAGAAAGTAAACGTAAGGCTGGGGAAATACCCGATTCGTCTAGCACCAAAAACAAGAGAAACGATAATCTATGCTCCGACCTAATAGTTCTCGGGCTTCCTTGGAAAGCTACTGAGCAAACTGTTCGTGAGTATTTCGAAAAGTTTGGGGAAGTATTGATGGCACAATTGAAGAGGGATCCAAAAACTGGTATGTCTAAAGGATTTGCATTCATACGATTTGCCTCTTACACGTCGCAAATGAGAGTGCTTGCCCAGAGGCACATGATAGATGGTAGATGGTGCGATGTACGGATACCTAACTCCAAAGAAGGCTCTGTGGCGTCCATGCCTTGCAAAGTATTCGTCGGCCGGTGCACTGAAGATTTAACTGCAAATGATTTGAGAGAATATTTCTCACAATTTGGTGAAGTGACCGATGTATTTATACCCAAACCCTTCCGAGCCTTCAGTTTCATAACATTTCTAGATCCTGAAGTGGCTCAGAGTTTGTGTGGCCAAGATCACATTATCAAAGGTGTTTCTGTCAACGTGTCGAATGCTTCTCCGAAACAGAACAAAGGTCCTGCTAACCAGCGTAACTTATCTAATAGAAGTTATGAGGAAGGTCATCCTCACAGTGCTTCCAACAATAACTCTTGGAGTAGCCGCAACATGGATATGGTGAACATGCAAGCCTTGGGTATGTCTGGTCAACATGGGCAGACGGGTGTTGCTGGTGGTGGGGGGCAAGGGCAAGGAGGGAGCATGCCCCTGGGCATGGGCGGGCTGCCGGTGAACCAGGCATTGGTCGCTGCTGCCCTCAACCAAGCAGCCGGGTGGGGGCTCATCAACAATATACCGTCCGGGGGCTCTGAGCAGGGTGCTTTTGCAGGGCCGGGCTCGTCGGCGCCGCCCGCGCCTCCTAACTTCCTCTCATGGATGCAACAAGGTAATTCTGCACAGGGACCTTCTAGTCAATGGGGACAGAGGCACCAGTCCCAGGGCCACTCCGTTTGATCCATTCATTTGATGCAACAAGCTCACAATAATCTCTGTGATTGTAGCAACAATTAGATAATTAATTTGTCATTTGTTTTATCTACAATACAAATGAGTTGTTCTATTGGTGAAGAGTGGTTATCTACATAGTTTGCTACTTTGGTGTTATTTATTTATTATGGAATTGCTTGTGTTTTGTTGATTTTCTTGGAACCATATTTTATTGTAGTTTACCTGTGTTATGGATCAGCCATATAATATGTATGTAATTTAAATAGTATGGACCTCGGTAAATTATGTAATGTTTTTAATGAAAATAATATTGTTGTTGTGCTTTTGTTTGTAAATTCATATAATTAATTTAATATGACCTTTAACCTACTAATTAATGACTTCTTGATATTTGACAAACAACAATATACTTATGTAACGTACACATATATTACCCAATGAGTTTCACAATTAAATATGGAAACATACAGACATGCATTATAGTCAATATAAAATGACATGTTACACATTCTGTAATTTGGAAAATAGATCATTTAACACGGAATATACATCAATGCTGCGAGTAATCGAGGGTTGTTATCCAATACTGATTTAATTAAACCAAGCTTACTTCCAGGTCAAAGATCCTAGGTACAAATAGGAATTGGCTGGTGTGAAAAGTGCTATTGACATAGTTAATAGCTTACATTTTAATGTCAGTCTGGGTTTATGTGCCCTATGGTGCATATAAATATGAATCATAAAATGGACCAGTTTTACGATGCATATTTGTATTAATATAACATTATGTAATATTTAGAAAAACTTGCACCTAATGCACAAAAAAAATGATAAAGAATTTTATTAAAAATTACAGATCCATGGATTTATTTAAAGATGTTAATAATATTATTATGCAACACCTTTATTCGTAGATATAAATTATGTCAAACAAGTCAAGAATAAAATAACAGACTGTTAAAAATCAAACTTTTTATAATATAAATACATAGAATTCTATAAATTGTTATCATTGTTTATCAAATAATGTTAATTATTATAAATTTATATTGTGTGTTTTCTCAGGTGGATGTGGGTATGAAATATAGAGTCAAATGTCTATTTTTCACAAAAGCTAGAATATTTTTGTTACTATGTGATGTGGGATTGTTTACTGAATGAATATAGATAGATGTACGTAACTGTAACACACTGATCTATTAGCCATTGTAAATACATTAGGAATGAAAAAATCAGATGGATGGTTGTACTTGTACAAATTGCTAGATTGTATTTGCTGTACCTAATTCCAACATAGCCTGTTTATCTTTAATTAGCAGCAACTCAACTTCAGATTAAACTGGGAAAGCAAAGCTCTTCTACTACAATGCCATACACAAACTGTGCAACTACTATACTATACTTAGTGCCAACTATCCTGACCTGTGAAGTCGTAAAACCTAGATAGGGACAGTATTCTACAATTGAAAGACCTAAAATATGCCTCAGCTCAGTTCAATTTTTATTTTAAAACGATTTTTATGAAATTTTGCTAAAACTATCGAGTGTGATGTGTCTTGCATAACTTTCTCAAAGTTCATCAAAAATAAATGAACAAAGCTGAGACAATTTTGCGTCTTCACCCCAAGAAGCTTCAAGAGGCCGCAATATTGCCCCTGCTCTTTTAATTATTACTTCGCATGTCGATCGCGACATGCGAAGTAATAATTAACGTATACGTACGACGTAATTAACGTCTTCCACGTATCGACGTGGAAGATACTATAGATAGTAGTCTCGCATAAATAAACTGCATGGTTATAGAAGAGTTCACTTTCTGGGTTATACAATGCCAAGGTGAAAACGGGCCACTCATGTAGCAAATTTACATCTTAGTGATTATCATCTAGGGCAAATGACGCAGAAATGATATGATGGTATAAAAGTCATCTTTTATTATCAATTTATCACATTATGACATCGTCCAGGCGCAGATAGGAGATATATGTCGGCGATGTAAGGGTAGATGGGCCGTACATGTTGTGATTTCTTTGTACTGTGACATTTTTATTACTGAGATTACGTAGCTAAGTTTTTTGCACTTTGAGTTACTGATTCCGCTTTAACTGATCCCTGTTGTCGAATTTACCTGGGGGGACGTATGAATTTTTTTCGTATTAGTCTCTGGTGAAGTCATTCTGGGTGGGAACAAAATACAAATGAGAATAATTGCATATTTTGATTTGGTCAACTACAAATGCAAATATATTCCTTTATCCAGAAAGTAAAGACAAATTTAATCAACTCCAAACTTAATTATTGTAAACGTGTCTTATTATATTAATTACGAATCATTAATTAATGTTATATTGACGTAATTTAGATATTAGATTATGTATAATTAAATAGACGTCATCGCTACTGCGCCGCATCTTGCCAATGCACCTACCTATACAGTGCCTGCCTTGAGATAAGCCTTTTCGTTATATTCACATGTTACCTATGTGATATAGATCCCAAATGTCCCTTGTGGTACCGAACACGAACCCGCACCGTACTCTTGGGAGTGTTCTGATGGTACAGCGGACCCCGCCGCCGGCAATACCTGCAGATGGCTGTCTTGTGGGGACGCTTTATTCGTTCAGTTGTGACGTCCCTTGTGATCTAAAATATTTGATAATTTGTCTGGAAATGTTGGACCTCATTTTGCTAATTACTTCCTACTCTACCAAGTTTCAAGTTATTTTTTGCGAACTAACTGTTATCGTAAATATATCGACTTTTTTGAGACTATTATATTGTTCATCAGAATAAGGCCTTGTAAGGCCGCGAGGACAGTTTAAGGGGGTTGAGTCTACGAACCTTACCTAAGTTTCTTAAAATAATTACCGTTTATGCTTAAGCTACCTATGTACATAATGGTCTAAAATATGTTGTAGATAATAAATGTCACATTACATAATCACTAGTAGATAGGTGACAGTTTGAAGGTGTTTGTTTTAAATATCGTTCTTTTAAAGTTGGAAGGGATCGCTCTTTGATAAGTTATGCAACTGTAGATAGTGTTATCGTTACCCGAGATAATGATGTGGTACTTTGGGACCCTCTGTCATAGAAACAATATTTATCATTATAAAACAAATGGCACGGGCTCTCTTTTTGAATCACTAGCTCCACTTCGAGCAATTTTAATACCTCGATTTCTATTGATTTTCGTTCGATTACTGTAATTTTTCTATGTGAATAGCACGAGCGCAACAAGTGGTAATCAACCACTCGCCGCAGAAGTCCGACATCGACCTAAAATCAGCAGATATCGAATTATTTAAATCGCCTGAAGTGCAACGAGCCATTCAAAAATAAGGCCCCAGTGCACACAATTAAGGCCAATTAGCTTGAAAATGTTTTTTCTACAGTATAGACACCTATATAATATCACGTTTACTTGAATAAATCTATTCGATGTATCACGCTAATATTACAACCGTAGTTAATTTATTTGAAACTAGATGGCGTTTTGTGCAGTCCCTTAATGTACCTACTGTAACGTTATTTATTTATTCATTTTGCTGTAAACAAATAGATTAATTAGTAGGTATACATACCTACAGCACGTATACATACTTATAAAATAATATAGCATTTGCAATGAGAACTAACTAATCCGGTTCGGATTTTCATAATAATCTATATTAAAACGTTATGACTACTTTTGACTGTGTGTGGAAACATACATTAAATGATAAATTCGTTATTCACTTTAATGTCTAATATTTATTTATTGTTTGTTTAAATTATGACAGGAGACCCCAATCGTACGCATGTGAAGTACAAAACAAACCTCGTATTTGTATATAACTATTTATTTATTGAAATGTACATTACTTGTTCATAACATGTTTGTAAATTGTTTTTTATTTGTTTCATATTTTGTAAAAATAGGTATTGTTTTAAATTATATGATCGTGCGTAGACGGCAGACAAAATAGCACGTTAAGTAATTATTGGCTGACAAAAGTCCGTTGTACAAAATTTTAAAACCTACCTAATATCATCGTAATACTAGTAGTACCTCTACGTCTAGTTACAAATCGGATTTGATCTTGTCCGCCAAGTTAAAGCACTGCCGTTACCATCTTTACATGCAGTTATTACAACACAAAAAGCAAACAAATTGTAAACTGGTAAATAAAAGTAATTTTTGCAGATGTAGATTTCATATTGTATATCATCGGGGTCCATTTTGACATTTAAATCAATGATCTTGTGTAATCGTGTCTTCAAAATACCGAGATTAGCTTAATAATTAATGACTCACAAAATAGGGTGGATATACGTTTTACCGAATGTACGTTTTGCCAAATGTATTTTTCGCTATAGGTACGTCGAGATTACTTGATGTCAAATGTCGTTTTATCGAATAGTCATTTTAATGTACCTACCTAAACGCTAGGAAGTAAAAACAATTAAACATCTAGGACATCCATACATCAATATAAACCGTAACCGGATATCAAATGTTTCGGGGCCAAGATCTCAATGGAATATGCCTTGCTTTAGTATCAAAATGAATGTAAAATGCTTGTGCCACAGTTTCAATACAGAGGAAATGTACCTATGATAGAATAATACGTTAGGATACTAGGTATGTCATAGTCAAATCACAAAACACAGGTCCAGACACTGGGTCTACGACTTCACTTCCTTTGTTTGACAAAGCGATATTGGACAAACTACATAACTATAAACTTTGATGATATTGATAAGGCATTATGATAGGTACGATAAAATGAACCTTCGACGAAATTACATTCGGTAACACACGTGTATAAATCAAAATGGACTCCCACTGAAAAAGTATACCATTACCTCGATTTTCGCGTATAACGCGATGACCTAAAAGGCCATCCGAGTTTTGCCTTGCTTTAAAGTATTCAATCGAAACTGACAAAAAAAATATTTTTATAATTATAAATCTATAGAATTTCATATTATGGATACTTTACATATTATAATAAATATGATCATGCGCTTATAAAGTCGTACAAGTGAACAGTTCGTAGCGCTGTCGCTGCCCGCATACGTTACCACATAAATGTGAAACAAAAGCAGTAAATTATATCTGTTAATGTATTTTCTAGTTATAACTATGTACTTATCTATCGTACCAATTGTAACTATCAGAGAAGTAGATAAAAATGTATATAAGTACCTACCTATTCCGAATCTATAATATAAATATGTGTAGCAAAGTTTAGACAGATCCGTAAATTTATGAATACTGTAGCTGATGGTGGTTTTGGTACACGTGTATTATTAATATTATCATCAACATCGCAGTCACTTTTTGTTGAGCCAAATGTTCTTTCTTAACATTTGCGACCACTTCTGATTGTTGTTGAATATTGCTCGTCGCGTCTTTATTGCGAGTAAAAAAAAGTAAGGGCTGCCTTCCACTCACACTAGCATCGGTTCCGCAACCACCAACTTTATGTAATGTTCAATTCTATGTGAAATTACTACTACCTCTGTTCCATTCTATGCGTATGCGACTGATATCGGCGTAAGTGGAAGGCATTTCAGAGGAAAGTGTTTCCTGCGAGAAGCCTACATTCTGCAGCAGGAACCAACAACGGTGTGGCAATTTTAGATGGAACGTTTGCTCAATAAAAGTTAATTGATGTGTTTTACCCGGCTGCAAGGAAAGGGTAATGATTTTCGCGCCTATCTTGTATGTATGAATGTTTGTAATATTCTTCCTTAGCTCGTATCTTCCAAACCACTCGATGAATTTGTTTAATTAAAGTATCGTTACATCGTCTCATTTCTCCAATGGTTCTTAGATAGGTGACATAAAAATGGCGACCACTAGGCGCCATATTGTATAAAATAAAAAATTGAAAGTGGACTGACTATGTCGAGTGGGGTATTGTTAAATAAGTAGGTATTTAAACTTTTAAATACCTACTTATTTAACAGTCTTAGTTGCTTCAATCATTTTTTTTTCATTTAATGATACCATTTAGGATCTACAATGATTTAAATTGGTTAGCAGCCGTTCATAAAATATAAAAATACCTTATTGTGCTGACTAAAAAGTGTAAAATATTTTTTTAACTAAAAATTAAAAAAACCCGCCTGCTCAAAACTAAATAAAAAACAATAAAACAAGTCCAGTAGCCAGGAAACACAGCTACTTTAATAGTCGGCTATTAACCCCCTTGCTTATAAACGATACATAGTTATGCAGCTGTTATTTAGCGTTTATAAGAGATGGGGTAAATGTCTAGAATTTAGACTATCATCCTAATAAGGGGTCCCGACTGTCTATTATGTCTTTCATGGCTACTGGACTTGTTTTTTTTGTTTTTACATAGGGAATTGACAGAAATCTAATCTAATTGAATATAACTGGTGCAAGGTTTTAAACTAGTTAGTAGATTTAATAGTTTATTAGCTAAACCTTGCGAACACCTGCGAAGTTTTAATAAAAGAAATATAAAAGTCATATATCCTTTAATAATACCGTGTATACCTACAACTAACATCGGCTCCATTGTATTAACACTAATAATTGAAAAATATATTTAGTAAGTAAATTGCGATTGTGTGGGTAATCAATCACTTAATTTTTTTTTGTAATCGAGGTGAAATTTGATCCCTATAGTAATTGTTTTTGTGTATGTTTTCGGCTTGATTTTGATTGTTTTATTAACTTATTTGGCTATTTGTTGTTTGGTTCTAATTTATGTATTACTTATTAATAATTAATACATGTAGATTGTGGGTAAAGATAGTATAAGAAGTAAATGTCTGTTAAAACTGTGCATATGCGTATACTTACCATATTGTATACAAAAATATATAAATAATATTATTACCTACACCTTATCAACCATGTCAATTTGCAGCGTATTGAATAGAAATCAAAGCGTTGCTTGTATTTAATTTGATATTAAGATGATCATTTTCAAATAATCTTACACATCGTTATCGTACAGCCAATCATTTCAAAAATGTAATACCTACGCAAATTAGAGTTCTAGAATGGCGATTTTATAGCTTTCTCATTATAAGTTGTCAATTTATAGTTGTTCGATATTTCGATATCATTGACATACCTATATTATGAACATTTTAAGCCACTCCTTATGAATTTTGCGACCACCTATCTAATCTAGAAAGGCTTTTATCTTTCATTATTGTTTGTACGTAACAATGTAATAGAAAACAAAACGTTTTGTATTTTCTTTACTAGATCTTGCCTGTACTTTTACATAATATACCGTAGATATTCGCTTGCAATTATTTCAAAACAATAAATAAATCACTTAAATGCCCTAAAATGCCCTTGTCTATATTTACATGTTCAAACTTCGAGATGGTGGTAGCATTATTAAGTAACAGATGTCGCTACTTAGACCAGAGCAACTTTGTAGTAGAATGAAGCCATTAAACATAATAAAATACCTTTTTATCTTCTTCTTCTTCTTCTTTAAAATGGCTTTTCCTTTCGGACATTTGCCAGTGTCAAGTATTATCAATATTTGCAGGTTATTTGCATTGAACGAAACAGTCAAGTCGTCACAGTCAAAGTCAAGTCGAGGAAATCATTGTAAAAAGGGGGCCATTTTTACAATGTTTGTTCACGGAGCTTTGGAGAGAACACTAAGCTAAAGTCCATGTTTTGCACCGATTTTCACTTTTATTTACACTTGTACACCTTCACGAAACTAAATTGATTAATATGCCCCCGAAATTAAACAATTTACACGCACTTGAACTAAGTTTCACAAAAATGAAAATTTAGCAACACATCTCAACGCATTCCCGCCAAAAACCCCAATGTTCTACCTTTTTATCAATAACTAGCTGCGCCCCGCGGTTTCACCCGCGTAACTTCCTATCCCGTAACGTTAATGATCCCTCACGTATGTCATACCAAGTATTGCTTAACGATCATTCAAAGTACTAAATAATATTTCTACCTCTAAACCAACCCTGTACCAAGTTTTATGAATATCGGGTCACCCGCTCTTTTTCACCCATCACGTATGTTGTACCAAGTGTTGCTTAACCCGTACGATCATTCAAAGTACCCTATATATTATTTCTACCCTGTACCAAATTTCATTCATATCAGTTTACGGGTTGTTGAGTTAGAAATACACGACTTTATTTTTCATGGCTGCCGTCCCGCAGTTTCACTCGCGTAAGTCCCGATCCCGAGGGAATATCGGGATCAAAAGTAGCCTATGTCATATCTGGATAATGTAGCTTTCTATTAGTAAAAGAATTTTTGAAATAGGTCTAGATGTTTCTGAGATGACCCCCAAAATACATACCTACATACATACATGTTACCAACGTAACCTCTTTATAATATTAATTATACCAACATAAAACAAAATATTAAGAATCAAAAGTACAATGAGATATTGCAAAATAATTTTTAAAAAGCACTGCAGTTTGGTGACACAACCGTCTCGCATGGAGCCGACCGATTGAGCCGCGCGGCATGATGCCTCACAGAGTTGGCTGGCCACCCTCATCATAGTCGCCCGCTACGTGTATAATAAATGCACGCTGGGTACTTAGTAATTATTTATTGTGGAGTTATTTTAAAACTGTAATATCTCGTGAGATATTCATTGAAATCAAGTGATGTTAAGGACAATTATGTTTAAAATTAAATACTTTTAATAAATAACGTATTTATTTGGATAAGGATTAATATCATATTTACAAAATTACCTTCGGAAACAATGCATTGTTCTACAATAAATTTCATTACTCTAAAAGATGTTATATTGAGTCAACCTTAAGAGTTAGACATATGCTGTCGCGGACTATTTATTAGATCCTTTTTAGAGGAAGAATTCTCTCATATATGGTTTTTATGTAACTCTGACTGTTTACTCAGCGCACGCGACAGAATCTCGGAACAGGGTGATTTTTTTCCCGTTTTTGCAACATTTTTCATGGATGCTCCGCTCCTATTAGTCGTAGCGTAATGTAATATAGCCTATAACCTTCCTCGATGAATGGACTATCAAACACAAAAAGAATTTTTCAAATCGGACCAGCAGTTCCTGAGATTAGCGCGTTCAAACAAACAAACAAACAATCAAACAAACTCTTCAGCTTTATAATATTAGTATAGATTATAAAATTACTTCCTTACACAATTTTTTTTTTTTTTTTTTTTTTTTCGAAATAAAGGTAAAAGAAAATAATATTATTTTGTTATGTAAAAAAATTTAAAAATGTATATCTTTTTATTGCTTTCAGCATGCCTACAACTTTGCTATTGAACATTTTTCCATAAGACTTGTAAGTTTTGCCCCCTTAAAAACTCCCGACCTCAGCGCCCGTAATATATTTTCCTATCATTTTTAATATATTTTCTTCCTTTTCCAATGGGTTTCATTCTACTATAGGTAGGTAATTTTTTTTTGTATAAAATCGTCAAATATCCATGTTTTCTTTAGCAATCGATCGTTGTATACATAGGTACTTTAATATTAAACAATGTACTCATTTATTCTTGGAATATGTACCTAGATTTGCTTAAGATCTAGTTTGGGTACTTACTTACTACGGTAAAACCATTATAAAGATCACTGAACAAGTTTGTAATCTTTACCCTGCTAATTGTTTCTACAAATTATGCAATATTCAGCACTAGTAATTTAATACTTGCACATCCGTGTTGCTCCGTGATATTAAAGTGTACCTACTACCTACCTATACCCTTTTCGGAAACTTGGATCAAAAATGTAAACAATAAACTGTCAATTATCAAAGGAAAAAGTACGTAGGTACCTAAAAACAAAAAGCTGCCACTTTCAAATGAATCTATGAGATTTTTGTTTACATTTTTGATCTACCTTTCTGAAAAAGGGTGAAATGCTAAACAGATTGATGTTAAATGTAAGCTGTACATTATGAGTGTGAAAATACCTAATTGAAATGAAATAAATTTATTTAGCGTTGCAATATAGTTTTATTTTGCTGAGACTTTCCTCGAGAAATGGAGCAATGTGGTTTAATTCGGATATTTTTAGTGCGTGTCGTGGAAGTTTTACGTTACTACGTAAAAAAGTGCAAGTATATTCCTATCAACTTTAGGACAACTATGTACTATAACTACTACTCCATCACCTGTGTTTGAACGCCACTCTGTGCAAATTGGCTTTGTAACTTCGAAGAACTGAATACTTCAAAAAACAAAAAATAAACTAAAAAAAACTGTTTTCAGCAAAAGCACAGTTTACCTCATCCACCAGCCACGGCTATCGGCTTGTGCACTTTAGTATCTTCTTACTAGTCTGGCTACTGCAGCCAAAGAAGTTATATTACTAGAGACATAACTGTGTATAGGAAAGTGCAGCCAATTAGGTCTGTTGCACATGTGCGACTTTTTAGTCCTTAGGCGATAAGGCCGCCCATTGTGCCACACTAGGAGCGAAGGCGAATGTGACATGTGTCTGGCCACACTAGATTAGTTTTTCTTTGTAATATTCTTAATATTCTGTTACAATAAAGCGTTGTTCTATCAACCTATAAGATTCGTCTGTAAAATGAATTACTCATATTTAGTCAATATTCCCTTGGACCTTTTTATAAAGTTGCATAAAATCTATTTTTAAAACTTGTGATGTAAAACACCGCCAAACGTCAGTCAAGGTCAAGGTTTCATCTTTATTGAGTCAATGTCAGTAAATGCTAGGAGCGAAGACGACGATCGATGTAACTATGTCTCTGGTAAATGCCAAAATACTGTGACGCTTTAGGTAAAAGATGCGAGGTGTAGTGTCACCAAGATGCAGATATGCATCATACTTTAGTATCTTCTTACTAGTCTGTGGCATCATTCTAAAAGTATGCATCCTTCTGAGCTTTTACTCAAGTAAGTAACTATAGTTATTATTATCTATATACCGGAGTAAATTACCTACTTACCTAAATTATTTTGTAATACATTTTGATACGTTTCGTTTTAAGTGCTTCCCTACAAAACCTATCCATTCAACAAAAAAATGCATAGGAAAGTACAAAATTATAGTTGAATATCATGGATCCACAAAGAAAAGTAATGGCTGGCCCTATGGCACCTTCTAACAGGAAGAAACTGAGGAAAAGTTTCGCCGTAACCAGCACTTTCTTGAAAGCAGCACATGACCCTGAAAAGGAAGTGATTACAGTCCATTCTAGTACACCGACCGTTGAAAAAAGGTCATTTCACGCAGAGCAGAACCAAGTTTACCAAGGGGATGTTAACGTTCTTTCTATCATGTAAGACATTTTTATAATTTACTTATTAAGAAAATGTAAGGCTAAATAGACTAGGTAGATATCTGCATCTAGCTTTTTCCGAAAGACATAACTAAACCTTAACTAAACATAGAAATATTTTTCGCAACGAAATACTTATATTGTCAAAAACTACCCACGACAGGATTCGAACCTGTGCCCCTCGCTAACCAGGGGAGTGCTCTAACCACTGAGCTACACGGAAATCACAAAGAAACATGACAGAATATAACTACTTAAATCATTAATAAAAACTATTAGGTACTTTTTGTTACGCTACCGCTTGTGACTTACCTAGTTTTCAAGTCACAAGGCTTTAGCAACTAAAATACAAATAATATTGTAGTCGTAGACCATCCTTAGGTAAACACTAAAATGTAGCTGCGTAACACGAATAACTGTGGACAGTGTAGGGTCCGACGAATCGGGTGGTATAACGACTGCATTACACACAGAGGGTTACTTACCAGTGATACTCACCTATTTTATAATTCTAGTGATACAAATAAAGATATAATGTGTTGTAAATACACGGAAGATACACATGAAATCGCGACAGGTTTCACAGACGGTACAGTCAGGTTGTTCAACTGCAACACGGGAGCCTGTTCGCACACGCTGGTGGATGAAGAGTGCCGCGCATACCCCGGCCCTGTCACTTGCATAAAGCACCGCCCTGTTAGCAAGGCGCATCCTGTCACCCACATGCTCCTTACATCTTGTAAGTTATTTTATTTAATATTAGCTGTGCCCCGCGGTTCACCTGCATAAATTCCTATCCGTAACGTATGTGACGCATCACATAAGTATGTCATACCAAGCGTTGCTTAACCCATATTCAAAGTACTTACCCTATTTCTTATTTTAACCACTAAACTATCCCTGTACCAAATTTCATTCAAATCGGTTTGACCAAAACAAAAAATCAAAAGTAGTATATATAACCTTCCTCGATATAAATGGACTATCAAACACAAAAATATTTTTTCAAATCGGACCAGCAGTTCCTGAGATTAGCGCGTTCAAACAAACAATCAAACTCTTCAGCTTCATAATATTAATATAGATAGGTAGGTAGGTACATCACTTTTGGAAATATTTAAAAAAACCACGTATAACACGGTCGAAATGTTTCTGCTCATGAATCCTTCTAATATAGGTTGCAGTGTGTGTGTATTTAGGTAGGTACTTTAAATTGAATGTGAACAGCTACAGCCTATCGCGTAGTCTTCATACATGTGAAACAGTGTACCTTCTAAGTCAGCATGCTTCATCTCAGGCTGCATCTATCTACACTTACCTACATAATTCAAACGCTGGCCTATACGAAATAATAAAAAAATATGGGAGTATGTTTGTTCTTCACGCAAAAACCTGAATTAATGAAATAATTGCTGCGATGAAACTCGGTGTGTAGAGAGATGTAGACCTAAAATAGCACATATGTTACTTTTATCCCCATATTCCGCGACATCAGCACTTATACGCGGGTAAAACCTATAGTGCGAGTTTTTTCGTATAACAAAAGCTGTTTGACCTACGTTTTTGCGTAAACACTGAAAAAATATCAAAATTTCGCGGTTACGCAAACTAGATATTGGTTTTATGAATAATTAGCTGCGCCCCGCGGAACTCCTGTTCCACATGGTGTATGTGTTATTCCAGCTAAGTTTCACCAGTCAGTTTCAAGTTTCATCGCAATCGGTTCAGTAGTTTTTACGTGAAAGAGTAACAAACTTTCGCGTTTACAATATTGTAAGATTCCCACTACGGGTGGTACCAAGTTACCAAGGTTAGACATTTTTATAAAAATAACAGTAAAATAACTGTGTAGCTGCGCTAATTGCTGCCTTTTTTCTAGATGTGAATGGATGTATAAAATGTTGGAAATACAAATACGAACAATGTTTATACACCATCAGAGAGAAGCGGCAAACATTAGGACTCAGTTACCACCCGCGGTACAGTAAATTCGTCACTTACGGCGATGATGCCAAACTCAACATGTACGACGAGGAAGCTCAAACACAAGAACGAGCATTTTATTCAAGGTTTGTCTTTACAGCGACTTCACGATGCTATCTTACGGATCTTTTGATGTAAAGCGAGATTTATATTAGAGAACTATTATGCATTAAAAATTGCTAGCTGCGTCTCGTAGTTTCGCCCACGTAAGTCCCGTTCCCGCGAGAATATCGGGATAAAAGTAGCCTAAAAGTATTCACGGTATCCAGCTATATTCCAAGTTTCATCGCAATCGGTTTAGTAGTTATTGCGTGAAAGAGTAACAACTTGTATGTCTGTATGTGATTTATACAAACATACATACACATTTCGCGATTATAATATTAGCAAGAAAATGCATAATGAAATCGTCATTCTCGCATAAGTGAAGCAACTTTATCAATTTAGCTCTAAAATGTATGGGACTAGTTTTCTAATGTAAACCCCGCTAGCAAATTTTTGATTAGTGAAAGTGTATGCGGGGATACCAAAGTTTACCAAATACATACATTTACCCCTTCCAATATATTTGGAAATCAGTAGCTGTACCCTAGTGCGTGTTTTTATAAAGCTACTACATAATAACGCTATCCTGTCAGAAGTTTTATAGAAAGCCTTTCGCCATTCCATACAATAAACAATATTATATGAAACATCTGTCACTGAAGTATGTTTTCGATTTTTCAGTCAAAGAAGAAACATAATTGACGGCCACACATCCAGAATTTTTGCTTGTGCTTTCAATCCCAAATCACACCACGAGTTAATATCTGGAGGATGGGACAACACGGTAATGTGTTGGGATGATCGTCAACCTTATGCCACCAAGTACTTCTTTGGCGTTCATATTTGTGGGGAGGGCTTAGATTTTGATAAACCGGGAAAACAGGTAAACAATGTAATAGATAGATACTTAGCATATGTTTCGTTAAATTATTATTCACATATTAGAAGAGTTACACTAAATGTGGGCATGCATGCGTAGTAATATCATTTCTTTTACATTGCATGCATGAAATTGAAAGAGATGCAGTACACGCGTGTACACTTCACGCTTTTGGGTAATCTCTCTTTTCGCTTCATACAATCTAAAAGACAGGGAGATGCACGCACGCCACGCTTTTGTTACTCCGTTCATATACCCGCCTAGCCTGACTTTGTTATATGAATTTGAAATACAAATATTTTCAGTAAATTCGTCTTTCCAGATACTGACTTGCTCATGGCAAGAAAAAGATTGCATTCAAATCTGGGACTATGGGTCGTGCAAATTAATAGAAACCATTGTCCCTGATGGACACCAGTCAAAGCTGTATTGTGGGAAAATGGTGCCGCATACCAACTTAATTTTATGTGGGGCCTCCGATTCTAACATACTGCGTCTTGTGGACTTTAATATGAAAATCGTTAGTTTGACGTAATATTTCTTATTTTTATTGCATTTTACTAGAAATATTTTATAAAGGGTTTTCGTGTGGCTAATGGTTAGCGCACTTTCCCGGAAAGCAAGGGAAACGCGTTCGAAAAGTATCACGGTTGACGCGCTTGACAGAATAATGTTGTTAATTAAAAATAAAAATGTAAGGCTTTCTAACAATTTCAGACTGAATGCAGCATCCGCAACAATCCTGGGGGAATTTATTCATTTGATTTTGGTAGCGTGAGAAGAAAGGCAAGCAAAATACCTGACACGTATAAGAAAATTAGTGAAATACACGAAGTTCCTCGAGTTGCATTTGTTACTGGAAAAAGACTACAGACAGTCGATTTCGGTTAAGAATTATTTAGTATTTTTACATCATTATTTATAAAGTTATTTATACAATAAAAATGAGAAACGAATATGAAAGTTGTACATCAGTTTATCCATTTTATTCTCTTTAACATTTTCTCTACTCAAACAGCCACTTAATACAGATTAGGTGTAAGACAGTGATTCAATTTTGTAAATATAGTTTATAAAACTTTAGAACGACAAAATAACCATAGAAAGACAATAATAATAGATGAGTTTGGCAAGAATTTAATAAATAAAAAAAAACATAATATTCCTACATGGTATTGTATACAGGGTTCGAACATCTATTATTATTCGACCGATTCGGGTTGAGCCTCGTCAACGGATGGGTCTTCCCGTGTTGTAATTGTTTTTTGTTTTGAGCTTTCGACATCACAGTTGATACGAGCATATCGTTGTAGTCGAGCGGCGCGATGGAGACGACCGTCGGCGCGGGCGGCGGCCGCTCGGCCCGCGCCGCGCCCGGCGGCCGCTCGGCCCGCGTCGGGCCCGGCCCCGGCCGCGCGCCCAGCCGCAGCTTCTTGCTGGCGTCCGCCGACTCGCCGGCCGACTCGCAGCGCGCGCGCGCCGGCCGCGAGTAGCGGTCCACCAGCACGCGCACCGACAGGTCCTCGGGCGCGGCCGGCCCGCGCCGCGCGCTCTCCGCCGCCGGCTCCAGCCGCGCCTCGAACTCCTTCTTGAGGTTGCTGACGAGGCCGAGGGGCGAGGCGGGCGAGGCGGGCGCGCGCGGCAGGTCGCCGTGCGAGGCGCAGGCGGGGCGGCGGCGGCGCAGGCCCCCCGCCCGCAGCCACGTGTCGGCCGGCGCCGACGCCGACAGCCGCCCGCTCCACGTGGACGCGCCGCGGTCCCGCGCGCGTTCCATGCGCGCCGCCGCGCTCGCCAGCTCCTCCAGTATGGCACACGTTTCGTTGAACTTGCGTTCGTTATCGGCTATGTGGGAGGGGAGGCGGGCGGCGAGACGCGCGCGGGACTCGCCGTGCTCCGTGATGATGCCGAGGTCGCGGTCGCAGGCGGCCTTGGCCGGCTCGGCGCGTTCCTCGGGACGGTCGCGCGGCGCCGCGGGCGGCGGCTTGACGCCGCGCGTGTCGTACGACCCCCAGGACGAGTGCCGCGATAGGTCGAGTACGACCGCGCTGTCGAAGGAGCTCCACGAGCTCTGCCGGCTCGGCGGCGGCGCCTCCTCGTCCGTCCGCCGCTCGTCGCCGTCGAGGTTGCGCTCCATGGAACCCTCGGTTCCGGTCACTCTATTTTTAACGTCCATAATACCACTGTCACTTTTCACTATAACGTCTTGTGTCGACGGAACCCTCGCGGGGTCGGCCTCCCCGGGGTCCCAGGTATGGATGCGGTCGGAGGCGCGCAGCGGCGAGGCGGGCAGGCCGGTCAGCTGCCGCAGGTAGCGGCGCGCGGGCCGCTCGCCGGAGGCCGCGTTCTCGATCTCGCTGACGATGTGCCTCACACTAGGCGCGCCCTCCTCCTTCAGCCGTATGATCTGGTTGGGCGAGACGCTGTAGCTGCCGTTGGCGCACGGCATCAACATATGCCTGGTCTCGGAGGCGAGGTTCTCGAGCGAGACGGAGGTGGGCGGCGGCGGCGGCGCGAGCTCGTCCGCCAGCCTCGTGTCGGGGGACCACGACCGCGGCCGACCGCAGTACGACCCCGTCAGCGTCACCACCAGCGGCGACCGGTCAGACACCTTACTCTCAGTCTTGGAACTCCCCTTCGGAGCTTTTAGATTAGTTTCCGACTTGGATCGCTGCAGCTTCTCCTTGTTCTTCATCGCGTCGAGTATCCCCTGATACGTCTCGAGCTGGCTCAAGAAGTTAGTGTTCGGCTTGATGCAGCTTCTCTTAGTCTTGACGTGTTTGAGAGCTCTGTCGAAGTTCCAATTGAACGCCTTCATCGCGTACGCTATGACGACGGACGCCGACCTGCTGATGCCCATCTTGCAGTGCACTAAAACTTTCGAGCCCTCGTTCCTCGCTTTGTTAATGTACTTGAAGGTGTCGTCCCAGTGTTTAAGCAAGTCAGTCTTTTCGTCGTCGTACACCCTCACGTTGAGATAGTCGAACATGCCAGGGAAAAAATTGTCTATTTCTCTTGTTACGTTCAGAATATGTCGCACCCTGAAATCAATAAAAAATCATAAGAATACTAATCTAAATAAATTATAAAATAAAGTTTAGATGAGTGTTTGGATAATCCTTAGATAATCACTGGAACTATTGAACCAGTTGTGATGATAATCCAATCCCAAACATTAAATCAATCGAAATAACATGGGCTGTTTTTATACCGACATTTCTAAGAGATCGACGACTTGTACAGGGTCTTATATAAAGTCTGTCGAGGCTACTGCCCGTATTCACTAACGATCCCAAGGGTGGCTTATTGCTTTGTCTTGCTCTTGTGAGTGACAATTAAAGTCTCAATGAAAAAGTGACAAAAGTCGAATCGACACATAGGGTCGTTTGTGAATACACTAAAATCATAGCTGTGTAAGTCTGTTGACGTAACGAAATGATCATATATTTTTATACAAAATTGACATACGGGCCTGAGTAAATAAATAAACTAAGTACCCATTCCGCCGCAGTTCTTCAAGATTGCTAGCATTCCATTCAGAACCGAGGTACACGTGGTCAAATATCTCAGTAGGCGCATCCATCTGTCCCAGTATAGTTAACATCTCTTGGTCTATGAACGACTTGAACTCTGCCAGGTCCATATCTAGTTCTTCTTCAAGTCGGCCACGGATCACTTTGCTCGTCACTTCGTCTAAGTCGACGCTCATTAGAACCTCTTTTAACGTACACCGGATAACACGCTCCGTTTCGGCTCTTTCGTGCGGTCTGGAAATGAAAAGTAAAAGTTAAGAAGGCTCAATGATTAACTTCAGATGAAAATATATCAGTTTGTTGCAGTGGTATTGTTTGAAACGTAATACTATACTAATATTATAAAAAGGAAAAATTTATTTGTTTGTAAAAGGTCCCTAAACTACTGGGCCGATTTCAAAAATTCTATAACCAGTAGAAAGCTACATTATAGAGGAGTAACAGGCTACTTTTGATCCTGATATTCTCACGGGATCAGGACTTATTTGGGTAGCATTACGTCAAGGCTTTTGAATTATTGCTAACCCTAACCCTCGTATTATGGCTGAAAGTCACCACCGAATAGAGAACCTACTACTACAAAAGAGAACAGAAAAGGCGTATTATACAATATAGCTGTGACATATAACGTTAACTACGTTGATTTATTAGTTCATAATAACAACGGAAATATTAACCTCAAAATCTCAGTAAACATGAAAACATATTTATCCTCGTTCTTTGCATGCAGATAACAATTATTAATTAGCGCTGTACAACGGACGCCCGATCCTTGCGAGGTCGAGAAACTAGGTCTAGGCGTGAACGTATTCTAACACACTGTTTTATGTTTATACCAACACTAGATGAATCCCTCGACATTCGTCGTTGGGGAAATATAGCTAAATCAGAGTAAAAATTTGACAGGACTTGAACATGCACCTCGACATTCCGTGTCTTGCGCTCACCAAGGAAAATAGCATTTGGAAAGCATTTCTTTAAAAATCAGTCTACCAAGTGTAGGAAACACTTTAAAAAATAAAATCAAGATCCTCTGATTACTACTTATTTTTTAAAGTTGGTTTAAAGTACCTTATGTTCATATCCTACCACTCAACTACCCATATGCAAAATTTCATTAAAATTATTCTTTATATTACTAGCAGCGCTCTGCGGTTTCACTTGCGTAAGTCCCGATCCCGCAGGATTATCTGGATGTAAAGTATCCTATGTTACTCTACATGACTTGAACTATCCTTATGCAAATTTTTATCTAAATCGGTCGAACTGTTTGACCGTGAAGAGAGAACAAACAAATATATCAACTTAATTTCGGATTTATAATATTAGTTTGGATAAACTGGTTGTGTAGTGGGTTGGATACGTAAGATATATTTCACTAATACACGTTAGCATTACTAAAATGTTTTTTAAAGTAAATAGTAATAATAATAAATAAATATTGTTAAGAAGTCAGATGTAATTCAAATAGAAATAATGTTCGACACAATAAACTTTGGCTTGGTTTCACTAATACATTGATGTTAATTGGAGTTTGAACTGGAATCCTGTATGAGATTTTAGAAACTATTATTCAGGAATGAATCATCTTGTTTCTACGAACTCGATTGAATGTGTTGTGTCCAACTTAAAATTGAATTTTCTTAAATGATTTTCTTATATGCTGTACGTACGCGTGTACATAGAAAGAAAGACATACTGGCGCTGGCGTATCTTTTGCTCTGTTTCCTATAAATAATGTAAGAAAGTGAAGGAGATAGATTTTAGGGTTGTTTTAGTGTGATGCGGATTTGTTCACGCAACGCAGGATTGCTTTAGCATGCGTGAGCATTTTGTACGACACTAAGAACGCCTTTACAGTTATAATGAGATATACATACTTATGTCTGAGTGAGTCAGGCGAGGGCGGGCGGCGCGACTCGATGCAGTCCATGGCGTGCCACTCGTTGAGACAAGAGCGGTCGGAGTCGACGTGACGCTCGTAGTAGGCACACCACGCGTGGGAAGTACCGCCGGCGAAGTGATTCAACTCGCGGGCGCGGCCGCTGGCCCTGTGTAACGTTTGTAGCGCTGACCTGGGGACAAATATACTTTCTTGTGACGGAGTTCTTTAACGCAGCTCCAGAGTTCACTGTGCCCCCCGAATAGATGTCGGAGGTGGCTTCTCTACCGGCCTCAGCGAGATTCATCGTTAGCTCTTCTCTGAGGTGCGAGTGGTGCGGCTTTATTGCTGCGGTACCTATCTGGATAATCAGGTAGTGTCACTTGGGCACGAGGCTACTCTCCCTTATAGAGAACCAATAGACCATCGGAGACACCAATATAGCATTGGATCGTGATCATAATAACATATATGGTGGTAATTCGATATACCTGCCTGGTGCCCGGCCTTGTGGCACGGTACCAAGAAATATGCTGTTTGGAAAACTAGGTCTTGTCATCTTGGGTACGAGTTTGCTGGGCTTAGGGACTTTATCTAACTATAACTGTCAGGCTACCGCGCATCTTCCGTCGTAATCAGCATCGAAATCCCACTAAGTAAAAGGAATAACACGCGTGGTTCAAGCCATAGCGTTAATTTTCATGTATTTGAAGGCGACGCCCGCCGTGGAGTTCAACTGCATTCAATGACAGCTGAACTCGACGGTGCCGGCTTCAAATGCAACGCTGTCGCTGTAACTGCGCAGGTTATTCCCTTGCTCAGTGGGATTTCGATGCCGATTACGACGGAAGTTGCGCGGTAACTTTGCTGAACCCCTAAGTTGCCTCACGGTGGGGTCTTGCTCGAAAAGACATTTGATCGGTCAAGGTCAGGACGATATATCATAACCTGGGAGTGTGGAGTGATGAATTTGCCCGCTTTAGGGCGGTTTTGGGCAGACACAATATAATGACTAAATGCTAACACGCAAAGAAGAACGCGTCTCGCAGTGACTTGGTGTAGAAATTGTTACGAAAGGAAATGCGGTATGCAGGTTCGTGTTGTCGTATGGTTCGTGATGTTTGCGTCCATGGGGTATTTTAGCCATTTTTATTCTACACTAACGTATGTGTAGAATACATTTCGAGGGTTAATTGTACGTGACCCCTTAAAAAGCTTGCGCTAAAGGAGCAATTGCCAAACGTATAAATTAGCCACTGTTTTCTATTGAACACGCAAACGGAAATATGCAAACCAGTGCGCGATTAGAAGTTTCAGTTTATGCCTTGAATCGCTCAGATGGATTTCGAAGCTGCAAACGGAAGTACGCGTCTATGCTAAGCTCTCTGTTTTGTGGTGTACCAGACATAGTAAAATGACAATTTAGCTTGGGGCTAAAGTCTGCGTAACTTGCTCATTAAGAGAATACCTATAGGAGTTTTGGCAGGAACGCGTTGAGGTTCAAATGCGTGTAAATTGTTACCGCTAAATCAAATAGTTATAAAATTAATATTAAAACTAAAATAAAACTAATTACTTAAATTAAAATTAAACTAATTAAAAACTAAACTATATCTAAATCAGCTAAACCCTTGGTGGAGGGAAAAGTGGCCAAAATGCTGGCTGCATTGCCCCGTTGTATGCAAATACTTATTTTTTGGGCAAAATACAAGCCAGCATTCCGGTCACCCGATGCCTCCACCAAACGTTTAGCTAGCTCTCTGTACAGCTCCAGAGCGGCCGACCCCCACGGACCTAAAAATGAATGTAAATTGTAAATTGTTTAATTTTGGGGGCATATTATTCAATTTAGGTGTACAAGTGTAATGAAAGTGAAAGTCGGTAAAAACATGGACTTTAGCGTTGTCTCCAAAACTCCGTGAACAATCAATCAAAAATGGCCACCGTTTTACAATGATTCCCTCGACTTGAGTTTGACTATGATGACTTGAGTGTTTCGATGCAAATAACTTGCAAATATTAAAAATATTTGACACTGGCAAATGTCCAAATGAAAAAACCATATTAACCATATTAAATTAAAGAAGAAGAAGAAGAATACCTATTGTCTCAAGAGTGACTTGATATCTCATTTTCAGAATTAGAATCAAAAGGCAAATTAGTACATTTTACGGTCAAGAATAGCGAGCGAAGGCCCTTAAACAAACGACAGGTAGTTGTTTTTCCTGTATATATATATAATTTATTTGAGCAACACAATTAATTGTAACGACATAATAAACAGTGTTATCTATATTATACTCACCACATGGCCTGTACAGACACCGGCTTGAAAATATGTTGTTGGTTGCACACACGCACACTGAAACCTCTGCGGACAATGAATCCTTAATTAGTTATTGTTCGTTTCGTACTAAATAAGGCTTACCTAAAAGAATTCATTACGATAAACAGTTTCTTGGCACGCCATAGAATAGGGGTGGTCAGTACAGTAATATGAGAACTTTAGGCCCAATTTTTGCGATTTCCCGGTTACATCCAACTCGGTAGTTCAGCAGGGGTATCCAATAAACTTCATTCCGAATATGTTTCCAGAAAAGTTATCTCCATCTCGCTCAGTACAATTCAGTAAGACAGTGACTGGCAATGAGTCTATTAAAGTTATAGAGACGCCATTGCAGAACAAATTATTATTGAAAAGCGGCACAAAGTATGTTATACAACCTCATTATTTATATTCATTCACATAATTTAAAGAAGAAATAGACGAAACAGTGTTATCTCTTTCTAAAACATAAGACTCAATGCTACTTGCATGACGTAAGAAAGAGATGTCATGATATTATTATTAAAGCGGTTAGGAGAGAATGATAAAACGTCAAAGTCAAAAACTTCGGTGAGTTTTTGGAAAAAAAACTTAAAAAATAAACTAAAATAAATAAATACAGCTTTACTTACGTATAAAATTAAATATGTTTGCCAGTTTTTGGAGTATAATTCGTGCATCGCCTAAATACGCACGAAGGCATTGTTGTCTGTGAAGAATGTTGTGAAAGTGAACTAAATGTACTGTGTATTAACAAGCGGGTGATCGTGACGTGAGCTGGGATGGAACTAAGACTTCTTTGGCTAGCTAGCTTAGAATTGTGTTGCCAAGAAATTCGCCCTATTACGTATCTAGAAGTTTTTACATATCTCTGGTGACTGGTATGTCAAATCGATTTAGGCCTGCTTTTGGTTTTTAAAACCAAAAAAATTTTGGGGCACAAAAGCTTGATTTGGCATTTAAAATTAAAGTTAAAAGGAAGGAACATTGTTTTAATATCGAAACGATTGGGAGTTGTGACGCCGTTACAATAGCAAAGCCGACTTCTTTCGACAATAGGCTGTCCATGATCTATTTTAGAAATAAAAAAAAACAAATGACAAAACCTTTGATACTTAATTACTTACCAACCTACATACTGTTAAGTTTTTCTACCTATTTATAATGTGTGTACATTTTGCTATACCGATCGATAAATCATAACGATAAACAGTCACTCATCTGCATACAATACAGAGACGTGTTGCCCGTGCAGGCAGCTCTGGGGCGTCCCTCACTCAGTCAGTATGCACGTTGCACATCGTCTAAGTGCAAATTGAAGGACAAAAAGCTCGTTCACCCGTTATTTATTTTAGGAACTACCATTTTTTGCCGGGTCGCCCAGCAAGCGAGAGGCACAGACCTCGCAAGTTCAAGCCGACGTCGACTTGAGGTGTCAAAAAATCGCCACCGCGCAAAGCAATGATTTTTGACAAATAACAGCCTTATATTGAAGCTGATGCCGACGCCATCTATTTAGACTGTCATATAATAAACCCAGCAGCTCAAGAGGCATCGATTTCAATGACAGTTCAAATCGACGGCGTCGGCTTAATGCATGCATTTTATTTTAAATGCATGGAAATCAACGCCGTGGTTTGCACCGCGCTGTTATTCCTTTGCGCGATGCTGATTTTGATGACGATGTCGACGCTAGTTCCGCGGTAGGGGTCCAGTTCGAATCCTGTCACGGTCACACTTTTTGATAATTCATTTTCTCACTTGTAAAATCCCTTAAGCAAATAACATAAGAAATATTAACATTTGGATTTACAATAAGTCGGAAATTATGTAAGTTTTTGATGAATCCGACTGTCTGTCCGTTTGCCTGAGAGATGTCTGTCTCACATACACTTTGTACCAAGCTGTAACTTTGAATATAAATATTATGAATTACCCATCGCCATCAAGCTTGATAGAGGTGTCTGCAAGGACCCGCAACACGAGTCCCACGGTAGTCCTCTCGTTGCAGTCGATCCCCAACAAGGCTGCCTCATCGCCTCGACACAGCACCACGAGGTACCGCGTGCGACCCGCGTGAGCGCTCTCCAGTTTCACCGCCTACAACACACAAAGGATAAAATGAGGAACTCATTGACCTAGCTGCACCTGCCGATCGATCTATAACTGATCCCTAACAGCGCTCCTAGGATTGGCCGGCTAGGAACAGGGACCCCGCCGAGGAAGCCTGCGGATGGCCGTCTGGCAGGGTCGCTATATCTTGAATGATCGTGCAGCTTAAACAACGCTTGGCTTGGTTATTACTTAGATGGGTTACCGATCATTTGTGTGACAAAAAACACTTTCCCCCAGCTCCTTCTGGCTTCGGAAGGTACGTAAGCAGTTGGTCCCGGTTATTTTCCTGATAGCAGTCGTTAAGTTAGTTACACGAGATTAGCCTGTAGTGAACTTTCAAGTGTGATTATTTGTATGTATAGTACCATTTTGAGCGTTTCCTCCGGTCGCAGCAGATCGAACATAGACTGGAGATGGTGTTGTATGTCTGACTGCAGATGCGCGCGGGCGGGCGACCGCCGCTGCTCGTAGCGCTCCGCCCCGCCCAGCACCACCGCCGCGCCCTTGTTCGCGAAGTAACATTCATTAAGGCTGCAACAAACATTTATCACTTACATTTACTAATTTTACCTCCGAAAACAGTAACGCCACTTAAAGTTTAAGAGGTACTTAAAAAATTCAGCAGCTTCTAAACTTAAATTCGTTTGGAAATTTATGTTTTTCACGGCCGAATATAAAAACGCTGCTTAACATTTCAGTTCTATACTTTAACAATTATGCAGTTCATAAACTCAAAAATCTCATACTAATTTTGACTTAGAAGCAAATCAAATCAAAACCGTACCCTTCAAATTTACAGTGGCGTTTCTGTATTCGGCTGTTAGACCAACAAATTCATAAAGTTTTGAAACTTTGGTGAGTAACGGGCTACAGTTCGAAAACTATCGAGCCTATTAAAATTAGACTATTAAAATGGCTTTCAGACGTTTTGGTGTTTAAATGCTGTAAGTCTGAAAGTGTTTGTTATATAAATAAATAAATAATAAATAGACGAAGACATTTTTGTTCAGAATTAAATGGGGATCATTTTTGTCTTACACTTTTTTCAAATAGTTATTATTGTTCCCAATTAGTTGCAATTGCAACTCCATAAAACCTTTATAACCTGATATTCCTTCAGGATCGGGAATTATACGAAAGAAACAGCTAAGCACTGTTAGTGTATAAATAATGTTAATGTCCTTATAGGCATCGTTTGGTTTGGAGGTAAAGATAATAAATAAATTAGAAGTTTAAAGACCAATTACACCGTAATTAGGTATAGGTACATACTGATAATGTTCTTTTTATTAGATAATAACTAGTACTATATCTCTAACGCAATCAGATATGGCAATCGAAAATAGTTTACGAGTGTCATAGGTCGTTTACTTTTTTTTAACTCATAATTACCTACTTTGCGATAATTAATAGAAACACATACTTTACATGTCGCGTGGGTCACACTTTTATCGCACTTATAATAAATAAACGCATTTTATAAATCCGAAAGTTTAGATGTTTGTTTGTTCGGATGTTATTGTGTTTTAATCACGCAAATTCTACTGAACCGATTGCGATGACACTAGGTATGCAGATAGCTGGAGATCTGAACTAAAACATAGGCTACTTTATATCCCGAAATTCCCGCGGGATCGGAACTTCGCGGGTAAATTCACACGGCGCACCTAGTATTTAATATTGCCGAGCGTGTCAATCGAGTTTACATCGTTACTCATCACCTCAACAGAACTTGCTTACAAGATATAATTTGCATATACATTTTAAAACAATTGCGTTAAAAATTGTACTTAAATCTAAGAATATGTATTAGCTAAATCGGTGAAACTGGGCTTGGTGAAAAATGTCCTTAATTTATCAAACGTCATTTTTAAATTATAGTAAAGTACTTAAATATTTAAATCAGAGTAAAACCAAGAACGCCACGAGGCGCACCGACTATTAGGTAAACTGTGGTAAAACCATTTAAACGTTCGCAATAAATGCATACGACATGGGAGACTTTTATTTCGACATCACTTTAAACAACTGGTTATTTAATAGGTAAGTACTCCACATAGGATTTCATTCGTCGTACTTCACTGTAATTATTTTGAAGACATAATGCAACTGCGAAATGTATGAATGATGCCATTTTTAGTAAAGTTGAAGCAATTCGTCTTACTGACAGGCGTATTTAACCTCCCTTTCACCGGCTGAGCCGCTTCCAAGTGTCAAGTAAGCAGAGTCTAACTCGACGCACGACCTTATACGCCGAACGACGACGTCAAGCTGGCTGCTCTTACTGCTTTATTTATGCCTAGCTCGATGCGTAATCCGCTAGATATCAAGCCAGCCATGATTATTCGTATATTTAGTTAAAACAACACTCGAAAATAAGAACATCAAAGAGACTAACGAGCGAAAACTCCTAAAATATCGATACCCTTTTAATCGAGACGTAAGGATGTAATTATAGATCCACGTTGACATTTAGGTCCATACCGGGTCGAATGCCTTTTATAAGAGGTAGCTGTAATACGGGCGTAAATAAAATACTCGATGAGGTCATCTGAAAATAGCGTCGCGCGGGAAATATGTAGGAAGATTTAATTCAGCATTGTGACAGTTGTTAGATGCGTGATCGTACAAAACTAATACATCCAAATGCGCCTGTGCTGAAGCGGCAAAGCAAGGGCGGTTTCTCTCAAGGTTCATTATAAATAGCGTGCCTACGCGGGACGAAGACGGCTTGTTGCCAAAACGTAGCCCACCCATACTAAAGGTGGCCACGGAGAGGCGCAAGCGAGCGCCCGCCCAGCATCGCACGCGCCGCGCCATCAACCTTACCCAATTCGGAGCACGCTCGCTCTGCCTCCGCCATATGCCTCAATTCTAATAAACACGCGTTCTCGCCTATACGTCACAAGTAGTCACAACGTCTTGTATGTAAACTTTAAAAAGATTGTCTCGTTGAATCGTTGAATGAGCAATGCGGGCGATGACGATATAAGACTCATTTCTGCAAATGAATCGATTTATCTCGACACTCTTTATAAAAATATACATACATAGTTACATTTAATCGCGTCGTATTATTTATTGCCTTACCTCGACGTTTCGACTATGTTACAATAGTCTTGGTCGAAACCAATGATGAACTATTATTAACCGATTGACTACGAGAAAGAAAACAAATAATAAAATGCGATTCAGGCCCGGTAAATCGTTCAGTTAACAAGTCCTGTGAATTTAAAGAGATAAAATATTTATGTTTCTTTCAAGGGTTTGAATAAATATGTAAAACAACAGCAACACTCGATCAACATCGATCAATACAATATATAATGTATTATTATTATTTTTTGCAAAAAGCCAAGGTACGATTACTGGCTAGAGTAATTAATTTTATAAAATCTAATAAGGCCATTTTAGTTTTAGTCAAAATGTTTGATTTAGTAGTTCTTTCTTCATATAATAATACATTTTTTTAAATTTTAGAACCCTTTATTAATACAGTTTTGGCCGATTGCACATTAAATAATCTGCTGGCCAAGAATTTAGTAGAGTAAGTATTTCTTTTGAATTAATACTAGTATTATCTGAAAAGAGTACCTAGATCATTTCACGGTTAAATAGGTTTGTCTAACTCAAATAATTAATTCCGAACTCAGATTCCGCAGTACTTTTTCACACATTTCGAATATACTGTAGAAAAAAAAGATATTTGAATACAAGTAAAACTTTAAAGTTTTAAAACCTAGCTCAGTAATTCTTTACCGAACGTACCTCCCTATACGATACGTTTATGAATTGCAAATTAATTTAATTTAGATCGATAACAACGAATACCTCAATGTTAATGTTCCTAATATCAAGCAAGGACACAACAATTGCTCGCTATTATTGTAACACTGTCTCGGTTTTGTTCTTTTTAGCGAAGTAGGTAGTTGTGAAACAGCAGCTTGCAGAGTATGAAATACAAATCAAGGTAGGAGATACCTTAATAAAATATAGTGTTGCGTTCTACCTTGAGTAGTTAGGTATTTCAATAGTAGGATTCGAAAATAGTTTTCTTCTTTGTCAAGGTCCAATTAGTTGAAATGTTTAGAGATTACTGACGAAATGTTAAGGTTCAATTAGATAGAAAAATATTTAGATTATTGAGGAAACAATGATAAGGATAAACTTAATTAGGTCGGGTGTTTACAACTGTTCTGGATAACTGTTCTGTTCTGTTCTGGAGGTAATTGAAAGTATACAAAAACTAGTACATCTGTAAAGTGTAAATTCTTTGAGGTGCAAGTAAAATAAAATTTTACAAAAAATATTTTGTTAAAATGTATAAAACAAAGTCGGTTTCAGCGTCTGTCTGTTTATTTGCTATCCGGCTAGTTTTTTCAGAAGGTCTTGAGGTAAGATTTCGCTAATCATTTATGAATTTGAAAAAAAATCATAATAATATGGTTTTTATGTGGGTTTCTATTTGACATGATTTATATCATTTCTTTCATTTAAAAATCAATCGTTCATTGATCAGTCATAAAAATTAAATTCTGCTTTTGATGATCAACAAATGCGTATAAGTACACCTGTTTATTTACCTGAAAGCTACCATGTTGAAGACAAAAGGCAAAAGTAATCCGAGTAATAAACGTCACACAAGTTTATGCAGCTATCGTGTCATTGTCACACTCCTGTGGTTGCGATTTTCCTGCGGACGCGGTGGGGCAAAGTGCGTATTAACGTAGACTCAATCCAAAGATTACACGACATAGTACCGTGGCTCAGGAGAACAGCGATACCGCGGGTGCAGAGAGTAGCGAGCACATAATATTCGACACGACACGATAACTGGATGTGCCCGACGAGCCCGAACTACAGACGTCACAGCACGCACAGTTTCCCTCTGAACCGAGAGCAAACTGCCGCGTAAATATAGAAACGCTACACAGAACAGGAACACGAGGCGACGAGGAAAGGAACACGATTGGATTATAAACATACGCGCTCGCGCAGACGTATTGTTGCAGCCTTTATAGGAATATCGAACATCTATATCAACAATTTAAAATAAATAACATTATTATATTATGCATAGCAATCACAAAAAGTCAATACATTTTTGGGCTTAGAACCGCGTCTGTAACTTCAATTATGTTATTATTAAACATCAGGATAATTTTAGATTTACCGGAACGATCTCTCAATCAGATTTCACTGAATTCGTAAACAAAACAAAATTATAATTGAGGTCAAACCAAGAGCGAAGTAATAAGTAGTTTTCAGGCACGATTCTTAGTGATATTTAGTTTATATTTCAAGGTGATGCGATGAACTATGTACGTACTACGGCAAGTAGAAAACTTGCAATTGGGGATCCCTTCTCCTGCTGACTTGAATATCCGTGATCATTACATTTTAGGCTAGGTTCAATGTACACGCGCATTGGCCGTGAGTCACATATTTTGTAGCCGCGCTTTTATAAAACAGTTCCAATTATTTGGATGTTTATTATTCAAGTTTATTTCTTCATAAATATCTAATAGTTAACGACCCAGTTTAGAATTAAAAAAATAAAGTTACTAGCAGCACCTGAAAGTAGCAAATTTCCGTATTTGTGCAAAGCAGAATAACTGTATCAGACGAGTATCCGCGTAATTCCCAATTCCGAGGGAAATTTCCTTTGATGTCTCTAGGACCAGCGAATTTGGCCGTGCCTTGACATACAGTTCAGTCAGTCAATCAGCAAGGGCTTTGAATTTTATATGTATAGGTTACTAGATCAATATCTTTTTCTTCTATAGTTATAATAAAGGAAGAGAGGACAAAAAGTCTGTACTTGGAAGTAAATTAAAAAAAAAGTGGTCTAGGGGACTTAGGATAAGTAGTAGAACAAAATTATATTTCTTTTTAAATTCATGTCTGTCTGTCTTTTCCTTATACAATTAAAAACTAATAATCCGATTGAAATCCGGTTTTCAATATTGGAGTTCTATTTTCGAGAAAGGTCGTGGTATACTTTGCATCAAAATCCAATTAGTAGAACCCGAGTAATGAACGAATAAGTGCAACGGCTCGAGAACCGCTCGGCCGCCCGCGCCCCTGACAAGTTACAACGTGTTTTTCACTTCCGAGGGTAAAACCGCGGGACGCAGCTAGTATATAATAAAATTGTTTTATTTACTTATATTTTTCCTCTATCTCTAACATACAGTATTTTAGCTCTACGTAGCATCGCAAATCTCGCTTGCAGGCATATTTTTAACCCAAGGTAAGGCCTTCTATCCAGCACTATGTCAACTAAGTACCTACTTCAATTCTTATTTGTCATTTTTATAGAAGCTCTAGACCGCTCCAGTATGGCTTAGTCAATAGGAGACAATCTTTTATTACCTTCACTATTTCTTGCAACAATTAGTATTTTATTTACAATTTTACATACCTATATCTGTGTCTAATTAAAATAACTAAGTTACGCAACATTTATGAGTAAGTAAGTAGGTGATATTATTTAAGTAATTAAAAACTATGTAACATATTGTTATCAGTCTATTTATTATAATTATTAATTAAATAATTCTTTAAATAAGATTATACTAGAAATAGCTGTCCGGCGGTTTCACCCGCGTAATTCCTAATCCCGTGCGAATTTAGAAAAACCCTTCATGGATGCCTACATTATATATAAATAACACACTCTTCAAATTTCAGCTCCCTATCAGCAGTTTAGGCTATGCGTTAATCTGTCAGACTTTTATTGCAAGTGTTTTATCGATAAATAAGTTTGGTTTAAATAGACAATAAATAAGATAAAATAATAATGGAAGAGAGCCTTTCCTTGCCAATTGAATTCCTCCATGGCTAATGGCCAAATACTAAAACGTTACTGAAAATTTGAGGGCACTATGCTTAATTTATACAGATGTAACAGGTAAGCCCTTTTAAGCCGAAAGGGGGTTGTACTAGACGTCTAGGCGAACACCTTTTGTTCTACGACTTTTGAAAATTCGAACTTTTTTTTGAAAATTTTGAGATTATGTTTCACTGGAAAAACAGCTGTTTTTGAAAATAAAGGTAATTGAAGGTTTGATTGTAGTAGACAAAACTAAATGAAATAACAACATAAGGTCAATGACCTCGAACTCTAAGAAACAACTGATTTTCAAGTAAACTTTACACCTAAATTTTTCGAAAAGTACTTCGAATTTTCAAAAGTCTTAGAACAAAAGTTGTTCGCCTAAACGTCTAGAACAACCCCCTTTCGGATTAAAAGGGCTTACCCGTTACATCTTGTATAGCCCTCAAACTTGAAGTGGCGTAAGTAATATGCCGTAAGTTCTAGTATAATTGCTATAAGTAACTAGCAATTTGACTAGGTTAAAGAGTTTAAAATATCTGCAAATCTTATACTGACTACACACAGTCAAGGTTATTTGTCTGGTTAATTACCTTTTACTTTCTTACTAAACTTATATCCTTTATCAAAAGGTTGTTAATGCTCCGCTCTAATTATTTTATGAAATTAATAGGTGGTTACAATAGTTAATATTTTGAAATTCATTAAACCTAGCAAAACCTTAAAAATATGATACTTTTAATTTAGGTAGTTTCTTTGCAAATGCTCATTCCAATTGCAATGAAGGGCTTATTTTGACAAGTTATAAAACAAATTATTAGAGTCATACACACATGATTGTTTTTATCAGACAATGAAATTAAGAAATTCTTACCTTTTACTGATTTCACTTCCAGCATCATCTTTAATAATTTCTTCTGTCTTAACAGTTTCATCCTAAAACAAGAGGTTATATTAAACCAGTGAACGGAAACAAGACATGGAAGTATTTCTTATGCTTCAAAATGTCACCACATAAAGTAGTCTGCATTGGCAAAAGTATACCGTGGCTACAAATACACTGCATCACAAGCTTCACATGATCGGGTCATTCAAAGAAGTAATCGCATTTAAGAACTACGTTTTGCCGCCGGGCTGATCTCGTTGTCAACACACATTGGTGACATAATGAGCTGTTAAAAAAGGACCAATTGCTTAGCTAGTAGTGTGATGTGTAGTTTGTGAATGCGTACTTCGTATTTGAGTGAGTTTTGCTGCTATTATTTGACGTGAATAGTATGGAAAAGATATTATGATGAAATGAATGATAATGAAAAATAAGTGAAAATATATTTCATTTTATTTAAATTTAACTTTTTACTAACATTTTATATTTTAAGATGGTTTGCAATAAAAATACTATGAACTATAAAATACTTTTTTTTAAGGTGTGAAAATAAAAAAACCATTTGGAGATATTTTGGTAAGATGCTGTATCTGGCCGTACAATACCTGGTTGTACAATTGTACATTTTGTGACCATATGACGTCATCAACATAATATTTTATAAAAAAATATTAAAAAAAACTACCGATCTAAATTACAAAAGAATGAAATTAGTTTCTTAAAATAACATATTCTTTCATATAAAAATATAAACAAGATACTTTTTTTCTTTACATACCTAATTTCCAGCTTTCAATCAGAAATGCCAGCTAAAGTAAAGTAGCTCAATTCAACAGCATTTTCAAGAATAAAATATTCGGGGACTGGAAGGGACTTTTGAACATGGAGTTCTTTCCACATGATGGCAGACAATCTGCACCAACCTGCTGAGGTTAGTGCCCAGCTGAGTATCACTACTCCACTCTCTTACAAATACTTAGAAATGACTATATAAGTCTTGTTTTGGAAAATAGCTAGTATTACAACAATGTACTTCCTAGATTACCCCATAAATGCTCATTGGTTTGAACAGAGGATTCAATGACGGGCACCACAAGATCACATCTTTCAATATAATGATTAATATATGGACAAGTCATTGGACACCATACCATCCATTCCAATCTCCCTAAATATTTAAATGACCAATTGCAGTAGCAGAAAAGATAAAAATAATAATAAACAGGGACATCTACTCAGCTCTTCAGCTTGTCACTGTTTTCCTGTCCTGGGGGTTTGAGCATAGCGGACTAAGCATTAGGGGTCAAGGGGCTTTATAAATACTGGAGTATACATATATTTGCATTATAATGACTTTGTACTAGTAGTCTAGTATCCGAAATTCTGATAATTTATAATGATCCATGTTTTATAATGCATAAAAACGACTAGACTAGGTTAGGTCCTCGTATATATCCTAATTAGGTCTTGAATTGTTATGTAGTAGGTACCTACATATAAGGTACTTGTAAGTTGCTACCAACTTTGGTAAGATGTGGAGGTGGTGATAACATAATTTATGGTGCCGATTTCGCGTGTTGTGAGAGCTTGTTACGTATATATGATTCTCTCCAGACCTAGAATCCAGCACCAAATTAACGTCAACAATAGGATGTTGTAATATCCGTCTTTGTTTAGAACTTACCGTTTTCCTTGGTGTTTGCACACTTGGAGAACGTCTGATAGTGACGAGGGCCATTCCACATTACCATTTAGATTTCATTATATCAATATATACAAAGGAGAATACACAAAAATACACAGAAATAGTGTAACATTGACTTAGCTATCACAACACTAATCCATACACATGATTCATTAGGAATATTAAATTATATGAATGCATCAATGATTAACTTAGAAATACACATAACAAAATGTAAAAACAAAAAGCATATTTAACATCAAATCACTAAATACATGGAGAGATTTTTTACGAAATATAAAATCTGAAAATGACTGGAGTCGAGCGATTTCAGTTTTTTTTAATTAACAGCTCACTTCACTCCACTCATTGTCATTCGTTCATTTAATGTTGCCATGTGTATGATTGAATTTGAATAACATTGAAATTTCGAATAAAAATCTGCCAATTTAGAACAAAGAGAACAGATAATGTTCTATCATATTTATTATCTATGTAACCTCTGTCACTTTCAATGACAGTTCGTTTTATTTGGTTGGCAGTTTGTTTTGTTTGGGTGTTTGGGGCTTGTGTTGGTCGGTTTCGATAAATAAACTTTAGTTTTTCTACGAAAATAATAAGAGTTTGGTGCTGAAAAACCTACTAACTAGCTCTGAGGATTGGACGGTAATGATTGTTCAATGTTTTCGACTATTATCTAATGATGCTCGAGATATTATGTCTTCTTTGAAGTTGTACAAACATCTGCTACGCCAATGTGAAAAATTGCCCCCTGATGCGTGTAAACACTACAAATTTGCCGTAAAACAGGTCTGTACATCATTGTATATCGCCACCTAACAATTTCAGGCAATCACGAAATGTATTACATAACCGAGTTTTGTTGTCCTATGCAACTAGTGTAAAACTTGAAGCTAACCTAAACTTGTTCTTTACTTTGGTTTACAGAGTTATAAACAACATAAATTTGAACCAGACCCAGAAAGAGTTAAAGAAATAATCGCCAAAAGTATTGAGGATGCTCAATGGATTGTAAAAAAGGTTTGTATCATTTTGTTCTGTATTTTTTTGTTGTTGCTCAGAGTTATATAGATTAGACAGATTTTAATTTCGTTGCTTTATACCTACTTAACACTAGATTCCCTACTAGAATACACTGGGGGAGGGATCACAACTACCCTAGATAGAACCACACTGTCCTTCACTGAATAGGAAACTAAAGTTATAATATCTTAGAAACTTAAAGTTATAATATCTTATTAAATATTCATCCTTTTGCCTTTTTCAGTATACCAATAAGTAAAATGGATGTACTTAGCACAAATCTGAATAAATATCACAACTTTAATTTTATTTACGACAAGTGTATATTGTAATCTCAATGAACATGTTCGGTGAGAAGATTGAAGATTATGAAATACTAGAGCACTTAGGCAAAGGCGGTTTTGCACACGTATATAGAGCAAGATGTCACAAAACTGGACTATTTGTTGCTATCAAGATGATAGACAAGGCTATGATGGCGAGTGCTGGCATGATAGGGAGAGTCCGCCAGGAAGTCACCATACACTCTCGCCTCAAGCATCCTGCTATACTAGAACTATTTACCTTCTTTGAAGATGCACATTATGTATATTTAGTTTTAGAACTAGCACATAACGGTGAATTAGCTAAGCACTTTAAGTTAGGAACTCGCGGCCTCTCAGAAAAGGCTGCAGCTGACATATTTAGACAAGTTCTCGGAGGCGTTCTTTATTTACACGCACATAACATCATTCATAGAGATTTGTCACTAAATAACTTGTTATTGACTAAGGATCTTAAAGTTAAGATTGCAGATTTTGGATTGGCAACCCAGCTTAATGGTCCTGATGAGAAACATGTTACCATGTGTGGTACACCCAATTATATTTCACCGGAAGTTGCCTCTAGAGAGGTTCATGGATTACCAGCTGATGTTTGGGGATTAGGATGTATGCTGTACACTTTACTGGTAGGAAGTCCACCGTTTCACACCCAACATGTTAAGACCACCCTCAATAAAGTAATCAATGCTGATTACAAAATACCATCTGAACTTTCGCTGCAAGCTCAAGATTTGTTGCTGAAACTTTTATGTAAAGATCCCACTAAAAGGATAACTCTGAAGGAAGTTATTGAACATCCTTTCATCACTGTTCCACTCAGACAAGACATGTCTAGAGATTCTGGGTTTCTTACTACTCTACACAGCACACAGCATAGCAATAAAAATCGACATGAAGAAAAATATGGATCTGATTACCTAGGATTTGGTAAAGATCAGATGCCTCCTGAAGCTATAGAGGCCAAGCCTAAATCTTTCAATGTTTTTACTGGAATGCAAGAAATTAGTGCAATCTCATTTGGCAACAATGCAGCTGCAAGTAGTAGTACTGGGTCACATGTATTGAGTGAAAATCACTACCAAAATAAACATTTATTGACACAAAGACAGAATATATGTAGTGCTGTCAATGAAATGGGAAATGACTTGAAGGACATACTTAATTTTAAAGGACCCAAAATACCTGATAATTACCGAAATTTAAGTGATAATAAAGAGAACATCCCTAAAGCTAATATTAATTCAAATGTTTTAAATGTCCCCCCATTGTGTGCAGATAGACTTCCCACAATATCACACAAGACAAGAAATGCCATCCTCAAAATAGAGCCAACTGGAGTAATTGTAGAATTCATTAAGAGAAGAGGTAAAGATAGAGAAGAAAAAGTGGTTGAAATATGTAAAATATCAAAAGATGGTATGAAAGTTGTTATTTATATGGTTGACAGTAACAGAGGGAAAAATATGGAGTATGATCCCAAGCCTGACGAAGTGTTCTCTTACCATAATTTACCACAAAAACACTGGAAAAAGTATTTGTATGCATCTCGTTTTGTAGATTTGGTAAAGGCTAAAACACCTAAAATCACTCTCTATTCTTCTTTAGCAAAGTGCCAGCTCATGGAAAATGGTACAGACATCGATTTGTTTTTCTATAGTGGCGAAAAGGTAACTTATACTTCAACGGAAGGGCTTAAAGTGATAGATAGAAACTTGAAGACTCATACCAATGTATCTGCTGTTCCTGAACTGAAATATATCACGGATCATTTTGAAGAATGTTCAAATCGTATGAAAAGGATACAATCTGCTTTGTCATCTATACCTGATGAATGTTTTCCTTTAATAATTGGTAAAAGACCTGTTCAGACAGTGAGTAATGTATCGTCACCTCATCAAGGTTCTGTTAATGTCAACTTTAACACCCCCATACTGAACATGGGCTCATTCCACCGTACAACTGCTGGTTCTAGTCAAGCTGCAAGTGACTACAATGTTATTTAGTAGTTGTATGTGTGCTTAACAGCTAATACTGAAACACAACTTAAAAAATTTATCTGTACATAACTGAGCAGCTTCTAAATTTGGACTTAGTTTGGGAATTTTTGAGTTTGAGAACTTCCAAATTGTTTAAGTAGAACTCAAATTTTGACCAGCATTTCTGTATTCTGTTACTCTCCTTTTATATTATTCTCTTAATGCATTGAATGTACGTATTCTGTATTAAAATAATTATATTATATTGACAATTAATTACAATTTTGTATTTGTATTTATTTGTGAGGACAGCTAATATTTCAAATCCTAATCTTTTCTGAAAATAAATCACCTTAAAAACATTTTAAAGTCTTACAATTTCTCATAATCATCTCATAATCCCAGACTAGTAAGAAGATACTAAATAAATCACCTTATTACATTCATGGATTTCAGGTTTATTCTGAGTTTTGTACTAGTAATGCCCAAATTAATTTTTACAAAAACAAATAAGGTTTCATGTTGCCTATGATCACTATTTGTTCTGAGCTCTATCTAACATGGCTCTTACCCCTATTTTAGTGGCCAATAATATGGCCACGCTAGGAGCCTTGCGTGGCAGGGTGATAAAAATAAGTTAGGTACATCAAATACAGGTATTGAGCGAGGAAATTTAATAGAACAGCACTCAGTTTTGTAGTACCTATTAAGCTTAGTTCGAACTCAAGACTACTGACAGGTAATACGACACAAAATTGAATCTGCTTCTGTTATGTTTCAACAAACAACCACTATGCCGTAAGAGGCTAACCATAGAGTGGATCTCCGTTAGTCTTGGACTTCCGATTAGGCCGGATTGACCTACTGGTTATAAAATATAAATTTTTCGGATTTTTAAAATTCTTCGGATATTTATTTTTAGTATTAGGATTTAATATTTATAACTTCGAATTTATCACAATTAACCGCGCACGCCACTTTATTTTATTGTACATAACTTTTGTGATAGATCAGGAATTTGCCGAAAATGTGCGATGCTCTTTAAAAAGAATGAATGAATGAGATAGTAATTTTTAATCTGTGGCCACCTCTGTAGTCCTCCATCTTTTTTGTCACGATGCCTCCCAAGAAGCAACCAGAGAAATCCGGTACGTATTGAAAAATAGGGATTTATTTATTTGTAGTGGGATATCACGATGAAAACCAATAAACAAGTTATCGAAAAAAGTGAACAACGTTCATCATTTGCGTAAAAGTTTGTTGTTTTACCGTAATCTAAGTTGACACATGAGTGACCACGCGGTGATGCATATTTCGTGAGTATTTTTTTATTTTTGTGTTGATTTGGCTGAAATCTACTCCGAAACCTTAGCCATACTACAAGAGAAGCTGGACCACTGATAATAATTATCACAATAATACGTGACGCGTGTCTGACCTGCATTCGGAAGAGGTTATGTTACTGAGTTGTATGTTTTTACAGCCTCGGGCGGATCCAAGCCCGCAGAAAAGAAGACGACTGCTAAAACTCCGGCGCCGGCTCCCAAGGCCGCGTCGGCCAGCAGTGCACCAAAACCCGCCGCAACCGCTAAGACCCCGGCTCCCGCACCTAAAGCCGCTGCACCTAAGCCCGCAGCGAAAGCCGCATCTGCTCCCGCGGCAGCGAAACCTGCTGAGAAGAAGCCAGCAGCGGCTGCTCCGACAGCCAAGCCTGGGTCAGCTAAAGCTGCGGCTTTGAAAGTCAAGTCTAGTGCTAAGCCCTCAGCCAAGAAGGCCGCGTCGGCAACCAAGCCAAAGCCTAAACCTGCGGCGACTAAACTCAAGATTGCCCCTAAGCCTAAGAAGACTGGCATCAAGGGACAGAAGAAACAGGCTGTCAAACCTGTTGCTAAAGCTCTAAAAGCCCAGAGGAAGGTAAAATTCCATTTTATTTCTCTTTTTCTACTACTATGTTATAGCTGTAGTTAAATGATCAGTGCCAAAACTTTTTAAATGTAAGTAAATATATTTCTAAATGAAACTTCAATGCTTTGTCATACTCTAGGGAAAAATGTTTATACTCTTGGCAGTTACTATCAGCAAAAATGTGACAAATAGGCTAAGGTTCAATAGTTATTTTAAAATATGCAGTGTTTATAGAGAGAGAAGACTGGTTTCTCTGTCTCAAAATAACTAAAAATTAAACTAAATCCTGTGTACTTACACTTTTCTAGGTAGTCAAAGGGGAACATGGCAAGCGCATTCGCAAAATCCGCACATCAGTGCACTTCCGCAGGCCCAAAACCTTTGAACCACCAAGGCATCCCAAATACCCTCGGAAATCACTTCCTAAGAGAAATCGGTGAGTTTCTATTTGACTATGATAAGTATTATCTTGAATGCCTACTATCTTTCATCATAGGAGACTGGAGGAGGAGACTAGAGGAAGTATGCTTACTGTCTTCACAATTCTTAAAAGTTAAGTTTTCACTGTGTGTTTCTACAATTATTATTGGCCCTACAAATGTACGTGACTTTAAGCCGTGGTTTTCCTTCACTGCAAGAGTGATGTTAATAGCACACATAATTTATTTCTTTTAAAAAAAGACTGGTTTGTGGCCGAGATTCGACACTTACGACCTTCGGAATGAAAGTCAGGGTATATACCACTAGACAAACACCACTCTCAATTCCCTATTCTCTTTAGAAATCAGTGCACTACTATCTTGTTGTTCGATGAGTGATTATTAAGATTAGGGTGGTGTCTAAACAGAACAGCGTCTATAATGATGAAGTAGAACTATCTTGATATGCCTTATAAATAAATAAATAATAAATATTTATTTATTTTTAGTTTATTTTTATTTAGTTTTTAATAATAGGTTTGTCAGACAATCCACAATGACAACTACATGTGTGTCCAATAGCATTTGGTATGAAGATTCAAAGATGGCAGTGGTAATAATTCTTCTCAGCTTTAGTGGCTGCACCGGTCCATGTTTTGGAATACCATACACCATACTATGGAAAAATTTAAATCTTTCCTTACTGGAAGCCTACAAAAGAAGCTCTCCACTATCAGCGGTTTAGGATATGTTGATCCATCAGTCAGTGATGGCAAATACTAATAAATGAATGTGTTTCTAGCATGGATGCCTACAACATCATAAAGTACCCCCTGACCTCTGAAGCGGCAATGAAGAAGATTGAAGACAACAATACTTTGGTATTTATCGTCCACACAAGCTCCAACAAGCACCACATCAAGGCTGCTGTGAAGAAACTTTATGACATCAATGTTGCTAAAGTTAACACCTTGATCAGGTTTGTTAGTTTTGTTTTTATTCCTTAGCTTTCCTTATTTTCCTTTTCTTATTTTTTTGCCTTATTTTCTCCTTGAAAAACGTTTCTTTATAAAAAAGACCCTTCAGTTCAAAGGTTACATCATAACCTGCATAGGTCATATCCTGAATTATAAGTATAAAAAAGTAGCTAATGGTATTGCCTCATTTATGGATAAACTCAGGGCCTGAATGGTCAGTTTTTTACAAATGCTACTTACAAAAATATAGCTATTCAAAGATAAAAACCAGTTTCAATTGGTTAGGAATGTACCTATAATAATGGTAAATAGTTTTCCCCTGGTTTTTAAGACCCCTGAGCAATTATTACACATTTGGGTATCTTTATAAAATATACAAGTTTCTAAACAAATATCCTGATGAAATATTGAATAGCTACTGCTATCACTCAACTCACCATACCAAGAATTACGGTGATTGCAACTGTCTATTCAGTAAGGTTTGTGTAAAGAGGTAGCAAACAAACAAACTTGTAATTATTAATATTTGTGGTATAGTAGGACTTTGTTATTTTAAAGACATGGTTGTTTTCACTACAAATAATATTAAATAATGGGGTATTTACCGTTATTCATTAATATTTAGCTCCATAACAAACAAATTTATGCATTGTAAATACCTGTTATTTAATAATAACATTTATTTGTTATTGTTTTTCAAACGCGACGATTGACGCCTATTATGCGTGTACTGGGTCCCAGCCTACTTCTTGTAAAAGAATTCATGTTACCCAAAGACCCCTTACCTGACCTAAGATAACAATTGTTCAATGACAAAATAATTGTCAATTGTATAATAATATGCGTTGTGACTTAAATAATAGTTAGTGATATTATTTTTGGGTACACTTTTGATTGAAAATACAAAATAACATGCAAACAGAAAATTCACATATCACTGAATAAAAATCGCAAACACAACATGTGTGTTCAGCAGTCTCATGGTGATAAATAACTAGAATGCTATAAAAATTGAATATTTTTCGTTATATTGTGGTCAAAATCTTATTAATTTTACAAAAGGTACTTTTTTACATGATGAAATGTCTGTGGGAATCTCATTGATGCAGAATGAAAGAAAAATTACACAACTCTGATCATTTGTTCCACTATAAACATGTTTTTTTAATTGTATTCAAGAGTTTGTAGCGAAATATTTGTTTGTTTCAGACCTGACGGCAAAAAGAAGGCGTACGTGAGGTTAGCAAGGGACTATGACGCACTAGACGTTGCCAACAAAATCGGCATTATATAAGCTGTATGCCTATTTATAAGAATAAAACATGCAAAAATACAAAACGTATTTTTATTTTGTGATTTTCAGCAATTTATATGTAAAGTAGAACAATGTATGTATACTACTTTACATACTGACAAATTAATATTACTTGTTAATAAAACAAAACACAACTTACTGTACTACAGCCAAACTCCCTTACTTTTAAAATATTATTTACACATGACTAAGTTATGTGAGGTTTGTCTCTGTCTGTCAACTTTGAAACTTCATGTGACAGTAAAAGACAAACGATGCATGCAGCGCATTAAGCGCTGCATAACGATGATTAGCGTTCATAAGTAAGGGGGTAAGTGGCTAGGCTTGTAATAATGGCATCACCAGACAATGGATAAATAAGCATTCTAATTGTAAATACATCATCTCCGGCTTTAGCCGTCCACTGCTGAATTTAGGCCTCCCCCATACGACACCACAAATAGCGATCGCGAGCCACCTCCAACCAACGACTCTCCGCTGCTGCTACAATGACGGGTGTTCGGATAGTGTATTTCTACTTGTCTAAAACTTATTACATTTATAAATAACCAGACCAGCAAAATACCTCATTCAAGGATATTTTTCCAAATTTTAATTAGACAGTGTAATTATAATGTACTTTTAAAAAAAAAATTGAGCGTACGAAATGGAGCTACTTTTATGTTAATCTCATAGATCTCGAAGATTTTATCAAAATGTCAGTCCAGCAATAAATAGAATATGCCTCAAATCCTAGGGCCCGGGCGCACGGCGGAAGCTGTCCTCTAATATCAACTATCCACCTCTCCTGCCATTCGTGCCTGAACTACGTCAGTTCAGCAGAAAGTTGAATGAATGAATGAATGTCATTTATTTGCACGAAATATGGTCACAACAGTTATAATAAGAGAATAGAGTTCAACATATTTCACCACCAGTTGTATCCGTATAATTGACTGCGTACAAAAAAACGCGCTCATTTATAGCAAACTAGCTGCGCCCCGCGGTATCACCTGCTAAGTCCCGTTCCTGCGGGAATATCGGGATAAAAGTAGCCTATGTGTTAATCTGTGTGCATCAGAATGGCGGGTGTACAAATGTAAATTATCATTAATCTAATATGGCTCAAATCTACCTTAATTCTACCAATAAATAAATTAATAGTACCTCTCTGTACGCATAGAAAACTCAATAAATATGTGAGCCGCCAATCAAACGTCAGAATGGCGGGTGTATGTATTCCTTTTCTGGGCGAAATATCATTCGTCAATATTTATATTCACTGCCATATAAATCTACCTAATTAGTATATCTAGGTACTTACCTACCTGCTATGCTGATGACGCGCTACATGAACTAAAAAAATCGGTTCTAATAATAGGACGGACAATACTTCCTATTGTGGAATAGTAATAATATGAAAATAAACGACATAATAATATCCTTGTAATTTCCACACCTAATGGGTAAAATAGAGAGAACACTTATTATTTTGTAACATCTTTGTAACCATTATTCGCAAATAAAAGATTGATTGATTGATTGAAGTAATATGTATTGTAAAAGGGCAGGAAGACTTATTAACTTACATGACGCATTTAAAAATGAATTGCATGTACCTAATACAACTTCCCACTAATATTAAAAACGCTAAAGTTAAATGTTTGTGTTTCAATCGCGCAAAATTTTACAGATATCTGGAGGTAGCTCGATTTCTGTTGATTTTCGTTCAATGTCATAACCCTCCTACGAGTGGTTGAGACTATTCGTTATGGTCGTGCGATTCATATAGAAAAGTTACCGGTATTAAAGAAAATCAATAGAATACAAGCTAGGTATTTAAATCGCTCGAAGAAGTACTAGCGATTCAAAAATAGAGCCCAAGGACTCAGGCGGGTAAAACCCCGAGGCGCAGCTAGTGCAAAATCTAAAAGTCTAAAAGGGTTTTCTATGCAGAGAGGTTCGGACCGGAACGAGATATCATTTCCGACATCGGATTCAGACCGAACCTCTGAAAACCCCTACTAGTTAATAATACAGAATTGTACACAATTAGATGAATGGCAACTACAATCCCTTATTATTTTTGTTTTGTACGTCTATTCTTTTCAATGTATATTGTCTGTTCTACGTTGCTGATAGATGCTTATGTATAATAAAACACTTTATTTATCCGGTTTTATCGCGTTTTTATTCATTATTTGACCCGAGCTTTCGCCAACTTTACAGTTGGCTTTTTCAAGGTTGACTGAGATGTAATTTGTCTATTTTAACATTCTAAAAAGTTGCAGTAAACTACCGCCTCATAATTATTTGCAATAAAAACGTTCCAGTGTACGCAGACTATAGAGTTATTGTAATAGTTTTCAATTTAAGTTATAATTATTTTTATCCCTAACTAGCTCTAAAAACTACCATGGCTTCGGAACGCGCCCTCACATGAGAAGAAGCCACGAAGAAACTCATGGGGGTTCTCTTTTGCTCAGAAATTTAAAAAACAATTTTTACATCGAACTAAGAATTAAAAAATCTAAATAACAAATAATACTAAGTCCTACAAAAATGGCTAACGGTATCTTGTGGTCTTGCAGCTGTTGTTGGCTGGGCCTGGGACTTGATCAAATGAAGTACAGGGTCCCAGACAGGTGGCACCTTCCAGCCATCTTCCCTATTGAAATTATTAGGGTGTTTCTGAATTTCAATAGCTTCCCGAAGCATCCTGGGTACATACCGCTTCTCTGTAGCCAGTACCTGTGCTTAAAATAAATAAATAAAGATAAATAAATAAAGTGTTTTATTATGCAAAATCGCGAAAACCATAGAAGAAATTATGCTTATGTATATTTTCTTAGATATAGACACGTGCAGTGTCTTAACAAAATTCACTATAAAACTTTACACAATAGCAAAGTCATGCTGATTATGCCAGTAACCCAACTTGCGTTTAAGTGTTATTGTACCTAAAGCACTAAGTTGTACTTATTTAAACGTAGTGATTATTATATATCCTCATTGGTTGTAAGTACCTAAGGATAACAGTCTTATCAAAGATAGCTAGCCCTACAACATTTCAAGAACGACGCATTATTTTTAAATTAAAAACATCACATTAATTACTCAATTATATATCACGGTCAAAGATAAATTGGCGCACGTAGTGAAGATAAAATGTGGCTTGTTAATTCATGATCCGTGGTCACTCTACCGACCACTAAAGAATGTCGGCCTGTAGGTACACTGATTTTATTAAAATTTAGCAGTCAACGCCATTCAACTTCTTAAACCAAAGTAGGTCTAAACACAGTCAATAAGCTACGCGACGCTCTGACTGAAAGTAGTTAGGTAGGTATGTAGTTGGTACCTTAACAATGAATTGACTAACAACAATAAAACCAATATTATCCGGCAATTTATATTAAACGACTATCTTTTAATAGTTCTACTACTTAAAACCTAATAATTTTTATAGTTTTTTGTTTAGGTAGATATTTACTTCAAAATCAAATACTTACATTTTTAATCAGTAAAGTTGAAGAATAGATAAGATCCTTTAGTCACCACCACCGCATTATCATAATCATGGGCATAGTTTAGAGATGCGCCGAATATTCATTTGGTAGTATTAGACCAATTTGAAGTTATTCGGTTCGGTAGGTATTCGAACGAATTCGGCTGATTTGTTTTACCAAATTTCACGGAATCAGCACATTACCAACAAATGCTCCCATGGAGTTGCAATAAAATTCGCCGCCACTTTATTGCTTCCTTTCCCAATGCTAAAATTGTTTCAAACAATTTGAAGGTGTACACTATAATTAAACACGCGGGTCTAGTTGCTCTTAAATGCTAGCAGAACGGCCATAACTAAGAAAGTAGCTTCGTGAGTAATTATTATTCTACTAATAATATCAAGTGGCGAGTTTGTGTGTAGATCACACTCTTCTTTGTGGGCTTCTGTTAGCAGCTTAGAGCAAATTGGCCATTTTCACGTGAGGAGTCAGAAGCGAAGAATTTAGAGTGGGGTACGGTGAGTGACTCATTAGCTGCCTAAAACTAATGAGCCACTCACCCTACCCCACTCTAAATTCTAATGAGGTGAGGTACGTTAGTAGAGCCGTGACTGGATTGATTCGGTCGAATAAGGATAGAACCGCAAATGAAGGAAATTTAGTAAAAGTAGGTTTGTTTATTGTGAAGGAGTATAGATAGCGCAAAAACTACTGAACGGACTGGTGGAGATGTAGACTGCCACGGATAAATATTTACCTCATACCGAATAGTTCTGGAGTTGTGTTGGTAACAATCATACCGAATAATATTCGGTTATTTAGTAAAACTAAAGGCGAAGCATCTCTAATAATCTTATCATCATTCATAAATAACCACCTATCTCCAAAATAATTAAGAACTTAAGCCTATCGGTTGGTAAGTGACTTTATCGTCTTCCTCTTTAAAAATGACTGTTCGTAACTTTTGTTTGGCTAATCATTGTTTTGGTTTCCTTTAAGCAAAAAAACTTACAAAATTTATTAGCGTCAAGATGGCGGGACTAACTCGAATCTCCAATATTAAAACTTTATACATATTGTCAGATTTGGCACCAAATTGGGTACCTCAGTTAAAAAGAATGGTACCTCTTTAGTTCAAAAGATATCAAAACCCTTGTCCCGCCCTGACTTTTCGTCAGAACGTCCATACTCTCATTTTTCTCACTCGTGATCCCGATTGATTTGATTTGATTTGATTTGATTTGAAGCTTCTCGGCGTGAATCTGGAGGGGCTTTAAACTTTGTAGATAAATATTCTTAAATAAAAGCATTTAAATAGTACTTCAGAGTAACTAGAATAGAAAGCTTACGCTTGATGTTAGAGAGATCCCAGTCTGTCCTTTTTTCCCTATAGTGTTCCTTGGTTAGTTAGATAAGAACACACTGGGTTCAACAGACCGTTTTGATATATCACTTTAGAAAACATGATTGAAATTAATATTTCCAAAGTTGTCAAGTATCTACACAGCTTCTAGGAGCGAAGACGACGATGTGACATGTCTCTGAATAAAGGTAGGTACCTACCTAAATAAGGTACCCACCGTGACGCTATACTTACTCTACTCTAACTCCGCAGATGACGTTACATAAGTAGGGTTTATAAGTACCAAACTAAACTACCTCTAAATTAGTTGGCAAATAATGGTGAAGTCGGTAGTGGTCGCAATGGGCTGAGCGACGACGGCAAGCGCTGGAATGGGCTGATTGGCCGTCACCTTGAATTGCTGACCTTACGTTGCGTCACAGCGTATCATACATTATTCAAAACGAGGACGATGTTTTTCCGCATCGATATTAGTTCTTTGTAAGACTGGCAAAGTTGGGTGTCTGACTTCGTATTACTTATCCCAACATTCCCAAAGTACTTAGGTAGGTACTTACCAGAGATATGTAAAAACTTCTAGATACGTAATAGGGCAAATTTCTTGGCTACACAAATGCAAGCTATCTAGCCAGAGAAGTCTTAGTTCCATCCCAGCTCACGTCACGATCACCCGCTTGTTGACATACAGTACATTTAGTTCACTTTCACAACATTATTCACAGACAACAATGCCTTCGTGCGTATTTAGGCGATGCACGAATTATACTCCAAAAACTGGCAAAAATATTTAATTTCATACGTAAGTAAAGCTGTATTTATTTATTTTAGTTTATTTTTTGAAAAAGTTTTTTTTCCAAAAACTCAACGAAGTTTTTGACTTTGACGTTTTATCATTCTCTCCTAACCATGGCTCCTAACAGCTATGAGATGTCATAATCATATTATGACATCTCTTTCTTACGTCATGCAAGTAGCATTGAGTCTTTATGTTTTAGAAAGAGATAATAATAGTTTCGTCTATTTCTTCTTTAAATTATGTGAATGAATATAAATAATGAGGTTGTATAGCATACAATTTGTGCCGCTTTTCAATAATGATTTGTTCTGCAATGGCGTCTCTATAACTTTAATAGACTCATTGGTACTTACTTACTTTTCTAGAATCATTGAAAAACCACGGCGGACATTTGAACGATGTTATATTCCATTCAAAATGGCATAAATAGGGCGTACAAATAAAACAGCTTGTTTAATTCAATTTTAACATCGTTCCGTCCTTAGAATAATTTTACATTGCAAAGCCATACAATATGACAATAATGTTGTAAGTACAAATTGCCTAAACCATTATTTGTGACGATATTGGTTAGGTATACCTATTTATATCCTGTGGTTATAGGTAGAGAGGTACACACGTACCATACGTACCTACCTACACAGTTAATTTAATGTACGAGTACGAGCCGAGAGCCCATTCTCATCCTGGGGTGTAGGAAGGTAGGTACATTACAGTCTAACCAAGTGTAACTAACTAAAGTATTGTAGGTTAGATATGAGTTATGATGACGTTAAACGGGACCTGACATAGGTACGTAGTATTATGTACCTACATTACATAATGGGCCATGATGTCTTATTAGTCGTCGCGTTGTCGTTCAGCTAAAAAAAAATAATTAAAAACACATCAAATAATTAAAAAAAAAAAACAGGTCAAAAATAAATAAAAAAGTTTTTTTAAATTGTCTGTGGTTTTTAAAAGTAGTCAGAAGATTTTTTTATTAAATTTTACTTTATTTGTTTAAACGACAAAAGGACGACAATTAAACGAGCATGGTAGCGCGGAATGTCTTTGCCTAACAGACACAGGTTGACTCAACACCATGTACCATGATGTACACACACAGGTTAATAAGTAGGTATGATGTAGGTACTTATTTATCCACGTATGATGTGGTAGGAAGCTGCTGTAGGAAGATTATAGGTATTCTACAATGATTCTACACTTTTATTTTGATGTGAGCTGCCAGTGTCGATCACAAGATATTTTTTAAAAGTAGGTTTTTGACGTAAGTACGTACCTACTAGGGTGGTTTAAAGTTAATTTATAGAGATCTTTTCCGAGTAGGTATTACGAAAGACTACGTATCAACATACTCGTAAGTAAACTTAATTATTTGTGCAATATCATCGTGACTACTAAAATGTAAGTATATGTTAAATACATATAGCTGATACTGATAACTGTTTATAGATAGATACCAAAGTGTAGGTATTCACTAGGTAACAATTAACACGCAACACGTAACAACGTTGCACAACGCACGTTGCACAGGCTTGTTATTTGTCCCCCTGCAACATGCAAAATGATTGAGCATCAATTCTTTAAAGTTAAAAATTTCGCACAAAAAGAACAAAAACAGTAAGTTCGTAGGATTCTAAACGAGAGATTGTATTATTTTACGACCTCATTTTCGCCAATTTATAAACTTACGGACCTCATGCGTAAAATAATAAGTGAGTGTCAAGTGCGCTCTGATTGGTTGAAAAAGTCACGTGTTCTTTTTCCTTTCTCATACATCACGCCTTTTTTTTACAGAATTAGGCGCACCAAAGCCAAAAGCGCTGCGTGTAATCATGTTCTACCATAAACCTAATCCATCTTAGTCGGGGTGCTCCGTGTAGTTTTTTTTTAATCTTTATTTAAGTAAGAGGGGTTTTATCCATTATGGACAATGTCTCCCTCGACAAAGTTACACAAAATCTTTATAAAATTAGCAATTATATCTACGACTTAAAGCTAAGAGACCATTTTGATTAATTCTAATGCCTTCTCACCCAGGGGAAGGCCAAAATTGAGTTACAAAAACCAATCAACTGTACATTCACATTAAATCTAGTAAAGAAATTGTGATCGCTCTGCCTATCGTTACGGGAACACTCTTTATCGTGGTTTCAGATATTCTAATACGTATCCCTGTCGACATCGACCAATCAGAAAGCAGTGTGTAATTTTGCTTATTATAAAGAAGCGTAAAATTAAATCTCATCTGTTATTGGTCGAACCGTTTAGAATCTTACAAATGGATATCCGTTAGTTTATAAAGTTTACGAAAATGTGTTCGTAAAATAATACAATTTATCTCTCGTTTAAAATCCTACGAAAGTTTATAAATTACTTAGAAAATTTATAAATTTACGTTTCTTATTACTTTACGGTGACTTAAACAAAGAACTGTCAATTATCTAAGGAATAAGTAAGTACTTAGTCAACAAAAAACCCTTATAGTTTCGTCACGTCTGTCTGTCCGTCCATCTCACCTTCCTAGTACGATTTTATTTTTGGAAACTACGAAACCCTACACTGCGCGTGGCCCGACAAGGCACGCACTTGCCCAATTATTTGTTTACCGTTTTGATCTAAGTTTCTTTAAAGTCCTTGCTCACGTAAAAACCGCTGAATCGATTACCATAAAACTCGGTATATGTATAGATAGCTGGAGACCTGGAATAACACATAGGCTACTTTTTATCCCGATATTCCCGCGGGATCGGGATTAAGCGGGTGAAGCGGGGCGTTGCTAGTACCTCATAAGAAATAATAAAAACGAACTCAAAAAAAAAAAGTTTTCTATGATCTGTGGTTTTTTAAAGTAGGCTTTTGGGTATTTTTTATTTAAAGTTTATTTTATTTATTTGAATGATAAAAGGACGATAAAAGAACGAGAAACGATCATGGTAGGGCGGATAATATCTATCTATCTATGTTGCCTACTACCGAAATGGTAGGTACCTAACCTATCTATTTCTCTTTTTCATATTTTAAATTACTTAGCACACATAGTTATGTTCTATCTTTACTTTAGGAACCTACAACTAACTAGTTGTAGTTCCTACAACTTGTGGTTCCTAAAGTAAAGATAGACTCCTCTCACCCACATCAGTGATCCGTTATAGGTACTTAGTAAAATATTATCAACAACTATCTACCCCTCATAGGGCCAAAATATCACTATGTAAATTAGGAATTAAAAAAACGAGGTCGATCTTCGAACTCAATTTGCATTTTAAATGAGGTGCATATTATAGATAAATATCTGTCTCCAAATTATGCAAAAATAATAATCTAGTACCTACCTATAGTACAATGGGCGGCCTTATCGCCTTGCCACTTTTATTCAAACCCCTGAATAGTTAATAAAAAGGACCTTCTAATAAAATTTCGAACAAATTAACTAGCCCTACTAATTTGTAATAGAGATGGGGGAAACTCTCTAAATTTCCACCTCTACATACATTATAGTGCAGTCGTTATTAATTTTTTTGTTAAAATTCATTAACTTCAATCATATGTAAAAGCAATTTATGGTAAATAATAAATCAATAAGTAACGCGTGTTGATTAGGGTTGTTTTGGTGGGTTATTTAAGTATTTCTACGTGTATCAAGAGCGCACATAATGTAAGCGATGGATGAGTGGTCAGTGGAGACTTCGAGACGAAGTTAAGATGTTAGTGGATACGGTCAGCGACACATTGAACATGCAGACAACTTGCGCTTGCGCTGTCGGTTGTTGCTTACTCAGTCTCACACACAACTCAGTCTTTAATCAGATATCAAGTTCGGTAAACGTATCGCGTCCGCGTTTCCTAACACCAAAGTACGAAAATGCTTCGTTCAAAATTTCCGCAATGAAACTTAGAATTCGTTGATATCCTCGAACAATCACGTGAAACTCAATTAGCGAATCAGCTGGATTATTCGGAAAAACCACGTAGACAGCTTCACTCGGCTTACCTCGGCTATATTCGCGTTGTCAGACTTATTGCGTTGCTGTTGCGTCGACATAATCGAGCCGTGTCTGACTGTAGACAGTCGTTTTCGTTTATTTGGCGCGGTTTGCAAGCCAGTTTTAACCGAAAGCACTATCATTTTAGTGAAACAATTCACATTAATGATCACGTCATTCCTATAAGTATCCAATGGTGTGCGTGAGGACATTTGAAATAAGGACGCGGGAACTTATTTGGTGTGTTTAAGTGAGGACTGATTGACAATTTGACCTTCTACCTTCACATTTCAAGTATTACCACGTAATATAAGTTGCGCAAAGACAGATAACCTAGAAAATGTCGGATACGGCGCAGGACGTGCTTCAAGATGCAGCCGCCGGTGCTGCCGCTGCGGCTGCGGCTGGATCATTGTTCAGCACTTTTGACATAATAGTGCTTGTTATTTTACTTGGCGGAACTGTTTGGTGGCTTTATAATTCAAAGAAGGAAAATAAAAAAGATGAAATATTACTAAGCAGATATTCAATACAGTAAGTAATATACTAGATTAGGGGGACCTACATTTTTATACTTTATGTATAATACGAGGATAGACTATATTTATTTTCACCCGACTACGGCAAGAGAAGGGTTAAATTATTAATTTAATATTAGTGGGATTAAGGTGTCAGGGTAGGTATTATATGTACCTATAAGTACACCGTAAGTACCTCTAGGTACCTACTTGTATGTTGGTACATCAGCAGGCAGGCGTGACTTACCTACTCTTAAATGAATACCTACGTTTTAGACACATATTTGTGACTGATAAATAAAACAAAAGAAGGCAGATACGGTAATAATAGATATTATTATGTACTTATCTAAAAGTAGGGGAAACGGTATAAAGTAGAGTCTCTCATCAAAATTTTCCCTATGTAAGTTATGTAAGTAGGTAGGTAGCTAATAATGATAAAATCAGAGATATGTAAATAAACTCTGGATTCATTGGATAAAATAATATTTTTGTTGTGTAAAATGGCAAGGTATACTAACCTTCCACTTGACCATAAAAAGGTACCGATACAGCTATCTGTTATGTTAATGTTATAATATAACACGTTTTATATAATTTTGATGAATGGTGTGCTGGATGATAAACAAAGACGCCTATTGATAATTAGGTACCGGATCTCGTACTTACATACCTCACTCATTGACTTTTAATTTTGTAATTCTATAGTTTAGTCTATTTACGTAGGTAGGTACGTAATTGCTAAGTAAATTTACATAAGCACAGTAATAATTCTGCAATTAAGTAGGTTATTAATAATAATAAATAACATAACATTTGTAATTAATAATAATCCTTATAGGTATTATAAATAATACCTACATTACATCAAGGTCATCACGAAACTAAAAAATAACCGAAACCGATTCCGGTTATTTTTTTTACCGATTTTAAACTAAATATTTTATAATATCCTTTGTCGGTCTACTTCCTAACAGCTGATTTTGCGAAAAATAACTTAGAATCAAAAGTAACAAAATCAAATTGGACCTTCAAAAAGTTGTTTGCCGTGATGTGTGGGATAAATAAATTGCAAGTCCCTAGATGAACTAGATGATCTTATCTTACTAATATTATAAACGCGAAAGTTTGTATGTAAGTATGCAGTATGTAAGTATGCGCAGCTAGTAATTGATAATTAAATCTACGTTGTAGGTAAGTACCTAGGTAGATTGCAGTAGTTATTCTAACTATGGGTGTGTGTGTACGTACCAGAAGTAGGTAGGAAAGGAACCTCCATCTCCTAACCTAACTAAAATAACTATACAATCTATATTGAGTTTTTATGCCGCACGCGCAGTAAGTAGGTACCGCAGTGTTATGTGAAGAAATGTCCTACCATCAGACATAATAATTATTATTTATTTACCTACTAACCTAACTGGTTTTCGTTCTGATATTCATTCAAGGTTAAGTTCTCATTTATGTTAAACTGTATTAGTTAAGTCTTGTTTTACATCGGTATTCTGGTACTATGTTAGATTACCTACCTATCTAAATAAAGATTTTACATATAAAAACTGGCATAATACCTAATTGTAGTATTCATATGTAGGTGTACCCTAGGTATCGTAACGTAAAGTATAAAACAAGCCAAGTTAATAGAAGGTTAGGTACTTCAGTTATTATTGACTAACTGCGCCCCGCAGTTTCACCCGCGGAAGTGAAAAACGCGTTGTCAGTTGTCACGGGCGCGGGCGGCCGAGCGGTTGCACTTACAAGTACAGGCTTTTTGTCCTCTCTTCCTTTATTATAAGTATAGATAAAGGATAAAGGAAGAGAGGACAAAAAGTCTGTACTTGGAAGTAAATTAAAAAAAAAGGGGTCTAGGGCACTTAGAATAAGTAGTAGAACAAAATTATATAATTTTTAAAATTCATGTCTGTCTGTCTGTTTCACTGTCTGTTCTTCATACAATTAAAAACTACTTATCCGATTGAAATCTGGTTTTTAATATTGGATACTTCTATTTTCGAATAAGGTCGTAGTATACTTTGCATCGAAATCCAATTAGTAGAACCCGAGTAATGAACGAAAAAGTGCAACCGCTCTCGAGAACCGCTTTGCCGCTCGTGCGCCCGTGACAACTGACAACGCGTTTTTCACTACAGCGAGTGAAACCGCGGGGCGCAGCTAGTAGATTGATTAGGTACTACGAGTAAAAGTAATATTTTTGGTGATTGTTTTAAGAATTTAACAATAAATTCATCTGAAAGGTTCTAAAAGTGAGCTAAATCCGAACTAAATCTATAGTCAGAGTGCTGTAGAAAAGATTTTTGAATAAATTCGGAATCCCCCTATTGAATCAGATATATTACTACTACACCCCAATTTATTGCATTCTGTCTGTCATGTCATGTTTGTCTAGCATGCTGGTCTGCTCATGATTCCGAAGGTTATCAATCTCAGAAGAGCTGGTTCTAAAAATTAAGAAGCTACCATCTTTTTTTTTAAAAAAAAAAAGAATTCTCGATAGGTTTCCAGACGGCGAAGTCATCCGGTACTTAACATAAAAAAGTCATACACGCGAAATTCCAAATTGATAACCTTCTCCTTTTTGAAAGTCTGTTAAAAATCGAGTATGTGATAATATACTGATATTAAAGACGATCATAGATATACTGTAGGTATAATATCTACTTATGATCGTCTTTAAAACCAAAATGCGAAAGCGATTCCATTGCCTGTAGAATAAATAAAATTAATGCTAATTAGCTTATCTGAACTACATCGGGATATAAATAAACCGAATGACGAAATCGATATATTTTTTACACGGTGTTTGTTATTCATCAACCTACGTCATTTTGTTGGGGTACCCACTCTGCAACATTAGATAGATACCTCTATAAGTATTGAATAACTGTCAGAAGTCGACTATTCAGAGAAGAAAAGTTCTGAATAAGTTAAGTTTGTACAATTTTATTTATGACGGGTAATGACAAGAATAATAGCATAGAAGTTGACATCAATAAATTTTTTCAAATATTCAATGGAATGGCTAGAACAAAATGACTTAAAATTAAATGAATTTCAATCAAATAAATTATATGAATGACTATGACTTAAACATGAACTACCTGAGGAACAAAATTATTCAAAAACGCAATAGTTATACTTACTAGATTTTTAGGATAAGGTACTAATTGGTGACAAGATTACGTGGAAATTGCACATCAAAGTTACTAAACGACTTAAGTAATTTTGTTGAGTAGAGTTGCAAGTACCTATGCCAGCCAACTGCATACCACGGGCATATAGGCCTGTGCTGCTTTATGGAGTCCGTATTTTGGGTAAGCTCCACGGACAAGAAAAAAGCTTTTATGGCTCTAAAGCACTGTATCAGAGCAATGTGTGGCCTAAAACGTAGAACTTCTTGTACGAAGGTTTTTAGAGACATGCATTATATTAACTCTTCCCTCGTTATACATTAGCGAAAAAACTCTTCTTGTCAGAAACAATAACAATTATCTATACTCTATACTTATAATAAAAGAAGAGAGGACAAAAAGTCTGTACTTGGAAGTAAATTTAAAAAAACTGGTCTAGGATAAGTAGTAGGACAAAAATATATAATTTTTAAAATTCATGTCAAATTCTGTCTGTTTCTGTCTGTTCCTTATACAATTAAGAACTACTAATCCGATTTCAAAAGTTTTCAATATTGAATAGTTTAATTTTCGAGGAACATCGTGGTATACTTTGCATCGAAATCCAATTAGTAGAACCCGAGTAATGAACGAAAAAGTGCAACTGCTCGGCCGCCCGCGCCCGTGACAATGCGTTTTTTACTTCCGCGGGTGAAACCGCGGGGCGCAGTTAGTAATGAAAAAAGTCACAGCTACCGGATTTAACGCATAAGATCCCATACAATTTTACTGGACTATTCTGGGCATTGTAATATTACGTTGAATGCAAGTCTTCCTGAAGTAAGTAAAGTTAAATACTTAGAACAATCGTAGGTTAAAATGTACATTACTTACCTACATCCCACTAATATTGTAAACGCGAATAATTATATGTTTGTGGGTCAATCACATCACATGAAAAATGCGCGGCTCATCGGATTTGACTGCAACACAGATACTTTATAATCTGGATTATAAATCTGGATAATACTTACACAGTTTTTTAAACCCGTAAACCCTCTACTTATTGCAATAATAATAATAATTATTGATAATTTTATTGAAATGTCAAAGTACAAGATAATCTAATGTAATATTTATTTTATTATAGACCAGCTGGATCAATACAAGTGGTCGAAAACTCATTTATAGGGAAGCTTAAATCTTCAGACCGCAGTTTAGTGGTATTCTACGGATCACAGACAGGCACGGCCGAAGAGTTCGCAGGTCGACTGGCTAAAGAAGGAACGAGATATAAGATGAAAGGAATGGTGGCTGACCCTGAGGAATGTGATATGGTAAATCTATTAAATACCTTACAATAATAGTTACATTTTACAGTGTTACAATAGTCTTGATAGCAAGGGACTATAAATAAATAAAAGTAATTATAGGCCAGTGACGCTTGTACCAATATTTTCTAAAATATTCGAGAAAGTATATTATATAAGGTTGCAAAAATATCTAGACAAAAATAACATTTTAATTCCACAACAACATGGTTTTCGCAAAAACAATTCGACTACTCTAGCTACATTTAATTTAGTAACAAAAATAAGCCAAAATATAAACAAGAGAATACCTACTGTGGGGCTTTTCCTTGATATGAGTAAGGCCTTTGACTTCGTGGATCACGTAATATTGTTGAATAAGTTGGAAAAATATGGAATTAGAGGACAAGCCCTTGAGTGGTTAAAAAGTTACTTACATAACAGGAAACAAATAACTAGAATAAGAAAAATGACAGCTAAAGGTAATACAGTGGAGGATTTTGACTCAGACATACAAATAAATAGGTATGGAGTTCCTCAAGGGAGCATATTAGGTCTGTTGTTGTTTCTAATTTATATCAATGACTTGCCAAGTCACGAATGTATATTATTTGCAGACGATACTACAATTATAGTTGAGGGAGTCGATATAAGATCTGTAGAATATGAAACAAATTTGGCTTTGGAAAAGGTGATTGAGTGGTTGAACGCAAATAATCTCCAAATTAACGTGAATAAGACCAAATATGTACAATTTAGAACAAAACAAAGAACAAAATCTAATATAAACGTCAAATACAAAAGTAATGAAATTAATGAAACTCAAAACATTTGCTTCCTGGGAATAACTGTAAATGAAAACTTGGACTGGGAAAATCATGTAGAGTCTGTTAGTAAAAAGGTGAATAAATTTGTTTACGCGTTAAAAAATATAAGAGCCGTAACTTCAGTCAAAATTGCGTTAATAGTATTTCACAGCTACATTGCATCTGCATTGAGGGATTACCCATATGGGGAAATTCGGGCCATCTACTAAGGGCTTTTAAGGCTCAGAAAAAATGGATTAGAGCTATATGGAACATGCGACAAAGAGAATCCTGCAAACCGGTATTCAAAAATAACAAAATCCTAACATTACCATCAATCTATATTTTCGAAATGGTTAAATTCGTTAGGGAACATGTGCATTTATTTCAAAAACGCAATAATTCTGGTAAGAGATCAGCAACTTTTAATTAATTTGTATTGCCTACATCTCACTTAGCTATTTTTCAAGCAAATTGCTTCTTCATGGCACCTGTAATTTATAATAATTTGCCAAAAACGTTGCAGACTGAAGAAGGTCCCATTTTCTATAAACATCTAAAAGAATTTTTGACGCAAATGAATTTTTATTCCATTAATGAATATTTAACTAAGAAATACAATTGACATTACGTTTATTTTGACATTGCTTGTTGTGTGTGTATGACATTATAAATAAGTTTTTCGATTTACTAATATTTTGTTGACATAATAGCTGCACCTGATATAAGTAATTTATTTGTTTTTTCAAAAGCTTTAGTTTTATAATATAATTAGCTACTTAATAAATATTTGTGCGCAATCTTATTGCTAGATATGAAGAAACTATATTTTAAAGTAAGACCATTATGTACCATATTTAATGCAAATAAATAATTTCATTTCATTTCATTTCAAATAAATATTATAAAATAAAAATAAATGTCAAATAGTGTGAATTAAAAAAGTTAACTTACAATAATCTTACTAATATTATAAATCCGAAAGTCTGTTTGTTTGTTTGTTTGTTTATTTGTTTGTTTGTTTGTTTGTTCCCTCTTCACGGTCAAACGGCTCGACCGATTTGGATGAAAATTTGCATAGGGATAGTTTAAATGATGGAGAGTAACATAGGATACTTTTGATCCCGAAAATCCCGCGGGATCGGGACTTACGCGGGTGATAACTATCTAATAGATGAAAATTTGCATAGGGATAGTTTAAATGATGGAGAGTAACATAGGATACTTTTGATCCCGAAAATCCCGCATGATCGGGACTCACGCGGGTGATAACTATTCAATAAATGAAAATCGACACAGAGGTAGGGTAAGTTATGTAGAGTGGCATCATGATCATTGTCATCGTCATCCTTCGTCATCGTCATCGTCACTTACTAATGAAATACAAACTTTACTTTACTTCACCTACCTACCGCAGTGCAAAAATCCACACTTAAACGGACGACCAGGGAAGTACTGATGATGCCAGGCGCGGCAGCGCCTGGCTTCAACAGTACTTCAATGGGCGACCGTTTAGGTGTGGATTTTTGCATTGCGGTAGGTAGGTGTTCGAACAACGCGGGTTCGTAACTTGCGCGGGTGAAACCGCGGGGCGCAGCTAGTGTTATAATATATTTCAACCTGTGGCTTGAATTGAACAATAAAATACAAACAGAAAAACTTTCTTCAAATTGGCCGAAACGCCACGCTTCAAAATCTTAGTACTTATACCCAGTCTCAGCTCAAAACACCAGTCCGTGTCCCTCCCCACCACCGCGCGGCGCGGGCGGGAGTTGCGGCGCGTATCTGCCAAACATAAAATAACATGTTTGGCAGATGCAGATATAAAAAAAAGAAAAATAACTTATTTTGAATATTAGCTCTCCATATTCTCTGTCAAAAATAAAAAAATATATATAAGCGAAAAAATTACTTCGATACGTTATTAAACTTATTAATTCGTTTTCGACTTTAAGTAAACGTGCGATGCGGAATCGTACTCGGATGTGACGTCATCACATAGCACTCGCCTAGTCCGTTCGCGCTGTCAGCACGGTGTCGTCTTCGTTTTACTAGCGGTGCTTTGTAAATTACGTCACGTGACTGTTAGAGGGTCTCAATATTTTTCGAAGTTTAAATGCCTGTAAAATCAAAACTTATAGATATTTTTGACATACGTTTTGACACTACTTGGCCAGTAGGTACATACTCGGGAGAAATATAATTAATAAGTACTTAAATGTAGATAGGTCCCTACATGAACTTGCTTTCAACTCTCATGCTTGTTTTATTGTTTGTTTTCTAAAATAAAATTATTGATTAAAAGATTTTTTTATTTTTGCTACTTGTACAGATTTATAACTAGGTATTTGTAAATAGGTAGGTATGTACAAAATGTACATACTTGTATTTTTAATTTTTATATCCATTAATTTACCTGCCATATTTTAAGTAGCGAACAATAGGTAGGTCTACCATAAACACGACAACTAGATAGAACAAAAATACGTCCCATGGGTATCACATTCCCCCTATCAATATTAATCATGTCCTGTTTTATGACATCCAGGAAGAATTAACAAAACTGCAAGAAATACCAAAGTCGTTGGCTGTCTTTTGTATGGCGACATACGGTGAAGGTGATCCGACTGACAATGCCATGGAGTTCTACGATTGGTTGAAAAATGGAGAACCAGATTTGACTGGATTAAATTATGCTGTAAGTTTTCAATTTATACCAAAGTAGGTACTCGACATGAATGCATTCTTAAAATGATTTAGAGGCCACATAAGCACAAGTAGGTAGGTAAGGAAAAACTATATTATATAAGCTGTGACCTGTGGCTGTGACAATATGACATAGGGTAACGGACGAAATCCGTTTCGGAATACACACTGCTAGAAAACTCATTTTTGGTCACAGTTTTTGGTTTTGGCACACATTGTCAATAAAAGGTCGGAGCAGTGAGAACATGTTTCATCTTTTCCCATGACAAAAACTTTTAAGAGAAAGACACAAGCTAATTTTGATCCCGATGTTCCCGCGAGTACTGTGAGGCGTTGCTAGTAATGTATAAAATCATTGAATGAATTGTTGAATGACCTAACATACAACATACGTGACAAAACCCTAGTAGGTACAATTTTAGTTAGTCAGACGTTATCATCAGTTTTCATAGGTATACATTGGTATCTTCGTTCTTCGAACAAAGTCCAATTTTTGTGCAAATTAAACACACAGCTGAGTAGGTATACCAATAAACATAAGCACGATACAAGGCAATAATTATCTTGCTCGTCGACCGTCGTATTCTATTATTTGCGTGTTTTAGTTTTGTTGGCTGTATAGTTATGCAGGCTGAGGCGTGTATTATTATTATACGTTGCTTTACTGTCAGCGCGGCGTCGACGTTTATAAGATGTCAATGTCATACAACTTGATAAAAAAAACATAACCTCAACAATTGCTTGAGAATCGCGTAGAAAAGTTTCAGTCGAGTAATAAAAATGTGTGAAAATCGTTTTACCAAAGTAATTCGAAAAATAAGCAAGCTATTAATAGTTTTAACAATTTAGGAGTGACTAGTTCTATAAAAATTGAAATATTGTTAACTTTTAGTGGAAAATTTTCACCATGAATTCGTTTGTTGTTGTTACATCACATTCGATAATTAATTTTATTATTATGTGCTGTAAGCTAGTTAAATATTAGTTATTTTAATTAACGTTTGCTGTAAAATGATGAATATATTAGGAGTATTACCACGGGTAGTCAAAAAAAGACTGTTTCAGTTAACAATTTCTAAATTGCAAAATGTGGTAAGGACACATTTTTTATAATTTTATTTTGAATAAAATTTAATTAGTTATATTTTTTTATATTACATAGTGGCATCTATCTGAACTAAGTTAGTATGGCCAATAAATAACTGATTGGCATTGTAAGCAACGTAAATATAAGGCACAATCAAACCTGCACCCTGAGCATTGCAATATTTGTTTGTCTCCATGGAGGTTTTATTCATTATTACATATTTGTTGCAGGTATTTGGATTGGGGAACAAAACTTATGAACACTACAATGCTGTAGCAATTTATTTAGACAAAAGACTAGAAGAGCTTGGAGCTACAAGAGTTTATGAATTAGGAATGGGTGATGATGATGCTAAGTAAGGCAATATATGTTTAAAGTAACCATAATAATATTAATCATAAAACCCTTTAATTTAGACTACAAATTCCCATAAATGCATAACTTATAGACTCATATATATTTTAGAAGAAATTAATGTGTTAACCCATTATTGGTTGTGCTAATACAGGGTTACCGGAAAAGTCGACTTTGATTTAAGGTGTTGTAGTTTCCATAATTTCTGACTAATTTCACTATGAAACGCCCTATCCCAAAACAAGAATAAAGTCAAACTATTTACTTGGGTCAGACAAAAAAATAAAACAATAAAATTATTAAAAAAATATGTTGATTGTTATTTTACATTAATTGCTAACATTTTTACTGTCCACAGTTTATGTTCCACATTTCTGTTTTGCACATACTATGAATCCTTACTATGCCGTTTGCATATTATGACTGCACCATGCACTTTGTTTAAAATACACCAAGAGAGGTTATTGATTGAGTGTTGTTTCACTGTAGACTAAATCTGACGTCCATACATATAAATGCATGGGTTCTGGACTTGCTGGCCACGGTATGTATCCACTTCTCCGGATTCCCTTGTTATGGAAACTAGTACCTAATTATTCTCTGATTCCTGCTCCTAGTGTGCAGGCATCCATCATGTAGATACCCCACATATGAGTATCTCGGATGAGATTAATTAATTTTAACATAATTTTCAACAATTTCATAGTTTTATATTTTTGTCTGGCCCTAGTAAACAGTTTGACTTTATTCTACCTGGAAGCCTTTTATCAATGTTTTCTTCCAAGAACCAAGAACCTTCCAAGAAGGGTTTTCTTAGTAAAATCCTGGCTTGTTATACATTGTTGGATAGCCAATGAAACATTGATATTTCTACATACATCTGCCGAATACCTTGCATAGTTTTTTCTTCAGTGTGTTCATGAGAAAAATAAAGTTAGTAAAAATTTATCTAAATTTATTACAATCAATCGTCTACTACATCTCAGTCTGTTCATGTGTCTAAAATTTTAGTATTGATATTAATAATAGCAAATATATGTAAAGCAGATGATACGAACCCTAAATAACTGAGATCAATAGGAAAAAAACTTCTAAGTTCAATATCAGGTGTTTCATAGTGAAATTAGTCAGAAATGATGGAAACTACAACATCTTTAAGGATCTAGGTTGACTAGTCCTGTAATCCTATTATGTATATAAAAGCATCAACTATGGGCTTTCAAAGACCCCAAGTGACTGACAATGGGTTAATAGTTAGCTTAGAACTATGTGATTTGTATTGATACTACCCTTGCACAGTTATGTTCTGTGTTTGCAGTTGCTAAGTAGTGTTAGAGCATACTCTGTGGAATAATCAAAGTAAATTAGTTTGCACAGTAGTATTTCTGTAGTGTTCAAGTGTTAAAAGCAGTTCTATTAAGTAACCTGTTTACTCATTTATTTTGACCAAGTAATATAAGATAGTATTTTTTCCCTTATGTTATGATGATACATAAGGAACTATTTGATTGCAAGGTTAAGTAATAAAATATTTCCTTAAGTTTTTGTTTTGAAATTGTTTTTTGCTGCAATATGGTTATTTGCCTAATGATATTGTATATTATGAATAACTATCTGTACTTATTGATGTACTATCCTTCTCTACTTATGCTATAACCTTTGATTTTACAACCAGAACTGGTTCTAGAATTGCTTGTATCACTTTGAGCAATTTAAATAGCTCGATTTCTACTGATTTTCGTTCAATGACGGTAATTTTTGTAAGTGGCAACACGCACTTATGCGATTGAGTGCGTGTACTTGAGTCCAACATCAAACATAAATCAGAAGAATTAACATTTTTAACTTGCCGAAGTGGTATGAACGATTAAAAAATAGTAAAAAATAGAACCTGTGGAATTAGGAAATTTTTCCATTTCTCTGAGATGGAATGAACCTATCCAATATTCATCTCTTTTGGTTTACAATGCGTTACATTTAACAGCAAGATTAGTTATACAATTTTTACCTTATAGTATTGAAGATGACTTCATCACGTGGAAGGACAAGTTCTGGCCAGCAGTGTGTGAGATGTTCAACATCGAGAGCACGGGAGAGGAGGAGCTCACTCGCCAGTTCAGACTAGTATCCCACATTCCAGGGGAAGTTGATCCTAGCATCGTGTTCACGGGAGAGATAGCAAGACTGCACTCATTGCAAGTGCAGAGAGCGTAAGTTTGATTTTTTAACAGCCGAATACTTCTGTAACTTCAACCTCAAACCTAAGGCGATACTACTTCAAAAAGTTGTCCTAAATTTTTAATTAGTATTGGAATTTTTTATTTTGATAGCTGCTTTGTTGTTTAGGTAGAACTCAAATTTTGAGGAGCAGTTCTGTATTCGGCCATTAAGTATTTATTCTAATCAGGTTGTATTTTAGAGTTGAGTAACAGGTTTTTGATTTGGATACTAATGAGGTCATTGGATTTTTTGTCATTTTAATATTTCTGTATTATACTACTACATAACATACACAAACACATTATAAAATTGAAAAGATTTCGATTTCTTATGATTATCATTAAGGCTCTACCTCAACTAAAATAATTTTGCCTACCAAGAGAATTAATTGGCCAGCCTTGCACTAAATCATAGTTCATTAACTATCAACAAACTACTTCGCCTCTATAACATGATTTGAGAATTATTAGGAGTATGTAATTATTAGGTATAGTACATTACTACGTTGTTGTATGGTTAAGTAATGTTCATAGGTGCTCATAAATTGTATTTTTTCACAGACCTTATGATGCAAAGAACCCATTCCTAGCTCAAATCACGGTCAATAGGGAATTGCACAAAGGAGGGGACCGCTCTTGTCTTCATGTGGAACTTGATATTTCTGACTCAAAGATGCGATATGAAGCAGGTAAACTTTTTATTAATAAATCATCATAAGACTTATTACAATCCTATTAATATTATAAACGTGAAAACTACTAAACCGATTGCAATTTGAAATATCTATTGAAATAGCTATTTCATTTTTTGATCTTCAGACCTAAAATAACACATTATGATACATTTTATTCCGATATTCCCGCGGGAACGGGACTGTTAGTAATAAACTAATAATGTACGTTAAAATAAACAATTTAATTTCAAATTATCGTGCAAATGTGTTATTGAGTTGTTTGGGTCATTCATGCAGTAAGTTAAATCAAATTAATTTTGTTAGGTATAAATAGCATCATTTATACTACTCATTGTAATTTAATCCTTGAAATTTAATTAACTATAATTATTTCGGATTTTTTCTGTAACATATATGTACCTGCTTAGGAGATAAATATAGATTATCATTATGCGAGTTAATATCGGTGTGCATCAGAATGGCGGGTGTACAAATGCAAATTATCATGAATCTATTATTATTTGCATTTGTACACCCGCCATTCTGATGCACACTAATATCGTATAAAAATAAATAGCTTTCGTATCAGTAGTGTAGCTCGACCGCGTAAACGGGTTTTATTTTTACCAGTAACTTACGGAAGACACAAATACTACATTTTTTCAAAAAAATCTAAATCGATATCAGTGACTTAAAGAAAAAACTTTTTTGCCAATTGTGGTACCTACCTTCGTTATTTTCTATAGGCGATCAAGTAGCAAATAGATGTATTTATCATAATTTACTTTTATAGTTAAGTCACGTTTCGTTTTATTATACTTACTTACCTATTAATTGTCGTTAATTATAATACACTAGCTGCGCCCTGCGGTTTTACCCGCATAAGTCCCGATCCCGCGGGAATATCGATATTTTCTTTCAGAAAAACCTTCTCCTAGTCATAACAAACAACACAAATACGCATTCTAACTGTAGGTACGTTAGTTATATTTTACCGTGCCTTAAATTAGCGTATTATTATTTATTTTCTTACCTTCAGTACTCTCGCGATCAAGCCCATTGTCACATGGTTGAAACGTCGAAGTAAGAAATTAAAATATAACACGCTATTAAAGACCCGTTAAAATAAAACTATGTTAACAAATCGTTTGAATTAAAAATGTTCAAGTAGGTACGTTCACGCACAATGTAAGTTTTAGTGGTTGATCTAATAAATACTTAAACAGATAAAATAAAATAAATATGAACGACAGGTGACCACGTGGCAGTGTACCCTATCAACGACACAAACCTCGTGGACCGTCTGGGCGAGCTGACTACCGCCAACTTGGATGAGATCTTCTCTCTCATCAACACGGACCAGGAGAGCACCAAGAAGAATCCGTTCCCTTGTCCGACGTCATACCGCACCGCCTTGTCTCACTACGTCGAGATCACCGCGCTGCCCAGGACTCACATCTTGAGGGAACTCGCTGAGTACTGCTCAGATGAAGAGGTACGTTTTAGGCTGAAATCTGTAGTCTGTACTTTCACTTAAGGCTGATTTTTCAAATCCCTAGATGGTGATATCTCACAAATAAAAGGTAACACCACCGAATAAAAAACGTCTCTACGATATTTAAAATATAATAAATCTAAATTTAGAAGATCAAAATTTGAAGGCTTATATATTTGTTTTGGTTCGAACTTATTCGATAGATATCCGTAGAATGAAAAATCATTCCTTAGCTAAGCAAAAACTTTGACTTAGACAATTTTTGGTATAAAGCTATCCTTGCAACTCTATGAAGTTTTTGCTTAGTAAAGTCTAAGTTTTTTAAATTTAGAATGTAAACCTATCAAAAATAATGACCGTATACTTTGCTTCTCTGTTTTGACTATAAAGTTATTTTTAGTTTATTCGTATATTACAAAATTAATTTCGATAATTCCAATTCAAAGTTCATGGTTAGTTTTAGATAAGCTCAGTCTGAAAAGTCAAAGTACGCACTATAGATATAAGCCTTAGAGTTCCTTAGGCAAAGGGTAAAAACGCGATCCTATTACTGAGACTTCCCTGTCCGCCTGTCACCAGGCTGTATCTCATAAACCGTGATAGCTAAGACTGTTGAAATTTTCACAGATGACGTATTTCTGTTGGCGCTATAAAAACAAATATTATAGGAGCCTCCCATACAACAAATATTATAGGGGGTTTTTTGCTCCGGGACAGATGAATATTAGATAATACCTACATTGTATAATTGTATATCTACAATGTTTTTTGGCCGTAAGATCCTATAATAGGCTACCTGGTGTTACACGTTAATTTATACTTCTGTAATAGCTACTGGATTTCCTAAATAATAAATAAATAATGGTACGGAACCATTCCTGCGCGAGACCCACTCTCACTTGACCGGTTTTATTGTATTAGCTGTTTATTTATACCTAGATCCACCAACAATAAAATATTATTTTATACTTACACTACATTATTTCATTCCTACTGCTTGTACATGACTAATTTGTGATTGAATCAAGAATCAAGAAAATTTATTGAATAATGAAATATTAAAGGTATCAACAGTTTGTCAATCCCGGACATACAATATAGAGTAGAGGTACTTAGGTACTTAATTTAAGCACTTCTTTAAAATTAAAAATAACAAAGCAAGTTATAGTAAACAAAGTAAACATCTAAATCTAAATATTCTTTGAGCCTTTCTAGTGGAAGTCTCTTGTATACGGGCTCATTAATAAGGTTACTCTTTTGCGAATTCTTGTGAACCAAGTCAAAACCATATACTTCGGTAAGTAAAGTTAAGTAAAGCCAAGTTCTTTAAATTCGTGTTTGCCTGTTAGCTACTATGCAATTCAAAACGATTGAATCTATTGTTATCGGTTTTTAGTTCTTTTTCGGGAAGGTCGAGATATATTTTAGTTTCAAATCCAACAAATAAGTCTTGATAAAATATAATTAACTAGCTGCGCCCCGCGGTTTCACCAGCGTAAGTCCCTTGTATCCCCTTGGGGGTAGAATTTATCAAAATCCTTTCTTTAGTCAAAACATCTACCTGCATGCCAAATTTCAGCTCGATCTGTCCAGTGGTAAATTGTTCATTGTAGCTTATAAATGAAGCAATTTGAAAGTAGATTTTTCTGTCCCTGCTCTCTCAAACTAGTGCAATACTGTTGGAAGAAATACATTATTGGAGTTTGAAAGTCAAATCAAAGTAGGTATCGTGTTTTATTTTCACGTGAAGAGCAAACCAGCTTGGATTTCTTGTTTGTCTTTTAAGAACATTATTTGTTTCCTATAACATTATTAAAAGGACCTAAACGCAAAGTAGCCTACAGATGAAGCTGATTACGTTGAAAATCGATCTATAACTACACATGGGCTACTATATCACGAAATAATCACGAAATTTACTAGAAATATTTAAAGGGAAAATACATCTTTAAAAATTCACTCGCGGCTAGGTTTGAACCCGCATCTCTGGGTCAGTACCCCATCGTCTTTACGAACTACACCACGCGAGGTCCCTCACGGAATAGGATGAGCTAGCAGAAATGCCTAGAGCAATAAAAAATTAAATTAATAAATACGAAATTTACTGTAAACAAATGTGTTTAATTTATATTATCTTTGTTAATAGGACAAGAAGAAGCTGCTCCTTATGGCCACCAACTCTCAAGAGGGCAAAGCTTTGTACCAATCGTTCATAGTGGAGGCGTGTAGGAACATCGTTCACATCCTAGAGGACATCCCTTCGTGTAAGCCGCCACTTGACCACCTCTGCGAGCTGCTGCCTCGGCTGCAGCCTAGATACTACTCCATTTCTTCAAGTCCTAAGGTAAAAATAAATATTACTTAAGGTCCCATATTCACCTAATGACGTGACAGGGATAGGGCTAGCGACTATATCAGAGTGTAAAAGAAGGACGTAAGATACGGCTATGCAATATTTTAGAGAGTAAAATAAAATAATTCCTAATAAAAAGATAACTATTGCCAATTTAGTAAAACTGTTCTAATTTCAAGAGTATGTTATTCTTATGTTATGTTATCTTAAGCTTTAATACAGAAAAAAGAATAAATAGAAAGCAATATAAATACGCCACGTTTAGCTTTAAAATGAAAATTTTGGTTTTAAACGAATACTTTTAGCACATATTTTTTTCTGTTATAAAAGTTAACCAATCGTGTAAAGAAAACTACCAAAACGAAGATAAGAGAATGAAAAATAAAATACCAAAACAGTACGAGTAAAACCCGGTAAATATTGTGTTTTATTATGCAAAATCGCGAAAACCTTAGACAAAATTATGTATATCCGTAAGCGCAAAAATTAACGATTTCAATTGTTTCGATCGAGATTTCTTAGCATCAACAGCGAGTTACATAATTAGCTAGCTGTTAGATAAATAGTAGACCTTCATGTTCCAGATTGCTAAGCAGTCCTCCTAAAGCAAATTATTGTAATCAAGCTAGTAAAAGAAATGCATTGTAGCTGAAAGTCAAATACTTTTCAAATATTCATTAAAAAAAAAATGGTCCCTGCATAATTATGATGTACTTTTCACTGGCTTCAAGCCAAGCTCGGAAATCGGCACCGTTTCGCTAAATATATAATAAAACTTGAAACTTCCGGCCTAAGTAGCCGGAGTCACGGAAATAAGTAACTAAAGGTCATTTATATGTGCTATATGGGTTTTTTTTTTGGTTGGACTAAGTAGGATATGTCGACATTGACCGCTAAGGAAGACAGGTTGACGCTAGTTCCATCAAACAAGTTCAATTTTCATTTGAGGTCGTGATCAACGGCCACGACAACGGCACTGCAACAGTGAAGAGTTGGTAGTGTAAACCAAGAAATAAGAGTTACAATTTAAAGGCGGCTTCGGACCTGTAGATTTAACTGCGCAGTTTTAATTTACAATCAAACTGTCCAGGTAAATCGTATGGTGTAGGCAAAACTAAGAACTTTAGCCCTACCATGCGTTAACACGTAAATACGTATATATATTCAGCTATTCATCAGATAAAACTGTACGGTAAGTACCCCTGAGTTGGTTCCTAAACACATGAACTGTAATGTATACAGTTTGACCTTGTACACTAGCCGACGCGCGCCAGCGTCTGAAGCCTGCTTAAGTGCAGGCATCCATTAAGTTTATTTATTGTCGTACGCACACAGCTACACCCCGAGACGGTGCACATCACAGCGGTGGTGGTGCAGTACTCGACGACAACCGGGCGCGTGAACCGGGGCGTGGCCACCACGTGGCTGGCGGCGCACCGCCCCGAGCCCGGCCGCCCGCTGCCGCGCGTGCCGGTCTACATCAGGAAGTCTCAGTTCAGGTAACGCAGCCTTCAACAGAAGACATACCGCGTAACTCGAGTTGAAATCGTCTATGGTTTTAACGTCGACAATTTCTGCTCGCTCCTTGCGCAGTTTCCAACCCCGTTATCGAAAGCATCGTATTCCCAAATCGACGTCGAGTTGAACTCGACGGGAGTTACGCGGTATAACTACTGTACTGTATATGTATAACTATATACATATACGGTACAGCGTTCTCACTAACGGCCATCCGTAGGCTTAACCAGTCTACCTGTTACATAACCAACAGTGGCGTAGCGAGGCGTGGGCCAAGTAGCCCCTCGCCCACGGCCTCGTACTTGCCTCGCGATGGCTTTTTAAGTGAGATGCCGATGCGATCAAATCCCCATTTATTTTTAAACTATATTGACCACACTCTTCACATAAACGTTTCTTTACACGTGTACTTCATAAAAAACTTGATTCAAAGATTGCCCATGCCTAGATTAGTCCTCGCTACGTCACTGTGCTTTAGCGGCTGCCTCATTCATATTCATTCCCCTGTTGTTGAGTTTGTTCTGATATAAATTATTTAAATTGAAACGGGATATTTACCATGTTTTCTAACTACATATTCCTACTTTAAATTTATAGATTTTTCGTCGTATAAGTACCCGTTTTTTTATTGGAATATAACAGCGGCTTATTTTCAAATTGCTTGTGCCGATTCGATCCGCTTGTTTTTCGTTTGATGTCGATTATTCGCATGACTACAACGAGTGGTCTCAAGAGTTAAGTTCTCAACCACTTGCCGCAGGAGCCCGACATCGAACGAATAGAGATATTTAAATCGCCTTAAGTGGCACAAGTGATTCAAAAATAAGGCACCTGATTGATGTATCCTCGATTCCTCGTGGCTTACGTCAGTAGCTGTAGTTAATGTTGAATCTACTGAATAAAGATTTAGAAATCAAATACGAAAGGGTTCTTTTTGCGCGTTGTAAGGGAACACGTAAGCTGGGCCGGGGTTAATGAAATGTGTGACCTTATAGGTAAAGTAATTGTGTTTTTAGTCATATACTTATGTTAAGTCCAAAGTTCACGTGTCCCATTGCAGGTCATAACATAACATGATTTTGGTAGTCTATGAATGTTTCACAAATTATCACAAAAGATGAAGATATATTTAAATACCTTAAAAATGTGTGTGTGAATAAAATACGTTGGGTGACTAAAATCAGATGGAAATCTTAGTCATCATTGGTTTCCAACTAAAATCTAGATTAACACATTGCCTAATCTATTACAAATATGTTTCAAAAACGTTTGATACATAAGTTAATATTTCAACTTAGGTACCTACGGAATTTATTAAATAAACATCATTACATTACATTAATTATCATTTGAGTAAATACACTAGGTACAACAATAATTGCTAATTGTGTACGTGCCTAATGCAAATATGTACACAAAAACAATAGCCGTTTACGTAATTCGCTGAAGTATTTAGGTTAAATAAAGTCGACCAATATTTGACCTAGAAATATTGTGAAGAAAAATACATCTTCAAATCAAAAATTCACTCGCGACGAGATTTGAACTCTCGTCTCTGCCTATGTGCCTTGAGCAATAAAAACAAATTACGCAATATTTGACCTTTTTACTATTATATACGTGTTAAACTGAAAATCCTCGTCAGATTCATCGAAAATTATTCCTTACTAGCTGCGCCCCGCAGTTGTACCCGCGTAAGTCCCGATCCCGGACTATCGGGATCTAAAGTGTCCTATGTTACTCTCTATCACTTAAACTATCCCTATGCGAAATTTCATCAAAATCAGTCGAGCCGTTTGGCCGTGAAGAGGGAACAAACAAACGAACTTTCAGTATTAGTAAAGATTTTTCGATGCAATAGCTTCGATTATTTTGTAAATTACATTGTTCCTACATTTTAGTGTACCTAGTTTCAAGTCAAAAACTTCGAAAAAAAATTCGCTGCCTTAGCACATAGATATTAGATAGACATGATTAAAATGTCCTTTTTATTGAAATAAAACTCATTTCCGGTTTTAATCGCGTTGTTTTTATTATTATCGACATTGTTGTAATGCCGTTACGACGTTTCAAAGCCCTTACACACTCCTTCCTCAAGGTAGACTGTAAAGGAAAGAAGGAAGGATGTATTTCCATCTATCTAGCTTTTTTTTTGACTAGAAACTATTTTATAATTTTCAGATTACCGATGCAGCCGCAGACTCCTATCGTGATGGTAGGGCCGGGCACGGGGCTGGCACCGTTCCGCGGCTTCCTGCAGGAACGCGCGCACTCTCGCGCCAACGGGAAGACCGTCGGCGATAGCATACTATACTTTGGGTGCAGACACCGTGACCAAGACTTTATTTACCAAGAGGTAATATACTTGTATAATTCACCATTATTATATTTTCATCTCTTAGGGATCGTCTCCAACGAGCGTTAGAATCGCGGCGATATTATCGTCTTCGACTTATTTCTATACAATCTCTATGAACGTGTCTCCACACGGCGATGTTAACGCGGCGGAGGTGCGTTGTATAGAAATAAGATATCGTTGCGATTGTAACGCTCGTGGAGACGGTCCCTTAGAGAAATGTATGATATGAGACTATAAAAAGGCGTAAAATGACTGGCGAACGATGTAGAAGCTACATGGTTCCTTCCTTTTCGGTTATTTTCTTACAGAATCAGGCAGCAGATTACACAAAAAAATAAAGCAGGCTACAGACCATTAGCTTAACTGCGCAGTTTAATCTAATGGTCTGTTCCCTGCTTGAAATATTAGGTACTAAAAATATGTATTTATAGTTGATCAAGTTACTAGTTCCATTATATCGCTAAACTCAAAATGATTTCTCAATATGGAACCGATATTACAGATACCGTTAATATTGGTTCGCTTTAAATGGTTTAGATACTTAAAACCATTCATGATTTCTTTGTCTGTACAGGAATTGGAAGAATACGAAAAGAATGGTGATGTGAAGCTAAACCTGGCGTTCTCACGTGACCAAGCACACAAGATTTACGTTACACATCTACTAGAAAATAATATGGATGAACTTTGGGACATTTTAGGAAATAAAAATGGACATTTCTATATTTGTGGGTAAGTAAGAAATGTTACAAATTAAAAAACTTGATTGAAAAATAATAATATTGAAATAATGCAGTAATATCCGAATATTAAAAAAAAAACATCTGAAAGCCGCTACATACCGCAAAGAAGATGTTCAGTTTGCCTTTTCATGGTTTTATGATCCGCCTAAGCGCATGATAAAGGTGTACGAGCAACAGCCGAAATCGGAAAAAAATGATTTTTCATTTCAAAGGCCCATTCTTTATTTTAATTAACGATTACTGCTAAATTAAATTTATTAAAGGATATTTAAACTAGCTCAAGTGTAGCTGACGCTTCCCTATACAATGTCTATTAAAGCAGGCAATATGCTGCTTTCTATCCTAGCTATTTTATAAAAGGAAATACTTATCTAACTTTTCACCTTCAGTGACGCAAAGAACATGGCAGTGGATGTAAGAAATATTGTCCTTAAAGCGATCCAAGAGAAAGGCGGCAAATCTGAAGCGGACGCTGTACAGTTCCTGAAGAAACTTGAATCCATGAAGAAATATTCCGCGGATGTTTGGAGTTAAAAATATAATATACATTGAGTATTTTATTATAGTATAATAAATAACAGATTTTTTTTTAATCCAAATCTTTGTGTATATAGGACCAATTGCAAAATTATTCGTTTTAATGTGACTTTGACTAGAAAGTTTAGTTAAATTTTATTGTTATTATCTTCTAGAGGTGATTTCTATCTAAAAAGCCCCGCTGTACATATTTGCTAACTTATCGACAAACCGAACCGTGTCGGTGCAAACAAAGGATCTAGACAAACATTGCTACAGTTGGTCAAACTTTTGCCAATATGCACAGCTAATTTGAATCTTGGCCCAGCATTTCCAGCCAATATGCACAGCGGGCTTAACATGCCTGTTTGTGATAAAACATATATTTCGGTAATGATAATAACAATAGGACAATTTTATTTTAGTGGTAAATATGACATGAATGTTGATAATCAATTAATAATATATTTCTTGCGACAGGGTCGGATCTTTTGTTGGTACGAAGTACGTACTTTGAACAATTAGATAATTTTATATGTATTTGTTAGTATCAATTGAATTGAATGTTGTTAAGTTTTATTCAAATTCATAAATTTACAATGTTGAGAAAAAAATGTGACATGTTTAAAATTCAATATGGCTGTTGTTTTATGTTGATTTCAATTAAAATAAGTACATGTTGATATATTTAATTGAATAAGTAAGCGGACTGGGAATTTAGATGTAAATAATTTTATTGTACTTTTGATATAAACATTATATTTTCGACATGATGTTTTATTTTTGATATTATTGCGTCTTTGTCGCAATGATGGATGATTGGAAGAGGCAAGTCTTATAATAAGGTTCAATTCATACTAGCGCATAGTCACACGCAACGAAGCGTCAATCGCAAATATTTTCAATGCGCTAGTAGGAATAGACTCGTAAATAAGGAAGCTCGACTAAAACACAAAATATTTTTAAAACGATAATTTATTGATTTAACCGCAAAATATATTAGTTAAGTATATACAAAATAGGGACGTCAACAAAAATGCAAACTGGGGACCAGTTTCTGTAAGTAATCAATCGAGGATTCATTTGCAACCAGTGCCGCGTATTAGCGTCAAAATTGATCTAATCATAAAGAAACACGACGTCTAAATGATAACGGTAAACCACAATCTAAATTACCTAGTGAAAAGCTTGCCAAATTCACTACAAAATTATTCATACAGAAAAAAAACTATAAACAAACACTAGTCATAAAACTTATCAAAATACTGAATTTACTTATATAAAAAAACATCAAATTAATGTAATCGTTTTAGTACTACTTTTTACAATATACAACTAATTTACTAATTCAACAAGTCAGGATACGCAATTGCTCATTATAAGTGATTAAAATGTTACTTTAATTCTTCAGAAGCAGCATAGGTCTTTAATAGCTGTCCTGTATCCAAATTAAACATGATTGTCTAGTGCCATCTGAAAGAAAAACGTTGAAGCACGACAGAGACTTCATATTGTACATTATTATTGCTGGTAAATTATTCCATTTGAATTAGCTTAAAGCGTATCCTATTAACGGTTTCCATACAAATGTTTTCCCTATCTTCTTCCTAAATAATGCCTTTAAGAACAATCACTGGTGTTTTCTTTTGTAATTTTTTGTTACCATTTACTTAGTAAAAGTAAATAAAAAAGGTCCAATATCCTTCAGTAATTATTAGTATATAATTAGAAAACGTTAATGACAGAGTTTTGTACAGCTAATACTTTATGAAGGAAGAAATCGAAATGATTAGAGGAAAGCTAGAGGCATTATTTGGGAAGAAATTAGGAATACATTTGTTTGGGAACAGTGCTGTTAGGTATCGCCCATAAAGCTAGAGTTTCCACAATATGAGTTGACCTGCACAAGTAAGTTTGGATGGCTTCTGGGATCAACCGAAATCAATTTAAGCACCCATCATCCATCTCAGATATTATGAAAATAAAATGGAAATAAATTAAAAATACACTGTGTAAGAAAATTGGCTGAAAGGTGAAAGCTACATACAGTTTTATACAAGCTAGTACAGATTGTACTTGTATAAGTCAACTTGTATAATGAAAACTTTAATTTAAACTTGAACGAACATGAATACCTTTCATACCATCATTTCGTCGGGCACACAGTTTTTTACACAATAATCTAGACATCGTTTATCTGTACAAAACTATACATTTCAGTCTTTACGCACAAATAGAAACAATATGCATTAAAATTAAAATGAGGACACTTTGAACTGTTCCAAATTTACATTTATGACATTTCTGTCAATATCGATAGCACTGAGATCCAAAGGCACATAGTAATGGGCAATATAGCCAGGTTTTGCATTTTATTCGTTGAAGAATTGTGACAGTATTTTGGCACTAATAGTATAATGTAAATAAATACAAACAGAGAAGCGATAATATACTAAATAAGTAATCGCTAAAACAAATTTCCGTGTTAATTATAATGAGCATCCTGAATGTCTTACTTACAAACTCACTATCAAATCGTCGTTACATATTAGCATTAGGTATTGTGGCCCATTTCTGGCGCCTGATAGATAACATTATCAACTACCTATATTACTTTAATAAATAATTCGATCCAATAAAGTTGACCTACATTACCGAAAGCTAGTTATCATTGTAATCGGGAGTATAGATACTTTAAAAGCCAAATTATTTCTCAGAGTACACTTTAATATTGCTATGTATTTTCTAATCCACCGACTATTTACTGATTAAGCGTATAATCAATCACACAAATTTCGAATTTGTAATGTGGAAGCTAAGTGAAATATGACTGGTTTTTGTAAGATTCAACAACAAAGTGATCTTGGTCAACAAGTGTTCTTAACTTTGTCATAAAAAGCAATTATATATAACAGAACGTAAATATAATTAAAAATGACCTACAATGAAATAATGAAGGAAATGTTCTATAAAATAAACATTTATTAAAATTTACAGCTATGTGTCACAACTTGTATATCATCATAGGTGAGACTAAATATTTAGCCATCGAGTACCAGCTTTAACATTCTAGGTAGCTATTAGTCCCGAGTGTAAAACGTTATGTACATTATATCAATGAAATGCAATTTCAATATACATCTAGTCAGGTTCGACCGAGTGCTCACGAGTCAGCGGGGATGTCCCACTCCGCTAGCCCGCGATCCACCAGCTCTTGGTTCAGGAATATTACTTGCTGAAAACGGAAATAATCATACTAAAATAACGAAAAATATCTCAATACCTGGACATCATTTCTGGACAACCTAACCATTTCAAACGATAGTTGGACTGCTGGTAAATGCAATTGGGTTTGTAAAGGAAAAAAAGTATGTTTTTTATATTTTTATATGAAAGAATATGTTATTTTAAGCTATTTCGTTCTTTTGTAATTCACATCGGTAGTTATTTTTATATAATTTTTAGAAAATATTATGTTGATGACGGGGGCATGATATGGGGGCAGATAATGTACGACCTGAAATAACATATAGGGTCGTGCAATATCTGGTTGTATATTAATGGTCGCTGCAACAATCTGAGGTGACATCCTCGTCATTGTTTTTTTTTCGATATTTTTTTGTAATCTTTTACTATTTCGAGCTCAAAATAAGAAAATACAGCATCTTACCAAAATATCTCTAATGGTTTTTTTTATTTTCACACCTTTAAAAAAATCTTAATACCCAATTGGACATTAACAGCATTCGCTTTGATTGCTTCATGTTGGGTACACAGTGAGCCAACAAAGCAAACGCCAGTCTCTAAATCTCTATGGTTTTGATTATTCATAAACATGTGACCCGCGCGCCACACTGAGCATGAAAAACATTCCACTATCCTCTTTATTTTGTGATAAATACGTATTAACGGTATAACGTCGAGTTATGTTGAACACTTGCCAAATTTTACTGTAAATTTTCCTTAAAAACCTTGATCTTTTAGCGAAATCTATATATTTACATTGATCTTTAAAAATAAATTTTGTTTGTTATGGCGGCCTTCAGATAATTTGCTTGAGGCCACTGTGTATCTGTAAACGGGTCAAGAATTGACTATATTGAAGTTTAAGCTGTTACCAAGAGAATTTAAATGTCATTATGAAATTAAATACGTGTACATACCGGTTTTTATGCTTTCTTCTGTCCGATATGCAATCTCATAAATTATACAACCTAGTTTAATTTCTAAATAGCTTTGCCTACTTTGGAGTTGTGTCTCAAGGTCGAGTCGCGAATAGAGTATCGTACACATATAATATAATGTAAAAATGGAAATGCCTTAGAACAACTTGTTCTTTGTAGTTCATTTATGTATATATTCTGTATCTAAAACTTTACAGGGTTATCACTTTGTATTGTATATTTTATTAGTATTGAGGCTATTTATTGAGGTAATTGGAATTTGCCTTTTCTTTTATTCGCAAACGCGTCAGAGGACATGTGACCACATCACGCGGCGGGAGACGTTTCTAAATAATTACGAACGAAAATGCCGACGAGCGTAATTTTGTTAGCCATTCTTGAAGACCGAAGAAAGTAAAACAAAGTTGTCCTAGTAATTTCATCTAGTTTGCTTTGGATTTATACAAAAAAAACGGCTGTCGGATCTGGGCCCAATGCACATCGAACTATTGGTGCTCCTAATAAAATATCATGAAAATAAATAAAATTGGTGACCTAAAAACTAACCACTACCACTAATTAATGTTGGCCTGCTAAATTGTCGCACTGTATAGCGAGAGCTTCATCAAAAACAGGCTACAGATGTTTAGATTTAACTGAGTGTTCAACTTATTTTTCTTTTATTACCTATATAATTTTGTAGTAGTAGACGTAGAACGGGATTCGCAGCCGAAAAGCATAAGACCGCTCGGCTTAAGTGGAGCGCTCGGAGTGGTCTGGCCACGCATGCATGGGTTGAGCAGTAACATTATAAAAAATAGGTTAAAATTACCTGAGGGTGTAAAGTGAGGTAAAGATGTACAAGCGGGACGCCCGCCTCGTCGTAGCCGGCGACCTGCGCGTGTAGTAACTGTCCTGCAGTCAGGCCGGCCATTATACGGAGCGCCTCGCCGCTCCATTCAGCTTCTAAACACACATCATTTCCCTTAGGAGTATGTCACATGGCGGCCTATGGCGCCGCCGAATATCTAGCTGCCATGCAAAAAATTTGCTGGTTCGATTCCCGTCGGGGTCAAGTATTTATGCTGAATATTATATATACACAATATGTATGTGTATGTATGTATTTACAAAGACTATGCATCCTTAGTATTGCCCCGAGCAGGGGCAGGGCTAGATTGAGCAGTGCGCAATTTCCTGTAATATTTATATGAATTTACATGTAAATTCGAGGTTAAATATCCTTCTGAGATATTGTTAGACAATGTTATCCATGAAGGATTGAGAAAGAATACTTTCTAGAGACAAATACATATTTTTTACGACGTTACACAGTGTAATATAGTCCCAAACTAAGTTGTAAGCTTGTACTATGGGTACTAGACAACAAATATATACTACATTTTGTACTTTTATTTTGTAAATCCTACTTTTAATATAAAGCTAAAAGCTTGTTTGTCAGTACTTTGGTACATACATATGATACAGAAACAAATATTTAAGAAGAAACTGTTAGATATAACTACCTAGAAATTGTTCATCTGTAATATGAAAGATAATATAAAATAAACTTACCATTATTAGCTGGTTTGACGAACGCGAGGAGAGCCTCGGTAGCCTGGAAGGGCAAGGTCATGAAGTCGGAGCGGATCTGCTTGAGTTGATCGTTGTCGACGGTGAGGTACCCGCCAAAGTCAACCAACTTCACGACGGATGTGTCGTTCTCTTCAGACGTCGAGATTACTTGGGCGCGGTACCAATTGTTCTCAGTTGGAGCGGCGCAAATTGAACCCTCTGAAAGTATAAAAACTTAAATTGTTTGACAATATTTGTTGATTGTGTTCGATTGCCGGCGTGATACATTAAAATAATTCTATTTGTTATCTGAACCCAAATTAAAAGTCTAGTTGCAAGTTAAATGGCCCCATTTTGAGGTGTATCAATGAATATCATAAACATTGCAAAAAAACCATTAGATACTTGAGTTTTCTCATTGAAGGTGGCGTTCCGAAGACACGGTAGTTTGCTGACATTTCAAAATGATAAAGTGATCTTATTAAATAATAAAACGTTTTGAGTTTGTCCAATTGGAATGTTAACCCAAAAAATACCTACGAAAAATCAGAATGTTTTGTTGGATAATAAACCCTATCCTAAAGTGTTTAATTAGTTATAATTATTATTTAGAAAAATTGTTAAAATATTTAGTAATATATGGTAATATAAAGACTTTGAGAGTTAATATGTAGATAACACACTGTTTTAATTATTTAGAATATGTATTATCTATAAAAGGTGACGTGTCGGCGAAAACAACGTGGCCTTTACAATTATTACAATGGTAATACATTTTTCGTTTATTTATTGTAATTTTTAAACGGAGTAATGACAGATTTATTGTGGAATAATACCTAAGTCACATAATTATAGTACAACTAATTGATTAATTTATAAACTACGAAAGTTTATTAAAGTATAGTATACTTTGCTAAAAAATCAAACCCTATTTCTAAAAGTTATACAACTTAATCTGTCGCGTCTGTGTGCAATAAACAATTAAATAAAAACAATATTAATTTATTACCAATAAATAACATAGGTCACATATTAAGACACGTCGCAAGTAGCCGGTCCAGTTGTGTCAATGTAATCTGTAATGTCGCGTGTCGTAAGAGCGAACTGGTTTTCGATACATTACCTTTCACAGGGCGCGGCAACGACGGTACATCCGGGTTCTGGTATGTTGAGGCCATGAGGCGGTGCAGCGCGTGCAACGAAGGGAACGTGGGGTGCAGCGGCTGTTGCAGGAAGAAATGTCCCGCGCTCACGAGACAAGTCATTATTGTGTCGTTGTTCACAGACTCCACCAACTGCAACTGATATGTTTAGGATAAGGGTTCATAGATCGTTCTATGTCTTAGTTATTAATGTTTGACTCTAATAAGACGGTATTACAAAAAGGGAATCACGAGACATTTACCATGTTGTTGACGAGTGATATTAGCGACGAAGAACTCACTCTGCAAACGCACGAAAAGGAGGGTAGTCAGCTAACGGTCGCCCCTAACTGACAAGTCAAGACCTACCCGCTAATTCCACTCTCAAGCAACAATATTATACAACTTTGCGAAGTAATGATACAGACATGGTAGCCGTTTTAAAAAAATTTGGTAGTGAAAGTTCTATCAAGTCTGACTTAGATATTTTTGACTTTTATCTTTTGATTCCAACCTTATAAAATGCAATACTAGGTAGTGCGTCACGATCAAAAACACAAATGCTGTCTTCGCGTCAATTAGAAAAAACCTTTCTTAGTAAACGTAATCGTTATTTTTAATATAGCTAGCAGATTTTAGCGTCAGATTTATTGTTTTGAGATCGCATAAATACCTCAGAAACATTTTTAAGGAAAATCTTAGGATCTTAGCTATACAAAGATTTGCCAATATTTGAAAGTAAAGAAAAATGTTAATGTCATAGTGTAACGATATTATAAGGTTATTAGAGCAATGAGCTACCAATAGTCGCTGGACCATAACATAACGTCTTGCTAGAAACAACAGTAAACAAATAAGCTGGAAGTAATGAATAGTGTTGCTTTATTTTTATAGACTTAAGAGTAAAACGTACCGAAAGCATGCATTAACTTATTATTCAAGGTCATATTTGATTTCAATCAACTCCTTTCATCATGAATGACTTCACATTTATGTATCATTTAATCAAATATTACTTTCAGATTGTGACTTAAGGGGATAAGAATACTATAAGAAACCATGTTAAAATATTTTCAAGGACAAATGCATCTTAGAAAATTGACTATGACTCACACCACAGAGTGGTCAACACGCAGCGATGGAGAATCAGAACCGCGTGTTCGGGCCTCGCCGCGAGTCATTTTTGAAGGATCCTTAAATATATATATTTACAAGCTGCGGCCCGCGGTTTCACCCGCGTAAGTCCCAATCCCGCGGGAATATCGGGATAAAATGTAGCTTATGTGTTATTTCCGGTATTCAACTACTTATATTCCAAGTTTAATCTCAATTGGTTCAGTAGTTTTTGCGTGATTGAGTAACAAACATCCAAACACACACACTTTCACATTTATAATATTAGTAGGAAGTAGCATAGTAGGATTAGAGAAATAAAATAGAATAAGACAAAGAAAAATACATCAATCCAACTTATTTATGACCTATCTCAAACCTTTTCGTAAATTTTACATTATTGTAATCCTTTTATTATGTACTTATAACCATTTACAGAAAATGGTACCTATTAAAAACATTTAGAAATTCTGTCAAAACTTGAAAAACATATCACTAGACGTAAGGATTAAGGGCAAGTGGAGCTTAAATTTTATTGCAGATGATATAAAAATATAGGTTTTTCCAATGACGATATGAGATAAATTATTTATCTTTTAATTATGATGTTGTTTCGACAATTGAAATATTTCCCTTTTATTCAATTACAATACGCAAATAAGAACTTAAAACAATATCCTACAGCTAGATAAAATAAATAAATAATATTTGTTAAATAAGAAATAATCTACTTACTTGAAGGAATTCAGGTACAAGAGGTGTAAGTCTTTGATAAAGGTCTGCACTAATTTCCTGAAGTGAGAAGTTTGGGAATTTCTTCTCAGGGAATTTCTCTCTAATCAAATCTAAAGCAGCCTCGATTTCACTCTGACTTCCTAAAAACAAAAGACTTGATTTAGAGTCTATTTCTCATTCCTCTGATAAAAGATATCTGTTGAATAAGTTCGAACCCAACCAAATTTAAAAGCCCTCATATACAATTTTTTTTATATCATAGTGACTTTTTTATTTGGTGGTGTTACATTTTATTTGTCATATCTCTATCTAGGGATTTAAAAATCAGCACTTAGTGAGAAAAAGTTTACAAAAAGCAAACATACATTTAATTATAATTAACAGTGTCATACCTTCAACTGCACATATTTTTTGTTTGACAGACTCAGGATGTCTTCTTACATATACAGTTGCACCTGTTTTAGCTTTAATGTGTGTAACAAAAGAACCATGTTTTCCTATTAGTAGACCCACTAGAGTCTGTGATATAAGGAATTGGTGTATTCTAAGGGTGGTCTCAGATGGAACCATATTTAAATTAGCCGGTGGTGGGCTGGCAGCTTCTGAACAACCTTTGCCACTGTCACTTGAACCCTAAAAACAAGCAATAATTATTTTATTAACTCAAGGTCAATTATTAATAAAATGAATTAGTAAGGCATTTAAATGAAATAGATGTTTACCTCACTGTGGTTATCAGAAAAGTGACACATAGAAGGACTAGCTAATAGTGGATCCACAGGGCTGTGGTTTGCTGAGTCCCTCTCAGATATATGTCTCTGTGCTGTGGAGAATCTGTTATGATTGTCAGTATTATCACTAGATTCTTCATTATTATTATTGACATTATCATTTGAAATGTCCTCAGTAGCACAACTTTGAATAGCAGTATCTGCAGTAATTGCAGATTTGTTACTAATATTTTGAATCATATCTTCAGATTCAATACTTAGGTTATGTTCATTTTGACCGTCTTCTTTAACCAACGAAGAGATAGTAACTTCTTCATTGCAAATAAAACTTGCTTTAGGCAGGGAACACATGATTGACTGTGTTTCCTTCACTGAGAAGGAGGCTTCTTTGGTGCAAGATTTAACCACCAAACTTTGACTGTCAAAACCAGCTGACATTCTTTTCTCCTTTTCTAGAGATTTCTTTCTAATAATTTTATCTATTTCCATCTCAATCTCCTCATCTGTCAAATCAAGTGGTGAAGACCTCTGGGAGTTGCTTCCGTTAGGAACAATATTAATAGGAGCAGATTTGATGATAAAGTGATCGGATTTTACAATAGGCGAGAGTTTCTGAACTTCAATTTGGGCATTTAGAGCTTCTGCTAGTTCTTCCTTGAGACTTTTCAGTCTCTCCCTTCCACCAGGGTCAGATTTTGCATATTCTCTCTTTTTCTTGAACCAAAAAATACCCAAAAGAACTGCTATAGATGGTACAGACCACATAAGCAACTGACGACAAGGTGCCATTGTGAAAAGCCACGTTTAAAAACAATCTAAAACAAAAATAAATAAAGTTGATAAAAGAATATTTCTCTACAAAATTTGATTCACCAATTTGTGGATTAAAAACCACAAAGCGTAACAATCAAACAAATACTTAGTACTAGGTACTAAGTATTTAACTAGGTAAGTATGTATATTAGTTTTTATTGCAATATGGTATCCCTTATCTTGACTTAGAAAATTTAGAAAGAAAATTTAAGGATTATTTTGTTGTACCTTATTAAATGATTGATCCTGGCCTAGAAACCCATAAAATAAAATAATGTTATTAGTGTTTTTGTTATTGAACGTTGACATACTTACATTTGAACACTCCATTATAAAAGCAAAAATTTCGCAAAGTTATCAAATCATGCAAAAATTATCATTTAATTTTGATGTTACTCTGATTATTTTCAAGATACCGAATATGTAAATAGGTTATTGTCCCGCGTGTTTATTTACAATCTTATTGGCATATGGTAACTAAAAATAGTGTGTAGGTAGGTAGCTAGATACCTAAAATAATCGCTACTTCTGTCTGGGTATTTTTATTGCAGTAAAAACGTGTTAAATTCGATGGGCAATGTTGGAAAAGCACATGGGCGGATATTCGGCAGCCCTCGATCTTTACAACGCACTAAGTAATTAAAATCAACTGTTTTTTATTTACACATTATTACAGCACATAACGTAGTAATAGCGACTACACGAACTTTAAACTAACAAATATTAGTGTTAAGAATTAAGTAAAAAAGTAACGACACCGGTGCGACTCACTAGCGGTATGAGGAAACCTTCACGGGCAACACGTAAGCAAATGTGGAATGGTAAATGAAAGGTTACGCAATTGTACCTGTATCAAGACATGAAAATGTGACCACGAAATAACTTTATGTACATCCATGAATACCAAACAATTTTCACAGTAATCGTATAAAATAAAAACACAAATAGTAAAAATCACGGCCTACGAGCCTCAAATTATTCTATTCTAAGCATGATATCCAAAACTGGAATCATTTCACCGGCTTAGAATAAGACAAGTACTTACTTTGATTTTCCAAATAATTAGTGCACGCTTAAATACACTTAAATAAATATAGTCCGAAAAACTGGATTATCAGATATTACTGCCGAATTTCACAATTTATTTTCCAATATTCCACGTGCTCACAATGTTTTCGAAGCACAACAAAACCAATATGGCGCCCGGCCATCAGATCAAGCGAGCGCGACGTTATATGATTCCATAGACAAGTTTTTTTTTATTTTTCCGAAATCCAGTCTTTCAATCCAAATAATCGAAATCAGTTTACTTACCTTCATGTAATGAGTGAATGATGAACTGTTGCCAATAATTCACTTCCGGCAAGCGGAGTAGAGCGAAATTTGAAAATCCCCCGGTTTCCTTTTCCCTTAGCACCGGACCGAGACGACTGAACAATAAAATAAACTTCTATGGTTTTAAAGTATTAAATTTTATAGGTAGGAGAGTTTCTACTCCTACCGCATACTGTAATGTAATGGATAAAGTCGTGCCCCAGTTGATGCTTTTATTTTAAAACAACTAATGAATGTAATAAGGAAAGGGTTCAAAAACGTATTATGTTATTAGTTATCTTTTGAATTTATAGATTGATTTCGCTAATTTTGTCCTAATTATTGCGGGTATAATTGCGACGCAATGGAGCCTAAATTACCTAAATAGCCTATATTAAGTACCTAAGTACATTTATTTTCAAATTAAGCCCTTTAGTCATACCTACTAGGTACTCTTAAGTACTCTACAGCTATTATAGTACCTACTCAATAAAACTTGCTATTATCTTTAAAAACCTAAATAATTAAGCAGTTAATTGATTATTCTATGTGCATAATTAAATTACCTATTACAAACTTAAAAGATGTATATTATAGTATGTACTAGCTTTTGCCGATAAGAAGTATTATCTTTTATCCCCTTGAGCAGAGATATGTAAAAACTAATAGACTCATTGCCCTTGAGGGTAGAATTTATCAAAATCCTTTCTAAGCGTAGGCGTCCACGTCATAACATATACAGACCTGCATGCCAAATTTCAGCTCGATCCGTCCAGCGTGGTTTGGGCTGTGCGTTGATAGATCACTATGTCAATCAGTCACCTTTAAGTTATATATATACTTAGATACTAGCTGCGCCCCGTGGTTTTACCCGCGTAAGTTCCGTACCCGCGGGAATATCTGGATAAATAGTAGCCTATATGTTATTCCAGCTACCTATATTCCTGTAGTTTATGCGTGATTGAGTACCAAAAACACACACACAAACTTTCAGCTTTATAATATTAGTAGGATAGGGATAGGATTAGTAGGAAGTAAGAATATGATCTACTCAAAAACAGAAGATAATGTATTTGACAGATATTTAAGTACCTGTTGTTTGCCTGTTGTAACAAAAATAAACCTGTTTCAGTTACAGGGTGGGATTATTGTTAGCGTCAGAACCGCGGGTCGTCACTGGTAAATAAATAGCAATTTTTTAACATCCTCTTAATGCCATACGTTACAGACGACCCGCGGCACGGTTCTGACGCTAACGCATTATTGAACACACATAATGCCCATACAATCTTGTTACATACATACCCACTTTCTTTAAAATGCATGTTTCTTTTAGGTTCCTACGCTACGGCTATCTCGAGATAGGGAACCCATCTCACCAATGTAAGTATCCAAGGGTTGAAAATTAACACTGTTTATTAATAATACTTTTGGTAAGAATTGTTTTAACGAATGTGGAGGAGGGTTGACGTCAGGCAGGCGGCAGATTGTAAAAATATAGCTTAATCTATTTGCAATAGATGTGGCCAATAATGGAGTATTTACCCACTGTGCCAACCCTAAATTAATTTAGTTTTTTGATTTTAGCAGACCCTAGGCTCCCGAGAGGGATGCAACCGCGATTATCACTTGGATGGGTGATTGTTTTGACAACTATACTTATACATCTATGATTATTAGATAACGAGGTTTTTAACATATTTATTTTTATATACAAGGAGCATGATATTTCACCAGTAACTTCGAACAGAGTCTCGTGAACAAGCTAGTATACATGGTATACCTCGTTATCTAATATTTTTTATAGTGAAAATAACCATGTAAGTTTAAAAACGTAAATAAATAAATAAAATTCTGTGACCAACACACAGCGTTATCTAGCCCCGTGGTGCGCTGCTAAAGCTTGTGTTACGGTGACTAGACAACGGATATACTACTTATATTTATTTTTCTTTTGTAAATACATACATATTATACATAGAAATACACCCAGACCAGATACAATTATTTATTTTTAAGCATAAATATTTGCACCCAGCGGGAATCGAACCCGCAACCTCCTGCATTGCAGTCGAGCGTTCGCCCGAAGCGCCACAGAGGTCGTCAAAATACTTACATATTTACAGTAGGTAGCATAAAAGATGTTAGAATGTAAAAAGTAGGTCTTTTTCACACTATTCAGGTATCTAGTAATTTGTACCTAATCCACCTAGATATAGTTGTTTGGTATAGTTCGTTGATGAAGAGCTTTTATAAAATCCCAATTTTATGTTGGTAGTATTGGAGATAAAAGTAGCTTATGTAAACACGATCTCTTAGTGATTTAATACTATAAGCACACTAAGCACTTGGTTGAGTTTCATCACAATTGGTTCAGTCATTTATGAACAGAGTTCTAATAAATATTGGCATTAGATAGAGATATCTGACATATAAAATACCTAACACCACAGAATGAAAAAGGTCTATGACATTTCAAAAGAAAATAAATCTAAAGATGAAGATCCAAATTTTAAGGCTTTTAAATTTGGTTGGGATCTAACTTATTCGACAGATATCTTTAATCCGTGGAATGAAAAATCAGTCTTAAGTCAGTTATAAACATTTGCCACTTTGGCCCCTTCCTTATGATATAAACGATGATTAACACATGACCAAGTTACGTGACGTTTGTCTCTGTGTGTCAACTTTGAAACTTCATGTCACAGTAAAAGACAAATTATACATAGTTATGCAGTGGTTGTTTTTTACTATTTAAGTAAACAGACTTCACAAACAGAGTCTTTACAAGGTCTCATAGCACTTTTTTTTTTTTGTAGTGGTGTGGCTCACCTAGTGTTAGAGTTGTCAGGTCACCCTCTAACTTCACCTAATAACTGCAGAGATAACAACCAGGACCAACTGCTTAACATGCATCACAGCACTGGAAAACTATTTGTGAGTACTCAACAGATAATATACATAATACGATATTTAAACTGGTTCTTCATAATTGAAGAACCAGTTAAAATATCATATTATGCATGTGCGCAAGTTAATATCACAATATAATATTTATGTTACCTAATTCAACAATCTACTGACTGAGTCAATGGTTGTGTTTGCCAACAAATCAGACAGAGTATTGATTTTCAAATTTAGATCATGTAGTACAACAAAGGAGTCTTACTGTTTGCTTTAAGCTAGTAACAGAGTTATCTTTTGAGCAGGCTACAGACCAATGGATTTAACAGTACAGTTGAACTGATCCGTTAAATTGTATGTGTCTAGGCAAAACCAAGAACTATAGAGAAATATAACATGTCTGTAGCCTACTTTAGTTTGACTGACATCATTGTTATAGTATTAAATCTACCTTAGATTTCAGTATTTTACTAAAAAAACAATGTTTTTTTTTTATAATTTTAGCAGATGTTCTGTCTGCCACACTTGTGAAGCAAAAATTTCCAAGTTTTCTATAAGTTTACTTTCTATAAGATAATTTTTCAAATAACCTATGTGTCATACATTGGAAATCATGTTTAGAAATAAACAAGTCAATAATTGGTTTGATAGGTATAATTATTTAATTTATATACATTCCTTAACTTTTAAAATACTTTATAATGGTCTTAGATGAGAACAATTGCAAGGAATGTTTACTAACAATTTAACTGAAGGTGTTTTATTCTAAGAAAAATGGATATGATATTAAATATATCATACTATTATGTGTTATAAACACTTACATCGTTGTGAATCAATGGTTCTAATGGATGGTAAATACTATACAGAATTACAGATACACATTTCTTCTGGGTATGAAATAATGTTCAAAATAATATAAAAAAATCACAAAGTCATGTTTATTGATAACGGCAAAATAAAATTTACACAAACTTACTGTAGATATTAAATATGTATAGCTAGAAGAGATGTTAAATATTATCGACAGCATCTGCCTCATCCTCTGAACTCACTTCATCACCGAACTCAATATCCTCATCGAGGCCATCCACAGAATACACAACGGTTTCGTTGATACGTACAGTCTCTGGGAACTCTCCATACGTCTTCAGATTCCTTGCCTCGTCGGGAGTATATTTCAAGATTACGTCTGCTTTAGCGTCCTGATAATCTCGTAACCCTATTAGTATTATGTCACCTTGGTTTATCCAAACTTTTTTTCTCAGTTTCCCTCGAATATGACATAAACGTTTTATGCCATCGAAGCACATGGCCTCCAAGCGGCCATTACCGAGCATCTTTGTGACTTGGGCGTACTCTTGGCCGTCTTCTTTGAACACTAACTCACGTTTTTCAGTTTCATTTTCGTTCTTTCCCCTCCTTCTGTTTTTACCTCCTTTTCCTTTATTTTTCGGCATAATTTATATAATCTTGAGTACAAACATATGCAATAAAACTATGAAAATCTCATGAATTTGCCCTTTTTGCCAGCCAATTGACTTTTGTGACAGAGGTTTTTTTTTTAGAATTTGATGATTTGTATAGTGTGACCAGAATATAAATTAGGAATCAGATCAAAAAACAATAGTTACAGTTTTGATTGGATTGAAAGTTCCGCCTTCAAATCACACTAGAAGTATCGTTCACCTGTTTGGAGGCCTATATATTATGTGAACAATAAAATAAAAACGCAAAAAAAACTGTAGATTTAATTACGGGTTTTTAATTAAATATTATAAAACAAGTGGTTGACGACTTTTTACATAAACTTAGACTTTTTTTTAAACTGGCAACATGTTTTAATAATTGTCTTTGGCTACAGCATTGTAGGCTGGAGCTTTGGCGGGAATGCGTTGAGGAGATGTGTTGCTAAATTTTCATTTTTGTGAAACTTAGTTCTAATGCGTTGTAAATTGTTTAATTTCGGGGGCATATTAATAAATTTAGTTTCGTGAAGGTGCACAAGAGTAAATAAAAGTGAAAATCGGTGCAAAACATGGACTTTAGCTTAGTGTTGTCTCCAAAGCTCCGTGAAAAAACATTGTGAGGCCCCCTTTTTACAATGATTCCCTCGACTTGACTGTTTCGTTCAATGCAAATAACTTGTTAGTATATTGATTATACTTGACACTGGTAAATGTCCGAAAGCGAAAAGCCATTTTAAAGAAGAAGAAGAAGCTTTGTAGGCTCTCTCACACAGCTGTGATAAATTTTAATAGGCCAGTATGTATCGCATGCGCTATTACATGTACGTACGTACTGTACATTTCGTATTAAAATGAAATCATCAAATTTTCTAATAAATTATCCTAATTATTTGCCAGATAGTCATTTGCTGTGTCAATGACGTGATTGCATTCGGATCGTTAGTCAGTCGTAACTGTCGTGTTCATTAATAGTCATTATTCGTTCATTATCAAAGAAGTTATATTAGGTAGAAGTTTCTTGTTCATTACTAGTTAATACATACCTACTTATAAATTGTACCATTTTTTTTTTCAGTTCTCGTCTGCAATCAGTAGTCTACTATAAGCAGATATGTTGTGTGGATTTGTTAGGTCGAGGGTACCCTCCAGCAAGGATATCTACCAATATGGGAGACTATATATGGGAGCTCCAGACCTCTGGAAAGTGTGTGTGGAGCTAAGACGTAGAGACCATTTTAAATAACAATTTAACTCACAAACTATAGGCAAACGGGCTGATGTCCCGGGTTTATCCCTGATGTCTGTACTATAAAATGCAGCCAAGGACAATCACCGGATTGAATAGAATTATTAAGAAATGTTGTTACGGAAGAAAACTGCTTAGGCTTTTATTATAGTGGTGTGTTAGTGGTGGATCAGCTACTGGGGGAGCTATAGTGATTAGGACACCTGCCCTAGAAACCGCCATAAAAACAGACCATTTCACGTAACGTGGTTATTACCACAAAGCAGCAATGTATGTATTGTATAGTGCCTATGTACTGAATAATCAACTATTTAATACGGGTGCAGAAAAAGAAATGGAAGATATTTGTATCGATTCTAATATTTACGAAGTAGGTAAGTACATAAAAATAATATTTTTCTTGAATTTAAAAAGCGTCACAAAATGGAATTATTTATCTGCTAGAAAATGGTTTGCATTTGTAAGAGCGCATCGTGTTAGAGGCGCACAAACTGCTCGTTAGCATACTGTTGTCGCAGCAGAGTGTGACTTCATAGTCGTCTTTACATAAAATGCATTAGAACAGATATCGCAACAAAGGATATACAATTTGTAACGGATAAGTCCTTTTAATCCGAAAGGGGGTTGTTCTAGACGTCTAGGCGAACAACTTTTGGTCTACGACTTTTGAAAACACAAACTTTTTTTTTTTGAAAATTTTGAGATTATGGTTCACTAATAAACAGCTGCTTTTGAAAATAAAGTTAATTGAAGTTTTGATTGTAAACCATCAAACTAAATAAAAGGACAACTTAAGGCCAATGACCTCGAACTCTCAGAAACAGCTGATTTTCAAGTAAGCTTTACACCTAAATTTTTCGCAAAGTACTTCGAATTTCCAAAAGTCGTAGAACAAAAGTTGTTCGCCTAGACGTCTAGAACAACCCCCTTTCAGATTAAAAGGACTTACCCGTTACACCTTGTATACCGGCTGATATTAAATAACGCACCTGTGTGGGAGAGCTCTTACTGAAGGTGACAACACCGACGTAACTTATGAGTTTTCGCGGGAACGCGGTTAGGAGATGTGTTGCTAAATTTTCATTTTTGTTAAACCTTGTTCAAATGCGTGTAAATTGTTTAATTTTGGGGGCATATTAATCAGTTTAGTTTCGTGAAAGTGTACAAGTTTAAATGAAAGTGAAAATCGGTGCAAAACATGGACTTTAGCGTTGTCTCGAAGGCTCCATGAACAAACGTTGTAAAACATGGCTCCCGTTTTACAATGATTCCCTCGACTTGACTTTAACTATGACGACTTGACTGTTTCGATGCAATGCAAATAAAAACTTCCATAAATTAATAATACTTGACACTGGCAAATGTCCAAATGGAATAAGCCATATATAAACGAAGACGTAACTTATCTATCCCCAACATGATACGATGGCTACGCAAGCAAGCAACGGTCTGAAATATATTAGCGTCTAGCAATACTGAATTTTTAGCGGGAGCGAAATAATAATTTGAATTTGATTTGAGTTTAGTGTAGAGAAGTGTGATTACTATTAGTTAACTATTTATTTATAAGTTTACTATTTAATTAAGTCACTCCAACAGGTAGGTATTTATCCATCACGCACTAATCCTACTAATATTATAAAGCTAAAATTTTATGAGTATGTTTGTTACTCAATCACGTAAAAAACGCTTAACCGATTACCATGAACCTCTGTATGTAGGGAGCTGGAATAACACTTTTATCCCGTAATTCCCGCGGGATCGGGAAATACGTGACTGAAACGGCGGGCACAGTCAGTTTTAGTATAATTTACATTTACTAGCAATGACACCAACGTTTCCATCACAGGTGTGCGCCAGATAAGTCTCATAAGTCTGCGCGTGGTTAAAATCGAAACTAAGATCGCTGTCCAGTCCATAGGATATAGACATTCAGCCCTTCCTAAGCCGTGAGATGGTCACTTCAAATAATAAAATTCTAACTCTGAGCCTCGAGGTACAGTCAGAAAAGGACTGAGGGTCCTGGAACCCTCAGTCCAGGAACTACCAGGTGCATATTTTAAAGTTTTATTTTATTCTCAAATCAAATGATTTAATACCTGATGCTTCAGTGATTATTTAATATTCTACTTGATTACATACTAATGATTCCGAAGTGCTTGTAAATTCATGTAAAATGACTAACAATTATTGAACCGTTATTGAAAAAATATTAACATTGAAATTAATAAGTCGTTTTGCCACTTAAGACATTGCTACCATATATGCCGATGTTCTGCAAACTTCGTCATTTTCCTTCATAGACATAAGATACGGAGCGAAAATATGAACCTCGTAAGTGCCCTAAGGCTGCGGCCGCATAGGCAGGCGGCTTTCTTCGCGTCTATAGCGCTTAGTGGCTTGCTTTCTAACAAGATACACAGCTAGACGCCAAGCGCTTAGTGTGGCCGGTCGCAAACTTTGTAGACCTTTCGTTTTAGTTAGGTGACTCGTTAGCCTCTAGCCGCTAAGCCAGCCTCCTGCCTGTGCGACCGCAGCCTAAGTCCTTTGGTAATCGTAATATTATGCTCATGTAAAGCATGATCTTAAGGGTTTGGAGTCTGAGGGGATCATAGGTAGGTAGATCTATACTACAAGATCCATATTATTATGGATCTTATTTATTATTATTATCTCCCAAACGAGAACCATTATGTAAATAGACACATAGTTAGCACAGGTTACCTAGAACCTTGATTTGCCTTGATGATTAATGTAGAATATGTATTATTTATTAAATAAACGTATGATATTGGCTATTGGTCTCAAACTTTGAAAAAATAATTTATAAAAAAACAAAAAACCCGACTGCGTAAAAAACTCGATTAAAAAATACGCATAGAAACAACAAAAAAACCAAAAAGAAAAAAACAAGCCCAGTAATTTGAAATTACGCTAAGTAATAAAAGTTTTGTAATCGATACACACAGAACACATAATAAATGAGTAAAAAATTACTCACAGTCGGGACCCATTCATTTTACCAATCTAATTTTTATATACGCATTCATTTTACCAATCTAATTTTTCCAATGGGTCCCGACTGCGAGTAATTTTTTACTCATTTATTATGTGTTCTGTGTGTATCGATTACAAAACTATTATTACTTAGCGTAATTTCAAATTACTGGGCTTGTTTTTTTCTTTTTGGTTTTTTTGTTGTTTCTATGCGTATTTTTTAATCGAGTTTTTTACGCAGTCGGGTTTTTTGTTTTTTTATAAATTATTTTTTTTATTTTACGCTTTTTAGTTATTTTCATTAATTGATGGTAGGTAAGTCTCGTAATCTATTCATTTCATTAGGGGGTTATGATGTACTAGCTGCGCCCCGCGGGTTCACCCGCGTAATTTCCGTTCCCGCGGGAATAAAAAGTAGCCTATGTGTTAATCCAGGTCCCCCAGCTATCTATATTCCAAGTTTCATCGCAATCGGTTCAGTAGTTTTTGCGTGAAAGAGTAACAACCTCACATACATACGTATGTGAGGTGGTTACTCTTATACATACATACTTACATACAAACTTTCGCGTTTATACTATTAGTAAGATTCTATTTCAGTTAGGGTGTAGTTATTTATTGTTTAAATTTATTATTCTTTTAACGTTTTTAGGTACCTAAGTGTTATTAGGCTTTTATTCAGTAGGTAGGTACAATTTATGTAAATATTTTTTTAGTTTATATCAATAAATTCCTGTCACCTGTACCATCACGGCTTATACCACGGCTTATACTTTGATAGTTCCAAGCGTAACTACGTAACAAAAATAAAAACTTGTTCGTTAGTAATAAAAAGCAAGAATACCTAATTATAAATCAACTTTAAACCGTTATATTTCCTAAACGGTTCTTTAAAACGACAAATAGTGAAAGAAACCTAATATTTATTTTTAAAAACCTATTCAACGATACCCATCTTGACATACTTTGACGATTTTGGATTTTTTAATTTTGACAATATGGCGACAATAAGTTACTTGGGATTACTGTCATGTCTTTAGTCACACTCGCCAGATTAAGACAAATCGATTGACGTAAGAATCATCAAAATCGGTCCATGCGTTTGGCCTCTAGAACGCCACATAGAAACATCCATACATACATACATACATACATACATACATACATACATACATACATAGACCGGTAAACACATTACCCTCCTTTGCGTCGCGCAGTCGGGTAAAAAGGCGCCGGGCCGGGGCCCCAGAGATGCAGGTTTAGGTCATTTTTTAGAAAACATTTAATAATAATAAATAAATAAATAAATTCTGTGACCAACACAAAGCGCCATCTAGCCCCATGGTAAGCTGCTAAGCTTGTGTTACGGTGACTATACAAGATGTAACAGGTAAGCCCTTTTAATCCGAAAGGGGGTTGTTCTAGACGTCTAGGCGAACACCTTTTGTTCTACGACTTTTGAAAATTCGAACTTTTTTTTGAAAATTTTGAGATTATGTTTCACTGGAAAAACAGCTGTTTTTGAAAATAAAGGTAATTGAAGGTTTGATTGTAGTAGACCAAACTAAATGAAAGAACAACATAAGGTCAATGACCTCGAACTCTAAGAAACAGCTGATTTTCAAGTAAACTTTACACCTAAATTTTTCGAAAAGTACTTCGAATTTTCAAAAGTCGTAGAACAAAAGTTGTTCGCCTAAACGTCTAGACCAACCCCCTTTCGGATTAAAAGGGCTTAGCTGTTACATCTTGTATAACGGATATACCTACTACTTATATTTATTTTTCTTTTGTAAATACATACATATTATACATAGAAATACACCCAGACCAGATACAAATATTTATTTTTTAAGCATAAATATTTGCACCCAGCGGGAATCGAACCCGCAACCTTGTGCATTGCAGGAAAGCGTTCGCCCAACGCGCCACAGAGGTCCTCACCAGTCACACGGTACAATAGTCACCCAAGTGTAAGAAACACTGTAAAAATAAATCAAAATAATATGTAGAATTGTTACTCGTTGCACATTCCAGTTTGGTTGAACCGATCTTTACACTCATAGATCAGAATTACTTATCATTATCATAATTACAGAATCAGCGAGTAGGTACTTTGGATGACCATCTAAAGGCAAGGCAGTTCATAAGCCGAGATGTTTAAGTGCTTCTTTTGAATTTGTTAAAATTTGGTAATGATACGAACGTTAGGTGATTTATGGTTACTGTTGCAAATAAATAAAAAGTCAGTTTTTAATCAGGGCAGTTTATGTCATGCTTGCCGAAGGAAAAGTCCCCTAGACGCAGCGTGCGAGTTGCGAGGCAGATAGTCCTCAAAAGTGTTTTTTTATTTTATTTTAATGGAAGTTTTAGCTTTTTATGGAATGAAATAGTGAAATTCGTGTATGAATGAAAATGATATAGGTAGCTAAAAGACATACATAGGAAGGATATTTTGAAGAACTAATTTTAGTTCTGTTTATTACCACAGGACTTCTTTGGTGGAAAGGACTTTAGGTATAGGTATTCGTTGTACCATAGTAAAGAAAGAATAACTCTACTGTGGTTGTACGTACAAGTAGACATCGAAATGTGTATCGTTAATTTAACCGTCAATTAGGATGTTATTCCGCAATTTAGGATTATTTAAAGCTAAATAAAGGTTTTGTAAGTGTATAGTAATTAAATTCTAAGAGCGCGTATCGAAATCTAATCGTTTGTAAATTGTCCATTAGTACCTATTACCTAAGAGTATTCATGAGTCAGCACCTACTGGCTGCGAACTTCAAGTGGTAAAATGACGACTCCGAAAAGACTGTAAGAGAGACTACATGTTCTGGGGCTTGATTCGGTAAGGATATAACATGCGGAATGCAGGCGACGTGCAGGAGTTGTACGTAAATTCGTATTCTGTAAGTGTTATTTTACTTAATTACTACTTAATTAGTTAAGTAGCCTTCAAAATTAAGGGCTACTCAATTATTTAAATAGCTCCCCTTGTTCCTCAGCCAATCAGTATTAAAAAAAGTTATAGAATAGCTATTATTTTTACTCCTGCAACAAATCGACTTCTGCAATGCTCATGCATCCCGCCTGCTTGTCGCATGCTATGTTTTAAGAGAATCAGGGCCCAGCTCTTAAGTATTCAATTGATATGTCGCGTTTGACTGACTCCATTGCCGTTACAATATAACAAATAGAGCGAGGCACCGCACGTGGTGTCAAAGTATACATCGAGATACAACTTGTCCTCAAATATGGCACGCTGGGTAAAGTTTCAAAGTTAAAAATCGAGTACCTATATTTGGTTTGAAGTCTGTTTTTAACATTGGAACTGTACCAAGGGTGCCATAGCCGATGATACGTTGCTGTTCAAGGCAACGGGCTACCCTTTAAGGTAAAAAGTATTGGATTGCAGTAGGTAGGTAGGTAAGGTATGTATATGGAAAGCTTGCAGTCTGGTCGGCAGCGCGGCGCGGTCGGTGCGGTGTGGGGTAGCGGGTGCGATGCAGGGGTGAGGCCAGACGGCGAATGAACTGCACAAAGGGTTAACGTTCTCTTCCCCTGCAGTTCTGATCGCCCGCCTACCACTTTGTACAGCTTAACGGTACCTACGGTTCAAGGTACCGCCTATTCACTGAAAATATTCAATTTTCAAGTCGCATACCTTAAAAATCGTATTTAATAAGTATACGAGTATCACCAAAGCGTAGCTTTTAAAAACCATCCAAATGCAGGGCAGGTCGGACACATATCATAGGTACATTCCGAACGACACAAGCTCAATTTGAGATTGATGAAGATACTTTGTGGCAAATGTTCTCAGTGAGTTTACCACTAGACAGTCCGCACGTGCCTGACGAATAATTCGCAGCACATGCCTTGCGATTGCTGAACGTAGAACTTCCAAATACTTACATATCCAAAATAGATATAATTTAAGGTCTCAGTGATTGCAGCAGTACCGCATCGATTTGGCTTAGCCAAGCCATGCCTGCTGCATGTTGTGGGACATTTCACACACCGTCATCTAGTCTCAAATTAACATTACTTCACTTTAATTCACCGACCGAAGGAACGTCTTTGCTTCAAGTCTGGCAAAATTTGCTTTTGTACTTACTGAACTTGTACATACTACCTAATAATTAATACTCTAAGATACTGACATTCAAAAACATACTACTACATACACATAAACATACATAGTACATACTGACAGACTTTTTAGAAGGTTATTCTCAAATAAGAGTCAGCGCCATTTGTGTCCTAACTTTTATATACTTAGGTGTGCATATATAATATGAAAGCCAAATTAAGGGCCTATATAACCCTAATAGCGTGACAGGGATAAAGTTAGCGAATTTCAGATTTGTAAGTGAAGGACGCGACTATGCAAAATTTCCTCCTTTTGTTTGAAGTCGGTTAAAAAGTAGATGAAAACGCAAATAAATTGTACTTATTTACCTACATTTGTTTTGTTGATTTTTGTGCAGAGTGTTGCACGTTATATTTTCGATCTCTGCACTGTAAAGATTGAAGAAAGCGACATCTCGTGGTTAAGTTTCTAGTAGTAGGGTGGTAGCCTGGTAGGTGGCTTTTAAGGTAAGTACTACTAATAGTAAGTTTACACAGATGTCGCTCTGAGCGCAACACTATCACATACAATAATTATACTGTGCAATTAATGTAGTATTTTGCCTACATTGAATGGGCCTAGTAAATATTCTTCCATAACCAACGAACGCAAGCAACAAAAAGTTGTACATCTTATACAAATTTTGTAACTACCATTTTTACCCTGAGCTCATGCGAGGAACCATATTATGGACTTGCATTTTTTTTTTCAGAAATAATAAACTTACCTACCTCACGTGTAGTATAGTGAATTTGATGTAGGTACTTATTCAATGGAGTAGGTAATTCCGAATTTATTCAAAAATCGTTTAATTTGTTTGGATCTAGAAAATAGTTTGGACCAAGGGTTTATTCCGGATTTAGTCAACTTTCAGAATCTATCAGAATTACCCGAGTACTTATACTTGAATATTTTTTCAGATTTTCACCAATTAATCGTGAAAAACTGGTTTTAATTCAACCCTTAAAGCCCATCCTATTCCGCCTCACTGTGATTGTTAGCGAGACTCAATATTTATCGTAAGTTTAAATGCCTGTAAAATAAAAACTAATAGATATATTTGACTACAACAAAAACTAGTGTATTTATATACATATAAGCTTTACTGTAACAAACTTTTAACCGATTTGGCATACCTGGTAACATTCTTCATTATCAAAGGAAAAAGTAAACAAAGAGTTTTGTTTACATTCGTGATTTAAGACAGTGTTTAACAAAAGGTAGTTGTATCTTTGCTCTCTAGCCAGAACGTTTTTTTTATTATTTTGCAGTTTTGCTTTCTGAAGGGAGAATTGAACTTTCTGATGGAAGAAGAGTAAGGGGATCTGCCCACTAGGGCCCACAAAAATATATAACCTTTCCTCTCAAAAATATAAAAAATACACAAACGCCTTTCAAGTTATGGCAAAAAAATATTAGGTCCCAATGGAAATGGGAAGACGCCAAGAGAGAAAAAGTAGTAGCAGTTTTTTTTCTTGACTAGACCAAAACACATCGGTTGTTCCACCGAAATCGCGGCTCAGGCTAGCTTTTATCTAGCTGCCTTTCCGCTCTTTTGCTTAGATCACAAGGTGCTGGCTCAATGCACAGCCTAAACCGCAGATAGTAGAGAACTGAAAATTAAGAGTGTTTTCTTTAAAATTATGGAGAAGGCATCCGCTAAAAAAGTGACTTACGTGGGTGAAACCACGGAACACAGCTAGTAAGTATAGATATTATAAGATACATAGGTACTATTACAATATATTCTTCAAAGTTCTCTTTCAAAGTTCTATATTACACCAAGCCTTATTGAAACTTAGAACATTAATTTTGATTTAGTCAGAGCCTACGTTTATATCACGAGATGGGTTAGTGAACTGTTTTTTCCATAAAGTTCGCTCGTTCTATTGAATCATATTTAGGTATAGATACCTCCTCCATAATACATATTAGGCGGTTGTATTTATGTAAAGATCTTTTCATAACAGGGTCAGGAAACTGAGTAAATGGTATGGCGCTTGCGCGTGTAAAGGTCAAGGTTAGATTCCCTGGAAGATTTCCTTGGAGGTCGATGGCCGAAGCCTCGTTTTCAGGGAGGGAGCTGATTTGGAACCTGCGACCTTCACCGCACTGTGACCCTAAGCGTTACACGTGTATGTTTTATGTAGGCGTATTTTAGTTACCCCTGAGTTACGAGTATCCACAATAGATACGTAGTCTTCGATAGGTACATAAATGGAGTGACAGAAAGACGACAGCACATTACGGAGATACTATTTATATTTAGGTGTTTTTGTGCAGTCAAAATTTTTATGTCCTAGGTGTTATTCCCGTATAAGAATTGTCAAAAATTTCATTTCAACACCATGGCATTGTTTTATAAATAAATAATAAATAAATAAATATTGGACGACATTTGCAGTCTATTACAGGACTGCAAATGCACATTGTAAATGGAACTTTATAGACTTAGAAATGTAGGGTGACCGGTCGTCCATCAATGAGGCAGTGGTACACATGAAGACTTACAAATATTTCCGGAATTCAAAGTTGCCTGACTGTGCAGATTGCAAGCTTTATAGTAGGTAACTCACCTGATTCGCTTAATAGTTACCTAATACCGTTCTGGTTTGCCTTCGTACAATGTAGAAGATGTAAAAAATATTGCACGACATTACACACAGCGCTATCTAGCCCCAAACTAAGCACTAGTCTAGTACTATGGGTACTAGACAACGAAGGTACTACATAGGTTATACTTTTTTTTGTAAATATATATGATACGTAGAATATACTCAGAACCAGTAACAAACAAACTTGATCTGTTTGTCCTGCAACTGGGACCGTCGCCTCTCCAACTCGGCCTGTCCTCTCGCCATGTTCTCGCGACGTCACTTCCCGATGACTCCTTACCTTCTCCTTGATCTGTATGTCCTGCAACTGGGACCGTCGCCTCTCCAAATCGGCCTGTCCTCTCGCCATGTTCTCGCGACGTCACTCCCCGTATGACTCCTTACCTTCTCCTTGATCTGTATGTCCTGCAACTGGGACCGTCGCCTCTCCAACTCGGCCTGTCCTCTCGCCATGTTCTCGCGACGTCTCTCCTCGTATGACTCCTTGATCTGTATGTCCTGCAACTGGGACCGTCGCCTCTTTAACTCGGCCTGTCCTCTCGCCATGTTCTCGCGACGTCACTCCCCGCATGACTCCTTACCTTCTCCTTGATCTGTATGTCCTGCAACTGGGACCGTCGCCTCTCCAACTCGGCCTGTCCTCTCGCCATGTTCTCGCGACGTCTCTCCCCGTATGACTCCTTACCTTCTCCTTGATCTGTATGTCCTGCAACTGGGACCGTCGCCTCTCCAATTCGGCCTGTCCTCTCGCCATGTTCTCGCGACGTCTCTCCCCGTATGACTCCTTACCTTCTCCTTGATCTGTATGTCCTGCAACTGGGACCGTCGCCTCTTTAACTCGGCCTGTCCTCTCGCCATGTTCTCGCGACGTCTCTCCCCGTATGACTCCTTACCTTCTCCTTGATCTGTTTGTCCTGCAACTGGGACCGTCTCCTCTCCAACTCGGCCAGTTCTCTCGCCATGCCCTCGCGACGTCTCTCTCCGTGTGACTCCTTACCTTCTCCTTGATCTGTATGTCCTGCAACTGGGACCGTCGCCTCTCCAACTCGGCCTGTCCTCTCGCCATGTTCTCGCGACGTCACTCCCCTTATGACTCCTTACCTTCTCCTTGATCTGTATGTCCTACAACTGGGACCGTCGCCTCTCCAACTCGGCCTGTCCTCTCGCTATGTTCTCGCGTCGTCTCTCCCCGTATGACTTCTTTCCTTCTCTTTGATCTGTATGCCCTGCAACTGGGACCGTCTCCTCTCCAACTCGGCCAGTTCTCTCGCCATGTTCTGGCGACGTCTCTCCCCGTGTGACTCCTTACCTTCTCCTTGATCTGTATGTCCTGCAACTGGGACCGTCGCCTCTCCAACTCAGCCTGTCCTGTCGCCATGTTATCGCGAGAACTCCAGGCTTAATAAACAAATTAAAGCTAAACCGAATTTGGCACAGTTACACATCCTTTCTAAAGATGCAATTTATTACTCAACATTTTGGAAAAAAACAATAAGAAAAAAAGAGTCCATTTTAGGGGGCAACTCGGGCTATTTATAACTCGGGCTCGCCCGAATGTACTACTACCTAATTGTACTAGTTGTAATTTCGGGCAGTATTGGAATCATCATCTCGGACTAGCCCGAATGTACTACAACCTAATTATGATGTAGTATTTTCGGACAGTATTATTTATAAAAAATAAATAGATAATGAATAAAAATTAAATAATTAGACTACATGATTTAGCAATTATTTAATAATAATTTATGCAGAATGTATTACAATAACAAAACACATAAAATAAACAAATGTCAAAGCAGTAGCAGATGAAAGCTTTTGATTTTCATCTGCTAAGGCCGATGTGTGGTTTCGTCATTTTGATGTAACATTGTTAAATTTAATTAAAATAGAGCTGTAAAATATATTTCATACACGTTGCATTCATCTATTGTTTGGTTGTAAGTTAAATGCTCATTTTTGTAGCCCTTTTATTGTCTCGTAGTAGATGTGTAAAGTAAAATATTCACCACGGTACTAAAGCCTGTCTTTATCTTGGGCGCTTGAATCCCACGCTTCACTCAGGACTCTAGGTACATAACTCCTTCGCTTCGCTCAGGAGTTAAGTTTTTAACACCCTCACTGCGCTCGGGAGTTAACTCTCTATATCTATACTCTCTCTATCCTTCGTACACTTTGGATTCAATATGACGCCCGCTAAATAAAACAGGGCTTTCGGTGCATAAACTACTATTTGCGCAATCATGCGTCAATTTCGAAAACACTACCCAATGGTAGGTTTTAGTTTTTTTTGGTACAAGTTATGTAGTGCCATGCCTGAACTTGTTTTGACGTGGGTACTCCCGTACTCCCAGATTAAAGGGGGTTAGTGAAGACGAGAAGGGCGTAAGTCATGGTCGAAGCCATGGCCTTGACACGCGCGCGCAGCTTCTGCCGCCCGTAGGCATACATTTATATATATAAAATACTAGCTGCGCCCCGCGGTTTCACCCGCGGAACTCCCGTTCCCGCAGGAATATCGGGATAAAAAGTAGCCTATGTGTTAATCCAGGTCCCCAGCTACCCATATTCCAAGTTTCATTGCAATCGGTTCAGTAGTTTTTGCGTGAAAGAGTAACAACCTCACATACATACATACAAACTTTCGCGTTTATAATATTAGTAAGATTATAAAGGGGCTATCAATAAGCTGTGTATGAGATATTAACGAATTTCATTATTTTTGAAATTTTTGCGCATTTTTGGATGAATGGTATTTGTTAATAAGCAACATTGCCGTGTATGGGATAACCACAATACCACAATCCAATCCAATCCTGGTTCACCAGGTGATAATGCATCTACAAAAAAATACCGTTTGGTGCGGATTTTGGTCCGTACTTCTCCGAAAAGAAGCCATCACCGTCAACGGCGAGCGCCACAGATCAATGATTAATAATTTATTTCGGCTTGAATTAAACGGGAATTATATGGACTTAGACGACATGTGGTTCAGCAAGACAGCAGCGGCGCGGGCGCTACGTGCCACACAGCGAATGAAAGTTTAAACAATAGCCATTCTGCATGTACGGTCTGAGGGTAGCCAATTCATGTCACCTCTGCCTTTCGCAGAGGTGACGTGAATTGGCCACCAAAATCGTATGATTTGACTCCTTTAGAGTTTTTATTGTGGGGTTTTCTGGAGTAGCAGGTCTATACCGATGACCGTTACCCGTTGCCCTGAAAGCCAACATAATGCAGGCCATCGCTCAGATTCAGCCGAATCAATGCAGCAGAGTCGAGCACCTTTACAAGTTACTTTGCTTTCAAAATTGAAGTCGTAAACGATGCGATGCGACACAAACAGTCATATTTTGGAGTAGATATGGCTTCCCACATCTACTCTGTCTGTTCTGTATACCTTGCCTGCACATCTTGCCTGCCTAATTTTGAATCAATTCCAGGGTTTGAGTTCGTTAAAGTCATGCACTCTTCTACTGAAACGGCCATAATTATAAAAAAAGTACAATCTTTTTTTAGCCCAGATTCTCGACACGCCCGCCATTACTAAATACCAACATTGCAGAAATTTAAAGTTTCGAAATTTTATTTTCAAAATTACTCTCTAGCCTTTGCCTGATTTTGATAACTACGTACGGTTCTGTAAGGTACTAATTAGGTAGATTTATATGGCAGTGAATATAAATATTGACGAATGATATTTCGCCCAGAAAAGGAATACACCCGCCATCCTGACGTCAGATTGGCGGCTCACATATTTATTGAGTTTTCTATGCGTACAGAGTGGTACTATTAATTTCTTTATTGGTAGAATTAGGTAGAATTAAGGTAGATTTGAGCCATATTAGATTCATGATAATTTGCATTTGTACACCCGCCATTCTGATGCACACCTTATCCAGCAGTATCTTTATCATACTAATAATTAAAAACGCGAAAGTTTGTATGTATATATGTATGTCTGGGACTTTGTGCGATGATATTTGGAATATAGGTAGCTGGAAACCTGGAATTACTTTTATTCTGATATTCCCTCAGGAGCGGGACTTACGCGGGTGAAATAGCGGGGAACAGCTAGTATTATATAAATTAAAAATATATTATAATTTGTTTCGTCAATTTACGAGTCAAAGAACTTGCTAATCTAAGGTCAAACAAGTGGCTTCTTTAAATATTTTAAGTTTAACTAGTTAGTAACATAGGCAGTAGAATACAGGTAAGCTTAATTTAATGTTAGTAGTCGAACTGAATAATGCGTATTTATAGTTTTTCGTGCACTTTCTGGCGTAAGGTGACCTACAACTATTTTCAGAACAGAGTTATGGAAAGGTGAGGTCATTGTTTAAAAGCTAGCTGTTATTGATTGTGCTGTTTATTGATTTAATTTGTACTTGTTTTAACCCTCATTATATATATTTTTTAAACTTTATGATAGTAAGTAAGCAGATACATGCGTTTTAGAAGTCACTATATCTAACTCTGAAGACTAATTTACATTATGAAATTATTTTCGATTATAGTATCATGCATTATAATTAATTTCATGAAAGCAGTCTCATAGTAGTTACTTGAAGAATTTTTATCAAATACTTAGTATCTCTGTCCCTATGTATTTTTTTGTGAAAATGACTATAAATTTGCAGCCACTATTTTCGTAATGTAAAACCCGCTCAAGTCAGTAGTCGCTGTCAATGAAGATCTTAATTCTCTTAGAAGATTCACTAACTGGAGAAGGATAGCCAGGGCTCGTCGTGCATGGTAGTCCATTGTAGAAGAGGTCGAGACCCACAAAGGGTTGTATGTAGCGCCGAAGAAGGTAAGCATAAGATAACTTAGGTAGGTTATCTTATGCTGCCACTTTCGATTAAACAATAAACAAATATTTTAAATTTTAACTATTTATTTAGTTGAAGCTCAAATTTAGGTTTTCGTCATTTGAGTTTAATTCTTTTGAGAAAAGTAAGTACTTATCGATACTACTACTAGCTTATCGATTTCGAAAAAAACAACGCGATATTTTTATCTAGGTACTTACCGGAAAATAACTTTATCCTACAAAAATTAATAATGTGGGCAGCATAATGGGCACGTTGGGCCGCCGTATAACGAACAGAGTTAATAGAATTGTTACTTATGTATTGTTTGTATTAAGTTAGTTTTCGTGTTTAATTTGTTCTAGTTTTAATTACCTACCTATATTATTATTTTTCATCAATAGATATGCAATAATTTTACTAATATTAAGTGTAAGTAAGTATGTAAGTAAACGAGCATGTTTGTTACTCCTTCATGCAAAAACTACTGAACCGATTGCGATGAAACTATGCAGCTGGATTAACTACTTAGGTTACTTTTTATTCCGATATTTGCAACCGGAGCGGTGCAGCAAGTTAAAAATCAAATCAAATGTATTTGTTAAATTATATAGAACTTCGTAGGTATAGAATAAAAAAAAAACATCAATATTTTGTGTTTTATGATATTTATTTATTTCATTGTCCTTACCTTGCGCTTGTCCTTTTTAACATTCTAAGCGAAGACGAGAATCTGAAAAAGTCGGAAAGATACAGAGCCAAAGTTATTAACTAATTGTATGAATTGACTAGTCTAAGTTAAATAGTTGAATCGAATCGAATGAGCTGCGAGCTCCGGATACGGGTCCCGAAGGATGGAGACCCGGAGGAGGGCAGGCTAGGGGAGAGGAGCGAAGTGCGGGGCGGGACTGCATCGGGACGTTGACTGTCTGGGCCTAGCTTGCGTTATCTGCAGTTGCCCTTTAGTACGATGCACCGTAGCCACCCTCGGTCGGGAGCACTCGGGAGGCTACAGACAGATTGCAACCCCCTCACTATTCTAGAATCTGCTGTTGACCTCAAATAAGAAGGTAAACATGTTTTCATAAGAGAGCACCGACCTGTCTTACGGTTACGGAGAAATAATTATTTGTTTAATGTGAATTAACATACCACCTGCGTAGGTGGCAGATATTCGTAGGTCATTGGTACTAGGCGTAGTTGGGTACCAAATATCTATGCTTAGTGAAGGAAAAATAAAAGGTCTTGAAACTCATTTTACAAAAATATTGATTTCTTACTTCAGACAATTGCCGAATAACTGTCATCGGAGGGGATGGAATATAAATCTAGTTAAGACTCGATGTTTGTGAAAAGACGCAATAATATTGAAAGTTTGTTTGTTTCATGGTTACAATCAGGTTTTTGTCCAGTAGCGAGACAATATGCTAAAAATGCTAAAGATACCCAAAGTGAAATTGGTAGATTTTTAAATAGTTTACAATACACACAAATTCGTTTCCCTGCCAGTCTGTCTGTTTGCATGTACGCTTATAGATCTTTATAACTACGCAATGGATTTTGATGCGGTTTTCTTTAGTAGGTAGAGTAATTCAATAGGAAGATTTATATGTATAACACATCCTGATATTCCCGCGGGTTTGGGACTATTTGGGTGAAACCGTGGGGCGCAGCTAGTTTATAATAAACTGTACCGTACGCCCTGCCCCGTAGAACAGCGAACGTATAGAAAGAGATTCAACAGGTGTGACACGCCGACAGATTTTTTGATTGTCAACACTACACTATAATATTATAAACTCTAACTAGATTTCCAGATGGCCATAATCGGTTCACAACCGATAAGAAATAAAATAACTCTAACTAGGTATAATAAGTTCTAAAATTGCAAATTACGACTTGCATTAAACTGAACAGTTTTGTTACAACATTTTTTTATCTGTGGTAATGTTCACAAAAGATTTGAATTCAATGTCATGATAGGAGTTTTGGCGGGAATGCGCTGAGGAGATGTGTTGCTAAATTTTCATTTTTGTGAAACTTTGTTCAAATGCGTGTAAATTGTTTAATTTCGGGGGCATATTAATCAATTTAGTCTCGTGAAGGTGTACAAGTGAAAATTAAAGTGAAAATCGGTGCAAATCATGGACTTTAGCCTAGTGTTCTCTCCAAAGCTCCGTGAACAAACATTGTAAAAAATGGCCTCCTTTTTACAATGATTCCCTTGACTTGACTTTAACTATGACGACTTGACTGTTTCGTTCGATGCAAATAACCTGCAATTATTGATAATACTTGACACTGGCAAATGTCCGAAAGGAAAAGCCATTTTAAAGAAGAAGAAGAAGAAGAATGTCATGATATTCGAATTTCGAATCGAGGCAGCTTGATTTCACCTCAGTTCTAGGAATCTTTACTTATAATAAAATCGTAACTTAGCGGTGTCTGTTTTTGAAAAATATTTTGAAAAAACTATTTTAAGGGGTATGTACTAATAGAGTAATATAACAGTATAGGGTAGGTACCTAGAGGTAGGTAGATAGCTCAATGTATAAGCGCCAATCTTGACTAAGAAACAAGATCATACTTGGATGGGTGGCATATAGTCCTCAAGCATGCGTGCCTGCTTTGGAAGGCACATTTAGCATTTGGTCCCGGTTGTGACCACTGATGGCAATCAGAAGGTCAAGTTAGAGGTCTTACAGCGACTTGAAAAAAAACTCTAGCACTATGCGAAAAGGGAATCGAATTTCAGATATTTATCATTCTAGCTAGATGATGATGAAATAAAAGAAGTAAAAATAAAATTTCGAACAATATTATCCATTCATAAATACATCAGTAGGTACGTTCGTGGTTTAAAATACATTAAAAATTTCATGAACTCCACCAAACTCTATAATGCGCGTTACCTGTGTGTACAAGATACACAGATGCCTATTTTATTTTTAATACGCATGGAATCTAGATGATCATCTTCTTTGTTCAGTCACGGTTACCTTGGTATATTTATATACCTACCTATATTTTTGATCTTTGAAAGGAATACACTCTCTCTACCCATTGTGTTATCTAGCTACTGATATCCAAGAAAACGGGCGCCTGATTGAAAGTTATTGTCACAATATTTTATATTAGTACATATTAAATACCGTTGTTTTCATACACATGTGATAAAGATAAGTAATGGTTGACAAGCCTTGAACCTCGTAGAAAGGACCTTCACATTGTCTCGGCCATTGTTTTATCGAGTATTGTGTTTAAGTAAGTACAGTACGTACAAGTGTTATAGATACGTATATTACTGAGGTATTCCTTTGAATAAGATTTTTCTTTTAAACATTGGTCCCGTTTATACATATTTATATATTTGATTTCTTTAATTCGTTTTTATACACGACTGCCCAAAGAAGATGTTGGGGGATGTTAATTTGTTGGGGGTCTGTAATCTTTACCGGGATAAAAAGTATGTTTTTTTTAAAATAGCTATTAGGAGACCATAGGTACCCTCCATTATTTCTAAAAGTGTTAACCCACTATAAAAATATCATTCTTGAATAAATGTTGGCATAAATTCTTACTTGGCGCGATTCGAAACCGCGAACAATCGAAATTCGAACCAGGGAGTTGAATACTCTGTCACAAGCCTTAACTTCATTGACTTCCTAAACTTGAAGAAAACTAACAAAGTCATCAGGAAAATGACGTTAAAAGTTAAAAACAACAACAAAAAAAATGGAAATAAAAGTAAGTCAATTAAAGTTTTGAAGTCGGCTTTCCTTGGACGTTTTGTTAGTAAAACAAGTTAGAATGACGCTTCCAGTTCTGGTGAGGGCTGAAGTTCGGGTCGGGAAAGGGATTTTGTTGAGGGACGTTGCGACTTGCGACCTTGGCGCGCGTCCTCGGCCGTGTCAACGACAGCAGCTACCCCTACTATGAATTGTTCTGGTACTCGATAAGTGTTCAACGTCATCAAGTCAAAGTCATCAGTGTCTTAGTTCACTTACCATCAGGTGAGATAGTAGTTAAACGCTCATCTACCGTGTGTAAAAAAAGTATTAACATAAACGGCCCGCCAACCGACTGCGTTTCCAACCTTACTTTTCTTGATATTGAAGAAGCGTCAAGCTTATTTTTTACACGACTGCCAAAGTGTTATGGTTTTAAACGTTAACGTTTCTCGATTTAAGATAACACGTAGTAGGGGTACAGAGATACGTGGCCTCGCCTCGTGCTACGCCATCTTATTCCCCGAGAACGCCCGTAACGACCGAGCTGTGGGGGCGAGTGGTACACCCCCATAGATTAAAAGAAATTTAATGAACTCCACTCCTTATGATAATAATATGTACTCTTGTTGTTTACTTCTAGTTAAAAACTAGAATTATTTATCTAAGCAACAAACTTATTACTTTTAAGTTTTGGGGAGGTGAGAGAAGCTTAGTTATTAAATTCATAATGTTCTTAGGAGTATATAAATCTAATAGAAATTTTTCTTCGTGGAAAGAGATCGATACGCCAACCTCAAAATTAAGAATTTAGGATACGTTTTTTTTTGGTACCTACCTACTTACTATAGCAGTATAATACTTCGTGGGTGGTATCTATATAACCTATATACTCGTACTTGCCGGGTGTGCAGATTAAATTCGCCCTTAGAAAAAAAAGGCTAGGAATGGCTATGAAACAAGTTAGAGACTATAGAAACTTACGTAAGAAAGTAAATCAAATAGTTAAAGGAGTCAATTATATTTAAAACTTCTATTTACACATCATTCAGAAAACTACGCGCATCTCTTTATACCACATTTAATGAGAAAAGTTTTTGAAGGCATTGTTTATTTATGTAGTAGTTTAGTAGAGAGCGATGGTTCTAGCGGGGTGCGGCGCCCACCTAGCGAGGGTAGCAGCACCACTCGAGGGCATCGACAGAGCCCGACTTTCAGCTCTCTGACAAGGGCATTCCACTGCACCGTTCAAGGTTCGGCATCGCACACTTCACCGGTGAACTTCATTCAGAGTTCAAATAATAATTAAGATATTTGAGACGGTTTCTTATAAACTAATATTTGAAACAGATTTATAATCTAGAAAATTATGTTTGATTCAAATTAATTCGTGGAATTGGAATTCATGAAAAAAATAAGTTTTGAATGATATTTTAATGAATTGGTACTTAAAGCCAATATGAGACGAAATTAATTAGGTAGGTAAATACTTTAATTACTTATGATATTAATTAAAATTAAGATAAAATTCCAATATGCACTTTATCAAAATATTTGTAATTCTTAACATTATTTCTACCAGTCGCGGTGTAATTTTATGAAAATTAGAATAACTTTTTATGAATAATTTTATCAAATCTTAATAACATGATCGAATCGTCGAGGTAGGAAAATAAATATACTAATACGCGATTTAGAACCGGTAAAATGAAAATAAAATCTAGTTTTTATATTTTTGTAATTGTGAGACTACTTTACACTAACTTACCAACTAACATACACCAATGCCTTAACCTAACCGCCTAACTACCCTAACTAGCCAATGGTCTCCAAATCCTGATATACACGATATCAAAACCCTCTTAACCCCTATACTTACTTCATTTCATATGCATTTCTGAATTATCTCTTAAATCTTAAGGTCTTAAATGCCTTAGATTTTTCAGACTTTTCTCAACATTTCGTTTTCCAACCCGACACGCTGTTTCTCAGACAGTGGTCGTAGGTAGAAGGAAATATAGAGCAATGTGGCGTGTCCATGAGGAAGATGCTAGAAGAAATACATGTCTAGCCGGTGCATATCGATCGCGACGGAGGCGGGTGGTCGCCGCCGCCGTCACCCGCGCCGCCGCCGCCGCCGTCCGCGCCGCACCCGACGGTGCAGGATGCATTTACACCACTCAGACATAATGAAGTATCTCACAAATTGACCTTCATTACGCATACATTTTTAGCCAAAAAGATGTAGTTTTAATTCAGTCAATGGGAAATTGTTACAAACGATAAATGCCAGTTTGACTACTATCTCCCCTGCTGGTAAGTGATGATATGGTCTATCATGTCACATGCTCATTTAGAAAAAAGAAGACGTTAGTGGAACAAGATCCCACTCACCTTCTTTAGTGGATGCACCGATCTACAAATCGAAATATGTGCGATTCACGATTCCAATTGGCTCTTTGACATAGCGCGACCGCGATGCGATTGCCGCAGCTTGTTATGGGCGATAACAAGCCAGGACCGTAGCCTTCCACGAATTTTGCGACGGCTAGGGCATATCGTAGCCATATTTTTTTAGCCCCGGGCTACAGGACCCAGATCCGGGATCAGATCCGTAATGACCAATAATCCGAACGTCCACCGCCAACTAAACTAAGATAGTTTTACAAGGTAAATTGGGGATTAGCTCTATTAAAATTGAATTATTTGTCTCGTCTACGTCTTTATCTCGTAAAAAATTCAGTCACGGTCAACAAAAACAGGTGGACAAATTTTACACACTTACTTACATGACTTTAGGGTTAGACTAGAATAAATAGGTATATACTTGAACATACGAATATAGGTATACTTGATAGAAATGACGACCCCTGTACGTGTTGGGCAAACACTCGGCTCCGATGCAGAACGTCAATTACGTTACTTTTTAGCAACGGGTTCACGTTTGTATAATCTACGGATCTAATCTACTATATTTATTTCCGGTTTTACGGGCATTTCGGCATGCACCCGCTACGTTTCCTCTTAGCAAGGTGGGCCCCATGATCCCCCTTTCTACCAAGTGTAGCGCCTAAGTTTCAATTTATCTTTAATTACGAGTGATAATTTTAGTTTTTATTGCCAGCCCCTTTCGCCTGATATAAATGAAGTATACCTAGTTCAGGCATAGATATGTGACTTAGATTTAAAACAAAATTAGATTTGACGCTATTTTGTACACAATATTTTAGTAATAAATCATTTAATTCTTATTTATTTATGTACGTGCAATGCAGCATCTAAATTTACTTTAAAGATATTTGAATTCTGGTGTGACTGATAGTCAAATCTATGGTGCGTAGTTGAGACTGCAATGTGCGCATGCGCGGGTCACCCCATGCACCCTGACGCGCTGTCCCGGTGCCCTTACCGCAACTTTCACTCCCAAATACCCATCGCCTATCTATCGACAAAAATGCATAGCCAAACGTTATTTGTAGGTTTCCGGGCTATTAACGATTCGAATTGAATTCATTTAATCAATTTTAATTATTGTTAAATAAATGTGAAAATACTGTAATCTTACTAATATTAGTTCCTAGGTATACATAGATCTACATAAAGTTTTGGGGATTTGGTCGGTCTCATTGTCACATCGTAAATAAAGCAAAACTAATAATCAACATATTTTCCAAGATTTTATCTTTTAGATATAGACCAAAAAAAAAATAGGAAAAATAATTTAGACACTGCATAAACATTATTTATTATTCATGTCTAAGTTTCTCTATTTTGGTCGAAAAATAACAAATCCTTTGTCTTCTAAACTTTTGTACGCTTTTGACTTTTAATCGGGCTTTGTTTAATATTGTTCTGTGGACTATTGAAGGCTTTCGGGTCATTGAGACTTGTCGCCAAAATAAACGGTCGCATCGTCGTCGGCGGCGTGGGCGGCGGTCGGGAGCATAGAGCGGTGGCAGTGACCCCGGCGCACCCTGCTGACTGCAGTCGTAGGGTGGGGGCCTGCACCCCGCTACCCCCTCGCTACCCCCTACGTAGATATTGCAAAATTATAAATAAAAAAATGAAATTTTATTCTAGGAAAAAAGGGATTGGGCCCTAGTAAATTAATAGTATGGATACTTTAATGTTTCAGACGTTAATTTAAATCTCAACTTAAAATGTTCAACAAACTTTTCAACTAGGTATTTTTTTAAGAAATTTAACGAAATATAGACAATCAATAAGGTTATTGTTATTCGTAGCTCAGTAGCTCTTCTCAAGTAATTTAAAACGTTTCGTTGCTTAGTGTTTACAAACTTATCTAGTTAAATTCTAATACATGTAAATGTAATATAATATTTACAACTTAAATAGGTACCATATGCTCAATTAAAAATCTTTTATCGTCACGAAATAAAACATCGATTCTTGCACGTTAGTCAAATTATTTGATAAATGAAATCGTGACTTATCCTTCGATCTCAGATAAGAGTTCTTATTGTTAGTTAAACTGTGGAAAAATGTAGAAAAATGATGTCCAGTGTCTGTGTTATCATCTAGATGGCTATCGAGGTTTATCAGTGTTCGTGTCCAAACGTCCATAGAGAATCGCAGACGTCTCTAAGTAAAAATAAGTTTTTGAGGAAACGATAATAGCGCCATCAAAGGTGACCAAGTCAATAAAACAATGTAGGTAACAATGTTACCAACTTAATTAATCGTTTACAAACTTATTTATGGAAACTAATTTTCACCTTAGCAGAAAGAAGGCTGAATTTGACTAAAATCGCTTAGATTCAGTAAACAAAATTGATTAGGTCAGGATTAATCTAATCAAAGATTTTTTGCGTACTTTAACAGTGATGACCTCAAAATAACAATGTATATACCTACCGTAAATTACTTTTAAAAAAAAAATCAAAATAAAATACAACAAATTTCCGCCTGGACTGTGGCAGATATTTGGTCCGGGAAAGTGCAGCGTAAACATTTATTTTTTTGCGGCCCTTGATACGCAGAAGGAGAAGAAGTCTGCGTATTAAGCCCATCAAACTGAGTTAAAAACGAGTTATAATACTATCTTACGACCATTTATTCTTTTGTAGATAGATATAGTATTTAGAAACACTCAACTTGAAATAAGTTTACGTAAGTTACCTACATTTAAGTTACATTTTTCCGGGTCTGAATCGCATAATATTTTTTATTTTCTTACCTCGTCGTTTTAACCATATTACAATGTACGATTTTAAAGTTACATGGTTATTTTCTCTATGAAATTTAATAGATTAAGAGGTATTTACGATGTTTTTTTTTTACAAGGAGCCAGATATTTCGTCAGTAACTTCGACCAGCTGGTTTACGAGACTGAACATAAACATGGTAAATACCGAGTTATAATATTGATATTATTACAATGGTCTTGGTTGCATGGGGATTCACGACCAAGACCAGAATAATATTTAAGACCCGGTAAAATGTAACTATGTTGACAAAACGTGTGAATTTAAAAAGTTAAACCTACGTCATACCAGCAGTGATGAAATTTTAAAAAGTATGAAAAAATAACGATTCACCCATAGTTAGGCAACAACAAGTTGAACTGCTTAAGCTAATGCACAACAGTTTTTAAGTTACTTTTTGTAACAAAACAGCAATAGGTTACGTATAACTGTCATACTGAATAATAGGTACCAAGGTATATGCTTAGTACAAAGAAGTTATTTAGGTATTTTTAAAATGATTGAAGATGATGCCTTATAGGTACTATACAAAGAGGTAAGATGTCTATATAACAAGTTTCAACTCAATTCGTGTAGAATACCTAAGTTCCATGAAAAACATTTATTGAACGAGAAGAAAATACCGACATACATACAAGCAGTAAAAATTATACTGCATAATACCAAGTAGCAAGCAAGCGAGAACCAATAAAAACGTAGGCAGAAAAGTTATTACTATGTCACGGAAGACAGAGAAATTGTGTGAAGGTCTCTATTGTTCTGTGCATATATACATACATATTTGTTATATTGACTGACCGTGAAATAATTAATTATGGAGAAATGAGTATATAGGTAACGTGAAGTAACTTTTCAAGGCTACACGTACGAATATTTTGTACAACAATTCCGAATTTGTTTACGATTCAAATACCTTAATTCCTATATAATTACTAGCTGCGTACCGCGGTTTTACCCGCGTAAGTGCCGATCACGTGGGAATATCGTAATCAAAAGTAGTGTTATATTCCTCGATAATGTACTTTTCTGGTAAAAGATTTTTTGAAACCCGGCTGCAAGAAAAGGGTAATGTTTCTTGCGCCTATCTGTATGTATGTTTGTAATATTCTTAATTAGATCGTATCTTCTAAACCACTCGATGGATTCCTTTAATTAAGATATCGTTAGATTCGTTTTATTTCTCCAATGGTTCTTAGATAGGTGACATAAAAATAAAAACAAAATGACGACCACCAGGTGCTATATTGTTTAAAAGAAATAAATGAAAGTGAACTGACTATGTCGAGTGGGGTATCGTTGAATAGGTATTTAAAAATCATTCTTAGGTTTCTTTAATATTTTTTTATTTAATAATACCATTTAGGATCTACAATGATTTAAAGTTAGCCTAGTTAGCAGCCGTTTATAAAAATATCGCAACTTACTTTATAATCCTCAATTTAATAACTTCCTCAATGCAATAAAGTGATTAAAATACAATTGATATTTTAATATGAATTGATAGTGTATTTTACACACCTACTGCTCTACAATAGTAGTTTATGCACCGAGGTACTAAAGCCCTGTCTTATATAGCGGGCGTCGTATTGAATCCAAAGCATACGAAGGACTCTAGAGAGTTAACTCCCGAACGCAGCGAGGGTGTTAAAATCTTAACTCCTGAGCGAAGCGTAGGAGTTATGCACCTAGAGTCCTGAGTGAAGCGTGTGATTCAAGCGCCCATGATAAAGACAGGCTTTATTACCGAGATGAATACTTTACTTTACACATCTACTGCGAGACATTAAAAAAGTTACAAAAATAAGCATTTAACTAACAACAAACCAATATATTATGAATGCAACGTTTATGAAATATATTTACAGCTCTATATTAATTTAATTTAACAATGTTACCTCAAAATGACAAAACGAAACATCGGCCTTAATCGATAAAAAAAAAGTTGGGCTTTAACTAAAACTTTTTGCCTTACCCTTCCGTCGACATAAAAATTGAAGAAAAATAGCCCAGTTTTTATTTCTTATATGTGTTATGTCTAGGTGGCCAGTTTGAAATGGCCGTATGCTACCATAACCTTAGTTTCAAATTTATTTACTTTATGCCCTAGGTGCATAATGAGCACTTTATGCACCTAGGGAATAAAGACTCGCTTTACGTTGACCTTTTTGGTCAAATAAAGTAACTTTGTAGAGCAGTAGGTGTGTAAAGTTGCTTTATTTGACCAAAAAGGTCAACGTAAAGCGAGTATTTATTCCTTAGGTGCATAAAGTGCTCATTATACAATATTAATAGTAAATATATTATTTCATACACGTTGCATTAATCTATTGTTTTGTTGTTAGTTAAATGCTTATTTTTGTAGCCTTTTTATTGTCTCGCAGTAGATGTGTAAAGTATAGTATTAACCTCGGTAATAAAGCCTGTCTTTATCATGAGCGCTTGAATCCCACACTTCACTCAGGACTCTAGGTTCATAACTCCTTCGCTTCGCTCAGGAGCTAAGTTTTAAAGGCCCTCGCTGCGCTCGGGAGTTAAATCTCTAGAGTCCTTCGTACGCTTTGGATTCAATATGACGCCCGCTATACAAGATGTAACGGGCAAGCCCTTTTAAGCCGAAAGGTGGTTGTTCTAGACGTCTAGGCGAACAACTTTTGTTCTACGACTTTTGAAAATTCGAACTTTTTTTTTGAAAGTTTTGAGGTTATCTTTCACTGAAAAAACAGCTGCTTTTGAAAATAAAGGTAATTGAAGGTTTGATTGTAGTAGACCACACTAAATTAAAGGACAACATAAGGTCAATGACCTAGAACTCTAAGAAACAGCTGATCTTCAAGTAAACTTTACACTTAAAATTTTCGAAAAGTACTTCGAATTTTCAAAAGTCGTAGAACAAAAGTTGTACGCCTGGACGTATAGAACAACCCCTTTTCGGCTTAAAAGGGCTTGCCCGTTACATCTTGTATAACACAGGGCTTTAGTACCTCGGTGCATAAACTACTATTAATCGCTTCTGATTAAACGCCTTATACCTTAACTACCGTCTGTCTTGCCAATACGAAAAAAATTAATAAAGTCGCGTTCCGTTTTTCGGAGTTATTGACGGAATTATATAAATTTCAAGTTATCATTAAAGTCGCCCCCGCTGTCAAAGACACCCCGTTTTACGGTACCCAATACTCACTAAAAAGTGTAAAGTAAAAACCCCGCATGCTTAAAAACGAAATAAAAACCAAAATGTTTTTTTTAGCGTATTGATTATAAACAAATGAAATTGACCTATTTTTAGTATGAAAACAAAAAATAAATAAAGGAATTATAGTTAAGTATAATTATTTATAAGTATATTTATAATATACAAATGTGTTAGTGTATACGAATATGTAGTTGTTTCAGTAAAACCTAATTTTAGGAGTGATTCCAGCTGGTAGCTAAAATGTGCTAATTGATGTTTGTGTAGGTAGTGCATTTTTAACACACTATTAAAGTATAATGTTGTATCTTTAGTCTCGACCTTCACCGTCCTAGAAATGACCGTGATTCGACTCACTCTGCATGTCGGTTTATCTACTTATTTTTATTAATTTGGCTGCATAATTATGACAACTTCCTTGTAAAATAAAATTATCACTTCTTTGTTTAGATAATGCAGTAAATAAATGATATAAACCAAATAAAACTTCATCTAGTTATTAATAAAGTTAAGCTCTAACAAAGATTTATGCTTATATTAAATTACAATTACGGTAATTTATTTTCGAAGACTTTTTACCTATAATTTTATTGGATAAAACGAACAATGTGATTTATAAGGTGGGTGTAGGAGTGCCAGTGCAGTGTACCCGAGCAAAGGTCAGAGTTAAGGTTAAAGTTGATGTCGGATGGGCGTTGCAACGCGACGGCACCGACGACGACCGGCGACCGACGGTGGTGCTAGGCGGGCGGTGGCGGCGGTGCAGGATACCTGAGGGCGGAGAGGGCGAGGGGCGCACGCTGCAGATTCACTTTCGTCCGGCTGCGAGCGACCGCCCGCCACGCCAGTGAGAGAAAGTTGGCCGTGGCGAGCGAACGAGTCTCGCGGTTTGAGCGGCGCGCCGCGCACGCACGATACGCGCTAAACACCGGCGCCCGGCATATACGATCTCCATAACACAATAAACAAATGCCTCTGAAATGTCCATGTAAATAATTGAAGATTTCCGCTTTGTATGTGAATTGACTGTGCTATATAGAGCTTACACAGTTATTTCGTTTTTCTGAGACTAGATTTTTGTATATCAGGTGTAGTGACTGTAGAGTTTGATTTTAAGAGACAATGCAGTGTTATCCTATGTTATCCCCGAAGCGGGAGCCGATAGATACGGGGTACGAGCCGGAGCTGGTGCCGCGGAGATTGGAGCTGCCGGCGCCTCCAGGCAAGGAGTTCCGGGCCCCGGTGCTGTTGGGACCACCGACCCTGACTCCCCAGCACTCCGTCATCCAGTGCATGCGGCCGCCACCTCCACCGCCCCCACCACGTCTCCACAAACCGATTCCCTTCGAGGAACCATCCAGCTCCATTCCTGACTTAGGTGAGTTCTTATGTTGAAAAATATTTATAATAAATATTATAAGCTGATTTATGTAATAGGCCGAAGATCTATTGGATTTAAAAGATATTTATTTTATATTACGATTCTCAAAGAAATTTTGTAAAAGCATGTCCGCCTGTCCGCCGTCGGGTTACGCATTCGAAAATAAAACGTTTTTAGAATTGTTTAGGTTAATAAAATAAAATAATTTAAAATCAAAGGTAAATTACATTAAATGATAAATAGCCATTGACCGTGCAAACCAAAAAGGTCCTCCTTTTCTGGTGGACCAGCGTGTTTAACTTCCCCCAAAACAACCTTACCTTTTATATATATAATTAAGATCAATTCAAGGGAATGTAAATTTTAATAAAATAAGTAACAGGAATGAAAACCAGTAAACAACTTTAATAATACATGTGTTCATCATATTTGCCTAAATAACTGTTTTAAATATGGTATACAAGGGCTTCTATTTCTTTCATTTAACTGTCTCTTTATGTGATTTGGCATGAATAAAGAAATTATTATTAAATAATAAAAAACGAAGTATGAAGGTACCTATTATGCATATCTTTTGTAATAAAGAAAAATACAACTGGGATGAACGAAGTCTTATCACATTGAAAAACTAAATTAGGTTCTTGCTCCAAGGGTTTCGTGCGTACCGAGGTTCGCATTTGTTTATTTTAAGTAAAGGTCAGTGTCAACATCTGTTAAGGTTCTGTAGTTTGTGTGCCGAAGATAATATTTTTCGCAAAAATGTAAAAGGATTCCGAAAGTTGGATGTTATTTGTATAATATAAGGTTTATACCTCGGGTTTATTCTTAGGGACTTAACATACTGATATTGGAAATACGAATTAATGTAAGGGACATTTTGACCAAAATGAGTTATACATACCGTTAAATTCACAAATTTTTGCTTCATACAGATATTTTTACCGCAAGGGACAGGCTATTTTCTAAACTTTAATGATTGATAACTTGATTTTGTACAAAATCGTTATTTAGATTCAAGGAGTCAAAAATAATAAGAAACTTTGTCCTCGATATCGTTTTAATAAATAAATAAACAAGTAAGTTATGTTCGGTTTTTAGAAATAATAAAAAAATGATTTTTGGCTCTCGTTAAAAGTCGTGGTTTATCCCTTACCTTAATTCATATTTCTAGTATCGAACGTCAAAGCATTGCCTAATAGGTTTTATTAACTACTTATAGTAATATAATATACTCTAAGGTTTTATTGCTCTTCTGTCTATCTGTTATTGTCCTTTTCCAGACAGGGATAGGACAGTGGGTGAAACTCTATACAGCGGCATATTACGACTAGTAACCGATAATACCTATAATACCAACATAAGTGGTGATGGTCTAGTGGTAGATACCTCGACTTTTATTAAGAAGGTGGTTATGACTCCTGGTCCTTTGACATAACTTTAACAGTGCTGGTGAATGATAGAGGACCAACTATGAGGCTAGGTACGCGTACGTAAATACGCAACCCAGCGAAACCTCAGTACCTATAAAATACTGGTTTCTGGACTGCAGCTACTAGAAACATCACATAAAGAGTAAAAAAACGTCCATTAAAAGTTTAATTAATGCATATCAACACAATATGATAAATATTGTTACATTTCACATATATTTCTGTAGACTAACAGATATCTATGCTCATAATAGCTTTTATCTGGAGCCTTATTTTTGAATCGCTCGTTGTAATTCAGGCGATTTAAATACATCATATTTCTAATATTTGCTGTTGATTGATTTTAGGTGAATTTAACTCATTGCAGTCGTGCGATTTACATAAAAAAATTACAGAAATCGAAGGGAAATCATTAGAAATCAAGGTATTCAAATAGCTCAAAGTGGCGCAAATGCTTTATAAATAGAGCCCTGGACCGAGCTTCTGAAATCGGATTTGCTTCGGTAGGCAAAACGTATTTTGCAGCCCTGCTTAATGAATCTAATCCGAATCTAAACGCATATCATGGTCTAGTCGTAAAACATAAACCGCACCACTGACGCTGTAGTAAAGTAGGTTCATCCTCTTTAATTATAAACTACATACAACACATAGACTTCTGCATTAAACTAGTTACATACTTATATGATTGAATGTTACTATTTTGCTTTACCTTGGCCGTAGAGAACACTTCCTGCTTCGGAAAATTGTAACAGCATTTACTGCTACACAATAATTTCCGGGTGATGACGGCGCCTAATGAAGGTCACTGATGCTTATTGAATTAAATAAACATTATATTTGCATTGACTATATTTACCGCTTACATGATTTACAATGTAAACAAAGCACAAAGCCACCTAATAACATATATTTGTTACACTTGTATTGTAACAATTCTATGTTTGATTTTGTCTGTCTAACGATATAGGAATATTAGAATACTGCTTAATACTTAACTTTAAGTACTACTTGGTACTACTATATAATCTTGCTAATATTATAAACGTATGAATGTATGTATGTGGCTTTGTTACTATTTCACGCAAAAACTACTGATGATGATGTGATGATGCAATTGATTGCAGTGAAATATAGGTAGCTCGGATACCGAAAATAACACATAGGATAATTTATCCCAATATTCCCGTGGAAACGGGATTTACGCGGGTGAAACCACGTGGCGCAGCGACGTGTTAATATTATAAAGTTAATATTATAAATGCGTAAGTTTAGATGTTTGTGTTTCAATCACGCAACAACCACTCAACCGTTTACGATGAAACTTGGTAAGCAGAGAGCTAGAGATCTGGATTAAAACTTAAGCTTTTTATCCCGATATTCCCGCGGGATCGGGACTTATGCCGGTGAAACCGCGGGGCGCAGCAATTTTAGAGTATAAGGATAGGAATATTTGTTTTAATAGTTATTATTATTCAAATTGTATGATAGATAAGAAATAAACTGTGTGTGTAGCGTAGCATTACGTAGCATATATAGTGTAGCATAGCATAGTGTAACTTGGTATGGCGTTAAAGATTAAAAAGACGGCGCTTGCCATCGCATCTTATATTAGATAATTTCTGTGCAATGTTGTACATAAGTTTATTAGTCATATGTATGCATTAATCTTCTGATACTATAGTCTGCATTTTGGTCCCGACGAGTACAATGGGACAATAATGCAATTCAAACAGTCAAGACTGCCGGCGACAGTAAATGCATCTCGTTTTATTAGTTTGTCAATATCAAAGGTCAAACTACTTTGGCATTTTTTACCTACTACATGGTATTATTCAATGCATGTAGATGGGGAAAAATAAAAAAATAAAAACACCAATACCATCTTAAAGACCATTGAAACAGAATGTAAGACAAATCCTGCTAAGAATCATCTTTAAAAGCATTATAATAGATTATCAGACAAATTCAAGCAGTTAAATACTTAGTGTCAACGGTTTAAGTCTAAAATTATCTAGTCAGGTTGCATCCCTATTTTGTAACTATAACCAAAAAATAATGTTACAGAACGATTTTACAATACAATACTCAAATATTATTTTTCTTTGTTCACTTACGTATATGGAAAATAAACCTCCCAAAATATTTTCGCGAGCAAGATTAGATAGGTAAATATCACAAGGTCAGTGCGATGAACGTGTGGAACAGCGTCATTCGTGTCATTAAGGTCACTGTGACATTGGGCCGATACAGTGACAAAATAATAGCCGTATCTTATCTGGCAATGTCAGTGGCGCGGGCGCAGGTGATCGCGTCCCCTGCACCCTGCGCTGAGCACGTGGCGATATCAAAGTTGTAAATAATATTTAGGTTACCGATTCGACATCAATTTGTCAAATCAGTTGCGTTTGCGCATGACTCACATCAATATCAATGTCAATGAAGGAATTGAGCGAGTCCTTGCATGAGACGAATTATTAACTACCTATAAGATCCATAGGAGACGATCGAAGTATCTGCCGATAGTTATCAGTCCCTACATGAAAGAAAGTGATCAGTGAGCGAGCACATAATTTTACACCGATTTCGTAGGGACCTAGCTACCGACAAGTTTATTTTACTGATCAAACTATCGGCAGAGATTTGATGAGGTACAAGTTAGGAGTGTGCAGGGATCTAAGTTCTATATTTCTGCTAACTATTATGTGTTCTGTCTGTATCGTATATATTATTATTAGTTTATCGATGGTAGTTTGTTCGATTGTTATTATAAATGAGGAAAGCATATAGATTATTTTACATTATTTTGTTACAATCAAAATATAAAATAAAACTGATTAACGATTAAATAATCATCGAGAAATGGTTTCATATGAGTGGTATCATGAACCGATTGCGATGAAATTGGGAGCTCGCCTCTACACGAGGCGCTTATAGTTTTTTTTTTTTTGTAATATGGTAAAAGTCAACTGCGACACGATGTGTTATCGCCATAACCTTCTGAGTGAACAAATTACTTCCTGCTGATATCTAAATAGTTATCAGTTTCAAGCTCGTTATAGTATCACAATCATAATATACACAATCATATTCAATACAAAAAAAAACCATTTTCTTATATAAGTATTCCAATTCTATAAAAATAAACTTATGAAATTCACACGATTTGTTAATATATAGTTACATTTTTATAAATCTTAAATCGCGTATCGTTATTTTTTTCGTTACCTCGACGTTTTAACCATGTTACAATTTATATACCTATAAATATATTGAATAATTAAATAAACAATGTACCTATTTCAGATTACTTTCAACATACTAATATTTATAGCGACATTAAATTGAATGAGCCAATAAACTAATACAGTAAATGATCCCGGAAAACAGCAATGCAAGCCCTGATTTTCAGTGTAGATGATAACTAGTGTAATGTATAGATTCATACAAGTATCTATCTATGCTATAAACGGCTGAGCACACAGGGAAGTGGCGGCTACAACCTTGGCCGAGGTCGCGGAACGTCACTCGCAACACTTATAAACTGTTTCATAACAACAACTACTAGTTCTTTACATGCGTAATTGCTCCGTAAAGACATTTTTTATTATATTTTATAGGAAAACAAACAGTTGCTGGTTTATAATAAGAATTTTTAAAAGGTCTAATGGCGTACTTAGGTGCCAATATTATTTTTAGTCAAAACCTGAAGTCACCAGTTTAGTTGAGTTGCCAGTTGTCATTATTTAGGTCCTTGGTCAACTATACAATTATTCATATTCTACTAAAGGTATGTTCCTATAAATAAATTTAAATACTTAACTTTATTTTATAACATACATTGCACTCATGGTGATCTTGTCTCTTAACGGAATCTTGTCTTACAACTCTTACAGGGAAAAACAAAGGAAAAGGGCGACACCTCAGGGCGAAACTTGTTTTTCCCAATTTGTTTAATAAGCATACTATGTGATTATATGTATACGTACTTGCCCAAATAAAATAATTATTTTTACCAAACAAACTAAACCACAAAAAGAAAATAACATTTTAAATAATAAATAGTGCGAATTCTTAATAGGTATTACAGGCATGATTGGATAGGTAAAAACTGAAAAGTAAAAAACAAGAAGATACCTAAAGGTAAAGAAACCTTAAAAATCGTTCGACGCATCTAGGAGCCTTAAAAAATTGTGGATGCAGTCGGGTGGGACTCCTTTTAAAGGTAAAGTATAATGACACCAAATTGTGTTGAACGGCAAAAACATAACACTTCCTTTGGCAGTCCTGTAAAAATACATTGACAACATGTGAAGGTTTGGTTTGTAGCGCGAAATGCAGAAAGCTGATAGGAATTAGTTCCGGAAAACAGGTTGGATTCAATTCGATCTGGTTCGTATATAGAAACCATGGAAACAGCCATCTATTGTGAAAGCTGTGAGAGGGCTCCTCGCGCGGGGTGGTTGTGCGTCCTTCGGCCCCGCCCGCTTCCCGCGTGCCTCCCCGTACCCTCTACTGTGACCGAGCGAGGGTCATGGCCGAACGTATTTTCTAAGCACGTGTCCCGTCAATTTTCAAAGAAAAGCTATGAAAGTTATTCTAGGTTGAACAGAGATTATATATAATGGTGAAAATATAGGCAAACAACAGATTTCGTCTTCTTTCGAATTACTGAGATTGTAAAACGTTTTTTGTTTGCTTGTTTATATATTTTTTTCTGTGGCAGAAGTTACTTCTTCTTCTTTTCGTATAGTGGTGTGGCTCACCTAGTGTTAGAGTTTTTAGGTCGAAACTAAGGGCATTTAATTTTTATTACGAACGCTAATTATGAAGGAAATGTGAAAGGGCCTCTAACTTTATGTCACGATTGCTATCAGAGATAACAACTGAGAACAACTGGTTAACGTGCCTTCCCAAGTACGGAGGAACTCGAGAAAAAATGTTTTTGCCACACAAATTTTTGGTCACCCATCCAACCCGTGCGACCATTCTAGATCAGCTGGTATAGCTAGGCTAATTAGCTCCTCAAAATTTCATCATAAATAACTGTTATTAATATCGGGATAAAAAGTTGATAATGTGTTAATCCAGATCTTCAACTATCTGCATACCAAGTTTCCTAGCAAAAGGTTCAGTACTTATGTACACTGCTATTATAGTATCGTTTCTAAAACATGCATTGCAAGTGTTAAGATAATAAACGTGATTGTAAATACTATATTATTCCACGTTGCTCGTTTATGAATTAATAACGACTTTGTAAAGTTTTTTGTAAAACCAAGAAAAAGTACTTTCAAAGACGTCGTTACATACCTACTCAGTAGCTAAAATTACACTTTTTTATTTTTATTGTGCAAGTCTAAGAGTTGTATGAAGGTCATTGATAAGAAAACAGCAATGTTACAACCACTGTTTGAGATGCCTAAACGTAATAAAATACCTACATAATCTTACGTGTCGTTTTTGTTTATAATTTTATATAAAGTCGGTTATTGAAAGTTCTTTACATTAAGATGCTATATACCTACTCATATAATATAGATAGAGCTCTAATTGCATAAGTTTTCAAATAACTATAAGGCTTGGTATGTTATGTTGGTACCTGTTACACTACGGAGATTATATTTAGATTTATTTTTAGTTTGCATATATTTTAGTTGCGTTCTATCTGAAGAGGCACCAAATTATTATATTTAAATAAAGTTTAAATAGCTACCTAGTAGAAATGCAAACAAAAAATAAATAAAATTGTTTTAGACTACTAGTGAGTATAATTAGGCTACAAACAGCTTAAAGATTTTGAATGTTGACTCGAGGTACAGTTTATAAGAAAGTTGTATTGTGGGTAATCAATAAAGAAGCGTTGATGGGAGTGACTGTTGAGAGTACAAACATCTAGCTAGCTCTACTAGGCGTTTGTTCAGTGTGCCCTTGAACTTCAGAAAGCTGCGCAGCCTCTCAGTTTAAGTTCATCTGTACAACTTGGCGTCTACATAAGTATCCCAAACCTAGGTACCTCTAACTATATTATTTATGTAAGTGGTTCGTTGGATAGAAAAAAAGAGTCTTTAATTGGCACACTTCGGAAACAAAATGTTATCTACCTATGTTTAAAAGTTAAAAACTAAATTGCTTACACAAAGATTGATTGTGATGCTGAAAAAATATTGAACATATTAGGATGAAACTCAGTAGGCTAGTTTTTATGTCGATACCCTCATTTGACATACCTCCTCTACTTTAAAAAAACAAATAAGTACTATCTTTGTATTGTACGCACTTACGTTCTAAATCGATTTCATTTAAGCAGTACCTACTCACCTACAGTAACTGTGATGGGCATACCAAATTAACACGGAAACAAACCAAGAACTCGAATACTTGAGAATTAAGTAGCATATGTACTCATTTATACTGCTGAAACCAAACAAACTGACAATTGACAAACTAGGGGTTGTCAATTTTATGTTTCGAGCTATGAATCATACACATCGATATCCTATAAAAAATATGTATCAACCGATGCAATGTTATGTAAGAGTGAGACTTAAATTCATTAGGTACGTATTTTAGGTTATTCGGACAATGAAGACGGGCCCTTTACCGTCGCGCCTAATTCCTATGACACAAACATAGAATATAGGCGATAGTCACCAAGAAATTAGCAACACAACGCTGAGCGACGCGACGCGTCTCAGCCACAACCTATCAGTTTGGGTATAGCCTAAGGTTTCCTTAAGCAACTTTTGCTAAGTACGACTAGTACGTAAGATTACATTAATAATTGGACCTTTCATGTCATTTTTGCAAGGGCCGTACATCTACTGAATTATATATGGGTGTATTGAGGATGCCCATTTTTAAGCCGAAAGGGGGTCGTTCTAGACGTCTAGGCGAACAACTTCTGTTCTACAACTTTTAGAAACTCGAAGTAGAAAATTTTAATATTTAAAGTTTCTCTGCCTGAAAACGAGACTGTCCCGCCCAGAGCGGGACGTATAGTCATGTTACTTACTCAGCGCAAGCAACTGTTAATCCATGCTATTTATAGCGCTGTAGTGCCCGGGACATTGTTAGGTGGAGTAGGCTTAGTTAGCTCCAGACGTTTTGACCAGTTCTTTCCTCTTGGCATGGCTGACTAGGCTGGGAGAGTGAATGTATCTATAGATGCTAGGCAACCCTACTCCACCTAATGTTAACATTAGTTACTTATTACATAATTTATGCACTAGTCGACACACGCACTGTGCAAGGTTGCAAGTTCAGGGATACACGTTAATATAACTTCGTAGCCCTGAGTTTGGGAGATGGCTCGTGCAACAAGCGCCCGCCCGAGCGCCGCCCGTGACCCTCTCACCGTAACCATGGTCACGGCCGATCAATGCCTTTCACAGTATTGCAGCTTTACTGCAAATTAAATTATAAATAAATGATTTTAAAAGTCGTTCCACGCGGTCCTAAACTACGCAATTAGACTTCTAACATGTGTTCTACGCATACATCGAAAATACAACATACGTCGTTATATTTAAAAAGTATTTACTATACGTTATATATATAAATTAAAACCTATAACAAAGTGATCTTATACGGGTTCGTTTTTATCCTTTGTGGTACGGAACCCTAAAAATAGTTATCGATAAAGTTATCTAGGTAACTTTTTATTGTATAAACAGAAACACCTCTGCACATCTACATTTGACATTGTCAGTACAAAGGCGAAATAACAAATCTTCGTTTCACAAAGTCAAAACGTTTTAGCAAATACACAAAGTGGTCACATGCATTCATTTGTTACAGCACATATGAAGTTAAAAACTGCTATGAAATCACTAAAGAGTCTTAGAATATCTAGGAATTACAGATGTTAAATTACAAAGAACATAAATTTTAACTTTAGTAGATTTTTTTAATCAAACATATAGGGAAATAAAGGTTACCTATTTTGCTACTACAATCATAGTACCATAGTAGGTATTTATCTAAATTTTTTAGACGTATTGTATAAATCGAATGTTAAATGTTATAGTAGGTACCTATCTAATTTAATTCTAATGTCAGGGCGATGGTCTTACTAAAAATTAATTCTTAAATTAAAATGGTAATGACTAATAAATAATACATTTTCTTTTAAAACAAACTATAGGTATACTTAATACAAAACCCTAAAAATAAAATATATGTAACCGGGCAGAGAAACTCTTGGTTACTTAATTATATTTACTTATGTGAAACGCCAGCGGTGATTTTTTTAAACACACCTACCATTATTTGTAACCTTTATTTTTCTGAAACAAATCGTTACTTAAGTTTAAGTACTTTGTAAGTACTGGTGGCAACCCTAGAAATAATATTGTGGAACTCTGGCTCGGGTGCCCTCGACCGTCGTACTCGGGTTTGTCTTGGCCACGGTCACGGCTATACTGAGGCCAATTAAACTGGGCCGTAATATGTAGAGTGTTTTAAATATTCTTCTTTTTGTTTTGTATTAACTAGGTATCAGAGGTAAAAAAATAATAAATGAAAGAAAATTATGGGCGATTCGAATTGGAGTAACTGAATTATCCTATTTTCCTATATTTTTAAGCATCAATTTCTTCCAAAATAAATGCTTTCTTCAATCTTACCGGTATTAAAATAAAACTAATAAACATTTTGATCTTTCTTATTCATTATTCAGACTTGTAAAATGTATTTTTAATTGAAGTTTGAATACCTAATTGTAGTTTAACATTTGCTTGTCTATAATAGTTTAACGGCACATACAAGTTGGTAGGTATATGGTAAATAAGTTATATTAAAATGTTGTAGGAGGAAGCCTAGGCATATCGGCCATGACCCTCGCTCTCAGCTCGCGTTGCCATGGTCACGGCCGATCAATGCCGACCTGCGAGGATGCACCCGGAACATGCTTCATCGGTATTAAAGGGTATTTTGTACGAGGTCTTGATTGTAGGTACTCTACTTACCTACATGTTATTTTATAATTATGGTCTTCAATTACATGTAGCTACCTAGTAACAATAAAAAAAAAAACAAGAAAACTTTAAATCGCAATAACAAGTCAATCAGATAAGCAGTCAAATACACGTGTAAAATGAATTATGTTAAGTATGAATCAGACAAGGAGGTTTTCTTTCTTAGATTATAAAGTATTATATATAACACATGTTTACGTAGATTATAGGACCTATTGCGACATAATATGTACGGGAAGCATTCGGACATCTAACTAAATAATACTGAAATATCTCGTCTGTAACGAGCGATATCATGTGATGTGTTTATTTAGCGAGGGTCAACGGACGCTCGGATAAAAATAAAGATCTCCCTAAATACGACAGTGGACTGAGGGAACGAGCGAAGCCCGTGAGACGTATCTACCTACATACACGGGAATCTAAACTTAGCTTTATAATCTTATCAAAATGTATAAGAAGGATAATTGAATAACAACATGATTTGATTTTGATATGGGTTGTTAAAATAGTTGAAACAAAAGAAAACGAATTCATTACACCTACTACACTTGCTTTCTTTATATTATTTTCTAAATAAATTTTGTTAACTTATATTATGCGACTGCTGGATAAAATCTTCTTTAATATTTTTGCAAGTCGCTCTTTCAGTCAAATTTACCTACAAAAACCTGTTGTATTATCAGTTTAGAAATGCAATCAAAGAGTGAGATTGGGTGTGTTACACACTGTTTTCAGAGTCTATAGACCTCGATTCCGTCTTTATTTTTACGGCAACAAAACAAAGCCTGCCCAATCTCACTCTTAAATTGCATTTCTAAACTGATAATACAACAGGTTAACGATACGTAAGCGTCTAGAAATATGAACATGACTAGGTATTAGTTTCTTCTTAATGCAGTAAAAAAATTAAAGAAGTCAAATGGGACACAGAATGAATGAGTTGTTGAGACGCAATACTTTTCTTACATAATATACACAGAGCATATTGTGTAAATAATAGACGAGTAAATAAGCGTACTATAGTTAAGAACTTATTTCAAGACCTTGGTCGAAAAAATGTTAACAAGCATAAACAGCAGAAATAAAGTCACGTAGGAAAAATATTCAACAAATGAACAAGAAGGCTTGATCGTGCAGGTAGCGCGACGGACGACGCCTCGATTCCCTCGACATTGATTTGCAAACAATGCACTCTGAACAAACATGTCCTTTTCAGTAATGCAACTTTAGGACCAGAAAAGGGTTGTGTTGTTAACGAACCTTCGCTACCAGGCGAACAGAAACCGCAAAGAGTGTCTGCGTGCGCGCACGTCGCCCTTGCTGCGTCACACTTCGACGTCAAATGCATTGGGTCATTGCACAAGTACAGTGGAGTTGACAAGTGTTATATATAGAATTATTAAATGTCAGTAGAGTATGTACATTGTATTTAATTAAACAAAGATTAAATGATTTAATTAGTAACGGTCAAAATAGACCATGGTGCTACTTGCATATATAGATTTTAATTTACTATGACGAAAATTAATTTATGATGAGCAACGCGAAAACTGACTATTTTGTATTTCGTACCTTACACAGATGTCTTGACAAATTATAAGCGAACGTATAAGTGCAAAATAAATAATATTACACTCATATCGATTTTTGTTCGTTACTGTTCCTTGATAAATGTTGGCAAAATGCAGTTCGACGTCACAATCGCAAACAGATGCACTATGTATTGCCGTCTCTATCACACCCGCAGCAACAGAAATTGCATATAAATGCATCGCGCCATTTTCTTGGCACACGCAATCTCCTTGTAAGTTCGGTTGCCCTGGTAGATTGCAACAAAACGTTAACAGTTTGCTCTTATTGTTTTTGCTGCATTTCTTAAATAACAAGACATATTTTATAATAACAAATAAGGCTAAGCAAAACGTAGTTTACTCTACCGTGCGTAATTATCTATTTGCTAAGAAAATAGACTGTTTTCAAATTTTTCAAATTTATAACATCTATAAGCTATATTTGACACATGTATTTGTGAAGTATTAAACAAATAAATATTAATTATTTGTAAAAAAGATGTTTTAAAATTAATTATTGCATTTATTATACAAATGAACCTAAACTGCCTGCGCATTACTGCGCAAGCGATACTTCGTCGAGAATGCAGTTCAGTGCAACCGATTACCAGGCACTCATAGCTGCGCAAGAGTTTTACATGCACTTTTCACTGGGTACTGAATTGACGCTTCTTGATAGAGGAAACAAAATTAAAAGTTTGATTTGCAATAAGAACAAGACGTACAATATAATTAAAAAACCTAAATGCATTTGGTTAAAAATTTCATGAATGTGAAACGTGGCTTCACATTATACTAAGTTGTTCATGAAAATTTAGAACTTAAACTTTCTTTATTTAATTACTACTAAGAAAATTAATTCTTAATTAAATAAAACACATTAAAAACTAAGTTATAAAAAAATATCAATTAATTATGTTTATAAAACAGGTCATTCTTCTGAATAAAAGCAACAAGGCAACTCTCTTACAGTGTAATGTTTTTAAAAACATACCTACATTGAATGAAATTATTATATCTGTACTACATCACAACCCAATTTGTCCGAGAGATCATGTCATAACATTGAGGTGCAAATATTTTTCTTTATTGTCAACGAGATGCTTAGCGATAATTGTTATTGAGACGACTCGTGTTTGAACATCAGAAAGCGTGTGAATAATCGCTCATCGAGTACGTCGATAGCTTGATTGTAGTATCGTACGTTGTGTCTTGCTTAATTTCTACAGCTTATGTAAGTAGATGTGAAGTAGATTACCTGGGACATTATATTCATGAATAATATAGATTCAAATAACAGTTAGACGAAATAGCCAATTATTTTTACTTTTAAGTAAATTAGTAGAGTTGCCTATTCTATCTATGAGCATTATAGCATAATAATATACTAGTTTGATTGGATAAGATAAAGACGCCAGTGGAAAATCTATCATTGGTAATACGCCATGCTCTCACTTTTACTGGTTACCGGACGAATGGTACCTAAGTGCAAATCTCGAGCAGTGAGTAAGTACCTATTGCTTTCTAAGCAGTGAAGGTGAGGTGCACGGACCCGGAGAGACTAGGGGCAATGCTGCCAGTTCAAGTTTAGTTGAGCGGGTGCAGCGATAATTGCAGAGATCGTTGCACTTCTAACGCCCTCCGAAGGGGCAACGAACGCGACCAGCTGCCCGGGAAATAGATCCCGTCCGGACTATTTCAGAGCACGTTTTCTTGTATACCAGATACAACGACTCCAGCGCATTGCTTTTAACTAACTTACCTGTAACGTGAGAAGTCGATATGATAAAAAACATCGCGTGGCCCGATGCAGGCGCATTAACATAAAATATGTGGCCAACGTTTTAATATATTGCACCTCGATGCTAATGGCTAATGGATATATCGCGTATCCTTCGAGAACTATCCCTAGTATTCGCACCTGAAACGTAAGCTTAATGGTTTTTATTTTAAATTCATTTTATGGTTATGCTGTAATTATTTTATAAATAATCTCTTAGTTTTATCATAGGCATGATGATTGTTGATTAAGTTATGATTGCTGGCAAAGCAGTCAGCTAACGCGATTTCAAAACCGTACAGAGTATAGGCAGACTATGGGTATAAATCCGGGGAAATAAATCTTACACAGTTATCCATTGCTATCGAAATAGCATCGAAAATTAAACATAAAAACACACTACCGATGACAAGACGTCATCGTCAAATGTAGAAAAAAGAAAACATTAAAATTAATAAATAGGTAGTTACAGACAGAAGTTACATGTGAACTTTCCCTGTATAACTTTGCTTCGAATTACGTAGTCTAAAGAATAGCTGAATGTAGCGCATCGCACAAAGTAGCGCGAAGTTCAGCAGGCCGTTGCACTTTCGATGCGCGGGCGCACCACGCGAAAGTGATTCATACCGTGCTCGTTGCACCGCTCAACAATTGTGATATCTAGTACTTTTCGTGCTCTATACTTAGTGCTTTTCACTTGATTATGTGTTGGAATCACGATTTTCTTGCATATTACTCGTATTAAGTTTCAGGTTGAAGATAGGCGGTAGTTTTGGTAACGTTTCAAAAATTGTAGTCTATCCGATAGTAATATTTATACTCTAATTAAAACTAAAAAGTCACCGATCCGTTTAAAACGTTTAATGGCTGATTTTCAAATCCCGTAGATAGAGATATCAAACAAATAAACTGTAACGCCACCGATTAAAAAACGTCACTATCATAATTAAAAAGAAAAAACATCTAAATTTAGAAGATCAAAATTTGAAGGCTTTTTAATTTGGTTGGGTTCGAACTTATTCAAAAAACAATTTCACACCACACTTATTACAGAAATCTAGTTCTTCAAATAGCTAACACGACGACGCCTAGTTTCATTACAGATACATAATATATAAGAGTTGATTGAACGCAGCTCGCTGGGAATGTTAGCAATGGAAAAAAAAAGTTCCGACGTTAGAAGTACTAGTATCTAAGCAAGGAGAGTGCAGTGGCCGCGCAGTGCCACTGACCTGACAAGCTACTAGCTAACTCAATAGTCGCCTGCGCCGTAGAGCACGCTAGACCTCGTAGCCAATGGCTACAGGGACGCTACGAAATGTACCCTTGGAATGGATTAATTACACGCCACACAAATTATACAATACGAAAAGGTGTATTATGCAACTGAACTTTAGCTGGAACTAGGGCCAACTTTACAGCTTAAATAGCTTATAATGTAAGTATGTATGTTCCAGTTTCATTGAATACACTCTTACGTAGCGTTTCAAATTCTTTACTTATAGCGTTTTTCGGAAAACTTCATCATCTTTTTTCCATTTCTAAAACTTAACTAAGTTTTTGTTCCAATTACATTGCTTTTACTAATTTTAGCATTTGTCAACGTCAAGGCTACGAGAAATTTACAGGGCCTGTAGCAATGAATTTAATTTTAAACAGTAGCGACGCAAAAACCGAAAAAATATATTAAAAAACTAAAACACTAAATCTTAACTTATTTATTAAACCTATCAACAATTAAAACAACTGTTTATAACAGAATGTAAAAGTTGTGTAATGAAAATAACATTTTCTAGAGATGATAATAAAATTATGATTTGTTATTGGCCATTTGTTTATTTTTATTTAACCATTTGCTAAAAATGCTATAAATCCCGTAAGATAAATGTATAGAACTACAAGGGAAAACATTTTCGTGGAATATCCATTTCAGGGGAATGGGTGAATCACCCGATTTAGTCCTTGTGAAATTATGACGTGTACATGTACTTTATTAGTGGAAATCCCTTTGAGCCTCCTGAAAGTGTGACTCATTCAAGTTGAACTAAGAAACTTATATAATAATAGCTTTTACCATTGGTAGGATTTTAAATAGCGACAATGTGAATCACATGCAAAGTATATTCCATGAGTGTCTTCTTCCCATTGTAGGTCGCTTCGGAGGTCATTTCAAAGACACTGTACAAACTGGTAAATGTAAGACGATTCAAAACGAATAATAATGTTGTATATGTTGTACATGAATTTATCCTAAATTTATAAAATTCAATCGATGAGTCCCAATTAAACAAGTTTCAATCAATAATAACGCTCATGCCGGCCATCCACTGCCAACTAAAATAAGTTCGTTTTTTAATCAAGTAAGAACAGCTAGTTTTGTACTATTTAGTTTTGTAAGTGGTGGACGTTCGGCTTTAGCCCAAATCGCTAAATATAGAACATTGGAAATTCGCACAGATGTTTTTTAACTTATATGAGCCCTAGTCGTGAGCACAAAAATCTTTACGAATGTTATATTTTATGTGTAAGTCAATGATGTTCCAAAATACCAAAGATTTAAAAAAGGTCTTGTTTATAAATATGAAGTCACATTTGTAATTCAAAGTGAATTAAAATTCAACGATCACCATTCGTCGTGACTACAAAATATTAAGTATCTGTTGTAGTCATTGCATAAAGTGGAGTTTACTAAATGTCGATTTTTCTTCAGTTGGATTTTAATTACGCTATTTTTTTCCGGTTTAATCGCTTTGCTTTTGTTATATTTAGAAATTGTATAAATATTAGGTCGGCTAAAAAGTCTTTTCGTATTTAGTATGTATGAACTTGTAATAAAATATCTATGGCTATACCATTTGTATCTGGCTGGTTTCGATTTAATTAAAATTTTTAAAGAAGATAATTCCAAATTCTAATTAGGAAAATGTGTGATTTTCATTTGTTTTTAACAATAAGATATTGTTAAAATGAGTGAATCTAATGACGAAATTCGATACTTTTTAATTTAAAAAATGTAAAAATGCAACAGAAACCGCGAAAAAAATTGTGATGTTTATGGACCTAATGCAGAATCTGTGAGAGTATAGCAAATTTTGTTGCACGTCGCTTTGGTCTATTTAAAAAAAAACTAAATCTATATATATATATAATATATATTTATATCTAACAAAATGGGACCTACACACTTTAGTCAAATGTAAATAAACTTTTATCTTAAACCTTTTAAATTTTTATATAAAATGCGAAGAAAATTTTTAGTCGATTATATATACTGCATACTAATGCTATAATAATGAATATATTATAATAAGAACGCGATTAAAACCGAAAAAACTTAGTTTACTAAATGTAAAATACATAGTTAATTACTTTTTATAACTATTTACATTTAAAAAAAATCTTATTTTTTGGCATCTGCCAAGAATTATGCTGGAGTTACGTAAAAAAAAGAGTTTTGGCGAGAACGCGTTGAGGAGATGTGTTGCTAAATTTTGATTTTTGTGAAACCTATGTTGTGTTTACAAATGATTCCCTAGACTTGACTTTAACTATGACGAATTGACTGTTTCGATGCAAATAACTTGCATTACATATACTTGACACTGGTAAATTTCCAAATGGCCATAATCGGTCCACAACCGATAAGAAATAATAACGTGAAAAATATTACAGATAAATAAATTATAATGATGTACCTATTAGGGACGCGTATAGTGTTAATATCTAATTTATCGTCAAACAGCTATATTTATCATATCTCAAACTTATAAAATTAAATGAAACCCGCGAGAGAAAAAACTTTCTGAAAATAGAACCTTCATTTATGTAAACACGAGGTCCCTTTCAACAAAAGTATGAAAGTAAGCTGAAGTACTTACATAAAATAAAACCCCGAAGCTTGTAGGTACTAAGTTCGGGGTGGTTGCCCTCGGTTATACTGACAGTGGAAAGCGAGGTGATTTACTACACAAAATGATATACTTACCACCTCTGTGTTTACTAGTGAAAATATGAGGTTAACACTCAGCTGGGGCTTAATTAACTTATCCGGAAAACTGGCTCCACTGATTATCAGGTGAAATGGAAAGCTGAAAGGCCGGCTGTTTATCTATTCCGTGGTACTTAAAGTAATTATGATTTCTTCAGCAGAAGTAATCAAGATCCAAATGTATACAATACATTCATGCCACGGTTTTTTATTACCTACCACTTGTTTGGTTTCATCTTTATTTTGCGCACGTATGAACTCGCATTTAAGGTTGAGAAGCATTACAGATGATAATGAAGTTATGCTGCGATATGAATTCAGCGCAGGGCTCAGCGCGGGCGTAGTTTTTGCTGGCTCTCTGCGGGTGCGCATATATATTATGCGATGCGACCCTTGGCAGTAAGCGGTTGACGACCCGCTGCGGACCGTCGGCGTTTGACCTCGCTGTACTCGCCGAGCCCGACTTCTCCAGAGCTGATTGTACAAGTTTTCTCGTAGATGTAATGGAAAATTAAATTGCCTTCGACTTTCGCAAGAAAATATCGGTTGTTAGAAGTCTTAAAATGAACTACTATTTACTTGTGGCATTGAAAATAAAGAAAAGGCCCCTTATGAAACTATTCCAGCAGAGACCAAAATTTTTTGTGATATCCTACCGTAGACCATAGCGTGTTTATATGGCAATAAACAAAGCGACGCTCGAGACTATACAAAAATAAGCGAAAGATCCTCCATATCCATCTTAAAATAGAGTTAAGAAATTGATATTCGACACGTAGTAGGCGGCAAGCAAATTCCAGCAAGAAATAGTGAGTGCATTATAACTAGTTACGATATTAAATCTATTGACCCTTCCAAACAAGCCAATGAGTCACGAGAACCGGTAGAAAGTTCTAAATGTCTGGATGCTGGCTTACGTAGTGATCAATGGCTGCAAATCATGGGCCAGACAGTGTATCAATGTCGATTTTGAATTTACGGACCGTTCCTCGTCCCTGTCTTTCGTGCGTGATTGGAGTGAGATCGAGACTTGCGATTATTTAGTATAATGGTGCACAAGTGGTAGGACTTTGAGGCGAGTCGTCGCCCTCGACCGAGGCCCGCTCGGTCAGGGACGCGATATCTAACTCGATGCTACGAGCCGAGTGCTCGGAACACGATTGCCACCATCACACAAATAATTATTTTGCTCTCCTCCTGCATTATCTTTGACATTATGATTAAAGCAATTAATTGCATTCAAAGATAATAATTATTGACGCTTTTGTGTATTTATAATTGAATTAATTGTGTAAAATGACATTGTAAATTTTTAAGGTTATACTTGATTCACACTTAATATTTATAAAAATAAATATTATATATCGTACCTATTGGGAAATACCGTAATGTTTCCTGTTTTTATAAGCTTTCCTGTATGTACATTTTCCCACCCCCTGTAATAAGCGTTTGAAAAGGTTCGTTACGAAACGTTACACTCCGTCCTGGCATTGTTACTACAATTACCCGGTATTCGCTTCGTGTACGGCTGTGTAGAGTACCTATGTTGGCTACACTTGACTGCGGAAACGAGGTGCGTCGGCTTCTCCCGTCTGGCCCCATACCCTCGGCCTACCCTGTCTGCATCTCCCCTCACACCCCCTTGCACCGCCCCGCGCAACCCTCGATGTAATTCACTCTCACTAACCCACTGCAGCACAGTCAATCATGCATATCGCATTGTCTGCTGATTCAAGGTGATGTCTCTATGGTGTATGCAAATATAAGGGCACCCTAATGTTGCTACCTCAGTGTCGATTTAACTTGTTTAAATTATATAAATGAATGCACATAATTGTGTATATTTAATTTGTTTGTAGTATTTCTGACCCGATAAAGGGCCTGTTCAGTATCAATTATTTGGTTCCTTACCTAGGTCCCACAATGTATATCTATTTTATGGATGGCAATATTCGAATGTCCGGATCTTAAATATTAATATAGAATTTCAGCCTTCTATGTTCCAAGTTTCATTTATAATATCAGTAAGTGTGTACAATGAATATTTCAAAATAATATAGAAAATGTCACCACAACTAACGTAACTAAATTTAAATTTAAAAATAATAAAGAGATACAACATTGCATTCGACCAACGTAGACAACGTTTTAATTTCAAAATGTAAGTACCTACTCCCACTATATGCACCAGACAACGTCTAGTCGTCGAGTCGCTCTTTGGAAGTTTATGTGAAAAAAACACCTTTTATAATTTTTCATCCCCATTTCCCCGAGTTGCTTTGTTTCCATGTCACACACCGCATCACTCAAAAGCTTTAGTGTGTTCTTTTTTAATGTCTGCAAGTCGGTGGTGAAAGCGGCAGGCAAGCGAGGGGAGAGCGAGGGGAGAGGGGACACTGAAGAGGGGAAATGCCCCCATGTCTAGACTGGGTCGGTAGTTTTCCGGGATTCAGTCGACTTTGCCTGCAGTCTGCTCACCCACTCACTGCACTCTACTTACAAAATGTACATGTAAATACTTAGGTATAGCTATAGTACTGTCTGAGTACCCTCGTCGCGTCGCAGTACAGAATTTTATCCGGTAGCATATGTATTTATATGGTGGTACATTGAGGTGGTACTACTTTGTCACTAGGGGAACATTGCCAGATCGATATTGTGGCGTTTGCTGTTTATTGTAGGCGTAGATACGCGTTGCGTGGCCAAAGCCTATCTGCTTTAACAATTTACTATTTAATGATAACATCAGTTAACAACAGAAAGTAGTATCAAAGTAAGCTGCTTAACCACATGTTCATGCTTAACAAATATTAGTGGCGTTTTATTATAAAAGGGTTAGACTTGATTGGTGACCAATTAACATTTTGTAAAACGCACTTTGGGAATTCCCGAGGTTTTGTTTTGTTGAATGTTTTGGTATGTTTATTCACGAAAATTAATTAAATTGCAATAGGCTATCGGACTAAAACTATGGACATTTTGTCCCAGTTGAAGGATTTCATCTCTTCATATTGTTATTTATTTGGTTCTATGATGAAAATTACTTGTCGTTTCGATTTCAAAACATCATCAGTTAAAACTATTAATCCTGTTTTGACTGCTTCTATTTTGAAGTAAAGTAGTTTAGTAAAATACCCTCCATATATAAAAAAAAGGCAACTAGGTACCATACCTACCTAATTTACAAACAAAATAACTGCTTGCACCGCGCGACTGCCCAAATTTGTTGGTAATATTAAACCTTAACTGATTTTGACCATATACGTGTACATCTATTTTAATATTTGTTATGCTTATTGCTTAAGGCATTTTACTAGATTTTTTTGACAAAAATTTCCGCGTGTCAGGATTCGAACCTGCGCTTGCCGGCTGGGTATTTTGATGTTACTTTCTGCTTGCAAAATATTTCTAGGTATCTATTTTATTCGATAGTCACAACTGAACGGACTTCGTATGACATCCGTTTCTAGGAGACGTTAGCTCTTATTGCAGTTTAAAATAGCTCATTCAAATTTCATAAATAGGTCTGTCTATGAATTAACAATAGGCAGTAACGACAGTGTTCCTCGTAACGCGCCTTTGTGACACTGAGCTAGGCTACGAGTATTACCACAACCACCTTGTATCAGTATTATGTACATGCAATCACGTAATACGGATAACTTCAATTACAATCATCTGCGGAGTCTGTTAACAAACATCTAATCAATAATATTTTAAGATATGTTTAGAATGATAGAAAGATTAACGCTATTTTGTGCCAGTAAAACACAAACATTTAACAATTAAATAAAAAAAAATCTTGATTCAAAATCACATACAGCGCGCACTTTGTGACTTGATCACACTCGATTCTATAATGTTACATTACAAGTGAATGCTCGCAGTGAGGGAGCACCTTTAAACTCATCTGGCACAATTAAGATATTTTCAAGAAATAGAAAAACGCACAGAAACAGTTAACATTTTTTGTTGCATGTGTCAGTTCCATATTTGCAGAAAAAGGAATTCTACTCGCCCATTTGAATAAACTTATAAATGTTGTTAGCGAAATCTTTAAAAAAACAGCAATCAGTGCCGTTAATACAATAATAGGTATGTATGTGTAATGATTAGGTACCCAATTCTAATCTAATAAGTTAATGCAGTTTAAAGTATAAGTCGGAAATAGTTAGGGCAATTGTGTGTTCAGAACGTTTTAGTCTGAGTGTGAAGGGCCGTGAAGGTAGATATATTTAGCGAGGAGAGGTGAGAGGAGGGGTGGTGACGCGGAAGCGTAGGGCGGGCGGAGGGCGATGACCGTGAACGTGGGGCGGCATCGATCCGGCGACCGTCGCCGCAGCCATACCCTCGCGCAACCCCGACACTATATACCGGCGCCGGCAGTCGGCAGCCAGCAACGCACACTTGATTTGATGCTTATCCTATTCACACTAATTAGGTAATTTTACTTTTGTTGATTATACATTTATATTTAAAACTCTTGTTAATAATTTAAAATAAAACACCCAAAATAATACTTGGCTCCTGACTTTTTCAAAAAATGCATTGATAGATATTATACTCGTAAAGCTATTACGCGACCGCCAGATGAGTCACACCACTATACTTTATTATTATAGACAATCTGCGTCCCTCGCTTTGAACCACGTAAGACCCGATCCCGTGGAAATATCAAGATTAAAAGTATCCTAGTTACTCCTCGATAATGTAAACCTTGCTATTAGTAAAATATTGTTTTAAATCGTTCCAGTAGTTTTGGAGTCAATTAATTACAAACAAATCTTTCCTTTTTAGAATAATACACTAATTAAAATTATACTTAGTACTCAAAGTAAGTTAAATTAGGTACCTATTTAGTAATAGAAGCTCAACAGAATGTCGTAATGTTTGGTAATGGAACCCCTGTAAATCCGTTATAGCTACCTACTATTCGTATATATAGAATGTTATCTCACACCCAAGACAAACCAATAAGGTTTTGTGGGTGTTTTGTGTTTTTTAAGACTTTCTTTCATAATAATAATTAATTAAAAAAAAAAAAACTAATATAATTATAACAAAAGTAACCCCTCTTTGTTACCCACATACAGAAGGAAATATAGTTCACTAATATCACATACAATCAAGCAGAAAAACTGCCACGAATCTATCGGCAAGAAAAAGTAAGACAACTCGCCCTCTTTCTACAAGTATCCCTTCACGCAATAACGAAATAAAAGTTAGTAGGGTGCCTGGTCCTGGCTATGGGGAGGAAAACGTGATATGAATTGCTATAGATTTACAGAGATAAGAGGGCATCTTGTAATGTAGGGGAATTTTAGTCGCTACCGAAACGCATACATACAGACGATCGATTTCAAGGGTTACTAAAAATAAGAATCGTTATTGTTATGATATAACGACCATATAACCTTATAACCTACCTAGGTCAAGTTAAAAGCCTTAGCCACCTGAAAACGCTAACACTATGTAAGTCATACCAAGTCTACCACCACTACAAGAAAAGAATATAAGGAATATTCAATTGAGTAAATTTCACGAGTTAATTACATTTTCATGACGTGGATACAAATCACATTTTACTATATCACAGACAATTAGGCCACTATATCAACAGACAGTAAGTTACAATATAATTATGTGGTTCATATATAGCTAGAAACACATAAAAGGTGACATCGAGAGCATAGTTTTGACTCGTATTTTCTTGTATGTTTACTATAAGATAATTTTAGAAAAACTTGTTTTCATATTTTCTTTTCTTCTTATTATTACAATTATAGAACATTTCATTTAAATAATAGTGATATCAAGTTGAAATATGAGAGTCACGATTTATGGTAATTGGTTTATTTTAATTTGATATCACGCGGGGTGATAGGAATGGCATGGCGAGTCGGGAGGAAGCCGGGGTAGTCGAATGTCGGACAAGGGCGTGAGTCACGGCCACGGATCAATACTGCACCGGGATGCCAGTGTGCGTGCCGCAACACCATGTACCGAAATAATAAGAGCTTTATTTAGAGAATTAGACTGCCGGCAACATCACATTTTATGTGCCTCCTGTTGGATATTATCATTTAAAGATTAAGGTGAAGTCATTGTGAACTAATAAACTCTAACTCTTCAGAGAGGACATCGAAGCAATTTTCAAATTAGTTTTGCGAGGCGTGGTTTAAATACAAACATCCAAGAACTTATTATTAGTATTTGGAGAACAATATTTTGTGATATTTTCCTGTCTCTACAGACCTTTTCATTGTTGTTTAAAGTTCTAACTCTGCACTTATTCTAAATTAATAACTAACTTTTATTGCACTACTTGCTCATATTTTTATTTATTTGTATTTAGTTGTTGGAATGTTTTTCATACATGTTTAAAAACAAACATGTATGAAAAACTATGTCAGCTATGTCAGCTAACAAACTATGCCAGCTATGCTAATTTGTTTAAAAAACTGGCTAGTTATGTTTGCAGTAAGTTTCAATTCTTGAAGAACAATACGGATAAAATGGCCACCATTCAGTATATAGGTATATCAGGAAAATACCCAGCATGAATAAAAACAGGCTATCTAGCCAAAGATAACTCAAAGTATAAATATATTTAAATTTAAAACATTTGAAACGGGAAAATGTAGTGTTCTTTACCTACCTCAACATGAATTACAATAAGTCTGCTAGATGACGTCTAAATTCAATTTGTCTATACCTACATTATCTCTGGACGTACATACATAACAAACGTTTTCCTGAATATGATAGTTTGTTTTTGTTAAGTTTTTCAAAAATATCTCTGTTATAGCAAGGAAACGTTTCTAAATAACGAAATCTTGTATCACAGTATTGTTTTACCACTGTGGTTTGACCCCTGTAGTATGGTATGCATAATATTTTATCGAAGCTTATTTAGTTAAAATATATATAAATCATGTCATTTTTCCGTGTACCGTTATACATGTTTTATCAAAAGTATGAAAGGGATATGGCAAAAATAGGATTATTACACGGTTATGACTACGATGGTCAATAAATATTTTGTAATTTTATTAAAAAAATGTTATCAATTTATCACGAATCCATCATACTGGCATAAGTCTGCCTACACAGTTTAACCTATTCTTAGATTTCGAGACATTCTTATGGACATGGATCATGGATATTAATGAAAACCGTATGAAACAGGCTGCATGTTTGCATGTCAGTCTTAAACTTGACTGCGCAATATCGGCGTGCTTCTAGAGTGAAAAGTGTGTTGGCATGGGGGAACACTGGATCAATGCCATTTGGCTGTTTGCTGCACATTTGAAGTTTCATATAATTACTGACTACCGGATCGTGGCATTTACGATTATGTTGCTATCTGTGAATAGCAATAAATATGTGAATATCTGTGCATATGTTAGTGGATATTAATGAGTTTCTCAGGCTTTTTATTAATGTGCAATAGCGCAAGTTTCGGTTCTAGGCAAATATCTGTTTAGGCAACTATTTCTTTCTCCATGTTTTCCTTTGGGTTTTCTCACAATCAAATTAGTTTTTGCGTAAAAAAGTAAAATATAGTGCGTTTACACAGTGTGAGCTAGCATCGGAGTCAACCTGCCGCGTAGTTGCACAACAGTCACTTGCAAGATTTAAATGTAATACATGAGTAACTCGTATGTGCGAGTACTATGTATTACATGGTAGCTAAAGGTGAGTTCACACAGCAGTATTTACAGCATTTTTTCGAGCATTTCTACGTAATGTTACGTTCTTTAGAATGGTACAATACAGGTAAAAGCTCAGTTTCCAACGCATTTCTCTGTAATGTAATGTTAAATGTACCCATTAAATTTTTAAAATGTCTTTTGAAAATGTCTTCTGTTTTAAAAATTAGGTTGTAACAAAATATTCAGGTTCGAGGTTCGGCTCGTTGTTCGGTCTGCAGCCATCTTAAGGCGAGCCAAGCTGGCAGATGAGTAATACTGTCTACTGGCTAGGTAGAACCACGCACGCTAGATCGCACTGTGTAATCGATTTATACGAAATAAATATTTCCTTTCCTAGCACATTAACTCCTCCACATTATAATAATATACATATAGTGGGGATCTCGAATAATGAGAAATCGAGCTAAACATGAGTATAAATTCTCGGTACAGAAATAAAACAGATTTAATCTTATACTTGCATTTCCAATAAGTCAAGTTCAAAGTCAAACCAATCTGCAGTATTAAATAACTAAGATAAGAATAATGGATGCACTTATTGTTTTTCATTTTTCATACAATAACAGTTTTTATGTTAGCCCAATAAAATGTGATATCAGAGTTATTATGCAGAACTACAGATAATGAAGGTCGACCGATATAAATGCAATGTTATCTACGTATAAGCACTAAGCTATGATATCATCACGGGCGCAGTGTCTCGAAAAATTCGCTAAAATTAATTACACCTACAGTGAAAATTCTGTTGCTCGTTGCAGTTTTACCTGTGCAAATAAGTATTATATCGGGATCAACATAAAAACGCCTCACCGCATTTATGGAGCGTTCATCACAATCGGCTTTAATAGCTTTTGGGTAAATGAGTAGATATCGCAATAAAACATTATATTTATTTAAAAAATCTTACCGTAGGTTAACACTTCTAGAAATAATGTTTAGAGTCATAGAGTGGTACTCTGTTCATTATTCTTTCTTTTATTTATATAGACCATTTTAATAGCTGATCATATTAGTGCGCCCGGTATCGGGACTCATCCGCATAAGTCCCGATACCGTAGAAATATCGGGATCCATAGTAGCTCATGTTATTCGTGGTTAATGTAGTTTTCTAATAGTAAAAGAATTTTTAAAATTGGTCAAGTAGTTTTGGAGATAACTCCTAATATACACACTTACATGCATTTTTACCAACTTTTCCTTTTTATAATATTAGTATAGAAAATAAAACCTAATAATGGTTTTATTATATATAAGTATAAAACCATTTTAATGATTTTGTTCCTATGTAAGTATCTTTTCCAGTCATCTTAATTCTGCTACAATGTCATGTTAGAGATTACCTTGATCTTGAAGGCGAAAATGTTAAGAAAATTGGGAGGATATCGTAATCTTATAGCAATATACAGCAATATTCGATTAACTAGAAAATTGAGTAGAAAATTGGTTTGTTCGATATGTAGGTATGATAGTAGAAATTATTCGGAAAATCGTATTTGGTGCAACACATACTTAGGGAAAAAATTTATAGACAGTTGATCTTACAATAACTTCTTTGCCATTCATATTTTAGTTTGAAAGTTTATAACACTAAACAAGTGTCAGAGTTATATTTAAAAAATATATGGTTTTTAAATTATACAATAGAAAAACCTTCTGAAAACTACTAAGTAAATAATTCTCAGCCTCTAAACCCTTGAGCTCGAATCTACGAAAATACATTATCGAAAACATTATTATAGGTAGAGTCGGGGCTGCGGGCAGGCGGCCACTCCGTCATGTTCGCGTGTGCTCGTTGGCATTGAGTACTAATAATAATCGGTGAACTTGACATTGAGCTCGCATCAGAGGCTCGTCATCGCACCGAGATTTTTCATCTCATCTCCTCATCAGTACTGCACTCAGGTGGGAAAAGGATAGTACAAGATATTATCGCTGAATGTTTGCGAGTGTTTGTAGGTCAGTCGTGTTTTTTTTCCGGACGATAGTCCGAAAGTCGGCTGGAGGTTATATTACGTGTTATTTACGTTAGCTAATATAATCAACTCAGATGGAAACTGCTGATTCCGACGCATTCACACGTTCGTCGTTTGTGATAATTGTTCTATTTGATTTAGAACTACTATTTTCATATTCTCTCTCTTTGGTGTATTTTTCCATTACGTTAATATTTTGTTTGCTGATAAAGTGCATAATTGTGCACGTTTAAATATGTCGTAGAATGGATTCTAATTATACATATCTGTATTATGACAATTGTAATTTAACACATGTTCACAAAAAAAGAAAACACCCCATGGGTTTCTTGTGGTTTCTTCTCATTGGAAGGCGAGTTCCGAAACCACACTAAAGTCATATATTTAAGTTAACGTACCTAAATGACCATGTATTTTATTATATGTTCATATACGAATAAAGTATCAGACTATTGACTGTGATTTGATATACAGATTTTTGGTGAAAATCCTAGGTATTTCGCAAATACATAGATAATAATAATAACTTATAAGATTATTTTATTATTGAATTATTGTTGTTTTTTAATTTTATTTTTAATTATATTTTGAGCTATGTACTAACAAGATAATTTGTAAATAACTGATGACATATGTTTTTGCTCAATTCCTAGGATTTTTGTGAAAATTAATTTATCAAATTTTCCTCCCTGTAATTATATCATTAAACCTAACAATTTCTTCAGTAAAAACCTTAGATAGAGATAATCGAAATCATTTTTGATGAACCGTAATCTTTTTATACTATAAAGCTGAAAGTTTGCGAGTATGTTCGTTACTCAATCACGTAAAAACCGCTAGACCGATAACAATGAAACTCGGTATATAGATAACAGGAGACCTGGAATAGCACATAGGCTACCGATGTTCTCACAGGACGGGGACTTACGCGGGTGAACCGCGGGACGCAACTAGTTTAAGATATAATAATAAGGTGTAAAAAGCTATAGTTTTGTTAATAATAATTTTCTTCGAATCTCCGCTTATAGAATTAAAAACACACCCCTCATTTCCCAACGGAGTTAAAAAGAATCATATTAATCGGCCGAACTGTCTATGTACGCTGAGTAATTAGTATACATATACAATACATTAAAATATATAGCTACGACTTCAGAACCTCCTCCTTCGTTTTTTTAGAAGTTGGTTATAAAATAGCTAAAAAGTAACAGTTTTAATCATTTTCACAAAAATTGCAAAAAGCGTACTCTCGTAGAATTTTCACAAGCTACGTCGTAACTTCAGCCTGCGAAGCCTACTTTGTTCTGGAAAATTCCGCTAGATGGCGCCAGGTCGTTCGTAACTTTAAAGTTCTAAGTGAAATAACATAGATGGCGTTATACGTACAGAAAAGTCAAACTTGAAATATTTGCGATATTTTTAATATCTAGTTTTAATTAAAATATATCTATTTTATTGCAGTTTTATTTTAAATGGATCAACGTCATATTTGGTCATACATGGGATTGATTTAACATTTGAAACATACCTAACTTTTTTCCCAAGTTTATTTTATCTAACAAGAAAAATATATTTGTTTGCAATACCTTGTTTTTGGTTATTCTAATTTGTCAATTTAGTCGTAGGTAGTGGACCGCTTCAATATTTTAGTAAATCAAATTTTATTTTTTAACAAAATAGCCATAATATTAACTCAAATTTCCAGTGGTCAGTTACGAACTCCCATTTCCATGTTTTAAATTAAATTACTATCATAAATTCTTATTTTTATTCATACATCATAGATGAGTGCCCGACTACTATATCACCAGTAGTATTGTAACGATTTGATCTAAGATGGAGCATGCCTACTAAGTAAAGTAGAAAAACAGCTTCAATGGAACGCGTCCGATCTACCTTTAGTGACCCTGTCGTCAAGTACTTAATTCTCCTCAATTACTTAGCGTCTTACAGGGTGGCTTCGTTTCAACCAGAGATAAGCGAGGTAGCTTAGCTTTGTATGTTTTTGTTAGAACTAATATAGAATCGTTAATTTCGACAAAACTAGTTATAACAAATCTACATTACATTATACAGAACATTATACATGTATACCTTTGTACCTAGGATACACGGACACAGACATCAATAAGTGTCTTCTAAGATTCCAAATCTTATTGTTCTGTTGTTATCGCTATCGTTGACGTCAGGCGTTACGCGCTCGATGCGTCACGCGATGCCGCGCGGTCATCGTTCCCTTTTCCACAACAAATAAATAATTTGACTCATGTTTGGTCGACTTTTTTCTTAAATAAATAAAGGTAGTTTACGAACACATTTAACTGTTGTTGGGTGGTTTTTTAATGATTTTATCTTGTTATTTTTTTCCTTGTGTCACAATAATACTGAATAAGGTTGTTGATTTTGCCTGAGGCCATACAACTCTTATAGCAGGACGTGAGGTCCTGCCATCATCATTATTTGCAAGTTATAAATCTACCTACATGGGAGGTTTTAGGTAGCGTCTTGAAGTACAGATAAACACCTGCGTACCAAACGACCTTAATAGGAGTCAATTAATAATTAATATTTAATAATAATATACTTAATAACTTACCTTAATAACAGTCTTGATTAAAAACAACCCTGCGCACTAAAACTATAAAGACTATAAAATAAGATTTTTAGTATCATAGACCATGAAAAGTTCAGAGATTTTTAGCAAATATTTACTATATCATTTTGTATGAATAAAACGAGATTTATTATATATACCTGTTTATTAAAATTACTTATTTTTATTTGCTCGTAGCTACAGCGCGCCGTAGGCGTCGCGGCGTTAGTCCGCTACTCGACAACAGATGGCGCTAGTAGTTTTCAACAATTTCAAATATCTCTATTAAGGAATACGAAGTGTAATTGGAGAAGGTAATTTCTTTCTCTCTGTTTCTATTAGGTATAGGTGTGAGAGTGAAGTATGGTACTTTGTTATGGTTGTAAAAGAGGTGATATGGGGAATCTTATCATATTTGCTTAAATTAACGAGGTGCCAACGTTAATACGTACCTACCTATAACTTTTCTAAATTCGTACTAAAATTTTCGTAAAAGTAAATCATCGTATACGTAAGCACCTATTTGTGAATCATAGAATAGTAACAAAGAAATATTGTATGATTCAACTAAAGTACGACACATACAGTCATGTCATGTCACACTACATAAATAGGCGGGCGGGCGACTTTATGAGCCATAGATTATTTGCGAGTTGGTAACTGTAGGCAAGCGCCAAGCGAGCGACGAAGCAACGGCAACGTTAGCTCAATGCAACCTTGCAAAGTTTGTTGCTCCTGCCCTGAGAGGGGGAGACGGTGTGGGGAGGGGGGGGGGGGGGAATCGAGGCTAACCTCCAGTGACATGGTCTCACTGCACGGTGCCACAGCACAGTGCAGTGATAACAGAACGATTATTACTTGATATATTACTTATAAAGTAGATAAAAAGATATAAGCTTTGTAATGAAATATCTATATAATAGGAATATGATAGATTAAATATCCAGATATTCGTTGTAGGGTAGTATGACGGTTCTGTCCTATAGATGATCACTATCCCACGTAGCTAAGTTCTATCAACGCTTCTTGGGCTTATCTCGGTGATCTGCTATTTGTATTTGATTCCAGTAGCTTCCAAGCAAAATGCGAGTTTGGCACAAAGTTAATTTAAGTTCACTTGTTTACCAGTGAATTTAATATAAAGTTTATACTCATTTCAATCCCACTGAAACAAAGCTTCCGCCTTCATCTACCTTATTAAAATATAATAGTATTTTGTAATATTTATTACCCGAACAGGGTACTAAAATCATGAAAAACAGTTCAATACTTACCTAGTAGGTAGGTACATATCACCGTTATGACATAAAGTGGTCATAAATAAACCGTTATGACTTAAAGAAATGCTTTCCAAAAATTTCGCACCCGACAGGACTTTAACCTGCAACTCTGGATCCGTCCCAACGCCTTTTCCAATTTGGCCACGGATGCATCCCCAGAGATGCAGGTTCAAGTCCTGTCGGATGCGAAATTGGAAAGCATTTCTTTAAGTATAGTCATACAAGTGTAGGAAACACTTTAAAATAAATCAAAACGTATAAAGTGGTGAATTAATTAATCTTATACCTATCTCTCTTTACACAGTTTAGCTTTTTTGTTTTTAAACAATGCGATTACGTCATACGTAGACGGCATCGAGTTGTTTATTTTACTGTTCGTAAGTCAGAGAGCGCGTTGAACTCTTTTTAAGGAAAGTTGTAAGATTTAACTTTGTAACATTTATATAAAAATAATATATAGCCTCCAACTTTTGTATTGCATTTCATATCGAAATGAACACCAGCTTGTGCCGAAAATGAAGGTTGCAGGTTCGATTCGCTCCGAATAATTAATTAATTCATATTTTATTTATAAAATAAATGTAAGTATATGTTATGTGGTTAAATTGTCACGTAAATTACTAGTCTAGTTACTAAGTATGGGGAATTGGAGATATTTTCGTTCAGTGTCGTCAATAATTATTGTTGTATTGTCTAGTTTATGTTTTTTTTAAACTTAACTGCTAATTATTTGATTTTACATGTGTTTATGTATAACTTATTTTATATACATGCTCTAATTTTGGTTTTAAAAAGGTAGGGAAATTTAAACATTTTTTTACATAGATGCGTTTTTTTATTTATTTATCTCAGTAGAAACTGTTGAATTCCAGGGCATAATCCTCCTATCTATATTAATATTATTATTTTAAAGTCTCTTTCTATCTATCGTATGAGAATAATCTATATTTAAGTCTCGATTTTTGTGAAAAGAACTTCAAGGCACCTTTCGAAATACGGGCCACAGCAGCAGCCTTCAGGCCGCAGCGGAGGCAACAACAAGGTTCATCGTAACCTAAGCTAATAACACAATTTTGCACTCGCCTGCGTGCATATGTATGCAAATTCGAAGATAAACGCATATACGAGTATATCGCTTCGAAAACATAATAAGATAAATAGTTAACTATCGAACAAAATTATCATGTGTTCTTGATGAAGTTTATTGCCCTAATTACAGGTTGTTTACTTGTGTTTTGCTTATGTGTATTGTTACACTGAATTAATATCATTCATAATTTACAATGTACATTAAATTTGTAATTAACGGAATGTAGAACAAACAATGTGTAATAAAATATGTCGGATTGTTTTGCTGACAGTAACATGTGATAAGTCGACACTATAAAGCATGTAACTCGAAAAATATTATTTATTGCTGTTACATCCAAATGAATATAGTTTCAAATTGCATTAACTAGGCTACTGTTGTTTTCTTCAAATTGTAACATAATTTTATTCAGATGCAATAATTCTCAGGATGACTATGACATGTCCTGGGCCCTGATTCTCTAAAAACATAGCATGCGACAAACGGGCGGGATGCATAAGCATTGCAGAAGTAAAAATGATAGCTATTCTATAACTTCTATAAAATAACATTTACAGAATACAAACTAACGTACATCTCCTGCATGTCGCCTGCATTCCATGCTATGTCCTTACCGAATCGAGCCCCTGATCATGATGTCAGGTATGATGTTGGGTTTTAAAACTTGCTCTGTAATGATGGGACGGGACTCTTTTAACTCATGTAAATGTTTGAGTATTACAATAACATACCTAGCAAAAACTACTCAACCGAATGTAATGTTAGAAGTTGGAATTCCGACATAAAACACATTCCTATTTTTCCCTGAAATTCATATCAGGACTTACACTGAAGACTCCGCTAAACATAGCTGGTACCCAAATAGATAAAACAAAATACTTAAAAAAATATGATGTGATTGCGAACAAAACGCCACTGGACTGATGTCCTAGATTTTATTCAGCTAAGCTGTTGATTATTCGATCGTCCCTCCGATGCTCGGCTGCAGATGTTTACTCACTCGCCCGACGTGACCTATATACCACTACAATTGTATTATTCATGACTCTACTCACTCCACTGCTTTGTGATCCGTATTGTCTACTTAATGATTACGACGCGTTATCTATTAATTTTCATAATCGATGACAGGCATCTTAAGACAAATAGTGTAAAACTTAATAGCCTTTCTTACTGTACTAGTGAAGCAACATGATATATATTGACCAGATTGATTGGAATTTCAAAATTTGTATTGATTTCACGGAATGTAATTCTTTTAGCTTAAAATATAGGGTACGTTTTATTTTTTTCAATGCTTTTTCTTCTAAACAAAACGAATGTATAATTATTTCAAAATAGATAAACTAGATAAAACACATCCTGTTATTCACGCGGGAGCAGAACTTACGCAGGTAAAATCGCGGGGCGCAGCTAGTTATTTATTATAAATAAGTTGAAAAAGACAGGTTGTAAAAGAACATAATAATATGAATCATTCAGCGAGCGACAGAATCTATGTAAAATTATTGGAAAGGAAAATGGAACACTGAACATTTGAAAATAGGTAGTTACTGAAATTGTTTTTAGATCATGTTGTTCTGAGTTTATAAGTACCTTGTCAATATTGGTAAATACTCTATAAATAAAATACTCTGACAAATTATTCTAGTATTTGTGTTTTAGTAAATGAAATGTTTATTCGGTCCTATAAAGATATTTGTGATAACAATCCTATAAAGGCCAATTTTGGCAAACTAAAAATAAACTGAAAGTAGCTTATTTAATTCAAGTACAAAGAAACGCTTATTGTATATGCTTGACAATAATAAAATGTGCATAAAATAAGCGTAGAAACGGATCATACTGGATGCGTAGCGAAGCTGCGAAGGTTACATCGATATCGGATCTCTCGAAGGTGATAACTGCGAAGGTCCGCAGCTGGCTTTAGCTTCAGCTCCTCCATGTGGTATCGCTAGGTGCTTTGTGACGATATGCCGGCCGCCAAAACGATACAAACAACTCTACGACGTAACACAATAAGAATAAAGCGAGTTTTCGCTTACACTCGGCCGCGGTCGGTGGCCTTACCTCATTAGAGTTCATGCACCCGCGCGAAACTGGGGCACGTACCGCGTGCTCCCCCCTCCACTTACTTGCCCCCTATCCGTCCCGTTACCTACCACTACGTTTCAATGAAATGTTTCTATTATTTTACTAAACCACGAATATATTATCCTCTGGTTAATGCAAATTGCCCTCTTTAAGCACACTTCGCTCAGTACTCAATACAATAGATATCTCAATGCGATTTGCCAGTAATCGGCTCTACAAGTGGTTAAGTACATTCCGTTTGTGGAGCGAGCGTTTAGCTTGTATTATTTATTAGTTAAGGTCGTGCTACCGTGGAGTCGAAGAGTTTGTTAGTTGAGTACAATCTTGAAAAACGTAGGTACCTGTAGATCTAGTATTTATAATATTACAGTCCATGGATAGGTTTGTTATCTTGGTAAATTAGTTATGCTGTCACTGCCACCATAATGTGGCCGGGTGACTGAACCAGTATTGCGCTGGGAGTTGCGCAAGCACAGACGTGAAAGTGCGAGTAAAAGTTGACGCAACAGACGTCATACGACGTTCACCCCGCGCCCGCCACGTCACACGCACACATATAAACATATGAGTATGTATGTGCGCGTAAATCCTAGTATCATTTGCTAAAAGTATGTCTGACTGACGACATAAACATGATTTCAATCGATGTGTTATACAATAAGTTTAATTATTTTGTTACCTGACGCTCACAGTACGTTAATTGTTACGCTAACAATTGTAGGCATTCTTAACAGTCCAACAGAATAAACAATTCAGTAGACGCTGTTAGTAACAAAACAACAAATGGAGTAACCATTTACTTATTCTGAACTCTGAAGATAACATTTCATTGGAAAATACCACTGTTATTATAATCTAAATCGACATTTTTAGCGAAACCTACAATATTCATTTTAGGTTAACATTAATCAAAAGTCTATTTTCTTATTAAACTTTCTATCTATCATTCATTACAATATACTTATCGTCTATCTATCCATAGAATCTTTTTTAATATTAAACTTTTGTGTTTTTTCACTTGTAAAGTAACTCAAAACCGTTGTTATTCTAAAAAATGTAGAATATATATTATTATATATGTAAACGATTCGAGAGGCTCTTAACAATTAACATAAATTAAACGAAACCTTCCAAAAATAGTTTCAATTACGTAAGTTACGATGTCACTCGGATCGATTCAATTGTATGAATATATTTTTAAGAATGATTTACAGGTGTTCGTTTAAAATGCAAAGTAGAATAAGATTCCTAATAAATAATACCTATAATAATTTTGAGTTTAGGATACTGAAGGGAGAGAATCGAGGTGCGGGGAGTGCTGGGTACAGTGGCGACAGAAATAGGGCGCGGAGGACAGAGCAAGGCTGCCCCGGTTGTCGGGCAACGACCCGCGAGCGCGCGCGATTGTGAGCGCTGTGCACACACCTATACTATACGTACCTCGTGTGACGTACGATTACGATTCCTCACCAACTATACCAATAGGGATGCATTGGGATAATTTATGCTAGGTCGTGGACCCGAACTACGTCTCTTTTACGTTACATATAGAAAGATCTACCCCCACTCACCTAATACACTTTATAGCTACCATTTGCTAATATTTTATCTTCTTCGGACTTGCTGTAGGTAAAAAATCGTTTTCTATTTTTACTGAAGGTTTTAATTTGGTATTTTTTAAGATTAATGTAAAACAATAATACGTAATGATTGTTCTTCTGTGGATATCGGTAGCATTGAAGGCGCCACCTGGCGTGTAACTGTGTTAAATCCGAGAGTGGCGTTCGGCCCGCGCCGCGCCGCGCCGCTCGCTTCCCCCGCGATAAGGGCACGAGTTCGTTGCCCCGCTAGAGGCTGACCTCAAAAACGAGGACACTGCGAAATTAGGACGATGACAACGTAATGACTCGAGCGCCCCGATTGCCGCATACGAATATAGACTCAACAATCGTTAACATACGAAACGTTACTCTTTGAAATTGATGCTTGAACAAATGTATTTGATCAATTAGGCAAATACGCTGACTCCGTCAGAAGCAAGCTAACTCTTAAAGTGTTTTGTTCCATGATGTTTTAGTATCATTCTAGATATTTCTACAAATATTGGTTTCGACACAAAACCTACTTTTTTCCAATGTACAACTTTTTTCCCATTTTAGTGGCAAGAATTTATTATTAAGTTGGGTTACTCCTACCTATGCACTTTGTTGGAAGATTATATAGTAGACGTTGAAAACCAATAGCTTTATGTACCTACAGAAGTTCTAAAATCCTTAGAATATTTTGTGGTGAAGACAAGACTTAAAAGCTGCTTGAGTTTATCGAGAGCCAAAATAAAACATATTGTGTTGTTACCAACATGTTACCTACTGCCTGCACTACTATTTTTTTACAATCTTAAGAAACGAAAACTAAATATGCTATAATCTGGAAGATATTATTTAAGCTTAAATATCTGGCACATGAGGAAAATTCTCGTATTATTTATTTACTTCAATCCAAGTATCTATAGTTATTACTGCATAGTGACATGTTGATGTCTCTTTCAATTCTCCTTATCGATTATACACAGTACCTAACATTGTTTGATAATAGATAATTTCTTCTGTTCTAGGTAAGTGCGGTCGTTAAACTGTGGCTCCGATTGCTATTACCTACGAGGTAAGTAAGACGTCATAGAAAATGCGGGTTGCATGAATTTTCTATACCCTAGATACTTTATTATTTACATCAAATACAGGGTTTCTGAACAGCTCCGCGTGGAGATTTGAAAGGTTTAATCAACTTTAACAATAATTTGATTATTTTAAAAACAATTACCTGTGAAAAGAAACAATTTGTATACTTTTTTAAATCTAAATTTGTAAATGCATAGTTTGGAAATTTGAAATGCATACTTATTACCTACATGCTTTACATGAAAACTGCTACACCGATTGTAATGAAACTTACGCGGGGAGCTTGATTACTATTTACCGCTGTTCCATAAAGTTTCACACTGAAATGCGAGAGTTATATATTATGATAAACAGAAATGAACTTCAAATAAACACTAAAACGCGTTATACTAATTTAAATGTCATCTCATAAATACAAAATCCTCATAAAAAGACGTGTTATTTACGTTTTGAAATTAACGTTCCATCTAAGAGTACTTACGATCAAGGTTTAAGATTTATACGTTTTGGCATTCACGGCCCAAATATAATACAAAACAGATTGACACGTTCGAAATACTTTGAAATACATTGAGATGAGAGATATATGGAATTATTTTGAACATTGTATACGTGAGAGAGGTGATAAGCAACGTGATGTATGCAGCATGCATCGAGCAGCCAGCCTCGGTTAAATATAGTCCGGTCGACGAACTGAATATAGGTCGCTCCCTACCCGAACCTACCATCACCCCTCAACATAATCATACCTACCATTAATCTTTCTCTACTTTAATACTTTCTACCCAGCTTAATTTAATTTCACGATGTGCTGTAACGAATGTGGTAATTAAATCTATTTTTAATTTTACTACATGTTGACAGTCTTGTTAGTAACTATGCACTGAAATATAATTTACGACGTTTTTACGTAAATAAGTTAAGGTCTCCAATGACGTAGTAACGAGACCTAATACGTGCATTTTTATCAATTGCGTAGCTCGTAAACAGATCGTGCTGAATTTCTATTTCGCTGAAAATTGTTTCGTCATAAGATTTTGTTTGTCTGAGTTGATAATTGACCTACTCATGAAGTGTCCTAAAAATAATATCTTTAAAGCAAACGTAGCGTACTAAATCTTTTTTATTAGTTTCTTGTAAAAACACATGAGTTATGGAGTGACTTACGACATAAACATAAATTATTATTATTATTATAATTAAAAATTCGGGTCTAGATTATGTTTTAGACTTGTAATATGAATACCATACAATTTAAAGAAAATGTTATTAGCATAGGAATACTAAGCATTTTTAAAGTTCCACTTCGATTCAAGTATCTTTTCATAGAGTGAATCGAACAGAAATGTTCACTGTTCTGAAATTTATAAATAAAATTTCCCATGGTTTCGATGGCGGGCGGTAAGAGGAGGCAGTGGGGCGCGGGAGGTGGGTGTCGCAAGCCGCGCGGGTGCATGGCCGGCCGTCGGCACCGCTCCGACCCTGACTGACTTATATTGCAAACGTGAGTCGCGCGCAAATTCTAGCTCGCGCAAAAACAAGCCATGGATTCTATTCGACTATCGACTTCAACTCCATAATCAATCGTGTATGTTTCACTTAATAAACCACTTCAAACCAACATACATTCGATACGATAAACCATTAGAAAGCCAGATCTATGCACTCTTGAACGTCAATAAAAATCTTGTTGGGAAAGGTTAGGGCGGTGCAACATAATACGCACGGCTAGGTATAAACAGAATGTAAATTGAACTTTATTCTTATGATACGGACGAGTTGATGACATTATTTGGAAATAGATTAGTTAAATATAAATCAATTTGTTTTTAATGTTGAAGTGCATTAGTATTACCTCATTTGCTATACTCATACTAGCGATATATCCGTTATGACTGCTTTTTATTAGAAGATATAGCCCGCATTCCGGGTACATAAGATTTTTCCTATGACATGTCATATTGTATACGGTATCCGTTTTCATTATTAGATCGGATTCAAATGCGAGATACTTTTAGTGATTTCTTTTTAAGCAAGTCATAATCGTTAATATTCCACATGCTGTATATTTACTAAGATATGGGTGTTTTTTTCATATTGTATCTTGTTTTCTGGGACTCATCGAATGCGGTGTAAGAATCGAACTAACGACCAGGCCAATAAAAGTAAGCTTTAACAATGCCACTAATAAAATTAAAATAAAGCAAAGGATAAAATTATCGGTTAGCCTTGATTGGATTTTGTTTTGTAATTATTACATTCATTGTTCTGTACTTGGCATTTCAAGTACGTTCCTTGTTATACGTTCTTTAGCTCGATACAGTGACCCTTGTCGAAATGAAAGTAAAATATTGCCGTTCACAATCCTAGGTAAATTTATACTTTTAGACATGTGGGTACATTATATTTAGCTTCATTTCGTCTTTGTTCTTTGTCTGTTATTTTATAATCAACGATTAATACAACTGTGTCAATATTATCAGCTTCTACAAACTACATAATCTTTAATATTGACTTGTTTGTTGGCGTTTTTGATTTTGTCGTCTTCACATCAGAAAGTTCCAGCTGGCTTTTAGAATCGGATTTGTACCTCGACATTAATGAAGATCGACGACGAAGGCGATACAATTCCTTGACAATCATTGGTGGGGCGACCGAACTGCCGTCTGCGATGGTTTTAGGATCAATTTCTGCTATAGAATTTTTTTTTTGATATGACTACTTTCGTTTCTCATTCTTTTACTGTAAGTTTGTAAAGTACTCGCTGTTTGAGATTAGGTCTCAGAATAACGAGTTTCTTAGTTTAGGGCTATTGACGTTCTGTGCAATATCGTTCATAACATTTAACGTAGTATCAAATTCTAAAGGTTTTTTCTACTGTACTTACCTACTGCAGTAAGTATATTATATAGCTCTTCTATTTATAAAACACTATATTTGGTTCGGTACAAGTATCTACCTATGGATTTGAGAACCGTCTACTCTACGCGTCTGTTAGTAACGCACGAACAAAAATATCACGTCGAAAGTGCATGTATTTTTAGAACTCTTTCGTCTTAGACTTTGTAGAGTGTATATTTTTAAACTACCGTGGATTAGATGTGGAGGTGAACTACTTGACCGATTTTTACCGACTTCGGAATTAGGCCGCAGCTACGAAATAGGTACGTTTATTTTTCGAATACTAACATTTGAATGCAAATAAATTAAGTACCTATATGATCTTCTGCAAAGGAATTTTTGAGAATAAACTTCATTGTCAGTTTTTATTTAGGTCACATTGTCTCACTTCGCGTATCGCGGATTAATGTAGCCTCGGCCTAAATCTAATAGAGGCGTGGACGGTAAATTTGATAGTTATTTTATTTAATCTACAAATTATTACAACCCTGAAATTCAGAAAATATAGTTAAACTAGCTTTGCCCTCCGGTTTCACCCGGGTAAGTCCCTTACAGGATTTTTGGGATCAAAAATATCTTATGTTACTCTTCATCACTTAAACTATCCCTATGTAAATATGCACACCGCGGGTTTACCCGCGTAATTTCCGATCCCGCGGGAGTATCGGGATAAAAAGTAGCCTATGTTTTAATCTAGATCTTCAACTGTCTGCATACCAAGTTTCATCTTAATCAATTCAGTAATTTTTGCGTCATTGAAACACACCATTTCAGGGCATTATCTACTTTGTTTTTATGCTCTATGTTGGCGAAGCAAGTATGTCGCAATAGTACTAGCCCTACAACGCGTCCATTTGCAATTAATTCTGAAAGTGAGCAATGGTGCAGGCTATTTGCTTCACCTTGACGTAATGAGAAACCTAAGTTGAAATGTGTTGTGTAGGTACAGTCGCGCAGTAAGAGGCGAACCTAGGCTGGATCTCAAAGGCAGAGAGACAGGGAGCGGCTGCGGCCGACTCGGACTTTGTAATACATTCGGCCTAGTCAGCGTTCGTTGCCCCGCGTCACCCGAGGTCGCTCGCTGCTCGCTGCTCGCTGCACAGAGGTGCTATAATACCACAGACATCTATATTATAATACTCTCGGCTCGGCACTCGCAGCATGAACACGAACATCGACGAAAATTCACGAAGCTCACGTAGGCGCGCAATTGAAGAAGAACTCTGTTGCGCGTCGGGTAAATACCCGGCTGCGCCGCAGAAGGTTGCGAGTTGCCAGAAAATATTTTTGATAAACATTATTGAGCTTAGAAATATTGTTAAGGAAAAATTTACTCTTGCTGCGAGTGAATTTTTGAAGATAATTTTTTCCTTAATAATAATTAGCAAATATCAATAAAAACAAATTACGAAACAATTACGAATTATTGACCATCTAAAAGATAATTTATTTCTTTATTAATTAATTTCTTTGTAGAGTATAACATCGTTAGTTTTTCTTTGTATACCCATATTACAATCGCAGTTGCAGAGTTCGACATTAGATGGCGCGTGTGTGGGCAACGTTCTGAAATATTTCTTAACTACCTCTATCTTTCACGTAGTTCGAAAATAATGTTAAATTACATTTCTGAGTCAACCTGTTTCCCAAATCTAGATGTCCAATGATAACATTTATAACGGCAAACTGAATAGCGGTAAAAGTAAAGGGGATAAATTCATGGAAAATACATGCTGATTCAGCACACATTTCAGAGATGTTAGTGTAATTTTACTGTACCCCGTGTATTCTTGTGGAATTATCGGGGTGAAAAGTAAACTTTATGATAGTCAAGGGGCTTAGTCAAGTAGTTAAAGCGGCAGAAAACACACAGCAGTAAGGAAACTGGAAAGCTGTTCTGGACCGGTCCCGTGAAAGCATAGTGCACACAGTACGTGCACAGCACAGTCACCACGTATCGCATTAAGAGACTTAGTTATTCAATAAAATCATCTATGTAATGGTTAATTAATTATAGAAGATGACTTCTGTAATATTACGTAAGGAAGAAAGTGACACTTGAACTCCGAGGCGGGCCAGTCGGACGAGTCGAGCGGGTATGACGACGACCGACGACCGACAACGCACTCGTTTCGCGCTCATTAGTATGGAGACAACGCTCACCACTTTCACCGTCGAATAGAGTTACGCAACGTCACTCGACAACTCTCTACTGGCTCTGACGACTATCTTTAGAATGCATCCTCGTGCCTAATCACATAATTTGTTAATTGACACTGGTAGAAACTTCTATGATATTAATGACGGCGTAGTACCAGCGTGGGACAAATATAAGATGGGGGAAACCACCTTCCCAGCTTAGTTGACCATGCCTAGAGGAAAGTTGGTCTGCAGCCAACCAAATAGTATGTTTATTTATTTATTATTAAATTGAGGTGTATCACCAGGAAGCCAATTACAGGATCATGTTTCATCATAATGTTTTAGACAGTATGTTTAAGAATTAGATTTTATTATTAGATATTATTTTAAATTTAATTAATACATTTAAAATTAACCCGACGTTTCGCAAACGGATTACACCGGCCGTGGTCCCGGGCGATCTAGACCCGAAAATCTAATACTTAATAATAATGAACAGAAATCGCGTAAGTTTCAAAACTCGTAGTATGTTTTAGAGTTTAGGCTATGGAAAAGCAGTTCTACTCGCTTCCGTCAATTTTACGTACAAGTCGCGTCGGTACGCAACCGACCGTAATTCAAATCCACGATCTTCGATACGAACATCGGGGTAGTACCACTAAACCTACCTCGCTCTCACCTAATCATAGTAACTGAGATGAAAGTGAACAGTGTTTCGTTCGTTCTTTTAAAGTGGGTCACTGGAGTAGGGCACGGGGGGTCGTCGCCCGCGCAGCCTCGCTCGGTGAAAGTGCCCCCCCCCTACCCCCCTCGGCCCTGCCGTACCCGCGCACGCGCTGCCTTTTTGCAACTTGGCCATGGAACCTATTACATTAACTGCGAAACGCTGTGGCAAATGTAAATGCATGGCCTTTATCACACGACATACCAACTGCAGGACATTCTCTTTATCGACAATTATATTCAATAAGACACTTAAAGGAGTTGTTACTCATGGCTATTCTAAATTGTATCCAAGGCCAGAAGCTTAAAGTAAAATTAAAAGATAAACTTTAAAGTCCTGATTGACTAAGCGACTGAACTTTTTAAACTTACGCGATGTCTGTTCATTATTAAGAACAGAAATAGTGTTGGCCGGCCCTAGATGACTTAAGACCACGGCCAGTGTAACCCGTTTGCCGAAACGTCGAGGTAATTTAAAATTTATTTGTAAAATTTTAAAATGATAAACGCGATTAAGACCCCTAGTCCTAATAATAATAATGACTGAAGTATAATATCAACACAGACCAAATTGCTAGTCTTAGAGACATGAAATTTGGAGGGTGTGTTTGTTATGACATGTATGTACGCACTATGAAAAAGTATTACATAATTCACACTGGATTGGGACCTACGCGGAACTGCTGGTATCATATAAAAAATCAAATAATTACATTTAACAACATTTTAACAACAATATCAGTTTTTTTTAATAAACGTTCATCCAAGAGAAAATATACCTTTAAAAAACGAATATACCTACATACGTCATTTATAATTAAATAAGTTCCCACTAAAAATTATACATCATAATTTTATTACACTTATCTCACTCACAGTAAAATATCTAAATCCTAACCATAATGCCAGTTGCTTTTCTACAGAGTCCGTGGTGCTTTGAATTGTAAAACATGTCAAAGGAATAACAAAGTGAAATGGCATCTAACATGTACACACGCTTTCTGACGTAGTAAGAGCCACATATAGAACAACATTCATTACATAGAGACTTGAGTCAAACGGATCGCATACATAATTCATGGCCACAAAAAATCCAGCTTTTGTAGCAACGCATAGCAATTCCGTAGCGCACTCGTAGCAAACCTACGAGCTACGGACTGTGACTGGCATGCGAAAAAAATGTTAATTTATTATTAATTAATAAACGTATGTATATGTACGCGTTTTGTTTTTTACATTTTATACAAATTGGTTTATTTTGAAACTAACTGTGCAACGCGGTCTGCGGTTTTCCTTTGTGAGTGCAGGATTTTGATTGAGATTTCATGTTTCCTATTAATTATTTATTAAACTTCTCAAAGTTTCATTACAATCGGTTCTGCAGCTTATGCCTATTGGAGTAATAAACAACGTGTTTCAAGACATATATAAAAATAAAATGTTTTACATCATAATACAATTCCCATTTATTTTTTTATTAAACTTAGAATGAACTGAGTTTACTTACATAATGAAACTACCAATAAAGAGTTTACTACATTTTTAAATACTTACATACCTACCTTTAGTATGTTGATCGGCGTAGACAATTCTTAGAGTATTTCTACAAACCTTAGTGGTTTAGTTATGCTTAAGTGAATCAATGTTTTATAAGTTATTTTTTATTTGGCTATAAACGAAAAAAAAAAACATATTTATTTATTGTACTAAAAATACACTCTTAAAAAATTTCACTAAACATCTGTAAAGCTACCCTCTTGCCACAAATACTCCTCGAAGATGAATAAACAAAGGGCCATGGGTACAACCCGTTCTCGAAGCTCTATTTATATATGTTATAGCGTCCCCACCGTTCCCACCTTTCGGTATACCGGCAGGGCCATGGGTAGTCGCAAACTACCCTATGCGTGAACTCGACTTTTGACACTTTTTCACTAACGTTGATCACTCACAAGAGTAAGACAAGGCATTAAGCCACGCAGAGGGTAGTTTGTGAATACGGTTAAAAGTGGAAAAAACATTATGCTTGCGAGGTCAACTATTCGCAAAACCACTAATATTAGTAGGATAAAACCAGTCACAAATATACTGTATGATTCATGCCATAGTAATCCTTACAATTATTAAAGAAAAATATATTTTTCCTTGAAATTACATAATCTCCAATGTAGATCATGAAACAATGACTCGTTTAGTAAAGAATGGGTAGAAAGTTGATGTAAGCGGCAGTCGCGGTGATTGAATAGGCCTCATCTTACGTAAATTCCAAGTACTTACGTACATATTAAGCGGTGTTTGTATAACGTTTTCAGTATTTTCACTTGACACACATTCGCTGGGGTCGATGCCCTCGCTCGGAATATTTCACGATCCTGTCTTTGTTATCGACGTCAAAACGAAAACTACTTTACTTCACTCTCTAGCGAGAATATGAAACATCAACAACAAAAACAAACACATGTTTTTGTAAAAAAAACTAAGTTCTTTTTTTTTTTATCTATAAAAATTATTCCCTTTTTCTCTTGGTCACGGCATCACGCCCGAACGGCTAGACCGATTTCGATATTTTTTTTGTTGTGTTCGTTATGATCAGGTGAAGGTTCTTATGAAAAAGTGCTAATGATTGAATATCGGGACTTATGCGGGTGAAATCGCGGGGCAGTTATTCTAAATATTAATAATTTGTAAATAATGCATTATTGACGATATATAAATGAAAAAATAAATATTTAAAATGAAATTTACCTATTAAACTTAAATAAACAAATAAACGTATATATCTATAAATGAAAAAATACCATATTATCTTTATTTCTTCAGCACAGTCCAGAGCATACCTGGTATTTATGTTAGAATTAGAAAAAGACGTAGGAAACACAAGGCCAATTACGTACAATCACACTAGAAATGAAGTAAAAGAAAGATAGCTTTTAGAAAGCATAAAAAAACGTATTTTAGTGACATTAAATGGAACGACAAGAAGTAAAAAACATTACGTAGGTACCTATGTAGTTTTACAACATATAGTTTTTTTGTTGACGGATGTATATATAGTTTCTGCAAAAGTCTTTGTTTCAAATAGAATTATACTGAAATATCAACTCAGTGATTTAATCACGTGTTTTTGTCACTTACATACACGATATAAGTGATATTTCATAGTTTTATCATTTACTTGCTGCGCCTTCGGATTTCAACCGCGTAAGTCCCGATTACCGCGGGAATATTAAAAAAACCATGGGCCTACTGCATGTGTATTAATCCAGCAAATCGTATCTCGATTTTTCTCGATTTGTAATAGTAGGATTAGGTTATCCCCGGAGTACCCCGCTCCCGGAGTGTCCAGTATCTTTTTTTTTAATTTGCAATAGCGTTACATAAGTAGGTACTTGTACTTCTATACAACAAAAAAAAATCCCTCAGCTTTATAAAAAATAAGATCCCTTTAAATTGTGAGTGAGCAAAAAGAGCACATATCCTTCTCCAATATTTCTTTAAAAAAAATTAATGTGTTTTAACATTAAAATTGTTAAATTCGTTTAACTCTCTTGTGCCAGCCAGAAGTAGTTTTTAACTAAAGAAAAAAAAAATGGATAAAAATAAACAAGTGTTCTTATTGTGGTATGTTCATTAAATATTTAATCAGTTTTTAAATGTTAACAAACCCTGATAGTACTTTTTAACCCAGAGGCAAGCGGGCCTTAGACTTAACAACACTTTCGCATTATAATTTAACACAACTAATAATAATTACAATAAAAATGCCATCTAAAAGCGCCGCTCATGTATATGCACATACATATATATTACACTATAGTAGGTATATATATATGTACTTACGTTCATATGTTCTGAGCGATTATAATTCAGATGAGTGAAGGCTTAATAAAATGATCCGAGGCTGAAGTGTGAGCAGCGCGAGCTGTTGCGACAGGCGAACAAAGAAAGCGGCCCGCTTCAGCCTTGCAAGTTCATCGACCGAGTTACCGGCCCGCAAGGTTTCGCCAATCGGGCTTCTCTACCTCCAGGATATTGCCAATTCAAACCGATCAAGGCTGCCCCGACCACAGAAGCCTCTTACTTTTAGTTTACGTTACGAGGAAAAATACTTGCAAGCGTCGCCCAACCCATACTACTATAAGAGTACTAAATACTACACCTGTGACAATATTGATTTATTTTAAATTAAATTGGTAGATGTGCCTATGCCTAATTAGGCTAAACCTTACAAGATTTGGCTTCGAGCTCTAGAGATAAGATGATTTTTTTTGTCTTAAAATCTTTAGAGTACTTGTGCCCTGATTCTGTGAAACTTTAGATTGCTGTTTTAAAATGTACCTACTGTCTAATATGTAGGTTGCTCTCTCTAGAGTTACAAAGTTTAATCTTTTTCGCAAAAAACGTAATAATATAGGTGGATACCAACCTAGATCAATACATAGTATTTGTCTTCGATCTTGAATAGAAGGTCGAAATCCTTAAAGAGCTTGTAACCTCAGGAAATACTTTATCTATTCTCGTTTTTAAATATTTAAAACCGGATATAGACACTTATGTCATCGATGTTTCAAAGCAAATATTTGTATTTAGTTCATTCTTGTTAGTTGAGGTATTTGCATGGTCATTTATGTTGTTGATCTATGATAAAATATTGACTTATTTTTAGTTTTCTTGTAAAATAAAGCATATCTAGTTTACACATACACAATTGTATCGATTGCGAGGTCAGCCAGTGCTCTGATACCAATTTAATGTATGTAGCTAATCTATACTTGTTTACTTTCAGCGAAATATTGTTAAACTTTATGCATTAGTGAGTAGAGCACGGAGCGTTGTGCGTTCCTTTGATGCAAGGTTATGCTACAATGGGACGGCTCGGCCGTGATTGTTTACAGTTCGTTATAAATCTTATCGCTCTTGGTCTAACATCAGCGAGCATAGGCGGCCTTCTCGATCGCCCTGTTATAAATAGTTTATACAACGTACGTTATGAAATAACCATGAAACTGAACGGCACATACCGACCTACTAGTACCTATCGTACATCACACGTCACCTCTCGTAGTCATTGTTTTAAAACCGCTCGTTAAAATTGTAGGTACGGAAAAGATAATAACTAAGTTACTAGTTACTACACATTTTGTAGTTTACGTTATGTGTTGCGCTGACGACCTCTTTACGTTTTGACATAGTTGTACATTTATGCCGACATTCATAGACCCGCAAACGTTCTCGAAACCTAGATCCTCGACGCGACACAGTTACCATTATCTGAGGCGATCGAATCCAACGCCCAGGGGCAATTGCCTGAGTAAATATTGTTTTGCGATAATATGAAATATTTATTTATAACTTCACACTATAAAACCAATTATATATTTAACGATCATTGAACTGTTTTGTAAAATCGTACGTGTTTATTATACTTACGTCACACAGTATAATCTCTTTGAATGTATTAAAGTATAAAGTCAAAATTTGAATTTAATGAATATTTTGTTAAATATCTTCAAACATATACAAACAACGTTATTTTACGCTTGATAAATGAACTTACCTTCGAAAAACATGGTCAAGTTTAGTGGGTTTGGTAACCTCAATTAAGGCACATTTTCGTTGAACAAGTCGAGAGGAAAACATCACACACTTGAGAAGTTAGTCATTGACATAGAATTTTGAAATCATTTATAAATAATAAAGTATTTCGTCTACTAACCGTTTTTTGAAACATGCATATTTAAGCAGCCATACTTTATTTCAGTTAAGGGCCGGCTCCCTAAATTTAAGTAGGCATACCATTGTAATTAAAATGAACATGATATCAATGTGAAACGGATATATAATTTGAATTATTAAAACAATATTTTATAGTTGCACTTTTAAATTCCAAAAATTATGCTATTCCAAGTTTTTTTGTGCAGCGCACACGCTTACATATTATGCAAAAGTAAACCCCTTAGAAGATTTGGACAAGTCCGCTTGGAGATACAACTGGCCACGATGTAATGGTGATAAGCCGCAGCTGAAGCCTACTACCAAGTATATTACTTTGTTGGTTTACTTTTTTAATATTCAATTTAGTTGTTAATACAAACTATTATGCTTATCGAACGTGCTAAGACGTTCTAGAGCTAAGTGTTGTCCTATTGATTTTGTTTATTTATGTATTGTATAACTACCCTAATTAATATTTCAATGAGAAACTGATTAGTGTAAGAATTATAAATATTATCATAACCCTGAATATAGAACCGTTTAGTCCCGTTAACCGAAACAAAAGCGGGTCACATGTGTTCACTTAAAGTCATTTCCTGCGGCACGTGAATACAATACTTGTAGGTACTTACACTTGCGGGTAATATACTACTCAAATTTTTATTTAAGTTTTATTTAAAATACAATTATGTCGTGTGCATCGATTTTTATTATTGAAAATATGAATACTGCAACGATTACTGTTTTCAAAAGCTCCAGCTTACTGTGTCACATTTTTTTACTTACCGTGCTGGGAAAGTTTAAATTAGTTTGCCAACTATAGGCATTTACATTTAAGGCTACGCTAAATAAGCATTTTATTTTAGTTTTTCACTGTTGTTTTACCATCATTAAAACCTCGAATATGTTTATGAATCGTTACCTATGCAAGCTGTTCTTCGCCGATCGTAATAATTTGATCGCGACTGTAACGTCCAAACAGCTACATAGTTATTACAGGATGAAAAATAGATCATTTGCATTGAATGGCGATTGTCATATACCAGTTGTTCGAAACATATCATGCTTGATTTAATTACACATTTTAATATGGCATAATTTGTATAGGTAGTACATATTATTAATATCTGTCAGAGGGAGTTTTGTTTCTGGCAACTAATTATAATTTCAAACCGTAGGTATACATTAGCTTATTTAGTGTTTATAACAGAACTTATTGCTTTTTATTCAGAAGCAATCTACAAAGATGAAAAACTTTAAAATAGTTCATTATTCAAATCAGAACTTATGGATCTATTTTGTTCCAAAACTGAGTTTGTGTGACGTTCCTGTTGTTACATCCTAAGAATATATAACAAACGCATATACCCTGCTCCGTTCCATCGTGGGTAAAAAGAATTAGAATTGGAAAACGAACTTTTTGTAAGATTTATTTTTTATCATCTCTTGAAGGTTTGGTTATTATTTTTGTTTCCCGTGATAGTTGATTATTTCTGTATTGTTACTGTGATCTGAATTGCTACAAATTTAGTAAAATAGATCTATTTTACACATGTAAGTTGTAAGCTTTTGCACAAACGCTTTCACAATAAGAAAATAATAAATGGATATCAATTCAACTACGTAAGAAAAGAAATACATCAATCTTTTTGAGCTATATCGTTTTGAAGGCTATAGTGTCAGACTACCGACTTTTCGATCAGCCGATAGAAGATGGACTCACATCAAAGCAAACGAAAATAAGTGAGCAATCATTATGCTGTTTCATACATGGTTATATCAATTGACTAACGGTCGCTTTCGTGTCGGTAATCTGCATGCCTCTTAAGAAAGTAGGGCAGTGAGACGAGGTTTAGAAGTGATCAGTCACACTGCGATCACAATGCAATTAGAAAGCGAATTGCAAAAGTGACGTCGACGTTGGATCAAGAAGAAAGCGCGTCCATCATAGGAAAGTACGAGTTGAATTAAGAGGGGAGTTTGTAGTGAGGGGGGCTGCGCGCACGCACCCATTAAAGTAGTACACTTTCGATCTCAACTGGCAACGGTGAGAGTTGTGCGAAAATGAAAGTGGTGGTGTCATTATGGTCCACTTTCCACCCCGGGGTCAAGAACCTAGCTGGTTCTTAGATCGTTGACGTTGATTTCATGATTGGAAACATTTTGGTTGTTGTTGTTTTTATTGATTGATAAGATATTATTTATTTAAACTTAATATTACTACTTTTTTACAGAAACTTATTAATTAGACCAAAAAAGGTAAACAAAAAAACTCATATATCTGATAGAAAGTGACAGCTCTTTGTTTATTTTTACTATGATTTGACAGTTCTATGTTTAAATTTTGATCTAAAAGTTTGTGTAAAAGGGAGCATGAATAATATAAGCATTTAATAAATTTTGTACTTTTGTAGAAATAGAAGTAGTTACTTAATTTACTTTCTATATTCATGTAAGTAGGAAACGTCTCATGTTTTAGAAAACAATTTAATAACGATGAAACTACAACATTTACAAATGCACTACCAGAGTGAAAGAAAATTTCATTTAGTAAATGGATTACGAATTCACAACGTTCGTTCTGGAGTAGAGAACATTCTCGTTATGAAAATAGAATAGGTTTCGATGCACAGATTGGTATGGTAGGTGTAGTACGAGTATATAGGTGGGTGGTAGACCGGGTATGACGTCAACGTGACCTGATGCTGTCGGGGCGCTGAGCGTAACCCGGACTATGACCTCAGCACAGTTGCATATTCAATTCAGTTAAGTACTATATTATGCTATATTTCATCCAAGCTGATGATAAATTACAGTGACAGTAATACCATCGCGTTATTTAAGTACTAAGTTGAGATGTATGTGTACTTATCTTTTTTTTACCCGACTACAAGGGTTTTGTTTTTTTCGCGCAAGTATTTTTATAGACGTGTCCTTATTGCTTTTAAAACCTTATTTTAATGCAACAACACTCGATGATGTATCGTTTGTAATCCTAACGACGGAAGAGCCATTAGTTACTAGTATTATTAAAGTCATCAGCTAGACACACCATTCAATTAATTACAAAGTCTGGCTTTCCAATCGGAATTCATTGAACGAAGAAAATAAATAACGTACTGCGATTTATAGTTAGAATTGTTTACTACAGGATTTTATGTCTTTAAACGTTTTGGTGCTTAATAAAAATAATCAGTAGGAAACAAATAAAATACTGGTTTGAAACACCAATAAACAATCTAATGATAGAATAGTCCGGTTTACGTTCGTCTTGCGTAATACATGGAATTTCAATAGAACCTAGGCATGGCCGTACCATCTTTTTCTCGAAGCCATTCGCGCAATTTTAGACCCCCCTTCTATCTCCTTTATGAGTAGACCTAGGAGTCTAAATTATTAGGAGACAATATGAATTGGATTACGATTGGATAGTCCAAAAATCATTCATTTTAGACCAGCAGTTTCGGAATTATATGGAGTCAAATTTCATCGAATTTGTCACTCACTCACTGACTCACTGACCGATCAACAAAATTCTAAGGTACTTCTAGCAGACCTATAAGCTCCAAATTTGAAATACAGTTAGTGTTTAGTTTGCTTTATAGACTAAATTATTTCTCTGACATTCAGAAGTTTTGGTCTTATTTTCTAGAAATTAGATTAGCCTAGATTGCAAGTGGCCGCGCCGCTCACAATGTAATTATTAACGAATCTGCGTTCATAAGCGATACATGCCGATACGCGCTTTAAGGGTTAGCTGGCTGATAGTTATCTGAATTTTCTACCCACAACCCCTAAACCCCTAAATGGGGGGAGGGGTTAAACATTTGTTTGAGACGTTCGCAAATTGTGCTCCTATAGACATAGTGGAGTGCCAGACTTATTTGGGTCTTCAGATAGATAGTAAGTTTAACTGGTTCAACCACATTGAACACGTTTGTAATAAGCTGAGACAATTTTTAGCAAATATTATAATACTAAAAAATAGGATCCCTTTTAAAGTTAAATTAATGTTATACCACTCCCTAGCCGATTCATATATTCAGTATGGTTTGTGTAGCTATGGGCGTACTTACAAAACTTATCTGAATAAAATTTATGACCTTCAAGTCCGAATATTAAAGAATATAGTGTCAACTAAAATTAGAATCCAATTTAGCGATGATCCTGCTGGCTTATTTAAATATTGTAGGGTTTTACCCGTCCGTACGCAGGTTAAATATATTTTGTTAAAAAAACTATTTTTTATAACTGTCAATAATCGGCCGATTTTGGAGCACCCTGTTTGCACTCGCTCAGTAGCTCGGCGTCAGCTAAGTTGCAGCTCGGCTCGCGTGAATAATGAGTACGGTAGGCGAACATCTGACTATATTGTTCCTACACTTATAAACAATCTACCTACAGAATTACGTAATAAATTAACCTTCAAAAATATTAAATATAAGCTCAACGCACATTTTATTTCTTCTCTGTGTAATATTTGCGACCCTAAGTAAAACCTTTTGCCTATATGACTATATTGACAAAAACTTTTATGTGTTTGCATACTTATTTGTCCAACTTCTATTTGAACATGGTCCTTAACCGTTTGAACATGGTCGACGTAAACTTAAGGCTTAGCGTAAGTACAAACCTTGTTGGTTTTGAGTGTTAAGTCTAAATATTATATGTTTTTTAAGTTGTTTAATTGGTAATAAATGGAAAAAAAAAAAAAAAAAAAAAAATATTGATGCTAGAGATATTGAAATTCTTTGTTAAATATAATTTAAAATAATGAATATAATTTTTTTTATTTGTAATTTACCTGAGAGGATGTATTGATTCCATCCCCTCAGGATGTGCGCAAAACACCTAATTTATATTAAAGGTGCTAGAAGTCTGAAAAGTGATTGATAATTTGAAAGATGTACCACTATATATACCTACTCCAGTAGTGGACATCGAATTTTCTAAAGTTGTTTCGCTGTCCACCAGTGGTGGTCCAACGAGTGGAGGGCAAAGGGACGAGGCCGTTACGGTTTAAACCCCGCATGACGCGGGGCGCATAGATCGTTAATTCACGACCTATTCGAATGCATTGATAGATAGATAGATAATAACTTTATTTGCACAACATTACAATAAAACACACAAATAATTACATTACATGAAGTAAAGACATAGATTAAACGTAAATTGATCTACTAATATTGTAAAAAAAACATTGTAATACACAAGCAACCTACAAAAAGAAGTGATATCCCCCAAAAAACATTTTCATGTAAAAATGTAACCAAGACGAAAGCGAAACCATATAGCGTGCACTGTCAAAAAGTTATCAGATATGTCATGTAGAGCCAAGCTTATAACTCTACACGCACCCACTATACAAACACCTAATTTCAAAATCACAAACTTAACATCTTAGCCAAAATATGTGGCTTATTGGCCGTTTCGTTACCATAACAAATAATGTTTAACAGAAAAGTTATAAATGCCCATTATGGTAAAAACGGCTTACCAACTGCTCCGCTCGATGTGGAAACGCGGCTTAAAGTAACTAAAAAATGCTTATTAAATAGGAGACATTCTACCTTCTATATCATTCAGCTAAAAAATAAAAAAATAAAATATCAAATAATAATTACCTGTCAATTGCGAGTCGGACGAGAAACGATCACGGTACGGCTGATTACCTGCCGTACTATGAGTACGGTAGTACCTTTTGGTAGAATAAAGTTAAAAGTTAAAGTTTTTAACTGTGAGTTTCCGCAATTAGCCCTACAACTGGGACTTTCTGCATGACTTTAAGCCGTGGGTTTCCTCACAATGTTTTCCTTCACCGTAAGATCGATGTTCATGGCGAACATATTTTTTTCTTAAACAAAAGACATAGGGTGCGCGGCCAGGATTCAATACCGCGACCTTCGGAATGGAAGTCAGGGTATCTACCACTAGACCAACACCGCTATTATACCAACATAGAATATTGTTAAGGTCCTCTGATAAAGAAGGTATAGCCCTAGTTATGTATGTCATTTTTCGTTACTTCAACGTCCTACTGATTCGAATAATTCTATAATTAATTTGTCCATCAAATCACTCAGGAATTACAAAGCTTTACGAGTTACCTACGCATGCGCACAATATTCGTTACCACATGTATGTGTTAAGGTATTATTTTCAACCACAATTACGACTGAAGTTGCTATAGGAATAGGAGAGCAAGAATAGGTTGCCTTGGCCTACAAACGACTCTCGCCTCAACAATTCGCCAATTCTAGATTTAGGTTTTCAGATCACCGAGTTGTAGACACTTCCTTCATGTATTGCGTAGGTATATACACGAATCTAGGATTTCTGGTTTTAGTATGACTATTTAAATATGAGTAAACTGAAATATAACTAGTGATTTCTTAGTTTTCTTTAACTAGTGATATCTTATGTACTATCCAACCAAGTTGAAAGTGAAACTTTTATTTCTCTTCCGTTTAGGTAGGTACCTATTTCTGTAGCTAATTTATAGAACGAAGTTTTGAAGTAGTTTTTTTATTTCATTATTTGTTTGATGTTTTTTTAATTTTATTTTATTTTGCTGAACGATTTAGGTCCGATTTAGGTCCTGCAATAGGAAGATCATGGCAAGGGCATCTGCCTTCTCTTTCATTATAACTATAGATATTTGTTTAGATGTTATTTCCACAGCCACCACATGCCTCTAACGTGTTAAAATCGTGTTAAAGGAGAGAAGGGGTGTTTTAAATTTGACCTAATTTTGCTTGTATATTTCCATAACCTCTATGTCATGGAATAACTTGACTCGAATATGAACATCAATATATTAAATTAACACTAAGTCCCACTTGCGTTAGTCAGAGTTAGCTTGTATCTCTAGAATTTTCAATTGTATCAAAAACAAATTAGGTAGTTCGTTGTGGCGGAAACGAGCCTAAATAATAAGTTTTAAAAAATAACTTATTGAATTTTAGACTCCAATTTATTCGCTGTTTTTTATATTGAAATCGTCATTCGAGCGGTTTTGTGTGGTTGTATCACTCTTGGGAGTCGGGCGTCCGCTCGGGTTTTATTTTCATTTTACAATATTACCTATAAGATAATTGCATATCCCAAAGTGGGATAAAGAGGTCCCGTAGCGACTTTCATTCAAGTCCTTTTATGTGAAATGAGCACTTTGCTCGGAGGTCATACGAGTATTAATCGACTAACTATACTTGAACATTAATTTACATTAAAAATAAGTACCTATTTTGGACCTAAACTGAAAGGAAAAAAGAAATTGAGGACACTGACTTCTGGCTATAGTCTCTAAGCTTAAGAAGATGCCCTCTGTTGTTTATACATATAGGTGTGATGTGTATGCGCACACTTATGCGTATTTTAATAAATGTAAATAATTGAAAGTAAATGAATGATTTTATAAAACAGTACCATTTTGAAACGAAAATGTTATGTTATAATGAAAAACTGAAGCTGAGATGATTAATGATCCAATTAAATGGTTTCAACACATGCTCGGTCTCGGAAAGATGTATTATTAAGTGATAAATTAAAAGTGTATTGTTTTTTCATACAACTAATCTGGAACTGATTCCCTGATCTCTAAATATTCGACAATATGAATATTCTTGTGTCTCTTTATAATTGGAGGTCGCTTTCCGAAGACACGGTAGTTTGCTGACGTTTATAATAATATTGTGATATTATTTTATGGAATAAATATATTTTGATTTTAAATATAAGCTACTCATGTCGCCTTGGAGCTTAAGTTCGTACCAGTGAAGCATCATAGCATCAGGAAGGTTGTCAGGGGCGGGCGGCTAGGATGTTAGGGCGAGCTTGACGCTCGGCGGGCGGCTCTAAGCGAACGGGCGCGCCATTCGCGCTGACGCCGCCGCCGGCCGCACGCGTCGCTCCGTGCCGGCTAATGCGTCTCCCGCCGTACTCCGCAATGACTGTGACTGAGTGCACCCACCACCCGGACGTCGCCGATGCGGACCACTCGCACCAACCCGTCCCTACAGACTCAGAACTCCTCCTCGGCCGGGTGCTAGCAGGTAACCATCACCGACCATGTACCTTACATCAGCTGATCGTCGTGACACCTGTCATTGTTCACAAACGTTGATAATGCCCATTGTTTACCGCGTGAACATTCAGTTCACTAACCTTATTTGAACTTCCTAACGTTCGTTTTGTCACAGTGCAATTAATTACTTAATTAACGATGCACCTATTGCTATTGATGTAGTGCAACTTTTGACGCACGTGCAACGGCAAACACCGTTCGGTCTCATTGTGTAAACGATGAGGTGACATAACTCTATCATTTAATGTTTTATGTATGATTCAATAATGTTAGTGTTGGGGTTGTTGGAAAATATCCTTTTCACTTTCCTGCGAGTAGTGATTGCGGGGTGGTAGGGGAGCGATGGGGGGGGGGGGGGAGGACTGAGCGTACTCAGATCTAGGTCAAGCGGAGTTCGTTGCCCTCGGCCTTCCCGACTATATTCGACGTCGCTAATCACCGCCGCGCCGCCGCTCCGCCCGCTACCCGCGCCTGCCCCCGCTTGCGCCCAACCAGGGCCGGACTCGAACGGCCCTCTTCACAATTTGCAAATTCTCTTCATCACTAATTTATCGAGAATATTCGCCGTCTAAATGTTTAATGAACTAACTTATGAGAACAAAGAACAGTAAATTAGCCGGAGGAATTTTACTTATTTAATTATAAAATCATTTTTAAGAAAAATGATATTTTTAACATTATACTCATCCAAAATAGCAAAGTCATACATGTAGACTATAACCCCTATGAAGAAAAGCTATTTGGCAAGAACTATGTAGAGCATGTAGGTAATGTAATTGGCAATTTTTGCATCAGTACCTACCTCTAAGATGGTACAAATATATTAGGACATCGATAGTGATTGCATTATTCGCAATCGCAAGAAGAGTGAGACTCTGCGCTCGACATCATGGTCGAGTTGTGTTTCGCAAGTGGAGCCCATCGTTGAATGCCATTTTATTTTGGAGGCCGCGCGCGCAGTCGGAGGGCCCGCGGTCAACGGCCCCGCGAGCTATCTAGGTCAACTTAGAATAACCTAGCGCCGATACTCCAATAATAATTCGCGCGAAACCTTGCCGTCCCACTCTCACTCGTGACAATTCGTACTAACCTAAAGAGCAGCACTTGTTTCGCAACTACGTTTTGTATGCGCAGCAGCTCTCTAGACTTAGATATCTGTTGTCTCGTTTTATCTCTACTGGAAGTCTATATTATTGAGAGAGTCAGCTAGTTGACACTGTGTTTTGTCGCGATTTTAAATAGTTTTACATAATTTTAATATGATTATATTTTTGCAGTTTGCAAATAATTGTATATAGGTCAGAAAAATATAACACAATGATTTTAAATCTAATTTTATCGTACAGTTAATTAGTAGGTATTAAAAAAACACAAAAGTATAATTTAATTAGAACACCTATTTTTGATATATTTAAAAGTGTTTCCTACACTTAAATGACTATATAATTATAATGAAATGAAAAAATTCGCACCCGACAGGACTTGAACCTGCATCTTTTGGGATCCATCCCAACGCCTTTCCTTTAATTGGAACATTTTGATACTTCATTTTAAACTTTTAGAAATGATGTTAGAAGCTTTTAAATATAAGAGTGTCCGAAATTAAAATGTATGTACTTATAATATTTAATTTATGACTATACCTTTATATAAATAAAATAGCGTAGGGAATTAGGAGCTGAAATAAACGTTAGATAGGTATCCAGTTTAAAAAATAACAATTTGAAAAATCTCCTAGTACTGTACTTTAAATATTTATATACCTAGGTTCTTTGGTATATCGGTTTGAAATTGTAATAAAAACATTGAGACAAATGCAAAGTGAATGACGTAGGAGCGGCGCTGACGGGGCGAAACGCGGGGCGCGGGCGTGCGGGGCGCGCGGGCCGACTATTGCGATCAAGGCCCCGAGTTCGTTCACCCGCCACAATTGGGTCACGCTCGGCGCCCGCGCGCCCACCCCACACACAAATAACTGTTTAAATCACACTAAATCCGTCCCCGTAACGTCACACTACTAGGTATTTAGGTTAGGTACTAAGCTTAATTATTTTATTTAAAAAAAAACAATTTGTTGTCAAGTTACATTTTTATTTACCAAGATTTTTTTTTCTAGGTTTTATTTATTATTTTGAATTAAGTACATACTTCAACTATTAAAGGCACTTTTGTCTTTTTTGTCCCTGTGTGACGTGACTATCGCTTTTAGTCTGTGTTTTTTTTCTAAGGAAGTTCTCGACGCTACGGCGACGCACTATTGACTCTGTAGCGACTTATAAAAAAGTAGAATTCTGAGATATATATTAAACCTTTAACAGCAAAACAGCAAAAAAAACATATTACCTATCCTAGATACATAATTTAATAATTAAAAACAAAAGACTTATTCAACTACGGAGAGAACTTATTTTTAATTGCTTCACATGATACAATTAGATAACAATCTAAGTATGGAAATTCCAAAAAATATAATATATATTATATATCTCTAAAACTAATTTAGCCATGTAACAAATTACACATGAAAAACAGAAACAAAGTCACAAAAACATCACCGAGTTAAGTGGCCTTTTGAAACGTGTGAATAAACAGGGTGTCCTCAATTAACTGGGGTAGCTAGTATTGGGGGTAAGGATAGCTATAGGGGGCAGAGGGGGGCAGCGGGGCAGGTAGAGAGGCTTACAGGTCGACGTCCGCGCCGCCCTGACCCCAATCTGTGCGCTCGCGTCATATCGCGCAGACCTCGCGCGTCCAGGCATACTCAGCGGAAAATACCCAATATTGTAGCGTTGGTACTTCGTAACCACATTACGAGTTACGAAGTATCCATCGCTTTATATGCACATTTTGATAGCAACTTTCAACAAACCTATACAGTTATTCAGTTTATCCTTAACTTTTGATTCGACTTTCGATTAACTTTAGTCAATCACTTTAGTCAATTATCCTGACTTTTGATTAACTTTAGTCAATCACAAACTTTGCTTTAAACTCTAATTGACTTTATTAAAAACAAGAATATTTATATGTTTATCAAAACATAAAACGAGAACATGAATACAATCTTTACCTACAAATATTAAAAGTAGGCTGACACATTCGATTTGCCTTGACCGGTCAACTGTGTCACTATGAGAGCCGTCAATTTGTCAGAGTACCCACCTTGAATCGCCCTGTATGTCAAAAGCATTACAGTGATGAAACGAGAATCATAGTTTAGACTATTCTGTGGTTTAGATTCGCGTGATATTTCTCTAGTAACCTGCTAACCTCGGTCGCTGCGAGTTCGACCATTGTGTTCGTTACCTCATTTTTTATAAGAGATCTCAAAGCAAATACTGTCCATAGGTTCCATTTCGCCTTTGTTCGTTTGTAGGCCATTTAAGTAGAAAAACGGGTGTATTTGACTTAGATATTGAAATAACCGTGTTATGTTATTTTATAGACATGCATTATGGCATTAATCTTCGTCTTGTCTACCTTTTATGAACAGTGTACCTACAGCACAAAATATGACTGTTGAGACAGATTTTGAGGCATTTTCTAAATTATTAAAGATTAAATAACACTGTACACTATGGTGTACAGTGTTGTTGAATAATATGTTATTCAACAACGGCGCAATCGTGTAAACTTTTAATTTTCATTTAACCTGATTACAAGAAGAATGAAAAATACATTCGTTTTCACCTAAAATAAACTACTTACTAATACTATCCATTGAATACATTGAAGATGTACGTACGAACGTACATAATACCAATAGCTAAGTTACAATAACAAGTTACTTTTTACGTTAGAAACGTAATAATTACGTAAACAGTACGTGCAAGCAATACATAACAAAATACATAGTACACCTAACTGTACGTCAATTGTGATCGTAGTTGCGTAAGTGCAGACGACTCAAACTAGGTGCCTAGTTTTCACCTATTTATATTGCTTCGTGGTTACCAAGAAATACTAAATGTCTAAATTAGTGAAGTATGGCTCAGTTTTGTACTATTTTATTCGAAAACTATTAATTTTTTTTGTGAGTTTTCAAGAAATCACAAAAATTTCAAAAGCTTCAGCGAAATTTTGAATTATTACCAAATATTTATTTAACAGTTTTATAAAATATTATTTAATAAAATATTCTTTAAAATTTATTTACCACTTTTATTGTTCAGAGTGAGATATAGATTAGACTATCGAGAAAAAATATTTTATACCAGTACTTTTAAATGCGATTCTTATTGGGTGGTTAGGAGTATAATTATTTTTCATATTTTGAGAATTATTAACATTAAAAAAGCTCATATTTTAAGAACGAGCTCCTCAGATCTATACTATATAGGGAACAATGTTGTTTCACCTTCGTGAAAGAAACTCTATTCTCAAATTACTTATTTTGATTAATAAACCAACGTTTATTGTAATAAAATAAAATACCTACTTATAAATCCTCGTAGAAAAAACAAGCGGATATATTTAATTTATTTATGTTCGATTTAAGTTTAAAGGTACTTACATTGACATTATTAAGTAGCTGTTATTAGATTATTCTAACATAAATAACGCTTAGTAATCATAATTTGTTTTTAAACAATATTGAAGGTTATAAGGTAAGTAAGTTAAAATCTTTGTTATATACACCTCGACCTCGCGGATATAGGACGTGATTTTTTTTACAACACATACGTACGAATAATATGTACTGCACAGTGAGACATCATGAGTGCATATTCACCTTAGAGTTTTATAAAAGCAATTATTAAAAGGTCTATTATAAAACGCGTTGAAAAACACTGGATTTGCAAGAACTTCAATTCAAATAAGTCTTGTTGAGTTGTTTATGTAAGTACAATTTTAATACATTAGGAATTTGACAACTCCCCTTTAGATATAAACTTTTGTTACCGAACTATACACTCGTATAATATTGACTTTACAAGCGTATTGTGTAGGTAAACATAATCAGTTGTTTAGTCGTACACGTACAGTAAATCGTCGATGATTAAGCTAGTGGGTCAAATCATGAGTCAGTGAGTAGTGAGTTGGTGACCTAGATTGTGTCAGGCTGTGGCGGCCTAAATACTCGTACTGGGTTAGGGAGCCGGGGTCGACGACCTCAGCCCGAACTCTGAACCTACCCCTCGCCCAACTTTCCGGGTTATCCGGATTCGAACAACCGTGCTCGCTTCGTAACGACACTCGACACAGATCCCGAATAAGGTTAACATTTTAATTAAAGGTAGGTATGTATGTACCTTTATTGAGTTCAGTTATTTCTAAATTTATATATATATGTGGTAAAGCTAAGCTAGTTTTGACAAAAACTACAAAAGTTTTCTTTACTTACATTATAATAGTGCGAACGAGATAATCGCAATTATTTTAATGTTTTTTTTTACAAATAGCTTTATACTAATAAACATATATCGCTTGGCTTAATTAACTACCTACCTACTTAATTAGAGAAACTTTAAATATATTCATACAAAATGAAAATTGAGATAAGCGCCATCTAGTGCCGAGTAGAAGAACGCGTAAACTCCAACAGAGGTCGCTAGCTTCTGATAATACTGTCTCTACTATTACGTTTAGTTAACTCTACATTTTGCACAATGGAATAATTGTAAGCTATGTAGGTAATACATCGATTAGATAATTTACATAGCAAGTAAACGTCACACAATAACTAATGCTGCGAACATTAGCAGTTCATTTTACATGTTTAATGTTATGATAATTAAATGATGAAAAAATACAAGAAGTACAGTAGGTAGTTAAGGTAGGTGTTTAACTTTATGTTATACGGTTAGGCATTTTCATTGTATTTTTACATTAGATGTGTTATATTTACTACAGGTATTGACTAGATACCTATATTTTAAAGCATCAGTCTCTCACAAAATTAGATTTCTTAAGAAAAAGTATTGTTCAACGTTGATATTTTATGTGTATTTACGATAAAAAAAAAATGTTTTTATACTGCTATTTTATTAGCAAAATCTGTACTAATAAATATCCAAGTCATTGCTCTAACTAGTACCAACCCAATCTAGTAACAATCTTAAAATTAAATTAGTAACATATGACACATATCAGAATATAGAAGTGATTGTATAAAAATAGACTCGAGCTGTGGTTGTCGGTCGGTCGGTAGGCGAACGGGCAACAACGGACAGAGGGTGGTAGGCAGTAAGCAGGGTGGCATGCGGCCGTGAACTCGCGCGACCCCGCTCGCAGCTCCCTCTAGCGCGCGCGCCCGCCACTACCGCCAGTTGAACACAGCTATTGATATCAATTCTAGAACAAATTCAAATGATAATTAGGTATGTTATATGTAGTCGCAAGTCGCAACACCGATTCACTTGATCTCACCCAGTTTACGTAACACATTTTTGTATTAAAAAATCAAAAAGTTAGGTACGTAAATTAACATGTTTTGGAACCGATTAGTGAATTATAATTAAAGGAGTTATAGGTAACTATATCTGTAATCTTTTCAACTAGGAGAATAAAGCAGATCGCGGCTCTTGTAATTAAGATAATGAAAAGACCATTGCAAAATTCAAAGGTTATTCTCTCTTGTACGTACCCTGATTAATTGGAAGTGTGTGGGTGTTGAGTAGGGGTAGTCCATTGACGTCATGGGGGCGCATGCGCGGTCCTACGACCCACGCCGCTCGCCGGTTTCGCGCCAAAGCCGAGTTGGTCGCGGCGCGGACATAACCTAACACCAAGCTGTAGAAACCAGCTTGAAAGTCGTGGAAACTTCGACGATGGAGCTAACATCTGATTCGGCTCCATCAGAGCTGGCAGGTAAGCAACAAGCATGCATTCAAACAGATATTAAGCAACATTTAAACCGATATTGAACTTAACGTGAACTTGAAACGTAGTGACAGGTCAATGAACTTTGCCCTTTTCTTTTTTTTTTCAAATGAGATCGGAGTGAGTTACTTATTTTTTTATTGCATTTTTTATTACAACTCGTATTCTCAAATGAAGAGCCAAATTAAAGTTATACCTACACTTTTTGACAAATTTTATTTTTTGAAATCTTTTTAGTATTTAATAAGATTGTTTACTTGATAAATTTAAAAATTATGTCAACGAATTGATAAAAATTTCCGTCTGACCTTAATAGATAAATATTACATGATAACGTGATTCAAATGAGATCGATTTTATTCGATTTAGTAAAAAAAAAATTGCAACTCTTTGGAAGTCGACTTAAATAACAAGTAAGTACCTACCTATACTTTGTTTTTTACTAATAGACTATGTTTTGGTACATCTTTCGGAGGCGAAGATGTCAAATACAATTCCTTGTATTTGACATCTTCTCCTCCTCTTCTCATCTTCATCTCTCTCTCAAAACGTCAGAATATAGTCTGAAATTAAAAAAAACGTCCTATAAAATAAAAAACAACGCAGTACTGTGCGAGACCGCATTCAGACCGGAACCGCGTCTGTTGCCGGGCTGCGCGGGCGCACCCTGCGCGGTCACCCTGCGCTCCGCTGCACGCATGCATATGCAACCGATATCCGTTCCACTTTTACGACCTTTCATCGGTCCCATTAAAGTTTTGCATTTCCGGTCGGCATCTTTAGCGGGACTGCTAACTATGTTAAACTTTAAACGACTTCTTTAGATCATGCTTTCAATTTATAACTTCTTCTTTGCGCAACCTCCCCGAGGTCAGAATACAAAGTAGACTTTGCAAAACAATATCTTTCTTCTAGATCACAGATCTCTTAAATCCATATTCCATTTAAATTGGACAAGTAGTTTAGTACTTAGTGAAATGTAACAGATATGCAATAGCATTAGAGGTGCAAAGCGAAACAAATCCGTTGAAATCTTTTTATTATAACGTGTACCTACGACAATTAAGCCTGAGCTTTTGTAATGTCAAGATAAAGAAGACTTTTAATGAAAATATACATTTACTAACCATAAGGATAGCTTTACAAAATACACCCCGAATCAAAAACTTCCTCGTTTTTTGAAGTCGGGTAAAATTGAATTTCTTGTTTACATTACTTCTGCTTAGTAATTTTTTTTCGAAAACGATTCAGCATTTGCTGGCAATTTAGCATTAAATTACTAGAACTTCAGAAGTTTAGCGAGTTATTTACAAAACTTTCATAAAATATTTTAACCAAATTATTAAACAGGATTGGGACGTGGTTAAGACATTTTAGTTGCAGAATGGGTGCCCTGGTCAGTTACATCATCAAACCTAATCTAGAACCATTAACTAAAATAATTACGTTAATTGTGACCTCGAAACTAGTTTCATTTACATTCTGACGTATTTTAGTTACACAACACGTAGACGTACAAAGATAAACGTCGTCGGTAGGAAATGCATTATGTTTGATGTTTATCTTAAAATACTTCTCATAATGGCTTAAACACCGAAACTAAAGCCAGGACTTGCGTAATACTAATATTAAAACTTCTCGGCAGGCGCTCCACCGTTTTAATTTTCTCCAATGCTGAAAGTATTCTTTTCTACAAAACTTTTAGTAAAAAGTCCCAGGCGCGTCTGTCTAACTAACAACTCCACATAGGAAAAAATAGGTGATGTATGTTAGTGTGCGTGGAGTACTCAACGCTACGAGCGTGTAGTTGGAGTGCATCGCTCCCGGGCGCGATGTCGTCGCACCGCATATAGGCCAGTGCACGCGAATGCCCGGGCCGCCGCCCGCGCGCCTCCCGCCTTCCCCGATGCACTTCGCGATTTTCCATTTCCATCGTAGCCGCTCGCTAATTCCAGCGGTCCCTCGGTCGCCCGGTCGTTTAATCTTCGTCGACGCGACGCCTCGATTTCGTAACCGGGGTGAAATTTCTCAGTCCTTTCTCTCCGATGACGTCTTCCGGCAAAGGGCATTCACTGCCCGTTCACATTACTTACACAGTTGTGAATATTACTCCAATGTTTACATTCTGGAACTGTTTTCCAGAATCCTTTTAATTTTGATCCAATTGTTAATAAAAATATTTACGATTGTTTATGAATTGAACAAATACTTATAGGGGTCATAAAGTAGAGCATATAGTAGCGGTTTGATATTAAGCTCTACGGTAATTATTTGTTCAGCTGAAAAATGATATGCCGATAATCGGTTGTATGACGTGGCTTAACGCGGAAGCCCAGATACGATATACATCGTACCTATCAGTATTGCGAAGAACGCGTATGCCCCGTCGAGTGCGGGTTCAAAGCGCTCGGCGCTCGGTAATAGTTCGCCCGACGAGCAACGTAGTAAATGCACGCTCGACGGCCTCAGTTACGTCGTTTCAAACGTAAGCTCGCGGATGTAGTTACAAGTTCCCGCGGTCGTTGCCCGCCCGATGCGTGCGCGACGGTTACTTACATCGGTTAACTGTGGCGCGAAAACTGAAAACCTACACCGATGATCACATTCCTTCACATAATCCATTATTTTTTTGCATTCAAAGGTATTCATTAGGTCGCACAAGATCGATAATAATGGGAAACTGCATCGTCCGTCCTGACGCCGCGCCGTTTACTGGCTAGAGTAGTTATACTTGTTAGTTACGATAAGAACAGTGTCAATGATCTGCTCGAGTCGGCTGCCGTGCCGTATTGCTAGACTAAGGTATTGCAAAAGGTGGACGACACAGAACGTTTATATCTAGATATCTGTATCTATATTTGCGAGTTCAGAAATAAGGCATATGGATTACACTTAATGGACAATGCAGTAGAAATAAATGCGTGAACGCGGAAATGGCTGGGTGCCGTTAGTCTTTAACTGTAGATACGGCTAGGTACAGTCTAGAACTATCCTGCGCAGCCAAGGCTATAGGATAGTGCGACATGTCCTGAATTGATGAGCTTACATTTTAGGTTTCAAACGAACAAACAGCTAGTTGAAATTCAATATAAACCATTCCCTCGAAAATAGTCCGGTGAATAAACCATTCGATTTGATCGAAAAACATAGAATTACAGAGATTGTTTTAGTTTTAGAAAGTGGAGTTGATTGTAATCGAAGATAAAACGATATTTATTTAAGTACGTGACATTCTCTGTCTCGGTACGTTATAGTGGTGTAAGCTTTTCCCGACATGGCCCCATAAATACGCTTGGCAAGTTACACCTGTTAACTGTGTTTGGCCTCATTTCTGTTTCTTGACTGGAACTATAAAAACTATAAACACAAAATACGTATAGTCAGGTGGGAACGACAACAAAACATTTAAATGTGTCACTTGATAATATTCTTTCACGAAATTTAGAACGAATTTAGCCACATAATATTTATTTTATTAGACAGAAAGAGTTGAGGAAAAAAACTTGTATCCTTTTAAGATTGTTTTATCGTTTCATTCCGAATTGTTGGGTAAATATTGAACTTTCTTTAACAAAATGATCGGGACAGATAGAAGCTATCGAAAGTTTTGAAAATGTTATGAATAGGGTCGGATGGGGTAAGTGTGCGAGGGTGGCACGAGGTGAATGACCGCGTGGTGGCACTGTTTGTCGTAGGTGTAAGCTGCTCGCCGTCGAACGAACGCTTTTTCTAGAACTTTTAGTATCACTTAGTAACCGTATAGTAAATAAGTGAGTAAATTGAGGAACAAGCTGGATATTTTCATAAATGACTGTCCAGATATTGTGATAGACCGGGGTGTACGGCCAAAAGGGAAGTTTTCGCCCAGCATTGGGATGTTTTTATCATATCAAAATAAAATAACGTTCCTTTTGTCATTCATGATTAACTATGGCCAGCAGAATAAGTAATCGATGAGTTATTAAACTATAGCTGTCATAATCGAATAATATCATTATTTATTACCACTTTTTGGAAGTATCATAGGTATTGAAAGACAAATTATGTATGTATTTATTGAAATATATTGTTATAGTTAATACAGCTTTAAAGACCAATAGCAAAGAGAATCTTTTCTCATTATTTTAACACCGATTTCAACTTTTACAAATTACAAATAATAAAAAACATCCGGTATGAGTGACCTCCAATGTCTTCAATATAAAACTAAATTTACCCAATGTACTGAAACGCGCATTCTAAATTCCATTTCACGATTCCTGATACTGCGACTTTATGGTTATAAAGATAGAGATTAATATCGTGTAATACGTGGTATCAAACCGCGCCAGTAGAACGACCCGGGGAGTGACGTAAACAGCGTCCTTGAAACGAATCTATAAACAAAATTGTACAAATATCTGCGAGTGGGTCAATCACCTTCCAACACTTCGCTTCAGCCAGCTATTATGTAGATAGGTATAATCAAATAATAAATATAGTGAACATTGTTAAGTTACGTTGACTCTGAGCAGCGAGCTTACCACGCCGCGTGATCGCACCCGCCCGCACGTAGGTGACAATAATACTTATTAACACAATCTATTTATAAGGGTTTTCGTACCGTATGTCCACAAAATTATTATTTTTGTAGGTTTCGGTAAGTAATGAATTGGCAAAAACATATTTTCGGTTAATAATTAATCATTAAAAATAGCAGCAAAATATAGTACCTATTTCGAAAGAAAATCATGTTAGAAAAATATAGTATTACTTAGATGTGTTTGTTTATATTGTTTTTAAACATACCTATTAGATTTTTGAAATCTAATAAGACCAAGCACATAATTAAATATTGGAAATACTTTTTAACCTAGCTTGCCAAACAAGTTTCTAATTTAGAAATAGGTAGATTGAATCAAGGCCGAAAACGTGAAGAGGTAGTTCACCTTTCTAGATTAGATTACAATTTCGAACAAACAACTTAATTTGTACCTACCTATAAATTTTTAATCTTGGGTCATTTATTAGAGTTGTGACATTTTCTGCCTACGGCTGTTTAAGGGGACTATGAATTTAACCCTTCCATACGAAAACTTGAATCTTATTTCCACTCCTTAACATTATCCGAACTGGGTGTTCACTAAAACCTATATCTAACCGTTTTATTATTTACATAATGATACAAAAATTGTAATAAGAGTGTTACTGTTGTATGTGACATAACGGATCCGTTATTATATTGTGGCAATGACATTTTAACTTGACTTGAGGTGTACCTAGATAGAGGTCGGGCCCTAAGGCTGAAATCTATAGAACGTACTTTGACTTTGCTCAGACTGAGCTTAGCAAAAACTGAGCACAAACTTTGAATTGGAATTTATGGTCAAAATTAATTTTGTAATATACGAAAAAAATAAAAAGAACATAACAGAGAAGCAAAGTTTCGGTTATTATTTTTGATTGGTTTAAATTCTAAATTTGAAAAACTTTGACTGTGGATACTAAGAAAAACTTTGGATAGTTGCGGAGATCGCTTTACAAATACCAAAAATTGTCTTAAGTCGAGGCAAAGTCAAAGTACGGACTATAGATTTTAGCCTAAGTAACTTCAATAATTATTGCTTCTTGAAAATATGTATCACTTAGCTAACAACGACGATTTGAAAAAAATATGGAGAACGTCTTACATGGTATCACACTTTTTAAATCACGAAATGCGCTGGTATTTTATTTTATTTTATGCCTTTAAATTTCAAGACTGTATGCATCTGATTCACATCTGTCTGATGCTACTTGTACTTCTAGTACAATAACACCTTACGACGAAACTAAAAGAGTTCCTCGTTTATTACAGAAGATTTAATAAACAGATGGACTTATCTTTAACGAAACACCATAGATTAATAATATGGAGTTCATAGCAGCATAGCTTAACAACGTTACTTAATGTTTTATGAACAAACAAAGAAATAATCTCCATGGTACTATCAGTGACATACATAGCTCGTAGCTCGTTCGATAGCGAGGTGGAGATAAGCTGAACAAAACATCGACTCGGTGCATTGACCCAGAATTATATAAAAATGTCCTCGATTTTGATAACGTGTGACAATGACATTTCATGACGGCCTCGTGATATTTATTACCATTCTATTTTATTAGGTTTTTATATAATTTGATATCACATTTGAAGAGAGCAGATGGGTTAAATCTTAAATGATTATGTTGGACGAATAGTCTCCATATTGAAATCTAGAATCTAATTAATTTACATTCGGGTTTCACCCGCGTAAGCCCCGATATAATGAGAAAATCGGGATAAAAATAAGCCTATGTGTTATTCCAGATCCGAAGCTACCTATATTTAAAGTTTTATCGCAATCGGTCCAGTAGTTTTGCGTGAAATAGTAACAAAGTCACATATAAACTTTCACGTTTATAATATTAGTAAGATATACCTAGATAATTAAATAGATTAAAAACAAATTTAATAAACATTGTTCAGTTGTATATGTATATCATATATATATCACTTGAAGTTTTTAATAACGAAATTGGAAGCCATTTTTGTTGAAAAGTCACAGGTGCTACGGCCGTAGCTCGTAGCCGTAAATACCTTTCAATAGCCATTGCACTCATTAATTACAAAATATTATTATTTGCTTTAATTAAAAACACCACTTGATTTAAATTTTAAATGGTGTACAAATCTTCGGTCATTCACTGAAGTTATAAAAATGTTGCTTGAAGTTTACGTTGAACCCACAAGCATTGGCGGTCGGTGAAGCAACAAGCTGTTACGAAATGTTTACGTTAAAGCACGTGATGCAGGCTGCGGGTTGCATCGAACTTGCATCGGTATTCGACGCTAATTGGGTTGCATCTCGGTACATTGACACCGTGTTGATCCGCCGCCGCCGGATCGACCGCCTTCGCCTGTCGTCGTGGCTGCGCCCGCGCTGCCGCCACCGGCTGCACACCCGCCGGATGTCAACTTTCTCGCAGTTACGTAACCATGTGGGTACTAGAACGTTCGTTTGCGCTTAGAGTCATCGACCACAACCGCTTACGAAACACCCGGCCCCGACAATCACCATCAAATTTTCATAAACATTTATTTATACACACTTTAGCTTCATCAAATCGACTGAAAAGTCGTTGAAAATGAGCGATGCGTTTACTAATTATGACAAGACTACTTACGGGGACGTCGATGACTATGAATAAGGGCATTCAGCTATAATTACGGCCTATTAAATAAGCATCTACAATTAATAGCCTTTACAATTTTACAACCGCAGAAGTGGATTACATGAGATATAAAATGCGTTTTGGAACAGGTTTGCTATGAAATGAGCGAGCAGAGCAATAAATAATTGACAGGCTATGGTACCCATGGCAATGGGACGGTATACCTATGGTGGTGAGTGGCGGTTGGCAAGGAGCTAGGTCGACGTTCGCGGCGCGAGGTCAACGTCGCCGCCGCCCGTGCCGGCCGCGCTGAGCATGCCATGCCGTGCCGCAGCTAGAGCCGCCACAGACCGCTTTCTCGGGTTACTTTTATCTGCTACTCTCCTCAGTTATATTTATTCTCTAGGTGCTCCCTTATTTTGCTGCATAGATACGATTCGCCTTCGATGGGATTTTTTATTCTTTTGCTATAATGATGCGACTTTAATTTACAAGGCAAAGATGAATTAATCTTTGAACAAATATTTTGAAACGGGATATGGAAAGTTTAAAATTTTATGGGTCAATTTAAAAACAATATTAGTATTTATTTAGGACTAGGGCATCAATAATTTGTTGTTTATGTTTACTTTCTACGTTATCTGTTTTGTAGGTCAGTAGACCGTAAATATTAGGTTGCCCTTCGAAACTATCGCCGGGTATTATCCCTAATGAGCACACACGATCACAATTATTGTGACCGCTGCACGAAACGAGTACGGAACACTGATACTTAACTGATAACACGTCACGTCTCATTATTATTATACCACTAATGTTCAGTATAATATAAATAAAAAATATAGACTTTGATACATAATCATAATAATCGAAGCGCAGTCAACGAAAAATAATATTCTATGACAGCCACTTACCTACCTAAAGGTATTTTGAATATTATAAGAAAAAAATTAGGAACTGCGAAGCACACAACTTTTAAGAAATCATTTATCTAGTTGGAATTTGGCGATAAACTTTCCTTATTGGACTAAACACATTTAAACTCACCAATTGTTGAAAAGTAGCTTAGTTACTCCTCTATGTAGGTGTGGTGGTGAAAAAATTAAAATTGGTCCAGTAGTTTCGGAGCCTATTCATTATGAACAAATTAACCTTCCTTTTCATAATAATATATGTGCAGATAAATCCAATCGAATAAAACCTCCCACTTTTTTTTGGTCGGTCAAATTAACATTCAATGTCAACACATTTGGTTATAAATACGGAAACGACAAACTGGTATTTATCTAGTTACATGTTTAAATATAAATAAGTTGTGCATGTGAAGGGGTGTGTATTGAGATCATGACACGGCGGCAATTATGCGAGGCGTCATTGAACCCTGGTTATTGCGAAACAACGGAAACCAGTCCAGCGCCTCCCTCCACCCCGTCCCGCACCCGTCCCCACACCTGCTGCGAATTTTTAAACTCCTAGATTATAGTTGACATGCGGCCAGCTCCTGCGAAACGTGATTGGCATTATACCACCTACCAGGTTACATCACCGATCAATGCACTTTGCAACAAAATCATTTCGAATATTTTTCTTCTTTCTCTATCCAACTATGATATTGTTGTTTTCGTAATTATAAGGTTTCGTATTTCAATTCAACATGGGCATAAACTTTGTACAAGTCTGTCTGAGACTGATTTCTTAGCTTATTATGATGATTGACTGTGGATGGACCAGAACATATTTCTACAGATAGTGACGATTGGTCTATGAGTTTAAGATGAATCACGCTTATTTTTAAGATACCTACCTAAGATCACTATGCATGACTTATTAATAAATCAACATACATACAGGTACATAATAGTAATATATTATTTAAAGCTTTTTAAATTTGCACTGTAGAAAAACTATATAATTAGGTAACATAAAATTTCACTAACGCTATCTCCAAATGTCTTTCTACGAACAAGACTAAAAAGTGTATTTGAAATTCAAGTAATATGCTATCGTTACTTCGCCTAGCAGCGACCTATAAAGATACGTGGTTGATAATAGAATAGTGCAGTCAGGGACAACGGCCGAGCCGCCTCATTCGCAAGAATCGCAGGTAGGCTAAGGGGTTAAAGAACTCCAGTGCACTATATCAAATACCAGTGAAGTGTATTCCGTCCTGCTCGCACCACAGCACCCAGGGCTGCATGCGCTGCACTCCTCACCGTGCGAATCCTGCCTGTCTGATTACGCGCTACGCATGCGTATGACATTATCTACGAGCAACTAACTAAGGAGCACGTAAACCGGTATAAGTACGTTACATAGACCTATGCAGCGCTCTCTAGAAATCGTAATGAGCAGGAAAACAGGCAATGCAGTTGCACATAAGAGAGGTTAGGTTACTGCAGGTCATTGATTCAATACTTACTGTTGAACTGGTAAATCCATTTTGTTGTCCTTTCTTTAGTGACTCAATGTTTTTTATAATTAACATAGCCCAGACAAGTCCAATATAGTTCATATTAGTAAGTCTTTGTTTTATAATCTGTACTTTAACGAAAAATCTGTCATAATGCCTACAATAGTTGACAGTTTTTTTCGTTCGTTCGTAGAATTAAAGTAGTGGCCCTGATTCATTGTTTAACAAATAACTGGGTGTGTTAATATAAATAAACACTTATCTACTATTAAGTTCAACAAGTGGAAGGTTCAAACGGGGCAAATATATCTGCAAATGGCAAATGTGACGTGCCAACGGCGTGTCGGCGCTTTTTCGAGTGCGATTGGTGTGAAATCGCGCCTTGTCAAGGGACATCTGATAGCGTTGTCGCTGGCGATGGCCTAGGCTTCAACCAGGAAGATATAACACCCAGATTTAGTTACAGGAAAATCTAAGTATAGCATATGGAGTGCTTTTACTCATTTCGGAGTGCTTTTACTCAGAATGATACAAAGTCTGTAAGGTATTATATTTTAATAAAACTATCCATAGTTACACCTAAATATTTTTTTAAATAAAACTTTATGAACGTTGTATTACGGTTTTTGCTTTGTGTCACATTATTCGGCAGACGACGGCAATAATTTCAAGGCAATTGATAAAGTGTCAATGAACTTGATAAAAAGAAATGTAATCACCTCTTTTTTTGTGAAACATTTTGTAGATTTCGTTTTATGATGATTTTAATGATAAGAAAATACCTACACATAAAATAACGTTTCTAACGAATAGTATTCAATTGTATAAATTTAAGTAAGCGTGTATATCTGTCAAAACGTTTAAAACTCTTTGCTATGGGATTCCGGTCGTACTTATACTTATTGTTCAGATAATTCCATCGAAATCATGATGCTACCGAGAATTTAAATTATCACAGCAACGTCTAACAAATTATGATTATCAGCTCACTACGAAAATAGGGAATTCGAATTGTCCCTGCAGATTTTAGATTTGGTGGTAATACGTAGTCACGTACAACGAGAATGTGATTACATTTTAACGCCAAAGCTAAGTCAGCCAACTTGATTACGATTTGGTAAGAACAGAAACTGTAGCGACCGTTGTTGGTGTGATCAGACCGAAGTGAAATGGCGCGTTCTCCTTTCCTACAAACCTCGCCTCACTGGCTCACTGACCGCTACAAACAATCTTGCTTTGCTTCGCGCTCTTATACTACCGTTCATGTCCAAACTGAACCGTAGATTTCGTAGCCGGGTTTGGGCTACGAACTACTAAAATGCCCAATGTCATTTAATTTTTTTACTATCACTATCACAAAAATAAAAACATAATTACCGTTTAATATTTTGTTTTGATACATAATAGCATCTGACCTCATCTCACCTGATGGGATGAGGTCGACGATGAAGCATGCTTACCTAGAAATTAGAAGGAACATTCACTCTAGACTTGAAGACTCTAAGGTTATAGGATTTATCGCTATTTTTTAAGTATCGCTTTCGAGCGATGCGATACAGAAAACTTGATCATTTTAAAAGCTCTTTTTTACTATTAACAAAATATGTCCAGAATTTTGTATTCCTTTATAAAAGCAATAACAATAACATCTTATCAAAACGCAAATGGTTCCATGATATAAAAACAAGAAATGGCGTCAAATTTACATGTGATATCGAACTTTTGGGGGACCATGGCTAATTTAAAATTCAAGGATTTTCGTCATTACCATTTTTGCGTCGTCCTAGGTTTTTCAACAACATTTATAGAAAAAAAAACAGTTCTTACACACACAGCGTTATATTATCATTATGTAGCTTACTTAGGCACTAATATGAAAAAACGTGATATTTCCAATGTCAAGTTTATTTTAAATTGTACGTATATACGTCAAAAACGTGACAAAAAAACTGTGTTAAATAGGTAATATATAATTATGTTTAGGTTGAATCAGTAATATAGGTGATGGTAGTTATATAAGCGGTGTACGTTGGGTGTACGTGTGTAAATAGATAGTGAACGAGCTACAGAGCGAGACAAGGATCTTAGTTAAAGGGGCTAAAATATGAAGTAATGTGATATCATGTTGGATAACGTAGATTACACGGTGTGGGCTGTTCTTACATAGTTTTGTTGGTAACAGTATACGGATAGCTACATTCAAAGTCTCCAAGAGCAATGAATTTTGAAAGGCGTCTAAATTCGACACGTCATGTGGGTTTAACACTTTAAAAGTCTAATTATATATTTTTAAAGACTCCAGCGTCACCAATACCATTGTTTAAGATCCTAGTCAGTGTATACGTCGACACTTGTTTACCGCGGCGAGACCTTGAGATTCGGCAGCGGTCAGCGGCCCCCGATACTGTGGTATTATTACTGTAGGCTTCGCGATCTATTGCGTTGTTTGCGAAGCGCGAGTTTTGTGCGGAAATTACTCACCTCTACTCTACGCCCCATTGCCAATATTTTATTACGAATCCGACTTTTATTGATGATCAAATGATGAATACCAAATCTTTTATGAATTTGTAGGTGGCATACATAACTTAGGTACGTAATTTAAATACTTTTGTAGGTATATAGATCTAGCACACATTATTGGCTAAGGTAGTCGTAAATTGGCGTACAAAAGTGTGTCATTTTATGCGAGCTTAGGGCACTAGACTCAATAGAAGGCATCAAGATACCCAAATAAAACGTTTTGATCACTAGATTTTTCGATAACCTGGGAAATTCAAGTTTCTATCTAGTTCAGTTTTTCATGTTCAAAAGCTTCACGAAATCTCTTCTAATACTTAAAGTTTATTATTATATTTGAATAATGTAAAAGGAAGCTGCCAGTAATGAAAACGTTAAAAAATAACCTAGAAAAACAAGTTTTTCTATGTCACAAAAACGTTTGGCTAAAAGTCAATTTAAAAAAAGTGTAGAAATGGCTGAGTGAATAATTATGTAGATACCAATATGTATCCTAAAACTTCTTTCAAACATTTTACTTGGCACTAAACATGTTAAACTTATTAATCTAACTAAACAATTAAAAAAAATCATTGACTGCTTACGTTGAAGTAGGAAATCATCGCTAAATCAAAACCGCAAGCACAGACGTGTGTCCTTAGCGGTCAAAAGGTGTCAAAGGGTTCGGTAGTGTTTTTTTTTAATTTTTTTGATGAAAATAGTGCATCCTACCAACACCGTATTAAGTATTATACTTTACTTAGTTACGTACGAGTGCTTTGTCGATTATTTCTGGTCATAGACGTCTTTCTGCGTTTTTTTCGTCATGTGCAGTGTCATATACTCATCTGAATCCACAAAGAATCCATCTTAGGAACAAAATATTATTTCAATTAATGTGTTCTTATTCGATGTTAGGTAACTCAACGATAGAAATGACTCTCTTGATATTTTTCCACCTAATGGTCCAATGACCTGTATTACGTCTGTGTGTTGTATATATTATCCGGCAGTGCTTTAGCAGAAAGACGAAGGTGTGGGTTAGGTTTATGGTGAAGAGGTTGTGTGTGTGTTGTCAGTTTTTGGAAACCGGGTAACTTGTGAGTGTGTAAGAGCGTGTTAGCGATTGGCGAATTTAGCGGCTGTTTCAAGGACGACCGGGCTTGGTTCGATAGTCGCCATCGACAGTGAATGACACCATTACGACCGTTGACTTCCTTCATTTCCTGCGACCTAAGAAACCTAGGTAGTTAAATTGGTTAAATCAAATTTCTATTTAAAAGGTAATTTATGTAGACCATTTTATTGACTTTGACTCTAAAACAATAGCATTAGCATATGATTACTTGCCGGCCTCGAAAGTGCAAGACTGAATTTGAAAATAATACGTCGAGAAAGTTTTCTTATTTACCACCTAAGTAGGTGGTAATTTATTTTACGATTTATTACCTAGCTTGCAGTAATCAATATATTGATATTTGGTACCATTTTTACCCCACTCCAGTTAGAATTTCCAAAAATCCTGCTTTATTAAATTAACTTACGTAATGAGTCCTTATATATGTGTGTTACAAATTACTGGAGCTCTTTCTAGCCTATAGCGTGTTGGAGAGAAAAGCTCCTAAAATTTTGAGAATATTTATAGACAAATTTTGATTAAGTATTAATGTTTTTTTTTATTTGTTACAGGTAAGCTAAAAGATGATACTAGTGAATGGGTGGCCCACGTCGCGATGGTAGAGTGAGAGGCAGGGTCGGTAATGTATTTATTGGTTCGTTTTTACGATTGCACGTAATGGTGCGTTCTCGTTAGAGCACAATGCACCAGGTTGCAATGGTGGAGTCAGTCACCCCGTCCTAACGGGTCTCGCCCTATGCTGTGGAGTCATGGCCTCCGTCAGCCACACTCGCTTGCAACTTGCATCATACGACACCACGACACACGATTAACATGCCTGAGCTGAGCTGCCTGACCCTCTTAAAAAAAATGCACAACATTACACACAGCGCAATCTAGCCCCAAACTAAGCACTAGGCTTGTACTATTGGTACTAGACAACGGATATACTACATATTATACTTTTTTTGTATAAACATACTATACATAGATAGACACCTAGACCAGATACAAATATTTATTTTTAAGCATAAATATATGCACCTGACGGAAATCGAACCCCAGCCTTCTGCATAGCAGTCAGGCGTACGGCCGACGCGCCACAGAGGCCGTCAAATCAGAGTGTAATCACTTGATACAATTCAGAAAACTTTCACACTGAAGTAAATGAGTCACTAATTTTGTGGAACGAAACTAATGATGTCCAAACGTCCTGCTGGGCTATTTATACTGCCCATACCGCACAATAATACTTATGGGTTTATTGTTATTGCAAAAACGTACCGTCACTACTAACCTTGGTGGTGCACATTTATTTTTAACAATCAGGACTTTTTGCTTTGGAGAATTACTATTGTATTACAAATGTAATGAAACTTTACATTTCCATAGTTAAAGTATAGTTCTGATTTATGGATAACTGTTTATCATTGGTGTAAGATATGACGTCAGATTGAATATCAAGAGATAGTGTAGAACAAAATTGTCAAAATATTGCGTGGTATCCCGCTGATATTTTATCATTAAGTCTCATATTTGAAAAGGTAACCCTCCGTCGATATCATTTAGCGAAGACACAATGCTTTACGTATCTGGGAATGTCGGTTACGAGCTTCTATAACAAAAGGAAGTTAAAAAAGTAATCCATAAAAAGTTCAATCCGTCCATTTTTTGTAACATACAGAATAGTTTCGATTAAACAATATTTCTGCATTTTTTTCTTCGAAGTTCACAGCTGAGTTTGATATCGCGAAGTTGCACAAAGATTCACATTCGGCAAAAAGTTGGACAATTACCTGTTCGTGAAATCTGAGATCTAAAGAAAGGGTAGGAAGGTCGGGTCGAACCAAGTTTTTAACAAAGAATATTCGTTTACCTGTATTTTACACAAAAAAGAAGTGAACTCCTAAATCTTCACTTTTAAAGGAAACCGTCATTTTAAGGGTTGAATATTTTTTTATCTGTATTGTTATTTTGCAAAGGGATTATAATTCGCTCGTTGCTCCTTGATCTCACGATAATGTGGGTCACGATCACGTCGAATCGGTCGAATGTTTCTTAACCTACATCACATTTTCGTTTCTACTTAAGCTGTTTTATGATGGTCATTGTTTAGATTCCTCAAGCTCGTTGGGACTATTGATTGTTACAAGAAATATGATATACAAAAGGAACAATAATATCTTTGCAAATAAATTAGTCACAGCCATAAACTTAGAAATACAAGTGCTAATTCCATAGAAACCTAATAAATAATTAGCAAAAATAGATCATTTTTTACTGAAACAATATTATTTAACCAAAGTATTTGGCACAGATCACATTTAGTTATCATTGTGATAGTAGAGTAATATAGCAAGAACGTGGTGCACCGTTACACGCACTCGCGAGTTGAGTGCACGCGGATGGCGGTCGCCGACACCGGCGCGCGCGGTGCGGGCGAAGGCGCGGAGCCGGCGAAGTGGTGACCCCAAGGCCCGAGCCTCAAGCCACTCCTTATGGCGATTATATTATCACATTGCCACGTCATAACACACATGCACATTGCACACGGCGAAACGTGCGTGCGACATGCGCTACCATAAAAACACAATAAGCTCAAATGTAAATGACGACTTTTTTAACTACGAGTATCCACTTTTTAATAATAACAAGGTGCAGTGTAGTGGCGCGTTTCTCCGCCAGCTGTATGACGAGGAAGTGTGCTTACAATGCCGATCGAGACACAAATTGCCAACCTATTTGCCAAAAAATCGAAATTTCCTCTGAAAAAATAAACCGCGTTTCATTATGATAAATACAGAACATTTTGCAGCGCACGTAACCACATTTAATAATACGTGTCCCAGGTTGAACGACTGCTTTATTGTTTTTTTATCGACAAAGAGGTTAGTGTGCGCGATAATCCGTCTTAGATCCCGCTATCAAAGTCTAAATTAGAAGAAATTATATTTAGGTAGGTAGGTAACATAATTCTCTGTTATAATATAATTACGACAATTCCGAAAATGGTCGTGGATAGCTTCCTACGCAAAATATTTTTACAGACGAAAAATAAGTTTAATGAACTGATAGCAGTTTGAAAAAAAACTGACTAATCTCAGACTGACATGCCTAATGTTGTTCATAAAATTATAACTGCTTTTACAAATTTATTTATTAAATCAGCTTTTGATTCTGTTTTTTTGTTTTTGTTTTGTTGTTATGGGAGATATACTAGCGCGTCTGTGGTATTTAACGTTAATTGTCCATTTGTGATGACCTCGTAGGTATATGTTAGAAGGGGAATCAATTGATTTGAGGCCATTGAGGATATAATTAAATGGTCGTCGACTCGCTCTGTAAGAATTTACCAAAAAAATGCAACCATAAATACCTACTTACATACATATGTAACCGTTTTGTCCGACAGACGGTTGATGGAGTGGGTGATTTAAATAAAGTCAAGGGGATCATTCGAATTGCGAACAACGACGGGGTCAGTAGACTCGGGCACTGCCGAAATTATCGCGCGGAGTTACACGAGGCAGGCGCGAGGCGCGGACAACGAACGAGCCAAGGCCATGAGGCTCCTGTACCCGCGTTCCGTGCCACGCCACCGCCTGCCTTCCCACCGCCGACCGCCCGACCGCCTCCATCACCAACCTCGACAACCATCGATGTTTACTCCTCAACAACCCAAGTCGCTACTCTTGAAAATGTTAGTTCCACCTAACTGTCTTATAAATAAGTACTTCGTCTTTTAGTTGTAGACTACCATTTAACACTTCTTTCTATAGGATAAAAATACAATGAACCAAAACGTCAGATTATAGTCTCAAATAAAAATTCCGTATTATAGACTAGAGTAGAGGTAATATCTGGCATGTCGTTTTCTATCACGTGGCCGCATCGAAAAAGGAGGAAGTTCTTAATTCTGATGACCAGATATTTTTAAAGAAATGGACATGTTTCTCCTTTAGGCCGAAATACGTTAAGTTTGTTTCCAAGTTGAATTGATCTCATTTTTTATATCACTGAAGAAAAAGTCTCAAAGATTCACGACCGAATTGTAGGCCATGGAAGTAGTAGGAAACGTGAGTACGTATGAAACAATGATGATCATATTTGAAACTCGATGTGATAATAATGATCGAATATGTGAGGTGAGGTGAGGTAAAGACGCGTGGGCTGGGGCGGGGTAGTGCGCGAGCAAAGCGCGCGGGGCGCGGCAGGTGGTGGCGTCAACGTGCGGCCGTGAACTTTCTTTGGACACGTTTTCAGGAGCAAATGCTGCGCAATATTCCACCGTGGCCCTACGGCCCCAATCTCTCCGCACCTCGCCTCCCTCTTGTCCCGATTCAATCACTTTCCTAATCAAATATTCGGTCCGTATCAAAACATTACCATAGCTAATCTCTATCTAAACGATATTTTTATCATAATCTTTAATATATAGTTCCATTCGCGTTATTTTTTATTATTTTCGTAAATTTGTTTTAAGTATTTTTTTGCTCCGAGATTAACTGTCAGTGAGTGGTATCTTAGACGACATTAACCTTTTGAGTAGGTAATAATTGTAAAATAGTTTACTTCTAAAAATAAAAAATAAATGTTGTTTACCTACAACAATAGTCAGGTATGTATAGTTTTGTAGATAAATCAAAATTCAGATCTAAATGTATTTGGTTCGAGTTCATCGCATATGTATGGTACAGCCAAAAAAACAGAACGTAGCATAATGTTATTTACCAGCAAAGGAGGGCACAGCATAAATACATCAACGAATGATTACCTATTGCATCAATTATAAGAAAAACAAACTTGTAATACTTCATAATTCAGGAAGTAATGAAGATACTGCGTAGTACTTCGCGCAAGCAGCTGGCTTCTTTCAAAATATTAACCCCAAGCTACGCGAGATTAATAAATGTCATCATAAACCTATTTAAGAAAGAGGGCGATTAAAATGTAACAAGGAAATGTAATAGTTCCTCATTCTTGCGCACGCAGTGTAGGTGAGTAGAGTAGTGCAACGTAACCCATCGTTGCGCGGCCGCAAAACATTAGCAGAGATTATACAACCGGTGCATCAGCGTTGCGTTGCGATGCGCGTGAGTCGGCGCGGCGCGAGCGGCGTGGGGGACTCTGCAATGCTCTGATAAATAACAATAAATCAACAAGTACATGAGTTATGTATTTATTTACCTACTAATTTTTTACTCTATTTAGCTTAATACAGGAAATTATTCAGTTTTAGCTCATTTGAACTTAGACTAAACTTAGATAGGTACTGCATCGTACTGAAATTATATTGAATTTATCCAATCATTTTATATTATTTGTTAATCAACGCACGTGTAAAACGTCAGCACGAACGGGCTACGAAATCTGTTTTGACGGAAGATTGTTTTGTCGGAATATGGTCGTTGAAAAAAAGAGAAATGATCCCTACTCTTTCATATTGGTGTTGATCATTTCCTCAATTAATGTGATCGGCGCAATATATAAATAGTCTTCTGAATATTTCTATAAACTGCGAATTGTTGATGTCCTCTAGCTGGTCCAGGAAGTCTGGTGTAAATACCAAGGTAAGCCGTAACTCGAAAGGAACCCCTTCATAAAAACTATTTTTACTTCTTAACTCATGTCCTGAGTTATCGTCTTTACTTTGTATGGTATTCTTAACCACATAAATGAAGGCCGAATTTTATAGTTTTTCTATGTATTATAACGCGAACATAAAATATCATCTAAACTGCTTCTGTTGCAGTCAAGTTGCAGTTTATTAGTAGGCCATGGTGTTGTTATGTAAGGTTATAATCTTTTAAATAATTCTATAGAATATCAGTCAATATAACAAACATACTTAACCTAATTATAAGTTGACTACCGAACTGAATGATTTGTTGTTGTTCACCTTGCTCATTAGTTTCAATATAGTTTTATGTGGATAATAACTGAGTTACTCCTTTTTGCGAGGTCTAGTGTTTAGTATTATTAGACACGTTAGTAGGTGACCAGTTGTGTTTCCTCGTGGAGTCACCTTGGGGCTGACATTGTGGCTAATTCAGCACGCTTCGACATTGACATGTTCCGATATTTGAACGAGGAAGTTCTTTTAGTTTCGGCGGGGCCACATATTTTTGACATTTATTCATTTCCTATCTACAGCTTTACAGTAAAACTAGTGAACTATAATAAACACAAAATCTTAGTAGGCTAGTTTTAGATTTATAATGATGAATTACCAAACATAGGCCATCTTAATGTCATCAAATCTGTTACGTTGTTTATGGAATATTTTTGGTAATAACATGTCTCATATTAAATCACGCGCCCGAGGTCATTGTAGCTTCTGGTTTGTGGATAATATTATTTTTTGCTCAGGACCTGAAGGTCAGAATTCAGATTGCGTCATTCTATTTCGCGGTTTCAACTGAGGAGCGTTTACAATTCATGAGCAAACATACATACATAGTGATTTGATACATATTGGCAGAGTAGGAAACATTATAATAATGGCAACTTTTTAAAATATTTTAAGTTATAGCAAGACGGGGGAAAAATATTTATAAATAGAGTTATTGTTTCAATGGAAAGCAAAATTCCGTGGCTCTGTGACAAAAAGTTACGCAACGAAGACTTTCGGAACTTTCTATTTTATTCTGCAATTTAATATGTTAAATAATAAATATATTTAATTCTTCTTACATAATTGTGGTAGGGCTCTGAAGGCATACTTACATTTTTACGCACAATTAATTATTCTATAAGAGTTAAATGCTCCCAAATTTGAGCCGGAAGTTCTGTAGGAGAAAGTGAATAATTTCACTTGCATTTAGTGACCCTATTCAATAAAGCATATAAAATACAGTAAGTTATACATAATACGAACATCCTCGAAATGCAATCTAGAATCTCAACATCCTACGTTATAAGAAAATGTATAAAACACATTGTCACTAGTTTTCTTCCAATGAAGATCTTGTGGGAATGACGGGCCCCAGCAGAGATGAGACGAGCGAGTATCTTCGAGCTATTAATTGAGCTCACCCGACGAATCGGCCTTGGCCTTGGCACGGGTTGCCATTGCCGAATCAACGAGGTCGACCGCGATTGAGAGCGTCCGGATCACACGGTTTAGATCACATACATACTTATTTACGATTATTGAGTATCAAATTTTTGAGGAAAAGAAATCGTTAAATTATCTAATTGACTTGACTAGGTAGACTCAGTGGCAATTTGCAACATTTTATTAATTACCAATGTAACCAATTTTACAATACCTACTTAGTAAGTTAGTAGGTATATAGGAAGTAAAATTAAATGCACTTTGTTATAATTTCTGAACTTAAATATTATAATTATGTATTTCTACAGTGTATTAAATTCTAGATAATTTTAGTTAGTTTCCTCATTCCTGGTACGAGTCCAAAACGTTTTTCTACGAATACACGGATTCACACTTCTTAGAAAACAATGTTTGATGTATTGTTTTTACATTTTATAAAACTAATCTCTTAAAAATTATCATAACTTACCTTAACGTTTAAGTTGATGCTTAACTTAAATTAAGAATTAGAAACTATATATTAACTTACCTGGTGGAATAGAAAAAATGAGGCGATACTTATACGAATCAACTTATTTAATGTTTAAAGTTAATTGTGGCAAGCTTAACCTACGTTAAAACTTAGTTTTGAAAGATTCGAGTAAGTTCTTTTAAAATACTGTCAGGTAGTTAGGTATGAATGGTATGATGTCGTCGACGACTCCGCAACGGCCGTCTGGGGTAATTGACTCACGCTGACCTCGCACTGCTTCGGAAAAACACGACAAGCTTCGGCACTCCTCGCTATTCCTGACGTCAACGTCTTTTCGAACCGTTTGCATAGGAAAACGGTGGAAATTAACCAACCGAATTTTATTACTGTTTTTCATAGGTGCTTAAACAAAAATGTTACTTAAACGGTTCAGGATAATCAAGATTAACGATATTGGAGCCCAGTCTCATATATGTATCTCGAGGAAGAACTTACAAAATGTCTAAACGTACTCTCTGACCGTGAGCATTCGCGTGTAATGTAACGTTACAGATTAAAGCATAACATACTTACAGCGCGCACCTTGAGACTCGAATCTGTAATGATACATTACAAGCGAATGCCCGCGGTAAAGATAAATTTGAAGAATTCTGTAGGTAGAGTACCTACTTACACAAATGAGGTGACGCGGCGCGGCGCGGCGGGCGACGAAAAGACAATGCGATCGATATGGAAACAATAACAAAAACCCAGGTCGGATTACTAATGCGCATCAAGAATATCGCGCTGCCTCAGCGAGACCTTGGCCGTCCATCGCTTCTGACATTCGTGTTTTAGACTCCCTGTTTTGCAAAATAAGCTACTCGTGACTACTTCCCAGAAATCTCCTCCAAATACCGGTCACCGCAGCCTCCTATTCAATAACAAACTGCGTAGTTTTTCATATTTATCGATACACGTGTGTCTTTGCAATGAGACACAAAACATCGGTCTATTTATAACCTTGACTTAGTTTAATTGTATCCAGAATTTAGGAGGGATATCAACAAATACTTTTGTTTATTAGAGGTGTTGAATTTCCTATAATGAAGCACACCAGCGACCTTCACGAAGAAGCGTCATATTACACAAAATTACACAACAATTATGAAATGGTCTAGAAATAAATTGATACATCTTTGTTTATTTATTATTTGTTATGGATATTTGTAATTACGTAATAAAAATTTGACGTTATTAAAAAGGCAAGACAATGTTAATGCAAACAAAATTATCTCAGAATAACTAAAGTAGATAGTTTATTCATACCATCCTACACAGATAATGGACAATTGACACCTCAACAATGTAGTTTGCGGTTGAAAGAAAAAAACCTTGGGCATTTTACGGTCAGAAAGTTGTAAAAGTTAAATAGAGGTACATAATAGGCTCTGAGTTAATAAGGCAAGTCCCGTTTGACCAGTGGCCCTGCGGGGCACGTTCGCTATTGTCCCTGTGTCCTTCAAGCGAGATGGGAAGGCCGACCGCTCCATTAAACTTGTATTTTATTTGTCCAACGAGTGTTGTACGTACTATTATAATATCCTACATAATGAATAAGGACTTCGACACAAATCTCCCTTGAGTATTTTAAATTAATACAATATAATTATACTTAACTTCGCCAAATCTGCTTAAATTATCGGGTTTTTTTACCATTCTGTAAAGCCTGTCATATTCCTAAGTAAATAAGTTTCCCTATTAACTTACCGAGTAGATTAATCCGGAAGTGCAAAAAACATAAAGCCATAAATTGCAAACAATATGGCATGCGGTTTATTTTTTATTCGAAAGTTAAAAAAACCGTCCGATAAATCGAGATCATGAAAAGTGAAGCGATCTCATCTACACGTTCACAATACACAATGCTATACATGTGGCTACCGACTGTCGATATTCAATTTTTTATCGGTTTTTTGTTAAAACTTTGAACCTTAGCACTGTGACATATGGTCCAATTTTGATAGGTTGAGCTTATAATTATAGGGGCTTTGAAATTCGATATTCGCACCCCGACATTAAAAGTGAGGGCAGCGGAAGGAAGTAAAAAACTGGGTTCTTATTCACTTTCAACTTTTAATCGTCAAACACACATGACACATTGTCTTTATTTAGCAACACATACAAAACGTCCATTTTTATTTTGACGGTTAAAAATTTCGTTATTGAAAAAAAGCTTAAAACTTCAAGATACGATAATATAAATGACCATACCTTATTGCTAAATAATGACTTCAGAATGTTTATTCTTGAAATAGGCGATTTCTTTCCACTACTAAGTCTAATAATTCTTGCAAATGGCCACTAAATGATAAGAATATTGTACCTTCTGCTTTAGGTAATGGACAACTTTAAAAAACCTTACAGGTGAAAATACTTTGCCTGCCTATTTTTATTTTACCTATGGGTCTACTTAGGTGTACACAGGTTAAACTTCTCCTCATAACTTAATATTTTTGCGTGATTTTTACTTTTTTAGTTTTCTTAACTCGACGTTTAAATTATGTTACAATGGTTTTGGTCGCGGGGACTGACACTGGAAAATACAAAGTTATGAGTTCCAATCGTGTTACTTTGTTAAGCTTATTAACTTGTCCTCATTTACTGCTTATTTAGACTATCTATGTAAAGGGATGAGCGAGTTTGATTTCATATAACCAAAGGTCTCACAAAAAACTTAAAATACACATGCACGTGGGAGGATATTTGCGAAACCTTTGAAAAAGCTTCCTTTTGTGCAAAAGGGAAAGTATTGGAGCGAAATAATTACGACAAAAAAGTGTAAATAAAGAGAACACCTTTGTCAGATGTCGTTGCACGCAGCACAACCCTTTGCTTTACTTTTTAAGTTTTTGCCAAAACATGTGAAATTTTTGTACATCTGGTATTTTTTAGCATAATACCTAAAAATAGCTTGCGTTCTATTAATTCAAATTAAAACGGTTCATATGACTAGGCATGGGAGAACAGGGGTCAAACTATACACACTAAATGGAAATTGTATAGTTTTACCTAAACGTTTTCTATAGTGCGCATGGCTGTTTTATGGCAAGCAATAAAGTGCTTATCGGGATAAGCGAGACACGAGAACTTCATATTTATAGTTACTTTTACTTCTACATTTTAAAATTCATGATGTATGTAATGTTCTTATTATGCATTAAATGTAAGTAAAAAACGAAAAGGAAAATTTTGATAATAGTACTTAATTATTATTAGTAATCAAAGCTCACCTTTTAACATTATCAAAAAACGTAAACCGTAATCGAGTGAAAAGTTTTTTTTTTATATTGCGCTATTTATCAGTGGACGCTTTCTTATTAAAACATCTTAAGAATGTGTTATCTTGCTTATTTGAGGGACCAAAGGTCAGCGAAAATGTGAACATTAGCAATCATTTCGTAGCATGTTGTAGCTAAAGTTTACATTGCTAATGCCGTAAGTTTGTCAACAATCTATATTCAAGTAGGTTAGGTGAGAGTACATACATACAGTATGGTGTGGCAGGTACGTTTAGGTACTTAATTTTTAAAAACACATAAAGTCTTTCAAATGTAGCTTTAGAAATGTAGGTTTCTTTGTAATTATGATTGGAGAGCGCCTGCGCGCCAGTGGCCTTGACCGGCCTGCGCCAAAATTTCCAGGTCGTTCACCCGCCGCGACGCCCACCGCCATTCGTTTTATCTCGCATAATTATGCGCTACTTCAAACGAATTTCGACTCAATCGTCATTCGTACAAGATTCGCATTCAAAAAGCTTTGATAGTAAACGATGATGTTATATAAAGTCGTGTTTATGTGCTCACCTATTGTTAAAAGAAACTTGTTTATCAATAACAAGTTGATATAGTGGGTTATGTAGAACTATTGCACGGTGTTGATGATGACGCTACAGGCGACCTATTTACTGGTTTCTTTTACCTACTTCTGTTGAAGAGGCTGCTCGATGACTTTATGTTGGTTAGCACCCAGTGCACCTAATAGGTAACAACTGGGAAAATAATTCCTAGCTGTCCCCCCGGGGAACAGGGCTAGAGGGGACAGCTGGGAATAATCGACTTAGATTGTTACAGTCATGTTACATACATTGATCTTCCTATTCGACTTCAGATAAGTTGCTATCTACCTATTTACTTTTAATTTTGTATGGTTTTGAGCTTAAAATAAAACTCTGCCTAGATATAGGTACATTTCTTATTTCAATCTTTAAAATGAATGAAAAAAAAAATGTCTACCTAATAGGTGTATAATTTGTTATAGTAAATGGCAGAGAATCGACGAGTTTGAAGGTTGGTTCGAATGTTCCCGGAAGTGTGGGCTAGGGAGGCACCAGGCCGAGACGACAGCGGGTCAGTCCGGTACGCAGTGACCTACAACGCACCGAGCAGAGCTCACCATCCATTAGCTCGATTTCGTGTTCAAGTTCACTCGCGTTCCATCATCAAAAATATTTTGGTAGTGTGACGCAACTGAGACGTCGCAGACGAGTGGATTGGCTGCGGGCTGCGTCCCACTCGAACGCTCGGTCGGTCGGGCCGGGCGGTTCTCTGTGTGTGCCGCTCTCGCGCGACCTTGGCCGCGGTGAGCCGCAAGGTTCAGGTCTTCGAACTCGGGCCTGAAGCGGGGCCGCGGGACGAGGAGCCCTCCAATCGTCCAATAGCTGGCCGCGCTCGCCTGCGCGTGCTCGCTATTGGTCGCTCGAGCGCGCGGCAATGACCTCGGAGACCGGAGTTCGTAGCGCGCCGATCCTCGCTTCGAAACGCAGACCGACAGGCTTCGCCGGCTCATAGAGACGATATTCGCTCGACGCCGAGCGTTCCCTTGCTGAAGCGATTGTATCGCACGGAGCGCCGATCTTTTTGCAGACTTTCACTCTTATAGGGAGAGTCGCTCGAGTCAGTGTAGGAGCGCGCGCGGCGCTCGTTCAGTTCGTCGATCGAGCTCGAGTGAGTCGCACGCGGCGCGTGCAGAGCGACACTAAGCGACCTTCATCCCTCGTAACGTGCCGGCCGCGCGCACGGCAGTTACAAATTTCTATTATTGAGTGATATTGTAACATAGAACTTTATTAGACGATTTTGGTTTGACGATCAACGTGCATAGATGTGCTTTTCGTGCAGTGCTGTGACAGATAGGACAATTCCATAGTTTTAAGGATAAGACTTGAGTGATGTCTCCGGACAGCAGTTACGGGCGCTATGATGCGCCTACCCCTCTCGATCACTCGATCGTGAGTCCGGTGCACAAGGAGAGAGAACCAGAGTTACATATAGGTATATAAACAAACCATACCCAGCGCCAGTGCTCAGCAGCTGTGCTGTGACCTATATTTGAATATGGGGTTGTGCTATCACTTTAATCGTTTACATAACCCATATAACTAAATTTTTCAGAGGGATATAATAATTCCTGTTTTTTTTTATTTCTATGTTTCTCAGGACACCTACAGCCTGTAAACAAAAATAGCAAATCTACCCATTAGTACGATCAATGATAAATTGATAAGAAATCCAAATCACGGTTCAATTTCAATGAGATTGATATCATCCAAACAGAATCAACGATTTCGTTATCTTGACTTTAGGAATTATTCAGAATATGAAGAAAGCGAATGATATTAGAAGCTATCGCGTCCCATGAGAATTAATACACTCAGGTTTATAATAAGACACAGTTTAAAAAAATTATCTAATACTTATTGGAATTATATTTAATACAAACCAAAATGCTTTCTACAAAAGAATTTCATGCTGTATTTGTCAATAATGATTTCTATATTATTGATGATAAAAATCTGTGTAAATACAAAGTAAAGGGTACAATAACAAAATAAAACTTTATTCAGATGACAAAGTATACCCGTTACTGGAACGAATTGATGATGGATGAATTGCTGAATATTTCCAGACGAAAGGGCTCTTCGAAAAACAGTTAAAAAGCATTGTATTACATGAACACTTCAAGTATTAATCGATAAACCCCCTTGCGAATCGATGGGGTTACAGAAATAGAAACAGCAGGTAACCATTATCGATTTGCGTTCGATTACTAATGATCTTATCGATTTCTCCCATGAAATTCTGCATTATCCAACAAAAAAGTAACCGTTAGCGTCAAAAACGTTTTATCGTTTTTGAGAAAATATTAATGATTGTTATCGCAACGAATGATGTAAGAAAAGTATGGCTGTATCGGCTGACGGCTGTTAGCAAGCTGGTTCTACGTGTCTCACCACACTACTTTTACTTTTCTCTCGGTTCGACTGAGCCGTCACCGGTCGTCTAAGCCACCACCGAACACCAGTTGAATGAACTGTGTTTACTCTTTCATTTACCTTGTTTACTGTAGTTACGTCTGTTTGAGTAAGACATTTTAAGCCAGCTCAGTTCAAAATAGACTTATCATTATCATTTTTAATGTATATGATTTTGGTTTGTGTTTTTTAATGGCTATGTCATATAATGACAGTATATTAAGCATAATCAAAATTATGGTGACCAATATTTATAACTTTTTTGAATGATGGATGACGGCGTCAATATTGTTTAGCCTCGAAATCGTTGAAAAAATAATGCAATCTTGTTAATTTAAATATGTTCAATAACAAACGTGCCGTCAAACAAGGAAGCATTTGCACGGATGTGATAGATACCAGTTATGTGGTGTATTTATAAACAAATAGCACCGTGACACAGATCTGGTAGTGGCGTCAGGTTGTGCTGTTCACGTTACGTGGACGAGACTTTCTCGCGCGCACTTTCTTCGACACCTAATTGACGTAACGATCGAGCTACTCTCACGCGCCGCTCGAAAACGCAATAGTTGCATCACACGAAGAGAAATGACTGCACGCTTCTAAATCTGGTGCAACTGCATTCGTTGCTTCTCATTACGCTTTCCCCTATTCATTGTGATCCCCACGCGTCTCTATCGCTAGCTAGAGATAATACCCAAATCACATCGCCCCACCGCGACCGCCACTCTAGGGCCATACACCTCTAGAAAAAAGAAAGTAACTATAGAAAGCGACGTCGTCGGTTCGTACGTCGACCCGGCTCGAGTGCTCGCCAGAAATAGAAAGTTTCTTCCAAAATGCCCGACGAGCCTGCTCCTTTAACAAATAAACAAACTACTGAATGTGGAAAGTGAGAGCTGTCGGGGAGCGTAACCTGTTCCCAGGATGCGGACGGGGCGCGCGCGGGCGAGCTTCACCTAATTCAACATAACATTTGTTGTCACCAGCCCACTTTCTGTCATCTAACTGACCCACTAAAGAAATTACTTTGTTCATTAACGCATCCTTGTTACTAAGATAACGTTGCGGTGGCTCTTATCTTAAACGCCGAAACACTCACAATGCATGTTATATCGTTTTGATTTCTTTAATTCTTGATCATGTTTACAATAATCATTTGATTATAATAACGTTGTCTGCAGTGAGGGGTCATTGACAGTACCAATGTAGAGTAGAGAGACTCGGCACTTTCTAAAATAAGTATTCAGTGTCACATTGGAGCACGCAACATGACGAGGTTGCATCACTGATTTCATTAGTGAGATTGTTGAAGTAAATGGAAATTTCTCTATCCATAATGATTCCATAAATTCATCATTAACTCACCTACCGACTTGGTACCGAGATTGCTTGTTTAAGTAATCGTAAATGTAAGCAAAACGAGCTCACGCGACTTCGTTGCACGTGCTGCTTTTATGACATCACTTGATTAGGCTGGAGCGTTTTTATTTAGTTTTAAATAAAACTGTTTTATCGATAAATATGTTTTCTTAGTTTACTATCGGTTTCAATGCCCACGTTACATCTATAAATTTCTTATCTTAGAACGTGTAGGAAAATGTAGGTTGGTTGAAATGGTTCGTAAATTTCAACTAGCATAACTACGTTTGCAAGGTCGCCATATCGCTGAAATCACGTGTAACTTGCTCGAATGTTTGTAATACATGGTGGTTTCACAAGCCAGGATGTTTGACGCTCGCAATAATATTTACAGCTACTATAAAATGCCTGTAAACTAGTGTAACCGTTAACTAATGTGATATGTTTTGTACACAGAATTCGACGGGACCACGGTGCTGTGCCGGGTGTGTGGAGACAAAGCTAGTGGTTTCCACTACGGAGTGCATTCCTGTGAGGGTTGTAAGGTAAATATAACAATTTTGAGAGTTTGTTTTTATTGAGCTGTCGCATGGAGTACCTCTATGCTCATCGGCACCATAACAAGACGTATATATAATCACTACACTGCACTGTGTCACTGACTGTATAAAAGTTTGCAATTAGAATAATGAAAGGAAGCGGAGATGGTTATATGCGGGTAGATGGCGGGTAGTCTCCGCGCAATGTGAAGTAGGAAGTGGGTCTGCGGGTGACATATCGTGACCGGTCCTCCTTTCGAGTTCCTCAGCGGGTGCAGCCAAGGTCGCCTATGCGGAAGACAATCTCTGTACAATCAGACCGGACGACCTTATGCACAAATTTCGATCCAAGAGATGCCTTTCGTAACAAAAAATCTAACGTGTGAACTTGTTGTATCCAATGCGGTATTGGGGTCGTCAGATACCTGCTCTCCTCGAGCGACCGGCGGCGGTCGTTCGGTCAGACCCTTGCGCCCTATTTATTTTATCGGTACCTGTTCCGGAACAATCACACGGGAACGGTCTGTCATTTACTAGTGAAGAGTATAGGTAAACCTGCATTGTGCAGGGGTCGGGGTCAATCCTATTATCAAGTAATATTTTCCATCCCTACTGATTTTGTAATGTAATTTTTGACTTTTATTTAGAGGGCCCAAAAACTAGATAGCCATTAACTATTTACAGAATTGAGTCCTTTTATTTCAAAGAATGTCATGTTAAATGTTAACAGTTGTAGTAAAATTGTACCTATACATATACAATAGTTTACGTGCATCAATCTATTCTTGTTAAATAGGATTTCGTACTCGGTATTAACATTAGAATAAGGTGACAAAGGTGAATTAAGCGTGAAAGCGAAGTGCAAGTGTAGTAAACTGGTTTGTAACACAAGTCGGACGCGCGCGCGCCCTCCGTTAGCGGGACAAAGCGCGTCCTTCAGTAGCAGACGTCTGCTGCATTGTGCATCGGACCAATACAATCATAAATACCGTCTGCCTGTACTCAATTCACTGACCTCTATTTTAAATGTCCCCCTATCAATTAAAAAAACATAAAGTTTCATTTTATGCATAATCGCTCTTATAATGGGTTTACTTATTTTTCACAGTAAAATCAAAATATAACAAATGTTTTATAATCATCCAATCTAATAATTATGGCAACGTCGAATAAAAATAATACTTTATGCGCGAAGGTAGCGGCAACTATCGGCCTTTGCGTAAAACTTATCGTAGTAGTTCAGCTACTCGCCACTAGGTGGCGACATTACGTAGTTTTTTACGCGACGGTGCTGCCGTCGCTCGTAGCGACGGCTACAATTGCAAACAAATCTCAATGAATGAGGAACGTGTACGTTTAGCTAGGTATAACTCGATATGAGGTGTGTGTCGTTCCAACTCATGCATTCGAGTCAACGAACTCTGTCTTTACTACTACTGTTTTAATTTATTAAGCATTATAATTACCTAATTGAAACATTTGGGTTTTTACGATTTAGTAGTTTGTCTTTGAAATGTTAACGAGGTTAACATTCCAATTTATACAGAAATCTCGATGTCTTTAACTTGGTGACCTCAACCCGCATTTGGAGGGACAGTCGATGTTAATCAATTTGAATAAAATATATTACATTATTAGCTAGGTAGCTTAATCTATTCAACTAACAAAACAATTCAAAACAGGGATAGGAAATAAGTTGATAATTACACATACGATGTATCAGGGACCTTAAATCATCATTTCGTAAAGCGATTACTTTTCCATTCTTTCGCCGAGTAAGTATTGCTTGCAATGCAGAATATTCTAGATTACACCTTCTCTATGTAGAAATCTTTTGTTCTAAAATGGCCTTTTTAGCTCAAAAGGAGAGAGGAAACGCGCGGGTGCGGTCGTGTTCGCGTGAGGTTCTTTGTTCTTGTACCGCGACACAATTTTCGCGGTTAGGTAGGTCGTTCGTTCGTTTTTCGGGCTGCAATGTGTCGGGCATCGACCCCGGCCGGCAGCGCCTCCTCTCGCCGCTCCGTAAACAACTTTTACGGGCAACGAATGTACGCGCAACGTGAACGTAACCCACATTATTTTTGAAGTGTCAGCGCTAAAGTTCGTTGATCCCTCGCCGGTCATATTTATTGAGAACATCACGCGTCGACTGTTGCGGTTACGATTTCCTGTTCCACACAATGCCTATGTGTTTAACGAACTTGACTCTGGCTAATTAAAGTCCAAATAATGATTTATTCGATTCGATTAACGGTCACTCAATGTGCTAACACATTAAGCCGCTCTACATTTCGTAGCGTAGGTTGTGAACTCTTGGAAGTTAACTTACGTACAATGAAACTGATTTTTTATATAATTCCACACTTGTAGACGTTTTAGTAATCCGTCTATGTACATGCCAGATAAATCGAAATCTGTTTCATATATAAAATACCCACACCGTTCACGTCTTACGAATCCTCCTATTTTATAAGGAAAATCATTAATTACATTTACAGTCTTGGTTAAATTGAAATTAATAATTGTATGTATGTTTTTAATATCAGAAATAGCTAATATTAACTTCAATATTGAACTACGTTCTGATTCATAAATTACGTTCAGTCAGATCAAGCTAAAATCACCTATGAATCAGTAATATACACGAACGTACACGTAACATTTATACAACACAATGACACGGATGTTCGTAGGACATTGATCTCTTAAACTTATACAATATTGCTTGATTAAATAACATTATCTAATAAATAAGTAATAAGTAAAAACGTATCGTCCTCCATAAGGGTTCTATAAATAATATGTAATACGTGAACGTGAACGGGAAGTGAATCAGACGTGAGTCAGCGGCTTTGTTATCGAGCTAGTATCTATCGAGGAGTGGTATAAGCGCATAAGGACTGTTAGTCGAGAGGTCGCTTCGCTTCCTTGGAAACCGCGTGCGTCAGCTTAAGGCTTCGGTCGGCGGGTGCAGGAGTCGATGCCCCACGTACCGTTAATCGGCTTCGCGACGCCTTGCCTAATGACACCTTATGTGCGAAAACAAGCCGAGATATCGCACCGTTCAAATCGAATTGTATGGATATGTCCTAAAATTAATTACTAGGCGGAAATAGGTACATAATTTCTGATTGCATTACGAATTATTTTCATGTAATAAAAGTCTTGTAGAAATATGTTTAAGGAAAAAGTACTCCAAAATTACAAACACTACGAGGCTCGAATTTCGCCTTGTAGCTGTTGTTTTTATGTAGTAAAGAATATGACGAAGTCTGCAATACACTTAAATTTAATGATGAACAGTAAAATGTAAATAAAGTGAGAAGTAGATTAGTAAACATTTAATTTAGAGTGAACTTTAATAACATCCAAATAAAAGTATGTCAATGTAACGTTAACGACAAAAAGTGTTGGCCGCTCGCTTATCGCGAGCTTCGGTCGCAACTCCACTACAGCTATGTCGAAAACTCTAGATGCCGGGTGCGACCCACATAGCTCTGACGAAATCCTCACTATATATATTTTATGTACCACTTTATTTATATATATACCTGTTCTAGTGACTCACCGGAGACCACCTCGCGATATTTGTCACTCGATGGAGTCAATGGGGGTTACCATGGTCTTAATCGCCCAGCTTATAAATTAAAGTAAATTAAAATCTCCGAGACAAAAAACTACTACTACCACTACTTTATAATTTTTTTTTAATAATTTAAAAAAAATTATAAAGTAATAAAACACAATACAGGGTTTTACTCGCGTTTTATTTATTAATGGCATTGTTACAATGTACCGAGCTTTCGCTAACATTACAGTTAACTTTAACGCTGTTAATAAATAAAATGCGAGTAAAACTCGGTAAATATTGTGTTTCATTATGCAACATCGAGAAAATTGAAGACAAAACTAAGAATTAAGTTTTTGAAGCAATCTGGGATTTTTAATTTTAACTAGACGATCTAGGTCCTGAAAAAATGAAATCATGGTAACCCTCAATATTTCTGTTTATGTCGCTATTGACGCTAAAGGTTATTTACCCCGTCAGATGTAACGTGACAGATTACGATTCGTCACGCGTAAAATGTATGTCACAAGGAAAAAAGCGTTTTGTTACCAACATCCCGCAGGCCATCGTTATAAATAACTAACATACCAAACCAACAATAAACGTGTTACAAAATTATCTTACGACCTAAATCCGACTGCGCTACATAATTACTAAATGAAAATTGAAGCGACAGATACGAACAATTCAATTTTTTAGAACTCGAAAGGAAGTCACCGTGTTAATTAGTCAGCGGTCGTTGACTTGTGTTACAGTAGGTATTATATTATTCAGTTAAAGGAAAACAATGTTGGCATAGCTGGGTTGAAGTTTGTCGGGAAGAAATATATTTAATTCGTACAACTCAATTCAGGAGATTCATACGTACATATTTGTAAACATTGCATTGTGTACCTTAGATAGATATTTCTCTCGTCACCATCGATGTAAGAGCACTTATTTTCCACGACACGTATCATTGTACGTATGATGAGTAGAGCGGGGCGGGGTGAAGCGTGGTGCGGGAGGTAGTAAAGGTTTTGTTTTCGCGGCACGAGGTCAACGACCGCGCGGTCGGTCACTGGCCGCGCTGCGACCAATTATGGGCCACTCGCACAGCCAGCGTACAATGGATCGATGGCAACGCGAAATTGGGCCACCGACCCGAGCCGCCCCGCACAGCCTCCGCCCGCCCGCCCTACTTGTAATGCATACTACCTACTTCATTTTACAATACCTATGTGGATTATTTTTTACCGATTACCCAATTTTTATAGTTAATGTTTACTAGAGTATGTGTGTCAAATCATCTCGATTCAATAATCAATCAAAACTTAAGTTTAATTCAGAAGTTCTTATTTTTGTAAATATTTATCAAAAGAATAGCGATGTTCTTCTATAAATAAAAATTAATTGAGTTTTGCGTGAATATATCCAATTTCATTTTGACACGTGAATGAAAAATTAATTCAGGACTGTCTAGTCGGCACTCGGTAGTCATCAGTAATACATGGTTAGTTACAATTAATGATAGTAGCTTAGAGCATGTAAATGGGTGTTACAGAGATCCTTTAATTAAATTAGAACAGTGCAGCCCCTAGTAGAGCGCGCGCGCATTGAGGTAGGCCGTGACGCATGGGTGACGTCACTGCGGTCAGCGACCCGACCGGGCTCTGGCCTAGGTCCCGGGACGGTAGGGGTGGCGGGGGGACGCGCGTTGTGCAACCGAGCGGTCGACGACCCGGGGTGAACGGCCGGCGGGCGCGCCGCGACGCCCGCCGGGATGCGCCTGGCCTATATCCGGACCGCGACCGGTGCAGCGGCGGCGGCGCATTCTAGAGCGGCGTGGACCGTTAGGAGCGCGGCGCGGCGGGACGCGGGCGCGGGCGCGGGGCACTCTCACTTTCTCGGTTGGGTCGGCGGCCGGCAAGTAGGTCGCGACTCGCGAGCGGTAACTGTGCGCGGCGCTGCGCACAGCCCGCACAGTTACCCGTCGACCGCCAACCGTGTCGGTGCACCACTCCGACCGGGCCAGTGATCGTGCGATCTCTCAGTGACTGTGTGACACAGTGCGAGTGTAGTGATGTCTTGCAGTGCCGGTGCCGAACTTCGAGACCGGCACTCGGTGCTGGTCAGCATGCTCGAGAAACGCATCGAATCCAGCGACTCGGGCTGCTCCAGCGACGATAGTTCCGACGAACGAGACTCTAACTGCAGGTGTCATTCGCAGGGTTTCTTCAGAAGATCCATACAACAGAAGATTCAGTATAGACCCTGCACCAAAAATCAACAATGTTCCATCCTTAGAATAAACAGAAACCGATGCCAGTACTGTCGGTTGAAGAAATGCATCGCCGTGGGCATGAGCAGAGATGGTGAGTTCAATTTTCATTATTATTATTTTTAATTTACTGCACCTGCAATTTACTTTTTTTATTGAAACATAGTTTTCTTAATCTTTTTTATTTTATTAGTTAAATACTTAAATTAAAAAAATTGTTTGTGCAGTAAATTTGCATTTTCTGTTACTTAAATCTTTTTTATAGCTATCTTTAAAAAAGCAGGTCGTGGTCGCCTTAAAAAAACAATTTTATATTTGTGTCACATAAAATAAATCCATTCTGATAGATAAATCATAATTCGAGCAAATATAGGTCAGAGCGGTTAGTGCGCGCGTATTTCGCAATAGGCGCATGGAATAGTAGCGCTAATGAGTTGCGAGTTACGTATGAGCGTGTGCAGGTCGCGTTGCAGTGCGCATACGCAATTAGCTCGGGAAGGTCGAGCGGTAGGGGGAGGGGAGGTAGGTACCCTGCAGGGGAGGGGGGAGGGGCGAGCGCGCGAGAGGTTATGCAAGCGCGGGTGAGCGCACGCTAAGCGGGTCGACGGCCGACCGCCTTGCGACATCGACACTACGCTCACAGAACGCGCGGTGAAAGCAGAGAAAGGCGCATTTCGTAAGCGCGAGAGTGAAATTCGTATTTTCACTTTCGTAATGCAACGCGAGTTTGATGACCCCAACGCGGCGTTTATGAACCGATCATTACTTTATTATGCATAATGATTCCAAAAAATTTGCTTCAGCGAATCATCACCTCAATTGTTTCTATTAATTGCGGATGTGAGCAATCATAGACGGGGGCAATATAAGACAGCTAGACATCATGATAAAGTTACTTACAGCATACAATTACATTAAGTTTTCCTCAAGTAAGATTTATAAACTTTATAAACCATCAATTTATAAACCACTGTTAGTTCAGCGATTTTTCATCTCGAAGTCGTAGCGGCAACCGTAGCGCTCTCGTAGCGGCAGGTTTACGTAGAGCTTTCGTAGACCTTAAGTAGTACTGCCACTCACCGCCAGATGGCGCACGTGGTAGGTGTTAACATTATTATTACACAGGCGCCACCCGTTCCAACGGGTTTTAGCGGAACTAATGAAATAAAATGTTTTGTGTGTTAAGTTTTGTGAACTCTATATTTACAATACGTTTATTAAAAACAATGTTTTCGTAAATGTGGACAATAAAACAAGACTATGACGTACCTTAATCATTTACTTAAAACCTACAACTAACAACTAGTAAATACATGGTAGGCTTTCATATAGTTGTATTCTTAAGTATAGGGTATGGGTAAGGCAAACTTAATACTAATGTGTGGGTGGGTATTATATTTATAATTTTATTTAAAATAATTACCATAAAATTTGTCAAAAAGATATATTTATTGGGAATTAATGAACTTGCTTAGTCTTGAGAAAAAGTTAATTTTGATTACTAACAATAATTAAAAGAACTTCTCGTTTACATTACATTAAAGTCATCAAAACCAAAATGTAGAAACCGATAAAAAAAACAATTAAAAGAAATGGATAACTGTTTTTTTATAATAAATAACATTTTTGTTTATTCAATTGATATTAATTTTCATTAAATGCCTTCATAAATAAACATAAATCCACAAACATTCCAAGAAATGTCTAAAAATATGCAAAAATCGTAGCCGTAGCGAAGCGAACGCATAATCAAGACATAGTCATCGTAGAACCTCTACGTAAAAGCCACGAAAACTATTTAGGGAAATCGCGTGCTCTAAAATTAGAAAGTAATCAGAATCACAATGGTGTTTTGTAAAAAACGTACATATACATAAGTAAATAAATAACGTGGTAGGTGGGAGAGGGGGGGAATTGGTGGGGGGATAAGGAGGGAGGGGGGGGCAGAGGGGACAGAGTGAGGTGGGAGCGCGTCAAGTTCAAGGTTGTGTGGTCGCTCGGCGCGGCGGCGCAGTGCGAGGGAGTCCGGAGCGCGCACCGGTCGTCAGCCGCACTCCGCACACCGACAGACATGTGCCCCGCGTCACTCACCGACCGACACGCGACAAGACAACACTACACCACTGGATCGCGAACACCGCTCCACAGGATTACAGTGATTGTGCTAACACGTGTCTACTTCTATGCGTATCATATGTGACATTAATACCTACATATTATTAAACAATTTAGTCAAATAACTAGCAGTTACCGACTCGTAGTTATCAGTGGCCGTTTGGCTGTGAATTAGTTGTTAGTGACAAAAAACTTTTATTGTTATCAAACATGGGTGAAGATTTACCGATCCTTAAGGGGATCCTTAATGGTGTCGTCAAATATCACAATGCACGTATGTATCATTTGTAATTATTGTTTTAGTTATTGATTTTTTATTACAAACATAAAATATTAATACGATAATATGGTTCACAATTTTTCATATTAATTCGTTGCTACTTATCTTGGAATAAAAGGTAGATTTACTAAGTGTAATCAGTTACATAAATTAGGTATAAACAGCATTTTATATTTCGCAATAATAAATATTTATTTACATAGGTAGGTATATTACTAATAACAGTATTTAGTAACCAAGGAAATTATTATCTCGATTCAAAAAGTCTTTAAAACTAAATGCAATAAAATATTTTAATTATAAAATATGAACAATTAATAAACAATGAATTAAAACTTTTCAAATAAAAGACATCAACGCACATTTCTTCATGTCTGTGTAAATACTTAAGTTACGAAATACACTTTTCTAATTCAACTATTAAAATGAATCTCGTTATTTATATTGATCTCTAATCGTTAAAACAATAGGATTGGAGACTCCATAATAAATCACGCAACGTACCTAATTTATGTACAAAAACGTACAAAATATAAATACAATAATGTAGGTGTCAGTTATCTTCGAACAATGGGATCGCGCATCTGGTGCGGCCTACATTGTGCAGCGAAAGTCGGGAGAAATGGCGAGAGGGCGCTCTCCGCTTTCGTTTTCAACCGTGTGCCGAGTGCGCAAACACTTTCACCGGCGCGCGCGCACGAACGCCGCAAGCACCGCGCTCGCCCCTGGCACATAATACGTTTCGTTCCGAGGCCCGCACCAACTTAGCGCGAGAAAGTCGTAACACTTTTTACCATGACCTCGCATTTCGCGCTTTGTCACTCGGCATTCAAACTAGTTCACTCGAATGCAGTGCGTATGACCGAGGGATTTTGTAAAGAGTCGCCAGACAGGGGAGGGTCGCTGGCAGTGCGACGACGGCCGATGAACTCTACCCTCTCGTCGTCAGCTGCGCGTGCACATGGCTCGCGGCGCGCCCGCATACATGCGTATTCAACGACAGCTGCAACCCGACCTATGTTTAGCCACGACCTTGCGCAACATTCCCGACGTTAGCGACCGACCCTATTGTTTATTTTTAGAGATGCAATGAACTGGTGCATTCGACTAAACGTGTTTTCTTTTGTTTTAGCCGTGCGATTCGGTCGGGTGCCAAAGCGCGAGAAGGCGCGTATCCTTGCGGCGATGCAACAGTCGTCGTCGTCACGTGCACACGAACAGGCCGCAGCCGCGGAGCTCGATGACACCCCGCGGCTGACGGCGCGAGTCGTGCGCGCACATCTGGACACCTGCGAGTTCACACGGGATCGCGTCGCTGCCATGCGCGCCCGCGCCAGAGATTGTCCCACCTATTCACAACCGACCCTGGTCAGTATTCTTAACCATATCCAAGCATGCCTATCAGCTATTGATTGCAGTGAAATTTTCGTAATAATGACAGGTGTTATAAGTTCCAATATTAACCTTATGTTTTCTTTTGTCGTAGGCTTGCCCTCTCAACCCGGCACCAGAGTTGCAATCGGAGAAAGAATTTTCCCAGCGCTTTGCGCACGTCATCCGTGGCGTGATCGACTTCGCCGGTCTCATCCCCGGTTTCCAGCTCCTCACGCAAGATGACAAATTCACGCTGCTCAAAAGCGGCCTATTCGATGCTCTATTCGTGCGGCTGATCTGCATGTTCGACGCGCCGCTAAACAGCATCATATGTCTTAACGGTCAGCTCATGAAGAGAGATTCTATTCAAAGCGGTGCCAACGCCAGATTTCTAGTTGATTCCACTTTCAAATTCGCAGAGCGAATGAATTCAATGAATTTAACGGACGCCGAAATCGGTCTTTTCTGCGCCATAGTACTCATTACGCCAGACAGGCCCGGCCTTCGTAATATAGAATTAGTCGAAAGAATGCACGCGAGGCTCAAGTCGTGCTTACAGACCGTCATAGCACAGAACAGGCCAGACCGACCAGGCTTCCTCAGAGAATTGATGGATACTCTACCCGATCTCCGCACGCTAAGCACGCTCCACACAGAGAAATTGGTCGTGTTCAGAACAGAGCACAAGGAGTTGCTACGGCAACAGATGTGGGGCGAGGATGACGTCGCGTCCTGGGCGGAGTCAGGCGCGGACGACGCGGCGCGCAGTCCGCACGGCTCGGTCTCCAGCAGCGAGAGCGGCGAGGTGCCCAGCGACTGCGGCACGCCACTACTGGCCGCCACGCTCGCTGGCCGCCGCCGGCTCGACTCGCGCGGCTCCGTCGATGAGGAGGCGCTCGGCGTGGCGCACCTCGCACACAACGGCCTCACCGTGACCCCCGTGCGACCACCGCCACGCTACCGCAAGCTCGACTCGCCTACCGACTCTGGAATCGAGTCGGGTAATGAGAAACACGAGAGGATAGTTGGCCCCGGATCCGGCTGCTCTAGCCCACGGTCCTCGCTCGAGGAACACTCAGAAGATCGCCGGCCGGTACCCGCCGACGACATGCCTGTACTAAAGCGTGTGCTAGAAGCACCGCCCCTCTACGATGCTTCCTCTCTCATGGACGAAGCGTACAAGCCTCACAAGAAGTTCCGTGCGATGCGACGCGACACGGGCGAGGCAGAAGCCCGAGCGATGCCATCGCCCCAGCCGATGCAGTGCCCGCACCCCGCGAGTCCCGCGCACCCGGCGCACTCGCCCCGGCCGCTGCGTGCGTCACTCTCCTCGACGCACTCAGTGCTCGCCAAGAGCTTGATGGAAGGGCCTCGCATGACGCCCGAACAGTTGAAACGTACAGACATCATCCAACAGTACATGCGACGTAGTGAAGGTGCGCTCGAAGGCGCGGCGGCCGCTGGCGGCTGCCCGATGCGATGGGGCGGAGCGCCGGCGCCCAGCTCGGTGCTGGCGCTGCAGGTCGATGTAACGCCTGAGCCCCTTAACCTATCGAAGAAATCGCCCTCTCCGCCTCGCTCCTACATGCCCCAGATGTTGGAGGCGTGAGCCCGGCCCGCGGAGCGTGCCGTCTCCGCAACTCCAACCCGCCCTTCTTTAAATTAAATAAACTATGAATAGTAATCGTTCGCAGATCGTTTTAATATATTATATGTGATAATTCGTTTAGGACGCGTGCGTGCGTGCGTGGCCGGCGCCGGACGAGGAGAGCGCAATAGACTGAATTCATAATTTAAGACTATATAAGTGTAATTTATAATGCAATGCAGCGCCGGTCGCGGTGTGTTTGTGTGTGTAATGTATGTGCGTATGTGAGCGTGCTCAGTCATTTGTTTGTTAATATAATGACAAGGTTGTCGAATTAAAATAAAACAAATTGTAAAAATTATTTCTGAATTTTATTTTACATAGGTAGTCCTCTTAAAGCAACTAGGCACAATCTCGAAAACTGATTCTAAACAGTTATGGAATTTATAATATCAGTTTCTGATCAATTTTTGATGAGTTAATTAAATTGTATATTAAGTACATGTACATCACATTTTAGGACACTATAATATATAACTAAATAGGAAAATAACAAACAGAGAACTAAGAATGATATTAGGCACCTTTTTGAATCATACTGATCAGATCACATCACAGTAACTCAATACCGACAAAAACCTTACAATAGAATAGATGCTAAGCAGTACGGTATAAAAAACTAGAAGGGCGTTCGGTCGTCGACCCAGAGAGCGGCACCTGCCCGCTTCCGGCGCGATACCGCCTCCAGTTGACCCTAGGATTGTTTCCGTGTCCGCCATCGCTTGTTACAGCCACGGTCACTTCTACTCGTACTACTATCATAGCATAGAACATCACTCGCATATATTGCGATATATTTTTGAATGATGTATTATTGAATATTATGTTTTTTTAATCTTTTGCCTAATAATAACGACGTAAGACATTCATTCATTAATTAAATATTCTCCTAAGCATCAAAATACAAGTATTCAAAGATTTATGCCCTTAATCTACTTTAACAATAAAAATAATATTTCGTAATTTGTTTTTATTGGTCAAGGCAAATCTACTAGAAATATTTTAAAGGGAAAATTCATCTTCAAAAATTCACTCCCGACGAGATTTGAACTAGACGCGCAAAACGCCGAACGCAAAGACGAGTGTTCAAATCTCGTCATGAGTGAATTTTTGAAGATGATTTTTTTCCTTTAAAATATTTCTAATACAAAATAATGTTACAAAAAATTTACTCTAAGTAATCATTAAATAGGTGAGTAGGTATATGATCAAATTACTAGCTATCGCCCTAATAAGGTATGGAATACAATAACTGAGATATCAAACGGGATTCTCTCACAGCGCCAAAGCGCCTACAGTATGCTACAAAGCCGGCGCGGAAGTATCTACTTCACCAGGACGTGCCTAAGTAAATTAGTAAGTATAATTACTCACTTTTTTATAATCGGACTCAATAAGTAAATTTCGCTAAAATTATTTTAATTATATTATTATATTTACTTACCTACGTACTTGTTTTTTAACCTTGAACATGAACAACTGCGAAAAAAACACCGTAAGCTTTTTATTGTTTTACGGAACCAAAGTATAAGAAACAAACAAACGTTTTATGTGAATATAATGTAGATACGTGACGTAGTCTACAAATGTTCAATTAGGAAGTAAATAACACGGCTAGTGATTATTGTAACTGTCTACAAATAGACTGGATTAGATGTATTGCGTCATTCGCCTAATATCTTATGTTCATAACGGTTCCTGAAAATATTGTTATTACCGTGACTGAGTATTAAGTACTTTTGTATATACAGAATTTAGAGTGAACTCACCAGCCGGAGCATTCTATTTGCCAACGTATTCGTATCCTTATATTAAATTTCGAACACTAATTTATTTTCAATTCATGTCTAAAAACATCAGTTATGTGCGAAAGAAACAAATTCATTTTCAAATCAATCTACCTAATCAAACAAACCGCCCCGGGCCACTTCCGCGCCAAAGGACCCCATCACACTGACAGCATTACCGCTGCACGGCGATGGAGAGCCTCTGTAGCAGGAACGTCCCGGAACGGTAGTCTAATTCCCTGCCCCCAAGCCGGCGACCAATTTCCTTAAAAAAGGATAGAGCCTCTGCAAAGCAGCACCTCGACAGTACTATAGAACGAACAAGTACTGGCGCTTTAAAGAGGCATATTACTGACTCTCTTGCCTGTCACTGCAGCGTCCGCCGCTGCCCCCGCCACCCGCACAGTACGTGGTAAGTGACTCATCGCAAATGTGCTGACGCAAGTGACATCCCAGATGAGAGACCTACCCCTCTCCCAAGGTACCAGCGTCAGACCATCTGGTCTCTTACCGTCCGTCTGACTAAGACCAGGCGGCTCGAGAACACATATGTGATGTTATGTATGGGTCGTGGAATATTTATTAATTATATATAGTCAAATATTGTAAATATAAGTGCTCATCTGTCATCTATCTACCTATAGATTAGTATTTGTAGCAAGGAGATAATTTTTACCCAACCTTTTTTAAACTGCACTATTATAATACATTAAATACCCACATGGGGCGAGTTGCATCATAAAGGTTAATCCGTGAGCCGCAAGTAGTAAAATAATAAATTTATTACCGATATTTAACGGCTGTGATTTTATTATTAAGTTTATGAGTATAGGTTTATTCTTCCTCCACGTGGAAGTCAGGGTCTCGATCGAGCAATAATTTTCCTGAGTTATGTAACCTTCGACGGGAGTAACAATGTAGAAACGTTAATAATTTTTCCTTGTAGTTCCATTGGCTACTCCACTGCTGAAAACGCTGAAAAATCTCTAACAATTTTAATTAAGCAATCTTGGTACAATTAAAGCGAGTAAAGCGGATATGACATTGACCACGGACTTTACTTACGTATTGTTTTGAGCCGTAAGGTCATATTAATCTCTTTATTCTTAATTAGCGGATGAGAAACACAAAGAAAACCCTTTGGAGTCTAACGAAAAAAACAAGTAGGTAAGTAAATGTAAGATTTACGTACGGTCAGCGTTAAAAGTCGATAAGTACATTTAGATTTTCAATATCATAATTGTGAGATGGATCAAAACAGGACAGACAGTCAGAAAATAACTGTCTATCTTTTATTTTATTTTGAGAATATCAGCTGTGGTATCATCTAATTAGCATCCACCGCTAGTAGTTGGTAAGTTGCAGTACATTGCTGCTTTGACGTAACGTAGTTGTTACCGGTGTTTACTTTAAAGCAGCAATGTAAAATACGAAATATGTTTTAGGGTTTAGCTGATTTAGATATAGTTTAGTTTTTAATTAGTTTAATTTTAATTTAAGTAATTAGTTTTATTTTAGTTTTAATATTATTTTTGTAACTATTTGATTTAGCGGTAATAAAATTGTGATAGATGTTATCTCAAAAAAAAAAAAAAAAAAATATGTTTTTCACAGTAAATAGCAACTAGTAGCGGTGGATGCTAATTAGATGATACTACAGCTGTTCTATTTTGACACTCCAATATTATAACGTCAGGTCAGATATTTATACTCCACAATTAGATGAATTTGTTTATATAAATATCGCAAGTAGTGAATCCTTTGCCATTAGGTACCATCACTTGGCAGCGAAAACAAAATGCTGGAGGCATAGCCACGTAGAATAGTATAATAATCCTTTAAACAATAGCATTTTAGTCTTACGCTGCTCTACACCAGTCTCTCAGGTTAAAACCTGGAAAATGTCTGAACACCTTAATTATTTATTAATTAAAAAAAGAAAAAGACCCGAAATCTACGTACGCAGGAACGTTTTGATAAAAATATAAAATTAAGTTTTCAATAAATTTTTAGAAAAAAAAAATGAAAGTTCAAATTACATCTCAGTCTACCTTGAGGAAGGAGTCTGTAAAAACTCCGAAACGTCGGAAAGGCATTGCAACAATGCTGAAAATAATAAAAGCGGAAGTTTTCAGTAACTTTTTAGAACAATATGAATGGCAAATTATATCTTAGTCTACCTTGATGAAGTTTTCTGTAAAAGCTCAGAAACGTAGGAACAGTATTGCAATGCTATTAAAACCGGAAAATGGGTTTCAAATCAATAAGTGAATTTCCTTAGCGGAGGTGGTTTCAGGATAAGAAGATAGGTCTGGTTATTGACCGATGCGCGGCAGCCGGCGCAGCGGCCGTGCACTTGACTCTTCACTCCGGGGGCACATCGGTGCATCGGCCGCGCGCCCCGTACACGCGCCACCCACGCCCTGCGTCCTCCCATCCTCTGACACCCCTTAACTACTCGTACCTATAGAATCCTTTTATGCGCCATCTTACTACACGAGGATACTGCTACCTCTTAGTACTACCTTCCTATTTGTGATGTTCAGGTGTTATTAGCTAAATACCATTGTGTAGCATACTTTATTCTGCAATTTATTTTAGTAATAGGTAGGTTTGAATTATACATACATAACTCAAAATGTTATAAAGTGTTTCGGCTAGCTAAAGCCACAACGGATTGGTCTATTGGCTATAGACTTCAGTTCTACGACTTTTAGTCCGTTACATTTATACATCAACGTTTGCGTTAAATCCGGTAGATCTGATTTTTTGCACACTTGTTTGTGATGTTACCGTAATGAATAATCCAAGTTTGTGACCTTGTCAAATATCAAAATACACTAAAAATTTTGCGATTATAACCGTAAAGGACTAAATTACAATAGTATCTTCTCAGAGCGTTTAAAAAGTAAACTAATTTTTTTACAATATGCGACTAGAATTGTCTCTGTAGACCCAATGTTTTCGAGATAGCCTTTCAAATTTTTTTTTAATTTTGGAATTTTTACTAGTATTTTAGACATCAGTCGAACAACTCCTTTTTCGATGTTTGACATAGTTGCGTTCGGCGCTCGAGGTCACAAACTTGGATTATTCATTAGGCCAACATCATAAACAAGCTTGCAAAAAACTACTACTACCGGATTTAACGCATACGATCTCATAAATTCGGACTACAATTTTAGTAGACTATTTTGGAAAGTCGAAATAGTTTTAAAAATTTCGAAAAAAAATGTTTTCTGCGAAATTTGTTTTGTAAACCATTGTAAGTATATTGAGTCAAATTGAAAATTAATAAAAAAAACAATACAGAAAAGCTCTTGAGGGACGGGAAAGTAGCCTAACATAACCAACTCGACCGGTTTTTAACCGGCTTTATAAAATGCACTATATTACTTCGATTTCAGTGGATTTTATAGGTACGATATGATACGCACTGTACATAGAGTACAATTGCATTTCGTTTAGTTTAGGTTATCTAGAATTTTAGTTTCCCGGTACAGACCACACGATTGGCATTCCACGAACATTTACATGATCTCATGCTTATACAGCGCTGACATTGTCTGACTAGACTAGCACATGGCCTTAATCGCAATTGTCCCAAAAAACTAGGAATAAGTAATTTTGCCTTGTATACCAATTTACTGTAAGTAGATCTTGCGATAAAATATGTACACGGTCTATATACAAATTGGCCGACATTGTGGCACTGAATTGACTAAAAAATAGTGTTATAGGTACAAAACAATAGGGTAAATTTTTATAAACAAATTTTATAATTATTAGTTTTAGCTTCGGGTGACAAAATGGCTGGCAGCTACTTTGGCCAACGAATTGGTATAGAAATTCAAAGAGGCAATGCAGCTAGCCTTTTGGGTACCTTACGTAAGGACGCATTTTTGGATTTTTAATTTTAATTAATTTTATTTAAATATAAGTGTTGGTGTACCTACCTAATAAAGGAATTTTACAGGGTAAATTGGAACGTATCTTGAATATTGATTGAGTCCTTCCTAATATGAGTATAGGTATAGGCGTACCTTGAGAGAAGATCCTGCATCGGATATATAAGTAGTTAAGGTGATACGTGTAGATACTGTCTTCAGTCCCTTGTAGACAGTGTCTACGCAGGCTTACATAGGCGAAACCTGCGGTTTCGCCCATGTAAGCCCCATGTAAGCCCGCGTACTTTTATAAAAATGTTGTATTTTTGGCGTTTACGTCGCAATTCTAATTTCTTAGATTTGTAAATAGAATTATTTTATATATTCAAATCATTCTCAGATAACAAAACTCATAAATAAGTTTTTCTTTGAGAAATAATTATGACCGGCCATATTTCTAAGCGCTAAATGTTCGATACCACAATGAAAATTATCCGGTTAAAATTAAGTTCTTTATTTAGTTAATTCATTGAATACATAACAATGAGGAAAACAGTAAAAAATGATAACAGATGATGTATTAAGTAAACAAAGATAACATTATTCAACACATGGTTTCATATGTGCGTTATCATAACGTCACATAAGTCTTATCAACGCAAACAGTTGTTAAGTTTTCACAAGGCATATAGGAAGTCTTGAAATCGTCGATTGTCTAAAAATATGAACATTAACGAGTAGGTACATCAATTTGTTCAGTAGATGTTCAATGTCACAGACCTTCAGGCGACACGGAAAGCCCCGAATGTGCCCGTAACCTTGCGAAGACGAGGCCGCTTCCAGGGCGGGCCTCAGTTATATTCGAATAAGATCCTATATAAACAAAACCAACCTACGTAACCTCATCAACTGACACCGTAGTTTGTTTAATCTAATATGATCAAGGAATTAATGGAAAATTGATAGGGAAAAGTTTACTCTGTCAATATACTTACATATACGGCGTACCTACCTAATTATGTATCTAATAATCAAAAGCGTCCCAAATTTTTTAGTTATCTTTGATATTTTATAATCAACAACAAGAAACCCGTGAGACCATAGATTGATGAAACAAAACTGGTGCAGCAGTAGCTGAAAGTCTGTTCGGAGTCGCCATTTTCAGGTGTTCCACCACCTGAAGTCGCCAGTGGCTGTTGACTCATGTACACTCTCCCGTTCGGTAAGCTTTTAGATGGGTAGATATAAAGATTCATGGCTGTAAAAATTGCTTTTCCATGGTTACGGTGGAAAGTATTTTTTACGTTTGGCCTTGGAGTCAATGATAATTGAGTTACGTCGTATGCCACTCTTTTTTAGGGTTTCGTAGTCAACAAGAAAACTTTATAGTTTCATCAAGTTTTACGATTCAGCTTGGCCGCCTAACTCGAGGATGCACGTCTAACTCGATTACCTACATTGTAACTTTTTCAACTTTTCCAATATTTGGCACTATTTTAATGTATGTGTTAACTTTTTTTGGAATTTTAACAGTTTTAGAATATACGTGTTTCATTAAATATGCTTGTAGAATTTAAATTTCCTCACAGGCGAAATAAAAAGTAGAGTGTTTAGGTACGGAAGAAGTGACTTTTTTCACCTTTGATCTATCTCACTTCATTCGAGCGCCAGACATAGGTATCTCAGGTGAAATGTATCCTTTTCAACCCTTGAATATACTATTCAATATTTCGTTACTGCATCGTCTACAACGACTATCTAGGCACAATCAAATACTTAACAAATTAATATGTATTCTTAAAATATCTAGGTATCGTGAAAGTCCTTCCTGAATCATAAAACAAAGATACGGTCAAGTTCTGGAATTTATTTCCGTGCTTGTTAGATAGATATTAAATTTTGCACGAGCGGTTGATGTGAGGTGTGGGCGGTAGTAGGCAGATACTCAGCTAGGCAGTCGGCAGGCTGAGATAGGGAGGCGGCGTAGGCGGAGGTTTGGGGTGGCGGGCGGAGCGGGCGCAGGCTCCAAGGTCGCAGAGTCACAGCCGGGCAAGGTCGCGGTGCCCGCGCGTGCCCGTGCCTCCCGCACCGCTCACTCCACACCCGATAACACCCTAGATTTGCGTGGGACGTGACCTTTATCCACGCTCCCGAGAAATAATTGTATAAATACATTATGCCTTTTTTAGGGGTCCGACTACGACGAAATATCTAACTCTCGTACAGATCAATTTCTATGGTAATCAAATAAAGATCGGTTTACCCTTTAATTTAATATATACATTACATATAACGTTCTATATTTTACATTAGGACAGATTTTTTTAAATCGTATCGTTTTATAATTCCCTATTACACAATATATATATAGATTCAAACTAATTTAAATTTACTTTAATATAATTTGTTTTATAATTAAAACAAATTATTATAAAACATATATAAAACATATATTTTATTATTATAAAACAGAAAAAAATACAAGTTAAAATAAAACACAATATTATATACATAATCTAATTTAATCCGTAGTTTTTCCGATTTTCGATAGAACTATCTTTTGATATGCTTAAAATAATCCTGACACTCTGTTTAATTTAAGACATCTACTTAGTTAAATGAATGTTTTTAAAAACTGAAGATCAATTAAACGAAAAAGCAGAATAGCCACAGTTAATCCAGTTATTGTGCGCCTCGGCGCTCGTAATAAAAATATAACTTTCAAATACTCACTTATATGACTAATGAGACGAGTTTGACATTTTATTTCTGTAGATACTTCACTGAGAATTGATAGAATACAATTGTTAAGAAGCTTACTTTAAGAACTCACTTGTAATTAGATTTTCAATTTGCCATATCAAGTGTCAAACTGCCATGAGCTGACAAGATCATTCATATCGCAGAAATAGTTTGTAAGGATGGTGTCATTAGATTGGATATCAATGGCGTTCATTTGTAAACAACTTTGTTTACGTTACAGTCACGGGCCGCAAGGAGCCCTCTGTTCTACGAGTAGAGTAAAACTGATGTTGAAAATAAGTATTTACGTAAATAGCCAATTTAGTTTACGGTCTGCACCTGTTTACAAGATGACACTAGTCCAACGATTTATTTTGTATAGATAGAAGCAGCAAACGTATCTATCTATTTTTACATTACAAAATAGTCCATGGATGGTATAACATGTACCTTTGCGCTATTTACATCGCTCTTACGGTGAAGGAAAACTTCGTGAGAAAACCCACGGCTTAAAATCACGCACAAAGGCCCAATAGTAGGGCTGATTGCGGAAACACACAGTTAAAACTTTAACTTTTAACATGTACCTTTCTTAATTTTGTTACAGCTGTGATCAGATGTCAGTCCTTAGGGTTTACTTGCGAGTTAAATGTGTTGTGTATAAATAAAAGAAAAACCAAACATGACTGTGCTACCGTGCTACCATTAATTTGACATTTCAAAACAAATCCCATCGAAAAAAACTTTTTTTCGATTATTGTTTTCTAATAGCGAAATTATTTGTCTACGTACGTTATATTGTAATAGCTCAAGTGCATCTGCCTCCGGAATGACCTCAAAGTTTTGTTGATTTGAGAAAATTTGTATACTTATTAAACGGGTATTAGGGCACGTTAAATATCCTCTGAGACCGAATAAAGCTTTTAAGTTAAGCTAATATTTATGATACTCATCAATAAATTTCGAAATTGTACAATAATATTAATATTAGGAGGTGTAAATAGGTTTCGAACTCATACTGAAAAAGTTAGCATTTTTGTTCTGTGGCTAACCAGAACAGAAGTTAAATAATTGTAATTTATAGTCATTGATTGTAGTCGTAGTGTTTGTTCACCTGAGCTAAACAGACTACACATCGGGCAGGTAAAAACAAGTGACCCAGCTAGTTAATCATGTCTGAAAAAGGTTTCCTAAAAAATTGCACATAACTTTCACACCTATTGATCCTTTCGTAGCAATTTCGCTGTCGTCGTAGCACGTAGATTCTCTTCTATTTCACAGAGTGTCCTAAATCCCGTCCCCTCGCTCGCTTGAACAGAGAATATCCATTAAAATGGGGTCGCCTAGGTATTTACTTAAAGGAATAAGCACCTCTATACCGGGGCGCCTCGTTATTGGCAGTAAAACTCATCTAGCTTTATAGGTTTTCGGCAATTTTAGTACAACCTTGGTAGTACGAGTATGTATACGTTTCTATTTCTTATTATGTTAGATGACGCCGCTCTGGTGTGTATTTTGACATTAAAATTTATCCAAACGAGAAGGCTAGCGTTTACAATATTCTATTAAAAAAATTAAGTATAGATTGAACCAAGCAGGTATAGCTACTAGTTGACTATGTGCGTGTATACCTACTTTAGGTTTCTACTTCAGCTAGTAACAACCTTTCATTGAATACACAATTTGATGGGTAGGCAGGCAATAAAGTTAATTTCATCCGACCTCGATAAAATAAGGCTCTTCAATTTAGTTGGTGAAACGAGTCCCCTCCGATGTTTGTGTGTCTGTCGTCGTCCTTGGTGGTAGGCATTCTGGCAGGAATGTAGGCCGCGTGGAGGCGAAGGGAGCTCCGCCAGCTCTGCCAACTAGAATGGAGCGACCCAGATCTCAGATATTTATTACGCTTAGACAACTAACAACGGCAAGGTTAGAAAGTAAGTATTTGCCCCAAATAGGGAGGCGGTAATGAGAGACCATTATGTACCTTGTGCCGCTTTTTCGATATTGATGAGGTTCAATATTTCATATCTGACGATTCAGGTCAGCGTTTCGTCTTAATTATTTTGTCTTGGGAATTTTCATCAGTCTAGATTTTTTTGGTTTGCGTATTTAAGTATTATTATACACAAACGTTGACTTACTATAGATCAAACCAAATATGACATATATGTAATAGTATCTTTACGTTCTTACATCGTTTTGAAGATGCCGTGCCGAACTTCTCTTTGAGGATATAAGAATTACACAGCGAGGTTATGAAATTCTTCCTGCAGTGACTGCCCGTATGGTATGGTCTGAGGTAGATGTCGCTTCAACAATACCTCAGAGCTAATTAATTTTTTGTCGACCATATTTTTTTAAGTTAAAGTCTTGCACTAAACATCCTACAAATCCTTACTAATATTATAAATCCGAAAGTTTATATATTTCTATGTTTGCTTGTTTGTTCCCTCTTCAGGGTCAAACGGTTCGACCGATTTTAATGAAAATTTGCATAGGGATAGGGATCCATATTTTTGGTCCCGATAATCCCGCGGGATCGGGTCTTATTAAGATGATAATCATTCAACAAATCGAGCCAGATCCGTATGAAAATCGACACAGGGGTAGGGTAATTGATGTCATCCATCGTCATTTGTCGTCTGCCATCGTCATCGTCTTCATCACTTACTCACATGCAAACTTTACCTACCTACCGCAGTGCAAAAATCCAAACGGACGACCGTTTAAGTGTGAATTTTTGCATTGCGATAGGTTCGAACAACGCGGGATCGCGACCGCGAGGCGCAGTTAGTAAGGTGTATAGTTGCATGTATGTAGTCTGATATCCCCACACAATAATTCGATGATCAAATCGACATTGTGTGGCAACGTCTGCGAATTATGTTTAAGTATTCACATAGCTTCCCCGTTCGTTTCAAGGTTGTGTCGACAACACGATGTCCTGGGAGGGCACCAGCTCCACCACCCTTCCGCTAAGGTCGGGACAAGGTCACCGCAAGGTCGCGCCTCCGACACTCATTGTCTGTAAACATCATTTACTAATAAAAGCCTACCGAACACGGCCCCAACTTTAATCATAACCATAAAGTAAAACCACAATACCTGGCAATAAGAGTACATACCTACCTATCTAATAGTATTAGAGTTATTGATTTTTAGTTTCAACCCTGAACATCTGTGTGTTGTCAAATGTAATTATAATATCAATGCTCATGTTGTATAACACAACAGCCAAGCATTTTTTGTTGCGATTAATAGCTACACGAGTTGGTAGGTAATAAAGTGACAAGAGTGATATGTTCGAGTATTTTATATTAACTTCAAAACTATGAATAAACAATACCGATTTCAATGGTCGTGCGATAGTCGTGGCACAACATAACTATTACATAGGCACTGAATTTCTTTAGTAGATATCTATATACTAATATTACAAGGAGTAAATATTTGTTTGTTTGTAATGAATAGACTTCGAAACTACTGGACCGATTTAAAAAATCTTTATAATTCAATTATAGAAAGCTACATTATCGACAAGTAACATAGGCTATTTAGATCCCTATATTCCCCCAAGATCGAGGCGTACGCGGGTGAAACCGCGCAGCAAGTCTATCTTTTTCTATACTTATTTATTCTATCTATATATTCCATACTCATTATAAAAGAAGAGAGATAAAAAAGTGGTCTAGGGTTTGAGGATAAGTAGTAGAACAAAATTATATAATTTTTAAAATTCATGTCTGTCTGTCTGTTTGTCTGTTTCTCTGTCTGTTCCATATACAATTAAAAACTACTAATCCGATTAAAATCTGATTATAAAATATTGTATAGTCCTATTTTCGAGGAAGTTCGTGGTATACTTTGCATCGAAATCCAATTAGTAGAACCCGAGTAATGAACGAAAAAGATCAACCGCTCGAGAACGGCTCGGCCGCCCGCGCTCTTGACTTCCGCGGGTGAAACCGCGGGGCGCAGCCAGTAATTATTAAAATTCATGTCTGTCTGTCTGTTTATTCCTTATACAATTAAAAACTATTAATCCGATTGAAATCTGGTTTTCTGATTTCTATTTTCGAGGAACGTCGTGGTATACCTACTTTACATCGAAATCCAATTAGTAGAACCCGAAAATAAAAAAATCAACGGAACAGTCGGCTATGCACTATTTCTACGCAGACGAAGTCGCGGGTAACAGCTAGTTATGAATAAAGTACCATCTTAAAATTGATCATGCTTATATATCTACAGATATTTTTTAGAAAACGTGGGTCATCATAACAAAACGATTAATGGATTAATTGAGTATTCTTTATGTAACCACGAGGAACTGGAAAGTCCTCGAAACGTCAGGTTTTTACAAAAAAAAACAAAATATACGCGATTAATCAGTTAATCGTTTTGTTATGAATTTATAAAATATATATATTAACTTATTTAAATTTTTATAATTTGTAACGACTTACAAACTGTAAAAAAATAAATAAGCTATTTTTTTATAAACTCATGTTTCAGTCTCTATTACCATGATAATATTAAACCATAAGAATAAGAAAATTAAGAGTATATATGTAGGTAGAGAAAATGCTTAATGCTTTATTTAAATAAATATAATAATGATTTAAACTGTTAGGATCTGAACCACAGACATTCTAAAATCAGGAACTCCCAGACTTTACAAAACCGTCGCGGAGGGCGTGAGTTCCAATCCCACAGGGAGCAAACATTTTGGAAAACGCAACTTCCCAATTCCAAAATCCCTAAATGTAGTAAATAACCTACTTTTTAGAAACACAATGTTAGAACTATGAGCGTTTTATATACTTGTATAAATAGGTAAAGACTGTTAGCAACAGCCAGATCAAAAGAACGGCTAATTAACAGTTGAGTTGGCATGTAGGACTATCGGTCGCGGTGAACTTGTAAGGGCACATTAGCGAGGATGTAGGTCAGCGAGACTCGCCCTTGACCTCCGGCCGGCGACGTGCCCTTCGACGCCCTCGCAAAGCCAAACGACGATAGACAAGGGCGGACGTTTCGAGTCAGACATTTTTACTGGCTTTTAATGTATTTTGTTTACCTTACGTTAAGGTAGTGGTAAAGACAAGCCGGTATCATTAAAATACTGATTTTCCTTGAAAGAGCAAAAATTAATAGCATTAAAAAATAATGTAGTATGTGTTCACTTTGCGGAGGCCTACATTTGGAGGAGGCCTATGTTTAGCTGTAGACCGATAGGGGCTGAGATGATGATGATAATGACATGTATCCTTTTTAAATTTTGGTAAATTGGATAACCCGCTTGCTGTTGAACAATGCCAGTCCTTTATAAATTGGTGACATAATTGTTAAATAAATAAAGATAGTTTGAGTAACATTCAGCTGTACAAATGGCAAATTTTTAATATAGGTATTTGTGGATTTTACAGCGAAGATTTCATTTCAAATAGTTTAGATACCGAATTTCCCATTCAAGAATAGCTGCAAGTATTGGCAGAACAAAGTCGCGCAATATGATCGCAAAATGTCACAATGTCGAATATGAACCGGTGAATACTTCAAAATAGTGATTTAACTTTACCCTGACCTTGCACAAAAGGTATTAGCGTCCAATGTTACATGAGGTTGTTTTTCGCGAAATATTCCGGGAAGTACGGACGATCGGAGGCGAGTAACGGGTTAGCTGCTATTATTCTGATATTATACGATGTGGCAGTGTGCGTATCTAGTCACATGTAGACGTAGGAGGCGCGAGTGTGAGTGTGTGTGACATTGAACTTCACACTTCACGCGGCGGCGCATGAGTTGCGTAATCCGCGACACACCACGCCCGCTCGGCGCGGCCCGCTCTTATGTGTCGTTCGTACCTTGCTCTTCCCAAATTCTCACCGATCTTATATCGACTAATATAATTATATAGGTTGAATAATTAAAATTAAATCGTTGAATAGAGCGATATTCATTTGGTTTACTATGTAATTTACCATTTTACAGAGTACTAGCTGCGCCCCGCGGTTTCCCCCCGCGTAAGTCCCGTTCCCGAGGGAATATCGGGTTAAAAAGAATCCTATGTGTTATTCCCAGTTTCCAGCTACCTATATTAAAAGTTTCATTGCTATCGGTTCTGTAGTTTTTGCGTGAAAGAGTAACAAACTCACATATATACATACATACTTACAAACTTTCGCGTTTATAATATTAGTGAGTTTCTACTTAAAGTAGTACAGGAAACGCTTTTTAACATTACTGTTTCCATTGGAATAAAATTATCTTTCTCTTTCTGTCTTCCTTTTTCCCAAATTTTATTATTTGATTTTTTTATAATTTCATTATTGAATCTGCAAAATTCAACGAAACATCAAATTTTTATAATCCTACTAATTATAAATGTAAAAGTGTATTTGTTTGGATGTTTGTTACTGAATCACGCAAAAACTACTGAACCGATTGCGATGAAACTTGGATTATAGGTAGCTGGATACCGGAAATAACATAATATAGGCTACTTTTTACTCATACATTTTACTCTTGATATTCCCACGGGAACGGGACTTATGCGGGTGAAACCGCGGGGCGCAGCTGGTGGTAAAATAAAAAGCGATTGAAGCGATGTTAAAATAAGGGGTAAGGGGGTTTCTTAGGGTTAAGTTTCGGACGTAGCACAATACCATCATCCACCGTCCTAAGATCTACCGCCAAGCGGACTCGTCCGTGTTCCGTTACCCATACCGGTGCAGACATCTTGGTCTAATGCCGTCTTCCTTTTTCTAGAAAAGCGTGCCATATATGCCATATACCATTTCGTAAGCTGGTATTATGACATAACGAGACTGGCATAGTCACTCTGTGACGAAAGTCTCAAATAAATATTATAGATTAAAAAAAAATACTGTCAGGTGAGAACGCTATTTTTTCGTATTTAACAAAATAGTTTAGGTAGGTACCTACTATTTACTTTTTTCACACCACGACCAATAAAAAAAAGGTTGTTGTCTATTGCGTACGTAACACCGAAACAATCCAAAGCGGATACTTGCCTCATGTGTACAACAACAACAAGGATGAGTAACTAATAACTATCTAAAGTGATTCAAAAAAACAGATTAAATCATACCTATTTGAGTAAATTTTCGGTCGTACCTATTTTGACCATAAAATAAAACGCTATCAAGGCCGTGAAGTTTTTGTGAGAGCATTTTTTTGGTGCTAAACGTGTTTAGTGACGGTAGGACAACGTCGTCGGCCGGCAAGTGTCTCGAGGTATTATTTGAACGACATTGACATTGGCCGCTGCCAGGGCTTTGATGAGTCGTTACCTACCGCGACTGCGCCCGCGCCGCGTATCTGGCGCCAACATTTCACTATCTTTTATTATTATTATGCATTCGACTCATTCGAGTTTTTATGTATCACATCATCCATCACATTATTTAACATAGCGATTAGCAGTGTATCTCTACTAGAGACCAAAGTCCTACATAATAATACCTAATAAAATAGTATAGAAGGTGTAACGGGCAAGTCCTTTTAATCAGAAAGGGGGTTGTTCTAGACCCGTTACAAATTGTATAGAAAATTACTACATTAAATATAATTTTATGTCATTAACAGTTTAACCAAAGTCCTACGGCTATGCGCCAGCACGTTTCTCTTAGTTTAGAATTTCGCGATTCAACGTTGTTAGCTAGAGAATTCTCTTCCTCTTCATAATAATCATAATCATAATCATTTATTCAGGAATATAGGTTGTTCACCAATCTACATTAGGTGTTAGGTGTATAGTTCTCCGGCTATATTCTACCTAGAAGGTGTCTGAGTTATCTTATCCTAAGTTTGATGTTTACTGTCTTACCTCGTCTAATTATAAGCATCTAAATTAATAATTAGTACTTAACATATAGTCGAACAAATTACACTACAAAACACAAAACCATTCTTCCTTAGAGAAATTTATTTCTTCGATAATTCTCTTTCTTAGAGAATTCTCTAGCTAACATCGTTGAATCGTGAAATTCTAAACTAACAGAAACGTCCTGGCGCATATCGGTAGGACTTTGGTTTAACTGTTAATATAATGACATAAAATTATATTTAATGTAGTAATTTTCTATACTACATACTATTTTATTTTTCAATATAGGTATACAGATAGAATTATTTCATTAGTAGGTACAGGAAAAATGAAATTTAGTTATTAACTCCTACTTCTGTAGGTTACATGTTGGCAGAAACAAATGAGCTTGTAGCATTTTGTTAATTGTCCAAGAGTTTAATAAAAATCAAAAGTTTAACAAAAGTACTACGACTCTGTAAAACTATAAAATTTTAGAATTATTTATTTAAAATTTAGCAAAAATACGTAATGCACCCTATTGTATGAAACTCAAAGAAATCGTGCTACGAAACTTCGTAAGAAAGGGTCAAAACGCTACGAAACCAGCAATTTGTAGGGTTTCGTAGCGTTTTGACCCTTTCTTTTGAATTTTTTATCATTTATTTTATTTGGATTAAAATGTTTAGTAATTTGGGACTGGTCGTAATACAAACAAAAACGCTTTTCTTTTATTTTTTGGTTGATTTGTTAGATAATGACTTATTATTTAGAGACTTTATTTGGTACGTTCCTTTACTTGTTTAAATGATTTTAACCTGTAAATGAAACCGCGGAGCGCTGTTAGTTTGAATTCATAATAGGCATTATTAAGTAAAAACTTATTATACCTAGTGAATAAATATGTTAGCGGTAAGTACAAACAAGAATGTACCTTGTTAATAAAGATATATAGGCGACAATTAATCGAGAGATCGGTGTCCGTGTGTCCTTGAATATATTATACTAATTTGCAAGGCATCGCTTCCGCGAATGTCGCGAGGTCAGTCTTCCTTCTGTATTGTAATAATAATATTTATTTATTAGCGTTCGAAGTCACTGCGCAGCAACCAGTCGAGTCTTCATCTTATTTCCGCGATTTATAAAGAGTAATTAACAATTAATTGCTACATGATATATGTAATCAGTTGATAAACTAGGTACGTACATATTGATTGTAAAATGTATGAACTAGTATTTAGCGAAATCGAAGAAGACTGAAGCAAATGGGCTTCCCATGAAGTTGCGTAAGTAATAAGGTAACCTAGGTATCTAAGTTATAACCCCACAATAACAAATATGACATTTCATGTTTAACTACGAAGAGGCAACCGGGTGGCCTCCACAGTCCGCAAATAATAGTCAATAAAGTGGCAAGTCCGGGTGACGCAGATTGTCCAGGCACGGTGCGCGGGCGATCGCCGTTCGCCTATCTGACTGTACAAATAGCGGCAACCTTGAGATTCGGCGCGCGCGACAAGGTCACAGCGCAAATCGTTATCAGCGTGACGTCAGCGCGTGACCTCCACTGAGGTGCCCGCGAGATAACATGCTTAGTACCTACCGATGACGACCGATAGCGCGCGGTGTCGCCCGCGCACCTCGCTCGCTCGCTTCCGTGTCGAACCGACCGAACCGCGGTCGCAAACGCTCTTCCACAATACCACATACTCGTGGATCGTATGAACAAGTACATTATTATAACTAGCTGTTTACACGACATAAGATAGGAAGAAGCTTAGTTCAGTCATTTTTAGCTTAACTATGAAATTAATAGAGATGTTGGGTATTATTTTATTTAACCAACCCATATAATTAAAAGGATGGTATTTAGCCAGTAGATAGGTATGGTATACCTTCTGATATTCCCTATAATATAATACAATAAAAATAATAGTTTAAAAAACTAAAAAACACGCTTTTAGCACGCACTAAAAATTATAAAATAATTCGGACATTTAGTTTGATGACTCAAGAGTTTTCCCTTTGCCAAATCTTCATAAGATCGCAGGTAAACATAAACAATATCAGTTCATTATGAACGATAAATAATTACCTATGCGAAATGGTTATAAGTAGGTCTGCATCTTTATTAAATATATTTTTTATGATTTATTATGAAAGAAAGCCTGAAGCGTTTTGTCCAAAAAGAGTAAAGATTACATAAACTCTATAAACCCATGCTATGGGGGTGTATTTTAAATAGCTGATCCGCCATCTTGGACGTCCGCCATATTGGATTTAAACCACGTGACTATTTCTTTCGTATTTTTGACAGCAAACCCTTTCTTTTGATACCCATATCACGGGGGTGGATTTCAAACAGCCAGTCCGCCATCTTGGGGAGGCCGCCATATTGGAATGACGTTTGTTAGCTAGTCATGTATTGTCATCAGAAGTCAGAGCGTGTGCAAAATTTCATCCTAATCGAAGACAGGGAAGTGGATCAAATTAAGATTCCAAGATTTTCATACGTACATAGTTACAAGTGAAGCTAATAAAAGCGTGTTAAAATAAAAAAGTGTATGTTTCCATGATATAAGCAAATTGAAATCGAATACCAATAACTTGATGCTACTATAAATTATTAGACAATGATAAAAAAGACCAAAATAACCTCTACATACAGCGCCACCGACTAATTAATCTGCTTTATCATCTGAAGTCGGGCAGCCAAACTAAGTACAATATGGAACCATACAGCCAGTAAAACTGCCCGACTTCAGATGATAAAGCAGATTAATTAGTCGGTGGCGCTGTATGTAGAGGTTATTTTGGTCTTTTTTATCAATTCTTTTTTTTTGTGGTTTTTTAATTTTTAAATTATTTTTTGTTCTTTTTTTAAGTCGGTTTTTTAATTTTTAAATTATTTTTTTATTTCACCCTTTTTAGTACCTACCTACCTACTTTCGACTGCCAAATAAATTAACAATACCTATTGTTACCGTAATTTTAATTATTGAGGAGTTTGCTGATGAGAAGGTGGTTTTAGGTGGCCCATCAATCTGTGCTTAGTTCTTTAGGGGTCTATTCTTTTTGGTAGAAGTCCAAAAACGAGTAATTTATTACATTCTGGGAAGCTATCCTGTCCATAATTCCGAAGATACTCATCAGATCCTGACCAAATTTTTATGGAACCACCTCGGGGCTTCCACCTTTCTATTACAAAAAGAACCATCTTAAACGGTCAAGCCACCTTCGAGTAATCGGTGAACAAGTGAATTGAATACAGGTTTTTAAGAAGCATTCCCGGTCCTCACTTCGAAGATCCTCTTCAGATCCTCACCAAATTTTTATGGGACCACCTCGGGACTTCCACCTTTCTATTACAAAAAGAACCATCGTAATCGGTCAAGCCACCTTCGAGTAATCGGTAAACAAGTGAATTGAATCCAGGTTTTTGAGAAGCATTCCCGGTCCTCACTTCGAAGATCCTCATCAGATCCTCACCAAATTTTTATGGGACCACCTCGGGGCTTCCACCTTTCCATTAAAAAAACAACCATCTTAATCGGTCAAGCCACCTTCGAGTAATCGGTGAACAAACATAAAAAAAAAAAAAAAAAAAAAAAAAAAAAAAAAATATATATACGCGACGAATTGAGAACCTCCTCCTTTTTTGAAGTCGGTTAAAAATTAAACACTGTTTAAATTATTACTTTCTACGTTTCAATCAATTATTACACGACTATATTAAACAAAACATAATTAAATTAATTGAAATGTATGTGGTATTGTAGACCAAATAAAATCTGTTTCCACATTGCTGAAAATCGGTTAATACCCGGAAAGCGTGGAGACATTCGATTTACTCTATTTGCTAATTGATACAAATTGGTTCGGCATTTAGCGCGTGTCATATGCGAAACACGTGGAAAAAAAACGAAAGGAAAAGAAAAGCTATTACATAGAGCAACAAATTCCACTAAACGTTGGAAAAGTGCCAGAGTGGGCAACGAGCACCGACTAGCGATGACGGTCGTTCGTTCGAAATCACTTTCTAGGCGCTTATCGTTTTCGTCTGTAGGTAGGTATATATTGACCTTGTATGTTCACGGTCGTGCAAAAATATCAACATGACATTCTAAACGATTTCCCGATCTTCGAGTTGGTAACCAGGAAGCGTTGGTTAACATTAACCATTGCCCGCCACACGAGGTCACTATTTAGATTGTAAACTTTGTATATTTAGATCCAATTCGAGATAGGCGATGTTTTAAAAAAAATATCTTGTTGTCATCAATTATTTTTAGATGACAACAGTAGTTTCATCGGTTTAATTTTAACGATTAGGTGAACAACCCAACAGAACGACACAAAATTCTCTACTATCTCTTGTACAGTGGTTAATCAGCAATATTTTAGGGTAAATCCATATTTTATCAAACAGTTTACTACATAATGATAAACCAAAACAAAGGTTTATTTTCATGAACTCGGTAAATTTAAGTAAAATATCAATAAATATATACAATAAGCAAAACTCGAGTAGTTTTGCCGAGGCGAACATGACCTGAATCCGAATACGGGAAAGAGAAATCAACGTAAGAGACAAGCCGGCGGCGGCGGCTAGCGGCGCGGGCACACTCCAAACAGTGGGTGAGTGAAACGGAGAAAGGACTCCTCCTTTATGACCAAATGTTCCACAGATGCTAAGTAGAAGACAATATTATTACCACGCTTTCCCTCGGATATCATATAATCTGCCACACATATGGTAATATACACGAACAAAGTACACGATTTTGCGTGCCGTTTCCATGTTATTTTACTTTCTGTCATTTATTTCATTACGCAAATTTACTAAAACTAAGCATTTAGAAAGAGATATTTATTAATAAATATTTATCAACCCACTTATTGGGTTTTAAGGAAACTAGATGATAAGTAGCATCTTAGTCGGTCAGTAGGACGACGAGTACCAGCATATGGTCGTATTATAGTGATATCACCTCAATTTCTCTGCGAGCCCGAGACTCGAGGGCGCGGCGACGGTCGACGATCGTCGGCTACAGAAACACGCACAATGCCAGGAGAAAACGACCGGATGCTGTCATCAGCCACGGTGAAGAGTTACGGCTTCAAAATCTGCATACAATCGGGTTCTCCGAGGGCCATGTCAGTAGAGCAAACAGTTACGGACCGACTTATTCATCGAGAATATATTAAAAAGGAATCATTATCAGACATTTTGAACGTGGTAGATTTTATTCTACCATCAATATTTTTGAAATCGACACTGTAGATATTATTATTATACAACGAATATAGTTACTCACATCTGTAGATTTGACAGATACCGCTTACCGCTTGCCGCTATCTACGGTACGTAAGATGACACATTTGCTATACTGCCAAAAAATCGGGTTCATTTATTTTTAGACCATCTTAACTCGATTAATCCCCAAATTAAATTCACGATGGAATTAGAAAATGAGAAAACATTAGCTTTCTTAGACACCCTAGTCCTTCGAAGTGCTGACGGGTCACTGGGACACACTGTATTTAGGAAATCCACGCATACGGATAGGTATCTCAACGGTCGGTCGCACCACCATCCTTCACAGTTAGCTACAGTTGGTAAAACTTTGTTGCAGAGAGCATATGGCATCTGTGACGGGGCCCACCTGGCGGAGGAGGTCAGGCACGTCAAACAAGTCCTACGTCGCAACAACCTCCAAGTGCCGCCCCACGTTCACAGGAGCCGCCCCAAACCACCTACAGTTGATCGAGCTCCGGCTATCCTTCCATACATCAAGGGAGTCACAGACAAAATTGGAGGAATCTTGAAACGAGCTTCGATTAAAACTTACTATAAGCCACACAGAAAGATCCAACAATTGTTAAGACCAGTCAAGTGTAAGATACCCCTGGAGGAAGCAGGCATTTACAAGATCGATTGTGAGGGTGGCGCCTGTTACATAGGGCAAACCCAACGAAGTGTTGCCACTCGTCTAAGAGAGCACATGGCTGATGTGAAGCACAGGCGGTATCAGAAGTCTGCAGTTTGTGAACACACGCTGGACAAGTCTAACCATTTCCTTCGCTTCGATAAAGCACAGGTACTGGCAACAGAGAAGCGGTATGTACCCAGGATGCTTCGGGAAGCTATTGAAATTCAGAAACACCCTAATAATTTCAATAGGGAAGATGGCTGGAAAGTGCCACCTGTCTGGGACCCTGTACTTCATTTGATTAAGTCCCAGGCCCAGCCAACAACAGCTGCAAGACCACAAGATACCGTTAGCCATTTTTGTAGGACTTAGTATTTTTTGTTATTTAGATTTGTTAATTCTTAGTTGGATGTAAAAATTGTTTTTTAAATTTCTGAGCAAAAGAGAACCCCCATGAGTTTCTTCGTGACTTCTTCTCATGTGAGGGCGCGTTCCGAAGCCATGGTAGTTTTTTGAGCTAGTTAGGGATAAAAATAATTATAATTTAAATTAAAAACTATTACAATAACTCTATAGTCTGCGTACACTGGAACGTTTTTATTGCAAATAATTATGAGGCGGTAGTTTACTGTAACTTTTTAGAATGGTAAAAATAGACAAATTACATCTCAGTCAACCTTGAAAAAGCCAACTGTAAAGTTGGCGAAAGCTCGGGTCAAATAATGAATAAAAACGCGATAAAACCGGATAAATAAAGTGTTTTATTATGCAAAATCGCGAAAACCATAGAAGAAATTAGATACCGCTTAAGGCGGCGATAGATGATAATTATCGGTCCTTGTCCGATTGCATATAAATGAGCGAGATGGAATTGCGTGAAAAAATCTACAATTTCTCGTAAAATCAATCATTAACGAAGACTAAAATAATATTTTTATAAAATGCGATGAAGAGGTTCTAGGTATTGTATTTTCTAATATTATGATGCCTATAAGAAAATATATAGCGGTTAAGGATTTAGAAGAAAAATTGATTTATTTAGTAAAACAGGGGTAACTTTGCCTGTATAATAGTGGTATTTAAAGTTATTTTTTATTGTTTTGGAAATGAAGGGGACACTTCTTGTATCATGTACAATAACATAATACATTGTTTAAAGATCTATTTGGTACCGGTTATGAATAAAACTATTCAATCCGAAGGGATTTCACATGAGTCGCGTCCTTAAGCTAATTTGCTCTGTGTTCAGAATAGCTTAACTTATAGCATCGAATAAAATAAGCACTCCTACCGATATTCATGTATTTATTTACATAAACAATTGAATGTAAAACAATTTAAAACGTGTTATCCGTGTAACACTATATACCAAGTCCCATTACAGAAACGTGCGAATTTAATATGTCGGCCGTCATGAAAAAGAGAATTAACAATTCTATCATCGGTTGGTAAACAATAAAGCTAGCAAATGGTATCGTATTTCTTCGAATCACACTGATACTCGTATAACCACGGTTTGAAACTCGTGACTGTTGCTTACAGTTTTCACAAACTTCAGCGCAATACAAAACCTGGTGTGTATGTTTCACGGTCGCTGACCTGGGCATCAAAAAAGATAGTTTAGCAGATTCTGCAATAAATTCGCCTTTTTGACACAGTCACAATAACTGGGTAATTTTGGTTCCGCGTGCAACAATCTATATTTCAGACTTGTGAGGGCCACGTGGTTAATATTGGGACTGTGTGAACTGCTTTTTAGTAATTGTGCAATAGATGTTTGCAGTATATGCTAAACTACCTTGTAATTCGACTTTTTCACATTGTCACAATAACTTTCAGACCCTGTGGTCCGCACACCAACAATAATTAAACTGTGTCAAAAAGCAGAATTTCTTGGGGAATCTTCTAAATTTCCTTTTTAGACACCCGGTTTCCGTTGTAGTCTTTTAATTTTTTGACGTTTCAATTGAAAAAAAATGACTAAAGACGAAGGAGCAGTGAACCGAAAAGTACGTCGTCAAATCGTCGGAAACTTATAAAATCAGAAACTTTAAATTGCTCTTTTATTCAAAACAATTAAGAATCAGGGCTATATTTCAACACGTAATTTATTAGCTGCTGTAATCAACAAATTGAGAACATTTTTCTCCGAATCTTTTAATCCCTGATTTATTTTCTGTATGTTTTCTGTGTTTACTTTGTTCATATACCTAGGTTGAAACAGATATTATTCGTCATCTTCTCGCCCATTCACCAAAAACTGCCTGTTTAATCTTACTAGTATTATAATTATAAACGCGTCAGTTTGTATGTATGTATAAGACTTTGTTACTCTTTCACGCAAAAACTACTGAACTACTGAGTAGATAAATAATAAATAAAAATAATAAAGCCTTTTTATTTCCCATACCTTAAATAACATTTATGTTCTTAAAAACTGACTGACACTCTTACTAGGTACTAGATTCTAACATTTATTTTACTTATTCTAGTTTGTTTTGTTCTTGTATAGGAACCCCTCTTTGGGTATAGGCCTTTTCCAGTTTATTCCATTATCCCTATTCTTGGCCTTCTGCATCCACTGTCGCCCTACGGTTTTAGCAATATCGTCAGCCCATCGTTTTCTTGGCTGTCCCGGTTTTCGCTTACCGCTCGGTGGCCATCTCCACCTGGTTGCCACTACAGTCCATCTCTTGGCCTTCCAACGCGCGACGTGACCAGCCCATCGCCACTTTAGTATTTACAGTACATTTACCACATTTACAGTAGATACCGTAAATCAATAGGAACAAAAGGAAATCCGGGACATATTTTATCCGGGTTTGTGAGTAACACGACTTCAGTGAAAAATTACTGTACCAGCAGCAATAAAATTGGTGTGTATATAGTTGCAGTACAAGAATATAACAAATGCTACTTTTTATTCCGATTGAGGTGCACTACATGGCGTGGTTTTACAATGTTTCCAGAAAAGGCAATGACATTTTCATGTGACTTGTGGGCAAAATAGTGCAAAAGGGTAAGCATGCGGCAATTCCGTTTGCGACGTAGAAACGTTTATCGCAGACCACGTGGCGGGCTGCGTGTGCTCACCATGTCGCCGCAACGTGATCGCTGCAATCGTGAGTGTACCTACTTGCAGGGAGAAACAGGGTAGGTATAGAAATGGTTATTTCTAGCATTTTTAAACGTTTAAAGCCGCGTTCCCACCGCTTAGAAATTTTTCTTTTGACTCATTTAAACATACATCCTCTGAGATACATCCATTGTTTTCACAGCCCTGCGACACTTTTGAGCCATGAAAACCATCGTTAAATGATTTTTTAAACCGCGTAAGAGCTGAATTAGTCATTTCTCTTTGTCTGTCAGTACGGGGGCTGAACTTTTAAATAAATTGGTCCACTATATAAAACGTTGCATCGAACTTATTATTGGACATTGCATTCTGTAGTTATAATGTGTAATCAGCATTTAGTGTCTTTAGTCAAGTAAACCTATGCTGTGAGCTACCTATATTTTACTGTTAAACAGGCAACTATAGTAAAGTAAATAATATTATCATATTTATTTTTGATACCTCGACGATCCGAACATTATGACTACTATATATCAAAACACTACTATGAATACTTAAAATCGAGTAAGATTAATAAATTAGAAACGCAATACTCAGGTTCACATTACATTTATTTAAGTGAGTAATTCCTATGTACCTATCTTGTATCTGTATCTTAGTAAATTACCCTAAATACCAAAATTTTAATTTTAATTACTTAGTTATTTAGGTTAACAACACACTTTCAATTCAAAATTTGATCGCAGAAAGAACGAATAATCTGTCTTCTTAATAGTTTTCGAGTTATCTAGGTGTAGGCATGTGTTTAGATCATTCATACATTGATTTACAGTTCTGAATATACAACCAAGCTAATAATGTAATCGATTACAAGGCCATGACGTTGGTATTTCAGATAAATATCTCAATACCTAACTATTATACGCGTGTAGTATTAAGGTACCTACATTTTGGCAAACAAATTAGATATTTTCCATAGAGTTTTAAAATTGTTAAGCTATTTTAGAGCTCTATATTTACATCCTGTCAATCTTTATTTTAAATTGGATTTGCGCGAATAAAGTGGTATACCTAGGCCAAATAATAAAATTACAGGTAACAATGACTAAAATACTGTATATTCATTTGTATGAAGGTAAATATTAACAGATGAATACCTACTTTATCAATGAATACAAATTATTTGCATGGGTGAACATAAAATCATGGAAAAAAAAGTTATTTTCTCAATTTAAAAGTCATGCGAACATTGTGACTTAGTTTATTGCATGTATTTGTCTGGCTTAAACGGTTGCCAACACCATCACGAGACATAATACGATCTGAAATGTTTGTTACAAAAAGGTGGTGTCGTCGTAATGCACACGTACCTACCTACTCATAATTTATGAAGATATTAAATTCATACCCCAATCTCAGACTCACTTTCAACAAAACTGCATTCTTAAAGGTTAACGAATATATAGTATTAATATAAAGACATTTAAAAGTGCAATATGTACATTTAAGTTTGTTATCATCTTTAAAAGTGTTAATAAGTTGACATTAAATAGGTAGGAGCTACGAATTACATTTATAAAAACCTGACAAAAGAGTCGGTCAACAATCTTGAATGAATAACTTTATCTGCATTTTTATTGTTTTAAGCCCATTTAAGGAGGGCGGGGGTGTGCTAGTGATGTCGGTGACCTTGTAGCAACATCATGCGATATTTTTGCTCTCGCGTTAATACGGAAGACTATTTCAAGAGTCAGGGTCGGCGACGACGGCGCCCGTCACCCGCGCCCGCGCAGCTCCGCTCGCGTTTGGTGTCGGGTTTCCGTAACGTGACTTAGGTGACGTGACACCCCCCAATTATGACACATTCACCTATTGTTGAATAATATAAAAACATGTTGTTCTGTTTTGCATTTTGACTTCGTTTTAGTAATTAATATTTATTTGGTCTATTTATGTAAACGTTGATAGGTACTGCGTCAGTATCATTAATTCTTGGCCTAGAATATTGTAGTCTCTCTTATACATATATAAGGTGGAATAGGCTTTATTTTATTTATTTATTAAAAGTTGATGTCTTAGTATACTTATATAGTTACTTTATAAAGTATAAAGTTTCAATTAAGCTAAATGATTTGAATTGGCTCTCACATTTGAAGCTTTTGAAATTATCAGAAAATCAATGCTTGCTCAGCACCTTTCGGTTAAATTGGCTGTGCCAAAGAGAATGTACCCCATGAACTTCTGGATCTGAAGCCTACGAAGCCGCGCTCCACTGCCTGGTTAGATAAATTTATGATTTTTTTTAATTTTAAAAATAAAACACGGGTAAAACTCTAAAACAGAACCCTCATAATACTTGCCAATCCAGTTAATTACAGACATACTGTATACATTGGTTCTTACAGCTATAGGTAGGATATGTAAGACTCAATTGTTACAAAAATTATTTGATAACGGGTATTTACCATGTTAAAATTTGTTATTAGCTTATTACATAGCTCGTTATTACATCATTCATTTAACTGGTTGACTTTATAATATTTGTAGTGAAAACAACCATGTTGTGTTAAACTCATTTTTTTTTAAATCTCTGATTAAAAACGGTAACAATTCATAGTAAGATAGTATACGTTTTAATGTTATGATGATAATGGCTTAGAATAGAAGTGGCCTTTCAGAACCACAAGAATAAAATTGAACGAGTAACTATACTACGTACTAACGTAGGTACCTAGTAAACGATTAGAGACCATCAACAATAGCTATGTTTATACATCTGCGGTGAGCCTTATGAGTGACGACCTCAACCCGCTTGTGTGAAGGTAACCTATAGTCATGTAAATAGACAGGAAGCCTATACAATGTCAGGAGGCGATTCAAATAATTTTTAAACTTTAAATTTTACCTTGGTATGTCTCACTTGATTTACTTGATACTTGTACGTAGGTAAGTGTTGAAAGTACGAGTAAAATAACGAAAGTAAAAAATAATTTTACACTTTCGATGAATACTCAGAAAGATGATAAGTAATTGTCATGAAAGTTAGTTCCTCGTAATATTTTAAATTGCGACACGTACGTAGGTATGTATGTACAGTCAGGCTCCATAATTGTATTCTCAGTTTCTAGACATACATATTTGATTGAAGGGTTTGTAGACTAACGTAATTACCTTCTTCTGCAAAATTTACATTGAAATTCGTGCGAATTTAAAAACTTCTCCTTTTTTTTGGAATTAAACATTAATATTGAAAAGGTTGTAAGGACCTAGTCATAAGTGCCTTATGACCTTAAGTCTTCGTCTTTGTCGATGACCATCATGCCTCTACGTTTATCCAGGGAGAAAACAGTCGGCTACGTTTGTATGGAGAACGAGCACTTATGTGGCCGACGTACCTCCTGCACGCAATAACATATTTTTGAAAAGATGTAGACATTATACAGAACTCTTTTTTTTAATTAGGTACAAGTAGAAATGGACAGATGTATAACTGATACATTATATTAGGTTTATTACAGTAATTGTTATTTTTACTAAATAGATGTTAGATAATACATGCAGAATAACCAGCAAATACTGTTTTTTTTTTAATTTATTAGCCTGTCCTTTGATGATTGTACAGACCTATGTAAGTTGTTTCTTTTGCGTATTTCAATATAATAATCATTTTATTGATTTTTTAGATTCAAAGACAGATTGCCATAACGAGTACGGAACCCCCAGTTAAAAAAAATTAATCTAAATTTAACTAGCTGCATCCCGCGGTTTTACCCGCGTAAGACCTGTTCCCACGCGATTATCGGTATAAAAATTAGCAAATGTGTTATTACCGGTATCCAGCTACCTATATTCCAAGTTTCATCGCAATCGGTTAAGTAGTATTTGCGTGAAAGAGTAACAAAGTCACATACATACATCAAACTTTCGCGTTTATAATATTAGTAGGAAGTAGATAAGATATTGGATCCATTTTTCATTACATAACGTTTGTTATTTAAATTCATCATGTAAATTTTATAGCGATATGCGACTCAGATCAGCTTCTAGTCTAGTGTTTGGGAATGAAACCGAGGTCTCGGCAAATATTCATACGACCTTGATTTTTTTCCTGAAATTTTAAAAGTTTATATCTCGTGTTTTTTTGTTTGACATTTCAATGTAGGTATATTATTTATGTATTCATTTAAACTAAGTAAGTTATGTATTTCATTGTCATACATAATTATGACCTTTTAAATCTATTAAATATGTACTTTAGTAGGTAATTGTTTTTTTAATGTAGGCATAACATTAATATTTAAATTGTGTCCCTTCCCTTTCTATAATTAATATAGTAGGACATTCTTAAAAGCGTTATCTACTACTAAAATAAGCAACTTATTTGTACTATGGAAATCAGTCAAGAAGCATTAGCTATATCAGTCGCATGTTCTCCAACAGCGCCCCTAAAATTTTCATTATTCTACATGCATACATCAACAATCTAGGGATGTTCAGTTGTTTGTTTACGGCAAAATTATACGGTATTCATTTCTTTTAATGAAAATTGTATTTTGTTTTTATTTTTATTAGAAAGTGACTCAGGAGATAGAATTATGTTTATATTTTTCAAAATAATTAGATGTTTTAGTTTTAGATCATATTTTGTTAATTGCTACAAGTACAAATTTTTATTAATACATTTTTATTAGATCATATTATTTAGATTTGTTTATGTGTGTATATTATACTCGTAGGTGGTAAGGTAAAGTTTGTGTATGTTTGACATGCAAAAACAACAGAAACGATTGCGATGAAACTTGGTACGCAGATAGCTTAAATATCTGGATGTACACATAGACTTATTCCGACGTTCCCACGGAATCGGTACTTACACGGGTATCGGCAACCGCGGGTCGCAGATTGATCATTCAAGTTCGAAAATAAATGTAAGTACCCAAATATAATATGTTGTCCGAGAAACGTGTAGGTATTTGAATAGAACGGAAAACGAATTCAACGGGTATTAGTGCCGAAGGTCCTTCCACATGCCTACTACAGTTATTGTTATTATAATTTATCGAAGTCGGAAGTACGATTTCATCATAACATTTATGGTTTATCTCGTTTACAACGAATAACCACAGGTTAAAAGCAAATATCGACGTCACCGTAAAGTATGGAACACTATAAAGGATATGAAATATTTTAATGTTAAATAATTATTTTATAAAAGGCTTTTTATTTTATTGTTTTCTCTTAGTCTTAGTATGTCTTCTTCTTGTACATAAAATATTAATCAATAGCTAAATACATTTACCAAAAATTAACCTAAAGTATATCCATTAAAATATAATTGCCTCTCTATTAAATAATTACTTTCAATAAATTATACTTTTTACAATTAAATTGCCCAATTCAAAATAAATATGTGCAACAAAAATGATATAAAAATATTAGGTACCTATAAATACAAAAAAAAATGGGAAAATAAACCAAAAATAATAAATGAGGAGAAGTACAAGTTATTAACCTGAATGCGAATGCATTGACCTGTTTAATTCATATTGTTTTTGTGAGGTAGACTGCAATCTGACTTGCGTTGTGAGTCAGCAGGTGCAGTACTCACACCTGCTTGCTCCCCGCTTTGCACGTGCCGCGTTCGCTGGAGGAAGTTCCTGCGAGCCCTACATAGCATCCACTTATCATAACATAATGCCGACCTAGCATGTGCAAAGGATTAATGAGATACTTACTTACCTAATGTTCGTTATTAAGCCGATCGTGCACTGCCAACTAAACTAAAGTATTACAGATTTTGATACATGTTCGTCCAACGCAAACTATGAAACCTATGCTTACTTCTATGAAAAACTAAGCTAAGCACAACTAACTGTATAATAATTATCTTTCTGTGTTTTGCGATGCTGATATTCTTAATGTGTTTTATTAATACTTTATGATATTTATTAATATCCCAGATGATCACAAAAACTCCCTGAGTTTCTTGAGCTTTCTTTGGAGAGTTTATTAGTATAACAAAGTGCTTAAAAACATCTGAGATCCAGGCGCGTATATTTTTATATAGCGAATTTATATCACTTTGTGTAAACGGTAAAAAACAAAATTGTGCGAAACATTTAAAAAGGGATGTATGTATAGTAATGTAAAGCTCAACTTTTCCATGAAAAAGTTTCGCATCATAAGTGAAGTTCCCAGCTACGAGTGGTGGATTAGATTTACTATTATTATGTTAAGATAAATAGTATTTTCTTCCTTATACCTACTTATAATTATAGTTCTTTTTAGTAGTCTCTTATCTGTCAGTTTCTTATCGACATGATACGCCAAGGTCGAAGTAACAAGTATAGGTAAGTACATTTTTTTACAAATCTTTGTTACATATTATTGGTGGAATTACTAAGATAAAAATGATGATGTTATACTTAGAGGTCAGTGTTAACTCATTATTTGTTATATAACAAGAATTAACAGATATTAACTGAATCGATGATTATCTTTTGAAACGCTAAACTGGATCTTCTACGAAATTAGGCTTTACTATTTATTTATCATACTTAAAGTCAAAACTAATAGGCAAAACAGGGATTTGCTTTACAATGTCCACTAAATAGTGCTTATTAAGTTTAGTTTGGAGCTACATGGGTTGACATACATTAGACAATGTTGTGCTGCTGCCCAACACTTTAGATATTGTATTTATTTTATTTAGATACTAGGTACAGCGGGGTACTAATACCTAGTTCTACAATTTAACCTCAACTCGACCAATATGATTTTTATAACTTATTATTCAACAAATGATTAATAGGCAAATGAGAATAATATGTTATGATGACTTATGACATCACAACCCGATCCTAATTCCTATACTCTATTTAGTATTAGACCGCAGCGGCAGGTGTCCTCGAAGACTCCTCTATAAGGAAAGGTAAACGTTCCGGCATGCTGTCATTACCCCGGGCCTTGAACTTCGCGCCAACAAACATGTTTGCGCACTGGCCACTGCGCATTCAGTGACGTCGCGCTCGCTACGCCCTATAACTACTCTATCTAGCTACTTAAACTCTTGCTAGTCAACATTGTTTTATTTACTTGGCTAATTCCGTTACCTTCAAGACACGTGGCCTGCAATTTCCCGTAGGGCTATGATCGAAGTAAACCTTGTATTTGCACGTCATATTACATTACTTGATGTATGTAAGTGTAATGACTGAATTACGATAATTCATATTAAATTTATAGGCATTGCTATACCACTATACCTATGGTTTTAACGCAGCGGTTTTTATGAGTTAAGAGGCACAAGAGTTCGTCGATTTTTTTTTCGTCTAAGGTTAAAGCTCGGGTTTCTGTAAATGTTTCGTATATCGTAAGAACAATTATAATATATACGTAGTTAAATGTATATATAGGGTGCTCCGACGACGACCATTTAAGCCTAAAGGGGGTTGTTCTACACAAAAACTATAATTGCGTTTATTTTCGAAAACAGGTGTTTTTTACAAACATAATCTAAGTTTTGAAACATAATCTAAAATTTTCGAAAAAAAGGTTGGATTTCTAGAAGTTTTAGAACAAAGGTTATTCGCCTAGGTATCAAGAACTATTCGTCGTCGAAATGGTCGTCGTCGAAATACCCTGCATACTCGTAAAATCTAACATTTACTTCCAATGAATTACAATAGGGGTAGGAAAAATAATCTATAGGTAAGTACAGTTATGTATAATGAATACGGTGATAACAAAATATCAATTAGAAGACGCAAGAAACTTGATTGTGTTTTGATTTGAATATAAAATAGAATAATATTTGCGATATTTTTTAAAATAATAATAATTGTATAACTTCCTGATTTTTTGTCAATAAAACGAAGATCAGAATAAATAATTTATAGCAAAACAATGATCGAGGAAAACATTCTTGTTTGCGTAGGTAAGTATATAGTTAGGTAAGTACGTAGTTATTAAAGTCCTTTGTGACGTTGCTTGTATCATGGTGACCGCAGTGGCCGAGATAACGTGCGAGCCAAGGTCGGCTCGTGTTAATTACAATTACCGTGAGTGGACATTCTTTGTTCTAATAATGATTAATGCCGGTCGCGAGGCGAGTGTCGAGGAGTATCGCAAATGAGATAACAGGAAGCGTCCGTGCCGCGCCAATGTCACGCTGCAAGGTCGCACTTCGTTCGTTATTCTCGCCTGTCACTACTCACTTTTGTACAGAATACCATAGTTTGACCACAAACGACCACTAGGTACCCGATGACACTCTACAATTAGGAACACCGTGTTGACATTATACTTATCATTAACAACAATTTATTGAAATTGGAACCCGTTATCTAATAATTAATTAATATAATCGAATTAGGCGGAATTCGGCCAAACTCAAACAAATCATATTCTAGAAATAGTCTTTTATTATATCTGAAATTACATTTATTTGAGTTTGGTCTAACACATTCTATCTATATTTTTGATACCAATAGATACGTGAAAAATTTTTGAGTTAAAAATAGGAAATCTTTTAAAATTTAGCAAAGAACCCGGCAGTGGAAACGTTTAACAAAATATTTATTTCCGGAATCTAAACTGCCTTCCTCATGACGAAAATTAGCAAACAATTTATGTTATTTGTTTAACATAAAAATAACTAAGCACTTTATGTTTCCAAAAAATTTAGGTACCTAACTCTGATTAATAATTAAGTGCCTGGTGTTTTAGGGTTCTACTCGTATCATCTAAGGTTCTATCCTCAAAAGGTAAAAATGGAAGCTTTATAAAATGACTCGTTTTTCGCTCTGTCTGTAAGTTCGTTTATTTTCGATATAACGAAAAAACTCATTTTATTATACTTGTATAAAACCATTGGAGGTGATTTGGAATCGGAAAACCAGCTACAGAGCTGTGTGGAAGAAGATTGGAGAGGCATATGCCCTGCAGTGAGCAAATACATTCTGCTGAAGAAGAAGAAGAAGAAGATAAAACCTATTTACCCAGTTACTAGTCTAGTTACCTAAGGCAAAAAATAATTAATGTCTCACACACAACTTGTTTTATTCAATTTAAACATCGACCCTTCCTTGTCAAAAGATCCTTTAGTATGCAATCTCCAGTCCAATGCATACAGCGTACCCTACCCAGGAACTCAGATTATAATAATAATTCAAGTATGATTAGTATTATAGTAGTAGGATTTCTAATAACAGCAGCGGCGCAGCATCGGTTAAAGACATTTGTAGCTCTAATTTGTAGAAGATGTTTGCTTCTTTTCGCTCCCGACGACAATGCCTCGTCTCTTCTGCCATTTTGCATTGCTCTGCCAATATTTTTAAGAAACTAATATTCTGAGTTTTAGGTAAGTTTCGATGATTTGATAATTAATTATAACACAATCATATAACAGAAAACAGTAGCTTATTATTAAGACGGCCTTTGTGGTGCGGCGGGCGCAGCTCGGACTGCCGGACTTCTGAAACGCAGAAGGTTACGGGTTCGATTCCCGCCGTGAACAAATATTTTTGCTAACCATGCCAAAAATGTTTGTTTCTGGTTCTGGGTGTTTCCATATTATTATATCATACCTTTGATCATATGTATGTATTTACCAAACAAAAAGTATAATATCCGTTGTCTAGTACCCATAGTACAAGCCTAATGCTTAGTTTGGGACTAGATAGCGCTGTGTGTAATGTCGTGCAATATTAATTAATATTAATTATGTAGTCAGCCTTATTTCCAGTATATAAACTGTGACCTTGTAGAAGTAAGAAATCAGCAGAATTACAGTTATTGTTTAATTTCGGCTTCAGCTGAAATAAAACCTATGTGAACGGCATAAGTTTGATATTTGATTAACAGTGTGTGTATTTTTTATCGGCGTACTCCTAATCAGAAAAGCAGCAAGACCTTGAGCCTGACCCTGGATATTTTTATCCGCATACATTTCGCGAGTGTTGCGTAGATACGGAGCAACGTGATGAGGAACCGACAAACATTTTTATACATTATCAGATAAAATTAAAGATAAAGTCAAATAACAGGAACACGTAATAGAATTATCTGGGTTTATGTATTTGTTTTAGGACTAAAATGTGTATATTAGTCATGGAAAAGTATTGGAAATTGTTTTAGTAACTAATTTCACTATAACCGGGTTCCATTCCGTTGAAATACAGTATCATTTGACATCATAGTGTAAAGCGCTACAGTGGCATAGTGAAACGGGAGTTTCCGTCATCGCTTCTATTCTACCTACCAAATACCGATCTAGGAAGTCAAGCGATTCGACCTCGACCTTGTGTGTGCGAAAAATATATTCGGTAGCAACGCAGAGCGCACACATCTCGTTTCCCCCTCCGCCCACTCTGGGCTCTTGTTCTCCGACCCTGAATACTAATCGCTATTTTTTTATTATTTAAAATTATTATACCTACAAAATACCTACCACATGTATTTGCCCAATACCTACAATATAATATCTATAAACACACTCTTTTTACATTGGAAACTAAATAATTATATCGTTTTATTTAATCGCTAGTTTTTGCTAGAAGTAATATTTGCTCCTTAATTATTCTCAATTTTAAACAATAAGGAACTAATATCATTTTTTAAACATACAAATATAATATTAATTTATATTTCCTTATAATAAATAAAAATTATGTATCTATCTACTTACGAATAAAGTATTACATAGGTATTCACCATATTCAGCATAATTGCGTTACTAGAAAAATTAATTACCCACAAACGACGAGTTAGGTCTAATGCCCGATTTTCTAAATGTTTTAGTATCGCCTTATTGAACGTAGTTTGTATAGTCAGCAAATAACTTAGGGAAGTTATCTTCCTTCGTACAAAAGCATATGACAACGATATTTTATTTTCATAAGTAGGTAGGTATGTTCTGTTTGAATCAGAAAATTTTGGGCCGTGTGGGTGGGACTTACTGTGTGACTTAATCAAACAATATATTCTAAAAATCTAAGCTTGAATCGCTCTCTCATTTGACGTATGGCGTTATAGTATTAATTAATAGACGATCAAATCTAGTCCTTATCGCACCGCACCGCTCACGCTCCGGCGCGGTCTGCATTACCAGACGATCGAACTTGGTGCGGTGCGCTCCATGTTCTAAGTCGAACCGACATACCTCAAACACATTAATAATAATAATGTTCAAATGTTATGTGTTGTTCTGTGACGTCGAACAGTGTAGGACCAAATTGGATCCGGAGCGGAGCGCACCAATTTTGCGGTGAGATGCAGTGCAGGTTCGATCGTGTACTGTTACTTAAAAACGATCTCACATACTGGGTTTTATCCGTGGTTTTATATTACGACGTGGGAAATTTTCTATTATGAATCACACAATCGCAACGAGTCCTCAACTCCTCACACGCGCAGGACATCCTACCTACTCCAGCTAATTATTGGAACAATAAAAATTAAATATAGGCCTAAACTAAGATGAGTCAGTTGTAGACTAATAATTTATACCTACCTACTATATAACAAAGTGCAGCAATTTATATCGGACATGTGTTAGAGTTAGTCAAGTGTTGCTAGGTCGTGTTCCTTGACTCATAGGACGACCAGACAAACACAATATTAATTTAACCGATTGTGACGGGACCGTCATTATTCTGTTCATTTCTAAGAACGCCAAAATGTGCAGTTGATTCTTTATATTTACAGAGCGACGTGACTAACGCCGCGAAACACGTTATCAAACTCTACCTACTTTGAACTGCATGTAAACAGTTTTTTATTCGATAAAAATATTGTAAAGCTACCTATGAGAAGTTAAATATTTGGGTGACACAGATAATGTGACCGTTCCTGCAACGGACCCCACCTGCCCAGCACGTGTAACCTACAAAATTATTTTACTGAATAAGTACATTTCCAAAATCATCATACTTGTAGGTAACGTGAGTATAGATTTTTCTTCTGTTTCCGCGGTGTTGAATTAAAATATAATTAAAATATATATTTAAAAAATTAAAAAAAAAAAAAATGTTTTCCTGTTTTAATATCGTTGCTTTTATTATTTTCAGCATGTTGCAGTGCGGTTCCTACATTTTGGAGCCTATACAGACTCCTTTTTCAGGATTTATTACAAGAATGAAAAAATAGTGTCGTTCATCGGCAAATCTAAAGAAAATTTTCGCAGCACAAAACGGTGTTCAACAAAATGAACAAAATAAAAAGAGTAACAAAAATAAAATTTTATCGTACTAAAATATTCTCAGACTATTTAGTCATCCAGTCTAGATATCGTCATAGAATTACAATACAGGAACAAATGATTATATCATAAATATAATTTAAGTATTTTAGCAGGAATCAGGAGGCTTATATATGAATCGCTCGTTGCTTGTTGGGCGATTTAAATAATTCAAATATGCTGATTTTCGTCCGAAGTCGGACTTCTGCTGCGAGTAGTTTATACCACTCGTTGCGGTTGTGCTATTCATAAAGAAAAATTAAGAAAAACGAACGAAAATCAGCAGAAAGAGAGGTTTTAAAATCACTCGAAGTGGCGCTAATAATTCTAAAATAGAGCCCCCGGGCGGACTTGCGCATGACTCGCTCACAACAGTCGCTCGATATTATGGAAATAATTCAACCCTCGCCATTGTTCGCGGCGAGTTACGCAAAACTGTTTTATAAATATTCGCTTACTTACCGTAAGTAATTGTTTTCGTTGGCTATTTAAACAACATCAAGTACATGAACTGAGTACCGGGTTTCGACCCTGAAGCCTGTAGCTCTACATTTTTCTTAACATTATAAAGTTCAATAAAATAATCCTGACTGATTGACTGAACTATATATCAACGCAGAGCCCAAACTGCTGGTTTTAGAGACATGAAGGAAAGCGTGTTCTTTGTGATGTATATCAAACTTATTTATAAAATATTATTTACACATGACTAAGTTATGTGACGGTTGTCTCTGTCTGTCAACTTTGAAACTTCATGTGACAGTAAAAGACAAACCTAGTTATGCAGCGCATTAATTTGCTTTTTAATTAAGGGGGTATATCTACTATTTTTTAAATCCTGCAGCGTAATGACTTCCGAGGGATGGAGCTAGTATCTTTATCTAAGTAAACGTTTTCTACATAAAGTGTTGAACCAACTTTGATTATTTTGGTATTTCGGTACTTGGTAACACCTGCGTCACTGTCATGGCGAAAATCAACTAACTTTATTACGATTTGCTTCCACATCCGCCTTATTCGCCAGACCTACTACCCTTAGATTATCACCTTTTCCCCAAACTAAAAATATTTTTAGGGGGCCAAAAACTTGAGACTGACGAGGACGTTAAGTCTGCGGTGGACAGCTATTTTTTAGACCTCGATGAAAATCATTTTAGAGATGGCATAAGGGCTTTGGAACATCAATGGTCCAAGTGCATTGAGTTCCAGGAGACTATGTTAAAAAACAAAAATAATTTAGTTTTATAAATAAAATGTTTTACTATTAGGCTAAGTACTTATCATGCCCTCGTATTAACATCCAAATCTACAAATTCTACAATTCGTCATCTTAAATTACAGATTAGATAAGTACGTTAAATAACAGACATAAATAAAATGTGTACTTTTTTAACAACAACTAAACGAATGTCGCAAATCAGTTAAGAAGCTCTAAGGACATTACCTTTCACTGTACGATGATTAACACGGCATGCGTCGTTAAAGTTGACCTTAATCTTGAACGATAGAGCATCGCAACCGGAGCGGCGCCCCCGTATCAGACACTTGTTGCCCCTCGCTTCGTACTCGGCTTGTTTACTTCATATATTTACACTTAGGGTTGCCAATATAGTTGATTGTTTAAGGTAGAAGTTGGCAGCTGACTACATTTCGTCGCATGTCGCTACGGTCATCGGCAATATGCATCTCTCTCTTTCTCATGTGAGTGATGTTGATTGATGGCGTTCCGGTTGATGATGAGTTTAGCCCAGCAGTGGTATTCTCTAATGTAACAGCCTAGAGCTCGACGCTGTTTTAGTGTCGAATCTGAACAATACGACGCTCTGATTGGACGCCCACTCTGATTAGACGCTGAAACAGCGTCGAGCTCTAGGCTGTTACATCGGGGAATACTCGTACTACTGCTGGATCCGCTAAAACCCTAATTTATTTGCTGTCAGTACAGTTATAGATTATTCATCGTTGCTTTGTATTATCCGTATATGAGAAGGCTGCATTGGCCTAACTGTACCTGCCGGTCTTCAACGGTCGTGCGGGTCAAGCAACGCTTGGCGCGATCATTACTTGGATGGGTGACCGAAAATTTGTGTGGCATAAAAACATTTTCTTCAGCTCCTCCGTGCTTCGGAAGGCACGTTAAGCAGTTAGTTGTTATCTCTGATAGCAGTCGTTAGGGTAAGAGGCCTTAGGGCGATCTAATAACTCTAACACTAGGTGAGCCACATCACTACCCGAAAAAAAGAAGAAGAATCCGTATACGAAGTTATAGTTATTATGAAATTACCGGGGCTTGGATTTGAACACGCGAGCGGAACTGCAGGTCGCAGAAATGTTTTTTTTACAAGAACGACATGAAAACGATCGTATAGGTATATTTATCATCCACCAGTTCAAAAATGTTAAAATTTAATACTTTTTTTAGTAAAACTTTTACGTGTCAAACATATCAATTTAGGCACGTTTAAATGATGTGTTAGTGCATATATATTTAAGTTATGCACTAACTTTCAGTAACATTGACTCGTCAGTCTGCGTACTCGTATGAATATGAATATGTATAAGTTCGACCTTAATTTTAAACATAAGCACGATGCACCGGTGGGTGGCTTCTGGGAAAGGTTATCATTGAGTGTGTGTGTGTGTGTGTGTTATGAATAATATTTAAACAAGTTAGGTCCCATGTTGGCCTCTTAATTCTAAACCTGATAGAATATCCCGAAGAATAAATGTTAATCCAGCAACTATCTGCTACATATCTTACTACTATTCAGTTATTTGTATTGTAATTTATGAGATCGACTAGTTAATGTTCATATTATGGATAGTTGCACACATATTAACACATTTCGCATAATATAATATTTGCTTTCATTGAAAAAAAAATCTCTTCAAACAAATAATTTGACTAACACAATACTAGGGGAATTGATATGTAACATCGTGGACCAGGAATTAGTTTTTTTTTTGTTTGTTTTTTTATCATTAAATTGTTTTTTTTTTCAACCAAAACATACTTATGTGAAGAAATACAGGAAACCTAATATAAAGAGCAAATTACGCATAAATATACGAGTATACACTAGACTAAGGGCAAAGACACAACAATGGTGCGAAGACGACGCATTCTTGCAATAACGACGACAACCTAGAAACTTTGGCCCTATGATTACTTCTGACGTGTGCTACTTCGTACTGATTAGTAGGTAACGTTACATCATGTCTAATTAATCGTTATAATTTGTAAGCCAATTACAAGATAAGTTCATATTAGAAATATTTTAAAGGAAAAATTCATCATTAAAAATTCACTCGCGACGAGATTTGAACTCGCGTGTCTGCGTCAGTACCGCAATTAGTAGATATGCCTTGAGCAATAACAACAAATTACGAAGTATAAGTTCATATTTCATAGCACATATCGAAAGGGCACATTAAACGATTCGTCTTTGGTTCGAAGTATGGATGTCAACTGACCCGTCATAGCAACGTAAAAATCTACACACGATGCGAAACCGAATTGGAAGTTTTACCAATGGATTGTGCAATGGACGCGATGTTGACATTTTTACAGTGCCCCATAGTGTTTTATGTGGTCTCGCCCTTAGTTTGAATATAACAAAGTCCACTTTGTTTACTAAACCAATACCTACAAAGCGATTATATTCTAGGAAGAGCTCTTGGACATTTTATCGCGATATTACAATAGTGCCTCTGTATAGAACTGGTTACATAGAATCTCGATAATATATTTTCAGGAATTTAACAATACACCGTATTTTTGTCAAATATTTAGCTTTTGGCGCCACTTGAAGTCGAACAAACATGTACCGAATTTACGTAGGTAAGTGATGAATGACGGTACAATTTTAAAATAGATACAACGCGAGTGAACGTGGAAGTAGTAACAACAATACGTGGTTAGACGTCGTAGTAGAAAAGTATGGAACAATAACATGATTTACAGTATCAATTGGAAAATACTGGTATTTTCTTGGAAAGCGGCAGCGTCCAGTTATACTCGGCGGGTTTATTGCGCAGTTGTAGTGGTAGGTATTTACAGGCTAGGTACTATGTTTTCCCAGTGTTGGTACTAGCTATGTTATTCCAGTACGCGTAACAAGCTAATACGTAACTACGTAACTGGTGTCGACCATGAGACTAGATCTCGAGTAAATATCACACAATCTACACAGTTCAAGTCATCACCGCGCCCGCCGCGCCCCGCAATTAACGTACTGCTTACCTACTTCCTTGTTTGTCTTTGTGTTCTTATTTTTGCAAAATAATAAAAATACATACGACAAGGTCACCTCGACCTTGTTTACCGGGAATCAATGTGTCGGATTATATATTTACATCTATTTAATGTTCATTTACATTTTGTTTAACTTACCTCTTTTAAACTAAAATTGTAACGTACCTAGTTTTCACTAGAAAACCGCTAAGTTGGATAGAGTTACAGCCTAGTTCAATGTCATGTTACCTACTAAAAAAAATAAAGAAAATTCTTCTCCAAGAACAACTACAGCTACAGGATGTTTAATTTGAGGCAACCAATAACGGCAGGTCCCAAAACCGCTGCAGCTATGAAATCAACGTAGATTTTATCAGTGCTTTATTATTTTATTTAGATTAGTTATTAAGGTATCAAAAATTCCATAAATTGTGAAAAACTATCACCATATTTTATTTGAGTACAAAATAGTAAATACAGGCACTCATAGCAAAAGTTTTTCGCGATTTATTTCGATTTCGAGTTAGCAATACTTTAGTTTATAATACCCTAATACCCTATTTTCGAGAAATGGTATTTAAAACAAAACGTTTTAGTTTTTGTATGGGTAATTGTAGTATTTTAGCGATTTACGAATTAAATGTTTTGATATACGAAGTAATCTATCTCTTATTCAAAACCACATCAATTGATTTGCTTAAAAAAGTTTTTCGGTCTTAATCGCGTTGGTTTTTGCGTTCAATGAGTTTCATTTCAATTGAACAGAGCGAAAGTAGAAGCCAAACTAAGCAATAATATTAAAAAAACGTGGAGTATTATTTCAGAAATAAGATTGAGAAGGTCATCTGCGACCGTTTTTTTGTTTTTAATAACCCGGGTTATATACAGCTGCATAAGAAGTTTATCTTTAGAGGCATAAAAACGGAACAGACAGACAAAGTTACTTCCGCATGTGAATGTACTAAATGGTATGTAGTAAAAATCGGTCTACTACGTTAGCCTGAATTTAGAGGTTTTATTTTAATTGCCTGCAAGCAGAATATACTACGAAACGGAAATTATATCTTCATGAAATTAAATATTGAATTTGTGGGGAAGTAGTAGACCATAGACTTGTGACTGAGTCAGTAGAGTAACATTAGTCATAGAGCTTTAGGTCATATATACATGTATAATTCGAGGTTTTTACTTCATTTTAATTGCGTTTTGTGTTTAAAATATCTTAAAATTGTTAACCAATAAAATATATGTATCGAACACACGTAAATCACGGTCAACTAAAAAAGCAACAAATGTCAATAGGCATTGAAACGCGAATGTATGTCAAGTGTGTGTGCGCGGGCGCGGGCGGGCAGGCGCAGTGTAGGGCCGCAGCGAGCGGCTAGCAATGCATCTGCCGTTGAAACGGGGGCGTCATTGTTAACAACGGCCGTTCGACGAAACTTAATTGGCCCGACCTAGCTCGTAAAAGCGTTGTAAAAAGTGTGAAGGTCTGGCGGAGGTAAGGACTCGACAGAAAGAGGTCAAGTGTAATGCCTCGCGTTCCACTGACCTCATTTGGGAGCCGCGCTGCTGCCGCGTTGCCATGAGCGCACGTTTGCTCGCTTGCCTTTCATACAGATATGTCCTAGTTTGCCACTGTCCTACAATTTGCTTTTTAACAAATGACTTTTCTTATGTTTACATTTTATAATTATAGCTGCACTAAAACCCATGCAGTTGTATACCTTTTAGGAGTTTCAAAGATTTAAAAAAATGTATTAGGAATATGACTCATCCGTAAGACACAGTTGAAACTAGGCATATGGTGACGATAACAAAGTATTTCCTGGAACTTAATAGTTAAAACAGGAACACATTTAAAAACTTTAGGCCGATACAGATAAAAGCTAAAAGACATAAAAATATGGTTAAAAAGAAAACAAAAATAAATATGTTGGTAAGTACGTAACGTACTTATTTATTTAAGACCGTAAATAACTAAAGCAATTTGAAGTCATTTCTTAACAAAATAGGTAATTAAAATGTACAAATGTGTATGTATTACTCTTTTGTTTGGAGTTAGTACATTCTCTCCTTCAGTACAAATAATGAGATAAAGTTACAATACATCCGGAAGCTTGCCGTGGGAGAAGTGACCTCCTAAACTGAACCTTCAGGGTATATTAATAAAGGCACGGCCGTGAAATCGGAGCACTGACATACATCGCGCCCGAATAATACCATTTACTCCATAATTCATAGGAGCCTTGACCCCAATGCTCTCAGTCTACCAATACTTTACATGTCGCCCAGACACGAGGTCTGTTCTTCGTTGACTATGTACCTATGTACTTATTATAAAATTTATCATTAATCTAACGATGTACCTACAGTTATGCACTGGCCCACTAAACGCCTAAGATTGTCATTTTTCCTAAGCGTAAATTTTTATTACGATTTATTTTCTAATAAAGCTATATATTAATATGATATTAATTGTAGGTTTATTTTCAAAATAGTAACTAATAGTAAAAATAAACAAATAAAATTGTTTGACGTTTCTTAAAAATACGTTTATGTAAGGTAACAGTAAAAAATTTTATCTACATCACTAAAAACTTTTGAAATCGCAGGTTACACTAGAATCCAACCCTGTAAACGACAATTTCAAGTAAGCATAGCTTTGGCCTACTAAAGCTACCGTACCTAAACGATAAAATAGCCTACTATAATAGGACTTATTATACCAAACCAAGTCTAAGTATAAACCAAGTTTTAGTTCAAGTTACAGAACGCTTGCGGTATTGTAGGCGTTTTTTAAAAAGTTGCATTGCTCTTTGTAGAATAATAGTCAACAGGAATATTCAATAATATAATAAGCCACATTGTTTATACAAATGTTCACTACCTAAGGACATCCTTTATCATTCACAAGGATTTTGATAAAAAAACAATGAGTGTCCATATGCAGAGGTCGTTTGAGAATATTGAATACCTACGTTCTGTTTTTCACCTTGATCTATGTAACGTCAACGTATGTGTATTATAATTTACAAGTTTATTATATCGTTTCGTTCACTTTGCTGTAACTTTGTAACGTTCTGTTTAACATTGTTGGAGAAAAATAATAAGAACGCAATAAATAAAACAGCGTTCTCATTAATGTATGCGTAAAAAATAATCTTCTGTCATAAAATAATAATTACCAATTTATTTGAAAACACGAATTTTAATAGTTAATTCTTAGAAATCTTGAGTACCTAATAAAGAAAAAAAAAATAAGAATCGGCTGTTGACATCTTACTAACTTTATAAACGCGAAAGTTTGTATGTAAGTATGTAAATAATGTTGTTTATTAAATTAAATTTTATTTTAACTACTGAATTTTGGTTTTGACAACAACAATGTTTTTTAGTAGATCAAATAGTTACAAAAATAATATTAAAACTAAAATAAAACTACTTACTTAAATTAAAATTAAACTAATTAAAAACTAAACTATATCTAAATCAGCTAAACCCTTGGTGGAGGGAAAAGTGGCCAAAATGCTGGCTGCATTGCCCCGTTGTATGCAAATACTTTTTTTTGGGCAAAATACAAGCCAGCATTCCGGTCACCCGATGCCTATGTATGTATGTATGTATATATGTGAGGTTGTTACTCTTTCAAACAAAAACTACTGAATCGATTGCGATGAAACTTGGAATATAGGTAGCTGGGGACCTGGATTAACACTAAGGCTACTTTTTATCCCGATATTTCTGCGGGAACGGAACTTACGCGGGTGAAACCGCGGGGCGCAGCTAGTCTTAGATATTTTCTTACTCATAAGTGAAACAGCAAACAACAGAGTTAATTGTTAATAACAATCAGTGTGCAGTTACATTGTTATCATCAGGATTTAAAAAAAATACGAATCACAATAATGATGTGTCATTGAAAAATAAACACACGTGTTTGGATTTTTTGCGATGTGACTTCACATGTATAAATTCCTACTCAGTACTTATATCTAGCTACATACCTACTAGTTACTATAAAGGCAATTAATAGAACCTAATGTTTTCAAGTTTTGTCGAGTCCACATTTTTTTTTTCGTTTATATATAAAATACTAGCAGCGCAACGCGGCTTCACCCGCGTAAATCCCTATGATAGATAAAAATAGGTCAGTAAGATAATAAAAAGTAGCCTATGTGTTAAGTTTTATCGTAATCGGTTTAGTAGTTTTAGGGAAAAATAGTTACAAAGTCACATACATGAATACAAACTTTCGAGTTTATAATACTAGTAAGATCTAGTAGTGGTTTATGCACCGAGGTACTAAAGCCCATATTGAATCCAAAGCGTACGAAGGACTCTAGAGAGTTAACTCCCGAGCGCAGCGAGGGTTTTAAAACCTTAATTTTTTAACACACTTTACTCAGTACTGAGTGAGGCGTGGGATTTAAGCGCCCAAGATAAAGACAGGCTTTATTACCCAGGTGAATACTCTACTTTCACATCTACTGCAAAACAAAAAGACTACAAAAAAAAAGCATTTAACTATCAATAAAACAATTGATTTACGCTACGTGTATGAAATATATTTACAGCTCTATATTAATTAAATAATTTAACAATGTTACATCAAAATGACGAAACCAATCATCGCCCTTAGCCGATGAAAAAAAAAGTTGGGGCTTTATATTAAGTAAAACGTTTTGCCTTACCTTACCGTCGAAATAAAATAGAAGAAAAATACAGAGTTTTTTTATGTGTTATGTCCAGGTAGCCAGTTCGAAATGGCCGTATGCTGCCAGAACCTGAGTTCCAAATTGAAATTACTTAATGCCCTCGGGTTATAATGAGCACTTTATGCACCTAGGGAATATAGACTCGCTTTACGTTGACTTTTTTGGTCAAATACCTAAAGTAACTTTGTAGAGCCGAGTAGATGTGTAAAATATTATATTGTGCAAATGACAACGTGTTGGCAAACCCAGTTGTCATATTTTGACCCAACTACTCCTATACCAAGTCCAAGTCTATAACAATTAAAGAAAAGTCAAGAACAAATCTCGATATGGAAATTTAGTTTTCCCTTGACCGTTTACATAATATTTTATGTATGTTGTTTACTTGTAACCGAATAGTAAACAAACACCATTGGGAACATGACGCATCTTGGCTAGTTACCAAAATTTTGCAACATAGCAAATGATTTATTATCGTCGTAAATAGTGCTACTTTTCCTTACATTTTAATTCAAATAGCCTTGATTATGTACCTAAGTAGCAAAAATAATTATCGTAAAAAAAGCACTCAGAATATGTTTCACATCGATGCAATTTCGAAATTTAAAAACTTTTTTAAAATTCTGTATATTGGTAACGATAGAAATGACCGGATTTTCTACCAAGGAAAGCCAGCTACAGATGTACGAATATTATTTTGTTATTATATAAATAACCAATAGTTGAATGTTGAAATAATAAAAGACAAACGGACAAGCGAGTGTAATCTTTATATATAAAAATAAATTCTTATTTCCCTTGGTCACGGCATCACGCGTAAACGGCTGGACCGATTTTGTTAATTATTTTTTTTGTCGTGTTTGTTATCGTCAGGGGAAGGTTCTTATGAACGAAAAATATTGAAGTTACGCGGGTGAAACCGCAGGGCGCAGCAAGTTTAATTATAAAAACGGCTCGCTTACACCAAAACCGATTCGGTCGGCCGATGACTGTTGATTTTGTGACGTACAAACTAAGACGGAATCGTTGGAAACCTAAGTTACTTGTTGAGTCTTATATGGCGGAAAGGTAAAATATAGTATTAACGTATACAAATTGTAAAATTGAAATTTTGAAGAAATATGTTTCTTTATTTCAATCCCATTGCTTCCCCCATGTGAGATGGAGATTTTCGCGTCTAGCCTATCGTGTGGGGTGTCGTTAGAAAAAAACAATTTTAACAATATTTTAACTTTCAATTTTGTTTGCGTAGTTATCTATGCATAGACTTTGCATAGATATGCGTAGCATATCTATGCAAAGTTACAGCTTTTCAGAACTAAGAATTTAAATTTTAGTGTACCAAACATACAACTGGGCTGACTAAGGACGGGGCTAGGCTGACCGAGTTTTTTAAGTAGGTATATAACTGTTAGTTCTCTTTCCACCACATTAGTCTCAACTTGATACTAAGTGAGCTAGGTTACCAACGAGTCTCTTAGTCTAATACCATTCTGACGAGTAACTCTGAAGACGTGTATTCCACCGATGCCGGATTATGTGTAAGCGAGCCGTGATAAGGGTTTTTCCTTTTTTGAGCAACTGGCAAAACTACTAAGTTAGGAACTATTAAAGACTATGCTTACCTTCTTCTTCAACTGAATATTTAACTAATACCTCGAAGACTGTTTTATATCGACCCTGAATATTCGTTAAAAAGCTCATCAACAAGTTACTGTAGGTATAGAACAACTAAACTAGATATCCGGTGCCAAAACAAATTGAATCAATTACACGAATTAACCTTAAGACTCTCGTTTCCTAGACTTTATTTGACTAACTAGATACAAACAGACTAAATTGACGACTTAATTAGGTTTATGTTCCTATCAACTTCAGAAGCCTGTGCGTCACTAGAGGCAAAGAATGAATAATCAACGGGTAGATACTGAAACGTAACGCTGCCTGTTTACGAGGGTTTGAGTACTACGTTGCAATAGGTATCTGCCGAAATCGATTAAGACTTCGGCAGATACCTATTAGTCTAAAGGCTCTACCCCTTTCTTTCATCACAAAATGGTCCACTTTCGAACAAAATGAACGTTCTTAGATGTTGTACAGAACTGTAACGTGTTCTCCAAAACGTTCTATGTCCTTTACTGCTTGGGGCGTTATTTATTTTATTATCGCCCGGTCTAATCATGCTTTATTGCGATTTCTGTTTTCAGTACAAGAAATATACCTAAATAGGCAAATAATGTGTTTCAGAAGGAAATGTCACTGTAGCCTGTCCTGTTTTAGGCACATATTCACAAAGGAAGGAAAAGATGCGACGAATTTCCAATGGATACAAATTAATGAATGTCATTTTTATTTGCTTGGAATATGGTTACCGAGATTTTAAATTAATATTATCCCGTTCAGTATTTCACCAAAACTTAACTTGACACCTCAAACAAAGTTCGAAGTTGCAAAAGTCGTGCAACGGAAGTTGCTTGTTTAGATCAGAAGCAGAGCTAACTAAAGTTTATCTACCTATATTAGTTTCCATATCTGGCAGGTTCCCGCTTAAGACTTGTTTTCGACTAGATCTCTGTAAAATCGGCTTAAACGGGTTTTACTAAAACTTCATCCTTGTTGAAATTGAAAATGATCTCAATAATAATTATTTTAAAATTCCACCTCCATTTGTCATCCGTCAGTCAACGGCTCATTATGTTGGTACCTACCTAATGACCTACCTATACCGACGTACTGTAACAAATGACCGATAAAAATACGGGCTCGTCTTTCAAACAGGAGAGGTCGGATAGGATAATATAACTTCAAGGTCTGTTGGCGGGCTGACCTCGGCGTATCGGTCGCGGAGGACAGACAGTCGCAAATATTTGCGCGCGTGAGATACACGAGAGGCAGTGCGCACGCGGCTCGGCAGCGCGCGCGGGAAGGGGGGGGTGACCTTGCCGCGCGTCTGCCGCACGACCTTGATCTTGAGACGACCGAGCGCGCGTCCGCCCTCGCCTCACCTCGCGCCCTCTCGCCGAGCAATTCAAACCGAACGACGACGACACCTAGTCCACACTCGTTGCTACTCAAGCAAGCCAGCCATCATTTCAAAGCACCTCCTGTGTAATTGACTAATGGTGGCTAGTTGAGTAAGTATAGTTTACTGGTAGATCGCTCAAATTGAAACTAAACACCACTCACTGGTGCTTTGCAAATTTCGGCACCACTTTACTATTTTTTTATTATTTTTGACATAATTAAGTTGGTAAATTAATATTATGTGTATCTATACTTTAGGTGAACAGTCCGGATCCGCGCTACTATCTACCTATTGGTGATCTCTGGCATTAAAGTACACCAAGACCCCCAGACCAAGATATCTAGATTATTCAATTAACTGTGAAGATAGATAAATCACACCTTTAACTAGAAAACCCTTTTAATCTCTCATCCCGATGCAATGCACGGAACTTTGGTAGTACTTATGTAACATTTATCATAAGACACGAATGTCCTTTACAAAATAACCTTTGTTTAACTGCCTGAGGTTGTATATGAAAATAAAATGGTCGAGTGAAAAATAAATAAACAAATAGATAGAGATAGGTAAGAAAGTATAGTTCTGGTACCCACTTACTTATACTGTCATCATAATTTTCAAAAAAAATGGTCGAACTTTCAAAAGTCGAAGAACAAAAGGTGTTTGCCTAGACGTCTAGAACAACCCCCTTTCGGCTTGAAAGGGTATACTCGTTACAAATTGTATAAGTAGGTTTGTTTTGAGTACCTACTTACGAATTTCATAGAAATGCAATTTCATACGACAGCTGTGGAGTCATATGACTATGAAAATGTTCGACGTAAAATTTTAGTTTCGAAGAAAGCGAGGGCTTTCTGGTTTAGTGGAATGGTTTGTAAATCAGCAGCGAGGTCCATTAGGTAAGTTTTGATAGGAGGTTTAAATTAAAGCCACTTCCATCACAGGTGCTGCAACTGCAACGCTAAATTTTATATCGAATGTGTATGTACTTTACACCAATCAGTCATACATAACAGACTAAACATTTCAAGTTTTATTTTACTCGACGTAAAGAGACTCGACATAAGGGGGCACAAAACATTTTATCAGTTACTTTTTTTAAATGAGAGAAGTACTTAGGTAAATTATTAATATTTCTTATTAAGATAGTTATTGATTAGGATTGCAGTAACCTGGTTTTTTATTTGTTATAATAAATTATGATTTTATACCATTTTCTACTTACGCTATAATAGGGCCGTTTGTAGCCGTCTCATTAGGTTATAAATTATAACATGTAGGAAATAGTATAAGTAGATTTAAAAAATATATGTTAATAATAATTTTTCAATAATCAAATAAAGCAAGAACAAAGGCAATCGCGTATATTGTATAAGAAATGTTTATAGGTAGTAAGATTATGTACTTTCTGGTCAGCAGCAGCTAACACGTGGCGGGCGAATACAACCTTGCTTTGAGTTGCATCCGCTGATAAGAGGCTGGCGATGGCGTCACCACAATGCGATAAGGATATCAATGAACGTAATTGGATATGTGTAAAGTAGGTAAGACTCCATGATGAATTTCCAGTTCATTAAGTTCCTTGTAGCACAGTGAACAGCTTCCCCCCACTCTGCGCCGAGGCTTGCTCTTGCCGTAGCTTAGGTACAATGCACCAGCAAGGTCACGCGTGCACCCTACACTGCATTAAACCTACACGTGTTATCTTATCTACTTACCATGTGTGGTTGATTATTGATCTTTATTCATAACCTTAAGTCTTCTAGTGGTGACATTACAATGTATCTATCAGAGTCCTATGATATCTCCTTCGTTTTGTTTTCAGGATTTTTAATGAACTATAACTTCGCATGGGCTTGCAAAACTTACGTTCTTCGATCAACTGCTACTAGCTTGCTACGCGGCTACTGATGCCATATGACATCGGCTAATGTAATGCCGTGACACGTAAATTGATGATATTTGCGTGAAAACAAAATCAAATTTCGTCATTTACAAACTAATTCATAACTTGGATTATGATTTGAATAATGTTATTTTCACAAGCTTGTAGTCTTCAAGTCTCATAGTAAGCTTAGGTCCCTGTATTTTCTCGTTACGAAAGTCCTGATTTCAGGACTATTTTCAATCGAATTTGTATTTGACTCAAAATACAAATTTGATTGAAAATAGTCCTTTGATACAGGACTTTAGTACTTACGGTATAACAGGATACTCAGGATACTTTACAAATATTGCGCAAAGTGTACCTTAAGCTAAAATACAAAAGGTTAGGTATTGTAATGTATCGTGTTATAGAATGTTAATGTTACTGTGCACAATATTTTATTGAACAAACTCAAATTAAAAATATTTTATCAGCAGCTTGACCTGCAACAAGATGACTTGAAGGAGGTCGGGGCAGGTAGGTCGATTTGTCAATTGGTGTTTTGTTATGATGTGCTGAATGTGACCGCACCGGGCAGCGGCTGCGGTCGCCTCGTCTTGCCGGATGGAGGGTGACATTGCATGACCGCTGCTTTTTTATACAAAGATACGCTGACGCAAAACGTCTGTTAACGCAAGGTCGCCTTCAAAATTTGTTCAATATCGCTATCGGGTTAATAGTTGCCTGTCTATACTTAACTGAATATTTAGTAGAGTTTTTATTCAGCATTTCAGCCATTTCTATTGGCTAGTAAACTTATTACACGCTTTAGGTACTATGGGAGTGATACCAAAAAGAAGTCTAAAGCTAACGCTGATTTACGCACTTTGGTAACAGATCAAGAACAAGAGTGGAGAAAAGAAAGGCCGAACGGTTGATTCCAAATTTCGAGAAATATGAATCACTCATTTCAGAGTTGAAATGTATTCGACCCGTTAAGTCCAAATACCGTTTGATTTAGTACGCCCGCATAATTATATGTATGAGAAAATAGACAAAAAGAGCGACAGACCAAACGTAGAAGATGGCATAAATGGCAAGATAACGGACAGTTTTGAACCAAACTATAAACTGGGCCTAACGGACCTATTAATGAGTTACATACGGAGCAAAGGTAAAAATAAACTGTCTTTATATTAGATACCTATTCGTATAGAAATTGGTAATTCTTATCATGTCCATAACCCCACATACAATTATGGCATATTGAATGGATTACTGTTCGTGTTCATCCATCAATAACTCGCACATAATATTGACTCACAGGTAAATAATACTGCGTTTATCGGGCACCTGCGTCAATGCAGCACAAACAATATAAATGCATGTACTTAGGTACGTAGCCGTAAATCGACACGAGTCGAAAGCATAAATTCAATCATGAAAACGCACACGTTCAAAGAAATCTAGACGTTGAATTACAAGATATTCTTCACTTGCAAAATAGTCACCGTTCCGTTAGTTAACATTCCTCCTCAACGGAAAACATAAATTCATTTTCCTATGTATAAGCCAATTGTTTACCATACATACAATGTTGATCAAAAGCTAAATTAAGATCTTAAAAGTTAATTATATTCTTTTTTTTATGAATAAAATTAAAAATCAAGTATTAGGTACATTTCTTGTATGATCACAAAGGTCACCAAAAAAAATAATATAGTGGCTTATGGAGCGACATGGTGCTGCGAGATGTAAACAAAATTTAATCTTTTTTTTTTAACCTATACGAGATACCTACTCATATCAACAGGAGGATACAAAACTGGGAAGTAAATGGTCATACTGCGAAAGGTAGACCAAAAAAGAGGTGGCTCTAGTGGGGACTTTGTTTGGAAGGATATGGGGGAAAAGGGGGTTAGCGACAGGGAACAAAGTTGAATGAAGGAGAAATACACACACATACTTCACACGTAGTGGGAAAAGGGTATGAAGAAGAACAATTTTTCTTTGAAGAGAGAATAAGCCAGTTTTATACAATAATTTTTAGATGACTCACTTACTTTTTTTGGGTTTTTACAACAAGGAATCAGAAGAATTACCTATATAAACACCTATATATAGATATAAGTATACATAGATAAATAGGTAGATCTAAATTAACCGAGTTTTTAGTGAAAACCCCATTCGAACTTCAAAGCATTGTGTTACGAGCAAGTACGAGTTCTGTCTGATAATTGCCGTTGTAGATATTGCTTACCTAGCATCAAAATGTTCGCTTCGTGTCAATAAACATTCTCAAGAACTGATACCATAATTGACCGATTAGACGATACCTACCTACCCAAGTGATATTATCTATCGCAACCTAAATAATGTACCTAAGTGAATAGCCTCTAACGGTGCAACAAGCACCTCGGCAAGCTACGCTATGTAGGTACGTATAATCTTCATTTAGGTAAGTACCCGTTGGTTTGCTACATCTAGGGCAGTTTGAAGTTGTGGTCGTTTACGATGACGTTGAAATCTTTTCCAATTTGAGATATTTGGAGTTCACGTTTTTAAAGTATAAGAGTTATCCATCACCAAACTCATTACCAAGAACTCGTCGTCAAAATTTTGCGAACGCTTTGGTTATAAAAGTTAGTGAGTGCTTTATTAAATAATACGGAACATGATTTTGTGTGAAGATTTTTTCAACGTAATTATTACGGAATGAAATAAGGGAACGCCTGTATATCTGAAAGTGATTCCACTTAGTCATATTTTCTACTAGCTACCTTCACCGCAAATAGTTTAGTAATTGCATTAGAAATAGGACGTGTTTGGCAGTGCGCTGCATCGTTGTTTTATAATTAGCGATGCACAAACGAAGTGGCTTCGAAGGAATTGGGTCGATGCTTGTGGCGGGTGTGAAGGCGGCGGCACGGGAGGGCGTGGAATTCGCGTAACGTTACGTCAGCGGGCATCGGCCTCGCCGCGGTCGATGACCCACGGCTATCTCTAGCGCGGCTAGGCGAGTCGCACGCGCATTATACGCACACCACAACAGACACCTACTCTACTCTACTCTATGCACAAACAATAAGCTAAATAGACACAGCTTTTATCTAGAGATCAATTTACTACATATAACGGGACTATGATTTCCTGTCACTGAATCGTCAACTATTTAATTCACCGTAGTAAGTACAATAAATAGGTTTATATTTAGAAAAAGGCAGTGTTACTGTTACGTTTTTTTTTAAACGTTTGTTATTAATGAAATACCTCCAAATATAGAAGTCGGTAAACATAGGTAGAGAATTAAGTGGTTGATGGGGGACTGGGGCCCAATGCATTCATGTTCATTAAGTGATAGATAGATAACGTAACTATAAGTAACTATCTGAAGTACAACTTGTACCAGTACAATATCAACGTAATTTTGACACCAAACCATACAAATTGCTCTGTCTGCCCTTCCATCTTTCTTGTTAATTTTTCGTCCTCTTATAGCGCGAGAGTAGACCTGATAATAAAATAAATTACCTAAATAATAAAGAATCCACGGCTGCGCCTACATTAAAAAACCACAAATAATAAAAATAAACATTTTTTATGTTTATTTTTTAAATATTTTTTCAAGTTTAAAAATAATATTTTTTTAGCTGAACGATTTAGATCTTATTTAGGTCCTGCGATAAGGAGATCATGGTAAGCGCCTGCTTTTCATTATTAATATATTTTATTATTATATTATATATAAAGGTTAAAATTAAAGGTGATTTAGAATCACCGAAAAATCAAGAATACAGACCAAAAATGTTAACTATAATTAAGAGAACAGCGCGCAAACGTCATAACTTCATAAGTCATTAAAAAGGTTCCCAATGTATGTCTCCATCATCGACCTTTTCCTTTTCTTGACTCTCGGTAAAATTAATAGAGAAGATAGAGGGGACTAAAGAAATATACTGAAAAATTATTAGGTATAAAATTTAAAGAAAAACTCCATCCCCTATACCGAAGCATTCCTAAAAACGTTATTACTCTGGTAGTTTTTCCCATACACAGTCGATTGCACTTTGTTGTTGACAGTTGGCCCTAAAACGTATTCCTTGCATCGGTAAAGCAATATTCACAATCAATGATGTCAAATTTATCAAAAATGTCAGTTTGTATGTTAGCACAATTCGTACAGTACTTACCAATCCATAATAGGCAATCTGCATAAAATTAAAAATCGGAAAATGCGTCCCTACGTAAGGTACCCAAAAGGCTGGTTGCAATGCCTCTTTGAATTGCTATACCAATTCAATTAATATCTGAATTATAATTTAATTTTGAGCTTATTCTTTTTAGTAAGCCCTAGTTAAATTGAACGCTGTCACCCGTCTCATTGGAGGTTGTCGACCTCATTCTTACGCAGTTCTTCTGTTGTACGATGAACTGAACTGAACTGTAGAGTTCGTACAGATCAACCTACCCATACCTGTGCACATTATACTTATATGTAGTATTAAAGCAAACGGGAAATGATACGGTTCATTTAGTTTTATATAATCACTTTACAGAACATTAAGCTATTGTAGCTACGTAGTAGATCTCATTGTGTATTATACCTATGTATTTAATTTACGTATGGTTTACAAGAAAAAGAAAAATACTATACACTTTATTTTATACCTATCCAAAATAAAGAATTCTTAACGAATAAAACTCTGAAACTTTTCATGACTTGGTATTGAAAATGACTTTTCATGATAAAAGTTAGAAGTCTCCCAATAGCAATCCCTATATCAGTTTTTAGGAAAATTTATAATATAATCGCACATTATTGGTAGGGACCACCCCTGGACTACACTACATTACCCTGGGTAAAACTGGGTTTATTTTGAAAATGGTTCAATAATATTTGGTAATATCACAACATTTTCCTAAAGCTTTTTCCTGCGCTACAATACCCAATCTTACTAATATTATAAGCGCGAAAGTTTGTATGTATGTCTGTATGTGACTTTGTTACTCTTTCACGTTAGAACTACTGATCTGCGACACAACCTAAAATGAAGGTAGCTGGAGACCTGGAATAACACAGGCTGCTTTTTATACCGATATTCCTGCAAGAACGGGACTTACGCGGTCAAAACCGCGGGGCGCTGCTAGTTGATAATATAAACGCGAAAGTTTTAATGTTTGTGTGTCAATCACGCAAAAGCGACTGAACAGATTTATTTGGTTGTTTGCAGACAGGTATTTTATAACCTGAATTAACACATAGTAGGTATACTTTTTATCCCTCTATTCCCACGGAACACAGTATAAAGCCGAACGTCTCCATCGACTAAACTAAGTTAGTTTAAATACTAGCTAACTAAGTTAGTTTAGTCTAGATTCACATCATTGAGCCAGTTTTTCATACATGTTCGTATACCGCAAACTACGTCAGCTTCTATCACTTGTTTAAATAACTAGCGAGCTAAGCTAACCTTAGTTAGTTGATAAACCTGTTGTTAATCTGTTGGATTGGATAGCTCTTTTGGGAAGACCGTAATGTGGTATAACTGCACCTTCAATTTTAAACAAGAGATTTAATATCAACTCTTTACTTTATGAGAAAACTAGCTGCGCCTCGCTGTTTCACTCGCGTAAATCTACTAAACTACCCTATGTGTTATTTTTAGCCGCCAGCTACATACATACACATTAAGTTTAATTGCAATTGGTTCAGTAGTTTTTGCATGTGTAACAAAGTTACATAGATACAAACTTTCGTATTGATAATATTAGTAAGATTTATCAGTGAGATGGATTTTTGTTCCACTGCTTATCGTTTTAATGTGTCATCTTTTTTTTTGAGACATGCATGTATACAATAAAAAATAATGTAGAACACATAGTTACGTAAGAACTACTTTGGAAACGAAAAAAAAACCAAATAGTTTAAAATACTTATTTTGTTTTCTAAGTACTCCTGCCGTCATACAATTAAATCATTATACCAGAAAAAAAAGCTATTTAAATCGTCCGAAGTGGCACGAGCGATTCAAAAATAAGGCTCCTTCCACTGTAATTTTTACATTTCCCATTTTTGTGAACTGCGTGATTCTAAATATGGCTAGTATTTTTTAGAACTATCCCTCTTTAAATTTAGTAATACAAAACAAATTACAAGTTTATTTATACTTAAAACACTTTATTTATCGGGTTTAATCGCGCTTTATTCATGATTTTAACGAACCAAGCTTTTGCCAACTTTACAGTTGGCTTTTTCAAGGTTGACAATCAACCTTGAAAAAGCCAACTGTAAAGTAAAACCCGATAAATAAAGTGTTTTATTATGCAAAATCGCGAAAACCATAGAATAAATTAAGTTTACTTATCATAAATTCATTAAATAAAACCTGATTTATCCACTTATTTCTGTGATAAGTCTTCTAATATTACTTTCTAGTATTAATCCCAACTAAACTAAGTAAGTACCTACTTTCATACGAATGCGTAACAAGGTATATTTAAACGTAGCGCCAATTTCACTATACAATCTGATTCTATTTGTGTCACAATATTTTTTCTAAATTCTTAAAAAAATGCATTTTATCGAGTACAGTAAAAAAGAAATTCCGACAACCGGAAGCAAAATAACAAACGACTGTAACTAATAGATTAGATTGAAAAAAAAAGTGGTAGAAAGCTAGAGGGGGCGGGAAAGTAGGACACTTTCATTTTCGTTCATTTCTTTTCGGATGCATCGCGTTGAACATTTGCTGTGCTGCTTAGCACGTATCCATTACCTCCTTTCATTGCACACTTATTAATGGAATTCGCTCCCGATATGCTCTTTTAATTTAGTTCATTTATGTTACCACTAACTCACTCATCTCGATCAAATATGCTACCACTTGTTCAGTGAACAGTTCAACAGTGTAAAATTATCGTTGTAACTGCAATAACTGCATTATTAGTATGTAATTCTATTCAACACTTTGTTTTTGTTTCCTAACAACAACTAATTATGGCGATTTAATCAACGATAGATTAGTGTTTTCCCTTTTAGCAAATTCACGATTTAAAAAAAACGGAAGCCAATTGCCTTATAAAATAAATTAACATAAGATCAATCGAGTAGTCATGGCACCTCATTTTTTAAATGTGAACCGGATTTTAAGTGATTAGTTCACAACAAGCTACGCAGACGTCGTCATAGCGCAGTCGAAAGTAACAACTTTCTAGGCCATTCTTCACCGTCACGCTTAGCACGCATTTTTATAATAATAACACAGGAGTTTTCTAAAATATGTTTTTAAAACTTGATTACGTAAATGACAATTTTTAACTATAAATTAATATACAATTATATTTCTTAATTAAGTAGCCCGTAGAATTACTATTATACAGACTTACTCCCTAAGACTTTTTTATTTATTTTCTATCAAGAGTCTCCCATAATATAATAAAGGTACGGAATTGTTTGACCTAGTGATACATGTTACCGTATAGTCAAGATTTTAGTCAGTCATTGGCAAATGACAATTTCAAATAAAAAAAGCGTTCAGAGTGTATTGGTGTAAAATGGCCAGATTCTACTAATAACACTTAATGTATTATGGCCAATATGTCCAAAGTACTAAGAAAACCTAATTGACCCTACTGTAGTACTGTAGATTTGAATTAACTCTGTCGGCTGTCAATTTTAAAAGGGCTCGAAAGGATTCTGGACACTTTGACATTTATTGTACCAAATGGGCCAAACTTTATATACAACCATAAATTTATTGTCTTGTTTTTTTTTTACAAATATTTTGAGCTGAGTTAGATAATTTGTGAAAGCTTCCTTTTCTCTAGAAACTTTCTTCTTCTTCTTTTTCGATGGCACATAGAAACTTCCTCAGAATTGGCCTTTTGCAATTATTTATGAGAATGTTTCCAAAGGTTTTTCTTCTGTTTTTGGCAATTTTGCAACAATGCTGTTATAAATAAAATGCGATTTAAATCTGCAAAGTATTGTATTACAATGTTTCCAGTAAATAAAGAAGAGACTACTTAGTTATTGTTTAAAGATTCCATCGGATGTTTTCACAAATTTTCTAACATGACCCCAGAAAATATAAAGATAAGACTGATTTAGTTCAATTAAAACACAATATCAATACGCAAACTTTCGCGTAACAATATTAAAATGTGTACCAAATCAATTTAAAACCATGCGGCATTAGTCGTTAACATTTATAAATTTCTCTTAGAGTACAATCACGTTATCAAAAACAGCACCGTTTAAGATATCGTGGCCGAATAACCATTATCGACAGCGAGCGGTCCAATAAAGTAACCGAGAGAGGATAGCTGGACTCGATAACTGGCAAAACCTTAAACTCGATACAGCTTTCTATGGAGAGTCGGGTCAAAATGTGCAGAGAGATAGCGTTGGAAAAGGTGAAACTTAGCGGAGCGAGAAATCGGCGGGATGCGATGTTTATTGTAACGAGGCAGCTATCGGGCGTGCGCGCAAGAGAAACTGAAAGTAATGGCGTCGCATTCAACCCACTTTCACTGCTCTGGTGCGCAGGCGCCTGCCACCACTCGCGCCCTACACTACTACATCGCGGGAAAGCCTGTAAGTGCATGCTTTATACTCGAGTCACATCGATCGGAACAAGGCGCGCTGTGCAGTCGCACCACCACTCTGCCATCATTGCGTGTCCGCAAACGCTATTTTATGGAAACATTGAATTTAATTTATATCGCCTATCGATGAAGGCGATTGCTTGTGTATAACTAATAAAATAAACAAATATATTACGATATTTTACAATATAGCACGACATTACACATAGCGCAATCTAGTCCTAAACTAAGCTCTAGGCTTGTACAATGGGTACTAGACAACGGATATACTACATATTGTACTTTTGAACAACAAACTCATCAACAATTTCAATTTATATGCCCACTTTGACAGAAATATTAAGAAAAAATATTGGCACACATTTACGTTTAAGAGAAAGTCAATAAAAGTTTTCTTTAACTTTCAATATAACGATATTTACAGATTTATCGATTGAACCTGACATTTCGACTAATTTCCAGTGCCTAATAGTCACAGGTAGACTGGAGTGACTGTAGTTTCTTTCTTTTAACTTTCAACGGTTTAAAATGAAAAGTGACCATCGACAAAATACCAATTATTGTAAGTTAGAAAGTCAATTTTCCAGCGAAAACTACACTTTTTATCAAAAAAATCGAAACAGTACTAGAATAACTATAGGATGGGATGAGTTATAGTTATTTTATTTCCTCTTGTATAGCATGAGAGCAGTCATTAGAGCCCGGGGACGCAATACGAGATATTGAAGAAACATTTTTTTAACTTTTCGAGAACTTTCAATTAATGTAGAGTTTGAATCAGGTACCTATTTACGTATTTAATTTATTTAGAATTTATTGTAACTAATTAGATGCGCCGAGGCCCTAACTTACTAATTGTTGAACTTAGCTTATAATTTTGATAGCAGCAAATAGCAGTGAGGGTAGGTTAGGTAGTAAGATATGTTAGGTTGCAAGTTTGTCGGTCTTTTATCGAATACATTTCGGGGAGTGTGCCACGGAACTGCACCATTTGGATTCACCATCTCCCTTCTGCCATCGGACATCCAGGCAAACTGATAAGCGGCACCGGTTCATGGTAGAAATACCCGTAACCCGAACCAATCGGTCGCATTGTCATTCTTTATTCGTACTGCGAGGGAATGGAATTACTTGCCTGAGTATGTTCCCGGATGTCTACATCTTGGGGGTCTTTAAGTCACGAGTGAACAGATATCTCCTAGGTAAGCGTGCAACATTTTAGACCACATCGTCGGTTTCCATCAGGTGAGATGGTGGTCAAACACTTGCTGGTCAAAATCAAGACCATGAAGACCATGTTTGTGGGTTAGAAATTACTAGTAAAATTAAAGAATAATACTTGATTAATATTATGTGTTGTGTTCAATGATGATAATATATATGCGGTTGTTACTCGTTAGGACTCCACTTGCCAACATATTTGGAAGCTCAACTGCACGGACATATAAACAACTTGCAACGTCGCGCCACACTGGCTATTTTCCAAATGGTCAATATCGGTTCACAATCTATAACAAATAATTATTAGCATGACGTGTTTCGCGTTTAATGTTGCCTAAGGAAGACAGCCGCTAATCCGGCTTTAATATTAAAAACGCGAAAGTTTGTATGTGACTTTGTTAGTCTTTCACGCAAAAACTACGAAACCAATTGCAATGAAACTCGAAATATAGATAGCTGGTAACCTGAAGTAACATATATAAGCTACTTTTTATTCCGATGTTAAAGCGGAACAGAACTTACGCGGGTGAAACCGCGGGGCAAAGCTAGTACAGTATGATCTACGTTTACGTTAGTAATATGTACAGCAGAATACTTTGGCTTATATACATAAGTCAAAAACATTTAGTAAGGTTCCACAAAAAACTATTTTATTAAATTGTTCAAAGTTTCGAAAATTCATGTCTCTCGAGTTCAGTGACCGGAAACACTGATTCCGTTGAAAAAAAGACTTCAACGCGCTCCGGATTTTGCGTTCAACCGCGCACAGAACAACAGATCGACCAATGTGCGCTGGCCCGAATCAGTGCTTAATGTACATTTACAAGGTTTCAGTTTGTACTACTTAGTACCTACCGAACTTAGGTATTTTAGATAGCTTCTCAATTACTACAAGCTTCGCTATTCTACGAATCATAGCTTTCGTAGACTTCGTAGTATATATTGCGATTAAATACCTACTTATTGATCGCTCAAGTAATCTTGGTTAATTATTATTGATTATAATATTAATAATCAGAATGTACCGGTGTGTTAGACACTATTTTACCCTCAAAAGTATCAAAAATAAGTCAATTATTTAGACCACGCTTTATAATAAATTTATGATATGTAAGTAGGTATGTATAAAATTATGTTTTAAATTTTTTAAATAATTATGGTTACTCTGTCAGTTTACCTAGTTATACTTATTTTATTTATTGTTGTTTTTTTTGGTACCTTTGTGAAACATCAGCCATTAGGTTCGTACTCATAAGTATGTATCATAAAGGCAACGACCTCAAGCAATACAGGCGCCCTCGACCTCATAATTTAATCTGGTAATATAATATTCATCAAATGATATTGAATTCTTAAAGCTTTGAATATTGATTTGAGATACGAATAGCCTTTCCGTATAAATAATGTAACTTAAAAAAATAGACAAACCTTTATGGTTGGATGGTTTTTTAATTATTAAAATAACAGGCATAGATGGAAATCGGTCTTAGTAATTGATGGGGTGCCGTATCTATATCCTTTGGGTACAGAAGCGTCATAAAAAATAAGTTTTGCCAAATGCCTTTTCAAAATGCAATGCAAAACATTTGAACCTACGTCTTCGTTCTAACCAACTAATAGTTTTTCTTGAGATTCTCAAGTGGAAATGGAGCGCCGCCCAATAAATAAAATTATTACAATCAATATAATCCATGTTTGAACCAATATTGTTTATACATGAGTATTGATTGACAAAACAATTCATTGTTTATTTTCATTGGCTTTGAAGGGAAACCAATTAAGTATTTGTGACATTTTGTAAATTTTGCATTTATAAAATGACTAGCTGTGATCCGCATTTTCAACCGCGTAAGTCCGTTCCCGAGGGAATATCGAGATAAAAAGTACCTATATTCCAAGATTCATCGCAATCGATTCAGTAGTTTTTGCGTGATTGAGTTACAAGCTCACAGACATAATACATGCAAATTTTCGCATTTTTAAAATTAGTAAGATTGTAATGAATTAATACGGCTTTTTAAGTGTAACAAGTAACGATTAGAGTATAGAGCAGACGGCAAGCGGCAGCAGCAGTTCTCGCGAGCGCGTTCACGGGGCCGGTGAACCCTCCGCGAGTCAAGGGCCTCGGTCGACGACCGCCCGCGGCCTGGGTTTCGCCACAATACACACATAAAACGGTCAGGCCACTTTACTAGTTCCTCTACCACTCGCTCAATATAAACTTTAAACAATTTTATATTTAACTGTAATGAAGCTTTACACGAATAGTACACCGGATAATTTTACACGCATTTAGGTATCAGCAGTATTTATAACTTATGAATTTAGTGCACCTCTGTAAGTTAAGGTGTAAATGTAACAAATATATTATGCTCTTTGAGAATTTAAAACAAGGCTTTTTAATTCGTATAGGTAGATACCCCTTAATAACTCGTTTTTTCTCATGATAGCTTTGGGGTCGTAAATTATATTGTTTGTATAACTTGCAAAACCTAGATATAGCGCGACCATAGCGCAAAAGAACAATTCAACAGACAGAGGTTCACATTTATTGCAAAATGAGCCGCGAGTTTACTTACCTGCGTTAGCGTTTCCTGATCCCGTGGGAATACGACGTCCAGGTATTAAATAAATCCAGGTTACTACCAGGTTACTGTGTAATTATTCTATAATTAACAGACAAATATTCACACAAACCAAACATAAACAAACATCTTAACTTTCGCATTCGCCCCGCGGTTTCACCTGCGTAACTCCCGTTCCCGAGGGATTATTGGAATAAAAATAATCCCGCCGGAATGGTGTTATTCCCGGTATCTAGCTACCTATATACCAAGTTACATCGCAATCGGTTCATTAGTTTTTGCGTGAAAGATTAACAAAGTCACATACAGACATACATACATACAAACTTTCGTGTTTATAATATTAGTAACATTAGTGAGATAACCAGCTGCACCCCGCATTTTTACCAGCTTGTTATATATTCATGGCGCTGCTGCAGTGCTTGGGATATATTTTAGATGGTTTGGCTACATGGTAGTTTGCCCAGTCTATTAGTTCCTACCTTCCTATTCTTAGCTAAGGCAGCCATTACTTATTGTTTATCCAAGTTTTTTTGCAAAGTTCAGCATTACCTACTTACAGTGATCTTTATTTTGTACTTACACAAATAAAGTTGTAAAACGAACCATTTCACACTCAAGCCGGTTATAAAAAATACCTTCCGAACGACCACATAAAATCTTTCATAAACTTAGATGGCATGAAATCCATTTCAGATAACGAAAGGTCGTCCGGACAAATGACAAAAGCCTTAACACAAAGCTCAACCGTTATCCGTTAACCTGCTTTACACTATTTAGGTCCCTCACAACATTTGAGAAAATGTGATTCATCGATCTTCAGTAATTACCTAGTAAACATATTGAGCAATATATTGATTTACCTAATACACTTCGATGACCTTCAATTCACACTCTTGTCTTAAACACTCTTCCCTTTTTTTTTCAGTCAATCAGTCCTGTTTGGACACCAGAAAAATATGATGCTTAGGGATTTTGAAAAACTGAATGTGGTTCTGATGCTGACCCTGTGGGCTGACCGTAATGTGTGTAGTAACTGACTTTGTTAAACAACGACAACAAACCATTTTATATCATTGAACTACAAATAGATATTGAATATTTTATGATCGTGTAGTATTAAGATGAATGTTTTTATTGTAATGAAATGACGAATGCCAGTTGTAGTGTAGGTATTATTATGTTTACTACATTATACCCACACGCGTATGAGAATGAATAGTAAATGTTCATTGAGTAAGCTGGCTGCATGCAGTAGAGGTGGCTAATCGGTCAAATAATGTGGCGTGCAATGCAAGTGGGCTGGGCGGTCTGCCATGGCCGGTCGATGAACCAAACACTCCACTATGTACTCATTTTATTAACCAAACGGCCTAATATAATACAGTTTCGGAATTCGTGTTAATATTCACCTATCTATGGCACTTGGTACACAACTCTACAAGAGGTTTAAATGAAGCACATTCTAACATGTCCTAAATGTAGGTAAAAGATGCACAGAATTGCAGATTTTGACAGGTTGTCGGAAAATACGTTTTTGAACAAAGTATTTTGAACAATGCTTTCTAAAAAAAAAATGCCTAGGTAGCAGCAGGCATACAGCAATTTTTTTGAGAATGTTGGAATATATTTATTCAAAAACTCTATAATGACTTAGTTTCAAAATGCAGTCGATGAGCACGAACTAAAATAAACTTAATTTTCAGCAAGACTTTACATTGTTAACGCAATAACCTGCAGAAAGGACACCGAGAACAGTTCGTCACGGGTTTTATTGTCGAATCGTGACAGTTAAACGTACAGTCTGATTGCATTATCGACATCACCTTGGTCTCTATTATACGACGATTCGCACAAACGACCGTTCGCCGAGAGGTTAATCGAGGTTCACCTGCGAGTAACTGTCGCCGCGGAGCATTAGGGCTTTGTTCCACGCGCCGCGTGAACAGTTCCTGAGACGAGTGGCCGTGAACGTGGTCGCTCACCCGCCCTGTGCTGCATTAAAATTGCCACTTTATTGAGCGCGGGCGGCCAAACGTCTGTCGCAAAATTTGTGTAACGTTCGCTTAAAGTGACAATCCATCCACGATTCGATAAGTATAGTTAACGTTTAATGAGCACGGTTAAAAACAAACATTAGTATCTGTAGAGATAATAATTATTTACTAGAAGCGCCCGACGGTTTCACCCGCGTAAGTCGTGATCTCGATGGTAATATCGATAAAAAAGTAACTCATGTGACATTCCATCTTCAGTTATCTACACTTAAGTTCAATGCCATCGGTTCAGCGGTTTGTACATGAAAGAGTAACAAAGTTACATACATCATTCTTTTTTACAAACTTTCGCGATTATTACGCAGAGTCGTAAGGGATTGATAGAACGGTAGGATATTTCAAGTCTAAATTCGGTAGAGGTACCTAATCGGTATTCGGTAAGTAATTAAGTGGGTGGAAATCTTTTACACAAAAGAATGAAGCTTAAAAGTTTAATGAAAGTATACGTACAAAATACAAATACAATCTCATCTAATGCGTAGGTATTCTAGCCTAAGTCATTAAGAGCAAAATACCGTTTAGTAAAAATGAAATCAAGGAGTTTCAAGGATCGGCCCAAAATTGGGTAGGCAGTAAGTGGAATGAGAAGGAGGCAACGTCCTTGAGGAGGGTATCACCTTGGGAGTAAAATTATGTACCTACATTGTGCGTAGCTATACTTAGTACCTACCCAGCTATATTCTGAACTTGGGAAGGTGAACGCAACCTTGAAACATACTGCGAATTTTTTTGTAATGTTATTTGATTTACCTCGACTTAGGTAGGTACCTATTTCTTCCTAAATCTAGCAAATTTCAGAAGTACATAAATATGAAGTACCATACTGCTTAACGGTAATTACAGGTGATAAGCGCTTTACATTAAAACAGCAATGTACTGAATGGTGCCTATGAAACTGTGTTATCCACTGAATAGATAAACACGTGTGCAGGATTTTTCACAAGTGCTATTATCTACCCGAATGTTTTAGGGGGTAATACCTACTTCCTATCCATTAAATAGATAAAGAGATAATTGCCAACAATAGTTAGATATATCGCAATAACAATATGGCCATGAACATGACAGTAGAGTAGGTAGGTATATCGGGAAACGTGGCGAAAACCATTATGGAAGATTACTGAATAGGGAGGCAGTCGAGTAGGTACATGTGCCGTGGTCGAGTGGAATGGAGCCCGTGACCTTCCGAGGGCGAGGTCACCTCCGCCCCTCGCACCTCGCTACCTCGCTTCCCGCAGCTTCTACCTGCTGCGGACGTCATTCGTTACCCTCAGCCCTCAGCCTAGTCTAATACAACTATACCCTATAAATGTCTATAAACCCACACATAATTGACATTAAATGTCAACACTATTTCCGCAAAGGTCTCATCTTTCTTAACACATACATACACGTATCTAAGTACTTATTAGTAGTTAGAGACATAAAATGGAATTTATTTAACCCTTTTAGTAGCTATGTGGAGCGTTTGTTGATCCGGTAGGTATGGTAAACTCTCTTAGATAAGGTAGGTCTTACCTACCTAACTTAGTTCAAAGTTCAATGGTTATTCCAGTAGATTATAAAATATTATTATGAGACCTTTGTCTCCAAAACTGACCAAGACTGTTTAGTCTCTCTCACAGTCTTGGTAGGTCCAATTTGAGTTAGTTTTTTTTTAAAATCAAGTTAAATAGGTACCTTACCTACCTATCTGTCGATTTATCTGTTAGATATTTGTGTTGTCTAAAACTCAGGATAGTGTATTGCTATCTCGTGCTCATTATTGGATATCTCATTTTTAGGGTTCTGTACCCAAAAGGTTAACAAAAGAACCCTATTACTTACTACTATTACCTAATTATATCTGTCTGTCAGCAGGCTGTACTGTATCTAATTAACCGTGATACCCAATTTTGATATTGAACCCTTCGCGCGCGAATCCGACTCACACTTGACCGGGTTTTCACTGAAGTCGTGTGTTCGCATCCAAGTCCAAACAAGTACAATCTTAGGAGTAATCAAGGAAAGAGACCGATCACTTGCGTTCCGAACGCCCGTCTTCTATCCGCATCTGCTGCCCACCTAAGGAATGATTTTACTAGACCGACCGTCACCCGGCCGGCGGCCGTGCCGGGTCCGAGCTTCGTTGTCCGTTGCTCGCCCGCCACTCGGTTGCAACAGACCGATCGAATGCTCGCCGAGCAATTGACAACGAAGCTCGGACCCGGCACGGCCGTGGGTGACGGTCTAGTATAAATCACCCTTAATGTGTTCAAAAAAGCTAATGCGCAAGGAGCGAGCAAAAATTGTCGACGTTAAAGCCACAGACAATTTCTGCTCGCTCGTTGCGCGGTAGCTTTTTTCAACCCCGTTATCGACAGCATTCGATGCCCAAAACAACGTCGTCGATAAACTTCGGGAAAATATTAGATTACGTCTAGGGCCCGCATAGCTAACTAGAATTTGTCTGGCCACAAATGTTAAAATAATGAATGACATAAAAACCACTAATATTATAAATACGAAAATCATTGTAACAATAAATTTATTTTCTTAATCTATACATATTTCCTTCACTAAAAATACAAATAAATACGAAAATTAGGTTGTTTGTTAACTACTGAAACGATTGCGGTGAACTTGTCCAGAAAGTCAGATGACTGACTACTTTTGATTTTTTTTTGTTGTTTTGTTGGCCAACTATGCTTTTGTTGAATGGTGATTTAAAAACATTTTCATTTTTTTTTTAAAGAAATACGGACTTTAGTATTTTGCCAACTTAGGGACCGTCTCCAAGAAGAGCGTTAGAATCGCGGCGATTCGTCTCGGTGTTTTTCGGTATACTTAGTCTAAAGCAGGCTACAGACCATTAGGTTTAACTGCACAGTTTTATCTAATGATATTTCTAACTGGATAGTTCTTAGTTTTGCCTACACACTTAGGTACGATTTAACTGGACAGTTCGAATGTATAGTTAATGTGTATTGCTTGCTTTGTATCCGATCCGATCCGAATTATAATCCGAAAGGTTTTGCAAATTTCTTTTTATATCATTATTTTTTGTGGCCAGACAAATTCTAGTAAGCTATGTGGACCCTAGATTAGATTAGGTACTAATAAATTCCCGAAGTTTTATCCGCGCAAATCCTGGGACCCTACCGCGTAACTCCCGTCGAGTTGAACTTGACGACCCGTGCCTCGCTGTTTCTCCCACGTATTTTTTTTTGTTGAAAAAAGAGGCAATTTACAATACCTTTTCGAGTTATAATTAATTATGTTTTTACAAAGCAGGCTACAGACATTAGATTTAAACGCGGAGTTTTAACTATACATTCGAACTGTTCAGTTAAATCGTACTTCGTGTAGGCAAAACTAAGAACTATCCAGTTCGAAATATCATTCGATAAAAGCTAAACCGTGCTAAACTGTGCAGCTAAACCGAATGGTCTGTAGCCTGCTTTAGACTAAGTATACCAAAAACACTGAGACGGACCTACTTTCGGCCACTCTGTATTCAGTTCGACTGAGGTAAAGGGTAAAGCCCGCAGGCACCGCTCGCGCTGTCAGTATTGTCTATTCTGTGGTAAGGTTGCTTGTTGTGTTGTTCTCAGAGTACGGGGCACGGGCGGTCGAGCCGGGAGCGATGACGGCTCGGCCGGCCTTGGCCGTGATCGCGCTCGATATAGCCCGGCAGCCCGCGCCCGCCGCCACCCTCTCCCCCCGCCTACACCCAGTGGGATGTTCCTACTGCCTCCCCTTTCTCCCCACACCATAGACCGCCTACACCACCTAAATATCTCCTGTACCTTCTTCAGATATTTCCGACCTTTTCACCTTTAGATGCATGTATGTAAGACTACAGACACTAACTTGATATACTTACCGTAGTTTTAAAATTGACTTATACTATAGTTTAACGTTATCTATCATTCTTATATTACAACAGCAATTTTAGAACCATAAAAGATGCCATATTGTGTCGGGACCATTAATACCATCTAGGTACCATTACTTCATTGCAATCGTGACAAAAAACAAAATCATTATTGCTGTATGTTGTGCACACAGCTAACACAGTGTAATCTAGCCCCAAACTATATTAGTGCAAACTATTAACATAATACATTCCGCCTTACCATGATCGATTCTCGTTTTTTTGTCGTTCAAAAAAATAAATAACCCGACTGTTTTTAAGGTCATTTTTAATGTTTTTTTTTATATTTGATGTTATTTTAATTGTATTTTTTAGCTGAACGATATAGCGGCGAATAAGCGATGACCTATAAGACATTATGGTAGGTCAGATTATGAATGATAAACTATACAAGTATGTATGATCAGCTAGATACTTTTCTTTGCCGGAATCGAGCCCGCTACCTTCGTTATTGTCTAAAGTCAAGTATGTTTATTATAAAAAATATAGATAAATATAAATATAAATAAAATAACTACATCATGCGTTTAATAAGTAATTATAGGTATTTGCGCATGACTATTTTAAATTGAACTATAAATAAACATTTTATCGGGCATTCAACAAACAAAGTACAGATGTAAAGGCGCATTCACAAGGCGTACTAAAGTTTGTATAGATTCAAATGTTCGTGCGACTGAATCTCGTGTGTGAATGCGCCCTGAGTACTGAAACGACCTTATTTATTGTGATTAATACAACAGTACGAGTCCACGAGTCCTTCGTTTAACATTGCGTTTCCACATAAAACACTAGGATATTGTATTATAATCAAATACGAAATCGGTCCGCGTCATTTAGTAGGCAGACAACGTAGTTAGAGCGGATCAGAATTAGACGTGAAGGCCACGAGCATGAGGCGAAGTGATATCATTTATATGGTGTGCCTGGCCCTGAACTCTGGCAGTGACGCACGGTACGCCGGCTCGAATATCACCCTGACCTTCCTCGTCTAAATATTTTTGTATTAACCACCTAATGGGTCTACCGGCCACCTCCACACAATTACCAAGGGTCAACTAATATTGTACCAACTATCAAAGTTAATTTATACAACGATCATCAGACGAATGATTAACGATATTTTTGTGATATTGTTTTTATTTCTGTACAAAAATACAATACCAACCACTTAAAATAGGTAGGTACTTAAATAATCGGAACATGGACGCGTACATGTCCGATTTATACACCCACCTATTATAAATCTACTTCGCTTTCTTTCCTTTCTTTTTAGGCGGGGGTCGACGGTTGTTATTTTTAGCCTTTTTACCGCGGCCCTTTGTCTTCTCCTTGGATTTCTGCGCTCGCAAGTCTTTCTTCATGCGCGGGTCTACGACTTTGTACTGGCCCTTTACGCCCGACGGCCGCTTCATTCTTTTAGCTGTCGTGTGTTTTTTGGCGACGACATAAGTCACTTTCTTTTTACCATCCGACTGTGCCTTTTTATATAATTGTCTGACTTGTTGTGCTTTCTCTCGCTCCGACATGTCCGCGTTTTCCATAACAGCTTCGACCTTCTTCTTGGCGCGTTCCATTTTTTTTATCATACGCTTCTTCTTTCTCGCTTTCGCTTCGATCACTTTCTTTATGGGTCTCGCGTTTATGTCTTGGAGACGATTTTTGTATTCTTCTGTATATTTCTGTAAAAGAATAATAAAGGTTCTGTTATATGCATTAAAAAAGTTCGAAACTTAATTAAAAAAAAGATTATTCACAAGTCTCTATACTTCATCATAACCAAACAACAGACTTTGTTAAATGATAATATTTAAAGACTTAATTAAACTAATAAAACTTTGAGAACCATATAAAATTAATGGTTAAATATTTAGACTCCACAAAGCTTAGGCTAAAATTTATAGTTCGTACTTTGCACTTTGCTAAGCAAAAACTTTGGGTATTTGCGAAAATAAAGTCGATGTTTTTCAAATTTAGAATGTAAACCAATCAAAAACAATGACCTAAACTTTGCTGAAAATGAAAAAAAAATGAATTTCGACTATAAATTCCAATTCAAAGTTTATGCAAAGCTCAGTCTAGTCAAGTCAAGCTAGAGAAAAGTCAAAGTACTCACAATAGATTTCAGCCTTAGACTAAACAATGATAGTTAGTTAGTGTCTAAATTTGATATGTAAAGGATGTCAGTCTATAGGTACCTCAGGAACAACGATCTCTTTCTTCATATGTTTGTTCTCATCTTCCGTGAACCAATCAGGCAGGTTGGTGTCGTTGAAGGTATATCTGTTGTATGCGTCGTCGATCAGATCCCGTTTGAACTTCTTAGACGTTGCGATCATAGTGCCCAGGGCGAGGGTCTCTGCATCCATCTTTAGAGTTTTCTTCAGTCTCTTTAATTCTGGAACACATTATAGTTTTCATACAATAATCTAAATTGCAACAAATGTAAAAAGGATTAAACTGAATGAATTAATGTCTAAAACTAAACTAGCATAGTGAAATACAATGAAACTAAAATTGTATCGGATTTAATTGCGTGGTTACGAGTACATTACAATTTATACCAATTTAATTCCTTGCCAAGCCTTGTTAAAGAACTTTATGAGGCGGATTTGCCTCAGGATTTACCAACTATGGCTACCGCAAGTGAGTCTTAACCGTATTCACAAACGACCCTATGCGCGGCTTAATGCTTTGTCTTGCTCTTGAGAGTGACAATCAACGTCAGTTAAGTATACTGTGAGTTCACATACGTACAGACAGACAAGACAAAACCTTCCTCAGTTGCGTCTGAAAACGTGTGTAACTCCAATCACCTGGTATTGTAAATGTTACACATTCAAAGCTTGTAATAAATTAAATGGTGTACCACTAACAGGTGGCTCTGATAGTTACTAGTCAACAATTAAGTTTACTGAGTTACACACGAGGGCGCGCGCTTCAATACGTAGAAAGACAAGTAGTTAGTTCATCTAATTAGTTAGCTCATCTAGTTAGTTAACTCGTCTAATTAGTTAAGTAACTTGTATTTAAAAAAAAAAAAGTGTTAGTTAAACTCGCGCGCCGTAGATTCCGAACTCATTTACGACTGTATGTAAGTCACAGTGGGTCTGTAATTGATGACCAGTGATCAAAGACCTTTCTATTGTACGGGTGCTCATTCGATCCAGAGGCCAACTTGCAACCTTAAGCTTGTAATAAATTAAATGGTGTAACAGTAACAGGGGGCTAGCGGGCTCTGATAGTTACCAGTCAACAATAAAGATAACTGAGTTACACACGAGGCATACCATATGCTAGTAGTAGTCATAGGGTTGTTTGTGAATACGGGCCTTACTGATTTGGTTAATAAATAAATAAATAAATATTGCACGAAATTACACACAGCGCTATCTAGCCCGAAAGTAAGCACTAGGCTTGTACTATGGGTACTAGACAACGGATATAGTACTTTTTTTTACAAATACATACATAAAATGATACGTAGAATACACCCAGAACCAGAAACATACATTTATGGTCAGCGGAAATGTTTGTCTCCGGCGGGAATCAAACCCGCAACCTTCTGCGTTGCAATCCGGGCATCGCCCGCCGCGCCACAGAGGCCGTCAACCGTTAATGTAACAACATAGTTTATGTGCCTACCTGGGTTTTCAGTTACGACTTCGAATCCATCCTTCTTGGATTGCTTAGCGCCGGCGCCAGCGCCACTCGTCACTTGAGGCGTCACATTGTCCTCCACTTCGTAATCGCTGTCGGACGTATCATCGTCAGAACTTTCATCCAGCTTCCGCTTTACACCTTTGCCGACACTTTCCGATGTTATATTGTCATCTATCACTTTTTTACCTAGATAAAAAATGTACAGAATTATTTGAAGTAAAAATAACCTCAGTTTAAAATGTTCCCGCTTAATTAAGATTTAGGGCCCTATCTATTAAGCATTTGAAAACTCATTGTATTGCATAACCATTGAAGGGAATAAATGTTCAACAGTTGTTCTAAGGAAAACTGGACAGATTGCCTGAGAAAACTCTCTCAAGGGAACTCAGTTCCCTTTTATTTGATAAGTTTCATCTATCTTTTATCATCATTATATCTTCTATACTTATAATAAAGGAATATCTATACTTATAATAAAGCACGAAAGAACAAAAAGTCTGGACTTGGAAGTAAATTTAAAAAAAAACGTTGTCTAGGGGACTTAGGAAAAGTAGAACAAAATTATATATTTTTTTAAATTCATGTCTGTCTGTCTGTTTCTAATGCAATTAAAAACTATAAATCTGATTGAAATCTGGTTTTCAATAATGGATAGTTCTATTTTTGATGAACCTCGTGATATACTTTACATAGAAATCCAATTAGTAGAACCCGAGTAAGGAACAAAAAAGTCGGCTATGCACTATTTGTACGTAGACGAAGTCGCGGGTAACATTACACGACACAGTATGTTCATAAAATAAAACCCACATACCTTTCTCCTTATAAGTTTCAGCTAATTTATCCAAGTCCTCTACCTCATCGTCGTCCTCATCGAGGTCCTTGAACGCGTCTTTCTGGAACCACAGTTCTGCCTTCCTGGACCTTTTGGACACAGGGTCCGTGTTATCAAGATCAGTTAGCAACGGGTTATTCTTGGGTATTGTAGGCGTTTTCGCTAACTTAGCGTTTCTTAACGTATTTTGTTTAGTAATTTTATCAACTTTCTTTCTTTCTTTCTTTTCTGTGTCTGAGTCAGAGAAAGCTAGAAAGGAAAATTGTATTAATAAAGTTCATGAGTGCCTGACAAAAACGCTGAGCAACATAGTAAACAGTTGTTTGCCGTGTACAAATAATAAGATAAGTTTATTTTAAAAGTGACTAACAGTTAACCTCCAAACTAATAGGTTTATCTAGCTAGAAATATGAAGCCGCTAGAAGCGTTCCGCGATTTTCAACAAACCAAGTTTCATTACATTTAATGCAGCGGTTTTAACGTGAAGTATTAACAAACACTCATACGTGTAGACATACACACAAATATACAAATGGTACTTAAGTCAATTTATTTTTAGCCTCACCTAAAGACTCTTTTTCTTTTTCCGTATCAGAATCAGATTCCATTTCAAGTTCGCTGTCAGAATCTTTATAATATAGTCCTGAAGAGTCAAGTTTAGAAGCTTCCACATCATATTTTACAAACTTAGCTTTCACTTTCAATTCATCATCAGATTCATCGCTGGGCTCTGCTACTAGGTCTGGCTGCAGATCTACTATCCTTGATAATTCCTGTTTCAAGAAAATCAAGATCTCTATTACTTAAATATCGGAATACAAAAAAGCTAAGCACATATAAAAAATGCCACAACAGACCATCAATAATGTTACAATTTGTGATCAGTAATTTCAATAAAAAAATATTTAGATGACTTAGACCTTTGTATACTTACTACAATACCACAGAAAGAAGTATAAAACTTAACATAACTTAAGAAATATTTTAAAAGAAAAATGCATCTTCAAAAATTCACTCACGGCGAGGTCTGAACTCGCGCTTCTGGGTTAGTACCCCAGCGTCCTAACGAACTAGGCCACGCGAATTTCTACTCCGGCGAATTTTAAGAATTGTATGTTTCCTGTCTACTTTTTTCGACTTGTTTTATAAGAATAACTTACCTGTGAATTTTTAATGTCTGAGAGTCTAAACATGTCATGGCTCTCCATGATGGGCCCATCATCACCTTTCAAGACCATCTTGAGGTTCATCTTCTCTGCTAACTTCTGTCTCTGCTTGTTTAGTTGTTTCCGCTTCCTTTTTGATTGACGTTTTTCTTCATTCTTTTAGGATAAATTACAATAATTGTTATTATTTTTTATTACTTAACTAGTTGTTAGCTGTTTTAGGGCTCAGTGCCCTAAAAAAGAACCCTTAAAAGATCACTTTTATTAAATTTATTGTGTACAAGCTTAGGTACTTACTTGTAGTTCAGCAACTTGAGCATCCACATCCTCGTCTTCTTTTTCTGATTCTGGTTGCTCTTCTTCATCACTGCCAGTTTTCTCTTCAACTTCAGGTTTCTACAACAAATAAAAATCAGAACTGAGGATTGACTCCCACAGATAAATAAAATTGTGGTCTTAAACTTTTGCTTTTAACTGGACTATGGTATGACAACTGAATGTTTTAATTTACGAACTTAAGCTTTCGTCAACCCTGTCAACCAAAAAGTGTATCCCTTGTCTACAAGCAGTTTCAAAGTCACGCGCGTCTTCCCCGCGTTTCGGTTGAAATACTGCGTTTGTCTATCCATCACCCAAGGAACTAAGATTTTTCGGAAAGATTGATAACTAACGAACCTAATTATAATACAGTAATTTGTAGAATAAATATGGTATGGTTTTTATTTTATTGACCATTATGTATCACAACTCCACCCGCACGTTATTTTGTATCAAAATAGGATCCAATTTCAGTAAACAAAAATAATAAAAAATAAAATGGCGGGAAAATGATTTTTCAAACCGTGAATTTTTGACAGGCAATATTGATGATACGGACAACTTTTTTTTACGGAAGTTGATTTATTTCAGTAAAGTTTTTCAACCTGCCGGTAATGAAACCATATTCACACCAAAATACCCCTTATATCCTACTAATATTATAAATCCGAAAATCTGTTTGTTTGTTTGTTTGTTTGTTTGTTCCCTCTTCACGGTCAAACGGTTCGACCGATTTGGATGAAAATTTGCATAGGGATAGTTTAAATGATGGAGAGTAACATAGGATACTTTTGATCCCGAAAATCCCGCGGGATCGGGACTTACGCGGGTGATAATATTTATTAGATGAAAATTTGCATAGGGATAGTTTAAATGATGGAGAGTAACATAGGATACTTTTGATCCCGAAAATCCCGCGGGATCGGGACTTACGCGGGTGATAATATTTATTAGATGAAAATTTGCATAGGGATAGTTTAAATGATGGAGAGTAACATAGGATACTTTTGATCCCAAAAATCCCGCGGGATCGGGACTTACGCAGGTGATAACTATTTCTTAGATGAAAATTTGCATAGGGATAGTTTAAGTGATAGAGAGTAACATAGGATACTTTTGATCCCGAAAATCCCGCGGGATCGGGACTTACGCGGGTGATAATATTAATAGATGAAAATTTGCATAGGGATAGTTTAAATGATGGAGAGTAACATAGGATACTTTTGATCCCGAAAATCCCGCGGGATCGGGACTTACGCGGGTGATAATATATATTGGATAAAAATTTGCATAGGGATAGTTTAAATGATGGAGAGTAACATAGGATACTTTTGATCCCGAAAATCCCGCAGGATCGGGACTTACGCGGGTGATAACCATTCAATGAATGAAAATCGACACAGTGGTAGGATAAGTGATGTAGAGTGGCATCATCATCATCGTCATCCATCGTCATCGTCATCGTCACTTACTGACGAAACAAAAACTTTAACTTACTTCACCTACCTACCGCAGCGCAAAAATCTACACTTAAACGGACGACCAGGGAAGTACTGATGATGCCAGGCGCGGTAGCGCCTGGCTTCAACAGTACTTCAATGGGCGACCGTTTAAGTGTGGATTATTGCATTGCGGTAGGTAGGTGTTCGAACAACGCGGGATCGCGACTTGCGCGGGTGAAACCGCGGGGCGCAGCTAGTAAAAAATAAAATCAAATAAACAAAAATCAAAAATCACAGGACGGATCCGTCCTTCGGTCGACAACGCCTTTGGACGGATCCGTCCTTCTGTTGAGGAGCGGTTAAATTAATTAATCAAGTTGTATGCTAAATATTGCAAAAAAAATATAAATAAAACAGTGCCCTGGGTGTGGGCTTCATATTAATTTAAATACATTAAAAAATTCAACCATAATGTTGGGCTTACATTCTGTTCTTTTTTCCACTCCTTGAGATGTTTAAACCAATTCAATAGAGCTTTTAAATCTTTCCTGCCCAGGACTTTGATGTCTTTGCAACATTCTATAATTTCTGGTGTAGTTTTAGGGTGTGTTTCCACACTTTTATCATCCAATACAATCTGTAAATAACAAAAAATAGTTAGCACATACATGTTTTTTAATGCCTTTTTCAATTGTCCAGATTACATTTTCAAAGAACATAATATGCTTACAAAATGTTGTAGCATAAAAACAGAATTAAACTTTGTGAATACTGGAAACTTAAAGATATTTAAGTAATACAATATTACCTGAGAACAGCCTTGTAATAAATCAATATGATCACTGTCTTCTTTCAAGAAATCTGAGATCATAACTTTATGGTGTGTTGTATAGTCATTCTCTAAATACCCTTCAGCTTTAGCTTTCTTCTGTTTCTCAGGATGTAACAAATTAGTGTGCTGCTTTTTAACAATATCCAAGTCCTCAAACACATGTTTAGGGTCTAAGAATTTGGGGTCAATAGTATCGGGAGCTACATAACCTTGACAGACCACAAATATCTCGGAAGACTCATTACGTGACGCTTGTGGCTTTGTAGCATGGACCTTCTTAAAAAACTGTTTCAACACCCACAGTAAGGCATGGTAATCTTTAGATCGGAACACCTTTGTCACAAACCAACCACCTTGTCTAAGGAAATTAGTAGCAAGTTTCAATGCACTGAGTGTCAGACAGGCTTGCTGATATGCATCATGTATCCAATTTAACCCAACATTCGGGGCACCATCGTGAAGAACAACATCAGCTTTCCAAGTCTTTATTTCCTTTTTAATAGCTGTTTTACATTTCTCAGTGGTAATGTCCTCTGTTAACCCGATACAGCCTGGAACTTGTTTTATAGGAAACAGATCTACTCCTATGACTATGCTGGACACCGGCATGTTCTGGTGGGCCACCTGCATCCATCCACCAGGTGCTGCACACAGATCTATACATACTCTAGACTTTTGCAAGAAACCAAATTTTCTATTCAATTGAATTAGCTTGAACGCAGCTCGAGAACGATATCCTGTAATTACAAACCAGGTTAATGAGATTTGATATCAGTAAGCAATAAATTAACCACATGTTACCAATATTTACCTGTTTCTTTAGCAAGTTGATAGTATTTATCTTTTCGTTGCTTTCCAACTTTTGTTTTCTTCCCCATTTTGAATTACAATAGCACTGGTTGACTATGTTTTATAAAACTATTGATTCGTCACACGCTTCTCAGTTATATTTTACATTATTTCAAAATTATGTTTAGTATTTTGCCTAATCTCGTGCGCTTTTTGAGGTTAGGTGTAAGGAGCACGAAGCAAAGGAAGACGAGAAACGTGAGATTTTTAATTTGTCAATGTCATTGAAACAAATGTCACATTTGAATAATATTGTCTATGTTTTGACGATCACTGAATGGGAGTTTTGGCGGGAATGCGTTGAGAAGATGTGTTGCCAAATTTTCATTTTTGTGAAACTTAGTTCAAATGCGTGTAAATTGATTAATTTCGGGGGCTTATTAATCAATTTAATTCCGTAAAAGAGTACAAGTGTAAATAAAAGTGAAAATCGGTGCAAAACATGGACTTTAGCTTAGTGTTGCCTCCAAAATCCCGTGAACAAACATGTAAAAAATGGCCCCCTATTTACAATGATTCCCTCGACTTGACTTTAACTATGACGACTTGACTGTTTCGTTCAATGCAAATAACTTGCAAATATTGATAATACTTGACACTGCAAATGGCCAAATGGAAAAGCCATTTTCTTCTTCTTTAAAAATGGCTTTTTCTTTCCGTGAACAAAAAAATGTTTGTTCACGGAGCTTTGGAGAAAACACTAAGCTAAAGTACATGTTTTGCACCGGTTTTCACTTTTATTTACACTTGAACACCTTCACAAAACTAAATTGATTAATATGTCCCCGAAATTAAACATTTTACACGCATTTGAACTAAGTTTCACAAAAATGAAAATTTAGCAACACATCTCCTTAACGCATTCCCGCCAAAACCCCAAAGAGCCAAAGCCATTTTAAAGAAGAAGATCACTGAATGGTTTTTATTGTCAACTTCCGACTGTCATGGACGATTATCAGCCAATAGTGAACTAATACGAAATAAAAAAAATAATGTGGCTCTATTTTATTGGTTCAACATTGTATGTTTTTAGTCTATGCTTCTTAGTAATTGGCTAACGTCATCATTCTATGTGTGACGTCATTCGAAACCTTCAAAACAAATAGAAAATTCGTCACCCAGCAAGCAAGAACCAAAGTAATAAATTCTATTGTTTCACTGAGAAAATACTAGAACTGACGTGTGATTTTGCATTTAAATTCTATTCTTCATCTCCAGATTGCATCATTATTTGAATATTAAAAATCTCCAGTTACTACTGAAAGGATTAAAAATTCGCATCTCAAGGAAAATTGAAACGACACCATGACACCCAATATCCAGACCTTCATCAACAGTTTTCAAAATCGTCTGTAAGTAAATACCTACCATATACTCTCAATTATCTACATAAATAAACAGACACTAATCTTAGACAATTAAAATATTAAATCTTGCTTGCATGTAGGTAACCAAAAGCTTAGATTGTGAAATCGTAAACAGAATTACTGTTGTTCTAGAACGTCACTATAGAAATCTAGGGCGAGCACGAAAGCTTGCCAAAACAGATTATCGAATATTTTTCTCTCTATTATTAGGCCTAAAACTCTTAGACACCAAGATTCCATGATTTAGTTTCCTACATGCTAAAAATAAGTAATGGTATTTCAGGGAGCCTCCAGTACGACAGCATCTAAAGAATGTTTACGGTACACTGATGATGACGTGCGCCTCCGCGTCGGTGGGGGTTTACATCGACATGTTCACCAAATTCCAGGCTGGATTCCTGTCGGCCATAGCAGGAATTGGGCTCATGTTGTTGCTCATTGCTACACCTGACAATGGAAAAAACACTAAACAGAGATTGGGGTACCTACTTGGATTTGGGTTGACTTCAGGTACTATTTCTTAACCCATATTAAAGTCTAATCACCAGTGGTTATAGAAATATCTAGTTTTTGCATCATATTTATTAATACTAAAGTGGAATTTACGTAACAAAACTGTTAGCATGCGTTACAGAAGCAATTGCACAAAAGCAGGCTCACTGCAGTTGTTCATTCATAGGAAAACTAGCTGCGCCCCGCGGTTTTACCCGCGTAAGTCCCGTTCCCGCGGGAATATCGGGATAAAATGTAGCCTTTGTGTTATTCCCTGTATCCAACTACTTATATTCCAAGTTTCACCACAATCGGTTTTGTAGTTTTTGCGTTATTGTTTGTTACTCAATCACGCAAAAACTACAAAACCGATCTAAACATTTATACCTATCATTTATTTAAATTTTTTTAAATCTATAGTTATCTTTTTTTATTTTATATTATTCAATAATATGTGTGACTATATACTTTGCATGCCGAATATTGGTTAAGTATGTGATACGATATGCCTAATACATCTATTTTACACCATGCTTATTGCAAATAAATCTTTGAATCTTTAAACATCTGAACACACAAACTTTCACATTTATCATATTAGTAGGATAACAATGTTTTTATGAAAAACGTCTCCAAAATGCATGGCACTCAAGGTTTGGACTTGTGGTAAAGTAATGTTTATTCACATTACATATTGTAGTCAAATGGTCTCATCATAATTTAACATTAATGAAATTAACCTTGGACTGTTCTAGTGACTATGTATCTATATAGGTATACTGGTTGGTGTAGTTAGATACATTGTAGGTAATGTAGTTACTTACTTAAACTATATTATTGTTACTATTGTTTATTGCCTAATTAACACCATTAGCATTATTTTCTATGAGAAAAGAGCTAACTAGCTGCGCCCCGCGGCTTTACCTGCGTTAGTCCCGTCCCCGCAGAATTATCGGGATAAAAGTAGGCTATGTGTTATTCCAGGTTTCCAGCTACCTATATTCCAAGTTTCATCGCAATTATGCGTTAATCTAATGCGTAACAGAGTAGAGTAACAAAGTCACATATGTACCATACAAATTTTCGCGTTTATAATATTAGTAAGATTCTGCTAGTGAATATAAGACAATTCTTATCACCCACTTCAGGTTCAGCACTATTGATGATACATACTGCTGTTTTGCACTATGTTTTCCACTAAAACATATTCTGTAGGTAGATATTCTGCTCTACAACAAATGGCAAAACAATGTTTTCATTTTGTGTTACAGGCATGGGTATGGGTCCATTGCTAGACTATGTCAGCGTAGTGGATCCGTCCATAATAGTGACAGCTCTCCTCGGCACAACACTGGTGTTTGTGTGCTTCTCCATCGCAGCCATGTTGGCTGATCGTGGCAGCTGGCTGTTTCTCGGAGGAACCCTGATGACCCTGCTCATGTCCATGTCTCTAATGACTTTAGTCAACTTGTTCATGCAGTCCCACTTCTTGTACCAAGTAAGTTGTTCATTATTACAAATCCTTTTTATAGGTTACCTAGATGATTCAGTAATACTTTCCTAGTCAACATTATTATAAATGGGAAAACTTGTGATCTATCAGGCTCTTTCAGGCTTAAACAACTAAATAAATCTGTAATGGAGAGGAAAAATATGCTCTGTATCCCAATTTTATCTGTGCAATTTTTTTAGCGCAGATCTGCCTATGTGAATAATATAAAACACTACAGTGTCGTACATAATGCAAACATGTCATCAGAATACCCCATAATTCTGTTAAATAAAAAATACGCATATTTTAACACATTTGCGTCATAGCACTTGAATGACTATGCTGATTTTTTCATTTAATGTTTGAAGTCCTTTATTCTTGAACTTTGCCCTTTGTGTTCATTATTGTACGTACTGTGTAAGAGAAAAAAACATTAATTTATTTACTACATGATTTATTGGTCTCTGTACTTGGATCCATGGGTTTTTTTTGTGATATTATTTGTTTAGCATTTATTCCTTGTTTTCTAGGCTCATCTTTACCTGGGCTTGATGATGATGTGTGGCTTCGTTCTGTACGACACACAACTCATCATTGAGAAGCGCAGACTCGGCAACAAGGACTTTGTGCAACACGCTTTGGAACTGTTCATTGACTTCATCGGAGTGTTCAGAAGACTGGTCATTATTTTGACACAAAAGGTAATCTATGACTAATAATTAAGGCATTATATTAGTCTTTGTGCCTTCTTTTTAAATATTTTTATTTCAAATCACAAGGGAACAGGTTGTCTTAGGTAAATGAATAAACATGCTTCATATTAGACCTGAAACCGCGTTAGGGAGATGTGTGGGTTTCATACGAAAGTGTTCCTTTGCGGATTTTTAATGAAACTGTGTATGCGTTATACAATTTTAGGCGTACGATTGCAGGACCATTAGGGCGATACCTCATCTAATCTTAACAAATAAATTGTAAAAAAAACAGCAACCCCCTTTAACAACAGCTTAAAACAATATTAACAAAATAAATTGAGTATCAAATCCTCTTCAGCTATGATTATTTATCAATTTCTACGTACTTCACACCTCTTAGTTATCAATGTTGATATTATCTTGTTGCTCACTTGATACTAATTTAGTTATTATTTTCAGGAGGAACAGAATCGCCGCCGCAAACGTGATTAAACCAAGATACTGCATCTAATGAAACTTATTCTTATTTAATAATTATTTTTTTGTTAAAATATTCATTTATTATTATTATAACTATTCTCTAGAAATAAACAGGAACTGATTGGAGACATTTATTTTTTAAATAACAATTTAATAAAATTTAGCACCCAACTTCTATTTTCTTATTGATTAGGATTACAAACATAAATAATAAATATCCATTAGTAGGTAACATGAGTGCTTTTCTGTCTTATCGAAAACAAAGTATGTACCAAATGATTAGTTTATAAAAATACCCACTAAGTAGATAAAAGTGTGTAGATAGTAGTAGATAAAAGTGAATACTTGTAAAACAGAGACGATTTATTTCTGAAATCACGTGTTTTCAAATGTGGCTAGGTTCACTTCACCACTTAAAAGTAGTGATGACGTCAATACAAACGATTTTATAGTAAACGACGGAAGTTTAAATTGCATATTTGCACAGCAGTGCTGTACATGTTTATTTACCAGATGTTAATTTTAAAGTTATACTGTTACACATGTTGCTTCTACATGTCATAAAGAAAACTAGTTTTTTTTTTTAAATTAAGCGACACAAATTGTGCATAACCAATTTACATTTATTTATGCTGGAATAGAGTAGATTTAAAGTGCACAAATCGCAATATATTTGTAAAAAGTAATTAGAAATATTTCGTAAATTTGTTTTTATTGCTCAAGGCATATTTACTAGAAATATTTTTAAAGGAAAAATTCATCTTCAAAAATTCACTTGCGGCGAGATTTGAACTCGCGTCCCTGGATCAATATTCCAGTGCCTATACCGCTCGGCCACGCAAGTTTCCATCTCGAGCAGCGAATTTAAGAATATGAATGTTTCCCTGTCTACTATTTTTCGACTACGGCTCGATTGAGACGCCATCTACAGGATCACTTTCCAGTGTGCCTTGAGCAATAAAAACAAATTTACGAAATATTAATTAGGAAAAAGAGTGACATCTCTTGGCCAAAGCGTTAACATCATTGGCGCAGGTAAATCACTGGAAAGTGATCCTGTAGATGGCGTCTCAATCGAGCCGTAGTCGAAAAATAGTAGACAGGGAAGGAAACATTCATATTCTTAAATTCGCTGCTCGAGATGGGAACTTGCGTGGCCGAGCGGTATACGCACTGGAATATTGATCCAGGGACGCGAGTTCAAATCTCGCCGCAAGTGAATTTTTGATGATGAATTTTCCCTTTAAAAATATTTCAAGTAATTAGAAATCAAATTATTTATCATCAGTATGACAAATTTCACCTCAGTCTAACCGTGAAACCAAAAATTAATATAACTGATTTTTTAAAAGTTAAATGGCTAAGGTCTGATTAATCAAATCTCTAGATAGAGATATCTGACAAATAAAATGTAACACCACCGAATAAAAAACGTCACTATGATATTTAAAAAGAAAATAAATCTAAATCAAAATTTGAAGGATTTTAATTAAATTTGGTTGGGTTCGAACTTATTCGATAGATATCTTTTATCCGTAGAATGAAAAATCGGCTCTAAGTCGAAGATACTGAAAGAAATAATTAGGAAAAAAAGAACTATATTGCCTACCAGAGTTTTGCTCATAAAAAATTGTGCACTTTAAATACCATCCCAATATTATACCTACGTATAAAATTTATGATAATTATACTATAGATAATTAAACCACTTTATTTACCGGGTTTAATCGCGCTTTATTTATGATTTTTAAAGAAGGTTGTCAACCTTGAAAAAGCAAACTGTAAAGTTGGCGAAAGCTCGGTCGTTTAAAAATCATCATGAATAGCGCGATTAAACCCGGTAAATAAAGTGTTTTATTATGCTAAATCGCGAAAACCATAGAAGAAATTATATAGATAATTAACTTATTTCTGTATTCGTTTCTGGCTCTTGAGGGTGTATTCTATTTTTATCAAATAATATTATTCTTCTGGCTCTATGTAGTTCATTATTTATCAATATAGATATCAAACTAGCGACATTTCGGCTGTTGCTGTGGCTCGGTTTAGCTATATCTGTTTCTGTAATAGTCATCTTATTTTGGCAACTCTCCTGAGACTTGTTCTCTTCTTTCGTTTTACTTATTCTGTATATTTTCTTGGTACATCGCAATTTCGTATACACACACCTACTCATGCAACAAGGTCTTAATGCATCAGATATATCACTATTCACCATATACTCGTACGTCGAAACACCTAAAATCGATATATAAACGTGGAAACAGCACAAATGTAATAACGGGCACGCAATAGCTAAGGCACTAACTCCTAATATTGTCAAAAATGTTAGAAAAGTAATCGATGTCCTACAATAAGTAGATGAAACATCCGATATAAGGGTACAGTTTACAAAGTTCTGCGCCGGTACGCTTAAATAATGAGTATTCGTGTAAAATAATATGACATCTGTAAGACACAGGGCAAACGTGAGCGACGATAATAGCAAAGCAGTGATTACACTTGTGATAAACGGAGCATAGTTCTTCCGGCCGACGCAGTTGTTCAACCACTTGCAGTGGTGGTCGAAACAGTCGACGCACTTGTTACACAGGCTGCAGTGTTTAGTCTTCTTACTGCTAGTGTAAATATTGCAAAGGTGACATCTTCCGTTTTCTATGACGTGAGCGTGGATGCTTCGATCGAATTCAGGAACATTGTTCAGTGGCAGTTTGCGCAGCTCGCCCTCACTCGGGTCTATAAGCGAGGCGGCCACATGACTCACAACATGAGACACGTACAAAACGACGTATATTAACAAAGTTGCCATTTTCAATTCCTCAAATTGTATTTGTATAAGTATAACAAGGTTCAATAGGACAGTGGTCAGGAACACCAACCAACCGATAGTCTGCTGGTAATTCAACGGTAACTGAAATCCATTCAATCTCCTTTGATTTCTCGGTGCTAATTGATGCAAGGTGCAGCATTTATCCATTTGTATTATTTCTCAAGCTTTTAAGTTTCTCGAAGGTTATTGGCAAACATTTCTTTGGAGCTTGTGTTCGTTTCTTTTTCTTCACTCCTGTGACTCCTCAGGCTAACATTAACAAGTTGTCTAAAACACTAATTAAAAGAAATAAAGGCTTTTCAGTAAGGCACAATAGAAAAGGTATGATGACTTCATCCTTTGTTGTACTGATGGTGGATAACTATCGATGTTCTGTTTATAAACGGAGCCAAGCCCCGTTAATGCGCGCGCATTACCAATAATTCCACTAGATAGGAACTATTAGAATTAAGTACTGACATGCCGAAGATTTGTGATAGCTAAATTATTAGATATTAGCACGAAATATACCTACAGTCGCTAAAGAATCGACATAATGTTTGTAATGATTTTATTTTTCTTATTTCTCTAATTACAAGTTGCTATGGTGATCGAACTATAACAAAAACATTTGGGTGTGCCATTGAGACCTTGTATGTAAGCAACCTTCAGCCGTGTTCACAAACGACCCTTTGCTTAATGCTTAGTCCTAACGCAGCTCTAGTGATAATTAATGTCAGCGAATATGGGACAAAAGCCGAGTCCACGCATAGGGTCGTTCGTAAATGCGGCTGATTATGTGCCTACAACAACCTTTCATGAGTTCGAGTTACGCCCATGAGTTAATTTTGGTTCCTTGTCATTGGTCAACTCATTACATTGAAATCTGCCCACACACTGTCCACTGATGTCACAATAGTGTGCTGCTTAGATCGAATTATCAATATCATAGATGGTGGGTATTCTAACAACAACGTTCGAATTTCGTTCTGACTTTTAAAAAGATGTGTGCTGGATGTGTGAGCAATTTGCCGAACAATTTGACTTTGGAACTTATGAAGGTCGGCCGTCTAGGCCGAGTTTGATATGCTTTACTTGTCGAACGACCTTTTAATCTAGCCTTTTATGAGACTTGTTAAAATTCTTAGAGTGTGAATATTAGGAAACAATTATATTCCTCTACTACACGGTTAAATTTCTATGACGACGACGTAGTTTAGTTAGACGACTTTACTACATAAACAAGGTATAAATACAAAATACGACCACATACCGAACGGTAGCCGAGGTCGATTCTGCCTCGGGTTGCAATATTTGTAAATACATTTTTCCTTTCAATATATTTCATGACGAGTTTTTGTCTCGATAGCCTTTTTTATACTTAGGTACATCCTATACTAATACTTACTTATAAAATATTATTTACACATGACTAAGTTATGTGATGTTTGTCTCTGTCTGTCAACTTTGAAACTTCATGTGACAGTAAAAGACAAACAATGCATGGTTATGCAGCGCATTATTAGCGTGTATAAGTAAGGGGGTAATGTTGAAAATAGTTTGACTAATTACGTCACAAATTGTACGAGATTATGTAAAAAACAATAGAAGAATTCATAATATTTCCATATAATTTATTTATACAAATAAATAACTTACCTGCATAACAATAACTTAGAAACAAATTATGTAACTTAAGTACAAACTTGACTATCAACAGTAACTGAAACATTCTTGTCTTTATTTGCGAATTTCTTCGCAGTTTCCCTTCTGGTATGTGCTAATATTCTATGCCCTGTACAGTCGAGGTCCTCCTCGAAACACTTGTCTCTGCAACACTTTCTACAGAGTTTGTAGACGCATTTCCCTCCCTGGAAAAGTGAATGAAATTGCAAAAAACCGGTGCAATAAGTATTAAAAAATTAAATTATAAACTTGAAAGTTTGTGTTTAAGAACCGTGTTAGGTGTTAGTAGCATGTCTGTTATTCCTTCACGAAAAAACTACTGAACCGAATGCGATGAAACTTGGAATTTAGGTGGCTGGAGACTTGGAATAACAACATATTATCCCGACATTCCCGTGAAATCGGGACCTGTGAAACCACGGATTGGTGCTAATACAAAATGAGGCCCGTGTATGTGGCCTTATTTTTTAATCTGTCGTCAATCGTCAGTAGGAATCGAGCGAGTTATATAGCTAGACGTGGGACGATCGATATAAAATAGAGTTTCTTCTTCTCATCTGAACAACGTTGTTGCATCCCTCTCCAGATCGGGTTCTAGGAACTTTATAATTTTAAGCATATTATTAATACCCTATGTTTCGAAATCTTAACAGATAAATAAAAAAATAAATAAATAAATCCTGTGACCAACACACAGCGCCATCTAGCCCCGTGGTAAGCTGCTAAGCTTGTGTTACGGTGACTAGACAACGGATATACTACTTATATTTATTTTCCTTTTGTAAATACATACATATTATACATAGAAATACACATACAATTATTTATTTTAAGCATAAATATTGGCACCCAGCGGGAATCGAACCCGCAACCTTCTGCATTGCATCCAAGCGTTCGCCCGACGCGCCATAGAGGTCGTCAGAGATCTCTTATTTATTTATTTCATTAATTCAGTATACAAGAGACATACACAAAAAACAAGACATAATATAAATAATACTAAGGTAAGTCTAACTAACCCTATACTGTCTGTTCCTCAGGGACACAATAATTTGTGTTTAATGTTAATAGTTATAATTAGATAATTCTGGGAGGAAAAACATGACTTCAAATGTTAATTTTTAAACCTATTTCAATTTAAAAAAAATGTATTAATCTCGGTATTTGTAATGTAATGTAAAATCGAACTTTTGTGTCCGAGATCCCGGGATGCATCATGCGGTCATCCCCTAAACTAGGGGTGATTTCTAAAGTATTAACCCTACACTGGCTGGATGGCGAAGATCGTGCGCAGTAGAGACGGAAAAGTAGGAAAATGGATCTGGGGTCCCGAGATGTCGCTCGGATGATGATGATGACAGGAGTAAAATATTTTAGTGGCAGTAATCTCACCAAGGGATTGGGGCATCCATTCTTCACACATATTTCGCCGGTTCTGGGTTTAGACTCTGGGTTGAATGGTTTTCTCATAATTCTCTGCATCTTTTTCATTTTCTTTCGTGATATCACATTGCCATCTGGATCTTCAAGTTCTCTTTTATTTTGGATACTTTCCTTAAACAAAAGTTATTTGAGTAAAATATAATATAATTAATTACGACGAATTCATTTTAGCCCCAGCTGCAACGCAAAATGTTACGGGTTCGATTTTTGCTGGAGACCAAGTATTTATGATGACCATTAATGTTTATTTCTGATTACTGTTGTATATTTATCATAATTATAAAGTGTTTGTAAAATATGTTGTAAATCCGTAGTCTAGAGCACTTAGTGCAAGCCTAGTTGATCAGGCTTGTGAAACGTCCAGTTATATTTATTTAATTAAAGCTTGAATAGTGTTCCATTTGTAGAGTTGATAAGCTATATACATTTCTTTGTAATTTACTCACACTAGCTACGCCCCGCGGTTTTACCCGCGTAAGTTTTGTTCCGGATATCGCAATATCGGGATAAAAAGTAGCCTATGTCCTTTTTCAAGGTCCCAACTATCTCTATACCAAAATTCATATATAGAATTCAAATATAGCGGTTTAGACGTGAAAACGTACCAGAGTTACTTTCGAATTAATAATATTAGTAAGTATAGAGAAAAGAAACTTTTAACCGATTTAAAAAGGAGAAGTTCGAATACTAATTTTGATTACATAATTACCTGATTTTTATTAAGGTTTTCCATTTTTTGTGTATAATTTTCTGGCGACATTCGTACGTACGGCTGACATATCCATGGAGGTAGTATCAAATCAAACCCATTTCTTGTAATGTTTTCGTCGTCAATAAACTGCACAATGCCCTCATGGTATGGCAAGTATTTCTCCTTAATTTTATTGCAAACAGTTTTAAAGTCATTAAGGTTTTGAGCTGTTGCTAGAATTTGCCTAGTTTCATTGTTTTCTTCAAATGTAAAGCTATAAAAAAGAATTTATACTTGTTTTTCTACATACATAACTATTACAAATGAAGGCACTGTACTGATTTCAAAGATTATATTTACAGAATGTTTTATATAAATTGAGATGTATACCTACTTTAGTTATTTAGCATGGAACAAACCAAGAAGTATGTACTTCTTGATTTGTTACATATTAGACCATATCATCACTTACATCAGATGAAATAGTGGGTCAAACATCTATAATTTATAAAAATATATGTATATGCAAAACTTTGTCTTACATTTTATGAAATATCTTAAAAAGATGTCCTCTAACATAAGATGTTGGACATGGGTATTTATCAGCTAGTTCTAAATATTCTTCAGCCATTTCCCACGACACTGGATTGATTCCTTTGAAAATAGCTGGGTTAGTCAAGTTTCCTTCTGCACTCATAACACCATCTACTTTTGTGTGTTCTATACACCTAAACACATCTTGTAGACACTGAATGTTGCCATTGGCAAACATTGGGACTGAAACAGCTTCTCTGAAAACAAAAATTGAGATTTATTTATTTAATTAATACCTAAGTACTTACCTATTACCTAAAAATTCGAGTTTTTAATGTGTGTTTCTGCAGGTAGCCCTATAACTGGGCGTTTGTGTGACTTTTAGAAATGTGTACCTACTTACCTACCTATTTTAAAAAGGTATTTCTTTAATTTCTACAAAATTAATTATCGGGCTGACTAACTAAATTAACCATCATGCAAAAAGGACCCAATTTAAGGCAGTCTATTTGCTGAAAATGAGCCCATAAATAATTACAAACCAATATTGGGCTGTTGTAATATCAGGATCAAAAGAAGCCTATGTTACTTCTTGTTTAAGCTTTCAATTGGTAAAAGATTTTTTTGATCGGTCCATTTATGGTATCAGAGCCTACTTTATATCAGTACGAAAAAGTCTGTCTTGTATTCTCTGTTATTCATAGTTATTAGTACTATATTTATGAGACATTAAAGGCAATGAGATAGAGGATTGAAGTAGTAGAACAGCAGGTAACCACTATTACTAAAATTATAGTAGATAGTTACCACGATGCATGCCCTATCAAACCCAACGTGAGGACCAATTTAAGGGGCCAACCATGGTGGGGTCCAGACCTGGAAAGATGTCGCACCAGAGTCAGGAAAAAACTTAATAGGGCAATGAACACAGGTAATCTGCAAGACTGGGACAAATACAGAAATGTAAAATCCCAATACAAAAAGCTTCTAAGGTACAAAAAATCCATAGGTTGGAGGAGCTTCTGCGACAGCATTGTGACCTTAGACAAGGCAAATCGGGTAAGGAAAATTCTTGCCATGCAGTCATCTGCTGAGCTTGGATCACTCCGTAAGCCCGATGGTACGTATACAACAACCTCCGAGGAGACCCAAAGGGTTCTTCTAGAGTCACATTTTCCTGGCTGCAGGCTAATGAGGACATCAGTTGCTCGTGAGGAAGATATTGCTACCCATGAAGACGGTCTGTCCGTAACGGGTAAAATTATTACGGCTGAGAAGCTCAAATGGGCCATAAGTGGTTTTCAGCCTTTTAAAGCTGCTGGGCCAGATGAGATCTTCCCCGCCTTGCTTCAATGGGGACTTGGCTCCCTATCCAGCATGCTGGTTAAGGTAATGAGGTCATGTCTCTTCTACGGGTATATTCCCCGGAAGTGGAGAGAGGTGAACGTGATATTCATTCCTAAACCAGGTAAGAGCGACTACTCCAACCCTAAGTCATTCAGGCCGATCAGTCTCACCTCTTTTCTACTAAAGACCATGGAAAGACTGTGCGACAGGGAACTAAGGGACGGACCACTGCGGGATATACCCATGCACTGGCATCAACACGCGTACAGTGCAGGTAAATCAACAGAATCAGCACTTCACACGGTGGTAAGCTGTATTGAAGAAGCTATTGGGCGAAAGGGAATTTGTCTCGGCACCTTTATTGATATAGAGGGAGCCTTCGATAAGACTCACTTCTCTAGCATCAGGGCTGCACTGGGCAAGCATGGTGTCGATCCAACTATTATAGGCTGGATCGACAACATGCTGAACAAGCGCATAGTGCATTTTGCAGGTGAGTCTGATTCAGTGGCGGCGGCGGTTGTGAAAGGGTGTCCCCAAGGGGGAGTGCTATCGCCGCTGCTGTGGAATCTGGTCATTAATGATCTTATCACCAAGTTGAATAACAACCGGTACTTCACTGTGGGGTATGCTGATGATCTGGTCATCTTAGTCTCGGGCAAATTCGCCAGTACAGTATGCGACCTAACTAGAACCGCTCTAAAAATGGTAGAGCGTTGATGCGACGAGTATGACCTGTCAGTGAACCCCACAAAGACGGAACTGGTAATGTTCACTAACAAGCGAGTACTGGGAGAATATAGACTGCCGAAACTCTTCCAGACAGAACTCAGATTGGCAACAGAGGTAAAATATCTTGGTATTACCCTGGACAGCAAACTTAACTGGAGCAGCCACCTAAATAGCAGACTCGACAAGGCCAGTATTGTCTTCTGGCATTGTAGGAGAATGCTGGGTAAAAAATGGGGCCTCTCTCCCAAACTAACCCTCTGGCTTTACAAAACAGTCATTCGACCAACTCTTTGCTACGGAGCGCTGGTATGGTGGCCAAGAACCAAGCTGGCTACTGTGGAGGCGCAACTAGCAAAATTTCAGCGGTTAGCTTGCATGGCAACCACAGGTGGCTTGAGGACCACACCGACAGCTGCCATGGAAGTCATGCTCGACTTGCCACCACTGAATCTCCATATACGGCAGGAAGCTGCCGTAGCTGCGGTAAGGTTAAAAACACTGAACCTATGGAGAGGTGGCACGGGACCCCACTCCCTGGCGCTCAGGGAGGCCTACGAGGATCTTCCAATCCTGGAAGTAGGCAACGACAGGATCCCGAAAAGGTTTGTATTTGACAAAAAATACAAAATTCAGCTGCATGAGGACGACAACTGTGAGGGCCTTAATTCCAGAGAACTAAGGATCTTCACGGACGGATCCAAAACAGAAGCAGGTACAGGCTCTGGGGTATTCTCAGAAGACCTGAATATCTATATTTCTGGGTCGCTAGATACCCACAATACGGTGTTTCAAGCGGAATGCCTGGGAATCATTAAAGCGGCGCAAGCCGTTACAGTCAGAAAGGTAAGAGGACTTTCCATCCGCATACTCTCCGACAGTAAATCGGTACTGCAAGCCCTGGACAGTCACACAATAAACTCAGGGCTCATTCACGAATGTCATATGCAGCTTATGATGATAGGCTCTTGCAACCAATTGACGCTGCAGTGGATCAAGGGACACAGCGGTTCAAGAGGTAATGATGCAGCTGATGAGCTTGCGCGAAGAGGGTCGGACGTTAACGCTAGGCCCGCTTTCGACATACCGATACCCTTTGGTAAGGTAAGCTCACTGATTAATGAACGGACCAGGGCTCAACATGGTACCTACTGGGCGAACTGTGAGGGCTGTAGGCAGGCAAAAGAAGCTATGCCCACGATCAACCCCAAACTGACCAGGACTCTACTGAAGCTGAAGAGACCCCAACTTCGGATGATAACAGGAGTTCTGACAGGTCACGGTTCTTTTGGCAAACACCTATTTACTTTAGGTGTTACAGACAGCCCCCTCTGCCGCGGATGCATGGAGGAGGAGGAGACGGCCGCGCACGTGCTCCTGGAGTGCACCAGAGTGGCCCTTTGCAGGGCAACTCACCTCGGCTCTCCGAAGTCTCTTCCCGAGGTAACAAAGAACATTAAGGGTCTTTTGGCTTTCCTCGGGGAGTTGGGTTGGCTCAATTGAGCACAAATCCCACCCGGACGCATAATAGGCGCTCAGACGTCGACTTGCGGAAACCAGCCCGACAAACAAACACAAACAAATACGAGTTAGAGGTTGTGTCTAACCTTACAGCTGTAATATGTTTCCAACTAGCTATGCCAGTCAGTGGTCCTTTCTGTTCTCTCGTCCTTCCATGTACTGTCAGTAAGCTGCAGCCAGCTCGTTCTAGCATCAATGCATATTCTATTGATCTCTCTATGCTCTCAAAAACTCTTACTTTACATGTTATTGGTACAGATACAGCTTCCTTCATTGCTTTTACTGGAAAATTTAAAGGTAATTATTGTGAATACCGAATTGCTATGGACAAATTTAGTTATTTTCTCACTTTGTTGCTATTTACCAATTTTTTCCAATAACTCCCATTCATCTTGTAAAAATGAACCATAGTGGCCTCGCTTAGCTATAGACTGTGGACATCCAAGGTTTATATCAATGGCATCGCATTGGTGCTCTACTAGTTTGGCCGCTGCAGCCATAGTATCAGGATTATTGCCACAAAACTGTGAAAATAAAATTGAGTGTTTTTCTAAGTACCGATAAAGTACGTAATAATAAGTCTGTTGGTAGTTTATGTATACTAAGTATTTGTCAGGTACCTGTACTATCAAAGGTCGATCATTTTCACATGTAACCATGTTATCCTTTCTGTATTTAGGATCTTTAACGAAAACATTACTGTGAAACATAGGTGTGTAACACAACTCAGATCCATGCCTTCTACATAGTAGTCTCCAAGCCAACTCACTAGCATCGACCATCGGGGCAACAACGAAACGAGGCCTACCGATGGTCTCAAACCATTCATTGCTCATTTTATATATTTAGGAATAGATATTTAGGAAAAAAATTTATGCAATTCAAAATCTAACCTCAAAAACAAGTTTGTTTACAATTTTTTTTAATGTGTAAGACGAAGACAGGTTAAAAATAAGGGCCTCAATCCCATTCCTTTTCAAGATCAGTTATCAACCACTTCCGGTGTTGCTGTTGGCCATTTTCCATGGACGTCACTGAACTCGTAGGGAACTCTTTAATCACAATGGCCAATGTGATATTTTTGTCATACTATTGACGGTCAATTCATTGCTGTCTAATGTCAATTTGTCGTCACGTCAGTGTCAAATACCCCGCGGTGACCTGTGGGCCTATTATGTAACTTTTTGCAACATATTGCAAAGTGAAAGATCGTGTGTCAAACTCAAATTTTTGAGTTTGACACACGATCTTTCACTCATTTGCGATTGTGTACGCACCATTTGACAGTTTGTGTTACTGAAAGAACCTTATTGAAAGAGAAACAATATCGATACAACCTAATTGTATGAAAAACGCGATCACGTATGGTTGTTACAATGAAAGTGACAACTTGGATCACTATCAACTCTCAATGTTATTGAAAGAGGTCCGAGGCTGTTTCTCATCATTGAAACATTTAGTTTTCGGCCTTTTCTAGTCTGAAAGCCTGGAAAAAATAGTGTGGAAATTGAATATTTACGTGCTTCTCTGTGTTTTACCCTAAGAAAGAGTTATTTGTTAAATAAAAAACAATTTCAGAAGCAATAATGGCAAGCGCCAGTTCTTTGGAATTTTACCAAGAAGTGACGGTAAAAGAAGGCCTTCATGGCCTGTCTGTGTAGAATAAGGGATGCTAGCGACCCTTTGGTACTGCTGCACAACGAGTTTAGTGCGATTCCGCCATACAAAATCCACTTTTGGTAAGCTATGTTAAACACTGTGATCACACTTCTGTCAGCTTCCAAATGAAGTACAAAAATACGAGATGAACTCAAAGAACGCAGTCTATCCAACTCTACATTGTGACTATGTACTTATACATACACTGACAAATCTTATTTATTTATAGTTCAGTTGGTTAGCTAGCCATAGCATGCTGAGTCGGTTTGAACCCCGCTCACATCATTATTTTTCATCACATCTTTACAGACTAAATTTTAAAGAACAAATGAAATTAGTATATCAACAATCTTTTTAGTTTATTTATAACTATTATAGCATCAATATGCTTCAGTGTCTGGAATGTCTGGAAGAATTAAGTGCATTCATAGGACACATTTTTATTGTCATTCATAAAAAAGTTACAGTAAGTGCCAACAGTGCATACAAAAGTTACCTACTTTAGCAGACCATCTCTAAAGTTTGACTATATTAATGGATTTAGTCGGTGATTATTTAGTTGCGAAGTTAAAAAATGTGAGGTCTGCAATTTTAAAAGTTTTTAACATGGTCTGTTATCTTGTCTTAACATACATTTATTTTTATTTTACAGTGACATAATGAAGACACTACTGAGATGTCAGGAACATCCTGTGCAGAGATTCCCTAACAAGCATTATTGAAAATATACAATATACTTTCCTTACATTAGAATATTGTTTCAATATTAAATTTACCACTACCTGCCTAAATGAATAAATTCTTTATTGTACACTCCATATAAAATTACAATATACACAGATAGAAACAAATACAGCTTTAATTTAGGAGGCACAATGGGCGGCCGCTGAAAGCAATCTCTTCCAGGCAACCTTTGAATGGAAAGGAAGCTAAGAAAGGTGAGAGGTAGGGTGTCTACACTTGAAAAAAGTAAGTATAAATAAATATGTAATTACCTATTATCTGTCTGATATTTTGGATTTAAAAAAACAACTAAGTACTACATATTTTAATAATTGAGATTTAATCATTACTGTGAGACAGTTATATAAATGAAGATAGCTACTATTATATAAATTCTAGGGCTACATAAATAAAATAGCAGTTTTTAAACTCAATTTTATTTTATATTTGCTTTCCGTAATAACCATTAAATTTTTCTAGGGCTACATAAATAAAATAGCAGTTTTTAAATTCAATTTTATTTTATATTTACTTTCCGTAATAACCATTAAATTTTGAGTAGCTTTTCTGTATTCTGCTATACAACAAGCTGCTGCAATCACTCCAGGATTTCAATGTTTGTTGCTCCCAATCCGGTAACATCTCACACCGATCACTCCTTCACATCATGATGCGTTCTACTCCTCCAGGACAAGGTCCAGCACAGCAAGTTTACATCGTGATCTAAAAAATTACAATTAGTTTGTAAAATAGTAAACATAAAATAAAAGGCACTAGCTGCGCCCCACAGTTTCACTCGCGTTTGCCTAACTATTTCAATATGAAATTTTATCAAAATCAGTTTTGCAGTTTTGGTGTGAATATGCTATTGCGTATTGCGACAGACAGAGTTATTTCGCTGGCAGGGAGGTCTTAAAATTATACCATTACGATGACCATGCATGGGGCCATCCAATTACAGGCAAGTAAGTATAAGGGCAATAATAGATTTTTATTATAACCTAACTTATGGATTCTTAAAATTAGTTTGTGCAATGAAGTCATAGATGAGATGTAAAACTAGAGAATAAAGTTGTCTAGTCAAAAATATCCCACTTATCTTGGGTTACAACGAAGTTTTGCTTTACTATATCGACTAAAACTTCAAAATATCAAGTGTGCGGTAAACTTACATTTTAGATTTTCGGAAGCGTTTTCGGGTGTTTTCGAGGTTCTACTTCTATGCGATGAGCTCGTAGCAGACCTAGAGCTCTTGGACTGTGTATTGAGGGAAATATCACTGTCTTTTAACAAAAATGTAGATCATAAACCAGTCTTCGTTCGTTTATTAGTCGTATAGACAATTTGCTGAAAAACAAGTTAATAATTAGCTTGACGTGAATAATAATCATCTATACGTTAGTAAAACGCTCAAATGTTCACAATTCGCACTTACTTTTACTCTTTTAGCTTCAAAATTAAGTAAAAATAACCATTTATTATTCCATTGTTTTCAAACAAAAGATGATCTTCTTTTTTTAGACCAATATTTGCCCATTTCTAAATTGCCAACGTCAAACGAAAATGACATTTGAAACAGATGTAAAACACTGTTAAATTAAATAATTATGCTCTATAATATATGACGCTGCACCGCAAAATTGACTCTTTAATTAAGTCGGGTTATCTGCGGCTAGTGTTGTGTTTGGGTTGTAGTAAATGTCGATAGCAAGGGCGCTGCAAGGTTATAACATTGCTTACAAAATCGCAAAATTTATGCAAGCAATGTTTCAGATTGAAAGCGCTTTCAGATTGAAAGCGCTTACAGTAAAAGTTACATAATAGGGCATCTGGCCGGCTGTTGTTGCTGATCTATTGTTTTTGTGTTGATTTTCATTTCGATTAAAATGTTTAATTAAATAATAATCAATTTAAAACCAAGAGTTTATTTTCTAGAAGTCATTTGATTCCAGCATTATTCATTCACATAACATCGGAACTTGCAAATCTACCCGATCAACCATCAACATGGCACACGATCTAATGGTTAGTTTTTATCGTTTGTCTAAAACGGTTATTGTAAGACAATAATAATTTACGTTTCTACATTGTATGTTTTTTTTATATTCCAGAGCCAATTCTACACGTGTCTCAACTTTCCACTGGATACAAAGCTCCAGGAACTGACAAAAATAATTGATCAAACCAGCCCAAACAAAGAACTACAAGCGATCTTTCCTCAATTGATCAACAATATTTTTGCCTCATCCTTCTCCAGTGGTTGGGGATTGAGGAATGTCACGTGTGAAACAAGCAGATATGAATATGAAGGTCTTATTCACTTTTTGGAACCACAAGGCCCAATGTTTAGATTGTGCTACAAACTTCTATCTGATCCCCAACTGAAATATGACTTACCGCTCAATGTTTTGCCGGTAAGTACTTGATACATGAATTTGTTAGGCCTGGAATTACAATAAACACCAAAAACATTTCAAATTTCATGGTGGGGCAGTCATTCATGTAAAACATTGTTCAACATGCAATGCCAAATATATTAAGTTAAGTAAGATAGAGATTAATCTCTAGATTACCAAAATGTACACTGACTTCCCATAACTTATACCTCAATGCTGAAGTGATTGATATTCACTTCCTCTAAAATCAACTGTAACTCCCGTGTGTTAGGTGTATGTTCTAGTGGGTCTAGAGGTTAATGGACCCTTTGTTCCATAGCTAAGTTTCAATGGTTTTGTTTCAGTTGGATCTCCAAATGAGATTAGAAAGAGTTCGATGTCCTCAATTCTATGCAGATCTGCTGGCTACAGACTGTCAAACAATGAATGTTGTTGCACTGATGCTCAGTATCCTTTTTACAATTCACAGCTATGTTACATGTATCAGATATTTCATACAGCTTCATGATAATATTTAAATAAATTCCATACATCTGATAATTAAAATAGGCAAGTATAATAGTCATATTTTTTGGTAAAAGTTTTTAAAAACATGATTGAATCTAAATTGGTATTTTATAAATGTATGTGAGTAAACCACAGTTTACCTAATAGTAGGTGCACCTTTTTGTGCTCACATTTTGTTATACAATTTTATAAAAGAAAACTCACCATACAACAAAAGTGTCAAATTTATTTAGATGAAATTGTGGCTGTATAACATACGCATACTTGCAGAAAAGTATCTTCAACTAGAATGAATTTCCTAAACAAAATCATTGATCAGATCCCTTTGACTACTACATCTTCAATTTTGCCCTCCACTTGGTCAACAGCAGTCAGAACAAGAATTCTTGGGAGAACTGGAATAGTGTCTATTTTGCCTTAGCATGTGATTACTTGCTGCATTTCCTGCCGGCAGATCCGAACACCCCTGTGCTACCTCACATTCCTAATTATACTGGGAAAGTGTCTATGGCAGCACCTTTACAAACTGCCAACAGGTTTGTAAAAACATTCATTAAACCTTACACAATTACCTCTTTTACTTCTATCTTTACTCTTATACCTTTTACTGCAAATCTTAATCAATATTTTTTTTCTTACCACGATTTTTGGAAAGCTGTGCTGGTTCTGACAAAAAGGAAAAGAAATATCCTATCCTAACTGAACTAGCTCATTACAGGCAGTGAATGATTTGAATTTCAAAATACAGGTTTTAATTTCGTAAATTCTGCAATATAAAGTGGCTCCAGTAGGCTCGCATCCGCCATATTCGCCAAAAAGAGTCAGCGCTAATTTCTGAAATTCGTCACGTTTCGTGAAATTACGAAATCAAAACCTGTATTTTTAAATTTAAATCATCCTATGTGTTATTTACAAAAAAATAGTGTCTAATTAAGTTGCTTACAATGGCCCAATTATGACGCTAGATACGAAAAAGGCCAAACAGCAACAAAAAAAAACTATTCCATAATATTTCAGCGATGAATTAACACTCCATGACACTTACAATATAATGTACTCTGATGAATTACAAATCTACTTCCAAATAATAATAATTCCAGACCTCTCTACTCCCCATCTCTGCTGCTAATACCGGACATGTCTGGAGCTGTGGTCAGCAACCAACACTCTCCGCCCGCACAGTCGAGGAATGAAGTATGGCGGTCGGAGACTGTCTTGCAAGTCTTTATCGATGTGTGGATGAGTGTTGAACAGTTGAATGATCAAAATATTAATGTAAGTTGGAGACATTTTATAAAATTACTAGCTGGGCCTCGAGTATTCGCCCGCGTAAATGCCAGGCGGGAATATGGGTATAAAAAGCCTATGTGTTATTCCAGATCTCCAGCTATCTGCATACCAAGTTTCATTGCAATTGGTTTAGTAGTTTTTGCGAGTAAGTAACAAACACACTCATTTTGTTACTTAATAATTTTTACATTTCATATTAGTAGGAAACCTCTCTGTGACCATGAGAACTTTTGAAATTGAAAAAACACATATATAAATATTAAAAAATAGTCTAATCTAAATATAAAAATTATAGATAGAAACATTGCAAATTCTTAAAATATGGCACAATAGGCAGCCATAGCACCTAATGGCTTTTCCAGGCAATATAAAACCTTTAAAGGCATTAGGATACTATATTTATTTTTCATTTCAGATGTATCAAAGAAACTTCCCAGTACAATTCTCTAGTCCAGAACGCGTAAGAACAGTCAGGGTTCTAGTGAAGCACCTACATTCTTTCTCCTCTAAACACTACTCCGATCCAGCCGTACGCTCGTCCGCGCTTCGGAAATACGCGCGTCAAATCATGTGTACGAGAGCGTATCATTACATCAAGCATTTGGTGACGACTTGGCCTTTAGACGCCTCTTTCAGGCTTGTCATGGAGCTGTGGCTTAGTTTGCTTCAACCGTGGCGATATATTAATATCAGTATTACTCAAGACAGGTAATTTATGGATAGATAGTTTTTTTTTTCTTTTTTTAAACTTACACGATTTCTGTCGAACGTCGTCGTTGTAGATAATCATAGTTTACAATTTGCCTTGACGTTTCAGCAAACGGGTTACACCAAAAGAGATGATTTATATTAGAGTTAGACCGTCACAAGCACTAGCTTAGTTGTCCATTGCTCGGCGAGCAATCGATCGGTCTGTTGCAAACGAGTGGCGGCCGAGCAATGTACAACAAAACTCGGACGCCGGCGCTCGTGACGGTCTAAGATATATCATCCCTCACCCATATAATGAGATGTTATTTTTTAAATAAATCATAATCTCTGGATGGCCAAGAAATAAAGACTTTTAATATTTAATATACAGTAAAAAAAGTTCAAAATATGATGACCTCTATTTATTTCTTTACTTGAAAAAAAAAACCCTTCTACATGAAATTTTTGCAAATTCGAGTTTTTATTTTTTACATGTATAGGTAATAATTATTACTCGCTGCACTGCGGTTTTACCCACGCAATGATCCTGCGGGAATATCGGAATAAAAAGTACCCTATATGTTATTCCAGATTTCCAGCTACCTATATATTTATGTGTGTATAACAAACATATTTTATACACACACCTTTATAATATTAGCAGGGTATACCTGCCCCCTACCACGTAACTCCCGTCGAGTTTAACTCAACGTCGATTTGACAATACGATGCTTTCGATAACGGGATTAGAAAAAGCTACCGCGACAGGAGCGAGCAGAAATTGTCTATGGCTTTAAAGTCGACAATTTCTGCTTGCTCCTCGACGCGAGTTCTTTACGCGGTAGAGCGGCTGAAGGCACAGTTAAGTCGCTAGTATTGATGTTTTATTTTCACATTTTCAGATTCCCCAACAACAATCAAGAGGAGACCGGTACCCACGCGTTAGATTCTAACTTCACCCAGTTCATTGCCGAGAACTTCCCGTCTTACACTTGTATCTTTCAACTTGTTTTACCGAGATTTATGAGACTCGATTTGACGGCCTATAAAAATGCAATCATGTTGTTTAGATTAGGAAAGGTAAATGTAGTTTAATTATTTTATCACTAATGGTCGATTCCTTTTGGCATCATTCTTAAATATGAAAAAGAATACCTTTTTTCCTTGGTCACGGCATCACGCCTAAACGGCTAGACCGATTTCGATAAATTTTTATTGTTGTGTTCGTTTTGATCAGGAGAAGGTTCTAATGAAAGAAAACATTGAATATCGGGACTTACGCGGGTGAAACGAGGCGCAGCTAGTTATTTATAATTTAAATGTAATTATAGTACAAAATTTAAATGTAAGACTTGAAATCTTAAGACTTTGTTTTGAAATGAGGGATTTCAAAACAAAGTCTAAGATTCCAAAATGAAGCAAGTAATTAGACTCTTATTTTTTTTCTAAAACACCAATTTGAAGGCCTAAAAGATAATCAAGAACATTTACGAAATAGGTATTTTAAGGATTTCAAAAATTTCCCAATATTATGACTACAAAAAAAATTGTTTCTTATTTCAGGTATTTTCTCAACCGCATTTGGTTCCTATTTTGAAGAATTTAGAACAAGCAATCATGGATAGTGGTCCTGGACTATCAGATACTAATTTTAACAGATCTTTTGATCAAAGGTACTTTGCACACCTTTTTCTATTTTATAAATAACTAGCCCGCGGCGGGAATATCGGGATAAAAAGTAACCTATGTGTTATTCCAGGTCTTTAGCTACCTACCCGAATACTGAGTTTCATCGCGATTGGTTTAGTAGTTATTGCGCGAAGGAGCAACAAAAATAGTATTTGGCTTCAGATATGTATGACAGGGATACCTACCGTTCGTTCTTAGGGTTCAAAAATGTTAAAAAGGAGCCCGTAAAAGATCATTCACATCGTCCGTCTGTCTGTTTGTTGGTAAATGACTTTCAAAATTATCTGTTGCTAGCTGCGCCCCGCGGTTTCACCCGCGTAATTCCCGTTCCCGCGGGAATATCGGGATAAAAAGTAGCCTATGTGTTAATCCAGGTCCACAGCTATCAATATTCCAAGTTTTATCGCAATCGGTTCGGTAGTTTTTGCGTGAAAGAGTAACAACCTCACATACATACATACAAACTTTCGCGTTTATAATATTAGGAAGATAAGTCCAGTATCAGGGGCTATGGAGTCACTTTTTGAATGCGTGCATAAAGCCGAAGCTAACACATAGGAGCCCCTTTTGATAATAATTTCAATTGCAAAGTATGATGTGGACACAAAACCGACAATTATGCCTGTATGCACTATAAAGTGACCTTTATTACCATATCAGTTACGTTTATAATGGCGTGCCATTACACAAATGGGTGGCAGTAGCAAAGCAAGCTATAACAGAAATGAACCTGTCCGCTAACTACGACTACCAGCCGATATGGAACGACGAAATGCGGAGGATCGGTACAGAGTTCGTTAAGAAGATATTATCTGCTAAGACAACAGCGGAGAAGAATGTTGAAGAAATGACTAGGAAAATCAATACACGTCATCAAGGTAATCTAACGATTCTGCTGAATATATTTTCAATTAAAAATAACAAAAATAGCCAATCATTTATTTCATTAAGAACTTGTATGCAAATACATGATTATTTTGATACATCTACTTAGAACTATGATTTAGGTGTGGTTTCGGAACTCGCCCTCCGATGAGAAAAAACCATAAGACACTTATGGGGTTTTTTTCTCTCTTTTGTGTTGATGTGTTAAATTACAATCGTCGAATTCACGGCTCCTATAAATGTGTACCTGTAATAATACTAGCTGCGCCCCGCGGTTTCACCCGCGTAAGTCCCGTTCCCGCGGGAATATCTCGATAAAAAGTAGCCTATGTGTTATTCCCGATATCCAGCTACCTATATTCCAAGTTTCATCGCAATTGGTTCAGGAGTTTTTTCGTGAAAGAGTAACAAAGTGACATACAGACATTACATATATTAATATTAGTAAGATTGCATTTCAGTATTTTTTCGATTTAACAGCGACTAGTTTTAAATTAATTTTATTTTTAAAGAGTTTTTAAGTAACTTTTTTTGTTTACAGGAATTTGGGCCGGCATCGCCCATTGGTTGATGTTGACCGGACAAGAAGACGAAATGTTGTTAGAAGAGAATAAAAAAGTTCCTACGTTTTTAAACACTTCTTTTCATTATTTTACGAATATATTTAATGTAAGTTACTTTTGGGAACTTGGGACGTATTCACAAACACTATGCTTAGCCTCAGCTTTTGTCACAGTTCAACCGACGTTCCTTGTCATTCATAAGAGCAAGACAAAGCATTAAGACGCTTTTAAGGTCGTTTCTGAATACAGGCGTTATTCTTCTGATTGCAGTTCTAATTGTCTCTGGCATCTGAGATAAACCGAATTAAAAAAAATTATAAAACAAATTAATTGTTTTTGTTTCAGCTAAGCGAAACCTCGTTAATTCCTAACGAACCAGTTATTGAAGACAGTTCGTTAGAAAATTCTTCATTTGCTAATTCGTCGAACTTTCCTATGTTTATCACGAATCGGGTAAGAATAACTTATCAAAAACTTTCAAAGTATTAGTAACCACAAATCAAGGTTGTAAAATGATATTATGGTATGTAGTTTATCCGTCGTCTAGTACCCATATTACAAGCATAGTGTTCAGTTTGGGATATTGCGCTGTTTATAATGTCTTGCAATATTTATTTATTTATTATTTAAAGTTATTCTTTCAAGTTGTTTTATTTAAATTCTGTGTTAATATTTTAGCTACGAAGTAAACGAACGTCCGTCAACTACATGGGTGATCCAGATCTGATGCCGATAGCTTCTTACGAATGTACAATATTGGTTAGAATGCTTTACCAAATCGCGTCTAAACTAAACGAGTTGGTAAGTAATTCAATGATACTTAGATTATTGATCCTGTTTGTATGATAATACGGTCACCTTTCTAATTTCATTTTTATTAACATTTTTTCACGTTTTTAAGATTTAACGTGATAATACCAAATAAATAATACATATTTCTGCCTTTTGCAATTTAGGTCTTCGCCCGCGAGGACCAGCGGCATTAGTTAAAAACAAAGAGGCTATGCATTCAGCCTTTTGGGTACTCTACCTTGACATGAATTTTTAGATTTTTGTGTTGTCTGTTAAGGGTTCGTAGTTAGTACGGAATTAGAAAAAAGTATCAATTTTCAAACTATTAAGCCCCTAAAATAATCGCAATTCCAAAGACGTTTAAATACATAGTTAAGTAAGTTAACTTAAAATAAATCTTTTCTATTTACAGTATGAACCAAAATTCACACAGCTATGGAATAGACACGACTTTTGGGGCTACGTAGCCCGAGAGATCCTTCAAGAGCCTTGCAAAATACAAACCTACGTGAAGAACTGCGCAAATTATCAACATATTGTATCGGAAGAATTACCCCCAAGGGTCTCCTTACGTAGACTAGGATCTCAAGCCTTCGCTATCTGGTTAACCATTGGGTACTTCGTATTTAAATTGTTTTCATACAGTGGTTTCTCTTACGTGTTTATTCTAGTGAGTCTGTGGTTAATATACGTTTTTATCAAAGCTAGTTTAAAAGTCATGAACGTTTTGTGATTCGTTTTTATAATGGTAGTTTTATATATAATTAAATGATAAATAAATGATTTTTGTAACTATTAACTTTTATTTTCAGTCTGTACAGTAGAAATCACGAATAATATCTTGGTTCAATTAACACTCAAATGACAGTGTTCTTCTCTTCGTGTAGTGGTGTGGCTCATCTAGTGTTGGAGTTCTCAGTTCGCCCTAAGGCCTCTAACTTGTCCTAACCACTGCTATCAGAGATAACAACGGGGACCAACTGCTTAACGTACCTTTCGAAGCACGGTGGAGCTCGAGAAAGTGTTTTGTTGCTACACAAACATTTATTATCGGTCACTCATCTAAGTAATGACTGCGCCAAGCGTTGGATAAATAACCCGCACGATCATTGAAGACCGGCAGGTGCAGCTAGCCTAATGAGATGGCATATTCATATTCATTTATTGATAACTTAAGTTACACGTCATTTATCAATCAATTTACATTAGATTGGGTATACATTTCTATTATTAAGGTTACATTACAGCATAATCTTATGTCAAATTCATTTTGTATTTGAAATAAAAAAAGTAAATAAATTAAAGAAATAAAAAAAATAAAAAATCATTCATATTTGGATTTCATAAATTCGTCCATTCCATAGAAAGCCTGCTCTATAAGCCAAACTTTAAGCTTTCTTTTAAAAGATTGAGTACAAGTTGTGCCAGTAATTTTCCTAGGTAAGTGATTATATACCGTTGGCCCCAGCAGAACATGGATAGATTTGGACGTTCGCGATAAAGAACGCGGTATCTGTTTCAGTCTATCTGGATCTCTTAGATTCCTAGACATCCCGTGTCCCTCATTTCGCTTTGTGTAATCGTCCAAGTGATTTCGTACATACATTGCTACATGGTATATATGAATTGCAGGGAGTGTCATTATTCTGAGGCGTAGCGAGCGACATGGCAAGCAGTTTTATTGACAAAGCACTATAAACAAGTCAATAGATGATATTCATTTGACCAGTCATCTATAAGCGGCTGGTCAAATGAATCTACTATACCTATTATTATTTTATTACTCAGTGTCTTTATATGCAACTGTACCCCGCGGTTTCATCAGTTCAATTTCCGATCTCGTATAACTATCGGAATAAGACGTGGCCCATATTACTATTAAAATGCAGTGTTTATTCATATTAAATATCATCATTTGTAATATTAGTATGGATAATGAAAACGTCATAGATAATCAACCGTCAGGGAAAAGGCGGTTATAATATGATCGGTGGGAAAAGATCACAAATGACGTGTCCAGTGTCCACGCTAAGTTCGTTGTGAATACGGCATAAGCTTTGAGCATATACTAGGGCAGGGCATAAGTCTTGCCACTATAAGTGCTACACTATATTATTATTATCTACGCGTAACAAATACTTGGTAAAGGATGGTAAAGGTAAAAAATAAAATAAAAAACAACTTTATTACTTAGTATAACAATAAAAAAGTCAGGAATACTTATTGAGAGTAAGTTTCGGTACAATATTCATGGCATGCAACTCTTGGAAGAGCAGCTTGCAGGCGTAGGGCATCTCCACAGAGGAGACGGCGGCGGAGGAGCGGCACGCGTGGCACCAGGCGCGGGACGCGAGCCGTCCGCAGCGACCGCAGATGTGCGCTGTGAACGCGTCCGACGCCAGCATCAGACGCTCCATCAGTAGCATGCTGGGGGAAAGAAACGTTTTTTTTTAGTTATTACTATGAAACTTACTACATTTCTCAAATTACGTTATACTAGGAGTTCGCTCCGAACTGAGACCTCACGACCCCCTATCTCCCCAATCCCCCTACCGGGCTCATAATTCTATTGACCTAAACTACGCGCATACCAAAATTCATGAAGATCGGAGCTACGATACTCAAGTTATCGTCGAACAAAGATACAAGCGTCAGGCCGCTTCGCTCGATCGGTCAATGAGAGTACGGCTCGCGGGCCGCGCGCTGTGAGTTTATACCTTCAGTACAACGTACCTAGCACCGTATCCGATGAGACAGTCGCGCTCCATCTCCCCCAGCCGCAGCCCGCCGTCCCGCGAGCGGCCCTCGGTGGGCTTATACCTTCAGTACAACGTACCTAGCACCGTATCCGATGAGACAGTCGCGCTCCATCTCCCCCAGCCGCAGCCCGCCGTCCCGCGAGCGGCCCTCGGTGGGCTTATACCTTCAGTACAACGTACCTAGCACCGTATCCGATGAGACAGTCGCGCTCCATCTCCCCCAGCCGCAGCCCGCCGTCCCGCGAGCGGCCCTCGGTGGGCTTATACCTTCAGTACAACGTACCTAGCACCGTATCCGATGAGACAGTCGCGCTCCATCTCCCCCAGCCGCAGCCCGCCGTCCCGCGAGCGGCCCTCGGTGGGCTTATACCTTCAGTACAACGTACCTAGCACCGTATCCGATGAGACAGTCGCGCTCCATCTCCCCCAGCCGCAGCCCGCCGTCCCGCGAGCGGCCCTCGGTGGGCTTATACCTTCAGTACAACGTACCTAGCACCGTATCCGATGAGACAGTCGCGCTCCATCTCCCCCAGCCGCAGCCCGCCGTCCCGCGAGCGGCCCTCGGTGGGCTTATACCTTCAGTACAACGTACCTAGCACCGTATCCGATGAGACAGTCGCGCTCCATCTCCCCCAGCCGCAGCCCGCCGTCCCGCGAGCGGCCCTCGGTGGGCTTATACCTTCAGTACAACGTACCTAGCACCGTATCCGATGAGACAGTCGCGCTCCATCTCCCCCAGCCGCAGCCCGCCGTCCCGCGAGCGGCCCTCGGTGGGCTTATACCTTCAGTACAACGTACCTAGCACCGTATCCGATGAGACAGTCGCGCTCCATCTCCCCCAGCCGCAGCCCGCCGTCCCGCGAGCGGCCCTCGGTGGGCTTATACCTTCAGTACAACGTACCTAGCACCGTATCCGATGAGACAGTCGCGCTCCATCTCCCCCAGCCGCAGCCCGCCGTCCCGCGAGCGGCCCTCGGTGGGCTTATACCTTCAGTACAACGTACCTAGCACCGTATCCGATGAGACAGTCGCGCTCCATCTCCCCCAGCCGCAGCCCGCCGTCCCGCGAGCGGCCCTCGGTGGGCTTATACCTTCAGTACAACGTACCTAGCACCGTATCCGATGAGACAGTCGCGCTCCATCTCCCCCAGCCGCAGCCCGCCGTCCCGCGAGCGGCCCTCGGTGGGCTTATACCTTCAGTACAACGTACCTAGCACCGTATCCGATGAGACAGTCGCGCTCCATCTCCCCCAGCCGCAGCCCGCCGTCCCGCGAGCGGCCCTCGGTGGGCTTATACCTTCAGTACAACGTACCTAGCACCGTATCCGATGAGACAGTCGCGCTCCATCTCCCCCAGCCGCAGCCCGCCGTCCCGCGAGCGGCCCTCGGTGGGCTTATACCTTCAGTACAACGTACCTAGCACCGTATCCGATGAGACAGTCGCGCTCCATCTCCCCCAGCCGCAGCCCGCCGTCCCGCGAGCGGCCCTCGGTGGGCTTATACCTTCAGTACAACGTACCTAGCACCGTATCCGATGAGACAGTCGCGCTCCATCTCCCCCAGCCGCAGCCCGCCGTCCCGCGAGCGGCCCTCGGTGGGCTTATACCTTCAGTACAACGTACCTAGCACCGTATCCGATGAGACAGTCGCGCTCCATCTCCCCCAGCCGCAGCCCGCCGTCCCGCGAGCGGCCCTCGGTGGGCTTATACCTTCAGTACAACGTACCTAGCACCGTATCCGATGAGACAGTCGCGCTCCATCTCCCCCAGCCGCAGCCCGCCGTCCCGCGAGCGGCCCTCGGTGGGCTTATACCTTCAGTACAACGTACCTAGCACCGTATCCGATGAGACAGTCGCGCTCCATCTCCCCCAGCCGCAGCCCGCCGTCCCGCGAGCGGCCCTCGGTGGGCTTATACCTTCAGTACAACGTACCTAGCACCGTATCCGATGAGACAGTCGCGCTCCATCTCCCCCAGCCGCAGCCCGCCGTCCCGCGAGCGGCCCTCGGTGGGCTTATACCTTCAGTACAACGTACCTAGCACCGTATCCGATGAGACAGTCGCGCTCCATCTCCCCCAGCCGCAGCCCGCCGTCCCGCGAGCGGCCCTCGGTGGGCTTATACCTTCAGTACAACGTACCTAGCACCGTATCCGATGAGACAGTCGCGCTCCATCTCCCCCAGCCGCAGCCCGCCGTCCCGCGAGCGGCCCTCGGTGGGCTTATACCTTCAGTACAACGTACCTAGCACCGTATCCGATGAGACAGTCGCGCTCCATCTCCCCCAGCCGCAGCCCGCCGTCCCGCGAGCGGCCCTCGGTGGGCTTATACCTTCAGTACAACGTACCTAGCACCGTATCCGATGAGACAGTCGCGCTCCATCTCCCCCAGCCGCAGCCCGCCGTCCCGCGAGCGGCCCTCGGTGGGCTTATACCTTCAGTACAACGTACCTAGCACCGTATCCGATGAGACAGTCGCGCTCCATCTCCCCCAGCCGCAGCCCGCCGTCCCGCGAGCGGCCCTCGGTGGGCTTATACCTTCAGTACAACGTACCTAGCACCGTATCCGATGAGACAGTCGCGCTCCATCTCCCCCAGCCGCAGCCCGCCGTCCCGCGAGCGGCCCTCGGTGGGCTGCCGCGTGAGCACGGCTCGCGGGCCGCGCGCGCGCGCGTGCATCTTGTCCTGTACCATGTGCTTCAGTTTCTGGTAGTATACCTTGGAAAATGTTACAGTTCAGAGTGAATATCTAGCTGTGTGCTCTGTACAGCCGCGTAACTCCCGTCGAGTTCAAGTCGACGTCGATTTGGGAATACGATGCTTTCGTTATCGGAGTTGGAAAAAGCTACCGCGCAAGGAGCGAGCAGAATTTGTCGACGTTAAAGCCATAGACAATTTCTGCTCGCTCCTTGCGCGGTAGCTTTTTCCAACCCCGTTATCGAAAGCATCATATTCCCAAATCGACGTCGAGTTGAACTCGACGGGTACTGTGGAGATTAGGTTTTGGTAGGAATCTAGGAACTATCAACGCTCAGCTTAAACCATTGATAGTAGAGAGCTGAAATTTGGAGATCGAGTTCTTTATGTGAGTATTTTTTAAACTTTCTACAGAATCAGGACGAGACACAGTCAGTCAAGTATGAGATAGAACACAGATAAAAGGTTGCCTGAAATAGATGATGCCGCCCGAATTAAGTGTAAGTTTTTTGCAAATGTTAGTACAATAAATTGTATATCAAATCTAACCTAACACAGGCAACGGTAAATGACCTAAGAACTGCCTTGTAAAAGCCCTTAGAATGCTATAAAAAGGCAAATAGATTTTATCCATTTTTGTAAAGTATCTAAATAAAATATTATTACTATCGTATAGAATTTAACTTACAGGTCCTGAATAAATATATGCTTCCAAAGGTTCGCCTGTAAGACCCGAGTAGAAGATGTCCTTTCCATGGTAGTTATAACCATGTTTCTCCAACTCTTTGCAAACGTCTTGAACTTTTGAACCGCCGAATGCTGTACCTGAAATATCATTAAAATGAGATTATAAGGACAAATATTTTTCACTTTATTAATATAAAAGTATGATCATTTAAAGTATGAGTCCAGATCGTGTCAGTTTGCTCGCGATTATGATCGGTGTAATCTGAGCCAAAATTTAAATTAATAGAATTATCTAACACGCGATTTAGACCCGTAGTTCGAATAATAATGATGGACATAAATACTGATGGTAAAAAAACTAAGATTTTATATTATTTTGTGTAAAACTTGTTTATCAAACCAAGACTTACCGTAATGGAATTTCCCTTCCATCAACCCAGCTTTCCCCGCCAACAACTCTATAGTCTTCCCAACCGTCATCCGAGAAGGAAACCCATGAGGATTCATAATCATATCTGGACAAATTCCTCTATCGTTGAAAGGCATATCTTCCTGCTGCACAATCAGACCTGTAACTCCCTTCTGCCCGTGTCTAGAACTGAATTTATCACCAATCTCTGGTATCCTAGTCTGCCTCAACAAGATTTTAATGAGAAACGCATCTTCAGAGTTCGAGGATACCATAACATTTTCTATGTAAGATTCAACGGGACCTTTGTAAGTGACTGGGACATCTTTGTACTCTATCTGTTGAGGTTGGCCTTGAGTGACAGGGTTTAAAGTGGCTGGAGGCATTTGTTTGTTAATAAGGACGTGTCTGTTTTCGACCATTTCTCCTGGTGCGGCTATGCCATCAGCGTCTAAGACCTCGTGAGCTCTTATCACTTTTCCAGTGGTCATGTCTCGGGAAGGGCCAAGGATTCTGTCAGAGGTTTGATTGCTGTATCGCTTCATGGTCGTTTTTGCGCTTTTGTATACGAGGCAACGACCGTAGCCTCTGTCTATGGATGCTTTGTTCAGAATAAGTGCATCTTCTATGTCATAACCGCTGTAGCTCATCACGGCTACTGTAGCGTTCTGTCCGGCAGGTAGTTTGTCAAAGTTTGTCAGTTCTATGGTTTTTGTTTTCACCATTGGGCATTGCGGGTACACCAGATTGTACATAAGCGTGTCTATTCTGTTCTTTTGGTTATATCCAATTGTACCTAAAATGAGAAGGGTAAGTAGGTACTTATATTTCTATAGCTTTTTTAATTGGGTATATTGTGAATTTTTACAGCAAACGTTGTATAATTTAAAAAAAAACCTAACTCGAACAGAGTTAGGATTTTTTTTTAATTCCAGATCTACTATGTTTTAGTTCAGATATTAGTGGCAAATAAGCAATTTTCCGCAAGGTGTGTCTTGGTCACAACCTAAAGTTTTACTATAAGTAATGAAATGTCTGATCAAATTGGCTAAATGTAAAATAAGACAAAAAAAAGGGTCAAAATTGTAATAGGGCTGCTTGTCTAAGTTGTTTAGTAAATAATACTTACCCATAGCCTGCTTCCCCATAGCACATTGGTACGTATTCCTCGGGCTCTGATTATGGTGTGGGTACGGTACGAGGCCTGCGCACACGCCTAGTATAGTAAACGGTTCTATCTCTAAATGCGTGGTAACGTATGGATCTATTTCAGCTTCCAAAGTGGCTATATGACTGTCATTCTCTTCATTTACATCTAAATATTCAATCAGTCCATCGTTGAGGAAATCTTGGAATTTTCTGATTCCTATAAAGACAGAAAAAAGATGAGAAACGAATATTGTATAATTTAAACATTTAAAAACGGAAATTTACGCTTGTCGTGCGTGTTTCTCCCTCATCTTATTATCCTATTTAACATTCTACGGGTGAAATTTTGTGAGTGCAATTTACGCAAAAACCGCCGAATCAATTGCTATGAAACTCGGTTTGTGCCTAGATAGATGCAGCTGCCCTGCAGGCCTGGAAAAAAACATAGGCTACTTATTATCCCGATATTCCCAAGATATGGGGTCTTACACAGATGAAACCGCGAGGCGCTGCGAGTATGTATAAGCCTGAAAGGGTGCTAAATGCTGTACTTATCTTGCGTAACGAGCGCGTGTACCAGCGTGACGTATACTAAACCACGCATTTGGTTTTACCATAATTATACTATCAAAATTTACCTCTGTTCAGTTCGTTTAGATGCAGTTGCTGCACTAAAGGGTATCCTTTCTCGACGATAATGTACGGGCGACACAACCGCCCGCCATCGCTGCAAATGTACACCGTCCTCTGGTTGTGGTTCGGGTAGATCGACACGAAGGCCGATATGAGACCTCGCCGCCGGAACATACGGAACACTTTGATCAGCCGTTTGTATTGTCGCGTTACTCCTAATATGTTACCTGTAGACGAAATAATAAAGATTTAAGGCTTTGCATTGATATAAGTACAGGGTTTTTTATCCTTTTCCTAAGAAACTATGCTTGTACGGGATGAAAGTATTTATACACTTACAGAATCGGTAACCTTGAAAGATCTTACTTCTTACTAATATTATAAACGCAAAAATTAAATGTATGTATGTGAATTTGTTACCCTTCCACGCAAAAACTACTGAACCGGTTGCAATGAAACATGGAATATAGTTAGCTGGATACCGGGAATAACACATAGGCTACTTTTTATCTCGATATTCCGGCGGGAACGGGACTTACGCGGGTCACACCGCGGGGCGCAATCGAACCTCTAACAATCATAGAATTTCGATTCCGTTCGGTTAGTTAGAGGGTCGTTGGCATACACACCACACAGCAGAGGTCGTCTAAATTAGCAGTGATGGTAAAGAATCATTAAAGATAACAATCAACTACTGTTAAAGTTCTGAGTAGCAGTAGGATTCCAGCCGTAAAACAACAAGTGTAGATCACGCATTTGAAGATAATCCTGATCCATTACGGCCTTTTTAAAATAAAAAAGTATACCTATCCATTGTCTAGTACCTTTAGTACACACTAGCAAAGTTGCTTACTTTGGGGCTAGATTGCGCTGTGTGTAACGTCCTGCAATATTAATTTACTAGTAGTTCTGCGAAAGGTAGACCTTGCGAGCACCATGCAAATCCAGACTTTTTTGAAACAATTTGAATACTTTGTATTTAAAACACAAAGTATTCAAATACCCTACCAATCAAAAATCCCCCACGACTAAAAATTTCATATGCTTATAGAGCTTTTATACCAAGTTTCATCAAAATCGGTTGAGTAATACGACCTGTAGAGGAGAAGCGACATAGAGAAAAAAGAAAATTTGGCCAAACTGAAGCATAGACGCTTCGCTCGCTCGGTCAATTACTTAAAAACTGCTTACCATTGAGGAACACCATATAGACGGCCGGATGGTTGATCTCCTCCCCCCCCAAGAGCCGCACGTCCTCGACGGCCGCGTTGCACGCGAGGCGCGCGATGGGGCCCTCCGCGCACTCCGTCGTGATGTGCGTCATGAGCGCCAGGTTCTTGACCAGCCCGCACGCCTCGCCTTCCGGGGTGTCCGACGGACAGAGCATGCCCCATTGCGACGGCTGGGAACAGAAAAAACACATATTTACTTGTATAATAAAACACTTTATTTATCCGGTTTATATGCACTTGTAGTTAAATAAATAAATATTGCACGACATTACACTCGGCGCTATCCAGTCCCAAACTAAGCCTAGGCTTATACTGTGGGTGCTAGACGACGGATTTACTAGATATTGTACTTTATTTTGTAAATACATACGATATATAGAATACACCCATAACCAGAATCGAATCGAACCAGCAACCTTCTGCGTTGCAGTCCGGGCTTCGCCCGCCGCGCCACAGAAGCCGTCAGTAAATATTTTAAAAGCGAAAGCTATCGTGCTTTTTAATTTCTCAACTGACTTAGGCAATGTTCGATGAATATTATTTTTTTTAAACAACCCATACAGAAATCGAATAGTTTTTTTCTCTTCGGAGTGATGTTCGCATTCCTCTCGGGAGGCCGGGGATCGCCACAAAAATCGGACGGTATCTGTACCATTATTTTGTAACTCTAGTCCAACTCAATTCTAGAGTCTCGCGTCACAAAATTCTACTAATAATGTGCTAATATTTAAACGTGAAAGCGTGTACATTTAAATGAGTATGTTTGTTTCTCTTTCACGCAAAAAATACTGAACTAATTGCGATGAATTACAAGATTCAAATAGATAGAGATCTGTATTAACACATAGGCTATATGTTGTATTTCAAAATTACCACGGGACCAGGACTTACGAGGGTAAAGCTAATAATGTACTAATTCTAATTATTATACCTGTAGTGAGCGAGGTCCGGAGACTTTCCTAGTCTTTTCGAATTGAGAGTTGACTCGCGTCATCATTCCGAGCGCAGATATGTATGACAGTCGGCTAAGTACTTGTGTAACACCATGCCGTTCCATTTTAAATCTCTTTATTGTCCAGTTACCCTACAAAAAATGTTATTGGTCATAAACTGTTTCAAGTTTTCACTTGAAATCAATTTTTACGCGGTGCTAGAGCTTGGTTTATCTTATATTAAATATTTTTCTGATATTACAAAACTCATTAGAAAAATCCAAATTACATTTGAAATCAGTTCTTAACTAAGCCCACGATTATATCGTAATAATGGAGATACAATTCAATAATGTCAATAACTTTTATTTATTTATTTATTTACAACTTACCGAAGAAATGGCAGAGAACAATCCATTGGCAATCAAATCAGGCCTCATATACTTAACAACATCGAACGGCGCCACTTTTACCTTCGGTATCACTTTATCCGCTATAGATTTCAACTCCCAATTAAATCTTTTGAACAAATCTTCGAACATTAGCGCTAGTAAGGAACCGGCTAACTCCAATCTCTTGTTCCCGTAGTAATCTGGATCATCTATAGCCGCTTTGTTCGACTCAGCCTCTATAACTCTCTTCACCATTATTGCGAGGTATATAGCTTTTACGTAGAAGTTATAATTTTCTACCGTAACGTGCGCTAGGATGGTTGTGGCTAAGAGATCGCGAGCTTCGTCGACTGGTGTACGGGATTTAGCGTTTGATGATTGGAATCTGGAATATTTGTTAACATTTAGACCTGTCCCAATGTATGATATTTTTAATAATATACTAAAACGGGCTTCTACGTATTGGCTTCGGCCCCACGCACGCCTTCTAAAGGTCCGGGTGCTCCATAGCCCCGGGTATCCAAAATGGAATGAATAAATGTCATTTATTTACACAAAATATGGTTACAACAGATGTTATCAATTAGTAGGTATAGTTCAACATATTTCACCAGCACCTAGCATGCAAATATCAGAAACAAATAATAATAATAATGTTTATTTGCCATTTAAAAATTACATAGACCTTTGTTGACATTTGTTAAATTAATTCTACTAATACAATGTGTGTTTAGTTTTTAAGTTTAGTTTTAGTTTTTAATTTTAAGTTATTGTTGTGTGTTTGCTAATACATATTTTGTATGTATATTATATTCTACGAATAACACGTTCGTACAATGTTTGTGAGTATATGTATGTTTCTTACAATCTCGGATAAACTTCTTGGTCCCTAGGAAGGTTGGTGGTCAGGCAGGCGGCCAGTCAGCCGTAAAAATATTGCCAAATCTAATTGCAGTATGTATGGGCAATGATGAGAAGAAGAGGGATGCAACCCCCAGACGAGAAGATCTGAATGAATGTTAGTAAAAGTTAAATTTACCTTTTGGCTTTCAACTTGCTTCCAATGTAAGATAGGGCCTGATTCTGGGTGAATATCTTCAAATTGTGACAATCCATGATGCAAGGTGCCATTTTCTTGATAGTGTTGTCATCAGTACCTACGAGTTGTATGATCTCCTGATCGCTGCAAATGCCCATGGCTTTGAACGCTATTGCTATTGGTATATCCTGGAATTCATTTTAGAAAAAAAATTATAATATAGAATAGGGTTACCCCACTTCTTCCCATGGGTGTTGTAAAGGGTGAATAAAGCTTTTAGGGTAAACTAGCAAACCTTGAGTTAGCCCGTGTGGTGACGGATAAACTTCTTGCTCCCTAGGATGTATTTTACGGAAGTTTTAGGAACTTACATCAGAAAGAGCATTGTGCCTCAAGACATATTTTCCGTTTTTCACAATAACATTGGTTCTGGTTTTCTTCTCATGTGTAGAGCTTGTTACTTGGCACTGAATTGCACCTTTGAACTCATCTACTATCATCCGATTTCTTGACAATTGTTCTTGAATTAGAATCACTTTTTCTTGACCTTAAAAACAAGAAAAAGTTTAGAGAACTTTTGGCAAAGGAATAATGCCAGATAAAATAAAGGCTGTCTTGTAGAAGTATTTAAATTATGGAATCTAAATTAATTTAAACCAAAAACATATAAAAACGTAATTTAGTGTAAGTATTTATGTAGCTTTGTTACCCTTTCAGACAAAAACTACAGAACTGATTGCAATGAAACTTGGAATGTAGACAGCTGGAGACCAGGAATAACATATCTTATCCCCATATTCCCCCAGGATCACGACTTAAACTGTGGGGCGCCACTAGTCAATAGATAACTACAAGTTTATGATGTAATCATTTTGACCCAATTGTTCATACCAAGCCTTAAATTATTAGTATTAGCAATAAGTAGAGAAATGTACTTACCTCTGATAATAAAATAACCACCAGGATCATGAGGGCATTCATTCAATTTTGCCAATTCAAAGTCAGATTTGTTGGTAAGTACACAATTTGAAGATCTCAACATCAAAGGCATTCTGAAATTGTTTAGTAAAATGTAAAAAAAGCAAGAGTAGTAATTAAAATCAGATTTTGCACAACATCTTCCATTATTTTTGAATATACATAAACAAAAAAGAAAATATTTACTGGCAGTGATTTAATCTCCTAAGAGCAAACCACGAAACGAAAAAGCTCCAGGCGAAGATAAAATCACTAATGAATTGTTGAAAGCGTCATTAGAGGCTATACTAGATTCGGTCGTAGATCTATTCAATAACATACTGACATCTGAAGAGATACCAAAGCAGTGGAAGCTAACAACGATTATCCTGTTGCATAAAAAAGGAGACAAGGAGCAAATGAACAACTACAGACCTATAAGCCTTATGCCTAACCTATATAAAGTCTTTTCCAAAATAATTCTAGCACGCATGACCAAAACTTTGGAAGAAAATCAACCTATTGAGCAAGCAGGATTTCAAACAAACTATTCAACTATAGACCATATCCATACAATGAGACAACTAATTGAAAAATATAATGAATTTAGAAAGATATACTATATAGCATTTATAGATTATAATAAAGCATTTGACTCTTTAAAACATAGCAGCATCTGGAATGCACTACAAAATCAAGGCATAGAACAAAAATATATTAATATAATACAACAAATATACAAAGACAACAAGGCAAAGATAAAATTAGAGTCCATTGGCGATGAATTTGAAATACAAAAAGGGGTCAGGCAGGGGGACCCCTTATCACCTAAATTATTTACTGCAGTGTTAGAACAAATCTTCAGAAGTTTAAACTGGGAAGAAAAAGGGCTCAACATTAATGGGGAATATCTACATCATTTAAGATTTGCTGATGATATAATACTGTTGAGCGAAAAGCCCACAGAGATACAGGAAATGATAAACCAGTTGGACAAAGAAAGCACAAAAGTAGGTCTTACAATGAATACATCCAAAACAAAAGTTATGACAAATGGACTAAAGAGAAATATACAATTAAGATGCACAAATGTGGAATATGTAGACGAGTATGAATATCTAGGCCAGACAATATCCCCCACCGATCAAATGGAAAAAGAGATCAATAAGAGAATAGGTAACTCTTGGAAACGTTATTGGTCAATGAAAGAAATCATGAAAAATAAGGCAATACCGGCAACAGAGAAAGGTAAGATTATTAACACCTGCATAACGCCATGTCTGTCATATGGATGTCAAACATGGGCACTTACTTTAAAAGCAATTAAGAAACTAGAAGTATGTCAAAACTCGATGCAGAGGAGCTTGTTAAACTTAAAAATAAAAGACAAAGTTAGAATAGCTGACATACGACAGAAAACCAAGGTGATTCCCATAACGGAAATCATCCAGAAATTAAAATGGAGATGGGCCGGCCATGTGATCAGGGGCAGACTTAAGTGGTCCCAGAAGGTGATTAATTGGTACCCAAGGGGCAAAATAAGAAAAAAAGGCAGGCCGGTGCGTAGGTGGGAAGATGATCTTAAGAAGGTGGCAGGTCCATTATGGACCAGGAGTGCTCGGGACCGAACTATATGGAAGAGCTTGGAGGAGGCCTATGTCAGCAGACAAGCTGACAACCTATAAAATAATAAATTAACTGTTTGTTTAGAATTAACTACCAATGTTCAGCAATAAAGGCTATCTTTATCTTTATCTTTATCTTTAAGAGCAAACCAATAAGTTTTCTCCTACTAATATTAGAAAGGTGAAATTTCTTGAAAGTGTGTGTTTGTTGCTCTAGAACGCCAAAATTACTAAAGTAAGTAAGTTTGTAAGACACATTTTCATATATGTTACACTCCAAAGTTGGAACTTTGGTGGAAGTAATTAAAACATATTTCATTATTATGTTGTGTCTTCATGATCTTGAGCTAATCCCAGTATAACTAGGTATGTATGTATGTATGTAAGACTCACCTTCCGATTAACTGTTTATTTTTAATTACCCTCTGATTCCCTCTAATGTATTCAAAATCTACAGTAATTGGGGCTGAATATGTCATGTCTCGCAGCCTACATTCATGAGGTGTTGTCGGCTTTGATACATTGAAACCTAAAATTAATATAAAAGTATATTTTAATTAAACTAATCACACAAAAACCTAAAAGAGGTAGCATTATATAAGGCAAAGAAAACACTGCAAGCAGAGGAAAACAAAGATCAACAATATGAGCCAAATATACTTAATTAGCATACTGTGGCATTTTTTCATTTAAAATATTTATAGGCATGCCCAGTACAGGCTTAAGTGCTTCAAATAAAAATAGAATGGCAGCCAAGTTCTTCACAGATATGTGTGGTGCTGGAGCCATTAGGTTTCACAAGCTCTAAAGTTATATTGTTTAGTTATTTAGTTAGTAGTGCCTACTCACATAATATGGTAAAATTTTAGAATCATCTAATTCAAAGCAGCTCAAAGCTATCAAAAGTTCTATTGATACTGATTATACAAAGTTTTCACAGACATTACCTTCTTCTAAGTCCGGAGTTCCTACATAAGCATTCAAATACTTGATATAGAACAATGGGTCAGCATCACAGAACACTTTCTCGTTTGCCTGGACTATCTTCTTGATTTCTACATTGATAAAGTAGTTAAACGAGTCGATGTGCTGTTTTACGAGGCCTTTGACTTCTAAAAATGAAGGAACTAGCTTCCATTTGTCCTGTAAAAATTAATGAGTGATGTTTTTTTAGAATAACTTGCGCAAAACTTGCGTGGTGATTTTCGTAATGGGTTAAGTTCGTGACTGTTGATCGGGTGGCTTGCGAAATTAGTTTTGGACACAGATTTTTGGATTAAGCAAGAGAAAATCGTTTCAACGATAGAAACTTTTAATAAAATAACCAACATTGCCTTCATAAAGTTACTAAACAAAGCTACTAACCTCCAAAGATTTAACTGGCTCTCGTAAACTTCGATGCGAGTCCCAATCATTTTGCTTTTTATTAATTTCACCCATGATTTTTTTATTTATGTTATAAAGTTAATAGGTAGGTTGATATTTTATATTTAAACATTGCTTTTCACTTTCCGTCCGACCATCGTCCGACCGACAAAAATACCAGCCGGCAACAAACTGACAGTGAAATGACGCTGACGTTAGATTCTATTTCTTATCGGTTGTGAACCGATTATGGCCATTACGAAATTAGCCAGTGTCATGTATTCAAATTTATTATGCAAGTTATTTGCATCGAAACAGTCAAGTCGTCATAGTTGAAGTCAAGTCTAGGGAATCATTTGTAAACACGGCGGCCATTTACAAACAATCTTCACGGAGCCTTGGAGACAACACTAAGTCAATGTTTTGCACCGATTTTCACTTTCATTCCACTTGTACACCTTCACGAAACTAAATTGATTAATATGCCCCCAAAATTAAACAATTTGCACGCATATGAACTAGGTTTCACAAAAATGAAAATTTAGCACCACATCTCCTCAAGGAGTTCCCGCCAAGACTCCGACGTTAGATTGACATTATTTTTTATTTCTTATCGGTTGTGAACCGATTATGGCCATTAGGAAATTAGCCAGTGTCATGTATTCTAATATATTATGCAAGTTATTTGCATCGAAACAGTCAAGTCGTCATAGTTAAAGTCAAGTCTAGGGAATCATTTGTAAACACGGCGGCCATTTACAAACAATCTTCACAGAGCCTTGGAGACAACACTAAGTCAATGTTTTGCACCGATTTTCACTTTCATTCCACTTGTACACCTTCACGAAACTAAATTGATTAATATGCCCCCGAAATTAAACAATTTGCACGCATATGAACTAGGTTTCACAAAAATGAAAATTTAGCACCACATCTCCTCAACGAGTTCCCGCCAAGACTCCCAGATTGACATTGACACTGGCATATTTTTAACTTATTGTTTTTTTTTTCAAAAGGACAAGGAAAACAAAAAGGCCGTTAAATGTTATTAGCCGTATTTATTATAATGGCTGTATGGGATGAAAGCTTTCTACAGTTCCGAAAAAAAAAAAAAGTGTGATTGTCAGTATGTCATTCAGTCAGTGTCAGTCAGTCAGTCTGCCAGTCGCCGATGTTGCTTGGATAAGATTTTTGCAAAATGGAATAATAAGTCTAAAAGCAATATTTACTCATAATATACCGTCACTTAGTGTCTTTATTTAGCATAATGTATTTAGAAAACGTTTGAAAATTAGTATTTTGCCAAAATGGTGTATGAAACCATTCCGAGGACTGTTCGTATCCTTCTGCTTGGTGAACCGGGAGTAGGTAAAACCTCGTTGATCCTCTCGCTCGTGACCGAAGAGTTCACGGAACATGTACCACCGAAAGCCGAAGAAATCACTATACCAGCCGACGTAACACCTGAGCAAGTTCCAACAAATATAATTGATATTTGCCGTAAGTGTTATTGCACCCTTCTCATCAAGGTTGTGGTGTCATCGATCATTGAATGTTACTTACTCTTACTTTCTTGCTATTAGAACACACCTATAATAACATTTTCTTACCTTCTCGAAACATAATAAAACCCCTCGATTTCTCATTGGAAACATGAGAACCAATTTCTATTGTTATTTATTTCTCATGCAATATTTTTTTACAATGGTTTACATGTAATTTTAGTTGCGGAACAATCGCTGGAACAAGTTGCAGAAGAAATAGAGAGAGCTCACGTAATTTGCATAGTATTTTCGGTTGAAAAGCAAGAGACTCTTAGTAAAATAGCTTCCTATTGGCTGCCATTTGTAAGGGATAACTGTACGGAAGATGACAGGAAACCAGTGATTCTTGTTGGAAACAAGATTGACTTGATTGACTACTCTGTTATTGATGTAAGTCCTATTTTAACACATCCAATAGCAACATTTTAAAAAACAATCATTCATTCCATGTTAATTGGGTTATTATTAACTCTTACTCACTTTAATGCTTGTAATCCCCATCCCAGACTCTTAAGAATCTGGTGTACTGGGGAGAACTGAAATAAACGATTAATAAATTTAACTAATTTCTACAACACATCGGTTGTATTGTGCTGTCTCGAAGTAGGAGGAACCCCGACTTCCAAGATACAGGTTTTTACCTAGTTTGGACGCCGGGAGCTCAAATATTAACTAAAGTCTAATTGTTACAACCTTTAGTTTAGTTTACAATAAGCCTTTTTATAAATATAGCAATTTTTTGTAATAAGCTAAGGTTTTGCAAAATAAAATTTTATTATTATTATTTCTAGTAGGGGACGCTAGTGCAAGCACCAGACGGGTGATCGGTCCTCTCATGTTGGGACCAATTCACAGTTCCCCAAAATGTCAATACTGCTGCTGCACTACTGTGTCACATTCAATACTTCATAGGTTTTTGTAAACAATCATTTTACTTACTGAACAGTTAAAAGTAACTAAAAAGTTACTTCTTTACAAAGGAAACTTCTGAACTGATTACATGCAACTTCAAATTTACATAAACAGTTTGTGTTCTGGAATATCACATAGACTACTTTCTACTCTGATATTCCTGTGGGACTTCTTTAACCTTTTCCTGCTGGCATGTATGTATTTTGGTATGGGCATTTGACTTATTAATAGGCAACTTGGATTTGTGTTACTTGCAGAAATCAATGCTGCTTTTAACAGACTCATGCTTGATCATGTAGGCCAATGGATTTAAAGGATTCATTGACGCTTAAATAATATACATAAGTACCTATCCTACATACAGTATTCCTCCAGTAGGCCAAGTAGCCTGAGCATAGAATAAAGTTACTACATCTTTTCCTGTGGGTGTCAACCGGAAATAAAATTATTGCCACATTTATTAGCAGTAGGTATGATCAATAATATCTCATCTACTGTGCCAACCCCAAACAATTAAATAATTGGTGGTTTTAGCGGACTCTGGCCATCCTGAGATGGATGCAACCGGGAAAATCGCCTAGAAGAGAAAAAATTTACCTCCACAATTTAGTTATCCAATTTTTTACACTTCTTTAAAATTAAAACAATTTGTAACTCGGTCTATTTTGTTACAGAATATTTGGGACATAGCAGAAGAGTACCCAGAGGTTGACAGATGCATTGAATGCTCAGCAAAGTCTTTAATCAATGTATCGGAAATGTTCTATAATGCACAGAAAGCTGTGCTACATCCTATCAACCCAATTTATTCTATTGATGAACAAGAGGTGAGCTTCCATTTACTAAAAAACCTGGGTATTATTTTTTATAATGGCTCTAACTATTTATAGTGGCCTATTTTGATAAGACAATACAAACCACTTAGATTTACAGGTAATTTGCAGTATTATCCTACTAATATTATAAAGCTGAAAGTTTGTGAGTATGTGTGTTTGTTACTCAATCACGTAAAAACCGCTGAACCGATTACCATGAAACTTGGAATATAGATAGCTGGAAACCTGGAATAACACATAGGCTACATTTTTATCCCGATAATCCCGCGGAATCGGGACTTATGCGGGTGAAACCGCGGGGCACAGCTAGTAAAATATAAAGAGGAAAAGCTTGGATGTATTTATGTTTGGATAAATGTTTGTTAAACCAAATGTGATGTGATGGCCCTTGATATTATCATGTTGATAAATTAAATCTGTGCTAGTTACATGGGCAAAAATTAGCCCAACCATCCCGATATTCCTACAGAATTAAGATGTATGCTGGTGAAACAGTAGGTAGTTGTGATGCTAGTAATCTATACTTATAATAAAGGAAGAGAGGACAAAAAGTCTGTACTTGGAAGTAAATTAAAAAAAAAAGTTGTCTAGAGGGCTGAGAAAAAGTAGTACAACAAAATTATATCATTTTTAAAATTCATGTCTGTCTGTCTGTTTCTTCGTTTATCTGTCGGTTCCTTATACAAGTAAAAACTACTTATCCGATTGAAATCTGTTTTTCAATACAAGGTGTAACAGGTAAGCCCTTTTAATCCGAAAGGGGGTTGTTCTAGACGTCTAGGCGAACAACTTTTGTTCTACGACTTTTGGAAATTCGAAGTACTTTGCGAAAAAAATTGGTGTAAAGTTTACTTGAAAATCAGCTGTTTCTCAGAGTTCGAGGTCATTGATCTTATGTTGTCCTTTTATTTAGTTTGGTCTACTTCAATTACCATTATTTTCAAAAGCAGCTGTTTTTTCAGTGAAACATAATCTCAAAATTTTCAAAAAAAAGTTCTAATTTTCAAAAGCCGTAGAACAAAAGGTGCTCGCCTAGACGTCTAGAACAACCCTCTTTCGGATCAAAAGGACTTACCCGTTACAAATTGTATAAGATAGTTCTATTTTCGAAGAAGGTCGTGATATACTTTTGCATTGAAATCCAATTAATAGAACCCAAGTAATGAACGAAAAAGTGCAACGGCTCGAGAACCGCTCGGCCGCCCGCGCCCGTGATAACGCGTTTTCACTTCTGTGAGTGAACCGCGGGGCGCAACTAGTAGATAGAATAAAAATAAGAACTTATTATAATGAATTCTCTTTCTTATGAGGAATACTGCTTTAGTAACTTTATAAACAAACAGAATCACGTGACATTCAGTAAATAATGTAGAGAGCATTTAATTGTAAATTTATGAGCATGTTTTTATGTTGTAGCTGACAGAGAAATGTAAGAGAGCATTGTCACGAATATTCAAAATATGTGACTTGGATGGAGATGGACTATTAGATGACTACGAAGTCACAATGTTTCAAAAGAAATGTTTTGATTCACCTTTACAATTGCAGGTAAAATACAATTCATTCATTAAAATAATAAAATTGAGAAAAACATAGTTACTTAAAAAAATGTTTAAGTCTTGGTGCCCTTGAACTTTTAAAGAGATATCTATTTCTGTTTTGACAGGTTTTAGATGAAGTAAAATCGGTAATTGCACAGAACATTGCCGGAGGTATAGAGAATGATTGTATAACGATTAAAGGATTTATCTTCTTGCACTGTCTGTTCATACAACGGGGGAGAAATGAGACGACTTGGACGGTACTTCGCAAGTTTGGTTATGACGAAGGTCTGGAGTTGACACACAGCTATTTGTATGCAAGGTGAGTAATGTCTGCAGGGCAGAAAATGGCTGAGGCAAATGCCGGGCAAACTCAGTAGCAGTATTGAGGTAAAACACTTAAAAAGTCTCTCCTTGACTTACTCATCATCTGCTGTATAAACGATATTATATTATTTGCTAGTTATATATTAGTAGCAAATCAATCAACATGTATACAAATAAAATTCAGAGATGAAACTGCCAAACTAATAGCCAAAAGTAAACCTAAACCAACACCCCTGCCTATGCCGCTGTTAGTTTTTTGATAAATAAATAAACCTACAGCTTAAATTCCTGGTCCCATACATAAAAATCGAAGGGTGTGTTCTTTGTGTTGTGCAGGTAAATATAACAAAAAAAGGTTTTGGGGAAATGGCCACGATTTCCCCAAAACCCTTTACATTAAGGAGGAGCTACCTTAATGTTCTGGTTTAAATTTTAGTATCACTTCGTCCCGCGATTTCTTCCGCGTAGTCCTAATCGTGGCAATTTCCTCAAACAAAACCCTTTGTTGTGTATACCATATACCCACAAAGAACACACCCTTCGAATTTTATGTATAGGACTAGGAGTTTAAGCTAACTAGCTGGAATTATAAGAGGTTAATGTAACCGGAATTAACAGTTAATTTTAGGACCGTCATGGCGCAAACTCTACCTAAATTATAGTTGTTCTTTTTCAGTATCAAAATACCAGTAGGTTGTACAACAGAGTTATCATACAAGGGTCAACAGTTTCTCACGCAAGTATTCGAGAAATATGACAGAGATAAAGATGGTATGCTCAACCCTACAGAATTGAAGAATGTCTTCTCATGCTGCCCCAGAATACCGTGGCACAATTTAAGATACACTGTACCCACTAACGATAAGGTGAGGCAATAATATAAATAAAAATATTTGCATTGATTTCAATCGGTATTTATTGTCATGGGTAATTGATAAGAAATGATAAAATTATTATTGTGTTGATTATGAAATCGTTAGATCGTTGCACTCTATTATCGTTTATTATCAGTAGGAACATCTGCTTGTATTAAAGGAAAAAGGTCAAAAGTCTGCTCGAAGGTAAACAAAAAATATCATTTAGACGGCAGCGGCGATGATTCAATTCAATTTATTATTTAGATAAAAATAAAAAATGAAAAATGTATGTCTTTTGTTTTTTTGTGTAACAGACAGACAAAGCATAATCTAATATCAAAATAATAGAAATTTTATAACATAACAGTGTGAATGTTTTATCTTATATAGGTTTAAAACTTGTAGGGATATCTAACACTGCAAGGATGGATGTGTCGCTGGACCCTGATGACCTTACTAGATCTCCAGAACACCAGCGCATATCTTGCATATTTGGGATACAATTTTTTAGAAAACGAGTCGCAGAAAAGTGCTATACACAGTGAGTAATCCTCTACTAATGTCATAAAAAAATTATAGTAATTAATAAAACTTCAACATATTTGACTACTACCTAATCATTTATCAGCTAAATATTAAAATTACCTTGAATTAAATTATGTCTTTATAAATAAAACTGTGGTATGATCTCACGACTAGACAAATATTGATGTCATAGTTTATTTTGGTTAATTTTTTAGTTGCTAGGAAGTTCACGTTTGTTGTACATAAATCTTGGTACGGTATTTAGAATGTTAAATGTTTTTATTATTCTTTCAGTAACTCGCGACAAAAAGGTGGATATTGCCAAGAAACAATCGAGCCGTAATGTGTACCAGTGCCATGTTATCGGTCCAAGGTCTTGCGGGAAGACTTCTATATCCCGAAGCTTCCTGGGTATTGGACATAAGGTAAAAATATACTGCATTATGAATATTTTTTATTAGTGATTTATTTCACACTGCGGTTTCGCCCGCGTAAGGCCGTAATGTCACCGGAAAATAACAAGAACCGCAAATTTATATTTTTTTCTAGGAAATTTATAAACCTTCGTAGGATTCTAAACGAGAGATATTTTGAATTATTTTACGCCCACATTTTCGCAAATTGATAAACTTACTAAACTAATAATTAAGCAACAACCAAACGCCATGTGCGCTCTGATTGGGTTGAATTGCCCCGCCATTGTTCGCCACGAAACATAAACAAACCGGACGCTCGTGTGTTTTTGTAAAGTTTTTTAATGTTGTAACTGTGTTGGAATGGAACTGTAAAAATAGTTTTATTTTGCTAAGGTTACTAAACTAGACCCATAATGAACCTAGAAACTGTGGATATACAGTGGCAAGTCGACATCGACCAATCAGAAAACAGTGTGTTATTAGCCGTATTTTATAGACGCGTAAAATTAAAAGCTCTTCTGTGATTGGTCGAAGCCTTTAGAATCTTGCGAATGGATATCCGTCACTTTATAAATTTACCACGAGACGTCCAAATTGATAAATTTGCGAAAATGTGAGCGTAAAGTAATACACAAGTTATCTCTCATTTAGAATCCAATGAAAGGTGTAAAGGAAAAAGAAATTTATAAACTTGCAGAACTTCTTATCTTCCGTTGACATATCTTATCTTACTAATATTATAAACGCGAAAGTTTGTATGTACGTATGTGAGGTTGTTACTCTTTCACGCAAAAACTACTGAACCGATTGCGATGAAACTTGGAATATAGGTAGCTGGGGACCTGGATTCACACATAGGCTACTTTTTATCCCGATATTCCCGCGGGAACGGGGCTTCCGCGGGTGAAACCGCGGGGCGAAGCTAGTACATAATATTTCCCGTCTGTTTAATACAATTGTGCCTACCTACATACCTATTATTAAATTAAATTTACAGAAAATAAAGCCACACGCAAACGAGCGCGGCGACAGCAATCCAACGGAGAACTGTTGCATCAACACAGTATTAGTGTACGGACAAGAGAAGTACCTCGTGATGAAGGAGATTCCCATAACGCGCGTGTCGGACCCGCTGCAGCCGCACGAGGTCAACTGCGACGTCGCCTGCCTCGTCTACGACGTGGCTGCCAGCCGTTCCTTCGAGTACATCGCGAGGATATACATTGTGAGTACCTCGTGATGAAGGAGATCCCCATGCGAATATCTCGCGATAAATGAGGTCGAGTATATCGCGAGGATATACATTGTGAATACCTATCTCGAGAAATACTATTTGTACTGAGAGGTCCATTTGCGATAAATTACCCATGATTAAGTGAAGTGAGTCAACACCACCCTATTTTACTTACCTTACTATAAAAACTATTGAATCGATCTGTAAAATAAGCATGGAAAAAATAACTGAATTAATTTAACTCTCTGAAATTAATCTTTGTCTTCTCTATGAATATTCTCAGAAATATTTCGCCGAAAGCCACATCCCTGTCCTCATAGTGGGTACGAAAGGCGACTCTCTGCCGTCGAGACAAGACTACATTCTTCAGCCGGACGTCTTCTGCGCCAAGTACCAGCTGCTCCCGCCTCAACTGTTCCACATCCGGGAGAACAGGCACGAGGTCTTCGTCAAGTTGGCTACTATGGCTGCGTTTCCGTAAGTATGACTTGACTAACCTGACATTTTGATGTAGTTGTGGAATTTTGTTTTATTAGGCAACTTTGTAGGAAATTAAGCTCATTTTACGGTTTTGATTGCTTATATAGCAACAAAAACGCGTAGTTATTTTTTTAATTCGAATCGCGAAAACCGCGAGTTTATATGACTTAAGGATGATTTCGCTAGACCGCACCGTAGCGAGGAGGAGCTTTCTTATATGAAGAAAGCTCTCTCTTAGCACTATGAAATCTATATAGTGCGTACTTAACCTTTGCTCAGACTGAGCTTAGCCAAAACTAAGCATACGCTCAATTGGAATTTATAGTCGAAATTTATTTTGTTATTATACAAAAAAAAAAAAGAAACTTCATAGTCACAACAGAGAAGCAAAGTTTAGGCCATTATTTTTGATTGGTTTACATTCTGAATTTAAAAAACTTCGACTTTACTACGCAAAAACTTAGGATAGTTGCGAAGACCGCTTTATAACTACCACAAAGTTTTGCTTAGCAAAGACAAAGTACCTACGGACTATAGATTTCAGTCTAAATCACGGTGCGGTCTGGCATAAGTTAGTCATTAAACGGTCTCCACTTGGCCTGTTACTAGGTCCCGCGGCCTCTAGTGAAGACAGGGCCTTATTGACGCATTGTCTCTTGTCGATTGTTGCTATAATCGCGTCTTGTGCTCAAGACGCCTTAGCACGCACTTTTTGTTTAGTTCTAAGTTAACAACTCGACTGGTTTGTTCACTACTGTATAAACTAGTTGACGTTATACTTATGCGCCCCAAGGTAGCGAGTTTATCACAGTTTTATTGTGATTTTTATCTATAAAAAATGCACGTTTCGCTCTCTTGAGCTCTGTTTGCTAGTTAGAAACGTATTTCCCAAAGTACAAAATTGTTCCTATTGAGTTCCTTGTTAGAAGCTTGGATCCCTCTTTGATATTATGTAATCTAGTCAAGCTTGTAGCTAACACACGTAGCTGCAAAGCATGTTGCTGTTGAACTAATTGGCACGACTAATCACATGTTGGTCCCAAAGTATAGTATAAATATTGTAGTTCTGAACGTAAAAGAATTTAAAATAAACTGTTGTTAAACATGTAAAATAATGAATTCCATTACTACATCAAAGTGTTCTCAATACCTATTGTTATTTTAACTGTTTTTGTCAGTCAATTTCAAGCTGCTTGGATTTTATTCAGCAAGCACAGGTTAGTAACATATACTTAGTACTTACATTATTTTATAAAGCTAGCTATACGTGCCCATAATTAAATGTAAAATACCTAGTAGTTTCCTTATTGCACCATATCATCCAAGTTATAAGATAAATTTACTGCTACGATACGACAGGATTATCATTTCACGTTGCCCGAATTTCACCATTGTTGATTGGTTGATTTTGCGTAAATGCCCCAATCAAACAGGAACCGTATTTTTAAACTTTTTAAATTCACACGATTTGTTAACATAGTTACATTTTACCGGGTCTCGCGTTTTATTATTTATTCTCTTACCTCGACGTTTCTACCATGTTATAATGGTTTTGGTGGCGACGGGACTCGCCCCCAAGACTAACAATAATAATATTTTTATTGCCATAACTGTGTACATTAAGGTCTTACAATAGTATAACGTTTCAACAGTTTACTCATTTCGAGCATGCAATAAGGTAAAACAGTAGTAGGTACCTACTTAAAATAAAATTTTAATCCTATGGTTAATTAAACATAACAATAATATTGTAATGACTATGGTAACAATTACTATAATAACAATAACTAGGTAATTGACTATGGTAACATTGCTAGTATTGTACAAAGTTCAATTTTGTAATAACTGATACCCTGTTTACAGACACTTGAAGCACTTCGCTAGTCTAACCGGCGAGAATTCTTCATGGTGGAAAGCTGGCATCGGAGTCGCCGCTGCAACTGTTGTAGGACTACTGCTCATCAAAGTATTCAGCTTCCAGAAACGATAAACTTCACACTGCCCTCTCATTCGAAGCCCGCGCAGACTTGGGGCTCTTTTCGTCAAAAATAACAACTACAAAAGTAAATGTAGGTACTGAGTACAGAAATTGTAATGAACACGGCCAAGAAAGATCCGTTTTGCCATTTATATAGAATTCTAATTGGTTTAAATTTGGAAGGACACGCTCACCAGTCTTAGGAAAGCACTTGACTGAAGTTGGTTGTTATAAATTCCATCTTGTACTGGATGTACCTACGAAAATGGATACTCGATATCTGTTATAGAGAAGCTCTGCTTGCAGCAGGACTTTGGAAGTCCTGCTTTAATTTAATGCAATCTGTAAAATTTAAAACTACATTCATGTTTGTAGTCGGACAAAGTCCTTCGTCTGTGTCGTAGTTTTTATGTACATATTGAATTGTAGTAGTCTAGCAGTTCACAAGCTATGAGGTATTTATTTATAGACCAAAGAAGATTCATATTTTCAATTAGCATTTTTTGTTGTAAATAAAATAGTACTTAATTCTAGTAGTTGTTTTATTGTAACTTCCCATTGGAAAACTGCTATGATTTTACAGAAAATGTGTTAGACTCTGAAACCGGGAAAGACATTTTGGAAATTTGACATTCTGAACTGAATCGATCTATTGAATAATCCATATTTATTCTTTTAGGAATGAAACAATTTCGTATCAAAAGTTGTTCGAAGTGCCATATTTGATATCAGTGGAACATAGCTGGTCCATTTTGAACGGTCTTCTTTGCATGCATTTGAAGAGGACGCAGTCGAGTTCAACCGGCAGCTCAAGAAACCTCGCTCTCAATGACAGCTCAACTCGACCGGTGCCCGCTTCAAATGCATGCAAATCTACTTTTTCGTTTTCACCGCGCAGGTTATTCCTTTGCGTAGTAGGATTTCGATGCCGATTACAACGGAATTTGCGCGGTAACTTCGCTGTGCTGCTAAGAACTGTACAGTTGAAGATTAAAGTGACAATCTGATAGATAGTTAGATAAAACTGGCCAGTTAAATCTAAGTCAACCTAGCTTGCAACGCTTATCGTATTATACTTAGTTCCTCCTATGAAGATTTTAATTTAACACATGATCACAAAAAAGAAAAACCCATACGAGTTTATTGTGGTTTCTTCTCATCGAAGGGCGCGTTCCGAAACACCCCTTTTCAGAAGCTTGATCAAAAAAATAATTTAAAAATAAAAAAACCGACTTCAAAAAGAAACAAAAAATAATTTAAAAAACAACCAAAAGAAAAAAAGAATTTAAAAAATGACCAAAATAACCTCTACGTAGGTACAGTGCCACCGACTAATTAATCTGTTTTATCATCTGAAGTCGGGCAGTTTTACTGGTTGGTTCCATATAGTTAGGCTGCCCGACTGTTATTTTACCCTTTTTAGTATACCTACCTACATAAAAATCAACAATATTGTTACCGTAATTTTAATTATTGGGGAGTTTGCTGATGAGATGGTGGTTTCAGGTGCCCCATCAATCTGTACTTAGTTCTTTAGGGGTCTATTATTTTTGGTAGAAGTCCAAATATGAGTAATTTATTGAATTCTGGGATGCTATCCTGTCTATCATTCCAAAGATACTCATCAGATCCTTACCAAACTTTCATGGGACACCTCGCAGCTTCCACCTTTCCATTAACAATTGAATTTAATACAGCGTTTTGAGGAGCATTCCCGGTCCTCACTTCGAAGATCCTCATCAGATCCTCATTAAATTTTTATGGGACCATTTCGGAGCTCCCACCTTTCCATTAAAAAAAGATTAATTTCAATCGGTCAAGCCATCTTCGAGTAATTGATAAACAACTGGATTGATTAATGCGTTTTGAGGAGCATTTCCGTTCATCACTCCGAAGACCCTCATCAGATCCATATCAAATTTTTATGGGACCATCTTGGAGCTCCCACCTACCCATTAAAAAAAGAATCATCTTAATCGGTCAAGCCGTCTTCGAGTAATAGGTGAACATACAAAAAAAAAATATTATACATACAGACGAATTGATAACCTCCTCCTTTTTTTTGAAGTCGGTTAAAAAATGTAAACAGTATTAGATACAAGTTACAAAATAATTATCAAAGGAAAAAGTAAACAAAGAGCTGTCACTTTTAAATAATTGTATGAGTTTTTGTTTAAATTTTTAATCTAAGTTTCATAAAAAAAAGTCATAATTTTAAGGCTGCGGCCGCATAAGCATGAGGCTGGCTTAGAGGCTAAAGGTTAAGGAGTCGCCTAACATAAAACGAACGGTCTAGTCTAGAAAGTTTGCGGCCGACCGCACTGAGCGCATGGTGCCTAGCGAGTATCTTGTCAGAATGCAAGCCACTAGGCGCGAAGCAAGCCGCATGCCTATACGGCCGCTGCCTAAGTTGACGTGCCTAAATGATCATGTAGGTATTTGTTTATATGTTCTGAGAGAAACAAAGTATTTGACTATTGACTCCTATTCTGTCTCACTCTCTCTCGGCAACAAGAATTCTAACTAGGAGGATAAGGTAGAATATGCAAATGTTTAGGTTTTTTTCTTTCGGTTGCATTCACGCTCCCGAATTCTTTCAATGTATGTTTTTAAATTTATTATAGGATTTTAAATAATAAACCATAAAATCAACTTACATGTAAAATTTATTACACTTAATTACATACCAAGTACATACACAATCTCGCAATTTATTTGGGGGAATAATATTGATAAACAGAATGAAGTTTTGGTGAATGTAAGTCAAAACAGCAAAAAAAATTTGCTACATTAAATTCCTGACTAACATAGTTTACTTCCGCTATAGTGAAAGTACAAAAAACAGCTAAGTGATGTTACAATGGAACTTTATCTGTTACTTTGACTTTTACTATAAGTTAAAGAAACTCGTAAGAATTTAGTTAAGACTTTTTTTTGGTTGGTCAAAGAAACTAACCGCCGCACTCAGAGACGTTTAATGGTTGATTAAATATCTCTGAGCATGGCAGTAATTCATCTATTTATACATTTAGATAAGCCTAGAAAGCATTTGATTGAAGCTAGTGGGAGAAATCGCTTTTACATACATACATACATAATTGTTCTGGATTCCAACGAGACGTCTAGAACAGATGAGCTAGGGTTCAGTCAAATAAACCTCACAACATTAAATCTAGGTGGTACTTATCAACTAAATTACTTAATATGGTCGCTGTCGATCTCGGCCACTGCAACAAAACAAATTTCGACTTAAATATTTAACAGTACAAAACCAATACCAAGGTAAAATAAAAAGTATTATGACCTGTTATATTACAACAATTTTACACTGTATCTTCTGTTGGAGGATGCCAAAACTACTAACGAGTTTGCTTGGCTACTTCTATACAAAGTGTAACGGGTAAGCCCTTTGAAGCCGAAAGGGGGTTGTTCTAGACATCTATCGCATCTAGGGGAACAACTTTTGTTCTACGACTTTTGAAAATTCAAACTTTTTTTGGAAAATTTTGAGGTTATGTTTCACTGAAAGAAACAGCTGCTTTTGAAAATAAAGGTAATTGAAGTTATGATTGTAGTAGCCAAACTAAATGAAAGGACAAAATAAGGTGAATGACCTCGAACTCTAAGAAACAGCTGATTTTCAAGTAAACCTTACACTTAAAATTTTCGAAAAGTACTTCGAATTTTCAAAAGTCGTAGAACAAAAGTTGTTCGCCTAGAAGTCCAAAACCATCCCTTTCGGCTTAAAAGGGCTTACCCGTTACATCTTTTATGTTATGTATATAGAAGTGTGAATTAAGTAGGTGTTTGAACAACGCGGACGACGTCACTAGCACAGCTAAATTTAAAAAAAAAGTTGGTTAGCAGTGTACCAGATGGATACTGGATAAGCACAAATGTGTTGTTCCGCCACACATGTGCGCTGGTAAGTTAATGATGACGAACCCGCACCAAGAGATTTAGAGTGTTCTTTATTTAAAGAGCTTGTAACTTACCCATCTCCCCGCATGGCACCGCCGCCGCTGTTTCGGTCGCCGCCACCGCCGTACCCGCGCCGATCGCCGCCCCTGTCGCCGCCGCGGTCACCGCCCCGGTCGCCGCCGCGGTCTCCGCCCCGACCGCCCCACCCGCGGTCGCTGCCGCCCCCGCGCCCGCCGCCTCGCCCGCCGCGGCCTCCGCGTCCGCCGCCTGGAGCGCCGCCGCCGCCGCCGCCGCCACCGCCACCGCCTGGCTTCTCCTCGTTACATCTGTGACAATAAATATAAATAAATTCTGTGACCAACATACGGCGCCCTATAGGCCCATGGTAAGCTGCTAAGCTTGTGTTACCGGGACGAGACGACGGATATACTACTTATATTTATTTTGTATACATACATTAAATACACCTAGACCAGACAAATATTTATTATATTAGCATAAATATTTGCACCCAGCGGGAATCGAACCCGCAACCTTCTGCATTGCATCCAAGCGTTCGCCCGTAGTGCCACAGAGGTTGTCAATCAATGTTGGTCATGTTAGGGTCAGTTTAGACTGTAAGACATAGATAGGTGAGTGTTTGATCATCAGATAACAACCGATGATGTAATCTAAGATGTCCCAGACTCACCAGTGAAATATTGATTGGTGTGATCCAAGAACTACTTTCTATCCAATGGCGAATGGCTCGATGGCGGAGATTCCTACTACTTAGAACCGACGAAAACAATTTGGGGATATGACTTAGGAAAGTATTTGTTGCTGGTAATGTTTCTTTTTACACGACTCCGCGACGCAAAGGAGGGTAATGTGTTTATTTTAAAATTTGATATGAAAAAATAAATAAAAATCAAAGCACAATAAACAGAACGCTTTTTGACACAGAATGAATAAAACAAGTGTTTCAAACAAGTCGTCGGTCGGAAGTCGGAAAAAGTAGATAGGGAAACATACATACATATTCTTACTTTTTCTTATTATTTTTAAAACAAGTGTGGATAGATTGCAATTGTTTATAATTACCTGTTGCAAGACGTTCTCCAAGAGAAGTTGGTGTTGCCACAGGAGGGGTTGGAACACCTCCAGTCTCCCTCCCTGTTCCCAGAAGGCGGACCACCCCCGCCGCCACCGCCACCTCCCCTGCCGCCGCCGCCCCCGCGACCGCCCCCCCTCCCGCCGCGGAACCCTCCGCCACCACCTCCCGAGCCTCCTTTACCACCGGCCCAAGTATTCTGTCTCTGCGCCAACGATACTTTGATAGTATTCCCGTTGAATTCTTTACCGTCGAACCATTGGATAGCGGACGATGCGGCGTTAGCGTCTTCGTAAGTAACCGTTGCTTCGCCCTTCGGTTGGCCAGTAGCTTTGTCTTTGTACATCCAAACTTTTGGCCTTTGCGTTTTCTTATCCATCTGAAATCAACAAATTTTAGACTTACAATATGTCGTAATAAGATGTTTTCTACATCGTTAAGATTGAAATCTGATTAATGGTATAGGGGCTCGTTTTCCGCAACTAGACCTCTTTCAATGATTAAAACCAGCTTAGCTCTTTTATCAATTTTCAGGGTGTAGTTGAGTTGTAAAATTTGTAAAGGCTTTTTTATCACCAATCATTCTCAGCCTAATTTAAGGTTAGTGCCAAAGATACCAGCAGCAAATGCGGTCTTTTCGAGTATAATAAGTAAGGCATTTATAATTTTACCTTTATGATACCGATGGCCCCAAAATGCTGACACAGTTCGTCTTCAGTGGTAGAAGGGTTCATCCCTTGAATGAAGACAGTGTCCTCCTGAGTGACCATATCACCCCCACTGCCGCCGCCGCGGTCTCCTCCGAATCCTCCTCCGCCGCCACCTAAAGGAATAAACTGTCATTAAACGGAAAACTAACTATTACCTATTCAATCTTCTAACAAATAAACTCCTTGACATTCTACCAATAAAAATTTACTCTTTTCTTATTCCCATTTCTTTTTACAAATACCACACCGTTTAAATACTTTAACTTAATACTTCATTACGTGATTCGGTTTAAACGCTTCTAGCGACGTAAACACCTTTATAAAAACTCTAAAATTACAACCATGTTGTCAAAAATTACACCCATCCCGTTACACGTTTCTTGTGGGATTACACATATACCAAAAACCATTTGATGGTACGAAAACCATTAGCAACGGTTTATTTAAGACGAAACCTTTCAGCAAACACGATTTCTTTGATTCCTAAAATCCTGATCATTATAACGCAAGTAACATTGATTTCAACCACAGGGCTGCCAAAACGATATACGGTGTTTCTGGTTCCAATGAGAGTAATATGCTAATTGGTTGCATTTTTGACGAATTAAACATCTGTAATAGTAGAATTACTTTTTAATCAATAAGTATGTATAAATCTACACCTGGCTTAGGGGTAATTACGGCAGCATTTAGACAATAGAGGCGCCTGCGCAAAGTGCACGGTGGTTACGCCTGTGCCACCACTGGCAAATTATTACTGGCTGGAGTGGGGTTTTTTACTCTTTAGAATTAATAAAACACTTTTTTTATCCGGTTTTATCGCGTTTTTATTCATTATTTGACCCGAGCTTTCGCCAACTTTACAGTTGGCTTTTTCAAGGTTGACTGAGATGTCAACAGTCAACCATCATCTCAGTCAACCTTGAAAAAGCCAACTGTAAAGTTGGCGAAAGCTCGGGTCAAATAATGAATAAAAACGCGATAAAACCGGATAAATAAAGTGTCTTTAGAATTATCTACAAAATCGATCAAAATATCAAGACAAACTAAAAATACTTACAATAGTCATGGGAGAGGAAGTAACAGCTTTGTTTGAGGGGGATAATTATTGCAAATATGCTTACGTAATACTAGAACGGCCCCTTAGCAGACAACGCGTTAGCCTGTCTTGGTCATTTGCACGGAAACCTGAGACTACAATGTCTCTCTTTATTGCGCAAGTAACGTGTCGTGATAGATATTCCGAAGATATAGAACCATGTTTAATATAATCCTTACAGACACCAATAACTCTTTGTCTAGTACTAGGCGACCTTTAATATAAACCTTTATCTATATAACTGTAACACATAATATTAGATTTTAGGTCTAGATCGCGTTATATCAACTAAATTATTTTAATAATAATGAACGGAAATCGTGTAAGTTTAAAAAATGTAGTGTAACACATAAGTTGGCTGATGACAATGAATCCATGGGCTTTGTCCTTCCAGTATGTTACACCAAACGCTCACGTCGTCGGTCGCTTTGGTTCTTCAAATGTGAGATGATTTTAACCAGTTGGATAAAGCATTTCTTCAAATTTACAAGAACAACCCAGAAATCCTTTTTTTACTATCTTGCATAAACTTCTTATTAAACTATTAATGTAACTACCTAGCAAAAGTAACTGTTAATAATTAAAAACAAGACGTTATCAGCAGCCGATCAGCAAGATGAGTACAATCGTCCGTGATTTTGGCGATAAACTGGAAATAGTGTCAATTCCGCTAGGAGTATTGGAAAAGGTCGCTATCTTGATTTCTCGCAAGTAAAAGAAAATAGTACCCGGCTTGCTGTTGGAATACCAGTAAATAACGGGTTTGGCAGCCCTTAGATAAATACAAAGTAATAAATGACAACAGCATCGCCCGCTAAGCGAGGAGCTTTACCTTTGTTAAAACCACCCCCCCTGCCGCCGCCACTAAAACAATAAGAACAGCGTTTAGTACACTCGGCAGGCTGGGGATATTGTGTTTGTAGCACGCAGACTGTTTCACACCTAGGTACACTATGTGACCTTAGTCCATTGATGAATCCGTTTCTTTACCATTATGATTAACCTTGATACCTTGAAAATCTTAGAACAGTTTTTGGAACACATTATTGCAGCAGATCGAACATAGTCGCAGACATGCATTTTTATCAAAAATATATCTTGTACATTACTAGACATTTTTGAAAGTTGTTGTCTCTATTGTTTTTTTTAAAGGTTTAATAAGCTTTAAAATTAAAACTTCTAAAATGTTACAAAGTGGGAATCCTCTGAACAATAATATCCTTGTTTGGAAGTTAGTTGAAAATATATGTGTTATTTTTTCATTATTTTCTTTTATTTATTTTCAGATGACGTGTTTGGTATTACATTATGCACATTAGTGATGTACCTCGAGTGGTATTTTACTTGAGTGGTTTCATTCAACTCGTACTGGAATGAAAAAAATCCCAACTCGATTTGCGAATGACTCGACTCGTTATTCGAGTCGGCTCGCCACATTCGATTGGTCTACGTTCACTCGAGTTAATAAATACATGTTTAGACAATATGTTGAAAACTGTTAAAGCTGATGGAAAAAAACTTCAGAGTGGGCATTTTTCGAGAAAAACGCCGCGAGAGTGACTTTTATTTGCATGTTAGTTACTTGTATTAGTTACTTGTCTAAAATACAAGTAACTAAAATATAAAACATGTGTGTGTAAATAAAACAAGTGACTGGAATTGCAAAAAAATTGCATGAGTCGTAAGTGATTTTTTATTGACTCGGAGTGTATCTTTCACTCGAATGGAATTCGAGTCACTTGTTGAATGTTAGAAGCGAGTGACTCTAGTAAAAAAGTCACTTGAGTCCCATCACTAATACACATTGATGTAATAAAAAAAAATCAACAACTTTCAAAAATGCCTTCAAACAATGACCAGACCTATGATTTGAATAATAGTGTCCACTAAAAATTTACATAAATTGAATGCAGACATGGAACTAAAAATTCCTAAACCAAAGACCAAATGTTGTTAAACAGTATTGCATATAAGAAATCAAAATAAGACTATTAAAAAAATACTGAATAATTTAACACAATATTTACTCACGTTTTATTTATTTGTTTATTTTGCCGTTATTCAATAAAACGCTAGTAAAACCCGGTAAATATTGTGTTTTATTATGCAAAATAATGAATGTTTGTAAAAAATGTTTATCAACTTTTGGTTTCATACATTGTTCTTCTAGTTGTATGTCAAACTGGAGACTTGCCAAAGCAAAACCAATTGTTTTCCTCAATTGACCCAATTTTATTGATTTTACTTAAATGATAATGTTTAAATGTAACATTATTTTGCGATCTACATCTCCAAATCATTACTTTAACTACTAACCGCCACACTCAGATGTTTTATCTATGATTAAACTGTCACTAATTATAGATTTTACATAGAAAATCATCACTTAGTGATAGTTTCAACCTTTTTCAGAGCTTGATGATCCCCTAACTAATTGATCTTCATTCATTAATTATTATTTATAACAAAATTATGTTAACATTTAGACATCTGTCATTTATTAAAGTTCTGAATTTGGCGGGAATCCAAGTATAAAATAATAATAATGAAAACATATTATTGCAGGAATGACAAATAATTTTTATCCATTTTGGTTTGACCAGAGTATTGAATTTTTGCATGACCTTTGTGATGTTGAATTAAAACCCATAAATTTGATTATCCTTTGTATTTATTACCCACGATGGAACGGAGAAGGGTAATTACCTCAAATACCCAGACACCTTTACACAGTTTTTGGCGTGTTTGTGTTTCTTTTGTTAAATTAAACATTTTATAAATAACCACTCCAACTCATTTCAATAATTCTAGCTACATCAAACGTGGACCTTTAACAATGATGACACCCATACCTCTTGAAAACAGCAGAGTTCATACACAGCAGCAGTTAACTCTCCAATGACCCAAGGAATATAAAATCCACCTCAAAAGAACTTTAAATCCTGATTTGTATATAGAGTATTTCACTTGAAACATATTTTACCCAATAACTCAGGACAAAGTTAAGATTTCCAACATTTCAATTTACCTATTGCTTTACCAACAAACTAAATTCTACTTGATGTGAGGTGATTTAATATATTGAGGATAAAGTTTAGACATAGTCTTTGCTTTTATTTAAATTCTGTGCATTGTATTTACGCAACTATCCTGATGATACACCAAACCACACTAAAACTGAATACACAGTGCATACATTTATTTTTTAATAGATATTAGAACTTTTCATGAGGAATATCTTTTTAATCCATGCACTGAATTTAAATAAGTGCAGAGCATTACATAATCTGGTAAATATAATAAATGACGAGTGACTTACCCATATCCTCCGTCTCTATTTCCACCATCTCTATTGTAACTTGGTCTGTCACCGCCATACCCTCCTCGATCTCCACCGTAGCCACCTCCACGATCGCCTCCATAGTTGTTTCCTCCACGGTCCCCATCATAGTTGTTTCCACCACGGTCACCCCCATAGCTGTTGCCCCCTCGGTCGCCCCCACTAGCATTGTAGCCCCCGCCCCCGCCGCCATTATTGCGATCATATCCCCCACCTCCGCCTCCGTAGCCACTATTCCCGCCGCTACCGCCATAGCTTTGCCCATAGTTGTTCCCACCCTGATTGCCCCCGTATGCTGCACCTGATGGCAAAAATACCACGTTAATATATTAAGGTGGGACCAATCAGTCTAGGCTGTTGCTAGTTCATTGACACAGTAAGAAAGCTAAAAACAGCTTAGCTAGCAATGTTTAGACGACTCCGTAAAATGGAGGGATTTCTGTCCAAAGCGCGGTGTTGTAATGCGCAGTAAAAATGGATTAAAAGACTGGCTACTAGAGTTTAGACTTCAGACCAGAGTTTGAAACTAAATATATCATCTCAATCTCAACCCACCTTGACCACTGCCTGCGTAATTATTATCACCAGAAGCCATTGTCGGCGGCGGCACTGAGTATTGAGCGGCGTAGCCCCCGCCGCTGTAGTCACCACCTGAGTATGCTAAAAACAACGAATATTATACAAAGATGTGATCATAACGCGACTAGGGCAAATGTTTAGCGAATTTAAACTTACGATCAGCCATAACTGTGCAAAAAATTTAGATTTTTTTGAAAAATTGCAGATCGGACATGCACGCCACGCCAATTTCAAAATGAACGAATGAATAATTTTGAATGAATGATAGAAAAACTAGAGATGTGCCGTCGTCGAAGCGGCATGTGGGCCCTAGGCTCAGTCGATCGTTCGCAAACTACATCAACGCTTCTCAAGGAATCCTACTTGTAGGGTGATGCAAAACTACGGCCATAAACAAGTCGCTGCCGCCTATTATTGCACTTAGGTAGAATTCAGTTGTAAAAACAATAAAGTTATAAGGGCCCCACAGTTTTTCTAGTGATAAGTTTAATCTATGTATCATTCGGTCTATCCGGTAGAACCGGATACAAAACTGTTTATTATTGATTTGTTTGTTAGGTTTGCTAATTTTATTTTCTGTGGTTTTTCTGCCATAGAGAACATTCTATGATTTTGGGGTTTTTGTGGGGGTTTTGGAAAATGAGAAATGGCGGAAAGCTGTATTACTAGAAAAATATTAGTCTAATTAAAACAAGTAAATTTCAGTGTGTTTTGTTCCAGTTAAGTGCTAACTAAAATAATCTAATCTTTTCCTACTTCAACGTGCATCAGAATTCCTGAAAATACCTAAAATGGCATCTATGATCGACATGAGTTTGGACGAAATTATCAAAAAAAAGAGAAGCGAGAAACCCAGGTAAATAACATTCTTTATTTACCCAAATTTTCAAGTAAGTACTTCATTATTGTTTCATATTCAAATGGAACGTAAATGGTTTCCAGAAAACCTAATCCCAAATTGCCCTCGAAGCAACCGCCGAAGAAACAGATCCCAAATCAAAACCAGAACAAAAAGGCGGTACCGTCTCCAACTAAGAAGAAAATTCCAATAGCAGACGCTAGAAACAAGATAATATCGAAGAAGAGGACACAAATAACAGATGCAAGAGAAAAACTTGCAGAGCTAGCTAAACATAAGGATGCAAGATTGAAACTTGAGAAACTTAGATTGGAAAGGGTATGTTACAAATGACACTACAGTTCAAGGGCCACCTCCCAACAATACAACCCAATCATCTACAATACTACACAATACTTGTTTTTTGCATTATGCATCCAATGGTGCCTTGCAATAAAGATTGTTAGCCAACCTTCAATGAGAGGTGAGCTTACTGTATCTTGCAGCATTTGATCACCACATGATAACTTCCTGCCCCAATGGCTGTTAAAACCTATGCAAGTTAATATTAACTTTTTCAATTGAGTAAATTTTCAGATGTCAAAAATACAAGGACAGTTGAGACCTGTTTACCCAAATCGTGGCAATTATATTAGGAATGTGCAACCTAAGGAAAGAGGTAAATGTTTAAACTTTAAGCATAGTTGCTTAGTTTTGGTCTAAATGTAATTGACATTATGTGTACAATGTACATCATCAATATACCTACAGTAGCTGCAAAATTTATAACTACAATAGCTGTGCCCGGCGGGTTAATCCACATAGATAGGTACTTTTCATTCCGGTATTCCCACAGGAACAGTGGGAATACCGGAATGAAAAGTACCTATCATATTTGTTAATCCAAGTTATAAAATACTTGTATGCTAAATTTTAGCCAATTCTGCTTAGATAATTTTTATGTCTTTGACAAATAAATATCTAACCTTTTTTCTGTCTTTGACAAATAAATATCTAACCTTTTTTATTTACAATATTAGTGGATGATATCTAGAAATGAAAATACAATAATAAGTAAGATTATAAAATTATTTTATTTTAGAGTACTTTATACTTTTGTATTTTCAGCATTTGTTGACCCTTCAAGACAAGTTATGTATCAACATGTTACTGGTAGAAATTCTAACAGACGTCCAATAAATACCAAGAAGTATTCTGAAAGTAGAACTATTGAAAGTAGAACTAAGAGACATGGTAAGTATTTAATATCTAAAAGAGTAAACAACAAAGTCACTGTTTCGTGACTGTTGCTTTATTCACTTATTTTTAACACTTATCTAAGCTAAGCTCGAACAACAAACAGCCTTATGTATGATAGGTATTATGTGTGTCTTAGAGAAAACAAGCCTCATGTGTGTCTACCACACTAACAAACATGTTAAAAAAATAATGTTTGTGTTTTAGCTCTCAAACTGGCACTATTTCTAATTTCTAAGCCTAGTTCTTTATTAATAGAAAGCTATTGTAGGTTATATTGTTCTTTTTCTGGCCCTCAATCACATTTTTTTTTTTTAATTTAATTTATTTTGCCTATGTTACAACAGTCTTCCTAAGTTTTATCATGATAGCTTTAAAAACATCTCATTCTTTGCACAGCAGAAAGACCCATGCCAAGACCAAAACCCATTTTGAGAACAGTGGAAAATGACCTTGAAATAATTGATGATCCAATGGGTGAAGATTACCCGACCCCCAAAGCTCTACTCAACAGAAAAGCTAGTCTGCAATTAAAAATAATTGCCCACAATAATGATATGAGTACTAGCAGATCAAGCTACAGTCACAGGTGAGAGAACAAAAATAGTTTTAACTGATTCCATACTCGTTTTACTGCTCACTTTTTCCATCGTCAAGTCATTGTCATTGACTGGACTGTGATAACTGTACTTATGTTCTTTGCATAGAGTTTTAGAGCATGATTACTATTTTGCTGAAATAAATACACATATATGTTTTGTAGAATAGTTATAGTAGCATCGTATTCATGGTAAAGGTCTATGAGATCCAAGCAATACGGTTTAAACTACAAGGAAATGGAGTCAGTTGCCGTATTCTATATCATACTCCCCAGTTTTCTAATATGGTATTTTACTTATCTGATTTTATAGGCCTAAAAATGTAAAAAGTTATTTAACTGTAATGATTACAGGTCAACAATACCCGAAAGAGTACGGGAAAGAGTACCGAGCCCGCCACGACCGCCGTCTATTCTCAAGAAACGGCCAATGGCAGCTCTGAGGAGTGATCAAATTGCACAGACTTCTGAGAAGTCTACACTTGAATACCGCGTCATTGTCAGTAACTTGAGAAACACTGTCACTGGAGGCGATATTGAGGTAAACAGAAATCTTTTCATTGATGATATAGGAATATAACATCGATGCGCGTCCAATGTCATGTAATCAATGAGATTTTGTATGGAAAGGGCAAATTAATAGTTGCACGATCATGTAATTTCCTTACAAAAACTAATTGGTTGCTACATATTCATAGCGCAAAGATATCGCATTAGCGTTTACGTAGACCTACATTATTATTTATTTTCTTTCTCTCGACCAAGGCTTTTTGCAAAATAGTGAAATATGCGATTAACGCACGAATACACGACTTGGTATAATGTAACTATGTTAACAAATCCTGTGAAATTTGAAAATTTCTAATAAACTCCATTGTAAGGGCATGAATGAAATTATGTCCATATCAATTCAAACGGATTCAACAACACCTACATTACTAAATAAAATGGCTAAATTATTATATTCCTTCTTTCTTACCTTCAAAAGTCAACCAAAGAAGATGAATTATATTACTATGTTGTGTTTCTTAATTCAGGAATTATTCGGTGACATCGGCGGTATGCTAGAGTCGCGGCTGGTGCGGCCCGGCACAGCGGAGGTGCTGTACAAGACGCAGGAGTACGCCCAGAAGGCGGTGGAACTGTACCACAACAGACAGCTGGACGGACAGCCCATGAACTGTCTACTGGTTACACCACGCACGCCGAGCGCTACCGCAGCTTTGCAAAGGTAGGTACGAAAGAAGAGTTTTGCCGGGAACGCCTTGAGCATCTCCTCAAGTAAAATTTAAATTTTTGTGGAACCTAGTTTGAATGGAAACATTGAACCAAGCAAAATCTCTGAATGCACCTTACGCTATTTGGCACTATGGCGTCAGTAGTTAAAAAACATCGCCGTATCATTACTTTTATATTAGAAAAATCACGTGTTGGTTGTATGGGAAATAATTAAATATTTAATTTTTTTTTTTTTAGTATTTACTGACAGACGGACAGGCAGACCAACGGACAGAAAAATCTCAGTAATAGCGGAACCCCAAAAAATAATTTGTTTCTTATTTGTAACTTGTACATTTACATAGTCCCTCCATCGAATAGAGTTACCTCATCTATTTTCGTGAAAGTCGTAAAGTTGACTAGGGGAGACTAGCAAACCTTGAGTTCTCCCCGTGCGGTGGTGGATAAACTTGTTGTTCCCTAGGAGGGGTATTGTTAGGTAGGCGGCCGGTTTTAAAAATATTGCCAAAACTATTTGCAACGACAAGATCCGCCAGTACCTTGATATGCTGATAATCCAGGAGGAGATAAGCAGTTACAAAGTTTGCACACTAGGAAACTTGCAAATCACCTCAACCCACTCGCTTTGGAGCTCCTAAACTGTGAAGGGAAACAAAGACTGAAGCGCAAACGAGTTCTATAATCAAGAAGGACGAGGCAGTGGTCATGTCCTTCTCCATGAAACATGGCTCCATAACATATCAGCTCAGGGTCTAAAGACCGATCGCAGATAGCAAACTATATTTAAAAAAAAAACTATTTGCAGTAGGTATGGGCAATGATGAGACGACTTACTTACTATTCCAACCCTAAATAATTTGGGGTTTTAGTGAACTCTGGGCTCCTGAGAGAGATGCAAGTAGAAACATCGCTCATAAGAAGCTTATTTATCTTTTTGTTTGTTACAGAAATAGCTCGAAGCCAGCTCTATACAGCACCAATTCTAATGTAGAACCTGATATATCTGCTATTCATAAGGTTTTGTTCAGTAATCTGTAAGTTTTGTACTTAATTAAGACTAGGTACATAATAATGTATGATTGTGAATACTTAAGGATGAATCCACAAAACTACACCCTGGAACACTGTTGAGTGGGAATCTGTGGTTCTTAAGGGGTGTAAAAGCAAATCTACCTAATGATCATACATTTTGATCAAAAAAAATGGTATGAATGCGTGTCATCTAATAGAGCTTGTTGAAACTGTTTTAGCACAAATTTAAATTAAGATGCAATGTTCCCATCCCAATTCCCACTTTCCCATCGAAAATGACGTATAAACATTGAGGTGAGAGGAAAAAACTCCACTGTCCCAAACTAGTCAAATACAAATACACCATTTTGCATTTTTAGATCTTGAAATGAGCAAGGTGTGATGTATGAACAAGGGCCCCTAACTGTATTATGAATTATTCTTGAAAGCACACATGCAAGTCTTGCTTTTAACCAGATACGAACATGGATTTTTTTCTTGGTTGATAACCAGTTATAAAAACGGAATTTACTTGTCGTCTTCGTAACCATGGTTCATAACCAGCTACGAAAGTGGTATTTTTTTTCTCTGTTCATAACCGGTTATTAATAATGAATATTTTTTTCCACTTTCCACCACCAAGACTTGTCCAATGGAACCTCCGCTTTACTGTACCCCTACTATAGTAGTTAACCTTCTTGTGCAGTGCAACCCTGTTTCTTTTAAGAAATGATTAGAGGTGTAATGAGGATATTTGGCTAGTATATTGATCAGTTTGACTACAGTAATACGTATGAATTCCTTGAAAATTCAAACATGTAGATGTTTAGACATAAGTTTGTAATTAAGGTAATGTAGAACAGGCCGCCCGCCTAATTCATTTATTAAAAAACTTACGTTAAGGACATAGTCATATGTATCCCTGAATATTTTATATGTAGTTTGAAAATTATGTTCTATAATAATAATAATTAAAAAATCGTTTCGTTTTCTTACTCATTTTTAACATATACCTACATAGAGACTTTTTTTCGAATTTAGCGGACATCCAGTTCGACATATCCTTTAATAAATTGTAGCTTGGTTTATATTGTATAGCTTACAAAATTGTCTGCAAGTATTTTATTAATTTGTGATTTATCTTTGTTTCTTTGTTAGTGTAAAACTTAATAATAAAACATTTTATAGTTTAAACTGTTTTTATTGCATGTATTTTGTTTTCATACGAAGATAAATCTATTCGAAAGAAACGGACGCGGCACCTTCGTAGTGTACCATATGCCCTACAAATCAGTTATTTTACTACTAAATACCAATGAGTCTAATTACATATCTCTGCTAAATACTATGCGTGGCTTTACTTGGCGAACCATTACTTGGCTCCTCAATCCGACATTCCCAAGTAACTCGGACATTACCCAAGTACACCGTGACATCGTTTCCTTCAAACTTCGCGGGCCAGAAATTGATTTTAAGGCTTACAGCTACTTAAAGGTGATGCTCCACAGAAACCCCAACATTCGTTTTGCTGAATAAAAATAATGATTAAATTGTACGCAATATGTACTTAATTAGTACTTACTTTAAAAAAATTGTACCTCAAGATGTAAAAAGGTATAGCCAATTTCATTTGGGGCTACTGTAGAGCATCTCTACAGCAACCCTAATTGGACTAACGTACAGTTCAATGATTTGTACATAAATTTTTCAATGTATGTACTACAGAAAAATTAGAACAGGTAAAAAGTACAGCCAATTTTATTGTTGGGTTTCTGTAGAGCAACCCCAAACTTTAGAAATTGTACTCATGTATATTTTGTTGAATGATTTTAATTGTACATAAAATGTACTTAATTTGTACGTACTTAAAAAAATTATTACCTCAACCGGTAAAAAAGTACAGCCAATTTAATTGTGGGGATTAAAAGTAAGCTTTAAAAAAAGCCGCGGAATCAAAATAGCACATTTTTTTTCACACTAGCAACTTTTAGTAAATATCAAGTTCTGTTGTCAGAATGGACTTAGAAAATAATTGTCAGTGTCAAAAAGCTCAATTCTCGCTTGAACCAAGATGGCGTCAATATTCTTGTGTGACACAAGTGTGTGATTATAATCATGTGTTGTTTGTTGTAAACTGGGCTATTTCAATAAATCAGTAAATGAGCCACATTAATTTCTTATAGCCCTACCCCCGTGCACCTCTAGAACCCTGTAAAATATTCGAAATTATTAAAAGTCCTAAGGTTTGCAAAAGAAAAACTCTAGTCTTGAGTTTCATGAAATTCTTCGTTTGATTTCTTTTATAATACTTATCTCTAATTTTAGTCCAACATGGATCGTGAAGAGGGTGAAATGAGCGATGATAATATGTTAGTTGATGACGATGTTGATATGGCCCCAAAAACATCAACCGTTGAAGACAAAGTTACAGTGGTAAGTTTGTCTTTCGTTGTAAAGAATATTACGTTCTCCTCGAGAGAGGCCCAAGCGTTGGAACTTCAGGATAAAATAGTAAGAAAAATGACATGACCTTCAAGTTCTCACAGTTCAAAGGCGTGCCAGTTTTCTTTTAATCATAACTATCAACAGACATATAAAATTATTTATTCAACTGTATAAAATCCTGTCCAAAAATATGTTTTCTAGCTCTTCAAAGCTGAGAAAGATGGGGTCGAAGTCAAACAGATGGAAAAAGTAGATGCTGCTAAAATAGAAGAAAGAGCAAAGCGCTTTGGGTTAAACCTAACTGGAAACAGAGTTATTACACAGAATCAAATTGATGAGTTGTATGCCAACTTCGGTATAGAGAGTGGGAATGAAAGACATTTTCGCTTTGATGCTATTTACTTGAATGGCGTGGAGGGTCTCAATACTAAGGATATATTTGAATATCTTGAAGATTATAAGCCTGTGTCTTTGGAATGGATTGATGATTTGTCATGTAAGTTAAAAGCTATCATCACTAAGTACTTATAAATTACCCACAGCTCAAACCAATGTATTTACCATAAGTCCACTTCTGATTGAATCTGTACAGACCTAGCTATTTGACAGAGGTTAACCGCTCGTCAACCGAAGGACGGATCCGTCCAAAGGCGTTGTCGACCGAAGGACAGATCTGTCCTGTGATTTTTTTATTTTTGTTTATTTGATTTTATTTATTATTTATGGGGTATTTTGGTGTGAATATGGTTTCACTGCCGGCAGGTTGAAAAACTTTACGAAAATAAATCAACTTCCGAAAAAGAAAGTTGTCCGTATCATCAATATTGCCTAACAAAAATTCACGATTTGAAAAATCATTTTCCCGCCATTTTATTTTTTATTATTTTTGTTTACTGTTTGATCCTATTTTGATGTAAATATGGTTTTTTTTCTTGTTGTCAAGTACTATACCTATACGAAATACAAAATAACGTGCGGGTGGAGTTGTAATAAATAATGGTCAATAAAATAAAAACCATACCATATTTATTCTACAAATATGTAAATTAGGTTCGTTAGTTATCAATCTTTCCGAAAAATCTTAGTTCCTGGTGTGATGGATAGACAAACGCAGTATTCCAACCGAAACGCGGGGAAGACGCGCGTGACCTTGAATGACCTTGAAACTGCTGGTAGACAAGGGATGCACTTTTTAGGTTGACACGGTTGACGAAAGGTTAAAGATTATTATAGGCATTCATTTATTATAAAAGGTTTTTTGGTATTTCAAACAGTATTACAATTGATTACAGTCACAAATTACAGATTTTACTCTGCCCCGGTTTCAGTACTGTCTAAAGTTTGGTTAAAAATAGATTTTTAAACTCTGAACTTCAAATTCAAACTTATTTATCATTTAAGTAAGGTAACATAATAAATAATACATAATTGTATTTATGATCCGAAAGTGCTGCTATTAATTTAGTAAAAAATAACTTAAATTAATTTTTCAGGTAATGTTGTATGCCAGGACCACATCTCAGCAGCCTTGGCATTATTACTTCATTCACGAGAAATAAAGGATGAAGAATTGAAAGAAATGTTGGCCCAGAAGTCTAACCATCATTGGAGGGAAGGAGTTCCCCATCCTAAAAATGATTTAATACTTTTGCGTTTTGCAACACTTGGAGAAAAGAGGAAACTAAAAAAGGTTCCTGAAAGGAAAAAGAATGATGAATACTTTGACCATATTATGGAATCTGCCAGCAAAAATCCATGGGGAGATCTTTGCAAATCATGGGGTGTTTACGATCACCAAGAAGTCTTCCAAAGAAAATTAATAAAGAATGACTACGAAGATGAAATAGATGAAGAGCCCCGGAAACCCATTCAAATAAGGAATAAAAAATTAGCCATGAGACTGGGCAAGAGAAACCACCATGTCGAAAGACAAAGTGATGAAAGTGACTCAGATTCAGACTGGAAATCGAAATCAAAAACACCAAGGATGAGAATGCATGCTGATGATGAAGAATCTAAAATAAAGAAAAGAAAACCAACACAAGTTATCGAGGAGAAAAGACCTAAAGAGAAATATGCAACGTTATCCATAGAAGTGGTCAATTCTGATGGTGATTATGTTAAAAGAGAACCAACAAAGTTGTCAGATAAATTCAAATTTCACAACAAAACCAAACAAACTACCACTAGCATTCGATCTCGTTTAGGTGAAAAAGTAAGACCTGAACCAGCAAATGAAAGCCATAGTGAGGAATCAAATGACGACTTTTCTGATGATGATTCAGAGCATAATATCATTACAAGCAAAGTACAAAAAATTAACAGTAGAGCTACAGAGTCCCATAGTAGTAGCAGTGTGTGGTCTAGATTAGCTGTCAAGCAAAACAGCTCAGTTTCAAATTCAACAAATGACTTGAGGCAGATGTTATCAAGAACCAAATCAAGTAAACCTCCTTCATCAGAGGGGCGTAGGTCTAATGACCTTCGGGAAAGGCTAGGGAAAGCAAAACAAGCAAATTTACGTATAGAAATTGATAATATGTAGTTAATAATTATAGACAATAAGCTTATTCAGATCATACAATTAAATTATGTATCTATGTATTTGTGCCCTAAAATGTAATGACTTTTTTATGGAAATGCTTTCCATAATTTTGCATCTGACTGGATTTGAACCTCTTACAAATTTATTGTGATACCTACCTATTGCATCAAGATGAATTGAAAAGCTGCTCTTGATGTTATTGACTGAAGCTCCTAATTATTTTATTCTTTTTTCATTATACATACTTCTTTTTTTTAATACATATATCTATTATCATATTTTTATCATATATTTTGTCAAAGGTTTTCGCGATTTTGCATAATAAACCACAATATTTACCGGGTTTTACTCGCGTTTTATTTTATAACGGAATTATTTCTAAAGACCGGGCTTTCGGTAACTTTACAGTTAGCTTTTTCGCCTATTTTAACATTTAAAAAGTTACGAAGTATCTTTTTAGAATGTTAAAATAGACGAATTACATCTGTTACCAAGTATCTGAAAAAGCTAACTGTAAAGTTAGCGGAAACTCGGTCTTTAGAAATAATGCCGTTTTTATATAAAACGAGAGTAAAACCCGGTAAATATTGTGTGTTACGTAAATATTTCCTAAAAATATTTCTACGTATTTCTTAATCAATTATAATGTTTAGATAAACCCACAACTACATTTTACTGTAAAGTATCATGTTAGATATATTTTGTGGCATCATTGTACAATGTGGTGTACATACATAATGTATATGTACCTAAGTAAAGGCTACTGGTGTAAAAAATAATGTAGGTCTTAGGGCACTGAGTATATCCTAACTAATGAATGATTGAAATCAACCAACATAGAAATAATAAAATCTGCAGTGTGCACAGTTTACTTTGCAAAACAAAATTATGCATACTTATATTTATACAGTACAATATAGAAGTGCCTGATTATTGAATTTTATACAATACACCAATTACCAACCAATGGGAAAATAAACAAACAAATGTTTTTGAATATACAAGATGTAAAGGGTAAGCCCTTTTAAGCCGAAAGGGGGTTGTTTTGGACTTCTAGGCGAACAACTTTTGTTCTAGGACTTTTGAAAATTCGAAGTACTTTTCGAAAATTTTAAGTGTAAAGTTTACTTGAAAATCAGCTGTTTCTCAGAGTTCGAGGTCATTGACCTTATTTTTTCCTTTCATTTAGTTTGGTCAATCAAACCTTCAATTATTTTTATTTTCAAAAGCAGCTGTTTTCTTCAGTGAAACATAACCTCTAAATTTTCAAAAAAAAGTTCGAAATTTCAAAAGTCGTAGAACAAAAGTTGTTCGCTTAGACGTCTAGGACAACCGCTTTTCGGCTTAAACGGCTTGCCCGTTACATCTTGTATAATGTATCTATTGTACAGTTTGCAGCAAAAGTGCATATCCAAGTAGAATTTTAAAGAACAACGTGCCTACTAATTAAAAAAAATAAAATAAAACTGAAAATCTAAAAATCTGCACTCGTAGTTTGTCTCTTGTTGATAATAAGTGTGAGGTACAATGCAGTACACTGCTGCTTTGACATAATGTTTTGATCGGAAGTGATTATCTAAAAGCAGCAAGGTACTGCATGTCTATGAAAATGAGTTATCCACTAGATACATAATATTAGTGCAGAGTACTGAAGATTTGAAAACTAGACTGGATATCTACTTTCGTTGCCTGACTATCTATGGGTATGATTTTTTTTAATTTAAATCTAAATAGAGTCATATTTAGGTTTATTTTGTTAGTCCATTCATTGCATTGTAGAAAGCTTGATAAAACTAGGATGTTATGAGATTTCAAGTTATTTTTAAGTAGTAGCTAATAAAATAATTGTAATGTTTATTTGTTCATTAGAAATAAGAATTTTAGTAATGCATAATAATAAGGAATCAAATCATCATTTTATTTTGTGAAATTGTGATCTCAAACTTTAATAACATTTTAACTATTCATGAGAGAACCATAGAGAACTAACGAAATCTAAAATCGACTTAACCGCCAAAAATATCCAAAACTATAAATTGTGTAAGCAATAAATTCTTTTAGGTAAATTGAATTTCATGTTTTATTTATCTACTATTACTCTATCTTACTAATATTATAAACGCGAAAGTTTGTATGTATGTATGTGAGGTTGTTACTCTTTCACGCAAAAACTACTGAACAGATTGCGATGAAACTTGGAATATAGGTAGCTGGGGACCTGGATTAACACATAGGATACCCGTTATTCCCGCGGGAACGGGACTTACGCGGGCGGAACCGCGGGGCGCAGCTAGTATAGTATAAAACCAAGTCGATTCCCGCTTCCCACTGTCTGTCTGCTGTCTGTATGTATGCTTACATCTTTAAAACTACGCAACGGCTTTTGATGCGGATTTTTTTAGTAGATAGAGTATAAAAAACAGAGGTATACCTCTGTTTTACAAAATAGAATAGTTGTTATACAATACAGAATCTTTGGTAAAATCATACTAAATAAATGCGAAAGTACTTAACGGATTGCGGTGAAACTTGGTATGCAAATTGCAGATAGATGGAGATCTGAATTAAAAGATATGCCCCTTTTCATCCTGATATTCTCGCGGAAACGGAACTTACGCAGGTGAAACCGCAAGGCGCAGCTAGTCTAAAGTAAATCTAAATTATTATCTTCAAGTTGTAGGAGTGTAATTGAAATCTAAATAAAACAAATTTATTTCGTATCAATATTTATTGTGCCATTGTTCAGTGCACTATAACTTGAAAAATAAATGTTAGTAGGTACAACAAAAACATCGTTAAGTATATAAAAATGTCGGTACCGTTAAAAGCGGTATTCTGTGCATCTAGTATTGGTTAATTAAGTATATTTGTTAAAAGTATTGTGCTATTATTAGTATTGCAAAAAAAATTAAGCATATTAGTTTAACTAATAAACAGAAGTCTATCACAATATGCCTTATATTACCTAACATTTATGCCACTGCCCATAATATAAAAAATACAAAAGCACACGTTACAATAATGCTATTAAATAGCGCCCAGTTATTTTGTCAAAAACTTCTCGAAAGGAAGAACTAGGATTTATTTGGGCTGAGTAATGACGTAATGAGTATAAACGATTATTTTAGAGGCAGCGTCGATTTTGTAGTTAAAATAATACTGATAGACGATATGCCCATTAATTAAGGGGCGTATCCTATCCTTCCGTATTGCCACATACTAACCATATTAAATTTAATAAGTATTCCTATTTTTTCCGCGATAGACAATGTAATTTCTAGTAAAAAAAATCCCATTTTTGCCCTACTGTCTTTTAATCGGGCATTTCTAACTGAAAAATCCGATAGAGGTATTTTTATATTATTTTATTTTGCTCAATGCAAAAATAGGTACTGTAGAAATTAAAAACTAATAAATGGTTACTCTAAAAGCTAGAGTAATTTTAACAATCTTATTATACTAGAAATATTTAAAGGAAAATTCACCTTCAAATACATATACATAAAAAATATAAATTCACACGATTTGAACTCATAATTATTTTTCCCGGGTCCCCTCGCGACCAAGATCATTATAACATGATCCAAACGTCGAGGTAAGGGAATTTAAAAATAATAATACGCGAATAAGACCCGGGAAAATAATTATGAGTTCAAATATTCACTCGCGGCGAGATTTGAACTCGCGTCCCTGGATCAATGTAACTCGTGTGGCCGCGTGGTTGATGCACTGGAGTGAATTTTTGAAGATGATTTTTTTATTAAAATATTTCTAGCCTTTCTTTGCCTTGAGCAATAAACACAAATGAAATAATCATATTATAATTTCTTCTATGGTTTTCGCGATTTTGCATAATAAACCACTTTATTTATCCGGTTCAATCGCGTTTTTATTCATTGTTCTAAACGAACCGAGCTTTCGCCAACTTTACAGTTGGCTTTTTCAAGGTTGCCTGCCTGCTTTCAAGGTCAACCTTGAAAAGGCCAACTGTAAAGTTGGCGAAAGCTCGGTTCGTTTAGAACAATGAATAAAAACGCGATTGAACCGGATAAATAAAGTGTTTTATTAATAATATTATAGTTAGAATATTCAGAAAGAAACAACAAACGCGACGACTTGAAAACCTCTTCGGTTTTTTCGTCGGTTAAAAATACAGGAACACTTGTACTTATTTTAAGGGAGCATTTGTGCACAGCAATAGGATACGTTCTTAACATCATTCGAGTTATTAAATAATATATTAGTTAAGTACCCGATAAACAAAAAATAAAATCGTGAATTGCACTTTGTTAGTGTGTTAAGTATTATGTTGCTAATGCAAATAATTAAAAAATATACTTTAAATTTATATTAACTCTTAATATCAAATTCGAAATTCTTAAGCATACTTTGCTATAACAATAAATTAAGTTAGAATAGGGACCTGGCAACAATATTATGTTACGGCGACGAGAACAAACGCCGCGAAAACAACATTTTATCAATTTGTTCAATAGTGATTCTGATTAGGCAACATTTTTGAATTGACTTTAGTGTCGAAAATGGCAAATATAAATCACAAAACTCCACATGTATCTATGATTCGTACACACAGTGCCATATTATCCAGTATGTATCGGTTCTAGTATAACGTAAGAAAAAGTATGCAAAGCTCTTACCCAATGCCTAAGTGCGTAAATGCTCGAGACCAACATCATTATAACATGATCGAAACGGAGGAAGGAGGTAAGGAAAATTTAAAAAGTTGAATTCTACGCGATTAAGACCCAGGAAAATGTGTAAATATAAACATTGCTCCATGCAATTGTCATTGTGTTCTGGTTTCTATATTGATCTTAGTGTTTGTTTTTTTACATGAAAATAGATTTCGGGCGACAACATTTTGTAGAGAATGCAAGTAAAAAAATAAACAACCATCCAGACCCCTAAACGCCCATGTCATCAAAAATAAGCATCCCCTCAGCCCCCTGTCGTGGTTACGCAATATTTAACTGACCCTAAGTAATTGGGCAATCTCTTTTAACCAAATGATGGTTATTGTTCAATTTACAGCCATATTTCAATAGCTTGTTGGACCGGCCGCGGCTTAATGACTTGAAAATCGGCACCGTGTGTATGATCCATTGGTTGTTTATCACATTTCCTACTAATTTTAACTCGTTACATTGGAAGGTCCCCATAAAACAGATCTTACTAGTTACAAACTACTTCTGGCACATATTTTATGTTTCAGTGCTAAGTTAACTTTTCAAGTAACTAAATATTATATCATATAAATAACAGTTTTATAGAAAAATTAAGTGTCCATAAATATCGAATATTGTAAATAAAAATAATAATATCATAAATAAAATCGCATCGTATAACCCTTTCACATTACCTATCTGTAAGCAACAAGCAAGTATTCTATAAATAATTTGTCTCAACGACGCTATACTATAGTTAGATTTTTGTCGAAAACGGTTCAGCAATTGTTGATAACTTTCCAAAAAATGTTTGCAGTTCCAGCTTTAGCGAAACTGCAATATTTCCAAAAATTGTTAAACCGTTTTTTATAAAAGTCTAACGATGTTAAGACAGTTTAGTTACAGAATACTTGCCCTGAAAGAACGCTAGTAAATAATTAACAAGAAGGTATAATATTCTTTATACTTTGCATAAAGATACACCCGACTAATGTTGAGAAATAAAATGTACAGTCGGCAGCAAGCAATATCCACTATTAACCATTGTTAAAATGCTATTATTACACTGTTATCAATTTTATTCAAGCGGTCATTGAGCTATGTTCAGTCTAATAATAGCGTTTTGAAAACATAGGGTGGCAATACAATTGTGTGTCCTATCTGTACATAAAATAATTGTGTGTCCTATCTGTACATAAAATGTATGACCCAACATTTTTAAGAGTGAAACTAGTAATTAGGTTACTAAAAATCTGAAATAAAATGTAATATAAATGCTAAATAATATCTCGGAATGTATCAGTCAAGCGTTCATTTCGTCTTACTACTAATTTTTAGATTTTTTGTCTTTTTCCTTTTCAATTTTGTCTTCTTTCTTCTCACTGTCTTCTTTCTTCTTCGGTATCAAAGTGTGTTTAGCTTTTTTAAATTGTTTCTTAACTTTATCTTTTACTTTGCTCTTTTTATGTGTGTTCGAAACTTCTGCTGATTTCATTGAAGTGTTCGAGTCGCTGTTTCTTTGTGCTGTAGAACGAAATAATAATGAAATAGATTTTACATACATTACATAAAATTACAAAATTCTCGATTTACTACACAATGTTTGTTTTTAGGATTTGATCTCTATCGATCTATAAAACAATATAGGATGTTATTTTTTTTTGTAAAATGTCATGGTTCGATGTCAGGCAAGTGTAATTACGTTTTTCAAAAATGTAAATTAGCCTTTAGTTTTTTATTTTAAATCAGGGATGCAACTCCTTAAGCATTTAAGCTACCTCTTAGGCTATGTCCGCATAGACAGGAGGCTTGCTTAGCGCCTGGAGGCTAACGAGTTACCCTTAGAGTATATATAAGCAAACTATAGAGCGCGCCTATGGGTATTTGTCTACTGCGCAAAGTGCGGATAGATATTCAAATGTTGAGGTTGAATAGTGATCCGCGAATCATTTTTACACCGCGGCACTGAACATTTCACAATAGTTATTACTAGAATAAATTCTAACGAGAGAAACAGTTTATTCCCGTAACCCTAGATGACTGATGACATCGTTTTTGTCAATTTTGACTGTTCATACCGGTGCTTACAGTTCATACTCGCATACCAGCGCTCTATAGTTTGCTTATGTATACTCTAAGGAGTCACCTAACTAAAACGAATGGTCTCGCACCGAGTGCTCGCCGCGTAGCTAGTAGCTGGGCGTGCATCGAAGTAAACAAACTGCGGCCCTAGCCAACATTCTTATCGATTAACGAAATCGTCAATCGACAGATTTTTTGTATGAAATTGACATAAGCTCGCGAAAAATCAAGCGTGGCCTTATGTCAATTTCATACAAAAAAATCTGTCGATTGGCGATTTCGTTATTGGATAAGAATGTTGGCTAGGGCCGTAGGTCGGTTGACTCGCTAGCCTCCAGGCGTTTATCGAGCCTCCATATGCATAAGCGGACGTAGCCCTACAGACTTTCTCTGAATACGACGAAATGCAAAGTAATGACTTTCGGTAGGGTAAAGAAACCTCTGATGTGGGCTTATAACGTAGGCGGCCAAGCCTTGGAGCGTGTTGATGAGGTGCGTGATTTGGGGTTGCTAATGGACACCCAATTAAATTTTCATGACCATATTCTCTCGACATGTAAATCTGCCAATAAGACTTTGGGCTTTATCATGCGTACAGCTTCTTAGTTCTCTGGGGTAGGAGTGCCTATGCTGCTTTATAATGCTTTTGTCCGCAGCAAGCTTGAATATTGCTCAATTATCTGGGATCCTAGGGAGACAATATACTCCCTTTTAGTTGAAAGAGTTCAGCGTAAATTCGCTCGATATCTGTACAAACGCATTTTCGGTTATTACCCTTATTTGTATCCGTCCTTGTTTGTGAGTGGTATGGTAGGTTTGGACACCCTAATTTTTAGAAGGAAAGTCCACCTATTTGTTTATTACTGGCGTTTACTCCACAATGAAATCAACAACTCCTCAGTGTTAGATAGGATAAAGCTATACGTTCCAGATAATTTTATCCGGTCAGGAGATAGGAGAAAACATCGGTTGTTTGCTAATCGTTCAAGTCGTACCTGGCATTCAAGCAATGCCCCGACGAACAGAGCATTGGCCTTGATTAATGCGTTTTTGCAAGACTTCCAACAGATCGACATATTTGATGATAAACTGTTTTTAGTTAATAGAAATCTTAGATTATACCTTAGTTGTAATTTAAAATAGTGGGCGTGTTGGTGTATACTGTAAGTTACTATTTGTCTTAAATAAATAAATAAATAGTTTAAGGCGCTATAGTCATTGAAATATTTTTCAAAATCAGGCTCACACATTGACACTCCCAAATGCGCACACATACACGCAGCGTTCCCGCTTACGAAGTGTAAGTACTGTCAGGGGAATAAGCAAATGTACTAAATGTGTACTATAAGGAAAATAAATATCGTTTACGAATTTAAAATATCTATTCTATACTTTTATAGCTTCTTCTATACTCTATCTATACTTATATATAATAAAAGAAGAGAGGACAAAAAGCCTGTACTTGGAAGTAAATTAAAAACTCCCCCTAAAGATCGATTGAAGCGGTTCATTGTGTATGTACCTCGTTTGCTGGCTATAGAGGCCGCGATGGCGAGGTCCTCCTGCCGCTCGCGCCGGCGCTCGGCGTCCAGCTGCTGCACCAGCTCGTCACGCATGCGCACGATCTCCACCAGCCGCGACACCAGCTGCTCCTCGCGCGCCTGATACCGTTCAATCAATAAATAAGGGCAAGGTTGCATTATCAACGCCATCGTCCGGTTCATTCAGGATACTAGTGATTTCAGTTTCTTAGTTATGGCCTTTCTGCCAGCGATAAACGGCAATTTCGGCTAATTACACGTGTTTAAAATCAACGACGAATTTTATTGTACCACCATGGGAGCAGCATGGTTGTTTAGGCCGAGGATCTGTCGAGTCAGTCTGTTGGGTTGAGTTTTGGCGGGAACGCGTTTAGAAGATGTATTGCTAAATGTTCATTTTTGTGAAACCTAGTTCAAATGCGTGTAAATTGTTTAATTTCGGGGGCATATTAATTAATTTAGTTTCCTGGAGGTGTACCAGTGTAATGCAAATGAAAATCGGTGCAGAACGTGGACTTTAGCGTTGTCTCCAAAGCTCCGTGAACAATCATAGTAAAAAATGCCCGTTGATTTACAAAATTATTCCCTCGACTTAACTTTAACTATGACGACTTGACAGTTTAGATGCAAATAACTTAATAATACTTGATACTTGCTATTGTCCAAATGGAATATAGCAAAATAAAAGAAGAAGTCTGTTAGGTTTCTGACAATAAGTTTTTTCTATTTTGGTTAAAATTATTAAGGCTTCGGAAGCCATGCGCATACTGCCGGTTGTCAAGTTATTATTAAATTCGGCTTAACAGCAGGCAGTAGCTGAAAACGGTAAAGATGATTTTATTCTATACGGTTATTTACTCTATAGAATAACATACATTTACCTTATCTGCGTCGATCCTGTTGACCGCCGGCCTTGATTGTATTATCCTTATTTCATGTTCAATGTCAGCCTGCTCCTGCTCCAATCTCTGCTGTCTGCGACTGTAACAGTATCATAAAGTAATTAGAAAAACTATCGACATCATAATATTACTTGATGTGACAATTTCAAAGAAAATTTTGAACATTTAAGATTTCTGCTTTATCTACACAAATGCACCACAAACAACAGAACAATTTTTCTTACGCAGGCATAATGCACGTCGTAATTAGCGATTTTTGGATATATAGTTTATAACATTAGTGTAGATAGATAAACGCTTATTATATCTTGAGTAAATAAATACTTTAAACATAGATATAAAAAGCATCCTAAGTAATTTATACTTTATATCAAATAATCTTACCAGATAGTAGGCAACTCATATGTTCTAACACACACATTAAAAAAAAGAACTGATATTATACAAGATGTAACAGGTAAGCCCTTTTAATCCGAAAGGGAAAGTTGTTTTAGACGTCTAGGCGAACACCTTTTGTTCTACGACTTTTGGAAATTCGAACTTTTTTTTTTCGAAAATTTTGAGATTATGTTTCACTGGAAAAACAGCTGTTTTTGAAAATAAAGGTAATTGAAGGTTTGATTGTAGTAGACCAAACTAAATGAAAGAACAACATAAGGTCAATGACCTCGAACTCTAAGAAACAGCTGATTTTCAAGTAAACTTTACACCTAAATTTTTCGAAAAGTACTTCGAATTTTCAAAAGTCGTAGAACAAAAGTTGTTCGCCTAAACGTCTAGAACAACCCCCTTTCGTATTAAAAGGGCTTACCCGTTACATCTTGTATACTTTTGTCTAATAAATTGATATGTTCTGATGTAGAATATAAATACTAAAATTCTTTCCAAAATTGTATGTGCCCGATTTGAACCCATTTGCTCTAAGATTTCACCGAATCAAAATTAAAGAATGCTGTGTTCGTAATAGTCTTAATTCATGTCAATTGATAATAATAATTTGCCTTTTCAGTTTTAGATAAAAGCAATATTTAATCCGCGTTTTTATGGCGCTGTAGACTGCGACAATGTTAAGTAGGCTTGCACAGCACCTATACCGCCCTCCCAGCCTAGTCAGCCATGTTCAGAGGTAAGAACGGCTCATACATCTGAAACTAACTAAGCCGTGGATTTCCTCAAGTTGTTCTTCACCGTGTAAGAGCGATGTTAACAAATTGATAACAACTCGCAAAATATTATGAAAGGGGTTGTTAAACTCGATAAATTACACTAAGAGTGGTGGAGATTGTCAAGTTGTTTCCGAGTTTGTACTTTACAAACAAATATTACCTCTTTATAATATTATTATAGAAAGAAAGAAGACCACGATATTCAGTCGTAAATAACATTATTTTAAACAACGTTAAGATGACTTACATGTACATCAATTCAGTCTGCTTCCGGAATAGATCATTCTTTTCATTGACCAGCTCGCACAGTTGAATTACTAAATCTTCCACTTCCTCTTGGGGCGCCGTGCAAGCTTCGTCACCTACAATTATAATTAACTTTAGATTGCTACACTCACAAATACCTAAAACGATTTAACATTAATAATAAGGGCTGAAAAGTTAGTATTGACGATTAAATTAAAAATAAACAAGGCGTTGACAAGCCTAATTAGCTGTTAGCGAATTTCATTTCTCTAAAAACGCGTACGATTTAGTAAATAACTACAGAAAAATGCAAATCACGGCGGTGTAAAATACTTAAAATCCAGACTAGATCTTATTGTGAATCTGAATTCGGAAAAATGCTGAAATCATTTTAAAATCGGTTGAAACAGTCTTGTATCATGCGAAAATGCGGAAATTTCCTCAACGAAATTAACATATACAGCATAAATCGAAAGAAAAACGCGTAAACAAATTTTCTTTCGATGTGATTTCAAAGATTCACATAGATAGCAATCTACGTGGATTCCGTCCAGAAAAACTTCGCACGTATGCGCCTGAGATAACTTGAAAATAGTCTAATTTTTTCGTTAATTTCGTTATCAAACCTCATAGAACTTAGCTTTTAATCTATTATTTTCCAAATAAGAAATAGATTCGAAGAGCAAGTGCAAAAGTTACATAGAAGTGCATGAACAGTGTTTACCCTCACACTTGTCCCTGATCATGCGCTCGATGAGCACGCCCTGCCGCTCCAGGCCCAGCTGCTGCGTCTCCAGCAGGTCCAGCTGAACCTGCAGCTCTTCCGGCGACATCTGCAGCTTCACCGAGCGCCGCTCGGGCAGCGGGAGTCCGGGGGCCGGCCCTTTTAGACGACGACTACCACCTGAGTTGTTTTAGAAGAGTTTTAGGCTGCGTTTCTAGTAAAGATTAACGGGGTTGCTATGGATGTTTATTTTTACTTTATTATAACGGTTATAAACCAATTACAGTAACTAAAGACTGATTTAAATGAATACTAAAAACTTAAATTAATCATGTCCATACATCCCTTACAGTATCTCAAACATACCGGCAATACATCCTTAATTAGGTACCTAGCAGAGCGGGCTAAGCAGTTTCTACAAGAGTTGCGCTAAACGGGGTAAATGAGCAATTATTCGTGGTGCGATCATAATCTTTGAAGGGCGTTTGCGCTGCTAGGTTTTTTTTTGCTTTCTGGACATATTTTTTACTAACTATCCTGCAATTTACCTGTCCTTGAAATCGAAAATATAACGATAAAAGCCTGTGTTCCAGAACTTCAGCTGTCTTTTTTCGAGTAACGTCGCAATCGGTTCAGCAGACTTTGCGTGAATGGGCAACAAACATCTTCCCGGAATATCTGGTTTAGCTCGATACGTACAATTCTGACTATTCCGTCGGCAATCGTTTGAATAGGATTCAATAAATGCTACTGAAGATAGCTGATTGGCAGTAAGTTAAAAAAATGGAAGTGATTTACCGTCAGATCCGGAAGCATTTTTCAAATCAGATGAATCGAAACCTTTTTCTAAAGAACCTCCACATTCCGACATCGCAGAAAGACTTTCGGGCGGAGTCGGTGCAGGTCGCTTCTTTTTCATCATAGGTGTTCGTTCGTAAGGTTTCTGTAATGTTACCGAGTTGTTTTAGCAACATGAGTGCAGTATCTATGACTGTGATACCTATCTTACTTTGATCTATTTGTATTAGATATAGAATTTGCGGAATTTATCTTATCTATTGGTGCCAATAACTAAAATTTGTGAGTAGAAAACATAGTAAGTGCAGAAATAAATTGGAATTCACTATAAATTGTAATCGTAACGTCTTACTACCAACGCAGTGCAGTTACACTTGTTAAAAACAATACAAAAGAGTTATAAGTTAAATTTTTAACTGTCTGTTTGCAATTAGCCCTACTACTGGACCTTTGTGCGTGAGTTTAGGCCGTGGAGTTCCTTCATCGTAAGAGCGATGTTAATAGCGCACATATATTTTTCTTAAAGAAAAATACATTGGTGCGCGGCCGGGATTCGAAACCACGACCAAACATAACAGTATTGTTCCTATACAAATGCCATGAAAATCTATTGTATAATAATTTTGTATACTAATATTTTGGTAACATGTACCTATGTTTGTTTGTCGGGGGCCAAAGCTCTGACCTATAAGCCACACGGGGCAACACGAGGACACACGGGCTTAGTAGTTAGAACACTCGGCCGGTAAGTGAAGGACACGTGTTCGAAGCCAGTCACGGAAAGATTTTCGATGATGATTTCATTGATATTTTTCCGGTAGAATATTATATAGAATATTAATATTTTATTACCTTGAGTAATACAAATAAGAAATATTACCCTATTATATAGAATATTAATATTTTATTACCTTACGAAGCCAGTCACGGAAAGATTTTCGATGATGATTTCATTGATATTTTTTCCGGTAGAATATTATATAGAATATTAATATTTTATTACCTTGAGTAATACAACTAAGAAATATTACCCTAACTAAATAGTTTTCACTAACATTAAAAAAATCTCATAAAAGTGTTATATGTATAACATACTTGTACATATGTACAAAGCCGGGGCAGTTCGTTAGTGTATGTGTTAAGCAAGCCCAAATAGTTTCCCAAATGTTATTTCGTGTGGATTAAAGTTTAAGTAGGTATATGTTCTAATCATCAAAATATGCAGTCCGCACTGTAATTTTTGGAGTTATACAGTGCTATAAATCCACGGACCATATATACAAAGAGGGCATGCCTTTAGAGCTCTTTTACCAAGAGGTAGGCCTCGGTGAAACTTTTAGACGTAAAGGCCTACTTAGTAAACTAAGAGTTTAGGGTACTTACTAAACTAAGAGTTTAGGGTAGTTTAACTACGGAATTTGACTAGGTTTTCATTTTAATACATAGTAAAGTCAACATAGGCGAAGCAAGCAGTTTTGCTATTGACCTGTTGATGAAAATTAAAAAGTGGACAGATTTTAAACTTCACACTCAACTGCAATTTGTCAAGCGTTGTTTCATAGAGAAATCTGAATACAACATTTCTTCTCTGTGTTTATACCATTCACATCATAAGAAATGCCAGTAGGAAAATTCTTATTACGCTACTTGTACAAATTAGCTCAATATCTAATAACTTTCGTAACCACGTAACGAATTTAGTCACGTAACGAATACACAAAGTTAGTTGAGACGTGTCTGGCATTGAAATTTACTTATCGACTCAATTTTGGCGATTTCTTTCGATGAATGACTAACGTCAAATATTTACAACTACACTCGGTACTCATTTTAACTGCCGTATTAAAAAGTAGCTAGAAATACTCCATCAACATGTTTTGTTGGGTAACAAAAGGATATTTTACAAGGTTAATCCACTCATGGTTGATGGTCAATCTATTGTGTTCGATTGTACATTTTAACAGAAGGTTTATTTATAAAGTAGGACCTTTATGGCGCAGTGGGCGAATACGCAGCTGCAATACGTTTGCCGGTTTGATTCCAGCATTCAAACAGATATTTGTTTGATCTGTAGATGTTTGTTTTTTGTCTCTATCTTACATAGTATACCTACTTATGAGTGTATTTAGGTAGCTCCATACTAACGGAATCCCGAACAAAATACAGTCTTTTTTTTTTCGATATATGCGATATTTCGAACGGAGTATTACGACGCCATCTAGGCGAATCTGGGCGTGGCGCGTCGGCCGAATATACCCGCTTGCAATGTAGCAAGTTACGGGTTCGATTCCCGCCGGATACAATTCGTTATTTATGCTTATGCTATAATATGTAGTATTTATATACGAAATCTCTTATATACATGAATCGCTTTCCAAAAGCCGTAGAACAAAAGTTGTTCGCCTAGACGTCTAGAACAACCGCCTTTCGGATTAAAAGGGCTTACCCGTTACACCTTGTATATAATAAAATAAGTATTATTTTAAAAAGTTCCATACGCTCTAGGTCTATAACCTAATCTAACCTGATCGGAGTGCGCGGTCGAGTTGAGCGAGCTGAGCGATGAGATGCTGGCGACGTCGTCGGTGGAGGCGTGCGAGTGGTCGGTGACGAGCAGCGCGGGCGGCGGCGGCGCGCGCGGCTTGTTGCGCGCCGTGCCAGCGCGCAGGTTCGGCGTCGACGTCGCCATTGATGTGTACGTTGACGAACTACAACAATATTTACTAAGTTTAAGGGGCATATAGCAACAGATTTCCTGACAAACTCATCAAAAATTGTTGTTTCAAGACGGGATGCTTTTGAATATTTAGTGTTTATAAGACTTAACTCAAAATCCTTGACATGCTTATTGAATATTGTTGTGGTTCTTGACGGAAATGTTTTTGTACATTTTTGGGCATAGTATTTGAAGGTGGATTGTCGTTTCCTTTACTTTAGTGTAGTATCCAAAATGACAAAGGGTGGTATTAATGCCTATTCAAATTTTAGCCAAAAATACATTTTTAGTCAAAGCGCTAAGACAGATAGCGTAACCAGTTAGTGTAAGATAAATTATTCCAATAAAGTACTTACGTTCGACTATTGATATCTTCATCCGAAGAAGGCTCTTCGCCATCTGACCAGAATGGATTGACTGCTATAAGTCTTCGACTGAAATAAAAAGGAATGTTTAATATCGTCATAAAAGACCCTTTAACATAGGGTCCAGCACCTTAATGTGTTAAACTATTATTACAGTACTATCCGTTTATTTTATTAGGTTAGCTCAGTTTACTTTCTTTTAAAATTCTTTATTAAGAAGTCGAATGACGTTGCCTTATTAAGATCTACCTATTTTTTAAGAAATTCTTTTTATGTATTTTCGGTAGGGTATCTATTTTTAAGAAATTCTTTTTATGTATTTTAGGTAGGGTATCTATTTTTAAGAAATTCTTTTTATGTATTTTAGGTAGGGTATCTATTTTTAAGAAATTCTTTTTATGCATTTTAGGGTAATGTAAATAACATGTAAAAAGAAATCATAACATCATAATGCGACAGTTGTTTGTTTCCTTGTCCATTCCAAATTCTTTGAATGAGACATCCAGATAGCTTCAGTGTGACGTGTTTGTTACACCCTTTTATTTTAGTTCGTTAAACGGATTTTACTGTATTTTAATACTTACACAGGTGTCGAATTGTCGATTCCCGGTACTTTTTGCGACGGTTGTATCGGGGGTACTTCGTCGTCTTCTTCGTCACTACTTCCGAAAGGATTTGTGCTCTCTTTCTTGGGTGTCTGACCTGAGGCCGACTTCGTTGTACTTCCTTCTTTTTGTTCTTTAGTCTAAAAGTAAAAGATACGTTATTTATTCGGAAACTTAGAGATACATATAGATTTCTACTTAAAAGTTTAATAAAATAACGGTTAGATGATTTCTTCTATGGTTTTCGCGATTTTGCATAATAAAACACTTTATTTATCAGGTTAAATCGCGTTTTTATTCATGGTTTTAAACGAACCGAGCCTTTCGCCAACTTTATAGTTGGCTTTTTCAAGGTTTTCAAGGCTCGGTTCGTTTAAAACCATGAATAAAAACGCGATTTAACCTGATAAATAAAGTGTTTTATAAGGGTTAGATGCTCAATTTGTAAGAATTTTTTTAATCGTTTTTTATGTAATAGATCGCGCCAGGCACACCAACTATTACGTAAACTGTGCTAGAACTAAGTAGTAATAATTACGCACCTCTTCTTCATCATCTGTGCCAAATGGATTTAAATGATCAGGATACTCCTTAATTTCTACTTCGGAAATTTTATTTTGAAGAACTTTATCAGTAGCCGCTAGTTTTTTCCTCCTAGGAGGAACACTGATCTTAATTTCATCATTTATCTCTACCTTTGCATCCTGAATAGCGTCCGGTTCATTAATATTGGGTATTTTAGAAATTCTTATGTCATCTGTTATATTTTTATCCTCTTTTACTTCTTCAAGACAATTTTTATGTTCATTTTCATTTAAGTTTACGTTTTCTATATCTGTTTCAGTATTATTTATGCAGTCTTCCACTTTGTGCTTACTTTCAATCACTTCTAAATCTACAGTCTTATCAGTATCTAATGATAATGAATCACCAGTGAGTTGTGTTTGAAGGAAATTGAATTTGTCAATGTTACTCTTATACACTTTATCTGGTGAATTTTTGTGCTTATCACTTCCTACATCAATGTTATTATCATCATTTTTATCTGGCATATGTTTAGATTCTTTATGTTTAGCTACTTCACTTCTATCACATTCCATTCCACTGATATCGCTTAATTCATTATTTCTACTATCTACATTGTCTTTTAAAGAAAGCTTACTAATTTTAGAATTGATATGTGTATCTTTGTCTGAATTTTGTTCAAACATGTTTATTTTTTCTGTGGAATTTATGAAACAAATAAGAAGAATTAAAAACATACATGAACAATTAATAATCGTGAAATACACACAACACAGTCATGAAAATATGATTAAAAATACTGATAAATGTGGATTATAAATTCAGAATAAAACATGCCACCAAACAATAGAAACATTCCCATTACAAATGAATTTATATATGAAATGATATAAAAGAGGAAATTAAATCATAAATCCTTTAGCTTACTTACTTACTTTATAAATAGAATAAGTCTGAGATTTTTATTGTCTTTCCTTAAAAGGTTAAGCTAATTAAATACCTTACTATTGTCACATTATTTAAAGTATGGTATATTTTTACTTCCTTCAGTTTTATTGACAGAGGAAAAAATGTACTTAAATTGAAATAATGCAACTAAAATAATAGAGAAAATGTGTTCTATAACAATTTTTGCAAAGCAGCTAAATCTTCAGTTTTTTAAGTAGATACAATGATTGATTAGAATATACTTTCAACTTTATATGATTTTGCAGACCATCAGAGGTTTAATGACCATTAAATGAGAAACACAAGTAAAAATAAATGTTTCATAATAAGCCATAAATGAAAACAAACTCACCTAAAATTGAAGTTCTTGGCTTTGCTTTTGGAACTACATCATCTTTCGAAATGTCTATTTTAGCATCAGGTAAACTATCCCCAAATGCCACCATTCCCATTTGATCACAAACATTATTATTAAGATACTTTAATAAATTCTTTTCATTTTTACAACTATCACATGTAAACTCAGATCCTTCAAGAATATCATGATTTTTTGGGTTCAAGTGCCCCGAACACTTAGAACACCGGAAACATCTTCTGTGGTAAAGTTTGTGAGACACCATGAGACGCTGTGCCAGGTATACAGGCAGGCCGCATGCCGTGCATTTGTCTAAACCAGTCTTCCCAAACTTTAATGGTGCCTATGAAGGAAAAAGGAAACTTTTACACATGCCAAGATAGTTTCAGACATAAAACAACACACAAGAGAATCAAGCTCGAGTACAGTGCTACAAGCATACCTGGTCACAGGCAACCATGCTAGTATTCTTGACAATTCTTTGGTTACAGTTAGTGTAACCTGATTTAATTTATGGGTACCTACATAAATGTAGGATATAATGTACACAAAAAGTTGGAATACAACTTCAAACTTTATTCAATGAAAAATCTTAATGAGACCAGGTGAGCTTGGAGCTTTATTGACAGTATATTTTTGTACTTACCGATATCTGACTGACTGACTGTAGGGTCTCAACAGCGGTAGTCTTATTCTCACTCTCAGAAACTTTAGTATTCACTGTAAAATTGAAACCATCATAATTTAGGCAATATTTAATATCCTTAGTATAAATATAATGCAAACTGAAACTTACCAGTGTGGCCAAGCCTTTGATAAAACTGTGACAAGTAAGTTAGAACTGACAGTCGATCAGGAACATCATTCTCCACCATATCCTCCGGATCTAACAGAGCTGGAATACCTAGATGTTTTTCAGCAATACTGAATGCTAACTGGTTATTCTCATAGATGTTTTCAGGTTTCAACTTTGACATATCACTAAAATTTTTGAAATTAAAGTTGTTAGTATTGAAATCGTACTCACTTAATGGATATAAATCTAGAATTCAAGTCACTCACATTAATTCTGGTCTGAAATGGTGTACTAAGGCACAAAATGCCAATCCATTTCTCCATGATGTTGTCATATTTTCAATATGAACATCAGGACAATCTTTAACTAAACGTTTACACCACAATTCTAAAGCTCGTGTGCCTTTGATTTCAGACATTTTTGAGGTCTTTATTGAGTATTTAATTAAAATAAAAGCAAGTAATAATTCTCGTTGGTAGGTACATGGTTAGCTGGCTGTTATTTTTACTAATTCTGTGATTCATGAGTTATGAATGTGAAACACAAATACCGCATTAAACATCGTGTATCAATAATTAAAAGTTTATTGAGGAGACTCTGAACACTTCACGAAATCAGAAAAACTGAAAATCAATTGAAATGGAAAGTAAGAAGTACAAATATTTTTGTGGTTAGTTGGCATTTTGACATTGACAGCCGTTGACAAGTGAATGACATTAACTTTTTTTTTGAAGATCGAAGTTTAAGGCAAAGAATGACCAACAACGAAGACCCAACAACGCTACGTCCGGATTATGATCTTCTAAAACTAAATGTGTAAATTAGGCTAAACGATACTAAAGAATTATTTATTTGCAACTAATACACTCCGAAACTACTAGACCGATTAAAAAACTTATACCAATATAAAATATGAAACTAATGAAATCTAGTACAGTAATAGGATTTTTAAAATTCTAATCTACCCAATGAGTATATTAAAGTTACACATTTAAGTTATGAAGTTCTTTACATACCCTTAATATCCCTGATTCACAGTAGTAGTAGTAGGTACCTACTAGGTAGGCACTAAAGAACTACCTCTTATTTTTAACACCGCCACACAGCTGCAAGAACGCATGCGATATTTTCGGGCGATAAAAATGCACGTGTAGGGGAGCCTCTAACTCTAAGCAAATTTTAAATTGAAAAGTATCAAGTTGTTCACCTAGACGTCTAGAATACCCCCCTTTGGGCTTAAAATAGTCGTCCTCGAAACCATGCTCTAATGCAACATTTTCAAAAACCCCCTTGATCTAAGTCGACGAAGTTGGATAGTAGTGGTAATGCTCGCTCCCACCCTCATAATAATAGCCGCTGCATGTGGGCCCTACTAAAATGCTCTACAATCAGGCCGTTTAACGACCTCTTCGGTACACGTTATAAAACACAGGGTATCATTAAAAGAGTAAAGTGTCAATTTAAAAAATGTAATAGTATAGGTAACTTTTTCTAACTTAAAAAAGACAGGTTTAAAAATAACTCACTTGTTTTTTAATTTCACGTACTTAGTTATGTATAAGAATGTAGCTCTCTGTCCGCCCGAAGATTAGGTAGATGAATGATGAATCTATAAAGTTAGTTTAGTTTCAATAATGACGAATCTACATAATTAGTAATTCAGTTGATAATTTAGGCAGAATATAATGTTTTAGGCTGAGTTCGATGGGTTTAGGTAAGTATAACTATAGCAGGTCCGCTATTTTACGGCAATTTCCAAGTGCATCAGGTCTGTAGCCTTCTGGACATTGATTAGGAACGGTTATTATATTTTTACCAGACAGTTCATCTTGAGTCGGTTCATTAATAGGATTTGAGTTTTGGATACCTAACCTGAAACAATATAAAACAAATAAAAACAGATTCACTATGCCTCAAGACCCTGACTTAGTCAGTTTTTTTCACACAGACAAAAAGGAAAGCCCGTATTTAAAGCGATAACATTACGTTAGGCGTAAGTTCAGTGCGCAAAAACACATCCTATAAAAATAAGTAGGTACGAGTGTTTTACCGCACATAACTAAAACGCTTTTTTTCTGTCTGTCTGTTACGTATTCATTCACGCCTCAACCGCTGCCTGAAGCGATTTTGATGAATTTAGATAAAGTGATAGATCGGATCTTAGAGATGTAAATAGGCTACTTTTAATCCCACTATTCGATACAGTGAAACAATAACTGAGGTAGGTAGGTACATGCACGTACGTATTGGAGCACATTGCGTGACACGAAACCTTATCCGCATATCGCAGAACGCAACGGTAGATAGGTAGGTAGGTTTATTAACTCTACCGAGTAATTGAGAGGTTCCGTCGTAATACGAGTAACATTCTTAGAACAGTGTTCGATTGTTCATAAGTATCGACATCCTACGGACTTATCTACCTTAAACATTCTTACAGCTGTGATTATAATTTATCATCATAAAATCTGACATCGTTGAAAAATACGGTAACGTATGAACATTTAACTTACATCTTGAATATATTTCTGATCCAGACGTCGCGGCATTGTCCATTGATATATTCTTGGCCGGCTGGGCAGTTAGGAGGAACAGTCACCACATTAGACGGCGCTGCAGTAACGTTATCGTACCTCCAGACATCTCTACATCCCCCATTCACCCACAGTTGGTTCCCAGGGCAGTTTATAAAAACGTTTGGCCGACCACTAACTACAACAAACATAGCGCAGACTAACAAAATTTTCATTGTAAAATAGAAGTATGGTATCAACTCTTCGACAGCGCAGTCAAAAGTAATATACCTAATTTCTGTGTTAATTGTTTTGTTTGAGCGTCTCTTGAATAAAACTTAAGATAATACTTACCTATTCTCTGAATTGTGGTAACTATGATAAGATATAAATTTGTAATCAAATTATTATATCAATACTTATATCGATTGCAATTCTCTACCATAGCTTCGTATTAACTCACATAATAAGTAGGTACTATCCTTTACGTTCAATCTATCAAAGCTTTAGATCTGCTGAACAATTTAGATTCTAAATAATAAAGGGAATCAATTTATCAATTGAGTTCTTGTCATTGTTCGCTTAAATCAAAGTTCATTCTAGACTAGAAGATAACTAGGTAGGCTCAATGTTACGTAAGAAAAACTAGGTACCTACCTAATTCAGAACTACGTTGGGCACATACTGCTGCTATTAGTAGGTAGGTAATACCGTGAAATGCTTAAAGGAGATTGGGATCATGTGTATAGAAATGTTTACCGTAATTGGTAGTAGTTTTTCTTTATCAAAGGGTAAAAGTATTGTGTTAATTTTCTTCTTAAACGATGTAATATTTTATACCTAGGTACCTACTGTTATAGAAATATTATTGCAGTCTACGTTATTGATTATTCTAAAGAGTTCAGTTTGTTTGTTGTAGTTACAAGCGTCCATTTGGTAGGTACCTACTTTGGCCGTAAGTGCCTGTAATAGGTCGGTTCACGGTGCGCAGTAGTTAGGGTGGGCGGCCACAATCGACCACATCATAAAGTCTACCGTACCTACTTAGTCACTCAACAATCATCATTCGAGAAACGAATGCGTTAGAGGCCTGTTATGTGTGAACAAAACGTATAATCAATTACACCGCCGAAGAGGTGTTAAGCTTGAATTAAAAGTGGGTTAAAATTTAAGTGGCAAAAATGAATAAAAAACTTGTAATAACTTTATTTACCTTAGTGGTTGTTTTGATGTGTGTAGAAGCAAAAAAATCGTTTAAAAGCCGCACGTCAAGTTCCGCTCGAGGATCCGGCCGAAAAACAAATTCAAATCCACATCCAGCGCCAACTTCACTAAGTTACCCTCAACCATCGGCACCAAAGCCAGCACCAAAACCTTCATTGTTTGGTTGGCAAGAAAAACCACAACCAAAGCCAAGCTCAGCTGGAACTGGACAGAGCCATTCATATCCTTCTAGTAATACAGGTCTATCTGGGAACAATCAACCAAAGCAACCTTCAAATTATCAAGAAAGTGTACAAAGGAATAGTGCAACTTCAAACTTGAATGGACAACAAGCAGCACACCCGGTGCCTCAGCAAACCAATAGTCACTCATATCCTTCATCAAATGGTCTGTCAGGAAACTCTGGTGGCACTCAGCAAGCTGGTAGCGGGTACCCAAACCAACAAAAAACTAGCTATCCGCAGCAAACAGGAAGTGGCCTCTCGGGTTCCGGCGCTGCCCCGCCTCCATACTCTCCACAAAACAATGGACCTGCTTATCAAGGAAACAATTACGGCAATTCTTATCACCACCCTCAAGGTCCTCCTCCTCCATATTCAAATCACGGTGGTTATGGAGGACACTACAGTAATCCAGGGTATGGTGCGCCTATGTCTGGATACAGTCCACAAGCGCCAGGATATTTCGGTAATTATGCCAATAATAATGGAAACAGAGGCTTTGGAGGAGGAATGAGCCGAGGTCCCAGCGCTCTCACGGGTGTAGGTATAGCAGGAGCTGGAGTTGGTACTTTGCTCACTGGGTTAGCTTTGTGGAATTTAGCGCGATCGACTGGAAATCATCGTCATACTGTAATTTATGATAATAGAGGACAACCGGTTGCTGTCGCTCCATCAAATAGTACCGAGCCTGTTGTGGATCCCCTTTTAGCCGATTTGATTAATTGTACTCTTTCTATTAGCAACAGCAACTCAACTGAAGTATTGGCTATACCATGCGCCATCGCAACATCTTTTACTCCAGATACTGAGGTAAAAGCTTTAGAAAACGGCAATCCTAATGATAATACGAAATGTACAGTTACGATAGTGAACAAGTCGGGAAGAGAGTTCGAAACTACCATTCCTTGTTCCGTACTTTTGAATACAGCTGCAGAAAATAACGTCACGGAGCCTCCACCATTACCTATGAACACAACAGAAAATTTAAATGGCACAATGATAATGGATATTCAACCTAATCAAAACCAACCATCAGCTCTCAGCCTTAACGAAACTACTATTGATTCAGTTAACTCAAGTTCCAATTATAACAATTGTACTCCACAACCCGGTGAAATTCGAGATCCGATTAATCCTTGTTATGCTATTACGCATAATGTCACTGTTTTACCGCTACCTATTACTGAAAAATCCGAAAAAAATGATGAATAGGCAATTCGTCCCGCGGTTTCATCCGCGTAAGTCCCGATACCGTGGGAATACCAGAACTAAAATGTTACTCCTCGATAATGTAGCCTTTTATTGGTAACTAGCTGTGCCCGCGACTTCGTTCGTGTGACTGTTCCGTATCCGTGTTCCGTTCCGAAATCCAACCCGAATAAAAAGTATTTTCCTATTTTTCAATCCAGGTCTTAAGCTACTTCCATATTAAATTTCATTGAAATTGGTTTAGTAGCTTTTGCGTCAATCGCGCACAAACAGACAGACATATTGACAGAAATTTTAAAAATCATATTTTCGTAATCTGTTGCATGCATTATAGCATTATTCCAATTACTGTTTTCAACAAAAAATAATCAATGTTTATAGACTCAGCTTCGTTACTGTTTTATTATATGTATAGATTAGTAGTTTCGGTGATTACCCCAACATACAACTTAAGTACATACACAGATACAATGTTACCAACATAACCTCTTATAATAATTATTAGTATAGATTTCGGAGTCTATTCATTACAAACAAACAAAAAAACAAATAAGTAAATATTTCTTCATTGTAATATAGTTCTAAGAAGTTGTTGTTTAGTCTTGTCATATATGTTGCACGAGTACCTATATAATTTTTATGTTGAAATTATTTAAGTAGGTAAGTCATGCAATTTATTTCAATAAATTTTTCATTTTCTAGTGTGTCTTATATTTTAAACATTTATTCCCGATGACCACCACTTCTTTGACTACAACTGGTGGATTCCAACTTTTAAAACTAGGTCCCCATAGCCACCACTGGTGGACAGTGGGATAGATTTAACACTTCGCTTGCTCACAAATGTGTGCTTGTTCCTTAATTTTAATCAGTACGCATGCGTTACTTGTAATGTGACTTCATCCAGGCAAGCGGGACTGATATTTTTGGTGATTTAGGGCTTATAATTAGTTTGTACGGCATAAGTTATAAGAATGAGCAGGCAAAGTGTTAAATATTTACCCCAATATTTACCTTTTTACCAAAATGTTTGCTTTTGGAATAAAATGATGACAACTCTGTCATACTTTTTTGTTGGAGTTTTGGCGGGAACGCGTTGAGGAGAATATGTTGTTATTTGTGAAACCTAGTTCAAAAGCGTGTAAATTGTTTAATTTCAGGGGCATATTAATCAATTTAGTTTTGTGAAGGTGTACAAGTCTGTAAATAAAAGTTAAAATCGGTGCAAAACATGGACCCGTGAACAAACATTATAAAAAATGGCCCCCTTTTTATTATGATTACCTCGACTTGACTTTAACTATGACGACTTGACTGTTTCGATTCAAATAACTGGCAAAATATTAATAATACTTCACACTGTTACGTAATGTCTGAATAGAAAAGGCATATTGAAGAAGAAGAAGATGGCATTCTTCACTCGCTCTTTTCTTATCGGTTGTGAACCGATTATGGCCGTTAGGAAATTAGCCAGTATCGAGTATTATTAATATATTATGCAAGATTTTTGCATCGAAACAGTCAAGTCGTCATAGTTAAAGTCAAGTCTAGGGAATCATTTGTAAACACGGTGGCCATTTACAAAAATTATTCACGGAGCTTTGGAGACAACGCTAAGACAATGTTTTGCACCGATTTTCACTTTCATTCCACTTGTACACCTTCATGAAACTAAATTGAATAATATGCCCTCGAAATCAAATAATTTGCACGCATTTGAACTAGGTTTCACAAAAATGAAAATTTAGTAACATATCTCCTCGACGCGTTTTCGCCAAAACTCCCACTCGCTCTTTTCCCTTTCTTGTGACATTGTCAAAACAATACCCATTTTTTTATTGTTTGTTTGTTTACGTAATATTATCAATCTTATCAATCCAAAGTGTGTGTTGTACATTCACAGACTAGGAAAATAATAAAATAAAAGTAAAATCGCGGAAAGTTCCTAAAATCTTTTGTACTTTCTTCACTACGTGTCATTGGCAGAATTTGTGATCACAGGATCACAGCCATTTGCGCAACATAAAAAAAAAAGTATTGTACATTCAAAACAAATAAAATACCTAGGTACTACATAATAATATTTTATTACGTAAATTGTAAAAACGGGTGTAGGTATGTAACTAATCTAGTGTTTTGTTTATGTAAAAAAAACTGTCTTTAAGTGTAAACATGTTCATAAATATTTAAATTACCTATGAATTATCATAGTGATTTCATGAACCAGATAAACTTGATTATAATGAGATAATACTAGTTTTTTCTTAGGCTTTTCCGCTGAAAATCTACATAATAATAAGTGTTCTAAAATAGAATCTAGTTCGTGAGTATGGACGAAACCACAACGTGAATTGGAAAAAGATAACCTTGCTTGTTGGAGCAACTTAAAAAATGTCTGACCCAACTATACAAACGTTCTGTTGCCACCACACTGGTAATAAAGAAGACTTGGCCATCAGAATTATGGGCGAATTCAATACCGATTCGTACAATGCAGTCTGCCTCGTTTCTTCAGTTATTGGCATTTTAGGAGCAATCTACCAGGTATTTTTTTTTTTTTTAATCTAAATCCTGACTGTTTAAAATGAACCTGTAAAATCTAACGCACAGCCTAAATTGCTGCTCCTAGATACATGAAATTTAGAGACTGTGTTCTTTGTAAAGTGTAGGTATTCTAAGTATGAGTTGTAATTACTTACTGAAACTACAGGTAACTACTTTACACATATTTAATAAAAGTGACAAATAATGCAATTTTCTTACTATGATTAATTGTTTCTACATTGGCCAATTCATAATTAGGACATTTGGTTCTTGGATGTAACTTCAATTATATTGTCTGAAGCATCTTCACACCAATATTGCTGTCCTGTCTCAGTGAATCGGAATGTCATTGATCATCTGCCTGGTGATAATGACAGCAGTTAAAAGTAATTTTATTGCTGATTTTCAGATATTTCCACACATTTCAAAATCACAATTTGGAATGAGTTTAACTCGCAGCAGGCGAGTTATAATATGGTTAGCTGTGGCAGATCTTCTAGCTTCTTTTGGTAAGTAAAAATCTTCGACGCATCTTCATGCAGGATTCGGTAAAGCAGTCATTCCATTGATCGATGTTCAGATAATTACTATACACTATTAAAATCTCTCATACAAACGAGTAACATCTTGAGGAAACCCGCATCTTAAAATAATCTACAAAGCCCTAATATTGGGCGGTATATGGAAAAACAACCAGCAAAATAGAAAGAGCTTTAGACTTTAGATAGATAAAATCACATCAAGCCAAATATAATACGATGTTTAGCCATATACATTTTATTTTATTAAAATATAGCTGTTACCCGTGACTGAGTTTGCATAGAAATCGTGCATAGCCGACTTTTTTCTTCATTACTCTGTTCGGTTCTACCAATTGGATTTCGATGTAATGTATACAACGACGTTTCTCGAAAATAGAACTATCCAATATTGAAAACCAGATTTCAATCGGATTACTACTTTTAATTTTATAATGAACAAACAGAGAGAAAGACTGACAGACATGAAATTTTGAGAAATTATATTATTTTGTTTTACTACTTTTCCTAAGTTTTTTTTTTTTTTTTCCAAATAAGTTTAGACAACTTTTTTTTTTATTTACTTCCAAGTACAGACTTTTTGTCCTTTCTTCATTTATTAGAAGTATAGATATAGATTATTTGTATTTTATTTCCAGGAGTACTGGTCCGCTCATCTCTCTGGTTGAGATATAAGAACATAATGCCAATGCCTGATGATGATGTTAGTGTACTCTTCTGCAGCATAACATCTGTAAGTTTCTTTAGGTGCTTGGCAGCTTAGAGATGGTATCTCAGATATGAGACTACAACTAAACTTATCTTTATTGCTATACTAATATTATAAGGAGCTAATCAGCTAACATTGGTAACATGTATGTATGGTGGGGGTAATCTTCGAAACGATACATTCACGGGATCAAAACCGCGGTATAACCGCGAGGTGCAGCTAGTATCTATTATTACATCATTATCTGAGTTGATTAAAAGATATCTCACAAGTCTAAAAAGTACCTAACAATTTTATTTGAATCATGAAATTGTATTTTTCAGGCATGGACGCAATATTTCTACACGGCAACGTGGTTTTGGACTTTGTTCTATGCTATTGATACATGGAACACCATAAAGGGCAGAGATTCGAATCTTGTTCTGTATCATTCTTTTGCGTGGGGTCTGCCAGCTGCAACCACTGGCATTGGCCTCTCGATACTATACATTCCTAATGCTACGTAAGTTACAAGCTTAAGGATCAATCAAAGTCAAAAATATAGTAGTAAAAATATTTAAGGAAATGTAGAAACAATATTTTCAAAATTTCGTAAAAAAAAATATGGCTCAAGGCATTTCTAAAAATTAACTCTAGGCGAGGTTAGATCGCGCGTACCTCGGCGCGCTTACCTCCAAGGCTACGTGAGCTTTCAGCCCAGCGGCGAACCCAGATAAAACTACTGTTCCTTATAAGGACACCTACATTCCCCACATATCTGGATGAGACATGCTGCTGAACCCGCCGTTGTATCTGGGTTACCTAAGAATATGATGTTTCCCTGCCTACTTGACTGTATTCCCTTATTTATCCTTTTTAGTATTATGCTATTTTACTAATATTATAAACGCAAAAAGTTTGCAAGTATGTATATTATGTATGTAACTTTGTTACTCAATCACGTAAAAACTACCAAACAGATTGCGATGAAACATGGAATATAGGTAGCTTCCACCTGGAATAACACGTAGGCTCTGATTTTATTCTGATAATCCCGCGGGAACGGGACTTACGCGGGTGGAACCGCGGAGTACAACTAGTATAAAAATAATGTGCCACTGTCATTAGTGTTTTCAATATTTTGATTTTGTTTCAGGTGCCATAATCTACCCTCAGCATCAACAGCTATATTCAAAATACTTCCAAATTATTGTGCCACTTATGTACCGATAGCCATGGTTATGATAGCTAATCCAATCATTTATACATTGTCCAGTAGAAACGTTGAAATGGCTATAGCACTGCCACTTGCTCAGGTACACTATTTTAACCTTATACTTTTATTTAATTTTTGCACTAAATCTTCGCCCGCACAAGCAGGCAGGTTGCTTAGCCTAACGAGTCACCTAGCGAGGACCTTACTAAAACGAACAGTCTAGACCGTTTACGACCGGCCGCACCGAAACCGCGGGGCGCAGCTAGTTGTCATAATAAATAGTACTCTATGCAAATGGGATCTGCATCTCCATTCTCTGTGCTTTAAAAGTCATATGAATTGACCGTAAGAGAAGGAAACATTATCATGATTTTAATTATAATAGCATAAAAAATTATATTTAGCACCAAAATGTTGGATTCCACTTAAGGGATGATTTAAATTAGACCGTTTCCCGGCCGTGCCGGGTCTGAGCTTTGTTGTTTGTTGCTCGGCTGCCACTCTTTTGCAACAGACCCATCGACTGCTCGCTGGGCAATAGGCAACGAAGCTCGGACCTGTAACAGTCTAAATATAAATCATCCCTTTACCTTAGCTTTATCTATTAGTGTCAGTATTTTGTAAATATACTTCTCATTACAGTTTACAAGCAAGGAAAGAAGAGTTGCCGATGCACTTCGATTGAAATTTTTCTTCATTAACATGGTTTTTTATATCTGTTGGCTGCCTAATTTGATAAATGGAGTTTTGCTCTGGACAATGTGGTTTAACATGCCTGTTAAACTTATCATAAGTATTTGGTATATAATGGTTAGTAACTGTTTGCAATATTGTTCATATTGTAAATTAGTCACGTATGTAAGTTCTAGTGAAATTTTAATGCTGTTCATAATTTGTTTCAGGCTTTATTGAATCCCATGCAAGCCTTGTTCAATGCACTAGTTTACAGAAGATGGAATACACACAGATGGACATTATCTTCGTCTGGATCTGCCAAAGATTTGATCCTTCAAGAGGAGCAGTCTCCATTGTTAAGCTCTGAACCACCTAGATTACAGTTATTATCCCCTGTACCTCCTAGTATTAATAATTATGCTACCCTGTGATACTGATCCCAATGCTCATATCTACACAATTATTTATTTATAGGTATATAAATAATGTTATCCAACTATTTTATACATTCTGTTATGTACACAAGCCAAACCAAATATATTGTGCTTTTTTATGTTTTTACATTTGGTATTTTATTTTTATATAAACAGCATGTTTGGAAGATGGTGATTTTAAGCAGTAGTAATGGTGTTAGTCAAAACTTAAGGTCAATGACCTCTCATTATAAGAAACAGCTTATTTTCTCATTAAAGTTTACAATCAAGTTTTTCGAAAACTACTTCGAATTTCTAAAAGTCATAGAACAAAAGTTCTTTGTCAAGATCCCTTTCACCTTTCAAAGTATCTTGTATACATATATGAAGGGCCCAAAAATTTACCACTTTATTTAGTATCAACTAATTTATTGATTTAATAATAACTAATAACATTAATAGTACAAGTTAGTTAATTTTATAAAATATAATATTCTCTTAACAATCACTACCTATCACATATTTAGATATCGTCACGCTCAGCATCCGGTGGGGCCATCGTTAAATCTGTTATATCTTTCACAATCATGTGCGCAATTTGCCAAGCCATTTCTTCTTCGACTTTAGATGTATTTGTAGGAACAAATTTACTCACCATCTTTTTTAACATTGATTTATCCTTTTTATCTGGATCTGGCTCAAATTTTGATTCAAATCTGCCTAAACTGTTAACCCTACCAAGGCTTAAACCATCATGTCTACTTCTTTGCCACAAAGAGTCAGCATTGTAAAGCTGATTCGAATCTATTGTCATATCAGGTACAGAGTGGTTTCTTTTTTTCTTACGAAAGACAGGATCCCCCATTGCTAGTAAAGTGTTTTGTGTGCTTATACTGAATTCACTGCTACAATCTGAGTGTGACTTATGATTGTTGGACCACATTTGGTTCACTGAGTGAATCATTTCAGATAGGTATTTGTAGTAAAGTTCAGATTCTAAGAAAGTTTTAACATACTGTGTTAATGTTTTATACACTACTCTATAGGGATAATCAAAGCAAGTTTGAAGTGGCCCTCCTTCTCTACATATTTCACTTTCAATTATAAGTCTGATGTCAGTTGGGAAGCCAATTGGATGTGTAGCTTGCAGAGATACATATTTGTCATAAATCACTATAGCATCAGCCTGTACTTGCTCATCTTTAACATTAGTTTCACTGGTTAAATTATCTCTAAAATTGTTAACAGCCATCAAAAATTCTAAAAGTAATCTACATGACTCCTGTTCTAAATATTCTGTAAAGTAAAATAATAAAGTTTCATTGTATAAAATATCATTTAAATTAAGAGAGCTGTTAGTTAAGATGTCAATTTGTGCTTTCATATACAATGGACTGCTTAGAAATTCGTTAAAGCAATTACTTTCTATTTGCTTAAATAATATGTCTTGCACAGGTTGGAAACATTGATCTTTTATGTTACCTTCTGGCTCACAAATGTTTGAAATAACAATTTTGCGAATATTGTCAGGTAAATCTAATTGAGACGGAGCTTCCAAGGCAATATACTTTTTGAATATGTTTATGGCTTCTTCGGTTAAATTTATTTCTGTATTGCAGCTTTCTAAACATGCATGTTCAACTAAATTCCCACAAGAACTTGTAGAACATTCATTTCTATAGGTAGAACTAGCAGCACCAGGGAATGTATCACTTTCTCTCCAGCTTAACCTTTGTGACTTTTTTTTATTCTCTCGATGGTAAGTTTTACACTTACAATGAAGATCAAAACTTTGAGTTCTATTTATCTTTTTTACACATTCCTTATTAATATTTTGGTTTGCATTAGCTAACTTTTGTATGAAGTCCTCAATATCACACCAACATTTTATAAAGAGTTGCTTCTCATGTCCTTCCATAAATTGTATAAAATAGTTAATGCCTTTTTTCTCAATAAGAATGTCATGTAAGGTCAGAGAAAGTTTTGATTTCTTGTCATGAATGTGTTTTATATCTGCAAATGCAAAATTATTATTAAGGTGGTTAAACTTTTGTAAATAAGGAGATGTTTGGTAAAATATGGGATCTCATTTGTAATGCAAATTGATTTACTAAAATATGATGTATAATATTGTTTGCAATAATGAGACCAACATGCTCATTTTATTATGATAAAGGCCCCTAGTTTCTTTTTTAAAATTGAAAATAAACAAAATAACATTCAAATCACAGTTGACTTCAAGGACACTGGACTAAGAAAGAAGTGTTTTTGTTATTTATTTGCTTACATAATAGGTAGGTGATCTAACCACCTACTGTTTATAAATTTTATTTAACTATGTAGGTAGGTATAATATTTGATAGGTAGTAATTAATATTACGATGTTTACCTTCAGTTTCATCAACCAGATGAGAATCCAATATTTTTTTGACATCAAACTTTGGAAGAACTTCTGGTGGACGAACGGGGCACCCAGATTTGCCTTTAGCTATAACACGTAAATTGATTCATGATAAAGTTCACACGTTCTACTACGTAACTACATAATAAAGTTTTAACAAGTAGAAAATCATCAGTTTATTGTTACTGACCTGGGCTTTTCCAAAACTTCATCATGTCGGGCAATAAGTGATTCTACGAGTTTCTAAACGATATCTGTTCTACAGAAAAATGTTTTCTTCGAGTTAGCAGCGATGGTGTGAACACTTCTCACTAATTGTAAACAATAACAAAATAACACAAACATTCTTGCATTTTGTTTCTTTAATTTTATGATTTTTTCTGCGGTATCGATATTGATATAATCCAAAGAACAAAGTTTTGAGGCACGAATCAAGATCTTGGATATCCTGTTTATCTATTATACTTTGTCAAAAATATCGTGAAATCAAACGACATTTCCACTGGAGATTATTTCATAGCGCAAGCAATACTGAAGACATGAAACGTTTGAATTGTGCTAAAAATAGGAACTAATTTTTGCCTTATGTCATAAGGTTCAAATTCAGTTGAAATCAGCAGTTAGTGAAGACGCTAGCGCCCCTGTCTGGTACCTAATCAAATACCTGTGGTTATTTCTTACCATAGATGATATACAGAAATGTGACAGTGACGTCAAAAAGTGTTGTTTTATGGAAAGAGCTTCAAATTGTTATCCCGACTTTTGTTTTAACGTGGTTTTAACCAAAGACCTCACGAGCATGCTACATTGAAGCATGCTCTTGAGACCGTGCAAAACATGCACTAAGTATAGCGTTGTCACCAAAGCTCGCGTAAACAAACAATTGTAAAGAGCCACCATTTACAATGACTTTCTCGACTTGACTTTTACTACGACGACTTGACTGTTTTGATGCAAATTGCTTATAAATATTAATAACTAGCTGCGCCCCGCGGTTTTACCTGCGTAAGTCCCAGTCCCGCGTAAATATCGGGATAAAAAGTCTATGTTTTAATCCAGATCTTTCAGTAGATTTTGCGTGATTGAAACACAAACATCTAAACTTTCAGATTTATAATATTACTAACACTGGCTACTTTCCATACGGCCATAATCGGTTCACAACCGATACGAAATAATAATAATTTCAAATTACTTATTAAAATAAATTAAATATTATTAATTAATTATACATAATATACAGGTGAACCATTTCGATGGGCTTTTAGGAGGATATCCTAAACTATAAGTCTTATAGTATAGTATACAGTTATAGTAGTCCCCGATTTCGACAAAAACTAAAATGGCTTATCAGATTTTTTTTAAAATGTATTATAATTTATTAGGCTATTAATTGAACTTTTTGTCTTTTTGCAAATAAAATAAAGATCCTATATTATTGTACCGACCGGCGACCGTTCTTTCAGCATTTTTCGCTATTTCTTGTAGTTTAAGATATCCCCTGAAAGCACATCGAAATTTTATTAGTCTAGCGGAACACTTTTTATTTCTACGTGAGTATTCTTGTTCTAGTAATATAACTTCTTTGGTATGTCTATGTCTATCATCTATAAATTTCTCTTCTATGTCTATCACTAGATACTTGAGTGTCTTCTTACTAGTCTGTGAACACCAGGCTGTACTTAGTCTGAGGCAAAGAGTAGTATAATAGTACGGCTGCAGTATCGTATCTCTGATGGCTAGACAGTTGAAATTTTCAAAGTTGATGTATATTTCTGTTGCCGCTGTAACTCTTTATCTCTCTGAAGTCGTTCCCTCATGATGACTGAGGATCGTGGTCATCAGTGGATTGTCCGCATTTCGCGCGGATTGCTGGTCGCTACCGGTTTCTGTCCATTGCCTGCTTGACGGTTGTGTAGAACTTGGTGGAGGCTGAGTCTCTAGTTTGATCGGTCCATCGCGTTGGTGATCGTCGTCGAATACGTTTCCCCTCTGTATTTCCAACCACGATGAGTTTTTCCAAACTCTCATCTCCATTACGTACAATGTGACCAAAGTAGGCTAGGATGCGTTGGTGACGGATTGTAGAATTTGTAGATTGACGCGTTTTCACCTTCAGCTGGTCTAACTACTAAAAACAGAATAAAATAAATAATTTGAGTTGGGCCCGCACACTGTAACTATCGTCGATAAAATAGGTGTTCGTAGAAAAGTTACGACCTAAAAACCGAAAAACTTAGATTATTAGTATACCTGTGTATAATATTACATTTGGAAATGTGACGTCACTAAATTAAGGACCCCACCCACCCCTTTGTCACACAATAAATAAATAAATAAATCTTGTGACGAACACACAGCGCCATCTAGCCCCGTGGTAAGCTGCTAAGCTTGTGTTACGGTGACTAGACAACGGATATACTACCTACTTATATTTATTTTTCTTTTGTAAATACATACATATTATACATAGAAATACGCCCAGACCAGATACAAATATTTATTTTTAAGCATAAATATTTGCACCCAGCGGGAATCGAACCCGCAACCTTCTGTATTGCAGCCAAGCGTTCGCCCGCCGCGCCACAGAGGTCGTCAAATATATATAAATATATTTCAATATCACACTTCTCTGCCTCCCCCCCCTGCCTCTTAACATGTTACGTAATTAATGGATAGCCCTAATAAGTAATAAATAAATAACCTTATTAATACACGTGGAATAAGGTCGGAGCCGTGAGAACATGCTTTAATATATCTTTTTCCGTGACAAGAACGAGAGCAAGAACTTTCAAAGTTGATAGACAGAACCAAAAAGCGGAATAACTACTCCGACCTTACTCAGTTCGTGATTTCTCATTGCGAGAGATTGGTATCACACTGTCACAGCGGCTTAATTGAGAATAATATTAAATATAAATATTGCACGATATTACACACAGCACTATCTAGCCCCAAACTAAGCACTAGGCTTGTGCTATGGTTACTAGACAACGGATATACTTACTTATTTTTATAAATACATACATAAGATACATAGACATCACCCAGAACCAGAAACAAACATTTATGGTCATCAGAAATATTTGTTCCCGGCGGGAATCGAACCCGCGACCTTCTGTGTTACAGTCCGAACAGCGCCCGCTGCGCCACAGAGGCCGTCCCTGGAAATTACAATTTGTGGGTCTTTAAATCGCGAGGACGGACAGGTTGGTATCTTCTGGCTTCTAAGTTATCGTGCTTTATCGACGTCATCGACACTTACTATCAGGTGTGATGGTTGTCAAACGCTGGCCTTGATGTAATAAAATAATGTACCTAGATAGGTAGAATAAGACCTAACTTGAAGCCACTTCTCTCCTCTCTACAGACGTGGTCTCACATAGTGGTAGGCATTAGGCACTATCATAGGTAAGTAACATGATCTTGTCACTCATTTCATTACGCAATCATTAAACGGATCCGTAAGCTTTGCACTGAGGCTATCGACCTTCTACAGTTACTTAAAATAACTGTTAAGTTGTTGGATGGGAATAACTTTGAACAAGCGCAGGGCGCATTTGCCGGGTACTTTGCCAGTCGCTGGACATCGCGGGTCTGGAACACTATCGACATCCAAAGTTTACTTAATAATCAAATAAAAATGTGTAAATTAACATTTCTAGTATTTTTTATCTTATACGAAAATCAAGTTTTTACATATTCGGTGGATCAGAGACAAACAGGAGATTTAAATGTTCAAATTGATTTGAAAAATTTGCAAGTGATCGCTTTAATGAAGGGTAAAGAAGAATATGTGGTGAGTATTTTGAGAATCTAGGTAAATACAGTAATGATGATAGGTCCCTAGATATCTATCATACTAAGCCTAAAGTTTGGTAGGTATACTTACATATTCGTAAAAGTTAAGACAGGCCCTCAATGTAACTGGTTAGGGTGAGGGACGTGCGGGAATGTCGATTAATATCGGGTGTTTTATTTACGTATCAGGTTTAAATGCTAGAAAAACTTAATAGCTGTGCTGTAGGCTGTAGTCAGAATTGCTACCAAACTCGTTACCAGAAGTACCTACATTAATTGTAATAGAGGATCTGTATAGGATAGGTATACCTGCCTACTTTAACGTGTATACATAATAATATATTATCTACAGCAACCCAGCAGCAATTTAATGTACCTAATGTAAAGTGCCTATTAAACTCAGTTGCAGGTGTGGTATAATAGATAGATAGTACGGATGCAGATAGGCATAAATTTTGCTATAGGTACTGATAAGGGGGTAAGGGGTCACTTGTGTAAAGAAAATAAATATCTGCTTTTGAGTAGCATACCTACTTTAAATTTGGTAGGTTCCTTTGTATGGAACATATAACTTTTTATTCATAGTACCTACCCAGGAAATTGTCTACTAATTTTTCTACTTACGTTTTACAGGACTACGACTATGCCTACGATTATTCTGACATTACAATAAAACCTCAGAATGGAACGACCAAGAAGCCTCTGAACGTTACGGAAACGACTACATTTTCGAGTAAGGACAACTCAACCGTAATAACGGCTACAGAAACTACGATACAACAATCAAACTTTAGTGCCACCACAACTGAAAAACAATTAAGTGCAGATGCACTAAACAGTGGAGACGACTTGGCAACCACAACTTTAATATCAACAATAACATCTCAAGGTGATATTGGTTCAACTACAATTACTAGTAATACAGTAATCGCAAATAGTACACCACCACCTTCAAATGGTTGCAAGAAGGGGTTTTTCAGAAACACCAATGGAAACTGTGAATTGAGACTACAAAATCCTTCTAATACGTAAGTATATGGTATAATCTTGAACAAAAGAAGGAAATTTAATTTTGGGCTTATTGAGTAAAATGAATTACCTACATTCTGAGACATGTTAAGTCGTCGCCTTCGGCTCCATTACGGTCTCAGCTCTGCTATTTTTACATTTACCGGTAACCCGCCGTCAAAACAAGAAATTACCGTAAAAATGAAGATAATTAACTATATAATTTATTTTCTATGAATGCATAAACAACGTGGTCGCTACGCGCCTAGTTAAAAGACTTAGGAGTCGCTCAGTGGGCTATGCTTGGGACGCCACGCAGGGCGTATGATTAAAATCCGAAATACACGAAAGATTAAAAGTAATACAAACAAATGGGCCCCGAATAGCTGTCAAAATTGTAGACTTATGTGGCAATAGGCCAGCCACCACCTTGCTTGAAGCTTGAAGGACAGATTAGCCGTTGGGGACTAAGTCCTCGAGTGGCGAACACGATACAATGCGAAACGGAGTGTTGGAAGACCAAGTACTTTTGACATTGTAGCGATCGCAAGGAATCATTGGATGGAGGCCTCGTCGTATGAGGCTGAGATGATGATGATGATGATGCATAAACATGTGTATAGCAATAAACTTATTTCGTTAACATCCCTTCCTAATAAATAATAATAATTATTAGTTAATTAGTATATTGGTTCGTAATAATTTAATATTTTGGAGAGGTTGTCTAAGAATTTGATAGTTTTTCTTACATTTTGATTTGTGGCGCTGAGGCATAACCGCGGAAATGACTTAATTAATTTAGCATATTGTATCCTGGTGTAGGTATGGATTGTATGAGGAAAACATAGGTGCTATGCTATATTAATTATATGGTGTGATGGATGTGATATACATGAATTCTTATTTATTTGTTTCAGGCTGTTGAAAATGTTAAAACAGAAATCAAAGTCCAGTGGGAATGGCACTAGAAGAACTTAAAATAGAAATTACAAAATATTTAATTTTGAATTAGTCATTGTAGGCATAATACATAGTTATATTTCATTTAAGTACTAGTTGCGCCCCGCAATTTAACCCGCGTAAGTCCCGTTCCCGCTATATCCCGAATATAGGGATATCCCTATATTCCAATTCAATTATATCCAATTACGATGAAACTTTTCAGGCATTTTAGTTACATCGTAATTGGCAGAGGTTATGTGAGTGAGTGACAAACATGCTCACAAACTTTAAGCTTTATAATATTAGTAGGACAGGATAATAGGTTATCATCATCATCCGAGCGATATCCCTGGTTGCATCCCTCTCGGGAGCCCAGGGTCCGCTTAAGGATAGAATAATAGGTGTTTACCCATATTTAATAAATTTTAACTATTAAATCCTCTGGATTAGCAGTACAGAGAAATAATTGTTCCTTCAAACTAAGCACTTTGCCCAGTATATCAAACCTATATTAATAGTAGATTCTAATTCTTAAACTAAACTCAGTTTCTATCTACATATTTTTGCCAATTTAAATAATATGTATAAGTAATAAATAGCATAGTCATTCAACTTATTTTTATTTCACATACATAATTAAAGTGCAATGAATCAACAAATAATAGTGTATTTTATTTTCACATAGGACGGGCTCTATTAAATGCAGTTGACTATCTTTGTACTATACAAATTGAGCTTCGAAATCATAATACAGCTATAATTAATTAATAATAACTCGCTTTAACAAAAATGTCATGTCACACAATAAATTATTACACAGCAAAGTCAAACAGGAAGAATTGAGGAAGATCTAAAGTTTACATAGGCAGAAGAGGAGTGGTATGAAAGCTCCTATTGTAATAAACACAGGTATCAATACAGAGCTTTCATCCATGGAGTAAGGATCTGGTTGTTTTGGTCCACTAGCTCGTTTCGACTTGGAAGTCTTTTCTTCCACTTCTTCTCTTGGCTCCTCTACTTCACTCTCCGGCCACACCATGGGAGGAAGTTTAGGAGCTTCATCCAGAGTCCCTCTCATCACATACAGAGCATTTATCTTGGGATTATCCCGGTATCCTTTAATAAATTCTACTTTAATCTTACCACCTCTAATATCTGATTCTTCTTCATTGTAATATAGTTTTCCATTTTTTATTGAGTATGGTATGTATTCATCGTGAGCTACTCCACGTCCAACTTTGTCAAATATATCAAGATCTGCTACGATTGTGTGGTCTCCATTTAAAACAACGTCAAACACTTTCATGTTAGGAGCATTAAAGTACACTTCGCTGAATTTTAATACTAACACATAATCACCATCATTTTTAGCAGGGATATCATAACCAAAAGTACTGTGATGATATCTTTCAGTTTGATACAGGATTTCGTCTTTAGGGCTAACACGTCCTATCATTACTAATTGTTTACCGTAATCTGACGCGGTGCCGACTCTGGCTTGCAGTGGATCTTTTTCATAGTGAATGCCATAAATGTCTGTATGAGCAGGTCCCCCGGCATTTATTGCATATATTATTTCACCGAGGCCGGTAGCAGTTTTTATAACACTTAGCAATGAAAGAGTTGCGAAAATTATTGACCGCAGCATAATTTCTTAGCCACGTTTGAGATTTAAATAGAAATGAATGAGCACTCTGGCATCTAGGATATGAAGACTTGCTTCTTTTTATTTTTAACAGTATGATTTTTAATTGCCGGCACGGCAATTTTATGTAGAGGTACTGTTAGTAAAATGCAGTGGAATTCAGTAGATCAAGCGAGCGGCTAACAAATTGTACTTGCCAGCCACTAACTATTAACCAGCCACCGCGACGTTTCCCGAACTTTTGACAGTGACATGATAGTTTAGGTGACAGTTTTTTCTTCTCTGTCTACGGCTATTTTAAATAATACAGTGTCAATAAAAATGCAGATACAAATGTCAAAAGAGAGTCACAGTCAGACATCCTATGGAGTCTTGGCGGGAACTCGTTGAGGAGATGTGGTGCTAAATTTTCATTTTTGTGAAACCTAGTTCATATGCGTGCAAATTGTTTAATTTCGGGGGCATATTAATCAATTTAGTTTCGTGAAGGTGTACAAGTGGAATGAAAGTGAAAATCGGTGCAAAACATTGACTTAGTGTTGTCTCCAAGGCTCCGTGAAGATTGTTTGTAAATGGCCGCCGTGTTTACAAATGATTCCCTAGACTTGACTTTAACTATGACGACTTGACTGTTTCGATGCAAATAACTTGCATAATATATTAAAATACATGACACTGGCTAATTTCCTAATGGCCATAATCGGTTCACAACCGATAAGAAATAGAATAGACATCCTTTATTCAAGTTATTTGTGATCACACAAAGCCATTAACCCATAAAAAAGAAGTTAAAACAAAATGGCTACTAAAAACTTTACCACAGCTGCGAGTAACAAAAATGTAATTGGTTTCATTTAGTTCCCGCTAAAAACTTCGTGACAGATTTATTCTTATTTTTCTGGGTCTTGAACCGATTATGGCTATTTCGGAATCGTCAATGTCAATTTTTTATATATTTTCTTATCTCGACGTTTTAGTTTGTTATTGACCGAGCGAGCGTAGCGAGCAAAGCTTCTCTGATTCAGGTCTGGTCAAATTTTTGATGAAACTTGGTGTTCAAGTTCTATGAGCATAATAACGAAAAAAATCCTAATTATGAATTTTTTTCGTTGTGGGGCATTTTTGATTGGTTGGCCATTTCTCCCACAAAGAGGGGTACTATGTGATCCGATTTTGATGAAATTTGGTATATAAGTTCTATGAGTATTTTTTTATTGTTATGGGGAATTTTTGGTTGGTGGGGTATTTCTCCCACACTCCTATATGTTGCGTCTCCTCTACAAGTCGTATTTCTCACCGATTTTGATGAAACTTGGTATAAAAGTTGTATGAGCTGGATTTTTTTGTCGTGGGTTATTTTCGATTGGTTGGATATTTCTTCCACAAAGAGGGTATTTCAATACTTGTGTTTTAAATACATGTATACTAATTGTTTCAAAAAAGTCTGTGTTTGCATGGTGCTTGCAAGGTCTACTGGGTCGCAGAACTACTAGTATGTATTATCAGTAAAATAAGTTCTTAAGGGTGTATGTATATATGACTGACATTAAAATACTTTGCTTTTTTATAGTGATACATGTGTGTGTAGGGCCCTTTTAATAATTAGTGTTCGCGTGGTCTTCTGTTCGCGGAACAACTAGTACCTAGGTAATTTATAGTTAGTTAATTTATATTTTATACTAGCAGGTAATGGATAGTGTTGATCGCGAGGAGACAAGTACCTACAATGGTACTGCAGTAAATATTTTTCATTCACAAAATTAAATTGAATATTATGCCAGCGATATTACATAGCTTTGCATTTTATCTCCCGATACCGCGACAGTAAACTTTGACGAAGCCTCGCCTGGCTGCATTCCTAACCTCTTTGTGTCCATTGTAGTTAAGAAAATACAATGTTTTTTTTTTTTTTTTTTTTTTAAGTTTAATGGCTTTATGTGATCACATATTCTGCCAATGACACGTAGTGAAGAAAGTACAAAAGATTATAGGATAGATTATAGATTATAGATTATTATAGATTTTCTCGATTTGACTTTAACTATGACGACTTTACTGTCTCGATGCAAATAACTTCCAAATATTAGTAATTACTTGACACTGGCTAAGGTCCAAATGGAATATAGCCCTATAAAAGAAGAAGAACCTCCCGCATTTTCTTCTTCTTTTTTTTTTTTTTCTTGTATTCACGAGATGCCATTTGTCGAGTAAAATTTTCTTCTTTTTTTTTTTTTTTTTTTTTTCTTCTTTTGGCCCCGGATTCTCGAGATGCCATTTGTCGAGAATTTTCTTCTTCTTTTATATGGCAACACATCTCCTCGAGGAGTTTTGGTGGAAACGCGTTGAGGGTATGTGTTGCTAAATTTTCATTGTTGTAAAACCTATGTAGTTCAAAACCGTGTAAATTGTTTAATTTCGAGGGCATTTTAACTCAATTTAGTTTCGTGAAGGTGTACAAGTGTAATGAAAGTGAAAATCGGAGCAAAATATGGACTTTAGCGTTACACGACTGCCAGAGGAAGTGTTATGTTTTTACAATGATTCCCTCGACTTGACTTTAACTATGACGACTTGACTGTTTCGATGCAAATGACTTGCAAATATTAATAATACTTGACACTGGCATATGTCTGAATGGAAAAGCCTTAATAAAGAAGAAGAAGAAGAACATTCCTCAACGCTTGCTAAACGCGTTTCCACCAAAACTTCACCTCCCGCATCTTCGGGGATGCAAATGAGCAAAAATTCTCATTTTTATTGTTGGATCGTTATCGTATTCAAAGGATGAGGTAATGGCCTCACTGCCTAGCAAGAGACGGGTAAAAGGATCGACACCGTGCCATTGTCTAATGGTCCAGTGCACCTGCACATCCATTGTCCATAACGTAATTCAAAACGTCAAGTTTCAGGCGAAAGACGATAGGTACTTAAATGTTACAGCTTAGTTACTGCTACCGATTGCTGCGTGGCGCGATGGCACCAGTGTCTTAAATACGTAATGTTTCCTAGCACTCCCTTCGTTTCGAAATGGGTAGAAGAAGGAACCTCTATGTACCTACCTATGGCACAATCCGTACACGATTGTTTAGCAAGAGGTATAGGTACATATTATGAAGGTACGTACCTACATGTGTAAAATGTTTGAGTTACTAAATACTACGAGAAACAAATACTAAATACCTACTTATAACACAATGTCCTTCCATGCATTTACACGAGCTACGTTGTAGAGAGGCAATAAATAGAGTCGTATGTTATTGAATGACCGCATTGAGAGGACGTGAAATATGTGGCTCAATATACGTCCGTTCTCAGCCACCGTCCACCTAGAGCGTCTTGAATTAGGCTAGGTATTGGCTGACATTTGTTTCAAGTTTTTAGGTTACCTCCGGGTTAATTGAACCTTTTTTAAACTAGTAGTTCTGCGAACAGTTGACCTCGCGAGCACCATGCGAACACAGAAATACGACCTGTAGAGGAGAAACAACATACAGAATAAAGAAAAACCTGAACCTTTGGCCAACCTGAAGCATAGACGCTTCGCTCGCTAACGCTCGCTCGGTCAATTACTAGCTGCACCCCGCGGTTTTACCCGCGTGAGTCCCGTTCCCGCACGAATATCGGAATAAAAAGTAGCCTATGTGTTATCCTGTAGCTACATTTCTTGTGGTTTCTTTTGATCAAATCGTTGCAATCGGTTCAGTAGTTTTTGTGTGAAAGAGTAACAAAGTCATATAGGTACATACATACATACCTACAAACTTTCGCGTTTATAATATTAGTAAGATTTCCTTTGCGGTGCGGCTTTGTCCTTAATTTCGATCCCGTGTGGTGGATAGGTAGTATGCTAAGATAAAAATTAGTCTTTGTGTGATTCCACAACTCCAGCTGTTTTCTTTCGAAGGATTACCCGCGTAGGGCCCGTTACAGTATGGATGGATACCGGAATATCCTTTCCAGATTACAAACTACCTGTGTGCCAAATTTCAAGCAAATGTTTTCAGCCATTTTTCCGTAATTGACAAACAAACATCTAAACTTTCGCATTAATAAGTAAGAAAGCGAGATAGCCGGACGCTCCTAAGTGCATTGTGCAATGCCTGTACAATATTTATTTATCAAGTGCTAGCGACATAACTTTTAACGTTGCTCGGATATAAAGTTTAACAGTTGCATTTCAGATAGGTAATTGAATTATTCGACGAATATTCGAGGACATCTCTACTTCCATTAAGTACTCTAGGCCCCGGATACATTTGCTTATTAGCATGGTTAAAAATAAGCGTGCTCATGCTACTAGCTTACCTATATACAGCACATACATTAATAAATTTACGCATATATCGATATTTTGTTCATTCATTTGTCTATGCTTAGTAGCATGCTGCTACTATCGTACCTACAGCACATACATTAATAAATTAACCTACGCATATGCATCGATATTTTGTTCACTCATTTGTCTATGCTTAGTAGCATGTTTATTTTTGGGCATGCTAATTTTTGAGCTAAATTCGCTAATTCTTTTTTCGTTATGTTTGTTATTGTTAGGAGAAGTTTCTTATGAAATAATAAATGCTGAAACGATTTTGATAAATCTTCCGTGAGTTACCACGTGGTGCTCAGCTAGTAAGCTTATTTTATCCCATTAATAGGTAGGTAATCCCACGGAAATGGAAACTACACGAGTAAACCTGCAGGCACAATTGGTGTTTAATATACGCAGGAAGGTACAGCTAGGTACTACTTATATAAATTTATGTTCTAACGGAGGCCCATTTTACAATCCTTTTAATAACGCACATAAACTCGAAATAATTCGTAATTACACTGCGTGTAAGAAAAACAGTAGACTCAGCAGAAAAATGGCCAGTGAAAATCTCCAGTTTACATGGGAATGTGTTTTCTATGTTAATTTCTAAATCTAATTATGCATATTACCATATATTACCTGCGCACATCAGAGTTATTAACTGGAAGAATTGCTTTTTATGCGATCCTCCTGTATAGCTACTGGTATTCATACATACCCGCAGTGTTCTTCAGTGTCGTACGTATAGGACCCAGGAAAGCCCATGAGCCGTATTTTGGATTGCTCGTACCATTCCAGGCAAGGTCGATTTCGGCTGATTTTCTTTCAATGTCGGACTTCTGCGGCGAGTGATTAAGACCAATCGATGCGGTCGTCGTGTTCACGCAGATAAAATATCGAAAACTAACGAAAACTAGTAGAAATCGAGCTATTCAAATCGCTCGAAGTGGCACAAGCGATTTAAAAATATACCTAGCCCCAGTGGTAGGGGAAGTCTATATCCAGTTGTAGACAAAATTAGCCTGATGAAGATATGGTACTCAGAAGGAAAGATTCCATAAAGGGCAGGGATGGTAATTAATGGAATCTTTTCTGTTATTTCGCTAAAACAAAAAAAAAAAACGATTTTTTTTTGTTTTGTTTTCGCTTATGTTGAATATTACTTAAAAGGGTGAGCCAAGCATTTATTAGTTAAAGTCTTCCTTATGAATGTTTCTGAATAGTACTTATTTACTTCTGTTAGTTTTGGATCGTTGGGTGCATTAGGTAGATATAGGCCTAGGTGAAATTAATATAGATAATTATCAATTAGTATAATGGAGCGCGTATAAATTCGAACGTTTGACATTATTAGCTTTGAATAATGTGCCTAACCAACTAATTATAGGTATATGTATGTATACTTACATACAGATAATGTAGACACTTGAAGCAGTTACCTAAATAAGCAAGTCTTCTGACTTATTGTAACAAGTTTCACCCGAGTAAGTCCCCTATAGTAACCTATGTGTTATTCCAGGTCGCCAGCTAGGTATTTTCTAAGTTTCATCGCAATCGGTTCAGTAGTTTTTGCGTGAAAGAGTAACAAAGTCACATACATACATATATGTACAAACTTTCACGTTTATAATTTTAGTAAGATACTGTGATTTATGACCTAGCTTTGTTTTTACTTGTTCATATTATAATACAAGCGGTACATAAACTTACAACTGCCCAGCTTCAAATTGTTTAATCTACATTTTTAAATTTTAAGAAATAGGAAGGAGTTCAAAAATAGTTTCCGTCCGACTTTGCATTAGGCACTTCGTTTTAGGTACTTAACTGTCATCAAACAATTTCCCAAACATGGTGTTTCATTTCCGGGATTTTCCGGCTATCGCTAAAAACTTGGCAATTTCCTGATAAACAACGAAAGAGCATGTCAAGGGCACTGACATAAGAATACCGAGAAGTATCCTGCAAGTACATAAGTTAGGTAAGGTAAGTACCTACATGTATAAGTAGAGAAGTAATATCTTATCTTACCTATCTTACTAATATTATAAACGCGAAAGTTTGTATGTATGTATGTGAGGTTGTTACTCTTTCAAGCAAAAACTACTGAACCGATTGCGATGAAACTTGGAATATAGGTAGCTGGGGACCTGAATTAACACATAGGCTACTTTTTATTCCGATATTCCCGCAGGAACGGGACTTACGCGGGTGAAACCGCGGGGCGCAGCTAGTCAAATTATAAGGTGTGGAGGTTTGTGTGTAGGTAAGTAAACATAATATGTTTGTTACTCCTTTTGTAGTCCTCCAGTTTGAATAGGAGAAAACAATTACGAGTATTATTATTTTAGATGGTAAGTGGATTGGATAGTATACATATTATACTTAGTACTATGGACATAATAAAGTAAAATTTCCATTGGGATGTTAGAATTGGACGACCTAATTGCTACATTTGTGGTCAATCTACGGTAATTGGACGATAATAATAATAAAACTATTAAATTATGTTTACTGTTTTTTACAATATTTATACCTACATTATTTGTAGGATCTGTATATTAAATTATATAAGTTTATTACCTAGATATAATTGTGTTTGTGGGGTTTGTAGTAATGTACCTGTATATTTTGTATTCAGTTCTTTTATTTTTTCTCTAAGAATGGAAATAAATAAGTGGAAACAAAATGGTTGCCCACTAAGGCTTTGATATTTTTATGGATTTATTAGGCGTCTATCTATATTTCATTATATTGGTTCCTCGGTTATTGCGATACAAGCATGTGCTTAGTGTAGAATCGATGTCTGATATATGTAATTTGAGAAATGTCTAATAAGTGTCATAGTTAATAAATAAATATTTGATTTGATTTGATTTGAATAAATTAAAGATTATTCGACGGCCTCTGTGGCGCGTCGGGCGAACGCCTGCCTGCAATGCAGAAGGCTACGGGTTCGATTCCCGCTGGGTGCACATATTTATGCTTAAAAATAAATATTGGTATCTGGTCTGGGTGTCTTTCTATCTATAATATGTATATGTATGTATTTACAAAAAAAAAGTATAATATGTAGTATATCCGTTGTCTAGTACCCATACCTAGTACAAGCCTAGAGCTTAAATTGGGGCTAAATTGCGCTGTGTGTAATGTCGTGCAATATTTATTTATTTATTTAATTTAAATTAGTTCATGCCCAATTGTCTTTACTTACTGATTATTTTGATAGATGTGTACGTCCAGTTTCCCCGGACCTTTGTAAGACGTCGTGGAGCCAAAGCTAACACTCAGGGGCTCGATTCGGTAAGGACATAGCATGCGGAATGCAGGCGAGCGACGTGCAGGTGATGTACGTTAATTCGTATTATGTAAATGTTATTTTACTTAATCACTACTTAATTAGTTAAGTAGCCTTCAAAATTAACGACTACTTAATTATTTAAATAGCTCCCGTTGTTCCTCAGCCAATCAGTATTAAAAGAAGTTATAGAATAGCTATTATTTTTACTCCTGCAACAAATCGACTTCTGCAATGCTTATGCATCCCGCCTGTTTGTCGCATGCTATGTTTTTAGAGAGTCAGGGCCCAGGCCTTTAAGTGTGAGCTTTATTCGGCTCCACACACTGACTCTTCGTTCAATACAATCATTGTTAGGTAATCGCCGGCTTGGTGTTCACTTCGTACTTCGCAAGTAAAGTAATTTTTACCTTCCTTTTTTTTAACATTATATCCTTTTTTCCTGTAAAATACACCTATTACTTATATTGGATCGATTAATTGAGAAAACTACTTGTAAGGGCCATGGTGATGTGATGGTAGTGGATCGGATACTGGGGACTAATAGCGCCTGTCGTACCAATGCCCAAACACGTAAAACTGGAAATAGTTTAATAAATAAATGAATAGGTATGGAAAGACATTCAAGAACAAGTCAAAAAATGGCCAATATTTATTCCTGAGGGAATAAAACTCTGTATTATTTCTTTACACAATCGTATGTTTATTTAGCTGTCGATATAGGGCACCTTTCCACATTCTTTGGTGAAATATATTTTATGTCCCAATACTTCAATTGGACGCTGAAATCGACAGGTGTATTTATGACACAACGACACGCGACTTGAGTTAAAATAAGTATATTTCGTTAACGAAAAACACCCTTTTAAATTTATTTTAAGTAGGTATCTAGGTTTGTCCGTTTATTTTCAGAGTATTTATCTGTCTGAAACCTTATTACAATAATTTCTTTTATGGTTTTCGCGATTTTGCATGATAAAACACTTTATTTACCCGGTTTAATTGCGTTTTGTTCACTTGAGTTAAAGGGTTGTCATGTCACCTTGAAAAACCCAACTGTAAAGTTGGCGAAAGCTTGGTTCGTTTTAATAATCATGAATAAAACGCGATTAAACCCGGTATATGAAGTGTTTTACCTTATTACAAGTAAGTAAAAATTTCGTAAGGGAAAATAGTATTAATAAGACGAGGCGTACGCATAGGCACGTCGGGCGTCGCTATATAACGTCGCGAATACCTTTGTGACTATCGACTATTCTGTGATTATGTGTAAGGTATTCGCGAAGTAAATACCATAAGGCCTATGTTGAAAGGTAAATACCCACGTGAACTGTAAATTTACCTACACTGAAAAAAAATTATTGTTGTGTGCAACCAAACTTTCGTTTATGTGTAACATAAAAAAAGTGACTACAAAACTATGGTAATACATGACCAAATTGATTCGGTTAAATTTTTTAACTGTATGTTTTGTAATAATCTAATCGCAATGATGTCTAATTTAAACGAACGAGTTGAGTTGTATCTCAGCCTAAGTTTAGTTACCTCTATCTTAACTTTTTAGGTAACATATCGTTACTTAACTCACTCTGTTTTGTTAATACTAATCAATTAGCTCTGTATTGAGTAACCAGATCCTTAGTCTTCTTATAACCACATACTTATTTTATATGTAAATAATTTGTTAGGTTAATGTTAACAAAACTGATTGCTTGTTTTAGCTGTACTTGCTTGATTACAATTTGCCATTAATTTTTGTTGATTTGACCCAACTAATTTTGTGATGAGTAACTAGATTTTTGTTTTACTTCTAACCCTATACTTAAGGTAATGGTAACAAAACAGTGTGATAACAATAACAAAAATGTTTTGTAGTGTTATCACATGTTTAGTTACTAGTAGCTAATCATATGGTTGAAAAATAAAATGCACATTTGTTACATACAACATTTATTTTTATTTAAAATCAACGTAACACCACACTAAGGGCCTTAACACTTGAACTTACACAAGACCTGTCAATGGCTGCTTGCGAATGTCCACTATGTCCAGGTTCCTCAGCATCTATCTTAAAGTTTGTATCTAATGGCTGTACCACATATTCAATTGCCACGCCTGGATCTGGAGCACTTTGTAAAATCAGTTCTTTAGAAGTAACCTAAAAAGCTAAAATTGATTAGAAATCGTATAAAAACAGGTTAGAATAGAATTTTAAAGGTAAAGGTATCATTACAATTGTTTTTTTACCATATCTAACGAAATAGTAGTATTTTATTCTTCATTACTTCTGTATGTTACTGATGGTAATTCTGTTATAGATCTTATTAATTTGATTTGAGTGTTGAGTTTGGCTCGATTGCCTATTATGGGTATAAGATCCTTAACATCATTTTCGGATAACATTTGTAAGGTTTCCAAATCTATGGATTGTTCTGGAAAAAAACACACAGGTACTTAGTATGTTTTACTAACAGGTCCTATATCTATACCTTTGTCAGCCCGAAACACTTCGATTAGTAAGTAAATAGGTAATTATCTAACAATTTGTTATCAAAGTACGTAACATATCACAAAAATAAAATAAATTTACCTTGAAATGTAGGTATGTACATTTCCAGTCCCCATTGACCCAAATAATCTGCCAGAGGATCTGGGGAGTCCTGTGTTGAGAGCTGAGCTTCGGCCATGCCTTAAGTCCGCGAATCTTTTAATAGTTTTACAAACACGATGGATTACTTATATGTAATTTTACAATAAGTGTAGTAGTATTATTTTAATTGGTTTTATGTACCTGTCTGCACAAAACTGTGAGTACCGTGACACTCGAAACGCTAGCAAGTGGGAAAATGAACGAACAGGAATCAACCTGTTTTAAACAAATGTGTTCAGTTCCGTTTAAACAAAAAATGACTGCCATAAGATAACATTCGGTTCGAGATCAAAGTCTGGCTTTGTTGTTAACTGTTAAATTGAGTTTTGTTCTATGCAGCCAAAAAATAGACTAAATTGTTCGAAATGTTCGTCAAAAATAATCAAACTTCACAGGTAATTAGCTGTAAAACCTTTGTCTATAGCTTAACAAAAACGATCGTTTGATGGCAAATCAATGTTTTGGTAACGTTGAGACACTCAAATATTTTAAATTTATTTAACTGATTTTGTTACATGTAACCACTGGGGTTAGTTTAAATTACTTTAGTTAACGATAACTTAAAGTTTAGTTCTACACAACCGAACTAAAAGTAACAAAACCTGTTTTGTGTTTCCTTAATTACCCACTTTTATTATTTTAAACCAACTTTAGTAGTGACTAACCAATTTTTGGTTAAAAGTATTTTAACTAAATCATTTTTGTTATTTTTTTTTTTCAGTGTACCAACTTATCAACTCATTTACATTTAACAGTTAGGGCAGACCGTAACGCAAAAAAATAGGCTCTCGCGGTCAACATATTACAAGTTTTCAGCTTGCCTCAAATTCCTACCCAAATATTGGCGCTAGCTCTTTAGCTATATTCAGACAAGGACGTGTAGTATTTAAGTCCTCTAACTCGGCTCGTTTTACCTGCCGCAGTGAACTTTCTAGTTGTACTACTACCTCATATTTCTATGGTCACATGTGTCAAGTAAATTAAAGAAGGTTCCGTGTTTGGAAATGACATTTGTTACGTAAAACGAACCTTCGGTACTGCAAGGTTCGGACAAACAATTTTCAGTGAAACGAACCATAAGGGAAATGAACAACCGGGGAAACAACTATTCGGTGAAACAATCTATCGGTCAATCGTGTTCGGCTAAAGGTGTTTCGATGGATAGTGTTTCGAAGTAGCGTAAGGATCCCTTGGTAGAGACAAAGCGAGACCAGTATGCTGGAATTTACTTGGCACAAAAAATAAGCATTGCCATTCAGCGTGGCAATGCGGCCAGCATTTTGGGCTCGCTGCCAAGTCACGAAGACTTGGACTTATTTCAAGAGTAGGTAAAATAATTGCATTTTCAGAACGACACATAGTAACAGAATTTACGTGCCCAGACGGATCAATAATATAAATAGGACTAATTCAAGGTAATCTCTACACGATCTTAGATAAGCTCTTAGTTAGATAGATACACTATAGTCAGCTAGGGAACTAAACTCAGATTGGAAACAACGTGATTTGATGTCAACAATTCAATTTAAATGTCGAGTGCAGTTTCTCATTGCCAATTGAAATAAAATGTCTAAAGCAGTGAACAAAGCTAAAGCGTTCCTTACTAAAGGTTAGATACCTTCCTTCGTCTATTGAAATACAATACCTACCTCTAGTTCTCTACTTCTCTGTACTTTAAGTTCAGTTACGAGTAAATTGAAAGTTTTTTTCAATATAGGTACATATAACCGGCATCTGCAATGCTGAGCAAGTTCAGTTAAATTGTGTTTTAAGAGGTAGTTCTGGTTTCTTTGTAAATTTTCGCTTTTTAACGTTTTTTTTTCGATTTTTCATCACGGAATTTTGTCCGCAAACCTCAGATTCGGATTCAGAATCCCAAAATACATGTAACATAAAAAAAACTACACTAACACGTTCCCATTAGAGAGCTTTCAGAGCACAAATTGACTAAACTACTACGTCAGTTTAAACTGACTGTTTTTTGCATCGAACTTGCAGGTTTTGTTTTGCAAAGAACAGAATTTAATTTTATACGCTACAATGCGGGATGCTTGTCGACTGTATGGTTGTGCAACTATATTGAATTTTTAGTAGGTAGGTAAGTACATTTTTTACTTGAGGATTTAAACTTTTTGGCCAGTTTAATTTATTTGTAATAATGGCCCTTACTGCAGGACCTAAATCAGCAAAAAATATACAAATTATAAAAAACATCAAGTACCTATCTACATAATTAGGTACTTACTTTTTTAGTGTCAAAGGAGTGCGAAAATTTTATTCACCAAGAAACAATCCGCGCTACCATGCTCGTTTGTCGTTTTTTTTTTTTTTCTTTGTCGATCAGCACAGTGATCGAGTAACTGGCCCGTTTCCCATCTGCCAGTGTCACGTCTTCGTGTAATATTATTTCTTCTTGTGTGTGTTTTTTTTTTTTTGACTTTTTATGTTTTTTTAGAAGTTTTTTTTTTTTTTTTTTTTTTTAACTTAGGGAACAAATATTAATAACCGAGCTACCTATATGTACATGAAAATATTTACAAAAATAGAATCAAAATTTGGAAAAAAAGATTAGAGTCAGAAAAGTTATTACATAATAAAAATAGATAAAAAATGTAACAAATAAATAAATAAAAATAAATTACTTATAGTTTAATATTATTATCATTTATATACATGGATAGAGTCTTATATATACATGGATCATTCGATGCCAACAAACAAGGGACATTGGTTGGAAATTCAACATGTAGGTTCAAAAGGCTTTCATACAGTCTAACACTGTTGTTGAGAGAGCAACCAAGAATCACATGATTGATATCAGCCTCTTCACAACCACAATCACATGAGGCATCCTGTGCAATACCGATCTTAGCCAGGTGTGCAGGACTGCAAACATGACCAAGACGTGCCCTGATTATGATGGACGTGGTTGTTTTGCAAAGTCTAATGCGATAGAACCAAGGTTTTCTGCTGGTTGTCGGATTGATTTTAAAATAGTATTTAGCTTTGGTTTTAGCACTGTCTGCCCAAATCTTGTCCCAGGCTTCCTGGAGAGAAAGCCGAGACTGACTCATTAAGTCATGAGGATAATTAATATACCGGTCCACATCTCCTCTAGCTACAGCGTCTTTTGCCAATTCGTCAGATTTTTGGTTTCCTAGAATACCTGTGTGACCAGGAACCCAAGCCAGCTCAACAGAATATCCTTTAATCACACACTTATGCAATTTATTCCTGATTTCAAAAATAACAGGAAAGTGATTTTGGGTTTTAAATGGAAACCGTTGAAGAGCTGATAAGCAGCTTTTCGAATCAGTGAATATGACTGTTTTACGAAGTTTATACAGCAATATATATTCAATTGATTTCAGTACACCAACACACTCTCCAGTAAACACTGATGATTGGGGAGGTAATTTTGTTTTTTGGACAATATTAAATTGGTGGTGATAGACTCCCACACCAACGCAACCATCTGGAGAAAATTTAGACGCATCACAAAATATAAAATGCCAATTTGTCCATCGGGAATTAGCAGAGATTTTAAATTCTTCTTGAGCGCAACTACTATTTTTATCGACATCCACATTATCGTGCACACTCGGAGATAAAATCACAGCTTCATAGGGACAACTAAATAATGGAAGGCAAGGAGAGCGATATGTAGGTGCCTTTATATTTAATAACTTTTGCATACTTTTAACTAAGCATGGTATTTGCTTATGAGTCCAATAACTAAGATGGATATATTCTAATAATTTATTTATTTTCCTAATAACTGTGTGATTAGAAAATCGTAGAGCGCGATACAAAAACCTATCACAAAGATACTGACGCCTCAGCTTTAAAGGTGGATCAGCGCATTCTACCTGTAAGGCATTTATAGGGCTAGATTTCATCGCTCCGGTGACTACCCTCAGGGCCCTCGACTGGATATCATCCAACTTCCCCAAAGCTGCCTGACTACATGGCTCCAATAAGAAGGTTCCATAATCTAGAAGACTTCGAATTAGAGCATTGTAGACCAGCTTCAGGGAATAGGGATGAGCACCCCACCAAACACCCGTAAGGCATCGGAGTAAGTTTATACTGCGTTCACATTTTCCACTTATATACTCGACATGAGGTAAACCTGTAAGTTTTGCGTCCAGTATGACGCCTAAAAATTTTGCCTGGTGTTTGACAGGTAAAGTTTCATCATTATATATTACAGTTACAGGAGGTGGTAATCTTTTTCTTGTAAAAAGCACTACAGTACATTTGGGTATTGACAGCTGTAGTCCATTGGTGTCCATCCACCGACCCAACTGCTTTAATGCATCCGTCAATTTATTACTGGCACTATTTACATGGTTATCTGAGCAATATAAGGCTAAATCATCGGCATACTGAAGCAAAGTACATTCTCGTCCTAAAGATCTTTCCAGGTCATAAGTATAAATGCTATAAAGCAATGGACTTAATACAGAGCCCTGCGGTAGACCCTTCCATAGCATCCGAGATGTATTGCCAAGTTTAATTACTCTACCTGACATTATGTTGATGATAAAATTAATGAGTATGGGAGGAACATTTAAGTCTTGAAGTTTGGATTTTAAAATTGTCAAAAGGACATTGTCATAAGCAGATTTGATATCAAGAAAAGATGCGACGAGAGACTTATCTTGGGAAAAAGATAGACGGATATCGGTTACAAGTATGCTAATACTGTCAATGGTACCTTTTCCCTTGCGGAAACCATACTGAGAGTCAGACAATAAGTTGTTGTGTTCGATGTACCATTCTAATCTATTTTTAACTAAATGTTCAGCTATTTTGGCTATTACGGAAGACATGGCAATAGGGCGGTAAGAAGTGACATCAGACGGGTTATAATTTATTTTTAAAATGGGTAATATTATCTGTGTTTTCCATGACGTCGGAACGTTACCTGTCAAAATAACGGCATTCAAAATTTGTAAATAATATTGCAAACTATTGTCACCTAAGTTAGAAATAAAGGTATATGGAATGCCATCTTCTCCCGGAGCTGAGTCGCGAACATTAGATAGCACACCCCTTAATTCTACAAGGGAAAAAGGACCATTGAGATCACATTGTGGGATGTTGGCTGGTAAAAATTGAGGAATGGAGATAACTTCTTCTGGAACAAAAGGAGGAGCAAGATGGTCTAAAAACTCGGAGCTACGTGAAGGTGGAAGTGTGGAAAAGCCAGACTCTGACATTGCACATTTGTACCGCTTCATGTTTTGCCATACTACGCTGGGTGGAGTGTCAGGAGAAATGCTACTACAGAAACTTCTCCAACCGTTAAAACGTTTTTCTTTAAATAGTTTCTTTGTATTTTTCATTATTTCGACTAAGTTATTAAAGTTTTCACTAGTCATATTTGCATTATAAGTGAGCTCTGCCTTTTTTCTAACCCTAACCGCCTGAGTACATTCATTATCCCACCAAGGAGGAGAAGGAATTTTGGATAACTTCCTTGTTACTGGGAATATTCTATCAGCTGAGTCAGTAAGTAACTGAGTAAATGAATCAGAACATACATGTTCGTCTGTATTGAGCAATGATGGTAAGTAGTCAATGTTACTCTCTACGTGTTCCCTAAACATTTTCCAGTTACTTTTATCACAATATTTATATTTCCTAGTACTCTTGTATGTCACTGAGACACTATTATTTCTAGAGGAAGGAAATCTAATTATTATTGGAAAATGGTCACTACCATGTGTAGAAGAAAGCCTGTACCATGACAATGTGGATGCTAAGTTAGGAGTTGATATTGCTAAATCAACTGCACTCCTGCCCTCTGTAGGATTTGTGCGCCGGGTGGCTACACCAGAGTTGAGAGTACAAAGATTTTGCTCATCTATAATGTTCATGAGTGCATTTCCGTAAGATGATGTAGTGGAACTTCCCCATGAAACATGTTGTGCATTGAAGTCACCGACAATAAGGAAAGGTTTTGGGATAAATAGTAAAATATTATAAAGTTCTTGAAAGATAGAGACAGAAGGATGAGGTATATAAATAGATATTATACATATATTATTTATAGTTATAGCTAACATAGAAAAAGTATTACTATGAGAAGGAAGAGGAAAGGGAGTAAAAGAGATAGAATTGTGAATGAGTAGGGCATTTCCAGCATACTTGTCTTGTCTGTCGATGCGGAGACAAGAGTACCCATTCACTTTGAATGTGGAGCCTGGTGCGAGCCAGGTCTCACATAGAGCTATTATAGATGGCTCATATTTATTAAGTAAGTGAGTTAGCTCACTTCTTCTAGAGCGAACACTACGACAGTTCCACTGTAGAAGAAGTTTGATTGGACTTTGGTCCATTATTGATCAGAGTTTGGTTGATTGATTCGATTATTGAGGCAGCGTGGTTCGGTTCTATTAAATTTGATTGACAGAGTGAATTTATAAGGTTAGTAATAATCTGAATAACATCAAGAGATCCATTATTGTTAGATGACTTCAATGCACAACCATTAGCTGGGGCAGGTATATCATATTCTCTTATAAGGGATTGATGAGCAGCGCGGTCATATTGATGTGTGTTAGATGGCTTATAAAGTGATCGAGATTTTAAAGTTATATTTCTCTTGTATGATGTGGAAGGACTAGAAGTGAATTGTTGACTATTTTTATTTTGATTGTGATTGTCCTCAAACCGAGTGGCTGTTCTGCCATTAAGGATATCAGCATATGACTTAGTAACAGTTGGATGACATTTACTAGCCTCTGCATATGAGATACAACTCTCTGCCATTGTTTTTTTTATTGCTCTTTGTCTAGATAGTTCTGGACAAGACTTACTTGTTGCGAAGTGTAAACCGGAGCATAGGCAACAAGATGCACTATTCTCCTCAATGTTGCAGTTCGCTCCATCATGTTCTTGGCCACATCTATAACAGCGAGGTTTAGACCTACACTGGGTTTTAGTATGGCCGAATCGACAGCAGCTGTAGCACTGGATTGTAGGGTATGAATAAAGTTCTACAGGTAGCGCGTTATAACATATGAATATCCGTTTTGGCAGAACTTGACCATCAAACGTGAAGACCACCGATTGAGATGGCTTCCAAGTAGGAGTGTTATCAACGATTACTTTATAGTTAAGCCTTCTCATTTTTAAAATTTTTCCACATCCTATAGGCAAAGTTACATTAGCAAAAATTTCTTCTTCAGACCAATCGGACGGTATGCCTTTGACCACACCTATCCGTGTGATGTTAAAGGTAGGTATAAATGCTTTTAGTTTTTGTTCAGATAAACTATTATGTTTTATAAAGTTGTTTGCATCAGTGTGTGATGAAAAGGATAAACACATTCGGTTACGACCTATTCTTTTTACACTACCAAGTATAATATTCCTAAATTGGTTATGTTGGAGGAATTTTCCGAATGTGATAGGGTGTAAGGTAGGGCCATCATGTGACGCATCTTTTGATACGTGCACAATGTAAGGGCTACTATCAGAGAGTTGATATTCAGTTCGGCCAATAAATCTGTGAGTATTTACATTGGTTACTTCCATCGCGGTAGACTGTGCAGGTGTTGGAGCCGGCGTGTCTGTGGCTGCTAAGCCAGTGTCTGCTGGAGGAGCAGAGCGCAACAATGGTGACCTATCCCTGTGACTATCCCTACTTGCTTTCTCCACAACAGTGTCACTGTCTGAGTTACAGTTACATATGAACGCGCGGTTAGCCTCAATATCTTTGGCCTTGAAGAATTTCCTTTTGCGTTTATGGCAGTCTTTACAGTGTTTTTTGCGTTTTAACGCTTTAGAATTATTGGTGTCATTTGAATTCCCTTGCTTGTAATACTGCTGTGCATCGGATTCCATGCCTGACTCATTTGTAGAGGATACCGTGACGTTGTATCCTACTACAGGAGTACCCTGGCTGTCGCCATGGTCCTCCGCATCCTCCCAAGCACCACCACCGCCGGGATCCGGCGGCCTCATCTTATGTACACCTATAAATTACTTATAATTAACACTTACCAACTATATAGTAGAATATTTACACTAAATACTATAAAATAAATATACAAATAACTCCCCTGACCTCTAAATGATAATTAAATTAAATTTGAAAATTTGCCAAAGAAAATTCCCGCCTATTCGCTTCGAAAGTTCCCGCCGTTTTCTCGTTTGTCGTTGCTTTGTCGTCCTTTTGTCGATCAAAAAAATAAAGTAAATTTGAAATAAAAAATACCCCGACTACTTTTAAAAACCACAGACAATTAAAAAAAATCTTTTCTTTTTTTTGAAGTTCTTTTTTTTTAAATTATTTGATGTAAGTACTTATTTTAATTTTTTTTTTAGCTGAACGACAACGCGACGACTTCGCGACGATTTATAAGACATCATGGTAGGACCCAATATAATAGTAAACGCTAAAATTTAAATTAGGTACTATAAGTTATTGAACAAAATAAAAAAAACAACTTTTAATTTTTTTTATTTTTATTAGCTGTGGTAAAAAAATCGAGGTATTTTTTATATACCATTCATTTTATTTTCTTGCGCGACAAAACAACAAGAAGGACGATAAAATAACGAGAAACAATCATGGTAGGGCAGAAAGTATCCACTTGTGTTCTTGTTCTACAGCAAAAAACATAACACTTCCTTTGTAAAAATATGTACCCGTCAAAAACTTTCGAAGCATCTAGTTACTATGTACCCGTTTATAATGTAGCCATGACCTATATTATTGTCCTTCATAGGTACCTATATGTTTCTAGATAACAATTAGCTAGTTTCGTCAAACGGAAACAATTAACACGGCTATGAAGGTGTGTAAAGTAACCTAAAATGTATTTACACTACCTATACAACATACCTTTGCCTTACCCAGCAAGCTACCCACGGTTTCCTAAGATTTTTATCGTTCGTTACCTGAGGTTACCTAAAATAAAAAAATGATCTAAGATGTAGGTAATAGTAATAAGTAATAGAACAACGACGTTCCAATTTAACATCATTATTTTAAAGGTGTAAAAAAGACGGTGATGGTGTGGACCACCGCACCATCACCACCACTCGACCATCACCAAATTTACTTACCTACACCAGTAGGTAAGTAAATTTCCGAATACTTCGGAACGTATTAAACTCGGCCGTCTGGGCCGAGGTAAAAAAAGTTTCACTTTCAGACGGCCTTGCTCCTTCTAGTCTCTAATAGAGACCAGTACAGTTCTAAAAGGCACTGAAATTCTATATATCTACTACCCGCGTAAGTCCCGATCCCGCAGGATTATCGAGATCAAAATTATCCTATGTCACTCTCTATTATTTACTCGACCGTCGCCGAGTGCAGTCGCATCGTCATGCATCGAAATGTGACCTAGAAATAGTATAACGTTATTGATTAATAAATTGTTGTAATTTTCGCTGTGAAACATACGCAATAAGATGGCGCCTTCAAAGTGTTCTGGCACTGAGATTGTTCAAGACCTTCTCGCTTTCATCCAGGAAAAACTGAGAGCTATGAATGTTAAAGAAGAAAAATTATTGGACATCTGCAAGATTAGATTCTCGGAAACAGAAGTTCTGGAAGCCATAAATGTGCTAAGTAAAACTTCAAGTATCTTGCTGCCGATAGTAATTAGGCCACGGGGGAAGAGCTGCCTCGAAGAGGACTTATCCAATATTATTCGAGCGTTCAAGGAAACTGATTTTAGTGACATGCCTAGGTATGTGTCAACGGTCTCTAAGACGCCCGTTACCCCGGCAACTTCGGAAAATCAAGACGTTTCCCAGCTACTGCTAGAAATCAGGACGCTGAAGATTGAGGTCAACGACATTCGTGCCAAGTTGGAGTTGACAGAACGTACCGTCACTGATCTGCGGGCTGAGTTAGCGTTACGCAATAATACAGCTGCTACCGCGTCAACACCCGTGCCCGCTCCGCGCATCGATGTTTCGCCGACGTCAGCTCAAAATGTAAACACAAGGCGACGAGGCGGCCGTGTCACCGGGCGTCGAGTTTCACGCACCAACATACCTGACGATGCAAGTGAACCGATTGTTTGCAAGCAGGTTATTGACCGACGACCTTTAAACGTGCCACTAAAGACTTTTTCTACGGAACCAAGCTCGGTTCTGAAGAAAACCTTTGCGCAGATCGTTGACGCCCCGAAACAAGCTCGACCAGTACATCAAGCGGTTGACGATGATGGCTTTATTCTCGTAGGGAAAAAGAAACGTCGTTCAATGAACCGAAATCTTCGAGGCACTGCAACACCGACCACAATTAAGGCTGCCGAGCCTGTGATATCTATGTTTTTATCTCGGTTCTCTAAGAACACATCCTCCAAAGATCTACAAGAATATATTCGGACCAATGGCAAGAAGCAATTGAATCAGATGTCGCATGCCTCGTTCTCGGGTGGTTTTGAGCTAGAAGCACTGGAGTCGCAAAGGAAAACCAACTTTAAATCTTTCGTGATTCGGTTCCCAGCACCGCTTAGGGACGTCTTCTTTGCCGCCGACTTCTGGCCAGCTGGCATAGTCTACCGACGCTTTAGGGAAGCGCGACCGAAGATAGAAAGCCCTAAAACCTAATTTTAGATCTATTTATATTTTATATGTATGTTAGTCTGTAAGGTATATATTTACAATTTGAATTATTATCAAATGTTTTGTGTTATTGTATTTGTATCTCAGTTCCTGCAATACAAGCTTCTGCTTAGTGTAGAGCCGATTTCTAATGTAATTTAATAAATGTTTGGTAAGATTTCATATTAATAAATAAATTCTAATTCTAATTCTAATTCTAATTCTAATTCTATCACTTAAAATATCGCTAAGCAAATTATAATCCAAATCGGTCCAAAAAAAAAATAAAGGTTGGGGTGGACAACCCTTATCACTTAGGGGTATGAAAAATAGATAGTAGCCTATTCTCAGACCTACTGAATATGCATATAAACATTCGTAAAAATCGGTCAAGCCGATTCGGAGGAGTATGGAAACTTATCTCACTCAAGAATCCCACAGCTAGATAGGTAAACATTCCGTGTAGACGAAAGAGATGGACATATTAATAGTTGTTCAGTGACTGTTCACACTGCCGGCGACGCGACGACTTTCTTTGCTAATTTTGTCGCTGAGCGACGATAGAGTTTTCAATATTAATGTTTTTTAAAGTTCGATCAGTGATGCTCGCTCGGTTGATCATTTCTAAATTTAAAAGTTGACGTATGAATATCAACCATGGAATTAAGAAGTATTACAACTGGAAGGTTCACTGCAAAAACTTTGCCATACAAAATTGAACTCTATTTAATTTATGGTAGTATTAAATTTAAGATAACTTCTTCCAAATACAAAAACGGTCTCGACAGACGACTTAATCTTCGGTTGTCCCTTTCGCACGTTTGCCAAGGCACCTTATTCAGACAAGGACCTGTAAAGTTTTAGGTCCTCTCCCTAGGCTCGTTTTTACTGCCGCAGTGAACCTTCCAGTTGTACGTAGTACTTCATAATTCCATGATATCAACAAATTAGCCAGTAAGTAAGAAGTTTGTAACTTGCATATATAATTTCGAGTTCTACTTGTATCTCGTTCATCGCGGCCGGTCGGACCACAGCCCAAGTCTTTAAAAACTTCCAAACCCCACCATAAATGATGACATGTTGAGACAGTTTGCACAAATAAAATGCAAGAGTAAGTTTATATTTTTAGTCTTATCTACTAAAGATAAAAATATGGATTTTATTTGTAAAACGTTGTTTAGTTGAGAACAATTCGAACTTCAGCAATTAACCACAAACAAACTTATCACTAAACAATCCCTTCCGTAAGCTGAGAAGAGATTTATTTTGTATCTACCTTCTAATTTATAGACTTAGGAGATTATGTACTTGAAAACCATAACTACGCAATCGATAATAGATAATCCGAGCTACCATGCTCGTTTGTCGTTGCTATGTCGTCCTTTTGTCGTTCAAAAAAATTAAACAAATTTAAAATAAAAAATACCCTGAATACTTTTAAAAACCATAGACAATTTAAAACATTATTTTTTAAGTTTGTTTTTCTTTTTTAATTATTTGATGTGTTTTTAATTTAATTTTTTAGCTGAACGACAACGCGACGACTTATAAGCCATCATGGTAGGGCCCAATATTTAGTAGGTATCGTTACGGAACCCTAAAAAAAGTGATTCTCGAAAATCTTTTCGCGTTACCGAAATAATCTGCTAGGATTACATTAAACCATTTCAGAAGTGGAAAAATTGTCTAGAAATACTCGACCTTCCCTGAGATTTGTACATTAGAGTCCACTTAACTGTTATTAGTCACGGACGAGATACAAAAATAATGGTAGCTAACCCTTTACCACAATAGGTACCTTTTACATTTTACAACGGTTTCAGCAAAATAAACACCGGAACTTGGAGTCTACAATTTTCAATTTAGAAAGCTTTTACTTGAGCAAAGGTACTTCTAACTCCTCCCTAAACATTGTCGTTGTTGTTAAAAGTGCCACAGATTATGGAAACACTTAACGGACGTCCGTGGATCATAGATTATTAGAATAAACTAGCTGCGCCCCGCGGTTTCAAACGCGTAAGATTTATCAAAATCGGTTCAGCATTTTTTCTTTCATATGAACCTTCTCGTGATATAAGCAAACTCAATAAAAAAAGAATTATCGAAATCGGTCCAGCCGTGATCGTGATGTCGTGACCACGCGAAATAGGGATTCTGAAGAGACGATCGTTAGGTACTTACTAGATTGTATAGTATTCATTTAAATAGAGTTAATAAAGAGCCCTTGCTGAAAATATTTTTCGTAAAAAAAGATTTTTATTGCCTAAGGCATTTGTACTAGAAATATTATAAAGGAAAAATTCATCATTTTGTCTTAGGTTTGCATAATAAAAGACCAAAACTATTTACCGAGTTCCACTCGCGTTTTTTTAAATAACGGCATTATTACAAAGTACTGAGCTTTCGCTAACTTTACCGTTAGGTTTTTCAAGGTTGACTGGTTTTCGGTAATTAAGTTTTATTATGAAAAAATCATCGTTAAAAATTCCAAGAGACGCGAGTTCAAACCTTGTCGCGAGTGAATTTTTGAAGAATTTTTCCTTTAAAATATTTCTAGTGAAAATGATGTTATGCAAAAAGAATAAACTCAGACCCTACGATGAATAAACTTTAATCCAATATTTAACAACTAACTTTGTTTGTTTAAATTGTCCTTCCAATGAATAGAGGAACCAGCATGAATACTGTTGAATACTAATATCCTCAGGCAAATCCGGTTCAGGACTAGGACAACAGAATTTAACGGAACTCTGGTAAAACTTTGAAGATTAGCGTGGTGAAACTGATGTATCTTACACAAATTCTCTGAAACTAAAGAAGCAGTCCCGTGTGATAACTATCAGTTAAACAAAGCGAAATGTGACGCACAAACTACTAGGTAAACTGTGGTAATACTAACAAGCACCTGCCAAGTACCTAAATGTAGTACTATTATTTATTCTGTGGCCCAGCGTCAACTACTTGGCTGTGATGATATCTAAAGCTAAAGCGCCAAGGCAACCCAATTACTAGGAAAACCGTATTTTCACTTTCAATTTGTTGTAGTTAGGTGTTTGATAGTAGTTTATGTACCGAGGTACCAAGGCCCTGTTTTATACAAGGTGTAACGGGTAAGCCCTTTTAATCCGCAAGGGGGTTGTTCTAGACGTCTAGGCGAACAACTTTTGTTCTACGACTTTTGGAAATTCGAAGTACTTTTCGAAAAATTTAGGTATAAAGTTTACTTGAAAATCAGCTGTTTCTGAGAGTTCGAGGTCATTGACCTTAAGTTGTCCTTTCATTTAGTTTGGTCTACAACAATCAAAACTTCAATTGCCTTTATTTTCAAAAGCAGCTGTTTTTTCAGTAAAAAATAATCTCAAAATTTTCAAAAAAAAGTTTGAATTTTCATAAGTCGTTGAACAAAAGATGTTTGTCTAGTCGTCTAGAACAACCGCCTTTCGGATTAAAAGGGATTACCCGTTACAAATTGTATAGAGGGAATGATATTGAATACAAAGCGTACGAAGGACTCTAGAGTTAAAAATTTAACTTCTTCGCTTCACTCATGAGTTAAATTTTGAACACCGCTACGCTCGGGAGTTCCCTAAATCTGAGTCCTTGCTACACTTTGGATTCAATATGACGCCCGCTTTCTTCAGTCGACAGGAATTTAACCTGCAATCTGTTGCAGTGCGTCTGCAGGTAAACCAGATGAACACTTTTATTAAAATTAAAATGTAGGTAATTCTTTTTTACAGCGTTGTTAGTCTTTGATGTCACATGTCAACATTGTCAAGTGTCTATTGACACAAATTGAAAATATTTACACATTTTTACACGACTGCCCAAGGAAGTGTTGTGAGTTTTTTTTAAATATTTTTATAATATCTATCTATTGCTTATATATACTGTTTTAAAAATGTCTAACTTTTTGTGGGGCTTAGGAGAACTTGTAAATGATCCATCAGCGACACTAATTAGTACTCTGCAAAAGCATCTTTTTACGAGAGCTGATGAAAACAATACGATAATTAAAAAAGAAACAACTTCAAAACGTGAACGACTTTCAAAAAACAGCAGCAGTATTAGCAACGTTCAGTCATTCGTTTCAGCACAAGGGCCAATATGTTCAAAAAATTTACTTAAGTCGAGTAAATCAAGATGTGTTCAAGTGGGTTCAGGGCTCAGAAAGCGTCGACAACTTTCAACTCAGTGCTCTACGATAGTGTACGAGATGTCAACAAAAGCAACAAGTGTCCCTAAGGTCGGTCATAATGATTGTTGTTGCTCAACCGGTGATTTCGAGAAAAAAGATGCAGCCACTAATCCAGAACAGATGAAAATATGTGATGATCACAAACAAGCTTTAAGCACACTCGGTAAATGGCCTGCAAACAGTACAACTGTAAGAAGAAAAGAAAAAACACGGAACAAAGTAATCGTTTTAAGAGATAAGCTCTTTGAAATTTTGAAGTTATTCAAATTGGAAAAAATACAAACTGTGCCCAGATATCGGGGCACAGATATGGAAATAATGAAATTGTATAAGAGCGTCAGCTTAGACGATATATCGAATTTATCTGAAGTAAAACAACAAACAATTGAGTTGAACTAATAAACTGGTATTGAGTGTTTCATACTTCGACAAGCCTCAAGGATGATAAAATGAATACATCACATTTAGTGGGCTTTATTGGAAAAGTATTGCTTGAAAAAAATCGCTTTGCACTAACCTAACACCGCATATGCCTAAAGGTAAATAAATAGATATAAAATCTCGGTGCTTACCTTTTTCTACCTAAGATTGTTTAAGTTTATTGCTATATTGTTTCCTTCGAACGAGGCAGGGCTTATCCTCAAGTCATTGATCTTACAGAATTATATCGAGTTTTCCATTATGTAGGTGTTCCGAACCAATTGAGCCGTGCTTCTCATACGAGCTTAGTTTAAAAGGAAACGATATACCTTTTCTCCATAGAAACGTAGTCGACCGTTTTCTCTCTGGATAAGACATTAGAGCAAATAGAAAAATATGCCTCGAGATCTATATCTGCTATGATTCAAGATTTATGGCATACACATTTTTGCTCTAATACTCAAATTGATACACGGTTGTGTAACACCATAATAACACTATCTAAGTATCTGAATAAGAAACATTCACTTATTACCTAAGTATAGGCATAGCATCAATACATATACCTACAATTTTTGTCTATCTCTACAGAGGTACCAGTAAAGACGCTAAACCTTAAAGTGTTTATTAGTACATAATAAGCGAATACCTGGAAAAAATGTGGTAAATGGTTGGTTGTAAAAGCTGCGCGGCGCGGGCGGTACAAGAGGATCTCATAACATTGTTAGCTGAATCACGTCGTTCCGCCATTCGACTTCCATGCCCTCGACTGGGTAACTAGATACCCATGTCAAAACGAGCGTGCTACTTCATTCACCACATAAATTTAATGTTTCACTTGGCTGTTTCTTGATTAAAAATTTATCACCAATTTTTCAAAGAAAACATTGCTTATTAAATTACTAGGTAGGTATCTAAACCTGCAGATCTTGTACATATTCTTCGGAAATCGGTGATTGACACTTTAAGATAGAGACTTATAATAGATTTTTCATGCCGAATTTAAGACGGTGAACAATAACATTCCACGTTATTTATCATCATTCACAGTTCTTCAAGGGTTTTAGCAAAAAAACGTTATTAGCGGATATATTTTTCCAAAATAAACTGAAGTACCCATTACGCGAAAAAAAGTAGTACAAGTTTTATTAGATAATTTGGAAGAGCAGTTCGGAGTTTGATTGTTGTGTTTTTAAGATCGTTTTGGTAAGATAATATTATTGCGCTATGAATATTGTATAACCGAGTTAATGGGTATAGGTACTTCTCTTATACAGGTAAGAAATATCAAGAAGAAGAAGAAGGTCAGCGCGAATACATCTACCTACCCACAGTAGGTACCTACCTTACTCATACATAACATCAAATTATGGCAAAATATAATTCTGCATAGAATATAGAATAGTAAGTAAATCTTATACTAATTTCTTCTATGGTTTTCGCGATTTTGCATAATAAAACACTTTATTTATCCGGTTGAGTCGCGTTTTTATTCATTGTTTAAACAAACCGAGCTTTCGTCAACTTTACAGTTGGCTTGAGTCAACCTTGAAAAAGCCAACTGTAAAGATGGCGAAAGTTCGGTTCGTTTAAACAATAAATAAAAACGCGATTCAACCGGATAAATAAAGTGTTTTATTAAATCTTATACTATTCTGCCTATTCATTAATTACTCCTTACAAGGAATCGTTCATCCATCACTTTTATATTGATATGAAGAAACAGAGTTAGAAGTAATTTCTTCAATGGTTTTCGTGATTTTGCATAATAAAAAAAATTATTTACCGGGTTTAATCGCGTTTTATTCATGATTTTAAACGACCGAGCTTTCGCCAACTTTACAGTTGAGTTTTTTCAAGGTTGGCTGGAAAACCTGTAAAAAAAATAAAAAAATAAAAAAAATAAAATATAACCCGGTAAATAAAGTGTTTTATTAGAGTTAGAAGTTCTCATGGAACATTAGTTTTTACACGACTGCCAAAGGAAGTGTTATGTTTTTGCCGTGAGTGTATGTATGTATGTGACCTATTTTTGTGCCGTCGTAGGGCCTAAACGGCTGGGCCGATTTAGATAAACGATACGTCGTTAGATTCGTCATGACCGCGTGAGTGACATAGGGTACATTAAAATAATAAATAAATAATAGTAATGATGTAAAACGCTATTAACCAAGATTTGTAAAGACCATAAAAACAGAGAAAACGCGTAACATTGTTCACTCAAACGATATGTTTTAATCTTTCGTAAATTTACATTTGAAAAGTATTGCTTGTAACATTTTACAATTAAGTTTTAAAATAATTAATTATAAAATTATCGGAAGTCGTTTAAGTAGGTTGTCTTCATTAATATGTCACTTGCCTTCGGCTCGGTTGTCATGTCTTTAATGACGTTCATATATTCGTTTTACTTGCTTCAATTTATGGCTTAGCACTACCTCAGAAATTCAATATTTGCCCGCGAAAACAATCCGTGTGTGAATAGTGTATTCTAATAGTCATTCTAATGGTTAATCTTCGAAAGTTATGTTGCTACTACATTTATAATTACGCAGGTAATTTTCGCAAGGTTGGACAATGGAACGTTAAATAAAAACTTATCGATTTGACTCGTATAAATATCTCAATCTATGGATTTGACTTTGACGCCGAGTTTGAAGGAATTGGCAGAGATGACGTAAAATACTTTAGTATCTTCTTACTAGCCTGTGAACATAAATAACCACTTTGTTTTTCAAAAAAAACAATACCTAAGTAATAACCTAAAATTAGAAAGCTAAAAGAAGTTGCCAGCAACAACAACCCGAGATACTTTAGTACCTATCTTACTTACTAGTCTGTGAACCCGAGGCATTGCGCCCAAGATGCTTGCGGCGTTCCTGCGCTGGATAGGAAACCGCCAGATTTTGTACTTATCACCCTGAGTAAGCAAAAACAAGCAATGCACGTACTCGCTGCTGGAGTATATAAATCTAGAATTAATGAATTTCTTCTGGTGTAATTAAATCTGATCTCTAAAGACTAAAAAGCGATAAATAAAAAACATATTTAAAAAAATAAAAACCCGACTGCAGTTTTAACAGAAAAGTGAAAAACAAGATCCTTCTAGTTGCTTTAGGAATGGTGGATGCAGTCGGGTGGGACTCCAAATAAAAGGTGAATAAGTTTAATAACACCAAATACTTAGTGTTATATAATTAGGTATACTTTCTTTATGTTATTTGGAGTCCCGCCCGACTGCATCCACCATTCCTAAAGCAACTAGAAGCATCTTGTTTTTCACTTTTCTGTTAAAACTGCAGTCGGGTTTTTATTTTTTTAAATATGTTTTTTTTTCTAATATCATTGAATACAATTTGTTATTTAGATAGTACAAACATGTCTTTTTCCCATTACTCTTGCGGTGAGAACAAAGACATAATGGGAAAGCCACATTCGTAGAGCATGGGACATTAAATAGCCAATTCAGAATAGGCTCATGTGGTGTTTTCTGCATAACTCCTTTAAAAGAAAACTTCTGAAACGTTATTTATATATTTATTTTACACAAAAATACCCGCGGCGTAATACAAACTCTCTGAGAAGCAAATAATAATATGAAAATTTTCCTGACGGATATGTGGCCAAAGGGGATTGATTACTTTGTAGGAAAATGGTTAGACGAAATTAATAACAACGATGTCGTTGAAATTGGTTTTTAAATAAATGATAAGTACCTACTAGTTAGTACATTTCTATCGGAAGACATATTTTGAAAGTATTTTATATTTTACTGAATACGTTTATTTACTCGCTTTATACTTACCTACATATTATGAAACTTACCTACTTACTTAAGTATACTTACTTAATTAAATTAGCAGATTTAACTACACTTTGTTAAATGCTAATATATATAAATATATCCTATATTACGTTTTGTCTATATCTTCATCATTCAGCAGTCCAGACTTTTAGCTATGCTTTTAGCAACTAGGACGTGTTGCCTAATAATTAGACATTCTGCAATCCCCGACATTTTGCATCTCAGACCTTTTCGTACATGGTCATTCTACAATCAAGTCATTTTGTTAACTCAGACTTATAAAATCCAGATGCTATGACCTTAACCTATTATGTAAGCGTCCTTCACCTTAAACCATTATCTTATCCTATGATTTTCTGAAGAAACGCTTTCTAAAAATGCACCCGACTGGATTTGAGCCTGCCCTCTTGACATAGCGAGTCAACGCGCTTATCAAAATAATTACGCTAAAGGTGCTAGTCAAGTGTAGCAAGTCAACAGTCTTCCAAGTATAGGAAACACTTTCAAAATAATCAAGGATCTCATCCTTATGTTAAATTAAACATACAATCTAAGTACAAGTGTAAGTACCTACCTACATTCGTATATATATTCGAGTCAGCCGTCTATGGTGGTAGGTACTTTCAAATAATTTTAACTAAAATTAATTTGCTTCCGGATAATGAATGAAGTTAAACAAAGTCAGGTTGAAAGGTAAGACGATTCTGTTAATTGTATTAAAGTTTCATGGTAATAATTCACAATGACGAGGATGCCAGTCACCGTCGGACGTGACGCGAATTTAATCCTAAACCTCTAGAGTTTGATTATGTGGCAGGGTGCTATCGCCAGTTCGCGCCACCTGTCCCTTAAAACAGACCAGAAAAAACTGTCACTAGGAAAACGTGACACTTTCACACCACTACTCGAAAAATAATGTGCGTGCAGTTGCCATCAAAAGTGGATACCTACCATTGAGGTTAATTACTGTTTGTTATTAAAAATTTATGTTGTAAATGGATTTTAATGTTTATAGGCCGTAATCGCAAGATTTAACTGAATTCAATCTTTGACGGTCTGTGGCGCGTCGTCGTCGCGCAAATATCCGTTTCTTTCTAAATAACATTCATTCATTCATTCATTTTCGTAGAAAACTGCGAGTGCAATTCTCGCCGAGGCAAGTATTTATAATGATTGTTTCTGGGTGTTCTCTAGACTAGACAATGGATCTATTTACAAGAAATATCCATTGTCTAGTTTACCCATAGTACAAGCTTCATTGCTAAGTTTGTTCTTTCTTATCTTCTTCTTCTTTTCGAGTAGTGGTGTGTCTCACCTATAGTGTTAGAGTTTTTAGTGCGCCCAAAGGCTTCTAGTTGACTTAACGTTCTTCTACCAGAGATAACAGCTGGGTCCAATAACCCTTCAATTATTATTCTTTAAAAAAAATTAATTTAATTCTTTACAGTGAATATCCACAGTTGTTGGCTGGTTTTACAAGTGTCCCAGACACTTCTATAGATCATTTTTCATCGGAGTTGAAACCGATGAAATAGATAGTGACGGAAATAGTACATATTTTAAAAAACATAAATGATTTAGTAAATGTTTAGCCGTGATATTACATCAGCAAAATTTAAAATTGTGCTAACCTATACAAAAAGTAACGAAATCGACATATTAAAGTTCCACTTTATGTAATCAGTGCATTTGGCTCTAAAATCGGATCATGACTTAGAGATACATAGTTGTTTCCTCTAATTTAACCTTTTTGGTCCCGAGTAGTGTTAGAATTAACAAGTGAAACTACATTGTACTCTATCTAACATTGTACCCCAAAGTAAGAGCATGTCGTATTTATCGTTAATTGGTCGCTAAGTCTACGATATTTACAGCTTTCGGTACTTTTTATAGGGAGCTTAGAAGCACTCGAGTCTTTCATTATTCTCTTTCTTCCGGAATTTGTTGCAATTGGCTACACAGCTATTGAATTGAAACTAGATAACTGTGGTTTAAGAAACATATATAATTATACCTACCTATCTATAATTGTATTTTGGTATCTGCCAGTAATAATGTTATTCAAAAATTCGATGAGAATACAAATGGGAAGGCCTAAGTATACACAATTTTCCTACAATGTTTTTTCTACTAATAAGAAATATCTTTGATATCATACAATGAAGGCTGTATCTAATTATATTCAGAACCGAACCTACACATATATACCATAACAACAGCTGGCTACTTAGATAAGTAGGTTAATTAGGATTATTGGTCGTAATGCGATAAAACTGTTAATCTGGTCTGGTTTAACTATTTACAATTTCATGGAGTTAATCAAAGCGATAAGAATGTATTTACTTACGTTGACGGTAATTAGACCCGCCAATTTCCATTTAAACAGTTCTTATTGGGTGGGCAATCCGCAAATTGCCTCTTTAAGCAAATGAAACTAAACCCTTTAGTTGGGGACAAATGACAATTGAATATTTGAATTATACAACTTGTATCTAATTAAGTTGTTTCTATACTAAATATGTAGAAGCAAGTAAGGAGACTGAACCTACCTAATAGGTATTATGTAAGGTCACATATTCTTGATTTTATAGTCGACAGATTCAGCCACCGGATTTCATATCGTGAGGGAATTAAATCCGGTGTCATGAGTCTGTCTATCTTGAAATCGAGACACAGACCGCGTTGTTATTCGCGTGGCGTGAGATATCAGCGCCATCAGGTGAGATGGTGATCATGCCACGTGTACCATAAAAAACACTTTTTATTTTATTTTCATTTTCTCTTGTCCCTCATTAATAATGCTCATGACGTTTCAACGAATTTAAATATGCAAATTCTTCAGAATTTTAGACGTTATTTTAAATTATGTAAAATGTTAAACTTTAACACTCTGTACCTACACCTTACGTAGCTTCATATGTAAGCCTTTGCTTTGTATTCAATTATCTATACTCGAGTTCTATTTACCTACACACAATATTTATTATAAAAATTCAACTGCAAAAAATCTATAAAATTCCCAACGGCATTATTATTATTAAATATTTTATTTAATATTTATTTAATTATCCATTATTTCCAATAAATAAAAATAAAATATCTGTATCTATAAAGTTGTGATTTGACATTTGGAGTATTTTATTTAGTCCGCGCTCCTGGAATCGTTAAAAAGTGAAAAACATAAGAAATACGTCTGTACAATTTTTTACTGTTATTTTTTACTGTATTACTTATTTACTGTTATATAATATTATATCAGTTGTCTAGAACACATAGTCTAGTGCTTCTAGGGGCTAGATTGCGCTGTATGTACATAATGCAATATTTTTTTAATTTTGTTTTTAACGATCGATGTAAACATGTCAGTGCAATAATCATCCGTCAGATGCTATATCATCGGCTCAGCTTGTCGATTCCAATAATTTGTTGCGTCCACCGAAATAGAAAAAGTCAATTTGTGCGGCGGAGTTCATGTTGCTTATTTATCTGACTGTAAAATTGGTGGAAAGATGAAAATAGATGTTTCACTAACTCTCCCAAGAGTTTATGCTGGAGGTACAGACACCTACACTTTACTTATTATTCGCAGTAGACTATATACCTACTTCATAATTTTTTGACTTTAATATCGTTGCATAATTATCTAAGCATTTTTCAACGCCCGAACGTTTCGAGGTCTTCTGTTCATGGGTCTGAAAAGACCTTTAACCGTTCGGGGTTATAATGCCTAATATGGTAAAAGCAACTCGATTAAAACCGAAAGAAGAGTTTAATTTCATATCAGCATCACCAATACCGAAGAAAAGTCTAGGAGAAATGTTGTGATGTTTACCCCACTTACTTACTCGAAGGTGTTTAGATGGATACAATGAACAAGACGTAAATATAGCTTTGTTTCAATATCGCTTTGATTGATGGATGACAAACTCAGGTTCTCCGTGTCAAAAACCATGAGATTGGATGTTGGTTCTTAAGATTGAATGTTTTTTATCGACAATATTTATGAGAAAACAAAGAAAGTTAGTTGGATAAATAACTACGCAACATGTAGATGTGATGATTTAGATAAAATTATAAATTAGTAAGTACTACTACGTGGACATTGTCTTGGATAATTTTTCTTCATCTTTTCGTATAGTGGTGTGACTCACCTAGTGTTAGACTTTTCAGGTCGCTCTAAGCTCTAAGGCCTCTAACTTGACCTAACGAACGACTGCTATCAGAGATTACAACCGGGACCAACTGCTTAATGGGCCTTCCGAAGCATACGTGGCTTTTAACTATACAGAATGATATGCAAATCGAATTTACCTACGTAGGTACCTGGCGAAGGTTGCTTCATATACGACATCACATAATATAACGCGTTAACGCTATAGCGTATGCGGTAGACGATATGAGATGTTTAAGTCTTTATTCTACATATTGTATTAATTATATTCAGTAATTGGTATTGAAACTTAGGTTTGTTAAAGTTAACCACACCTGCAAGCTGGTACACTTGCTAAAGTAACGGACGAGGCTCTAACGCAGATTTTCCTCCTGAGGTCAGGAGGTCCGCAGACGGCAGTCACTCTCAGTCAAAATAATAAGTCACAACTAATAGAAGATGTGATGATGATGATTGGTTGTAAAACTTACATGTTAGCGGATAAAATCGTTGTAATGCATCAGTCATGTATCAGTTAGTAGTATAACTAATAGTTGATATTTGATATACATAATAGGCTTTTTCATCTAATTTTTACAGTGTAAGCTACTTTTTAACCGACTTCAAAAAAAGGAGGAGGTTCTCAATTCGTCTGTATGTATAATTTTTTTTTTTGTATGTTCACCGATTACTCGAAGACGGCTTTACCTATTAAGATGATTTTTTAATGGATAGGTGGGAGCTCCAAGATGGTCCCATAAAAATTTGATGTGGATCTGATAAGGAACTTCGAAGTGAGGACGGGAATGCTCCTCAAAACGCTGTATTCAATTCAATTGTTCATCGATTACACGATGATGGCTTGACCGATTGATATAGTTCTTTTTTTAGTAGAAAGGTGGAAGCTTCGAGGTGGTCCCATAAAAATTTGATGAGGATCTGATAAGGAACTTCGAAGTGAGGACCGGGAATGCTCCTCAAAACGCTGTATTCAATTCAATTGTTCATCGATTACACGAAGATGGCTTGACCGATTGATATAGTTCTTTTTTTAATGGAAAGGTGGAAGCTCCGATAAAAGTTTCGTAAGGATCTGATAAGTATCTTCGGAATGATGGACAGGATAGCATCCCAGAATTCAATAAATTACTCATTTTTTGACTTCTACCAAAAAGAATAGACCCCTAAAGAACCAAGTACAGATTGATGGGGCACCTGAAACCACCTTCTCATCAGCAAACTCCTCAATAATTTAAATTACGGTAACAATATTGTTGGATTTTAGGTAGGTAGGTATACTAAAAAGGGTAAAATAAAAAAATAATTTAAAAATTAAAATACCGACTTCAAAACAGAAACAAAAAATAATTTAAAAAACAACCAAAAAAAAAAAAGAATTGATAATAAATACCAAAATAACCTCTACATAGGTACAGTGCCATCGACTAATTAATCTGTTTTATCATCTGAAGTCGGGCAGTTTTACTGGTTGGTTCCATATTGTACTTAATTTGGCTGCCCGACTTTAGATGATAAAACAGATTAATTAGTCGGTGGCACTGTACCTATGTAGAGGTTATTTTGGTATTTTTTATTAATTTCTTTTTTTTTTGGGTTGTTTTCTAAATTATTTTTTGTTTCTTTTTTGAAGTCGTTTTTTTAATTTTTAATAATCCATGCTTTTTATGGTGCTGTAGTGCCCGGGACATTGTTAAGTGGAGTAGGCTGGGCAAGCACCCACATCACCTTCACTGCCTAGTCAGCCACGCCCAGAGGAAAGAACTGGTCAATACGTCTGAAACTAAATAAGCCGTAGGTATATATTCGATATTTGATGCATACTAAATAAACACTCATTCATCAACTAGCGTCTTTCAGTATTTTACTGAACATTCGTCTTCACAGTTTACACTTAATATTTTATCGACTTACATTTCCTATTTTATTTTTTGATATTGTCCTTGACCATGAGTCTACTGATTTCCTGTTACATAATGTGAAAAATTGTGAACCTACATTTCACTCCTTTACATCGTAAACTGAACAGATTACGATGAAACTTAGGAGTCCCTTCCTGGAATAATACAGGTGAAGTTTTAATCCCTACTCTGTTACCTGTCCCTACTTACGAGTGTGAAAAGGTGGATCGCACTACTTATAAAGTCAAAACGAATAGTTTAATACTCTCCCTTAGGTACTTATCTTTTAAGTTTATCTTTTTGAGTAAAAGCATATTTTTGTACAAAGTAGCGGGTTTCACCTACACAAGTCTAGACCCTGTGTGAATTTACAAAAAACCTTTCTTATCAGATGCCTATATCATATTAGGACACACTGTCTAAGTTTTAGGTTCCAAGTTTCTACTGTATGCTGTGCAATGTTTCATCAGTCATTCAGTCATGACAAAACTTTTTAACCGACTTCGAAAAAATGAGGTAGTTCTCAGTTCGTCGCGTTGTTTTAGGAATGTTCACCGATTAGGTACTTGGAGATGGCTTAACCGATTCAGATGGTTCTTTTTCTAATAAAAAGGTAGCCGCTTCGAGATGGTCCCAATGAGATGGTAAAAATTTGGTGAGGATCTAATGAGTATTTTCGGAATGATGGACAGGATATAATCCCAGAACGCAGTTAATTACTCAGTTTTGGACTTCTAAAAAACGGCTAAGTACAGATTGATGGAGCACTTGAAACCACCTTCTCATCAGCAAACTCCTCAATCATTAAAATTACGTTTACAATTTTGTTGATTTTAGTGGCAGTCGAAAGAAGGTAGATAAGTACATTAAAAAAACCATATATAAAAAATTAAAAACCGACTTAATACAAAAGAACAAAAATAACCTCTACGTACAGTGCCACTGACTTATCTGTTTCGTCATCTGATGTCGAGCAGTTTTACTGGCGTTATCCATTAGTTATTCATATCTTTATAGGACGTTATGTTTTTTTGAATTGTACCTTTGTTTAAAAACTATCGTATGTAAATTAAGGGCCTAGCAATATTGACTAAAATTCTAGGCCCTAAATCTAAGTTTAAGTTACAAAAACGAGGGTTTAATTATTAAAAATGTAAGTCGAAGCTAAAGTGTTTTACATAAATCTCTTTAACAAAGAGGGTCAACATCACTTAGTCTAAACACCGGAATTTGAAGCGCGTAAAATGTTTTGAATTACTAACTCGGGTTTATGTCAAGTATATTCTGTAAATCTGGTTCAAACTTTTTGCTAAATTCTAAAAAACGACCTTTTATATCCGTATTTCAAACTCATTTCCAGATAAAGTAGCAACTAATTCGAGTAAACTTTGGATTTTAAACATATTTAAGATCAAAAAAATGGTATCTATGCAGACTTCTAAAATTTATTTCACTTGAATGTTATTGTCGAAGAAACGACTGCACTAATAATTTAAGGGTAGAATATTGTTTAATTGTAAAACTTACCGTAACCCTACGGGTCTGTGTTGTTCGTAATACGTCCATCAACCCGCATTGGAAAGCCTTGGTCGATTGTTCGTCCGAACCCTTTCATTCGTGACGTGAATATTCTCCGTATATCAGTGGGTCAAACGAGCTTGTGAAGACAGATAAAGCTCCCTACATATTTAGTGATGAGTAGTACAAACTTACAATTCGAGATAAAACCGACGTACCGACTATTAGGTAAACTGTAGATTTACTATCAGCAAATCTTTCTATTTTGGTTTGGCTAATTTTGACTTTTACAGTACCGATTGCCATCTGACCTCCCAACCTCGAACAAAAATCCTCCGCCTCGATCTCTCAGTCTCGATCGTCCGTTCTTCGGCAGTTACATCAAGCTAGCAGGTAAGGTTGGTTTCGGCCCAAAGGTCTAGTGGGCACCATGCACATGATACACAACACCCATACAAACGGTGGAGAAACTTGAACATTTGCTCAATACTAAACTTAGTCGTATAAAGAATGGGTTTACAAAATATTCAAAACTTCGATCAGAAATTTGTACATACTTTAGTATTGAAATACCTTTTTCATTACCATAAAAGTATCGTGGATAGTTTTATAGGTTTAGCTGCGTCCCTTGAGAGTCAGCCCTTTCCGCGACAGTACAATAAAATATACTTATTTATATACTTATACTAGACGGTTAGATACATCTAACCGTCTATTGGTTTGCTACGAATACGTTTGACTATAAAAGTACTTAAAAATATAATTTTCATAAAAGGTCTGCCAGGCTCTTTTAGATTTATAAAAGGTTTTTTGGGTTTACTAAACTTTTCTGTATAAGTAGTAGGTGCATTATTTTTTAACTGACTTACAAAAAAGGAGATGGTAATTGGTAATGGTACTATAATTTTCCTGAATGTTTTTTTAAATTCTTGCTAACTGAAATGTGTAGGTACTTATTGTTATTATTATGTATATTATCCCCCCTCAACTTTACCTCTCCTGCAAGCAGAAAGAACCCTAATATATATAATTATAAGCTATAGGTACTTAGCCTAGGTACTTCTAATTTTGTTACAACAACGGTTTGCTTACGTTGAACGTTTGTCTCGTTTACTTCGACATTAACCGAAACCAGTGAAGATTAAGACACTTACTTTTAGTGCCTAGTTACGTCTTTTGTCAAATAATCTCATTATGTCGGGGTCGCTGAGGAATAGTAAAAAAGAAATTACTGTCTGTTATTGCTTATCTGGATAATAAAATCAAATGACTGTATCCATAAAACTGTTACGACTCTGTATTTAGTCGCGAACGAGTTCAAATTCTAATTGTTGACGTGTTTAGTAGGTGCCTCCTGTGATTAATAGATAATAATATGGCAGTGTTCTCGTACAACTACAATTATAGGAATATTGATGTTTGCATGATGATGTATGTACCTACCTACCTATCATACACCTAATACATCTTGTCCATCTAAAGGTTGCCTGGAAGAGATAGTTTTAAGCGATAAGGGTGCCCATTGTGCCACCTAATTATATGTTGTTTATATATTTATTTTCTTTTTATTGTAAATATTTAATTGTGGTGTGTCGCTTTAAAGAATAAATCTATCTATCTATCTAATATATACATATCAGTATAGTATTATTCTATTTAATAAAACATTATACATTAAAAGCTAAAAGTTAATACAACCTTTAAATAAAATACGTAGTCGAGGGCGTCCTCACGAGGGGGATCTACGTTCTACAAAATGACAAAAAAAATGTGACCCTAAGATGGTAGCGGCCCGAATCGCAACCAGCGCTGTTGTTTACATAAAACCATGGACGCACCAACAGCGACCATACCCACGAGGCATCCATCGTGCCCAGAAGGCTGGAAACGTGCACCATCTGGATGGCCAAACTGATATTTTGAGCGAAAAAGCTTCCAACCCCCCGGTCGCCAGAAACCTAATTCAGAAGTGCCCTGAGAGAGATCTTTATTAAAAATTTAGGCTTCGGGACCCCAAGGACCCACCCCTATATATACTTAGATTGTATGTGTATCTACAGTCCTCTAACAAGAAAGCAACAAATTTTACTACTCCGTATGTTATATTGATACTATTCCGTAATCGACGGTATCCTTGAAAGCATTATAAATTAAGATGTACTCAGAATAATATCGTAGACGCCGAGATCCAGTTCAATCGTAACCTCCGAGTATAGCGCCCTTTTGGCCAAAGTAGGCTTAATGATATCAACTGGTGATCGATTAACTACGGCCACAAGAAATATATTTACAGTTTTACCCCGCACTTAACATTTCCCTGTGTTATTTATTTTAATTAACTTGTTTTTAATTAGTTTTTTTTATACACGATAGATGAGCGTTTCACCGCTATCTCACCTGATTGTAAATAATTGCTTGATTATTATTAGTGATAGACCGACTAGTCAGCTTTCTCGACTAGTCGGTCCATCATATCGTCGACTAGTCGTCAATTAACAATCTTGCTAATATTATAAACGCGAAACTTTGTATGTATGTGACTTTGTTATCACACAAATCCCTAGTGAACCGATTGCGATGAAACTTGGAATATAGTTCCAAGTTTCATTGAATACTTGAAACTTGGGACTATATAACTTGAACTTAGAAAGTTGATGGCCAGAAAAACGTAAATAAATACTTCCTTTTGTTTTTATTGCTCAAGGCATTTTAAACTTAGAAATATTTTTAGCAAGCAATATTTTTTTGGTAGCAATATATTTCCTTGCTAAAATTATTTCTAAGTAAATAAATACGTCAGAAACAGGGTAAATCATAAATGTATCAACTATATTGTAGTTTTTTGAAAACGATTCAACGTTTTTTTTAAGTTTGGATGACAAATATATCTAAATTTAAAGATTTGCATTACCGACTAGTCGGCAATCTTAAATTCGACTAGTCGGCTAGTTTCTTTGTAGGCAAAACTATAGTCGGCCCATCTCTAATTATTAAGGTCTCCGATGTGACTCGCTCATCTAGAAGAAGAATGCAGTACAACAAAATGCGTTCAACCTTCCTTAATAGCTGCATCTGTCTATCTGACTAAATTATAAACTATAGTAGGTAGGTATACGGTTAGCAAATCTAGAACACATTTTTTTGTAAAACATGACCCTACATTTGCCGTAGTTGAGCAAAAATAGGTTTCAATAAAAGGCAAAAACAAGGCATAAACCCATCATGATTTTACGTATATGGTATTGATAAAACGTATCAAATGAACGAAAGGTCCTATTAAATTCTTCCATAAATTATCGTAATGTTCTATTTTATGTGTTGTTATTAAGATTGATGAAGCTAATTAATTAATCTCAATACGTTGAGGGCGGCGGTAAACGTGAGTGAAGCTTCGAACTTGTAGTAAACAATATGGGACGGCTAGGATGGCGGCCTAGCTGGTTCGTCTTTGTAACCGTATCCGCCAACATCGTTACCTTTGAATAAGCAGAAATCTGGGTTAAACTCATACGTTTTAAAAATATATCTTTTATATTGGTAGGTAAGTAAAATGAAATTGTAATGTATTGCTTGTGGTTTAATTTCAATGTTATGTGATAATTTTATTTGAAACTAGCACAGTCCAAAGCCCTTTTTTATTCGATACCTACCTAACCTAACCTATACATCACAATGAACATTCCCTCTAAATTTGGTGCCTTTATGACCAGTGGCTTAGGTATAGGCAGTCAAAATTTTAAATTTTATAGGTGAAGATATCAAGCCGAGTAGTGTACTTAATCTATAATATAATAAAAAAAATAAAAACCCTCCTGCTTATTATTTTTTTATAATTGATAGTTAAGCGTTTGACCACAATCTCACCTAATGAAAAGCGACGATGTTGTCTAAGATGTTGAACTTACCTAGGAAATACCTGTTTACTCGTGACTTGTAGACCCCCAAGCTATAGACACCCGGCTGTGCATCCGGGAAAACAAATTCAGGCAACTGACGTAAGTAGCTGTGTTCCGTGATTACTAAGCTTGTTTTATTTTATTTTCAGTTTCAATTGACTTTTAAGTTTTTATTTAGTTTATTTAAAGCAGTCGGTTTTTTTAAATTTTTATTTTAAGTTAGCATTAGGTATAAGACGATTTATTATATTTATTTTTTTCGCATATCATTGAGGAGTCATTTCATTAGTAAGTTGAGGACTATTCAGTAGGTTGCGGAAGGAACGGATGGAACGGATTTTAAATCACTGTTGATCCTAAATCATTATTATCATTAAATAAAAAATGATGAAAAAACCTTAAGAATGATTTTTAAATACCTATTCATCGATACCCCACTCGATATAGTCAGTCCACTTTTGTTTTTGTCATTTATACAATATGGCGCCCGGTGGTCACCATTTTGTTTTTATTTTTATGACACCAGTCTAAGAATCATGGAAGAAATAAGACGAATTTAACGATAACTTAACTAAAGAAATCGATCGAGTGGTTTGGAAGATACGAGGTAATTAATAATATTACAAACATACAAGATAGGCGCGTAAAACATAACCTTTGCTTGCAGCCGGGTAACACCGATAACGATCGCTTGTTATAGTTGTCGTTGAAGCACGTTGAAGTCAGTAGAGTAGGTAAGTATAACCTACGCTTTACTTACGCATTCCAGGGCAAAACGTCAATAGTTTCCCATCTGTTAAGTTTCGTATAGGTGTGTATTCAACGGTGTATGCTCAAATAGATTTTCATGAGAAAGTAGTAGGAACAAATGTTAGTTTCCGATTGTTTCTACATATGCATTTGTAGCTGATACCTACACATGACCTATGACATGACGAATGTGTAATATTCATTCATGAATATTTAATATTCTCGAAATGGGAATCAAAATCAATCATGCAATACATTCTGATATGAGATATACGAGAAAGGGTCATTGTAGTTTACGTAGGTTGGCAAATAACAAGTCTGCTCATGGATATGTAATATATTTTAATTGTATTTACAAAACTGTGTTCCGTTATTTACAACCTATTGATTGTTCACAATTGCTAACATAGGTAGATACGCGTTTTAAATTTTAATTAATATTCTAACTATAGTATACATCCTCAATTCTTTAACTCAATATAATAATACATTAAACTTCTTAACCATCTAAAATACCAATAATCTAACACACCATTACCATCTTTCTGGTTCTCAATCCAAACCTACTTACAGGCTACTTGTATAATACAAAATACAAATAATAATACAATTTACGTAGACATGAGTAAAATACACGGTCTCCTATCTAAAACATTTTTCACTAATATGTCCTTTGATTTCTGCGAACAGATATTTACATTTTATTAACGTTGTGACATTTGTTTATCGAAGTCTTAAAAACATCTACTTATATCTACTTACTACTAATACATTTCTGTCTATATATGTGCACACATTAACATATACATTGTTTATTTCTAACATAAATCTAAGTAAGTATATTTATTTCTAATATTTGGTTCTTGCTTTGACTATGAAAATTAGGAAAGTCGGTTCTACCTTTCTTCAAAAAGATAATAAATTCAAATAAACGTTAAAATAGTTTTATAACAAGCTATTTAAAAGTATTTCATGGGCAGTCAAAAATTGTTCAAAAGATTCTACTTATTTCAAGGAACAATAAATTATGTTTGTGAATTTTATAATATGAAGCTCAATTGAGATGTGACACGTGAATTTGAGAAAAAATAGCTTAAAGATATAACGTATATGTCTCATTGAGTTCCCTCTGCAGTATGGGATAAAAAGTATGGGATGAGATCCGTAGTGGGAGTTAACGCAAACTATCACGTTGCTTTTTAACGCGGAACTTTTCTATGGAAATCAAAGATTCACATTATGTTCGCTAGGGGTGGTTTTAAATTTTTAGACGCCTTATAGACAAACATTAGAGTATGTATACGACAGAGCCTGCAAATAAGATCTGATCTGATATTTTAATCTATAATATGATTATACTAGCTGCGCCCCGCGGTTTCACCCGCGTAAGTCTCGTTTCCGCAGGAATATCCAGATAAAAAGTAGACTTTATATTACAGGTACTCAATCGGTAAATTAGAAAATAAAGCAGTTTATCTTTGTATCGAACTGAGCAAAATTTATCGAATTTTGAATTCTATTTCTATAATAACCTAGTTCGCTATAACAGCGGTCGCGGTAGGTATTAATTTCAGCAACTATTTAATTATGCAATCTCTCGATTGGTTAGTAGATACACGTTCTATATTAAAGTTGGAAGTCCTGTCGAATGTAACATTCAGAATGCAGATTTGAAATTTGCCTGTAAAACCACTGGGCGCTCCGGATGCAAAGCTGGAATTAATGATCGACTATCAAACTATCCGTGCATCACTATGGTTTCGAATACAAGAGTGCATTAGTTCACCTACCTATGACGTGTGTTGGATCGGTGCATTAATGAAACTAAATATTTTAAAAGGCATACTAAGTAGGTATACCTAACTATTTACGTGAATTAAAATGCAACACGTATATGTAGGTCCTTTAAAATTTAAAGTTTCATAGCAAAGTATGATTGGACACCAAATGGCAAACCGGCAGTTGTCGATTCTTCTTTACGGTAAACATCATATTTCCTTTTAGTTGTTATACCTACTTATTTTTAAAATTTAATTACGAGACTATACTTTTCTGATTTTCATAAAGCAACTGTATCGTATTTTTATTAGCTATATAATTTTTATCGCTTTGTAAACACAACAACAGCTAAGTATCAAACAATGTAAAAATGTTTATATCGAAGATACTGAAAATGTGTCGAAACTTAATCATAGAGTTTGAACCTAATGTTGTTTTAATCGCGCTAACTTTAGGGTCTCATAGTCCATTACAAAAACTATAACGTGACTTGGGAGTCATCATTAATCAGCACCTCAGCACTCACTTTTTTTTTACTACAAACATTGTGTAAATGTTTCAAAATAATATGGAACGGGTAATATCATAGGATGATAGGAATAACGTCGCAATAACAGTAGAAAGAATTTGGCAAGTTTTTTGAATGGTATGGAACCAATTTCAAAGCGGACGTACCTACGTGCGGTAGTACACAACTACCCTCTACTTTTTTAAGTTTTTTGTTTCTTTTCGGGTGTGAACCGATTATGGCCATTTGTAAAGTAGCCGGTGTCAAGTATTATTAAGTAGTAATTTTTGCAAATCATTTGCAAATTGCATCAAAAAGTCGTCGTAGTAAAAGTCAAGTCAAGATAGTCATTGTAAATGGTGGCTGTTTACAATGACGGTTCACGCAAGCTTTGGAGACAACGCTAAAGTACATGTTTTTCACCGATTTTCACTTTCATTACACTTGTATAACTTCACGAAACTAAATTGCTAAAATTAAACTAATTAATTAATTTAATTTACGCGCATTTGAATTAGGTTTCACAAAAATGAAGCAACACGCATCTCCTCAACGCGTTCCCGCTAAATCTCTCCACTCTACTAGATGAAAACAATAAAGTTTGATTTACTAGAAATATTTCGCCGCAAGTGAATTTTTGAAGATGAATTTTTCCTTTAAATATATTTCTAGTTTTACTTGACAATGTTAAAAACCCTCAAGTTTTTAAGTACCAGTTATTTATGAAAATGTTTATTATTAAATTTGCGGAGCCTGTGTCTCATGAACAAAAACTAATGAATAACTAAAGTTGTATTAAATATAGACCACCGCAAAATGTCCGCAAAACACTACATTCAAATACAATTTATAATTAATACTTATCTCGTTTTAAAATAATTTTAGTAAATGCATAGAACGATGTTGGTCTAGTGATAGAGACACCCCGACTTCGTATATAAATTCCGGCCGACCGCGTTTCAATGTATTTTCTTCAAAAAGTTTAATAATATCGATCCTAAGATGAAGAAAAACATCACGAGGAAACTCGCATCTTGAATGATCCTAGTAGGAAATTACATACATTTTTTTATTGAATTTTAACAGGTCTTTAATTAATAGGTGACTAAGTTATGTAACCGTTGTTTCTGTCTATCAACTTTAAAATTTCATGTCACAGTAAACGACAAACGATACACAGTTTATGCAGTTGTTACCCATCTTTTATAAGTAAGAAAGTAAATGTTTAAGATTGTCTAGCTAATAATACTAAGGTATAAAACTCACAATTCACAGCTTTATTCAAAATTTTATTTACAACAATCTATTGTAAGATTTTAATAAAGAGCACCTTTACGTTTGCCACTTAATTGATTTCCCATTACTTGAAGCTCCGCTTGAACTTTCACAAAAGCTTTATAATTTCACAGTTCTCTAGTCTTTTTAATGAATTCTATTACAATATGCGTAATGAAATTAGTGAATATACAACATTAAAGTTACATGGTGGTTTTCACTACAAATATAAAGTATTAAATAACGGAGTTTCGTAAACAACGGCAGTTTAAATTACTGGTAAAATACGAAGCTCCGTAAAAAACAAATTTAAACATGGTAAATGTCCCGTAATTGAATAGTATTTGTAAATTTGTGAATTTCACATTAGAACGCACGATCAATAAATATACATTAGTGGCTAAGTACATTACTAATTCATCTAATAAACGTAATATTATATACCTCTTATCTATGTATATAATCATTATGATAATTCGTAACGTATAACACAAGTATATAAATAGTACATACATATCTAAGCATCTAACCACTTGCGACTCGAGGGGTGCTTTAGCATGATGAGGTACTTACAATTTGAGAGTTCAAAGAATGTTTACGGGGCGCATGTTTTTATGGTTTCGTTGTTAGAAATATTATAACAATATACGCGTATAACACTTAGTTTTTTCTTACACTTTCGCGATTCTGCATTGCAAATATTGCATTGTTTTTTTTTATATATTTTAAAGGGTTTTCTACACTTAAAAGACTATAATTAAAGAAATGCTTTCCAAAAATTTCTGAAATTTTTAGAAAGCATTTCTATAATTGGTAAAGCTCGGTAAATATTGTGTTTTATTCCAAAAATTAAGACTTTTCGATTGTTACGCGTCTGTCAAACAAGTGTTTTTAGTTTTCAGAACAAAACATTTTTTCCAGGAAGAGTTAAGATAGCAATTTGAATCATTTCTCCCTCACAAAAGTTTACCGTCCACCGCTACCACAGAAAAATAAGTGTATACAAATTTTGTTACTTTGTCGTATTCATCAATTTTTCATTATAAATTTATTTTAAGCAGGTACTTAGATTACCTTTACTCAGAAGAATTTCGTAATGTCGTCGGTTTCTTAATAATCCATGGATTTTATGTCGTAATCCGTCATCTGAATGTAAATTACGTAAGATTTCCGTAAAAATCCATAGGGTAAGCATTTCCGATGTACCAACAAAACCGTGAAGGTAAAGAATACGAAAACTTGAATTTCAATTAGGTTAATTTTGTAAGCATGGCTTTTGTTTACAAATCGTTTGTAAATTGTTATTATTCTGTGTTTTTCCGACAGATGTTTCATATTGTTTACACAAAGAATCGAAGCGCCCCTGATTCTAATTTGACGGCCGCTGTCGGGCATGCGTGAACTTGTTCACTGACATTTTCGTCTGTTTTGCTTCCCATCATAGAATCAATGTTTATTTTTATTTGTTATACCTAGTATACCCCACATTGAACGCATAGCTTAACTTAGAGCTAGATGTCGCTAATGTGATTAATTCTTGCGTTGTGTCGAAACCTCAGCTTATCTTACAATTGCGCGACCGATGTGTTTGATACGGCCGCGGTTCGCAAGCGCTACGTCTTCTGCCCGGTGAGGGGTTCCGCTGCTGGTCCCGGCAGAGGCAGCACCTTCCGAGCGAGCCGCGTGAAAGTGTTCCGGAACTGCCGGCTCATACTGCAGTAGAGCACGAAGTTCACTGCAGACCCCACTAGCGCCATCAAGTCCATTACTTCACCTACGAAAACAAAAACAATAAAGTACTTTAAATAATAAAAATATTTTATTTTTCGAAATTCTGTAGGTGCAGTAGGAAATCTATACTAATATTATGAAGCTGAAGAGTTTTTTGTTTGGTTGAACGCGTTAATTCTCAGGAACTGCTGGCCCGAATTGAAAAAAAATATTTTGGTTTGATAATCCATTTATCGTGGAATCTATTTATACTAAGGCTACTTATGATCTCGAACCCGATATTCCCATGAAATGAATTTAGAAAATTAATTTTTAATACAATGAAATTAATGAAAAAAAAGTACACTAAAATATAAAAAATAAACTATGTCCTATATAAAATATACACCTACCTAACCTAATCGAATAACCCGGTCCCAAGCGTTCCCGAGGCAAAGCTACTCAGAATGCTGGCAGCATTCTCACGCTGCACAGCTCAGCAATAGACAATCTTTGCTCCGGACCGGGTATCGCAACCTTTGTCTCAGTGCGACGACCTATCTGTCTTACGAAGGCTTAACCTTCTGTAATATTGAATAATACTTTCGGACGCAGAAGGATTTGCTTTAGAATCAGTTCATTGGTTTGTCAGCCCCGGAGCCACATGCATGAACATTTAAAAACGAAGGTAGATAGGTATTCGTTTAATAACATACCATTTTTCTCTTCGTGAAAGATAGAAACGTGAATGTAGGTAAAAGATTACCTACGTTAAGAAAATATTACGATGTATACTCTTGATAAAGATGTACCTAAAATACCTGTTTGTTATATTGTGTTCTTTTAAGAGCTTCGAAACAATAGTTTTCATTTGGAGTCTAAAACATAATCTGCACAATGTAATAAGAGATTATTTTTCATTGTTATATCTTTAAAGAGAAATCGTATCGAATTACTAATACACTCTTTAAAATGTTCGTTAGCCTATTCAGACAATTATATCCTTTGAGTTTTAACGAAAGACTGACAGATACATGGAATCCTATTGTTCGATTAATTTAATGAAACACAAAATTTACCGGGCTTTACTCGCGTTTTATTTATAAATGGCATTGTTACAATGTACTGACCTTTTGCTAACTTTACAGTTAGCTTTTACAAGGTTGACTGCGAGATGTGATTCGTCTTTTTAACCGACTTCAAAAAAAAGGAGGAGGTTATCAATTCGTCTGTATGTATAATATTTTTTTTTTTTTTGTATGTTTACCGATTACTCGAAGACGGATTGACGGATTAAGATGATTCTTTTTTTAATGGATAGGTAGGAGCTCCAAGATGGTCCCATAAAAATTTGATGTGGATCTGATGAGGGTCTTCGGAGTGATGAACGGAAATGCTCCTCAAAACGCATTAATCAATCCAGTTGTTTATCGATTACTCGAAGATGGCTTGACCGATTGAGATGATTATTTTTTTAATGGAAAGGTGGAAGCTCCGAGATGGTCCCATAAAAATTTGATGAGGATCTGATGAGGATCTTCGAAGTGAGGACCGGGAATGCTCCTCAAAACGCTGTATTCAATTCAATTGTTCATCGATTATACGAAGATGGCTTAACCGATTGATATAGTTCTTTTTTTAATGGAAAGGTGGAAGCTACGAGGTGGTCCCATGAAAGTTTGGTAAGGATCTGATGAGTATCTTCGGAATGATGGACAGGATAGCATCCCAGAATTCAATAAATTACTCATTTTTGGACTTCTACCAAAAAGAATAGACCCCTAAGTACTAAGTACAGATTGATGGGGCACCTGAAACCACCTTCTCATCAGCAAACTCCTCAATAATGAAAATTACGGTAACAATATTGTTGATTTTTAGGTAGGTAAGTATACTAAAAAGGGTAAAATAAAAAAATAATTTAACAATTAAAAAACCGACTTCAAAAAGAAACAAAAAATAATTTAAAAAACAACCAAAAAAATAAGAATTGATAAAAATTACCAAAATAACCTCTACATAGGTACAGAGCCACCGACTAATTAATTTGTTTTATCATCTGAAGTCGGGCAGTTTTACTGGTTGGTTCCATATTGTACTTAGGTTGGCTGCCCGACTTCAGATGATAAAACAAATTAATTAGTCGGTGGCTCTGTACCTATGTAGAGGTTATTTTGGTAATTTTTATCAATTCTTATTTTTTTGGTTGTTTTTTAAATTATTTTTTGTTTCTTTTTGAAGTCGGTTTTTTAATTGTTAAATTATTTTTTTAATATTCTAAATACTTGGTTACTGAGTTAGTAATAGCTGTTACTGTCATTTGTACGAAGTATATTTAACAAGCATATTTTTGGTTTTGTTTTAGAATTTGTCTAAATTGGGAGTTGTATTTCGATTTATACCTATACAATTATATGTTAAATATAATATTACTAAGTAAAATTTACTTAGAATTTCTGCGTATTTAACAACATTGTTCGTTTTAAACAAGGCAGCTTACGTACGTTATAACAGGAGAAATAAATTAGATATTTACGTTCGTAGTACAAGTATCTCAGTTTAGTGTTTTACGTAAAACAATAAACCACTTGAATAGGAATACTTCAAAATCCTTGTATTTTAATTAAATGGATTGGTAACCGCTAGCAACCTTATCGGAGAACACGGTATTCACAAGTAACAAATTGTTATTTCTAGAGACAATTAAAATAAAAAGGTTGTAAATCCTTACATAGTAAGACATTTTGATTAAAATTTCGAAGCCCGTAAAAAGTTAGAGCAGTATATTATTTTTATATTCTTTTGTCCAGAGTTTGTTTACTGGTTATTATTTCTTTAGGTTACAATGTAATCGTAAAGAAAATAAAGGTCCAATAGACGTGGTATAATTTAGGTACAGTAGGTTTAACCCTCACTCGATAAACTGTGCTTATACATGTGCTCAGCTCTGCGTACAGTGGGAAAAACTACCCATGTTAAAAGAATTAAAAAAAGATTTCGTATTTTGAAAAACCGGTAGGTTTAAACGCATTGTATTTATTATATTCAGAATTTTATCTATGCTCTACGTAACCTAAAAAATAATTTCAATTTTAATCCAACATCGCGAAACCAGAGAAAAATCTACCCTTTTTCAGTTCAGTTTTCATACACTAAGTAAGTACATTCAGAACATTTAAGGCCATCTTAAAATGTAAAAACGTCAAAATAGGTATCTTTTATTTTTGAGCGTAATTATTATAATCAGTTTTTTTCTCTAAATTCAAATTCATTTTATTTCTCATAGCGAATATTATTTTCTTGTAGTGCGGTGGCCAAAGATTAAAAACCCAACTCTTTAAGTCAACATAAACAATTTAACAACAATAAATTATACTTAAATGGGTAATGATATAAATAAATAAATAAATACCATAAAATGTAAACAGAAACATCCCCACGGAAATTAGTACTTATCCTGCTAAGAATGAAAATTAATGTACTTTTCCTCGTCTACGGCTGAAAGTTAGTAAACTTCCTGCCCGCCCAAGATGGCAGTTGTAGGTCGACAACAAACTTATAAGCTATGATCGTAGTAGGTACCTAATTGTCCTTTGTCATGAACATGAACATTGTAATGGTCAATTGGCACCAAATTATTAATTAAAATGAAATCGAGGAACTTACGGCATATTAGGTATCTACCTATAGGTATAGGTACTAAAAACACAAGTACACTGATAAGAGATAAAATTTGGAGAGTTAAACTTTTAAATTCATGCGTTTGGAATCAATCAAGACAATGATCGAAACGTAGAGGTAAGAAAATAAATAATAGTACGCGATTAAGACCCGGTAACATGTAACTATGTTTGGAGAGTGTGTTAAGAAACTATTTTTTATCAGCAAGCTGTACTTAAGTAGGTATTTAAATAAAAGCACTAGTAATATTCAGGCGACAAACACTTTTTTCGTTCGTTAAGCTACAGATCCAGTATTTGCCGCAGGCTTAGACTAAAAGCGATTAAGTCTTATCTGCTGTCTAGAGATATAGAGATTTAATCGTAGAACATCTACCCCATTTGGATTACTGAAGAAATGTTGATGAATTTTGGAACCTTGTAGGCAATTTTTCATTCGAACTCCGAATGTACAAAACCGCGGTACACAGCAGTCTTAGATACTCGTATCTATCTAAGGTACATCAAAATTGTTACCTCCTCCTCTAAAAGCGTCGTAACTGACAAGATCAAAATTCAAGCACAAAATTAACTGCGTATCTGTACGCGACACGGTTGAATAATTAATTTATTAGCATTCCACTAAATAAACAACAAAGACGAGCAAACTATTAGGTGAACAAATAACTGATTCTATCCGACATAATGTTTAAGGAGGTATTTAAACCCGAGTTCAGTTGGCGATTTGGTTGTTGATTTATTACAATTTAAAGTATTTTTTTATATTCAATGACATTTAACGGTTCTTAGAGATATATATAATAATCACTACATGAATACTGTTTGATCAAATATTGTACCTGCCTATTTTATTTATTTATTCATTTTCTTTATATAATGTTTTATTTGTATCTATCTTATTTTGTAAATCTATTTTGTTGTAAATATAACGTGTATATTATATTCACTTATAAATAATATTCTTATAATATTATAATAATATGTATTTATGTTTGTTATTTTAGTGTATATTATTCATCTATTTAAGCAACTATTTCACCTATTTATGCTATGTTAATATTCTGTATCTGTCTGCCTACCACACAAACTTTATTAACCTTCTCCATCCAAAGGTTGCCTGGAAGAAATCGCTTTTAGCGATAAGGTCGCCCATTTGTACAACTTATACTTTTAAACTTTCTGTGTATTTGTCTTACTTTAAATGTAAACTGATTGTATTGTTGTTGGTTGTGCAAATAAAGTATTAGGGGTTAAAGTATGAAATTGCCGATTTGTACTGAAAATCTTAATTGTTTATTTTTTAAATTTTTAACAAATTTATTTAATCAAAATAGTTGCCATTATTATCTATACATTGCTGCCATCTAATGGGAAGGTTATTAATGCCTTTGCGATAGAACTCCGACGATCTAGACTGCACAAACTGTGTGAAAGCATTTTGTACTGCCTCCTGGGAAGAAAACTTCTTGTCACGTAGATAATTGTCCAAATCACGAAAAAAATGGTAGTCCGTTGGAGCAAGGTCTGGTGAATACGGAGGATGACGAATGGTTTCTAAGTGCAGTTCCTGAAGGGTCAAAATGGTTTCTCGTGCTGTGTGAGGTCTCGCGTTGTCGTGGAGCAATAATGGTGAAGATCGATTCATGAGTCGGGGCTGTTTTACTGCAAGTTTTGTCAACATGGTTCGGAGTTCGGCACAATAGACACCTGCCGTAATTGCTTGACCAGATCGAAGAAAACTATAGTGAATAACACCATGCTGAGACCACCAAACAGTTACCATTACCTTTTTATTGGTAAGTTTTGCTTTAGGACACTGTTGTGGCATTTGACCTGGGGTCAGCCATTGCATTTTTCTTTTCCGGTTATCATAAAGAATCCACTTTTCATTACATGTTACAATCCGATCCAATATTCCTTCATTTCTGTACCGGTTCAACAAGGCAACACAAGTTTCAACACGCGTTTCTTTCTGCAGATCAGTCAAATCATGAGGCACCCATTTTTCGTATTTTTTTATTTTATTGATTTGACGCAAGTGAGTCAATAAAGTGGGTAAGGTAACGTTAAACCATGCCGCTAATTCCTGGGTAGTTTGACTAGGATCGGCTTCCACTATCTCTCTTAATTCATCGTTATTCACCTGAGTGGGCGGTCTTCCTCGTAGCTCGTTCTTTAAGTCGAAATTTCCATCACGAAAGCGTTTAAACCAAAATCGCACGGTGCGTTCATTAGTAGACCCCTCTCCAAACGCAGCATTGATATTGCGGGCTGTTTCTGCCGCGTTAGTTCCGCGTCGGAACTCGTATTCAAAAATCACTCGAATTTTCGCAGTATCCATCTTTCTTGTCTAAATTGAATAACAAAAACAATTGAAAGTCGATATTCAAATGTTTCACATTTTTTAAAAAAAGAACATCACAGAAACCATTTGAAAAAGTTTCATTCGAAAACCTCAAACCATGAAGATTCTATGTCAATTCAAAGAACCTATTGCAATAAAACGGCAATTTCATACTTTAACCCCTATTATTAATCTATCTATCTATATATATATAATTAGGTAGAGGTACTTAAATTTTAAAGTTGTTCTTATGTTTTTATCGTGTTGATTTGATTCACAACCTTAATTTTTATACACCCAATATGGACCATAGATTTCAGTATCAGGTTTGAATGGCAACTCGATAAAAACATGTCTCTCCACGCGTTCCCGAGATAATGGGTCTTGACAGATAGAAAGACGGACGGACAACAAAGTGATCTTTGACATCTTTAAGAAGATTCTTTTTTCTTACCATTTGAGGTATGGAACCCTAAAAACCAATGTACCAAAATAACTATACTGTTTTAAACGACTTTAATAACCTTACTTCGCATATCGTTTTAACATTAATTGTTGGATCGGGTTTAATTAACTCGTACTAATTGCGAAAACGTAATAAAATACTCTCAATGAGATACAAATAAAATCTAATAAGTAAAACAGACTTAAGTATAAAATAATTACGTCGCAAAACCGAAGATCATGTTACCATTTAAGACTCTAAACTCTAAAGCATCGACGATACGACAAACAGATCGACATTATTACCTCTCATTTCTAATGCAAGTAAATCAATAAGAAATCTTTCTCAAGAAATGGAACACGTTGATCTTTTTATTCAGAGAACGCAGCTGTAGCGATTTAAGTGCCACGTATTCCTAATGAACATGTCTTATTTATTTTGTTTATAAACGATAGACGGACCTTTGACCATTATCTCAACTGATGGTAAGTGATGATATGGTCTAAGATGCAGCATACAGCTGACCTAGAAAATAAGGGGATGGCAGTGAAACAAGATCCAAAGAAAGTTAGAAATAATTATGTTAATGAGGACAATAATAATAATTGGCCTTTTCATCATCTTCAATGAGGACAAGTATAGGAATAAAACTGGGAAGGTAAGTGAAAGCATGAAAAGAACAAAAATAAAAAAAGAACAAAGCAATTATTACTACACTGAAAAAAATATTAAAAAACTCAAGAATAATATAAAAATTTACTTTTCTTCGTTTTGTTTTAGATAGACGTACCAAGAAGTGAGTTAGATAAACGCGTTTCGGTAAAAATGACAAATAATGAACAGAGTTTATTTGATGTCTCATCCTACAATATAAAGTGAAATTCTTGAATAACGAGAACTTCTGAAAGTTGAATCAACACGTTTCTAAATGATTTTATAAACATTAAGCCCTGGCGTTGAACGTGTTAATGTTGAAGTTTACCGTCGTCCTCGCACAATGGGAAACTCGGTATTAGTCGTTCAGGTAGCTCCTCGTACGTAGTCTACATTGTTGTGCGATTCGTTTCTAACTCGTGAATGTAACAGCCACGTTTCCATTTAGTTGTTACTTTGTTACTCTCGCAATTCAGAATTGTTTCCGTTACAACATTTTAATAGAAGTGTTTGACGACTTCTATGGCGCATCAGGCAAATACCCCAGTGCAACACGGATGCGGGTTCGATTCCCGCCGCGAGCAAGTATTTATGCTTAATAATGAAACTTATTTCTGGCCTGGTTATCTTCCTATGTATTTGTAAAAGAAAAATAAATATAAGTATCATATCCGTTGTCACTGTAACACAAGCTTAGTAGCTTACCATGGGTTTAGATGACGCTTCGTGATATTCACAAATTATATTCTGTATTTGTGTTTGGAAGTTATTTTCAGTACTGCCTATTTGTAGGGTTCCGTATAAATGATCTACTTCAGAAATAAGTAGCTAAATAAAGTTAATAGGCTTGTAAACTAATCCTGTTCGTGTAGCCGTGTAAATAACGAAAGATCTTTTAGAAGACCAATCAATCTAGGACGTGTCATTCTGGTTTAAAAGGGCTTGATTAATGATTTTTTTCTGGCTAATGTTATGGTTCCGCTTACAACCTACAAACTAACGGATCAGTGCTTTCCTAAAATGCTTATCTACCTACCTAAATTAACTTTCCACCATAGTTAATTTGATCCGATAAACCTACGAATTACTCGCTATTACCTACCTACACACGTGATAAAAATTATTGAAAATCTAGAAATAGAATACATTCGGCTTGAAAACATGTTTGTTAAAAAAATCACAATAGGTAGTTAAAATATATTTGAAAACTGGTGTTTTCGAAATGTTTTACTGAACATTTTTAGAATTAAACCAACCTTGAAAAAGCCAACTGTAAAGTTGGCGAAAGCTCGGTCGTTTAAAAATCATGAATAAAATGCGATTAAACCCGGTAAATAGAGTGTATATAATAAATATATTTAGAATTCCCTTGTTTTTAATAGTAACTATTATATAATATGAACAGGTTAAAACTATTTCTTGTATAATATGCTGAATACATTTTTTTGATAAACTGTCTAAACTTGTAATTTCCAAATATGTAATTGATTTTTTGCTCTATTTTGCATTTTCAAATCTTATGTCCTGTTTAGACATCTGAAATTCGCTGGCACTATCCCTGTCACAAATTTGACAAAAAAATTTAAAATACCTAAGATTAATCTTTTTTTTTTAATAATACCTAGGTATGTGTTTGAGATTGTTAATTTTCCCGTCTCTAAAACGTGGCAAAGTTGGAAGTGCTTATTAATTATTTAAAAAGCATACCCGCTTGATGTTTTTAATGGACATCTTAGAGAAGTTAGTCTCGTGTATTGACGCCAGCGAAACTGAGACAAACCATATCTTAGCTAAGACCTACAGTAGGTACCTCTAAAGGAACCAACCATTGTAAGATTGACTTGCGCTGCTTTTACTTAGCCCCGGGCTGGTGAGCTAGCCCAGCGCTAACTCTTGTAATTCGATTGGTGTTGCACTGACACAAATTTCAGTGCACAACCAATCACAAGAGTTAGTTAGCTGTTTAATAAATATTAGTATTTATTTAGTTAGCCCTGGCTAACTATAGCCGTGCAACTCAACCTAAGACTACTAAGCTAAACCCGCCGTTGATCGCGTGGGGTTTTTGAAAGCGAAGTTTAGGAATGGTGCTACTTACAGATTTACCTGTTACTAGCTTCCTAAATAATACTAACCTACGAAATAAAATATATTTATGCTAGTTTTCACCATGTGTTTTATTGGAATAGGCAAATATTTTGCGCATGGGCTTTGTAAGACCCCACGCGCCAGACTATGTAACTTTTTTTATTTAATTAAACAAGTAATTGTTTGGGTACACTTTACAATCCCACCCCACGATTTTAGAAGAGGGAAAGGGTGGGGGGGATGTAATACATCGCCCAGTACAGTTTTTTTTTAAATCTTTTTAACTGCTCAAGCTGCCGCTATGCCATTGGTTTTATGTTTTGAAATTTGATTCACAGCGGAATCTGTCGTGAGATGTCCGTTTTCTTTGACAGACTGTTCTAATAACAGGGCAATGTAGGCATCTGCTAATTACAGAGTAAGGAAGCAGGCTTAGCTGTGCCGCACAAAGCAATTAAATTATTACTCTCGATCCATTTCCATTATAATATATACCTGCCTACATAATGTCGTGTAAGTGAATTAGTAAATATTCCGTTTAGTAGATATGTATTATGAATTAGTAGATATTCCAGTTAGCTGATTACGTAATTCGATTGCTAACAACAAACTTCGATTTATTTCATTTAGGTACGTAATTTTTCACGCCATTCAGTAAAATAAATTGTGATTGCACTTCAAACTAGCGACTGTTACTGTCAAATTGTATTATCCGTAATCGCAAAAGTCAACAATTTTGATTGTTTCAATTGAGGTTTGTTAGCAACAGAGTTACGCAATCAGCTAGCTGGAATATCTATTTACTAATTCACCTAACACGAATTATGTAGCGTCACAGTAGTTTCTGTTTACATAACGGCAATACCCAAAACAAAACACTTTAATAAAAGCTACCTTCAGAAACGGCACGTTTTCCTTATTGAATAGCGAAAGATGGTCAGAAAATGTAGGGAAATCGAAATGATTCTAACTCGAGAGAGGAAAAGCAATCACACAAAATATTCTTTTTTTTTCTTCTTTTTTTTTTTACTGTGGTAATGTGCTTCTACTGAGTAACTTTGTTCTGATTTTTTTAAATACTACTTTAAATCTAGAAAAACATTTCAAACAAGAATAATGTAAAATTCAGTCACTAAACAAATTAGATTAACGAATGAATCCCACATTGTAATGCAGTTAGTCGCGCTGTTTAAAATTGTTTTTTTAGGGTTTCGTACACAAAAGATAAAAACGGTACTCATAAATGGGTCCCGCTTACCCCCTAGTAAAAGGAGTTCTAGTAAAACAGTAGAGTCCTAACTCCACTGTCTATCAGCCTGTCTGCCATCATTCTGAATCTCATGGACCGTGATAGCTAGGCAGTTATTTTTTTTACAGATAGATTGTGTTTCTGTTGCTTGTAGCGGTATAATGCTTGTAACAACTACTAAAAACTTAATGTCTTTTATGGTTTTCGCGATTTTGCATAATAAAACTCTTTATTTACCGGGTTTAATCTCGCAACTTTACAGTTAGTCGACACGGTCGACACCTTGAAAAAGCCAACTGTAAAGTTGGCGAAAGCTAGGGCGTTTAATAATCATGTATAAAGCGCGATTAAACCCGGTATATAAAGTATTTTACTTAAACTTAACAAAATATGTAATTAAGTGGGGTTCCTATGGAATTACCGTAGTTTTTTTTATAACGCGCGGCGGGCGGTACAATGGGTAGATACGGAACCTTCGGTGCGTGAATTCGAATCGTACTTAACCGGTTTTTTATTTACAGTCACCCGCTTCGTTTTCACAGAGTGTAATCCGTTTGAGCCACGTCGTGTGACCAAAGTCCATACCTACCATGAAAACAGCGTGCGGTACATATCCGCACTTTAATCTGTATCCTCGAGCTTATCAGATTAGGAATACCGCCCAGAAAGAAGTATACATATTTTTCCCAACCTACACGTTCCCACTTTCCTTTCGTTGGAATTGTCATAAGACAGTTTATCACCTTTTACATGGTATGTTCATATGGAGGTGTATTTTAAAGAGCACTTCAAAGATCAAATAATAAGTATATTAAAATAAATTAAATAGGCTGTAGTACATAAATGAGTAATTTATTTTTATTCGTACACTGTTTTTTTTTTCATTAAAATAATAAAAAAGTCAAAAAAGAGTTCAGATTAAATACGAGCATACTTTAGGTACGAGCTTTTATGTAAAATAACCAAATAACGGATCACACGCATTAAGTCAAATATGCATAAAGACAAAACACAAAAAAATAACTGAACAATGAACGTGGTTCCATTTACTCTTTCACACTTGTGAGATCATTATTTTCAACGTGTGTAAACATCTGAATTCTTTGTTTGTTACACTCAGTGAGATCTGATGCTTCAGAATAGACTGTTTGCATTTTTTCCTACAAATATATTTTGTGTTTTGTGCACGACTGGATAGAAGACACGTGATCTCAATCCTTGAAGTCGTAACTTTTCATTAGGTAACTCTCAACTCCACAAAGGTTACGTTTATTAAAGTTCTATATTTAAATCTTTATTAGTCTCGCACGGGCTTAAGTAGGTCGTATGGACGTATGGAACCTCATTTCTGAATCGTGCCACACAAGGCGATTTAAATATTTCTAAGCTTTTTTCAATTTATCTTTTTCTAAGCTTTTTCAGCTGATTTTCTGTCGATGACGAAAGATACTCGTTGCAATTGTGCGATTCACATTGAAAAATTACAGACATCAAACGAAAATCAATAGAAAACAAGTTATTTAAATTGTTCGAAGTTCCACAAAGATTCAAAAATAGAGCTCCACAGCATACCTAATCTAATCAAACATCATTTGTTATTTCTGTTTCAAGAAAAAGCACTTTATAAAAGAAGTGGTCCAATGTACAAGTGGTCAAAAAACGCTAAAGTAATACATACCTATCCAACCACATTCCAAAATAACAAAAAATATGAAAATAACGATTTCCTATAATAACAAAAACAGTAAAGTAAAAGTAAATAAATATGGACATACGTAATAGTCTGAGACGTAAAGGTCATTAAGATCTACAAGAACACTCGGACTCACATCATTTAACGTCCGGAAGTTAAAACGGAAAAGCCAGACAGTGCTCTAGAAAAAAGATCATTTACCGTTCTTGTGGATTTGATAACAATACAGTTCTTTTTTTACTGGACTATAGCTAAATCAAAAGGGATTTTAGCAGTCTATACATATACTAGCTGCGCCCCGCGGTTTCACCCGCGTAAAGTAGTATAAAGTAGCCTATGAGTTATTCCAGGTCTCCAGCTATCTACATACCGAGTTTTATGGTAATCGGTTCAGCGGTTTTTATGTGATTCAGTAAAAACACACTTACACACATGCTCACAAACTTTCACATTTATATTATTAGTAGGATAGTAGGATGTTTCACCGTAGTGCTTATACTACTGAAGCGGTTTTTAACTAAGGTGTCAAAAGGTTCGAATAATGGCAGTGGTATGATCATCTTGGGTGCCAGGAACACCTCCATTGAACAAACATAGTTTAATAGTAGGTATACATACATTGGGCGTCACCACGGGATTGGCCATTTTTGTACGCTATCTGAATTATTTTCTGGTTTCATCCCTTATAGACCCCCTTTTAACGCAGTCGGTGTTTAGATTTTAAAACTTTATTATTTTATTGTGATTAATGTAATTAGTCTAAAATATCTGCTTCAATCATTTGTCACTCAACTTTATGTAAAGAATAAAAAATGAAAAAAAATCAACGGAATATTAAAAAGCATTTTACTTTACTGTATATTTCAGTTGAATTGATGTCAAATCTGTATTTGAATAGTACCTACACAACACGTGGTAATTCAATATTTTTGTATGTACATACAGAAATACGTGACGAGATCCAATTAAGATTTCTCAGTGAGAGACTTTGCGGGCTTACGTCACGTAAACCTCTCTTACATTACAATGGATCTAATTACGATACAAACGTTGACCGGCTTCCACTCTACTAGACTAAGAGCCTGTGAACCCTAGACCTTCGTTATTTTGTAAAAGCTGAAAATGTGTCAGCGTATGCTCTCAACACAGGTAAAAACGTTGGACCTTTATGAAGTTTGGGTTACAGTGGCTACGGTAGATACGTATACAAGATGTAACCGGTAAGCCCTTTTAAGCCGAAAGGCGGTTGGTCTAGACGTCTAGGCGAACAACTTTTGTTCTACAACTTTTAAAATTCGAAGTTTTTTTTTTAAAAATTTTGAGGTTATGTTTTACTGAAAAAACAGCTGCTTTTGAAAATAAAGGTAATTGAAGGTTTGATTGTAGTAGACCAAACTAAATGAAAGGACAACATAAGGTCAATGACCTCGAACTCTAAGAAACAGCTGATCTTCAAGTAAACTTTACACTTAAAATTTTCGAAAAGTACTTCGAATTTCCAAAAGTTGTTCGCCTAGATGCCTAGAACAACCCCCTTTCGGCTTAAAAGGGCTTACCCGTTACATCTTGTAGCCGGTAGTTAAAAATCAAAAATTTAAAAAAAAGTGAGACTTCCAAAATATTATTAAAAATCACGTCATTAATTGCCAGACACTTAATATCGTGGCAGCCCCTTGCCAGCTGACAAACTTTCAGTTTTTTCAAAATGACGAAGGTCTGGGGTTTACAGGTTTTTTCTCTATATTGCAATGTGAGCGTACACAGCCTACGCTACCTTCTTGTTACTTCACGGACCCGGATTCCAGAACATTCCCGATAACCCCGCCCTATGTCTGACCGGTGACCGGGGAACCTATCTTAACAATACGGAATAGGATCTACTTGCCTACTTTCGCTTTCTGCGACGACAACGGTAATTTCAGTAAAGTACCTACCCCACTTTTCTTTTTATATGCAAAGTTTTGTTTGTTGACCGAAAGAGAATTTTTGTTTGTCCACTTTAGAGTTGAACGAAGATTAATCCTCAGCTTCAGGGCCCGGTTAAGTTGTTTGACAAACGAATTTTAGGTTTTATTTTAAACTGTTTCCTACAATTCAGAAACAAAAGGAATATCTAGACGAGACAAAAAACGAAAATTTATTTGAAAAACTATAAACGATTCTTAATGCTTTATTTTAGAGTACCTAAACAATCTCGTAGCCTACCTATTTCAGTCAATAACTACAAAAACACGAACAAAATTAAAAAAGGCCATGCAATCTGTGTACAGAGAGCTAGCACAGTGGACCATAAATGAAATGTTAGTCTCACCGAATGCGTAGTAGCAGACCTGGAACAAGTGTGGCGCTATTGCCGTCAGAAGCCCGAAGAGGGCTTGTGGAAGCTCCGTGGCGAGGAAGAGCCCGAGCAGAGCGACCAACATCCGCGTCGTGCGGTCTGTACGGCCTCCTCCGGACCGCTTGCCTCCATCTTCGTTCAGCCTTGCCTTTTCACCCTGATTATACACAAATAAATATATTGTTTATAGAATATTTTGTTTATAAATAAAACTAATAGAAAATCTAATCATTGTATTTACAAGCGTAGGAATCGAGATTATACAATACAACGTCTTTTGTGATTATACAGAGATTATTCTGTGTTATTCTAATTCTTCTTTACCTACATTACTTGATGCTTTGCTTTCAAGTACCTAGAAGAAGTAATGAAATGAATGACGACCTCTGTGGCGCGTCGGGCGAACGCTTGGCTGCAATGCAGAAGGTTGCGGGTTCGATTCCCGCTGGGTGCAAATATTTATGTTTAAAAATAAATATTTGTATCTGGTCTGGGCGTATTTCTATGTATAATATGTATGTATTTACAAAAGAAAAATAAATATAAGTAGTATATCCGTTGTCTAGTCACTGTAACACAAGCTTAGCAGCTTACCACGGGGCTAGATGGCGCTGTGTGTTCGTCACAGGATAAAAAAAAAAAATGAAACAAACGGGCACATCATAAATAACACAAAGAGGATTTTAAATTGTCATGGTATATAATGAAAAGCAGGGCAATAAAAATGACAAATATCCCATGAATTTCAATAATTTTAGGTGTTAAACAAAGGGTTTTGAAGTTCTAAATATTTCGACAGAATGAGAATCGATATGAACGGCAAAGATCAATACTTGGTTAGAGATTATCCTGGAATTGCTTCACTTAGTCAGTTGGTGACTCCTAAAACTCTTAATGTAACATCAATATCGAACAAAGGATAAGAGAATTGGGAAATTTGTCACATCTATAAATTTTGTTAAACTCGATATTTAAATACCAATCCATCAATTGCACGCTTTCTAAAATTATTAATTACACCACCCACCTCATTCGATGACACCGTAGATTTTTTCAACAGTTTTTGCCTTCGCCGATCGCTCGATTTCATTTTTAATATTAAAAGAACACTTAATATAGATAACACGACACAGGGTATGAGTTTTATGAACACACTGTATATCCAGAAAATGGCGGTCAGCAATTCCTTATTGTCCGTCATGAGAATTGCGTAAACCGGTTCTTTGCTGACGGAAGCATTCGCTAGTGTCGCGTCGACGTCGTCGCTGAGACTCGCGTTCAAATTTGGAGTTTTCGGTGGCAGCTCCTGAATATTCATTGCGAAATAAATAGGAAGACACAGAATCGGGCACACCGCATACGCTATACCTATTGCTATATTTGTGTTTCGTTTGTTACATAACGTCCTGTTTTTTTGAGGAAACTTTATTGCGATAAACCTCCACACGGCAAGGGTGATCGTTAGCCAGATAGATATCGTGTGGAAAGTTTGGCTGAAAATCGAATGAAAGTATACAAAAACGGCCCACGCGTATGAGTCTCTGTTCAGTTCGGAGGCGATGTTGGTGTACATATGAAGAGCGAAGGGGATGTAGTCGATCATGACGAGGAGGTCGGCGACTGCGAGTCCCGTGAGGATGGAGTTGGTGGAGGAGCTCATCTCCTTGCGGCTGAGAACAGCGATGTTCACGGAGTTAGCAGCGGAACCGAGGAGACAGATGCAGAGAGCGATGTAGCCGTGTATTCGTACGTATACGTGCTGGAAGGCATGCCCACTCGGCACGCAATATGCTACGTTCGCCTCTTCGCCGCCCTCCACGGACATCTTCGATTTATCTGAAACAAATTTAAAAAAGCAGTAGTTAAATCCGAAACCGTATTTCAAAATTAAATAGACTTTGACGAGATTTCATTACCCCTTTCAATAAAGGGTTTATATATAGGATTAACATGAACCATTTCATTTCATCTAGCATTTTTCGTAAAGCTAATAAGCCTAACATCATAGAGAGTATCTTGAACAGATAAGATGGAAAAGAGATTGCCAATTTTTTTCTTCATTATATTACAGATTTAGGTATGCGTATTTACCTTACTACCACTAAATTTAGGGACGCGACTCATGTGAAATCCCTTCCGATTGAATAGTTTCATTCATAACCGGTATCAAATAGATCTTTGAACAATGTTTAATGTTGTTGTACATGATACAATAAGTGTCCCCTTCATTTCAAAAATAATAAAATATAACTTTGAATACCACTATTATACGGGCAAAGTTACCTCTGTTTCACAAAATAAATCAATTTTTCTTCTAAATCCTTAACCGCTATATTTTTTTATAGGCATCATAATATTAGAAAATATAATACCTAGAACCCCTTCATCGCATTTTATAAAAATATTATTTTAATCTTCGTTAATTATTGATTTTACGAGAAATTGTAGATTTTTTCACGCAATTCCATCTCGCTCATTTATATGCAATCGGACAAGGACCGATGATTATCATCTATCGCCGCCTTAATATGGCTAGCACACCAACATATCTCTAAGGATTTTAGTGACCTACCCACACACTTAGATAATAGAAGAAAAAATAAATGTAAATTATTAATATTTTAGTAGTCTACTTCCCTTAAAAATAAAATATGTTTACTAAGAAATAGTAAAAGCTTAAGTCGTTCCTTACAAAAAGCTTACATTTTCTAAACAAGGAGAGAAACCTTTTTTAAGGTATGATTGACATGGCTATATCCTTCAAAGGATATTTTTATCAGAAATATAAGCATCAAATATTGTTTTACTAAATGGTGTCGATCACCGAACTTCCTTTGCCCGTAAATATAAAAATGGCACGTGGATCTAATTTTGTCGATATTGTAGGTAGGTATATACTTATGGAGACAGTAGAAAGTTCTCGTTCCTTCCTGCCTCGCTTTAACACAAGCACTCTATATTTCACACATTTTGGACGATGTTCTCGCAATGTTACTTACGACGAACTTGTTTCACATGAATGTCACATGTATAAGAAGAAAACAAAAAGAGCAAATCATAGTGCGGTGTGTAGGAATCGATTTGCCTCACTCAGTATTAAATAGATGTCGATAGCGGACGGGAGCCTATTGGTGTTGTGTTCTTACATTACAAATAAGTAGGTAGCTTGTACGTACGTTCCCCAGAAGCTTTTAAAATAAGTACCGGCGTTACAAAAAGCCTGCAAGGCGCTCACCTCATAAACGTCTACTTTTTAACAAAATTTAAATTTATACAGCCAATAAGTATCACAACTCACCTGGGACTTGCCCTTGGTGAAATTGCGTTAGTTATAAAACTTGATGCTAGATATTTACTTTTTAACATTTTGTATTAAAATAATTAGGTATTTTATTACTTCGAATAAAGTAGAATTTAGTTTACTGGACAACATTCAACTCATCAAGAGCAGAGCAAAATTCAATATAGTTGGTATTATTACATTAGAGTGCTGGCGTGTCCTCGACAGCCGCTGACAACAAAGTAATCGATCTCAAAACAATATTATATGGTTTATTATGAACGGAAAAACAAACTGAGGAAGATACTGACTGAACTCTTAAAGATTGTTTACTGGGTTACCTTTAGTGAATAAACTACTTTAGGTATTAGTTGACAAAAAAGAAACTTATACATTTTTTGTTTGTTTTACTTGCAGTTGTCAGTATTTTAAATTGTAGGTCTATAGATTGTAAATAAAGGTTTACCCACGATCTCACCAGATCGCAAGTAAACTGCAGGTCTAAGTACGTCTCTACACGCTCACTTAATATAATATATAAAAGGCACTGGAGCGATTTACGACTCTGCACCGAAGTCATTGACTAAGCAAAAACCTAAATCCACAGATGGCTTTATTTAAACATTTTAAATTCTCTTCCACACACACATGTTCCACAACTTAATTAAGGACCTTTGTACGTATGTACCTATGTCAGGGTAATTAAGTGGCTAAATTAATCCAGCTCATTCAAAATAGTCATCAGGCTACATAATATTTAACCCTACAAAAGTAAAGGCGCCTCTGTAGTTTCCCAACTGATTAATAATGAGGGTAAAAGGAAACCATAGTCTCCCTTTCATAAATCAACAAAATTCGGCTAAATCCAGTGTACTATCATTTACCACTAGACAAAAGGGCAGTTTCCAACCATGTGTAGGCAGCTGAGATATTTTTACGATTTTTCACAACTCACAGATAGAAGCAGTAGGTGAAATAATAATCAAACTTTGCGATTGGCCATTGCGTTGCCTATTTGTACTAAGACTCTTTGTGATTAGCAGATGCGTTACTATCCATACGAAACTCTTTGTGATTGGCCGTTCTTGCACGAGAGTAAAAAGATAAAGACGTACCTACTATTTTCGTGAGGAGAGATACATAATGTATTGAGTGGTCAACTGGTTTTACCGTCTTTGGTAGGCAGTGTTGGCAATGGTAATGCATAAATGTTTTAACAGAGCAGGGTAACCGTCAACGTGTTTGTTTTACCTTTTAAAACATTCCACGGATACACAGTTTTCATATATTTACATCAAACATTTGGGACGTAGCGTCGCTAATTGTTCCGTCAGTTACTTTTCTGACAAGTTGATAAAATGGGCTTGGGCAATGATTCACCTTGAAATAATGTTTTGTTTTGTATCGAATCGCGATAAGTGCATTTTATAAAGGTTCATCATAACAATTTGTTCAGAGTTATTTTTTATGTTAGGTAATGATGGTCTGCAAGTGAAGTTGATTTTTAGAACGCCTTAAATCATAATTAGCGTTTGTTAGTAAGAGTAAGTTTAATTAGATTTGAATTACTGATTAATATCTAAGCACGTCGTGTAATTATTATGATGATTAATTTGAGGACCAACATAGATCGTTCGATGAGCTGAACATTGTGACCGATGGGATCGATTATCAATTAATCAGTCTTGGGTAATGCCAGCCACAGTCACTGTATATACCGTTTTTGTCCTTATCCGACGAACCACGTACCTACACTGGATCAAATTTCGTTTCTGCCCAATTACTTACTACGAGACAAATTCAAAATTGTATATGTAATACTATACAATTTCTAGCTTCTGTTGTTATTGCTTACAAATTTTCATTATGTGTGATTTACATTACCAAACTGACTGAATAATGAATGACACTAGTTTCGTAAAGTAAATAAGGCTTTACGGTAGCAGTCTCAGATCACTCAAACATGTGGCAGGTAAATAACAAACCTTCTGTAAACATATAAAATTAGTAGGTACACATTAGAAAAAGCGGGACTTTAAAATTTAATAGCTTCTGCAATGTTTTAAAATTACAGTGTTTATATAAAGAAAATTACTTTTGAGCGACGAAAACCCACGTTACCATTTTGTGATCCAGAGAGATTAAAAAATAATAATACTCGTATGTACGTTGTGTGAGCTTACATTAAGCTTGGTCAGTGTATTTAGGCTTTGTCGGCTTCAAATCATGATAAATATACATATAAGTTGTATAGGTATCTATTACTTACTAATATTTAAAACTTTAATGTACAAACTATTAAAATACCATAATTAAAAATTTTATTAGGTACGTTAGATTAAACTGATTAGAACAATCTGGATACCTTTATTGTTTTTGAAAGGTTTCAAATATTAAATTTAATTTAGTCTGCTAACAATTTTAAAACTTCATTGGAAGGTAAGAAAAAGGTTAATAAAATGTAATAAAATAATATAATAGGTATATTGTGAGTTCGTAAAACAATTTTATGACCAAAGAATAGAGTATAACGTTTTACAATAATAAATCTTGTTTTTGTAGCATAGGTGCTATATCTACATGCCACGGCTAGTAAAGTTCGTTCCTTCTTAGTTCAATTTATAGCCTCATATGGAACACAGGGTTAAGATATTTCGACTCCGTCTCGTAAATAAAGCACACATATGGTTGCAAGAAACAAGATATTATTATGTTAGAAAACCATTGTTTTGAAGGTTTGCTGAAAGTAAGCTTGAAATTGATTTTGATAGAGTTCACTGCTTAATTGCTTTCTAACAAACAACGTCTCAAAATACATTTGTAAAGATAAGGGGCTAATCCAGCTATCTTCCCAATTACAATAGCTATCTCCGTTGTTGATTACCGAACAGATTTGATCCAACACCTTGACAAAACTCGATCAGGGGAAGGTCACAGCCGACCCCGAATAGTTAACATAGCTTAGCTGTAGGATAAGACGCTTCGATTCTATCTATTCAAATAATGAGAACAAAGTTTGCGATTCCAATCCTTCAGATACAATAGTTCTAAGTAACTTTGATATAACCTATCTACACAGACATTTTGAAGTTTAATTTGATTTGTATTTAGTTTATTTCAAATTGCTTATTACATTTTGTTCATGGCCTACAAAACTAAGTATACATAATTAAAATCGAAGTATAATTTTACTAAATACCTATACTAGGTATATCAATACAGCATGTTCTCGTAGGTACCTACTTATCTTCTCGCAATTAAAGTTTCCATTAATGGTCATGTCCTAGATTGGATGTCAATTTATTGGGTGTGTACTTTGTGAACTTGATGCTGTTTAGTTTAATTTACCTTAGTTACTTACTTTAAACAGTTTTTAAACCTTGTTCTAGTAATAATGACCCGCAATGTCATTATTTAATATAGAGAGCCACAGTTATAATGGAGTAGCAGAAAACTATTTAATGATGGGGATGAACATGTGAGGATGTTTTTTAAGCTCTTTTTAAACTTATCATTAACGCACAACATGTCAGTAATTTTAGAGACAATTTGTTTCAGTTGCTGTAGATGTGATTTTGTAAACTATAGATGTGGTATTTTGGGGCTTTACTTTCAGCTCTAAGTTAACTCATGTAGTTAGCAGAACTAGTTAGGTCCTGCTTGGATCATGCATATGAACTGCTTAACGTGGTAAAAATTGTTTATGGTCTGTGGATGTATTGCTGTAGTGTTTTCGTTTTTTGGTTAGAATTTATTTACTTAATAGTGAATCTCGCCAATTTCTTTTCAGGAACAGTCAAAGGATACAGAAATGCTTCGCCTTGAATGGCAACGTGTCCTTACGTAGAGATAATGTTTTTTCAATCTTATTATTTCACTTGTATAGGTGAGGTTTATTAGACTAGTAGACCTATTATGGTATAGTATTTTAGTTTCTGAAATACAAATATTATGTGAAAAATTTATTCAAAATAAGTAGGTAGCTCTCGAACAATAAGTGGGCACTCTTTTCAGAAAGGTTTTCCTCTCTAAAATAATTCTGAATACCTTTTCAAACTGCTATTTACTAAAAAGGGTAGATACCCTACCGAAACGACATTTGTTATAAACGTATTTCAGATGCTTGTGAAGCTTTCAATGCAACAAGTAGGTCAGGTAACTTAAAATGCTACGTAAAACTACAAAATGTTTTATCGTTTTATCCTTTACGGGCTCCCTTAAAATTAAACCTTGAGTAAACGAAAGCTCAATGCTTTAGCTAGTCTCATGATTGATAAAATAGGTTGTTTTTTCTTTTATCTTATAGAATACTAGCTGCGTCCCGCTATTTCAACCGTGTAAGTCCTGATCCCGTGAGAATATCGGGATGAAAAGTAGCTTATCTTACTACTAGATAATGTAGCTTTTCTATTGGAGGTAGATTTTTTTAAATTGGTCCATAAGTTTCGGAGCATGCTCCTTACAAACAAGTTTTCTAACGCAAACAAATAAATCATGCCTCTTTATAATTTACGTATACAAAGTGTAACGGGTAAGCTCTTTTAAGCTGAAAGGCGGTTGTTCTAGACGTCTAGGCGAACAACTTTTGTGCTACAACTTTTAAAAATTCGAGCTTTTTTTTTGAAAATTTTGAGGTTGTTTCACTGAAAAAACAACAACAACAAACAACAGAACAGAAAGGACAACAGAAAGTCAATGACCTCGAGCTCTAAGAAACAGCTGATCTTCAAGTAAACTTTACACTTAAAATTTTCGAAAAGTACTTCGAATTCCCAAAAGTCGTAGAACAAAAGTTGTTCGCCTAGATGTCTCGAACAACCCCCTTTCGGCTTAAAAGGGCATACCCGTTACATCTTGTATATAAGTTAGACATAAATATTGACCCTTGGCTCTTGATCACTATAATTATAGGAGGAGTATGAAATTAACCAAAGTAATTTAAGATTTCCGAGAACCAAATGATTCATCGGTTGATCGGAGGTTCTGTGAGGTTACACTATCAGAAACTTAGTGCGACATCAGTTTTAATTAAACTCGACAGACCACACTGCCGATGGATCCACAAGTAATCTTATTTAAATGTTATAGCTTTCCGCCTTCAATTTAATCAGAATAATGGTAATTTTACAATCATTCTGGGAATTCGGAACAGACTACGTACCAGAGATAATAAAGCTATTATAATTCTGCTATTTTAATCTAAACGCTGAAAATAATGTGCCATAATTTTCGAACAAAAGCTCTGGAGTTGTAAATGAAATACTTAATAAAAAAATGTTCAAAGTGGTATCTTTGTGTTACTCTACATGTTCTAGCATTCTAGCGACATCTACCAGGACGGGTTGTAGCGTAATTGGTAAGCGCGTGACACGCGGATGTCAAGGGTGCAGGTTCAAGTCTTGTCTTCGTCTTTGGAAAGCATTTCTTCAAAAATCAGTCTTCCAAGTGTAAGTGTTTCCTACACTTTACAAAAAACAACAAGTTGGTTGTTAGCGTTAGACATATTGCCCTCCCTGACGTCCGCGTGCTAGATCTCTTTGGTCCATTGACACGTAGATGTAGTTTTAGACATGTGCCGACACTACTATAAAATATTTGATAGAAACATCCATTCACGTCCCCTATGGAATTGAAAAAAATATCGTGTTTGTAGACTGAAAGTGTTTTCTGATGATTGATATTTTACGTAGGTCATTTTTTTACTGTGATATTACGTTACCTCGGTGGAATGAAATGTTATATGTGTAGTTGTACTATATTTCCTATAACCAGTAACAAATCAAGATAACACTTGAGTCAATATTATTAGAGCGGTCCATAGACAGGTAAATGGTAGTTAGAAGACGATAATGGTTGAAACTTTTGGACTTAATAAGCAGAATAAATACATTATGTAGGTTGTAAGTGTTTGTAAGAAAGCAAGTCTGTTGATTGGAGTCCTAAGTAGTAAGTAATATTAGGGGTAATTAATATTATCTCCCTTTCAGAATATTATAGGAAAATTATTAGAAAACAGCCGTAAATTGTTAGAAAAGTGCCGATCTCATTTCTACAACATTTTTAACCGACTTCAAAAAAAATGAGGAGGTTATCAATTCGTCTGTATGTATAATATTTTTTTTTGTATGTTCACCGATTACTTGAAGACGGCTTGACCGATTCAGATGATTCTTTTTTTAATGGATAGATGGGAGCTCCAAGATGGTCCCATAAAAAAATTATGTGGATCTGATGAGGGTCTTCGGAGTGATGAACGGAAATGCTCCTCAAAACGCATTAATCAATCCAATTCTTTATCGATTACTCAAAGATGGCTTGACCGATTGAGATGATTCTTTTTTTAATGGAAAGGTGGGAGCTCCGAAATGGTCCCATAAAAATTTGGTAAGGATCTGATGAGTATCTTCGGAATGATGGACAGAATAGCATCCCAGAATTCAATAAATTACTCATTTTTGGACTTGTCCCAAAAAGAATAGACCCCTAAAGAACTAAGTACATATTGATTGGGCACCTGAAACCACCTTCTCATCAGCAAACTCCTCAATATTTAAAATTACGGTAACAATATTGTTGATTTTTAGGTAGGTAGGTATACTAAAAAGGGTAAAATAAAAAAATAATTTAAAAATTAAAAAACCGACTTCAAAAAAGAAACAAAAAATAATTTAAAAAACAACCAAAAAAAATGAATTGATGAAAATACCAAAATAACCTCTACATAGGTACAGTGCCACCGACTAATTAATCTGTTTTATCATCTGAAGTCGGGCAGCCAAACTAAGTACAATATGGAACCAACCAGTAAAACTGCCCGACTTCAGATGATAAAACAGATTAATTAGTCGGTGGCACTGTACCTATGTAGAGGTTATTTTGGTATTTTTATAAAAAATTTTTTTGTTGTTTTTTTTATTATTTTTTGTTTCTTTTTTTAAGGCGGTTTTTTAATTTTTATGTTAAGTTCTTTACGCAAACTTACTGAACGTAATTTGGGTATAATCATGTGGTAACATATAGGTAATACATTTATTTTTCGATATTCCTGTGAAATCAGTACCAAAGTATTTAGTTGCGTAGGTAAACTCGTATGGTACAGCTAGTTGAGCAATAAAAGGTGAAATGATGCAGCTTCACACTTCGAATGTCACAAGAACACGACTTTCTAATCTAGGTGCCAAACTACTAAACTAGAATTCCTTGCCTGAGTCTCTGTTCCTCGGGCAATTTAATTTAGCGATCTTCAAAGCGAGAGTGTTTCGGTTCTTAATAGATAAGCGCGCTCTATCCTAGGTTATAGTGTCGCTTTCCATCAGACGAACTATTGTCAAGCGCATGCCTATATCTGGATAAAGAAGTAGATATACAACGAATCGGCTTCATTGAATATCGGCGTGAAAGGAAATATTCGTAATTAGGGATCATGTAATGCTCCGTACGGAATTAGATCAGTATAATCTCTGTGCGATTGTGGCAATCAAATCGTAATAACGTTCTCGGAAAACGTGAAGCGTGCCCACACGTACAAATGTCTCTGTCGCCTCGGTAATAAGATGCCATTTTATTATGCCTGTCTCGTGTTCGTACATAAGATGTCGATTGTAACAAATGCTTGTGAGTTGTGACCGCATGAAAGCTTTCAGAAGTAGGTACTTCCTGACAGCAGCGATAAATCGCTCGATAAAATCGAAAGGCTTATTGCGTTGCCCTTTTTAGTATACATTTTAGTTACTTACGTATTTCGTTTTAAAAAGCTCACCTTATGTACAACTGTAAGTACGCAATATGTGTCAGCAATATTTATAACATCACACCCTTGGCTCTTAAGGTGCGAACAGATATCGCGAGGCACGTGCCACGAATGGACTGTTAGGCATGCCTCGCTATGTCTGGTTTATGCTTACTGCAAGCATTCCCCATAAACGTTCGTTGCGAACGGCCACCTATGTGCAAAGTGGTGTGGCGCGGGCGCGGCGTTTGGCTTGCGCTTAACTATTATTCAACGAAAAACCTTTGTGTAATTCGTTCGGTCGTGTATTTTCTACTACAGTTCTACTTCGAGTATTAAGTGCGCCTTTAACAGCTCTGGTACCACTCTGAAGATGTGGAAGGGGGCTTCTATGCCGGCCTCAGCGAGGTTGAGCGGCTTTATTGCTCCGGTATCTGTGTGGATAACTAGGTATTGCCGCTTGGGCACGAGGCTACTCTCATTTTGGACTAGACCAGTCTTTAAATGATTCCCGGCGGAGCTCTCCTGATGGGAACAGCGGACCCCGCATGGTAAGCCGGCGAATGGCCGTCAGTGGGGAATGCTATAACTACAACATATTTAAATAGTGTATCAGTCAGAGGATTGTCTGTCCCTACAGTTCTACTTCGTCAAATGGAGGGTGATTTTACCCAATCTAATACTGAAATAATAGTTATGACATTAGTTAGAGAACCGTTAGTAATCGGTTAGAGCTATACATCGTTCGAAACGTATGCTTAATTGTACCATTATTTGCGTCGGATTGAGGTATATATAAAATCAACTCTCTCGAGGCATTCGAGACGCACTTATCTCAATGTCTGGTCGCGGCTTTACAAAAACATAATTGTATCAAACAACACAAAAAATGTGTCATTTGATAAAATCACAGCAACATTTATTTTTTTCTCGGCAGATAAATGGAAATCTTTTTGCCATTTTTATCAGAATAAAACCCAGATCGTAAATTGCTGAGATATGTCTAACATGGTGATTTTGGTGATTCTACTTTACTGTCGTGGAAACAGTGTAAGGTAGACAGTATTATGAAGAAACGTAAAGTGGGTGGACCATTGACATGAAGTCTAAACGTTTTTTCTTTACAGGATTATAAATAAATTATATATTGTATTAAAAATGGAATATTCGTGAACAAATATTTTAGATTGTCACTTTGCATCACTGCTAAAATCCAATCTTAAGTCCAAATTAAGTGGGAATCAGTTCAGCCGTTTGATTGGCGGAAAGGCTAGCAAAACTTCCTAACAACTCAACATCCAAGGAAATACACCGACAGGGTTTCACATCTTTCTACTCTACGTATACTATAATACTAGAAGAGAAGACAAAAAGGCTGTATTTCAAAGCAAATTATTAAAAAAAAGGTCACTTAGGAAAAGGAGTAGAACTAGAATTGACGACCTCTGTGGCGCGTCGGGCAAACTCTTGACTACAATGCAGAAGGTTGCGGGTTCGATTCCCGCTGTGTGCAAATATTTATGCGTTAAAATAAATATTTGTATCTGGTGTGGGTGTATTTCTATGTATGTATTTACAAAAGAAAAATAAATATAAGTAGTATATTATATCCGTTGTCTAGTCACCGTAACACAAGCTTAGCAGCTTACCTTGGGGCTAGATGGCGGTGTGTGTTGTTCACAGGATTTATTTATTTAGAATTTAGTTTTTAAAAATCATGTCTGTCTGTTTTTCTGTTACTAAGGCCTCTAACTTGACTCCGCCTTACCATGATCGTTTCTCGTTGTTTAGTCGCTCAATAAAAAAAAAATAAGTACCCTTGCTACTTTAAAACCACAAATTCTAATAAATACTTATTTTATTAAAGTTAGTTTTCATTGTTTTTTAGCTAAACGATATAGCCCGTGATATAGCGGCGACTTAGCGACGACTTATGATAGATCATGGTAGAGCAAAACGACTTCTACAGAGATAACAACCGTGCCTTTCAAACTTCCAAAGCACGGTCCTCCGTGCTTTGGATTTTCTCCATTATACCCCATACCAAACCATTATATCGTGCTCTTGCACGATATAATGGTTTCGTCCATCCAAGGAATGACCGTGTTAGGCGTTGCTTAACTCTATAGACTATACAAGATCAGCAGGTGCCGCCAGGTCACGACCTCATCATTGATTAAACAGGTTTGAGACTAATGCAGAAGGAACCGTAGGGCGCAGCTAGTTTATTGTTATCGCGTGATTCGCCCTTCGTTTTCGTCTCAAAGGATCACGTACTACCTACTACTGAATGGCCGGATCCATGACAAATTCATAATGTTGAATATTTCATGAAGTAATATTTGTCTTATTAAGATGTTATTTTCGTCCTACATATTTCTATCGGAGTCAATTCAATTTCACTTTCGTTGATAGTGGGAACCTATAATATTGGCTCTTTGCTTAGAAATTTCCCACGGGATCAGGAAGTGAAATCGCAGGACACTACTGTAAAATCGATCTGTTTATTAGATTAAATCCATCAAAATCTCTATTCACAATGTTCGAAAAAAGTTTAATTGAGTTTACTTGCCTTTTACATAAAAATTGCAAATTGTAGACGTTTTTTACCAACTAAAAGAGAAGTGTTCTGTAACTTTTGAGACTGCTTGTGTGTCACTAAGGTAAAATTGAACATTTTACTTAGGTTCAACTATACTTTTACAAATTCAGACATTTATCAAACCTCCGTTGTTTACCAAATTACATTGTCAGAATTGTTGTTATGAATGCCAGAACTTTAATAGAAACTTTTCTATGAAAATTATAGTACTATCGGTTTTACTAAGTGGGTAAGTACCTACAAGTAATTTCAAAACTATAGCACTCACATGCATCGAAGAACTTTGTAGCAAAAAGGCAAAGTTTGTATGCTACGAGTATAGGAACATTTAGTTTGTGAAGTACGTCGTCTTTATTATCTAAAATTTTATATTATTCTATTTTTTTAATTTTAAAATTAGGGAGTGTAAACTCCCGAAAAATTTGACTTTGCAACTGGTGAAGCTCGTCCGTCAGAGACGAGTTTGAAACGCATCGCTATCAGGCGACCATTCTCGTTCTTGTCTCAAATACAGATAGTCCAGTTCTATAATGTACATGTTATATAAATCTTCTATACTCTATACTTATAATAAAGGAAGAGAGGACAAAAAGCCTTGGAAGTAAATTTAAAAAAAAGTTGTTAAGGCGACTTAGGGAAAGTAGTAGAAGAAAATTACATATTTATTTAAAATTCATATCTGTCTGTCTGTTTATTTCTTATACAATTAAAAACTACCAATCCGACTGAAATCTGGGTAGTTCGATATTGGATATTTCTATTTTCGGGGAACCTCGTGGTATTAATAGAAATCCAATTAATAGAACCCGAGTAATGAACGAAAAAGTCGGCTATGCACTATTTCTACGCAGACGAAGTCGCGGGTAACAGCTAGTTAAATACATAGTCTTGAACATTAAAACTGACTATAGGTAGGTACCTACGTGATATATGAGCATTGTTTTTGATGAACAAAAGTGAAACCTAGACCCTCAAATGTGCCATAACAATTAATTCTTAAAAGGATTTCCATGATGAGTTAGGGCATTCTTGTAAATAGGGGCTAATCTCTCCTTGATTGCCTTTTACGTCAAATCCTCAAACAAAGTGAACCTATTTATCTGACCATCGTTATCCGAGTACTTTATAACAAGCTATCTCGTAACTTGTAAATTCTTGCTGTTCTTAGATTAAGTAAATTAATCGCAAACAACAGAAGAGTTGCGCTTAGAATTTTCTATAGAAAGTTAATTTGAAATACTCGATCTGCAAGTTGGGAAAATATTCGTTTGATGAGAGAATTGTTTAGGGGAATTTATTTCACTGTATTGGTATTTAAGCGGACGAAACCGAGAGAACAGCTTGTTTAATACATTTTAGCTGCGCCCCGCGGCTTCACCCTCCTAGATTCCGATCCTGCGAGATTATCGGGATAAAAAATAGCCCATGTGCTATTCCCGGTTTCCAGCGATCTATATGCGAAGTTTCATCGCAATCGGTTCTGTAGTTATTGCGTAAAAGATTAACAAAGTCACATACAGACATACATTCAAACTTTCGCGTTTATAATATTAGTAAGATTTGGAAAAAAATACGTCAGAATCTTGTTAAAAACTTAACGTATCCTTTAGGTACCTAGTTACGTAAATATTGAAAAAGTTTTTTACGCGAACTGCAGAAGTTACAAAGTTCCTAGGATTATGAAGATTCTAAATTGCTTATGTTCTTCATATTAAGGACTAAAGGGCTAAATGTAGCTAAACAATTTGGTATTCCTATATTAAGCTTGTGTTATTTATATCAACAATGAATGTCTCAAGGGTAAGTATGTAAATATTATCTATTGTGATATATTTCACAATTCTCTACGACCAGGAGCCTTATTTTTGAATCGCTCGTTGCACTTCAGGCGATTTACATAATTCGATATCTGCAGCTGATTATCGTTTGATGCAGGGCTCCTGCTGCGAGTAGTTGATACCACTCGTTGTGGACGTGCGATTCACGTAGAAAAATTAAAGAAATTGAACGAAAATCAGTAGAAATCGAGGTATTAAAATCGCTTGAAATGCCTCATTTGGTTCAAAAATAGAGCCCCAGTGTATCTATAGGTTGTGCGATAATAGTCAGCATCTATATTCCACAATTAAAATGTAACAAACATGCATCAGCCTTGTTCGTTTTGTTTCTAAAAAGGCGTAACAAACTTTGATCATTTAGGTAGTAAATTTTCATTGAAGATTTGGAGTGTTCGTGTTTTCTTGAATGACCAAATTTTTTTAATTTTTTTTTTTAATTGTCATAGCATCAACAGCATTTATAAACCAGTGAAAACTGAATATTATACTAAACTTACTGCAAATGACAGAATAATAACACAAATTAATAATACTTATATATTGTAATTTTTCAACACTAATTAATTAAATATTTTTTTAAGTTAATACCACATATTTTAAAAAGTACACCTAGGACAAACTATTATTATATATTTTTGCATAGGTATACATAGATATATACTCGTACTACGTATCTATAAAGTGAAATTTTAAAAGCTTTATTAAAGCATTTAGAGAACATAATTCATTCACCGTCTTGATTTAATTTTAAATTGTATGTTCCGCCGCCCTTCATCACCCCTTATGTCATAAATTCATAATTTATTTAATTTCCCGAAACATAGCAGACTTGACATTTAAGTTATTAAACTTTGTTTTAAACGATGCGAGTGAAAGATAATTTTTACTTAAACATGTATTATTTTAGAAGCAATTCAATCATGTCTGCTTGCCGGATAGACTGAACAGATTAGCCTTTTTAAAATTGCGTCTCCGTATATTTCGCGCAAACCTATCTAATATAATTCTCTTTTTTATTAATATTTGTTTACAGTTTTGGATTTATTTGAGTGAAAGAAAATAAATTAGTAAATAAGTTAAAACACTTTATTTATTCGGTTGAATCGCGTTTTTATTCATTGTTTAAACGAACCGAGCTTTCGCCAACTTTACAGTTTACCGGATAAATAAAGTGTTTTATTAAATAAGTTAAAGTTTATTCTATAAAATACAAAGACCTACAAACCCCTTATGTGTGTAACGGCTTGCCAGACTTTGATATTGAATAATGACAGTTACCCAAGTACCTATATTTGAAGTTCTTGTTCACTTGTTTTAATTTTTTTAGTGATTTTTGGAAACAGAATAACTAATTCTGTTTGGGAATGAATTGTTTCATCGAAAGTTTAATTTTGTTACGGAAAAAGTAATTTTCTGTTAAAGAATATATGATATATATCATTGCGGAGTACCTACCGAATGACTGATGTAATCATGACCCATGCTTAACCTTACCATAAAAACAATACGTCAAGAATATTGATATTTTCAGGAGTTAGTGGTTCAAAGGGATCCCTTACGGCAAGACTTTGATCCATTATGCATGTGTGTCAGTCATCGGTGACTAGCTTAAGCTTCGCGCCAGGTAAACTACCTAGACCTAGACTACCTAGGGAGTTTAACCAAAATGTTTATTTGTTAGATAAAAAAATATATTTTTTTTTGTCAAAAGAAAGAATTACATACGAAAATTAAATTGGTTTTTCAGACAAATTGTTCTGTTTATAAACATAACCCTCCGGCGCGGCGGTTTTGTGTAATAAAGGGTTTTATAAGTATACGTTAAAAATTACGACGAACTACTCTTGATAGGTACAATGCTGTCTGATCGTTAACTTAACCGTCACACTGTTTACGAAGCTATCAAAAATAAAGGACAATCGAAACAGAACGCGATTAAAATTAATCAAAATACGATTAAATTAAATTCGAAGATAAGTTTTGATCATCTAATATATTTTATGTTTTGATTCAATTTCAATCATCTCTGTCTGATCGGATTGTATATGGTTATCCACCTCCACCAACCAGTATGTAAACGTTAGATAATAATTTGATCGATTACATTATTGATAGGTAAGTAATTCAAAAGTGAAACAATTGGGAACACAAAATGTCATTCCTTACCGTCACATTAGGCTATAGCGTGATGGTGAGTCTGTCGCCTAAAATCAAATATTTATCCGAAAAAAAAAAGAATCACGCAAGTAGTTACCTAAGGCCAACCTAAGGCTCTTACCTATCATGATAAAGATCTACAACTCAATTATAGTGGGTATTAGCCTAGGCTAGGTAATATCAATTACCTACTACCTAACTACGACATGGTTGAGTCGGTAACAGCAAACCTAATAAGAACCGAATCGCATAAAATTTGGTTCTTATTACGCAATACATTTTTATGTCAATTTCCTTTATTGTGTAGCAAATATTACCTAGCTCTTTCATAAACTCTTTTAATGTTACAGGAAAATGAAAATCCGAAATGATGACACCGTGTCGTTTGTTGAATTTCGATAAATGGTTCCATTTCCGGGAATAATTCAATGTCAAAATACCTACCGGCCTAACTTCGATAATTCTATAATTTTTGATTAGTTTTGTTTTTGTCAAAGTACATAAACATACACTTTGACTGATTATGTATCAGCCCGTTTTGTCCCACTGTAGAGCGCGGGCCTCCTCTTATGCCCGGTTTCTGAACATCTGACATAAACTCTCACTACCTATTGATTCAATAAAGATATCCTTGAGATAAACTCCAGTTATCTGTCTCCGTTTTTCTATGCATGTTACAAGCCGTCACTTTCACTCCGCTGTTCGGAAAGGCATTGACGCTAGTTATCGAACCAATAGCGATATTAAATAGATAAACCACCGACAAACTGACTTTAGAAACCGGGCATTAGAGGGGTTAGGCAGTAAGACGCCACGGGAGCCTACCACGGATTGGCGAATGTTCCATGTCTTCGGACCGTGGTAAGTCCTAGGACATGTCGGTTTCCTCATGATGTTTTCCTTCACCGTGAGAGCGATGTTACTAGCGCACATCACATGTGTCATCGCATCGCACAATGCATTTGATAATATTCGATTGGATAAAGTTCGGCTTCAGATTGGTCAGCTTCATAATCACTCACTTTTAATTAAAATTAGAAGTATTTAGAAGCATCATAAAGCTGACTAAATTAAAAAATTCGAAAGTCTGCAACAAGATTAAAGATAACGATACCACTCGTTGTATAATAATTGTAAAATATACGTAAAATTTTGCTAATATGTAAATTATGTGTATGGATAAACCGAAAATGGGGAAAATGTTCCGATGCGATTTGATAACAAACCGTATTTTAATATCCTGATATCGTTGCTATCTATATCACCATGAAGTATTTTGTTGACAAATGTTAGTACCTAGATAGATAGATAAATGGCTTATTGCATAAACTACGTATGGGTACCCTGACCATTGATCAAAGTGATAATTTAAAAATTTAAAACGAAGTTTTAATTTAAAAAAAAAAAACATTACCTTAAACTTAATTACAGTTCCAGTAGCCTAAAGTTGTTATTAAAATAAATGCTTCCTTGCTATTATTTTTTCAACAGGTAAGCCAAAAATTATGGTACAATTAAAAACTAATTTTAAAAATTAACAATAGTAACGTCTGTATACAGTGTCACTGACTTATCTGTTTTGTAATCTGAAGTCGAGTAGCCAAACTACAGTATGGACCCAGCCAGTAAAACTGCCCGACTTCAGATAATAAAACAGATAAGTCGGTGGCATAGTATGTAGACGTTATTTTGTCTTTTTTAAGTAGCTTTAAAAAAATTAGTGGATTTTTAAATTTATAAATCGTTATTTTAATTCACCTTTTTAGTGTACCTGCCTACCTATCTACTTTCGACTGCTATTAAAAATCAACAAAAGTGTAAACGTAATTTTAATTATTGAGGTGTTTGCTGTTGAGAAGTTCTAGCTCCCTAGTTCTTTAGGGGCCGATTCTTTTTGGTAGGTAGAAGTCCAGAAATGAGTAATTATTATATTCTGCGATGCTATCCTGTCCATCATTCCGGATATACTTATCAGATCCTAACTTAATTTTTATGGGACTTTCCACTCTTTCCATTGAAAAAAAAGAACCATTTCAATCGGTCATGCCATCTTCGAGTAATCGATGAACAATTTGAATTAAATACAGCGTTTTAAAAGTAAAAAAGTAAACAAAGATACATGTCACTTTCAAATAAATGTATGTTTGTATACATTTTTGATCTAAGATTCTAAATCGGATACTTAAAATTAGGTATATATATCCATTTTAATGCTTATAAAGTTATAATAAAGTATTTACTATGTCGATAATTACAAAGAAGAAATACATAATTCAATGTTAATACAATGATAATTATCGTATAATTACGGTAAAGCATTGACATCAATTCATCATTATTATGATATGTTTATGAAACAGGACGTCCAATTGTTCAACGTAATTAATGCATTTGTGAAGATACGTAGATGGTTCATGTTTTCTTACAAAGGTGGGGTTTTAGATTTATACTGTGATGTTTATCGTTGAAGTGCTTAGGTATTTAAAAAAAAGGTGGCTTAATAAATTCTAATATCAATATTCATTAATTAACTTTATTTGGGGTATTTACTTTATATTTTGTAAAAAAAATTGTAACATCCACTCAAATAAAAAAGACCGCTGTAAAAATTTAAATGAGTAGGTATTCTCTAATGGAAGGTTGAAAAAGTAAATATAGACTTTCCTCAATCCAATTTCCCGTTGAGGTGATTTCGCGACAAGGTCTTCGGGAAGCCATCTTTAAATCGTTAAAAGTAATTAATAAATATAAACCATTTGGATTTAAAATTAAATAAATTAAGTAATACGTTGGTGGTCACTTACCTACCTGCAAAAGGAAACTGAAAATATTATGTTTAATTTCTTCTATGGTTTTCGCGATTTTGCATAATTGCGCGTTTTTATTCATTATTTGAACCGAGCTTTCGCCAACTTTACGGTTGGCTTTTTTTGTACATCTCAGTCAACCTTGAAAAAGCCAACTGTAAAGTTGGCGAAAGCTCGGTTCAAATAATGAATAAAAACGCGATAAAACCGGATAAATAAAGTGTTTTAATATTATGTTTAATACAATATATGTATAATTAATCGATTTTACAAATTATACACTTCGACTTTTATGAACTCAAATGTTTTAACATTTTACGCGATTATATGCTTGACCTTTTTCGGTAATTGGAATGACTAAACATTTCCAATAATCACCTACTTAATACGCTAAAAAACTTGACAGAAGACTTGAAAGAAAATATACCGTAGTTAATTTTCGCTTAAATTTTAGATGGTATACCTAGTCAAAAAAAGACAGTTCTCTTATATGAGACTACTACAAGGTGAGTGGTCACCTGACAGTGAAGCATTTCAAACTAGGTTCTGACGGCCGAGCTTCATCAGTTCCAAAGTAAAAAAATTCGGGAAATTACTCACGCACCTTAAAAAAAGTCGGGACGAAATTAGAGCGTTGTTTTTAGAATAGTCACTATCTACAGTAATATTATAAAGCTGAAGAATTTGTTTGTTTGTTTACTTGAACGCGCTAATCTCTGAAACTAATAGACTGAATAGAAAACATATTTTTATGTTTGATAGTCTATTTATCGAGGATGGTTATAGGCTTCACACCTATAACACTATGGCCAGTAGAATAGAAAACATTTATTGCCAGCAAACACACAGAAGAAAACCAAAGACACAAAAAAAAAAAAAAACAATTCACATAAAAAAACAAGGGATAACAACAAAAACATAAACATAGTCCAATTAAAAACGTCCAAGGAGCCGCGTGTCTGCTGCCAATGAGGATCTGCCCCGGCATACGCAATAGGAGCGGAGCATCAATAAAAAATGCTGCAAAAACGGGAAGAAATTGCCTCTTAACAGAGCTTCTGCTGCGTGCGCGGCAACGAGAACGAGACTTACGCGGTGAAATCGCGGGCGCTGCTAGTATAAGTAGGTACTATGATAATTAAAAGAAGGTCCTTAAGTCAATCGTTTTTTAAATAGGTAATAGTTTTCCATAGAGTGTTGACGTGTGAGAAAAGTTTTATGTGTTTGTGTGGGTGTTCTTCTATTAATCATAAGAAATTCATAAAAATTCAGACATTTTCATTCAACATCCGAACCCACTTTACGTAATAAAACTTTTCAAAGTCTGTGTCTGATTTATTGCAGAGCGAAATCTCTGCCGAAGATTTGGTCTATTATTTATAATAGATGCTAGCTGCGTCCCACTATTCCATCCGAGTTTATAAGTCCGGATTTCGCGGCAATATCAAGATATTAAGCCTAATGTTATCCAAGACTTCAACTTATACATACAAAAGGTTTATCACAATAACCATACATACAAACAAAGAAGATGTTCTAAGTTGGTGTATCTCAGATGAATACTGTTTAGGGACATTTAGGCTAAAATCTATAGTGCGTCCTTTGACTTTGCTCAGACTGAGCTTAGCAAAAACTAAGCATAAACTTTAAATTAGAATTTATAATCGAAATAACTTCGACTTTACTAAGCAAACACTTTCGACAGTTAAGAAGATCGGTTTCTTAATGCTAAAAAATGTAGACGCACGGATTTCAGCCCCGAAATATTCTTTGAGGTGCGGGTATATGCGATGTAGATGCTTGGCTCGTTTTCACGTGTAAACATCTTGCTAATATTATAAACGCAAAAGTTTGCAAGTATGTATGTCTGTATGTATGTGACTTTGTACCTTTTTCGCGTAAAAACTACAGAACCGATTGCGATGAAATTTGAAATAATAGGTATCTGAAGACCTGCAATAATGCATAGGCCCGATTTTATCGCGAGAACTTACGCAAGTGAAATAGCGGGGCGCGCATATTTTAGATCTTCGTGTCATATCACACACCCTTTTAAGCTTGTAAGATTAACATCGTCAACTTCTCCGGCCTTATCGTCTATAGTGAACAAATCTGGCTATTTCAGCGTAAATTGACGTCTACCAATATAAAGGGTATAGTAGTGATATCGGTTAGTATATAATGGTAAAGTTTTATCGTCGAATACTCCGAAAAGTGGCTTGAAAGTTGTGTGACGACGGTTCCACACTATTGAACTACGTAGATGTTGGAGTAATTTTGCCAACAATATATTATGTTCAAGTGTTACAGACATTATTGAAAAGGAAACCTCGGTAGTTTGTTTATTTATTTATAGCGCCATCTAAATGTAATTTAGAAATACTTAGAGGTTGTTATTTACTAGTTACGCTACGCGGTTCTGCTTATAAGTTTCTATCCGGAGACTAGGGTTTACTTAGCATTTTCAATTGGCTAGTTTTATAATTTATTGTTTGTTTTTGCAATTACGGGACGAAATACAACCGTTATTGTTCGAACAATAAAACTTAATAGTTGATTTAAGTATCGTAAATAAAAGTCGTCAATGTATTAATTTGGTTCAATAGTTTTTAAATGAAGGAGACACAAACATAGGTATTAGTACCTATTATATTCACTCAAACTTTCGTGTTTATTATACCTATTACTTAGTAGGATATCGACACGAGCTATCGCTATCATTAATCTAGCAATTCTAGAATTTACCTTCTTAGTGATCAACGAATAATTATTATTAGGTATACCTAATACATATACTTTTTCGAAGTTTGTGTTTTGAGCTAAGTATAAAAAAATGAGTTTTAATCGTTTTTCTAATATACGTAATTAGTTTGTAGGTGCAAGAAGATACAATTGAAGAATCCCCTAAATTGGTAATAATACGAAATTTATAATATTACTCACCTACCTGTGTACTGTTTTGGAAGTATTAAACTAGAAATAGTAAATTAAAAATTTAATTTACTTACTAAAAATATTTTACAAGAATTATCAATGGTGCATTTCTGCATAACTAAAAATGTTCACGTAGAATACCTTGAGCAATTAACACAAGAAATATGTATCCTAAAAATAAGAAATAATTTTAAATGATATAACTTGCATAATTGCTACACTGATTGTTAATTTATGTTTGAATGCTTGTGCTTTCACGATAATGGATGTATATCTAATCTATACCTACAGTATGTAATTGTTGTCTCTAATTGATTTTATACTAAAAAAAAACTGGATATTATAGACATAGACTGTAAATTTAATTTAAGATATACTCACTCAATCATCAATTTTCGATACTGAATCTGTATAATAATATCACAAGAGTCTTATTTACTCCAATCACTAAATATTAGACGATTATCCGGTATATTTGACTTCTTTCATTTCGTCGATTAACTGTGCATATGTGGCTTTGATAAAGTTTGGTAAAGCTAAGTAACGAAAATGATAACTCGTCATAGTTTCGTACTCGCGAGTATTGCCGCGGCCCTACGTTTGCGCAGACCGTGTCGCCTGCAGAACGGCTCAATGAAGACTGAGCGAAACGTTCCTGATTCTAAATTATTCTGATATGCAACCGATTATACCTTAAGGCTGTTTATTTATATAAGTCGAAATTTAGTCGTTGTAATTATGTTATTATTGCTTCATTTGTTAAAATTACTTTCAGTTTCCAAGTTCGTGTAATAGAGGTACAAATTAATTTTCCGCGCCACGCTACAATATGTAAAAATAAACAACGTGGAAACTGAAATATTCGTATTTAACAAAATTATGCTAATGTTGTACAATGTCGCTTTATGGGCGTACAAAAATTGTGCAAATTTCCGGAATTAAGACGCCAAGTATAATTATGCGCCATTATCTGGTATGGGTCACGGTACACAACACTTGAATGGTACGATTAAAAGGATTTTTACGTAAGTAGGTGTTAAGGGGGAGAAAAAAGTTACAAATAGAATATAAAGAAATAAATTACACAATAATTAACGCTATAATCTATCAAGAAATCCTTTCACATTGATGTAAATGCCTATAAAAGTTAATGATATTTTGTATTTCTCCAAAATATTGAAATCAATAAAATACTATTATGAAAATTGGAAGCAATTTGTATTAAATTCAAAGCTCCAATTGAATCGCAATGGTTTCCTTAGAACCGCTAAGCTCTTCATGGTTCCAAGAAACAAGGGTGCTAAAACCAAATGTGGGTGTTTCGAAACTGGGGGTTAGAGGCAAGTTAGAGTTCCGACCGTGGCACTGCCTTTGTTGACAATCCACTACTAATGCCTAGGTATGTACATGTACTACGGACCATTAATAATGTAGGTAGTAGTTAGACGAGGTAGGTATAAGAGAAAACCGAAGACATTTAAGTGTAACAAGGAACAAGTTCTTCAAACTTTAAGTGCTGCTATCAAGTTTCTTTTCGATAAAAACAACTTTTCTGCTACGACAACATGTTTATAAAGTTTGTAAAGTACTGATAGGGACGCAGATACAGTTTTCACGACGGATAATTCTGTAAAACGACACGAGTTGCGTCGCGTCTCGTTTCAACTTGTTTTGCTGTGAAACAGGTAAGTTTGAAACATGAAATTTCACAATTATTTGCATGTTCTCCAAATTGCAACAATAAATTAATTCTTAAAGTGATTTCGGCCTTAAAAGTAAGTGAGTGGTCGCTTTTTTGTTTTCTTTAGATAAAATTGCTACGTGAGTGTCGTAGCTACGTGATATAGTGCTTAGAGGATACGTGTGAGATCCTTCTTTAGTGGGTGAACTGGCGTTGTAATTTTCGAAAACGGCATACCTATGTTATTTTGGCAATCGTCTTAAACAGGTTAATGCCACGCCGCGCCGTCCGCAATGTTTCGACATTGCCGACGGAGCGGCGTGTTATTAACCTGCTTCAAGAATTAAGAAAAACTTAAACGCTTAGAAAGTAAATCTTTAATTTAGAAAATGTAAATAAAATTATAATGTTTTTCGGTTTTAATCAAGTTAAAACACGATATATACCGAGGTTTACTCGCGTCAACGTTATAGTCAGCTGTATAGTTAGCGAAAGCTCAGTCGTTTAAAATCGTGCCGTTGATCAATGAAATGCGAGTAAAACCAGGTATATATTTTGTTTTATTATGCAAAATCGCGAAAACCTTAGACAAAATTATGTTAAATCAAGTTGTTTTTAATTTCAGCATTATTCAAAGCCTGACGTTTCGAGGATTTTACTTACAGTGGTACGCTCCGGGTAGACTGAAAATTTCGAACCAGAATCCTGAGATCTGAAGAAAAAAATATAACCAAATAATCGAATCGAACAAACAATCCAAACTTGCAAATAATACAGAACGTGTAGGTTGTGTACCTAATGAAACGAACATAATACCTACTCGCAGACCACAAACTGAACAATACTGGAATAAGGCTTTAACAGCCATCCATCATGAACCATTACACTAATGCAGTTCTTAGCTAGACAATAGGCATATCACAGGGGCTATTCTCTCCAGCAAAGCAATTTGATCTTTGACCAACCCAACCCGTTTTATTACATTTACCAAAATTATGGCTTAGGTAGAGGGTCAGAGGGTCTTACATTTATTATTTTATAATATGAATTCTTTATAGACGGGAAACTCACACCGCCTAATATAAATGATTTCATTATTTATTGCGTCGTTAGTTTTATGAAACGCCTATTAAATCCGTATTGAATGGCGCACTAAATTATTCTAATCTTTTCTTCTGCAATAATAACTATTATGTTTTATTAAAATTAATGTGAACTATTTAACTCTAAATGCTAATTTTAATTAGTTTGGTTAACGCTAATTTTGCAGTTGTCAGATATTATAAAATAATAAGACCCCGAAGTCTCTAGTATCAGGAGATCTATTTTTGAATCGCTTGCGCCACTTCGAGATATATTGATGCCTCTATTTCTGCTGATTTTCGTTCGTTTTCTGTAATTTTTCTATGTTAATCGCGCGACCGCAACGAGTGGTATCAACCACTCGCTGCAGGAGTCACAGGTAGAACGAAAATCAGCAGATAACGAATTATTTAAATGGCCTGACGAGCAACGCGCGATTCATAAATAAGGATCCAGTCCGCCAACTCAGCGTACTTGTGAGACTGTTGCACATCGGGCGCCAGCAGCAGCTGCACCGGCCTGACCGGACGTGACCTGAATGTGGGAAGCCACCAAAGTGTCCACACAAGTCGCATCCCACACAAACGCTATCCCTTGCCTCCAAGGAACGAGCGTCAACCCGTCGGTTCTTTAACCATCAGAGCGAACAATCCCGTTTGGTTTTAACACTGCCGGGATATTCACTGAGACAAGGGCCCGACGAACGGGTTAGAATGATGGTCTAGATTCTAGACACATAATGAGCCCTGACTGTTAAAGTAGCTGTGCTTCGTGGCTACTAAATTTGTTTTTTTTATTTATTTTTTTATGTTTTCGCTATTTTGCATTGTAATAATACACAATATTTACCGGGTTTTACTCGCGTTTTATTTATTAACGGCGTTGTTTCATTGCACGTACCAACGTTTCGCTACCTTTACAGTGAGCTTTATCAAGGTAAACTGATATGTAATTTGTCAATTTTAATAGTTTGTAGAGGTACTTTAAACTATCCTTTTTAGGGTTTCGTAGTCAACAAGAAACCCTTAAAGTTTCGTAATGTCCGTCCGTCCGTCTATCTGTCTGTGGCTTAGCTCAGAGCTAATACGCTTGGTACTAAGAAGCTGTTACTTTGTATGAGTTGAGTATACATATTGTTCAGGCCAAGAAAGTAATACAATTAAACAAAAACATTTTTAGGGTACCTCCCTCACATTTAAAATGGGGGACTTTTTCCTGGTTTATCTTATCTTGTGGGATAATCGTCAGATAGTTGTTTTAAATACATTCAAAAACTGTTTTTAATTTTAGGGTTCCGTTTTCGAAATATTCTCTTCATCTTTAATTTTTAAAGTGCTAGTATTATAGTCATCTTTACCCCCCCTCTAAGAACCATGTAGTTGTACTTGGAGATATCATAACTATATGTTCACAATAGTAGTAAATATAATTAAGTTTAAAAGAAAATTATAACAGTTAAGCTGTCTTTTCAATTTTACGTGTAATTGAAAGAAATAAAAAGTATAATTTCGAACAAATTCCTTTGGATATGTTTACGTAACGACTTTCCAGATTGCAATCCCTGTTATTTTTGGATACTACGAAATTCTAACTGCGCGTGGCCCGACAAGGCACACACTTGCCCAATTTTAATATGAAGTAAATTTTACATTTACACAATAAACAATGCCGGCATTTGAAACAATGTCGCTTATAAATAAAACGCGAGAAAAACCCGGTAAATATAGTGTTTTATAACTTACAAAAATTGTGTATATTTTAAAACGTGAATTTTTTAAAGTTAACGTTGGTGACGGTTAAACTAGGTGATGTTCTAACTTCTTTAATTTTAATTATGAAAACAGTATCATGCCAATATTTGCCATTTGTTAAGCTACTGGAAAAAAATGGCTTTTGTTTTACTGCAAGAAAAACGCGTTTAGCTTTTGTATTTGTTGTTCATACCAACGACAAAAGAGAAGTGACAATGAAAATGGACGAGCTTGTTATGAAAGCGACAAAAAGTTTTTCCAGTCGCTATGTTATAATTGGTTGAGCAATGTTGGTCTAGTGGTAAAAACCCCGACATTTATTCCGAGGGTCGTGGGTTTGAATCCCGGGCGTCCGCTTACCATTATCTTTTTCTGTAAGAAAAAAAATGTACTGTATTAAAATCGCTCTTACGGTAAATATCGTGAGAAAACCGACATGTTCTAGGACTCACCACGGTCCGAAAGCATGTGACATTCGCCTATCAGAAGTAGACTTCCGTGGCGTCCTACGGCCTACGAGGTTTTTGCCCTTAACTGGAAATTAGCAGGCTAATAAAAACATTGTTAAATTATTTTAATGAGTTCCTTTCGAAAAGAAAAAAACATTAGAATTATCTCTTTTATTGGTTTAGAACAGATTTACTTTTTTTAAGGAATCTGCTGAAACAATCAGCCTATTGTTTCAAACTTTGCTAAGGCCTTGATTATTCCTTAAATATTTGATAAGACGTTATGGAAAAGTCTTGTTAAATTCTTTTATTTACTCAAAAATCTCTTGACAAGTACACTCGGGGGCGTAATTTTCCCAATTATTCTTTTATTTTACGTGATAATATTTTCCTTAAGATTAGAAGCATAATTTGGAGCTTCATTATTGTTAAAAAAATATTTGCTTAAAATTACTCAACAAGGTATTGCTTTTATTATAAAAGCTTGTAATAAAGGTAGGTAACACCGTAAAGTAACATTTTATTTTTTAGTAGGCATTACCCACTCTATAGGAAAAATTTGAATGTGGAGAAAAAAAACGTTTCTAGTTCCAATACTCCCTGCGAAACTATAGTTTAAACTATATAAACCCCACGACTTCCCCTTTTCCGCCTCTATTTCTTCTCTTATAGAATAGTTCAAATTGTTAGCATTAAATTGGTCTATTTTCTGTTATTTTATTTTCAGTTTTATGTATACGATCAATCGCGACGATGTTTCCATGAATTAAACGCGATTACACCCGATAAATAAAGTGTTTTACTCGACGATGTTGTTTGGTACGATATGTTTGAATACCAACCTTTTCAAGGAATTTAACCCTTGCCGTTTTATAAACCTTAGTGTAGGTAGAAATACTGTTTGAATAAAATATTCTTGTTATCTATTAGAGTAATTCAAAGAATTTTATAAAATCAAAGGATTAACGGTACTTATGTACCTTAAATTTGTAAGCAAATTCTTTCCCTGTTTTCACTTTTTAAATAATTAGGAATTTATTTTGAAGAAAATAAAGAAATATTTTGTAATTATGGTTCCGCCCACTTTTTAATATCGGATTATTTAAGGGCAAACCTTAAAAGGTGGTTGCCTATATAGTTTTCATATCTTCCGCTTATAGTGACAGACTCCTTCAAGATTTTTTTACGTATGGTACCTATAATGACCACAGAGTGTATAAGTGAAATGAAATTGTTAGTGAAGGGATGTTAGAGTTTTATACAAATAACTCTGCAGTACCCAGTAGAGCAGTTAAAAGTCAGTCGAGTGAACGTCTCAGGGGAGACTACCGGTTGGGCGTATTGGATAACGTTGAGTAGACCAAGTGTAACAGCACTTGCAAGCGCTTCAAACGGCCGACAGCTACAAGTGACACGGCGCGGCGTCGCTTGGTGTCGGGTGTTAGGTCGCATATCTAATATCTGTTTTTGTTGTTATCTTCCGTCTATTAGGGCTCTAACTTTCAGAACTAGTTTTGCAGGAAAATATTTGCAATTTAAAACATGCTTCTTTACTTAGAGTGTTTGAAACCTACATGGAAATAAGAACAGCAGAAGTGGGTTTTTATAGATAGGTATATAATATTTTATCTTTCAGGGCACGGCGTGTATGAGTTAACTAAAAAGGGGCTTTAATTAAAAATAATCACGTTTAAGTGCCACGATAATATCAGTGTATTAAAATAATAATAAAAAGGTTAAATAACGTGCTGTTCGTTATAAAGAAGAGTAGACGTGTTTTGTTTTGTTGTGTTGAGGAAAACAAAATGTTGCTATTTGGTTATGATATAACATTGGAACTCTTTTTTTTTCATTTTCATTTAATTTAGGTATTATTGTAATTTGTATTTTGAATATTTTTTTGTTCGTTTAATATTATGATTATGAAATATAGATTCATGTGTGATTTTATTTTAAAACATAAATTTCTTTTATTCAATAATTTTACACGTATAAATTTCGTCTTATTTATTTATTTTATTTTATTTATTCAGTACACAAGAGACATACATAAAAAAAAACAAGACATAATATAAATTAATACTAAGGTAAGTCTAACCCTATACAGAGTTCTCTGCCGACAGACCTCAGGGGAAAGGAAAGAACTGTAGAGGAAGGTAATAAAGTGTACAGAGGCAAAGGAGAAAATAAAAAGTACAAAGGTCAAAAATTAAAATTACAAATTAAAGTACATGGAAATAAGAAGAAAATGATACATATACCTATATATACACATGATACATACATAATAAACATCTTTTTATGTAGTGAAGTAAAAAGTTATATTATGCGAATTGTTTGCTAAATAAATAGTACCCACTTAAATGCTATACCACGGTAGACCTATACTGATTACTGATTTGTGTGTCGGACACACGGACGTGTTCCCTTGACGCCACGACTTACGGCAGAGGGGTGGTAACAATTAAGAAGCGACCAAAGTCTCCCACTATGAAATCCCTTTTGGTCGCCTTTACGACTTATGTTCATGCAGGGGATGAAAAGAATACCTACCCATAGTTCAATACTCAAGCCGTACTCGTACTTGTAAACTCGGGCTACAAGGCCTTAAAATAACTGCTGTGACTTGTAAGTTATGAAACATTTTACTTTTTAGAAATTAGTTTTAGCATTTTGAAACAAATATAAATGCTTTTTAGATGACCTGACCATAAGGATTTCTTCCGCGGTGACCTCGTTATAAATCTCGATTTCGAAAACTGGCTAAAAAAATCTTGTTCCACATCTCCATCTTTATTACATATCATGCTACAATCCTAATATAATTGACCGAACGAGCGAAGCGAGTGAGGTCCAGTGTAGACGGGCCTGGCGCTTGTATCTTTGTATGTTTGTTCGACGATAACTTGAGTATCGTTGCTTCGATCTTCATGAATTTTGTTATGCGCGTAGTTTAGGTCCATAGAATTTATGAGTTCGAAGATGAGCCGGATCGGTAGGGGGGTTGGGGAGATAGGGGGTGCAAAAAGAGAAAATAATCAAGTTCTAAAAATGTGTCAATAGATGGCGCTCAACATACCTCCTAGATCGCGGTATCGTTGCGTTTGCTTGCGATATATACTTCAAGATCTGACATTTTTGTAGGGAATGTTAACGACTATTAGTGATCAAAGTAAATCAAAGTAAATAATTCATGTTTATGTTACAAATTGTGGTCGATTGTCGTAGATCCTATAATCTGTTTGTTTGTTTGTTCCCTCTTCACGGTCAAACGGCTCGACCGATTTGGATGAAAATTTGTATAGGGATAGTTTAAATGATGGAGAGTAACATAGGATACTTTTGATCCCGAAAATCCCGCGGGATCGGGACTTACGCGGGTGATAACTATTTATTAGATGAAAATTTGAATAGGGATAGCTTAAATGATGGAGAGTAACATAGGATACTTATGATCCCATAAATCCCGCGGGATTTGAACCCGAAAATACTGCGGGATCGGGACTTACGCTGGTGATAACTATTTATTAAATGAAAATTTGCATAGGGATAGTTTATATGATGGAGAGTAATATAGGATACTTTTGATCCCGAAAATCCCGCGGGATCGGGACTTACGCGGGTGATAACTATTTATTGCATGAAAATTTGCATAGGGATAGTTTAAATGATGGAGAGTAACATAGGATACTTTTGATCCCGAAAATCCCGGAGGATCGGGCGGGTGATAACTATTCAATGAATGAAAATCGACACAGGGGTAGGGTAAGTGATGTAGAGTGGCATCATCATCATCGTCATCACCATCCATCGTCATCCATCGGCATCGTCATCCTTCGTCATTGTTATCGTCACTTACTGATGAAAAACAAACTTTACCTTACTTCACCTCCTTACCGCAGTGCAAAACTCCAGCAGCGCCTGGCTTCAACAGTACTTCAATGGGCGACCGTTTAAGTGTGGATTATTGCATTGCGGTAGGTAGGTGTTCGAACAACGCGGGTTCGCAACTTGCGCGGGTGAAACCGCGGGGCGCAGCTAGTAAGGAATAATTCTTTTTGTGTTATCGTTTTTACACGACTGCCAAAGGAAGTGTTATGTTTTTGCCGTGAGTGTATGTATGTATGTGACCTATTTTTGTGCCGTCGTAGGACCTAAACGGCTGGGCCGATTTAGATAAACGATACGTGGTTAGATTCGTCATTCGTCATGACATTAAAATAATAAATACATAAAAATAATGATGTAAAACGCTATTCACCAATATTTGTAAAGACCATAAAAACAGAGAAAACGCGTAACATTGTTCACTCAAACAATATGTTTTATTCTTTCCTAAATTTTCATTTGAAAAGTATTGCTTGTAAAGTTTTACAATTAAGTTTTAAAATTTATTAATTATAAAATTATCGTGTCCCGCCCGACTGCATCCACCATTCCTAAAGCTACTATAAGCATCTTGTTTTTCACATTTCTGTTAAAACTGCAGTCGGGTTTTTTATTTTTTTAAATATTTTTTTACTTGTCTTTCGTTATATTATTCGTTTAATAATAATTCTTATTTTGTAAACAAATAAAGCTGTTGGTGTTAAAATCTTACAAAAAACAAAATCTCTGTAAATGGATTCTCGTGAGGTCTCAGTTCGGGGCGAACTACTAGTGGTAATAGTTTCAAAAGTTTTTGCGTGGAGAAGTAACTTACAACGCCTCACAAGCTTTAGCACTTTTGAATATTTAAGGTTTTATATAACTTTTCTGGAGAAAAGCCGATCTATTTACGATAAAAGGCTAACAAGATGACTGATCTGTTTACCAAAGCAGTTGGTTAAAGACCGGGAGAGGCCGGAGATAGGTTCCTCATAATTATTTATAAAAGATTTTGCTGTACCATCTATCAATCTCCAAAAATAGGTAGCTTGGTACTAAATTGCCGCGAAAAATCCAGGAGTGTCACATTAGTATTTGTCAAAAATGTCCTGCGTGTCCTGTACAAGGGATTGATTTATCGAAAACCTATCGAAGCATAGGTACCTACTATTTTTCTATAAATCAGATAACATTTTTCGAATTGACATTTTGTGAAAATAGTTACAATATCTCAGAATACCCGTAGAATGCAAAAAACGTAAATGTATATAAAACCGGAAGTATAGACCGATACGGGATAGAAGATACTATCCTTTAAGGAAAACAACGAAATAAAAAAAAACAACATAATCAGGTTGATGTATCTGTATCATAACCAGGTAGACATTCTGTCGGTAAGTATCTCTAGTCCTTATCACAGAACAAAGTCTTAAAACAATTATAAACCTTGGTTAAAAGACAATGTTAAAATGTGGTATTCTGCAAATAAAACGAAAAATAATAATAGAAAGACTTCAGTAAATGGTGAAAACGAGATAATGATATACTGTTTACTACTGTTTAGGCTTAAACTCTGTTCTGAAAAAGAGGGGTTTATGTTTAAGAACTCGCATTCAAGGATCACATTTAATTTGACATATTTGCGGAGAGATACATTTTCTTTATAAAGCCGTGAAAGAAAAGTATCTACCAACAAGACCGAAATGTTGAAGGAGTATCCCTGTCCTCATTGAAATACGAGCACTATTCATCACGAAAGATCCTCTAACCGTTTATAAAGCGTACATAATTTATACTCAACTCATTTATCCATTCAAAATTTTTATTCAAAGGATAATTTCTTAACTCGATTTTTACTTCATAAAAGCATTTGAAAGGTTCTTACATATGGTAGTTTTAGCGATGTTCAATTGAAATGATACTCATTTTCCGTTTTTAGTATCGTTGTTTTTATTATTATCAGCATTGTTGTAATGCCGTTTCGACGTATCGGAGCCTTGACAGACTCCTTGCTCAAGGTAGATTCTTAGATTGTCAGTCAACAACAAAAATAACGCGATTAAAACAGGAAAATGAGTTTCATTTCAAGGTACATGTTCTTAGATCATACCGGTCTACTGATCTACTTTTTGCCTAAATATTTTGCATATATTTTTACTAGTTCAGCCGACACGGATTAGAATAGAGGGTATCGAACCTTCAATAATTCGATAGTTGTTAATTTGAATGCTAACTTCGTGCAACTACACACTACACTGGAAGATGCAGCCTGTGGAAAGCCATGAAGCGATTCTATTGGTTCTTATAGATCCCAAGTTACTGCCTATCAGTAACCGTATCTGACTAATCCTGCGAGCTAGAAAGCACGTAGTTACGAAGTATTGACGGTAATTAATCATTTCGAAACCGTTGAGTATTCTATCTTCTTAGGAGGACGTCCTTGTCATTGTCCGACGTCATTGTCTCTGGGTTAAACTGAAGTAAGTAAATGAAAGAAGGTTGCGTGTTTGGAAATTACATTTGTAACGTAAAACGAGCCTTCGGTACTGCGAGCTTTTGTTAAATTTTTTTCGGTGTAACGAACCATAGGGGAAATTAACAATCGGGGAAACAACTATACGGTAAAGTAAATTATCGGTCAATCGTCGTCGGCAAAAGGTGTTTCGATGGATAGTGTTCAGAAGTAGCGTAGGGAACCCAATTAAGCAGTCAGTGATATTTTGATACTTGTACTTATTCGTGCCGGTTTGTCCAAGAGAGCTTTGAGAGTTCAAAATATTATATTTACCGAAGTAAGTGCTTTTCTTCATTCATAAATAATTACTTAATTAAGCGAACACGGCTTTGGGTCCAAATAAATTATGTAAATAAGAATTTGTGAATTTTTTGCCAATATGTCAGGCGCTTTTGTAGTAGGTAAAATGAAATATTTAATCAAACGTTCACGGATATCTGTCCTAGGGGACGAAGTACTTCGTAATTGGGTCATTGTAACATAAGTACCTTCGAAATAAGCTAAGCATCAACTGTGTGTAGGCAAACTATTTCGCACTGAATCGCACCTACATTTTATCGCCAACTAACAGGTAAACTTTATGAACTCATGTTGAAAATTACCTATTTTGTTAGATACCTACCATTTTCTTTTACGACCATAATATAAATACGAAAACTTCTGGTAGATTGTTTGGTAATATTGTTCCATGTAATACTGTGGGTAATCCATTCGCGAAGGCTGTACGAGATATAACTTTTGTATTTATTATTTACAGGGTTTTTTTATTTTAGCAATCGCAGTAAGATGGTCTCATAATTATAAGGTAGGATCTCCTGAGAACGTTTTCTAATTCCTAGGAATTCTAGTACCTTATCTTACTGCGTTGGGTGAAAAAATAAAACCTCCTATCTAAACCTACGTACCTACTCAGAACTGTTTTACATTATGCTTTATATAGATAAAGCATAATGTAAAATAAAATATCTTGCGTATAGACGCAGTAACATGTTGTGTAAGTATTATAATAAACCCACAATTTAGTTTCCGATCGGAGTCAACTTTTAAAACATTATTTCCCTGTGGAAATCGTGGTGTTGACCAAATCATGTCCTCGGTGAAGGGTGTGGAGATCGAGTAATATCCGAGGACGTCGACTGCTGGATCATAGAACGCATTAGACCTTCGTGAGGGCAATGTTTCCATTACGGATAGTAGAAATAGTTTAGTGAAAAATAGAATAAAGCTGTAAATATCATATTATATGCATGCATATGTAGTAGGTACGTAATATTCAGTCTCATAATCTTTGATCAAAAATGTACACTTTCGTTTGTAAATGACAGTTCATTGTCATTATTAGAACTACGGGTCGCGTTTGTAGATATTTTTATATAGATTTCAATTAGCTCGACGTTTCGGCAAACGCGAGAAGAAATAAAAAATCGTGTAGTTTATATAGGGAATTTAGGTGACAGTTCTTCGTTTACATTTTCAATCTTCGTTTTGAAAACGGGTATAGTCATCTAAACAATTTTTTTCCATTTTGTAATCCGAGACTAAATATAAATAAATTAATTTCTTCTATGGTTTTCGCGATTTTGCATAATAAAACACTTTATTTATCCGGTTTTATCGCGTTTTTATTCATTATTTGACCCGAGCTTTCACCAACTTTACAGTTGGCTTTTTCAAGGTTGACTGAGATGTAATTAGTCTATTTTTAACATTCTAAAAAGTTACAGTAAACTACCGCCTCTTAATTAATAATGAATAAAAACGCGATAAAACCGGATAAATAAAGTGTTTTATTATAAATAAATTGTTAATGAATTGAATGATTATTGTATTAAATTTGTCTTTTAAACTTATTACTTGTAAAAAAGGCAAATCAAAGACGCCTGTATCGCTACTAGAGTAGGTAGATACACTAATCTAGATAGAGACAATCGTCTACAATCTACATGGTCGTAATAAAAATATACACTGATTTCATTACACTATTTATTTAAAGAAAAGTGCGAGCCTCTAAAGTTTCATGGCTGTAACAATTTATGTTAATGCTTTAATGGAAAGTACACAAGAAGCCGGGAGCTCCAAGCCAATGCCAGTAGAAGACTTTGAAGAGAGTTAGCTAGTTGTTTTAACATAATTACCCATCCTGCTTTGTTTTATTGGATTGAGGATATTGACTTTTGTCGGTCGCAGAATTTCGGTTGAATTATAAGGGTGTTAAAAGTTAAATTTCATCTTACTAATATATAATATGATGTGTGTATGTATGTGACTTCGTTAGGTACTCTTACACGCTAAAAGTACCGAACCGATTGCTATGAAACTTGGAATCCAGTAGCTGATGGATTACATAGTTCCCGGTAGCTGGATACCGGGAATAGCACATAGGCTACTTTTCATCCCCATAATCCCGCGGGAACGGGACTTACGCGGGTGAGAACGCGGGGCGACGCTAGTAATTCAATATAGTTAAATCCGGATCACGCTAATTCATTCTAAGGGCCATTTGTATAGTGGATACCTACATACACATCACAAAGATTAACCCCTTTACAATTGTTTGTCTTCAGGACCAGTGGTTTAGGTAATGCGTTGATATGTAATTCAATCCGTTAATCGGAACTTTAAATTTTATACGTACGTATAGTATAGTAGTTTTATAAACTTACACGATTTTTACACGACTGCCAAAGGAAGTGTTATGTTTTTACTCATATCATTAAGTAATATTAATGTAATAATAATGTAAAAATAATTTTTCAAATACTTAAATCTAATTTAATCAAAATAGATTATTTTTTATCATATAAGTACTTTCAGATCTTGGAGCATTATGTCATTTTGTGAAGAGCACTGATTCCTATGATACAGGGTTACCCCTAGTTTAGGAATCAGAGGTCTAATTCAGTTCTGTAATATAGCTCAGATTTCTGTACCTTTTATAATCTGTTTTTGAATAAATTACTTACTTACTTATCTATATTTTGCCGGGTCGCATGTCCTAGGTTTCATTCTGTGGTTTCATTAGACTAGAAACTTTAACTAAACGAACTCTTAAAATGTGGGTAGTTCACCTAAAGCAAAAACAACAAAAACGCTCTCGTCCCCTCGCAACCAAGACCATTGTAATATGGTTAAAACGTTAAAGAGAATAAATAATAACAAGTGATTAAAAGCTGGTAAAATGTAACTATGGAGACTGAAAGTTTTCAGACATTCTTTAACGGAAAATGTTATAATGTTCTTTTTTTAACCATATAAAATGTCTTTCATTTGTATGGATGTTCCTACATGATTATGTAAGTAGAACCTACCTACATAACGGTAGAAGCCAAGCAACAACGGTTGACTTTAATTCCACCCGGTGGTCCCGGAAGACGTTAGATTTGCCGCGATAAATCATTTGTCCCGCTCTACTTTATTGGATCATTAATTACTGAAATTGATGTTAATAACATTTTTGTTGTCGTCTCCTACGATTGGACAGAATTACTCTATCAATTATTTTGTATTTAATGTATTTCACTTGATATTAATCCGCGCTATCATGATCGCTTCTCATTACTTTGTCGTCTATTTGTTGCTTCAAAAATAAAGTACCCCGTTATATATTTAAAATAGAAAATACCCCGATTACTTTTAAAAACCACAGTAAAATTTTATTTTTTTGTTTTATTTTTTACTAGCTGCGCCCCGCGGTTTTGCCCGCGTAAGTCTCGTTCCCGTGGGAATATAAGGATAAAATGTTGCCTATGTGTTATTTCAGGTCTCCAGCCTACCCACCTTTACCTATTCCAAGTTTCATCGCAATTGGTTCAGCGGTTCTTACGTCATTGAGTAACAAACACACACACACACATATTCACCAACTCTTTCAGATTTATAATATTAGTAGGATTTGCCTTCTGATTTAACCCATGTTCCTCTGGTCAATAATCGCCACAAGACGACTGACCTTTTTGAGATGTGATGCTAACTATTGCGTTTAAGAGACAATTCTCGTCTCATTGTAGAAAATTTTGTCAACATTTTAAACGCCCTGAAAAGATACTATCAAAACTAGTCCTTTAGGGTTATAATGGGTAAAGTTCAAAAATTGCTGATATTTTCGTAGTTTTTTCGATTTTTGACATAGTTACGTTCGGCGCTCGAGGGCACAAACTTGGATTATTCATTAGGCCTATATCCTAAAGAAGCCTGCAAAAAATGCATACGATCACATACATTCGGGCGAAAATTTAAATGGAATATATCACGGTTCACTAGATAAGTACACAGCCAGTGGCCCGATTCTGTAAAAACATAGCATGCGACAAGCAGGCGGGATGCAGGAGCATTGCAAAAGTCGATTTGTTGCACAAATAAAAATAAAAGCTATTCTATAATTTCCTTTAATACTGATTGGCTGAGAAACAAGGGAAGCTATTTAAACAATTAAGTAGCCCTTAATTTTAAAGACTACTTAACTAATTAAGTAGTAATTAAGTAAAATAACATTTACAGAATACGAATTAACGCATATCTTCTGCACGTCGTCTGCATTCCGCCGGCATTCCGCATGCTATGTCCTTACCGAATCAGGGCCCAGGTGACAAACGGACGTACGGACTTAGTAATAGGATTCCGATTTTACCCTTTGAGTACGGAAGCCTAATAATATTTCTGCGTATTCGTTTGAACTCTGGATGCTTCCATTAGAAATTGCTGAGGTATATAAAAGCGAAAGGTATAATTACCTACCAATCCACTCCCTATTACATTAATGTTGCCAAAAATCGTTGAATTGTCGCAGCACTCAGGGATATTAACTGACGATTAAACAGACATACGGTTTGTGTGACCTTCCTTTTTGTCGTATCTACGCATACAAATCTATTTGTTTTGGGAAAGGAAATTAAAAGCTGGACTAATGGTGTCACTTATTGATGCCTTACGAGTGTAGGATTAGGTTTAAAAACACAACACACTTATCACCATGTGTGTCTTGTCTCTTCCCTTATTAATAAAAAGGGAGTAAGGTCGAAGTAGTTACTTCGCTTTTTTTTCTGTCTGTCAACTTTGAAAGTTCTTGTCAAGGAAAAAGACAATGCATGTTCTCATTACTCTGACCTTACTCCACCTTATTAATAGGGGCCTAGGAGTTTGTGACTGCACTTTTAACTAATTTCAGTTTATTTCAGAAGGTATCACCACTGAACATACTGAACGAATAAGTCATTTTTAGTCATTACGTTTATATAGCAGAATTATTCAAGTTTAGTTGCTTTAAAATATATATTTTTCTCAAACATGCTCGGAAATTTGAACATTATTTTGACCTTTTTCGAGATAAATCGAACTTGCTGTACTAGTCGAGCTGCGGCCGGCAATAGTTGTATAAAAATTCATATCCGTCGTGTTTAGCGGCCAAAAAAATTTCTATGCAAAATCATATTTGTCGTGAAATTTAAAAAAATCTTCTTCTTCGTTTATATGGCTTATTCCATTTGGACATTAGCCAGTGTCAAGTATTAATAATATATGGAAGTTATTTGCATTGCATCGAAACAGTCAAGTCGTCATAGTTAAAGTCAAGTCGAGGGAATCATTGTAAAACGGGGGCCATTTTTTACAACGTTTGTTCACGGAGCTTTCGAGACAACGCTAAAGTCCGTGTTTTGCACCGATTTTCATTTTCATTAAACTTGTACACTTTCACGAAATTAAACTGATTAATATGGCCCCAAAATTAAACAATTTACACGCATTTGAACTAGGTTTAACAAAAATGAAATTTTAGCAACACATCTCCTAACCGCGTTGTTCCCGTCAAAACTCCGATTTAAAAATTGAACGATCTTCTACTCCGCAACATGGCGACCAAAGAGGTAATTTAACTTATCAAAAGTATAATTTGAATTTCGAACTGGTTTGCACATAGAAAGCTGTTTAGTGAAAAAAAAATACCTTGGCGCGTAAAAAACTATTGTTATTAGTTGTTCGTCAACTTCGTCATTGGTTTTAAAGTTCTGAATTGTAGTAACTTAGTTTAATTTCCGCGCATTATTTGATATACCTAGTATACCTAGGTAGATAGGTTTGTGATTAAAATTACAAAATAATTTTATGACAACATTGTCTTAGGTTCAGTAATGTAATTTCACTTGTGTTACGCTACAAAAGCACTTGGGTTTATGATTTAATCCATGCTGTTATTGTTTCAAAACAACCTATTGTGTTGATGGTTATTTAAATGTTCCACAATTCTGTTCATACGAACTGAAAATGCCTTGCAAGTCATTAAATAAATGACTTCTTGCTAAAGAACCTTCTAAATTATTCGTTTATTTATACGATTTTGAACGTAAATGGTTGTTTTTACTACAATTATTATTAAATAACATGGTATTTGCAATGTTTAAATTTGTTTTTACGGAGCTCGATATTTCGCCAGTAATTTCAACGGGCTTGTTCACGCGACCCCTCCTAACGTAGTAAATACCCCATTATCTAATAATATCGATTATTAGTGTTTTGTCTGATTTCTTTGTCGATTATTGTGTTTTTGCTGCGAGATAGATGAGTTTCGAGGACGTATTAAAGCCTTTACACGGAATTAATCCCTAGAGGATGGATTATCACGATATTAATTGGATTTCTTTGTGTGTGAAGCGTTTTTGTATCACGATTGATGGTGAAAAAGAGTTATAGGATATTTGTTTTATTACCGACGACATAAATTCTACCATAAATATAACTAAATCCACATAGCGGTTTGTTAAACCTTTTGTCAAATTAATAAAAATGTAAGTATGTCTAAATTGCATAAAATAAGAATATTTTAATTGGTATTTCTTTTTGTTTTTATTGCTCAAGGCATTTTTTAAACATATAAATAATTTTTAACATTCTTTAATATTCTTTTAACAGGGTTTCAAATTCAACTCTTTAAAAATTCAGTACAAAGTACCTACCTAGATAAAATTTGGATTTAGAAACATATGTATTTTAATCTCCAAAACTAATGAAATCATTAAAATTTATAGATTGAGATGAGAATAATACATTACAATTTTGTAGTTACCAACTAATTATTTTTAAATTCCTACGGGAAAAGAACTTACGCTCGTTAAATTGCAGAGCTTAGCTATAGTATAATGTTCTAAAGATTTTTTACTAAAGAATACTGTATTTTTTTAAATTTACGCAATTTTTACTCACATTTACATTATTAACGGACCTTATTCGCGTAATTATATTATTTTTAAATTCTCTTACCTCGGCGTTTCAACAAAAAGCGAAAAGACCCGGAGAAAATGTAAACATTCCTATAGATACCTACTTACATTTCCCTATCGTAATTTAGTTTTTGGTATCAGTTTATTATATTCGACATAATTTTTTCTTGAGACGGTTTTATAACTGAAATAGAGAGTTAAGATTAAAATTCTGATTAATTTTGATTATAGAAACAGTGAACAATTAAGTTGACGCGATCACGCGATCCGACCATTAAAACTTTAGTAATAAACATGGAAACTAACAACGAGAAAAGTTTGTTTCGACGTGAAAAGGAGGCAGACGAAGCCAGATCCTAGTTGAGAAGCCCAAAGTACGAATCTACAAGTAAATTGGTACCGGGGAGACGTGCTGAAACTTTGTTGTTAATTTTCTAAGGTACTATTCTGCGTTGCTGTTGATAACAACTCAACGACTCCTGTATCGGCGTCTCTTTCACTTACATTTTAGTAATCTAGGTATACAAATATTATAAAGAGGAAATATTTTTTTGTTTGTTTGTAATGAATAGGCTTCGAAGATTCTGGACCGATTTCAAATTGGCTGGAAATTCTTTCACCAATAGAAAGCTAGAGAAGTAGTATGCTACTTTTATTCCCAATATTCCCCCGAGATCGGGACTTACGCGGGATGATGATGCAGCGGATGCGGCTAGTAAAATATGTCTTTATATTCATAATTTCAGTAAATTTCTAAGGCAAATTAGAATTCGTTTTTTTTTCATCTTTCTATCATCCTACAATCAACCAGGAGCCTTATTTTTGAATCGCTCGTTGCACTTTGCACGATTTTAAAAATCGAAATCGGCTGTTTTTCGTTTGATCTCGGACTTCTGCGCCTAATGTTCGATACCACACGTTGCGGTCGTGCGATTCACATAGAAAAATTACAGAAATCAAAAGAAAATCGGTAGAAATCAAGATATTTAAATCGCTCGAAATGGCACATTTGATTCAAAAATAGAGCCCCAGTCATTAGCATCAACAAAGCTTTTTGCATCTTAGACGACGTCTTAATCACATTACCTATATGATAGCTAAATTTAATTATGAAAAAATATAAAGTGGTTTGTCTAGTTTAATTTTTATGTGTTGTTTTGACTTTTGTTTTTTAATTATTTGTAAACATAGTAAATAAATATTGTCAATAAACTTATCTTAAACTACACGAATACCGAAATAGGTTTTTAAGGCAGGTTTTTCTTCACCTTAGAGGTTAAGTGTTAATAATATCGCACATAACTCGCTTTTTTTACTGCTAATGAGCACTCCACTGTGTTTCCTAATTAATCATTCAAGTAGGCTACACAATTAACTAAAGTAATCCTGCTTTAACTCAGCTAAATAGGATTAGTCTTCTATTATCCGTTCTACTGTTGATATGTACCAGACTTGTGCCACAAATAGCAAAACAATGAGAACATTTGTTTTTTTATTCATTAATTAGATTTTTGGGTCTAAACAAGGATGCTGTTCTCGATTCGTTACTTTGTCGTTAAACTTTGTTAATTAATAACTGATGTCAGTAAATAATATATACCGGCAGTTTTCGAAATCCCTAAATGTTTTCTCTAATATTTGTTATTCGATAAATTTATAAACAAACTGCTAATGTGCTACGTGAGCTAAATGCTAAAATGGCTTGAAAACTTTTTATCAGCAACAGTTGCGAACGAATTTATTAACTTCTTAACTTTTGATTTATCATTTTAGTTTCTAACGAAGTAGTAGGTAAATAAAATTAAAGGCTTTATAAAAAACACGAAACATGCTACTGCGATTTGGTTCCTAATTCAAATATGGATTGGAGAACGTATCGAATGTGGCGTAATTAACACTGAGTAAGGATTTCTTGATAAAATTATGAAAGTAAAAGTAACTCTGTTATGTTTTCGCGTCTAAACCGAAATTGATTGATATTGGCAAATTACATATCTTTTGATTACGATTTTTCCGCGGGATTAAAACATACGCGGTTGAAACCGCGAGGCGCAGATATTTTATATAATTTAAACCAACCATTCCAATTTAAACATAAGTATATTTAGCTAAAGCAATAAAAACCACTATAACCCGACCACGTGAAAAAAGGGTCCAAAAAGGACGAGACAAGAAAAAAAAGCAAAAAACCAGAAATGCATAGAAATAGTCAAGGTAAAGCCATGGTCGCACCTACTTATTTAGACTAGGACTTCGTTACGCTGTGGATTCAATATTACGCCCTCCATATAAAACAGCGCTTCTTATGTCTCTGTACTTTAGACAATAAATGAGCGTTTGACCATTATGTCACCCGATTGTAAGTTATGATAAAATCTAATCGAAACGTAGAACACTCATCTAGATGAAGCAAGAGTGGAACAAGATCCGATCCTTTATAAAATGTTATAATGTCCTCTAATATAATGCTGTGAAAGCTTAGTTCCAGTTGGACCCGACGGAAGTAAATAAAACGAAATTCACTACCATGTCTTCAATTGGATGCCATTTCAAGTAGCAACCCTCAGAGTATTCTTGCTTGCTAATAGATGGCGACACATATAACTTCTTTCAGTGTGGTTTGAGCTCGTAAAAGAGCTCTAAGTAGCTTCTGAAAATTTAGTCGTTTCATAGAGGTCGTTAGCTGCTCCTTTTCAGACTTTTTAAACAAAGATTAGGGATATTTCTGTTGAAACGGGTACGTATTTGAATATCTAAAACTAAAATATCTACAGTTAAAGTCCTTATGTTCAAAACCCCTAAAATTACAATACGTAATAGTTGAATGTTATAAATTGCAAACTTAGTTGATGTATTAGGTATTTTAGTTTTAGATGTTCAAATACGGTACATTTGAACTTGGTCCAAAACATTAAATCTTTGCAAATTTCACTTGAATTATGAGAAACGTTGACTTTTTGACCAAGTTTTATCCACCTTAAAACGCTGTACCTACCTATTTCTACATCGTTGTTGATCGAGTACCAATTTGTTTACAGTCGTAGAATATTTCAGTTTGATTGATTGCTAGAAATGTATTGCTAATGGTCAAAAGATTAAAAAATGTTTTAAAAGCTAAAACGAGAATGTTTAAAAAGCTTTTAGATTTTCGAGAAAACATTTTTGTGACAGATTACTTACAAAGTAAGTAAAATAAATTATTTTGATGATTGGTTTTATGTTATTTGTCAATCTTATTTTAGTTAAGTACGTACAGCATACAAAAATCAACTATTATAATTTAAGTAGATATATTATGTTACTTTTAACTATTGAACAATGTAACTATTTCCTTATGGGCTGGGCTCATACACCTATTTTTATATGTTTTACTGCCCACACGTGAAACCCATTAGGGTTCAAATAATATATAGTGATCATTACAGTCAGTAACTTTCAATATGGCGACACCGAAATCGCGTCAAGAGAAAATGTATAGATTTATATTTTGAGGAATTGTTAAAGCTAGAAAAATTTATTGATCTAAATCTTTATTATTATAAAATTTAATAACATCTGTTGTAAGCTGTTAACCTTATTTCGTGCAATTAAAGGACATTTATTCAAATTTCATTTGCTAGCTCTAAATAATTTGTGCAATTTATGACTACCTTCAATTGAATTCTAAAAGTATGTGATTTATTAATTTGAAATATTTTTTCTACTTACAGCGGAACGGAGCAGTGTAGGTATATATTAAGCGTTTAGGATGAGAGGTTGCGTGCATGTTTGTGAGTGTGCATTTTAATGTTCCCATTTATTCAATTGTTTATATAACGGGTATAAACAATTTAGAACTGATAGTAAGACCCCAAAGCCCTGCTGACGGCTTTAACTTTACCCACACCACATAGCTATACTTAATTAAGAAAAATAAGAAAAGGATGTTATTCCGTTTCTTCATAATATTAATCCGCTTTAAAATATTTTCCATTTCCAGTGAAATTGGAATAACAAATGCTGTATTAGAAATGTAGTCTGAATAAATATTGCACTTTCTTGGACGACTATTAAAATTTTCTTAAGCGCCTTATGGCTACGGGAATGTAAAATGAAAATGGTTATTTAAATAAAATTGCTTTAACCGAACAATTAAAAGGCGAGTTTTAAGGCTGGTTGGTCAGTCAGAGCGCGCTGTTTAAGGTATACGCTGTACGGGTGTTGCTGTTTAAGGTACGCTTTATAGATAGAGCTATTCAATATCTTTGTGGATGTCAAACTTTACCATCATCATCCGAGCGATGTTATTGGTTGCACCCCTCTCGGAGGCTCGGAAACCACTTTCCTATTTTTACGTCTCCACTTCACACGATCTTCAGCATCCCGTGTCAGTGGCAGGCCTTTTGCATTTGCATGTCAGCCGTTACGATAACAAGCAAGCATTTATTGGGTCTCAAGATATAAACATTTTTGTGTTTCTCACACTATCCGGTTTTCGTAAGACTTGACCCGTCCGTCACATTTTACCCCCGTAAGCGATATTCTTGCTATTTATTGATAAATACGTTCAAAATTTCCCATCATCCAGGTTAGAGCGTTTGGTCATTATGCACCTGCATGTAATAACTATTGTTTGTTCGTTAGCTATCGTTTTTAAAACCGACCTAATTAGGCACCATAAAATACATTTCTACTTGGACGTAACGTGGTAATCATCAATAAATACTTCAATGCAGCAATGTACCAACTGCATAAAATACTAAGTTAACAACGAATCAATGACGCGAGTCTCGGGAAACTCTACTATAAACTTTTTAATTCACACTGTCTAAGGACTGTTTCCAAAAGGTCTACCCTATCTCTCTTTATTGATGGTATAGTGGCTTTAAAATTAGATTACAAAAAAAACTACGTTTCTGATTTTCAAGTCTAATCTTCACAAGCCACATGATAAAAATAAACATTTTCCTCTCTTTTGACTTGGACATATCGATTTTAGTTATCACAAAGGTGGTTTTTCAACAATGAAGTGCATTTACCTTTTCTTTTGTGAAAGTTCATCTAAAAAATATCAGCAGAGGTTAATGATATACACAAAGGTTTTTCACTTATCTCAATAAGGTAAAACATATTTATTACTTTGATGAATTTTGACATCAAAACAACTGGTAAGTAAAGCTCTTATTTCTCAATACATTCAACTTTTCTGTCGAAAAAATGCGTGAGTGGAATACAAATCTTTTCATAGCTTAAAATAGATGGACTGAATTGAACTACTTGGGTCCTTATTCGTCAACGACTTTCAATAGTTCATATTAGGACTTACTGCCATATTTATAGACGAGTTTAGTTAACAACTTGTCTTAAAAAATATGTTTGTCACATTTTATATGACGTTGAAAATTGTTCATAAGAACAAGACAACGCACTTGGCCAAAGTAATTACTTAGACACTTCTATTAATATGTCTGTTAAAAAAATAGAATGTAAGGATGTTCTTTAGGCCCATATGCGGGTTTGTGCCAGGTTGGATTAAGAACTTAACTCCCAAGGTGTTATTTGCACATAATTTGTTAACCCATTATTATGTTAAAATATCTCTATATTATGATATCATACTAATGATATATTACCTATGTTATTATTCTATCATGTTATTCTCCTACCTACCACACAAACTTTACTGACCCATTCCATCCAAGGGTTCAAAGAAATCGCTTTTAGCGATAAGGTCGCCCATTTGTATTTGTACTAATTGTATAAATTGTATTAGGTATTAATATTATAGGTATTGTATTAGTATTGACTTGTATTAGGTTAGCATTTGACCGGTAAAGTACCTATGTCGGTATAATAATTTTAAAACAAACCATATTGAACAGTATTTTTGGATTAGTGATAGATGTGTAAATAGCACTCTGAATGTAGCTTCAGTAAATCGAGATCGCGTATCAGCTGATTGAAACTGGCTTGCTTACTTTACAAGCCATTAGCAATGGAATTCTTTTAGCTTCTTTATTATGAAGAAGTCTTTTTATAAACTGGATTAAACGTTTGTTGTTTGGGTGCTTTTGAAATAACTAACCAATTTTTTGTACAATTCTTTACTTATACTCTCAGATAACCTTATGAAAGAGGAATAAGGTCGAAAAAGTGTGGTTTTACACTAACATAAATAAAACTGAGCTGACTAAGGACGGGCCTATGCTGACTCGAGGCTGGTCGAGTTTTTTAAGAATAACTTTTTCTTCTCTTTCCACCACATTATATAGTCTCAACTTGGTACTAGATGAGCTTAGTTACCAACGTCGCTCAGTTTAAAAGTTTTTTTTTTAAGTTTACAGACAAAAACAAAATGCGGCTTTATTCCCCTTTTAATAATAGAGCTAAGAATGTTTAACACCAGCATAGGTTTTAGTTCTAGCCTAACGATGAACGAAGATGTTATTGAAGATAAGATAAAAACTTCGCTCCTCTTTTTCCTTCGGGGGATAAAAATAATAAAGATGACAAAAGAAGGAGCAAGACGCAATTTTCCGCAATTTTAATAAAATAGCTTTGTTCAAATTTCGCTAGGTATTGAAATTACGGTCAGCTTGATAAATATTTCGGTCATTGACGAAAATTGAAAACGGACCAACTGTTCAATTCAATTCTGCGGCCAATATTTTATTAATAAATTCAATTATGTAGATAGGTACTTTATGTATAGTTTTAAGGGAACTTTGAGTACCTACCAAAGCTTACATTATTAATGATTTAATTATTAGTCTCGGCCGAGGCCGAGGAAGAAGTGTCGGCCGGAGGCGACACTCATGGCTGAAAAACCTCAGGGACTGGTTCGGTAGCAGCACCACCATATTGTTCAGAGCTGCGGTGTCAAGAGTAAAAGAAAGAAGAATTATTAGTCTAACTAAAGACTACAAACATTCGCTTTGGAAAAGCCATGCAAATATTCTTTCTACTGATATTAATACTAACCTAATGGTGCTTGCTCACAGAAGAGTCTTGGCGATGTGGTGACTGCTTATTTATTCTATGCTCCATTCCCACAACAAGCCCCTTAACTATTGATAAGCGGCATGTAATGTAGACTACAGATATTCTGCTTATTTACACAGTATAAAGGAACGGGGAAATCGGAGTAACCTTTATCTGTATAATTTACATCTTATAAACAACTAGCTGCGCCCCGCGGTTTTATCCGCGGAGGTCCCGATTTCACGCGACTCATCGGAATATGAAAAGTTTATATATTTTAATCCAGATCTCCAGCTATATGCATACCAAATTTCATCGCAATCGGTTCAGTAGTTATTGCGTGATTAGAACGTAAACAAACAAATATCTAAACTTTCGGATTTATAATATTAGTGAGAAGTGGGATCTTGAACGTGACACTCAATCTTAAATTAATGTAAGAAGATACGTCTCGAATTCGGTCAAGATAAATGGTGATAAGTTAATCAGTTTTATATCATCTGGCTCGGACCGCATCGACCGAGGCTCCGGTCGATGGAATAAATTACACTTGTCAGTATGCATATTGGTCAAAATGGATTTTTGAGAAATTATACGGTGAATGTTTAATAGTGTATGGACTTTTTTAACTTATTTTACCTATGCGCTATCGTCTTTGGAAAACTGCAGTTCTTTTTTTACCCAGTCTGGCGGAAGCTTAGTTTGGTTTATATTTTACTAGCTGGGTGCTGTAGTTTCACCCGAGTAAGTCCCGATCCTGGGGGAATATCAAAATCAAGAGTAATTTATGTCCTCCTCCAAGGTCCCATCTATCTCTATACCAAAATTCATTAAAAGGGTGACAAACAGACATAATTACTTTTGCATTCATAATATTGGTAAGGATAGGCGACACAAGAAAACTCAGCATACCTTTAAGCAAAAAAATCCCCTACAGTTCTAAAGTAACACCATTTCTAGTGAAACTCAGCTCTGCGAATTGCTTGTGTAATTGTTTGTACCTATACTAAATCAACAACAATTTGAAGTTATACATTATGCATGTTGTACTTAATTGTTGTTAAGTACATTAATCATTCGTAGAACTATTGTTTTGGCTTCTACAAAGTGGGGGTTAGGTACAGCTTGCATCTGTTTCGTGCAAAATTGATACCATGCCCTCTGTGGTAGTGGAAGGTCGACGTGACTCTAACTTTGCGAAGTAAGGTTCACGTCAACTGGGGTTGTTTGACAAACTTATCTTGTAAGTAGATCCTTAGTTGATAACCACGAGTGCTCGACAGTCATAATAATAAGTAATTAATGAATTTACATTGTTAGGTACTCATTTTAAATTATATTATAATATCTGAGTATAGTACTATCATTTTAAACTTAATTTTGGTATTATATAGGCCTTTTTTTAAATATTTACAGTTATCTTTCATACTAATATTAAAGAATGGAAACGTTGGTAACGATGTAAGTTTGTATTATATAATTATGATGGTTATTGTAACATGATCGAAACGTCGCGGTAAGAAAATAAATAATACTTAATACTCGATTTAGACCCGGTAAAATGTATCTATGTTAACAAATCGTGTGAATTTAAATATCCACGGGATCGGGACTATGTTAGCAGCTATGTTCAATAAAATGTAACACCGCAGCGCATAAAAAAAAAAAACAAAAAGTTTTTAAAAGAAATCATACTTTGCTTAGCCTTTATTATTATTTAGGTAAATTATTATTTTTAAAATTGAGTTACTCTGTAAACTGTACCACGGTTTCATCCATGCAACTCGGGAGTTCGAGAACTCGGTGTTCGTGAACCCATGGAAATTTCGAAGAACCCTTCCTTAACGGATGCTTCCTTCTTCTTCATACTAATATTATAAACGCAAAAGTTTGTATGTTTGTATGTGACTTTGTTACCTACTCTTTCACGCAAAAACGACTAAACCATTGCGATGAAGCTGAAAACCGAGAATAATACATAGACTACTTTTTCTCCCGATATTCCCATGGGAACAGGACTAACGCGGGTGAAACCGTGGAGTGCAACTAGTCATATTATAAAAACAAAAACTACGATTCTCGACTCTCAGCCATTTGCGATCTGCATTGATTCAGTCATGACAAAAACTTTTATAAAAATATTTTGTTCGCGCCGTTCCGTTCGTCGTACGTCCGTCGCTGTGTCTATGCTGTGCAGCGGGTGTGACGTCACACTCATTCCACATTCATTCATTATATTCTTGTAATCGGAGTCTTGGCGGGAACTCCTATACTTCATATGCGTGCAAATTGTTTAATTTCGGGGGCATATTAATCAATTTAGTTTCGTGAAGGTGTACAAGTGGAATGAAAGTGAAAATCGGTGCAAAACATTGACTTAGTGTTGTCTCCAAGGCTCCGTGAAGATTGTTTGTAAATGGCCGCCACGTTTACAAATGATTCCCTAGACTTGACTTTAACTATGACGACTTGACTGTTTCGATGCAAATAACTTGCATAATAAATTTGAATACATGACACTGGCTAATTTCCTAATGGCCATAATCGGTTCACAACCGATAAGAAATAATAATTCTTGTAATCGAATCAACACGCGAAGCTCTCCATGTACCGTTTGCTCTATGTGTTATTCAATATAATAATTACAACCCGAAAACGCTTTTACTTGGAACTTCCACAAACAATATTATTTTAGGGAATTTCTAGAATATGTAAAATAAATTGTGATCTATCAAAAACGCGAATCGTGTGTTAGCTCGAAAAATCTATATCTATTTAAAGTCAAACTCTAAATAGCTCTAAATTGACTCTAAACTTAACTCTCTCTCTCTCTCTCTCTCTCTTTAACTCTAAATTTCGAATCGATTGCTGGTGACTTACGTGGCTGAGATTATTGGGGCATCGCTACATTGAAGCTAAATACTGCTAGCGACACAAAAGCATCTTCTATTTCTATACTTATATATTCTTTTCATCACGGATCTTGGATGAGGACAATACCGCATTAATATTAGGGGTTAAAGTATGAAATTGCCGATTTGTACTGAAAATCAGGGTTGCCAGATGATATTTATTTTTTCTTGTACCAGGGTTGCTAAATATCTCGTAATTTCAACAGATAATCTCGTAAAAGCATAAATTTAAAGAAACTCAAATAAAATTAACGAGTTTATGCTTTTTACTGTACTATGTTACTTGTGTAGTCATATTCTTTGCGCTTGGGGCTGTTAAATTCAAACAAAACAATTAAAAATCATATTTTTTATTAATTATATTCGACATCAGGGATGTTAGTAAAATCAACTTTATTTTTAGAGTATAGCTTTTCAGCTGTCATTCTGGCGTACATTTCTTTGGATGGTTCGAAATTTGTTTTGTGATGAATTAGTGATGAGGTAGTGCATTTAGTGATGCGCCGAGTAGATCGTTTTGTGTTGGATGGTTAATGATAAGAAAAAGTAAATAAATTTGCATATTCACTTCTACTACTAACTAAACTAACTTTTTGGCTGATATAGGTATGCGGAAGAAGTCGTCATTGTTAAAATCTCGTAAAAAAGTGTACGAGATTTTTGTTAATCTTGAATCTCGTACAGACCCTCTAAATCTCGTAATGGTACGAGATTTCTCGTACGTCTGGCAATCCTGCTGAAAATCTTAATTGTTTATTTTTTAAATTTTTAACAAATTTATTTAATCAAAATAGTTGCCATTATTATCTATACATTGCTGCCATCTAATGGGAAGGTTATTGATGCCTTTGCGATAGAACTCCGACGATCTAGACTGCACAAACTGTGTGAAAGCATTTTGTACTGCCTCCTGGGAAGAAAACTTCTTGTCACGTAGATAATTGTCCAAATCACGAAAAAAATGGTAGTCCGTTGGAGCAAGGTCTGGTGAATACGGAGGATGACGAATGGTTTCTAAGTGCAGTTCCTGAAGGGTCAAAATGGTTTCTCGTGCTGTGTGAGGTCTCGCGTTGTCGTGGAGCAATAATGGTGAAGATCGATTCATGAGTCGGGGCTGTTTTACTGCTAGTTTTGTCAACATGGTTCGGAGTTCGGCACAATAGACATCTGCCGTAATTGCTTGACCAGATCGAAGAAAACTATAGTGAATAACACCATGCTGAGACCACCAAACAGTTACCATTACCTTTTTATTGGTAAGTTTTGCTTTAGGACACTGTTGTGGCATTTGACCTGGGGTCAGCCATTGCATTTTTCTTTTCCGGCTATCATAAAGAATCCACTTTTCATCACATGTTACAATTCGATCCAATATTCCTTCATTTCTGTACCGGTTCAACAAGGCAACACAAGTTTCAACACGCGTTTCTTTCTGCAGATCAGTCAAATCATGAGGCACCCATTTTTCGTATTTTTTTATTTTATTGATTTGACGCAAGTGAGTCAATAAAGTGGGTAAGGTAACGTTAAACCATGCCGCTAATTCCTGGGTAGTTTGACTAGGATCGGCTTCCACTATCTCTCTTAATTCATCGTTATTCACCTGTGTGGGCGGTCTTCCTCGTGGCTCGTTCTTTAAGTCGAAATTTCCATCACGAAAGCGTTTAAACCAAAATCGCACGGTGCGTTCATTAGTAGACCCCTCTCCAAACGCAGCATTGATATTGCGGGCTGTTTCTGCCGCGTTAGTTCCGCGTCGGAACTCGTATTCAAAAATCACTCGAATTTTCGCAGTATCCATCTTTCTTGTCTAAATTGAATAACAAAAACAATTGAAAGTCGATATTCAAATGTTTCACATTTTTTAAAAAGAGAACATCACAGAAACCATTTGAAAAAAGTTTCATTCGAAAACCTCAAACCATGAAGATTCTATGTCAATTCAAAGAACCTATTGCAATAAAACGGCAATTTCATACTTTAACCCCTATTACTTACCTAATCGCAGTATGTAATTAAGTCTTTATAATAAATACTCGGTGAAGTTTAAAAGCTCTTTAATATCGTAGAGTTCTGAAATACGTGCGGGAAATGGTGGGAATGTGCCGTAGTTCAAACATAATAACTTCCTCCCGGATGCGCCAGTGTTTCAGTGTCTTCAAGCAGATTAAACGGTTTCGAAATGAATGGCGAACAATTTTACACTTAGTTTTATCAAAGTCATCTTGTAACAGAATCTTATAATCACAATGAAACCACTGGACGTTTTAACTGTCCTAGAAGTTGTTAACAATGATTTATTTAAAAGTTTGTTTGATTTTTTAACAAGATTACAGTGCACGTTGAATTTGACAATAATTTAGGTTCAGTTTCTTTCGTTTGTAAAAGCATATTAGACCTATCTTACGAAGTAATAAATGGTTGTAATTTATGAGGAGAGACAGTAAGACAGTAACTTTTTTAAAACTTAAAACTGAAATGACTGTATGGTACTAAGTCCGATTGACATTTTAAAAATAAACCTCGTAATTAAAAGTACTGTGAAATGAAATCTAATTTACATTCGGATTCGGGTACAACTACCCCTATAGTACACTAGTAATTGAGATTGAACCCGACATGTTTCATAAAAAGTTTGATTTACAATATCCTTTGAAACTTTTGCGGTCACCGAACCCGTATATCTAAGGTTCAATTTACATATGACTAGCTAGACGAAGGGCAGTTTAGATTTGTTCGGGTCCTAGCCCCAAGCACGTCCGACTGTGTACAATACTACTTACAAACCCGTATCAATCTTGAATGTTTGCCGATGTCAACTCTGTTTAAAGGATTATTTAAAACCTACCTATAAACACGAATTTTCATTGTGACTACAACAGCATGCAATTTATAGTATTTTTCACAAAAATAAGCGCATACACAGGGGTAATATTTATCTTTTTGATGAAATTGCTTCCAGTAACTGCTACGAGACTGTTTTTGTGAAACTGACCCTATAATTATATTGAATGTCACTAGTTTCATAATGTAAATTAGGCCTTAATAAAGCTTTTCGAAACTAGTGACACATGACTTTATTTTGTAAAAATGACCATAAATTGCATTGTAGGTTTCTTAATGTAAATCCCGCTCAATAGTCGTAATAATTGGTATTAAAATTGCATCTACTTTGAAACCTCAGTGAGCTAATCATCTGAAACCATGTCATTGTTACATCCTCATACCTAGATACTTCAGTACGCTTCGATATTTAAAAACGTAATGACCTATTTAGTCTGTTCATTTTTCCGAACACGATTTACAGTTGAATACACACAGGTAATGAAGAATGATAATTGGTATGCCAAATCGGTTGAAAGTCTGTTACAGTGATGCTTGTATTTTTACAAATACACTAGTTTTTGCTGTGGTCAAAAATACCGATTTGTTTTGATTTTACAGGTATTTAAACTTACGAAAATCACTAACAGTCACGTGACGTCATTTACAACGCTCCCCTAATCAAAACTTTAGACATGTACTCTGACATCGACACATATAGCGCAAGCGGAATGGGCGAGTGTGAGATGACGTCACACCCAAGTACGAGGCCGCATCGCACGATTACTTCCTTAAATCGGAAACGAATTAACGTATCAAAGTAATTCTTGTATTTAATTTTTATTTTTGACAGGGAATATGGAGAGCTAATATTCAAAATTAGTTATTTTCCTAATTGTGTTCTTGAAGCTTCGTTATTTGACTTTCTAATACATAGTGAACTATGTTGAATAAAGTTTAGTTTTAAGTACAGTACTTAAGATATTTATATTTACGTTAGTATTTGCTGCACCCCACGGTTATAGCCGCGTAAATCCTTATCCCGCGGAGATATCGGGGTAAAAAACCCAGTGTCCTGGTTTACAGCTGTTTATATAATCGAGTTTCATCATAATCAGGTTCAGCAGTTTTTGTGGGAAGGAGTAACAAACATACTCTTGTGGGTACTTATGTACACAATCTTTCAGTTTTATAATAATTTTAAGTAGGATTTACTAAAAGGTAGAACCCCCCCCAGAAGATTCGATTGTTAGCATTTGTTTTTGTTCGTAGCCGAAGTGAAATAAAAGCAGTTCTTAATTTGGAAAATTGTTGTGGGGTTTCTGTGGCTCAGTTGAATATGCAAATAGGGGGAAGTTTAAGCCTTTTTGTAGCCCCATTTGAAACAAGTCTTTTCAATTGAAAATTACCTTAAAAAGTTTTGAAAACACAAACTTATTATATTAATAGACTTAGGAAATAAATAAAAAAACGGTGTCGTCAGTAGCCTACTATAACATAAAAAGTATCAATACCTACCTTAAAGGTAAATATTCAAATGTTTGATGTACGAACCTTTAACTTATTCGTTTCGGTGTTTGGTGAAAGAACATTGTTCCATCTCTTTGGTTCCATCTGTCTGGAAAAATAAAAAAGACGTACCAATCAAGCGTGCGCCGGGTGTATGAAATGGATCAAAGGTACGATCCAACGCTCAAGGAGAATCAATAAATAGTATAGGTGTACCACTTATTTTATTACCCCTTTATTATTTATCACTTTTAGCATTGTTTATTCCGTCAACTACTAATTAGGCGTGCTTAATATTTCTAATTTATCAAGATACTGGCCGCGCCCAGCAGTTTCACCTGCGTGAGTTCCGATCTCGAAAAAAAACCCTGATAAAAAGTAAGTATAGAATGTTGATTCAGATCTCCAGTTATCTGCATCCAAGTTTAATCGCCATCGATTCAGTAGTTTTTGCGTGGAGTGACAAACATACTCGTCTACTTCAATATTGACACACTTTCTCCTTTATATTTTTAGTAGGATTATATTTCTTTCTGCGATGATGCACAGGAGATAGTTTATTTACAATGTTGAACTTACGTGTTAGGTTTTCACTTCAAATGTTAAATATTGGTTTGGGTTAAAGTTAAAGTTTTAGCTGTGTGTTTCCGCAATTCGCCCTACAACTGGGCCTTTGTGCGCGACTTTAAGCCGTAGGTTTCCTTACGATGTTTTCCTTCACCGTAAGAGCGATGTTAATAGCGCACAAAAAGATTTCATAAAAAAGACTTGTGCGCGGCCGGCATTCGAAACCACGGCCTTCAGAATGAAAGTTGGGGTAATTATGGATGAGGTATTTACCATGTTTAAATTTGTTTTTGACAGAGAAAAACAATTTTTAATATGGTGATGTTATTTTATAATATTTGTAAAGAGTAGATATATACTTATTCCTAGTTCAGGCATATGTGTTACTTAGATTTAAATCGAAATTTAGACTTTAAGCAATTTGTACACAATTTTTTGGAAATAAACTATTTATTTATTTATTTATTACATTTTGTGCGAAAAAGAAAGAACTTATAAATAAAAATAGAAAGCAACCAATTACGGTCACACGTGTGCTAATGTGCCATTTCCCCACATATTTTCCTAAGTAAATGAAGCGGACCACAACGGAAGGATGATAATACCCTTTCGGTCTCATTTACAATTTAGGTTGGTTAAAACCCACAGCGACGTTTTTTGTTAGTATTGTATCAAAACGATTCACATGGTTAGGCAATGTTGGCCCCGAGCCAAATAATGTGGGTAAGGTAGATAGATACTTACTCTAGGTACTTATACCCGTTTTTACACGACTGCCAAAGGAAGTGTTATGTTTTTGCCGTGAGTGTATGTATGTATGTATGTATGTATGTATGTATGTATGTATGTATGTGACCTATTTTTGTGCCGTCGTAGGGCCTAAACGGCTGGGCCGATTTAGATAAACGATACGTCGTTAGATTCGTCATGACCGTGAGAGTGACATAGGGTACATTAAAATAATAAATAAATAAAAATAATGATGTAAAACGCTATTAACCAAGATTTGTAAAGACCATAAAAAACAGAGAAAACGCGTAACATTGTTCACTCAAACGATATGTTTTAATCTTTCGTAAATTTACATTTGAAAAGTATTGCTTGTAAAGTTTTACAATTAAATTTTAAAATAATTAATTATAAAATTATCGGAAGTCGTTTAAGTAGGTTGTCTTCATTAATATGTCACTTGCCTTCGGCTCGGTTGTCTTGTCTTTAATGACGTTTATATATTCTTTTTACTCACTTCAATTTATGGCTTAGCACTACCTCTGGATTTCAATATTCGCATGCGAAAACAATCCGCGTGTTCCTATTCCAATTCTAATAGTAATTCTAATGGTTAACTTCGAAAGTTATGTTGCTACTACATGACATTATGATTACGCAGGTAATTTTCGCAAGAACAACGGAACGTAAATTAAAAACTTTTAGATTTGACTCGAATAAATATTTATCTCATCTATGGATTTGACTTTGACGCCGAGTTTGAAGGAATTGGCAAAGATGACATGACATAAAATACTTAAGCAAAGAGAATATAATCACTACGTTTTATACTTAAGTATCTTCTTACTAGTTTGTGGACTTAAATAACCACTTTATTTTTCAAAGAAAACAATACCTACGTAATAATCTAAAATTAGAAATCTAAAAGAAGTTGTCAGCAACAACAACCCGAGGCATTGCGCCCAAGATGCTGGCGGCGTTCCCGCGCTTGATAGGAAACCGCCAGCTCTTGTACTTATCACCCTGAGTAAGCAAAAACAAGCAATGCACGTCCTCGCTACTGGAGTATATACATCTAGAATTAATAAATTTCTTCTGGTGTAATTAAATCTGATCTCTAAAAACTAAAAAGCGATAAATAAAAAAATATTTAAAAAAATAAAAAAAACCCGACTGCTGTTTTAACAGAAAAGTGAAAAACAAGATGCTTCTAGTAGCTTTAGGAATGGTGGATGCAGTCGGGTGGGACTCCAAATAAAAGGTGAATAAGTTTAATAACACCAAATACTTAGTGTTATATAATTAGGTATACTATCTTTATGGAGTCCCACCCGACTGCATCCACCATTCCTAAAGCTACTAGAAGCATCTTGTTTTTCACTTTTCTGTTAATTATGAAATTGATTGACGAAACTGTTAATATTAAATATATTATGAAGTGGACGCTACTTGAATTTCGTACCGCAGTTAATCAATTATTATGTGCTTTACTATTTTACTACAGAACTTCAATTTTGCAGAGGCGGTAGCACATATTTATTGAAATATCCTGTAGGTATATTACATAAAAATAATGATTTATTCATTTAAATGAACAACATTATACCGCGCCTCCTATCCCATTTTAAGCTTCTTAAGTTTGTGTTATGGTTATTAGACAACGTATTAGGTATTATATTTCTTTTTCTTTTTCACAAACAGCTGTATTCAAATACGACACTGTACTAAATAACATGATCACTGCAAAAATCCCATGAGTTTCTTGTGTCTTCTTTCCATTTGAGGTCGGGATCCGTAGACACACTAAATTGCTAACGATTCAAAACGATCATGTGTAAGTAATCTTATTGAATAAATATATTTTAATTTAACTTGATGAATAAAGCTGAGTCCACAAGCTTTAGTCACAATTTCGCTGATTTTGGATTTCTAATACATATTACTCATCATTAGAGCCAAATAGCCAAATAAGGCGTAGGGTTTGCGAATGCGGCTGCCAAGAAACAAATATTTATTTTTGTCATAAATATTTGTTGCCGGCCGGCAGGTATCGAACCTTTTTCGATATCTGTATCGGTATACAGATATCGAAAAAGGCTGAGGTGAAATTGAACCCACTTTTGCACCTAAGACAAGGGTTCCTCAAATCGCACCTTGGTTGTGTTACTGTGTTAATATTAAAATAAAACCTATAGGTAACTTGTGAACTGTTTTTTTTAATTTGATTTGAAATTACCTACTCTTCCTTTAAAAGAAAATTAATAAAACATACAACGATGTCAATGTGACTGTTACAATGAACAATTTTCAAAGTGTTTTTACACCAGCTGCGGTCGTGGGATTTGCGCCACCTGCGGTTCACCCATGTTTTATATTACTTACATTCTTAGAACTTTCACCCTACGCTTTGTAATAAATGTTATATTTGATATAGGTAAATAAAGGAAAGAGCAGACAACGAAAGTTAAGACTTTTGTAAAGAGAACTTAGTTTCTTTATATCTTATCACGGTTTTAAGATACAGCTTGAAGACAGGCAGATATAATACGGATAGTGGAGGCTTAGTAAAAGGGCCCGGGTTCTCTTTGGGTACGGAAGCTTATAAAAAAGAAGTTGGGATAAATTTTGGTCAAGAATTTGGTATTTGAAAAATGTTATAATAATTGTTAGGTTACAGAAATTCTGCAAACAGGGCGTCTAAATATTTCCATTCCTCCATCGCTGTTGTCGGTCTGTTCTCGATAACCTTAAATATTGCACTGATTTCACTAATAGATAGAGTAAACTATAATGATGGCTATATTATAATTTATGACCGATATTCCCACGGGATCGGGACTTAAGCGTGTGAAACCGCTGAGCGCAGCTAGTCTTATTATAAAATCGCTAAATTCTGGCTAATTGATTATCAACGACTCATTAGACGGATGGGGCTATATAGTTATATGTATAAAGATAGGTTAGCGACTGTTATGATAAGATAATTGGAAATTGGAAGGAAACCATGTGAATTACGTTTAATATAATATTATATTATAACATTTCACACTATTATTATAACACACAACATCTAGTTCCAAATTAAGCAACTAAACTTGTACTATGGATACTAGACAACGGATGTAAACACCCTGAACCAGACACAAACAGTTATGTATTGTCCCCGATACGAATCGAACCCGTAACATTATGTGTCGCTGCCGAGTGTTCGCCAGCTGTCATATACTCACAGTATGCCCCAAAGGACGATTGTTACTCTTTTACATAACGTAAATACAACTGAACCGATTATTATTAAACTTTTGTAAAACCATAGTGTAAAAATGGTTAAGTTAAATCGATGTTTATAATTGTAGGTTTATCAATATTAGGTTATTTATTAACTTTTGTTTCAATATCACGGATATCTTGAGTATTTTTTTCAATAGATGGGTCTTGCGACATTAAAACCACGGGGCATCGCTAATAGTCAAGATAGTTTGCGCTTTCCCGATCGGGGAATTCGGGGCGAACTTCTCATTCCAATATATATACAAGTATGTGGTTGAGTTCACAGTGATTTCACAGAATTGTATCTCCATCGATCTTTCTGTATTATTTCAGCTTTTGTTACTGAATAAAACATAAACATCAACCGAAGTTCAGACTGATTCTCAAAAGTTAGGTAGGGTGTCGTTTCGTCATCTGACACTATCTTGTATTTTTTTAACTTGTAATTCTTGTTCTTCTTCCTACATTTTTTTTTCTATTTAAAAAAATGTTTATTATCATAAAAATGTTAAATTATAATTATTTGTTTTTAATAATAGGGGTTAAAGTATGAAATTGCCGTTTTATTGCAATAGGTTCTTTGAATTGACATAGAATCTTCATGGTTTGAGGTTTTCGAATGAAACTTTTTTCAAATGGTTTATGTGATGTTCTTTTTTTAAAAAATGTGAAACATTTGAATATCGACTTTCAATTGTTTTTGTTATTCAATTTAGACAAGAAAGATGGATACTGCGAAAATTCGAGTGATTTTTGAATACGAGTTCCGACGCGGAACTAACGCGGCAGAAACAGCCCGCAATATCAATGCTGCGTTTGGAGAGGGGTCTACTAATGAACGCACCGTGCGATTTTGGTTTAAACGCTTTCGTGATGGAAATTTCGACTTAAAGAACGAGCCACGAGGAAGACCGCCCACACAGGTGAATAACGATGAATTAAGAGAGATAGTAGAAGCCGATCCTAGTCAAACTACCCAGGAATTAGCGGCATGGTTTAACGTTACCTTACCCACTTTATTGACTCACTTGCGTCAAATCAATAAAATAAAAAAATACGAAAAATGGGTGCCTCATGATTTGACTGATCTGCAGAAAGAAACGCGTGTTGAAACTTGTGTTGCCTTGTTGAACCGGTACAGAAATGAAGGAATATTGGATCGAATTGTAACATGTGATGAAAAGTGGATTCTTTATGATAGCCGAAAAAGAAAAATGCAATGGCTGACCCCAGGTCAAATGCCACAACAGTGTCCTAAAGCAAAACTTACCAATAAAAAGGTAATGGTAACTGTTTGGTGGTCTCAGCATGGTGTTATTCACTATAGTTTTCTTCGATCTGGTCAAGCAATTACGGCAGATGTCTATTGTGCCGAACTCCGAACCATGTTGACAAAACTAGCAGTAAAACAGCCCCGACTCATGAATCGATCTTCACCATTATTGCTCCACGACAACGCGAGACCTCACACAGCACGAGAAACCATTTTGACCCTTCAGGAACTGCACTTAGAAACCATTCGTCATCCTCCGTATTCACCAGACCTTGCTCCAACGGACTACCATTTTTTTCGTGATTTGGACAATTATCTACGTGACAAGAAGTTTTCTTCCCAGGAGGCAGTACAAAATGCTTTCACACAGTTTGTGCAGTCTAGATCGTCGGAGTTCTATCGCAAAGGCATTAATAACCTTCCCATTAGATGGCAGCAATGTATAGATAATAATGGCAACTATTTTGATTAAATAAATTTGTTAAAAATTTAAAAAATAAACAATTAAGATTTTCAGTACAAATCGGCAATTTCATACTTTAACCCCTAATATATTTTAAAGTGTTCCCTACGTTTGGATGACTATTACTTAAAGAAATGCTTTTCAAATTAGTTTCGATTTGATTGAACATGCATCAGTGGCCAAATTGGAAAAGGCGTTGGGATCATCCCCAGAGATGCAGGTTCAAGTCCTGTCGGGTGCGAAAGTTTAGGAACGCATTCTTTTTATTTTTTGAAAATGAAAATTTTTTTGAAGCATTATTCACTTCCAATCATTTATCCTTTAAATTAAGACCTCGAAAAAATGGTGATGTACGTATAGACATTAGGTACCAAGAAGACCTTGGTTTGTTCACTGTTTTTTTTTCTGGTGACGTTCATTCGTCACATGTACGATTGTACATGTGACGAATTTTCCCTAACTCTTAGCTTCTATCTGCCTATCTGCTTAATCGCTGTTTGATGTTTATGTTATAAAAATATGTGCCCACAAGTGTAGTGCAGATGACTCGTTTAGAAAAACAAATAAATAATAGTATTAATATATTTTTTAATATTGTTAGCAAAATCATTAAATGGCATTCGTCGAATTTGAATTCCACGAAATTAAAATAATTAGTAAAGTACATAATTTGTACTTTGGGAATCTAGAATCCAATGCACCTTAGTTAATTTGTGCCAATAGCGTTTAACTCCCTATTCATGCTACACCTGTAATTATGAAACCTAGGAGTGGAATATGTGTAATAATGGCTTTATCTTCTAAATGTAAAACATGTAAATTTCAAAAAATCAGCATAGAAAAAATATATGATAAACTCTAGTTCTTAATAGTAAAGTTCAAAGTTCAAAGACATTTATTGCAAGATTGTAGGTTACAAAAAGGTATTAAATCTATTTTTTACAGTTCAACCACAATTACCTTCATAGGTGTACAATATTGATAAGTATTGAGTGAGTTTAGGATGACCAATCAAGAAGTGTTTCGTCATCTCATTTAAGTTCATCCAATAGATAATGTTGCCATAACGAGTCGTGAGTAACATTACACTTATATATTTATACAAAATTTAAATAAAATTATAAATAATAAAAATGTCAATATTAATTAAATTTGCTTATGTCATAGGTAATTCATTTAAAATTAATCGTTCATTACACTTTTTTTTTTACGTTTACAATAAAATTAATCTTGTTTATTTCAATATCCATATTTCCTTTTACCTGCCATACAATTAAAAAGACTCGTCAGTAAATAAAAACAATTTTCTAATAACCAGTTATTAAGCCTTTTTTTAAATAATGTCATGGGTAGAACTTTAAATTCGCTTGGTAATTCATTAAACAATTTTATTGTAAAAACGATGCTATCAAAAATTAATTGCTTCAGGTGCTAAACTACCTTTTGGGCCTAGTTGACTACTATCGAATTCGAAAGGGTACAAGTGGCCCCTGGTCCCAATTTAGAGGGGGACGATATTTCCGACATTTGAGTCATTAAAGCATTCTAATCCAACCAACTAAACCATGTGAGCCACAAAGATATCGTTAAGAAAAAATAAAGTATTGTTTTTTTTTAAAGATTTGAGTCCTTAAATTTTTTTAATCTGTGATATTAGGTAACCACTCTGTTATGATATGACAAGGATATTTTAGATCCCATTTTTCTCGGCAAAATAATTAATCTTTTCGTCATTTTTGATTGATGAGGATTGTAACGTGTTGTATATAACCAGCCAGCCAGTCAACTTTAGTATTTTAAATTATAACAGATACAGAATTAATTAAATTAAAAGATAATCTTTACTTTCTTTAATAGTATTATAAAGTAGGTATAATAAAAGTCTACACAAATTAAATTAACATACAAATAAATTTAAAATAACATAGGTACATGTAAATTAAATTAAAAATACGCAAAGATTAAAGCAAAATACAAATAATAAAAACTACCTTAATAAATTTAAAAAAATCCCCAGCCAATAATCCACCACCCAGAGTTCCCGGTGCAAAACTTCTCTAAACGCTGGCTGCGTTACCCCGCCGAATAGCGATAGACCTTTGCACCAGCAACGAACCGCAAAACCAAGGCGATCAAAACCGCAGTCTCTGAGACGACACCCTATCCCCGTAACAAAACTTAAAAGGTAATTATTATTACCTATGGAGATTTGACAATTTAAAACAAATTGATTGATAATGGAAATGTAATCTGTGGCTGTTATGACTTGTTATTTATATTTTCTATGTAGGTAGGTATTTGTTGTTAGTTGACATTTTTCGAATTTAATTTGGTTTAAATTTTAATAATTTGCTGTGTATGTTAGAATTATGGATTTATATAATTGACGTCATGTAAGTAATTTGTTTTCAGAATCTTATGACTTCATATGCCGAACTGGCCAATATAGAGAAACTCATGTTACTGTAAACTCACCACCTGTACACCTATATTTATGAATAAATGATTGAATTGAATTGAGAGCGCCAACTATTAGATAAACTATATATTGAGAAGTATAATACAACTTTAGGAAATCTCTTTAGCCGCTCAATACGAAATTCGCAGGGCATGTTTCTTCCGCATAGAAGTTTTATTGAACATAAATTACCGCCGAGACGATACTCTTCTAATAGACTTACGGCCGAATACAGAAACGTTATTCAACATTTAAGAACTACTTAAACAAAGAAGCAGCTCTCAAACTCAAAAATTGCCATACTAATTTTAAATTTAGAAGCTGCTCAATAATTTAAATACCTCTCAAATGTTAAATGACGTTTCTGTATTCGGCTGTTATAGGTGCGTTCTCTACGTGACTGAAAAGAAACACTATACGGTGCTTGATAGGAAATCACACGTTTGTGTTTTTAGCAGTCAAAGTTTAGTAGTTACTAATACAAATAACTTTAAATCAGGCGGAGTTTAACTATGTTATTACTTATAACTTTTTAGTTTTTTATAAGATAATTTATAATATATAAAATAAATTAATTCTGGCTGGTATAAGTGGGAGTCTACGAAAGTAAATGATATTCGTAGACTCGTAAGTACGTGCAAGGATAAAACATAACTCTGTAACCGAGCGCCATTCTATGATACTGGATTTTACTGACAGTGTTTCACCGATAAGATAGATCGCCAGAGGCGCTCTTTGTTCATTTTTTTGTGCTATTCCTATTACCCGTCTATATACCTAGCACAAAATATAGATTGTTCTGGGATTGTATACCGTTATGATTCCGTACTACAAGATTTGATGACGCTGAAACATTGCTTTCTTTTGGTTTTCTTTTCTCTCAGAAATCGCATTTCTTTAATACTGGCTGAGCCCCGAGGTTTCACCTGCGTAAGTCTTGATGCCGCATGCCATAGAAAGTCGGGATTAAGGGTTCATTCAGATCTCCAGCTATCTGCATACCAAGGTTTCTATTCTAATAAATCTATTATATTCTATATCTCTATTCCTAATAAATGCATATTCTATTCTAGTTTTAGGGTTAAAGAGTAAGAAACATAGGTACACGTTTACATACTTACTCACTCACTTAAACACTTACTTTAACATTTCTACTATTAGTAGAAACATAGTTCATCAAAAGAAACTGTACAAGAAGCTGAACACAAAATACTTAAGAACCAAAATCCGCTTTGCACTATACTTGCCAATACTGTGTGTCATTTTTTTAAATTAATTCTGGGATTTTGACGGTTTAGGATAGATTAGGATGAAGACAGAATTCGGGTTTTGCGTTAGGCAGTTAGGATATTCGGGGGTATGTACAAAATATAAACCCCGGGACATTTTGAGATTTGTATATTCAACCTAAACGATCTATAATTCAAAAAAACGAACAAAGAAAAATTCGGTAGCTAGAAAAACAAAAAGAATTGCTACAGAATAAACAAACACGTTGTTTATATGTAAGTAGGTATGTTGAAAAGCTGCCCTTACACAAAAGGTAAAGTTACATTATCTTTTCAATAAACGGCACTCAGCATGATCAAAACATATCAAGTTTCCAGCCTGGGTACAGACAACATGATAGCTGTAAGCTTGCAGATTGACTTTGATATTAGGTCCTTTTCATAATATCCTTATCTCAGGACCTAAATCGTTCAGCTTAAATAAATAAAATAAAAAAAACATCAACCAATAAATTAAAAATTAAAACCAAAAAAAAAGGTTTTTTTTATTATTATTTGTTGTTTTTTTCTAATAAGTAGTTGGCATATTTTTAATTGTAATTTATTTTATATTAAAGGACGTTAAAATAACGAGAACGATCATGGTAGGGCAGAACATTACGAATCAAGTGATATGCAATTTATAGTCGTTATCACAAAAAAAATGCGTAGACATAAAATAATAGATAATTACCGCTGTATTTATCTATTATTTTGATAAAACTGCTTCCAGTAACTGCTGTGAGACTGCTTTTGTGAAATTGACTCTATATTGCATGACACTACTGTCACAAAAATCACGTTTGTTGTATATGTCACCGTAAACATTTTAAACTCACACGATTTGAACTCATAATTGACCAAGATCATTGTAACATAATCGAAACGTCGAGGTAAGAGAATTTAAAAATAATAATACGCGAATAAGACCCGGGAAAAATAATTATGTCACCGTAAAGTACTAAGAAACGTAAAATCGTAAGATTCTAAACGAAAGATAAATTGTATTATTACGAACACACAAATTTCCTAGGAAGTTTATAAACTTACTGTTCTTGTTATTTTCCGGTGACATATATAAATAAATATTTTTTATTTCCTTCAACCTAATACAAACATCGCTATTTGGTGATTGAAACCGCCTTTTAAAAGCAAATAAATACCCGTGTTAGGCAATCTCGCTATATAGTTATAGTTGCAATATAGTTGTTATAAATGAAACAGAAATACCTACATTATCTCTAAAGTTTCATCTGTCTAGCTATCACGGTTCCTGAGATACAGCTTTGTGACAGACAAACAGACCTACAGTCTTAATTAAATGATACGTTCTAGATTCTGCAATCCAAATCTTAATCAAAGTGGCAAAGGGTAAGATGTACCTATAGTAACCTCAAAGCGAAATGTAACGAGCATTCAGTTTTGAATTAACCTATAAGGTTCACCTTCTAAAATTAAATAACAATTAAAAAACCGACTTCAAAAAGAAACAAAAAATAATTTAAAAAACAACCAAACAAAAAGAATTGATAAAAATGACCAAAATAACCTCTACATAGGTACTGAGCCACCGACTAATTAATCTGTTTTATCATCTGAAGTCGGGCAGCCAAACTAAGTACAATATGGAACCAACCAGTAAAACTGCCCGACTTCAGATGATAAAACAGATTAATTAGTCGGTGGCTCTGTACCTATGTAGAGGTTATTTTGGTCATTTTTATCAATTCTTTTTTGTTTGGTTGTGTAGCGGCAAGCTACTATACCATGCGCATGCGGTACTTCCCGGCAGCAGAGCAAGGGAGATGCACAGAGTTGTAGTTGTGGTTACAGAGGCGCAGTTACAGAGTCCGCAGGGAATTTCTGCTCCGCTGTGAGCGGGGGTGAGCTCCTTCGGGCCGATGGCCCATGGGTGCGGTTTCGATCGGCGGTCGCTAAGACGACCGCGTCACTGGGTTGGCACTGGGTGCCGGGTGGACGTCTTCCACCAAGTCCTCGTCCTTTACCAACTCACGTTGGTACGGGCGGCCCCTCTCCGGGCGGTCGAACTGCTCGGCAATCCCGACCAATTACAGAGTCGTGGTACAGAGTTGAGGTACAGAGGTATGGTACAAAGCTGTGGTACAGAGCTGTGGTACAGAGTTGTGGTACAAAGCTGTGGTACAGGGCTGTGGTACAGAGTAATGAGCCAGTGCTCCACGGAGCTAGTCCTACCTACTAGTGGCTTCAGAGCTACCTCCTACCTAACCAGAGATCTCTGAGTGAAAAGCCTATCTTGGGATCTTGGGTATGGTTCTGTCCTCTTCTACAAAATGAAACACGCGTGGAGAAGGAATCCAAGTTTATTATAAAAACTTACTAGCTTAAGTACATTTTCACTATCCTAGGTTAGTAACATATACGAGGCGTATTTCTAAATTGTTAGAAAGAGAAAGAATGTGTGAGTGAAATAAAACATGCGTTGAATGCATAATGAGATAGAATATGTGTGCAAGTGAGATAGCACAATGAGATGCCCCACAGTACCCCCCTTCAAGCGAAGCGTACGTTCTTTTTTACTGTTCTGCCGTATCTTGTAGTGTATGTTTTCTCATCTCCCGGTTCAGAATTTGTGCTTGCTCTGTCTACTGGTTCCGCGGAATTAAGCTGTCTTTTGGAACCAGTGCTGCTTGTCGGATTCATCGATTCATCGTTGATGTATGCCGGTTTCAGTCGATCTAACGATACTACTGCCACACGGTTTGGTAGTTGTACTTTATAGAATTTTTTATTTCTTTCTATGACTGGGTACGGGCCGTCGTACGGAGGTGTGAGTGGCGGGCGTACTGTGTCGTTTCTGATAAATACATGAGTACAGGTAGCAAGCTCTTTATGTATAAAAGGTTTTGTTGATGATTTTGATAGTCGTTGCGTGGGTGATAGTGACGTCATTGCTTGAGTAATACGGCGAATAAATTCTGTATCTTCTGTCTTTGTCTCACTCGATGTTTTCATGACATGATGACATGACGATTAATTTTTGCTCGTTGACACCCGATGCAACTTCTCGTCCAGTTTCCGATATCTTTATTCATTGTCGGCCAGAAATACTTGGTAGTTATTTGTTTTCTTGTTGTCCGTACACCAGGGTGGCATAGTTCATGTTCGTTTTGGAATATTTGGTATCGGTGCTCTTTTGGTATATATGGTCGTAATGTTGATGTTGATTTCTCGCACGTGATTGGCCTGTCGATGCCCGGTAAATCAACATTGATGAATTTTAAGTTTGGTTGTAATCTGATTTTTTTTAGTTCTTTGTCGTGTTCTTGATTTTTCGCTAAAGCTTGATAGTCTATTATCGTTGGTATTTCTATTTCTTCTATGCGTGACAAGGCATCGGCGACACAGTTTTGTTCACCCTCTATGTATATTATGCGCGAACAGAATTGGCTGATATAATGAAGGTGTCTTTCACGGCGCGGTGTGTCGCTACTACTTAATGGCCGTGTTAGCGCATATGACAACGGCTTGTGATCCGTGAATACTGTGACGTCACAGCCCTCGATTAGTCGTCGGAAATGCTTGACAGCGCTATACATTGCTACCAATTCGCGATCATATACGCTGTACTTTTTCTGTGCATTGCTCATGCTCTTTGAAAAATAAGCCAGAGGCTTCCAGATGTTCTCTATTTTTTGTTGAAGCACCGCTCCCAAACTGTGATCTGACGCGTCAGACATGATGCTTAGTGGGGCGTTTAGTACTGGGTGTGTTAGCGTTGTGGCGTTCAAAATGCTTTGGCGGCAATTTTGAAATGCTCGTTTTGCTTGCGTTGTCCATTCTATCTTAGTCTTATCATTCCTTTTAGTGTTATGTAGATATTTATTCAATTCACTTTGTAGCTCTGCCTGGCGGGGTAAACAATCTCTGTAGAAATTCACCATCCCTAGGAATCGCCTTAACTCAAGTATTGTTTTTGGTTGCGGATAGTTTGCTATTGCCTCTGTACGTTCTGCTGTAGGTTTTATGCCTTCAGACGTGACCTCATACCCCAAAAAGTTTATTTCTGTTTTGGCGAATTCACACTTCTCTACGTTCAGGGTTACTCCGTATTTGTCTAGGCGTTGTAAGACTTCATGGAGTAGAGTATCGTGTTGTTCCTTGTTTTCAGTACATAATAATATGTCGTCGACGAAAGAAAAACAGTTTTCAACACCTCGGAGCACCTCATGCATAAATCGTTGAAATGTTTGACTTGAATTGCGTAGTCCGAACGTCATGCAGTTAAATTCAAAGAGACCAAAAGGTGTAATAATGGCTGTCTTCTGTGCGTGTTCTTTTGCAATTGGTATCCAATAGTAAGCCATCTTTAAATCCAATTTCGAAAATATTTTTTTATTGTGAAGCTGATATGTGAAATCTTGAATTCGTGGTATAGGGTACCTGTCGGGGAGAGTTACTGAGTTTAATCGCCTATAATCGCCGCAAACTCGAAGACTGCCGTCCTTTTTCTTTACTATGTGTAAGGGGCTGGCCCACGGACTTTTGGAAGGTTGACATATACCCATCTCTATCATTCGTTCAAACTCTTCTTTGGCAGCTTTATATTTTTCTGGCGGCAGAGGGCGCGCTCTCGCGTATAGTGGTGGTCCTGTCGTTTCTATGTGATGTACCACGTCGTGTTTTGTTGGTGTTTTTAACGACATCGGACGTAGTACATCGGGGTATCGTTTCAGAATTTTATGATAAGTGTGACTATTACTGATTACAAATACTGTTCCTTCATCTGTTGCGACCTCCATTGCATTTATCGATAGCTCTGTTACTTTGTCTATGAGTTTCTTTTGATGTAAATCCACCAATATCTTGAAGTGTCGTAGAAAATCCGCACCCAAGATTGAAGTTTTAACATCTGCGACGATAAAAGTCCATCGAAAGTTGCGTCTCAATCCTAAATCTAATAGCAAACTTTTTTCGCCGTAGGTACCTATCGTGGTATTATTTGCTGCGTATAATTTGTAGGCGCTTGGATTCGGTTTCTTTCTGTGTAGTGGAGTGGCGGCTAAAACTGATATATCAGCACCTGTGTCAACGAGGAAACGATGAGATGTGTTTCGATCATAGACACAAAGGCGATTGTTTACATGAGTAACACCGACTTCCGCCACGGTCGGTGTTTTTTTTAGTTTCCCTATCTCGATTTGTTTCTTTTTGCGCATGGTGATTCACATCGCTGAGCTCGATCCCCGAATTTGTAGTGGTACCTACATAACCAAGTTCCATCTCTGATCTTCATGGCTGAGTTAGAGCGAGAACGTCCTCGCGAGCGAGAGTCACAGTTTGTGCAAAAGGGACGGCGATACGGCGATCTCCCTCGACTAGTCTGCAGTGCTGCCACCTCGAATGTTAGTTTCTCTAACTGTTTGCTGAGTACTTCAAGTTGTGTAGTCATGATCATTTGTGGACTGATTGGATTATTAATATTTGAGGATGGTCCTGGTCTAGAAACAGCCGCAATTGTGGTATCTCCCGAATATTCTAGCATTTTGTCAGCCATTGCTCCCAATGTGTCTAGTTTTGTCTCGGTGTTCATTGACAGTACTACTCGCAGTTGGACTGGCAAATGATTCAACCATTCAATCCTGATGCCATCATCCGTTATCATTCCTCCACTTAATTCTCGCATACGCCGTAACAATTGCAACGGTTTTTGGTCACCTAAATGTAATCCACTCAGCAGGTCTTTGAAACTTTTTATCTCTGATTGTTGATAAACTGATAGCAGGCGCTCTTTTATTGCCTCGTATTTTCCGGATGCGGGCGGTTTTTGCAGTATATCTGTGATGTGTTGCAAGTCTGTCGGTTGTAGTTGACTCAATACGTAGCGGAATTTGTTGTCGTCGCTTGTTTTTAGTGGCTCAATTACTGCTTCAAACTGTATGAACCACAGTTGCGGGTATTCACGCCAGAATGGTATCAGCCGTGATTGTACCGACACAGCCGCGAGATCCGCTCCAGTTTTATCGTCGTTTTCTGACATCATTTAGGTTCTCGGTATTAAAAGGTCGGGGTCACCAATTGTAGCGGCAAGCTACTATACCATGCGCATGCGGTACTTCCCGGCAGCAGAGCAAGGGAGATGCACAGAGTTGTAGTTGTGGTTACAGAGGCGCAGTTACAGAGTCGTGGTACAGAGTTGAGGTACAGAGGTATGGTACAAAGCTGTGGTACAAAGCTGTGGTACAGAGCTGTGGTACAGAGTTGTGGTACAGAGCTGTGGTACAGGGCTGTGGTACAGAGTAATGAGCCAGTGCTCCACGGAGCTAGTCCTACCTACTAGTGGCTTCAGAGCTACCTCCTACCTAACCAGAGATCTCTGAGTGAAAAGCCTATCTTGGGATCTTGGGTATGGTTCTGTCCTCTTCTACAAAATGAAACACGCGTGGAGAAGGAATCCAAGTTTATTATAAAAACTTACTAGCTTAAGTACATTTTCACTATCCTAGGTTAGTAACATATACGAGGCGTATTTCTAAATTGTTAGAAAGAGAAAGAATGTGTGAGTGAAATAAAACATGCGTTGAATGCTTAATGAGATAGAATATGTGTGCAAGTGAGATAGCACAATGAGATGCCCCACAGTTGTTTTTTAAATTATTTTTTGTTTCTTTTTGAAGTCGGTTTTTTAATTGTTAAATTATTTTTTTATTTTACCATTTTTAGTATACTTACCTACCTAAAAATCAACAATATTGTTACCGTAATTTTCATTATTGAGGAGTTTGCTGATGAGAAGGTGGTTTCAGGTGCCCCATCAATCTGTACTTAGTTCTTTAAGGGTCTATTCTTTTTGGTAGAAGTCCAAAAATGAGTAGTTTATTGAATTCTGGGATGCTATCCTGTCCATCTTTCCGAAGATACTCATCAGATCCTTACCAAACTTTTTATGGGACCACCATGCAGCTGCCACCTTTCCATTAAAAAAAGAACTATATCAATCGGTTAAGCCATCTTCGTATAATCGATGAACAATTGAATTGAATACAGCGTTTTGAGGAGCATTCCCGGTCCTCACTTCGAAGATCCTCATCAGATCCTCATCAAATTTTTATGGGGCCATCTCGGAGCTTTCACCTTTCCATTAAAAAAAGAATCATCTCAATCGGTCAAGCCAACTTCGAGTAATCGATAAACAACTGGATTGATTAATGCGTTTTGAGGAGCATTTCCGTTCATCACTCCGAAGACCCTCATCAGATCCACATCAAATTTTTATGAGACCATCTTGGAGCTCCTACCTATCCATTAAAAAAAGAATCATCTTAATCCGTCAATCCGTCTTCGAGTAATCGGTAAACATACCAAAAAAAAATATATTATACATACAGACGAATTGATAACCTACTCCTTTTTTTTTGAAGTCGGTTAAAAATTAAAACCAACTTAAAAAAAGGAGTAAAAATAACCTCTAACATACAGTGCCACCGACTTATCTGTTTAGTCATCTGAAGTCAGGCAGCAAAACTACAATATGGACCCAGCTAGTAAAATGTTACTGCTATCTGCCTACCTACTTTCGACTGCCACTTAGTTTTAATAATTATTTGTAATTAGAGAAATATCTAATAAGTGTCATAGTTAATAAATAAATACTTGATTTGATTTGATTTGAATTATTGAGGAGTTTGCTGATGAGAAGGCAGCTTAAAGTGCTCAATCAATCAGTAGAAATTATTGCTTCATTTATTGCATTCTGGGATACGATCCTGTCCATCATTCCAAAGATATTCATCAGATGCTCACAAAAAATTAATGGGACCTTCTTGGAACTTCTACCTTTCCAACAAAGAACTATTACAATCGGTCAAGCCCTCTTTGAGTAATCGATGATCAATTGAATCGAATACAGCGTTTTGAGGAGCATTCCTCATTATCACTTCGAAGATCCTCATCAGATCCTCATTAGATACTCACCAAATTTTTATAAACTATCTCGGGGTTTCTACCTTTCCGTTACCGAACGCGAGATGCGCGGCAGACAACGTACACTCGGTATTTGCAGCCGCGGCATACGATCGGAACCAGGAAGGAACCATCTCAATCGCTCAAGCTATCTTTGACTGATCGGTGAAAAAACATAACAAAATATATACGCGACTAATTGAGAACTCCTCCTTTTTTTGAAGTCGATTAAAAACTCCCTACGACTCACCGAACGAAATGACAATTTCATGTATTTTTAGGAAATCACAAAATTATTTGACTGTGTTTATCAAATAAATAGGTTGTAAGATGCAGTTAGGAGTTAGGATTTTTAGATCCTTATGATATCCTAGTATAAGCTAAAGTCGCTAGTATAAGTAAACTTAGCCTATTTTCTGCTGAAAATTCCACATGATCGCCTAATTTCCTAACAAATTTCTTTGATAATCCAAACCAATTTTGACGTCACAGATGCCATAAGTCTTTTTATACACACACCTTTATGAGGGTCGAGCAAACATCCCAATCACCAAGCAAGATGTCTAACCTTGACCCGTGTCAACGTTGGCCGTATTAGCCGCCTTTAATTAAACCTCTAAAATATTGCGGTCCATCGTTCGCCTTCGTGCTGAACTTTTTGATCTACGTCTAGGTATAAGGTCTATGCAGACGAATATGGACGACCTCCGCTACGCGACGCGACATTATATTAATATGTACTTATATTCGGTTGCTTCGAAATGATACAGTGGTATTTTTATCATATCTCGAAAAAATAGGGACCATGCTTACTAAAGAGTCGTGGCAAAGGCGTGACGAGAAATCGCTCTGTGAGCATTTTGTATTTTTAACTTTTAATAGAAAATAGCCGCTATCTATCTATACCTTCATTAACGTGTAAGGTATATGAATATAATAAAGACTCCCTTTATACAGATAAGCATTAATGAATGTCTTTTTTTTTAACTCAGAAATCGCCGCTCACTCCTTGACTTACTATTTTAACGAGCCAAAGTGAAATCTCCCTATTTACTGGCACAGGTTCGCATATCCGTTTCTTCCAAGACCCCTCGTCACGCTATTACTGAAACTTTTTCCTTGCCACATTTCAGAATCAATCTTGGACGGTATCAATTTTTTGCTAGAGCTTGATCTAAATATAACGAGCGAACTTCAAAAGTCAGGATGTTGACTCACTGGATTCAAGAGTAAAGTGCTGGAATACATCGGTTAGGTCATTACATCTTTTGTGTTTAGTGTCTTAGTTTTTAATATTTAGTTTATGCTAGCTGCGCCCCACGGTTTCATCCGCGTAAGTCCTATTATTACCGCGGGAATATCGGGATAAAAGTAGCCCAAGTGTTATTCTCAGTATCCAGCTACATGTATTCAAAGTTTCATCGCAATCGGTTTTGTAGTTTTTACGTGAAAAAGTAACAAAGACACATACAGAAGTAAGATTAACCTAATTGGATCGGGACTTAAGCGGATGAAACCGCGGGACACTGCTAGTAGTCTTATAACTTGTTAAGTTTAGATGTTTGTTGGAAATAATCTCTGAAAATATTAATAGATTCAATAGAGTGAATACATTTTGATGAAACTTCATAGGTGCCTACCTACGAGAATACATTGAATCCTTGGTAGTAAAATGGACTAAGTAATTTGCCAATACGTTAAAGTTACCATTTTCTAAAATAGAGGTTCCTAAATCTTGCAGATAGCCAGACTAGAAACTCATAAAAACCTTAGCAGTTTTTAGCGTGTTCATGGAAGCACGTAAGAAAGACAAATTTTTTCAAGTAAAGTTAGACATACGGTGGGTACGTAAAACTTACGGTTTTATCCTCTACTCGCTTCGAAACTTGGTCAAAACTGATAGTGCGATTCGTATTTGGACGTTTTTCACACAATCAGCAGATTAGCAATAGCTGATTTAACCTTTAGATTCTTATAGAATACCAAATAACGGACATCGCCTGCATGTCTCCTGCATTTCGCCTGCTTGTCGCCTGCATGTCCCGTACAGATTAAGCTCAGAAAAGCAATTTTTAGAATAATGCTTATTTATATCTACCTTTTATTTGTAAAGCACACTTGATTTTTCTGTAATGCTTTATAGCCTTATTAATAAAAAAGGAGTAAGGTCGGAGTAGTTATTCCTCTTTTTATTGCTGTCTGTCAACTTTGAAAGTTCTTGTCAAAAAGATAAAGCTTGTTCTCACTTCTCCGACCTAACTCCACGTTTATTAATAGGGGCTTTAGCGTATAGTATAATTTTTTAGTGTGTGTTACTGTTGGAGTACCAAATAAATAAATGACCTTAACCTACGTACCACCTACCGGGTTGAATGTTAATATAACCCCTCATTTTTCTACCTAATCCAGGGGTACTAGATATATTTACCCAAGTAATATTTCTCTAAGTACCTACTGTTTCTCTTACAATATTTTTCCGCTCTAAAAATCGTGTTACACCTCAATGTTACCCCATAAATGTGAGAGTCGATCTTACGGGGAAATCGGGACGAAAAATATCGTTTTATCACGTGTCAAACATAAAGGATATACTCTATAGCGAGCGGCATCATCTACTATATAAAAATAAGTCGGGTTTTCCTTCCTGACGCTATAACTCCAGAACGCACGAACCGATTTCCACGGTTTTGCATTCGTTGGAAAGGTCTCGGGCTCCGTGAGGTTTATAGTAAAGAAACTTACGCGGGTGAAACCGCGGGGCGCAGCTAGTTGTTCATAGAAACATGCTGCAAGAATCAATATACTTATAATAAAATCGTAACTTAGCGGTGTCTGTTTTTGAAAAAACTATTTTAGGGGTATGTACTAATGTAACAGAACCCATTTCCGTTTAATTTTTTGTCCGTTTGTCTGTTGTCTGTGCGTTTGTGCGCGCTATTCTCCGAAACGGCTGGACCAATTTCAATGAAATTGGTATGCAGATAGCTTAAGACTTCGATTAACATATGGGCTACTTTTAAAAAGACCGTAATTTCGTTTTTTAAAGCAACGTCATCCATCGTCATCGATCGTCATCCATCGTCATCATCACTTACTGACTGACAATTTTGCCTTACTTCACCTACCTCCCGCAATGCAAAAATCTACACTTAAACGGACGACCAGGGAAGTACTGATGATGGCAGGCGCGGATGTGCGCTATTCTATAACTCTACGGCGAATAAAAACATCGCATCGTGATGAAACCAATATGTCCTAGAACTCGCCACTGTCCGAAGGCTAACTAATTTATTTTTTTTATTTTAAAATAATAAAATAAATATTATTATACCTAATTTAACTAATAGGTACTAGCGAATTCGCGAATCCGGAGTAGGTTACCGTCTACCGTATAGTCTTCATATTATCTAACCTCTCTAAAAGTCCCTTGCCCTTCAGCAGGACAATTTTAGTGTGCTAACACTATCATAATATAATTTTAGCTAAATAATTACTTGAGTATTTGATTTTCTATTTCAATCACGTCAGATTAGTATAATTTCAGCCAGCAATAAAGGACCTAATATAAAATTCAATTACTTTGAAACAAAGATAATTGTCACGAGATAAAAAATATTTTATTTTAAGAACGTCAAAAACAGATTGTTATTTACAGTCGTATATTAAACTTGGGTATTAGTATTTCAGAAGACTCTTTAGCCTACCTACTTACGTACAATAAACCTTGTCATCAAATTACTTTAAAAAAAAACCATTGTTTGTTTATCGGACAAGTGCTGTTTTTGTTCCAACGATAGCTACGAGCACATTTTAAAATTCCATTTAAATTTGCTAAATTTTTACTCAAGGCACATCACATCGAGTTCATCTCATTCTTTGTGTTTCTATAGTTGGTACATGTTTTATTTTACTGATAGGTATGTACGTTTGTTAGATTTAAATGCAAACCATATTTACATTTACTGTTACTAAAACTCCAATATCTGCTATTTGTCACCAGGATGTGATGTATGCTATATACGGTGAATTGAAAACTGAAGTTTCCTCAACGCAAGTGGCTGAAGTTTTCGTTCTCCCTTTGTGGACAAACCGCGTGTGTGTAATGCAGAGTTTACGGCAGTGTGGCGTGAGACGTCGGACAGAGAGCACGCGCTGTCGTAGCATCAAAATTCCCGCTTTTCCGATTTTCTGAACTGTCGCGTCTCACACTTCATTTGATACATTTCGTGGATCATCACGAGTGATTGAAAACCCAATTATGAGGATTCGTTCGATTATACGGTAAGGTTTTTTTTTTTATTTTTTCTTGTAGATAAAACAGTAATTAATTTATTTTAAAAACGACTGCTGCATGATGTATAAAAAGAATTACAATACTAGCTGCGCCCCGCGGTTTCACCCGCGTAAGTCCCGTTCCTGCGGGAATATCGGGATAAAAAGCCTATGTATTACTCCCGATATCTAACTACTTATATTCCAAGTTTTATCGCAATCGGTTCAGTAGATTTTGCGTGAAAGAGTAACAAACTTACATACATACATACTCTCATACATACAAACTTTCGCGTTAATAATATTAGTAAGAAGATAAGATGTGTTTCTACGATCATCCATGTATGTATAGGTGCAATGACTACATTTAAAGTCAAATAAAACATTGCAAATTATGACTTTTGGACGGTTGAAAGGGATATAGGACCATGGTAAAGCACAACACACGTCCTGGGTATGTACCCCTTGCTACAAATAGTCACAGTTTCTCTAAAAGCACACTATGAATTAGACATTGTTCAAAATGGCAAGGAGAGATATGGCCGAAAAATTATAACATGTCACGTGATTCTTGTGTAGCTCAGTAGTTAGAGCAGTCGCCTGGTTAGCGAAAGGACGCAGGTTCGAATGCTGTCATAGGGATTTTTTGGAAATATATTTCCTTGCTAAAAATACTTCCAAGTTTAAAATGCCTTGAGCAATAAAAACAAAAATAAACATTGTCTATCTTTTTTTCTTTATTATTCAATGACTAACAAAACTGTTCTCTTTAGGGTTCCGTCCTCAGAGGGTAAAAACGGGACCCTTTATTTAATTAGGAGAGGTATAATGTTACTCAACACACTCCTAAGTGCGAGGTTAATGGATAATTGGGAAAAGTAACACACATATTAGTATCTTAATATTGAGTACCGCGGCTAATTAACATTACCTTACTACCACACTAGACAGTAGACATGGTTCGTTGCGACCACTATTGATATTTAAGTATATATACCGTATATTTAGATATTAGGAGAGCGCATTTTGTGAAAATATTTTTAGTTTTCAAGAAAAAAGAAGGGAATGCAAAATCAAAAATATATATAGTATAATTCTTGTCAGGCATGCTGAAAAAGTTATGAAATTAACGAACATTAAATCACGGTGTTTACCTATCTAGTTTGTTGTCAAAAATTAAGAATGTAATTTGAGTATTTCTGTCTAAATCATATTGGAGTAAGAGCGTCGTCGTCTGTCTTACTTGTACATCATTATAGTCAACAAGTTTGAAGCGAGTATCGAAACAAATGGTTCACAAAGCCGTTTTGTTACAATAGTTATTGGAGGGGTTCTCTGTTTGAACTACGAAACACTTGTAGGTACTAACTGTTTGATTTGAACACACCCAGCTTGATACACGAGCGGACATTTTAGTACACAGTCTCACTAATACTGGACATTTTGCACCTAAGTTGTTTTGTGAATTATAAAAATAATTCTACACATAATAGTTATTCCCCTTTTTGTTTCTGTCTGTCTACTCTACTACTGTGTTCTTACTACTCCGACCTTTACTTCACGTTTCTTGATCCAATATAATCTGGTCTAGTAACTAAACAAAGGGTCATTGCAATACTAATACTAAAAACAACGCGATTGAAACCGTAAAATGAGTTTTGTTTTTAAATAAAGTTACCGTTAGTTACCTACATGCAAAAATATTTTAATCTCCTTGTAAAGGTTAAATAATTCAATGTTGCCTTGAAGAAAACCAGTTATCCAAACCAAAACAAACTATAATGAATAATTACTTTTTATGCTGATGCGATTATTGAATGTCTAAAGATCGATGGGCTAGAAAGCAAAATACCTCTATAGGTATTTTGCTTATAAAATCTATTTTGATTTTGTTTTTTTTTTTTACTTTTAGCTCTATTCACTTGTGTGTTAAAATTGTTTCGAGAAGGTAGGTAGTTAGAATTACCTATTTAGTAGTGATAGGCCAACTATATGCAAACCAGTCGTTAACTCGCGGACCGCCTGCAAGCCCCCTCTCTCTACTTCAGGCTTATCGCGAGTTATCTGGTTTGCCTATTCGTCAACTAACAATTAGGTAGGTTATGCCATAAAACTTACATTTATGAAAACAGAAGAACAGTTAGAAGATGGCTTATCCGGAAAATGGAAACAAAACACATGACAATAAGGGCACTATAAATGTCTCAACTGCGCCGCAGGTCTCATCTATTTTTGTCGAAAATGGTTTAACCATATTTTGGAAGCTTTGCAAGCCTTCGCTGATCGGTTATAATGATCTGCATTGTCAACTAGTCGGCAATTTTAAGACCTGTCTAGTCTAGACTAGTCGGTTAGTCTATTAGTCAATGCCAAAATCGGCCCATCTCTAGTGAGTACTTACCAACTTTTCTGCTTGAGATTGTTAACTTCATTAATAACAACTTTAAGATTCGGTCTGAGCACTGCCAAGGTTTGGGAATACTTCAAGTGTTTGAGTAGGTAATGAAATGTCCAGGTTTAATGGGCACGGAAATAGGTTTACTAACTTTTGTTCGATTCCTGATTCTATTCGGGAAAAAGAAATGTTTACTCTGTCTTCAATTACCTGTGTTAACAGAATTTAACAACCGTAACGTCAATTAAGGAGACTAATATTTACAGTGGCCGGATTTCTGATGAGATAATTATTTCTGAACTAAGGTCAAAGCTGATCTTTCTGAAGCCTAGTAAGCGAATACCTGCCCGTGACGCAGGTGATCCACAGTTTAAATATTGCGTTGAAATAAAAAATACATAATTGGCATAGGTATGGTATCATAGGCATAGGTATAGGTACATCTATCGACATATATACATACATATACATATATTTAGTTTCGATATGGATAACGATTATTATTTTTTGAAATTAATGTTAGTGACCGACCGCCACACGATTTTCAGCTGAAACCACAACCCTCGGCACCTTTTACATTAGGTGCCATATAAAACATTATAACAAAAATAATGTAATATAATATGATATTTACCGGGTTTTACTTGCGTTTTATTCAATAACGTCAGTATAAAAACAAATACCTAAAACATGATATACGTAGGTACACAAGGGGCTCCGGAGACCACTACGGCGCCACGCTCGCTTTGCTCGCTCACCGAAGAGCTGCATATAATCTCATGTTCTAACAATAACATAACCGATCCTAGTCGGGGCACCCAGTATTTTTGTTGTAGTTCGATTCAAAGATGACAAGTGTAGGTGAATTGTCCGTTATTTCAATGAACCTTAGGTTAATTAAATGTAGTTCAATAAACCGTGGGCGTTCATTAGATATTCCATCCATTAGTTAAACAACATTTATGTGAAAGGATGTTTAGGTATTTTAAACTAAAATAAAAAATACCCCGACTACTTTTAAAAACCACGGACTATCATTTTTTTTTTAGTTTATTTATTTATACCGCGCTACCATGCTCGTTTGTCGTTGCTATGTCGGCCTTTTGTCGTTAAAAAAACCAAAGTAAATTTTAAATAAAAAATACTTCGACTACTTTTTAAAACCACAGACAATTATTAATTTTTCAAATTTGTTTTTCTTTTTTTTTTAACGATTTAATGTATTAAATGTTGTCGATCATCTAAAAAAAAAAAAAAAAACCACTTCGCGACGATTTGTAAGACATCATGGTAGGGCCCATTATGCAAGATATTACCGTATTAAACGTGCGTTTTCAGGTGGGGCGATTTACCATTGTAAAATACTTTTACGGGCATACCAAAACTGCTACATATGGAATGAACTGTAAATGATGGATGAAGATATACCAACATTTAATTTTTATACCAAAATATTTTGATTTTTTCCAAAAAAAAATGTGATTTGTATAGGTAATTAGACTTTTTTTTCGGAATAAGCCGCCAACATATCCATTCCCTGTGGAACAAGTGCCATCGAGAATGGAGTTACACATTGATCTCAAGTGCTTGTCTTGGATATGTTTCCTAAAAGAAAAAAAACTTACACGTTAACGTCCTATGTATTGGCTGCGAATCAAAAGTTAACTGATTCGATTCCCGTTGTGTCAAAAAATATTTTTTGTATAATTCAGAGATGTTCATTTCTGTTTTTTTTTCTATAGGGTTATTAAAAAAATGCATGTGGCTCGCAGGGTAGTTTTAAAAAACACCAGCGCACCATTGGTACGAGTGACTTGTAGATTATTTTTTAATTTTGAAGTTAGTTATATGTACCTATATACTATATATCACTCGAAGAACTGGTTTCTTGTCAGTCACCTCGATTAGAGTTTTACCCGGTATTTTCCCAATGAAAAAAATATACAGAAAGACGGTTAATTTTTTTAAAAACAATTTGTAGGTAGGTATTCCACTCGTCTGTGTCGTAAAACAAAAGTATCAAGGATAAATGTCACCATTTAAAAAAAAAGTGTATGTAATGAATGTATAATGGACGGTAGGCAAGTATTGTCCCTATCTATTTACAAAAAATATACATACGTACCTATACTCCATACGCGCGTATCTATCATCTATATGTACCAGGTACCTAGTCTATTCGTTGTTCAGTACTCGAATCACAAACCTAGTTGCCTAGATTGCTTAATGTACAAATTAAGATTTATCTAAGCTTTTATTTAAATAATTTTTGGTATGTATGTACAATATAGCGTGTTATATCTATGTTTCTATCTATATAGGTGCTTAATTTGCTTAAATAATTGTAATGTCGTGTAAATGTTTTTTTTTCATCACGTTTTATTCCATCCTCGTAAATATTATCTGAATCATTGCCAAAATCAAGGTACTTTATAGTACTGTATATTTCCAATGACCTCCTAAAGCCGCAGAATTTAATTATAGGTAGGTACATTTTAATGCGGTTAACAGTCGTCTGATATTGAAAGTCATTAGGTTGATATTAGCCCATCTATAATTTAATATTGTAGTTCGTACTTACATGTATAGTGACGTAAATTCACTAGATATATTTTGTGATATTCGGGAATGCTCTTGAATGCTCTTTTTGCTCTTATATGTATGACAGATTTGACTCCTAACCATGCATGGGTAGACTGAGATGTACCTACTACTATCACCAGTCTACCCATGCATGACCAGGTGCTGTAAATTCCTCGATACGTTAGGCGTTGAAAAATTATTTAGAAATAATAAAAGCAACGCGGATGAAACCCAAAAATGACTTTATTTTCATGATAACTTAAAAAAAAACTAAAATAGATACTTATGCGTTAAAGTTCGACTATAACATCATTTTTGCGGGTCAAAAGTTCTATACAAAACCTGTCTTTCTTCTTTGATTATTGAATGCATCGCGCTGTCGATCTAATTTAATATAGCAAGCATACCAGTTTTTATTGCACGGATTTTTCATGCCAGTCAAACGTCAAGTTGATAAATACCAACCAGATTTTTTCCATGCTCAGAAAAATCACTGTTACCATAAAATCTCAATGGAATCCGAACCTAACATAAATTTCACTGTTACTCAAATATGCAATATTTATTCTCTAAGAATAATTTTCGAGATGTAGAGTTACGGATAGATAGGTAGACAGGAATTACATGAATTAAGAAAGAATTACATTGAGAAAGTTTACCGAAAATTGCCACAGTTTGAAAGCTCCATTAGCGAAACTTTGAAGGCACCTACCATTAAAGTAAACATCTAACATTTATTAGCAAAATAGTTTTGCAAGTGCCTTCACTTGTACTAAATAAACTCAAAACTAAATAAACTCAAAGTTCTAATTACTAAATTATATTACATTCTAGAGCGTAAGTCGATTTTACTGGCGTCGAACAATGAAGCGGTCAGAACTCAGAAGTCCTCAAGAGAGTGGCAAATAGCATTTTACTTAATTTGCTTCCAGTCGTCCGCGTCCGTCGGTAAGTACAATAGCGTACCTATTTTATTAAGCACAGTTATTTTTTTTATACATTTCGTATTCAGTGAAAGACGTGTCATCACATTCTAATAGGGTCTCATGTTACCTAACTTGTAAGTTAAACAGCCGATAAACTTTGTGCTGAAAACTAAGTTTAAAGCACTTATCTACCAAAGTTAGTGCGAGTGAAGGGACGAATAAAATGCGTTAGACGTGCGAATAACGTTCACTTAGGTTTTTTTAAACTTGTGAGTGCATGTACACTACCCGTTTTTTAAGAATGTAGGTACCTAGACTTTATTGTTTTTCCATGTGGTCGGAATAAATCAAATAGGTTTTTATAGCTGTCATAAACATCACAGCATTCTGTTGTTACGAGTAGATAAATGTCTGGAATTTTTCACGTTTACTAGCTCATTAAAATCTGCAAACTGTACGATTATAATGTAAAAAGTACGCAGTTATTGTTAAATATGCGCCCTATTATAAATACTATTATTGTAGTTAGAGGTACAGTCGGTGACACAATGGTTACCTACTCATTGTAGAGTTCTAACATCGGCTTCCATCGGCTTTAGTTCTAAATGTTTGTGTCTTATAAATAAGTTTACGAGTTCGACTTTAGTATTAGAACTTTAATTTAAACTTTTTTGTTATAATATAGAAACGAATAACGCAAGCTTCCTCCAGCTTCAATTTTCGCTGTGCCAAGATTATTGTAATATAGTCAAATATTTGCAAAGAAGATACGGATTAAATAAAATTATAGAAATAAACTTCATTATATAATTATAATTACTTACATAAACTAATTAACTGTAACTTAAAATCAAAAGGATAAAACAACAATTTTTAAAGTTTACCTTGCGATAGTGCAAATCCACTTGTGCGACCCGACTATACCTGAATCCGCTAAATATAAAATATACAACTCATAACATTTCAGAATAACTCACTATCTATGAACGAACAGACAAAAGGAAGTTAAAAAGGAATGATAACAAATGCGTTTTAAATATATTCTTAAGAATACGCTATAAACCTTGAACTTGAAATGTCATAAAAACGAATAATAGCTTATGATTTTTGAAATATTTTTATTTTAAGTAAACAAATTTTCCATTTGAAATATCGTTTTACAGATGTTTTGCGACTCGGGTTATTTCGTAAACAAAGAAATTGCAAAACATGGCTACAGTGTTAATATTAATATTTAAGTGACGCAAAGCGGATTCATAAGTAGGTACCTCAGATACTTAACATAAAATCTGAAAGGCAAAACCATGGGTTGGTTTGTTGACGAAACTTTATTAAATATCCATGAAAGGTACGAAATACCTTAACGAAAGTTATCGGTCACAAAATTATCCGAACCACAGATTCCTAAATTTATTTATCACTATCCGAAAATTTACCTCGTATTTTCTATTTTAATCATGTATCAAATAAATTTATAGTGAATTATTTACTAAATTTAATTTAAAAACGCGTAAATATAAATGCAACATAGCTGTTTCTTGACATAAATACGAGTATATCTGAATATTCACAGTCAATAAATTATTAGCTAAACATTTTTTCAGGGCTATTTGACGTGGTTTATGTATAAACATGAAGTGCAAATCGAAAAACGATTCGGTATATGTGTGAGAGTTGGGATAAACAAGTAAATGTATGTATAAATAGTTATAGTATATAACAAAAGCTATTTTTGTCCCTGGTTAACTATCAGGCCCTGTATTATGGGTACTATGATACTTCACTTCTACGAACGAACGAATAAAAATTATCTTCCAAAGAGAACATATGTCATTACTAGCTGCGCCCTGCGGTTTTACCCGCGTAAGTCGCGTTCCCGCGGGAATATCGGGATAAAAAGTAGCCTTGGTGTTATTCCAGGTCTCCAGCTACCTATATTCTAAGCAATGGATTCAATAGTTTTTGCGTGAAACAGTAACAAACTTACATACATACTTACATCCATACAAACTGTCGCGTTTATAATATTAGTAGGATAAGATTAGTAGACAGACAGCGGCGTTATGACAGATTTTCTTTTTGGGTGACAGTTGTTTTTCTCATTCGTAGAAAAAAATAGAAGCCGTGTATACTCTATAATTAAAATTTCTCAACTATGCCTCAGCTTTGATAATTTTTATTATTGATTTGGTTACAAAATTTCATAGGTAATTGTAATAATTAAATATTAATAAGTAAAAGAAACTGTTTGAAAGAAGCTAAACAAAATACGACTAAAAGTCGGTTTTTCCTGAAACAGCCCAAGGTCATTTCACCCACCTACAGAATATTTTAGAGTTCTGTACCTCAAGAAAAGCAACCCTAAAAAGAAAAGGGGGGGGGCCTCTAAAAAGACCTTTTTTAAAGGAACCCTATATTATCCGTGTGTGATCCCCATATTTCAAAGCTCAACTTATCAACGAGATCAAACTATGATTGGTGTTTCCCTGCGTGATAGAATCCGAAATACGTAAATCCGTGGGAGAAACATAGTCACCGAATTACTTAAAATTCTATGGTTTCCGCGATTTTGCATTATAAAACACTTTATTTACAGGGTTTAATCGCGCTTTATTCATGATTTTTAAACGACCGAGCTTTCGCCAACTTTACAGTTGGCTTTTTCTAGGTTAAATGGCAATGAGCAGGCCATATAGCTCGAAGGACAGATAACCGTTGGGGAGTAAAAGTCCTCGAGTGGCGACCACGATGCAATGCGAAACGTAGTGTTGGAAGACCACCTACTCGGTGGACCGACGACATTGTAGCGGTCTCGCGGAGTCGTTGGATAGAGGTAGCTCGCAATCGTTCGTGGCGTCGTATGGAGGACACAGGCCGTGTTCAGCACTGGACGGATAAAGGCTGAGATGATGATGATGATGGATCTAAATAAATTCTTGATCCTTGAATCGTATGTATAGGGCGTAGGAGGTCTCCTCTGGTATTATATCTCTCTATCTATGATATCTGGTAGATAGGGTATCCTCTATACCGGGTAGGTACCGGACCTCGCTTGTTGACAATTTCAAAAGCATCAAAACGTTTGGCGTAGGCAAGCTTAACTATTAATTTATTGCATGTCTGTCTATAACTGGTCTGAGAATGTGCAATATTTTATCAGATCTGTAATAGTATTCGTATATTTTTTCAATCTCCTTTCTACCATTTGTTGTTCGGAAAACCATACAAATTGATGCGACACCAATTCACGATTGAGATTCCTGAAACCAGTATGAAATAAAAAGGGAATCGTTTCGTAATCACTTTCTCTAGTACCTCTGTGCTTCGGCAGGCACGTTAAGCAGTTGGTCTCGGTTATTTATGATAGCAGTCGGTAGATCAAGTACCAATCTCGTACCAATCAAGTAGGTACCAATCTGTCCTAACGACAGGTGTAAACACCAACCTTTTCGCACCGTAAAGATTTGGTTCGGTCGTTCTTATCCGATGATAATAATTTGTAGGTTTTGAAATTGCGTGTTAACAGATAAGCGCACTACATCTAAGGTTTCATATTTTATGAAAAATACATCACCTATGGAAATTTCAACTGTATAATATAGCGCTTATCTTTCATAAGATACAGCCTAAAGACTATCAGTCAGACGGCTAGTAGAATCTTAGTTAAAGGGTTCCGATTATACCCTTTGAGTACGGAAAACCATCTATACACCACATTGACGCGCCCGCCGCCTGCGGCTACAATTTTATTTTACAAAAACTTGTTTGCGGAACCTGTGTTTTAAGTCCAACTCGCGCTTGACTCGTTTTTTTATTACAATAATACCTAACTTTTAATACAAATGGGCTTCCGTTTTTCTCATTACCATAATTTGACGTAATGAGAAACGATGTTAATTAATTCCATTTGGCCCAGCTTACGTAATTATAAAGTAAGTACGCGACATTTACTTATTTTGTTGGTAAAGGTAGGTAGTAGAGACGGACCGACTGTGGTTTTTGCCGACAAGCCGACTACTCGGCAATGCAAATAATTATAATTCGAATAAATTCGGGTTAAACGTCATCAAAACATAAAAAACAAATAGTGTAACCATTTTAAACTTACAACTTTTATTAAATAAAATAATAAAATAAAATGGATATTCTCACTATGAAAATTATTAGATAACGAGGTACTTACCTTGAAAAATAAAAAAATAAACATGATAAATACCTCGTTATCAAATAATATTCATGGTGTAACCGTTGTCATTAAAACTAGAATAGAGCTGATACATGTTGTGATATTTAAGGTGCACCCTGATTGTGATATGTTTAAGGTTTTCTGACTACCCACGTTCTAACTGTACTACTAATTCAATAAATATTTTTTATTGCATAAATTGTTAGTTGCATAATTGTCAGTAAAGCTGCCGAATAGTCGGCTTTTCCGAATAGTCGGCGACTAATCGGCCCATCACTAGTAGGTAGTCGTCGTCTAATTAAGCGGAATAGTCTTGTAGCGTAAATAAATCGTTAATTCGTCTCATTTTCGTTTAGGACGATTTTCAGGTAATGAAGAAATGTTAATAGGTATGCGAAATAGGTTGAAAGTTTCTTACAGTAAAGCTTAATTGTATATACAAATACGCTAGTTTTTGTTGAAGTCAAAAATTCTTATAAGTTTTGCTTTTATAGGCATCTATACTTACGAAAAATATTGAGACTCGCTAACAGTCACGTGACATCATTTATAAGGTTCCACAATAAAACGAAGCCGAAACCGTGCTGACAGCGTGAACGGACTAAGAATTCCACTTTCTGGGAGTGCGCATGGCACACAAGAAAGGTGGAAGCGATCTACATTTCAATGAAAACTACTAAACTTGAAAAATTAAATTATTATTAGCCTCTTGCCTTATTTAAGTTATTATAGACTAGCTGCGCCCCGCAGTTTCACCAGCGTAAGTCCCGTTTCCGCGGAAATATCGGTATAAAAAGAAGCCTATGTGTTATTTCCGGTATCCAGCTACCTATATTCCAAGTTTCATTGCAATCGGTTTAGTAGTTTTTGCGTGATTGAGTAATAAACATCCAAACACACACACTTTCACATTTATAATATTAGTAGGATATTTGAATAGGAAATCATAAAATAACAATAATATACTATAGACAAACTAATACCTAAAAGATCTTAGCATCTCTAGGTGATTGATGTGCCATCTATCTAGAACCCTATTGTTGTTGATATTTCTTGGTAAATAATTCTAAACATAACGTGGACTATTTACCTACGACGTCTGCCTAAATAAAAAGAAGAATGCCTGTCAACTCTCTTACTGACGAGAACGTCGATTCCTTGAATACTGAGCAGCTATTTATTATTTTTGGGAATTCAAGACTAAAATAATAGGAGTTGTTGCCCTCGTTGTGTTGCTTTCAGAAAGGGCCATGTGTTTTATATTTACTCTATTTATACTAACGTTATAAAGAGGAAAGATTTATTTGTTTGTTTGTAATAAATAGGCTTCGAAACAACTGAACAGATTTCAAAACTTTTGTCACCAATAGAATGCTACATTATCGAGGAGTAACATATTAGGCTACTTTTTATGCCGATGTTCCCACGGGATCGTAACTTACGCGGGTAGTACTGCAGGAATAATATTGCACGATATTGCACGACATTACACACAGCGAAATCTAACCTCAAACTAACCACTAGGCTTGTATTATGGGTACTAGACAACGGATATACCTACTACATATTATATATTTTTTTGTATATGAATTCATATTATACATAGAAAAGCAATTATTGTTATTTAAGTTAGCCTTGTTTATTTACAATCTGTTTACAATTGCTTTTATCCGTTTGAGTGGGTAAGGCTATATTTATAAACACGGTATAAAATATAGTCACCGGCTGTTTATTGCATGAATAAAAAGAACGATAAGCCGATCTGCGGGTTAAAAGAAATGACCAAACTCGACTCGGGCTCGCACACGATAGGTATCGTACATTTATCACAAAAAACACACGTTTGTTGTATGAAAGCCCCATTTTATTATGGATCTTATTTCGTTTTCTGTATCTATTTCTTGTTATAGCGGCAATAGAAATACCTATAGCATCTGTAAAAAAACATTTGTCTAGGTATCAAGGTTCATGAGAAAGGTACAGTCTGTTGAAAGAACGACAGACTTTTTTAATCTTTGGGTACGGAACCCTTACATGAGCTCAAAGGATGGAAATAAATCAACCATTGACTATGAAGTCTATAAGCTAGGCTGTGTAAAAGTTTACCAAAAAATAACTACTCCAATTTGACCGGGCAACTATGACGTTGCATGACGTGCATTCTATGAACTGGAAAATATAACATTCCGTAAAAATACGAAACGAGATCAACTCCAGAAGATCCACTCACATTAGTTACATACAGATACACAAATGGTAAAACTGTAACAAGGATTTTGATCCGTGGCCAAATTGGAAAAATGCGTTGGGACGGATCCCCAGAGATGCAGGTTCAAGTCCTGTCGGGTGCGAAATTTTTGAAAAGATTTTCTTCAAGTATAGTCATCCAAGTGTAGGAAACACTTTAAAATATATTTAAAAAAAAGGATTTTGATGCTTTACTTTATTTTCGCAGAGGTCTTGGATATTTGAAGATCTCTTTTTGTAAATAATAAGTATTTACCTCATGCAAAAGTTGGCCTTTGCGATACAAAGAGGTAATGCTGCAGGTATCTCGGATCATTTCCGTCGGGTATCAGGGGTGGTTTATTTGATTAGATATTTTTGTTTTAATTTTAATTTGACCTATGTAGGTCAAAACAACCATTGACTATGATACTAACTTAACACACGCAACCGAATTATAAAGCTTCTTCTTTTTACACGACTGCCCAAGGAAGCGTTATGTTTTTGCCTTGAGTGTATGCATGTATTTTGAAATTATTTTTGACATAGTTTTTTTTTATGTTTTAAGGCAGTCATATACTGATGATCAAAACTCTGAATTCATTCTCAAACGAAGTTCTCTGAATCGGGACCTGCCCATTGATGTTTTTTCGTCTGAATGCTAACCTTTTCGTTCTACCTCAATTTTTCATTAAATTCGAATCCCACGCGTGACAAACAAAAATTTTCCGCTAATATCGATGTTTACCTACTTGATATTAAGTAGATATCCGATCCGGTAATCCACCAAGCCCATGCATTTCGATATTAAGGGAGAAAGTGCTTTAATTAACAACTCGAATAATTCGCTTATCGGATACAATCTCCGAAATTGAAGTGGGTTGTTTGTTTAATCACGACATTGATACGGTTTAGGTACCTTAGAGGTTGAACAAACAAAACCCTGGTAAGCCCGTGGATTTTTCAATTCACGCTAAAGGAATACGCCCACTAATGAATTGTTGCGATTGGTTTTAGGCCCATGTTTTTTATAAGACCCATCGAGATAACAAGTACAAATAACACCTAGGTATTTATAAGCTCTATACTTTAAAAAAAGGAAGGAACAGGAAGATTTTGTTCAGATATTTCTAATTCTTCACGTATATACCCAATATAATTTTTTACTACGCTTTTAAATTTTTCTATTTTCTCATAAGTTAAGGTATTAATATAGTCCTTTTACATAACCATAACTAACTAAACCTGAGTCGTAAAGTACCTAATCGTGAAACTAAGCGATCAGGCAACAAAATATAATTAAAATTCTTTGGAATAGGCAGAGCTACAGGTACAGATAGCTGTTAGATACATAAACTGAGAACTTCTTGGAATTATGGATGTTTAACTAACACTAAAACATTAATGAATCCGCCCCGTTCCCGTTGACAACGCCGCTTATACTTGTAATGTATTGTAATTTTGTAATGTAAACGTGTATGTAGGTAGCTGCTATACTGCACACACTCTCAAGTATTTATTAGTATAGTTATTAAGCCGCAATCTATCACTGTAGTACCTATGTCTTTAAAGTGTTCCGCTCTATGTTTCACTAGCTGCGCCCCGCGTTTTCACCCGCGTAAGTCCCGTTCCTGCGAGAATATCGGAATAAAATGTGGCCTATGTATTATTCCCGGTATCCATTAACCGGCTACTTATATTCCAAGTTTTATCGCAATCGGTTCACTAGTTTTTGCGTGATTGAGTAACAAACACACATACTTTCATCTTTATAATATTAGTAGGATAGGATAGGATTCAGGATTCCGTACGCAAAGGGTAAAAGGGTAACCCTTTTACTAAGAATCCACTGTGCGTCTGTCTGTTTGTCACTAGACTGTATTATTTTAACACGTGTCACGAATGGTACTATGGGCTTAAACCATTATAAATATATAAAGGTAAATAGGTACTTAATTCCCTTTTTCTCGTGGGCGTTTATAAACACTTATTTTGTATTCAAATCGAATGAATGAACCAAAATAGGATAAAGAACATTCTTTTCAATGAACACAGTTTGTTACTTCGAAAACATTTGTTAGAAAACATTTCGGTTTTTTAAAGTTATTTTTGGCTACAGCTGGTTTCGCTTTCATAAAGATTTTGAATCCATTGTTAAGTATATTGGGGTTTACTACAAATGCAAAAAACTATAATTTTAACTTCACATTGCACAATTTTTTTTAGTTTAATTTGAGATAGCAAGATTTTTTGCACAAAAGTAATTTTTATGCATAAGTCTAAGCAGAAGAAAAATATTGTTTGTTGCGAAGCATATTCTGCATCAGCCACAAGTTTGGCGAATGTGAAATTCAAATACATGTTTTATAGAACCTTCTTCTAAGGTCTGCAAATAACAGAATCACGATTCATTAAGTTTTGTTCGATACTTTTTTACTTTGAAAATTGTGCTGTATTTTCTATATTTTACTCTTTTCTTCTCTATTATACTATATATCGAAACAATTTTTTATTTAATACAAAGGAAATAATCAATACTTTAAACTGCTTATGTGATGATTTTTAATATTGCTTAATTTCCGTAAAATTATTGAAAAATGATTTGAGACTTACGCCTTTTTAGTTTCGTGTTAAAAGCATGAAAACCTTCAATCTAAAATCAACTGTATTACAACGCATCTAAGTAGACGTTGCGCCAACCTTAGTCCGCCGTCTGGCGCCGTTGAAGGTGGACCTATGTCAGTTTTCGCTCCCAAATAATTACGTAATCTATTTTTGTAGCGCGGGGGAGTTCCCGGTGAAGGGGGAGGAGGTAGTGAAACTACGGTTGAGGGACGAAGGGGTTTAATATCGTAGAGGGGTTACAGGGGTCGTAGGGGTGGCTACGAGCTTCTCGTAGATGTCCGGGAAACCGTACGCTCTACGAGAAGGCAACGAATGCAGGCTACAGGTACTACGTATAGGAAGGTCCAGGGAACCGTACACAACATATACGCAGTACCAAAGCCAGTACTGGATTCGATCTGATCGATCTATTTGATTCGATCCAAAACAAAATCTTAGCAGACTACTTAAGCAAAGTGCTCGACGCAACGATACCGCGATCCAGAAAACTGCATTCACCTCACTAGCGCCATCTCTTATAATTATTCGGAACTAAAGTTTCTTTGCAATTTCTTAGATGATTGTATTCGCGTGTTCATTCCGTGTGTTTGTCTCATTTGTTTTGTTATGATTATTATTTATTTATGTTACATTTTAAATTATATTTCGTATAGATTCGAACTTTTTACATTTTTTCCGGCCAATATGAAAATAATTGTTATGTTATGACAGTCATGTCAAATCATACCTACTGTCATAAAACTGTCTAGCATTGTTGTGATTGTTGGTAAAACGTAGTGATTATTTATCTTTGATATTTGATTGTTGTTGTACTAAAAAAAGAAAGACTAAATAATTACACAAGAAATAAATACTACAAAGATAATAAAAAATATAAATAATCTAAGGTGAATGACCATTGAGTCCAAAAATGCCCATCACACTGGTGGCATTACCCCGTTGAATCGCCAACGATACTATTTGTACTTAGTGTTGCAATCAGAGTAACTGTATTTACTAGCAATTTGCAATAAAAAAAGCTTTTTCCAAACGAAAGCTTGCTAAAACATCAAAAAGAAATCTAAATATCGTAAGAGAGGCGAAAAAATAAATCTATTTACCTTTTCCATTGTCAAAATGAAAATTGAGATAGGTACTTACCTACAAGGATTTTGCGGAATTAATATAATAAGTATCTACACTTCATCAAGGTAATGCAAGCTAATAATCGACCATTACAAATGAGAAAGTAACTCTACCAGGCTGTGGTTCATTTTCTCGCCCAAGCCGCTAAACCGATTTTGATAAATTTCGATTCAAAGATAGATGGTACTTTGGCAAAGGTTACTTTTGAAATTGATATTCCCGCGGGTTCGGGACTTACACGTGTGGAACCGAAGGGCGCAGCTAGTACTTACATACCTACTAATCTCTATCTATTATCTATACTTCTGTAATCTATCTATATCTATAAAACTCTTTGTCCTGACTGAACCGCTGGTAGAGAGAGATGAAATTTGGAAGGTGTGTTCTTTGTGATCTAGGCATCTGATAATAATATTATTACAAGTGATTCAACGAACAGTGGACCTCGTGGGAACTAATTATTGAAAGGGCTCTTTATATCATCATAATAGAGCAGAAAAATCGGATCATATAATGTTTAGATATCTAGTACATCCTTTTGTGGGGGAACTACCCCAAAAATTAAAATCCCCCACAACAAATAAAATCTATTTACTCATAGAACTTGTATACCTTTCATTAAAATCGGATCTCATAGTGCGGAGATAGCTGTTACCGCTTTTAGTGGGAGAATCACCCCACCAATCAAAAAACCCCCACGACAAAAATAGTAAGTTTACACATCTACGGCTCAACAAAGTAATTTTACACACCTACTGCTCTACAAAGTAATTTTATTTGACCACTAGCTGCGCCCCGCGGTTTCACCCGCGGAAGTGAACGCGTTATCACGGGCGCGGGCGGCCAAGCGGTTGCACTTTTTCGTTCATACTCGGATTCTACTAATTGGATGTCGATGCAAAGTATACCACGACCTTCCTCGAAAATTGAACTATCCAATATTAAAAACCAGATTTCAATCGGATCAGTAGTTTTTAATTGTATAAGAAACAAAGAAACAAACAGACAGACATGAATTTTAAAAATTATATAACTTTGTTCTATTATTTTTCCTAAGTCCTAAGTTTAAATTACTTCCAAGTACAGACTTTTTGTTCTCTCTTTCTTTATTATAAGTATAGATAGATATAGGATAAGAAAAGGTCAACGTAAAGCGAGCCTTTATTCCCTAGGTACATAAAGTGCCATTATACACCTAAGTAGGGCATAATAGTAGTATATGCACCGAGGTACTAAAGGCCTGTCTTATATAGCGGGCGTCATGTTTAATCCAAAGCGTACGTATCTTGAGCGAAGCGAAGGAATTATGTACCTTGAGTCCTGAGTGAAGCGTGGGATTCAAGCGCCCAAGATAAATCCCCCCCCCCCCCGCGCTTTGAACGGTGTAGACGTGATTGTTTTACGCTCGTGAACTTTAATATTTTTTAGTAGTTAAAAGTGACTTTTTAAAGCTGGACTGCTGCTCAAGACTCAGTTAACTACCGTTTAAAACATTAGCAGTGATTCAGTACGACAATTAACTGTTACTTTTATCGTACTTACCAAAAATAGTTCCGAAATTATTTTGTGCCAATAAACTACTGACTACCCTACACCACCAAAACGCTCAATATTATTTTATTAAAACGCCTGATACAAACTTAAAATCAAAATGTCTCTAAGTAACACACCATCTAAAATCGGCGGCTCCGATCCAAATTTATCAAAAAACAAGAATACACTAAAGAGAAAACTCGAAGAAGATGCCGTTAACCTGCAGACATATATGGAAGAAATAAGGCAAATGATAGCAACCAGCGCAATGCAGCAGGAATCTAGAATAAGTACATTCGAAAAATCACTTAAATCAATGATGCAATCTTCACTTAACGAAATTAAAGAACAAAACTCTGAACTATTAAAAACAATAGATTTTTTATCAAATCAGTATGAGGAACTTCGAACAAAGGTTCAACTAATGGAATCTGAGCATCTGGAGTATAAAAACTATGTGAAAATCCTAGAAGACAAAATTGAAGCCCTTGAAGCGAGTGCCCGTTCAGGTAGTATAGAAATAAGAAATATACCTAAAAGTCAATCCGAGACAAAAAATGATCTATTATGTTATGTCACAAGTCTAGGAAAACTGTTGAACGTCGATATTAGCAACTGTGACATAAAAAACATCTTTAGAGTCCAGAATAAAATAACATCATCTGATAAACCTATCCTTAAACCTGTCATAGTTGAATTCCTGTCGACAACAAAGAAAGAGGACATAATCAACGCAGTGAAGAAACATATTAAAAGCAAAAAACCACTAAATACAGGTTGTATAAACTTACCAGGGCCTACTATACCTATCTACGTCTCCGAAAATCTGAGTGCGAAGGCGAAACGGTTGTTCTTCTTGGCTAGAGATTTCGCTCAGAAAAACAAATATCGCTACTGTTGGACTAGTCACGGTAACCTGTATCTGCGAAAATCAGACGATAGCCCAGCGGTCCGGATTAAAAATGAAGACAATCTGAAGACTTTAAAAAACACTAATACATGACTAACTTTAAGGCTTTTCCCAGCATGTCTCCTTAATAATAACAATTTATTTTATTCGTGTTTTGTTTTTTGTATTAACGTTACTATGCATATACATAATATTATTTATAACATTACTAAACAAACTTTACATCCACGAACAACAATAGAATACTACTTATTAATTAGACCTATGATTATTTATGCATATCTAATATACATATACGGCAATTACATCTCTACTGTCCATACAAACATCCAACCTTTATATACACAAAGTAAATGTCACTTGTTATTTATACCTATCGCCGCCTACATCTACCTAATAATATACACTTATGTGTCCTGTGAAAACGTACATTACAAGTCCACCCATCCTTTACAAGTATCACAGTACAACTTAGATGAGTCTAGCGCTAAATTTATTTTACATTGGCGGCTTTCACGTGGGGGCCGGGTTGCACACTGCCGTCAGGCCACGGTAGTGGTAGCCTGGCTTCAGCATGATAGCGCGCTGTACTGCTTACCTTTACATCTTTTGTGTTTTATATCTTTGATTATTTTCATGGAATCCTTTAATCTTAAAATTCGATATAATAAGTAACCTACACAGAGAAATAGACAAATATAATGTTGCAGAATTCTTTTCCTGCGAACTAGAAGATAGTAATAAGTTTTTAATGAAAAATGGCAATTGTTTCAAAATGTTTCATCAAAATATTAGGAGTGTAAATAAAAATTTACCAAACTTACTACCAGTGTTGACTAGAACCTCAGTGTGCTGGGACTGTATTGTGCTCTCAGAATGTTGGCTCCCTACGACTTCAATCATACCTTCAATTGATGGATACAATCACTATTCGACCACAAACAATCTCACACAGAATGAAGGGGTTATAGTCTATTGCAGAGATAATCTAATTGTTCAAGTAGAAGAAGTTTACATTGCAGAGGCAAATTGCCTATTAATAAAACCTGACAGCAATTCAATGATCTTGGCCATTTATCGGCCCGATGGATATAAAAACCCAAATAACTTCATACAGTCGCTAAGTGAATTTCTCTCATCTATCTCATCTAAACAAAATATAGTGATTGTAGGTGACATCAACATTGATATTAGTGAAAATAGTGAGTCTGCTTTTTGTTTTGAGTACCTAAATATTACGGCTTTTCACGGTATTCTCCCCAGTTTTACACTCCCAACTCACGGCAAGACCTGTCTGGATCATGTCCTGGTTAAAACCAAACATGATGCCCGTTGTCTTGTATACTCGACAAAGGTCACTGACCATAATGGTATAGCGTTGTTTATTGCGTTCAAAACTAAATTGAAGCCACCTAGGTCAAAAAAGCTTCTGGATCGAGTAGGACTGGAACAAGATATTAAAAATATTGACTTTAGTCCTATATATAACATTAATGACGTAAATAAGGCTACAGATCTCTTTGTGGATATGCTTCGAACAGTTATAATTGCCAACACTAAAACAGTAGTTACATCAAGACGTAAAAAGATAATCAAGCCTTGGATCACATCAGGTTTACTGAAATGCCTAAAAAATAGAGATAACTTATATAAAAAATCTAAACGCGATCCAACAAACGAAATTGCACTATCAATCTATAAGCGTTATTGGAACTTCTGCTGCAATATGATAAAAAAAGCTAAGCGTAATTATGAAAGACTTTTACTTGTAAGGGCAGGCAACAATAATAAAAAATTGTGGAGTGCCGTTAAACAAATTACCTATACGAATAAACACAAAGATAGCTGTGTAGATTTAATATCTGGAGATGCAACTATTGATGTTGACGGGGTAAATGACTTTTTTGCTGGCATAGGCAAATCGCTAGCTGAAAAATTGAAACCCAGTAGTACTGAGGTTGTTACTGGGAGCTCTGGGAAGCCACACCCAGCCTCGTTTGTTCTACTACCAACAGATAACGCAGAAATAATTATTTTAATAAATAACCTTAAGGTGGACTGCGCGGTTGGACTGGATTTGATTTCCGCAGACATACTTAAATCATACAAAAGCCTACTGGTGTCTCCGATAACATATATATGCAATCTAGTTTTTGAAATGGGTGTTTTTCCAAAGGCCTTTAAAAGATCCAGAATCCGGCCTATTTATAAGGGTGGGGACAGACTCAGTGTAAATAATTATAGACCAATATCAATTTTGCCAACTTTATCTAAAATCCTAGAACGTTTACTTAATAATAGATTAGTGGCATACTTAGAGAATAATAATCTGTTGTCGGAAAACCAGTTTGGTTTTAGACGTGATAGATCTACGGCAGATGCTGTACACGAATTCACCAATTATGTTGTTACTAAATTGGACGATAATAGGAAAGTTCTAGGCATTTTTCTTGATATGGCTAAGGCGTTCGACACTGTGTCTGTACCCATTCTTGTGAAACAGTTGGATCTGCTTGGAATACGTGGCCTACAGCTAGGACTTTTTAAGGATTACCTATCAAATCGTTCTCAATGTGTTCACATCGATGAATATACTAGTAGAGAGGTCATAATGTCCTACGGTGTCCCACAGGGCAGTATACTAGGCCCGACCTTATTTCTGTGTTATATAAATGACCTGTGCAACATGAAATTGGCTAATGCAAAAATCGTCACATTCGCAGATGACACTGCTCTAGTTTTTGAGGGTAAATCCTGGAGTAGTGTTTATGAAACTGCACAGACTGGTTTAGACATAGTTACAAATTGGCTAAGGAACAATGTATTAACGTTAAATACCGATAAAACTAAAGTTATTAGATTCTCAATTAGAGACCCAGGTCAAATTGGTGACTATTGCATTAGAACTCACTCCTGTGATACTAATACAGATGGAGCAGACTGCAACTGCCCAAAAATTCAAGAAACTAAAGACATCAAATACCTAGGTGTTATGATTGACAACCATCTTAATTTTCACAAGCACATTACATCCCTAGCATCAAGGATACGAAAGCTAATTGTAATTTTTAAAAATCTGAGACATGTAGCTGAGGTTAAATTAGTGCAAACTGTCTACTTCGCATTATGTCAGTCATTGCTGGGTTATTGTATATCATCTTGGGGTGGGACTTATAAGACGACATTTTTAACGATAGAAAGAGCACAGAGGGCGTTATTGAAGGTAAACCGCTTTCTACCATTTCACTATTCAACTACAGAACTGTACAAGAAATGTAACGTATTGACGGTACGCCAACTGTTCGTACTTAACACAATAGTAAGACAACATTCACAGATAGTGTATGACCCGGATACTGTGTACAGAAGACGGAGGTGGGATTTGGTATGCAAAAATCATTGCTTTAGAACGAAATTTGCCCAACAGTTCTCTTGTTTTCAGGGTGCTCATCTCTACAACAAAATTAATAAAATAATACAAATTTACGATAAAACTAAATTTAAGTGTAAAAAAGAAGTTACAAAGTGGCTGCTAACACTTAGTTATGATGAGACGGAAGATTTATTACACTAAATCTTTTAACGCGGCCACACTATACACAAACACACACGTATACCATTACTTAAAAACACACATTATTTCTTTTTTCATATTTAATATTGTTTAATTATATGTATTTATTCGTTCGTTATATTATTTATTAACGCATGCATTATGTATATTTTCAATTCTTAACTTAAATTTTATTCTTGTTAAATTTTATCCGAATATGTCAGCGATGTAGTCACCTATTTGATATCATTACACCTAACTGGGGAAGGGGGTCCTGGTGATCTGTGAAACAGGTTTCCTTCGGAAGCCTACATCGGACACCAGCTTCCTCTTTTTCTTTATGTTTATTTTATATAACTACATCTGTGTATCATTGTTTTAAGAGGAAGAAATAAAGCGAATTTATTATTATTATTATTATTATAAAGACAGGCTTTATTACCGAGGTGAATACTCTACTTTACACATCTACTGCGAGACAATAAAGAGGCTACAAAAATAAGAATTTAATTAACAACAAAATAATAGATTAATGCTACGTGTATGAAATATATTTACAGCTCTATTTTAGCAATATTTTAAAGGACAAATTTATCTTCAAAAATTCACTCGCGACGAGATTTGAACTCGCGTCTCTACGTGAGTGAATTTTTGAAGATAAATTTTCCCTTTAAAATATTTCTAGTAGATATGCCTTGTGCAATAAAAACAAATTATGAAATAGCTCTATATTAATTAAATTTAACAATGATACATCAAAATGACAAAACCAAGCATCGGCTTTAGTCGATGAAATAAGTTGGGGCTTTATATTAACTAAAACTTTTTGCCTTACCATTCCGTCGAAATAAAAATAGAAGAAAAATAGCCCAGTTTTTATTTTTTTATGTGTTATGTCTAGGTGGCCAGTTCCAAGTGGACGTATGCTACCTGAACCTTAGTTCTAAATTTAAATAACTTTATGCCCTAGGTGTATAATATCGCTTTACGCTGACCTTTTTGGTCAAATAAAGTAACTTTGTTAAGCAGTTATAGGTGTGTAAAGTAATTTAAATTTGGAACTAAGGTTCTGGTAGCATACGGCCATTTTGAACTGGCCACCTAGACAAAACACATAAAAAAATAAAAACTGGGCTATTTTTCTTCCATTTTATTTCGACGGAAGGGTAAGGCAAAAGTTTTAGTTAATATAAAGTAAAATAGAGTATTCACCTCGGTAATTAAGCCTTTATCTTGAAAAAGATAAAGACTGGCTTAATTAATTAATAATTGCGCTTGAATCCCACGCTTCACTCAGGACTCTAGGTACATAACTCCTTCGCTTCGCTCAAAGGTAAGTTTTTAAAACCCTCGCTGCGCTTGGGAGTTAACTCTAGAGTCTTTCGTATGCTTTGGATTCAATATGACGCCCGGTATATAAGACAGGGCTTTAGTACCTCGGTGCATAAACTAATATTATTTGACCAAAGAGGTCAACGTAAAACGAGTAATGACTCGCTAAATATCTAATGAGATATCTGGGAAGTAAAATGCGCGTTTAAGCCCTAGGGAATAAAGTAATTTAAATTTGGAACATTAACATTTGCTTGTATTACAGGTATTTAATAATAAAAATCAGACTGGTACATTCAGGCCCAGGGCCAAATGCACATTGCAAACAAAAATAATTGTCTTTTGGCCGCATGGTAAGGTGATAATAAATTGAAAATAGAAATACCGGAAAAAGACGATCAATTTTGGAAAAAAGAGATGGAACCGAAGTTAACAAGTTTTTACATGGAATGCTTACTGCCTGAGTTGATAGATCCACGCCATCCCAGAAAAAGAACAATTCTCGATCCAGATTACATAACCGTCAAAAAGAGTGTTTGTCAAACCTCTTAATCTGAAATTCCATCGAGAAAACGACTACTTCCGCCTATTGAAAACCATTCAATAATTGTTACACCACCAGTTCAACGTAGGAAATTGGAATTTCATGAAATGTAAATACTTAATTATTTGTAAATAAAAAGGAGTCAGTTTTGTTTACAAATGAAACTTTTATTGCAAGAGTAAATAGTAATAATATTAAAAACCTATTTGTGAAAACTGTAAAATGAAAAAAATAAGAATAACTCCATAGTTTTTCTGTTCGTTGCGCTGATATTTTTGTATCACAACATTTTTGATGAAGTTGCAACAAAACCAATTTTTCATCTCTCCCGTTCGGAAAGTTTAATTTTCATGGGTAGATATCCGGGTTGAAAGTAGCTCATTTCATCCCTAGGGTGGAAATTTAAAAATATTTTTTAATTATTGCAACTATTTGACAAATTTTAAGGGGTATTTAAATAATTAAGTAGCTCTCAAATTTTGAAAGGCCTCAAATTTAAAGTAGATTTAAAATTGATTATAATTTGAGGCCACTTAAAATTTGAAGAAAACTTAAATAATTAAGTAGCTTTTAAATTTTGAATGGCCTCAAATTTGAATTGGATTTAAAATTGATTAAAATTTGAGGCCACTTAAGACTTGAGGGCTACTTAAATAATAAAGTAGCTCTCAAATTATAAATATGAGGCGCCTTCTATTTTCTCATAGAGGGTAATAAAAAGTAGAGTGTATCACACTACTCTAGAATCCCTCACTTCGCTCTGGATTCAAAAAACCACCCTCACCGTAAAAATATTATTTTGCTTCATTGTAATACAATCTACTAACTATTCTCATAGTGGGCGATGAATATTTTTCATTCGAAAAATAGTATTCGCTCCCGAGGTAGACATTCTAGTATTACGGTATGAATCGCGTTTGTTGCCTCAGATGAGGGAGGCCGGAAGGGCTCCGAAACGTCGGGCTTGTATTATAAAGCCAACAAAACAAACGCGATTCAAACCGAAACACAGTTTCAGCACGCTAGCTAATTGGAAAGTGTATCAAATTGAATTTTCAAGATTCCGCCCGGACTCCGGACAGACAAACTAACAAGAAAAGTGAGAATGGCACGACAATGGTCAAGTCTGTAATAAGTCAAATAGGTAATTCGGCAAGTCCAGTATCGACAAGTTATGAAATTTTCCAAACATGCCATTAGCCTGGTCCACACTGTACGATCCACATGCTCCAGAATCTTTTATCCTATTTTCTCCCTCTCCGCTGCTTGAGCGCGAATAAGATAAAATATTCTTTAGCGCGGGGATCGTCCGGTGTGGATGCGGCCGATTATACCCAGCTGTCCCCTCTAGCCCTGTCCCCGGGGTGACAATTCGTGGCGACTGTCCCCTTTGAAAGCTGGCTAAAGGGGACAAATGGAATTATGTTTCTCAGTTGTCACGGTGGGGGGGGGACAGATGGGAATCTGTTCTCCCATTTCTACCCCGCATGTGTGTGTTATAATAAAACTAGCTGCGCCTCGCGGTTTCACCCGTGTTCGTAATAAGTACCCTAATGTACCATTATTATTTTAATGAACTTTATAAACGCATACCACTTGCATTCATAGTACAAAATATTACTATGAATGGAAGTCGTAAGGGGTTCGTCGGTTAGGGGTGAAGTTTGTAATGAAGATCTCGAGAAGCTCTATAACTTATGCTAAGAAACTAGTGGTCTAGTGTCAATAGTTTCCGAGATATTGACGGCTCAAGTTTGACAGCTGTCAACCAAACTGATGATCTCGAGGAGCTATATAACTTAGGCTGAGAAACTAGTGGTCTAGTGTCAATAGTTTCGGAGTTAGGTTAGATCGTTTTTTGTTTTTACTTCGATCGTCTTTTGTTTTCCACTAATCTCTTCTATTAACTTTTTTTTCCCAAAAATTTACAGTCTTTTTAGTATCTTCTTAGTCGGACTACTTCACCTCTAGAGTATATTAATATGTATGTAGTCGACTCGTCCCAATGTCTAAACTACCGTCCCTGGTCCCAGTTTCGAAGGGGACGACTTCACCCCTAATCCAAAATATTGCTATAAATGCAAGTCGTATGCGTTTATAAAGTTCATTAAAATAATAATGGTACATTAGGGTACTTATTACGAACACGGATGAAACCGCTGGGCGCAGCTAGTTCTATTATAACACCAACATGCGGGGTAGAAATGGGAGAACAGATTCCCATCTGTCCCCCCCGCCCGCCGTGACAACTGAGAAACATAATTCCCATTTGTCCCCTTTAGCCAGCTTTCAAAGGGACAGTCGCCACGAATTGTCGCCCCGGGGACAACTGGGGAAAAATTCCTAGTTGTCCCTCCGGGGAACAGGGCTAGAGGGGACAACTAGGAATAATCGGACGATACAAGTTTTGAAGATACAAAACAAACAACTTGCAAATTATTAAATAAATATTATTGCACGACATATACAGACAGCGCAATCTAGCTCCAAACTAAGCACTGGGCTTGTACTAGGGGTATTAGACCACGAATATAATACATATTATACCTCTTTTTTTTTGTAAATACATACATATTATACATAGAAAGACACCCAGATCAGATACAAATATTTATTTTTAAGCATAAATATTTGCACCCGACGGGAATCGAATCCGCAGCCTTCCGTATTGCAGCCAGGCCCGCTAGGAGTAATAGTGTTCCGTGAGCCAGGCGGTCGCCCGACGCACCAATGAGGTCGTATTATAAAATACTTGACACTGGCTACTTTCCAAACGACCATAATCGGTTTACAACCTATGAAAAAATAAATAACAGTTTTGATTTCGCGCGCTTGGGCGCTAGATCAAAAAAGTTGCGATGTTCGAAAGTGCATACGTGTGCGTGTGACTCGTGGATGTAGGGGTAAGTGGGCGGGCCGTTCATGACATATTTTTTATTGGAGCTTCGTCTTTTTAGGTACCTATGCTGTAAAGCTATTTAGAAAGTTCTTGGAACACAGGATATGTCCTGTTGCCGTTGCTGTTGGGAAAAAATCTCTTTATAGAAACGTTCTAAAATTTTGAATTTGACCTTAAGGCCTACTGTCCACTCCCAGTCGTCTTTTGTAGGATGCATGTCTACCTAACCTACAAATGAAGATAGGCGTATTTTGCATATTTCTTATGTCCACGCTGCTTCATGCAATAGTCAGTCACGCTACAAAACGTTTCAGTCCGTCTGACGAGTCGGTCGAGTATGACATGTTGCCGCGTGCACCGCATGACGAGCGGCTGCCGCGACGTTGCCCCTTCGTGAACCCAGATTTCATTGTCTCTACGCAAGATGCAAGCATTCGTCTTGCAATCGTCAATAAATAAATAAATCATCTGACGAACTCACAGCGCCATCTAGCCCCGTGGTAAGCTGCTAAGCTTGTGTTACGGTGACTAGACATCGGATATACTACTTATATTTATTTTTCTTTTGTAAATACATACATATTATACATAGAAATACGCCCAGACCAGATACAAATATTTATTTTCAAGCATAAATATTTGCACCCAGCGGGAATCGAACCCGCAACCTTCTGCATTGCAGCCAAGCGTTCGTCCGACGCGCCACAGAGGTCGACGAAAGGGTGCGTATGACGTGCGGTTACGTAGACAATGGGCCTAACTTTCAACAAAAAAAAACGCGGTTTAAATCGATTCAATTTAATTAATATGTTTCAATCGCGAAATTCCAAGACAATGTTACGTGTATTTTGACATACCTATTTATCAATTCTTCTAGTCCAAAATAGGTATAGTATTCCAAATAGGTATAGTGGGTATATTAAAACACATTGTTTACCGCGTTTAACAATCCCGTTAATTTGGTATTTTAAGTTATTTCTCATTCTTACATATTATACGTATACTAAATTATGTATGTATCTAATAAAATGATTGCAAGATTTTGATATATTTGGAAATATTATTTATACCAACCTAGTCGAAATATCTTGCTATAAAAGTTTATTAATTCCAACTTCGGGAAAAGTACCCCAATTTAGTAAACAATTAAAGAACTTTCATCAAGATGCGGCAACACCCATTATCGGCATTACAGGGGGACCCTTTGATAATTAATGGTATTGTCACATTTAGAGAATTGTTCTTAATTTGGCTAAATTAGGGTAATTTTCCCAAAGTTTAGTTTTTCCTTAGAACCATGGTTTTGAATATAGTGAAAATATCATGAAAAGAAACCTACCTAAATAAAGTACCTATCTTATTGGTTTTTAGTATAGGAAGTCCGGATTTACACGCACTCGCGAATAACGCGTTGCATAAGAAAACCGATGAATTTTATTATTGAGACTTCGCTGACTGAGGTGTTAAGTGTGATTAATTAGTGACTAATTAAAATGCGCCATTATTTATTGATGCAGATAATATTCTGTAATGAAGTCCTCGAAACGTAGAGGTTGAAAAAAATTAAAATTTAATAAAAGTAACGAGATTTCACTCAACAAATTTAAAGTTTGTATGAATGTAGAGTTTAAATTTATATCAGCATGCAGAACCGAACAAATTAGCACCGCAGAAAAATATACAAATCATTCAAACTGTGAATTTATGCTTTTTTAGATGTATTAGTTCTATAGAATATGAACGCCTAGTACCAGGCTAAAGCACTTAGATTAAAATGGAATATTAAATTAGGCTACTCGACAATATTGTAAGCCCGAGATGGACACTCTGTTGAAATACCTCTAACAATTTTCTATATTACCTCACAGTACACAGTTATTTACTATTTTTCTGAATAATTTATTCCCTTGGAAAAGTTTCTAAACACGGCCCTGGCGCTCTATTTTTGTGCCTATTTGAGCGATCGATTTCTACGAATTTTCGTTAGATGTCGGTAATTTTTTTATATGAATCGCACGACGGCAACAAACAGTCTCAACTACTCGCCGCAGAAGTCCGACATCGAACGAAAATCTGCAAATATCGAGCTATTTAAATCGTCCGAAGTAACACGACCGACTCAATAATAAGGCCCCTATTTGAAAACTAGATTAAGTATTAGTCCAACGTAAAATTTAAATGCCGGTTGAAATCAAGCTATTGATCTATTAAACAACCTATTCATTACAAAGTACCTAAATAGTGCGACGAATGCAGTAGGTGTATAATTAACAATTAAGTACAATAACTGTGACAGGCACTCGGGAACTTCCTATAAACTACAAGCTGAAGAACAATAGATTCTCAACGTATTGTCAATAACATAAGTCTAGTACGGAGGTATTAACATACCTATCATTAATTTTCGCGATTACAACGCAAAACCTTTTCTTTATAATAATAAAATTAATTCTTTCTTTTCTTTTAAAAATTTCTTTATAATAATAAACATTATAATATAACGAAATATTAACCGGGTTTAAATCGCGTTTTATTTTTAACTGCATTGTTTCAATGCATGTAAGTACCAACGTTTCGCTAATTTTACAGTCAGTTTTATCAAGGTAGACTGATGTGATCACTGCTGTTTTATCACCTACAATGCAAAATCGCGGAAACAAAAGAAAAAAACTAAACCTTTTCTTTACTTTAGTACTTAAATGTATTCATGTATATATACGTACCTACATACATGCTATGCTTTTATGAGTTTCTCTATTATTTATATGAAAGAAAAATAAACTATATTTTTATTGACCTTTGAAGTTCCAGAAGTCGTAGAACAATGTTATTTTATATCTAGTTACGTCCCGTGGTTACACCCGCGTAAGTTCAGATCCCGTTAGAATATCGGGATCAAAAGTAGCCTATGAGAGGTACTCCTCGATAATGTAGCTTTCTATTTTTGAAAGACTGAAATCGGTCTAGTAGTTTTGGAGCCTGTTGATTACAACAACCAAAATAAATATAGTTACATTTTACCGCGTATTATTATTTATTTTCTTACCTCGGCGTTTTCGATCATGTTACAATGATCTTGGTCGCAAGGGGACTGCGGCGGGTGTCGCCATAAAAATAAATCTTTTCTCTTTATAATATTAGTAAAAATTATTAATGTACGCCTTTTACACGACATACTTAAATTAATTGCTTTCCTGACTGAGTATGCGTGTCATAGTACTTTGTATTATACCTACGTTATGTTGTTGACAGTACCTTAGAAGGTAGATACTTGGTTGGCACATCTTCTACATGATAAACAAGATTGACATTATAATGGGCTTAGACTCAAGTTACATTCAACAAAAAATATTGTGTAAAGAAAATGTCAATGTTGTACTCGTAGATTACAAGCCCAAGTGAATAGAAATATCAAATGCCATTATCTTGTTGGCAAATTGACAATATTTTATTGAAAATTGCAACAAATTTGTATAGTTGTTTAACAGATCATTAGCAGAATACTTATCTGCTGCGAGCATGTACGACCTTTAATAATTTATGTGGAATTGCTGATTTAGACCTATTTTGCACTAGCGTAGCATTGGCAAGACGGCGGCTAAGTAATATTTTCTTTGATCCTGGATTTGATTAGGCCTAATTTATTTATTTTAATTTATTTATTTTTTGTTTCTTCTTAATGTGAAGTGTTAATTTGTTTTTTTTTTTTGCTCTTAAGGTTCTTCTGTTTAAATCGATTCCTGTTCGTGAAGTTATGTAATTGGCTTCCTATTGTTACCATATGTTTTATAAGTGTATATGTATAGCTGTTGAACTTCCTAATAAATAAATAAATAGTTTGTGTCGTTTTACGTTTTACCATGATATGTAATTTAATGTAATTTTATCTGTTTGTACTGTGATTTGAGCATAGTGGTGTAAAATCCTAATTTTAAAACGAACTGATCAACAATCATTCACCTTTATAATTTTAGTAGGATTAAACTTTATAGAAACTTAGTACGTAGATAGCTGGTGATAAGATTAACAACATAACTTTGGATTAACACTTGGGCTACATTTTATCCCGATATTCCCGCAGAATCGGTACTTACGTGGGTGAAACTGCGGGGCACAACTAGTAATTTTAACTGTTTTACTGTGGTTGTAGCATAACGGTTTAAAACCTTAATTTTAAGTAACAACAAATGATTAACAATTTTCGAAAAAATAATAAAGGGTTGGCTCAGCCGTATTATTTTTTTAGGCTAATAAAATTACACACATTGACTGTGGTTAGTACTAAAAATACGATCTTTATATTTTATAATGTTTTATGTATATACACACGATTTCTGCTCATGTTTTATTTCGTTTTCTATCTCAAACAATTCCATTTTACATACTTTTTGTTGAAAGCGGCGCAAAAGATCCTCATCATCTTGCTATTGTTTTCCGATGTCTATTGGATATTGCAATGACGCCGATTTTTTTCCGATTTAATCTCGATATTCGTATTTCTTCGGTCTAATCGATTGATGGGCGTAGCGGATAGAAAGGACTTGTGCCTATTTATTCCTCCTCCTCAATCATCGAGGCGACGACGTTTTCATCGCATCTGTCTCGGGGGATTCGCTAAAACCTCAAATTATTTAGGTTGGCACAGTAGATAAGACATCTTATCATTGCCCAAATGACCATACCTTCAGCAAAGAGATTTAAATTCCGACTGCCATCCTGTGACATCCCTCCTTGGGACCAAGTTTATCTGCCACCGCTCGAGGAGAACTCTAGATTCGCCTAGTTGCCTTTTGCGACACCCACTGGAAGGAAGAGATCGGTAGCCATATTCTGTAACAGGGCTTATCCTAACCGTTTTGTTACAGACTAAGTTTAAATGGGCTGCTTAGCTCTAACGTGGCTGCTGTATCTTATTCGTAAATTTGGGGTCGCAGGTCGCAGTGGCTGCACGTAAGGGCACCGTTAGCATAAACCTTTTAAATTCACACGATTTGTTAACATAGTGACGTTTTACTGAGTCTTAATCGCCTATTATTTTTTATATTTATTTTCTTACCTCGACTTTTCGATCATGTTACAAATATCTTGGTCGCGAGGGGACCAAGATCATTGTAACATGTTAATAATACAAATACGCGATTCTTTTCTCTGTGAAATGTAACTGCCGTTATCAAAGTTGTGGACGAAGTTTGCTATTGGTCCTACACGGACTACATTACCTATTTAAGATTAATGGACAATGAAACATTTCAAGCTCGGCTCCGACGGAAGAGCTTCATCAATTCCATAGTAAAATTGTTTGGGAAATTACTTGCACTCCTTTAAAAATGTCGGAACAAAATTCGAACGTTCTCGTTAGAATAATACGCACTATCTATAGCTATAAACGGGCTAATAAAACACTTTATTTATCCGGTTTTATCGCGTTTTTATTCATTGTTCTAAACGACCGAACTTTCGCCGACTTTACAGTTGGTTTCAAGGTTGACTGAGATGTAATTTGTCTAATTTTAACATTCTAAAAAGTTACAGTAAACTCAAAAAAATAAAGAGAAAGGATAATTAAAGTGTTTTATTATGCAAAATCGCGAAAACCATAGAAGAAATTATGTAAACGGGCTGTTTAATGCTCTAAACACAATTTAAACAATGACTTTCCCAATTACAAACTCTTTTAATATAGTTCTTGCCTGACTTGTCGTATATAGGTACTATTCTGTCTAAAAATGAACTAAACCTACCTTTCCAGCTTACAAATAGCTCGGTTAATAATTAAAGTGATTAATGCTGTCTCCGTGTTTTCTTTAAATTTATTACTGAATGAGAAACATGACCGAAATATTTATAAAATAAAGGAAAATTCCTATTATGGTTATATTGATTAGTCGTTCATTAGTCTTAACGTCTAAAGTTATGAATGTTAGAGTGTTTTATTCAGGTTTTATTAGACGAAAATACTCATGAACTTATTTGAAAGATAGGCATGTTGTTTTTGCGTTTCAGTGACGTTTTCAGTACTTTTGAAGGTTGCCAATAACCAGCTGGGTTAGGTTTTTCTTTCACCGCATGAGACTTAAGCTGAAATGATTAAAACTATATTAAAGTATGCTTAGGTATTCTATGTATTATCGTCTAAACACTCATTCATTAATTTAGACGTTATGACTAAGGAACGACTATTCAATAACCAAAATAGACATTCTAATCTATTTTATAAATATTTCGGTCATGTTTCTCGTTCAGTAATGTTTTCTATCTATGTATTATATATTTATACAAGTTGTCTACTTTTTTACAGCGTTTTGTGATATATAACTGGATTAACATTTATTTATAGTTACAAACTCTTAGTCGCCTTTTTATATATAGTTAGTTAACATTCGAGTACGAGAAACTGTTGGTTTTTCGATCTTACTGGTGCTCTTACTGCTCAAATTGTATATAACTAGCTGCGCCCCGCGGTTTTACTCGCGTAAGTCCAGTTCCCGCGGGAATATCGGGATAAAATATATAGCCTATGTGTTAGTTAGGGTATCCAGCTACCTATATTCGAAGTTTCATCGCAATCGGTTTAGTAGTTTTTGCGTGATTGAGTAACAAACACACATACACCTACTCACAAACTTTCAGCTTTATAATATTAGTAGGAAGTAGGATTTCAGCAGTGAGAGCACACGGAACATGGTACACGGAACACGGCATAGGTGTTATGGCATTATGTTTGTTCCATATTTACATTATTTGTTCAAATATGTCGGTATAGTAGGAACGCTGGTAAAAAGCGCGGATTTCTGCTAGTTAGCATAAAAATTACATTATTTTAAGGGACAACAAGCTGTCATTTATATATTAGGTAGGTAGACAGATTAATGTAAGCACACTCTACGTAAGTTCTTCTAAATGTAGACAACCCATGGAAGTGAATTATTCTCCCCCAGAGACATAAACAAACTACATTTCATCTATTTATTCTGTAAGTGTATAGCATAGGTATAAGGTAAAATCAGGAGTGGCTGAGGCATAACCAATCCAAGATTATAATATTCACCCCAACCTTTTCGCTTCGCTTGACATATCCACACCTTGTCAATACCATAGCCCTCTCTCCTATGTTGTTTAGGAAAAATACGCGATAAGAAATAGAAGTTCAATTTCCATCTTAGATTTTCATCATAGACAGTGGGAATTCTGACAACATTCTAACAACAAGGTGTGTAAGTTCCCGAACAATTTGACTTCGGAACAGCTGAATGTCGGCCGTCTGAGCCGAGTTTGAAATATTTCATTTGTCAAGCGACCATTCACCTTGTTTATTTGATTCCATGTTGTTATAGATTACTAGCTGCGCCCCGCGGTTTCACCTGCGTAAGATTTACCAAAATCGGTTCAGCATATTTTTCTTCCATAAGAACCTTTTCTTGATTATAACGAAGACAACGCAAAAAGAATTATCGAAATCGGTCCAGCCGTTCAGGCGTGATGCCGTGACCAAAGGAAAAAGGGATTCATTTTTATATATTAAGATTTCCTAGTCCTTCCATATAGATAATATACATATATCTGTTGTGTGCTGTGTAATGATAAAGAATATGTCTTGTAATACAGGAAGTTTCAATTTAAACGGATGGGTACCGACTACCGAGTAGTATAGGTACATTATTATTCCAATAATTTTCTTATCAAATTGTCAACCTATATCATATTAACAAATTTGATGTACTTTATACTTAGGTATAGATATACCTATCTAAGTAAGTGTATGTATAGATATATTTATTAAAAGAAGATCGGTCAAAATGGCTTCCTCTGATATAAAAATTAGCACTTCAAAGGGCTATGTTGTTTTATCCGTCATCGATTCTCAAATTGCAAATACATATCAGGAAAGATAAGACTTTGGTAACCTTTGTACATTTAGTCTCATTGTCTCAGGCCACTGATTTCATTTATTGCGGTGCGGATATAAAATGACAAAGTTGAATGATGTTAAGCGAAACCAAAAAAATACACAGCGGTGTAACTTATGTAACTTATATGACGACCTCTGTGGCCCGTCGGGCGAAAGCTTGGCTGCAATGCAGAAGGTTGCGTATTCGATTCCCGCTGGGTGCAAATAGTTATGCTTAAAAACAAATATTTGTATCTGGTCTGGGTACATAATGGGTGTATAATATTGTATGTATTTACAAAAGAATAATAAATATAAGTAGTAAGTATGGATGGCGCTGTGTGTCCGTCTAAAAAAAATACCAAACTAAAAAAAAATTTATAGGGGAAACCCGAAACCATGGAAGATACGGTAAAACTGTCTTCGAAAACATCAAATCTATTTTGAGAAAACATTTTGGGCGCATCATATTTTTGGTCAAGTCCAAATTTGGTCCCTAAATTGGGTGATTTTGAGAAAAAAATATAAAGTTAGTTAAATTTTCAAATTATATTTTTTCCACATACAAACATACATTTCTATTTTTAGTTTGACCTCAATTTCCGCTGTTTAGATTAATATCTTCCGAAAAAATAAAGTACCTAAATGTTATAATATTCGAAACAGAGTCTAATCTGTATTACCATACCTATATAACAAAATATTTAAACAAAACGTCTCATTTTTTAAGTTTTAATAAAATGATGACGTTTTACCTGAATTTGATAGTAACTGATGAAATGGTGTAAGATGTAACACGCCTATCTAGTATAAAATACAAAACCATCGGTGTAACAAGATCCGACTACGTCAAAAACTTTGTATTTTGAGTTTAATGGCCTAAACACGAAACTTTGTTCATTAAGAATGGCTAAGTATTTCGGTTACAGTAAATACAGAAACATACCATCTAGTTGAGGCCATTGAAGAAAGTATCAAATACTTACTGAATTATTCTGAAATGAATTCCCTGGCTATTGTTTTCTTCTGAAATCAAAGAGTTACTTTTAGATGTTTACAAATCAAAAATGCTCAAAAGAGTTAAGTAGGTACTATGTATTTATCATTTTTAATGGAAAAAAAACATTTTATTTATAAATAAGATAGATAGATTTAAGTAAAAGGAACCCGCAATGAAATGGAGCTACTGCCGTTTGTCTTGTGTAATCAAGAAAGTTTTTTTTTTTAAATGGGATATATTGGGCCCTAGCACGATGTCTTATAAGTCGTCGCGAGGTCGTTGCGTTGTCGTTCAGGTAAAAAAAGTAAGATTAAAAACACATAAGATTTTTTTGAATTGTATGTGGTTTTTAAAAGTAGTCGGGGTATTTTTTATTTAAAATATACTTCATTTTTTTGAACTACAAAAGGACGACATAGCAACGACAAACGAGCATGTTAGGACGGATTATTATGGTCTAGGATATTTGACCTCATCTTCCCTGATAGGAAGCGACGATGTGATCATCGGCGTAACATGCTTGCCTCGAAGAAACCTATTCATTCTTGACGGCTTACTTGACTTGATCAAAAATGATTTGTAGATAGCTGGTTAGCATTTGATCGCAACCACAATGCATGGAGGAGTAACAAACACACATAGACACAGTCAGTTTCTAAACTGTGAAAATAAACTTTCAACTTTACTATAATATACTATAACAAGATACCTACATATATTTATAGTATATGTGTCTTGGTATCTACTATGCAGTATACGTAGTACACAATATACGTATTACTAGAGTAGATGAAGGACCCTCCCGGTAATAAAACGGACACTGGCAGTTGCTCCGTGCCCAAATTAATAAAGGTTTTATTTGTCTACAATAGCCTCATCAGGAATGATTACATAATTGTATGGTACTATAATATTGTGTAGATACCAAGAAACAAATACTATATATACTAAAAGGAAACATATTCTGCACTAGGATTTATCGAAATTCAGATACCTAAGTAGAAATAATAGGTTTTATCTGACAAAATTAATGTTCAAGTACTTCAGTTTTCCTCTGAGTCTGTTTTTTGTTAATGTCTAATAAATATGGGAGTTGTAAATGAGATTGTAATAAATAAAATACGCAAGCAAAGTGGCCGACCTTGAATACTAGATTTCGTTTGAGATTGTATTTTGTTCAGAAACAATTTGTGCCTAGCTTTTTTACCCACGACACGGAACGAAACGTATATTTGCGTCTAGGGTGAGACGTTGCGCCTTTTGTTTGTCAAAAAATTACTAAACTTACTACTTATATCATTTTTATCGTAATATAAATACATTGTATTGAATTGATTTTCTTTTTGTTACAGATGAAGAAAATGTCATTGGCACACAAATGTTGTACAATGGATTTAGTGGGAGCTGGTTGAAGTAGCAAAGCGCCGATGACAATCACGAGTAGGCGGCGCGAGAGCAGATTGCGAGGATGGCGAACGCCACGGAAGCTTTCTGCGTCCCGGGCGCCATCGACTTTAACAAGGCGTACAGCCGACTCCACGGCTACATCGCCCTTGTGATCTGCATCGTCGGTTCCGCAACTAACTCCATCAACATCGCAGTCCTGAGCAGGCGCGAGATGACCAGCACCACCAACTCTATACTCACTGGTCTCGCTCTCGCCGACCTTCTAGTCATGCTTGAATACATACCCTATGCGTTACATATGAACATTAAGATAGGGCCGCAAATCAATAAAAACACCTACGCCTGGGCAGTGTTCGTCTATTTCCACTCCATATTCAGCCAAACGTTCCACACGATTTCAATTTGGCTTGCGGTCACGTTAGCAGTGTGGCGATATGTCGCCATCGCTTTACCCCAACATAACAGAACTTGGTGTAGCAAAAAGAATACTACTATAGCAATAGTGAGCGCTTATGCAATTTGCCCGTTCTTGTGTCTTCCTATATATTTCGCTATGAATATAGTGCCAAGTGAAGTGACTCCTCAGAATAATTCTGAGTTCGCGGAGGACTTATCCTTGCCTCAAAATCGGACCGTATACGTGTTAGAAATGTCTAAGAATGTGGAATTAGTGACCGCGATCATGTGGATCTACAGTGTTATTCTAAAACTTGTTCCTAGCATAGCGCTATCAATTCTTAGTACTTGCTTAATATCTAAGCTAACTACCACTGAAAAGAAGAGGCAGAAGCTATTGAAGCGTTCAACAGTTGGTCCTAACGAGGTAAGTTTGATAAAAGTTTGTTTCCTAATTGTGATTCCACTAACAGTATTCCTCCATAGATATTGATTATGTGCATTGTGCATAGTCTGAAATAGGTTATGGAGGACACAATATACATAAATTACGTAGGATTACTTCTTCCTGCCCTAAACCCAATTATTTGGGGTCAGCACAGTAGGTAGGTGTACCTAATAATATTTCATGACATGACCATACCATTGGAAATAAATGAGGAAGCTAACCATGTGTTGACAAAAATATAATTTATTTCAATTCAGAGATTATAGACATTCAGGCAATAGCACATCAAATCCTACTAATATTATAAAACTGAAAGTTTGTGAGTAACAATAATATAAATAAATAAATTATGTGACGAACACACCATCTAGCCCCATGGTAATTGGTAAGCTGCTAAGCTTGTGTTCCGGTGACTAGACAGCGGATGCACTACTTATATTTATTTTTCTTTTGTAAATACATACTTATTACATTGAAATACACCCAGACCAGATAAAAATATTTATTTTTAAACATAAATATTTAAACCCGGCGGGAAACGAACCCGCAACATTGCAGTCGGGCCTTCGCCCGCCGCCCCGGAGGGGCCGTATGTGAGAGCATGTGATTACTAGCTGCGCCCCGCGGTGGCACCCGCGTAAGTCCCGATCCCGCGGGATAAAAAGTAGCCTATGTGTTATTCCAGGTTTCCAGCTACCAATATTCCAAGTTTCATGGTAATTGGTTAAGCGGTTTTTACGTGATTGAGTTAAAAACACACATACTCATAAACTTTCAGTTTTATAATAATAGTAGGATGTATGTTACTCAATCACGTAAATTTTGCAGAATCGATTACCATGAAACTTGGTATGTTGATAGCTGGAGACCTGAAATAACACATAGGCTAGTTTTTATTCCGATATTCCCGCAGGATCGGGACTTCCACGGGAATATCTTAATTTAATGTGTTAATCTAGAAGTCCAGATATCTGCATAGTTCAGTCGTTTTACTTGAAGTAGTACGAAACACGAACTTTGATTTATACAAGATGTAACGGGTAAGCCCTTTTAAGCTGAAAGGCGGTTGTTCTAGACGTATAGGCGAACAACTTTTGTTCTACAACTTTTTAAAATTCGAACTTTTTGTGAATATTTTGAGGTTATGTTTCATTGAAAAAACAGCTGCTTTTGAAAATATAGGTAATCGAAGGTTTGATTTTAGTAGACCAAACTAAATGAAAGGACAACATAAGTTCAATGACCTCGAACTCTAAGAAACAGCTGATCTTCAAGTAAACGTTACACTTAAAATTTTCGAAAAGTACTTCGAATTTCCAAAAGTCGTAGAACAAAAGTTGTTCGCCTAGACGTCTAGAACAACCCGTTACATCTTGTATAATTGCTAGCTGCGCCCTGTGGTTTTACCCGAAGTCCCGATCCCGCGGGATTATCAGGATGTGTTTTACATTTAAAGCTTCCTATTGAATTGCTCTTTCTACTTAAAAAAACCGCATTAAAATTCGTAGCGTACTTTGAAAGATCTAAACATACATACAAACATCCAGACAGTGGAGCGCGACTTTGTTTTATACTTTTTTATGATTATGAGTAGTAGGATTCCTGGTTTACTGTACTTAGGAAGGTTTCTAATTATATAAATTTTATACCGGGACACTGCCTATGATAAATAGTAGGTTTATACATTATTTACAAATATAAATATCCACCGTGGCTTGATTATTCATATCACGAACATCACGTTACACTGAATTTCTCAGTGATTCGATTTGTATATTGAAGGTTACTTTATTAGGTTGCCCTTTACGTAACATAAGCATCTTTTATCAAGTTTTCGATGAGATCGTATAAGGGCTTTTATACTAGGGTGTATAAAAGTTATTATAAGAAGGTAATAATATAAGATGAAGACATTTATAAAGTGACATTACAACATAACGCTCGATTAGCGCCACAGTTAACTTTAAAGATATGGATATGATATTGAGTTAGCTACCATGCATAACATCTCATCAGACATTCCGCGCTACCATACTCGTTTGTAGTTGCAATGTCGTCCTTTTGTCGTTAAAAAAATAAGGTAAATTTCTTTTTTTTTTTAATTATTTGATGTGTTTTTAATTTTATTTTTTTTTAGCTGAACGACAACGCGACGGTTTATAAGACATCATAGTAGGGCCCATTACCACACCGTCGCTATGCTATTAATCGATTTTTTTTTATTATAAACCCTATACTTAATACGGCAACGAGTTAGCGAATTAAGAATCATCTACGATACCCGTTAAAATTATTAAATTATTAAAAATATATAATTGGGTATATGGAAGAGTTCAGTGAATAAATAAACATAGAAACTAGTTAACCGAAAACATCAATCCAACTACTATTATAATTAACAAAATGGCTGACAGATTGATCGAAGTTATCTACCTACTAGCTGCGCCCCGCGGTTTCACCCGCATAAGTCTCGTTCCCGCGGGAATAACGGGATAAAAAGTAGCCTATGTGTTAATCCAGGTCCCCAGCTACCAATGTTCCAAGTTTCATCGCAATCGGTTTAGTAGTTTTTGCGTGAAAGAGTAACAACCTCACCAACATACATACATATATACATACATACAAACGTTCGCGTTTATAATATTAGTAAGATATTCTAATGCACTTATCAATTCTAGGTATCTTACCCACCATATCCTTAGTCATGCCACCAGCAACCTCGCAATGTTGTCCTTCAACATAAGAGCTATATTAATGGCGCACTTAGAAAGAAAAGACATTTGTACTCGATCTGCATGAAATCAAAAACACGACCTTCAAAATTAAAGTTGAGATATCTATCTAGCTAGACCAACATCGCTATTAACATCTCTAGTAGCTCATTAGTTTCCTATGGTATTAATGTTTATGAATTTCTGGTTAACGATGAACAGGGCCATCTGTTTGCCGATCCTGCTAATTACTCTGGGGATTTAATTAAATACAATTTAATTAAATCCCCACCTATTCATTAAATTGCACAGCGACGTAGACTATCGATGGCCTTCCTTAACCCATACCGATTTATTACTTCAAACAACTTTTACATTATTTATTAATAATTTTCTTTAATACATTTCTGTGCAAAAAACAGTTTTTAATGACGTTGCGATATAGTATAGAATACATTGATTTGAACATTTTTACTTTAAAAACTTATCCGGTTTCAATCGCGTTGTTTTTATTACACATGAACATTGTTGCATTGCAATGCCGTTCCGACGTTTCAGAGCCTTTACAGACTCTTTCCTCAAGGTAGAAAAAGTACATTTAAACATTTACATTTAAAAGTAATAAAATATAGTATAGCCCCACACAATGTTAAATTATTTGGATTTTTAACCGACTTCAAAAAAAAAAGGAGGAGGTTATCAATTCGTCTGTATGTATAATATTTTTTTTTTTGTATGTTCACCGATTACTCGAAGACGGCATGACCGATTAAGATGATTCTTTTTCTAATAGAAAGAGGGGAGCTCCAAGATGGTCCCATAAAAATTTGAAGTGGATCTGATGAGGGTCTTCGGAGTGATGAACGGAAATGCTCCTCAAAACGCATTAATCAATCCAATTGTTTATCGATTACTCGAAGATGGCTTGACCGATTGAGATGATTATTTTTTTAATGGAAAGGTAGGAGCTTCGAGATTGTTCCATAAATATTTGATGAGGATCTTCGAAGTGAGGACCGGGAATGCTCCTTAAAACGCTCGCGCTGTATTCCATTCAATTGTTCATCGATTATACGAAGATGGCTTGACCGATTGTTATAGTTTTTTTTTAATGGAAAGGTGGAAGCTCCGAGGTGGTCCCATAAAAGTTTGATAAGGATCTGATGAGTATCTTCGGAATGATGGACAGGATAGCATCCCAGAATTCAATAAATTACTCATTTTTGGCCTTCTACCAAAAATAATAGACCCCTAAAGAACTAAGTACAGATTGATTAGGCACCTGAAACCACCTTCTCATCAGCAAACTTCTCAATAATTAAAATTACGGTAACAATATTGTTGATTTTTAGGTAGGTAGGTATACGAAAAAGGGTAAAATAAAAAACTAATTTAAAAATTAAAAAACCGACTTCAAAAAAGAAACAAAAAATAATTTAAAAAACAACCAATAAAAAAGAATTGATAAAAAATACCAAAATAACCTCTACATAGGTACAGTACCACTGACTAATTAATCTGTTTAATCATCTGAAGTCGGGCAGTTTTACTGGTTGGTTCCATATTGTACTTAGTTTGGCTGCCCGACTTCAGATGATAAAACAGATTAATTAGTCGGTGGTACTGTAGTAGGTAGGTATGTAGTATGTAGGTACGGTGGTATGTAGGTACGGTGGTATGTAGAGGTTATTTTGGTATTTTTTATCATTTCTTTTTTTTGGTTGTTTTTTAAATTATTTTTTGTTTCTTTTTTGAAGTCGGTTTTTTAATTTTTAAATTAGTTTTTTTTATCAGTCCCTTTAACCGATTTAAAAAAAACCTATTATACTATGGATAATATATTTATACTAGCTGTTACCCGCGACTTCGACTTCGTAGAAATATTGCATAGCCGACTTTTTCATTGATAACTCGGGTTCTACAAATTGGATTTCGATGTAAAGTATACCACGACGTTCCTCAAAAATAGAACTAGGTATCCAATATTGAAAATCAAAATTCAATCGGATTAGTAGTTTTTAATTGTATAAGGAACAGACAGACATGAATTTTAAAAATTATATTTTTTTTTCTGCTACTTTCCATAAGTCCCATAAACAAATTTTTTTTTAATTTACTTCAAAGTACAGATTTTTGTCCTCTTTTCCTTTATAATAAGTATAGAATAGATAGAACAAGATATAGATATAGAAGATGACGGTCGAACAAACCGTGAATTGTATGGAACGTCAAAATGATAAATGGTCGCCCAATTTGTTGACGATGTTATGGACAGTAGCCACCTACTTACATAGTAGAACCAATTTAGTTATTGAAGGAATATAAAAGAGTTCATTGTTATCAGCCTATTCAAAGGACCTCGATGAATATTATTTTTCGTTTTTGGCTCATCATCATACCGTTCTGTCACTGGTTATATGGTAAGATAGCGAGGAAGTTATTTTTTTGCTATATTTTACATGATTTTACTTCATACATTATGCCCCATGAGGCGCGACACGCGATATGCGTATATCGTCAATGCTTTTAGGAATAAACCTATATGACAGAGTAATTTCACCCGCGAAAGTGAAAAACGCGTTATCACGGGCGCGGGCGGCCGAGTGGTTGCACTTTTTCGATCATTACTCGGTTTCTACTAATTGGATATCGATGAAAAGTATACCTCGACGTTTCTCGAAACAAGAACTATCCAATAATGAAAACCAGATTTTAATCGGATAAGTACTTTTTAATTGTATAAGGAACAGACAGAGAAACAAACAGACATGAATTTTAAAAATTATATAATTTTGTTCTACTACTTATCCTAAGTCCCCTAGACTACTTTTTTTTAAATTTACTTCCAAGTACAGACTTTTTGTCCTTTCTTCCTTTATTATAAAGTATAGATAGAAGATAGATGACCTTATGCGTGGCTTAATGTTTTGTCTTGCTCTTGTGCATGGGTGACATAAGTGAAAATGTGACACAAGTCGAGTCCACGCATATGATTTGTTATATCAGTCCCTTTGACCGTTTAAAAAGAGACCTTTTATACTATGGATAATAATATTTTTGTATACTAGCTGTTACTCGCGACTTCGTCTGCGTAGAATATTGCATAGCCGACTTTTTAATTGATAACTCGGGTTCTACTAATTGAATTTCGATCTAAAGTATACCACGACGTTCCAATGTTTTGTCTTGCTCTTGTGCATGGGTGACGTCCGGGGGTCCGTCTTAAACTCGATCCCTGACGTCGCCCTTAGGGGTGTACGCTCGGGTATAGCGGCCCCTGCTGGTATACCGAAAGGTGGGAACGGTGGGGACGCTATAACATATATAAATAGAGTTCGAGAACGGGTTGTTGTGCATGGGTGACATTAGTGGAAATGTGACACAAGTCGAGTCCACGCATAAGGTCGTTTGTGAATACTGAACAGTGTGTAATATTAATATAGTATATATATAGTTTGTTAGCAGTATAACAACTATACCTACTATATATCGCTACTGTTACAACTACTATAGGTACTAATATTATACCCTAATTTATTTAAACCGAGCTCCTTGTATTTTCTGCGGCACGTTCTGAGCATGAGAAAGCATGAATCGAGTCTAAATTGCTTATTTTAATTTTCTTTCCGTCACGTTTTGGTAGAGGAAAATTTAATAAGAAATCTTGATATTTATTGTGAGATTTTAAAAACGTAAAATGGATTATTATTAAACTAATTTCAAAAACTAATCTTCTTAGAAAATAATAACGTGAAATGTTGCTCGGATAATTGCGTAGGCATTCTTAAAATAGGTATCAAATAAATAATATTAAAGAAACAACCAGAAAGTCTTAAAATAAACTCTGTGGATACTTATATAAAGAATCGTTTGTCACAGAACAAACATCCTTATTCATAAACTTCTATGCGTAATCCTATTATAGGTGAAATGTTTGATTTCATTTGAAATTTAGCAGTAACGGTGGGTACTGTTTGGAACTTAGTTCAGTTTATTTATTCAGAAATACAGGTGAAGTATAATTATAGCACAATAGAAGTTTTTTTTGTATTTATTTTGATTATTGATTGTAGTCATACAACACCGTTATTAAATATTATTTGTGTTTTTAATAGGAGATAGTCCTAAATTTGAAATGTCCGACTATTCTTTTATCTTTGTGAAGTCTAAATGTTTTTATGTCGCTTTAACTCTAACTATTTAAAAATGCAGCTACAAAGTCATATGCTTTTGTAATACCTATAATTTAATTGGAAATTCTTATATAGGGGACGGGGAGTCGGAGTAACTGTACTACTTTTTGTTTCCGTCTGTCAACTTTGTAAATTACTGTCACGCAAAAAAGACATAGCATGTTCTCACTACTCAGAACTTATTCCACGTTTATTAATATGGCTAAATTTGGCCATCAAAACTTCTTCTTTCTGCCCTTATCTCAATAATGGGAACACAGTGTTCTTTTTTTCAAGTGAATTGAGTGTTTTCCTCCAGCGATAGTTAATTGTGACAGCGATATCAATAATCTTGCATTGTGTAGGATTGAAGAATTGAAAGGCACACCAGCAGATGGGACAATATGGCAGTATTTATTTGACAGATCGGTATAACCACAACGGCTTAGGTCAGTTTTACAGCGACCAACCTGAGTTCTAAGTTGGTTTAGGACTTTCCATGTCGCCCGTGACAAATTATAGTCTGGAGGAAGCTAGCACATTGTGACCGCTGTCATAAGATCATATACAGTGCAAATCGTTATTTAACAGATCCTTAGGCAGGTTAAAATACAGACCTGAGATTGACTATTCCTGTTTTTATCATAGACTTATAAACATAACTTACTCTTTACCAGACTGAAAAGCAGTGCCTCGCTGAAGAGCCCAGCACTCGTCGCTCGAGCCGAACGGACCGGACGACCAGAATGCTGCTCGCGGTCTTGGGCCTCTTTCTTTCGACGGAAGTACCTCAAGGCCTGTTGGGCCTCGCTAGCGCGTTAGCGCCTAACTTCTTTAAAAGCTGTTACAGTATGTTTGGTAAGTAATTGTCGAACCATTAGAAATATTTTACAGGGAAAATGCATCATCAAAAACTGGGGTGCAATCAAGTACCCACCCGGACTCCCAAACTGAATTTCGACAAATCGTTCTACGACAAGACTTTACTTAGACAACATGGAACTCCATGTTCGCGCTCCCGTTCCCGCGCGCACTCGCGCTCGCTTGGTAATCGAGAGGCACTCGTTCGAATTCTGTCACGGGAAAAGTTTTCATAATGGATTTCTATTTTATTTTAATATTTTACTAGGAGATCGTGGTGGCGTTCATACGTTGTCGTGATATTCGTGGTGGCGTTAATTCGTTGACATGATATTCGTGGTGGCGTTCATTCGTTGTCGTGATATTCGGTGTAACACTTTTCAAAGTCGCGTATCGCACCCGAGAAATAACAATGCAGGCAACAATTTGGTGTACGAGTAGTACTTTTATCTATTTTTTTTTGTTTCATATTTTTGTTTACCTACATGCATCATTTAATGCATATTACTAAAGAAACGTGTATAGAATTTCCTTGAATAGAAGCTACCACATACCCATACAATGAGATATTTACACAGTGGTCAATATATTGCTACTGACTAACCAACTAAAAAGGAAGCAAGAAGTACGTAATAAATAACGTTATTTGCAACAAGTTTCAGAACTACACACGGTATTTCTACTAACTTTCCTTTTGATGTCTTGGGAAATAGTTTTCAAATCCTGGAGCGAAATTAGTAATGTTGGTTAAAGTTTAAGCCATTAGTAAATCGGACGTTTAATCGGTTCTATCGCTAGAAGGTTAAGAGTCAATAACGTAGAACTTTTTTAATGAAATCGAACGGCAGTCTCCATTGGCAGACATAAAATACCACGTAGGTTCGCGTTACTTAATTAGGTAAATATTTAACATGAACGTTTATAGGTCAATAGAAATTGTTATTGGTAGGTATTTGAGGCAGGTAATTTTATATCTGAGGGCACTGTAGTGCTCCCGCTAAGACGAGCCAAGCGAAGCGTATAGGGGCACTACCTACCTTTTCTCGAAACGTTTCGTAGGTTTTTTGAACCCTCATAACTTGGGTTCCGAATATACCAGACGAACGAAATTTACGGGATATGATATCAACAGAAGACTTATTAAAAACATATAGTTTTAATAGCATAGCTCTTATGGTTTACATTTTATTGATATCTAAAAACACCCGAATTCGTCACTCACTAACTCAGTGACTGTTGATAATCAAAACTCTTAGGGTACTTCGTGAACGCCTAGAAAGCTGAAATTTGGTGTATATGCTGGTATTAGTACACTTACAACAAAAAATCCTAAAGCTTAAAAAAAAAACTCCCAACCCCTAAAATTCGGGAAAGGCAATTTGTATGGGACGACGACTAAAATTTAAAAAGGGATAAGAATACCCATCAAAAACATTTTCATGTAAAAAGTAGCCAAGACGAGAGCGTGACCTTATGGCGTGCACTGTCAATAAGTTATCAGATGTCATGTAGAACTAAGCTTTTAACTCTACACGCACCTACTATATCAGCACCAAATTTTAAAATCACAAACTTAATATCTGAGTCAAACTATGTGGCTGGCTGTTTAGTTACCTTACGAGGGCGTTCATAATATTAGTTGTTAAAAAACGGCCAAGCCACATAGTTTGCCTAAGATGTTAAGTTTGTGATTTTATAATTTGCCGCTAGTAGAGTCAGTGCGTGTAGAGTCATAAGCTTGGCTCTACATGACAACTGATAACTTTTTGACAGTGCACGCCATGACGTCACGCTCTTGTCTTGGCTACATTTTTACACGAAAACGTTTTTGATATCATCATCATCATCATCAGCCCGTTGCAGTCCACTGCTGGACATAGGCCTCTCCAATTGCACGCCACCTAGATCTATTTTCGGCTTCTCGCATCCAGTTTGTGCCAGCCGTCTTGCGCAAATCGTCGCTCCAACGCGCCTGAGGACGTCCTACACTACGTTTGCCGAGACGCGGTATCCACTCTAGAACTCGTTTACCCCAACGGTTGTCGGTTCTACGGCTAATATGGCCAGCCCACTGCCACTTTAGCTTGCTAATCCGGTGAGCTATGTCGAAGACTTTGGTTTTCTGACGGATCACCTCATTTCTGATACGATCCCTCAGAGAAACGCCGAGCATAGCTCGTTCCATAGCCCGCTGAGCGACTTTGAATTTGTGGACCAACCGTGCCGTTAGTGTCCATGTTTCGGCTCCGTATGTCATGACGGGTAGGACGCACTGATTAAAGACTTTCGTCTTTAGGCACTGTGGGATTGACGATGTTAAAACTCGACGTAGCTTCCCAAATGCTGCCCAACCCAACTGAATTCTCCTGTTCACCTTGCCCTCAAAGTTGTTTTTTCCTAACTGCAATGTTTGCCCTAGGTAAACATATTTTTGAACAACTTCGAGAACGGCGCCGCGTATCGCAATAGGTTCCGGTAGAACATGTTCGTTGAACATGACCTTGGTTTTGTCCATGTTCATCCGTAGGCCAATGCGTACAGAAGAGCCAGGTCATTCAGCATCCGTTGTAGGTCCTGCAGCGTTTCTGCCATAATGACGATATCATCTGCAAATCGCAAGTGAGAGATATACTCGCCATTAATATTAATGCCACGTCCTTTCCAGTTCAGCGTCTTAAACATATCCTTCATTGGATTTGTGAACAATTTCGGGGAAATAACATCCCCTTGTCTCACTCCTCGATGCAACGGTATGGGGCTTGTTTGCTGATTCTGTACTTGGACGGACATGGTGGCGGACTCGTAAAGACATCTCATCACTTGGATGTATCGCCAATCTACTTGGCAGCGCTGCAGGGACTCCAGAACAGACCAGATTTCAACCGAGTCAAAGGCTTTTTCATAGTCCACAAATGCTATGACACAGGGGCTGATTATACTCTTCGGTCTTCTGTATAATCTGCCGCACTGTGTGGATGTGGTCTATGGTGCCATATCCGCTCCGAAACCCAGCCTGCTTCGGTGGTTGGAATTCGTCGAGTCTTCGCGCAAGACGGTTCGTGATCACTCTAGAGAACAGCTTATAGACGTGGCTTAGAAGGGATATAGGTCGATAGTTTTTCAGCAGGGTCTTGTCTCCCTTTTTGAAGAACAGGACGACCACACTCCTACTCCACGCCTCTGGAGTTCTCCCTTCGAACAGGACAGCGTTAAAAAGCTTCTGGAGCTCCCTCAGTACGGGTTTACCTCCTGCTTTCACCAGCTCTGTGGTAACGCCATCCTCTCCAGGGGCTTTTCCATTTTTGAGCTGTCTAAGAGCGATCTCGATTTCGTCAATACTGACTTCTGGCAGGTCTTCAGTGAAATGGCGTGTTAATGTTGCTCTATGATCCTCATTTTCGGGATTCGGTTGAGATGCATGCGATGCGTATAATCGGGCATAAAAGTCTTCTACCTCCGAAAAGACTGCCGGCTTCGAAGTAACGACTTCTCCACCTGCTGTGGTCAACTTCGTCAGGTGGCTTCTTCCAAGAGATTGTACAAACACTTTTGACCCCCGGTTCTGCTCGATCGCTCTTTCAATTAAAAGAGTATTGAAGCGCCGGAGGTCACGTCGTACGTGTTTGCTGATCTCTTGGTTTAGAGTCCGCTTTTCTGACGAAGTGATGGGTGGGTTTTCACGTCGTTCTTTTATTAGCCCTAGAGTCCCTTCTGAAAGCTTAGACTTTTTGCCCTTACGCTGCATATTACAAAATCTCGTACCTTCTTCCCTGAGGATCCGAGTCACATTTTCGAGGTCCTGGTTTACGTCTGTTGTGGTTTCCACGCCAGCGAATCGGTTCACCAGGTTTGACTGGAACGTTTCAGATCCTGCCATGATTTGGAGCAGAGTTGGTCGGAGTCTGGACTTCATCAGACGGACACGTTCGGCCTTAAAGTTGATATTCAGAGAGCCTCGGACAAGTCGGTGATCGCTACCGCTATTGAATCTGTTGATCACGGAGACGTCTCTGAATATATGCTTCTTGTCCGTCTTGTTGTATGATGAAGTCGATCTCATTTTTGGTCATAGAGTCAGGGCTTCGCCATGTCCACTTCCTTTGAGGCTGCTTCTTGAAAAAGGAGTTCATCAAAAAGGGCCCCTCTCGTTCGAGGAAGTTGACGAGCATTTGCCCCCTATGATTCCTGCTTCCAAATCCATGGCATCCTACTACCGATTCGCTGCAATTCTGTACTCCCACTTTTGCGTTGAAATCCCCCATAACAACGGTGTACTGGGTCTTTGTAGTGAAGTGAAGGGCCCTCGATATGTCATCGAACATATCCTCCACTTCGCCGTCAGAGTGTGTCGAGGTCGGTGCGTACACTTGCACTACCTTGAGGCTATACCTCTCGGTGAGCTTTACAATAAGGTACACTACCCTGTTCGACACACTCGATACTTCCACAACGTTGTCAGATAGGGACTTATTTACCAGAAACCCAACGCCACCTTGGGATTGCTAGTCTCCCTCACTGAAGTACATTAGGTGGCCGGATTCCAGGGTTATGGTGTCCTCCCCCTCTCTTCGGACTTCGCTCAACCCCAGTATATGCCACCTAATTTTCCCAAGTTCCACCTCGAGTTGCGCCAGATGCGAGTCAAGCCTTAGCGTGCGTCCGTTATACGTCGCCAGGGTCAGTCGGTTATGGTGGCCTCCCGTAGCCCGGAGATTCTTGGCACCCCCCGCCCCGCCGTTACCATGGTCGCCACCATGACCAGGAATAGCAGGGCCGCCGGGAACTAGGGGCCGTGGCTTGTGGTTTCTCTGCATTCGGAGGATTTGCCCATAATCGCCTCGCTGGGCATGCGGGTTGGCGATCGCAGGGCGTAGCTACTCGAACCGGTGATGCTGCTGCCCATCTCCGGTCTGTTGCATTTAGTTACGCCTCTTGGGATGGATATACCGCCATCAGTCGGTCGCCAGAGCCTCGTCCGTTAGTCAGCAGGATGCACCGCGTGCAGGTGAGGTTGGCTGGGGCGAGAGATGCTGGTTCACCCCTTACATCCCCTTTTTTTACATCCCCGATTTGATAAGATTTAGGTTATTATAAACTACTAAAATTGATATCAGATTTTAATTAGACTTATATTACTTATCGTACTTTATAAATGTTTGCCTTGTTTGGGTAAATGTTCTATCTAATCACGTATTTTTACACTAAGAGGGTTTTGTTATGACGCGAGTTTAATAATTACCTACATAAGCTTTTTATCCACCGCACGGTACAGATTTTGCGAGCTTTTACCTAATCAAAATATCATTGTGAATATGTTATGTGAAGGAGCGCTTACAATACCGATTTGGTAGCGGTGAATGTTTATATCTACTAATCAAACTATATAAGCAGAGAGTTTGATAGGATAAAAAAATCCACTTATCGACCTAAGTTGTCTGCGTTTCGATACGTAGGAAGTCGGGTCAAATCTTGTTCCTATGCCGTTTTATCATCATATCATTACTTATCTTTGAAAAAAAGTTTGAAGTGTTCTTTTAATATTTTTAATCGACTTCCCAAAAACCGAAGGAGAAATTTCTCAATTAGCCGCTATATTTTTTTATTAAGATAACGTTTCAAACTAATTGGTGCTGTTGAGTTTTACTTTGACTGTCACTCTTAATTTGCTCTGTCGATGTCGTCGTGTCGTCGACGCCACTTCAGGGAGAGCATAGCTCTTTTAGCCTTTCATAATATTACGAAGTACTCAAAACCTTCATATAATCGTATTTGCAATGTTCTTCTTACACCTTCGGCAACGCAGGTTGGGTCAGTAAGGTCGGAATAGTGAAAACATGCATGTTTTGTCTTTTTCCATGACGAAAACTTTCAAAGTTGACAGACAGAAACAAAAATGATTTCGAGTTTCAATTTTAATTATTCATTTATTAATAACTACTAGTTACTTTTATGTTATTAATTATATTTGACTGATAATATAAAAGTACTACCTGGCACGTATTTTACAATTCAAATATCTCAAGTATACTTCAGCTCTGTTTAATTTAAAACAAATAGTATGAGTAATTTTTCAAAATTTCGCTTAATTTTTTGAAATTGTAAGTTATTCCTTTTTTAAGATACATTTATGGGTCCGTATCAATAAACATAATAATCTGCTGATAAAATCCATATCTCAGAAGGTGAGGCCGTTTTCCAATCTCACGCTCGACACTTTTACGATTTAAACACATTTTCTTTGAAGAAATGACCAATAAAATTTTGCTAGTCGTCCGCTATAATCTTTGAACGTAAAGGGGCGGGCGGGCGCCTCTTAAGAAGAGATAAAAATTGTAAGGAACAAAGGCGAAATCTCGTTAAATTAAAATGAAAATGTGACATTTTTTAAGAAAACCTTTTTGTTAAGTAAGTACTAGGTAGGTACCTACTCCTTTAGATCTAACCTAAAAGATTTAAACACTGGCTATTTGTAGAGCTATTTGCTGTTGAGCCTGGGGCATAATGTGCCAAGAATCAGGAAAAGGAGAACTTAAATCCATGGATTGGCCTTCACATAGTCGACGGCATCCATCTTGTTTTTTTCAATATGGTGTCGCAAGATGAAACGTATATTTGGATAGAAGAGGTCTAAATAAACAGAAAACATTACATCACATTATAAAGTCACACGTTTCTTAGATATATGGGCCTATGAAGGTTTAAAATAAAAAGGAGTTTAAAAGTTCTATAAACTTATAAAACGTAATGTCGCAGTTGGATTTGTTTACCAATCGAAAGAAAACGTCAAACCAAAAAATCTTTGCCTTCAAACTATGTCTCTAAACTGTCACGGAATAAAGTTATTCAAGGGTTAATATTGAAAACCGTCCGAAGGCATAGATAATCGCCGTGTAGCGGAATGAAACCCGGACTACTCGAAATGCTAGCCAAAAAAACACCTTCTTTTTGGATATGTTCTAGTGTAGCTCTACAAAAATAAAAGAATTTTTTAGAATGGAAGTTTATATATTTAAAATGATACTTTAAAAACCGAGAATTTTTAAATGAATGATTATTTAATTAAAAATTCTCTAAATTAATTAAATTTTGTTTCGCAGCAATTTTGTGTTACATAAAGGAATATTTTAATTAAAACAGGTGTTTATTTAAAATCTTGAAAAAGGATACCTCTTGCGAGATTTTGTTTTCTTTTTTTTATGACGTACAACCTCGAGGGGTTAATTAATTGGATTTTAAAGGGGAATAATTTAACCGAATGTAACTATTGAATTAGAGTTAGCGTAAAATTTAATAAACTATCATATTCCTTTTTCACAACAAAGCTAAGGAGTATCCTCACGTCTACACAATGTAATCTATTTATTAACAAAATAAAGTTTGTCTGTGTTTGCAATTCATAAGTTTTATGATCATACTAATAGGTAGGTACTGGTGGTACATCATTAATGTAAATCTTTATCTTTACTTGTAGTGATGTGGCTCATCAAGTGGTAGAGTTGTCAGGTCGCCCTAATGCCGATAACTTTAAATAACGACTGCTATTAGAAATATCAACGTATGTAAATCTGTCCATATTGCATAGGTATGTATTGGTAGCAGCAATTTACTGTATTCTTAAGGTAAAATTCTGTTCATCACGTCGAAAATAGGTACTTGTTAAATCCTCCATTTTTTACCATATTTTTGATATTTGTATATATTCTTTGTAACCAAAAAAATAATGATCTTATTGATTCCTAAAACAAGAGGAAGTGTTCAAGATGCTTAAACATCTATCAAAACAGACAATGAAACTTCCATGTCAATTTGTTATAAATAGTCATAACTAAAAACCGAATGAAATAGTGACAATGAAATAGTGTTTTGCATTTTGAAACTGTACCTAACGTGCCATAGGTAGCCGACGCGGACGATACGTTGTCGATACATTTTGCAAAGTTCATCTAATAACTATCTCTATCCGATTGAAGTTCAAAACAATAGATTTCAAGTATGTACGATATACGAGACTTATACCAACTTTTAATGTAAATTAGGCGTCAGTATGAATATTTATTCGCATCACGCTACATATTAATATTTTTAAAAACCTACTTTTTTATCCATCCATGTTATGTCAAATCATGTTGTAATCCATTTTTAAAAGGTCGACTTACACTCAACGAATTCAGAATATTGTTCCTCGTAGCTTACACTTCGTTAATTGGATTTTCTTGCAATAAAACGAAACGGGCGGGTTGAAAGTAAAAATCTTTTATTGTGAAAAAAGTCCTCACCTTTCTTTTACAATTTATTATTTCAAACTTTTCGCTGTTCCTGGTTAAAAAAATCAGAGCTCTGGCTCTGGCTCATCATTGTTAAAATGACGAATTGCAGAAATTGTACATTTGAAAATCAATAGATCTCTATCAGTAATAACATAACATACTGTAACCATAAGTAATTTGGTATTTAATTTATTCTTCTTGTGTCTTCATTTTGGTAGTTTTATTTTCAACGATTTGTTAACTATTATAACACAAAAAATATAAGTAAAACAACCCTTTAAAACAGATCCCATATCGTTGTAAAACATTTCCATTTTACAATATTTCCATAAAACATTTTCATTTTACAATATTTACAACGATTTGGGATATATTTGAACATTGTTTTTTCTTGTTTTGATCAGTCTGCACTTCATATTGGTAATACAATTTTACCTGATTAGCAATATAATTTAATATGAAACCAGAAATACTGTTATGGCGTTTACGATACGTCGCAACTCGAGATAGCTACCTTCAGAAAACTAGCATGATTATATTATCAATGCTTCAGTTTAAAATTGAGATCTAAGTAGCCTATGTATGTAGGTACTTACCAACTCTGAATGGGGACTTTGAAATATCAGCAAAGCCTTTCAAGTAGAACATGCGGAGTAGGAGCATTCCTAAATGAAAGAATTCTTTGGATATATTATTCATCCTAATATTTTGATTAAAATAAAAGCTTGTACATGAGGAATTTTGTAAAAGGTACTTGCCATTGTGGAAATATGAGTTCTTAACAATTTACTTGAAATATCATATAAATGTAAGAAATCCAGTTTAATACTTCCGAAGTAAGATGTACATGCCTACCTTACCTATATATTAGGTACTTACATCACAATCCAATATTTCCTTCTGATGTTTCGCTACCAAAAAATAAAAGAGATTGTTTGATTGAAGTCGCAAAAGAAAAGCCTCTGAATACTTACCTCGCTTAAATTGACATGAAATTAAATATAAGCAATTAGGATTACGTATAACATAACTTTTAACTAACAACTTTGATTAAATAAATTTTAGGGCTTTACATGATTAATTATTTCAAACTTTGGACATTGAAAAAACTCGGGAGCCGCGTAACTTTTTCCGTGACTAATAGTATCAGGTCTAAACATTTTTATTTACCAAACGGGATTTACATTACGAAACAAGTGGCATTTTATTTATAAAGTCATTTTCACAATAAAAGGCGTAAATAAATCCTACCATCCAACTAATCCTACTAATATTATAAAGCTGAAAGTTTGTGAGTATGTGTGTTTGTTACTCAATCACGTACAAACCGCTGAACCGATTGTGATGAAACTTGGAATATAGGTATCTGGCCTAGCTAATCCGGTAATAACACACCGGCTACTTTTTATCCCGATATTCCCGCGGGAACGGGACTTACGCGGATGAAACTGCGGGGCGCATCTGCCAGCCTGTTTACTATCTAAGTATCATAATAAAACTCATTGTAAATCCATATAGTATTGTAAAACATAATAAATTTAATTACTTAGTACCAACATACAATTACATACTTATTGTAATCGGAATGAAACATTTTATAGGGTGGTTAACCAAGAATAGAATGGTATTTGTTTTTTTTTTAATAAAAGTAGACTGGAAGGTACAATAAAACGCACGGTAATTAATTATACATTTAAAACATAAAATATATTAGTTCTTAAAAGTATTATTTTAGGTTGTTGATCGGCTCACGGTAAGGATTTTTTTATGTGCTAAAACTTATCAAACTTAGTTGAAAACACTATTACATTAAGCGTACCATTAGCATTATGCGTAGTGATATGACCCACTAAACCCACTTAATTATTACGCGTAGATCACGGTAATTTAAGATATTATTATAGTAATCGAAATAAACGAGTACCTAAAATGCTCACTATATGTAGGTAGTTGCAGCATTTAGAATGTACGAAGATAAATTCTAAATCTTGCAACTACCCACTATACTTTTCTACCATAATTAGATTTCGAAACGATACCTAATTCAAGTAACGTCCGATTCAATATAGATTGGAAGACGTAGGTAGATACCTAATTTACCTTCTTTATCACCAGAAAAAAAAAACGTTTTTGTCATTTAATTAGGAAATGTTCCCGCAGTCGTAGGAGGATCTTTACAAGATTTTCCTTGTTTTTCCCTTCCTTACTTGTTTTGTCCGAGCCAATGCGCGTAAATGATATATTAGTAGATCTCACTACAAAAGGTAAGTATTTATACGGTACTGATATCTCATCGTATTATTTACGCAGTTGTGCTTGGTTCGTAATTCGTATTGCTATATTTAGTAAAAACCAGAAAAGTTTACCTATAATATCTTTATAGTTATACACCTACCGTTAGATTATCTTCTTTATATTCAAATACTTGATAAAACACTTTATATACCTACCGGGTTTAATCGCGTCACTTTTAAACGAACCGAGCTTTCGCCAACTTTCGGTTCGTTTAATAATCATGAATAAAACGCAATTAATCCCGGTAAATAAAGTGTTTTATTATGCAAAATTGCGAAAACCATAGAAGAAATTATATTGAAATACTTACTGGCCCATATAACTTAATATACTGAAAAGCTTTCACAAATAGTAAACATTCTAGACCATGATGAAATATCTTAAATTCAAACGTGCTGCGAGAATTCACTGTAAATTTTAGTAGATTTATTCTACCCTAACTATCAAACTTTTTTTGGATGAGTAAACTTTATTGACGAATGAAATTAATGAAAATACCAGTAATTTCCAATATGCGTTTAACTACTAAATTAGCCACATTAATTCTCTTTAATTTTACTATGTAAAAAGCAATATCGTTTGAAACGACAGAACCATCTTACACGAACATAAAAAGTTAATGAGTTAAAAGTTAATGTGTGAGCATACATATCAATGTACCAATGCTCACACATATACTTTAAGCTACAAATTCTAGGAGCTAACTCGGCTAGTTTTTTTTAAATTAACTAATTTAAAAAGCTTTTAAAAACAAATAAAAAGCTTTAAAAATAAATAAATTACATGCTACGCATATTAAAAAGGAATGTGTTCGGAATGAGGATCAGCGATTTAAAATGTTACTTATACTTAACTACTAGCTGCGCCCCGCGGAAAAACGCTATATCAGGGGCGCGTGCGGCCAAGCGGTTGCACTTTTTCGTTCATTACTCGGTTTCTATTAATTGGATTTTGATGCAAAGTATAACACGATGTTCCTCGAAAATAGAACTATCCAATATTAAAAACCAGGTTTCAATCAAATGAGTAGTTTTAAATTGTATAAAGAGCATACAGAGAAACAGACAGGCAGACATGAATTTTAAAAATTATATAAAAAATTTCTACTACTTATCCTAAGTCTCCTAGACCACTTTTTTTTAATTTACTTCCAAGTACAGACTTTTTGTTCTCTCTTCCTTTATTATAAGTATAGTGTATAGATAACATATAATAATATCTAGTTGGAGGTGTAATAGGCGCTCTAACATGCCCCTTGTCATAGGAATTTAAGCTTTAGCCTCTTTAAGCTAATTTAAGCGTACCAATATCAAACTCCTTAGAAAAAAAAAACTTGTATTATGGTTCTTTTATAACGCGAAAAGTCCTTTTTCAATCACAATTTGTTCTCGCGACGAAAATAAAAATATAGGGAACGTAATCACAGTCTAATAGCGCGTGAAACAGCAGGGGCGGGTATAAAATCATCTCTTAATAGAGTACTTACTTTTTACCTAAGGTTAAAAAGGAGGTTTTAAATTTAAGCGTCAAAGAATTTAGACAGTTTGCTTATGAGAGACTAGAACTAGAAATTTTGTTCGCTTGACAGTGAAGCGTTTCACGCTCGGCTCTGAAGGGCGAACTCTATTTAGTTCCAAAGTCAAATAATTGTTCGAGAACTTACTCAAAACCTTCAAAAAAAATTTAAACAAAAGTCAAACGTTGTTGTGATTATACCCATGAGTGTTGTGATTATACCTATGATAATCCTACGCTATATGCAGTTTCAGACCATAAATATTTCTTATAGTCTAAAACTGAAGCAAATAAATATTCAGCGCATTTTTTTTTGGGCGATAATATACCGAAAATCTATTCATTTCCTTCATTACGGGTGATCTTCCAGGTGATCTGTAACACAAGCTTCGTGCCTTTTTCAAACACCTGCTTATCCCATTCTCCTTTTTAAATCTGTTCTACACTTTTTGTCAATCTTATCTATTATGTGGGAAGAAATTACACTCATTTATTTTCATTCTTAAATTTAAGTTTTTATAAAAATAAACTAAATACAATATATATAAAATTTGTAACGGGTATGCCCTTCTAATCCGAAAGAGGGTTGTTCTAGACGTCTAGGCGAACACCTTTTGTTCTACGACTTTTGAAAATCCAATTTTTTTTTTAAATTTTGAGATTATGTTTCACTGAAAAACAGCTGCTTTTGAAAATAAAGGAAGTTTTGATTGTAGTAGACCAAACTAAATGAAAGGACAATATAAGGTCAATGACCTCGAACTCTCAGAAACAGCTGATTTTCAAGTAAACTTTACACCTAAAATTTTTCGAAAAATACTTCGAATTTCCAAAAGTCGTAGAACAAAAAGTGGTCGCCTAGACTTCTAGAACAACCCCCTTTCGGATTAAAAGGGCTTACCCGTTACACCTTGTATACAATACTACAAAACCTACAAACAAAATTCTTTATATAAAAATAAATTTATAGGCCCTATAAATAATGCATAAATTTTGCACAAAAACAGTAAATTACTATAAAAACCTAAACCTAGAAGTCCGTCGGCAGCAGGGCAGGGCCCAGGCTACCGATGGTTGGGGCCGCAGAGACAGGAATCTTCTGACGATACGTGCCGTATCAAGGACGACTGCCTTTTGGATCTGACCCTTAACCCAACCGTCAAGCGAGAGGTGGCTTGAGGCTTGAGGTGTTGGTCAAGGCTCAAGAGGCTTATTATTATTATATTATTATCTTCAACAGGTGATCTAATGGACGTGCTGGCCTTATTCACATCTTCGGTGAACTTCGTGCTATACTGCAGCATGAGCCGACAGTTCCGGTGCACCTTCGCGCGGTTAGCGCGAAGAATCATGTCCGCTGCCGAGGAGCCAGCCAAATTCGCTAACAAGTTAGAACCCACTACGCAGGTATACATATTCCATCTATTTTGCATAGTTAGTTCCACGAAATATGCATGTAGTGATGTCGTTGTAGAAAAGTTAATTTTTTGCTTTATTCCGAATTTAAGTTATTCTTAATTAAGAACTACGCTTCCATTTTAGTTCTCTTAATTTAACATACTATGAAACTGGAGGACAACTTTGGTTATACGATAAACGAAAAATTTGGCTAACCGAAATTTTCTATTATACTTTAAATACTATTTTTAGATCGAACTTATACTACATTAGCTGCACCCCGCGGTTTCACCCGCGTTAGTCCCGTTCCCGCTGGACTATCGGGATAAAAAGTAGCTTATGTGTTAATCCAGGTCCCCAGCTACCTATATTCCAAGCTCTATCGCAATCGGTTCAGTAGTTTTTGCGTGTTTGAGTAACAAACACACATAAAAACATACACACATACCTACTTACAAACTTTCAGCTTTATAACACTAGTAGAAAGTAGGATTTGAATCCAAATTCATTTTTTTCTGGCATTGACGAGTTTTAGGTCATAGTCCGCAATTGCGGAAAGAAGTAGAGCAATAATTGTAAATACACGCCCGAAAGACCGAAAAATCATTTTCGTCAAAACAAAGTACGCCCCCATGCCATAAGCAAAGACCACAGGTGCCTCAAGGTGCTTACACAGCAGAGGTGTAAGAGGAAGACGCTTTACAACATATTTTAAATTATGTAAAGCATTTTCTTGACTAGATAACTAATTTTCCAAGTGTAGGAAACACTTTATATATAAAATCAATAAATATTACCCGCTCTTTTTCTGACCCGGCTCGGTTACAAATGATTTAGGATCCCTAGCTTCAGATTACGGAAGTTAGATCGGTTTTGGTTCAACGATTTATTCTTGAGAGAAACTGAATAAACTGACTTGGTTTTAAATTACTAGTTCTGGCTTTAAGGACCAACTGGTTTTGTTACAGTGTTTTATTATAATTACACAGGTACATGACTCATAGCTTTGTTATGGCAAAGCGCCTGAAGCCAGATATTTAAATTAGTCGAAATTAAAGTTAACTGTGCTCTCGCGAAGCTCTCAAAATTAAATACCCTTCTGTCAACGTTATTGTCATATGACTCGCTAGATACATGAATGAAAATGAGCTTCTGCTGGTAATTTGAAATAATTTTAAAGAAAAGGAAGCAATTAAAGTGCCTTGTAATTTAAATGATCCACTTTTATTTCCCGTTTCTGTCATTATTAAAATTTTAAGTTACCAAAGAGTTCCATTATCGTCTTAAAACTCAACATTAATTTACTTTTTCAATATCTTCAGTATTTAAATTACCAAAGGGTTAAGTTTAAGTAAAAAATAGAATGTTCGTGACAACTTTTTTCATACCCTTTACGTAAAAGTTCAAATTTTTATTAGTTAAAGTCTTTGTAATATTTGCATGAACAAATTTATATTACTTAGTTTTTGTGACTGTTGGATCATTTTAGCATAAACAATAAAAAAGTTAAGTCATTCGAACTCGCCGGTTAGAAGGAACTTTTACTTTACAAAAATCTCAAGTCGCTGATGGTTAATTGTAAAAATCACTAATTAAATGTCCAATCAAGGCACCGAGATAACTAATTTAGTGATCAAAAGATAATATTAAAATGCCTAATTTAAAGTGACAACAGAATCAGCCTGTGATAATGTTATAGAGGTCCCTTATAACATTATACTTTTTTTATTATAATTTCACCTTCGCTCCACGGTGTAGGTTACGCTTTACAAATTTCATTCCATCCAGGGTGTGTTTTCTTTTTATATTTAATCATCTTTTTAATTTTGAGATTTGTTTATCATTTTATTTTGTCAAAAAGAATATCAAGTATATTTACTTAGCTAAATTGTTTTAACAGGGTCTTCTTCTTCCTGCTATTTTCCCACTATGTGGGGTCGGTTTTAACAGGATGTACTGGACAAAAATACTGGTAATTTTTAAATTTATAAGATTCAAGTATGATAAGAAAAATTAAAACAAAACTTGAACATTGAAGTGTAATACACACACGTCTTAAAATCTAACCTGTCTTATGTATCTTTGTATCTAATAAAGTATGTTATGTATATACCTATTAAATAATCCATAGTATATAACGGTCCAATGTTGCGTGTGCTTTCATAAAAGCCACAGACTAATTTATTTGACGCTTTTCGGTTCGGTTAAGTTCGTTTTATGTTATCCAACCTTACCCTTTCATGATTCCATTTTGTTTTACTTTAACACCCTATGAATAGTAAGTATACTAATGTATTTGTGTGTTTTAATAGTTATTTGTTAATGTAAAATTCCAACTTGTTTATTTAAATCTCCAGAGTAAGCTTTTATAAGTTGCACCAGAGACGATACTAAGTGTAATGCGTAGTGAGAAGTCTCGGCGGAGCGCGGCATATAATATTTTGTGACTATCGCCTATTCTGTGTTTAAGCCTCCGCGCCGCGCCGCCGCGATTTATCACTGCGCGTTACGTGCAATGAAGCCTAGCTTTGTCTAAGCTGAGAAATGCTTTGTCCAACTAAGCTAAGGAATACTTTGTCATGCTATTGCCGAGCTACAATTTGTGCTTTTGTGACATTCTGACTTTTTTCTTTTTCTATAAATTTGATAATCTGTACTTACAGATTATCAAATTTATAGAAAAAGAAAAAAAACCAGGTTATTCACATGCCATACATACTTATGTATGGTTGTACGTTGTTGTTTGTTGGTTCTTTACGCAAGTAGGTACTTAACAATTGTAGGCTAAAAACCCCGTGAGTTACTTGTGCCTTTCTCTTGAAGGCCGCATTCCGAAGACACATATCCATAATTAATTTAAAACATTTCAAAACAAACATGTGAATAAATCCAAATGTTATACATAGTTTTGAGATTTAACTATGTAACTGTCAACCACACACAGGCAACTATTTATCTCAGTTAAACTAGACTTAAGGATAAATAGACTGTTCTGATATATAAATGGGATGTGATGTGATGAAATGTTTTGTGACTGACTGAAATCATAATTGTCTGTTGCTCGGCCGCCATTCGGTTGCAATGCAACAGACCGATCGGCTGCTCGCCGAGCAATAGACAACGAAGCTCGGACCCGGCACGGCCGGGTGACGGTCTAATAAAATGATTAATCCCTTATGTGGGTAAAACCGTAGGGTATAATATGGTATTTACTTCTAATATTAATATTACAAAGAATAAACATTTATTTGTTTGTTTGTAATTAATTGGCTGCGAAACTACTGAACCAATTAAAAAAATCTTTCGAGGAGTAACATAGGCTACTTTTGATCCCGATATTCCGATGGGGTTGGGATTTACGCGGGTAAAACCACGTGTCGCAGAGTTATTTTTAAAGTTTAAAAGCCTTTCTTGTGTTGTCCAGGTTACCGGACCGCTATAGCGTCAGATCCCCGCCCTGATGAGGGTGGTAGAGGAAAGCATCATATAAATATTAAGGTAAGCCGACGCGTTAGCTTTATCTTAATATCCTGAAACGCCTGTTTCATGTCCAACTAATTTTCACTTAAGGTAAAGGTAACTACCAAAGTTCTTTTTTATTATATTTTTTATAGATAATGATAAAATTATTTAGTTAATTTCAAATTTTAAACAGGTACACAATATACAACCTTTTATTATTATAATCTTGTATATAAAAATAAATTCCTACTTCGCGTGGTCACGGCATCACGCCTGAACGGCTGAACCGATTTCAATAATTGTTTTTTTTTTGTTGAGTTGGCTTATATCCATGAGAAGGTTCTTATGAAAGAAAAAATGCTGAACCGATTTTGATAAATCTAACGCGGGTGAAACAGCGGGGCGCAACTAGTCTTATTTATTAAAATGAATCTTTATCTCTCTTGGTCACCGCATCACGCGTGAACGGCTGGAACGATGTCGGTAATTCTTTTTTTGTTGTGCTTGCTTTTATTAGGAGAAGGTTAAGGTTCTTATGTATTGGTATAGTATAGAGTATTGGTAACTGAGGTATCGAGACTTATGCGGGTGAAACCGTGGTGCGCGGCTAGTTATTTATATAAAAATCACTTGACATAACGTTTGAATCTATACTTATCTATAAAATGCTTTTCTTGACTGACTTATCTATCTATCAAAGCCCAAACCCCTGATATAAGAGATCTCAAATTTGGAGAGTGTGTTCTTTATATTATATAGACATCCGATAAGAAAGGGTTTTTCGATATTCCCCTGGGATCGGGACTAAGTGAGTGAAACTGCGGGACACAGCCAGTACTTAATAAGCTAATTGAGGTTTGTGTCAGCACCTGAAAGATAAGATGAGATGATCTGTCAGGTTTGTGTTGTATTTTCATGTTTGTCAAAATATCGATTTCGACGGATACGGATACGCATTGTTGTTGCTAATTGAGATGTATGGATTCGATTACATGAAATATCTATTACCATTCAGTAGCCTATTAATACAACAATGTGTTATAAATACACAAATACCCAATGATGTATAGGGTTATGAGTTTTGAATCCAAAACCGTTCAGGAGGTGATTTTCAACATCAAAATGAATAACTTTTGTTCTACGATTTTTGGAAATTCTATTATTGATTTTGTAAATTTTGAGGTTATATTTCACTATACAAAAGAACTGTTTTTGAAACTAAATTCAATTAAAGTAAATCCCATTAACTAATTTATATTTCGTATTTTTTATAGCTAATAAAAAAATACGAATAGTGCCTACTCGTACTTAAAATCATTTAGGTTATAAGGAAAAAAACTAACTAACATTATTTTTGATATTAAATTTGAGAGGAAAAGTCCACCTGCGTTGGCTTTATAAATGGATACTCAGACCTGTTATGGGTCGTTTGTGAACACCATACATATTTTCAAATTAAATTAACTAGCTGCACCCCGCGGTTTTACTCGCACAAGTCCCGATCTCGCAGGATTATCGGGGTCAAAAGTATCATAATATGTTATTCTCCGTCACTTAAACTATCCCTATACAAATATTCATAAAAGGCGGTCCAGAAAATAAAATAAAAATGTTAGGGGTGGACAATCCTTATCACTTAGGGGTATGAAAAGTAAATAGTAGCCTATTCTCTATTTTCACAAAAATCGGTCAAGCCGTTTTGGAGGAGTATGAAAACTAACATTGACACGCGATAATTTTATACAATTTGTAACGGGTATGCCCTTTTAATCCTAAAGAGGGTTGTCTAGACGTCTAGGCGAACACCTTTTGTTCTACGACTTTTGAAAATTCAAACATATTTTGAAAATTTTGAGATTATGTTTCACTGAAAAAACAGCTGCTTTTGAAAAAAAAGGTAATTGAAGTTTTGATTGTAAACCATCAAACTAAATAAAAGGACAACATAAGGTCAATGACCTCGAACTCTTAGAAACAGCTGATTTTAAAGTAAACTTTACACCTCAATTTTCCGAAAAGTAATTCTAATTTCCAAAAGTCGTAAAACAAAAGTTGTTCGCCTAGACGTCTAGAACAACCCCTTTCGGATTAAAAGGGCTTACCGGTTACACCTTGCATAGTTATAAGAAAATTCAATTCGCACCAGTAGTTACTGATATAAGCGCGTTCAACCAAACAAACAAACAATCAAACAAAGAAACAAACTGTTCGGCTTTATAATATTAGTATAGATAATATAATAACATAATATAGGTACCTTAAGGGATCACGTTTTCCATTAAGGTCGAGGGTAACAAAGTCGGAAACTTTACGAGTAGCTGTCAAACCTTTTCAAGTCCGGTTGTCTGCCCACTTAATAATTCCAGCACCTAAGAAAACATAGATAAGTAATTCTCGATTTTATTCCACAGAGGGTTGGATCCGTGATATTAAATGTCTAGATTTCACTTAGGTAGCAGTAACTCGGGGTATCTCAAGTGATCCTCAACTTATACGTATAAGTACTTACCTAAACAGATGTCACAAACTCAGATTAGTTCAAAGAACTCTTTGTTCTCACTTTCTTTGTGAAGTCACAAAGTTTTTCCATTAAAATAGGTACGTCTTATCGGATCAATTACGTCCGAATGTATCAACCTGCAGTGTAATGTATTTTGTTGAGTGTAGCCGGGTTCTCACTAGCGAGCTGTAACCGTAGCTTAATTATGTGTTGGCGTGCTACAGTTTAGGCTCATGACGATGTCAGATTTATCCGCTTGATCCTACCTACTCATTTTGCTAGCTGTTATTGTAACTAAACGATACAAAAAAACACAACAACATTTATTCAAAAACATCCATAATATAAAATAACAAAAGGTGTGGGAGCTCCTCTGTTAAGTTATAAAACTCGGAATCGGTTCTTTACTGCGGTTTGTATTTATCTTACTACTTATTGAACTGAATACAAACGAGTTACAAAGCTACACTTAAAATATTAGGGGTTAAAGTATGAAATTGCCGATTTGTACTGAAAATCTTAATTGTTTATTTTTTAAATTTTTAACAAATTTATTTAATCAAAATAGTTGCCATTATTATCTATACATTGCTGCCATCTAATGGGAAGGTTATTAATGCCTTTGCGATAGAACTCCGACGATCTAGACTGCACAAACTGTGTGAAAGCATTTTGTACTGCCTCCTGGGAAGAAAACTTCTTGTCACGTAGATAATTGTCCAAATCACGAAAAAAATGGTAGTCCGTTGGAGCAAGGTCTGGTGAATACGGAGGATGACGAATGGTTTCTAAGTGCAGTTCCTGAAGGGTCAAAATGGTTTCTCGTGCTGTGTGAGGTCTCGCGTTGTCGTGGAGCAATAATGGTGAAGATCGATTCATGAGTCGGGGCTGTTTTACTGCTAGTTTTGTCAACATGGTTCGGAGTTCGGCACAATAGACATCTGCCGTAATTGCTTGACCAGATCGAAGAAAACTATAGTGAATAACACCATGCTGAGACCACCAAACAGTTACCATTACCTTTTTATTGGTAAGTTTTGCTTTAGGACACTGTTGTGGCATTTGACCTGGGGTCAGCCATTGCATTTTTCTTTTCCGGTTATCATAAAGAATCCACTTTTCATCACATGTTACAATTCGATCCAATATTCCTTCATTTCTGTACCGGTTCAACAAGGCAACACAAGTTTCAACACGCGTTTCTTTCTGCAGATCAGTCAAATCATGAGGCACCCATTTTTCGTATTTTTTTATTTTATTGATTTGACGCAAGTGAGTCAATAAAGTGGGTAAGGTAACGTTAAACCATGCCGCTAATTCCTGGGTAGTTTGACTAGGATCGGCTTCCACTATCTCTCTTATTTCATCGTTATTCACCTGTGTGGGCGGTCTTCCTCGTGGCTCGTTCTTTAAGTCAAAATTTCCATGACGAAAGCGTTTAAACCAAAATCGCACGGTGCGTTCATTAGTAGACCCCTCTCCAAACGCAGCATTGATATTGCGGGCTGTTTCTGCCGCGTTAGTTCCGCGTCGGAACTCGTATTCAAAAATCACTCGAATTTTCGCAGTATCCATCTTTCTTGTCTAAATTGAATAACAAAAACAATTAAAAGTCGATATTCATGTGTTTCACATTTTTTAAAAAAAGAACATCACAGAAACCATTTGAAAAAAGTTTCATTCGAAAACCTCAAACTATGAAGATTCTATGTCAATTCAAAGAACCTATTGCAATAAAACGGCAATTTCATACTTAAACCCCTATTATTAAAACAGGATTAAGAACGTAAAACATAAGTGAGTAAACGTGATTTTAATAAGTACGTATCTGTCCACGAGCTCACGCACAGGCTGTGAGCCGCTTGTGTAGTGCATATTTGACGACCTCTGTGGCGCGTCGAGTGAACGCTTGGCTGCAATGCAGAAGGTTGCGGGTTCAATTCCCGCTGGGTGCAAATATTTATGCTTAAAAATAAATATTTGTATCTGGTCTGGGCGTATTTCTATGTATAATATGTATGTATTTACAAAGAAAAATAAATATAAGTAGTATATCCGTTGTCTAGTCACCGCACACAAGCTTAGCGGCTTATCACGGGACTAGAAGGCGCTGTGTGTTCGTTACATGATTTATTATTATTATTATTATATTGCAGGCTCGCGTACACACTATGTTTTGGTAACAGTAACAGTTACGGTAACGTGCAACGTTACATTAAAGTGCAACATTAGTACCTACCTACCTTGTAAAATTCGGCTCGCTACTAGCTTATCGCTCGCATTCGCAGCAGGTTTGTAAACCATGTAGGTATAAACTACGTCTGTTGGTTACAACTCTCTAGTCAGTACCAAGCTTAATTGATAGATGAGGCAGAGATATAGCGAAACCGGATAGTTGAAAATACAAATTTAGATCTATAAGTTTTATTCAATGTAGGTACGATTAATGAAAGAACTTTTGCGCCAATTTATATTTATATAAAAATTGAAGTGGAAGTTTTTGTTGTATATCAATCCGACCTTATCAGTTATTTAAATTCTATTAATATACAATACAATACAAAAAATCAAACAAATAAATTTTATAACCAAATCACATAATGTCAATTAAATAAACCGCCCTTGATCGCACCTGGCCATCAGTTATTACTTCTAGGTCGTTCTCCATCACGCATCATCTAGGGAAATCATCTTTAATATTATTTATTTGTTTCCTATGTAGTTCGAATGGAACTCAATTCCGTACCGCAGAATACTCTACAGTATACCTATTATATATAATAGATATAAATATAAGAAAGAATAATATAAAAGTTTGTCACGTTCCCGCCTAGATGTTTAGAACAATACCCTTTCGAATTATTAAATACCGTCCCCGAACACACTTAGCCTTATTAATAAACGTGAAGTAAGGTCGGAGTAAGGAGTAAGATCGAACATGCTTTGTCTTTTTCCGTGACAAGAACTTTCAAAGTTGACCGATAGAAACAAAAAGCGGAATGACTATGACACTATATTCATATACACATTTTTCCGGGTCATAAGACCGATTAATCGCGTGATTTTAACTTTTTAATTTTCCTTACCTCGGCGTTTCAATTATGTTACAATAATCTTGGTCTCGAGGGGACTTAAGACACGGAAAAATGGGCAAATATGAGTTTCAATCGTGTTACCTAGTTTAAAAAGTTTATAGATATATTTAGTGTCGAGTCCCGGCTAACCGCTTCTCAATATTTTTTCCTTTTGGAAAAGTTATGTGCGTTAATACCATCGCTCATGCGGTGAAGTAAAACATTGTGATGAAACCCTAGGCTTAGTTAGCTCCAGACGTTTCGACCAATTCTTTCCTCTGGGTTTGGCTGACTAAGCTGGGAGGGTGGTATAGGTACTGGGAATGCCTACTCCACCTGACAACGTCCCGGGCACTACAGCGCCATAAAACAGGATGGATTAAAAGTTACTTGCGCTGTATAAATCATCTAAAATTAGATGAAAAAGGCCAATTATATTTATTTGTCTACCTACCTTACTGTAAAAATAAACATAATCTTAAATTTGTACTGAAAATCAGTATAGCCGTTCAACAAACATCTAAAAGGTGTTTCGTCTAATCACCTACATAAAAAGTTGGATAATTTAATTAAACGATCGTTATACTGAAAAAGGGTCACCCCGTGAAATTAACTGAAGCACAGCGTTGATTACGACAACGTTTAAATAACGTCATTAAACCATGGTTTTACTTTGAAATAAATGATCTTTGCCTTTCCTTGAAACGATATCACCTCTCTGTACCATTGATGTCATCAAATTGAAACATGATCCATAAAATGTATGATATTTGTAAAATTATTGGTATAAATGACACCCTTTCACTAGTCTTAGACAGACGGACAGTGGAGTCTTCCACTGTCCGTCTATATGTTTGTGTGTATATGTGTGTTTGACAGACATATAGACAGTGAAAGACTCTACTGTCCACTGTCCGTCTATAATATGATTGTCTGTACAATGGACTTAGAAAATAAACAGGACTGATTAGTTGAACATTTTGCCTTACAAAAGACAGAGGCTAATCCGAGCCGAATGAGATAGCAATCGACGATGTAGTGTGTCTCGTTCTTTCATCTTGCCAGCCTACAAAAATTATCATATTTAAAAAAAACATTAAAAGAGGTTGCAGTTATTGTACGGCCAGATGAAGCCCGACCCGATAATGTCAGTTAATTGGACGCCAGGGTCTCGTTTTAACACTTCGTACAAATTGTATGGGATGTCAACAAGACGAATATCCTGGCTTCCATTTAACAGGTCGTATATTATCGGGTCGTGTAATAAGTGGTTGTCAAGTACATTATTGGCTCCCATTTCCTTTTTATTATTTTAATGGTAACCCAAGCGTCAGTGTCATGGTGGCATCATGGCCGTAAAATATTAATTATTTAATTTATAGAATTTCTGCGTTAAATTGCATAAAATGGTGAAAACGTGTTGTGTTTTTACTTGTACAAGTGAATCATATGGTGGTTGCAATATATCATTTCATAGGTAAGCCAAAATATGTTGATTATTGTATTCTACAAATGTTTTGTTCTATTACAAGAATTTATGGTGACTATGATTTTTGGATTTTTGTATTGAGTTCGGGTAAGTTTTTTTTTACTGTAATTTTATTTTCAGCTTTCCGAAAAATGAACAAATACGACAAAAATGACTCAGCAGTATGGATGAAGTAGAAAATTACAAAAAAATCAGTCGTATGCAGTCGTCACTTCGATTTTTCCTGCTTTTACTCCCGTCGATTATTGAAAGCCGATGTAATACCAACAATTCCGCTGGTGGTACGAATACTGTTAGATATTTTACTACTTACCTGCTGAACATAAGTGATAATAAGTAATTAGTCAAAAAGTTTTATTTTTGAAATTTCCTCTAGCTTTACATTTGATGAATTTTGAGGGAAGTACTATATTAAATTTAACGTAATTGACCGTCATGTCTGTTTAAATTTGATTTCGTCAGTCAGTATGTAGTATGTGTCTTTGTGTGTATGTATTTTCCTTCTTCTTCTGCTGCTGCTTCACACCAAAGAAAATAATTTAATTTCTTCTTCTTTCTTCGAACCTGTGCCTCTTGCATGACGGGCGAGAGCGCTAATCTTTGCCTCACGGGAACCCGTCGTGATACGGTGATTTTTGATGATACATTTCTTTTTGTAAAATATTTATACTTATTAATCAAAGTGTTCAAAAATTAATAAGCATACTATAACAATTAATAAAACTGTTTTATACCGTGTCCTTTTGTATTATTTCATTAATCCTTAAAGAGCGTCTATTGCTAATGGAAATCTTCAATTTGCCAACAGAGACTGAGACGTAAGTCTCAGTAATATTATAAACGCAAAAGTTTGTATGTATGTCTGTGACTTTGTTACTCAATCACGCAAAAACTACTAAACCAATTGCAATGATACTTTAATATAGGTAGCTGAAAACCTATAATAACACATAGGCTATCCCGATAATCTCGCGGTAACGGTACTTACGTGGGGGAAACCGCAGAGCGCAGCTAGTAAATAATACAATTGCACTTGCATTATTAAATCTAACATCTGTCACATAAAAAAATCTTATTGTCACCCTATTAGAAAATGACACAAGTCCTTTGCTACAACCATCTTGCTCAGCTCGTTTTTATTCTGACAGTGTTTCCTCCTGTTATATATCTTACCTCCATGGTCTGTACCTATCTCATAAACTTTGACAGCTAGACAGTTGAAATTTTCACAAACATTTGACGTATTTCTGTTGCCGCTATAATAACAAATAAATATTTAGGTAAAAGAAACTCCAACAAACAACTTTTTTTGTGAGAATGACACAAGTGTGAGTCCGACCCGGCCTTCCTGCGCGAATTCGACTCGCACGTGCCAGGTTTTTATAAACTAATACTAATAAATTATAAAGCTGAAGAATTTAATTTCTTCTATGGTTTTTGCGATTTTGCATAATAAAACACTTTATGTGTCAACCTTGAAAAAGCCAATTGCAAAGTTAGCGAAAGATCGGTTCGTTTAAAAATCATGAATAAAACGCAATTAAACCCGGTAAATAAAGTCTTTTAAGCTGAAGAGTTTGTTGTATGAACGCGGTAATCTCAAGAACTATACTAGTCCGAATTGAAAAAATATTTTGTGTTTGATATTCCATTTATCAAGGAAGGTTATAGGCTATATAACATCATACTACGACCAATAGGAGCGAAGCATCGATGAAAAATGTGGCAAAAACGGGAAAAAATTGCCCCTTTACAGAGCTGCTGTCGCGTGCGCTTTTAAGTATTACGCGTTCGTGGCAACTCGAACGGGACTTACGCGGGTGAAACCGCGGGCGTGGAAGTTTCGTTACCGGGAATATCGGGATACCTATATTCCAAGTTTCATCGCAATCGGTTCAGCAGTTCAGTTTTACGTGATTGAATAACAAACATACATACATTATCACAAACTTTAAGCTTTATAATATTATAAGGATTCGCAAACATGCGTCGCAGATGTTATTATTGGATTATCGGTAGGTATTGATGTAAAATTATGCGTAAATCGAAATGTTTCATTTAATTAAATACAGTCAGTTTGTCAGAGATTTCAACTGAAATTTGGTTATTATATATGCTCAGAATATTCCAGTAATTATACCTATCAATTTGAAATATGAAATAGCTCTTACTAAATACAGTTTCACCCGCGTAAGTCCCGATCCCGTAGGCTAATCGAAACCCTCTTTCTTTAAATTTAAACGTCAATTTATATTCAGATGTTTACTTTACTATAACTTGCTTTGTTATTTTTTATAATAATTTTAAAGAAGTGCTTTAATTAAGTACCTAAGTACCTCTACTCTATATTGTATGTCCGGAATGGACAAACTGTTGATACCTTTAATATTTAATGTCACCTTAATGTACACAGTTATTCAATTAATTTTCTTGATTCTTGATTAAAAAAACACATTCTCAAAATTTCAGCTCCCTCGCTACTATCAGCGGTTTAGGCTGTGATCCATCAATCAGTTTATATATATAGACATACCTAGATGTAGTAGACAAATATCTTACATTTACACATTTTCCCGGGTCTGAATCGCGTGATTTTAACTTTTTAATTTTCTTTACCTCAACGTTTCGATCATATTACAATGATCTTTGTCCCGAGGGGACGCGATTAAGACCCGGGAAAATGTGTAAATATGAGTTCCAATCGTGTTAGTTTAAAAAGTTGTCAAATATCTTGTCGATGTGATTTCAAAGTGTTGAATAAATACCTATCTATATGTACTTCCAATCTCTAAGTCTAAGTAAAAGATGATGTTTTAAGGCTATGGAGACAAATAGTAAGCGGATTCCCGTAACAAAAATTTCGTGCCTAAACCTCACCCAACGGATTTCTTACAGATTTGTATTTTCAGCTACCTGTATTATATAATCCTATTCTAGGAAAAAGCCGAAAAGCCGGAGGGATGCATAGGTACTTAACCAAATAAAGCCGTTTGAACAAATCGTTAGAACTGACTCGTTGGAATGAAAATCACACAAAATGAAACCCTACTTGCTCGTAGGATCCCGTTTCATCGTAGTCTAAAAAAATCTTACACACAGGTTTATGTCGATGCTGAGTCATAAAGAGCCTAATATCTTGATATCTATATGCATAAGTAAGAATGGAAACCGGTTGCCAAGGCCTACCATTAAATTAATGGTATAGGTGTCTTAAGTGTAGCTTATGGGAGACAAATAACAAAACAATACAAAACAATACAAAACAATTAATAATAGTTAATTTATGAATGCCAATACAGTTTCCTAACTTACTTACACAATACCTACCCAATGTATTTTCTTATGTAATTTATTTCATCAGACCCTTCTCACGTATTTTAATTTTTCTAACCTCAACATTTCAAATTTTGTTACGAGTTACAGAATAGAAAAATAATAAAAATATGCGATAAGGCTCGGGACTTTCTTTTTTCGTTTTGCTAATGATTGGCATTCCTTTTTCTATTACAAAAAAGGTTTGTTTTTGTTATGTTTATGTTTGCAATTCATTTATGCTAAGCCTGCTAGACCGATTGGGATGAATTTGAATTTAATTTACTCAGTAAAAATTAAATTATAGAAGCTAGCAACAACAATTAGTAATCTTTTAGAATTCACTAAAGGTTTTGAAGTGTTACTGAAGTCTGGCATAATTACTAACAATTGTTGAGCTGTTATCGAAAAAAATAACATAGCTAGACATAGTTAAGGCATTTTATTTGTAGAATTAGTGTACTGTGTTAAAACATAAGCTTTATCCTACTATTTCCACAAGGCTGTGGAGTACGCAGCTAATAATTCTACGATGTTTAATCGACTCAAAATAACGTTTTTTGTCTATTTGTTTCAGATAATTCTGCTCTCTATGAAGTATGCAAACATCTAAGTTATAAGTAAATAATAATTAAATTTCCTTGTAAAATATAATTTATCCTTCGTGATATGATATCAAATACTTAGTTTAAGAAACTGTAGATCTAGTTATTAAAAATTTATAATGAGTACCTACCTATCTATAGTTAATTTCATGTAGTCAGTAATTAAATAATTTTATTATACGTTTGTGTACATATGTGAGTAATATTTTATATTAGTTTTTGCGTCTTTTGAGCCGAGACGCAAGAACTAATTTGTAAATACAGTAAGTATACTTAGATTTAATAGAAAATACTTTTAGTACTTGTCTAAACCTAGTACTAGTTTTTACTATCTAGGGTCCAAATTTATAGGTAAGTTTTTGTAAATCAATAAATTCTATTGTGTCTGTCAATTTTGTTTGAATTGAAATTTATATTAGAACGTAAAATTAATAATTTAAAAACTATTTTCAACAAAGAGAGTTTCGTTTATACAAAACTGATTCAACAAAATGAATTTAAAAGTAAATCAAAATAATATTTGTACTAGCCTAAATACATTTGGTACATTAAACTCCATCTCAAATACTGATGAAAAATTTGAAAATAACATTTTCTTTTATGAAAGTTCAATGCTTTAGTCTTTACCTACTCATTAAAAGAAGGTAATAAATTTTCCATTTCTTAATTATTAAAAAAATAAACAACACAGATTCAAATTCCCTCGCTTCTGAAAGAAAGCTTTCTCATCATCTCGGGGATGGGACGAAGTTATGTGGGGCTCCCTCCCCGGCAGTGAAAGTAGGCAGCCGAACTCACTGAGACCCCTCAATCTTACGTTAACAATTACACATTGTATCATTACAAAGTACGCGCTGTACGGAATGCTATAGAATCTGTAACATTACATTACAAGTGAATGCTCGAATGAGGAACCACCTATAATCGTAAAAAAAATCCTTCTTGATTAAATACGCAAGAAGGAACATTAACAGCTTCTTATATAACTCAGAAACATTTAGCCGGTTTCATGGCAGAGTAAACGTACATTTATAGTGACCCTTGGAGACCCTTTTGATGAGTATATTTTATGAGCCAACACACCATTAACCACATTTAACTTAATTATCTATTTACCTAAATAACATACCTACAGTGTATAACTATATTATTGTAGCTGCGCCCCGCAGTTTTACCCGCTTAAGACCCGGCCACGCGGTAATATCGCAATAAATGTAGCCTATGTGTTATTCTCGGTATCCAGCTACCTATTTTCAAAGTTTCATCGCATCGGTTCAGTAGTTTTTGCGTGAAAGTAACAAAGTCACATACATAAAAACTTTCGCGTTTATAATATAGTAAGATATGATAAGATAACAGGTATACTAGATACTTTTTCAAACGCCCCCGGAAGAACTTACATCTTATCATGGATCGCTCTCCCTGCTGAGCTACGTGAGCAACAAGATTTCAGATTAAATTAATTAAAGCTTTTTATATTTACGAGTACCACCAACCGATAACGTTTTGGATTATTAAGGATTACTCATATTTTTCAATTTACATTGATATAGAATTCATTTTTCATAGAATTTTGACGATGTTTTCGATTCCTCTGGGCACCTATTCTACATATTTTAAAAGTCTCAAACGCTCCTCAACCTTGTTTAAAAAACGGTTCTGCAATTGTGGTACAACCACTTCAATACCTTACTTTAGCAAAAATTTCTAAATTAATAAAAAATATTAAATCGTTTTCAAAACAAATTAAACAGAGCTTAGACATCTTTGGAACATTTTAATTAAAATGATGCCCAGAGGTATTGAGGGCATTGTCATACTTCTAATTAGATGCTTAGATTACCTAGATGGTGGGTAATAGAACGACATTCGAATTTTGAATTAACTCTTTTAAAATATGACTATGAAAGAGATTAAATTTCTAAAGATGTGTGAGTAATTTTCCCAAAAGCTGAACTGTGTAACGTATGAAACTCGGCAGTCTGGGCCGACATATATAAGCTTCACTAACAGGCGGCCCAGAAGCAAAATCTTCTAGTCTCTAATAGAGACCTGGGCCCTGATTCGGTAAGGAGATAGCATTCGAAATGCTGGCGGAATGCAAGCGACGTGCAGGAGATGTACGTTATTCGGTATTCTGTAAGTGCTATTTTACTTATTTACTACTTAATTATTTAAGTAGCCTTCAAATTTAAGGGCAACTTAATTATTGAAATAGCTCCCCTTGCCCTTCAGCCAATCAGTATTAAGGAAGTTATATTAATAGGCTTTATTTTTACTCCTGCAACAAATCGACTTCTGCAATGCTCCTGCATTCCGCCTGCTTGGTGCATGCTATGTTTTTACAGAATCGGGCCACAGTCCAGTTCTTTGTACCTATGTATGATCTTTGCACTTTCAGTCTGTTTTAATATAATATACGTACCGATTCTCTTTTATTCTTGGAAAGTATTTATGTTTGTCAATTTATACAAGTGTACATTTTAATGCTGTTCGTTTGAAAATAAAAAAATGAAATTATATGATGTTTTTTATTTGAACTGTGCTTTATTTCTATATTAAGTATCCTAATAGATATTTTTTCTTTTAACCAATTTTTTACTTAGTACGGCTAGTTAGCTCAAAAATATATGAATTACGGTCCCATCCGGCAGAAAGCATAAAACTTGGCATACATGTAGCTTTTATATATATACTTTAGTTTTGGAAGGGAAACAGGCAGAGAAATGATTTCTTCGCCCCTTTTCCCACCCCCTTAATTTCCTCATTCTGGTTTTTTCATTTTCTACAAAAAGTTTAGTTTTCAAGGACGAAATAATTGTCGATAAATTACCTAACAGGGTGTTGTCAATGGATTTTTTCTGCAGAGAATTATTATTATCCTACCTAAAAATTCAAAACTAGATAGGTAACATCAAAGACTAATATAACAGGGTAAGATAAAAAAACAAAATACGAAGGCGCCAATTATCTGGTTACCTATTCCACAATTTTTTTCAGAAAACGGTAAGTAGTTTCAACAGAGCTAAGGCACGTTTTTTTTGTGAAGTTGACTATAACTTTAGCGACACACTACTTTCGTAGTGAAAGCACAGCTTTATTCCCGTCTCAGTTGCAAAATAGTAATTCAATACTCTGATATACTATATCCTGTTTCTTTACATAACATTTAGTTTAAAATCCTATATGCTTGAAAAAAATATTATTATGTATTAATGTGTTTTTCATTCATTGGTACTAACAAAACTATAAAAAAAGTAAAACTTAAACTAAAATTTCGTAAATTTGTTTTTATTGCTCAAGGCATATTTACTAGAACATAATTCACACAATTCACTTGCGGCGAGATCGCCGCAAGTGAATTGTGTGAAAAGTGAATTTTTGAAGATGAATTTTTCCTTTAAAAATATTTCTAGTACTTAAACTAAAGTTAGATTAAAACACAAAAGAATACACTGTATACAATCCATATTATCAGATGTTTGTATTTCGACATTAATTTTTTATTGGTCATAGGAAATATAAAAGTCTATCGCACCTAATATACTGCTCTGATCGTGAGAAGGATCTGTGAAAGCTGGCTGCATTACCTACCCCTTTCCTGTGTCTCAATTATTCTGCTCTACAATCTTTGGCGATCCAATCTTTAGCTACCTGGATGTTACCTACATCTGAACTAAAGGTTTGAAGGTAAGCTGTTTTAAAGAAAATGTAGGTAACTTACTAAACTTGAACTTTCCTGACAACATTGCCGACATAATATTCACCTATATGAAACAACAAGTATTAAAGCTACTGAACTGTAAGACAGTAAGTAACATCATTAAGCTACGCATAGGGTGGTTTGTGAATACGGTTGTTAGTAACGTACCTAAATATCATGTGTGGACTTTGAAACTACATGTCGCGGTAAAAGACTTTTATTTTAGTTTAGTAAAGTTAGTAAGTTTAGTAAAGTTTATTTCCTTCTGGCGACATAAGTGCTAATACCTTAGTTAGAGTATACATAAGCTAGCTATAAAGCGCTGGTATGCGAGTATGAACAGTAAGTACCGGTATGAACAGGCAAAAAATGACAAAGACGATGTCATCAGTCACTTAGGGTTACGGGAATTGACTGTTTCTCTTGTTTGAATTTATTCTAGTAATAATTATGGTGAAATGTTCAGTGCCGCGGTGTAAAAATGATTTGCGAATCACTATTCAACCTCAACATTTGAATATCCATGTATAGAGCATCTGCTTACACTTTGCGCAGTAGGCAAATACCCATAGGCGCGCTCTATAGTTTGCTTATGTATATACTCTAAGGTTTATACTATAATTTATGCATCTTTTTTAAGTAAGAATGTATATATTTTTCTTGAACTGTTTAAGAAATGTTGTCTCCTGTAGCAAAAAATTAATTACACTTTGAAAAACTTTAGAAAATATTTGCTTAATTAATAATTATAAAAAAATTACTTAGTTTTTATTTTTTATAACTATCCTTTATTATAAGTAGGTATAGATAAAATAAATGTATCTAACTCTGTTTTTTTTTTAATAAAAACCTGTCTGCGGAGGATAGGTAATAAATAACACAGCTTCCAACTTAACGTCTCTATTATTGCCATTGACATTTTAACATCGACTACAAAGAAATAAACAATTCTTAATTTTACGATGTAATAACTCTTTCATTGCTGAGCACATATCCTGTTACTAAAGTGAATTACGTTAGCGGCAGTCGGAGGATCGAGACAAAGCCAAGAAACGATTTATAACTCATTTATTGAGTTAAATCCTAAAACTATTTTACATAATTACTTATAATTATGAACCTACGGTGAGACCTAACCGATGTGAGGTGTAGGAATGCTCGATACATTATGACGGTACGCGGCTACTGCGATCGAGGTCACTGCAATTCAGCACTTTTCGCCTGTGATTATTACGACACACAAAGTGGCGTGACTTCGCTTGGACGATGGATCGTTTTGTAGAGAGCTGGGATATAACAAGTGTCTCAACAAAGTCGAAGTATTGTTAGGTTTTTGTCGAACTTGTTTAATAAATTTAAAAACTTCGTATAGTATCCCTGAAGCTTTGGAAGCTGAAGTAATTGCTGAAACGTTTTTGAGAAAAATCTAACAAATCTCAAGCATATTGTTGAGACTTTTAAGTTAAAGAATACGTGCCCTGATGTCATGAAATGAGTTATAAAAAAATAACAATTTCAGTGACAAGGAACTATAGCGACTAACACGATAATATGAATAATTTTGTGTCACTTTAATATTATTCTAAAATAGATGGACAATTTTGTTTACTGCTCTCTCCGTTGTCAAACAATTTCACATGTTTTCGAGTAAATTTATCGACATACTTCATAATAATCGAGTTGTCAATTCTAGAAAACTGAAGAAATCTGATGATTTGTTTTGCCAAGACTTTAAAAATTATGTAGAAAATAGACCAGACATTAAACTGGTATCAAGTTTATCAAGGCTAAAACAAATGTAAAAAGTACTATCAAAAACTGAATATGTTATAGCAATTCGGCGTTTTCGATTCGCTCGAAAGAAATAAGGAAAACGCTAAAAACGGCTGTTTATAAGACCGTTTAAAATATATTTAGCTAAATCTATGCAAAAACAATGTGCAAGCTCACAGTCATAGAGTATATATTACTACAAGTAGCTCACAGTCCATGCGCCAGGCAACAGGGTGCAAGCTTGCTGTCACCGAAAACTCAATTTTTATACAGCACCAGTTGCGCCCCGCGGTTTCACTTGCGTAAGTCCTATTCCCGCGAGAATAACGGGATAAATGTAGCCTATGTTGTATTCCCGGTATCCAACCACTTATATTCCAAGTTTCAGTAGTTTTTGCGTGATTTGAGTAACAGAAACGATTTTTAATGCTCTAAATAAGTATAGATCGTATTTAGAGCATTATAAATCGTATTCAGAGCATTATTATTAAAAATAGTCTATTTCATTTAGGATAGACAATATATCAAGCATAGAAAAATGTAGTACTTCGGTCACGTCACTCATGAGGAATGAAAAGTACAAATTGCTTCAGCTTATCATCCAGGGTGGAAACTCCTGAATTTTCTCTCTGAATCAAGGCTCGGAGCGCAATTAGTTATTAATATTCGCAGGATTTACTTTTCGAAAAATGTCTCGAGTCTTTTGAGACAGAAGTTCATTTAGGTACAATTTTGTTGAAAATTGAATTTAGCTGAGCCATAATAGTCCTCCGACTACACTTACAACTGTAATGGAAGGGTTAATTGCCGCCCTAACCCGTTCCCTTGTTAATTTACCTACATCATAAAACACAAGGTTTTGAAAGTTTTCTGGCCGCACCCAATTAATTTCATGTAGTAAATTTCGTTGCAATAATTGTAAAAGCTTTTCGTATTGTTGTACGAGCGTAGGAGTTGTAAGGCGTGTCTCTTTTAGTAATTAACGTTTAACATAAACGAATCATAAAAATAACTTTGTCGTTTTAGGTACTGGTGTTATGATAGTTGAAGAGGATTGAAATTAATTGCTTTGTTAATTGTAGACGGGTGTTAGTGCGAACGAGTAGGTATCACTAACGCCCATTTGGCTTTGCTACATATGGCGTCGTATGTGGGAGGCCTATGATCAACGATGGATGGACCGAAATGATGATTATGATGAGTTTCATTACTTGCAAAATAGTGTGAATTGCATTTATACCGACATGGCACTTGTGAGATAATAAAGTAAAGTAAATGTGAAATTTTGTGTCTCAGTCTTGTTACTCGATCCTTCCGGCAAAACCTACTTAATCGATTGTCATGAAAATTAATATGCAAATACCTGAACACCTGGATTAACATATCGGCAATATTACTTTAACCCAATATTCCCGTAAGATCAAAACTTACGTGGTTTAAACCGTGAGGCGCAGCTACGTACCATAAAAGCTTTGGAGTTACTCTTCGTCAATTAAATGCTTCCTTTGAGCTCTCTAACAAAGACATGGTTACATATTAAATAAAAAAAACGCTTTATTTATTTATGTTTTCTTGTTCACGTTCCGTAAATGATGGAGCTTAGAAGAGTAGGCATCTACTCGTATTAGGTACGCTTACTTCACAGTAGGTGTAATTTAAGTACCGGTACTTTTATTTATTTTCATGTTACTAAATGAAATAATAATTTCTATTCTAGGTGGAATACTGACGGCCTCTGATGCACGGCGGGCGAAGCTCGGACTGCAACGTAGAAGGTTGCGGGTTCGATTCCCGCCGGAATAAAATATTTGTGCTGACTATAAATGCCTGTTTCTATGTATTATAATGTATGTATTTACAAATGAGAAAAGTATAATTTATAGTATATGCGTTGTCTAGTACCCATAGTACAAGCTTAGTGCTTAGTTTGAGGCTAGATAGCGCTGTGTGTAATGTCGTGCAATATTTTATTTTTTATTAATACCTAAATTCATAGGTACTTTATTGTACACAACTCCTAAGTGCAAAAAGGTAATCAACTTTCTCACTTTAAGTACTGAGATCCTAATACCCTATTTAATACTAAACTAATATCACACATAGTTATGCACTTTCTATTAAATAAATGTAAATGATAGGCTTAAAAATACATTTTTCTTGAAACATAACCACATATCCTAATAGTTTTCATGACAATTGATGCACTTTTTTATTTATGAATAAACGTTATTTGTTACAAATACAAATACGTTTATTCATGAATAATCGTATTTTGTATTTGATTTCGGTAAGCTCTCATATTAAAAAAAACGATCTAAATAAGTAAAAAAACGTGATTTATAAAATGCTAGGTACTATTAATGCATATTGAATTACCATATGAAAATAAACAAAAAAAACTGTTGTAGCTATAAAAAGTTATGTAAATTTAAATTGTAAATCGTCGTTGATCGTGAAAACAAGGGGTTAATACTACCTACTTTTTTCGCAGTTTTATGTCGCTACTGTTTTATGTTCGACTCGATCAATTAAACTCCATAGTTGATCCAAGGTGTTTGGAAGAGAGCGCTTTCAGCGATAAGGCCGACCATTGTGCCTCCTAAATTTAAGCTATTTTTGTTTCTGTATATCTTGTAATTTTATATGGTGTGTACAATAAAGAATTTATTCATTCATTCATGGTTTTTAGAACCTTTTTAAATAAAACTCCTTGCTTATAGTCCTTGCATAACTTTTTATGCATTACATAACAGTTGATTTGGACAAAATGGTACGTACTTACAAATGCTACATAAATTTTATGGTTTTTTTTGTATCTATTTCTAACTTTTTATATGGGTCACGGCCTGAAATGAACGATTTTCATTTTACTTCTTACTAATCTTACTAATATTATTTGTATGTATCTATGTGACTTTGTTACTCAAACACGCAAAAACTACTGAACCGGAAAACTCTACTCACTACACAAAAAAGAAAGAAAGAACATCTACATATCAAAACTACACTTCGTCAAGCTTAATTGCAAAAACACAGGTAATCATTACCTGAAGACTCTAAAATAAGCAAGCAAAAAAGCAATTCTTTGCGGAAGAAACAATAATTGAAGAGGCATTTTTTGCGCAGCACCTTTAATTAGATGAACTTCAGATGAGTACATTTTATTATTTATTTTATGCAAATTGATTCTTTGAGATGCAATTTCAGGGTGAAATGTCGTAGCTTTGTGAAACATGACAGTATTACAGTTGTTTTAAATCCGTTTTGTGAATATCGAGATTAGTGATAGAAGTTTTTATTTTTGCGTGGGTAAATCTGGTTAAGACCTGGGCTTCGATTCGGTAAGGACATAGCATGCGAAATTCCGTCGGACTGCGGGCGACGTGCAGAAGATATGCGTTAATTCGTATTCTGTAAATGTTATTTTACTTGATTACTACTTAATTAGTTAAGTAGCCTTCAAAATTAAATGCTACTTAATTATTTAAATAGCTCCCCTTGTTCCTCAGCCGATCAGTATTTAAAGATGTTAGAAAATAGCTATTATTTTTACTCCTGCAACAAATCGACTTCTGCAATACTCGTGCATCCCGCCTGCTTGTCGCATTCTATGTTTTTACAGGCCCACTGCTCTCTCTGGAGGCAACCCACAATTACACAATGATCACAGACAATGCTAATATTATTAAATAGCAAAAATTTATTTGCTTATTGGTTAGTTTTCTTGTAATGAATAGGCTCCGTAACTACTGGATAAACTTCAAAAAAATCTGTAACAATAGCAAGCTACATTACAGTAACATAGGCTACTTTTAAACCCGATATTCCCACGGGATCGAAACTTACACGGGTGAAACAACGGGACGTAGCTATAATATAATATAAGTATTAGCGCCTTATCAACACACTATATCGGTTTGCGAACGTATTTTCGACTGAGTTAGTGTGAGTGTTTGTATGTGTCGGAACTCGGAAGCGACCCCTAATTTGTTTTCTACCCATCCTGCACACGATCCGCTCTAAAACATTTTTAGATTTTACGCCAGGTCGAATGGGATGACCATTAATTATCACCAATCCAATAAAAATGGATCATTTAAGTCATTATACTGCGCTAGGGATAAGCCAAAATAAATTACTCAGGATAATCGTTGATGTAGGTAGTCAAAACCGAGAGATTTATTCATAAATTCATATTAGGGGTTAAAGTATGAAATTGCCGATTTGTACTGAAAAGCTTAATTGTTTATTTTTTAAATTTTTAACAAATTTATTTAATCAAAATAGTTGCCATTATTATCTATACATTGCTGCCATCTAATGGGAAGGTTATTAATGCTTTTGCGATAGAACTCCGACGATCTAGACTGCACAAACTGTGTGAAAGCATTTTGTACTGCCTCCTGGGAAGAAAACTTCTTGTCACGTAGATAATTGTCCAAATCACGAAAAAAATGGTAGTCCGTTGGAGCAAGGTCTGGTGAATACGGAGGATGACGAATGGTTTCTAAGTGCAGTTCCTGAAGGGTCAAAATGGTTTCTCGTGCTGTGTGAGGTCTCGCGTTGTCGTGGAGCAATAATGGTGAAGATCGATTCATGAGTCGGGGCTGTTTTACTGCTAGTTTTGTCAACATGGTTCGGAGTTCGGCACAATAGACATTTGCCGTAATTGCTTGACCAGATCGAAGAAAACTATAGTGAATAACACCATGCTGAGACCACCAAACAGTTACCATTACCTTTTTATTGGTAAGTTTTGCTTTAGGACACTGTTGTGGCATTTGACCTGGGGTCAGCCATTGCATTTTTCTTTTCCGGTTATCATAAAGAATCCACTTTTCATCACATGTTACAATTCGATCCAATATTCCTTCATTTCTGTACCGGTTCAACAAGGCAACACAAGTTTCAACACGCGTTTCTTTCTGCAGATCAGTCAAATCATGAGGCACCCATTTTTCGTATTTTTTTATTTTATTGATTTGACGCAAGTGAGTCAATAAAGTGAGTAAGGTAACGTTAAACCATGCCGCTAATTCCTGGGTAGTTTGACTAAGATCGGCTTCCACTATCTCTCTTAATTCATCGTTATTCACCTGTGTGGGCGGTCTTCCTCGTGGCTCGTTCTTTAAGTCGAAATTTCCATCACGAAAGCGTTTAAACCAAAATCGCACGGTGCGTTCGTTAGTAGACCCCTCTCCAAACGCAGCATTGATATTGCGGGCTGTTTATGCCGCGTTAGTTCCGCGTCGGAACTCGTATTCAAAAATCACTCGAATTTTCGCAGTATCCATCTTTCTTGTTTAAATTGAATAACAAAAACAATTGAAAGTCGATATTCAAATGTTTCACATTTTTTAAAAAAAAGAACATCACAGAAACCATTTGAAAAAAGTTTCATTCGAAAACCTCAAACCATGAAGATTCTATGTCAATTCAAAGAACCTATTGCAATAAAACGGCAATTTCATACTTTAACCCCTATCATTAGTGGAACCATAAATAGCTTATAGTCCTTGCATAACTACTCAATAACCTCTATTTTCATATAGTCTAACGTGAATTGAACATTGAACAAAGAGCTACAAAGGTTCAAATGTCGTTAAGAACTATCTAGACTCCGTGAGCTACGCACTACGAAGTACTGCGGGTTATGCTACGAAAACGACCACTTGTAGCAAGTGCTTCGAAGTGCTACGCAATCTCTCTCTAGTATAATAGTGTATGGTGAAAATAGTGTTTTTTTTGTACAATTTGGTTGGTAGTAGTTGCATAATATATTTTTATGTGACACTAGCTGAGCCGGCGCCTCCGTTCGTCACATACTGAAGAAAAAAACAACCTTCTTATAGCAGCTGCCGAAAACAGAGACATAATATCATCATAACGGCCCATTCCACCAAAAAAACGTATGTTTAAAAATTTAAGCCCCTTAATTTAGTAGAAATTATATAAAAAAACTTTTTTTTTCGTCATTTTTTGCACTTTCAATGGATTTTATCCTATTCTAGACTGATAGGAACATAACACATCAAACATCATAAAAATCACCGTTCTTACGTGATTGTATTTCGAACATAACACAAATTAGTTTCATAGTATACTAGGTGTGTCCCGCGGTTTTACCCACGTAAGTCCCGTTCCCGCGGGAATATCGGGATAAAAAGTAGCCTATGTGTTATTCCCGGTAACCAACTACCTATACTCCAAGTTTTATCGCAATCGGTTCAGTAGTTTTTGTGTGAAAGAGTAACAACCTCACATACATACATACTTACATACATACAAACATTCGCGTTTATAATATTACTAGCTGCGCCCCGCGGCTTCACCCGCGTAAGTCCCGTTCCCGCGGGAATATCGGGATAAAAAGTAGCCTATGTGTAAATCTAGGTCCATAGCTACCTATATTTCAAGTTTCATCGCAATCGGTTCAGTAGTTTTTGCGTGAAAGAGTAACAACCTCACATTCATACATACAAACTTTCACGTTTATAATATTAGTAAGAAGTAAGAAGTAGGATGTATACAATATATTAGACTTATATTAGGCAAAACTCTTTTAAATTCCCTTGTATAAAGACATTGAATATCGAACTATCTATACGTAAATAGATACGTAGACTTTCAACTTTGCGCTGTATAATGTTTCCATTTCGGTAGTGGTTTAACGTACAGCCATTAAATGGGGTGTCCATGCGTGTGATGCAACCCGACAGTGAAGCAAATGAACACTGGAACCGACACTACATACCTACTTACATCTTGATATCCTATTTTTAGATTTATCGTCTATATTTCATCGAAAGAATTCTTCTGTTTCTTCAATGGACCATTAGAATGGAGTAAGGAATTAATTACATCGATCTGTCTCTAGACTCTAGGGTAGTCTGGTGAATAATTGCCTGTCTAAGTAGACACTTAATATTTTTTATATTCATCGCTTAAGACTTACCAATTACGAGTAGTTGGTACCACAATGCGCGGATTCAAAGCTCGTCACGACAGGATTTTTGATTATGAATGGTAGATACATACTTGGATTTTTCTTCGGTTTTCTTGCAGGTAAAGCATAGTAGTTTATGCACCGAGGTGCTAAAGCCATGTCTTATTTAGCGGGCGTCATATTGAATCCAAAGCGTACGAAGGACTCTAGAGAGTTAACTCCCGAGCGCAGCGAGGGTGTTAAATACTTTATGTACCTAGAAAAAAGTTATGTACCTAGAGTTCTGAGTGAAGCGTGGGATTCAAGCGCCTAAGATAAAGACAGGCTTTAGTACCGAGGTGAATACTTTACTTTACACATCTACTGCGAGACAATAAAAGGGCTACAAAAATAAGCATTTAGCCAACAACCAAACAATAGTGCAAAACAATTAATGCAACGTCTATGAAATATATTTACAGCTGTATATTAATTAAATTTAACAAGGTTACATCAAAATGACGAAACCACACATCGGCCTCAGCAGATGAAAAAAAAAGTTGGAGCTTTATATTAACTAAAACATTTTGCCTTACCCTTCCGTCGAAATAAAATACAAGAAAAATAGCCCAGTTTTTTTCAAATGTATTTTATCTAGGTGGCCAGTTCGAAATGGCCGTATGCTACCAGAACCTTAGTTCCAAATTTAAAATACTTTATGCCCTAGGTGTATAATGAGAACTTTTTGCATCTAGGGAATAAAGACTCGCTTTACGTTGACTTTATTGGTCAAATAAAGTAACTTTGTAGAGCAGTAGGTGTGTAATAGTAGTTTATGGACCGAGGTACTAAAGCACTGTCTTATATAGCGGGCGTCATATTGAACCCAAAGCGTACGAAGGACTCTAGAGAGTTAGCTCCCGAGCGGAGCGAGGGTGTTAAAAACTTAACTCCTGAGCGAAGCGAAGGAGTTATGTACTTAGAGTCCTGAGTGAAACGTGGGATTCAAGCGCCCAAGATAAAGACAGGCTTTATTACCGAGGTAAATACTCTGCTTTACAAATCTACTGCGAGACAATAAAAAGGCTACAGAAATAAGCGTTTAACTAACAACAAAACAATAGACTAATGCAAATATTTACAGCTCTACATATATTTAATTCAATTTAACATTGTTACATCAAAATGACGAAAGCAAACATCGGCCCCAGCCCATGAAAAAAAAAGTTAGGGCTATATACTAACTAAAACTTTTTGCCTTACCCTTCCGTCGAAATAATGCTCTAAATAGACGAAAAATAGCCCAGTTTTTAGTTTTATTATGTGTTATGTCACTTATGTCTAAGTGGCCAGTTCGAAATCGCCGTATGCTACCAGAACCTTAGTTCCAAATTTAAATTACTTTATGCCCTAGGGATATAATGAGCACTTTATGCACCTAGGGAATAAAGACTCGCTTTACGTTGACCTTTATGGTCAAATAAAGTAACTTTGTAGAGCAGTAGGTGTGTAAAAGATGTTTTTGTACTTGTACTTTGTAGATTCTAAAGCCTAAACGGAGTGCGTTCCCATTACGAAACTAGTGGCATGCATTTTTGAGTCATTTTCACATGAAACGTTTCCTAAAGGTATTAAATTTTAACAATATAAATAAGGTTACCTATACCAATCTAACTTCAGAATTGAATTCAGTCAAAAGCTTTGCGTTATTTTAACAAGAAGCCCGCCCCTGTCCTCCAAATGGAAACTTTTAGGACAGTTATTCTAAAGTAATTTTGAGAAAAAGATTTCTCTTCGTTTTACGAACAGAATCCAATGTCTTTTCAAACAATTAAAAGTAATAAAAGACGTTTTATTGTTTTAGATCCTCCCCTAAATCTAGTCTATCCATTGTATGATATTATAACTGCTTTGTAAGTTAGTATTTATAATGTTCCTAGTTTATGTAGATAAAGAATTTTAAAACAAAAAAAAAACACTAATATTATAACCGGGAAAGTTTGCATGTATATGTGACTTTGTTACTGTTTCACGCAAAAACAACATAACCGATTGCGATTAAACTTGAAATACAGGTAGCTGAAGACCTGGAGTAACACATAGGCTACTTTTTATTCAGTAATCCTGCGGAAACGGGACTTACGCAGGTGAAACCGCAGGGTGCAGCTAGCTAGCAAATTTTACTTCTACTATATAACACTCTGGCAGATTCTATAATTAGTTATGGTATCACTAGCTACGGTAGAACATTTAGAACTTACCTTGATAAAATCCAAAATATCCAAATTAGAATATTAAAAAAAATTGTGTCACGTACAATCAAAGAACAGCATAAAGCGAATGAATATTATGATCTATTTAAGCATTGCAAAATTCTACCCGTGCATAAAAAATTTCATTACTACCTTCTCAAAGAACAATTTTTCAACTTAGATTTGCAACAGAAAGTTTCCCACAAATTTATGACCCGAAAAGTAGTTAATGAGCAGCTAAACTTGGTATCGTCCAATAATACGTATGGTGAACGAACAATACATTATTTGGTTCCTCGTCTTTTAAACAATATTGATTTATCAGTTAAAAATAGTATCACTGTAAAAAATATTAAATTTAAACTCAAGTCACACTTTTTGAACACTCTCTAGTTAAACAATCTGCATAACTATGCACTACCTACCTACTGTCCACAAAAAAATGGAGCGTGTTGTTGCTAGGCGGGAAGGTAGCTTGGTCTCTTTCCCGCTTGGAAACGATGAAGGAGCACGATTGATGTGTATCTGGTTTTCGTACTTATCTATTATTTTACTCAACTTTGTACCTACATACTGGACAAATCTTTGTGATTTTTGGTATGTTTGTTTGTGTTACCTTTTTGTGAACGTTTAAATAAATGAAAAAAAAAAAAACTTAGAAGTATCTTTAAATACCTGCCTATCTAAAAAAAACATGTTAAAGTTAATTTAACAGACGTGATAAGACGCAATCCCACTAATATTATAAATTTTTACTGTAGGTTATATTTTTACTTTTATATGTAGATTGCAAGTAGCATTTTATTTTACTTCGAATATTAATGTAATAGGAATATTTGTGTGAGAATTGAAATAAAATTCTGATATTTTATAGATGATAGTTAGTGAGTACGTATGTTTGTTACTCATTCACGTAAAAATAGCTGAACCGATTGCGACGATACTTAGAATGTTGGAAACCTGGAACACACAAACCGCGGGGTGCAACTAGTATATGGTCATAAAAACACTCCATATTCCAGGTTCTTTATAGTTGCTAAATCTCTTTGTTATTTTATTACTGCCATTTCGTACATTCATATAATGGACGAAGTGAGTTCCAAAGATGAAAACTCCTGGCCTACATATATGTTATATTAGCTGCGCCCCGCGGTTGCACCCGCGTAAGTCCCGTTCCCGCGGGATTATCGAGATAAAAAGAAGCTTATATGTTATTCCAGGTATCCAGCTACCTTTATTCCTAGTTATATCGCAATCGGTTCAGCGGTTTTTACGTGATTGAGTAACAAACACACATACTTACAAACTTTCAGCTTTATAATATTAGTAGCATGAACGTACGAACGATCGGACCACTAACTTTCAATTTAAATTTAAATGATCATTTAATATTTACATCGTACAATTTTCATTCGTCCACAACAGCGGAAAGAAATAGAACAGTAGAATATGGAAAGAACGAAAGAACGAAAAATCATTTTTCATCAAAATAAAGTAAGTCTCAAGTCTCAGTAAGTAAATTTGTACCAAGTTTATCAAATGGCTATAACCTCTTATTTTAATACCTACGATAAATCTAATAGATCATTATTAATATTAACATTAAGGAGCCGACTCCGGGCTCCCGAGAGGGATGAAACCAGGAACTTCGCTTGGATGATGATGAGTTATATACTATTATTTAAGAATTATAGATATTATTCTATCCAGAGTAAAGTAATGGAATTGGATTTTGTTTAAGTAGATAATCCCAAACTTACCTACTACTAAGTACTTCGTCAGACAATAATTATTAAGTTGTGTATACCTATAACTGGTAAACACATATAACCATAGTGTTCTGGCATTGTTTTTTGTTGAGTTATATCAATGTGTATTACTGTTGGTGTACCTAATTAAATAAATAAATTATCTAAATGGCTACATGGATATGGGTTGATCATCATCATTTAAAAATTATCTATCTAAAAATACTTACACAAGAAATAAATACTACAAAGATATAAAATCTAAATATAATATATATATTATAAATTCTGGATAGAATAATATCTATAGTTCTTAATCTTCTTTTATCTTAGATGAACTACAACCTTACCGCGTAACTTCCGTCGAGTTCAACTCGACGTTGTTTTAGGAATACGAAGCTGTGGATAACGGGGTTGAGAAAAGCTGCCGCGCAAGCAGAAGATATTGTCGACGTTAAAACCATAGACAATTTCGGCTCGCTACTTGCGCAGTAGCTTTTTTCAACCCCGTTATCGACAGCATATTCCCAAAACGACGTCGAATTGAACTCGGCGGAAGTTATGCGGTAAATCCCGCCGCCCTGATACCAGATTAATTAATTTATCACAAATTGTATTAGGTCATTAGATATTTATGTTATTAACCGAAAAACCATTAATGACCAATACAACCTCGACTAATCGAGGAACACTAATCTCCGGTAACCGGTAACTGTAACAAAGCCCAAATCTTTCCTAATTCCCTCACTGAACACTTTTATCAGTCAGGGGAGAAATGGTTTTACGAGCAAAGAAATAAAATCGTTTTAAAGAAGGCTCCTTTAAGTAGACTTTCTTTCTATTCACTTATTCACTCTCTTCTTTGTTTAAAATAATCGCTCGTGTTAAATTGAGAACTGCTTTTATTGTACCATTCACTTAGCATTTAACCCCCAGAGTCGAGACTCAGCACAATTATGTCCCTTTTACGTTTGTCTTTATCTAGTAACTTGGTATTAAAAGCATATCAACAGCGATAGCATATTATCGATCGACAAAAAAAACCGTCGCATAAAGTGGAAAGATTTATATTTGTTTGTTTGTAATAAAAAAGGTTCCGAAACTACTTGACCGATTTCGAAAATTCATTCGCCAATAGAAAGCAACATTATCGAGGAGTAACATAGGCTACTTTTGATTCGATAAGTTAAAGATAAGTTAGTTACACGGGTGAAATCGTGAGACGCAGCTAGTTTTGTAGAGTTATATTTACACACGTCAAAAATGATAATAGTAAAATAATATCTAAATATCTTTCGATATAAAACTTGGTATCAAAAATTCCACATCTAAATTATATAACTCAAAGGTGACTGACATAGTGATCTAACAACGCACAGCCCAAACCACTGGACGGATCGGGCTGAAATTTGGCATGCAGGTAGATGTTATGACGTAGGCATCCGCTAAGATAGGAATTTGATAAATTCTACCCCCAAGGGGATAAACGGGAATTACGCGGGTGAAACCGCGGGGCGCAGCTAGTGTTATATAAAATAGCGAATAAAAACATTTACTAGCAAACTCGAAGTCTGCAAGTTAAGTACTAACTTGTTTTACCTGGAGTTTCAAAGACATCTCAGAAATGAGAACTAAAGTATCCTTTACAACACGGAACTTTAGTGAAGCAAACTTTCTGGCATAGAGTGCTCGTAACTCAGATATTTTAACAATTACACTGAAACTTTCGGCTGGATTATGTCGCACATCAGCATTGGTATGTACCTAGAAGAGAAAAGTAGGAATTAAAGTGACACTTAGCTATAAGTAGTAATACATTCGTGTACGTGAGTGAACTTTAATAGGGTCACCCACCACTTAGCCACTCAGCAATGTAGGCACGCTGTAGTACCTACATTAATTTACTAGCAGTATCCCTAGGTGTCACTTACTAACTCCCGGATAGGAATATAAGTATAAGTATACAGCTCCAACATTTAATTTTACGCATCTTTTTAAAATAATCGTATAATGGTCCCGCTAAGTCATGGTCCCGCGGGAATGTCTGGATAAAAAGTCTCTAAATGTAAATCCAGATTTCCAGCTATCTACATACTAAGTTTCATCGTAATCGGTTTAAAAAAGTTAGTAGGAGGAGTAATAGTAATACTACTTGTTTATTATGCTTACATACATTCTTACTTACATACAAACTTTCACCTTTATAACATTACTAGGATAGGAATATGTATCCTACAATATACGTGAAAACATGATACAGACATAGTATCCATTAACTATTTAAATATATAAATTATGTACTCAAAATTAACATGATAAAAATCATGTTAATTTTGAGTACATAATTTATATATTTAACTTTTACTTTGATATTTTTATAAACCAAGTATATATATATACTGTTGTTTGACTGACTGTTAGGTTGACGGCTTATGGAAATGAGTCAGTTTATTTCTAGTCAAAAGAGCGACTCATTTTATTTTATATTATTATTTATTTAATTAATTCGGTACACAAGAAACGTTCACAAAAAACAGTCAAATTACAAATTAATACTAAGGTGAGTCTAACCCTGTTGAGAGTTCTCTGCCGACAAACCTCAGTGGAAAGGAAAGAATATAGTGGAAGGTAATTAAGTGTACAGAGAATAAAGCAAAAAACAAAAAAAGAAATATTACTATTTTTTATAAACCCCTACATAATATACTATAGTTTAACGAGAGAACAGGAAAAAAAAATACAAGCAAACAGCAAAAAAGCAAGCAACATGTTTAGGATAATATGTTATTCATGTGTATTAGATATTAGGTGATGATTTCGATTGATGATTAGTATCGATCCTCAGTATAAACGGGATGAGGATGATTCGTGATATAAAAGCGTTTATTACAAAAAGTAGGTCAAATTAATGCAAATAGGTACTTAGTAAAAATAATGAACATTATCACAAAAACATTAATGTGTATTGTGTGTGATGATTTCTCGAAAATGTAAAATAAATAGTATCGATCCTAAATAAACAGGATAAAGTTAATTCGTGATATAAAAGCGTTCGTTACAAAAGGAGCTAATACTTAGTAAAAATAATGAACATCATCACAAAAACATCGACTGAAAAAGCTTGTTCTTAACACAAGGACACTCGTTCGTTGAGGACCTGGAGCCTTATTTTTAAATCGCTCGTTGCTCGTCAGGCGATTTAAATAATTCTATATCTACTGATTATCGTAGATCTCTAACTCCTGCGGCGAGTGGTTGATACCACTTGTTGCGGTCGTGCGATTCACATAGAAAAAATACAGAAAACCAACGAAAATGAGCAGAAATACAGGTTTTAAAGTCACTCGAAGTGGCGCGAGCGATTCAAAAATAGAGACCCTGGCGTGATCTGAATTTCTTTAATGAAATTCCATCAAACACTTCGTCATGCTGCGAAACATGTTTGAGCGACAGGGCGACAGCTCATTTCTACGCTGCTACACTCGACTACCAAGACCGCAAAATGGTTACTTCATAAACATAGTGTTTTAGATATTCCTTTGAATTTTTCTGTGAACTGATTCCTCACCGCGGATGTTACTTTACAGAATCAAGCATTACACCGCATTACAATTTGTAATATCTTTAGACAACTTATGACATCAATGCGCTTCACTTGCAATAAAATGTTACCTATATTACACGTTGCTCGTCAATTAGGCAGGTAGGTAGTGAGGGATCATCTTAAAAAAATACATTTTATTTTCGCTTTACTTACCAAGCATGTCCCAAGTAGAGACGCAAAAGTAGAAAAGTAGACCCCGGGCTCCCGAGAGGTGTAAACGAGAACATCGTTCGGATGATGATGATGATGTCTCAAGTGGCAGGGTTCCTAGTTCTACTTCCCTAATACAAGGATTTTCGTCTAGAAGCAATGTAGGTGGGTAGCAATAGATGCTTCAAATTTTCATACATCACTAACTTTTCTTAATATTATTTTATTTCATTATTAAGTATGAGAATCATTAAACATATTACCAGAGATCGGAATTAAGTGAGTGAAAATACCTAAACTTTGCGGGACATATATGGAGCTGTTACAACCAGTTCAACTGGTTTTGGATTTTACCTATTTAGTTTCGGTTTTTTTTTACATGTTCTTTACCTTTGAAACACCGAACTATAAACATTTACAAGCTGCTAATACAGTTCTAAAAAAATTTTTGTTTTGTACTTTTCCAGTTAAAATTCGGTCTTTTAGTCCCAATTGTTCAAAAAAATGTTCGTTTTCCTTGCATCAATCTGTAGCAAAACTTTTTAACTTAAGATACGAATCAAAAATTAAAACCACATGAGCATTTTGCAGATTTGTAAAATTCTGTGTTTGGCCGACAAGAACAATTGGGACTAAAAAACCGAATTTTAACTGCAAAAGTACAAAACACAAATTAATTTAGAACTGTATTAGCAGCTTGTAAATTTTTATAGTTCGGTATTTCAAAGGTAAGAAACATGTAAAACAAAAAAAAAACCACAACCAAAACGTTTAACTTAAGTGGTTGTAGCAGCTCCATATTATGTCCCGCAGCAAACTTTAGGTATTTTCACTCACCTAATTCCGATCTCTGCATATTACATTAAAAAGAATAGCGACGAATAGAGAATCACCTCCTTTGGGAAATCGGTTTAAAATGATAACACTCTTATCCGTTTTTTTAGGTGACCCCGTTGTTCATATTTTATATTCATTTATAATACTCATTGCTTTTAGATGAAGTGCTATTTAATTACAAGGACATATAAGCTACCGGTAGGACCTAGCTAACAATATTTTTGTCGTATTAGTATTTTAGATTATGAGCACGGAGCGGTCTTTGTTTATCGTAGGTAAACCACACCCACGACGCGAAACTATTAAACAGTCGTTGTATCTGTTTGTGGGCTACATTGTCGTCTGAACCGGTCTGTCAAAACATACTTTGAATTATACAACGACCTATTTTCGGGTCGCATCGCGTCGCGTTGCATCATATCGGATCGCGTCGCCAACAACACCTATAAAGATAACCACATAATTGCGATGCTCACGTCACTTTATTAGCTATTTATTATTAGAATTCGTTTAATTCGGTTAATTTGTATAATAGATAGTTATATTAAAGTACTAGCTGCTCCCCGCGGTTTCACCCGCGTAAGTCCCGTTCCCGCGGGAGTATCGGGATAAAAAGTAGCCTATATGTTATTCCCGGTATCCAGCTACCTATATTCCAAGTTTCATCGCAATCGGTTCAGTAATTTTTGCGTGAAATAGTAACAAACTTACACATACATACATAATTTCACGTTTATAATATTAGTAAGAAGTAAGATAAATTTTAAAAAAATTGAAAAATTCTAAATATTTTTTTTCTTCATTACATATTTTTTAGAAACGTTAAGTTTACTAACGTGTCTTTGGAGCTCAACCTCCAATAAGAAGAAGACACAAGAAACTCATGGGGTGTTAATGGTTGATTATAAGCACATAATATTGTATTCGCTCAGTATGAATAGAAAGTACTATGCGGTCTCAAAGGAAATCTTGAGGAGATTATGAGCTAATGTATTTGAGTTTGCGTGATCGAGACTGACTCGCCACGGGAATTCACTTAAAACGCTCATTATTAGGTACCCTTATTTAATTTTCCAGTATAAAATATCTTTATCTAAATTGGCATTTCCTTTTTAACACACTTAAATTCTTAAACTTTTCCCGTATTATGTTACTTAAAATAAAATGAAGTAAAAATTTATCAGTAATTTTTTGCAGTGAGCCCACAACGCTGGCCATTGCCCCGCTGAATGGCAATGTTGGTCGTTTGAGCCAAATAGAGTTCAGCATTCAGTCTTGCGTTGTCTCTGCTAATCGCCCCGTCAGATAACAGACTTGAAATTGAAAATGGCGTTCTATACGTTGTGGAGTTGTTGTTTACTAGCTGCGCCCCGCGGTCTCACCCGCGTAAGTCCCGTTCCCGCAGGAATTTCGGGATAAAAAGTGTAAAAAAGGTAAAAAGCCTATGTGCTGTTCCCGGTATCCAGCAACCTATATTCCAAGTTTCATTGCAATCGGTTCATTAGTTTTTGCGTGATTGAGTAACAAACATCCAAACATCTAAGCACACACACAGTTTCACATTTATAATATTAGTAGTTTCTTCTATGGTTTTCGCGATTTTGCATAATAAAACACTTTATTTATCCGGTTTTATCGCGTTTTTATTCATTGTTCTAAACGGACCGAGCTTTCGCCAACTTTACAGTTGGCTTTTTCAAGGTTGACTGACAAGTATTTTATTAATATTAGTAGGTTAATTTACCGATAACCATTTGTCGTCGTCCGATTATCGATCTCTTTTTATGTATTCGAAAGCTGAGCTCCAAGATTGTCCAATGAAGTTTTATACAACTTTAATTGTAATACAACAAAATACGAGTCTTTGTAAACAAACTCCTCCTTGTTTCTAATTTAATGAGAAATTTAATGACTGCGAAGTTCGAAATTTAGCAGTTTCTTGACATTGACAAAACGAGCTTTGAGAACTTTTGGAACTTCGTAAAAAACCTCGTTAAAACATTGACTAAAATTATAAATTAGAGATCAAGTGAAAACTTTATTTTTAGAGATCGTCTGTGATTTGATATTAAGTCGCTGAAGGGTTACCGAATTATAATTTGAATAACTAGTGCAGTAGCTAGCTTCATTGGGATGTATGAGACGAATGATTTAATGAATTACATATATTATGTAGGTACGTATGTAAGATTCATTAATTAAATGTTCAGCTAAATAATTCAAATTATGATCAAACTAGCGAATCAAGTTGATGTCTAGGTATATGAGTTGAGAACGACTTGACTTGTTTGTAATTGCGCTTCATCTGACGGAGAACATTTAGAAGCGACGCACGTTAAAACGTGCTTAACTTCCAATTCCGCGAGAATATTGGAAATATTTATATTGCAAAAAAAAATGATCTGAACTATAACTTATATACAGAATACCAATACATGTAGACCCCACTTCATAAAGTTAAATATGCTCACCCTAACTTGCTTGCACGTTTTTGAAATTTCAGTCTTTGTGAAAAATAATGCCAGTTCTTTTACTCAATTGAAAGACCATTTCTCTGTTTTCCACAACTTAAGACATAAAGATAAACTCGCTTTACCTAATTCAAACTTAGCTTTACATTCCACTGGTCCATATGTTATGTGCATAAAAATATATAACACAATTCCACAACATATTAAAGATGAGACTAAAATAAATATATTTAAAAAATGTTTACATAAATATATATCAGAAAAGGCCTATTACAGTCTTAAAGAATTTTTTGAAGACAATACATATAATAGACATAAGTAAATATTCCCTACAAATAAGTACAATAAATTTGAAGTACCTATATTTGTAATTAAATTATATTTACAGGTAATAATTTTTATGGAAATAACTGTAGTAGTTAGATACTAGTAGACTTTAAGTAGGTAACTACTTACTTAAATTATTAGTTTTAAGCTTAAATTGCAGTGCCCAACCGGGTTCATAATGTTAACAAAATGTCATTTTGTAAACCTTATGACCTTATTACCTTATGAAGCAATAAATAATAATTATTATTATTATTAAAAATTAGCCTATGTGTTAGTTTAGGTCTCCAGCAATCTTCATTATATTTACCCAGTTTCATCGCAATTAGTTTAGCAGTTTTTGAGTAAATGTGTAACAAATATTCTCGTTTACTTAGCTATATACAAACAATTTTTTAACAATTATAATATTAGTAAGATTCACCTACCATTATATGTATTTATATAGGAATAGGATATGCCCCCATTAAAGCAATATCGTTCAACAAGGTCGTGCTTACTATGTTTCGTGCGGTCTCGGACGGAATGAAATAAAACTAAAGTGCCTGTTTAACTGGCTATTAATTTCATTGGGTTTGCAATAAAAAAATAAGATCTCGATTACGAAAACGTCATTTTAATAGCATATCGTAAACTTTTTGATTTACCTACCTACAAATATTAAAGTTCAGTCAACATCTGCTATTAAAAACCAATCTGTCAATTAAATCACTTTCGCAACTTATTTATCTCATTTTTTAATTTATCTTCATAGATATTGTAAATAAAAGTATATAATAATAATATTAATTTTTAAATTAAAATGTTACTAAAACGGGCCTCTACGTGTTGGCTTCGGCCCCACGCACGCCTTCCAAAGGTCCGGGTACTCCATAGCCCCGAGAATCCAAAATGGTAACAACAAATAATAATAATAAAGCCCGCAGGGCACCTTCAGGCGAGGTGTCGGGGAGTAGCGACCCCGCGGCTTCCCGAGTGTTCCAGGGGGAAATCACCGTTCCTCACCTCCGGCTTGCCTTAGTTGGCTGGTCGGAGTGAACACTGACGAGGAAGCGGTCCCCCGCCTTTGGCTTGCCTTCACCGGCCGGTCAGAGTGGAGTCGCGAGAGCAGTAATGCTCGGAGGATGGACGCCTCACGTCAGTGATGAGTTGGCCCGCTTCACAGGATCTCGACCTAGGATGGTTTAAAATCCAGTGAGGTCCCTCCATCCTTCAGCCTCTCACGCCCCTGTTGCCCCCTGGCTGTAATTTGCTCGGCTTAATTAGGGTGGCCCAGTTTGTGAGTTGGCAAGTCTCCGTCTGCCATTTTTACGTGTTTGTTGAACATTGTGACGGCAGGCGCCATATTCCCCATAGTTCCCTCCAGTACCCGATCCACTACCAACCCAATTCCATAGCCCAAGTAGTTTTCACCCGTAGTTTATTCATAGTTCTATCCGACCCGGGGGTTGTCCTTGGCTGCATTTTATAGTGCAGACAGGGATAATTGCCGGTTTGGTGTCCATCACATATTTTGAAATTAAAATGTTATTAAAACGGGCCTCTACGTGTTGGCTTCGGCCCCACGCACGCCTTCCAAAGGTCCGGGTGCTCCATAGCCCCGAGAATCCAAAAATGGTAACAATAATAATAATTTATTTTCATTTTCTAATGCTTTAGTTAACAGATAAGGGTGGGGAGTCTTCTTGTAGGCAAAAATGCCTGTGCCAGAAAACTCCGCTCTTCAACATTGTTTTTAAAATAACATAAGCAGTTATTGTACACGTTCACAAAAATATATAAAAAAATATAGTATAATATGTAGTTACTTGTATTGTATTATTTTCTGGTTCAGCGTGAAAAAGACACCAAAACTTATAATAAGTACCTACCTTCCTATAACTAGGTAAAACGACTGCAACTTGGCAAAATGGTGATAAACATTTTGAACTCACAAGATTTGTACTTTGTGACTAAGGTGATATTTACAGACGAGACATACTCACCCAACCCTTTCATGACTGGAAAGGTCTTTATGTATCAGGTAGCTGCACACCGCGGTTTCACCCGCGTAAGTCCCGAAGCAGTAACAAAGTCACATACATATGTACATATACAAATTTTCGCGTTTAACGCCGGTATCATACCGATGTACTTTACGAAACGACGGTCGCAAAACTTTCTTACAAGTTCCACTGCTAAACAATAAATAGAGACTTTCAATTTGAATAGCGGATACGAGGCGAGTCACTTTGAATAGTAGTAGTTTAGCCAACAACTCCCAATACAACATACAAAATTACGGTATAAGGGTGACCGAGTTTTTTAAGCATAACTTTTACTTTAGGTACTTTCCACCGTAGGTGGAGGTCCGAGGTAAGTTAGCGGCAGAATACTTACGAATACGAAGAAGCCACATCAAAAGAGGCAACACTTACTCAACATTTTGGGAAACCCCTTCAAATGAATTAATAATATTATTGATAATTTGATATGTTTTAAAGAACATTTTTTAAACTTACACGATTTCCGTTCATTATTATTAAATATTAGATTTTCGGGTCTAGATCGCGTTATATCAACTAAATTATTTTAAATTTAGTAAATAAATTTAAAATTACCCCGACGTTTCGGCAAACGGATTACACCGGCCGTGGTCCCGGGAAGACCCGGACCTACGGCCTTTATTTACTAAATTTAAAATAATTTAGTTGATATAACGCGATCTAGACCCGAAAATCTAATATTTAATAAAATTGTTTTAAAGTGTTTCCTACACTTGGGTGACTATACTTAAAGAAATGCTTTCCAAAAGTTTCGCACCCGACAGGACTTGAACCTGCATCTCTGGGGATCCGTCCAACGCCTTTTCCAATTTGGCCACGGATGCATGTTCAATCGAGTCGAAATTAAGGATTGCATTTCTGATTGTTTACGTTTTTAAGGCGTTGGGACGAATTCCCAAGAGATGCAGGTTCAAGTCCTGTCGGGTGCGAAATTTAATAGCTATAATAATAATTATCATCTCTTTTCTGAATATCGTAAACCTTGGCTCAACGCGCATTGACAAGTCTCGGCCATAGGTCGGGTCAGCGTTTCGTCGCGAAATTTCTTTGTGTCTTTTGCCTGTTCTGTAGTTATATCAGAAGAATACGAGATGCCACGATGATGCACCTTCGACGCGACTTATTATCACTAGGCGCCTATGCGTTAAGCTAAACTAGTACCTGTCTACTCAAAAAATAATGTAACAGTGATTCAGGCTTGTCGTAAATTTTCTTCCAGGCTCAAGAAAAAATATGTCTGTGTCAATATTATTAATAGACTAATCACTAAAACAGTGATCGTTTGATTTATTAGAGACCTATATAATCACAAATTCTTAACATTCTGATTAAATGTCTGTAGTTCTATTTCTGAGTATATTAGGTATGTATAGCAGATATTATGTAGTGCACATAATTTACTAAGAATACCTAATATGATTTTGCTGTTAAGTGTTTAATTGATTACTTAATAGATTGATTACTTTAATATCTTTCAGTTAGGAAGATGTAAGATGATAACCTAAATGTGCGAGGCAAGCCACGTGGTAGGACTAATAATTTACAAATTAATATTAATAACGAGACTTTCTCTGCTCCTCCGAATCACAATTAGGTAGGTAGTTTCCCTTTTCAAAAGAATCGTATAGTAGGTGCCTATCTATACAGAGTTATCAAACGAGTTAAAGGCAGGTTTGTTGACCTGAAAATCAGCTGTTGCTGGTACATAAAGGAAGCATGAAATTCGACTTGTTAAAATAGTTAAAAACCGCGTTGTCTTTTCGTGACCAGGCTTTATTTTTTAATCGCTTGTGCCAATTCGAGCGATTTATAAAGCTCGATTTTTACTTATTTCCTTACAATGTCGGTATTTTTTCTGTGTTAATCGCCCTCTATGAATATGTGAGTCCGACATCGAACGAAAATTTAAAAAGTTCGAGGTGGCGCAAGCGAAGCGATTCAAATATAAGGCTTATAAGGCGTTACATATACTAATCGAAACATCAAAATAAGAAAATAAATAATATATTTTGCGATTAAATCGCGGGAATCACAATTAGGTGAAATAGATGTCGGAAAAATAATAAATATCATCAACTCGAAAGTAAATTTCTTAAAAGTTCTAAAAATCCCAAAAGCGTAGCACAAGAAACACGTCGAGAAATATTTCAAAAGTATTTTCATAATTAAAACAATTTGTCTGTTTTCTTTTTTCTAACAACAATAAACAAGACTTTTATTATAAACTAGCTGCGCCCCGCGGTTTCACCCGCGTAAGTCCCGTTCCCGCGGGATTAAAAGTATTCTACGTCCTTCTCCTGGTTCTAAGCTACCTCCCCACCAATTTTCAGCCAAATCGGTTCAGCCGTTCTTGAGTTATAAATGGTGTAACTAACACGACTTTCTTTTATATATATATATAGATATAGATTTGTAATATGTATATACTTACGTAACCAAATAAACGTTATAAAACATTGCATACAGCACATTCTAAGCATATAGTTTTTAGTCATCTAATAACGATTTTTTTTTATACGTAATAGGCCAGCATTTGACCTCATCTCACCTGTTGGGAAGCGTGGATGAGGTCGACGATGAAGCATGTTTACCCAGAAGGTACCTATTCACCCTAGATTTGATGACTCCAAGGTTATAGCTTTGGGGAAACAGCGAAGCTTAATGCTTAGGGTGTGGATGTGAACACCGAGGAGAACCCTAAAGTAAAATAAAATAAATCATTCTAATTACAGTAGTTTGGTAATAGTCGCCATTTTCACCATTCGCCTGTTTTAGGTTGCTAATTTTTAGTGACAGTAGTTCAATTAATAAAAATAACCGAACAGTTATCACTTCTTTGATATACTTACCATTTCTATTTACATTCATACTACCATAGATAAATTATTAGGGGTTACTCAAACTACATCAAATGGCATCAAAACGACTATGTCTAACTATAACAGGTACCCACGGTGATAAATATATTAGAGAAACATTAACCCCCTTACTTACAAACGCTAATTAATGCGTTTGTCTTTTACTGTCACATGAAGTTTCAAAGTTGACAGACAGAGACAAACGTCAAATAACTTAGTCATGTGTAAATAATATTTTATAAGTAAGGGAGTAAATTATTAGGTAATAAATATGTATTTGTGGTGTGTCCTAACACTGCCTTGCATTGTGGTCATGCAAATTGCTGTATACACAAGAACAAATTTGGACACGTTCAGTAAACAGAATGATGTTCATTATCATAACACGCGGCAGTGTGACCAGCTTAGCACTATTCCGAGACGCCTAACTAGGACCGCGAAGCTCGCGCATGTGATGGGTCCAGACGTGTATAACAAAATTCCTGGTGACGTGGTTTCGGCACTTAGTTTACACAGTTTTAAAAACAAATTGAGGCTATAGTTAGTTAAAAGATCGATCGTAAAAGAACTTTGAGAATCAATTTATTGTTATTAATTTTGTAAATTAACATTCAATTTTATATAATATACATTTAATTATTGTTTTCGACTATATAATTTGTTACGATTTAATTTTATTGGCACCACCTTAACTCCTTCTATGAACTGTATGAATAATTTTGACGTGTAATGATTAATTACCAATAAATGAGTATTTGAGTATTTGAGTACATTAAAGAATTAAAGAATAATAATTAATCAATAATGACTGAGCACCGTCGTGCGTGCAGCCTCAATTATTCTAATAAGTCTAAGATTTTCACGTTATCTTTGTTTTATTTCCTTTATAATCATACTGGCTGCGCCCGCGGTTTTACCCGCGTAAGTCCCGTCCCTGCGAAAATATCGGGATTAAAAGTAGCTATATGTTATTGCCGGTATCCAGCTACGTATAATCAAAGTTTCATCGCAATTGATTAAGTAGTTTTAGCGTGAAAGATTAACAAAGTCGCATACGTACATACAAACTTTCTCGTTTATAATACTAGCAGCGCCCCGCGGTTTCATTCGCATAAGTCCCGTTCCCTCGGGGACATCGGAATAAAAAGTAGCATATGTGTTATTCCAGCTACGGATATTTTAAGTTTCATCGTAATCGGTTCAGTAGTTTTTGCGTGAAAGAGTATCAAAGTCGCATACATACATACATACTTCCGCGTTAATAATATTAGTAAGATATAGTAACAGAGATTTGTTTCCGAAGTTTCAAAGAAATTAAAAGCTTTTTTCACTTTTATTACTTTTGATCTTTAAAATTTGTTTCGTAAAAGTTCTCCGTTTTATATTGACTGTTAAAGTCAAAGAAAAGTTTTTTGTTTCTTTTTTAAATTATGTTTTAATTAATTAGTGTTTAATTCTTCCTGTTCCGCGTCCGAACTTTACCTATTGTTACAATCCTTTGTATTTACAATTTAAACATATAAAATTCAAAGTCGTATCGTAACTGATTCACTGTCTGAACGAATTTCCAAAAATCGTAGTACAAAAGTTGTTCGCCTAAACGTCTAGAACAACCCCCTTTCGGCTTAAAAGGGCTTACCCGTTACATCTTGTATATTAACAAACAGCCTAATACACTGGCCCAAGAGACATGACATTTGGAGAGGATGTTCCCTGTGATGTGAATGTACCCAATAAGAGTGAATTTTTTATTAGTTTATTTCTCCGCTCGGGGTCTTTCCTGTTGCAGAGGCTTTTCATCGCAGTGCAGCGGGGTAATGCCGCGAGTGTGATGGGTTCTTTTGCGGCGGGGGTGGTCCAGGGAGGGTTGTTCGATTGATTTAATGTCTGTTAGTTTTTAGTTTTCAATTGTTTTTATTAGCTGTAAGTTTTTGTTTATAATTTATTTCTTAGTTTCAAACATTTTTGAAACCACTTTTGAAACTGTTTCACAAAGCCGTACCTAATTTAACGCCTCTTAGAAAGGGAATCAGATTCGAAGAGATTTACGTGTTGAGGCAACATTTTTAATATTTCAAGCATTAAAGTTCTCGTAACTTTGTCACTTAATAGGTACTTTTCGACGTAACATTTTTATTACAAGACCCAACAGTAAAAGTATATGACCGGAAAATAAAGTATTCGTCTGCAATATCTACTAAATTGTCTACAGGATAAAATAAATATACAGGGTTATGAGTTTCGAACTCAAAACCGATCAGGGGGTAATTCTCCACATCTAAACGAATAACTTTTGTTCTACGACTTTTAAAAATTCGAAGTAGTTTTCGAAAATTTTAAGTGTAAAGTCTACTTGAAAATCTGCTGTTTCTTAGAGTTAGAGGTCATTGACCTTAAGTTGTCCTTTATTTTAGCTTGGTCTACTACAGTCAAAACTTTAATTGGATTTATTTTCAAAAAAGTTGTTTTTTTTCAGTGAAATATAACCTCAAATTAAAAAAAAAAAAAAAATCTTAGAACAAAGTTATTCGTTTTGCTGTGGAAAATCACCCCCTGAACGGTTTTGGATTCGAAACCCATAACCCTGTATAATGAATTTATTTTAATGTAACAAAACCACAGTAACTTGAATAAATAAAATATTAAAAACCCTTAAAAAAAGACTGATTCGGATAACATGTCCCAGGTGAAAAGTTGCCCATAGATTGTCCAAATACATATATGAATATAAGAAGAAGTTTTGTAATACGTCGACCAGGGATTTGCAAATTTCAGGGTAAATTTGGGCGATAAGCCTTGTCAATCCGAACCAACTTGACACAAATCCTCGGCACATACGCGATAAAATAAATAAATACGCCCTCTAGGGACATTACAGCTTTTTGTTTTGAGGTTTTATCCGTTATTTAATCAGTTTTGTGACTTTTGTGACTTGTATTTCTCTGCATTGGGTAGGGTTTTTAACCCCGAGAAACGTTTACATAAAAAAAGAGGTAGTGTTGTTGGAGTTCCTTCCAAAGCTTCCTATGTGTCAATTTGTGTTTGGCCCCTTACGAGTATTTTGTGGTTCTTTTTTTAAATTAGAGCGCGCATTCCTATGATTATTTCTAGTTGGGGACGCCAGCGCCAACTAGAAATAATCATAGGCGCGCACCTTGTAAGTCGATTCTATAATGTTATAGAATGGAATGTTACAGAAATTATTATCGAATATTTCTATAATGTTACATTACAAGTGAAGCATTCACTTGTAATGTAACATTATAGAATGAGCAGTGAAGAAGCACCTTTTAGGACTTTATAAACTGTAGCTTAATTAATTCTCAAAATAATTTTTCCCGTTTCTTGATTAACGAGTTCAAAAAAGTTATCGGGTCATTCTCGACTTATTAAATAAATAAATATTTTGTAACTCAAAAGTTTCTGACCGATTTGGTAATTAAAATTAATGTGTGAAGCTCTTCGATAGACGCACATTTTATTTGACATAATAAATGTATGATACTAGTGTAAAATTTATCTATCCGTTAATTATCTGCAAAACGGCAGGTAAATATCACAATTTCATAAATCAGAGCAAAATATTCACGCAAACATAAAAAATTCAATTCAGATTAAAAAAGCCGGCAGAGCAACTTTTCATAGCAATAGAGAAAAACAGGATTATTTGATTTTATGTAAAAAATGTCTAAATTTAAAAAATGTATCCTTTTGTACCTAATAAAAATAAAAAAAATGCGGTAATAAACTAGTTGTAATTATTGTAACTGTTGTATGAAATAATATACTCCCTCCGGCTTATAAATGTTTCGAAGCCTTTACTAAAAGCGAAGTTTTTGTTTGTGGGAGATCAAAGGCATGTGTGTATAAATATGTAAGTAATTACGTTGAAACAAGACCGTTTCATCTTATACAATATTATAAAGAGGAAAGATTTATTTGTTTGTTTGTAATGAATAGGCTCCTAAACTAATGGACCGATTCCAAAATTTATTTCACCACGAGCAGCGCCCTAGGTTCCACCCGCAGAAGTAAAATCGCGTTATCACGGGCGCGGGCGGCTGAGCGGTTCTCGAGCGGTTTCACTTTTTCGTTCATTACTTGAGTTCTACTAATTGGATTTCGATGCAAAGTATACCACGATCTACCTCGAAAATAGAACTATCCAATATTGCAAACCAGATTTCAATCGGACAAGTAAGTTTGAATTGTATAAGGAACCGACAGGTAAACAGAGAAACAGACAGACAGACATGAATTTTAAAAATTATAAAATTATTTGTTCTACTACTTTTTTTAAGTCCTCTAGACAACTTTTTTTAAATTTACTTCCAAGTACAGACTTTTTGTCCTCTCTTCCTTCAATATAAGTAAAGATAAAGAATAGAAAGGTATTAGGTATTATCGAGGAGTAACATAAGCTACTTTGATAACGATATTCCCACGGGAACGGAACTTACGCGGGAGAAACCGCGAGACGCAGCTAGTAGATATATAATAATCCATAGTATATATATACTATGGATAATATATATCGTTATTATATAATAACGATATATTAGGGGTTAAAGTATGAAATTGCCGATTTGTACTGAAAATCTTAATTGGTTATTTTTTAAATTTTTAACAAATTTATTTAATCAAAACAGTTGCCATTATTATCTATACATTGCTGCCATCTAATGGGAAGGTTATTAATGCCTTTGCGATAGAACTCCAACGATCTAGACTGCACAAACTGTGTGAAAGCATTTTGTACTGCCTCCTGGGAAGAAAACTTCTTGTCACGTAGATAATTGTCCAAATCACGAAAAAAATGGTAGTCTGTTGGAGCAAGGTCTGGTGAATACGGAGGATGACGAATGGTTTCTAAGTGCAGTTCCTGAAGGGTCAAAATGGTTTCTCGTGCTGTGTGAGGTCTCGCGTTGTCGTGGAGCAATAATGGTGAAGATCGATTCATGAGTCGGGGCTGTTTTACTGCTAGTTTTGTCAACATGGTTCGGAGTTCGGCACAATAGACATCTGCCGTAATTGCTTGACCAGATCGAAGAAAACTATAGTGAATAACACCATGCTGAGACCATCAAACAGTTACCATTACCTTTTTATTGGTAAGTTTTGCTTTAGGACACTGTTGTGGCATTTGACCTGGGGTCAGCCATTGCATTTTTCTTTTCCGGTTATCATAAAGAATCCACTTTTCATCACATGTTACAATTCGATCCAATATTCCTTCATTTCTGTACCGGTTCAACAAGGCAACACAAGTTTCAACACGCGTTTCTTTCTGCAGATCAGTCAAATCATGAGGCACCCATATTTCGTATTTTTTTATTTTATTGATTTGACGCAAGTGAGTCAATAAAGTGGGTAAGGTAACGTTAAACCATGCCGCTAATTCCTGGGTAGTTTGACTAGGATCGGCTTCCACTATCTCTCTTAATTCATCGTTATTCACCTGTGTGGGCGGTCTTCCTCGTGGCTCGTTCTTTAAGTCGAAATTTCCATCACGAAAGCGTTTAAACCAAAATCGCACGGTGCGTTCATTAGTAGACCCCTCTCCAAACGCAGCATTGATATTGCGGGCTGTTTCTGCCGCGTTAGTTCCGCGTCGGAACTCGTATTCAAAAATCACTCGAATTTTCGCAGTATCCATCTTTCTTGTCTAAATTGAATAACAAAAACAATTGAAAGTCGATATTCAAATGTTTCACATTTTTTAAAAAAAGAACATCACAGAAAGTATGAAATTGCCGTTTTAATGCAATAAAACGGCAATTTCATACTTTAACCCCTATTATATAATGACTAGCTGTGCCCGCGGTTTCACCCGCTAAGTCCCGTTTCCGCAGGAATATCGGGAAAAATAGCCTATGTGTTAATCCAGGTCCCCAGCTACCTATATTCCAAGTTTCATCGCAATCGGTTCAGTAGTTTTTGCGTGAAAGTGTAACAACCTCACATACATACAAACTTTCGCGTTTATAATATTAGTAAGATATAATATTCTATTAGTAGAATATTCATTGCGAACTACAAAAAAATCATCAAAAATCACTGCCTTTTGTAAATTACGTCGAGTTTTTATTACGGTTGTACATGCTCTAACTAAGAGAAGCTGAACATATTTATGTTTATATTAGGTATGTTATGTTAGAATGAACGTGGTTTGCTGTTCTTTTATGAAAAATGAGATGAACTTTTTTTTATAGCTCGTACTTTTCAGAACATTTTCACGGTTGTTATTATATCCTACTAGATGCGCCCCGCGGTTTCACCCGCGTAAGTTCCGTTCCTAAAAGCAGCCTATGTGTTATTCCCGGTATCCAGCTACCTTTATTCCAAGTTTCATCGCAATTGGTTTAGTAGTTTATGCGTGATTGAGTAACAAATACACATACTCACAAACTTTCAGCTATATAATATTACTAGCTGCGTCCCGCGGTTTCACCCGCGTAAGTCCCGATCCCGCGGGATTATCGGGATAAAAGTAGCTTGTGTGTTATTTCAGGTTTCCAGCTACCTATATTCGAAGTTTCATGGTAATCGGTATAGCGGTTTTTATGTGATTGAGTAACAAACACATATACTCACAAACTTTCAGCTTTATAATATTAGTAGGATAAGTAGGATTCGCTGTGACTTTGAGTTCGGTTTAAAGGCTGGGTTACACGTCGTCAGTGTAGACACCACAGCATGGTAACTTAATACAGTGCTGGATCGATACAGTCTACGCGTAGATCCTACTTATCCTCCTGATTTTATAAACTAACTGCACCCCGCGGTTTCACCCGCGTAAGTCTCGTTCCCGCGGGAATATCAGGATAAAAAGTTGCCTATATGTTATTCCAGGTCTCCAGTTACCTATATTCTAAATTTCATCGCAATCGGTTTAGCGGTTTATACGTGATTGAGTTGATTGATTGAATATAAGTAATTGGATACCGGGAATAACACATAGGCTACATTTTATCCTAATATTCTTTATGGAACGGGAATTACGCGGGTGAAACCGCGGGGTGCAGCTAGTAGATACTAAAGTTAATTCAGTTGAGTGCTGACTTCGCGTCTTCAAGTTCTCTGAGCAGTATAAATATCTCATCTATACTTTGAACTATTTAGAGCTGATATAGTCACTCGAGCTGGTCATGTCACTGTCAGGCTAAACAGCCTAAAGTCCTGTCGTCTAGTAACTCAATGACTAGGTCTAAAACTCCGAGTCACTGGATCCAGTCACAAATCCGTATAAATCAGCCTTAATCGTAATTTTCTCAGGAATTGCTAAGAAACATCGCCAGAGGGCTACATGTAATGTAACCGTAACATTGCCGTTCATGTGAGTTCGAGACTTGTTAATTCAATTTACAGGAACAAAGAGGTTGCCGTAACAAAGGTGACTGCCTTTATTAGTCATTTACCTACTTGAAACTTTACTCTATGATTTACTGACTTGCAGCGTTGTACCTTCAACCCTTATTTATAAACGCTAATTAACGCGCTGCATAACTATGCATCGTTTGTCTTTTACTGTCACATGAAGTTTCAAAGTTGATAGACAAAGACAAACGTCACATAAATAAGTCATGTGTAAATAATATTTTATAATTAAGGGAGCAAATTTTTAAATCCATCATAACGCAGGGCTGCATGTTCATGAACATGCCTAGTTTTGACTTGTTTGTCTTGGTAACATGTTTTTCCTTGTACGAATTTACGAGTATTTTTAAGCAGCGCGGTTTAGATCACGCTATAAGCCATGGTACGACACCAACAATATTAATTTTCTCAACCATACTTGGCTTTAGCATTATTTTGACAACTTTCTTCGAGATAAATTGAACTTGCTGTGCTAGTCAAGCAGCGGCCGGCAATAGTTGTATGAAAATCCAATTTGCAATCCAGTCGTGCAATTTAAAAATGGAACGATCTTCTACTCCGCAAAATGGCGTCCAACGAGGTATATTATCAAAGGTTTAATTTAAATTTCGAATTGGCTTGCACATAGAAAGCTGTTTAGTGAAAAATAATATTAGGGGTTAAAGTATGAAATTGCCGATTTGTACTGAAAATCTTAATTGTTTATTTTTTAAATTTTTAACAAATTTATTTAATCAAAATAGTTGCCATTATTATCTATACATTGCTGCCATCTAATGGGAAGGTTATTAATGCCTTTGCGATAGAACTCCGACGATCTAGACTGCACAAACTGTGTAAAAGCATTTTGTACTGCCTCCTGGGAAGAAAACTTCTTGTCACGTAGATAATTGTCCAAATCACGACAAAAATGGTAGTCCGTTGGAGCAAGGTCTGGTGAATACGGAGGATGACGAATGGTTTCTAAGTGCAGTTCCTGAAGGGTCAAAATGGTTTCTCGTGCTGTGTGAGGTCTCGCGTTGTCGTGGAGCAATAATGGTGAAGATCGATTCATGAGTCGGGGCTGTTTTACTGCTAGTTTTGTCAACATGGTTCGGAGTTCGGCACAATAGACATCTGCCGTAATTGCTTGACCAGATCGAAGAAAACTATAGTGAATAACACCATGCTGAGACCACCAAACAGTTACCATTACCTTTTTATTGGTAAGTTTTGCTTTAGGACACTGTTGTGGCATTTAACCTGGGGTCAGCCATTGCATTTTTCTTTTCCGGTTATCATAAAGAATCCACTTTTCATCACATGTTACAATTCGATCCAATATTCCTTCATTTCTGTACCGGTTCAACAAGGCAACACAAGTTTCAACACGCGTTTCTTTCTGCAGATCAGTCAAATCATGAGGCACCCATTTTTCGTACTTTTTTATTTTATTGATTTGACGCAAGTGAGTCAATAAAGTGGGTAAGGTAACGTTAAACCATGCCGCTAATTCCTGGGTAGTTTGACTAGGATCGGCTTCCACTATCTCTCTTAATTCATCGTTATTCACCTGTGTGGGCGGTCTTCCTCGTGGCTCGTTCTTTAAGTCGAAATTTCCATCACGAAAGCGTTTAAACCAAAATTGCACGGTGCGTTAATTAGTAGACCCCTCTCCAAACGCAGCATTGATATTGCGGGCTGTTTCTGCCGCGTTAGTTCCGCGTCGGAACTCGTATTCAAAAATCACTCGAATTTTCGCAGTATCCATCTTTCTTGTCTAAATTGAATAACAAAAACAATTGAAAGTCGATATTCAAATGTTTCACATTTTTAAAAAAAAAGAACATTACAGAAACCATTTGAAAAAAGTTTTATTCGAAAACCTCAAATCATGAAGATTCTATGTCAATTCAAAGAACCTATTGCAATAAAACGGCAATTTCATACTTTAACCCCTATTATTTAAACTTTAAGAATTGTATTTTCAAATAAAAGCTCTGAATTGTAAAATGGAATAGTTTAATTTCCGCGCATTATTTGCGAAAAGTACTAAATAAGCCTTGGTCGCATCAACTAGGCATTGAAAGACTTACGTATGTGTTTACACGTTCGTCCATCAATGCCTCTATAATGTACTATAAAGATAATTTTAATACAACACAATATTTTCCAGTTTAACAGCAATGTTACAATGCGGCACCAACGTTTCACAGACTTTACAGTCGGTTACATCAGGGTAGAACTACCAGGGGTCAGGGTCTCAGGGTCTAACCTGATGAAACCTACTGTAAAGTCGGTAAAACGTAAGTACAGCATTGCAACTTCTTCTTCTTTTGCCTTGCCATTGTCCCGTTTATACGGGGTCGGCTTTCCCTATCAAACGGGGCCATGCAGCACGGTTCTTTGTGCCTTCTTCCACGAGGCCCAGGTTCTTCAAATCCCTTTTTTGTCAACCATATGGTCTGGGGTCTACCCCTTTCTCTCTTTCTTTAGGTAAAGTAAAGCAAAGTAAATTTTTTTTTGTTTCGCTGTGACAAAAGCTCTTATAAATGTAATAGTCTCAACCGCTTACTCTTTTCGTGTATACTAATATAAAACTTAGGTCTAGCTAGGGTAAAAATTAGATTATACTACAACAATGTTTTTTCGTTATAGAAAGCGTTTCTTCACAACATAAGAATACAGCATTGCAGCAATGCTGTTAATAAATAAAACGCGAATAAAACCAAAAATTATTGTGTTTTATTACAATGCGAAATCGCAAAAACATAAGATTTTATTCTTATAAAGTGTGCATTTTTTTTGCAATTTCGCCCCAGTTGCAAATAAAGCAAACTTGTAAAAGCAAAACTGCGACGTAAAGTCACTCATTTTGGGTAAATTTATATTATATTTTAAAAGAGTCCCTTTCTTACGTTTAATTTTTTTCGTTGTGTTTGTGATTATTTTTTATTTAAATCGGTAATAATAAATTAAACTCATTTTTCGTTTTTCTTCGCATTTCTTTTATTATATTCAGCATTTTTCATCGCCCGACGTTTCAGCTTCGAAGGGAGCCAAAGAAAAATCAAGGTAATGAAATTGAACCTCTAGCGAAGATTGCCTACAGTTACTTATTACCTTACCCCAATCAGGAAGAGAAATAGAGATTTCAAGGACCTTGTGTTATGTTGGGATTGTATTAAACCAGCACAAAGCTTTGCCCTATGTAACATTCACCGCTCTAACCTTATGCTGTCCGTTCCTACATCTCAGAATGTCTAACGAGATGTTGAACGAGATGCCTTTCAGAAATACCATTGCGAGTTAAAGTTTAAAGTAGACACTTACAATGTAGGTATATGTGTATATGTAAATAAACGAAACATATTAAATTCCCAAAATGTTGATATACTTACCAAGATGTTGAAAAATACTTAGAAATAAATACATCATAAAACACTTTATTTATCGGGTGTAATCGCGTTTTATTCATGGTTTTAAACGAATCGAGCTTTTGCCAACTTTACAGTTGGCTTTTTCAAGGTTGACCGAGATGTAATTTGTCTATTTTAACATTAAAAAAGTTACAGTAAACTACCGCCTCATAATTATTTGTAACAAAAGGTTCCAGTGTACGCAGACTATAGAGTTATTGTAATAGTTTTCAATTTAAATTATAATTATTTTTATCCCTAGGTAGCTCAAAAAACTACCATGGCTTCGGCACAAAAGTGGCAATAAAGTGTTTTATTATGCAAAATCGCGAAAACCATAGAAGAAATTATATTAAATACATCATCTTGCAAAAAATACTATTGCTATTTTTTACTAAAATAGAAAAGGTTAGTGTTGTACCACTATCAGATATCTTATCTTATCTTACTAATATTATAAACGCGAAAGTTTGTATGTAAGTATGTATGTATGTAAGGTTGTTACTCTTTCACACAAAAACTACTGAACCGATTGCGATGAAATTTGGAATATAGGTAGCTGGGGACCTGGATTAACACATAGGCTACTTTTTATCCTATTATATATTTCCGCGGGAACGGGACTTACGCGGGTGAAACCGCGGGGCGCAGCTAGTATCTAAATAATGCCGTGAAGACTATGTAGGTAGATTAACGAAAGCTGGCACGAATACGTTAGAGTAGACGTGAGACTACATAGATTGCTGATTTAACTAACAATAGATGCTTTGTATCGAAATTGGCACTATACACAAATGAATATAGCTGTGTCCCGTTCAATCGCGTAATTTAACATTAACATCACATAAAGGACACACTCCAAATTTTAGCTCTCTAATATCAGTGGTTTTTAGGCTTTTGATCCATAACTCAGTCGGGCAAATCATTATCTAAATATAGATAATTACGCGGGCGAACCTAGCGGAGCAGCTGTAGTACGAGTACATTCCCAAATATGTAGGTAATGCAAACAGATTTGATTGTTTCCGATTGCGCTGAGTCTCGTTTGCATCGAATCGTTCGTTAGTTCAAGTAGGTATTGCAATTTTACCTCACGTATGAAATTGTTGTATTGCATGCAATAGAAGTATTCAAGCTATTCTATTGTGGATAAAATGTAGGTTGAGCTTTCCGGTCCATATTCGCAACAGAGGTTGGCTAAGTATAATTAAACTGATATCAGTTTTTTCGCATTTACAAATGAGTTCCATATTCGTTGTTATTTGCTGCATTTGACTGCGGTAGATACCTACTTATGCTGCAGCAGTAGGTACCTACTTCCATCCATGGTCGCCCGTATAGGCAGAGGTAAGTAAGTGTTCCGAATACGCGGGCGAAACCGCGTGCAGAAGCTAGCAAGGATTAACAACGCAAGAGGGGCTTAACTGACCTTATCCTATTTAATGTTAACAGAAATTTAAAATAATGGAACTGATTTCATGCAATCAGAAAAAACTGAATCGCTTTATAATTATTTAAAACTCTCCGGTATCTTTATCAAAAGAAAATCAAATTCGTTATTTTATTATTAGGTCTACTAGTCTACTATACAAAATTGTGTTTCAAATCCAGATTTCGACACTTTTTTACGCAATCATAGATATTTATCGAATACGATTCGCATAATGTACTTATAGAGTAAGCTCATTACCCTTATGAAGAACGTCATTACAAAGAATGTGCGTACAAGGCGTCCTTCATTTCCCAAAATGCGGTAGAAAAACAACCCTCTTAAGTGCTTAAAAAAATACGCAACATATTTTCTACTGTGCCCGTATCCGCTATCGTTTAATTTAAAAGGCTAATTTATTATGTTGATAAAATTTCCTCGAAAATTCCCAGAAACCATCGTCGAGTTTGCGCTTAATTTCACTCGAAAATGGTTGTAAGAAAATATGAATTTATAAGCTTTTTTAAATCAGCTTTTCAGAATCAGAATTTTAATCAACCACACAAAAATTGACACAAACATACCTTAAAGGTAAATATAACCCTCTCGCAGTCGAGTTTACTAAGGCCAAATATATGTACAATTTCGATGTTCCTAAATGTCTTGGTAATGCATATTTTATTGTTAAGCGTCTAGGTAGGTAAGTAGCTTTACCTTCTAAAGACTTACAAATTCTGTTAATAAATCAAATTATATTCAGAACAATACAATCTTAATATTGTACACCTGCTACCTATCTCAGAATTAATGTAGGTATGAGACCTAAACATTCCACTAGTTATGTTATTTTATCAACAATGCAATTTATTATACATGGGTAGACTAAACAGATTAGGGTACGGAACTTATAATACAAATTTATAATTTTTTTTTCTGACACTTGGGACGACTTTAAAAGTAATAATAAAAATAAGTAGAACCATATCAAACACAAGACCGAAAAAACGAAGAACGATTCGTCAAAATAATGTAGACCCCCAGGGTATTTAGAAATTGATCATTGCGATAGTTCTCCGATAGTTTGACTTCAGCTGTAGCGCAGTGAGTGATTGCTATTTCAATTTTTATTTTCGTGGGGTTTGAAGGAAAGATTTGTTTTTGGCAATGTACCGTGAAAGTTTAGGATCATAACCTTAATGTAAATTTAAAAACATTTAAGGAACTCGACGGCCTAGACTTACCTGCCGATCTCGCACGTCTATACAATATACTTGTTTTGCAAGTTATGCAACAATTAACGCGGTCATTTCTTGCATGGGTAACCGATAATGGTGTGGCGGAAATTTGTCTCGAACTCCTCTGTGCTTTGGAAGGCACGATAAGCACATGCACCACGTAGTCTCGGTTGTTGTCTCTATTAGCAGGCGTTAGGTCAAATAGGAGGCCTTAGGCTGATCTGAAAACTCTAACGCTAGACGAGCTGCATCACTACACGAAATCATGTGTAAGTCTGAAAAACAGCAGTTTCTCTGTTTTAAAAAGATTTGTTAGGATCAAAGAGAGAGTGGAGGCTAGTAATACATTTCTGTCTGCGCATCAAATAAATTTAGAACTTGTTAGAAAACTAATATTAGTAATGAAACATTAATAAGTTCACGGCAGCAAGTAACTAGGTAGGTGATCCAATTACCCCAAGTAAATTAAACAGGTAGACTTGTAAGCTTAAAAAACAGGGCTTAAGTATAGGTGATCTAAATAACGGTGGAAACTATGTTTAATTTTAATTTGGAGTTGGTTTATGTATACCTATATTCCGCGCTACCATGCTCGTTTATCGTTGCTATGTCGTCCTTTTCTTGTTCATAAAATAAAGTAAATTTTAAATAAAAAAATACCTCGACTACTTTTCTAAACCACAGACAATTTAAAAAAATCTTTTTTTTTTTTAAGTTTGTTTTTCTTTTTTTGTGTGGTGTGGGATGTGTTTTTAAATATATTTTTTATAAGACATCATGGTAGGACCCATTATGTAGCAATATGAGCGTCTTCACACACGCGACAATATTCCGGTTTCGGTAAATGCGCAAGCCACGACACCAATTCCGTAAATCTGTGTCTGGTTAAACTCTTACCCAGAGATTATGCAAATTGACAAAACATTACAAACTTAATCTTTTGTTAAAATCAGAGCCCGAAATACGAAACCTTTGAAGGTTTTCTACATTCATTCATCCGATGTCGAAAGCTATATGTACGTAGTCGTATAGGTTAAACAACTGTGATTTTTGCCAGAAATAGAACTATAGTCCATTTGATGAATTCTTGCTTGGTCCCGGGTTATTTTACTCTTTTGGGACATTTCAAAACGTGGGTTTTAGATTTTTTAAATTTATAAATATAGTGAAACTATATTTTTTTATTTAAAAAAATGGATTTCAATTTGGTTGTTGTATTGGGCTGAGTCCATTGCAAGAGAGGAGCATATTCAAAAGACTCCTTTGCTAAATGAAAACGACTGTGTTTTATTACTCTTCAGTGGTAAGAATACGGCTTATCAGATTTCAGGTTTTAACCGTGACACAAAAACTTATTTTGTTACGAATATTAAAACATTGTTCTCTGTGTTAAAATTTAAGCCAAATTCTGAGGAATTAATTATTTTACAAAGGTAAAGTTATCTTGCCTTTGATGTTCACTTGGAATATTAAAGAGGCGTAGTTTTTTGAGTGGAGCTAACCTTCTCGTATGTTACCTATACAAATCGACACAACTACTAGAGTCAGCAAATATTTTAAGTAAGTACCAAGGTAGATATAAAAATTAAATTTTCTTTTTGATAACTGTTGGACTGATATATACTCGACTACATTTATATCTGTTTTTAGCATCGGCTAGTCAGTAGAAAACTGTAAGTTTCTCTAGGTTAACGGATACTTATCCAACTCCTAGCTTGAGGATACTTCCTCGCACTCAATCATTTGCAATTCAAATGAGTTATATAAGTGGGCTCGAGTATATTCAATAGTATTGACAAAGGGTGAGAATCGTCGCGAATGTGACCAAGGTTATTAGGTATATCTTTTGTTTTGGTATCGAAGGAGTGTAGTGGTTTAATATTTTGAACCAAATCCCTCGTCTGGTTCTTTATTTGCATAATATGTATGTGACAGTAGTGAAACTTTCATGTCTGTAGCACACTTCTGCTGGGAAATATGGCCCATATTTGAATGTAAACATATAACTTTTTAAATTCACACGATTTGTCATATTTACATTTAACCATAGAAGTATCGCATTAACTTGTCCGTTGTATAAGTGCTAGATACGAGTACATGACAAAAAATTTTTTTATTATATTAGTGTTCTAATTTAAAGCTTTGATTTCCTATCCTACTAATATTATAAAGCTGAAAGTTTGTGAGTATGTGTTTGTAACTCCATCACGTAAATACCACTAAACCAATTGCGATGATTCTTGGAATATAAGTAGCTGGAGACCACATAGGCTACTTTTTATTCCGATATTCGAACGGGACTTACGCGTGTGAGACCGTTGGACGCAGATTTTCGCTATTATCTTTCACTGATCCATCTACTCAAAATTTTGAAATATTTGATTTTTTGACACTTCACACTGCTTTTGAAATAATGAAATATGTTTGTTACCAATAAATAAACTATTTAAATATTAAACTAGACAAACTTGTTGACCTGATAATTCGCGTTACCAGGATCGTTTGTCGTTGCTATGTCGTCCTTTTGTCGTTCAAAAAATTAAAGTAAATTTTAAATAAAAAAATCCCCAAATACTTTTAAAAACCACAGACAATTTAATAAAATCTGTTTTTTTTTAGTTTGTATTTCTTTTTTTTTTTTAATTTTTTGATCTGTTTTTTTTTTTTTTTTTTGCTGAACGACAACGCGACGACTTATAAGACATCATGGTAGGGCCCAACAAGTCTTAAATGAACGTACTGATACAATGTTTTGCGTTCAACAAAATAACCAAGAACTCTTGTATCGAAAGCTTGTGTAGGTACATAAGCATCGAAGGTAGAGTCCCAAGCAACCTCTGAGAACGCGCGTCCTCACGACATCGACAACCCCAAGACCTTTTGGAGTGCCCTAGAGGGGTTGTTTTCACCAGATTTCTCGACAAGTATACTTTAGTAACCAACAATGCGGAATACGATCGCAAAAGAAAGCGACCTTCGTTTAATTAGAGTGCTATTCTATTACCTTAAAATACGTTATGCAATTTAACAAAATTTATTGTGTTTTTAAAGAAGAACTTATTTTTTAATATTATCCACACTTCAGAGTTTGTAGTTTAGTAAATAGTATACTTTGGTCCAATTTTCAATCGTAATATAGGAATAATGCGTTACTTAAATTCAACATTCAGGCTGGAGCCTCAAAGCGCATTTTATATTTGACGTACCTTTAGATATAGCGAAGAACGAATAACCTTAACTCACGACATTAAAAAGTAGCAAAATATTTTTTAAAATGTTGTCTTTTGTCCTAATAACACAACAGGTTTTTTTCTACGTAAAACAAAGATATCTTAACATTTCGTGAAATGAAACGTTGAGCCATGGTTCATTTGTCTCGTAGTATTTCGTAGCACAATGGAAGTCGTAAGCCGTAGCCCTCCGTAGCCTCACTGTAGCGTAGCTCTCCTACCACCTACAGACCTACATTACTCCGTTTTATATCACGTCATTTTGAAATGATACCCATTTATATTAGGTACAGTGGGAAACAAGGGTTGGTATTCACTGTAACTGACAACAAAGGCTCCTTTTAGAGAAATGAAAACCCCTTTTTAAATAAAATAAAATAAAATGTACGGGATAGATTTAGTCAGACCAATAAAATATTAGCGATTAATAAAATATTTATCTTTATTTAATAATAATGTGTACAACTTTAATGTACATGAACTAAAATATTAAAACTAAGATAAAACTATACTTAAATCAAATTAAACTAAATAAAATATTTTGGTTATTCTGGCGACGACGATCGTCGTCGGTGTAATAATGCGCACTGACAAACAGATAGGTATTTGAAAATAATTTGTGGACATTAGTTGACAATTTACTGATTAATAAAACACTTTATTCATCCGTTTTTATCGCGTTTTTATTCATTATTTGACCCGAGCTTTCGCCAACTTTACAGTTGGCTTTTTCAAGGTGGACCTTGAAAAAGCCAACAGTTTTTTCTTAATAATAATTAATTACATATAAGTACCACAATTACTTGAAATTAGGCTCATTTCCGGTATTAACCTCAGTCTACCATGAAGAAGGAGTCTGTAAATGCCCTGAACGTAATAAAAACGACGTTATGAAAACCGGAAAATGGGTTTTCTTTTAATTCAACATCGCGGAAATGGAAGAAAAATCCAAGACATACACAGACACATGTTACATCGCATCTTCGTTCTTAGAAGACTGTGCACTTGACAACTTTTGAAATATTAGTTTCAACCATATTCTCTAAGGTTCACGTAGTCTTTGCTTTAATAATATATGAAAACGGTCCTGTTGAACCCAGTTGGTTCCAGTCTGTCTTTTTCTAACTAACCGACGAACACTAAAGTTTAAAGAAGTAAGCTTTCTAGTTAGTACTGTACTATTTTTATGGACATTTAGTACCTGCTGTAATCGACTTGTGCGAGCGTTTACATTTGCGCAAGTCAACTTGTACAAGATTTTTTGCCAGTAGAAACTTGACTTCCTTAGAAACTACTAGACTTACAGCAATGCAATTATATCCGCTATTTTTTTTTCAGATTCTAGTCTATCAGGAAGCTGGTTTATTATATTTATTATTTAAATTTTATGTGCTTATAATTAAATATTAAATCTTATCTTACTTCTTACCAATATCATAAACGCGAAAATTTGTATGTATGTTTGTGACTTTGTTACTCTTTCACGCAAAACTACTAAACTGAACGGATTGAGACTATAGAGAATATACGTAGCTCTAGCGACCTGGACTAACACATAGGCCTTTTATCCCGATATTCCCCTGGGAAAGAGACTTACGCGGGTGAAACCGCGGGGTGCTGCTGGTTCTCAATAATTATTATGCCACAATATAACATTATTTTTGTTATAGTTTCAGTTTTAGTTTTATTTTCGATAATTTAATAAGAAAATATACGGAGCTGACAATTTTGAAACTCCACTTTGGATTCCACTTTTGTAGCCTGACTTTACAATTTGACGTAGATTCTAATTTCTTACGATTGTTTTATCTTTACGTTATGTTGCGTAAATCTTGAAATAAAATTTCTTATCTTTATTTAGATGAACGAAACAAAAGTTATGCACTAAAAGTTGAAGATAAATTAGACAAGTGAAATACGTTGTCTAGACGTTAAAGTGGTCAAAAGCTAATCTGTCTTAAGTAAAAATTTACCCTTTAAAGCGCAGTTAAGATATACAATATAGTAGTCTAACTGTATTTGTAGAACTGTCGTTTGAATCACTAAATACCGACAAGAGCTCTAACGAGTTTTGGTAGGTATGACTGTGCATAAATTTGATAGACTACACGACATAATTTAATAGTCTACAAAATGCTACTGATTGTATAAACATAACAAAAATCGGCACTACGCGAAAGTCGTCGATAAACGATTAGTTGCATAGGCCTTTCCAAAATTCGCTGTAACCTGCACTTAATATTGCAAAAGTTGGCAAAGTGCGAAAGTCGGCACTTGGCGCCAAAATCACCAATTTGACCATAGGTGCTCGTCTAGTCGAGTCGAAATTATGGATCGCAGAGATATACTACTTTATTTTGCAAGTATGAGATATCTTTATTTTTACATTAAGAAGTGAACTTCTTAAAACAGTAGCCCCACCATGAGTTGTTGTAAATACGAGCACTGTGAAAGGGGTTACAGTAAGTACGCAGACTTATGACTTACGACTTTCGCGGTTATAAACCGCGGGCAATCCAACCGGTTCGAAAACGTTGAAAATTAGTACTCGTGTGTCACCGACGACGAGCCGCGTAAGATCGCGATCTTATAAACCGCTTAAATACTTAAAATTCGTACGTCTATTACCCCTGTAATGTGTCAACGTTAAAGGGGTGATAGACCGACGTTAGAAGGTGGACTTTTGTTTTTTACGCGTTAGTCAAATGTCGTCCTGAATTTTCATTTTTACAAAATCATTGTGTTATTGCGTTTAAATTGTTTAATTTTGGCGGCAAGTTACCAATTTAGTTACGCGAAGTTCAACGAGTTAAGTGAAAATAAAAATACCAGTGCCAAACACGAAATTATAGCACGTTACAAACAATTGTCCCACAGGGTTGGAGAAAAATCGTCGCCATTTTTTTTTACAGCGTTCACGCATTAAAAATTATTTCAAACGATTACAGTACAATAGTGGTAGTTCACTATTCATACGAGAAATTGGCTAAATTGTCCTATATTGCTGACAGAAGCCATAACTAAGAAAAAAGAAAGAAAGAAAGACGTTAGAAGGTGTAGGTAATGTAACATCGAGTATTCATGCAGTCATGCAGTCAGACTTCTAATATTAATTCGTAGCGCGCCCGCTCCGCCGGTTATACTCGTACGAAGAAACCAGCGAGCAACGTGCCGTTCGATGCGTTCTGACTGCATGACGACCTCTGTGGCGCGTCGGGCGAACGCTTGGCTGCAATACAAAAGGTTGCGGGTTCGAGTCCCGCTGGATGCAAATATTTATGCTTAAATATATATTTGTATCTGGTCTGGGCGTATTTCTATGTATAATATGTATGTATTTACAAAAGAAAAATAAATATAAGTAGTATATCCGTTGTCTAGCCACCGTAACACAAGCTTAGCAGCTTATCACGGGGCGCTGTGTGTTCGTCACAGGATTTATTTATTTATTATTTATTTATGAATTCTCGATGTTACATTACCTACACCTTCTTACGTCGGTCAGTACTCACCTTTACAATGCTCTTATTTAATTTACGCATCAAACTCATGCTATGAGTACAGATCCAGTTTTGATAGGAAGCTTTTTAAATTTCTAACCACAGTTCAAAGTTAAACTACTGTATCTTGTACTAGTTATATGCACAGTTATATATCTTTATCTTGACTATCTTTTTGATGACGTGTACTTATTTTAAGTACCTACTAACCAACGCCAAAAAACAGGCACAAAATACAGGCACGGATACTTCTGGCCTTGTAACAAATGGTAATAAATAACAGAAACGTGCTAAACAAGCTAACTTTTTGCGATAGGTACCTACCAAAAGAAAAAACTTTCGTGTTACTCGTACACGAAATCAAATTTGTACAACAGTCTATGTACGTTGTACCTATCTTAAAGATAGCTGCACCCCGCGGTTTCACCCGCGTAATTCTCTGCGGTCTCGCCCATAGTCTCGCTATTCAGTTTCCAGTGCAGTTAACTAAATTAATAAGTTTTAATGGCAGCGGTAACTGGCTTACCGCAGTTAATGGAATTCTACGAACGAACGAAAGACCGAAAGAATATCGGCTATCGATACGGCCGATAATTTTATTTCGTGTAGTCGGTTATTTTATTTCGTAGATTCGTAGAATTAAAATAGGTACCTAGCTATCACTTTCATGTTTGTAAGTTTCACAATTAGGGTGGTAAAACAGATTTTTATTTATCATGGTTTTCAATTATTGAATTTTGCAAAGCTCAATAGGTAGGTATTACATATTTCGAAAATCGAATTTTTCGAAACTAGGATAGTTCAAAGTTACTATTTTTAAACTTTTCCAATCCAAACTGCAAATAAACACCATTCTGGACCTCATTTAAAATTACTTACCTACCTTTGTGCATCTGTAAATCAATACAATCTGGAAAATACTTACTTATTTTTTCTATTTTTTTAATTTTCTTTAAATTTTAAAAAAGTTTTATGAAAGTCTCTGCCTATGTCTTCATGAATTATTATGGTTTTACCAAACATTTTGTATTGTATCATAAAGGCTTATTTAAAGAGTAGGGCTTATTACGCATTGGGTGCCACTGCCCGCGGCAAACGAACTTGAAAGCGAGCGCTCATCTAAAACCCGCCGGGCTATTGTCTATCTATTTCTTATTTCTTATTCTTATTTAATTTAATGCTCAAGGCATTTTGTTGTCAAAAACTAAATGTGGTATTTCTACTGCGTACGACTACTACTTTTATTTGAGGGGTTACTCGATATAATAGTAGTTTATGCACCGAGGTACTAAAACCCTGTCTTTTATAGCGGCCGTCATATTGAATCCAAAGCGTACGAAGGACTCTAGAGAGAGAGTTAACTCCCGAGCGCAGCAAGGGTGTTAAAAGCGCCTTAGATAGTTGCCATAAAATACAGAGCAACCGCGGCCTCGTTTTTGTTTTTTGCATTTGTACATCGCGATAAACTTTACATCGCGCATAATACGCAATATGTGGCCGCGTAGCTTTGCCGTAGCCCGAAGACGAAGTTTATCGCCCGAATGTTATCGCGATGTAGTATGTCCTAAGCATGTCTTATTCACAAGCCGCTAGCAGTCCTGAACCTATGCTGATCCTATCCTTATCCTACGGTGAACCTATGCGGATCCTATGCTGATCCTATGCTGATCCAATGCTGATCTTATGTTGGATCTATGCTGATCCTATGTTGAACCTATGCTGATCATATCCTGATCCTATATTGAACCCATGCTGCTTCTATGCTGATCCTATATTGAACCTATGCTGATCCTATCCTGATCTTATGCCGATCCTGTGCTGAGCATAAGCTGATCCTATGCTGAGCCTATGTTGATCCTATCTTGGGACCTTACCGCGCAACTGGCGTCGTAACCCTATCCTATCCTTATTTAATCCTGATACCATGCTGACCCTATCCTGATCATATCCTCCTAATCCAATGCTGAGCCTATCCTGCAGTGGTATTCTCTAATGTAACAGCCTAGAGCGCCAATCAGAGCGTCGTCGTATTGCTCGACGCTGTTTCAGCGTCGAGCTCTAGGCTGTTACATTTGAGAATAGCACTGCTGATTCTATGCCGAACTTATGCTATACATAAATCCTGAACAAATCCTGATTAGGATCAGGATTGTTAGGGATAGGTCCTGATCGTAAGCCGATCCTGTGCTGACCATATTTATGCTGATCCTATCCTCCTGACTAATGCCGATCCTATGCTAAGCCTATGTTGATCCTATACTGATCCTATATCTTATGCCGATCCTGTGCTGATTCTATCCTGATCCTGGACCGATCCTATACTGGGCCTATGTTGAATCTATGCAGACTATGTGCTGACCCTATGCTGATCCTAACACAGCATTTGTATTGAGGCTTCTGTTTTAATTTTCTTATACGATTTATATTTTTTACCATTTTTATACGTTTCCCGGGTCGGTTTTAGTTTCGATTTCGGTTCCGACTTCGGTTTCCTGAAGGGGATTTGATCCAATTTTGTATTAACCTTCTTATTCCCTTAATCGATAGACTTAATAATTGATAAACCTACAGTAGGGGCGGTTTCATTCTGGTTCTATTTTGATCCAGTTTCCGAAAGACATGCGGACGAAGCCGCGGGCAGAAGCTATTATAAATAATTACAATACCACTACAATAAATGGATACAAAAATGAATTATTACTTTTTCTAAAGTTATTTTACTTTTGTATGGCATCAAAATCAAGCACAGCAACCACAAGTCAAACACATCAAACACACCTAATGTAGAGTAGGTTGGTTCCTACAATTGTTCAGATTCTGTGAATGTCGTTCTCGCACAGCGTACGGCTGTAATACTCGACGTAGCGTAATAAAGCTCACGCGACATTACGCGATAGGATTGCATGATGAAATCACAGTGTTATACTGTATTTTATTTATTGATCTTTGTTTTGTTTTGTATTTTATTTGATAGAATGTCCAAACAAACTATTAGGGGTTAAAGTATGAAATTGGCGATTTGTACTGAAAATCTTAATTGTTTATTTTTTAAATTTTTAACAAATTTATTTAATCAAAATAGTTGCCATTATTATCTATACATTGCTGCCATCTAATGGGAAGGTTATTAATGCCTTTGCGATAGAACTCCGGCGATCTAGACTGCACAAACTGTGTGAAAGCATTTTGTACTGCCTCCTGGGAAGAAAACTTCTTGTCACGTAGATAATTGTCCAAATCACGAAAAAAATGGTAGTCCGTTGGAGCAAGGTCTGGTGAATACGGAGGATGACGAATGGTTTCTAAGTGCAGTTCCTGAAGGGTCAAAATGGTTTCTCGTGCTGTGTGAGGTCTCGCGTTGTCGTGGAGCAATAATGGTGAAGATCGATTCATGAGTCGGAGCTGTTTTACTGCTAGTTTTGTCAACATGGTTCGGAGTTCGGCACAATAGACATCTGCCGTAATTGCTTGACCAGATCGAAGAAAACTATAGTGAATAACACCATGCTGAGACCACCAAACAGTTACCATTACCTTTTTTTGGTAAGTTTTGCTTTAGGACACTGTTGTGGCATTTGACCTGGGGTCAGCCATTGCATTTTTCTTTTCCGGTTATCATAAAGAATCCACTTTTCATCACATGTTATAATTCGATCCAATATTCCTTCATTTCTGTACCGGTTCAACAAGGCAACACAAGTTTCAACACGCGTTTCTTTCTGCAGATCAGTCAAATCATGAGGCACCCATTTTTCGTATTTTTTTATTTTATTGATTTGACGCAAGTGAGTCAATAAAGTGGGTAAGGTAACGTTAAACCATGCCGCTAATTCCTGGGTAGTTTGACTAGGATCGGCTTCCACTATCTCTCTTAATTCATCGTTATTCACCTGTGTGGGCGGTCTTCCTCGTGGCTCGTTCTTTAAGTCGAAATTTCCATCACGAAAGCGTTTAAACCAAAATCGCACGGTGCGTTCATTAGTAGACCCCTCTCCAAACGCAGCATTGATATTGCGGGCTGTTTCTGCCGCGTTAGTTCCGCGTCGGAACTCGTATTCAAAAATCACTCGAATTTTCGCAGTATCCATCTTTCTTGTCTAAATTGAATAACAAAAACAATTGAAAGTCGATATTCAAATGTTTCACATTTTTTAAAAAAAGAACATCACAGAAACCATTTGAAAAAAGTTTCATTCGAAAACCTCAAACCATGAAGATTCTATGTCAATTCAAAGAACATATTGCAATAAAACGGCAATTTCATACTTTAACCCCTATTATGATTTAAAAAAAATACCTCATAAAGATTAAAATTATTAATTTCAATTTAATTCAATCATTTATTCATAATTTAGGTTTTGGTGTAGGTACCTACAGGTGGTAAGTTTTAGTGTTAGAACGCAGGTGGTAAAGTATTTAGATAATTAAGATAATTAAAAATAAAATACCCACGACGAATAATATAAGTAGTATTAAGTACCGGAACGTCTAAATCGAGATAGAACTGAAATGCACACATGCAAGTCACGTTGTAATTACACTGAAAGGTCATTTAATTTAAAACTCCAAGAATAGCCAAGTATAGTGGCTGGAGGCGTGACAAGGACAATGAGGTAGTGTTTAATAAAGCTCTCGAGAGTCCGACGCGTGTCACTGCTTCACTCCTGAAAGAAATATATACCTCTAAACTTATAATGCAAGTTTGCTGAACGCAACCTGGGTCTACTAAACACTTAGAACTGGCATTTTGTAATTAAATAAATGGACGACAGATGACAAGTTATAAATAATGGTTGTTAAAGCTGTCTGTCAACTTTAAAACTTCCTATCGTAGTTATAGACAAATGATAAAGTGTTTCAGTTTAAGATTGTATTCATTGATTAATCATCATTTATAAGCATAGATCAAAATACTAGCTGTTAATGATCATTTTTGTAATCCTCATGGTGAAGTCATTATTTCATTAATTTTACTGTCCGTCTCATCAGTTTACCCACCATAGGAGAAGTTCGTTCGCTCGCCTTCCCCAAATCCCTTAGTCGCCTTTTACGAGACCCACACCAAGAGATGGGCAGCTCAATCCTATGCCGGGTCTACACATTGTCTAGCTCTTCTTTCACTCGTTTTAAATGGAAAACTTGTCACTGCAAACGAAGAATGCATAGAATATTACTTAAATGGCGAAGAAATATTTTTTTATATTGTTTTATATATACAGGTAGGTATAGGTAGGTACCAGCATGTTAGCGATAGGCTTAAAATAACTACGATATCTACTAATTTATCCTCAATTAATTCTACGGACATGAAAGTTATCTGCTTAGCTGTACCTACTACCTATATAAGGAATAGCAAAAACAACCGATCAAGCGCGATTCGTATTCACGCATGAAGGGTTCCGAACTCGAACTATTATCACAATTTGGTAACGAACCCTAATAAAACACTGGACCGATCGAAATCGCTAATTGATCACTAGATGGCGCCGGTGGTAAAATTATATCGCGGTATCATAAAGTTCATCATTAAAAATCACGTTTGTTATATAGGAGAACCCCTTAAATATTTGTACAGTTTTAACCGAAATACATCTCTAATGAACATTTCAACAGACAGACGGACGGGCAGACAGACAGACAGACATTGGTCTTAGTAATAGGGTCCCGTTTTTCTCAAAATAGTGAGGTTTCGTAGTTTTTTGTCAAATTTTGCGTTTTACTGTTGTTGAAATTAATCAATGCATAAAAAATCGGTTTTAATCAGAGATATGTAAAAACTTGTTTTAATTTGAGAAAATTATTACCTGTAATTTTTAATAAAAGTTTGTTCTAAAATTTTAGTTATTAGGTTGAGGGACAAAAGACAGACATGACATGAAACTATAAGGGTTTCTTGTTGACGACGAAACCCTAAAAATATGAGCATTTCAAAAACGTTTTTAAACGGGTAGGTATGTGTGTGTAAACCCACGTACGGTTTGATGAAGAAGAAAAAAAGGATGTTTTTTTGTAAAACCATTTCATCCTTCGCTTCGCTCAGCGAGTTAAGTTTTTAACACCCTCGCTGCGCTCGGGAGTTAACTCTCTAGAGTCCTTCGTAAGCTTTCGATTCAATATGATGCCCGCTAAGTGTAACGGGTATGCCTTTTTAAAGCCGAAAGGGGGTTGACATCTAGACATCTAGGGGAAAAACTTTTGATCTTTTGAAAATTTTTGAAAAATCGTACTTTCTTTTTAAATTCGAGGTTATGTTTCACTGAAAAAACAGCTGCTTTTGAAAATAAAGGTAATTGAAGTTGTGATTGTAGTTGACCAAACTAAATGAAAAGACAATATAAGGTTAATGACCTCGAACTCTGAGAAACAGCTGATTTTCAAGTCAACTTTACACTTAAAATTTTCGAAAAGTTCTTTGAATTATCAAAAGTCGTAGAACAAAAGTTGTTCGCCTAGAAGTCCAAAACAACCCCCTTTCGGCTCGGTGCGTACCTCGGTGCATAAACTACTATTACTAAGTATGCATTTAAATACGCAATACACGTTTTCTTTTCTTTTGAAGCATTGTTTGTCAAGACTAAATCAAAAGGAATACTTCTTCGATCATCATTACTTTGATTTGAGTTTTATAGAACCTAAACAAATTAAGTGTTATATTTAGGTACAAATTATTTTATTTACTTAGGTAGGTATTCGAAAAAAAAACTTATTTAACGATGAAGACTCTGAAAAAAAGAATCTGTGAATTTAATTGTAATTTAATAATTTAAGCTATAAGCACGCTTTTATAATTGCACCTACACACAATTTACTGACTAATTCGTCGCTGAATCTATCGACTTCAAGTTAAATTAGACCAACTGTGCAATCGAGTCCTTCCCATACACATTTGGTGTAAAATTTGTCTGAACTTTATATACCACAAGTTTTAAAATTCGAACGGCAGAAAATATCGTTCGAACTTAAAGAGTATACTCCCATTAATCGGAACCCAACGTCTTTTTAAAACACATCCGTCCAATTGCATTGGGTACCAAATGCACACTTAAACAGCTGTTTTCTAGATAGAGCTATTCATTTTTATGATATGGCTGTGACACGTGGCGGAGATCGCATATAAATGTCGTCTCTAGACACCTTGATGTTACATCTCAAAGCATGTAAAGGAGCAAGCAAAGATCACATTACACGAACATACCCTACGTTCTGTACTCAAATACCCTAGGGATAAGTACCTACTCTAGTTAGAACGACGTTTGCCTTCATACATTACACACTCCGGCATTTTAAGGGTTTCGTAGTCAACAAGAAGCTCTGAAAATTGTATGTGCAAAAGTTTTTGATTTTTTGTTTGACTATGTGCGAATATACTTTTTAAACTCACACGATTTCTGTTCCTCATTATTAAGAACTTCAGGTCTAGATCGCCTTAAGTGTCTTCAGCGCGATTTAGACCCGAAGTACTATTAATAATTATGTGTTAATACTTATAATAGGATGTGTCTCAATAGAGATTGTGTTTGGCAACTTACTAGGCTAGCCAAAATCTAAAAATGCCGTTTTACTTGTTAAAATCGGGGACATAACTGCATTAGGCAATTAGCACTATCTCTGTCGTTTAGAAAATAACGTACCTAAATCACTACTAAAATTACTTATTAACGGGGTATTTACCATGTTTAATAATAGCGAAAAGTCGAGCTCCGCGAATAAATTATTGAACATGGTAAATACCCCGTTAATAAGTAATTTTAGTAGTGAAAATAACCATGTTAGTTTAAAATCGTGTACCTAAATCAGTTTAAAAAAATCAGCCTTACAAATACGCGCAACCATGATCATTTCTCCGTGCTTTGTCGTCCTTTTGTCGTTCATAAAAAACGTAAATTTAATAAAAATACCCCGACTACTTTACACTAAATTGAAAAAAAAAATTAAGATTTTTTTTATTATTTGTTGAGTTTTCAATTTTTTTTATATTTTAGCTGAACGATAACTTGGCGACTAACGACTTCGCGACGACTTTTTTTAAGTGATTATGGCAGCACGGCGGAATAACTAAACGTAAGTAGGTACTTAATTGGTATTTAAACATCAACTTAGTTAAAGTTAATGTAATTCGCATATGGATTAATCAGAACATCCGCTTCATTGTTCAAACAAGCCGAATTCCTTTTTACACATGATTGTGTAACAGACAATACAAAGTTACATCTCTTTGGAATTGTTTTTGGGTAAATTTCACATAACACGGATAGTCTAGGTAAGCTGGTGATACGGAATGTAGATAGTATAAATAAAAACTAAGTCTATGATATTTTGTGATTATTCTAAGGTAGGTATACTCATTTAAGGCCCATCCCCTGAAAAGGCCCACTGTAAAAAAAACCCACTTCGAAAGTTAATTCCGTATTCATGATCTCAATAATTTAAACGTTAATTTATCATAAACAGGTGGCGGAATTCATGTCAACTACTGCAATCTTATCTATGACTACAGTACCCTTAGTGTGAGTTTGTTCGTAAAAAAAACGCGAACGTGATGGTTAAGTTAACGCGTATTTTGTATGGAAACTGGTAACTTCGATATCGTCCGCTAGGGGCGCTTTTTGAGTTTCCATACAAAATACGCGTTAACTTAACCATCACGTTTGCGTTTATTTAACGAACAAACTCACACTAAGGGTTCAGCGTTATGTGTCCGGGTCATTTTCACAAAAATAGGTGGGTAACCTATCTACCCAAATAAATTACTTAATTTACAACTTGAGAATCCTGATTTGCCCAGAGTCCCTAAAATTCCAATCTACTTCATCTTAGCCACTGAGAATGTATGAGTGTGGACATTTTCCCGTTCACAACAAAAAAAGGAAAATATTCCAAAAACGTAATTGATTGAATGTCATTTGCAAGGCAACCCACTGAACGTTGCCTACGGCGAACATAGTTCAAAATAAATATGGGGATTTTGATGGTTTCGATTGTTTGATCGAAATTGACATTTAGACGGACGGCCCACAATTTTTGTAAATCTCATATCACATGATGGGATTTATTTAGATTGAAGACATTTATGCAGGGAAGTATAGGTATTAACTACCTAGGTAAACACTAAACATAGTTATATAGTAGGTAGGTATAGATAGGTATCTAACAGCCAAATACTGAAACCACTTTACCACACCACTTATAAGTAATTTGAGAGCTACTAAATAGCAACTTCTTTACTTACTCAAAATTAGAATGCGAAATTTGCTGTTTAATTTTTTAAATATTCCTCGAATTTTAAGTTAATCCAACGATTTCATCCTACTAATATCACTCTGATCCCGCTAATATATACTTACAGGCGAAAATTAAGATTTTGTTTGTTTATCGCAATCTGTTCAGTAGTTTTTTTCGTGCTTGAAACACAAACTTCGAAACAAACGAAGGACTTCCGCATTTATACTTATTATTAGTGAAATGCCTACATATTATAATGTTATGTCGTTTGTCGGTAAATCGAATGGTATAATAACGGGTGATCCTAGCATAATATGTGTGTGAAGGTATCTACAGGTTTCCAGGTCAATGGTTCTGCACTCCGGTTTTGCTGACTACGTCATGTACCTCCTACGTCACAGGTTGTCAATTTACATACCAATAATTTTACTCAGAAACAAAACCTAGTGGCCTAGTGCGCAATGGGAATAGGTACCTACTGGCCTAAAATAGAATGAGATAAAAATAGAGTGGATTTTTTTAGCAAAAATTAGTTTTTGTTGAATTTTTAAGGTAACTGTGTTGTAGGTACCACCTGTTTTATATATTTTTCAATCAATAAAGTGAAAAGTTAATAAAGAATAAATAGGTTGGTTAGGTAGATACTAAGTCTATATTTCTTGGTTTAGGGACCATCCTTGTTAGAAAAAAAAAATTAAAGTAAGATACCTACCTTTTACTGTTTCTATTTGAAATAAAAAATTTAGAGCACGTTCTTTTCGAGATACGTCCAAATTTTAATTAATTTTGCTAAAATTTAAATTTAATTTTTCTAAATTTGAACTTTAAACGCGAGTTGTTCCTTCCACCGGCAAGTACCTACAGCGTCAGACCCAGAGACTATGTTATGTTACTCGAAAATCACTTCAAAGATCATTTGAATTCAATCCATTTCTCATTTGATTTCATTTCATTTGGCATACCTACTAACATTCTTCATTTCGATTTCAATCTAATATGGCTGCCTATTCTTGTGTTTCAGCGACTGATTGTTGTTTTCCGTATTATTTAATTTTCCGTATATATTGTTTGACGGTGAAAAATCCAGTAGGTAAGTGACTGCAAGGAAGTACCTAAGTGACTTTTATACTACTCTGCGTCAGACTCGACCGCGTTTCAATACGTAGGCCGGTGCAAGCACTAAGAGAACGAACTCATTAAACTCACTTCCTACATTCACTTGTAACCAACAACTGACATTCACGAGAGTTCTAAAAGTTCTTAAAGATTTGCCTGGACACGCAAAAATTTAGATGGCATTGTCGCTTCGGGTTTTCTAAAAATACGATTGGTACTATACATAAACCTACCTACCTACTCCGTAAAAAACCTAAAGCAATCTTATAGAAACCTCTGTGAAATCACCTGACCCGACCTCGATACCATTCTTTTGCTATTTCAGATAGACAAGTAGGTATTGTTGGAAAAGTACTGAATTCTTTAGCAAAATTTACTGGCGACTATCGTAGAGAGTACTTTTCTCTGCAGTCTATTTCTGTTGAGGTGTCCTAGACGGAAACCTATGAATTTCGCATTATTTCGCAGAACACATTAAAACAAAATGACGATGTGCTGTACGCGAATTCATTTCGATGTGTTGTGCTGTAGATGTGGATCTGCATGTACGGTGGCGTAGCTAGTCCTACCTAACTCAGTAATAGTTAATAGATAGGTAGGTAATCGGATGCTCGTTGGTACTTACCTAGGTACCTACGTTACGAGCTGATCTACACAAACTTACTTGATTTTTCCGGTCTGCAACCGGGTACCGGGGTAATGGCCGAAGCCCGCGGGGCATATATACCTACAGAAATACCTAATAAAGATACCAATCAAATAATTTACTTTGTAGGTACTGAAGTACTCGTGTAAACATTCCCTCGTTATACTGAAATAATCTAAAATGTACAGAATCTCATTAAGTTTCGTTATTTCTTACAATTTCGTATTAAATTCACACTCGTTGAATCGACGACGGCGTGTAAATTGTATTTGTATTTGCGAGTCTCTCTCATTATGAAGATACAGTGGGCGAATGAATGTTAATTATGTAAACATAACGTATGAATAACTTCGCGCGTATCTGTGACTGGTAGGTACTAAGTCCTAATGGCCCAAATGGTTACGTATCATAAGAACTATTTTCATATTATTCGGTATGTTTGTTACTGAACCGAATATTCGGCAGAACTATTCGGTTTAGGGGTTTTATACTTGTTGTTTTATACTTTTAACCCTATACAGGTCCTACTGTCAGACGTTGTACACCTGTGAACTTTCGAGAAACTACACAAAAACCTATAACAATATCTCACAAAAACAATATGAATAACAATATGAGTTGCCTATAACAATATCTTTAGGCTACTCTTCGGCCTAAGTAGATACTGCAGTGCTACGGACATGTTTCTGGACGCTCGCACAAATACATTCATTGCGATCCAGAAGCACCGAATAGCTTCGTTTAAGGCCAGAATTGACAGGTGTAAGAACAGCATTATTAGCAGTCTGGCAGACAGATTGTCTTTGACAGACACCAACAAAAAATAGTTGACACTTAAGTGTTTGTAATAATTAGTTACCTATGTTTACTGTACCTAGATATTTTACTAAATTCCTTATAGTACATTATATTACTTATTTTTTTACCATTTATTTATTTATTTACTAATACTGCGTGGGAGTATTTCAACAAAATAGAAAATGACACGAAAGTGATATGCATTTTATGTGATCTTTTATAGCACTTGTAGAGGGATCTGGGCGAAATGGCTCAAAAGTGCTATGAAGAATCATCTATACTAATATTATAAAGCTGAAGAGTTTGTTTGATTGTTTGTTTGAACGCGCTTATCTCAGAAACTGCTGGTCCGATTTAAAAAATTCTTTTTGTGTTTGATAGCCCATTTATCGAGGAAGGTTATAGGCTACTTATGATCCCGATATTCTTACGGGGTCGGGACTTACGAGGGTAAATCCCGCGGGACGCAGCTATAAAAACGAAAGTCGTGTTAGTTACACTATTTATATCTTAAGAACGGCGGAACTGATAGGAATGAAATTTGGTACAGGGTTAGTATAGGGGTTTAAATAAAATATAGGGTACTTTAAATAATCGTACGGGTTTGGTAAAGCGTTAGTTTATGGGTATAAATACGATGTAGGGTACTTTTAATGATCGGGTTAAGCAACGCTTGGCGTGACACATACGTGATGGGTCAACAGGAACGATCGCAACAATTAGAATTAAATTTGGTACAGGGATTACTTTAAGGGTATAAATACGATACTTTAAATGATCGTACGGGTAAAGCAACGCTTGGTATGACATACGTGATGGGTAAAAATGACGGTTAAACCGATTTGAACGAAATTTGGTACGGGATAGTTTAGTGGTTGAAATAAGATATAGGGTACCTACTTTGAATGATCATACGGGTTGAGCAATGCTTGGTATGACATACGTGATGCGTCACATACGTTACGGGATAGGAATTTATGCGGGTGAAACCGCGGGGCACAGCTAGTTTAAAATAAAACTAAAACATAGAACAATCAGCGCATAATGCTTCGGTATCGCAAGATTTATCTCACAGATACTTAGCAATAGCAGCACGGCGCGGCCGTCTACAGCGAGTGCTCAACATGTCGAGGACTATCTGGAACCTATTTTTTTTTCTTGGGAAAATCTTACTAAGGCAGTCAGGGCGCTCATAGGTGAGAGCCGCAAGTGTCGGAGTGAACGGAACAATGCCTTCCCATAACTACCGTCAACGGGAAAAAAAACCCTGGAAGCGGCGTCGACACGCCGCCCGCCGCCAACTCGGTGCTCATTTGTTGACGACGAGCTACACTAGGGCGGCAACAAGTCATTGCACGCCTGGGACGCTGAGTGCTAGGAATTATTTCCCGGGCTCTTTCATGCCGGGCTCTACATGACACTCTCACAAAACTGGCGCAATGACTGCCAGGCCTCGTCGTCTTTCTCTACACTCCGCCACGAGGACATGGCGAAGTTCTTTCCGATGCTCCTACACCACCCTGAGCGCCGGGCGATCATCCCGAGACTGTCCAGAACCTAAAACAAATCAGCAAACACTGCAGGAAGCATTTATTTTATTACAAAGTGGAATACAAAAGATCCAAGGTCAGAAGAAAGTCATTAGAACAGTGACTAAATGATTGTGACTGTGTTATCAGCCCAAGATAATTTATGGGTTTTAATAGGTTGCTGCATCTTTTGAAACCTAAGTTTAAGCCACCTGGCATAATTAACATTTAAATAATGTCAATTGTTAATTAAATACCTACCTCTGATTTACCACCACTCTACCACATTTGTGAGTTAGCAAATACTTTTATGATTGACTAAGCTATTATAATAAATAGTTGCACTATTTAGGTTTTGCAATGTTACTCGACTTGAAACCTATAGCTATTGAACCGAACATATTCGGCATCTAAACCGAATAATTCGGCCGGATACCGAATACCTAAAACTTGCCAAATATGCCGAATACTAAACGAATATTCGGCGCATCTCTATTTAGGTACTACCAACGTAGGTAGATACTAATCAAAATGTATAGAAACCAAGATATTTGCATTACAAACACATTAATGCTTGGTTTAGCTTTCAAATGCGAAATGAATTTCAATCCGTTGAAATTTATTTTGTTATTTGGCTCGTCTTAATGCAAAAAAAACAGAGTGGAGTCTCTCAAGGACAACTCGTTAAAACAGTACCGTTATCTGATTTCGCAGATTTATGTACCTAAATAAATAAAACATGTCTAAATGTATAAACATATCAAAAGATATAAATGTTCTAATTAAAAACATATATGGTACCTAATGATTTTTTCCTGATGGATAAACGCACTGTCTAATCCACTTTTAAAAAGAGAGTTGAAATATGGACTATGTGCATAAAAGTTGTGATTGAGGATGGAATTCCTACGAGATCGGGACTTACGCGGGTAAAACCGCAGAACCCAGCGAGTTTTGATCAATCAAATGCGCGGGTCCTTGATTATTAAGCCCAGGTCTAAAATAGTTTGGCCTCGGGCTTCTGCCCGTCGTAAAAGGCGACCAAATGGGTTTCTTGGGAGTAACTTCGACCACGGCTTATTACCACCCACCAATTTCAGTCGTAGCGCCAAGTGGACTCATCCGTGTTCCGACACATTGGCCGGTGCCATCACTAAGTCGGGTCAGCGGCCCAATCTTTCGCCGTAATCGACATCGAATTCCCACTGCGCAAGGTATCAACCAGCGCGGTTCAAACCATAGCGTTAATTTGCATGCATTTGAAGGCAAAGCCGCGCCGTCGAGTTCAACTCTCTTTGAAACCGGCAGCTTAAGAGACCTCGCATACAATGACATCTCAACTCTACGGTGCCGGCTTCAAAAACATGCAAATCAACGCCGTGCAGGTTATTCCTTTGCGCAGTAGGATTTCAATGGCGATTACGACGGAATTTGCGCGGTAAGGTCCCAGATCCTGTTCCACTGCAGTCTTACATCTTAGACTATATTATCCATCACTTACCATCAGATGTGAGATGGTGAACAAACGCACATTCGTGAGAAAAGATTCCAATCACCAGAAAACCGCTGAATCGAATGTGATGCTACGTTGGGTAGGTAAATAGCTATAGACCTAACATAAAGCCGTGTTTTCATTATTTAACTAGTGTCGCGAAAGTTATAGTCATCGATGCAAAAAAAAATAAGTAGCAACAGTGATTTTTTGATAAAACTAATGTCGAGCAACTTTTTTGTGAAGTTCACGGCTTGAGAACACGGCTTTACAATTACAGGATAAATAAATAAAAAAACAATAGCAAATAGGTTAATGTATGTTCGAGTATAATAATATAAAATACTTTCAGCCTATCGAAACATAATCCTATAGGTTTAATAACGATATTTACATAAAAATACGAAAGGCGGGAGTCATAAATCGAGAAATGAGAAAACGATGCGCCCCGCCTGTGAATCCTGCGAATTTGTCCTGTATATTTTCATTAAAATATTATGCATTTACATCTACATCTACATTTACAGGAAGAGTACATTCGCAAGGCGTATTGGAAGTTACAAATTGTATTGATTTAAATGCATGAATGCGAAAAATACGTCGTGGGAATGCGCTCTTTATCAGTCCAAATTCGTAGTCTATATAAAAAGGTACGTGTCTAACCGACGTCCCAGGTCCTGCGCTGGCGACGGTCCTACATCTACTGCTATAGGGTACAACACACAGACAGGCGAGATCGACGACCAATAAACAACAACAGGATCTCGTCCAGCACATCCTCATTTCTAGATTTATTTACAAAAATACCGCTCGGCGGCGCTTACACTTATCCTACGCATCGAAACGGGTAAACAAGTATTAAAATGTCTATCCCGTACGCTGAAAGTCTCTCGAAACAAATCATCCGCAGTTAGTCTCCTTTTTTTGTATAGCTTGTGCCAATCGATAGCTCGATGTTGCCTGACTTTCGTTCGATATCGGTATTTCTTCTACGAGAATCGCACGACCGCAATGAGTGGTCTCTACCACTCGCCGCAGGAGGCCGATATCGAACGAAAATCAGCAAAAATCGAGCTCAAAAATCGATATAAATAGCTCGAATTGCTCAAGCGATTCAAAAATAGAGCCCCAGATTCGAGTACGCAACAAGATTTCACTCATCATTAAAAGGGCGAACGTAAACTATACATTTTTAGTTAGGTCGATATAGCTGCTATCTCGAACGTTTGCTTCACAAGTGAAGCTATCGGCCGATCTAAAAATATACGAACAGCTACGTCTATCAGCACTATTTACAGTGCCGTTTCCTGAGCTATTTCACGAAGCTAGTCCAGCAAGACAAAGCAAAGTGGTTCCGAGTTTGTCAGGCAAATTCAGTAGACTGTCTCCATTTAAAAACAATATCTTTAACTGATTTACATTGGCTTAATTATGGGACTATTTTACTATCCTACTTAGGATCCTTGTTGGAGAGAAATAAGTCTCCAGATTCTTAAGATATGGCGGGACAGAGAATTGGAAGTATAGAAAATAGTTATTATTAGTGGAAAGTTAAAAGGAAGGACAGTGTAATACACTTTAGGCTACGTCCGCACAGACCAGGTGTTGGCTTAGCGGCTTGAGCCTAGGTCACCTACTGCGCACCTAACTAAACAAACTGTCAAGAATGTTCGTTTTTGTTAGCTCGCTAGGTGACTCGCTAGGCTCTATGCGCTAAGCGAGCCTCCGGTCAGTGCGCTTTAGTGGAACAGCTCGGAATTCGGCACTGCGTATCATCATTCATTAGCATCACAATTGATAGCTAGTAGATAGTTCAGTTTAGTCGTCGTGTAGGCGCGGATCTAGATAGTGCCGCTTGGGTCGCGCGTCGCGCGGCTCGGCGCGCGGCTCGGCCGGCTCGGCGCGCGGCTCGGCGGGCGAGGCGGCGGGCGAGGCCGACGGCGAGGCGGACGCGGGCGACGGCAGCGTGGCGTACACGGTCGGCCGCGGCGGCTGGTACGACGGCGCGTACGAGTCGCTGCGAGGGTTGTAGAACGGGGAGTCGTCCGTGTTGCAGTCCAGGTTGGGGGAATAGGGTGTGGCGGCGCCGCAAGATGGCGCCTCGGAGCTCGGGCGGTAGGCGGGCGCGGTGGGCGCCGGCGCGTACACCGTGCGAGTGGTCGGCGTCGCCTCGGGCCGGTGGTGCGAGCTGGGCGCGTGCGCGTCCGACCAGCGCGCCTTGCTCGGAGTGAAGTCGCCCTTCACGTACAGCTGGATGGGCCGCTGGAAGCCCTTGCTCGCGTGCTGCGGGACGCCGAGGATGCTGCACTTGCTGAACCCCACCTCCGGGGAGAGGAGGTATTCGCGGAACTTGTTCGGGAACATCTCGATGGAGTTGAAGTTCTCGTAGATTGTTGGCTGGAATTCGGAAAATACAGATTAGATTAGATAAAAACTTCATAGTAGGTACTTAACAAAATTTACATTATTCCTAAAAACGTTCTCTTCTCGGCAACCTTTGATAAAGTATGTCTAGTATTTGAAGGAGATACAGTTAGAAAGTAGAAGTGTCAAATCACTAAATAGCTGTCGTGGCACTATAATAATTACATAAAACTCCAGTATAAAGATATATAATGACGTCAATTAGATGCGATCCCTATTTGGGTTCTGTACGCTACTTTTAAACACTATCCATCGAAACACATTTCGCCGAAGTCGATTGACCGATAGATTATATTACGGAATAGTTATTTCCCTGATTATTCATTTTCCTATGGTTTAAACGGAACTGAAGAAGTACGTATCTAAATGAAAGAAGGTTGCGTGTTTGGAAATGACATTTGTTACGTAAAATGAGCCTTCGGTACTGTAAGCTACGGTCAAACAATTTTTTAGTGAAACGAACCATATAACGAACGAATAACTATTCGGTAATGTAATCTATCGGTCAATCGTCTTCGGCGAAAGGTGTTTCGATAGATAGTGCTTCGAAGTAGCGTAGGAGAGTCCCCTATTTACATCTGTACCATATAGTAAATTTAATCATGTCACAAGATAAACCATCATTGGTACACATTTCGAAACTCCATTAACAACTTAGTGATAGACGTTTATCTGGCAAATTTAGTGCTAAAACACAACAACTTTAGATGCACCACCCTACCTTCTCTTTGCATGCAGTGTGGTTATAAAATTTTATGATAGTTAATGCACGTGCGAAACACGTATTAAAACGTTTACAACGCATCATCAGGATGATTGCCCTTAACCACGCTATAAAGCGGCAAACGTACTAAAATGTTTCGCATAAAAACATAAATGTCGGGAAAATTTATTAATCTATCTATTAAATTTAAATAGACCCAGTAAAAGATGGCATAAAAGGTAATGTGATTTCAGCAGAGGGGAATGGTCAACCATAGTTCATCAAGACAAATTAACAGTAATATGAGAAGCATTTGCCTAGCAATAAACCAGGAAACTGAGCTATAACAAAAAACGTTAGTTCTATTATATTTTATTCGGCGAAAGATCATTTGTAAATTTCTACTGTGTGTGTGTAGCTGTCACGATTCAACCGGCCAGTTACGTGGGGAACAAATGTCTTGCTGTGGCGCCTCCGGCCGCCCGCGGCAGATTGGAAAAACCCAAGAAATGCTGGCTTGACATTGTAAGGGCAGAATAGCGTGGAAATGGCCAAACTACATGTGATGCCGGATATTGTGAAGTGGAGCCCCCGGGCTCCCGCGAGGGATGCAACCGGGAACATCGGATGATGACGATCTATGACGATTCATGAATACAAGTCTTAGTGGATATGAAGTCCGAAAAATTAAAATACATACCGTTAAACGTTTTTTCTTCTTATAACTAGCCCAGTTCTGAGCTTCGAGAACGAGTTTCCCTCCGGGACGTAGGTCGGCGAACATTTTCCTAAACGCCCGCTTCAGGCCTGCGTCTCCCCAGTTCAAATGCATCCATTTAGTGGTAGACAGGCATAGTATCAGGTCATACTGGGGTCGCTCGCCCGAACCCGCTGCTATGTCTTCACGAGGCACGTAGTTCCCCTATAATGTTGAAAATTAAAGTACTAAATGCAGTCGGAAAAAGACTGAGGGTATCCGGTGCATATTTTAAAGTTTTTTCAGTTAGGTAATTGTTAAAAATTCTGCTCGATAGATAGATTGATAGATTAATACTTTATTTGCACAACAAACAACAACACAATCAGTTTACTCAATACCACTAAAGCAACCTATTAAAATCTACTGAACCACTATTGATAAAATTAAAACTTTGAGATATGCACCTGGTGCCCTAAGTCTTTTGTTGACTGTACACATATTCACACACCAATTAGATTTAGTCTATAATTTGTACCAATTTAAATTTTTAACTCAACAATCAGTTATTAATTAATACCAAGCTAACTACAATTTTTGTAGAAGTAGTAAAAGTTTTATCCTTTCCTCTAAATAACTTGATTGATAGTTATTTAATAAGGAATGTTATGTAATGGAATCATATTAAAGATCTAGCTGAATCCAGCAACAGGAATGTGTAAATTTCTGAAATAAAAACTCTGGCCTTGGGTAATTATTTTATTTCTTATCCATTGTGAACCGATTATGGTCATTTAGAAAGTAGCCAGTGTTAAATATTATTAATTTTTGCAAATTTTTTTTTTTTTGCAAATTATTTGCAATTTGCATCAAAACAGTCAATTCGTTATAGTAAAAGTCAAGTCAAGGGGGTCATTGTAAATGGTGGCTTTGGAATGACGGTTCACGCGAGCTTTGGAAACAACGCTTAAGCCCATGTTTTGCACCGATTTATACTTCACGAAACTAAATTGATCAAAATGCCCCCGAAATTAAACAATTTACACGCATATGAACTAGATTTCACAAAAATTTAAATTTAGCAACATATCTCCTCAACGCGTTCTAGCCAAAACTCCGGCTTTAGTAATTGTAGTGTTTTTGATCTATTAAGAAAAACGTGGGTAGTTTATCTACCCACTAACAAAAAGGTATAATAGACAACGCCCACAACTGCTCCTTTTAACTGAGACTATTGTAACACAGTTACAGTAGTCTCTAGGTATATTAATATCTAATAAGTAGGTATTTCCTCGGTGCAAGTACGAGTATTTATACTTAAAAATAAATATTTAAATAAATAAATATTGCAAAGTATTACTATGTAGTATATCCGTTGTCTAGTACCCATTGTATAAGGGTTGCTTAATTTGGGGCTAGATTGCACTGTGTGTAATGTCATGCAATATTTATTACCCGGCTGCAAGGGAAGGGTTATGTTTTTCGCGTCTATCTTGTATGTTTGTAATTATTATTTATAGTTGAAACGTCGAAATAAAAAAATAAATAATTACACGCGATTAAGACCCAGTGAAATGTAACAACTTGTATGCACAAATTGTGTGAATTTAAAATGTGTAATTCATAACTTTCATAAGGTGTTCAACATACATGTCTTTTTAGGTTTTAAATGCTTACCTGTTTGAATGTGACATTGTAAGGAAAAACAGGTGTTATGTGACCTATTTGGTCTCCAAGTGGCCCGAACACCATTGACATTGACATAGGAAAGAAAAATTGGCCTTGCTCTTTGCCTAAGGCCTTTCTATTTTTACGTGGTCTCTTTATTTTTCTTCTTTTAGAATCATCTTTATCACTGCATTCATCACATTTCTCTTCCTTACAATCAATATTATCACATTTCTTGCCCTCAAGACTATCATTTATTTTCTTTTCATCATCAACTTTTAATTCTGCAGGCACTGGTATGAACGAATGAAGGTTTTTTCTCGCCCTTTCTGTAATTAGGAAATGAAAATATTGTAACATGATTATTTATAAAGTGTACAGACAGTAGGTGTTCTATCTAATACATTATCGGTCCAGTAACTTCAGAGTGTACCTATAACACACATATATCTAAACTATGCCTACCTGTTTACAGGTAATATAAGTTTTATATACTCAATAGATGCCATGCATGTATTTATGATCAAAAAAGATTGAAGTAGTTATGACGTGTAAATAAACCGACTGGCTACCCCACTTCCATCATTGTATCTTTTCTCAACGGCTATACAACATTAATATTTTTTGCTATAGGTATGTTCAGTTATTTTCCAATAGTACTCACAAAAATGAGTCCCCCATGACTTATAAACTTATTCCAAAACTTGAGTGAGTTGTATGTGGCTCATTGGACAGTTAATTGTTAATATATCTGTACACTTAGTCTGTGACTTTGTGTATCTGTATGTTTCAAAATTTTATTCTTAATTGTATACAAGTTATGTGTAACTTTCTGTAATTAAATATAGTTCTATTGCCCCCCCCCCCCCCCCCCCCTGTGGCACGTTCGGCAAAACGCCTGACTGCAATGCATAAGGCTGCAGGTTTGATTCCCGTCGGGTGCAATATTTATGCGACAAAATTAATATTTGTATCTGGTCTGGGTTTCTTTCTATGTATAATATTTATGTTTTTACACAAAAAAGTATATTATGTAGTATATCTGTGGTCTAAAACCCATAGTACAAGCCTAGTTCTTAGTTCGGGGCTAGATAGCACTGTGTAATGTTGTGCAATATTTATATATATATTTATAGTAGAAGCTTAATGCTTAGTTTGGGGCCAGATTGCGCGGTGTGCAAGGTCGTGCAATATTTATTTTATTAATATTACATACCAATAAGGACATGGTCAATATCAATGCCCAAAACTGAACGAGCTCCCAGTGTTCTTGCCACAGCCAAGGATATGTGTCCCACATTACATCCAATATCAAGAACATCTTTATTTTGGAATAGATGACGGTGCATCTCAAATACTTGTAGTCTTATATCCATCATTGCATTCAAATTTCTGTAGCCATAATACCTGAAAATTATAGAATTAAGGTCAGTAAAATCAAACAAAATAAACAATTCCATTCATATTAAAAGAATAAAGAATAAACAATAAAGTGAACAAAAGCAAGTTCTACAAAAAGTAAAGTCATGTCCAGTTTGTTTAGGCAAAAACTGTATTCAAACAGCAGCATTATAAAAAAGACACCATGCTAAATTCTTGTATCAGATTCCCATTACCTATTTAGTTCAAAGTTATTTTATCATTCACTAAAGATTATACTAATTTCATAATAGCAAAGATATGGTAACATACCTATCATAATTTCCATATTGAAACTTAGAGTTCTTCGGATGAAATGTTGGTAGTTTCTCCTCTGCTTCACTTTGGCTCTTGAGTCTAGTGCGATGAGGTGACGCTGGTCTCTCAGATGTTGAATTTCTTTGTTGAGGCCTCGCCCTCATCCAAGCACCTGGCTGTGGTACCACTGGACTAACAATCTTGTCAAGAGAATCCATCCGACGTAATTTCTTAGTTTCTTTACCTTTTTGCGATGTATTATCACTATCACTGCAGGATCTCTTTCGTGATTTAACAGCAGATGTTGACGGTTCTGGTGGTAAGGGTTCCTTTATTGTCTCATTTTTATCGACAACCTGTTCATGTGATGGTGATGTGGAAGTGTTCTCAGTAGTGGCGCGCCGTCGTAATTTCGGCTTCCTGCGCGGCTTGCGTTGCTGCATCTCTAACCTCTTCTCATACTCTTCATTATCCAACGGCTCCATCAAATTGAGAGGATCTCTGATATTTGGAGGTATTATTACATCTATTTTAGCTTTATGACGAGGAGGTGTAGGCAGTGGCGACGACTCAGGTGTAACAGCATTCATTGCTCTGTTTATGTCTTCATCTTGAAGGCTGTTGAGATTGAGCGGATCTGATATGTTCCCTCCCAATAAGAACTTTGTTGGCGGGATAAATACTTCCTTACGCGGTCTCTTGTGCGGTAAAAAGAACTTTGACACGAGAGATGGAAAACTTTGAGCCCTTTTCCTACCTTGTTTGAATTTCGCGGCAGGGTGGTGAACTCTACGAATGACGGGGGCCTCCTTCGCAGGAGTATGGGGTTTCTTTCCATGGCGTGACTTCTTTTTTGACTTTTTAGATCCTCCCAAGTTACCAGCATCGCCGTCCTTTCCTAATTTGCCACTTGCATCACAAACAGATGTCGAACTTATATCGGCACTCACGTTCTGCTGGTGGTCTGAGGGATTTTCACTTTCTGTACCTTCAGCAGACCCTTCATTTTGATCATTCACAAATTCAATCGTTTCACAAGTTGAAACATTTTCTTCTGAACTACCCATTACGTTGTGTCTACTAGTTCTCGCCAATTACATGTTAAACCCAATTAGAAAATCTTTACGAAATTAAATTTACCGCCACATCGGATCTTGCAAAATGCACAAGGACATCCGTCAATCGTGATAAACAGGTTAACAATGCAGTATGTAAATTAAATTTATGTGTAAATATTATTCCAAATGGACACTTTACCAAAAAACTAGGTCAACGTGGAGTACTTCACTGAACAATAATGATAAAAACCACAAAAAAATAAAGGTTCAACAAAATAAATCCACCCGTACTGCGATGCGGAAAATGGCAATTTGCTTTTTTTTTAATCTTAGATTTCTTATTTGTTGCCAGCAATGAAAAAAAGTGTGTGTTGTGATGCACAAAGCTGTAGATAAATGCTATGTGATGCCGCCTTGCCGCGCCAGACTATTAATTGTCGCGTCGAATAATAATAATAATATTTGCAACAGTTCACTACGCGATGCAGTTTTGTTTGACAAAATTTTAATTTAATGCATAGAAAATTGCTAGCTTAATGCGGTTTATAGTTTACCTACGAATTATTATTAGTATGAAAAGCAAATGACTTAGCATTGGCAATATGTATACGCCGTACAAAATCGTAAACTAAAAACGATTTATTGTACTGGCAACTTTTTCAAGAACCAATGAAAATCGCACAATTGCTTCCGATCTGTCACTCATTTTTGAATTTCGAAAATCTGTTTAGCCGTTTTATGAAAGATGCGTTGCGAGTTGTTTGTAATCAAATTTTAATTGAAAAATAAGCGATTACTACTATATAATTACGAAAAACCGTAGTTTATGTTGTGTATTCAGTGTGTGCGTCGAAGTTTTAACACAAAAACATACAATAATCCAGGATCTTGTAAGTACGACAACCTCGTATTTCAATAGCAAAAAAATTAAAAAAAAAAAATTATTTCAAAAATTAAAAAGATCACTTTGTTGGTATAGCTATTTATTTACACAAGATACCTACCTAGTGATTATTCTGGTGTAGTGCAGTAATTTGAAAGGAACCAAACTGTCAGTTACTGCGTACCTACATATTGATAAACAGAAAACAGCGTCTTGGCTTGAAGCCGACGACAAGTCAATTGAGGAAACAGCCAGTGGGCTAGATTAGGTTAGATAGGTACTTACAATCATTGGTTTGTAGCGGCAGGTCAGAATTGACGTCCTTGTTTCGGTCTGTTGGTATTGCCCCAAGCTTGAGAATTTGGGATAGACTAAAGATTGTATTTTTATACATTATCTATCTAGATAGGTACCTACCTACATATTTCAAAAGGACATTCGGGACTTACATAATTGCCCTTTTCATTCCAGGTATTGATCAATTAATTCTGCCCTCTGTCACTTTTCTGGCTTCTACTAAAAGGTATGCATATCTGAAAGAAATTACTATGGATTGAAGTCAAACGGAAATCCAAACAAAAATTATTTCTTAAATGGAATTGTATGTAATACTGCTTATTTCAATTTTCAGATGTCCCGAATCCCAAAATTTCCCACTTCAACTGCTAAAGAAAATAAACCGGGCTTGCTAAACCGCCCAATATCAAGGACAATTGCTAACGGCTTAAATGATGCAGACAAGAAGAATTTGCTTGCAAATCATACCCGACCTTTACGTAATACTGTAAGTACGACAGGGCCAGCAGCAGCACCCCGCTTTAAAAGGGCAGCCACTGTTCCTTCCACATCAACATTACCGGCCAAACAAGCTAAAGTTGAACCGAAGAAAACAGTTGCACCTAAAATACCACCATATGACTATAAAGCCAGATTTAATGACTTGTTAGAAAAACATAAAGTCATCAAAAGTGACTACAGTGACCTTAAAGAAAAGTATGATGAAACTGCAGATGATTTAGAAAAGAATAAAGATGCTATTGAGAGCTGCACCAATGAACGTGACATACTTAAGAAAAAGCTGTTGGACTCTCTCTCAGAATTAAGAGAAAAGTGCTCAGCCTTTGACAAACTCAAGATAGATTTTGACATTCAAAAACATGAAATTGATGATCTTCATCATAAAACTAAGCTATTCGAGGAAGTGACATCAAGTTTGAAGCAAAAAACTGCTGATTTGGACCGAGTAGAATCTGATTATAAAGATTTAACCAGACGACATAATAGCCTCCGAGAAGAGATTGAAGCTTTGAGAGTTCTTACAGATTCCTTAAAAAAAATATCAATTGAACATGACAAGTTACAGATTGACTATAAGCAGTTATTGGAGGCTAACCAAAAGTCCAAGAGCAATGAAGAAGCAATGCAAAACTTGCTAGAATCCATGTACAAAGAACAAAAGCAATTGAGAAATACCATACAAGACCTGAAGGGCAATATTAGAGTATATTGCAGAGTGCGCCCTCCACTTGAATCAGAGGCAACCAAACCATTGTTTAACATTAATGTACTTGATGCTTGCTCTATAGAAGTTGAGAAAATAGAGTTGCTGAATTCCTCCACCAGGAAAGGAAAACATTCTTTCAGCTTCGATGGTATCTTCACACCACATTCATCTCAAGAAGATGTTTTTTCTGAAGTTTCTTGTATGGTACAATCGGCCCTAGATGGGTACAATGTGTGTATCTTTGCTTATGGCCAAACTGGCTCTGGAAAGACCTACACCATGGAAGGTGGTTGTGGAAAAGAGGAATATGGAATCATTCCGAGAGCTTTTAATATGATATTCACTTGCATGGAGGATTTAAAGAGAATGGGTTGGGAAATTACAATTAAAGCTTCATTTTTAGAAATATACAATGAAATAATTTACGACTTGCTAAATTCAAGTAAAGAACAGGTGCAACACGAGATCAAAATGGGAAATTCAAAAGGTACAGAAGTTTATGTGTCTAACTTAAAGGAAGAAGAAGTGAAGAGCTCCCATGACTTCATCAGGCTAATGATGTTCGCCCAACGTAACAGACAAACCGCTGCCACATTGAACAACGAGCGTAGTTCTCGGTCACATTCCGTGGCACAAATTAAAATATCGGCAATCAACGAAAAACGTAAAGAAAAATATATGAGCAATTTGAACTTGGTAGACTTGGCTGGTTCCGAGAGTGGAAAGACGACCCAGAGAATGGATGAAACTAAGCACATTAATAGGTCTCTATCTGAGCTATCAAAAGTGATATTATCCCTTCAGACAAATCAGTCTCATATTCCGTACAGAAATTCGAAACTAACACATTTGTTGATGCCCAGTCTAGGAGGGAACTCCAAGACCCTTATGTTGGTAAATGTCAACCAATTTGATGAATGTTTTGGTGAGACTCTGAACTCCTTACGATTCGCCACGAAAGTAAACAGCTGCAGGACAGTGAAGGCCAAGAAGAATCTGTCTGTACTAGATAGTTATTAGGTAAAATTGTTTTTTTTTTGTTAACTTTGTAGGTCTAACTTTTACATCATGAGAAGTGAGCAAACCAATACTTTAAACAGTAAAGAAGTGAGTTGTTATTGGTCTAACTGTCAGGTTCTTTATGCAATGCTCGTGTTTAACTGTCTTAGAGATGAGATGACAGATCCAACAATGTCTTTTTTTATATCTGACAGTCTTATCTGTACTCCCTGTAGTATGATGTCTCTTAAATAATTCTGACTGTATTTATAGCTCATTGACATTTGTTTTTAGTATTAGCTTTAGATTTCTTATAATTATGTTTCATTAATGGGAAATTTAACATCAAGTTATTTTGAAAACAAATCAAAAATAATTTCCCTCATTTTAATGTAATTTAATGTTGTAACGATAATATGTTATTCTTTAATTATAAATACATATATAGATTTAAAATTGCCTTTTCAATAATGTATAATACCTATCTAATATTAACTGCTACCTACAACATTTTTTATTTTTTACGACTCCGCGACGTAAAGCTTAATGTTATTCCAGGCGTTCAGCTGTCTAAAATTCCACTTGCATCCCAATCAGTTTGGTAGTTTTATAAATGTTCTCACGGACTTTTGCTTTCATTATTCAAGCAGGTTAATATATTCTTACTAATATTATAAACGTGAAAGTTTGTATGTATGTGACTTTGTTACTCTTTCAAGCAAAAACTACTAAACCGATAAAATTTGGAATATAGATAGTTGCAAACCTGGACATAACACATAGGATACTTTTTATACCGATAATCCCGCGGGGACGGGACTTCTAGCGCAGCTAGTCAGAATATATTTTATTTTTCTATTCATATAAAATTCAAAGTCCTGACTGATTAAACTATACATCAGAGAGTACTGCGGAACATAGTATACTAATGGTCATGCCACTAGGTACGCGTCGTCAGCGAGGTGTAAGGTTTCTGTTACCGAAAACACTATTTAAATATTGCATTTGAAATTCGTAGGTGTAAGCACGCAGACGGCGGCGTGCTGTAAACTCTCGCTTTAAGCGCGCGGACTGCGAGCCGAGCTGGGTGGTAGTGACAAGCACGCAGACAGGCAGCCCGCCGTCGACTTTTTCATGTTGATATTATAACATGTATTATAATAATAAGACACGATTTAATACTCTAAATCGAATCACATGGTAATTGCTGGGTTGGAGCCGTGCCGTTGCTGTGATGGGGTAATGTGCCAGCCATCACTGTGCCTTGACCTTAAGGAAGAACAAAAATAATACAATTCGATACTTAACTTACCTACAAACTACAAACAAGTAAATAATAAAGTCTGTGTTTTTTAAAAATAATCTGGGGCTCGATTCGGTAAGGACATGGCATGCGGAATGCAGGCGACGACGTGCAGGAGATGTACGTTAATTCGTATTCTATAAGTTTTATTTTACTTAATTAGTTAAGTAGCCCTCAAAATTAAGGGCTACTTAATTATTTAAATTACTCTCCTTGTTCCACAGCCAATCAGTATTAAAAGCTATTATTTTTACTCCTGCAACAAATCGATTTCTGCAATGCATATGCATCCCGCCCGCCTTTTGTCGCATGCTATGTTTTTAGAGAATCAGGGCCCTGTTCTGTTAATTCTGTTAGTTTGGGGCTAGATGGAGCTGTATTGCCATTTATAATAATTACTACTTTTCGTATCGTAGTGTTCCTATTACATCAGATATCATCATCATCATCATCAGTGCTAGTTCTTAGGGTTCCGTAACTACCTTATGGGTAAAAATCGGACTTTTTTTAGTAGGACGGACTGCCACTATGGTACCTATTCTTTAGATAAATTGCTTCAGCACTCATAAATTTACTTATCTCGAAAACGCCAACGCCATTTTTGTACTTTTAATCAATCTTATAAAAATAACACCAATTGCTAAACCGTCTTCGAACTAAATTGAACAAAGCGTGATTAAGTCATTTTAGTCGTAGAGTAGGTACCTACATGTCTCATAAACCGAGATAGTTACAGTTGAAATTACCGATGATTACTTTTCTGCCTACTGTTTACTTTTACTTTTGCTTTACTATTGCCGCTATAATTACTTTTCATATAGCGAAAACTTAGCATAGCATGTTTGCTTATAGGCGAATATTTGAATTATGCCTCTAGGAGTCCTCTCAACTTTCTGTCGATTAGGCAAACGTGATTTTAGAGTCTGCTATACAAAAAGAGCTTACATTTTAAGGGGTTTATAATAAAGACTCTTTAATTAAGTTTCTCCTCTCTACAGTATCTACTCAATGTCAACCAAAACTCGCACTAGTCGACAATTTTAATATTCTAATTGAAAGCTAGATGGCGCTCTGTGTATTTTTTTTACCAAACTAATTAATAAAAAGATGACAGACAGAAATGAAAAGCGGAATAACGATGTATGCTATTTGTTCCTCATAGCAAACTTGTAGTAGATATTTATTTAAAAAATATGCTAAAATTGTACCAGTAACTTTTTATGAAACAGTAAACTTTATCTTTTAGTAGGTACTTCAACCTTATTCCCTTTTTATGAATCGGGCTAAATGTCAATAATCAGAACAACACGTCTGTAAGTTACTATTTACTTATCCTACTGGATTTTCTGATAAAGGATCAAGCAATAACAATAAGACAAAAGTCATAAATCATCATCATTATTTATTTTTACATTACAAATTAGAGACTAGATCAAAATAAATAGGCGACAAGTCGCATTCTCTTTCACATACACGACACTTGTGTCTTGGTACATCTTCGGTGCGTCAGGTCGGACGCAAGAATGGAGCACTGCGGCGCAGAGCCAAGCTACGGTGACAGAGACCGCGGGGCGAGTCCTGGGTCCTCTCGCCTGCACGCGTTCAGCGCGACACGTCAGGCTCCGTCGGCGCCCGCGCCGGCGTCTCTAAACTCTCACCGGGAAGTTTTGCAGTCTCTATCGTCTGAATCAACCGATCTAAACCGAACAGGAAACCTTCCTCGTGGTTCCCTTGCTGCCACGTAGCTCTATGGTTCACTTGAGCTCCCTCTGGCACGCGCCTAGTCTTGGCAAAATCTATGAGCCAAGCTCCGACGCGTTCGTCATCGTAAATTATAAAGATGCTGCTGCCGACGATCTCGTGAGTTTTGAAGAACTCGGACCGTTCGAACTGGTCTCTGATTTCACGGAGACGGGTCGCAATGGAACGGCGAGCGCGGTCGTCCTTTCCCAAGAATCTAGCGACCGTGTCGGCGAGTTGCTGCGGCTCGCGCACATTCTGTAAATCGGTGAGGGGCGGCTGGCCGGGTAGCTTTACAGCCTCGATCCGGAACCCTTGCTCCGCGGACGAAGACCTCTGTTCACGGAACTGCATGTATCTCAGTTTAGTGACGGCGCCGGCAGCGTGCTCAGCTTCCGTCGGGGCATTGGGGTCGAGACGCACCATCTTCTCATAGAGATCGGTACGAGCGCGGGCGTTGCTAACTTCGTCTTCCAGGAAGGTTCTCGTGCCCATCTTGATGTCCATGACGTGTGGGTCCCGGAAGCCGTGTAAGAGATCTTGTAGTTCGATGAACCGTTCGCCGGAGTACTCGAGCTCGCGATAGTAGCGAGGGATGACGGAGCTCATGTGGGGACATGCTGCGAGGGCTTCGTACGCGTCGCGTTCGGGGTTGTGAGCGACGTGGTCGCCGGCCGCGCGCCGCTTCCACACGGTGCCCGGCCCGGCAGGAGCCAGCGAGCCCGGGTGACCCGCCAGTTGGAACCATTCCGAAGAACGTGACTTTAATAATGCGTCCGAAGCTGGAGCTGATAACTCCAACGCATTCTGTAACAATGGAAAAAAATATAAGCAAACAGATCACTCAAATGGAACTAAGACGGGTATTATTTAGAATTTGATTGCGGAAGCTTGGACTTGGTATATTTTTCCTTAAAAATATTCTACTACGAACTAGGTAGGTACTTATTTTGAACACATATTTTTCCTTGAAAACATCTTAAAAGGAGTAGTGTAATATTTGAGACATAAAACTCCATATAGTTCGAATGGTAAAAAAGATATTTTATTTATTTTATTTTATTTAAATTATTATTTATTTTATTTATATCAGCATATATTTTGTAACACGAGAAACATAATGGATACTTACAATAGCTAGGAACTTGAGCAGCTCCGATGGCTGTGCTGGAGAAGTAGGCGCGGGAGTGGCTGGAGCGGACTCCACGGGAGAGGCGGTGCGTCGCGTCCATCGTTTGAACAGCGCACCTTCATCCTTGCCACGCCAACGGTCATCCTCTTTACCAGGTACAGCGACCTGAGAACAAGCGAAAACACACGTTCAAACAACACGTCAAAGAACTAATTTTTTATACACATATTATGGTTTTTTTCCACACCATAGAAAGTTGTCCACTATTTTTCTTGAAACGTACCGCTAATATTTTATTGGCGGCGTAGAGGAGCCCGCCAGGGCCGAGCCGGCTCAGCATCGACTGGCGGGAGACACTGTTCATCTTGCTGGTGACGGTCATTGTATAAGACGAGTGCGTGCTAAGGAAGCGCGAACACGAGTGAGCAATAGCGATTAGTAGAAACGCGGTCTGCGAGCGAACGTGAGTTAGTTCACGAGAGCTGCTAGTCTGCGAGTGTGGCGGTGGGAGGCACGACGTCGGTTATATAGAGACCTCGGCTTTCTCGTGACGTAGCGTCATCGGCGCCCGCGACCCCTCGCCTCACTACCGCGTGCTCTGTCAAGTTTTCTTGGCGCCTCGATTTTTCACAAAACTACGAATCGACTGCATAGATTGATAAGACTGTGGATAGAGCACTCGTTGTCGTAATTTTATCTACTCTTAGGAGAGAGCGCAATATTTTAAAAACTTTTTCAAAATTTTTATTTTTTAGTGTTTAGTTACCTAGGCAATGGTTTTCAAACTACTTACCTCCTGTGTTTACTTGAGTGATGTGTTTGCCTACCTAACAACCTACTTTTTCACTTAAAATATAGCTGCAATTAAGAATGAAATGCTATCTGAGGTACCTACCTATCTACCAAAAATTCACAGTAACAGTAAAATGTGTTATTTTTTATTAGTTTGGGGCTGGAACTTTTCATTATTTTTTTTGTAATTGTAATAAAAACTTACAGTTACATTTCATTTTATTGGAGTCTCATCCAGAATAAATTTAGTGTTTATTGTGTAAAAGTAAATTTAAATTAAAAAAGTATAAAGGTAATAAAGGCCATAATATTGCATCGTTTTAGACCTAAACTTTAAAAAATTTTCAAGTTGCGATCAGCAAAACGCTAAGAACAAGATAATTAGGTACAGCCATATTAACAAACCTAGTCGGAACGCCGATGTCAAAATATTAATAATAGTTAATGTCTTAAATATATTTTTCTTCCTTATCGGGTCAACAAGAAAACTAGATTCGCAGTTTACTTTGAACTAACTTCAGAAAAAAAAGGTTCACAACACGCTTAGCGCTATTTTTGTAAATATTTGGCATTACTAGAAATATTTTTAAAGGAAAAATTCATCTTCAAAAATTCACTCGCCGCAAGTGAATTTTTGAAGATGAATTTTTCTTTTAAAAATATTTCTAGTAAACATGCCTTGAGCAATAAAAACAAATTTACGAAATATTATTTGGCATTAGATAATGGAATAGAACACAAAAATACCTATTCAAAAGACGCAGTTTAGTTCAATAAATCGTTCATGATTTCCAGAAAACCTTCGCTTATAGCTACGTATATGTGTCCTGCTGTTTGCCCAATACAACGCGCCTGAAAACCCTATGACGCATTCGAAACGAATAGTTTTATACGCCCTTTCAGATACGAGACGTCTCATTTCGCTTCCTGACGACTTCAGGACCAATAAACATGACGTCGTATGGACTAGATAACCGCCGGCGCCGCCTATGCAATGTCTAGGTTCCTTGGTTACTATTTTTAGACACCTCGTACTTATTTTATAATTGACTAGCTGACCCAGCACACTTCGTGTCGACGTCGGGCATATAGAAAACCGACGACACGACTCCGTGACATGCCTAAGAAAGTACCTAATATTATAAAGGTACTTTATATAAGTGAGCGTTTGACTACTTTCTCCTGGATGGTAAGTGACAAATGCAGCACGAACGCAGCAAGCACGAAATAAACTGCAGCGGAACAATACCTATTTTTCTCTAGATATTTCAAAAACATGATATCTTACGATGCTGCTGTGAGCACGCTACGAGGGTGCTACGGAAAAAAAAATGTAGAGCTTACACATTACGACACTAGTGTCATGCATTATAGCCAATTTCATAAAAGAAGTCTCGCAGCAGTCACTCTAAGCACTTTTATCAAACAGATAATAAAACAGATGTGTCTACTGTCTACACAATTTCATTTTGTAAAAATGACAATAAATTGCATGCAACTATAGTTTATCAGTGTAAATTTTGCTTAAAGGATAATTTATATTAGACCGTTTTCCGGCCGTGCCCTGTCCGAGCTTCGTTGTCTGTTGCTCGGCAGCCACTCGGTTGCAACAGACCGATCGACTGCTCGCCGAGCAATGGACAACGAAGATCGGCCGAGTGACGGTCTAATATAAACACCGAAAAATCATCCCTTACTAGGTATTTAAAACGGCTGGACCGGTTTTGACTGAATATGATAAACCTACAAAATACCCAGGCGGAATATAGGAGTTTTCATCCTGGGTATGCCAACGAGATCTCCACTAATAAATGTAATAGATTGAAACCGGGAGGCGCTGCTAGTTGTTTAACGCTTTGACGTCTGCAGGGTCCTTTCAGCTCTAAATTGCTCTAAACAGCTATGAGATTCGTTTTCAACGATTCTTTTTTATTTATAGGTAAAGTAGTAAGTTCAATTCTGTCTTGTAAAAACTTCGTAAAAATCTCATGAAGATTTAGAAATAAAATAAATATTGCACGACATTACACACAGCGCTATCTAGCCCCAAACTTAAGCACTAGGCTTGAATTATGGGTACTAGACCACGGATATACTACATATTATACTTTTTTATATATTTTCGAAGTGAGAGAGGAATAGGCTTGTTATCTATAAAGTACTACATTTTTGGAGGTCTTGGAACTGTTTTACCATTACATCACAAATCTACCGCTTTTTTGAAGTTGAGTAAATACTTACCTAATCCTACCTACCTACCTATGGTGGTATCCCATCCAATTTAATGCTCAAGAAATCAAAGTATGTTCGCAAACTACCAGTTTAAGTTTGTTTGGAGTAGGTAAGTACAGTTTTCTGCTTATCCCTTCTAAGCTAAATACATAGTAGGTACTTATTACGAAACACATGTATTATTAAAATATAGAACAATGTCTGGAATAAAAATATTCTGATCAATGATTATAGACGCAATGCAACATGCATTGAATGTTCCAGGGTGTTCTTATTTTAAAAAATCCTAAATGCGATCCCGAAAGGATATCGGGACAATTAGAATTACCTACCAAATAACATCTCAGGCACATGGTACAATATCGATGTCTTTTAATATGGATTAACTTTAACATTAAATAACTTTTCTTTTACATGCATAGATAAGTAGGTACCTACATACCATGAATGGTCACGTTTTGTGAAACGATCTGCGGTATAATGGTGGTGAACAAGATTACTCAAATTGAATAAAAATGTTATTGTCTAAGTGCGATTTTGCATTCAGTAAGTAGTTAGAATATAAATAACGCCATGTTACTGTCACGTTTACCAAAACGGCAAAATTATAAAAAAGTAGAAAAGCGCCCCTAGTGGACGTTACGCGAAGCTACATCTTCATTAAAACAAATTTTACATTAAAATGTAAGTAGGTACCTACGTTAATCGTCATATATTTATTACGCTAATTTCTGTCTGAGTTTTTAGGGTACCGTACCTCAAAATCACTCGCTTTTCGTCTCACTCGCTTACCCAGCAGTCTATCTCTGTGTCATCCTGATGATCACCGATTTTCTTAGGAACGGGTGCATGAAACTAGCAAGTAGAAATTTATAACAGATACGATAAAAATCAAGTCCTGATAAAAAAAATATGTATTTAGATTTTCGCAAAAGCTTGTAAATACCAAAACGTGTAGTATTTTCTTCTGTTTTCGCGATTTCGTTTAAAAAAGAGTCAAAAGACTGACCGACTTATTGACTTTGTTTTAAAATAACACGATAAAACCGTAAAATGACTTTTATTTCTTCCAAAATGTACTTGAATTTTAAACCGTTATTTTGTGTTTTTAATAAAACTTAATGTAATCTAATCAATCTAAATGCATTCGAAGAGAAAATAGAAGTACATTTATTTATCCACCCCTGGAGCAAAAGAAAACAAATAAAAAATTTGAAACTCCCTATAGATAGATTTGACATGACAAATGCGGTGCTCGGGTCTAGGTTACGAAGGTCACTGTATGTGTCTAAGGTGCAAACACTGCAACTGCAATCCGGTGCATTATGCAGTTAGTGGCGGCGCGTGGTTTACTAATGTGATCTGTGTCTCAAGGCTGTGGTACGTGCAACTCAATAGAGTTCACCTACAGGGAGTGGGAACGGCGCCGACGACGCCAACGTCTGACTTAGATATTAGTTTGTAGTTATACCTACTTACAGTTGGCAACATAAGTCGAAGCGAATATTTAAGCAAGTTGAATATAGATAAAGATAGCCTTTATTAACAATTATTAATTATTTATATTTACATAAGTTTATATATTAGACACCGGTTATTTAATTATCTTGCTATTCAGCATAGGCCTCCCCAAGTGTACACCATGTGACTCTATCCCTTGCCTTTCTAATCCAGTTTGTTCCTACTACTTTTTTCATATCATCTTCCCATCTACGATACTATGTCTACCTTTGTTTCTCTTGTTGTATCTAGGTTGAATAACGAAATGTAATTCTAAGCATTTACAACGCCACCTTAGGAGATATTTTTTCTGCTTAAATCTTAGTGAAGATAATACGAGACTACGAGTATGCTAAATTACAATGCAGCTGTAAATCCCAAATATGTTTTTCAAAGCTTTCAAAGCATCTTTGCGATTCAGAAGTGTAAACTAGTGTTGTAAACTAGAATTTGTTATTTTGTGTTTCGGGTTGGATTGAACCAATAACGATAAAATTTGGTAAAGTAGATAATTCGAAAACTGGATTAATACTTGGTTCACATTATTTATCGTCTACTGTATGGCGTAGTTATGATTATTCACCCCATGCGCCACAGCGGCCGTAGACCGTCTACGAAAAAGGATTCGTTTTTATTATTACTAACCATAATATAAGTTCAATATGTACGTTTTATTGTTCTTTTTTATAATAAAATTGATCCACAGTTTTATTAGTAGATGGTATTAACTGGTTGAGACGATGTTTTACTTAAATTACAAAATAACAGTATAGTCGTGTAGCCCCGGCAAATAATAGAGCCACCCTATCTGTTTTCGTTGGGAATTGATGAAACTGGAGTTCTCCGCGCGGTGGGGAGTAAACTCCGTGGTTCCAAACAAGATAGGTGTCAGGCAGGCGACAAGCAATAAAAGTGTTGCCTAATCTAAGTAGTGTATGATCATCAGATGCCGAAGATCGTACAAAGTGGAGACGCAAAAGTAAGAAAGCGGACCTCGAGCTCCCGAGAGGGATGCAACCGGGAACATCGCTCGGATGATGATGATGATTATCAGACGCATCTACTGTGCCGACCCCAAGTAATTGGGATTGCAAGAAGAAGACAACAAGTACTATAATAACAAAAGATCCTCGTGTAAGATACCTACAAGACAAAAGTGTAAGGGAACAAAAGTAACGCTTTTCATTGTATCTACGTATTGACGTGCCGTAGTTTTCCAATGTTTGCAGCGTGGAGTTATCGCGCACTGGTATAATGTACAAACCAAACAACACTGTTTAACGGCTAACTCCAGTTTACTTTAGCCCAGACACGCGTTAAATATTATTTAGATTAACTATTAAGGGTCATAATATGCACACTTAATATGTACCTAGGTATGTAGTTATTTTCTTATTGTTACATTGTGAAATAAATATTAGCTGGCTTAAATTGTCCCACTGTAGTGTATTCTGTTATTATTTTGGGCATGCAATTTACATTTTCACAAATATAAATGCATGGACACTATTTATCCACTTATTTGATAAAATTGCTTTAAGTAATTACTGTTTCAAGATTGTTTTTGTGAAATTGATTGACACGTGACACTGGTTATACGTAATGTAAAATAGGCTTTATGGAGAGGCGGGTTAGGGGTGAAGTCGTCCCCCTCGAAAATGGGACCGGGAACCACTTGACCCCTTTCGAATTCGATAGTAACTGGGCCCAAAGGAAGTTTAGAAATTGGGCCGAGTTGACTACATTAAATATTTTCTAGGTTTGAAGTGGTCCCACTCTCAAGTTAAAAAAGACTTGGTAAATTTTGAAGTAAAAAAAAAAGTTAGTAAAAGGGATGTTAGTTTGTCCACGATGTTTTCTTTCACCGTAAGAGCTTTGTTAATAGTGAGAAAAAGAAATTAATGCACGGTCGGACAGGAATCGAACCACCATCTTAAAATGATGGAAATCCAGGTATATAGGTAGGTACCACCAGCTAGACCAACACCTTCTCGTCAAAAATGTGTAATTCATTATTACAATGCAAAACAGATACAACAAACAGATATTACGTAGGTATCTAGTATCATCTAATTTTTGAATAACTTTGTATTAAATATCTAAATGTTGAAAGATACCTGATATTCTAGTTTTATTATATTTTCGTGTTTATAAATTATTTAAAATTATTGTTGAGACAATAAAAAAAATTAGCACTTTCGATTGTGAAACAAGCATAGCCAAACAACACATACGAAGTTAATATTAATATTTTGTGAATGTCGACTAATCTCATTCATACATGCAAAAACATGTGCTGTACGTCAATGGATCTTTGTCGTTTAGTAAATCGTGCAACATCAAAATCCAAGCCAAGAAGCTCCTGTCATTCCCAAACATTTTGAAGAAAAAAAAACATCATAAACATCATAAAGTTCATTACTCGGGTTCTACTAATTGGATTTCGATGCCAAAGTATACCAAGACGTTTCTTGAAAATAGAACTATCTAATATTGAAAACCAGATTTCAATCGGATAAGTAGTTTTTACTTGTTTAAGGAACAGACATAGAAACAAAAAAAAACAGACATACAGACATGAATTTAAAAAAATATATAGGTAATTTTGTTCTACAATACTTTTCCTAAGTCCTCTAGAAAACTTTTTTTTTACTTTACTTCCAAGTACAGACTTTTCGTCCTCTCTTCCTTTATTAGGTATAAGTATAATAATATAAGAATAAGTATAGATTTTCGTTGTTTGTATTGGTCATCATCTGAATGTGTATAATTATGTAATTGCTATCGTTGAAAACTGTTTTGGCTTATGTATTAACTATTGTTTTATATAGGTTTGTGTAGTATTTGTAGGTTTAGGTTTAGGTTTAAAGAATTTTATTATCGACAAAGACACAAGTGTCACTTATGTGATAACAATAACTTAAACTTAATGTAGGTACTTATGAAACATTCATCGTTCGCTAATTTAAATCTTGAGTAGCTAGGTAGGTTATAATTAATTCGTAAGCAAGAAATGTCAGTGGGTAGATACAGAAAAAAGTTTGTTACGACAATTCGTGTGGGAAATATTTTAAGTTTGGGTTAGGTATACAATAATATACATAAAGTTAGTGTTAAGTTATTTACATTTTATGTAGAACAAAATATCCTATTTTTAGAAGTTTCAATGAGTACTTTAATGAGGTACATCTCTTTTATAATTTATTTACTAAGTAGGTAATATATTAAGCTGCATGTTTCACTAAGTACTTTTTCTTTGATCTATTAAAAAAGCAAAAAACTTAGATTTAATATAAGTAGTCTTACAATACCTAATTATATTACAAATAGGTAGTTATACATATCTGTGCCACCTAGATTAGTTTCTCTTTTGAATGTATTTTTTATTTTTAGTACGTTGCAATAAAGAATTAATCTATATGTTTAACTGTTGTTCAGAGACGAAGAAAACAACTGGACATGTAAATAGTAAGTACATCTGGCAATTGAAATATTAGAATCACTTACCTACACTTTAAAATACAAAACAATAAGGAGGAAAATTCCAACAAGTGTCTTTATTTAAAAACGGTAAAAGACATCAAAAGCGTAAATCTCACGTGTTATTTACGTGGTTGCTTCAAAATGGAAAAGTGACGAGTACCTAACTTGCATCCTACTGGATTTATAAATTGATTTTAAAGGACATCATTCAAATTGTACCCAAAAATTAAAGTGCCGGCCAATGAAAAAAAATATTTTTATCTTATGGAAAATGATGTTTTAAATATTTTTTATCAAGACGGTAAATGTCTACGACCAACTTTTGAACCCTATAGGCGACATCAAAAATCATAAATGAGCATATCAATATATCATCAATATAGATAATTGTAATAAACTATAAACAACGCTAGATCGCCTTCGTATGCTTGGAACTACCTGTTTGCTCCCGTTACTCAATAAGGTCGGCCATAAACTCCATCTCTTTCCTTCTCGTTATTGTTATTAGTAGTTACCTACTTTGTTTATCCCGTTCTAGGTAAGGATTCGGTAGTTGACGATATACTTTGTAGTTATCCATGCGACTTTAGTTACATCGGACGACTACTTACTTGCGAATAATTATTGTTTTTTTGCTTTTTTAACATTAAAATGGCGGAACGATTGTGTATACGGTGTCGTGAATCTGTGGAAAATAGAAGAAGCTATTCCTGGATATCTCGAGAGGAGAATCATATTGAAGTAGCTCAGATTATTATTCAAGAGCTACTAGATCAGCAGGTATGTGGTTTTATATTGTATGTATTATTTAATAGTAATATGCATATTGTATAGCAACAAACGCGCATTAGGCGTGAGTGTGAGTTTCTTGTCACTTGAAAAGAGATTTTCAAAACATGGTATGAACTTTTTTCGTTCATTTATACATAATGCCACTATCATAGATATCATAATAAAATATGGTAGGTATATATGAGTTCAGTGGCTACTATATCGGAAACTTCATATGCATAAGCCCATAATTGAATACATTCTATATCTTTACAAAAACTACAATAAGCAAGTGTAGTTAGACTTATTACGTTAGGTGCAGTGTAAACTCTAACGAATCTCAAGAGAACTGAACTCAAGAGATCTCACTGAACTCATATATACCTACCATATTTTATTATGATATCTATGATAGTGGCATTATGTATAAATGAACGAAAAAAGTTCATACCATGTTTTGAAAATCTCTTTTCAAGTGACAAGAAACTCACACTCACGCCTAATGCGCGTTTGTTGCTATACAATATGCATATTACTATTAAATAATACTTACAATATAAAACCACATACCTGCTGATCTAGTAGCTCTTGAATAATAATCTGAGCTACTTCAATATGATTCTCCTCTCGAGATATCCAGGAATAGCTTCTTCTATTTTCCACAGATTCACGACACCGTATACACAATCGTTCCGCCATTTTAATGTTAAAAAAGCAAAAAAACAATAATTATTCGCAAGTAAGTAGTCGTCCGATGTAACTAAAGTCGCATGGATAACTACAAAGTATATCGTCAACTACCGAATCCTTACCTAGAACGGGATAAACAAAGCAGGTAACTACTAATAACAATAACGAGAAGGAAAGAGATGGAGTTTATGGCCGACCTTATTGAGTAACGGGAGCAAACAGGTAGTTCCAAGCATACGAAGGCGATCTAGCGTTGTTTATAGTTTGTTACAATTATCTATATTGATGATATATTGATATGCTCATTTATGATTTTTGATGTCGCCTATAGGGTTCAAAAGTTGGTCGTAGACATTTACCGTCTTGATAAAAAATATTTAAAACATCATTTACCATAAGATAAAAATATTTTTTTTCATTGGCCGGCACTTTAATTTTTGGGTACTTTTTGTATGCAACTTGAATGATCTCCTTTGCATACAAACTTAAACGTAGAATGTCTGCATGCTATGCAGATATTTAAGAAAAATATAGACTATAATATATTATTTTATTTTGGTTATTATTTATAACCAGAGGTTGAAATGGCTTTAAGAGACGCATGCTCCATAACATTATCGTTCTGAAATTAGCTGAATGACGCAAAATTATGTATGAAGGCGCACAGCTGTACCTATGTTTTTTCAGCTGGAACCAAGCTTGACATCGATCGTGATGTGTATAGAATTTGACCTCACTACCGTCAAGTGACTCACCGTACAATTGGTGCAAATAACATAAGAACTAAAATGGTTTAATTGTTCTAAGAACCCAACACACTATTTAAATTTTAGTATATGTAGATACATTTTTTGTAGATTTGGGAGACATAGGGCGTAAGTTTTCTTTTATTAATTATCGTAGAGGATTTTTTTGGATCACATCCTTAAGATGGGAACCTGTGAATCGCTCTATGCGTTATGACTTCGACAATCGAAATTAGCCTCTTTTCCTCTTTAGGTTTAACCTCAGAATTTTGAAACATTCTTTCTTGTGGAATGCCTAATTCATGCAAAGAACACACTTTTCGCTATGGGTAATATATACTAGCAATTTAGGCTAGGCGTTAATCCATCAGTCAGGGGTAAACGATTTAATAGATAAAGATTTGCAAGTGATAAAACAATCTCAAGTATATTTACACATGGGCCTTCTAAAGGTTGATTAAAGAACTCTTGATAACATACAAAACATAGTGACGTCGAAATAAAAGATCACTTCTTAAAAAATATGCGGTAAGCAAACGTTAACGTATAATATATACCTACAAGTAGGTAGTAAGTATGTACATATGTAAGTTTTCAATAACTAGTACTAACTAGAAACTTGTTTTGCTTTACGATGGTCAAATAATCACGCTAGTTTAAAACAGTAAGAGGCACGCTAGTTACCGACACAGACAATGTGGAGACAGGTAAGCCAGTGATAACTACGCTGGCACGTATACAGTAGTCAATTGTGCCAGACACTGGTAAGTGGTAATATAATGTGTTTCAAGTAAATTTCTGGTGTGATAATTTAACATAATTAACATTTCCCTTCGATAGTCCAAAATTGATTCCGATCTGTTTCTATGGGTTTCGAGCACTTTTTAATAATATTTGTAAAGAAACCTAGTTCAGCTTTCTTTCTACTTTGTTTTCCTATCAACCTTTTTATAATTCGCATTGTCTGATGTCATAGAGACATTTCATTGTCATTCAAAAATAAATGCGTAGTAAACAAATGTTTAGGAAATAATAGTTATTTTACTAGTTATTCTTTTAAAGAGAGGATTAAAAGGCTCTGAATGTAATTTCTATATTTATTACAGGTATGTGTAGGTTTAGTTATAATAGACTAATATAATTGTTAAATAGGTACGTTTTGTGAAATAAATCTATATTTATTACAGAAACTTTGTCGGGCCTCTTAATTTCATAAAATATCATTATATATTAATATTTTAGAATCAGAGAACAGCAAGAACAAAGCATAGCAAAACTAACCAGTTTAGATATGCACTTCCTAAATAAACATACACGTATTCTCTATTTGGACAACGGAATAAATATTGGAAATCAATAATGAGCATGATGGCGTTTGAAATAGCCATCGAGCGAGCGCAGTCTGTGGTTCAGTGCACAATAGGTCGTTTGGGGGCGGGAAGCGATCGTGTTGGGATGCACTTCGTTAGATTGCACGTAACCTATTTATTCTAGTAGGTAGACTAATAAGTAATATACACGCAGTATATTTACTTAGAGGTATCTAATATTTACGTCGTGTAAAATTAAATAAAGAACCTCTATATACCTACATAAAGTAAAAAAACTACAAATCAACTTTAAAGTCTAACTTTATTGTAATAAATTGACGCAAGTGGGTAAACTTAATGAATATTTTAATTTTCTATTGACGTTTATTTAATAAAATTATAATTTTAGATTATTGCATAAAAGTACACCTACATAAAAATAAAAATGCTGTGAAAATGAAATGAATGAGCAATGTGAAAATGCTCAAGATTTAATTTTATACGAGGATGAACGCAATACCTCATTGGACCATTTCGTCCAACCTGAACCGGTCGCGGCGGGTCACAGAAAAGATTTGGACGTTTTCCTAGTAGGTCGTTTTCCCATTTAAGACATTGCCACCATAAAGACGATTTTAATATGCCGACATTCTACAAACTACGTCATTTTCCTTCATAGACCGTCTGATACGGAGCGAAAGATTTTACTCTAAATTTGAAACCTCGAGTTATTTGAATGTTATACGTAAATAGTGCACTAATATAACGCTAATGATTAGGGCATCTTTTATCTTTATCTTTTAATTTGTATCCCCATATTTCCACGGGATCGAGAATTATACGGGTGAAGTTACCTTTTAAAATGGAGCTACTACGTGAATAGATAACCGGATTTTGAAGCAGGTTAAACTAATATGCACACGTTTATCTTTAAGAATTCGCATTTGGGAGTCAGACAATAATATCGGCAAGCGGAAATCTGTGTTCGCGAATACAAAATAACGCTACCACCGCTATCGGGCAAGCGGAAGATAACGAAGAGGATAATGGTCGTGCAAAATAGGGCCAAGGTAGATTTAAATAACATATTCAGTGTTACTAAAGACATTCACCTAAAAAATAAACTAAATTCATTGTAAGAGAAGATTGTCGTAGGCCAAAATTTATTAACAATCATTTCATGCCAGTTTTTTTTAATGGTATTCTATGCCTAATTAGGATTCATGTTTGAACTCATGCGTGTGTATGTTTGTAAATAAGTGCAGTTATATTAATATTATTTTGAATATGTTAGATAATGTATGACATACTGAAAAGATCAGGAAGCCAGGCTGCGGTCACGGTAGTGTGGTAATTCCAGTGTCCATATTATCCCCAATAGACAGAGTGGCGTACGTGCTCTAAGGTACTTTAATTAATGGATGTCTATTGTTCCCTATTCGATATTATGTTCTGGGAATTAACTAGGGTCATCGAATATCGTTACCTAATGCCACAGGCAATTTAAAATGACTCATTCAAAATAATGTTCAAAAGTAATGATTCATCGTTTTGACAGTGGATTTCTGCATTTGTTTCACGAAAAACATTGTTTAGAGCTTTGAAGCAGAGGAAGGAAGCAAATGCCTTTGAGATTCCTCATCTGTTTATGTGACTAATCGCTACTTAGGTAATTAACTACCCATGTTTGCAATTAAGGTTTTCACACAGCATATAGGTTCGTCGGTCAAACTACATGAAACGTCTTGTATCTACTTTACGATTATTTCTTTCATTTAATTGTCTTTGAAATCGAAATAGTACTCATACTCATTTATTCCGACCATACAACACTACAATAATAAAATATCTAGAACACTTGGTAACGTCAAAAGTAATAAAATAAAAATATTACTTATATTGCTTTAAAATAAATTACATAACTGAGTTTACAAAACAAAATAAAGTTATACTCTTATAACAATCACAAGAATTAAAAAGAAAGTTAATCTAAGTAGGTAGCATAACAACCATAATAGTTATATTTCAACCATATTTGTCTATATTTTAGAGTTAAGACACAATTTTGACACAATAGAGTCAAAAATATATTGCGAATAATATACTTTATGGTTTTTTTGCTCTTCTAAGTAGTTTAGGTGAGAATCTAAAAATACGATGTTATGCTAACTAAATATTTCAACCAGATTATCCACTTTCGAGTTAGATAGAAAATTTAAAAAAATAGAAATTAACCTTTGTTATACCCACTGACAAAACTATAAGAGAAAGCCGAGACGCGCCTATTCTAGATTACTAATATTGCTACACTATAACCCACAATTTATAAGTTTAATCATAGACCACTAAGACTTTCATGTCAGCAGTACCTAGGTGTATTCATGTCACTTATTATACCTAAATGTAAAACAATTGACAAGTCGTAAAACATAATCAAAATTCAGGATACATATCGGAACAAGGAAGTGACCGTCGCCCATCATCATTGTTGCAAGTATCCTGTTGACATACCCTTCAATAACTAAATCATCTCAAAGCATTTCGAACATTTGTCATTTATTTGTGTGGTTTGTCTTTGAATTAATACTTTGGTGGTCTTGATTTTATTTTTAGAGTGTTTAGAGTGTTACACGTCTTGTAAGATAAGCTTCCCATAAATTTGCACCGGATAGGACTTGAACCTGCAACGTGGACTATCCGTGTCTTGCGCTCCCCTATTGCGCGAGAACTATGTACCTAACCAAAGTTTTTTTAACCAAGCGAAAAAAGCACAAGTTAAGTTAGTTAGATAAACCGCAATTGCTTGTAAAAAAAAACAACGAAGTAGTACCACAGTCCGTGCCACAGTTTACCAAATAGCTGGTGTGCCTCGCGGCGTTCGTATGTACTAATAACATTTGTGATTCGGTGCTTCTGTACTGGTCATAAATTACAAAACCTAATATTTATCTAACAGATAAGAGGTTTACCTAGTATCAACCGTAATAAGTCCCCGTTAAATATTAGTACGTAGTTCATAAAGATTCGCAAAACAAGATTCTTAAATTAAAAAGTTATTTAAAGAGTTATCTAATGATTGTTTAATAATGGAATTTTAAAGCCAGGTCAAGGTATTGTGTAAATGTTATGTAGGTATTTAAAAAAGTATAATGGTTTTTAACTTTCAAGTCAGTCATCAAAATAACGACCGTCAGATGAGTAATTCTTTGTTCTGTAGTTTTAGGATATTATATGTAAGTATACGCGGAGTGACAAGTCGCGGCGTAGCGTCGGGAAATATAATTAAATAAATAGCAACTTGTTTTGTCAGTGCCCATATTTATACAATATATAGCCTAAGACCACATTGTAGTCACAATACGGTGCTAAGTAAGAATTGAGTACCGTTTATTCTACTCACACAACACCAGCACTCAAACAGTGATTACAAGTGAGGTACCTAATCGAAAAAGCTTTACAGTTTCACGATCAATATAATACGGAGCTCAGAATGTTTTGTGGTAGTTTTGGTTTTTAAAGTAGGTTACTTTAGGTACGAACGTAATATTACTACCTCTATGCGAGCGTGTTGCGTTGTTACGAAATAGGGCGCATCTTGCCGAGGCTAAAACCTACGTCAGATTTCACATTATACAAAATACGTGTCCAAACCGGGCTTAAAATTTATCAACTCTTGCTACATTAATATTAATGTTCATTTTTTGCTTGGATTTTATAGGTATTGTTTGTTCCATAAAGGAGCAATACACTCTTTGAAATACGTTAAGTATTTTCAAAAACATGTGAGCCGAATAATGTTTAAGTAATAAAATAAGATGCGAGATCACGAAGACCTGTCAGCGCGACGATGTAATACCGAATCATACCGAATGTTAATCAATTTCCAAATGGTGAATAAATTATAGTATAGACGCTGCGCCCGTGCCGTTTCAAGTATGCTTACTAAGTTAATGAGTATTATTTTTAGAACAAGCCAGTTGCAATCAAGAATTACCGTAGTATTAAGGAAATTAAAAAAAAACATGTATTGTAAATAGGTATCCCGTTTCTAAATAATATGTGTAGTGAAAACAACCATGTTAGTTTAAATGTTAAGTTGTGGTAGCGTTTAAAGCGCGACTACTTTAGTAACTGACTAGTTGCGCCCAGTGTTTTACCCTCGTAAGTACCGATCCTGCCAAAATATTGGAACAAAAAGTAGCCTAAGTGGTAAACCAGTTCTCCAGCTATCTGCATAGCAAGTTTCATAGTTATCGGGTCAGTAGTTCTTGCGTAAAGGTGTAAAAAAACATATTTACACACATATTACTTTCACGTTTATAATATTTGAAGTATATGTTTTAGTGTTGGAAACACTTTAAAATATAACAAAAACGGTATATGTTTAAGTTAAAACCGTTATAAGATTGTTTGATGCCTGATTCTGACACAATATATGTCCAGTTTTGTAACAGTTAAGTCGCAAAAACGAAGAGATGCGGTTCATAACTTCATCACGACAAGACAAGTACCTGTGGCGTAATTGGTAGCGCGTTGACTCGGAAAGTCAGAGATGCTGGTTCTAGTCCTGTAGGGTGCAAATTTTCGGAAACCATTTAAAAAAAAAAATAGTCGTCCAAGTGTAAGAAACACTTTAAAAAATAAATTAAATCATTCGTTAACTATTTCAAGATAAACTGTAGAACCTTTGAGCCTCACTAACGCGAATCAGACTTTTACCTACTCTAGATGGAAACACTGTGACGTCTAAAATGTACGCAAATATTTCCAAATCCTGGAAGTAGATTTGAAACCCATCCTGACGCAAGACAGCCTAATTAATTCGTAGGAGGTTAATTTTTTAAACCAGACCCATGACCCGCCCACCGCCGCGTACCTTGGACGGCCTACGGCTAATTCGAGTTGTTATAATTATGTATGACGTGCACGATCTCATTTTTTTTTAAATCTACAAAAAAAAAATGGTAGGTAAATAAAAACAAAGTAGTCTTTTTCGTCTTGTTGTTTTCAATGTTATGAGATTTCAACAGTTTGACCTTTGAAATTTTGGGAAAATCAACATTTTGGGGGAATTTAACAGTTTGGGAATTCAACTGTTTGACACTGAACATTTTTGAGGAATTCAACATTTTGGTAATTCAACGAATTGAGATTGTACATTATGGGGGTATAAAAAAATGTTGTTCCTAAAGGAAAATATCGTGAACACAGATCACGTTTGTTTTCGTCTGTGTAATACAGTAACATACAAGACATTGACATGGACCGGCAAACAATATTCAATTCTAAAAAGCCAGCAGTTAGGTAACAAGTTTGGGACATACATTATACGAGGGTCCATCAAAAAGTTACATCGTTAAATATAAAAATAATTTCTGTCAACAACACACAGCGCCATCTAGCCCCATGGTAAGCTACTGAGCTTGTGACACAGAAGAGAGAGATCCACAAGTAATATATTTATTTAGTAGGTACTGACTATACAAAAAACCAAAGGGTGTTTACTAAAACTCCACTGCCTGTCTGTTTACCTGTTTGTCTTCTGTGTTTTTTCTTAATCAATACTCTGTATATTAATTCAGTCCGAATATAGTCCTTCACTAATCCCTATTATCCTATTTCTTTCTACATCAGAATAACTTCGAAGTACCTAACCTTCACTATAAACCTTTTAAATTAACACTTTTTCTACACTATAGTCATAAATAAGTATAGGTAATGAAAATATCCAAAAAGCTTATTCATACTTCCAATTGGGTACACAAAACTTCAAAATACGAAACTTTTTAATCTACCCCAGTAGCATAGTTCGAATTATACAACAGTATCTTGTTATGTAAGAGGAAAAATAAAATAATGTAATTGAATACATTTCAATATAGATCTCCACGTGAGATGGTATGTTTTTATCGTTTTATTATGTCTAGTTTACACTTTCATGTGATTCCTGTAAGAAATAATGTTTTTCATTTCAAATTGCTGAAAACAAATTCATAGTGAACTGCTGGAACTAGATTTTTGTTCATGTTTTAGTTATGTACTTGATAGACATGTGGGCGTCCTTCCAACTTTATTGTTATAAACTTTTTAAATTCACACGATCTGTTAAAATGTTACTATGTTAACTTTATTGTTTTGTAAGAAAAATACGTCTAATATGACATTTCAATAACTTTCTTTGTACATTTATATATAAGAAAGCACAATTTGTTGTTTTTTTTTTTAAGTTTCATTTGCGTAAATCCCGATCCCGAGGGAGTATCGAGATTAATAAAAATGTTGCTTATGTTACTTATCGAAAATGTAGCTTACTATTGGAGACAGAATTTTTTAAATCGGTTTAGTAGTTTTGGATCCGATTCATTACAAACAAACTGACAAAGAAACAGAGGAATATTTTCTCTTTATAAAATTAGTAAAGATTTATTTTCTGAACTTCAGATAAACTTCTATCATAATAATATGATGATAAATAATTGGAACTATATTCGTGTTGGTTTCTCTTAATTTTCGTGTTAAAGTTCTAACGTTGACATGGTGTACACTTCTGCGTAACAATTTTCAAATAGTTTTGTCTTAGATTTTTGCTATTTTGGATAATGAAACACAATATTTACCGGGTTTTACTAACGTTTTATTATTAATGGCATTGTTGTTGTTGAAATAGCTAACTGTAAAATTAGCGTAAGCTCGGTACATTGTAACAATGCCGTTAATAATACGCGAGTAAAACCCGGTAAATATTGTGTTTCAATTTATAAATATTTATACTTATATTTATATTTTATAAATATTTATTTATACTTTATAAATATTTATTTAGGCTTGTCCGTTTACAGACAATCAACGGCATCGCGACACTCACAAAGTGTGAATTCGTCATCTATATTTCTTATGAAATTAGTTAAAAACACTAGAGACGGATTTTGGACCGCATCGTGACGTGACTGATTGGTTATCTGCAATGACGTAGACAATGCTAACAATGCGAATTAGTCGCCTATCCGGTTTATTAAATCACATATTAGCAGAACCCCGAGATTTTACTCAAGTAAGTACGAGAAAGTCCCGTAGTGTATGGAGATACAAGCAACGTATTTTTAAATGTCAACTAGGTATGCACTTATTTTAATTATTTACATTTCAAATTTATATATAATACTATGATAATTCGGGTGAAGCCGGCGTCGAACTCTAGGCTGTTACATTAGAGAATATCACTGCCGATCCTGTAAGCTTTTTCAAAAATCCCTTCTTATCAGATACCTACATACATAAATATAAATGACCATAAATAATTATGACCATGGATCGATATCTATCATTTTCAGCTTGATTTACTCATGCCATCAGCTTTACGGACAATACATTGTATTTAAAGTAGGTAAATTCTAAAACTTATTAAGGTGTAATTTTTTACAATCTTTTTATTAAAATAATGTTGCGTAAAAACAAACAACCTTGTTTGACCTATCTTCTTTCACCCACGTTCAATCAAATCTCATTCTACTTTTATTTATCTTGAGTCCATCCTTATTACGAACACGCTGCGAATTATGCGCAATCATGTTGATTTGTCTTATCATTATATCACACTACTAGCTGCGTCCCGCGGTATCACCCGCGTGAGTCTAAATCCCGTGGGATTATCGAGATCAAAAATAGCAGTTACTAATCGATAGTGTAGCTTTTTATTGAAATCGGCTCTATAATTCCGGAGATTAATCATTACAAATCAACAAACTTAGAAGTAAAGATAAAGATGTATAATAGTTATTATAAAAGTAAATTTGCGTAACAATATAGCATTACAGATATTCGATTTTACGTCAAAAGTCTAAAACGTACGCACTTGGCGTATCCATAAAACATTTATCGTAGATAATTCAATTTAAAAAATAATAATTCTACGCGTCTATTGCTCTAAGAGAAACTCGAGTTAGACAGCCAAGAAGGAAGTGAACACGAGACGCTTCCGGTATTATCATGTGTGATATAAAAGGTGTAGGTTATAGAACTTATAGACAAAGCCGTTTGTAATTCATTACATGAGTTGGTGCCTACCTACATTAAAAAAGTGGAGACATATTGCTCCTCGGATAAGTTTTCAACGTTCTACCGTAGGTTAGACGAGGTTATTTTAGAGATTACGAAACCCTACTTAGGAGCCATCCATAAATTACGTCACACGAATTTAATGATATTTTGACCCCCGCTCTATCCGTCCTACCGTACCTACTGCTGGTCACAATTGTGAGACTTCCCCCTCCCTAGTGTGACGTCACATTTTGCAACATCTAGATTTTTTTTAATAGCTGTTCTGAAATTAAGATTATTTCCACGTATTTTTTTAACAAAATTAAGATCAAATCAAATGTTTCAAGCAATTAACAAAACAATAAACTTAGATTGTAATAAATGTGTCGTCACGAAGTTTAGGACACCTCCCACCCCCTTGTCACACAATGTCACACTTCGTCGAACCCCTCCTTCCCCCTTAACATGTGACGTAATTTATGGATGACCCCTTAATCAGATAGGTATTGCGACTACCATATTTGAAAATATTTGTATAATCTGTATCGACCTTGCTTCGTTACCAACTGCCGCAGCTGTGCTCGTCTTTATCATTTGGAAGCCTGTCAACGTCATACTACTAGATATTTTTAAAGTTTTGCAATACCGATAACGTAAAGTTAGTACAGCACATTTTACTACCACTTTTATTTACATTTGTATGGTAATGGACGTATTTAGGGTGATAAAGTATAGTTACGGTACGTACGTAGATTATATACAAATACAAGACATGCATGTGCGTCATACAAAATTCGTAAACATAAAGATAGCTTGAATAAAACTTACATACAGGAACATTATACATTATGCATTCATGATAGGCTTAAACATTGTATGGAATAAACGTTAATTGCTTGTAAAATAGTAATAAAGAGTTTTTAGTTTCTCTAAGAAGATTGATTCCATTCCGCATTCCGTTTTAGTTCCCGAAACACAATTTTTAATTAATGTTTTGATTTTAATTTCGATTTACGTGTTAAAATACAATTTGCAAAGATTACCACCAAAGTTTACCTAGAAGTTCGCACATTTCAGCGGTAACGTGGTTATTACCAGTGATTACCTCAATGCAGCAATGTAATGCAAAGTTTCTGTCAATTTCTACTGTTGTCAGTACTGTCGTCCACTAGACAGACAATACGGGTGCAGTATCTTTTTCTTTGCTTCTCTTTGCATTATTTTGTACCTACAGTATGCAAAGAGGCCTATATTTACGTTCGATGATATGTGTAGAATAGAAAGGTTTAGATAGCATAATATGTGATATGTGATAGCACTAACAAAAGCAGCTGATAAGTTTTTTTTCAGTTTTGATTTGCCAATGAATCGGAACTCCAGTCTAGGCATTAACACGCCACGGAAGCCTATACTCCACTCTAAAATCTGAACTACTCCATATACAAAAAATACTGTAAATTACAATTAGGGTCCATTGCAAATCTTTACTAACTAACGACTTTAACATTAGCTATTATTAGTCACGTGAGTTGTGAAACTTCTGCAATTTATGATTCAGAAATTCAAGTTATTTTTTTCTCTTAAAACATTTGCGTAATTAAAATATTTCGTGATGAGTATGCCTTCATATAGAATGATATAATAGAGATGACAACGGCACTTATCTAGCGTTAAGTGGCTATTGTTTATAATAACGAGTCTATTTATAAACCGAGACATTGCGTATTAGTTGATTAACATAGTACCTACCAGTGCCCTTATAAAATTCTTGATGAAAATTACTCATAAATTAACTCACACAAGATGAAGTTCGCTACAGCGACAGTCGCGCGACTTATCATGCAACTTATATTTTTATTATAAACTTACTTTACGAACCCTTTAGTATTTTCAAAATATGCTTTCCAAAATTTTGGTCTCAGGAGTACTCATTGGTGAAAATAAAACGTTAATCCAGGGATCGTAGCTTCAAAACCTATTGCATGGAAATTTACTACAAACTAACTAACGAAAAACTACTACATTTCAAACATTATCACCATAATGTTCTGAATTAGGATTTCAATTTTTTTTTGTTGCGCTTTTTAATCATAACATGAGAATATAATGATTTATTACATTAGATAATAAACTGATTATAATAATAAACTTAGTTATAATAATAAACTGATTTTATTTCTTTAACCAATATAATTGTTTACCTACACAGGTTAAAGTTGAGAACTTTTTTTTAACGAATAACACATGTGTCACAAAGCCCTGCTTCTAAAATAATAGATTAATCTGTATAATTGATATTAATACAAACTAATCGGACCAAGCCAAAAAGGGTCCATTTCTCGCTTTAATTCTGTGATTATGTTTTTCGTAACGTGAACCGTTTAACAACTTTAAAACTGTATTTTTAGACAGTATGTAAGTAGGTACAATACTTAACTGGTTACTCACAATACAGAAAAAAAACAATAGGGGTAGATAGAGGTACATGACTTAGGTAGGTAATTCTATAATTATTTAGTAATTACGCTCACGTCAATCCTATTTTCCGTGAAATTCGGATTGACGTATTACGTCGTATTGTTTTTTACTATTCATCTAAATTAAACTTATTTTAAATTCACAAAAAAATAAGGGCAAGTATAGATAGAAGTGAAATTATTAAACTCTAATATACTCGTAACGCTACCTATTAGTAAATGTTAATTGACTCTGATTTTTGTCAGAGAGCATCTAGAGCGATTAAGAACTTCCGGTATTATATTTTTATTACCTATAATGCAATTTCGATATTATCGTCCTCTTCATTTTTTTTTTAATTTAACGTTTGTCAAATTATATTTTTATTTACATCTCTGTGATATAAATTGTTTAATTTTAGTTCTATTTTTACTTTGTAATCATTTCGAACAATTAGTCATTTTATTCACATATTAACCTAATTAAATCTACCTACTTCGTATAAATTGTACTACAAATTAAATAACAGTACAGAAAGAAATAATACACAAGTAATACAAAAATAAACCATTATGTTATAAAAGTCGAGATAACAATCCAAGACAAACAACTTTTTATTACTTAAGCCTTACCGCTAAGGCTCGCGGAGGACCATTGACAAACATGGCGGATGGCGATGGAATCACAACTTCAATTAATTGATTCTTGCACTAAACGGTCCACGATGTATGGTATAATTTAGCTATATTTGCGTCAACCGAATGGTATCCAGCTGGATATAATCGAGTTTCAGAACAAAGAACTATATTTATGAGGTGTTCGAAGTCTTCGGCGAAAGTGGAACAAATGCAAATATTCCTTTGTAAGTTTAATAAAACTTACTTAAAAGTCATTATTGTAATGTCATGCATGTATGAAGCCAATGGAGGCATTTCACAATGGGCTCTTGGCTTTTAGTAGACAGACACGAGATTGCTACTGTGGTAAATTGATCACGATTTTTATCGAAAAGAAGTACGGCAATATGTAAATAAATTTACCATTTCATTTCAGTGCATACGTTTGTTTTCCAATAAATAAAGCACTACATTACAATTTCTGATAAAGCTTTTCTAAATTTATAGTAACTACAGGGTATTAATTTAATTAAGGTATTGTTGAGGTAACGATAACATATATTTTTACAAGTTCTATGTGAACGTGGGCTCTGCAAATTATTAAACCTATACGCGTATAAAACAAGAGAGACACATTAAGTATATTATTTTATGAAGAAATAATTATAATGCCTATTGACGCTAAAACTGATGTAAGAAACTTATTTATTTTCAAAAAGTCTTATCTTTTGTAAGATAAAAGTTTGGTTTCGTTTTGGTTAGATTAACTTCATAAGAACATCAATTTCGTAGAGACACTCCTCTGTCAAGAGATTGTGTGAAAATGTAAATATGGAGATAAGAATATCTCGACAATAACATTGGAATACACTGTTTAATAAAAATAAACTTTAACATCATAATAACTCATACTATCATTATAGGTGTTAAATATTAGTCGTTGGAAACTGGGAGATATTAAACATCGCAAGGGCTGCTACGAAGTTTTAGCAACGCCTGCTACGATCCAGCTAGTCTTTTTGTAAGTGATTAAGTAATTGAAATCCAGTATTTAACAAAACAGTGGATTATACGAAATTGAGTCTAACACGTACCTAATACAGGGTATGTTCAAATAAAACAAAGTTAACGTACAAAAACAGTTTATACATCTCGATACTACCCAAAAAGTTCGACTTTTTAAAAGTTGTTTTGTTGGACAATGTACATTCAAAACATCACCTTGACAATGATTATAAACCAGTTATAATAGCGAATTCGTTGGTACTTAGTAGGATATTACTTTTGAAACGTAAGTACCAAGTCATACAAATAATATAAGTATACTTACCTTACCTAGATAAAAGATTAGATTCGAATACTTTAGAATATTAATAGTTAAGCAATAGCTTCTACATGATTTCAGGTGTTAACTAAACTTTAAAGATTCTATTAAAGCTCCCTTTGGATATAACATTTTTAATAACTACTCTTGCAAAAATATTGTTTTCTGCTTGTAGGTACTCGGAAACAATTGAACCTTTTTATAAAAGGTAATATAATGGAGTAAATGCTATTTATTATCTTAAATCTATAGAAAATAGAGGTCAATCGTTCTCTCGAGGTCACTGTACGAACTATTTATTAAGTAGGTATGTTTGTGAATGTACTTTCGGTAATTTAACATCATTAAAATGGTTACTTTCCAAAACACATTAGAAAGTGTTTAGCGAAAACCGTTTTACTTAGATATCGGTTACAAGTAAAGAAACTTTGGGTACTTTTAAATAAACAGTATCCACTATATCGACTATTCTAAATTCGGAGGTAGAGCGTGCGCTAACCGGAAACGAGTTAGGCAAGGAAGGCGGTTGTCTTTTCTCGCCTAAATCATATCCGGTCAGTTGACACTTGTAGTCAACATGGCCGGCAAACTGCCTCCGCTTTTACCGCCAAGCTGCCTATTACCATACTACAATTCATCGATGACTATCGATAACATGACAAGGTCGCAAGCGGAACCATTATATTACTCATACATAAAACAATACAGCTATAGTTATTTCATATTTTTTATTATAAATTATAAAGCAATAAGTAGGTAGGTATACATGAATGTATACAAACGCAATTGTACACAGATGAAAAGTGAGTAATCAAGTGCCCACGCAATTGTTCATATAGATCAGAAATTGATAAAGTAATTGTCTAGTTTTTTGGTCCGTAATGTGTTATTAACAAAAAGTTTAAATGATTATCTAAATTAGATTTTGATATTTGTTAATAAACATTTTAATATTTTTTCCAAAAAAAATGTAAGATTTAATAATTAGATATTATAATTTTATCTGTCTAGGTTTCCGCGATTTTGCATAATAAAAATAAAATATTATAAATACCTATGTCAACCTTGCAAAAGCTAACTGTAAAGTTAGCGAAAGCTCGGTACTTTTGTAATAATGCCGTTAAAACACGAGTAAAACCCGGTTACCATTGTGTTTTATTATTAGGTAGGTATTATATTTTAGAATAGTTAAAATAAAATTTTATTTGATAAACTTTTTACTTAGGTAATTTGTAAAACGTACCTACCAATTAAGCTTTTAAAATAATATTATTATACCTATAATAATATTATTTTGAACTTCCTAGTTCTGAACTAGGTAGTTCAGATAATATTTAAGACGATACATTATATCATGATTAGACTTAGTAAGTGTAGATTATTTATTTTATTACGTACTATATATTAGATATAATAAACAATTATTATTCAGTTATTTACTCATTAACATAGATAAAGTTATTAGGTAAAATAAAATTAGGTACCCACTATATAAAAATTTAATTGCAAATTAAATTACAAATAATAAATCTACGAAAGCAAACCACCCCGAGCCACTCCCTCCACAAAAGACCCCATCACAGGAATGACCCTGACCGGTATAGTTGAACCACCTATTGCTAAGCCAGCGATTAAGTTCCCAAAAAAACCCTGGGCCTCCTCTCACCAACACCCCGTCACGGTAAGTGTAGTTAAATGTATTTTTATTCCAAATTATTATTACAAATTTCACAGCGGATAGTGAATGGATTTTTCCTTTAAAACTTTCTCAAAATAAAAACAATTGTAACCAAATATTTTAATATTATATTAATTTTCCTAACACTTACGAAACAATTGTGGGAAGAGGTGCATACGTAATGAGCTCAGTCGTTTTTGATCATAAATAGAAATGCACGTGTAAAACGCTACATATTCAATCATATTTTCATACAATTCCAATACCACTATAACTGCAAACTGCATTAGTTGTTGTTGTAGTAACGCAAAGTTTGTTTGTATGTATGTTAACTTACGTAAAATCTACTGACACAGGATACAATACTTAGTAGGTTTTACATAGAACGATATCTAATTTCTACGAAAACGATTCCGATGAAATATAGAATGTAGATTTGTACCTAAGCTCCTTACATGAAATAACACATATGTACAAAAGTCGACCGTTACGGCGCAAAGTATGTCCACCGTACATCGCTAAGTTAGCTAAGCTTAATTAAACTAACTTAGTTTAGTCGACGTTGGACAATCAGCTTTAATTCAACTTCTCATTGATATGCAATTTATTAACATAATTTATTAAACGCATTATTCCGGTTAAATCGTGTGTAAGAAATGTTTTTATTATTTCTTATGTTACAACAAAAATATTAACCTAACTAAACATAAGATATTAACCTCTCTGATGTTTTGTTCATTCATTACTGATAATTTCGTGATTAGGCCATTGGCCAACATCACCCGATTCAATGATGTATAGCAACAAAAAATAACAATACGAGGGTTGCACTGAAAGTTTTTAGAAAATCAAACTGACGAGTTATTAGTTTTATTATATCTTTTAGATAAAAAGTCCCTTTACATCTAAACATCGCTGCATCCGATGGACCCAGTGAGAAAAGCACTATGGCCACTTAGAGAAGTTTTTGGGCCTCGATCAAAATTTGAGGTATAATTCGGGGAAAAAGCTTGTTCATGTAGGAATTTGTGCATTTGACTCATAGCTATGCCTAACCTTGTCAGAATCTGATGATAGGTCACTTTTTGTCAGTCTCTATCATACGCCCCATAATACTGATGTTATCTTCAGTCGGCGCCGCCGTGTAAGGACGTCCCTTACGCAAATCATCGATGAGATTAGTGTGACCACGTTTAAACTCATTAAACCAGTTGTAAACAGTGGCACTAGATGGGGCTTCATCATGAAAGGCTAACCGAAATCTATCATAATTTTCTTGTTGGCTTAAATAACATCGAAAGTTGTAAAAAATAATGGCACGTATAATTTTTCGGGTTAAATTCAGGCTGACGTGACCATTTTCAATGTGCTGCGAAATCGAAAAACATATGAATGAAATACATAATACAAGCATTTTTTTTAATATATTATATTGTTTACAAATCGCTCATTCTAAAAACTTTCAGAGTTGCCCTCGTAAAACAAAAACTATAACAATCAATAAAGAAGACTGATTACGATAAATGAAGAAACAAATACCTATTGGCAAGAGAATTAAATAAAAACACTACCTAATATTTTTTTAGGTTTTCACGATCCATAAATTATTATTATTTGCTTTTTTTGTTTATTTGTGATCAAGAGGCACTGTAAAGGCTGCAAAACGCCAGGTATTGCTAAAAATAATAAATTCAACGCGATTAAAACCAATAAGCCGCAAACAGACGGACATAGAGTAACTATGGGTTTCTTGTTTTCTACGAAATCCTAAAAAATAGTTTAATTTCGAAACCTATCTAAATTAGTAGAAAATTTAAAATAGTAAAGCTTAGATAAAGTTTACTGATAACTAATGAATCTATATACTTACTTATAATAAAAGGAAGAGAGGACAAAAAGTCTGTACATGGAAGTAAATTAAAAAAAAAGTGGTCTAGGAGACTTGGGATAAGTAGTAGAACAAAATTATATAATTTTTAAAATTCATGTCTGTCTGTCTGTTTCTCTGTCTGTTCCTTATACAATTAAAAACTACTTATGCGATTGAAATCTGGTTTTCAATATTGGATAGTTCAATTTTCAAGAAACGTCGTGGTATACTTTGCATCGAAATCCAAATCCGCGCCCGTGAGCGTTTTTCACTTCGCGTTTTTCGCATTCCGCGGGTGAAACCGCGGGGCGCAGCTAGTTAGTAACATATCTAAATGACTTATTAATATTATTTGATTGACCTATAATTATTTTTGTTACATCTAAGGTACTGTACAAATTAAAGGCCCACCCCCTAAAAAGGCCCTCTGTCAAAAACCCACTTCGAATGATCTGAATAATTTGAATGTTCGCGTGAAAATACTTTTTTATCAATAGATAACAGGACAGCTGAACGCAGCCGTCTACTTGGCGCCATGTTGGCGGTAAACGTCAATTTCTCTTACAGGTGGCGGAATTCATCTCAACTACAGCGTGATGTGTTCCCGTTTCTTAAGTTTTGGTTCAAAAAAAGTGATTTATTTTTATGTACTTCGCATTCGTCGTATCAATCATCTATCTTTCATAATATCTAGGTAACATAAGTTGCTTTTGCATATTTTTGATGATTTTATTAATGGTTTTCGAGTTATTGGGAAAAACTCTCTTTATGGACCACCGAGTGGTTTCTTTAGATGCGTTTTATTGCATTTTCTTTTCATTTTCCATTTCTTTTTATTTTATTTTATTTAATAAAGCTCACATAGCAGGTTACAATTCTTTTTAACACTAGAGTACGCTATTACAAAATTTTGTATGTTGTAAATTTTGTAATTTTGTTTTATATCATTTATATATTTATTTGTTTTATTTACTGATTTTTATATTTTGTGTTGACTTGAGATTTATTTTTTAAATGTTTTTGAGGTTTAAGAGTATGATTTGAAATTATTTAAGATTGATACCAAGTGTTTTTTAAATTAGCAATTTCAATGTTCCTATTAAAGCCCACTTTAAAATTTAGTTAAAAAAAATTATGTCTCAATCATTAGTTTTTAGTGTTCATTTAAATGAAAGTTACGAAAGTTAAGCTTGATAAACTATTCATTAAAATTCTGACTGGACTGAATATACAAAATAGTCCAAAAATTTAAAAATACTATTTTATTTTTTATTAAAATCGGGGACGTCACTTTTTTCAGTATTTTTCGCTATCTGTTATAGTTTAGAATATCCCCCTAAAAGCCCATCGAAATGGTTCACCCTATATATATCAACACTCCGCCCAAAACCGCTGATACTACATTTAAATTAGGAAAGTGTGTTCTTTCGGATGTGTAAACCATCTATTAGAAAAGGTTTTTCGAAATTCCTACCCGATTACGCGAGTGAAACTGCGAGACAACGCAAGTAGGTTATAGATTTGTTTTTAATTTCGGGCGTAAGCTTACTACTTATGTATCCGCTTAGACGTTCATGTAGGTTAGATGACTAAACAACCGCGCAGCGCGCTGCTGCTGCGATGCGATAAACACACGACATTAATATTAATTTTAGAACCGCATGTGGTCACTATGAAAAATCGAACGGCTTACGTCACAATAACGTACTCCTAAGTGACAAATAGATATATTATTCCTATATTAATGTTAAATCTTGAACAAACAACGACGATACCTGTCGAATTGGAAGCTGGAGTAGTAACATGAATTGCAATCGCAATACGTAAACACGCCAAGAAGTACATCTTACAAAAGACAAGGATAGATAGTACATAGTACGGACACTCAATTCACTAAATCAAGGCGAGCGTAATGCATAATGTATAGAGCTTATAAAGGATGTGCAAAGTTGCTTACTTTATCTTTTGAGGTTAGTCGTTTTAAGTCTAGGAGCTTTTGGTATTGTCGGAGCGCTCTCGCGTAGAGTCGTGGCAGATGGGTGGGCAGGGGCTCTGCTGTCCGGGACGCCAGGCCAGGCCCATTCATCGCAATCCAATGCACACAACACTCGTTCTTTATTCATAAACACCGATCGAGGCCGACATGGGCGCGGGTGAGTCGCGCGTGCGAAGTGAACGTAGGTTCAACGCAACACTGACGTATTCGCGGGCCGCGCATGCGAACCCAGCACAACTTGCTCTCTTGCAACAAGAAACTACGCTAGCCACGGCCGAGTGACTTTCCCTGTTCCGACAGACCGCGCCGTAACGAACTGACCTGCTTTTACTGTACGCATCTATGTAGTAAGCTGTACCGGATTATTCGAAAACAATAGTAGGTACGAGACAGAGCGTGCAAAGCTCTCTTATAACTTATAACGCACGCTTTCTTCTCCACTAACTAAACAAGTTTATTTGATAGAGTCGTATTTGTGTATCTTCGTAAATTATTTATTTACTCAAACATCGTAGACTTAATCATCATTCAAATTATACAGTTATTAGACCGAAATAAAGTATATATCTATGGTGTCAACAAACTATTTACCTTTTGTATCTAATGGTAGTTTAGTTTTAGTTTCAGTGTAACTCAAGTTGTGTGAGTTTTCCAGTATTGTATAGGAAATAATCAATAAATAGATGGACACGGTTGGGTCATACTGTTATCAAATATTCAATAGCCCGATCCAATTAATTTATTACGACAAATCATCGTGTACAAATCATAGGTAATATGTACAGATAGACACTTCTTAAATAGGTATAGTAAATGCTTGTAACTTATGCATTAAACTGGTATGACAATCGATTTAGAGACCTACGTCAAATGAATAATACCTACTTTATTAAAACAGCGACTACCTACATTAGTTTTTTTGGTCACTACAACATTGTATAAAACCTTTATTAAAAAAAAAAGTGAAATGATCATATCTCTCTTGTTCCTTTTTTCTTTTTCGAAATAGACTTTACATACTAAACTAAGGCCGTAAATGAAATTACATTTAGTAACTAAGTCTAGACAGGCAAACACTGTTTTAATGTATATCACTCAATTAAGTAGGTATGTTTTAAAAGAGCTTAGTTAGACGATCTCAGATGGTCATCCAAACATAGGTATTGAAATATTTACTTTCAGTATATTACCTTCAGAACATATCTTTTTTACAAAAAGTCATTTTTGCCATACGCATGCACTTTTTCCCACGTTTTTATACTCTCACTTTTCTTGTTTGTTTGTCTGTCCGGGCGGTATCTTGCAACTTAAATTTGAGACACTTTCCGACTAGCTATTTCAGTTCAGAACGACAAAATATCGAGCGCCGTAAAAAGCGATCTAAAGACATGGTAAATAAAATACCCCATTTGGATTTTTTGTTGTAAATAAAGTTCTATCTATCTATTCAGAAAGAAATCAGTTCTTAATTCAGTTTGTTTGGGTGCGCAGGCGTCTTCTTTAAACCGAAATGCAAGTTTTATGAACTAATTAATTTACAACATCAGACTGCAAAAGGCATAGACTGATCTCTATTAGAAATTACAAGGCAAAAGACCTCCAGATAGTGTGAAGCTTTTCTATCTCGGCCCTGGCGGCCGATTTTCCTACATTACAAAGTTAAACTGTTTGAAAATTTACCACACATCTTTAAGACAGTTGACTCAAAATTCGAACTTCGATGTTCTATACCCACCATCTAGGTAATCTAAGGCAAAAGAGTCATATTTTTGCGATATGTTTGTGTAAAAAGCTATTAAAAAACCTTGAATAATTAACGTGCATGACGAGATAAACTCGTAGCTGAATAGAATCAATGTGTAAATGATTGTCGGTCATGCGATAAAGGTATTTAACTATTTATTAATGATATACATTGCGATTGTGATGCGTCCGCGCCGCGAGTGGATGCTGTCACGCCAGCCGGTCCGTATAATTGAATCTATAATGTATTGTAATTGATAGAACGCTATATACCTAGTTGTATACATACCTCGGTAATGGCATATTATAACATGTAGTATTGCCATTATCCTGTTTGTGCCATGTGACAACGAATACTACCTAAACGGTGTAACAATCGATGTGTTTATTCGATTGATTGTTTATATACAGTATAAAAATATACGTAGGTAGATATATACAGGTATATATGTGAGATATTACCTACGACCGGCCTCATAGGTGCGTCGAAGTACGATTTGTCTGAGATGCAGATGGTTATGGGTTCGATTCCCGGAATAAGCGTTTATGCTGGCTATAAATATTTGTTTCTGATTCTGGGTCTTTTGATATGTTTTGTATGGAAATTTTAACAAAAAAGTGTTATAGCTATGTAATATACAGGTATACATAGTTCAATCCAAGCCAAGAAGCGGCGCGGGCGCGACGGCATGTGTTGAAGAAGTATACGTATAACTCTATGGGAACTAGGTTAAAAGATGACACAATCCTGTAAAGCGGTATTGTCAGTTTAAATTAATATTAAGGGCGGTTTATTGCTCTTACGCATCACGAATGTCGCACTTTCCAAACCCAACAAAATCATATTTGCCCAAATCTTGATAAATGTATTTATTTTTGTCATTTCCAAATATGTTACGCGCCTACGCATCGTACGCTACAAAAGCAAACTTCGTAAAACCAACACATTTCACACAAACATGTTTTTAAAAACGTCCTTTGCAAACTGGTCTACATTTAACGATAATACTTCTCCGCGTAGCTATAAACTACGTGGCTACATAAAGCATAAAGTTGATTTTCTAATTTAGATATAGCGTTTCGTAGTAACTTGCGCCGACTGAATTTTTATGACCACCTGAATGTCATACATTTAACATTATGTATGGGTGTGAATATGTGAAGACGTCGATCAGTGGCGGGTGATGTATCGCATCAGTCAATCACGGTCATTGTCATCGTATATGTTTGGTGGAAAAAGACACCTGCGACCTGTAACATCCTGTAGAATATTATCCGTAAGATGATTTTCACACGAATTTATTTATGAGTTTGATCTTATTGATCTAAGTAGATAAATACCTACCTATCTCTACTTAGATCGAAAAGATTAAACTTCTCTAGAGACGACATTCATTACATCTTTGAAAATAGTGTGTGGCACGGTTAAAATGTTGTTCTATTAGTTAAATTAAACAAAAAAAACTTAGTCTAGTGCTTAACCCTTTAATCGCCAGACTTCATGCATGCACAATAGGCAAGCCCCCAGCCCAGCGTCAAACATAGGGAATTTCAAAAAACCTACAAACAATAAGGGCGTCAAATACTTTCCTTTTTCGATGTCGTTATTCGGTTACCTGTTATATTTGTTGGTAAATATACGACGTTGGTGCAATGCACACGAAAATCCGACAGATTATTCCGACGTTGGCGGTTAAAAGGTTAACTAAAAATATAACTGCAGCTGAAAAAAACTAGAAACAGCTACAATGCAGCGGCAATAACCACCTATTACATAAGGCCAAAGTCATGATCGTTTCATAATAATATCTTTTCGAACAAAAAAACGTGCAAAAACTTGCAGTCCTATTACTTAGCCTAACATTTTCTTATTTGTTCTAGCATGAGTTTAATACTTGGTTACTTAATGGATTTATTACTTAATTTGTTTCCACCTACTAACTAATATAATAAGGAATATTTTCGTTTTTACTAATTATGTTTCTAACTGACTTCAAAGCAGTTAGGTACTCTACTAACATTATAGACGCCATAAAAACAAACAACAAAAAACACAAAAAATGACTACGTGACTTTATGAAAACAATATGTCGAACTTGTTATTGTAGTTTAAAGAATTCTGCATTTAATTATGTAAGTAGGTGTATTTGTTTATATTTACGTGTTAAAAAGCAAAACTTTGACCGGACATTAGAGGCTAACAGCTTGATGGAACGGACATCTCGTTTACCTACCTACCCAATAAATATTCAGAGAAATACTAAAACAACACTAACTCGTATTTAGGTTCTACAATTCATTAACAAATTTAACCAGAATATCTTGAAATTACATTACTTACGCGAGCCCAAAGCTGTTTTGTCAACATAACCTCAAAATCCACTGCCGACGCACAGAAAAACACAACTAAAATATCTTATCACTGCTAGTTAAAAGTTCGGGCAATTACCATTTGGATGAAGCGGTACAACTATAGATATTTTTAATCTTTATAATGTGACAGCTATTTGTAAGATTTGTGCACGTTCACAGAAAGAACCAGTTAGCTTATTATAAGCACAGAGAAGCTTCCCGCAGCGTCCCGGTAACTAAACCGTTATTCTTTTTATAGACGGTCGATTCACTCAGGCGGTCATACGAACTGCAGCAAGCCATTTTAAACATTAATCCTAAGATTATACGATTTACATTTTATTGATTTGAATTAAAAGGCATGCCTTCATTCATTCATTTAACCCTTTTACATACGGATTGTAATAGGTTAAAAGTAACTTGACCGTAGTCACTACTTAGACTTTATTTTTCAATTGAATGTGTGAAGAACGTCAAGAAATGAATAACTATCTTAAAATAATCTATTTAGTGTTTATTTATTTTAAACTCATAGTCCCAAGATGTGAAAATGCGTGTTTACTTGTTTTTAAGTTAATTTCATAACTGAACGTAAGGTCCTTCTATAAATAGTAAGGAAGTCACGGGAGAGTAGGTGATAAGAGTAATGATGAATGAGGCTGGGTAAAAATCGGTGACCATTTTCCATGACTTACAGATCAATAATAACTTTTTGAGTAGGTATTTTGGCCTTTGTATCCATGACCAAGATGGATGCAGAAAATCACAAAGCCACAGCCAAGGTATCAGACGATAGCTTTATCTCTCTTACACATATAATTTAAACTAACTGGTTGACGACTGACCGAACTACATATCGATAAAACACTAACCTTAAGTTTTTTGGCGAGAACTCGTTGAGGAAATTATCATTCTTTCCTTCAACGCGTTCCCGCCAAAAAAATTAAACACATTTTAACATTCAACTTATTTAAAATGTGTATAATTTGTTAAAATGTTAATTTTGTCTAATCAAATGAGTTTCGTGAAAGTGTAGGTACAAAAGAAGTGAAAATGAAAACCATTGCCAACCACAGACATTTCAGTTGCTTCCAAATCTCGTAACAAGTTGTTGTATATAGTCGTTAGCCGCCATTTACAATAACTTCCTCGACTTGACATAACTACGACGACTTAACTGATTTTGTATCTACAAATATTAGATAATATATAAAATACTTGACACTGGCTACCCAAATGATCATCATCATAATCGGTTTAATACCGACCGAAAAGAAAATAAATAAATAAGGACAACCACAGAATAACAACATAAACAAACTTAACGAGAGTTTTGGCGGGAATGCATTATGTAGATGTGTTGCTAAATTTTCATTTTTGTGAAACTTAGTTCAAATGCGTGTAAAATGTTTAATTTCGGGGGCATATTAATCAATTTAGTTTCGTGAAGGTGTACAAGTGTAAATAAAAGTGAAAACCGGTGCAAAACATGTACTTTAGCTTAGTGTTTTCTCCAAAGCTCCGTGAACTAACATTGTAAAAAATGGCCCCCTTTTTACAATGATTCCCTCGACTTGACTTACTATGACGACTTGACTGTTTTGTTCAATGCAAATAACTTGCAAATATTGATAATACTTGACACTGGCAAATGTCCGAAAGGAAAAGCAATTTTTAAAGAAGAAGAAGAAGAAACAAACTTAACAAAAATAATGGCATTTTAATTACAACACCACTTAATATCAACTTTCTCTGGACAAGTAAAACTTTCTTGGTGGGTAATGGGGTAGGTCATGGGCTCTGGGTGACGTAGGTAACCAAATCAATGGTAATTAGAATAAAGGGGAAAACCATTAAGATAATCTTTATGTTGTCATAATAAATAAAAGCTGGTTATCGAACATAGTTAAGTAAACATAGATTGAGATGCGAACTTAATGTTCCAGTGATAAAACATTGACATTTTAATACGGACCAAGATTCATCAATAAACATCTGTTTAAAACGATAGTTAGTCAGTTTCCTCTACAAATTATTAAAAAACAAAATCCTCTGTCAGATTTGTGGATATCTGGAGTAAGGCTGTCTGTAACCGATATACTGAAAAACTAGAAATATACTAAACGGATTTTCATGTGGTTTTCACCAAAAGGTACAGTAACTCAAGAGGAAAGTTTAAAAGCTTAAAGTAGTATTGTCAAGGTTTTATGTACTTAAATTGGTTTAAATATGGCGATAGTTGATTAAAAGATTTTCAAAAGATACAATACTGTAAAGCTGTGTTTCACTACGAAAGTTGTGTCGCGAAAGTTATAGTCAACTTCACAAAAAAAGTCGCGCAGCAGTTTACTAGAACTTAAAATCACTGGTGCTACGCATTTTTCTTTTTTTGGGAAGATGACTATAACTTTAGCGACACTAGTTTCGTAATTAAAACACGGCTTTAAAACGTACGGGGAAACATTATGATAACCGGGCGTCCGTCGTAAAGTTCGTCTTTTTTTTTTTTAGTAATGAGGGTTGCCAGTGTCAAGTTGTTTATATGGTAATACAATGTGGTTAAAATAAACAGGTACAATGTTAAATAGAAAGTGAGATAGCGCATTGGCACTTCGTACCAACTACGACATACTAACAATAACATAAAGTAATGTTTATTTACTTTAAAACGTTACCACAAGCATGACGTCCGATTAAATGCGTCAATCGGTGCCAGACAATGGATAAGATGTACAAAAATATAGAATATAATGAAATTAATTTTAATACATTACAAGAGGTACAGGTACAGGCTAAAAAAACTCAGAAATTGCTGTTATATGCTCTATTCCAAGACAATAAGGTTCTATTATGATTAGTAGTAGTAGATTGGATTTCTTTTTTATTGACTGTACTCTACGCTTAATCGAGTTCAATGCAATTTTGGTCACGACTTTGAGATTGTCGACATTGTACCATATTGTAGTGCGGTAGTGGCCACAAATAGAGGACATGGTTAAGAACGTACCTACGTTTCGTTAATTAAACCAAGAAAGAAAATAAGATGTCTGCTCGTAATGTAAAAGATATATTTTTATTCATAATTAAAGTTATTATAACGAAAACTTTACCTATTTCGTTTCGTAACTGATAAGGATCGTGATTACTATAATGCAATCGAGAGGTCATCCAAAAATAGACATGGAATAAAATAATTTAAGAAACGATATGGGTATAGTGTTGTATCATTAATACGATTAAATAAGAGATATCGTTATTATATGTCAAGGTAGATATATGTCATTATTATACAATCAGCTAGTATTTACTTTAAGGTGCACCCTTACCGCGAGCGAGCGTTCGCGTGTATTGTAACGTAACAGATTCAAGCATTAGATACTGTAATATTATAGAGTCGAATCTACAATGTTACATTACAAGCGAATGTACGCGGTGAGACAGCAGTTTACCTAAAAATAACACATAGAGTTGCAAGTTGTTGTACCCGTGAATCGCCTTGTTAACCTTCATTGAAATTATTAAAATCACGTGTATAATTAAAATCACGTGTATATATCTTACTAATATTATAAACGCGAAAGTTTTTATGCATGTATGTACGTATGGATGTATGTGACTTTGTTACTCTTTCACTTAAAAACTACAGAACCGATTGCGATGAAACTTAGAATGTAGGTAGCTAGGGACCTGAAATAACACATAGGCTTGTTTTTATTACGATAATAATCCCGCGGAAACGGGACTTACGCGGGTGAAACCACTGAGCACAGCTAGTACATTATAATTATAAACTATCACAATTACAAAATATTGCCGGGTCAGCTAGTTTTGCATAAAGATGAAAATCTTCAAAATTATTTCGTTAAATCCTATAATTGTATGTTAACACATTTCAGGTCGGCTGACTCTCAGATATCTTATCTTTACTTGTCATAAAAATTAAAATTTAATTATCACAACGACAACTCTATTAGAGGAATGGGTCACACGAAACTGGAGCCTTATTTTTGAATCGCTCGTTGCACTTCAGGCGATTTAAATAATTCGATATCTGCTGATTATCGTTTGATACCGGACTCCTGCTGCGAGTGGTTGATAACACTCGTTGAGGACGTGCGATTCACGTAGAAAAATTACAGAAATTGTACGAAAACCAGTAGAAATCGAGGTATTCAAATCGCTCGAAATGCCTCATTTGGTTCAAAAATAGAGCCCCTGAACCCCAACCAAAATGATTATTATCATTGAGTATTAAAAATGACGAAGATAACAATTCGATACAATGACATACTTGTACTCCACTTCTTGTCAGTCATTTTTCATTTAACTCAATTTATTATTATTTAAGTAAAGTATATTTATTGTAGGGGATAATATTATCATGGGCCGACCCTGCAGAACTTGACGTCATTGCTCCGTAGTGATAAGTCTATAAGATAAACGCATGCGCACGTGAATTATGAATGAATGACAATCAAATCTGTAGGATAAAACAGCTTACCCGGGCTCGCGCTCCCATTAGGCTCCCATACAACAATCCTGTCTCAAAAACAATCTCAATTTTTTTTTTGTGTAATAGTACTTACAGAGCTTTTATTTATTTTATTTATTCAGTACACAAGAGACATACATAAAAAAAACAAGACATAATATAAATTAATACTAAGGTAAGTCTAACCCTATACAGAGTTCTCTGCCGACAGACCTCAGAAGAAAGGAAAGAACTATAGAGGAAGGTAATAAAGTGTACAGAGGCAAAGGAGAAAATAAAAAGTACAAAAGTCAAAAATTAAAATTATAAAACCCTATATACCCCTATATCCCTATCCCTATAGGCCTTTCTACCGCGAGTCAGATTTTCACTTGGCCAGTTGAATTTTTCATTATCTAACCATCGCGATCGTCAAAATGAAACTTATATTCGACACCATAATGATTTATAGGGATGATTTATATAAACTTAAATGGCATTATTAGATTTTTGAAAAATTTAGTACTCTGCATTTTTAAAGAAATGCTTTTCATATTTTTTTGCACCCGATAGGACTTGAACCTGCATCTTTGGAGAGTCCGGCCCAACGCCTTAACCAATATGGTTACGGTGCCCGTCCAGTCGAGCCGAAATTAGGGATCGCATCTAAAGCATGCAGCCGACGACGGCGTCAACAAATAAGAGATGCGATCCTTAATTTCGGCTCGACTGGACGGGCACCGTAACCATATTGGTTAAGGCGTTGGGCCGGACTCTCCAAAGATGCAGGTTGCAATCGGGTGCAATTTTTTTTTTTTAATTTTGTCATCCAAGTGCAGAAAACACTTCAAAATATATCAAAAGATTACTCTAGCTATGAATCTAACCATTTTTTGTTCACAAAAAAAATACCCAATTTATTGTACCAATCGATAGTGTTTCTGGTAAAGATCAAATTCTGGAAACAAACATAGTATGGTATATCGACAGAAACGTAATATATTTTCTAATAAAATATGTAACCGTCAAGTATTCTGTACAGTACCGTGCGTTATCGATCAATGACTCTACCAGCTATTAAGTTCTAGGTATTTAGCTCCGTAGAGTTTCGGTTTAGGAACCGCTACTTTAGCTCTAGCTATATAATATCCATTATTTTATTAGGGTAAAGAAACGGGCCGGTCTATAGATTACTCAATTTGATATCCTCTGTCTAACAATTACATTTTTGATGTGACTTCGATAAGGCAATAAAGCAAGTAATTTGACCCAGGACGTAAACCAATAATACGTGTAAAATGTAACAAAGTAGGTATCCAAGTAAACAATCAACTTTACCCTGTACTTTGAAACAAAATATAAGGCAATAAGATAATTGCATTGTCTTATCATCGAATGTCGGTTATAACCAGTTTATTTATATTTATCAAAATGGCGCTTCTATGTTGAACTTTTGATTAGTTCATAAATGATCAAAAGTTCACAGTTTCAAAGTTCATGGTTGGCGAATGTAGTTTACCGTTTACATATTTTTAATGAATACTGTGTTTTTCATTTTAGTTTTCGCGATGCTGATACAAAATTAATGTAAAAAATATTAGCAAGTACTTTAAAATCTAAAGCCTGTGTACACAGAAACGTTATCATCCAATAATTAGGTATTAATTAAGCAAAACAAGACGGTAGTTTTAGTAAGTTTTCTTAAAAGAATGAGAATGACAAATTACACCTTAGTTTATCCGTGAACAGGGACCTCTGTGTTTAGTACCTACTTAATAAAAAAATCTAAAATATGAGATCCAATACTATATTACATCATTAGCATCAGCCTGTTGCAGTCCACTGCTGGACATAGGCTTCACCAATTGCACGCCACCTAAATCCTCGCATCCAGTTTATACTATACATTTTGTAACGGGTATGCCCTTTTAATCCGAAAGGGGGTAATCCAGACGTTTCGGTAAACACCTTTTGTTCTACGAAATTTTTTAAAAATTTTGAGATTATGTTTCACTGAAAAAACAGCTGCTTTTAAAAATAAAGGTAATTGAAGTTTTGATTGTAGTACATCAAACGAAATGAAAGGACAACATAAGGTCAATGACCTCGAACTCTCAGAAACAGCTGATTTTCAAGTAAACTTTACACCTAAATTTTTCGAAAAGTGCTTCGAATTTCCAAAAGTCGTAGAACAAAAGTTGTTCACCTAGACGTCTAGAACAACCCCCTTTCGGATTAAAAGGGCTTACCCGTTACACCTTGTATATAGGTTATCCAATACATGATACTTTAACCAGATGTCACAAAGAGAACAGAATTTCAAGTATCTACTCGTATGATCCGGATGAAGATTTCAAATAACTATGTAGCCTATTGACTGATACAAGTACTACATTTATAAGAGTAAAAATTCCATGAATGAGAGTTGACAACCCTATTCTGACACGAATCATGAGAAAGACAATGCAAATCAAGTCAAAACCGGTAAATTTCATAATATAAAAGTCCTTAGATCTACAAAATATCGGATTATTCCTGTTATTTTTACAGCTCATAATAATAACACAAGATAAATCTCTGTTTACAATACACAAATCACTTAAGAAAGAACCGTTCTTAACTGGTATAAAATGTCTTAATTTTAGGTAAAATTACAATTTACTGTAATATTGAAATTCATTATTGCATTTTTTTGGGTTTTGTACTCAAAGTACAAGCTATTTTCGTATGTAATAAAAATAACTTTATAAATTAATAATAACATTTTTTTAATAGTTATTTAATATCTACCTACTCGTGGATAAAATTGAGTTGTAGGTATGTATGCTAATATTAATTATTAAGATTTAGTTTTATATTATTTAATTTCCTAAAGTAAATGAAATGTAATATTTCTTTTTGTTTCTTATTGCTCAAGGCATTTTAAACTTAGAAACAATTTTTTAGCAAGGAAATATATTTCCAAAAAATCCTCATGACAGGATTCGAACCTGCGTCCTTTCGCTAACCAGGCGACTGCTCTAACCACTGAGCTACACAGGAATCCTGTCATGACGATTTTTTTTGGAAATATATTTCCTTGCTAAAAAATTGTTTCTAAGTTTATATGAAATGTATTAAAAAGACGTAGCTATATTTTTCCAACCCGCTAGGTACGTCCACGCAAAAAAGCTGGATTAACACAACGGCTATTTTTGAACCTGAAATTTACACACAGCGATTTACACAGGTGCTGGCAATACTTTTAAACAGGTATTTTAAAGGTAACGTTAATCCCACACAATTACAAAATTAGAACCATTCATTAGTAGATCCATTATAATTGTATATCTACGACATTTTTACATATTTTTCCACACTTTTAGAGTTCCGTAGTCATTAAAGAACATAGTTTTCGTATGTCAATTCACCTGTCCATTTTTCCAGAGCTTTAAGCTCTTAGCTTTGTCGTAAATTGGCATGTGCAATTAAAATAGCTACTCTAACAACGTTGTTAAATCCAATTTTATGGTTGCGCTTAATATATAATGTTACATTACATATAAAACGTACATACATACATATTAGGTTTTAAAACTTTTTAACAAAGTTAATAGGAATTATTTTAACTTATACAAGTTAACAAGTAATTCTTATATTCAAATTACTTTTTAAGTTTTTGAGTTGCACTTGGATTTCATAGATAATTCTAAAGAGGAAAACTAAAACACAGAACCCTACAATACACGTGCCCGGCTTGACACACACTTGCCCTTGTTCATTATAAAAGTCGATAATTAATTGAACAATATTTAGAAAGAAAATACGTCACATAAGTATTTTTGTATAATTTACTTAAAAACTTATATCGTCCAAGTTATTTTTACAACTTATGTGACGTATATATTCATATTCCTAAATTAGAACGTGCGAAATTTACGCTTTTGACTAAAAGTAAATAAAGTTGATTTTGAGGTGGAAACAGTTCTGAAAAATCATGCCATGTCTTTTTCACGTGTTTAAATTAAGTAACTTTATGCATTAAATTTCGTGTTTTTGTTCACTTATGTTCCAAATATATTGTTATTTTATTTATTAATGTATTCTAAGTAATGTTATTAAATACTTCATTTGCATACGCGCATAACCGTTTGATCGTATGCTTTGCGATAATTTAATAGGTTATGTCTATGCAATTTGCGTCATTGACATCCATATTTATTTACTTTTCTAACTTACTATGCATAACATTACGTAGGTACCCTACCTAATCCTGAACATTTAATGCTAAAAATAAAAGCAACACAGATATATTTCTATTTTATTTGTCTAGAATAAAATCTAAGTTCTCTAAGACAAAACTTTTCGTAAAAATATTGATTTAAATCTGAGTAACCCCACGAAAAAAAACCTTAACTTGTCGTATTTTTTCCATTTAATACGTAGATATAAAATAAATCTATGTTATTTTAAGTAAACATCAGATTACGTCTTAGCTTTGGCGGCGCTTTACTAAAATGCTTATGTAGCAATTATTAATCATAATTCTAACTGCACGCTTTTTCGGTCAACCATAGTGAACTGAAGATAACATGTAGCACTCTAAGAAAAAGTGACCACTATTTTACCTATATCTAGTAGCATGCATGACTACAATAAGTGGTGTGATTGTTCCGAAGGCCCGGGTTATCGCTGCGCCTGCGTGCGGTTGTTTCCACTCACTCATCAGAACGGGACTAAACACGCTTCTGTTTAGCAATCCCTATGGACAGACGACATTCGCCTATATTCACACTACAATTCTTTAAGAGATTTGTGGTCTGAACACAGAGCAATAGCGTTCGTTGTCAATGCTATGTGAACTCTAGTGATAAGGGAGCGGAGTATTCTTCCGATCATCGTACGACCGAATGCATCTTATACCTATACATGAACTTACATACTACTCTATATAGATAACATAAACAATAAACAAATACTAAAATAAAGTGTGTTAGATTACATTTTCACGAGAAATAAGTCGTATTGATTACATCATGCAATTAAATTGCGTAGCGTTTCGTAGGCCTTCTACGAATTCTGTATTTGAAACTTTGATAGGGTTAAATTTAGAAATTTATGTTTTTTTTTCAGTTGTAGGGTATATGTTCATTTTTAATGTATTGTATGCAATTACTATAATAAGTAGCTATTTCGGGAATTCGGTTACATTACCCCCAAGGTTTAAATGCTAATTTATATGCTCAAGTATAATGGTTCGGTTCGTCAATAGTGTTATTCTTTCTATCCTAATAATTAAACAATTACATTTTTATTTGCCTGCCTACACCTTTTAACTTGACTGCCTCTGCTGGGGCGTTCGTGACCGATTATAAATTCTGCGTCTCAGAAGGTCGTAGGTTCAATTTCCGTAGAGAAAAAAATAGAATGATATTATCTGTACCTATACTCTACTTCCAGAACCGGTTATACATACAATACACTCTACTTGTTACTAGCCTCAGTTATTGTTTACTAGTTGTCTAAGTGCCTATCTAAGTTAAATTTGTGTTAAGGCTTGTTTACATTTTCTTTAAGGTCTTTTATTTAGACATTTTGCAGGTAACTTAATGATCGTCCCTAATAAGGATAATTTAAGTGACTATATACGATGTGACCTTAGTAGACTCGCCCGAGGGCGAAATGGCGCCTCCGCCCGGCCGCGGCAGATTGGGAAAATCCAAGAAATGCTATCTTGCGTGCAAATGGCCTCACTACACGGGTTGCCGAAGATCGTCCGAAGTGGAGACGCAAAAGTAGAAAAGCGTACTGAAAGCGGCAGCCTGATAATGACGAAAGACTCGAATTTCCAAAATAATTAAAGTACCTAGCCTACGTATTCTATAATAATCTAGCTCCCGTATCTCAAGACCAATTTCTGAGTTTCAGGATAAATATCTCTGTATGTAAACATGATAGAATATTTCACTTAATTTACGCGTAAAAAATGCCGGTTCATGTTTTACAATTGTAAATGATACACGCGGTAAGTCAATATAACATCTTAAACTTTGAAAACATGCCATACATGAATATGTTTAAAGAAATTAAATTACAGAGGAATAGGTATTTAGAGATAACATTTACTAACTTCAAAATAGCGCATTAAATGGGTTTTTGTTTAGTTAGATCATCTTATGATGGCTATGGATAAATATAATAGTCAGAGTATAGGCTAATTAATGGGATATAGTTTCACGTGATTGCTCCTGAGGACTCACATTATATTCGTTTTAGAAGTAATTGGAAATTTCAAGTAGTTTTCGAAAATTTTAGAGGTCATTGATCTTTAGTTATACTTTCGTTTAGTTCGGTCTTCGTAATAAAAAACTTTAATTGGCTTTATTTTTCAGTAAAACAAAACCAAGAAAATTCTAAAAAAAGTTGGAATTACATAAGTTTACTTGTAATTAAATAAAAAAAACAAAAAAAAAAAAAAAAAAAAAAAATTGAAAAGTTGTAGAACAAAAGTTGTTAGCCTAGACGTCTAGCACAACCCCCTTTCGGCTTAAATGGGCATTCTCGTTACACCTTGTTTAATATTATTATAGTTTATTAAAGTGATAAAACGATGATAGAAGAAAGAAGATGACGGTCTCCGTGGTGCATCGAACATCGCATCGAATAGAAGGCCCGACTGCAATGCAGAAGGTTGCTGGTCCGATTCCCGCCGGGTGCAAGTATTTATGATTAATAATATTTGTAGTGAATGTAACCATGTAAGTTTAAAATAGTATATTTTCGCAAACCCTACTCAAATTACAGATAATCAATGCTTGAGGAGTTACCTCTATTTTCTAATTTTCATATTAAAACTCATTCGCCTTGTCATAATGGATACAGACTGATTATTGTGATTATCTGAAGTGATTATGGGGTACGCTACATTTATTTTTAGATCGCCATTTGTACTAAATTACAGTGAGTCACACTGGTAACCTGGTCATGAGGTGGGCAGAGGCCTAATTCTGTAAGAAAAACCGTGTAGAATTTACACGACATTCAAACGGTTCGCCAGAAAGTTTAAAGTTTTAACATAGTATCACTAGTAACATAGTATCACATAGTCACATAGTTTTTACTCATCCTCGAAAGTCACGCGACTATTTGTTGAGTTTGTTGATAAACGGCTAAGTAGAAAAATAATTATATTTTGTTCACGAGCAGATTTTTTCATGCAACCGGCATCACACAGTCAATTCAGTATAAACTGGCACAAGCTTGGTAAATACCGTGGACAGAATGTGGTGATTTGTATGACAAAGTTGGCTTCTTTAAATTACAGGTTCATGAAGTTTCCACATAGTTTTGACTGGAAAATTTGACTGGAGTCTACCGCGAAGCTACGCGGTTTTTTTCTTACAGAATTAGGCCCCTAGTAGGCAGGTGGGTAGGGCAGGGCAACGTGTGGCAATCGTGTCTCACATGGATTAAATTACAGGTCATTTACACACATTGTTATCGATGATTAGTGCACCACGAAGTTTTGCACGCGCTCTAGGTTTTTATGATTGGAGGAGTTGCGACTCGCTGACACACAAGTTAGTTGCGATCTCTTGGGAATATCAGGATAATAAAAAGAACCTACGTGTTTTTCAATTACTAAAGTACAGTTTCGCTACACATCGAGCTTTTTCGCAATCAGTTCAAAACATTCTTGATAGAGAAGAAACATGTTTGAACACATTTTTCTCACACATTTCTTTATGTGTTAAAGTTATAATGTGATTTAAAATGTACGACACATACTAAGAAGATACATGCTTTTTTGAACGTGAAGGGTTACGATTTTAATAGATGGTTCAGTAGCTTTTTTTGTTAAAAACCAAATTAAAACTATATTAACATGGTAGGCTAAATTATGATGGTTAATTAATTTCAAAACATATTGCAAACATGTATTAAATATAAATATTGAAACAGTTTATTAATTGATTCAACGCTAATTATTGTTTATAAATAAAGGTTGTTAGGTATCGGAATATCAACGTTATCGTTATTTTTAATTCACCTTTACTTCCAACAGCATATGAATACGTAACCAGCACAGACACACCACGTGAATAATCACACTTAGTCCACATGCAAAAATATAAATAATAGATAGCCTACCTAATACATATAATAAAAGATATCACTTAATTGCCAGATTGCCCCTTTTTTATCGCCGGCCATTATTCAGGTAGGAATTATTGGTTACGGAGGTAATTTCAACTATAGTTACACTATAAATTCGGAATCATAAACGGGTAGAAGGAATACAGTTATTTTTTATGTTTGCTTTTTTTATTACACAAGGAAAATGTTAAGCACATGCTCACACCCAAGATTATTGAAGCTGTTTATTTTTATAGCAGAGGTGTAATATAAAAGTATAAAAAATGAGTTGAATGATTTGTCTCTTTCCAATTCTAAATTAGACCCGTTCGAACGTTTCAAATTGTTAGAGAATGTCTATTAATACATGCCTTAATAGATATACAGGTTTTGGCAACATAAAAAGTGATAAAATATAGGCATGTCAGAAGTGGATTTATGAAGCCTACGACAACGACGACGATGGAGATATAGTGGAGTTCCGACGTCTCCATACAAAAGTACGTATGTATAATAATACGATTTTAAACTTACATGGTTATTTTTACTATGAGTATTATTAATTAATGAGGTATTTACCATGTTTTTTTTTATTTACAAGGAGCTCGATATTTCGCCAATAACTATGACCAGCGAGCGTCTCGTAAACAAGCTGGTACTAAGCGATAGTTAATTAGTTATATTCATACGTATGTATAGTTTAGAAAAAAAGATTTTACATTACATTTGGCTGATTTAGATTGAGATAAAGTCTCCTTTATGAACGTTACAAGGACTGGTATAGAGCTGCTCTTAAGTTGATGAAGAAAAAACCGCAACTTCAGCATTGCGGTGTTATATGTATGACGCTAAAGACATATTGGCGAGCGCCCACTTTTCTTAGCATTTGAGTCGAATATACTATTAACGTACCATCACCAAAACACCTGGGAATAAGCTAGGTTTTGGTGTAGTCTGTAGATATTATAAAAATTAATAAAAAGTGCAAAATGTATGAAATGTTTGTGTCCCTACTATTTTTTTGATACACACCATACTTCAGTAACAAGCATAATAGATACCTCGCTGTCTGAAGTAATGTTTCATTTCTGTAGTTGGAACTATAACCAGCCCAACAAGGCTGCAAACAACGGTTTCAAACCGAAGGAAAGCTGTAGCCACATACCAAGCAGTTCCCCAAACTACCTACTGCTTGGTAACAAAAATAAGCACGGTACCAAAGTACTTCCCCGAAAGAACACAGCATACGCAAATCCCTGCGACATTATGTTACTTAATAACGCTAATATTATAAACGCGAAAGTTTGTATGTATGTACGTCTGTATGTAACTTTGTTACTCTTTCTCGCAAAAAACGATTGTGAATAAACTTGGAATATAGGTCTCGATATTCCTGAGGTATCGGGATTTACACGGGTGAAACTGCGGGGCGCTGCCAGTATATTATACATCTACCGCTAATGTCCGTCTAGGTAGCCAAGTGACAAAAAATTAAGTAAGTCATATCCGCCTACATATATAGGTTCGGTAGTACAAAAACCTGTCAAGTGTAAGTCAAACTCGCGCGCCGAGTTCCGTACCTACTCATTCATATACAACTGTTATTATTGACCACAAATTAAAGACCTTTGAATGGGTCCTCATACGAACGAGAGGCTTTCTTACACTGGTTTACAATTTTGAATTGTCAATTATTGTACGAGCCCTTGCTTTACGGGAAGAACCATTTAGATTTCCAAATAAAAAATACTGGTTTGGTACTTCCGGTTGACCTACATTGGTAAATTTTGGTGAAAAGCAAGTTCTTACAGGACAAGTAATTGGAAAAATGAGAAAAACATAAAAAAAGGTAAAAATTAAGATACAATTTGGTATGAAACCAAATTACCTTACCTTAAACCTTACATTTACCTTGAAAAAGCTAACTATAAAGTTGGCGAAAGCTCGGTTCGTTTAAAATCATGAATAAAACGCGATTAAACCCGATAAATAAAGCGTTTTATTATACAATTTGGCACTTAAATGGTACTAATCACGTAAAAACCGCTGAACCGATTACCATGAAACTCGTAGGCGTAAACTTTTTATCCCGATATTCCCGCGGGATCGGGACTTACGCGGGTGAAACCGCGGGGCGCAGCTAGTATGATTTGAATTTCAACTCGATACCTTCGCGCGTTCTCGAGATGGGTTCTTTATAATAAGAGTTATTTTTATATCTTTTGGCTTTTGAGGCATTGAACCCTAAAAAGATGATTTAACTACATACAGATGTGGAATTATGCTTTCTGCACTTAGGATCTTGAACAATTTTGATTTTCATAGATTTTAAAGTGTTCTTCGGTATGTTATTTTAGTTAAAAAAACTGATAAAGTTTTTCGTTATTTCGTTTCATAGCTCAAGCATTTCTACTAGCAATATTTTAAAGGAAAAATTCAACCTTCAAAAATTCATTAGCGGTTGTTTTTCTTTATTTCTAGTTAAAAAAAACTGCTTAGAAAGTACTTTAATCACTCCTTCGCCCAGTCGCGGCAGGTTGGGAAGACCTCAGAAGTGCTGGCTTGACGTAAAGGCTGAGAAGCGTGCAAACACGGTTTGCCAAAGATCGTGCGAAGTGGAGACGCAAAAGCGGACCCCGACGCCTTCATTAGGCATATCAACCGTGAACATCGCTCGAAAGACGATAATATGGCGAATTATATTTTAAGTGTAATAAGTACATAATAACCCCCTTACTTATAAACGCTAATTAATGCGCTGCATAACTATGCATCGATTGTTTTTTCCTGTCACACGAAGTTTCAAAGTTGACAGATAGAGACAAACGTCACATAACTTAGTAATGTGTAAATATTATTTTAAAAGTTAGGGAGTTAATGCCTAACCCCTCTAAGAGGAGGCCTTTGCTCTGCAGTGGGACAAAATTTAACGGGCTTATTATTATAATTTATTATTTAAATACGAGGTACTTACTCGTAATAATATTACAACCAAATGTCGGTCCGGATGCAATTCTGGCGTAGATATCAGTCAAAACACCAGTAAAATTCCCTTATCCGTTAAAAAACCAGAATACCTACTAGATAGTCGGTCAAAACATGGGTAAAGTTCCACTTCCCGTTACCTAATACGGGGCCGGGGAGAGTATAATCATGTTATCATAACAAAGAGGCGACTAGACAGGGCATGACCCTTTAATCTGCGTCTGCGGCCTGTCTCACAACCCTGACATGTTTCATTCAACTGCCTCGTTTCGTATATACTTACTAAATTAAAATCTACTAATAAAACCTGACTGAATCTACATCAAATCAAATACTTATTGATTACTTACTATGAAATAAATTAAACATTTGTAAAATTACATTTAACAGGCTTCTATATGATTTGAAATGTATCCGAAATCGGGCAGTTTTATTTGGGTATCTACTTATATTATCTTTTGTATAATATAAATAATAATATAATATAATATAATAATATAATATCAATTTTTTTATCTATAAAAAAAATTGTATATTGTTTTTATAGATAATTTTTTTTTTTTTATCTATAAAAAAAAATTGTGGATTTAAAACAATCTAAATCTAATCTTTAGGACATTTAAAACTCACGGTTTTAAATGTCCTAAAGAGTAAAATAACGCTGAGGGTTTGAATTATGTACATAGTAAATTTAAAAAAAACGTGACTAACATAAAAACGAATTGGCGTACTCAATGGGTTTCTCCCTTATGGGCCTTACCTTTTTAATTACTTAATTAATTAATTATTTAACTTTTAAGAAAAGCAAAATTTAAAACACAAGTTAGGCCGTATCAAACTGTTTTTGCCAAATGTAAAATCCACGTTCTTATTTCTAGTTTTTGCATTGTAAACATCACCATAATAAATACGCAGCAATTTCTCATAGTGTATAGATAGGTAGGTATATCACAAAACATCGACTTCACATTAATATTTAAATTTAAACATTCTGTATCAAATTAATGCCGTATCCGCTGACGCAAAACAACGTCCTTAGATCATCCATTTTAAACATTATGGGCTGATTAAAATTTCTTAAAGGATAATGTACAACGAAAAAAACAAATGTAATAACAAATGTAATGCTAAAAATAGAGCGGAAAATGAATACTTCACACTTTTCTCATCCGAAACAAAACGTTACCTCATTAAATTCAAACATTGATAGGGGTACACTAACTAGCAATTAAATTCAACATGTTTTTAAGTTAGTCCAAAAAGAAGGAAGTTCTTTATTTGACCGATTTTTTAGGGTTCCGTACCCAAAAGGTAAAAACGGGACACGTTTACTAATAATAAATTAATACATTCTGTGACCAACACACAGCGCCATTTAGCCCCATGGTAAGCTGCTAAGCTTGTGTTACGGTGACTAGACAACGGATATACTACTAATATTTATTTTTCTTTTGTGAACACATTCATATTATACATAGAAATACAACCAGACCAGATACAAATATTAATTTTGAAGCAAAATATTTGCACCCAGCGGGAATCGAACCCGCAACCTTCCGCATTGCAGCCAAGCGTTCGCCCGACGCGCCACAGAGGTCGTCTAAATATCCCTTGCCTGCCCGTCGAAACTGTATCTCATGAACCGTGATTTCTCCATTTCTAACTGACGAACTAACTAAAATCCAACTTGATTTTTCTACGTAAAACTGAACGAACTCAAACCTACTTAACATATGCGCCCCGCGGTTTCACCCGCGTAAGTCCCGTTCCCGCGGGAATAACGAGATAAAAAGTAGCCTATGTGTTAATCCAGGTCCCCAGCTACCTATATTCCAAGTTTCATCGCAATCGGTTCAGTAGTTTTTGCGTGAAAGAGTAACAACCTCACATACATACTTACATACAAACTTTCGCATTTATAATATTAGTAAGATATTGGTGGTGTATGCCTAATCAATATTACATAATACTTACTCGTAATGGTAAGACTTATCAAATGACTTAGTTTGGAAATAATTTATGTGAATTATTATCATTGAAATTACGTCAATCCATTATTGTAACACATTACATTCCTAGAAAATGTACCTTTAGAATTTGCAAACAAAAATAAAGCCAAGGTCACTAGTATAATAAAGCAATTAAAAAATCGTTGATTTTATAGTTGTGTGACATTTTATGCGACAAAATGAATAAAAACACTAGGATTCATTTAAGATTTTATCCTCAAAGAGACACCGTCCTTTTAAGTGGGTGTTCTATCATCTCGATGTCTAAACATAACACCTAGACTACATTTTACATAAAAAGCGTATTTCCTACCTTAGGTTTTTTAATCTACAGAATTGTAGTTAGGTAGACTCATTTAAAATACGAACATACATATCTACTTATATAATATTCACGAACTTAATGCGTCTACTTACCTCTACTTGGTTCGCGTAACTGAAAACAACCATATTTTTAAGTGACTCATACGTTATTTTTCCCAATACGAATAATAAGTCTTAATGATCGTTGAATGAAATTAGACTGCCGACTCAATTCAAGTCAATGTGTGGGCCGAACCGTAAACAATTGTTCCCGTATAAAGACCGCCTTATAACTATTCTATTCCTTCTATGTAACCTCAATGATATTTTAAGACGTCATTGACAGTTAAAGTGATCGATTGAAATTAGAAAAAGCTACATAACAGGTTTTAATTAAGTAGCTACCTATATCAGTGAATGAATTATATCAGTTTGTAGCGAATGATACGACAGAAATTAATGAAGATTTAGTTTAATAGATAAGCTTTATTAAGCAAACATAAATCTTTCTAGTCACACTAATTTTAAAATAACAATCTGTTGCATTGTTGTATTCACGGTTTAAGGCAGAACATATTAAAATTAAACAGTCATGCACACATTTTCCGCGAATAGTTGAAGTTTTACGACCTGGTGTAAAAACTGTCTCAATTGTTCTAAGTCGAAAGACAACCTTCAACTTGACTTATAGAAATCAATCAGAGTAGTTGAGTCATTTCCGTAAATTTGGAAACTAAGTTGGTGACCGAGGTGGTGTCACTTGTGTCACTGAGGTTAGATACTCATTATTACATATACAGCTTAACATCGTATTAAATCTACACAAATTCCGGGAAGTAACCAACTTATGTCACGCCAATAGTTTTGTGGAGGTATGAGGTGGTGTTTACCTCCAAAGGGAAGATCTTCCACCGGGCAGGTGTTTTTGCCCGGTAGGCCGCGGCCCGACGATGTCTCGTCGGTAGTTGTATATGAGCTTATTTTGGAAAGAATGTTGATATCGCGATCCAGGATTTCATACTAGTAACGCCATCTAGTAGGTGCTGTGGGCGACCGCCACACCACTCCCCCTCGGAGACCGGAGGTCGATGCAGATTCTTTTTGCCAGTGAGCCAGTTGACGTGCGTCTCATTGAGTCGAGACGAATATCCCAGTGAGTCGGGATGCTCGCTGCTCCAGTGAGTCGGAGTCTTGAATTTTTCCACGTTGAGTCGGGAAAGATGCTGTTCCAGTGAGTCGGAACAGTGATGTCCACGGTGAGTCGGGACGTGTGAAGGGGCGTAGCACGTGAAGATCCAGTGTGTCGATGACGTACCGGATGTACTCAGCATGCTGTAGGTGCCCAATTGCGATGCGCTGTAGCCGTTGGAGGGTGAACCAATGCTTGTGTCTATACAGGCGTCGTGGTCCAACCGATGTGGCTAGAAGTGGTTGTCGGCTTCTGCTGGCAGGATGCATTTGCGGGGGGTAGGTGAGGGTGGTGCGGGGTTGAAAGCTCATGTCGGCGAAGGTTGCGCTCGTTGTCCATGTGCGGGGTCACCAGTTTGGGAGGGTATGATGTGGTGACCTCTAATGGGAAGATCTTCCACCGGGCAGGTGGTTTTGCCCGGTAGGCCGCGGCCCGACGATGTCTCGTCGGTAGTTGTTTATGAGCTTATCTTGGAAAGAATGTTGATATCGCGATCCAGAATTTCATACTAGTAACGCCATCTAGTAGGTGCTGTGGGCGACCGCCACAGTTTAAAGTTAACTTCAAATTCGACGGTTAGGCTCAGTTAACTTTTATATTACTATATACCTTGTTATATAATATGGTATTATTATTTTAACTGCATTTTGGTTAGATGACAGTCTTAAACAAAACTTAAAAAAGTCTTAAGTTTTTATTAGTTGGTGGACAAAAGTTGCCCAAGTGAGTGTAGAAAAACTCTGTGCCTCCAGTGAAAAGTAATATTACTTGAGTTATATCATTAGACCTATTTTAAGACACAAGAATAAGAAAGGAATTCCGCAAATTTATATCTTATCGACAGTCTCATACGACTCATATTGCCTGATATAGTCTGATATAAGTAGGGCATAAAAATCGTACTTCTAACATTTGTGCAGTGTAAATTAATATAAGACGACATGTATCGCTTGCAATATTCACTGTAACGAAAATATTTTGTGTTAAAAAATACATCTTTACATGAATTATTAAACACCCAGTAGAATGTATGTCTTTTCTGTGTCTTCTGATATAATTTGAATAGTTATCGTTTTACACTTTCAAATTGTTTTGTGGACATTGATACATCTTAAGTCGTATCATTTAGCACAAACTTAAAGAATAAAGAACAAAAGAGGTCGGTGTATTATAATATAAGTAGAGTAATATTGTTTTACACACATTTGCAAGAAATCAATAATGGCATTAATGAACCACTCGACAGTGGGCAAACGGTTCTAATAAACAAAGATCATTTCGCGGAGATCAATGTTTCAAATAACTGTGAACCAAAGGTTCAAGACCTAAGAAACCTAAAGTTTTTAATGAAAATGAACATGAGAACTAAAATACTTAAAAAAAAAATCCTGGGACGGATTGCGATGACTCTAGTGACAGTTGTTGTGATGAAAAAAGAAGCACAAGGCTTTTTAATTTAGCCAGTTTATCAAAAAAGAGCCATAAAAAACAAGGAAGCTCTAATTTGAGCTGTTTATCGAATACTCAACCTAATATAAGCCGGCAGGAAATTGACCTTCCTGATAATAACATGCCATCATCTTCATCAAATATCCAAAATAATAGCTCTTCTAATAATTTAGCCAATTCATCGAGTATACCAAACAATGAAAACCTTCAAGAAGATGAAACTGAAGTACATGAAAATAATAAACTATGTTTCTCATTTTGGGATGATAAAAATATAACTTGGGATGGACGAAAAAGAAAGACCAGAGATGCTTTAGTGGAGAGAAGAGATAAAAGAAATAATCATAAAAAGTTAAGACACGCAGGAAAATCTTATTTTACAAGAACCTGTAGATTAGTACAAGATAAAGCTTTAAGAGACTTACAGAATTCTCGGGCTAAGTGTAAGAAAAATATCCCTAAGCGTATGTTGGAATCTGTTTTTCGTGGGTATTATGAGCTAGGTTCCTATGATAAAAGAGTTTTATATTTAAGTAATTTTATAATAATGTGATTATTGTGGATACGCTGTTGAAAAAAATAAACATTTAAAACTCACACGATTTGAACTCATATATATTTTTCCCGGGTCTTATTCGCGTATTATTATTTTTAAATTCTCTCTCTCGCGAGGGAGTCCCCTCGCGACCAAGATCATTGTAACATGATCGAAACGTCGAGGTAAGAGAATTTAACAATAATAATACGCGAATAATACCTGGGAAAAATAATTATTACTACTGTTGAAGGTAGACTGATTATCATTGTGAAGAGAAGATCTTATTTCAGTTTTGATTAAGTATACTTATTTTGTTTCACTAACAATGTGATTATTATCAATATCTTCTTCTTCTTCAGCAGCATGTATTTGCCCACTGCAGGGCATATGCCTCTTCAATCTTCTTCCACACAGCTCTGTCGCTGATTTTCCGATTCCAAATCGCCCCAGCATGCGATTTTATATCATCCGACCATCTGGCAGGTGGTCTGCCCACACTTCGTTTTCCAACTCTAGGTCTCCACTCTAGGACCGCTTTACACCATCTGCCGTCTTCCCTTTGGCACACATGACCAGCCCACGCCCACTTCAATTTTGCGATGTGGTACCCTACGTCTACCACTTTGGTGCGTTACCGAATGGCAGTATTGCGCACTCTGTCTCGTAGGGTAATTCCGAGCATTATCCGTTCCATGGCTCTCTGTGTCACTTTTAGCCTTCGGATTAGTTTTACCGTCAGGGGCCAGGTTTCGCAAGCGTAGGTCATTATCGGAAGCACACACTGATTGAAGACTTTCGTTTTCAGTGATTGTGGAAGTTTTTTAGATTTGAACACTTCACTCAACTTTCCGAAAGCTGCCCAAGCCATCTGTCTTCTACGACTCATCTCCGCCTCCATAGAATCCCTACCCAGAGTGATTCTTTGCCCCAGGTATACGTACTCGTCCACCTTCTCAAGTTCGTGGCCATCCAATGAAATGGGGTTCAGTGTTGAATTGGCAGTTGCCATTATCTTTGTTTTATTCAGTTTCATCTTCAGACCTATTTTGAGTGACGCGTGATTAAGCTGTTTTATCATCGTCTGCAGTTCTGATGCCGATTCCGATATGACAACTATGTCGTCGGCGTATCGTAGGTGGTTTAAGTACGTCCCGTTCCCTTTCACTCCTTTCCCTTTCCAGTCAAGTGTCTTGAAGATGTCCTCCAGCTCATTGTTAAATAGTTACGGCGAAATTACATCTCCTTGACGAACACCCTTCTGAATTGGGATTGGGTTGGTGTTTTCCCGTAGTTGTACTATCATGGTTGCAGATTTGTACAGATTTCTGAGAATCTGGATATACCTCTGGTCTATGTGGCATCTCTTCAGAGAATCTGTAACTGCTCAGTGTTCCACAGAGTCGAGCGCTTTTTCGTAATCAACATAAGTTAGATACAGTGGTCTATTATATTCTTCGGCCTTCTGTATTAATTGCCTCAATGTAAATATGTGGTCCGTCGTTTCAAACCCTTTACGGAAGCGATTATTATTAATACTTCTGTTTAATTTAGTCTGATTATCAGTATGAAGATAGGATCTCATTTTAGTTTTGATTAAGTATTTAGTTTGTTTAAGGTGTTAATGTTTCATTTGAAACTTAAAAAAGACATTTAAAATAAGTAGTTCTGTTTTATTTTATACTCAAAATCATTAAATGTAGGCTTTTAACTTCGACTCAACTAATACAACATGATTTCGTAAAAAAATCATTATAATCTGTTTACTCTTAAACCCTAAATAATGTCTACTTGTATTAGTTTACACTAAACAAATTACAATGAAGGTGCTGGTAAAATAATATGTCTAAAAAAATATACAGTTACACATTTTTAAATCTAAAAATGTTATTTTTCACAAAATAATATCAAAACTTTGTTTGAACACTTTTTTGTAGCATGCCGTATTTAGACAATATACTGTAAAGATGATGCAACAATATCAATCATCACGAGAGTAGCATGTGCTGTGTAAATTAATATTTGTAAAGAAATATTAAAATACACTGTCACCTTGTTGTTGAAAATAGTTGTACCTGACAGTTTTTCCTAAATATTTCCTTAATTTTCTAATGGAAATAGATGCACTTGTGACAAATTATACATTACATGGTAAGAAATCGATTGACATTAACAGTTTTATGGTAATATTTATAGTAATTTTTTTATGGGCATTCAAATCTTTAATTGTCACTCCTGAAAAGTAGTGTTTTTGAAGTTATATCGTTTTTCACTGGAGGCACAGAACTCCTTTTGCGGCTGAGATTACCCATCGTGAAATCACGTATACTTAGATATAAAATTGTAGGTACACATATACATTATATTTATATCAGTTATAGAAGAACATTGTTTGCATCAGTCGATGCTTGCTCACTCAAATTCTTGCTGGCTCAATATTCACAGAAACATACGAAAAACATCGAGATGATAAGTTAATAAGACATAACTTTATTACAGAGCAGAGCTGGCTTTTTCTCTACGTGTATATGGATACATAATTTGAGCATGTACCTATACAAATTATGTATTAAAATCAGTGCTTATATTACATACGTATTAAGCTTAATTTGGTGAAATAAATTTATCTTCCGATAACCAAGCAGTTTTCCTTCAACGTTGAACAAACAGGTTGAGAGTTACGTAATAGAAGCTTATTTACTTGTTATCATTAAAATACGGCAACAATATTTTACCATAATGGGCACACATTTACTAGTAGATCAATTTAACTGGTTTTCGTGGCTTATCCACGTCAATAATGAAGGAATCGGTGGTATTATATATTTAAAAAGAATGGTCTTTATATAGGTGAAATGAAAGAATCTCCAATCGCGTCCTTAATTTTCGCAGATACCTGGTGGAAGCTTTGAATGTGACTTATTTCCAAGTCCATATTTACGCTAGTCTTCAGTCATCGTCTCTTTACAAGTGTATCGTGCACAAGTGCACAACAATACTGCACGCTACATCATGCTTGACGCAATACTGCGTTAGCTATTTGTCCACCAATCTAAAAGCGATCAATTTACTTGTTCTTAATTAACTTTTCTCTTCATCATTCCGAAGACGTTCTTAGACTTTTGCCCAAAATGTTTTGATACCAATTTGAGACTACTTTCTTTTGAAATATAAAAGGGACAATGAAATCGGATCTTAATTTCATTTAGTATCATTATGTCAACTGTAGTAAAAGAGTGTAACATTTAATTGCATAATAAAAAAATTGATTAGTTGGTATCTACTAATGACAATCCTCAGATTTGACAATCATTATTTTAAGTATGTTATGCACTTGTCTGCAAATCCAACTTAGGTACGTACTACTATTTAGGATGAAATCTCGGTCGTTGATAATGATGTTATTGAAGAAAACTCGAGTGTTTTATTATGCAAAATCGAGAAAACCTTAGAAAAAATTATTTAGGATGTTATTTGAGAAAAATATGATTTCAAAGTAGAAGGAAAATGTCGGCTTTGATTTATTAATTGATTAAAATCGATTATTGAATTCGAATATCGAATTGATTAATGGATTAGATTGTCTACCAATATTCAGATAAAACGTACCTACTTCAATTTTTTTGCAGCAATTTTAAGTTACCTTGCTTGGAATCTATATAATTAACTTAATGGGCAGGTAGGTAAGCCAGGTAAAAGTGTATTTTCTGACTTATTTAGCACAATAATAATAATTGGCCTTTGCATCTAATTTGAGATGATTTATGCAGCGCAAGCAACTTTAATCCATGCTATTTTATGACGCTGTTTGCCCGGGACGTTGTAGATGGAGTAGGCTTGCCCAGCACCTCCCAGCCTAGTCAGCCATGCCCAGAGGAAAGAACTGGTCAATACGTCTGGAGCTAAGCCGTGGGTTTCCTCACGGTGTTTTCCTTCACCGTATGAGCGATGTTATTAACGCACATAACTTTTCCGCAAGGAAAAAGACATTGGTGCACGGTAAGCCGGAATTCGAAACCACGACCTTCGGAATGAAAGTCGGGGTATCTACCACTATACCAACACCGCACCATTTAGCATAAACTCTAAACAAATATTTGCAATTAGGTAGACGCCATTTAACTAAATGTCTTGTGTTATTGAATATTCTTTTAACTTTTATTGCATCGTAGTTTAACCAATTTAATTATTGATTCATATCGAATTACCTTTAAAAGCTAAATAATGTTTAATAAAGGAAAACGTAGCAGAAGAAAAAAGTGCAGGCCTTAATATGGAATTTATCAGTTTCCCATTTTCCATAAGCCCCTAAATAAGGTCACAATTTAAATTTGCACATTTTAACCTATCAATAATACTTTTTAATTATGTCATTCGGCAGACGGCAGACCAAAGCGGAGATGGCGTGACGAAATTGATAAATTTAAGCCTGAGTGGCGAACCATACCTCAAAATGGACTCGAATGGAAGAGTTAGAAGGAAGCCTTTGCCCAGCAGTAGGACAATCCAGGCTAATATCCTATCCGATCCTACAAAGCAGAAAGTTTGTGAGTATGTGTGTGCGTATGTATGTGTGTTTGTCACTCAACAACGCAAAAACTACTGAACCGATTGCGTTGAAACAGGTATACAGGTAGCTGAGAACCTGGATTAACACATAGGCTACTTTTTATCTCAATATTCCCGCGGGAACGGGACTTACGCGGGTGAAACCGCGGGGTGCAGCTATAGTAATAACATATCATTCGAAATGTATAACAGCTAATTCCATTATCATAAACGGGATGTTTGCATTTTTACATTTCTGTAATTTGCTGTTTTTAAGTCCTATATGATTATATCCATTGTCCAGCTTACAGCAATTTTAAATATCGTTAATTCCGAAATAAACCAGTAGTTACTACTAGTAACTACTGGTACTACAGTACTTACTTACTAGTTTTTTTATCTGGTTGAAAGAATCTCTTTTATATAAAAAACAACATTTATTTTGTTTTCTATTGCTCGCAAGAAAGTTGTTTCTAAAGTTTCTAGTAATATAATTTCTTTGATTGCTCGATAAAAACTAACATCAATCGTACGATCCCAAAAGACGCAAAACTCCCTGATTAACATTCTTCTAGAAAATTCCAGGACAAATACGTAAAAAATAAGGGGAATTTAAATAATTTATTCATAAAGGATAATGTTTTTCTACGGCAATGGAACTGCTTCTGAGGAAATGTGAGAAACGATCAATCTCTCTAGGGGAATAAAGTTAGGTTAACAAAACATTGCTTAGCTATAGGAAGGTTTTGGAGCAACATTTCCCAGTAAAACCATTAGGCTCGGGTTTTTATTCTTCTTATTATACAGTTTACATTATTTAAATTACATATTTATGAATTACACTGGAAAATTCACGAAAGGACATAACAACAACACTTTGTGGAAACAATTTACATTACATACAACGCAACAGAAAATACTAAAATATAAGATTGTTTATAAGAAAAACAAGGACTATCAACGAAAAGCGATTAGTCTAACACTACAAATTATATCAGAATTAGTCTAAGAAAGTTTAGACAATAACAAATTTGCTAGTAATCTTATGTTACTAATATTATAAACGCAGTAGTTTACATGTATGTCATTTTGTTACTCTTTCATACAAAAACTACAAAACTGATTGCAATGAAACTTGGAATTTAGGTAGCTGGTGACCTGGAATATCATATAGGCTACTTTTTATCCAGATATTCCCGCGAAAACAGGAGTTACGCGTAAGAAACTGCGCGCAGCTGCTAGTCATTAACATGTTTCTGATCGACTACCAATACTAAGTACCAATGTGATACGACAAACGGAAGGCTTGATTGTTTTGAGAGTAGACGTACATTTCATTCCCACAGAACATTTTGTAGCAAACAATGAAGATTGTTTATAGTCCAGACTAAAACAATGCTTTGTTCTTAAATGCAGTTAATGAATGAAAACTTTATTGGGTAAGTACCTACATAACTATCTAGTAAAGGGCACTAACTAAATTATAAAACGGATGAGTAAAAACCCAATGTAACCTATCTATTTACTAATCAAACGCAGTATAATATCTAACTTTGTATCTTTCTACTTAAGATTTTTTAATTTTAAAGTTTTTTTAGTGGGAATCATTGTGCACAATATGGTATTATATATAGGTCTGGATTCCATATGATGCCTATTTTAACTGAATTTGATTGTTATTTTATTTGTTAGACAATTAATAGATTATAGTAAGTCAATTTCTAAATTTCGTCTAACAATAATAAATTATATTTATTTTCAATCTCAGGGTGCCTCTCCAACTAATGAAGGTTGGCAGTCAGTTCAGCATATTTATTCGGATCTCTCGCGAGGCCGAATAATTCGGCAGCACTCGCTATTCCTGTCCACTCTCTGATGTTTCGTAGCCACGACTTCTGCCTACGACCAACCTAAACCTTATTTTCAATAATAAATGTTATGTCATTGGTGCTACTATGCAGTGCGCACGCACGATAAGTCCCGATCCCGCTAAACTTTCGCGAGAAAAACAACGTGTTAAACGGATAAACGTTTTGTTGGATACTGTTTATACCTACATAATTGGGCCATTTAAGAAGCAGAATTCCTCGCGATGTTTTTTCTACCCCGTATTTACCTCGTATTCATCGCAATATGTTCAGTAGTTTTTGTGTATTATAGACTCACACAAACTTTCACCTTTACAATATTAGTAGGATAAATATCAAAACGGATGTGTCTAGAAATTTAAAGACGTCATTGAACTAAGTTTAGTGTAGAAAACGTGCTAAAGTGTGCTAAAGTATGGGTAACTTCCATTACCTAGATGCTATTTGTTATTTTGTAAAGCTAAGCGAATGTACGTGATTTGCCTACCAAAGCATTGTTTTGCGTAGATCCTACATTACGCAATCAATGCATGCGGTGATTGACGCTTGCAACTGCCGACAAGGAAGGAGTAGAGGAGCCAACTGTCTACGCTATTCCGTAATCATAATTAATTGTATTGACTACTTTTTATAACAAACTAGCTGCACCCCGCGGTTTCACCAGCAGATATCGGGATAATCCTTCTTCTGGTTCTAAGCTACCTCCCCACCAATTTTCAGCCAAATCAGTTCAGCCGTTCTTGAGTTATAAATAGTGTAACACGACTTTATTTTATTTATATAGATATAAGATAGACAGATAGATAAGATGCAAGCTGTATTTTTATAGGAGCCATAATACATCAAAGTAAAGAAGAGACTATATTATATACATACTAATTGATTACTGGGGAAATATCGAGCTTTGTAAAAACAAATTCAAACATTTAATATTACCCCATTATTTAATAATATTTGTAGTGAAAACAACTATGTAAGTTTAGAAACATATATTATGCATGATTTTGTATTTCTTTTTAAAGTTACGATAGCCTACCTCACGTTGTTTATCCTTTAGTGTTCAAAAACCCTGAATATTTGAATCCAGATGCAATCGGTTCAGTGCACTGCAGGCCAATCATCCTATCTTTCATAGGGTTCACATTGAACCCTATGTATAATATTTAACAATGTTATACTTGCGTCAACAAAATTCTAATATTGTTTTTATGATACTTTTTACAACATCATACAGTCAGTGCCCGTATTTAATTAACAAACATTTCATTTCAGCATCATAACAATATCCTCGCAGTCAATTTTCAATCTCAAATTTGACGGTTGACAAATAACATTTGACATTTAACGATAACTTTTCTTTAGAGAAATGCATGAGAAATGTAAAATGTTATTTGACAACCGTCAAATTTGAGATTGAAAATTGACTGCAAGGAATTGTAAAGATGCCGAAATGAAATTTTTGTTAATTAAATACGGGCACTAACTGTATGATGACGACATTGAAATGATATTTTCGTTAAATTCATTATGGGAATACGGCCTCAGATTGTTGTTACGATCTCTTTATAGCTTTCTAGATGTGTTTTATAGAAGCGCAGTGCAATTTAGCTTGGCTTTGACAACCTAGGTATATTTGGAAGTGCATCAACCCCTTAAAAAGTCAATCTATACTATCTATACTAATAAAGAGGAAACATATTTCATTTGTTTGTTTATTTGTAATAGGCTCCGAACCCTATTTCAGTCCGGTCCCGCGATCAATCGGTTCTCCTTTTGAACCCGATATTCCCATGGGAACATTATTTACGTGGGTGAAACCGTGGGTTGCACATAGAATACTATCTTAATAGTTGTTCAATATTGTTTATTTTGATTGATACGAGTAGCTACGTTAAAAGAACGTGTCTCTCGTGATGTTTTCCGTCGTATCGTAAAATCGTAGGTATCTATTTACTTTTGAATCACACTGCTGTCGACATTTTCGCTGAATGCGGCGAGAAGCGAGATTATGAAACGCAAGCGCAGCACTTAGTTTCCATTGACGTCAATTGAGTCCTCTATTACATACTACACATACCTACTACGTCTTCAGTGTTTTTTTTATAATTGATACTAACTGCTCCCCGCGGTTTCACCCGCGTGAGTCCGTTCCCGCGGTAATATCGGGATAAAAAGTAGCCTATGTGTTAATCCAGGTCCCCAGCTACCTATATTCCAAGTTTCATTGCAATCGGTTCAGTAGTTTTTGTGTGAAAGAGTAACAACCTCACATACATACATACTTACAAACATACAAACTTTCGCGTTTATAATATTAGTAAGATAAGATGTACCTAAGCGTTTGACCATTAACTCACCTGATGGAAAGCGACGATGTGGTCTAATATGTTGCACGCTTACCTAAAAGATATATACCTGATTGATTCCATTCCCACGCAGTAGGTACGAATAAAGAATGACGATGCGAAACGCTTGGTTCGGGTGACGGGTATTTCTACCATAAACCGATGCCGCTTATCAGTTTGCCTGAATTCATTAAAGATATCGGATAGGCTCGTGTACAAGACATCTCATTTTGTAGGAAGGTAGGTGTATAATGATCTCAGTCATCTTTGACTTGCACTTCTTGTAGTGTATCGGCTATAGTACCTACCTAGGCGTCTGCGTATATTTAAAACAAACCTTGGCTTCGTCTACGCATGTCGAACCAAAAATATACCTGTAAAGTTTGTAACCGTGATTATGATATATTTACGATCACATATATAAATAATCACTGTGATTGCATACTACTATTTATGGTCGCAAGTTTCACACAAACTGCTGAACACAACCTGTCTTTGACGTCAATGCTCAGGTAGCCGGTTTCGAAACATTACCTATCTAATGTTGTTTTTAATTTTAGATAAAAATAATTTCGGACTCTTAATATTTTCGTTAATGTTTAATTAATGTATAGCACATTCTCATTCTAAAAAGTCGTCTGGCTACTTAGTTGATATAGCCTTATTCATAGATTCAAATTAACTTGAATTTTTTACTAAAAATAAGTCTACATAAGTAATAAGTCATCAAAAATAAGACATAACTAATAATTTTGCATTAGTTTTTATTACAACTACAAATTTGCCAAGTTGCAATGAATTCGTTTAACTTCATGCAAAAAATAAAAATGGTATCGACCAAATCGTCATCACAAAATATTTTGATAGCATTTTTTCTAACAAAATATAAAAATAGAAATCTAAACTCATAAAAAACGAAACCAAAACGTCCTGCAACTAATATTATGGTTTCTTTATGTAGGTACTATGTTTTTACAAAACTAGTTTTTGTGGAAGTATACATGTAGGTACGGTACCTATACCTAATTATTTTTGCTCGTTTCTAATAAACGGAAGCTAATGCAATGTAATTAGATTTAATTAATAATACCACGTCCACGTACTTATATAACGGAAATGATATACTATACTATATTATTATAAAGCTATAGGTAGGTACATACACCTATCGCTACACATTTGGCGATATTAGAATTTGTGGCTGACTTTTTTTCTTTTAAAGGGTAACTTAGCCGGCTGCGAAAGGTATTCGAATGCGCAACGCAAAAAAGTTTATTTTTTAAATTAAAATAAGGTATGTGGAGTATGAAAATAAATAGATTCTGCACTTTGATATGATTTATTGTTACAGGGGAGATCGCGGTTTACTATAAATTATTTATACCTCAACGTAAACAATTCTAGTATATTTTAGGTGAACGTTTGAACACTACTTTACTAGATGATAAGTGGCGGTACGTTCTGCTGAAATATATAGTGCGTACTTTGTCTTTGCTCAGACTGAACTTAGCAAAAACTAAGCATAAACTTTGAATTGGAATTTATAGACGAAATTAATTTTGTGATATATGAAAAAAGTATAAAGAACTTCATAACAGAGAAGCAAAGTTAAGGTCATTATTTTTGATTGGATTACAGTTGATAAATTTGAAAAACTTCGACTTTACTAAGCATAAACTTGGATAGTTGCAAGGATCGCTTTATAAATACCAAAGATTGTCTTATATCAAAGTTTTTGCTTAGCAAAGTCAAAGTACGGACCATAGATTTCAGCGTAAAATATTATGACACCCGTATGTCGATTAATAAATTTTGAATAGGAAGTCAGCACGGCATTATAATATGATTTGTTCTCGCCTTCCTTAGCGCCGCGCCGCCCGCCTATTTGCAAGTTAGATGGGTTATTAATTATTATATTGGTAGGTAAGTCACCAATCAAATAAATTATTCGTGAGCTACGGTGCCACAGACAGATACACAGACACCTTAAACATATAAACCTCTTTTTTTTTATAAACCTATCTTTTTCTAGTTTGGGGGTATAAAACAGTGACAAGGCGCAGCCAATATACCATACAATTATCAACACCTTCTAGTATAGTAAACATTGCTTACAATCAATTCACGATCGCATCCCTACAATAGAATAGTTATCATAGATACACTACAACAATCATCATGCATCCTATCTGTGAATTGTAAAACAAAGACTCTTTGGGTGGCCCGCCATGGCCCGCTAACGCCCAGTCGCCCACGTCTCTAACATATATTCCAAAAGGATAGTAATAAGATAATCTGTATGCAAAAACAATACACGAAGGTGAAGGATAAGATTTAAAAAAAACTTACGGATGTGTGTATGCCGATCAATGATGTTGATTAATTTGATGACGACATAATTTATACAACGTTTTATAATACTTTAACCATAGAAATCAAAAATCAAAATAAAAAAAAACAAAAATATTTATTTCGTAACAAATAGGTGTTTTAACAATTTCAATATGTTGGGCACTCCTTTAAAGCATTTAAGATGCCTGTGCCAGGAGTGTCCGCTCCTCCGTTCCTTACGCTAACTTAACCTTATTTTAACAAAAATCTATTCAAATTACACAGCAATAATAATTAGGTGTAAATTCATATATTATGGTTCTCTATACGTATTCACATTCATGTATGTGTTTGTGTATTATGTGTCAAATGTTAGTCTGGCGAGAGATTGAGAATCTGCTAAAAATCCTGTTCCAGATGGCAGGCAATGCTTTACTGAACATTTCTCAGCAAACTCTCAACCTTATCGTAGGATAAAGTTTGTAACCACTTTGCGACCATGGCTTTGCAATCATGGTAGGATTTAGGGTATATTTCTATCTCCCTGTTCACCTTATTATATAAAAAGGACGAGATCCTCGAAAATTGTTTTCCTGCAAATACCGTTCTTTTTGGAGCACCAATAGCAGCAACAGATCCCTTCTTCGTTTAAATACAATATTTGGGTCATATTCTTTCGATTTATGTTTTTTAAGATAGCGTGTAATATATACAGTTTTCGCACCGAAAGAAGATTACTTTCCAAATAAAGATCATCTGTAGGAAAAGCCCTTTTTTTAAAATACATGGTTTTAATTAGTGCTATAGAAATATGACTAACATCGTGTGCGACGTCCCTCTTCAAGATAGTAACGTAAAACTTTTCTTCTTTTAACATTTTATTGGTAAAATATAGGTCGTAAAGACTTCCAGGGATAAAAACAATGAACGCATCAAATATTTTAAGACCCGCGCTAGATACACAAATGTAATAAACAAGCAAGAATAAACTTTACCTCGAACGAAATAAAGATAATAACTAAATCAACTTATTTGAATAATTTGTTCTCGATCTTCCGATTTAGACGAGATAAAAGAGATACCTACAGCAATGCCAAAGAGCGGACGTCATCTTCCTAAAGTAGTTTACACAGAGACATGTTACATCGTCGTCTTCGCTCGTAGATGATTGTGCACTTGACAACTTTTGAAATATCAATTTAAATTAAGTTCTCTAAATTTAAGGTAGTTCTTGACTTGATTAAAAACGGTCATGTTGAACCCAGTTGAATCCAGTCTGTCCTTATCTAACTAACCGTTGAACACGTCCTAAGCAAAAAAAGGACAGACTGGGGCCTCCCTAACATCAAGCGGGACCGTTTTTCGACGAAGTAAGCTTTCTAGTTACTCGCTGTACTATTTCTATGAGTTTACGCCTATGAATGACGCATGCTACAGGCAAAGAAACTCTTTTAAGGACGCGTTTACTGTAGAAAGCTCTAGAATGACACAAAAAGGAGCATTATAGAATATTGACCTGGTGAGGGTGCATAGAATGAAGAATAGTAACCAATTCACTGATATACCTACATAAACATCATTAGAATACAATGCACACGGCTGACGAACTTCTTGTGACACGAACCGTTGTACTTTTAGCCTGCCTTAAGTTATTCTAGTCCAAATTACTTAATTGAAACATATTTAAATAATAGCTGCGCCCCGTAGGTTCACCCACGCAGTTCCGATCCCGTGGGAATATCGGAATAAAAAGGAGCCTACCTATGTGTTACCCAGATCTCAAGGTATCTATCTGTATGTCAAGTTACATTGCAATAGGTACGATTGTAGGAGTTTTTGTAGGTTTTGCGTGAAAATATAGAAAATATAACAATCACACTAGTTTACTTACACACAAACTTTCACATTTTTATTATTAGTAGGACGCTTATAATTAAAATAAATAACTAATAAAATAAAATACTAAGCACTAGGCTTCGTATTTTACTATGAGTATTTTTTTGTAAATACATACATAATTTGTATGATACATAGGATATGGTAAGACATCCAGACCAGAAAAAAATATTTATTTTTATCTACACAACACATATTATCTACACAAGACACTAAATACAGGGATATTCCCGTAGTAATTTTCTGGAGAATTGTACACCAAGCTGGGGAATGACCGGTCCATGGCCGAGGTCGCGCTGAATATGCAGCAACCTCAAATTTAATATTAAACAGATATCCTCTCAAAATACTCCCCAGGGGATAAAAACTATAATGAAGTGTATGTACAGTATAATAATGCGAGGTAGTTGACCTGTCACCTCTCCCTTTGTAGCCCCTGAGTCTCTTTTAGAAACCTATACTTAATAGATAAAATCCATCGTTCACTACTAACTAAACTAAGTTTGTTTAAAGACGGGTCCACGTTTGTATCATTTGCCCGATCCGATCACTGATCAGTATCATGATCGCCTATGTGGATAATACGCGATCATCATACACAGTCTCCCGGTCACACAGGCGATTATTATACGCGTCGGTGATACGGATACGGTGATCGGGTCGGGCAAATGATACAAATCTAGACCTAGCTTAACTTAGCTCGCCAATTTTCCAAACAAGTGAGCATATCTGGCATAGTTTGGGCCGACGCACAAAAAAACTCGAATCAACTCTGTGGAACTAGGCTTTACCTACTAGCTCCGTTTAGTTAGTTTAGTTTTAACTTGTCAAATAAATTTATTTTACCTACGTTTTGCGCGTAGATACAATTGCCGTACGACTGTATCCGTTTGAAATAAAATTTAAATGCCCCGACTAAAAACAATCCTAAACCTCAGAGATGCTCCTAAACTCGCTCCTTTAGAAACGTCAAACTATTTTTTATTAAATACGTTTCATGGGCAGTGTGATGGATTAAACGCATTTAATTCAAGCGTGAAGTGTAATAAAATCAACGACAGGTCTAGGTAGATAAGTATGTACTTACATTGTTTTTCTTACAACATGTAGATATATAGTACGCAGGCACGTGTCAGTAACAACGATGGTCCTGCATGAATATCGCAAGGATGTACCTTATTACTATTATAGCTAGATATACCCAGAGTTGTTTATCCGAATTCTTATCAATAATTCAAGACTTCACTTGTAGATAAAAGTACGTTTACTACTATCGAATACAAAAGTAGGAAAATATTTACTAGAACAAACCAAAACTGAGTAATAAAATAATGAATTAATTTAGTTAGGGTATCTAGGTAAGTAGGTATCTAGGTACCTAGGTACTTATCGCAACTGAAATGCGTCAAAGAAGCATACTAATTCAAATAAGGTGTTATTTGAATAACAACTCAGCTATTGTATGAATCTACAAATACCGCAGTTGTATTTACATCTTATTTGCGTTTCACTTGTAGTTTTGTCTAATTATTCATTTAACAAGATACGATCTATGGTTTTTTTTTCAGACTATAATCGGACGTTTTTGTTCCTATGTATAATATGTATATCTCACATTGTTTCTACAAATAGAAATGTCAAAACGTAGTCTTCTATTAAAAAATGAAGTGTGTACCTACCTATATAGTTAAGTGGTCCGGGATACGTTTTACCATTTCCTTGAATAGGCGGCAAAAGGTTTGCAATTTGTCATGTCATGTTTATATTTTGCGCTCGCGTCCGTGGTCTGAACTAAGTATTTGACGTTTGCCTACTGTTGAACTCGGAAATGTAAAAGCACGTATGGGAGCGGGCGGCTTTTTACGAAAAAACTATATCATGAAAACTTATTCACGAATCGACTTTATCTCGAAAGACGAGTAAGTTTGTTCGTGATACAGTAACAGATCCAAAAGATAGTACAAGGAGGACCCCACCGACCCGAATATACAACCCACTTTATTTGGATCCCATGGTGTCTTACTGCTCTGCAATTGGACAAATAATATAATTCCTGTAATACAATTGTTAAAAATTTCATTCCAACATCATTGCATTTGCAAACAATTCACTCAAAATGAAATTATAAAACTCAAAATGCAACTGGACTGCAATTGAAACTTTATCGACTCAAAAATATAATATGGAAAAACATAAAACATATTTTTTTAATCGAATAATGTTTAATGTGATATTAAATATTGACTTCAATTACATTGAAATTAAGTTAAAATAATATTTAAGATAATTTTATGTGAATAGGTAGGCCATCAGGAGTGATGGTGAAAATAATGCTGTCTGAAACCATAATGTTTCCCGATGGCGTTTCGATTTATATTAATCGTGCCTACATTAAAATGTATGAAGAATGCCCTCAACTTTCCTGACGTAGGAAATATTCTATCACCTCCCTCAAAAAGTCTTTGCCCCCAAACATTACCATATGTAAGTACTAAAATATAACCTATTGCATCCATAATGAAACAGACTCATTCAAGAGAATTCATTTGTACAATACTTCGACGAGCCATTCCGCAGACAAAGCTATTGGTTGTTAGCTTAATTCCTCTCAAAGGTCATAAACATTGACATCCCGATAAAATATCGAGACACTTAAGGGTTTTGGGATTTAATAGCCTGACAAGACCCTAAAAAGGAAAACAGCTTGGGTAGATACTAAATATTTCACAAATGAATTTTAAAAACTTTAAGAATGTTAAATTGATTTAAATTTAAAATAGCTTAGTTAAAATGTATGGGGACATAAATAAGAGGAGCTAATAATTTTCAGGCCAGTGTACTCTCCAATTTTATCACAACACTAGACGTGTCCCACGGTTTCACTCGCGTAAATTCTGACTTCGTAGTGATTTTCAAACAAACTTGTTATCGGAAGCCTACATCATATTTTATAAAGAACACACTTTAAATTTCAGTTCTTAACTATCAGCGGTTTAATCGGCTTTGAATTCAAAACTTTCACACTATGAAAATCGTGGCGCTATCCGTACCACAAATTCAAAATATCTTGACTCAGGTTAAATTCAGTAAACATATTTGAAATAGTAACTAGGTAAGTAGATGTAACTAGAAACTAATTCCATAGGCCTTGCGATGACGATGACATTATTGATGTGCTTATGATGGATACCTACACGTTCCTACATTGAGTTTCAAATTGTAGCAATTTATCTTGATTTCACTTGAAACAACGAGCCACAATAAGCGCACGCGCCGGGATCGTGACTTTCAAACGCACATTGCCTACATCATAACCGAGAGGCTGTCACATTTAATTATGATTTAACCCATGTTTAACCCCAATTGGTTAAAACGATCACTCATTTTCACACGACATGGTTGATTCAGATTTATCCATATCCGGATTCGTACTATATTCACAGTAATAGATACTAAATAATGTGAATTAAACTAACGGCCAAATACAGAAACGCCACTTAAAATTTGAGAGCTACTTAAATAATTGAGCAGCTATTAAAATCAAAATTAGAATGAGTTATTTTTAGTTTAGATTCTGCTTCATTGTTTAAGTAGTTCTTAAATTTTGAGCAGCATTTCTGTATTCGGGCCTGAGTAGATTTTATACTAGTGTGTGTCTATCGCTCTATCCACCTACCTGTTACGGACATATAAAAAAAGACACAAAAAAAAAACCTTTACCAGTGTCGGCGGCACTGGTTATTTTTGTTTTTTTTTTAAAGTTGGTTTTTAATTTTTTTAATTATTTTTTTTATTTTACTCTTGTTAGTGTACGTACCTATCTACCTTTCGACTGTCACAAAACTTAACAAAATTGTAACCGTAATTTTTATTAGTGTGGAGTTTACTCGTAAGCATGATGCAGATGGTTTCAAGTGCTCCATCAATCAATAGGTACCTAGTTCTTAAGGGGCCGATTCTTTTTGGTAGAAGTCCAAAAATGAGTAATTTATCGAGTAATTGATGAACAATTGAATTGAATACAGCGTTTTGAAAAGCATTTCCGTTTATCTTTTCGAAGATCCACATCAGATACTCACCAAATTTTTATGGGACCTCCTCGGGGCTCCCACCTTTTCATTAAAAAAGAAATATCTCAATCGGTCAAGTCATCTTCGAATAATCGGTAACAAACATAAAAATAAAAAATATATACGCGACGAATTGAGTACCTCTTCCTTTTTTTTAAAAGGCGGTTGAAAATATAACACTGGCTACTTTTACCTAATTACGACGAAGGCAAATAAGGAAGGGTAAAGTTTTAGTATAGAATTAAGTGGATATATAAAATTATTCATACGCTGACATTTTCATCTATTTAGAGTTATGGTGATTTAGATATTTTATTTTTAACGGATAACATAGATTTAATTTATAGAGGTAGGTTTATGCATAATCTAAAATATTTAGGTAAAATTTGCCTAGACCAATTAAAATATGCTAAAAATGTATTAATTACGTTTGCGGTTCCGTAATCACACCAAATTATGGTAAATAAGTAGGTAATAGTACCAATTAATAAAATTAATTGAAATTAAACTGCGACTATTTATTCGACAATCGCAATAGAAATACTTTTGACGTCAATCAGACTTCCCGGAAAAGATAACCATAATAATAAAGATAATTCTGGATTAATTCAAATACAGCACATAGAAGAGGCACTGGTCTCTACTAGAATGTCAATAACCTCAGCATGCCGCACCTAATACATTCGCGTTTGTACGTCAGCACTTCCTCACAATTTTCCGTTTAGTTTCCATATTTGAGAAGGTACCGATATGTAAAGCAGGATGGTAACGAATGCATGATGAAGGGTCAGTGATGCATCGGGTGAATAATGCATAGTCTCGACAGTGCGTTTACCCTGGACGTCTGAGGGAGCAACCTGGTGATGCGAGCGTTACCCTCTGGCCGCGCACTCCGAAGTAAACAATATCCGAAGAAACGTTGAGGTGCGGGTGATTCGACAGAAACTAATAAATATACATGCCCTCTTGCAGACATATGTACATATCATCAAAAACATTTTTCAAAGAAATGTTTGAGGAAATTGAACAATAGGTATTTTATTTAGATATATGGATAGATTGCTTTTTTATGCATTAAAGGTATGGTGTTTATACAGGAAATAAGGTATCTGTTTAATATAACAATTATCTAAATGGATGTAAATTAGGTTGGAACTTCTTTGGGCACATCTCCAGAAATAAAGAACCGATGGAGCGACAGGTAGTTCAAGGCCGAGTCGAAGGCAAGAGACCTCGGGGTCGGTCCCACCCGCTGGATTGACCTCATCACCAAATCTACTGAGTCAACCGCAGTACAGTGTACCTACTTGCAACGCGACCAGTCGCCAGAAATGGAGAGATGTCGCGCGACGAGCGAGCAGCAGCCCGGGAAGCCGGTGATGACGGCAAGACGCAATCCTGTCTGTCGACAGCCAGAAGTGCCGACTAAGAATAAATTAGGTCGATGTAAATCCTAATAGTATATTTAGTAACTAAGTACATGTTTTGTGTCATAGAAAAACCCGTCTACGTACCTATATTCCTACAAAGTTATTAAAAAGTTTTACAGAAAAAACGTTTTAAAATACTTATTACGCAAATAGTGAATCACAAGAAGGTCATATTTGTTTACAGTTTTAGCTGCTAAAAAAATAATTTACTTAACTACACAATAAAAATTTGAGTAACGTAATTCTTTAAGGAAAATACAATATTTTTAATTGGTCTATTATTATTTATCCATTAAGTATTGATCGTTGGCTCCTCCCTCTGATCTTAATGGGCTGACATAGTTCAGTTTGTCACGTACGCTAAAATCGAATTAAATTTCAAATCAACAGTATCACCACTTAGTCGGACCATCCATCATACGAACTACACTGGCCCTAATGTTATTCAGCAATATCTACAAGTAATTAGGTATTCTAACCGCAAACAAATTATTAATTGGTCATTAAATCTATGACGTAGTTTCGGAGATATAGGGTTTATGCAACAGTTCTAAACTGTTTTATTCTTAATTCTCATTATACTGTTGAATTCATCGACCTATTGAATCCCAAAACGTAAAATAAAAACATGAAGGTGAATTTGCTAAAATGTTAGAGTTTCCTAATTTTGAATTGAAAATTGATTCATTACTTGATACATACTAAGTACTGTAAGAGACATGTACAACATTATTTTGTGCTGTAAATAATGTTGTAAATATCTAATTTTTTTTTGGTTTAGAACAAAAACGCATCTTGCCACACTGGCGTTTAGATGTTTTTTTTCATATCATAGTCGGCGCTAATTCATAATCGCCAACGGGATTAAAATGTTTACAAACATTCAACGAAATGGATCCATATTCAAATATGGATTTCGTTTTAGATTCTACATAATATATTATATTCTAACCTATTGCTAGTGATTTAGAATCGGAAGTAGTTCTTTAACATTTAATACCTTCTACACAAATAATAAAAAAAACTCGTAACATTACCTAATTAAAAAAAACAACTAAATTAATCGAGTGAGCCCTATTTACGTAACCATTTGGGCCATTCAGTGTCTAATTCTATCGTCACTACACGAAAACTTTCTATTTTTTTACTACAATATTTTATTACAATAGAATAAAAACACTTTCCTTGCCGCCTTATCTGTAACGACTCCCCGTTTTACGTCCTTTACATAAAACGACCTTTATACGACTATATTGTTGACTCAGGATAATAAACCGTAAAGTGAAAACAAGTTATATTTTATAGCTTCTCGAAGTACAAAGTAGTGGGTAATAAAATGTGCATTAATGCATAAAGCTCTTCTTAATTAGGGAAGCACGTGCTCTGTAACTTTACCTCAGTAGGTACTCTAAGCCTACGTGACTTCGAGCAGGCTACGATGTGCATTTACCAAGCCTAATCGACCATTCTCAATTTGATGACCGTATTCATAATTACAGGTCAATAATTAGTTATAAAACGAGTCGTAAATGATACTAAAAATACATTTCTCACATATTCTAAATGACGAGGCAGCATAGGTATTAACTTATTGAAACTTAAATAAAAAGACTTATAATCCAAATACGGTTAAATATAAATAAATAAATAAATCCTGTGACGAACACACAGCGCCATCTAGCCCCATGGTAAGCTGCTAAGCTTGTGTTACGGTGACTAGACAACGGATATACTACTTATATTTAATTTTCTTTTGTTAATACATACATATTATACATAGAAATACGCCCAGACCAGATACAAATATTTATTTTTTTAAGCATAAATTTTGCACCTGACGGGAATCGAACCCGTAGCCTTCTGCATTGCAGTCGAGCGTCCGCCCGACGCGCCACAGAGGCCGTCAAAGATGACAACGATGACGATGATATCAACGATGACTCGACGAGATGGCAAAGGTAGAGACTACGTACAAAATAAAACCTACCCCAATTATTGGGCAACGTAAACTCCATGTAATATAAGTATATCTTAGTGTAATTACTCGTAGAATCTGGCGTAACGAAAAGAATAAGAAGACACGAGCCATTATTTTAAAAATACCTACTTATATTCTATCTTTCTATATCTATACTTATACCTACCTATCTTCTTCTATACTTATAAAAAAGGAAGAGAGGACAAAAAGTCTGTACTTGAAAGTAAATAAAAAAAAAGTTGTTTAGAGGACTTAGGAAAAGTAGTAGATAAAAATTATATTATTTTTAAAATTCATATCTGTCTATCCCTATACAATTAAAATCTACTAATCCGATTAAAATCTGGTTTTCAATATTGGATAGTTCTATTTCGAAGAACGTCGTGGTATACTTCGCATCGAAATACAATTAGTAGAAACCAAGTAATTAACAAAAAAGTGCAACCGCTCGAGAACCGCTCGGCTACCCGCGCCCTTGATAACGCGTTTTGCACTACTGCGGGTGAAACCGCGGGGCGCAGCTAGTATCTAATAAATACAGAGACCCAAGCCCTATTGGGTCACAAACATTCTTTTTTTTAATGTAACATTTTTTTACTAATTTTATATAATTAGCAGTGCCATTGCATAAACCGAGGAACCACTGTTTGACGTCAACTCACACTGCAAAATAACGTGTTGTTATTTTTACAATAAAAACATCGTAAAATTACAGTTTACATTTGGAGTTCAGAAGTTTAATAACTATAAACTGTTTTAATAGTCTCGTAAATACGTGAGTAAGGATGCAAGATTTTTCAGCGGGTTTTCCGCCACAGACACGCCGTAGATAGATAGTTGAACCATTATTTAGAAGTACAGCACCACAACTATTACAATATAAAAAAAAACAAAAAGATAAATGCTTAAAAAGTTATTTCTTACAGAAAACTTTTGGATGGACAAGAAGTGGAGAAAAGTCACAGAGCTTTATTCATGAAAATTATCAGAAAAAAAAAGTTGAAACCAAGCTGTCTGACGATTTACTACATTTTAAAATATTCCGACCTCCTATGATATCTTAATTAGTCGTCGCGAAGTCGCCGCGTTGTCTTCAGCTAAAAAAAATATAAATAAAAAAAAAACTAATATTAAAAAAAAAAAACATCTTCAATTTTTTTTTAATTTGTTGTGGTTTTTAAAAGTAGTCGCGTATTTTTTATTTAAAATTTACTTAATTTTTTTGAGCGACAAAAGGCGACAAACGATCATGATAGCGCGGATTATTTTTCTACTGGAAGCCTTCAGAAACTCGACCGTAAAGCCGTAAAGTAGGTTTGTAGACAATGTTATGTAATTTATAAGCTCTTGTATCTATACCAACTAGGTAGCTTTGGCTGTGAGAGTAGTCTTATACGTAAACAGCAATATCTAAAAGCTAAGAAACAAGTCACAAAGGGAATTAAATATCCGAATACCTTTTTTGAAGATGTCAGATTTAGCCACAGATTACCTAGTAGTTTTTTTTATTTTTTTTATTGTTGATAGGTAAACGCTTGATCACTATCTGATGGAAAGCGACGATGTGGTCGCGAAGTTGTGCGATTCGAATCATTTTAAAGCTGTTACTTTGATTTTTATTATATTGTGTAAATAACTCGCCGTTGGTCAATATTTTAACGCCTTACGAAACAGAAAGAGCATCGTATCGAATGTAAACAATGTTGCAATAAACATTAAACTAAAAGGCTTGTTCGATCTTTAAGTAATAACTTATGTTCATCATTATTTTGATATTGTGTAAGTATCCATAGCATATTATATAACATAAATAAAGAATCAACTTATATACTACTATGAAAACTTATATAATCCATACTTCCAAATGTCCGGGACTCCATAACCCCGTGAAACCATACATACGTGAGTTAAATAATAAGGTCACAGATTTAGGCAGTGTACAAGATACCTATAATTTAGATAATTAAGTTATTATATATAAAAAAACCTGGGATACCAATTGATAATTTCTTAGAATTTCGAAGAAATCAAAATCTGTTGCAATAATCACAAATTCTGACAAATTCTTTGAGCGGAATTACCACAACGTACTTATTGGAATTGGGAATTTCCTCATAAAATCGATAAAAAGTAGTAAAATACCAAGTCTGTACATAATACATAATAATTTGTTTGTTGTCGTAATAAAAAATCTACTGAAAAAATGTATAAAGACAGAACAGTGCAAGGGCAGAAGGTGAAGAAGAGGGATTTTATATCTTTGACCAAAAGTAAAAATATCTACCCAAATTGTTTAGGCAGGTAGCTTACATAAGAGGGTTCTAAATACGTCTGGCCCTTTCGCACCATTATTTCGAAGAATTTATTTCAATATTCAACCTTGTTGTGAGATACGAGTTGAAAGTCGCTGCGAAAGAATGATGAGCAAATAATTTGATGGACTATAAGTAGGTAGGTACCTCTGGAACTAAAATAATAAACACTAGAAATATTTTAAAGGAAAAATTCATCTTCAAAAATTCACTTGCGGCGAGATTTTGAAGATGAATTTTTCCTTTAAAATATTTCTAGTAAATATGCCTTGAGCAATAAAAACAAATTTACGAAATATAATAAACACTGTTTTTGTTTCAGTAGATGTATATGTACCTGCTGAAACTAAAAAAGGTGCTGTGGTATCGCAGTTGATGGCATGTTTAGCTCATCAGCAAAACTGCTTTACAGCATATGGGATCTATAAACACAAGAAACAAGTACTTAAATAACCGGCAAACATTTTAGGTACGTATATTCAAGAGCAACAACATCCATGGTAGGTAATATAATATACCTACCTACGACATATTTATATCGGATCCTCCACATATGGTTTTCGACACGAATTATTGCTGTATGATGCCAGCTAAGTTGATCGTAACGCTTGTTTACCACAGTAGAAACGTTACAGATGTAGATCGAAACAATTAACTTTATTCTTACGCAAAGTAAATTACATTGACCTATGAAATAAGACTTATTTTTTGTTTTGTTTTAACCGCGAAAATATGTTCAGCATTTTTCAATACCCGACGTTTCGAGATCTTTACTGAAATCACGGGTAGCCAATCTCGAAAAAAATACCTGTATTAAATAGGTATATAATAAATAAATAATAAAAAATCCTGTGACGAACACACAGCGCCATCTAGCCCCGTGGTAAGCTGCTAAGCTTGTGTTACGGTGGCTAGACAACGGATATACTACTTATATTTATTTTTCTTTTGTAAATACATACATATTATACATAGAAATACGCCCAGACTAGATACAAATATTTATTTTTAAGCATAAACATTTGCATCCAGCGGGAATCGAACCCGCAACCTTCTGTATTGCAGCCAAGCGTTCGCCCGACGCGCCACAGAGGTTGTATATGAAGTATAAACATGCAAAAAATAAAATAATAATTCAATTCTTGAATAAAAACACAGGTCTGATTTTTGTTTAAATCAAATTATTAAGGAAATATTGGCTTTTGAAATAGGCCATATTCTCGTCAGTCTATATTTCAAATTTTGAAAACCAAAAATAATCTTCGTCGAAGAAACTCGTTGAAGTCTTTTGTTAGTGCCGTCCTATCGAAGATTTCAACGATCAAATGTCATAATTTTAACGATTTGTGTACATTTAAACGAAAACCATTCGACACGAAAAGGGATTGATTTTAATGAAACGTGTGTGAAAATAATATGCCTCTCCAGTAAAAATAATCATCACAAATTTATTTATTTTCCAGATATCAGCGCATACGTTGCGCTACTGTCTGTCTGAACGTTCAATTACTTTGTTCTACTGCAAACATGATTGTGTCAACTGTGACATATGGTAGGTATATTCAGCGGTGCTACATTACATCACGTGACTCCATTGACGTCAATAGTGACCTCTGGTAACGGCCGCGTCGTGGCTGCCTCCTGCCTCTTATCGGAGTCAAAATGCCCTGCGCATACCTACTTCGAACAATTACCTACAACCACGCATGAAGTAATACGACCTACTGAGTTGCCATTAGTCACAGATCGTTGACAAACGGTCTCTGTGGAGCGTCGGACTGCAATGCAGAAGGATGCGTGTTCGATTCCCGCCGAGTGCAAATATTTTTGTTTAAAAATAAATATATGTATCTGGTCTGGGTGTCTTTCTATGTATAAAATGTATGTATTTACAAAAAAAACTTGAAAAAGTCAATTGTGAAGTTAGCGAAAGCTCGGTTCGTTTAAAAATCATGAATAAAACGCGATTAAACCCGGTAAATAAAGTGTTTTATTATGCAAAATCGCGAAAATCATAGAAGAAATCATACAAAAATCCATCCTAGTGCTTAGTTTGGGGCTAGATTGCGCTGTGTGTAATGTCGAGCAATATTTATTTTATTTATTTTTTACTAGCTGCGCCGCTATTATATTTTTTTTATAAATGACAAAAACAAAAACATACACCTACTACGTTATACCCACTACAACGATGTATCTTATTTCTATGGTATGAACCCATAAATAAAACAAATAACTAAAAAACACGATAGTTAATGAATCTTACTAATATTATAAACGCGAAAGGTTGTTTGTACATACATACAAACTTTCACGTTTATAATATTAGTAAGATATAATATGCATACATAATATATGCATGAATGTTTGTGACTTTGTTACTCTTTCACGCAAAAACTACTGAACCGATTGCGATGAAACTTGGAATAAAGGTAGGCTTTAGGTAATTATTACTCTAAGCACATAGGCTTCAGGTATTACCGCGGGAACGGGACTTGTGCGAGTGAAACCGCGGTGCGCAGCAAGTTAGAGATATGTCGAAAAAAATACTCTATATGACGCAAAACTCAAGGGCGAGAATTACCCCGCTGGGGTCCTCCCCACCGCTTCACCGGTCGCGGTGTTGCCACTGATTTTAGGGCCATGTGTGGACAGTTGGTAAACAGGGGCATCAGAAATTTCGGATAGGTAGATTGTGTAAGGAGCAGGAATCACTTTAATCGTAAGTAGATACTCGTCGGTATATACATACACTATATTCATGAGTATAACTTATTGAAATTACGGGTTAACGTTCAATAATGAAAGTCCAATATGTAACAACCAAGGGCAAAAATTGAATGTAGTTCAACCACCTCCAGAGCTCATTGTCGTATAAACAGGACACTCAATAGTTGAACGTCAATGGCTTGAGCAGACTACAGTCTTTCTGTCAGCCGATTACACGCGAATATGGACGAATATTTTGTTCCACGACGGAAGTCTGGCTGTATGCTAGCTTACACTGTGTAAACGAACTATATTAAACTGGCTAGCTGTATCTCATTGTCTTCTAAACCTTGGATTGGATCTACGAACAACCCTCTACGTCGCAGGCAAAGTTTACAAAACGCCCGCGCCGTGCCACCGTCTGTATGCATCTTCTGTAGTTTTTATACAATTAAACACACGATGGTCGCCACAACCATTAAATTATTTCTAGCTTGGGCTCTAGTTAGGGTGCGCTTCACGTACGGTCACATTTAGCGAGTTACCGAAACCGGAGTATATAGTCAGCTTCTATATAAAATCTTGCCGAACTTCTTATTTCGGCAACGGTACAACAGCTTCCTTTATCTAGGGCTTCAACGACGTGAATTTCAAAGGTGACGGTACAAAATATCAGATCTGTTACTTTTTTATGATTGGTAAAAGCAGCAGATTTAGAGTAGCCCCTGAATTATCTCACTTATTTAATTAGTATTCTATAATATGAAATGCAGATAAAAGTATACAAAGTGTAACAAGGATACCCATTTAAGCCGAAAGGGGGTTATTCTAGACGTCTAGGCGAACAACATTTATACTACAACTTTTGGAAATTTGAATTAGTTTTCAACAAATTTAGGTTTAAAGTTTATTTAAAAAAAAAAACAGCTGGTTCGAGTTAGAGATTTTTTTGTGTAACATAACCTCAAAATTAAAAAAAAGTTCTGTTATTTAAAATTAAGAAAGAAAAAAAACTTTTGTTTTACGACTATGATAGTTGCGTAGGTACCAACTTACGATGGTGTATAAATTTATCAAAATCGTGGCCATCTCGAACGGGGCCATAAGGTACTAACCCGTTCTAGACATCTATGTCTAGAACAACCCCCTTTCGGCTTAAATGGCTATCTTTGTTACACCTTGTATATGGGCAAATTTTAGGGGTTTTTTCACGTTTTGTTTTTCAGTTTGCCGTTGTAGTAGCTCTATTCAAACTAGTGCTTAGCTGTTCTCTGAATTTTCTACAGCTTACGCATGCACATAGTAGTAGGTAAATTTGTACATTTACATTCTTCTATACTATTCTTCTATAGTATAGGTCTCCAGATATCTGCATACTAAATTTCATCGCAAGCGGTTTAGTAGTTTTACGTGATTGAGTACCAGACATACATACACGAATACAAAATAATTTCAGCTTTATAATATTAGTAGGAATAGGTACACTTAATTACCTCCCATTATATTATTTTCTCTCCCCTGAGGTCTGTTGGTAGATAATATCGACAGGGTTAGACACTGGTTAGACATGACTGCTATTTTGTAAATGTTTCTTATGTATACTGACTGAATCAATTAAATCAATGCTAAAATAGATTTAGACGTTTGACGTCATAGTCTATATCCAGAAACCCACCTAATATACTGCTTTCGTTAGTTAGCAAAACATCTAATATTATATTAATCATTGATACATTTATTCAATAGTCACGTTTCCAGAGTGAGAGATAGGATGCAAAGTGAAAACAAATTACTTTCACGAAATCTCTAGAGATACATGCACACGTGACTTCGCATGCTTATTATACACTGATCATGTTTTTTCCATGCTTTTTGTCGTCATTAATTCAAATTTCGAAAGAAAAGTTGGAAAAATTCGAAACATTTCTTGTTTTTTATGAAAATTAGGCAAAGGTCCTTAACATCACACGATACAATATAATTTACTGAATCTTAAGTAGAAGTCAGTAGCAGTAGAAGCGATAGGAGGCTGTCATCATCATCATCCGAGCTATGTTTCCAGGTATAGAGAAACAGACTCAAATTCTTTTGCACTTTTAATATTAGTAAGGATTATAGTACAGATTGCTGCTCCAGTGCCACTATAGTACTAAATATACGACAATGTGAATCACATGATCAAGATCATTGCAAAAAAAAAATGGACTAATGAATTCCATGTGTCATTTTTTCATTGGAGGTCGCGTTTCGAAGACACCAGTGGCTCGATTCTGTAAAAACATAGCATGCGGAATGCCAGCGAACTGCAGGCGACGTGCAGAAGATGTGCGTTAATTAGTATCCTGTAAATGTTATTTTACTTAATTAGTTAAGTAGCCTTCAAAATTAAGGGCTACTTAATTATTTAAAGAGCTCCCCTTGTTAATCAGCCAATCAGTATTTAAAGAAATTATAGAATAGCTATAATTTTTACTCCTGCAACAAATCGACTTCGGTAATGCTCATGCATACCGCCGGCATTCCGCATGCTATGTTTTTACAGAATCGAGCCACAGGTAGTCTGCTGATGTTTCAAAATTCAAAACGGTAATGTGATATCCTGTTGAATTTTATTATGTATTTAACATCCCTCTCGGTAACTCGGGGTCCGATTATCTACTTTTGCGTCTCCTGTAAGATATGAAACTGTATACGAACTGCTATACTCATTAAAGACTGACTGCTTAAACACGTGCAGCAACATAAATGCACTGTCACGTATCGTCATTTAAATTATGTACATACCTACCTAATTTACAGTATCTATAGACAAATAGTAACTGAACATCTGGTAAACAGCTTCTGAGGTTAACGGCATCTATGAAATCAAAAGTCAAGGGACCCTTTGAGAGTTCACCCGGACAATGCTCTGAGCCCTTTCCAAATGCTTGACAATTCCATATTAATATCAAGGGATCGGTATAACTTAAACTACACTAAGCGTAAGAATCATTTACAGTCTCACCAACTTCTCCTCTGCCATCCATCAGCCTGTTAAATGTTTTATCTTACTAATATTATAAACGCGAAAGTTTGTATGTATGTATATATGAGAGGTTGTTACTCTTTCACTTGCGATGAAACTTGGAATATAGGTAGCTGGGGGACCTGGATTAACACAAAGCTACTTTTTATCCCGTTATTCCCGCGGGAACGGGAAACCGCGGGTGAAACCGCGAGGCGCAGCTGTTTATTGTAATAAATTAAGCTTATGGGATTGCGCTTAGGGAAATTTCACAATTTCATGTAAAACCTAAAGTAAAGTAAGTAAAGAAATATAAAGTAGTACAATTACATTAATGTACATATTATACGTACCTACACACAACTATAACCCCTCTCTGTTTAAACAATTTCAATTAGAAACGAAGTCACAAGACAAAGATCAAGGAGTTAATCTCTGTAAACGTTAGAGGGAATCCCTGATACGGGTATATCACTAATGTTATTTAAAAATAATTATTGGTTTGTTTTATTTATGGTCACTGTACTTTCCACATTATATGAGGTCAGTTATTACCCTTCTTTGCGTTGCGCAGACGGGCAAAAAGACAGCATCGATTTATGAATAACTACCTGCGCCCCGCGGTTTCACCCACGGAAGTGAAAAACTCGTTATCACGGGCGCGGGCGGCCGAGCGTTTCTCGAGCGGTTGCACTTTTTCGTTCATTACTCGGGTTCCAAACATTGGATTTCAATGCAAAGTAGGTATACCACGACGTTCCTCGAAAATAGAACTATCCAATATTGAAAACCAGATTTCAATCGGATTAGTAGTTTTTAATTGTATAAGGAACAGACGATAACAGACAGACAGACATGACTTTTAAAAATTATATAATTTTGTTCTATATACTTATCCTTAGTTCCCTAGACCACTTTTTTTATTTACTTCCAGGTACAGACTTTTTGTCCTCTCTTCCTTTATTATAAGTATAGAAGATACGTTTCAAGGAAGCATTGGTATTTCCCATAAGTTAACATGCCTAAAAAGTCAGCATGATGGTTGATACTTAACAACTCATGTGATTTTTTTTAGTACATGAAACTACACTAAATAATTCGTTTTTCATACGAAATTATTAAAAAAAGCCAACCGGTGGACTCAAGATGTTTCGAGTGAAATGCTATACAATTTGTAACGGGTAAGTCCTTTTAATCCGAAAGGGGGTTGTTCTAGACGTTTAGGCGAACAACTTTTGTTCTACGAATTTTAAAAATTCAAACTTTTTTTTTGAAAATTTTGAGATGTTTCACTGAAAAAACAGCTGATTTTGAAAATAAAAATAATTGAAGTTTTGAATGTAAACCATCAAACTAAATAAAAGGACTACATAAGGTCCATGACCTCGAACTCTCAGAAACAGCTGATTTTCAAGTAAACTTTACACCTAAATTTTTCCAAAAAGTACTTCGAATTTCCAAAAGTCGTAGAACAAAAGTTGTTCGCCTAGACGTCTAGAACAACCCCCTTTCGGATTAAAATGACTTACCCGTTACACCTTGTATATGTCGATAGTTTTTGTAATTTGACTCTTGTAGAAATCGTTTGTTTCTATCATGATCCTTGTTTCTCAAACAAAAGCTATAGATTCTTATATTGCATTTTTTAATGCCCGACGACGTTTCGAGAACTTCTTCAAGTAAGATTGAGATGTAGTAAAATAATAATAATTGGCCTCTACATATAATTTTAGATCATTTATACAACGCAAGCAACTTTTAATCCATGCTATTTATTTATTGAGATGTAATACATTTAAAAAAACGGAAACTTATTTTAATTTCAATCACACATCGCAAAAACAGATGTAAAATGTAAACGTTTTTACATATAAAAAAAATAACATCACAATACATACATACAATATTTTCAGTACCTACGTTGTTTTACATCGATTTCAAGTGCTTATGTAAGTTTAATTTAAATAAAATTGTTTCTTATCTAAGAGTGAGGTAAGTTAGGTAACCGGCTACTTTTAAAAGAAATATTTCACGATTATGCTAATTCTTTTCTCCCCTCTCGTATATTTGTTCAAATTCTGACGTGACTTCATACGACCCTGAATAACAAATAAAAACAGGAAAAAAACAGGAATTGCATACTCGTGTTAAAGTACCGGTGGAGATTTACGTGTGAAGTAGCCATGACCCCCTCGGTTATCTCATTGTCCGCAGTTGAACCGAACCAAATAAAATTATATTATTATACCATGCCATTTTTAAAGCTTCATAATTCCACCATAAATAAAAATAAATTTGTTATGACCCGGCTGCGAGAGGGTGATGTTTTGGCCGCGTGTATGTATGTGACCATTACTTTATGAATTCGGACGGCTGAACCGATTTTTATAACTGACTTGTCGTTTGATAACTAAGATTATTGGTGTAGCAGATTTCTTCTACAGTTATTGAGTGTGTGATTGTTTAAAATTAGTTTTAAATTAAGGTCGCAGTCGTTTTTAGGGTTCCATATCCAAATGGAGATGTATTTCTGTTGCCGCTATAACAACAACTAAAATAAAATATAATATTTAAAGGGGGCAAACGTGATTTTTTGCTTGATGCTTTTGCTTGAATGGTAATTACCCCTTCGTGCGCGAGTCCTACTCGTTCTTTGCCTGTTTTTGTTTTCAATATATTTTCTACGTACATTGCCAAAAACACATCTCTATTTAATAAATGTTGAAGAGTATAACCTTGGAATCTTCAAATCCAGAGTGAATATGTATGTACCTTCTAGGTAAGCATGCTTCATCGTCGACCTCATCCTCGCTTCCCATCAGGTGAGATGAGGTCAAATGCTACTAGCCTATAACGTATAAAAAAAAGTAAATTATTTATGATATTTATTTCACTGAATGACTACTACCATGCTGTCATGTTTTGAGAAAAGTAAAAGTAATTTAACGCTTCCATTAATATCATTATAAATAATTTACTCTTTACCTTTCAATACTAATATTATAAAGATGTAAAGTTGGTGATATGTATGTATGTATGTACTGTACTAGCTGCGCCCCGCGGTTTTACCCGTGTAAGTCCTGTTCCCACGGGATTATCGGGATAAAAAGTAGGCTATATGATATTCCAGGTATCCAGCTACCTATGTTCCGAGTTGCATCGTAATCGGTTTAGTAGTTTTTTGCGTATAAGAGTAACAAAGTCACATACACACATACAAACTTTCGCGTATATACAAGATGTAACGGGCAAGCCATTTTAAGCCGAAAGGGGGTTGTTCTATACGTCTATGCAAACAACTTTTGTTCTACGACTTTTGAAAATTCGAAGTACTTTTCGAAAATTTTAAGTGTAAAGTTTACTTGAAGATCAGCTGTTTCTTAGAGTTCGAGGTCATTGACCTTATGTCCTTTCATTTAGTTTGGTCTACTACAATCAAAACTTCAATTACCTTTATTTTCAAAACCAGCTGTTTTTTCAGTGAAACAACCTCAAAATTTTCAAAAAAAAGTTCGAATTTACAAAAGTCGTAGAACAAAAGTTGTTCGCCTAGACGTCTAGAACAACGGACGTCTAGGCGAACAACTTTTGATGAAACAAGATATAACAAACAAGATGTAACGGGCTTGCCCGTTACATCTTGTATAATACTAGCTGCGTCCTGCGGTTTTACCCGCGTAAGTCCCGTTCCCGTGGGAATATCTAAACATCTAAATATCCAAATACACACACACACACACACACTTTCACATTTATAATATTAGTAGGATTTCGCGCTTCATATTATAAGTAGGTATAAGTAAGATTTTGAAGGTAATCTCCGAAACTACTGGACCGATAACAAAAACTACAATATTTCACCAATAGAAATCTACAATATCGAGAAGTAACATGGCTACTTGTGATCCAGGTATTTCCAGGTGAAACAGCGGGGCGCAGCTAGAAATAAATGGTTTTTATTAAATGTGGTTTTTATTTTAACTGAGACGTTAATTCTTTCTGTCTTCCGGTAACACATGCCTGCCATAAACACTGGCACGTTAATCTTTAGGTCAAGGCAGAGACTGTTACATCGTCGACAACTTTTGAAATATCAATTTCAATCATGTTCCCTTAGGGTAAGGTCGTTTTTGCTTTGAAATATTAAACCGGTCCTGTTGAACCCAGTTGGATCCAGTCTATCCTTATCTAACTAACAAACGAACACTAAAGTGAGAAAAGGACAGACAGGGGTCTCTCTAACATCAAACAGGACCGATTTTTTGACGAAATAAGCTTTCTAGTTAGGTACTGTTACTATTTCTATGGGTCAAGGCAACATGAAAGCTTTGACAAGCTTACACAGACAACATCAGATAATCAGATGAACTTTGATCCTTTACGTTGGCGGTAGAGTCGACTAAGTTTCCAAGTGTTAAATACCGAGTAACTACGACGACGTTCCAATGTATTTATTTAAATAATATAATTGTCAAATATTGTAGTAGCCATTTGACTACCAAATGCATTCAATTATTTGATTTGCTAATGATAAAACCAACAAATGTGTCTTGTTTAATTTGTCGAATAAACTCCTACATATATATAGGTAGGTATGTGAAATTCTTACAATCAATAAGTCTGTAGATAACTATAAAACCCGTACCTACAGAACCAATTTCAATGTTGTTGATAACGAAATACTAAGGTATTATTTATACCTACTTAGATACTAAATTCAATTATTAAATAACGGTTCAATAGGTACCTGTTTATAAAAAAGACACAAATGCTCATTTAATACCAGCAGTGTAGTAGCAGCACCTTGCGGTTTCACCCGCGTAAGTCCCGATCCCGCGTCGAATCGAATATCGAAATTTTTCTTTCATAAGAACCATCTCCTGATCATAACGAAGACAACAAAAAAAGAATTATCGAAAACGGTGCAGCGGTACAACCATGCAAAATAGGGATTCATTTTTATTTACAAGATGTAACGGGTATGCCCTTTTAAGCCAAAAGGGGGTTGTTCTATACGTCTAGGCGAAAAACTTTTGTTCTACGACATTTGAAAATTCGCACTTTTTTAAAAGAATTTTAAAGAATAGAAAATAAAAGAAGCGTAAAATTATAAGCTCTTCTGTTATTGGTCGAACTGTTTAGAATCTTACGAATGGATATCGTTAGTTTATAAATTCACTTCAAGACGTCGCGTCGTAGGTTTATAAATTTACGAAAATGTGTTTAGAATCCTCCGAAAGTTTATAAATTTCCTAGGAAATTTATAAATTAATGTACTTATCTTATTACTTTACGGTGACATATCTATATATCAGATTCGTGCAAGTGATGAGCATAATTATTATGACTGTGTGAAAAAGAATAAAATTGTTTGCAGAATCTGCAAAATCATATCGCATAATACCTTTACAACCCCATTGGACATACATACGCGGGTGAAACCGCGCCAGACACAGCTAGCCAAATAAGATAGATAGATAATAGGCAAGTGTTAAAAGTATTATCACTGAACGCTCATCAAAATACGTGATTGTAGGTACAATATTATTGAATTTGCGCTTCTGTTAACTATACTTATCATTCCATATTATCTCCTATTATGTTTTATTCTGATATCTAAAGATAAGGGTACATCGTACCCAGCTACAGATAAGCAACGTTTGATATTTGAAAATAAGAGGAAAGGCTTCTTTTTTAGAATTTCAAATTTAGTTTAGAAGCGATTTAGTTTGAAATAATTCGACTATATATTTATAATTCAATCGGCAGATAGTGCCGGCACGTGTTTTCGCCAATCAGAAGGCCGATGTTAAGTTGGAATTCCACTATAATCTTGAATATAATGCTCATGTACCCTAGTCTTTTCGTGCTAAGTGTAGTTTAGTATAGCAGACTCCTAGTGAAACGCGACGGACGGGGACCAGCTAAACTAGTATGAACTAGTATCTCTCGCAAACGACGAGTCGACAAATCGACAACTTTATGTCGAATCGACAAAATGTTTCTCGTGCTGTCATGCTACCCTAGCTGGTTATGAACGTGTGGAGGGTGCTTCGGGGGACGATCAAGCGAGAATAAATAATAACAAGAATCAGAATAATGTATGTTTGATGTTGCGGATTATGCTATTTAATTTTTCTACTTTTAGAATAAATAAATGTTTCCTATGTCCTATACTTCCTTATTGGACTAAATGTATGATGACCAGAAATTAGGCTACGGAGGTAAAGGAAGATATTTTGACATTAGGATAGTTTATGACTCTGATCTAGCTGAAGAAAGTATGAAAATTAGGCAGCTAACCATCTATTAGAGCTTGCAGAATCACTTAGCAAATATAGTGTTATGTTTTAGGTATTTCAGAGTCTGCAAAATAAAGTATTAGGTTCACACATTTAAACTCCCGGTGACGCCTGGCTTTTGATATTGTAGCGCACATATCAGTTTTTAAAACTGTCATTTCTTTTTAATTACCCTTTTTTCTCACATGTTTATGTGTATGTTTGTAAATACTTTCTCCTAATGCCTAAAGGATGCAGTGGACGACTGCCCGAAGTCGTCTTATAAATACGAGTAGAATGTGTTGAATTTGTGTGAATGAATTTCTTTTGGTTGGTTGACCGGGAGTGCACGAGACGGATCTTTCTAGAATCGCTAGACACGTAAAGTGAACCTTCAATATTAATGTACCCACTGCATATTGCATAGAAATGATATGTATATAACTACAGAGTAATGTATAAGTGAGTAGGTAGGTAGGTAGGTGTACCCTTCAATCCACTTGGGTTCGAGTAAGGTCATAATGTAAAATACGATTTAAATTGAATATAGTTACCCTCGGGTTCCTCTAGGGTTTTGACGGATCGTTAGACATTTTTTATTAAATCGTTTTAATAGTAGGTACTTTTTGGTAGATAACATGGTGAAATTCTATAGATTTTTATTTACGAGTAACGTTAACTTTAAATCTACAATTTTTCAATGTGTCTTTAATTTTAAAAATCTGAAACAATTCTATAACAAAGTAAAACCTTAGTCGTGCGTAGACAAAACCATCAGTATTTAGAAAAATCCGTTTAATTTTATAAACGAGTACCGTGTCGACGTAAATAGAATTAATTTAATATTTTAAAGATCATAATAATATATTTAATTAGCCATTAGGTATACCTAGTACTTGTGCTAACAAGTTAGGAATAAAGTATGTAGGTAATGTAATGACTTATTATTATTTTAAAGATCTCAAGTTATAATAAGTAAGCACTTATGTACAACAAACACTTCAATCTTCTTTGAACGGTACTCGTTGTGGAAATCCCCATATTAATATTTTGGCAGTGGAACCGTATACCTTTAAGCAAATATTTGGATATCTATTTATAATTGTACGTTTGGAATTAATGAACCTACTAATATGCCCTACGTTTTCATCTGCGTATCCGTTTGTTTGGTAACCAGTAGGTAACTAAAAATTGGTACCGTCGTCATGAAAAGTTGATGACCACCTACAGATTTTCACAATCGCTATTCGCTATACTTACATATCACAATTGTGGGGTCTCAAAAAAGGACAGACTTTCTAAAAAGTAAAAGAAGAGAAGAATCAGCGATATTTTTAGTATGCCTAGTAAGCAACGAGAATAGGTTTGTACCTTCCTACTTGAACTGCGGTTTCCACTTGTACCATCGTACCCGTCAATAATAGGTCCAAGTGTTTATAAACAAACATTGACAGCTCAATAATCAAATATTATATGATTTGTATTATTCAAGTTGGGAAATCCCAATTTTGAACATGTTCAAACAATGATTACGTTCTCTTTAAATATGCACGCAAACGATATGGACACTCATTTGAATTTATGAGACGCCAGTAAATAAATAGTTGTGTTTCTAAGCACCCATTCAGATACTTAAATATTTATCTCGTGGACCTTATAAAATTAGACACGAATGTTACTATTAGATAAATACATGCATTGTAATTAAGGATCCCACTCATTGAACTAGACTGATTAGAGACTTAATACGAGAAAGGCCGCCTGATAGTGAAGCATTTTACTGTCGGCCCAGACGGCCAGTGTCATACGTTCTACAGTTAAACTATTAAACTGAAATTTATTTACACAACTTTATAAGGTTGACTCTAAATTCAAACGTTTTACTACCCACCATCTGAATCTAAGGATTCTACTATTCAACGATTCGAAATGACTGATGACTAAGCAATGCAAGATTAAGGAATCAGCTTTTTTATGGCAAAAGAGTTTCATAGAGGAAGGTTTATCACTAAAAATTTAATTCGACATTTTGAAAAATAAAATTCTACTGTGTATCCGTGCTAATCAGTGGTTTTTATAGTTTCCTCGAAGGGCATGGTTCGTAATGTTATTATTCGTTTTATCAATTCGCAAGACCAGCTGTGGTATCATCTAATTAGCATCCACCGCTACTAGTTTCTATTTACTGTCATAAAACATATTTCGTATTCTACATTACTGCTTTGAAGTAATTGCCGGTAACAACCACGTTACGTCAAAGCAGCAATGACTGCAAGTTAGCCACTAGTAGCGGTGGATGCTAATTAGATGATACCACAGCAGTACTACTTAGGTACTGGTAGAAGGCATTAGAAGATTAACCTTCTTTATGTATAGAGTTAAATTAGCTAAATAATATCTATATATTTCACTCACCTTATTGTTTACGTGGTTATCTTTTCGATGTTTTTCTTTACGGAGCACATTGATGCTGTTCCGGAACTGTAAATAAGAATGTTAAAACATTGATATATTGCTTAGGTACCTAATCAAAGAAAAGTTCCTGATATATAATACCTAGGTAATATGCGACATAATAAGTTTTACAACCCCATGTTAACCTGTGAATAAATACCTTGAATTGCAATAATAATTATGCTAAACATTATTTCATTTGTGATTATTAGTTTTGCAAGTAGCTATTGTATTTAAAAGGCATTTCAATGAATTATCACATCACCCGCTAATTTTGAATAAATCTGATACTCATTTACACATATTATAGCCTTCAAATTTGTTAGCCTAAAATTTATAGACATTAGATTCTAGAAACATTTTACAAGTTGCGAGTGAGTTAGGTACAGAACCTAGTATCCGTTTAACTATTAAATGGGAGTAAAAACCCGTCATATTTAGCGGACGTCATGCAAAGCATACTCTAACTAAGACAACAAATAAATGTCGCCATATTATGGCGTTCTGTGATATTAAAAAAAAAATACTGAAACTACGTAACAATGATTTCTTAGGCCATAATATATACCTATTATGATTATGGATCGTGAGGTCCTTATATTCGACTTATTAATTACGTCAACTGTTAGGCAACATAAGCGAAATCATCATAATAAACGAATTACACTGTATCTAGAATCTAAACTTTCGAAAGAACATAGAGGTTGCTTTTATTAATTTGGTGCCTAAAAAACAACGTTACTTGTACTTCGTTACGGTTTAGATCCATTGGTCCCGATCACTGGTGGTTACAGTCTGACCACTGGTCTAACTGTAACCAACAGTCAGGTTCACCAGTGAGATTTAGGAAAAGTCCTGAAGAGACAGAGGTTAAGCCTCTTCAATACACCAGAACTTGGTGCGCGGGCGTGGTTTCAAATCCCGGCCGCGCACCAATGTGTTTTTCTATAAGAAAAAATTATGTGCGCTATTAACATCGCTCTTACGATGAAGGAAAACATCGTGAGAAAACCCACGGCTTAAAATCACGCACAAAGGCCCAAGTAGGGCTAATTGCGGAAACACACAAGTTAAAACTTTAACTTTTACACCAGAACTAATTTTTCTGGGATAAATATCTATAAAAGATATGTGAAACAACAGTTTAGGAAACAATACTAATCAAAAGTCAAGGATATTTACTAGGCCTTAAATGATATGATCCCTGAAACTTCCTACACAGAAAAATTACACAAAACTTCGCAAATAAGTAAATAGCAGTAGCCAACCAATATCTCACCTATACTAATAAAACTTTGTATTTGAACTAATCTTAGTTCAGTACGTGTCATAAGTATTATAATTTGAACTTCAAAATTAAAATTTTGTTATCTTGTAATTAACAATTGTTTGATTTTACGCTCTAAAATTTTGCACAAAATAGATTTGTCATACTTACTGCACAATTAAAACAGCTGAACAAGCCAGGCGACTTTTCACTCGTTAATGAGGAATTTGGTTCACTTGATTCGCATGTACCGTTTGCTATCTGAAATAATTTTACAGGAAAAAATAAATTAACTTCTGTTTTTCGCATTTTCTTCGCCAGTTGTATGTAACTAACTAATCCATCTCTTTGATGATGTTACTGAGTAGCTTATCTTGCCGAGTTCTCCACGTGGATGCGGTATGTCGTCCCAATCAGGTAAGAGAAATACCTAAGGTATAATGTATTTACAGCGTGTTTTGTTTTGAGTGTACTAGGTCTAAGAGCCACTAAGTGACACTTGGCCGTGTAGGTTTTGAACAAGGTTACCCCATCTCCCTTTGGTGTCGTAAAAGGCGACTAAGGGATTCTGGGGGAGACTAGCAAACCTTGAGATCACCCTGTGCGTTGGCGGATAAACTGATTGGTCTCTAGGAAGGTTGATGTGAGAAATAGGCAATGATGACTTCCGGGAAAATCGGTCCGATGAGAATGAAGACTAAAGTCACCTAACCATTCCACTAACCCGCCTCGTACAAAGCTAGATTTTCAAAATGATATTCTATTACCTACTACCGGTCAATCAACTAAATACCGTTTTGGCAGGGATGTCGAGGCTGCCCCCTAATCCTCAAAAGTGTTAAAATAAAAATAACCTTATAAAGCTACAATTATTGTAATACATGTTGTAATTTACGTAGATAAATGGGTGTAAAAACAAATTTCCAATCGATTTTAGGGATTGCAAGTATCGTACTTGACCACATCAAATTTGTCATCAAGATATACATGCGTAAGTTATGCATGTATATCCCAAAAGTCCAAATTTAGATAGCAATTATTCTAACGTTTGAAAAGTTTATTTGTATTGTTTTTTTATTTTTATATCAGCATCGCAAATACTGAAGAAAAGCATAGCTATATAGTTATTAAAGTGCTGAACAAAACAATGTTGAATCATTAACATGTGGCCTACTTATTATCAATGAGTCTAATACTGAGTACCTAGGTACTTATTATGGTAAAGTTTACTGTTTATCTAGGTAATATTTACCTACTTATAGCGTGCGTTGTGTCTACTAAAAACTAGGGGACTACAATGCTGGGCAATTTCAAATATGAAAATAATTATATGTACCTCTAGCTTCAAGTTAGCTACTACTGGATGGGTGGGTGGATAAGTAATTATCTGACTCAATATAGGTACTGGAATTAGCAAATAAGTGTGAATGACTGACATTTAAGTAGACAAGTGCGTGGGTAGTCGACAAATCATAAGATGAATTTGATACACAAGTGTTAAAAGTATGAGTACTCTTACAACCTTGAAGTGACTATAGAACAAAGCAGATGTAGCCACTCTAGACCGAGGTACGTACGTCGAAGAGCCTCGTTTTATTTGGATATACGCAATTCACTAACAATTTAAATTGAGTTTAGTCATGTGCGGTTCGAATTATAGGTAGGTACGTCAGCAGCGTCTTGAATAACTAATTGGATATTGTATGTCTTCAAATTAAATTGAAGAATTTATAAGTTAGGTACCTACTTAATGTGAGGGACAATGCAGAGGATTTGTTATGGAAATGGCGAGTCGAAGGACAGCTGAACCGGACGACGGCAGACAAGCAAATATTGATTAAGTTCGACAAAACGAGTTGAATGCACCGCTGTGTGGCGTCCGCGTCGCGACCTTGCCGATGCGCACACGCACGCGACGCTTGCGCTCCGATAACCACTACACGCCGTTCGCAGATACTCACATGCACATCTTTCTGACCGTCGCTCTTGTACACCGCCGAATAGCTTTCCGGTGGAAAGCTGAACTGCACGGACATTGTTTTACTGTACCAGGTAGGTAATCTAATCACTACACAAAACACAGGCACTAAGTTATAAGTACCTAAGTTTACGCACAATCAGCGTCACAAGACGGAAACACTCCTTACTATCATCGTTTAATTTATGCACTAAAAACACATTTGTATTGTGTTGTGACGAGAATGTAAACGACTTTATACGACAGTCGCGCGTACGCCGCGTCGCTAACAGTCTACGAAGGTAGTATAGAGACAGAGAAGCTTGTGCACAGGCAAAATATAACTCTTCACTGCGATAACACGAAATACAAACTCCATAGAGTTGTTATTCTGGCGTGTACACTGTACATACGGTTGTATACTATAAGGCTTATCGCGAAACCGGCCGCGCGAGTTGCGGCCGTACAGCCGTGCACGGGTCGCGATATCTTGACAGTTATAACACTGGGCACTGTAGGATCGCCTTCCTCCTTCCATTTTCTATAAATACCTACATCATATATAATATTAACTTGACGTCGTGCACTCTGCACATTTAAAAACGAAACAATTGGTAATTAGTACAATCACCAATTTGTTTTGTTAATCGCCTGATTATAGTCTCAGTATTTTAGATGTTGTTCATGTGTGTTTCTTTTTGTTGCCACTAATACAAATTATTGTCCTATTGTTAGCACCTGGAGTAAAATGTGCTAATCTATTGGTAAATTAATAATAGGGGTTAAATTATGAAATTGCCGTTTTATTGCAATAGGTTCTTTGAATTGACATAGAATCTTCATGGTTTGAGGTTTTCGAATGAAACTTTTTGCAAAAGGTTTCTGTGATGTTCTTTTTTTAAAAAATGTGAAACATTTGAATATCGACTTTCAATTGTTTTTGTTATTCAATTTAGACAAGAAAGATGGATACTGCGAAAATTCGAGTGATTTTTGAATACGAGTTCCGACGCGGAACTAACGCGGCAGAAACAGCCCGCAATATCAATGCTGCGTTTGGAGAGGGGTCTACTAATGAACGCACCGTGCGATTTTGGTTTAAACGCTTTCGTGATGGAAATTTCGACTTAAAGAACGAGCCACGAGGAAGACCGCCCACACAGGTGAATAACGATGAATTAAGAGAGATAGTGGAAGTCGATCCTAGTCAAACTACCCAGGAATTAGCGGCATGGTTTAACGTTACCTTACCCACTTTATTGACTCACTTGCGTCAAATCAATAAAATAAAAAAATACGAAAAATGGGTGCCTCATGATTTGACTGATCTGCAGAAAGAAACGCGTGTTGAAACTTGTGTTGCCTTGTTGAACCGGTACAGAAATGAAGGAATATTGGATCGAATTGTAACATGTGATGAAAAGTGGATTCTTTATGATAACCGGAAAAGAAAAATGCAATGGCTGACCCCAGGTCAAATGCCACAACAGTGTCCTAAAGCAAAACTTACCAATAAAAAGGTAATGGTAACTGTTTGGTGGTCTCAGCATGGTGTTATTCACTATAGTTTTCTTCGATCTGGTCAAGCAATTACGGCAGATGTCTATTGTGCCGAACTCCGAACCATGTTGACAAAACTAGCAGTAAAACAGCCCCGACTCAAGAATCGATCTTTACCATTATTGCTCCACGACAACGCGAGACCTCACACAGCACGAGAAACCATTTTGACCCTTCAGGAACTGCACTTAGAAACCATTCGTCATCCTCCGTATTCACCAGACCTTGCTCCAACGGACTACCATTTTTTTCGTGATTTGGAAAATTATCTACGTGACAAGAAGTTTTCTTCCCAGGAGGCAGTACAAAATGCTTTCACACAGTTTGTGCAGTCTAGATCGTCGGAGTTCTATCGCAAAGGCATTAATAACCTTCCCATTAGATGGCAGCAATGTATAGATAATAATGGCAACTATTTTGATTAAATAAATTTGTTAAAAATTTAAAAAATAAACAATTAAGATTTTCAGTACAAATCGGCAATTTCATACTTTAACCCCTAATATTCTTTGTCAATAAAAAATAAATACGTTCATGTTTATGTTGACCAAATAGTTTTTATTCAACTTTTGACAACAATAGTCTATTTAGAATAATTTAGCTACTCATATCATTCCACGATGTCTAATAAAGATACTAACACATTTTACCATTACTATTTTAAACAATAAAGGTTATAAGTACATACATTACATAGGCACATTACATTAGGCACTAAAATAAAATTTAAGGCAGGTAGGTATTATAAATTTTACTCTTTTAAACTACGGGATAAATAGTAATTTAAAAAAAAATACGTTACATTAGTGCTTACTTCGGAGTGTGGGCTGTAGGCATTTCAATTCAATTTAAAAAAGAGATTACCACTATATCAAATGAAAAATACAAACAAATTAAATTAAAATACAAAAATGGGGCTGCAGCTGCGGCGGCCGAAGTGGCTGCGGTGTCTAAGCGTTTGAAATATGCTCCTCTGCGGGATAGGTATTTGTTTGTCCCGGTAGCGGTAGAAACCTGTGGCGCTTGGGGTGGTGAGGCTATAGTTTGTTAAGGAGGTTGGTAGGCGGCTCACAGACCGGGGGTTAGATGTCCGCTCTGGGTCGTTCTTGGTCCAAAGGCTTGCTATAGCCATTCAGCGGGGCAACGCGGCTTGCATTTTGGCTTCTTTCGGACCGGGGGCTTCTAGGAGTGGACCTTTTGTTTAGTGTTGTTTTATATATTATTTTTATTTATTTAATTTTATTTATTTCTAATGTTTTATTTTTGTTTTTATTTATTTGTATTTTTTTTTGTTTTTTTTTTTGTTTTAATTTTATGTGTATTTAGATTTAATTAGTTTGTATTTAGATCACCACTTGGTTTAGTTATTAATGCCGATTTGGGTTACTTCATTGAGAGTAACAGTCACAAGTGACGTTTTAAAGAAAATGTAGCTTGACGTCACTTCACCCAGTTTCTTTATTAGACTGTTCTAATGAAGAAACTGGGAGTTAGATATACTGTCAACTGGTTAAATTAAAAACTAGACGTAAATAATTTACTATAACTCTGACATTATGCATGACACAATAAAAGCAAGGTCTTTCTGTCTTACAGGGTTGCTGCTTTCAAATCATGTTTTTTTGTTTTATTTTATAATGTTTGTGTGTGTTATATTCCATATAAATGAATTAGGAATTACCCTATAAAACAGAATTCATAAATAATTTTCACTGAATATATTAACTAGATATTCTATATACTTACAATATTACATTCTAACTACTTTTCTATTTAAAAAAAAAACAGTCTTGATTGCTTGATAATTTTTTTAAATAAAATTAGCGCTAAATACTAGACCACTACAATAATTAAGCGTACTAAAATTATACTTCATATCCTAGTTTAGGTATCAGGTAACGTACCTAAAGTAAACTAGTTACTTCCAAACCGGTTTATTTACTCAGAATGGCAATTCTACATAGGTGAGGTTGCTTGTGTACTTTGTCGGCTTCGTCGCTTTGAAAAGAGCAGCCCCTCGATTGAACACAATGGAGATATAGTTGGGGCATTTCAGGGATGATTTATATTACACCGTCACGAGCGCCGCCGGCCGGGTCAGAGTTTCGTTGTCCATTGCTCGGCCGCCACTAGGTTGCAACTGACCGATCGACTGCTCGCCGAGCAATGGACAACGAAGCTCGGACCCGTGACGGTCTAATATAAATCATCCCTTAATCGTCGAGACAGCGGGTACTTGGGGAGTGAAGGCAATTGCTTTTGCAAGGGAATTGGGTTGCTGTCTTAGGCTGAAATCTATGGTGCGTACTTTGACTTTGCTCAGACTGAGCTTAGCAAAGACTAAGCATAAACTTGGATAATTTCTTCTATGGTTTTTGCGATTTTGCATAATAAAATGTCAAGGTTGACTGATACATCTCAGTCAACCTTGAAAAAAGCCAACTGTAAAGTTGGCGAAAGCTCGGGTCAAATAATGAATATAAACGCGATAAAACCGGATAAATAAAGTGTTTTATCATAAACTTGGAATTAGAGTAAAGGAAAAAAGTATATTTTTTATATTTTTATATGAAAGAACATGTTATTTTAAGAAACTGATTTTTTTGAAAATATTTTGTTGATGACGTCATATGGTCACAAAATGTACAATTGTACAACCATTTATCATACGGCCAGATAAATCACACCCCTAATTATGTACGATCTTAATTGAAGTCCAGGGTCTCCTTTTAACACCCCATACAAAAAAGTATAATCGCCGGTAATAACCACGTTAAGTCAAAGCAACTATCGCTTCTCGATAATATAGCTTTCTATTGATGAAAGAATTATTTAAATCGGTCTAGTAGTTTCTAAGCCTATTTATTACAAACCCACTCTCCAAATAAATATTTCTTCTTTATAATATTAATATAGATTTATTGAACCATTTATTTTTAATTCATGTTGTTTGTAAGACTGTGTTAGTGTATGTCAGTAGTTGTATGGCCTTCTCGATGGCGGCGTCTTTAGGGCTCCGCTGAAGTCTCTGTAGGGCTGACTGCACGGCCGGAGCGACGCCTGCGCTTCGCAGCAATAGTTTCGCCTACACCAAAAACTTATTATCAAGCAAGATATTAACTTCGATGATAGTGTGTTCATAATATCCGTTAACAACCGTAGAGGTAAAATAACCAAAAAAAAATACCCAGGGACTTGTACTGTAAATACAACTTCGATTCTAAGGCGCGTCGAAAAACAAGATGAAAATAATATTGACTGATAATCTCATCCCATAAGTGTGTGTAATTAAAATATTTAATTATGCACTATAATTAACTTAGCAAACAATTTACTAGCATTTTAGACGTGATTTTTGTTAAATCAAACAAACGAGAATATCCAAGTAAACTGCTTATTGTATGCTTACATCGTCAAAAGAACACACTCTTTAAATATCAGTCCTCTGCAATCAGCGATTTAGGCTATGCTCAACGCATGATTTAGGCTATGCTCAACGCATGATTTAGGCTATGCTCAACGCATAGCCTAAATAAGTCAGTTAGTTGGTCAGTACAAATAATTTTATATATGTAGATGAAAAGCAGCACCCCGCGGTTTCACTCGCAGAAGTCCCGTTCCCGCGGGAACATCAGGATAAAAAGTAGCCTATGTGTTATTCTACGTCTCCAGCTCCCTATATTCTAAGTTTCATAGTAATCGGTCCAGTAGTTTTTGCGTGATTGAGTAACAAACTCACAAACATACATAAAAACTTCCGCGTTTATAATATTAGTAGGATAGAATAGATGACTTTTTTTTTTCTTTTTTTTTTCGCAATAGTAAAATTAATCACAAAAAATAACAATATTCTCAAGATACATTGCTAAAAATCAGGCAAATGGTCCTTATAATTAGATAGACATGCAAACTACTCTACTTTCTACAGTATTTTCCAACCCATTTGTATTTGACCAGAACGTAATACGGTCTAGTTAAATTCAACAAACCTTATGATTATTGGCGGCGAGAGCCCACACGGCGCGGCCGGCAGCGACTATCTCCGCAACGTCGCCGCCCAGTAGCGTGCCCGAGAGAAGCTCCAGGAGTTCCTCTGTCAAAATATGTTCACCATGTTTCACAGTTTCTAATGCAGAAAGTTAATAGGTATGCCAAATCGTTTAAAAATGTGTTACAGTAAAGCTTGTATGTATACAAATACACTAGTTTTGGTTGTAGTCTATTCTTCTATTTCTTATCGGTTGTGAACCGATTATGGCCATTAGGAAATTAGCCAGTGTCAAGTATTATTAATATATTATGCAAGTTATTTGCATCGAAACAGTCAAGTCGTCATAGTTAAAGTCAAGTCTAGGGAATCATTTGTAAACACGGCGGCCATTTACAAACATTCTTCACGGAGCTTTGGAGACAACACTAAGTCAATGTTTTGCACCGATTTTCACTTTCATTCCACTTGTACACCTTCACGAAACTAAATTGATTAATATGCCCCCGAAATTAAACACATCTCCTCAACGAGTTCCCGCCAAAACTCCAGTTTTAGTCAAAAATACCAATTAGTTTTGATTTTACAGGCATTTAAATAATAAATATTGATTTTCGCTAACAGTCACGTAACGTCATTTACAACGCTCCGCTAATCAAAACGTAAGACGACATGTACTGTGACATCGACCCATAGTGTCTGTCACAGTACTGTGACGTCACACCCGAGTACGAGTCCGCATCGCACGTTTACTTCTATAAATCGGAAACGAAATAACGTATCGAAGTAATTATTTATTTTTGACAGAGAATATGGAGTTGAATATTAGCCAAAATTAGTTATTGTCCTCATTGTAATGTACTTAAGTTCATAATGTTTTTTCTAAAACGTAGGAAGACGGCAGTGGAACAAGATCGGAACACGTACGAGTCCTCGTTAACTTTCCGACTCAAGATGTTGGCCTATTCTTGTATTAACATTATCCAAAGTTTCATTTCAACTTCATATAAATATTCTTGTAATCAATCTTTAATTTCAAATTTTACGGATGACTAACTAGGATTTACATTTTTCGAAGTTTCGAGAATAAAGTTTCAAATGCAGTTCAGTTATAGTTTCATATTGAGTGTATTGTTTGCAATTGAAATGATGTTGCAATGAAATTTTAGGCAATTCAAATAAAGGAATAGCCCCGGAACCAAGCCGCAGCCGAAATTTTCTTGCAATGAAACTGCTTCTGGTTGTTTTTTTTTGGGTATAAATTATACCCGTGAACTGAACGATCGCGATCAGTAAAAATAACTCACGTGACTGTATAAAGGTGATGCGATGGTGTGAGGCGGCGTGAGCGACGGCGGGCATTAGGGCAGCTCGCAGCCCCGCCGGTACACCCGCCAACTTGCCTCCTCCGATAGCTTGCAGTATGGCCGCACCCCCTTTAAATATAGACTAGACTAGTGAACTTACATAAAGCTACAGAAAGCGTTTCGTTGCTGAATCGATTGTAGACTATTTCTCCCACAAAGAGGGGTACTAGATATATCCGCACTATGAGATACGATTTTAATGAAACTTGGTATACAAGTAAACTTTTAAATTCACACGATTTGTTAACATAGTTACATTTTACCGGGTCTTAATCCTCGCGACCAAGATCATTGTTACATGACCAAAACGTCGAGGTCAGAAAATAAATAATAATACGCAATTAAGACCCGGAAAACGTAACTTTGGTATACAAGTTCTATGACCATATTTTTGTTCTTTGGAGGATTTGTGGTTTGATTGGTGGGGTGGGGTTATTTTTTCAATAATTAATGCTTGCGAGGTCTACTGTTCGCAGAATGGCTAGTTTAATTTTATTAGGTGTGTTTGAGAATTAAACTTTGTAGGTCATCATCATCCGAGCGATGTTCCCGTTACATCGCTCGGATGATGATGACCGATGTTCCCCTTCCTCTCGGAAGAACGGGGTCCACTTTCCTTCTTTTGCGTCTCCACTTCGCACGATCTTCGGCATTCCGTGTAGGGAGGCTATTTTCACGCATATATTTGTCTTTAAGTCGAAAAAATAGTAGACAGGGAAACATTCATATTCTTAAATTCGCTGCTCGAGATGGGAACTTGCGTGGCCGAGCGGTTGAGGCACTGGGGTACTGATCCAGGGACGCGAGTACAAATCTCGCTGCAAGTGAATTTTTAACCGACTTCAAAAAAAAAGGAGGAGGTTATCAATTCGTCTGTATGTATAATATTTTTTTTTTTTTTGTATGTTTACCGATTACTCGAAGACGGATTGACCGATTAAGATGATTCTTTTTTTAATGGATAGGTGGGAGCTCCAAGATGGTCCCATAAAAATTTGATGTGGATCTGATGAGGGTCTTCGGAGTGATGAACGGAAATGCTCCTTAAAACGCATTAATCAATCCAGTTGTTTATCGATTACTCGAAGATGGCTTGACCGATTGAAATGTTTCTTTTTTTAATGGAAAGGTGGGAGCTCCAAGATGGTTCCATAAAAAATTGATGAGGATCTGATGAGGATCTTCGAAGTGAGGACCGGGAATGCTCCTGAAAACGCTGTATTCAATTCAATTGTTAATCGATTACACGAAGATGGCTTGACCGACTGATATAGTTCTTTTTTTAATGGAAAGGTGGAAGCTGTGAGGTGGTCCCATAAAAGTTTGGTAAGGATCTGATGAGTATCTTCGGAATGATGGACAGGATAGCATTCCAGAATTCAATAAATTACTCATTTTTGGACTTCTACCAAAAATAATAGACCCCTAAAGAACTAATTACAGATTGATGGGGCACCTGAAACCACCTTCTCATCAGCAAACTCCTCAATAATTAAAATTTCGGTAAAAATATTGTTAATTTTTAGGTAGGTAGGTATACTAAAAAGAGTAAAATAAAAAAATAATTTAAAAATTAAAAAACCGACTTCAAAAAGAAACAAAAAATAATTTTAAAAACAACCAAAAATAATAATAATAATAATAATGACCAAAATAACCTCTACATAGGTACAGTGCCACCGACTAATTAATCTGTTTTATCATCTGAAGTCGGGCAGCCAAACTAAGTACAATATGGAACCAACCAGTAAAACTGCCCGACTTCAGATGATAAAACAGATTAATTAGTCGGTGGCACTGTACCTATGTAGAGGTTATTTTGGTCATTATTATTATTATTATTATTTTTGGTTGTTTTTAAAATTATTTTTTGTTTCTTTTTGAAGTCGGTTTTTGAAGATGAATTTTTCCTTTAAAAAATATTTCTAACAAATATGCCTTGAGCAATAAAAACAAATTACGAAATATTTATATTTGTCTTTCCAAGAATCAAAGAAAAATGAATCTAAGTAAGCAGTAATAACAGACTCACCTTCAGCTGTAGCGGAGAGTACCACACAGAAGTGACCCCAGGCGAGGCCGGACGCCCGTAGTCCGCGCCCACGTTCCCTCACCGACATCTTCAGTAGGCTGGACATTACACCGCTCTGCAAATTACAACCGGATTAGCAAGCTGAAGCGGCAGTGGGCTGGCCATATTAGCCGTAGAACCGACAACCGTGGGGGTAAACGAGTTCTAGAGTGGAGACCGCGTCTCGGCAAACGTAGTGTAAGGCGTCCTTAGGCACGTTGAAGCAACGATTTGCGCTAGACGGCTGGCACAAACCGGCTGCGAGAAGAAGCCGAAAATAGATCTAGGTGACGTGCAATTGGAGAGGCCTATGTCCAGCAGTGGACTGCAACAGGCTGATGATGATGCCGATGACAAATTACACAATACAAGCTTACGAGTACATAGCCTCAGTACTCATTTCCTTCCCGATAAGGTTGGTTTCGCAATGCATCTGACTTGCCAGTACCCTATTACGCAAAGGTATGCTGCAAAATCGCAGGGATTACCTACGATTAAAGGTATGGGTCTACCAGAATCTAATGGCATGAGAAAAAAAAAGATTTCTGATTTTTATATAGCAATGTCATCTACATCTGTCATGATCGTGTCCTAAGTCCGTGTAACTAATTATGTTTTCATACATTGTTTCCTTATATGTATTAAATGGCATAATCCGATTACCCGATAATTACTGCATAGAAAAAGTTACTAACCCTTTTTTCCATCAGATTCTCATACACCTATAGGTGTCGATGCGGCACGCAAATTCTGACCTAGAAGATACCCATTCCGCAATTTCCTAGGTTTCCGTCTTTACTTGGATATGCACACAATGCGTAACCACATTAAGATTAATTGTACAATCAAATATCAAAATCTGAAGAAGATAGATCATTAGATAAATACATTTTGGGATAATCAAATCATACCTTGAGTATTATAGTGCGACATTGATGATGCTGCAAGCAATGCCTCAGCGTGTGTATTACTAATATCAAAAGCTTTTCAGGTCGAGACGTCGCTTGCAACGCTGCCTCTCGCTCGCACAACGCGCATAGCCCAAGGGTAAGACTGTGACCGCTGACACATACACACATAGCGCTCCACGCTGGAAGTAAAAGTGGGATTAAAATCACACCAGGGAACCTTCCCAATGCCAGTTCTTTACAGTGAATAACATAATTCCTATCTCATAACCGCGTAACTCCCGTCAAGTTCAACTCGACGTCGATTTGGGAATACGATGCTTTCGATAACGGGGTTGTAAAAAACTACCGCGTAAAGACCGAGCAGAAATTGTCTATGGCTTTAACGTCGACAATTTCTGCTCGCTCCTTGCGCGGTAGGTTTAAATGCTCTTAAGAACTCAGAAAAAAAGTGATTTCTTGTCCATCCAAAGATTGCTTGAAACAGATCGCTTTAAGCGACACCCTTTGTTTCATCGAGTTTTGGTGGTCTTGTTTTTAGTCTTTTTTTGTAAATTTACTCACCTTTAGGACACTCGTTAGTAAAGGTAAACAGTAAATGTACGATCGCATTTCTCAGTTGATCAGTGAGCATGCACCAAGTCCACAGTCTGTTGAGGGATACCGCTATACTCTCGTCTGCGAACGCCTCTTTCGCCGTTGGACAGTCGATCATACAACTATCTATCAGAGTTAAAAGCCAATACAGGGTCTGGAGAACTGGGTTCTGAAAATAAAATTGAAAATTGTTTACATTTTTTTTCTGTTTCCGTAATTTTGAATTGAAATGAAACTCATTTTACGGGTTAAATCGCGTTGTTCTTATTATTTTCAGCATTGTTGCAACGCCGTTCCTAAGTTTCGTAGCCTTAACAGACTCTTTGTTCAGGGTAGTTAACGCGATTAAAACCGGAAAATGAGTTTATTTTTGAAAATTGTATTTTATAAAATTAATCCTAAGATCCGGGGCAATCTCGAGTTCGGGAAATTTCGACTGTTCCTATTAATAACTCGTGTAGAAATTTATGAACATGAAAAATAATGAAGTTCCTTTTTCGCTATACGGTCATATATGGCACTTTTTAAAATAAAGTAAAATGCAGAAGTTATTAAGAATAGTCGAAATTTCCCGAAGTCGAAAAAAAACCCGTATGTTGTATGGTAACCCATCTTATTTTACATTTTGGGAAGTTCAGCATTTAGGGAATTCAACATTTTGGCACTAAAGGCTGGTTAATATTTACCTTTAATATATTTATATTACCTTTAGTATATTTTGTTTTTGTTTTTTTAATATTTATTTAGAAACAAATTTTGTATATATGTAAGTATGTATGTATGTGAGTTTATTACTCTTTCACGCAAAAACTACTGAATCTTATAATTAGGTAGCTGGAGACCTGGAATAACAGATAGGCTACTTTCTATTCCGATATTGCCGCGGGAACGAGACTTACGCGGGTAAAACCACAGGGCGCAAGTAATACATATATATGTAATACAAAGCCAATTACCAATATTCACAAATCGAACCAAAGAACCAAGCATACATTTAATAGTTTAATGATGTCCATTCCGGAGCGTTCCTGCTACAAAGATTGTCCGTTGCGTTTCAGCGCGGAAATGCTGCTAGCATTTTGGGCAGTTTTGCGGCGGGAACGTTAGGGGATATATTCTTTTAGTTTTAGTTTTTTATTTTGTGTGATGTTCATTTGTATTAATGTTATTGTCTGTTATTATTTTTGTATTTTTTTTGTGTGTTTTTTTAGGTTATTAAATGTATCTTTGTTCCTCTGTCGGTCTGCATTATCCTATAGACTTACACTATCAGCATTCTTGAGTGCTTCATTAGGGCTGGTCCGCACCGCCAGGTGGTCCCGCACGGCCCGCAGGCCCGCGGCCGCCGCGCGCGGCACGTGGCGGTGCACGCAGTACCGCCGGCTGCGCGCGCTCAGCGACGCCACTGACGCGAGGCAGGAGCACGCGCGGCTCCAGCGGTCGTCTACAAACACAGACCACTACACCTAAAAAGGCCGCTTTAGCAATTCTGCTAGCAATATAGCATTTTGACACGGTTACGATAAATGTGCACCTGGTTCTCACCGCTTTGTTCTATGACAGGTGCACGGTTATTGTGAATCTGTCAAAAAGCATTATTGCTAGCAGAATTGCTAAAGCGGCCTTTTTAGGTCTACAGATATAGAGTAGATTTATGTTGTATTCAGATTTCTCTATGAAACAACGCTTGACAAATTGCGGTTGAGTGTGAGATTTAGGTGCACAACCACAAAATGCCGCAATGTTCATACATGTTAAAACGTGGGCCGCCACCGACAACACGTGTGGTCGCTAACCACTAGGCTTGCTATATGGGTACTAGAGAACGTATATTATATATACTACATATAGTACTCTCTTTTTTGTATAATATACATATATGTTATACATAGAAAGACACTCAGACTAAATACAAATATTTAATTTTCAGCATAAATATTTGCACCCGGCGAAAATCAAACCCGCAACCTTCTATTGCATCCGGCCTTTCGCCCGACGGGCCACAGAGGTTGTGGAAAATACAATTTACTCACCCTGCCCAGCCTCATAATGTTTGTTCTCCGACGAAATCTTCTGGTAAAGAGCAATAAGAGCTTTACAAAGATCTTCAGCCAAATACTCAGGTTGGCAGTCATCTCTCGCGCTGTCGCCGGCGCATAGTTTATCAGTCTGTCTATTTTCGAAAGGGGATTTGAAGTCATCGTAGAACTGTACATAAGTTTTGTCCGACTGTTTTTTATTAGTCGCCGATTGTGCTAGCTGACTGAAGCAGTATAGAGATGAATCTTGCAACTCTGAAAAGGAAAATAGTTATTGGATAGAAATGCTTGTAAGCTTTTTATTTTTGTATAATGTACGGTTGCTCATCTAGTGTTACAGATTTTAGGGCACCAATGTGGTTTTTCCTTTTAACATCGCTCTTAAAGTGAAGGAAAACATCGTGAGGATATCCGAGGCTTAGTTAGCTCCAGACGTATTGACCTGATCTTTTCCCTGAGCAGGCTGGGTCGTTGGTATAGGCGTTGGGCAAGTCCAAGAAAAAATGTCGTTCCCCGGTAGGTATAGAACCAGTGACCTTCTGCTTTGCAGCTGGGTATGCGCCCAACGTGCCACAGAGAGGCCGTTAAATAATTATTTGAATTGATTTTAATATTTACTAAAATTTGACCTATCTTCCTGTAGGGTAATGTCAAATACAAAGTACAAAACTTCGTAGTCTAGAACTAAAGAACTACAAAGGTTTCTTGTTGTTGACTACGAAACCCTTAACACGCAGTGTAAGTATTTATACACGTGTTAATGATGCGGATATGGTCAAAGATTAAATTGATTTTAAATTATGTCGTGCGTAAAAATAATCTCCACCGTAATGTGAAATGCCAAATTGTTGAGTCATATTAAAATTCGAGAAAGAAAAATAAATAGGATAATTGAGAAACGATAATTCGTAAATCTAATCTAGGAGTTTACACAATGATCGACTTATTTAATCAGAATCCTACCTAACAATGTCAGTTTTATATTTAAACAACTTTTTTTAACTAAATACGATTTCGTAAATCGATATATCACTGTATTAACTGCAAACATAGAAGAAGAATAGAACACAGTTTGTATAAATACTAAATAAATCCTGTGACCAATACACAACCGAAACCTTCTGCATTGCAGCCAAGCGTTCGCCCGACGCGCCACAAAGGTCGTCAAGTATAAACTAAAATAAAAACAAATAGAATCAAAAGCAAAAAGCTACAAAGTTTCAGTGACACGAAAGGGCCTTATCGGAGGTACCCAGTGATTTTATTCGGACAACTTAAGCGGAGAAAAAATTCAACGCCTTTCTCCCTCATAATTTATTTTCAAAACTCACCTATTTCATCACTCTCCAAGCATTGAAGCAATAGAATCAGAAGACTGTTTAAGTTATCTTCCTTTAAGTAGGACCACACGCAATCGGCAGCCGATCTCTCGACGAGTAAAGACGCAAGCAAAAGCATTGCTTGCGCTTTTGACGTAATATACAACGGATCGAAATCTTCTGAAAATATAACGTAGACAACATTGGAAACATACACATATCTTACTAATATTATAAACGCGAAAGTTTGTATGTATGTATGTATGTGACTTTGTTACTCTTTCACTCAAAAACTACTAAACAGATTGCGATGAAACTTGAAATATAGGTATCTGGATTCCGAGAATCTACTTTTATCTCGATAATCCCGCGAAAACGGGACTTACGCGGGTGAAACCGCAGGGCGCAGCTAGTTATTAAATAACGAGGTATTTACCATGTTTAAATTTGTTTTCACGGAGCTCAATATTGTCGTTATATTATTAACGTAAAAAACAAATTTAAACATAGTAAATAATAATATAAGTAGTGAAAACCACAATGTCAACTTATAATCGTAAATTGGAAACATGCTTTTATTACTGAAGATTTTTTTATATGTATATTTCATTCATTTTTTTATAATCAAACTAGCTGCGCTCCGTGGTTTCAACCGCGTAAGTCCCGTTCCCGCGGGAATATCTGGATAAAATGTAGCATGTGTGTTATTCCCGGTATGCAACAACTTATATTCCAAGTTTCATCGCGATCGGTTCAGTAGTTTTTGCGTGATTGAGTAACAAAGACACATACTTACATATTATATGTAGGATAGGATTAAAACAAAAAAAAAGGGAAATGTTTAGTACCTAATGTACCTAATTTTCATTTGCGAGAAAATTACACATAAAAAAATAAACTGAATTGGATAATGCTATGGGGTGTAAAAGACGTGTTTCTTTTTGTATGGAGTCATAGAGTTCGTCTCGGGACAAGCACCTGTCTCGACCCACTATCTCTAAAATAAGGAGCGAACAAAAATTTCAGAATCGCCCATTCTTTATTTATTTTCAAGTACCAGAATATCGTCGTTTCTACCCGTTATCTAAACACATATACGAGCTAAACTGAAAATCCCTGTCGGATTCATCAAAAATTGTGTGATCATTTTCTTACTAAAACCCGCTTGTATAAGTATTTAAAGCATAAAAGTGTAAACTAAGAAATATTTTTAGCAAGGAAATATAATTCCAAAAAATTGGATACCTATATGGTCGAAAAATTATAACATGTCACGTGCTTCCTGTGTAGCTCAGTGGTTAGAGCATTCGCCTGATTAGCGAAAGGACGCAGGTTCGAATCCTGTCATGGGGATTTCTTGGTAATATATTTCCTTGCTAAAAATATTTCTAAGTTTAAAATGCCTTGAGCAATAAAAACAAAAATAAATACATAAAAGTGTAAACAAAAATAAATACATAAAAGTGTAATCAAAAACCTAACATCCGCCGATCCCATTTAATCCTATTGAAAACTTAAAGATTGGTTTCTTGCAAATATGACATCACTGTGTTTATACAATAACATAATGGACAATGGATAAGTATTCGATCGATATCTCAGATAAGTGAAGAGATTCAAGGAAAGACATGACGCAGTAAAGTGCAGTCAACATCTAATATTGCACACATCAATCAATCATGATAGCAAATGACACATTAAAAGAAAACTAAACCAGAAAAAGTACCGGTATTTTTAAAAACAATGATAGTTTATCAGTTACTTGTTCGTAAAATGCATTGAAATATTTCCGTGTTGGCCGGAAAAACACTCAAACGGATTTATTATAAGGTTCACGAGCCTAAAATAATCTTACTGATATTATAAATGAAAAAGTTTGTGTAAAATAAACAAGAAAGTGAGCAAGTAAATAAACGACTAAGTTTGTTACTAATTCACCCAAAACGATTGAACCAATTGAGGTAGAAATAATATATAGGGTACTTTAAATGATCGCTAAGCAACGCTTGGTACGACATACGTGATGGGTGAAAATGAGCGGCTGAACCGATATTCATGAAACTTGGTACAAGGTTGGTTTAGTTAGAGGTAGAAATAATATATAGGGTACTTTAAATGATCGTAAGAGTTAAACAACGCTTGATACGCCATACGTGATGGGTAAAAAAGAGCGGCTGAACCGATATGAATGAAATTTGGTACAGGATTGGTTTAGTGACTTATAAAATACAAGTTTTGCTAAATAGCCACCTATTGAAAAACTAAACTCAAAAACGTATATACCTTCTTCAAACGGAGTTAGGGTGACCAAGAGATTGTGAAGACAATCTTTAGTTCCAGCTAAGGAAGTCCGCACACACTTGTGCGAGGCGACCGCTACTAAGGCTCGACACGAGGCGGCGCGTACGCTGTAGTTCTCGCTGGGTACACAGTTAGACCATGATGCACATCTGCAAGTTGATAGTTTAGATTAGAATCTTGCTTGCTGTATGTTTGCCTAAATAATAGTAGTTATATGTCACAGTGTTGGAAGACCGCCTACTCGGTGGACCAACGACATTGTAGCGTTCGCGGGGAATCGTTAGATGGAGGTATAGCTCGCGATCGCTATTTGTGGCGTCGTATGGGGGAAGCCAATGTTCAGCAGTGGACGGATAAGGGCTGAGATAATGATGATGATATATCACTGTTTCATAATAATTGGCAGTATATATAACAGAAGTGCAAGAATGCCGCATACCGTGGTACGTTCATACGTTACGAAAACCGACTAGTTACGTGGGGAACAAATGCCTTGCTATGGCTCCTCTGCCCGCCCGCGGCAGATTAGGAAGACCCAAGAAATGCTGGCTTGACGAAGTACTGATTTGCGTGGAAATGGCCTCACAACACGCAATGCCAAAGACCGTGCAAAGTGGAGACGTAAAAGTAGAAAAGAGAGATGCAACAGAGAGCTCTGATGATATTGACATACACTACTGACAGATGTTATACTGACAACAAAAAGCTATTTTTACCTAAATAAAAGCCGATACAGTCCTCTTCTATTCCAATCTTGCACAGGACACCGGCTGAAAGCGCTGACATTGTTCAAAACGTCGGCAATGTCGGCGACAAGTGACGCGGTAGGGTACGAAACTTGTACGTTTGCAGCGGGCGATATACGCATGTCGGCGCCCTTCTCGGCAAGCACTTCCATTTCCGAACGACGTTCCAGTACTGATAGTGACACGTTTGGTTCTGAAATGTAAAACGAACAGGAGCCTTATTTTTGAATCGCTCGTTGTTCGTTAGGCGATTTAAATAATTCGATATCTGCTGATTTTCGTTGATTTCGGACTCCTGGGCGAGTGGTTGATACCATTGATTACGGTCGTAAAACGAACGAAAATCAGTAGAAACCGCAATGTAGATTTTCAACTGACTAATTATGTATTACAAAAATAATATCCGTTGTCTAGTACCCATAGCAAAAGAGTAATTCCCGTTCCCGCGGCATATCGGGATAAAATGTAGCCTTTGTGTTATTCCCGGTATCCAACTACTTATATTCCAAGTTTCATTGCAATCGGTTCAGTAGTTTTTGCGTGATTGAGTAACAAACACACATATACACAAACATACTCACAAACTTCCAGCTTTATAATATTAGTAGGATTTAGTATTGACATAGCTGTATGTATGTATGTATATGTTTCGACGATATCTGAATGAATTGAATTGATAATGTTATTTATTAGTATCTATTAATACTGAGCTTTATTAGGTTGTTAAGTATAATCCTTGCTTTCATTAATCAGTCAAAATTACTATAAAGCTGATATGAACACAAAGAAGTAAGGATAGTATATATGGGTAACCAAAACGAGTATGTATTTGATATGAGGTGCATGTTGTGTCTAACAGTAAATGTACGGGATGCAAACCGCAAAATACTTATACATACATATTACGTCAACATGAAACGGAAATGTTATAAAATAACAATGACTCGTTACAACCACATCATGAAAATAACTCTGTAATTTAAAGAAAATTGCATCTCTGAAAGTTGCACATAGCATCTTCGAATTGCATTTATTGGCCCTATTTTTTTTAGTATAAGATTGTCTTGCACTTCACCGAACCGTATCTCAGAGTCAAGGAATGATAAAAATACTAATCGTTGATTTTTTAAGTCCTACTAATATTATAAAGGCAAAAGTTTGTGTAAGTATGTTTGATACTTTTAATACATCTACTGAACCGATTGCGACGAAACTTGCTATTCAGGTAGCTGGAGATCTAGATTTAGACAGACAATATTCCCACGGGATAGTGATACGCGAGTGAATCGCGGAGCGTAGCTAGTAAATAAATATAAGCAACAGTTTTATTAAATTTGCTCACAAAGCGAAAAGTGCGACAACATGTCGTTCTCAAGATCAGATAAATACATCACTACAACACGATAAGTTCGTCACTTAGTTATTTTTATTACTTCTGTTATTGGCAGTCGTCACTTACGTATGCTATTCCATTAAAATTCCGAACGTTAACGCGCAGACCTTATGTATTAATGTCACTATGTATATTCAGTTTGAGCCCCAAGTAAATTGTTCACCATTTATTGACAGATCATAGTCGACAGCTTAATATCTATATTATGATTACTATTGCGGTTATTGATAATAAAAAATGCCAACCTATAAATAATTCCACTGCTGATTGTTCTTTTACGACAGGTTTAAGTTTTATGCACCTACCTTATGAACAAATTAATTTCAGAACAATCGTCATCGGCCGACAATAGTATTTCTTCACGACTAAGACTATTGTAACAAAGTTAAAACGTCGAGGTGAGAACATCGCACTAATATTATTAATGTGAAAATTTAGATGTTTGTTGGGATGTATGTCAATCACGCAAAAATGGCTGAATACTTTTCATCTCATAATTCTCACAGAAATGTGATCTAAGAAATTTTTATATAACCCGCGGGTTACCGCTAGTAAATAATAATACGCTAATATATTAATAATATTAAGACCCGGTAAACTGTTATTAACGACGTAAAATTCTAAGAAAGTCCAACAGTTTGCACACAATGACAATTTCCACTATCTCTCCAAATGAGAAAACAGTGAGCGCAGAAAATAAAGTGGGCATTAACTTACCTAGTGTAGGAGTTTTATAATCGGTTCGATTACAAAAATTTACGAAGATCTCTAAGCAATTCTCTATAAAGTTATTATCTTCTAGTTGCGCTAAGATTTCACTCTCCAAAATCTGGAAGAAGAAAACAGGATTAATTTAGGAAATTTCATAATTCATAGATGTTAATATTATGTTTGTTAGATATCTTTCCAAAACACCTTTTGCACGGATAGCATAGAAACTCTATGTTTTGAAGTTCTTGCTCCTGACACGTCGTGCTATTTAGAATCCCGATGAAGGACTTCGATCATCAGTACTAAAGTAACTTATTAAGAGTAATACCTCTACCTCCACTACTACATTTGGCTGCTTTAATGATGGACGACAAACGCCATTCCATTTTCCTTGCCTTTGCCGAGTGTGCTTTAAGGAAAGCCGCCAGGGCAAATGGCTCTACAGTCCGGTGATCCTTATTTATAATTGGTGTAGTAGTAGGTAGTAGTAATACAGTTATTTTTTTGTTTCCTTTTAGTTAGTTGATTATGTGTTTGTTTAAATATAGTAGTATTTAAGTTTAGTTTTAAGCATAAGTTTAGTATAATTTAGTTTTAGTTCTTTGCTATAATTATTAGTTTTAATTATTTTGTAGAATAGGATTAAACGCTACTGCTGCGAAAGTGGCGATACTGATTAGATCAATAAATTAAAAAAAAACCTCCACTACTAAAATTACTTAATAACGGGTTATTTACCATGTTTAATAATTTATTCGCGGAGCTCGATATTTCGTTAGTAATTTCAACCAGCTTGTTCACGAGACTTGATTGAAAACTTGATTGACTTGGTTGAAATTACCAGCGAAATATCGAGCTCTGCGAATAAATTATTAAACATGGTAAATACCCCGTTATTTGGTAATTTTAGTAGTGAAAAAACCACATAAGTTTAAAATCGTATACCTCTACCTCTTCTCGTAGGTAAGCCTACGGACTTAATACAAAAAGAAGGGAACGTCTCATGTGAGCGTGGTTTAGGGCGTTAGCATACTATCAAGATAACTGTAACACTAGCGAATTTTCTGCTCGTGGTTGATTTGTTTTTCTGAAAAAACTGTATTTAGCGCGCAATGTCAGTGAACTAAGTAGGCTCGGCGACAACAGACAGTTTTACCGCGACTCCCATCAAATTCACTTCAAGCAGAACTTGTCTATAGCTTTGACGTCGACAAATTCTGCTCGCTCCTGCGCGCTAGCTTATTTCAACCCCGTTGTCGATAGCATCGTATTCACAAAACGGCGTCGTCGAATTGAACTCGACGGGAGTTACGCGATCCCAGTCCCAGTTCATTCATTCCATCATTTAGAACTTGATGATTATTTTAATGTTTCAAGAATATTGTGGACTTTTTGTTTGTTTCTGACTGACATATATATCTATTCGTATAGAATCTTTAAAATTATCATTATAGGTTTTGAACTCCTTTTGATCCCAGAGTTTACGTAATGGTTCGGATATCAAAACATTACCCTTACTTGAATGAATGAGTATAAAATGAAAAATAGATATGTATTGAAGACTATTGCTTTATTTTTAAACCAATGGCACTATTGTATAATAACAAGTTACTTGTTAATAAATAATTCGAATAACTTTATGCCTACACATTATATCGTCTAAGTACATACACTCTTCAATATCAAACTGGAAAACCCAACGTGTATCACTATAGGTACCTATATATTTTTCTAGAGCAACATTAACACGCCATTTCACCGAAGACCTGCCAGAAGTCAGTATTGACGAAATCGAGATCGCTCTTAGACAGCTCAAAAATGGAAAAGCCCCTGGAGAGGATGGCGTTACCACAGAGCTGGTGAAAGCAGGAGGTAAACCAGTACTGAGGGAGCTCCAGAAGCTTTTTAACGCTGTCCTGTTCGAAGGGAGAACTCCAGAGGCGTGGAGTAGGAGTGTGGTCGTCCTGTTCTTCAAAAAGGGAGACAAGACCCTGCTGAAAAACTATCGACCCATATCCCTTCTAAGCCACGTCTATAAGCTGTTCTCTAGAGTGATCACGAACCGTCTTGCGCGAAGACTCGACGAATTCCAACCACCGGAGCAGGCTGGGTTTCGGAGCGGATATGGCACCATAGACCACATTCACACAGTGCGGCAGATTATACAGAAGACCGAAGAGTATAATCAGCCCCTGTGTCTAGCATTTGTGGACTATGAAAAAGCCTTTGACTCGGTTGAAATCTGGTCTGTTCTGGAGTCCCTGCAGCGCTGCCAAGTAGATTGGCGATACATCCAAGTGATGAGATGTCTTTACGAGTCCGCCACCATGTCCGTCCAAGTACAGAATCAGCAAACAAGGCCCATACCGTTGCATCGAGGAGTGAGACAAGGGGATGTTATTTCCCCGAAATTGTTCACAAATGCAATGGAGGATATGTTTAAGACGCTGAACTGGAAAGGACGTGGCATTAATATTAATGGCGAGTATATCTCTCACTTGCGATTTGCAGATGATATCGTCATTATGGCAGAAACGCTGCAGGACCTACAACGGATGCTGAATGACCTGGCTGACTCTTCTGTACGCATTGGCCTACGGATGAACATGGACAAAACCAAGGTCATGTTCAACGAACATGTTATACCGGAACCTATTGCGTATACGCGGCGCCGTTCTCGAAGTTGTTCAAAAATATGTTTACCTAGGGCAAACATTGCAGTTAGGAAAAAACAACTTTGAGGGCGAGGTGAACAGGAGAATTCAGTTGGGTTGGGCAGCATTTGGGAAGCTACGTCGAGTTTTTACATCGTCAATCTCACAGTGCCTAAAGACGAAAGTCTTTAATCAGTGCGTCCTACCCGTCATGACATACGGAGCCGAAACGTGGACACTAACGGCACGGTTGGTCCACAAATTTAAAGTCGCTCAGCGGGCTATGGAACGAGCTATGCTCGGCGTTTCTCTGAGGGATCGTATCAGAAATGAGGTGATCCGTCAGAAAACCAAAGTATTCGACATAGCTCACCGGATTAGCAAGCTGAAGTGGCAGTGGGCTGGCCATATTAGCCGTAGAACCGACAACCGTTGGGGTAAACGAGTTCTAGAGTGGAGACCGCGTCTCGGCAAACGTAGTGTAGGACGTCCTCAGGCACGTTGGAGCGACGATTTGCGCAAGACGGCTGGCACAAACTGGATGCGAGAAGCCGGAAATAGATCTAGGTGGCGTGCAATTGGAGAGGCCTATGTCCAGCAGTGGACTGCAACGGGCTGATGATGATGATGATGATGATATTTTTCTAGTACCTAATGTAACTATTTGTTGTAGTTTCAACTTATGATCAATTTTGTAACCAATCAACAGTAATTCCTTAGGTAAATAACGGGCACATGTATGGTACCTAGGTAAATAAGTTTTACAAATATCTAAGTTACTAAAACAATAATAGGTTTTTTTTTTTTTAAACAAACAACAAAAGTTTATGATTGTTATTACATACACAACAAAGAAATCCACCGTAGTTAATGCCTTCAATAACTTCAACGAACTCTGTGGCGCGTCAGAAGATTACCCGACTGCAACGCAGAGGGTTACGAGTTCGATTCCCGGGACAAGTATTTATTCTTAAATACATCTCTTAAATACATTTCTGATCTGGGTATTTCCGTGTGATTTACTTGAAATTTGGCGGCGAGTTAAATATTTGACCAGCTTTGAAATTTTAAATGTATGTAGTATGTAATTTTTCATGTTTAACCGCTGCTTAATTGTTTAAGTAGCCGTCAAATTTTAAGTAGCGTTTCCAGTATTCGGCGGTAAGTCATTTAAATTCTATTTGATAGTTACTACAGGGAGGAGTTCAATCAAGATAATGAATTCAAAACTCTTCGAAATATATTACTTGTAGTATCTGTATAATACCTACATATGATTCCATATAGCTAGAATGGACGATGACGTTTTATCTACACGAAGATAAACGTATACTGTTTTAGAATATCAATTCTGACGCTAGTCGAAGTAATTTTCACTAAGTCATATCGGCATAAGTTGTGAAGCCTGTATCAGAAGTACCAATTAAATACGGGGCCGTCGAGGTGCAGTTTGTAAAAATGTTGTTGGGTCTTGTCACATTTTTTTTGTAATTAATTATGTACTGTTATATTATGTCTTGAAATCATAACATACAATTGTACTTCATACAATTGTACTTCGAAACATCCAGTCATGATTGAGTAATGAAAAAACAAAGCACCGAAGTAAAAAAGAACATTATAAAATGTGAGTTCCAACGGAGTGAGTTTTGATTATTTTTATTATATATATAAGGATCTATAATATGTATGGATAATACAATATAAAATATTTTTAAATACTTTAATAGGTACTATATTTCAGTGCACCTATATAGTATGTTAAGCATGTAGCTATGTTAATTTGTCAAACCAGTGAACTACATTAATTTGTGACGACTTCGTTTACTTTGTTCAACTCCAGAATTAGCATATTGAAGCTATATAAAAGATTATCGTACCTACATAAAATACAACACAATTCACTTAGTAAAAGATAACAGAAACGTTATCATGACTCATTCATACATTCATTTACAATATATTGAATGATTTAAACCGAATAATTTACAACATAATAAGCTGTGGTATTAGCAACAGCTATTATTCGGAATGTGAAAATAGATTAAAACAGCAGAATCGATTGCGATTTAACTCGAAATTGAAATCGAGTTGAAGTTTATATGAAGACTTGGGTGACTTTTTAACAGATATTTCTACGGGATCGGTCGGGACTAACGCAAGCAAGTCCTATTAATTAGGTAAATGAAACAATAATCGTAAGAACTAGATAACTTATTTAAATCTACTATAATATTATACTTATTTTACAAATAGTAGGAATTAAAGTACATGGGGTTCTAATTAAGAATCCTAAATCTAAAGCTATCAGTTTAAATCATAATTAACCTCTGGATTACAATTAAGTTATTCAATTTGGTCCAGGGGTCTAAATCGCAGCCAAATTCCTCCTTTATTCTTAAGCATCACACTGCGAGGATCGAACTGGATCCGCGGAGTGGTCTTCGAACATGGTTCTACTGCGAATGTGCTGAGCACGACAGCTAGAGCCGCGACACCCATTAGTTGAGCGAAGCGGGCCCCTGAAATACGTGATTAAAATTACTAAATAATACTGTAATAGAAGATTTCTAATTATCTCCGTGGAATCTCCAGCTAACTATAGCTATGCATGTACCGAAATGCAGACTACAAAAAGTACCAGCGACAGATCCGCGGAAAGAAACGCATTTTTGCAAGGTGTCAGTAGTGCAGTAATTAATGCATTTCTACATCGCATGCATGATTATTTGCGTTCTTTGATGATTAATTATTCTAGAGTTACATTTTTTTTTCCATTATCAAAGTAGCTAGCGATAATACGAAAAGGTATAGGATTAATACAAGGTATGAAGTGAATCTATTTCCAGGATTGGCCTTGTTTTTAAGTTGCCGTACTGTTTTGAGATCAAACCTTGCTAACAATGACGAAAGAAACTTGCTAACAATGACGAGATTTTTAAAACATTTTTACATATTGTATATGTGAGTTAACGAGGACAAAGCTTGTTTATGCAGTATTTTCCAGTGACCGCGATATGTGAATGAATGAAATCGAAATATTCTCAACCGCAGTTTCGTGTCGATAACTTAAAAACGATTAATTTAAATAATATTTTAAACTTTGCTTACCGGGACAAGCCCTAGGTCCTTCTCCGTATGGCAAAAACCCGGGAGGGTATAGGACGTCACTAAATCGGCTAAGATCAAATTTATCAGGTTCTCGGAAGTGCTCTGGATCTCTCTGAATGCAAAATAGCGGAATTAACACTGGATCCTTCACTTTCAGATTGAGTCCTGTTTCAGCGATGGTATAAGGTGACGTGCATAATCGGGTAGTAAGTGGAGTCGGTGGATACAGCCGCAGCGTCTCTAGAAACGCTTGCAGGACCAGACGCATAGCACTAATAGCCTCGTAATTCAATCCTTTGTGTTGCTCCAAACAATCCTTTATCTCTGCTCTTATGTTCTCTTGTAATTCTTTATCTTTGGCCAGTTCATACAAACAAAAGGACAGCGTTGTCGCCGTCGTTTCTAGTCCGGCCAACATAAATATAAACGAATTGGACGTTATTAATGTATCCGTCATAGAGAAATGGGTCTCGGTTTTTTGAACATTTAACATCAGTTGAAGAAAATCATTTCTTTGCACGCCAGTGGAGCGTCTTTCATCCAGTACTTGTTTTATTATAGTAGTGACGAAATTTTCCACGTCAGGAGAGTAACTTTTGAGATTCAAGAATTTAAACAGTCTTGGAAAAAACGTACGGCAATACCTTTTTAGAATAGTAGCGCGATCGGCTTTAAACATTTTTTGAGACATTTTCAGAAAAGGTGAGTCGGGGTTGTTCAGTGATTGAGGATTGAAGCCAAAAGCACAACTCCCTATGACGTCCGTCGTGTACCGCGACATGAGATTAGGTATGTCGACCTCATCATGCGGCTCCTCGACGAGGGTGTTCTTTAAAGCTTGCGCACACTCTGCTATCAGCGGGAACATAGCCTTCATCTTGGCCGAAGAGAAGGTCGGAGTGACAATCTGCCGCATCGCCTTCCACTCGGCTCCGCTCATGTTCGCAAGGTTGCGGAGCAGAGGTTCCCTTTGCGTGTCCGTCGTTACAGAAACACGATCGCTGAACTGGGAGAAATGTGTCGATAGAATATTCTTCACCATTTCTAGATCGATTATCATAAGAGTAGGCCGGCGAGCTTGAAACAAGCCAACATACTGTTTCCCTCGAAAAGTATCATATAAGTACCACAGCATATCTGCGTAACTCTTTTTCATCGTAAACGTAGGTCCGAAATTTCCAAAAATAGGGCACGGTTCCCTGTACGGGACATTTTTGTAACTCCAATACTTTCTTCCATTTGTGCAGTAATGAAAACCGACTAGTAGAATAAAAAGGAATACTATCGTGGACAACAAAATGACACTGAACCACATCGTTCACCGATAATTGTGCACTGATTTGATAATTAAACGATTTAGTACTAGCGTTTATCGCGCCGGCATTTCGAGAGAATGTAAACAAACAAGAGGTAGCGTTGTGTTATGGCACGCGCTACTATGGCGGTGCGGTGCGGCGTGTGTAACGTTGCGTATGGCGGCGACGCGACGCGGCTGCGGTCGGCTCTCGAGTGAGCTACGAACTACGCGTCTAGGTACACTGCGCGGCCATTCAGCTCAAGATAAGCCCTGCTTACTCCCCAATACACGGCCTTGAGTGACCGTGCTCGGTGAATAATTACTACTTACACTCAATATAGCTAGGTAGGAGATACTCTCGTGACATAAATAAACACTATTTATGTCTTGTTCTTTGTGTTCTTAAAATATATTAGTCAGATTCGTAAGTCTCTTTTAATCATAATAAAATCAAGTCCTACATATCTGTAAGAGCAATTTCCGTGAACAATAAATAATAACCAATAAACCGGTGTTTACCGGCAGCTTTGCTTTGAATCAATAACGTTACGTGTTTTTGGGTATTGTTCTTATTTATCGATCTTTTTAATCTACACATCAGACAGTTCTAAGTAAATACCAGTTTCCCTTGTAACTGTTAATTACAATTAACAGTTACAAGGGAAAATGTGTCATAAATTAGAAAACAAAAAAAAATAGTATAATGATGTTGATGCGTTTTGCTTGTGAAAATATTTCTAGTAAAATGCCGCAATTTACATAAGAATTATTTAAATAGTACAAGTTATTGTTTGGCACTTAGCACTAACGATGTAGAAAATAAAATCAAACAATAAGAATTTATATCAAAAATATTACTTTTACGTGACTTTTGCCTCTTTGTGTGTGAAGAGCGTGACTTTTTTAATGGCAACGAATGGTACAACTTTTGCACTTAAATCACTGGTTTAATGTTTAAAGCAACACAACATTTAGACTGCGGTACCTCGGTACTTAGCCTCTTGCAAATAAGTGCTAGTCTTAAATTACATAGTGACCAACGATTCAACATTTCTTAAGTGCATTGAAAAAGGTAAACGAAAACGCCAGAGCTAATTTTAACTTTTAAACCGTTTCGCAAACAAAGCTTCGGCTCCACAAATATGTATTGAGAGGATTGAAAAGGTTTTAGAGAGATTAAGGGAAATATCATTATTTGCTAATGATATTTGCCTGGAAAAAACCTTTGTGTATTTGGAATACCTAATTATTAATATTCTAAGTTGGAATCTTTTTTAGTAGATACTACCTGTGCTACTGAATTTCGCCAGTATAAATCCACGATTGGAACAAAAAGTAACTCCATAATTCGGTCTATGCCTAAATCAACAAAACTGGTCGAGGTATGAAAACGTAAGAAACAGACGCAACTCCTTTGCCTGTAATTTCTGTTTTTGTATGCTTCTTGAAGAGTAATTTATGTGGTTGACTAAATAAGTGTAGTTTTATTGTTCAAGTATTTTTATAATGTGTGTTTATGATATTAAAACAGGCGACACAGCGTGCGGAAAACATGGCGAAAAACAGTACACCTGTTTTTTTTATTATAAACGATAGATGAGCGTTTTACCACTGTCACGGACAAGTCCGCTTGGTGGTACGACTTGGGCTGGTGGGTGGTAACAAGCCACAGTCGAAATCGTTCAAAGAAAATAGACAGGCCAGCGGAGTCTCCGAACGTCAAAAAGAGTCGATTTAGTTTGTTAATTTTACTTACATCAGATCGCGGGGAAGCGCGCGAAGCGAGAAGCGAAGCGGCGGCACCTCGAACGACGTTCGCTTCGTCGTGCCGCGAGAATATACGACTTGCATATTGTGATAACGACTGCTCTTCTATAGCTAGGCATAATAAATAAAAATAATTGCACTAAATATCTATTTATTTATTTAACTTAGATTCTACATAATTTATTCTATGGTTTTCGCGATTTTGCGTAATAAAACACTTTATTTACCGGGTTTAATCGCGTTTTATTCATCAACGATCTTGATTTTTAAACGACCAAGCTTTTGCCAACTTTACAGTTGACTTTTTAAAGGTTGACAGCCTGAAAAAGCCAACTGTAAAGTTGGCGAAAGCTTGGTCGTTTTAAAATCATGATCGTTGATGAATAACACGCGATTAACCCGGTAAATAAAGTGTTTTATTAGATTCTACAGTCAATACAATATAACTTAAACGCAATACACCAAACTTAGACCAAATTGAATCTACATTTTGTAGGTTGCTCAAGTAAATTTAAAATCGATGCTGTCGGATTTAATTGGGTAGGATTATAAGCAAAGCAGCGTATAAAAATTTAATTAAAAACGGACGGTATTTACCATGTTTAAATTTATTCCCACAATCTGCGGTCTCGTGAACACGCCATCTAATATTACTAATAAATAATATACTTTTGAGCTCCATATGAAACAAATTGAAACATGGTAAATACCCCGTTAGTCCATAATATTTTTAGGAAAAATCATGTAAGTTTAAAACCGTATTATAATATTTTAATCCCATAAATATTTTAAATCTTAAGATTGTCTTTCAAAATGTCACATTTTAGCATTATCGCATAGTTTTTTATCTATGCCTCTACTATTATTATTTTTTGATTGTGTTATCATGAATTTATCAAGCAGATGACCCTAGTTTTTGCCAAAAAAATTTATAAAAATAAAGTACTTACTTACATAAGTACTTATATTAACTTATACTTATACTTACTTATTTGGGCCGGGAATCTCTTGGGTCAGAGGCCCGTGGCATTTGTCCAACCCTATAGTTATGCCACTGTGATTCAGATTGATTAGTTTTTTTTTGTAATAGTATACCAAAGGTTTAGACTAAAGTTTACTTTGGAACTCTGTGTTTTAATGATTTGTGGTTGAGCTTTATCATATCCTATACTACTGTGTAAATACAACGCATTTTCTAGTTATGTTAGTCCTTTTAAAAATTGTCCAATATCTATTTTGCTCCTGTCCAATAATTATAAATTTTATCCGTTGACTTGGTTTCGGCTACTTTTTTGAAAAATCTCGAATCTTATAAATAAGTAATTTAGTATAGTTACACGCAATATCTTTTGGATTTAAAACAACTTGGAATTATGAATATGTTATCGTAATCAAATCTTTATCTAATCTAACCTTGCATCAAATGTGGCATGATTTGTGCGTAATGTGCAAGCGCAGCGATAACCTGTAGCGAAGCGGCGCGCAGCTCTGCGCGCGCGCCTCTCGAACTCTTCACTATTACTTTTACCACTTCACTGCTAAATGCTTCGTTCCATCTCTGTAATAAAATCAAATCCTTTTATTTCCGACTAAAGAAAACAGAAAAGACAACCCCCTTGAAAAAGAAAAAGTTATCTCTAATATTTATTTCGTACCTTATCTAATAGACATACTTCACATAACTTATCGATCAATCACTAATACAATATTCTAGTTTTAGCTTTAATCTAAACATTTTTGTTCTAAGAATTGTTTTATCATATTACATATTTTGTATTTCTACTATAGTTTGTTTTACATAATGTTGTGAAATCGGTTATAAATATTTTTCAGAATTAATCTGAAGTTCTTAGATCTGCTGTTATCCTACATTGCTGCTAATATCTTACTCCTATATAAATTTCACACTGAATGGCGCGGCATAGCTTTTGTTTAATTGTGTGCAAATAAGAACCTTACACACTTTACAAAAGGTTCAATTATTTTAGCAAAAATACACGCTCCGGCAAAGTTAAGGTGGCTAGAAAAAATATAATAATTTGTAAAATTTACTGCATTCTGGGATGCTATTCTGTCCATCATTCCAAAAATCCTCATCAGATCGTCACCAAAATTTTCAGGGAGCCCTCTTCTTTCCATTAAAAAAAGAACCAACTCAATCGGTCCAATCGTCTACGAGTATTCGGTGAACAATTGGACTGATTACTGTGTTTTGAAGAGCATTTCCGTTTATAACTTTAAAGATCCTCATCAGATCTTCACCACCTCGGAGATTACCCTTTTATGGGACCACCTCGGAGGTTCCAACTTTCTATGAAAAAGAGAACCATCTCAATCGGTCAAGCCATTTTCGAGCAATCAATGAACAAACATTTAAAAATTTACGCGACGAATTGTCGCGAAAATGACGAGTTGAGCAAGCATTGACTTATCTTTAAGAACCTCCTTCTTTTTTTGGAGTCGGTCAAAAATGGAACACATAAAAGCTTTGTTGTTCTGTCTTTAGGATTACAGGTACTTCGTAAATCACTCACTGGCACAGGAATCACTTGTTCGTGTATTTGTTTTAACAAAGCCAGTAGAGACAGCATCGCGTCCAGCCTACAAGCCTGGCCTTTTCTCCCGCCCCCGGACGCGCATCCGCTTAATGTTTTAGTAGTAATTTTCAGGCAGCTGAGTAAAGTGTCTTCGGATAGCTGGCAGTAATGAGAGTTCAGCGCATAACGGACACATCTCATAACTTCGTTGAGGTAACCTGTGAAATAAAATAACCAAACAAATAGCTCACATACATACATACACTCACGGCAAAAACATAACACTTTCTTTGACAGTCGTGTAAAATAATATAAACGTTTGGTGTTCGTTTCGCCAACGTTGTATATTTACGACTAAATACCACTGGTAACGGAATATCGACATCGAAAAAGTTAAGTATATCACACCCTTATTAATAGCAGGTATTGTTTTTAAATCACTATGCTTGGCGCTGATTGCACGTCAACTGAAATTAAGTCTAGCGGTTATATGGTTAGGACAGACTCGTCACATTAACTCATAGACTAGCCAAATCTGAGAAGGCAGTGTATATCGCAGGTCCGGCTGTATATAATAGGCTTCCCGATGATGTCAGGAACGCACCTTCTCATCTGTGCTTAAAAAATCGCCTAAAAAAATGGCTAATCGAACACACATTTCATAATTATAATGAATTTTTAGAATTGCCTTTAATGATTTAATTTACTAATTATTTAATATCTTGCCTATTTTTATTAATGAAATATGAATGACTTTTACATTATATCTATTATAACAATTAATTAAATAGTGTAGCAATTGTATAATTTATGACATGTAACCGTGGGGTTATTAATAAAGTTTTGTATTTGTATTTGTAAATATTTCAAATAAATTCAGCTTCTTTAAATATCCCAGATACAACGGGATAAACTTTAATCTGTGGCCCCTACACCTAGATATATCCAGGTATTGCGGGAACATCGGCGACGGTATAAAGGCCATGTAGCTGCATCTGTGTTCAGAACCATAAGAACTCCAAACCAAGGATATAGCAGGGGTTAAGGGCACACGTCGCCCACCTAAATTCTCGCCTCCAGGAGAGTTGTACCCTTTAATAAAATGTTAATGCCGCACTCGCCTGGTAGCATTTTTACTACTAGGCCAGTTATACAACTGGAAAACTACTAAAGTAGCCCATTTAGGTAGATACTGATATGGGATTTAGTCTCGGTAATAAATAACCATTCACCGACCATTGAGCACATTAAGAAAACAATCAAAAATTGCATATTGTTTCTAGAAAAAAAACCACAACTTACCGAGCATGTGAAAATTCTTCAAATCAATTCTTTCCAAACAAGCCAACAGTATTTTGATGAGAGTCTCTAATTTACCAGTGGAGTAGTCTCCAAATTTCTCCACCATCATGATGCACCGTATCAAAACCTTCACTATGTGGATATGGACTTGCGTTATTTCGATACTATCGCTCGCCGACTGTTGCGGGTACCATTGTGAGCGACTAAGTAGTGATATTACGTTGGCATCGTTTCCAATAAATGCTGACTTAATCCAGTACATTGTACCACCTAGTGAAGTTAAAAAATAAGTTTAATGAACGGTTTTGCTACCTTTTGTATGTACAGAGGCAAAAAGTCTGAAAAAGACATCTACAATTTTCAGCAACACTGAACCTCGGCTAAAGCTTCCTTTATAAAGGTAATTACTAATTACTAATTACCGAGAATTAGAGCGAAAAAAATGAGTAAATGACGTCTACCCTCCGCACTAGTTAAAACTGTGTTGCGGCAGGAGTAATCACCCATCACAATCACAACTCCAATTACATAGCAATAAGATGCACTTTCTGACAGTAATGAGCGGGCGGACCCTAGCAATACATAGACTTATGAACATTGTGTTGATGTTGTTGAAGGTGTTGATGTTTGATGTTTCACTCATATACTACTGAACCGATTGCGATGAAATTTGGTATGCATATAGTTGGAGATATGGATTAACACAGGTTACTTTTTATCCCTCAATTCCCGCAGGATATGAACTTACGTAGGGCTACGTTCCTAACAAGTAAATATCTTACCACTTGCAGGTACATTGTCCATGTAAGCTATAACAAACTGCAACAATGACACTAGAAGCGATGCATCTCTAGAGGAAGCGGGGGGCGCGGAGAAGAACCTTTTTGTATGTTGCCATGGCAACGCTGCCAATTGTTCGTCAGTAGTCGAAGATAGGGGTATGAGATAGGTGTAGCTGTAGAAAGGAAGGAGGCAAATACACCTAATTAATATACGTTATGTATATGTCAGGGACTTTATATTAAGGAATGAAATTTTAATGTTAGGTAATTTGTTTCTTTTTTATTTTGTAGCTATTGTTTTTGTATTTATGTTTATATTATGATTTACGAAAATTGTATATTTATTGTTGTATTGTAATTTTCGTATTTGATATCTCTTGAATAAATATCGAAACGAACTTACCATTCTAAAAGATGTAGCGCATCATTAACTTGTCTGTGAGAGGTCGCGTTCTCCAACGCCAGGAGACATTTGCTGAGGGCTACGACGGGGCAGGCGGTCCGCAGCAGCGCGCGGTCGCGGCCGGTGGGGCGCAGCGCGAGCGGCGCGGGCGGAGGTGACGCCTCCAGCAGGACCCGCGACCACCCCGCGTTGGCGCACCACCACTGGATGCGGATGGCTGTGCGCCAATCTTCTTCGGCTAGCAGCCATTCTGGGTAAAAATGTTAAAAAATCTTACTAATATTATAAACGCGAAAGTTTGTATGTAAGTATAAATGTGAGATTGTTACTCTTTCACACAAAAACTACTGAACCGATTGTGATGAAACTTGAAAGTAAGGTAGCTGGGGACCTGGATTAACACATAGGCTACTTTTTATCCCGATATTCCCGCGGGAACGGGACTTACGCGGGTGAAACCGCGGGGCGCAGCTAGTAAATAATAAATTAATAAATTCTGTGACGAACACACAGCGCCATCTAGCCCCATGGTAAGCTGCTAAGCTTGTATTACGGTGACTAGACAACGGATTTACTACTTATATTTATTTTTCTTTTGTAAATACATACATATTATACATAGAAATACACCCAGACCAGATACAAATATTTATTTTTAAGCATAAATATTTGCACCCTGCGGGAATTGAACCCGCAACCTTCTGCATTGCAGCCAAGCGTTCGCCCGACGCGCCACAGAGGTCGTCAAATAAATACATACTAAGATTGTTCTCAGAGTAAAACTTTTTTATCTAGACTAATGTTGTAGTTTCCTCAGGGTAGTACTGTCTGTAAGGCCAGTGAAACGTCGGTACGGCATTGCATCAATGCTGTTAATAAATACATCGCGAGCTAAAACCGAAATATATTATGGCACTTACTCAATATTTAAAATCAGGTTTTTTTGCGAGAGTCCTATCTTATTTCAGTTAGATTGAGAAATATCAAGTCAATATAGTCAATTTGTGAAATTTTTGTGAAATCTCTAGAATTTTCGCGGAAATTCTGTTTATAAAATTATTCTACAACATTTAGAAAAACGTGAACATTTTGAAATGTCAACTTATAACTATGATTTCAGTGTTGTAAATTACGCATTTCGCATAAGCGTAGTTTGTTTTATGAGATGTTAGAAATTTAAATATCAGATAAAGACATATAATTCGATGATTTAATGAAAATAATGAATAGTTGTTTATTCCAATAAAGCATGATAGCCGTATTTTATTTAACACATTATAGGGGGTCTATAACGTTAGTGTATCTATGATACACTAATGGTCTACGATTACCATATTCTGCAATCGCAATGTAATCTCTGGGCCGAGGACCAGTCAGTATGCACCTAAGCCTATCCTAGCTATAACCAGTATTTCAGTGGAACTTACCAACATAAGAATGTTCAGCATTAGGGCTCGAGTTCCAGTAGGAGTTAACGGCGAACGGCAATGACGTCCGCTGCGTCACGCAGTAGGGGAGCGCGGGCACGCGGCGCCGCGACGCGTCCAGCTCCTGGAGCGTGAACCCGGACCACGCGGTCATTGCCAGTATCTGAGCGGACATTGCCACGGCCGGCTCGTTCGATGGGAATACTAGGATTACTGAAACAAAAATACACATACTTATCGTTGAAACCATTTATTCTATAAATATTTCACTACATTGCACACAGCGCAATCTAGCCCCAAACTAAGCACTAGGCTTGTACTATGGGTACTTGACAATGCATACATATATACTACATATTATACACTTTTTTTTGGAAATACATAGGTACATACTATACATAGAAAGACACCCAGACCAGATTCAAATATTTATTTTTAAGCATAAATATTTGCACCCGGCGGGAATCGAACCCGCAGCCTTCTGCATTGCAGTCGAGCGTCCGCCCGACGCGCCACAGAGGCCGTTTTATATGGCTATATTCCATTTGGACATTAGCCAGTATCAAATATTATAAACAGCGGCCATTTACAATGATTGTTCCTCACCGTCTCGTCAATTACCTACATCAAAACAAAATAGAAAAAAATATCAGAAAACATACCTCTGATTAGAAGTGTCGGCAAATCGTTTATTTTAGCCAAACTATGTCGACTTGCGAAACAAACACTATTCAATATGGAGACACAACTGATCGCGCACTCTGGGAACGCTAAATAATCGTCCACCATCATGGACATTCTGAAACAAAATAAATGTTAAAGAAATTATAATTAGTACATTTTTTATATTCCTTCGAAATGTAACTCAAACCCGAACTACGTTGTCCATAAGTCATACAAACTCCCAAAGAAAGAAAGACCGGATAAGAAGGTCAGTGAGGTTATTCTTGTTAAAGAAGTTATCCATTCAATTTCATTTCAACATGATTGAAATTGCAAACAAAGCACTCCACAACAAACTAACAATATAACATCTAACTGAATTGCAATCTAACCATTTGTTCTTAGCTCAAAAATGTAATGAAAACAGTAAACTATATTTAAAAAATGTTAAATTGGCAAACAGAGACGTCAAATTTGAAATGGCAGTGATTATTCTGCAATGATATTAGAATGAAATTATGGTCAATTTGAATATACGAAATGGAATATTATCTATCCAATGGATGTCTAACAACAGTGGAAATTGACAGGCACTATGCAGTACAGTGCTGCTTTGACGTAACGTGGTTATTACCGATGATCACCTCAAAGCAGCAATGTACTGCATAATGCCTGTCATTTTCACTGGTGTCAGTCTTCAACAGAGAGATTGACGACCTCTGTGGCGCGTTCCATTCCCGCTGGGTGCAAATATTTAGGCTTAAAAATAAATATTTGTATCTGGTCTGGGTGTATGTATAATATGTATGTATTTACAAAAGAAAAATAAATATAAATCGTATATCCGTAGTCTAGTCACCGTAACACAAGCTTAGCAGCTTACCATGGGGCTAGATGGCGCTGGGTGTTCGTCACAGGATTTATTATTTATTTATAGATAATCTGCGCTTCCATGATCGTTTGTCGTTGCTATGTCGTTCAAAAAAATTAAGTAAATTTTAAATATAAAATAAGCAGACTACTTTCAAAGACCACAGACAATTTAAAAAAAACATCTTTTGTTTGACGTTTATTTTTCTTTTTCTTTTTTTTTAAATTGTTTGATGTGTTTTTAATATATATTTTTTTAGCTGAACGACAACGCGACGACTTATAAGACATTATGATATGGGTAGTGAAGTGAGTTACCTAAGCGTAGCAACAATGAGCTTCAGCCCGTCGCAGTGTTCGAAGGTGTGATGGTGTTCCCGTACCCGCAGCAGCACGGCCACCTGCTGCAGCGTGTGGCGCCGCACGGCCGGGTCCAGCGTCGGCTGCAGCGCGCCGCTGCCGACGTACTCCGCACTCGCGCCGTGAGACTCTAGTACTATGTCTTGTTTCAACACGTCTAGCATCTGGGCTAGGCCTACTGCAGCCTGGGATTTCAACACAATATTGATGAGCTGGACCGGCTGTGGTATCATCTAATTAGCATCCACCGCTACTAGTTGCTATTTACTGTCAAAAAACATAATTCGTATTCTACATTGCTGCTTTGAAGTAATCACCGGTGACAACCACGTTACGTCAAAGGAGCAATGTACTGCAAGTTAGCCCCTAGTAACGGTGGATGCTAATTATATGACCCCACAGCTGATCCAACTAACTAACCACTAAGACCCACTTGCTCTGCTATACGTAGCCCCGGGCTAGTGAGATAGCCCAGTGCTAACTTCACAAATCTTGTGACTCGTCTTCTTCTTCAAAATAAATAAATAAATTCTGTGACGAACACACAGCGCCATCTAGCCCCATGCTAAGCTTGTGTTACGGTGACTAGACAACGGATATACTACTTATATTTATTTTCTTTAGTAAATACATACATATTATACCTAGAAATCTTGTGATTCGTCCAATCACAAGATCTGTAAAGTTAGCACGGGGCTAGCTCACTACCCGGGGCTAAGAATAGCAGCCCAAGTAGGCCTAAGCCACTTAGGAAACCACGTGACACGGCTGAATTTGTTTATCGATTAAGGCTATTTTCCATGTTTTCGCGATGTTTAATTGAAATGAACCTTATTTTCCTTTAATCTTTAATCGCATTTAATCGGCTAATAATCGCATTATTCAGTCTTCCCTGAGGAAGGGGTTAGTAAAGGTTCCGAAACGTAAGAACGGCATTGCAACAATGTTGATAATAATAAAAACAATGCGACTAAAACCGAAGAATGAGCTTCATTTCGATTAGGGCTAGATTTTGAACAGGGAGGGTTATTGATGATGCATTTTCCCTGATAATATTTCAAGTAGACTTCCTTGAACAAATAAAATAAAAAAAATGTTTTTAATAGTACGTACCATAGGGGTTTTGGAAGGTGAGCTGGATAAGTCTACATTGAAATTTTGTGGTTCCAGTCTTCTTAACGCATTTAACAGTATATCGGCCCGCAACGACTCTCTTGGAGGTAAATATCTATCGTCATCTAAAAAATTATTAAAATGTTTTAGATTTTTTGACTACTAGCTGCGCCCCACGGTTTCACCCGCGTAAGTCCAGTTCCCGCGGGAATATCGGGATAAAAAGTAGCATATGTGTTAATCCAGGTCCCAAGCTACCTATATTCCAAGTTTCATCGCAATCGGTTCAGTAGTTTTTGTGTGAAATAGTAACAACCTCACATACATACATACATACAAACTTTCGCGTTTATAATATTAGTAAGAAGTAAGATTATATATTTACCTATAAGTCTGCATAGACAATGAGCCGCATCTAACTGCACGGCGACGCAACGTACGAACAAAAGTCGTACGAGTCCACAGACAATATCAGTATTACTCACTCCCATACATTCCGCTATGTCTCTATCTAGAGATTTGCAAATTGCTTGTCCTAAAAAATATTTTTAAATATTGTAGTCAGATTCGTTAAAAATACTCTGAAAAATAGAACTGGAATGATTATGCAAAGTTTTTATGCGTAAACGCACGCACCGCGTACTTATACGCAAATATGGGGAATATTACCACAGAGTAGGTAGGTACTCCTTTTTTTCGTCCTGTTCCTATCCCAATTTATTTGACATCGGCGCAGTAGGTAAGTCTTCATTTACCATACCTAGAATACCTACTACTAATATATTAGGCAATATTTTTACGGCCGGCCGTGGTCTTGACACTAGTGAATGTATATGTAAGCATGGAAGTATTCCTCAAAGAGAATATAATTACCACGTTTTTGGATTCCTTACGCTTCAAAATGACACCACCAAGTGTGCCGTGACACGAATCTGTCACTTCGGTTGTACTCTGATCGGGTCATTCAAAGAACCAATCACGTTAGAGAACTGCGTATTGCCGCCGGGCCGTCCTCATTGTCAACACACAATTGGTGAAAATATAAACAAAGGTCCAATTGCTTAGCTAGTAGCGTGGTGTGTAGTTTGTATATACCTACATACTTCGTATTTGAGTAAGTTTTGGCGCTATTATTTGACGTGAGTTAGTATGGAAAGGCTTCTTTCATGCTTATATCCGTTCACTGCTTGACAACCGCAGGAAGGCATGGGGTAGCCATTTTCTATGCCGGGACTACACGGGGAGAATTGTAATAGGTTAGGCAAGTTGTCAAGTCAATAGTTATTGATTTACCTAATTGGGTTTCATGTGCGGCATAAACGTGTAACAAAGGGAACACGGGCAACAAGCTGGCCAACAATCTCCACCAGCAAGCATCACTGAGTACCATTCGACCTCGCAATAAATACAGCATTATATCTGATGCACTTTCTTCTACCTTAAATAGAAAGATAAAAAGTTTAAAGTTTTTAATGTGTTTCCGCAATTAGCCCTATACAGTAGGGCCCTTGTTCGTGACTTTAATCCGTGGGTTTCCTCGCGATGTTTTCCTTCACCGTAAGAGCGATGTTAATAGCGCACATAACTTTTTCTTAAACAAAAAGAGATAAGTTCGCCGGCTGGATTCGAAACCACGACATTCGGTATGAAAGTCGGGGTATCTAGCACTACACCAACACCGCTCTAAATAGAAAGATATATTTTAGAAAGTCTTACAATTGCATTATTTTATTACGAAAAAACGCTAAAGTTGCGAGTCGAACTCGCGCACGAAGGTTTTCGTACCAATTATTAGAATAAAAATACGTTTGCTGCAGAGCCAAACATAAATAATTATTTTATTTTGTTTTTCTATCTGTTGTTATAGCGGGAAGTTGGCAACAGAAATACACCATCTATTAAAAATTTCAACTGTTCAACAAAAATAAACTAGATACAGCCTGGTGACAGACAGAAAGTGGAATATTAGGAAAACGCAAATAAACTATATTAGTAGAAACAGAATGCTTACGTAGAACTACAAAGTATTCCGCTACATTGGGTATGCTGTCTTTTTCTAATAAGAATAACACTATTAGAAAAAGTTAATTTGGAATACTGTCATGTCTTTAGTGACACTCGCCAGATTAAGACAAATCGATTGACGTAAGAATTATCAAAATCGATCCACGCGTTTGGCCTCTAGAACGCCACATAGAAACATTCATACATACTACATAGACCGATAAACACAGTCATTACCCTCCTTTGTGTCGCGCAGTCGGGTAAAAATACAGAAGGCTCCATCAAGCATACTGTCTCTTTTTAATTACACTATTAGAAAGAGACAGAACGCTACATTGAAGCGGCCTACTTTTTAGTTCTACGTGATCATTCTTGTCCTGGTAATATAACTTCTTTGGTAAAAGGATCCCGTTTCTTTAGGATTTCTTAGTTCGCCTTTAGGTACGGAAGGATAATAAAATATGAGTAAAGTCTATACCTCGGCTAACTTTGACGATAATCCATGACAGCAAATCTCAGTCAACATACTGACATCAAATAACAAAGTAAGACATCTTTCATTTTCTACTTGATGTATTTCATCGGAAGTCAGCACAGATTTCACCATCTCAGCCAGGAGATGGTAAAACTTAACACTGACCCATTCAATGTTGCTAGCCATTAGACTCAAGGCAATACTTCTGGCAATCGACCAGTCACTATCATCCATGTCAAAGTTCTTCGTCTGCAGAAGCAAAAACTCCGCTATGTCGTTTAAATAAGGTTCACTTTGGAATATTTCAAGCACCGGTAAGGAATTCTTAATGCAACTGAAAACAGTCTTCGTGTTTCGGCAGTTATTTCGGTTTTTCATAAATATTACAGCTTCCTCCATGCTGGCGCAAAGTTTTTTTAGCTGTCTATGCTTAGCTTTATATTCCTGATCTGTTGATACTCGAGTTGCCTAAAAGAAAACATTTATACAAATAAACACAAATCCATTCATTTATCCAAAAAGAAAAAGATAAATTTATCATCTTCAGCTCTTTTAATAAACCCTAAATTGTTGGCAATGAACGAATTCTATATTGTGTACGCCATATATAAATAACAATGCAAAAAAAATGGATAAACAACTTAAATCTAGGTGGCACAATGGGCGGCCTTATCGCCATATTTTATCCAAGTAACCTCGAATAAACAAGAAATTAAGTAAGTGAAGGGTGTTTGCACAGGAAAAATAGTAAGTGCTTTAACAATGTTAGTACCTACATACAAATATAATGAAATACTATAAATGTTGTATAGGAAAGATAGACTTGGGGTAGTAATTTTCTACATTTTATTGGTCTTTGACCTGGCGTTTGACCACCATCTTGGCATATGGTAAATTAAAAAAGAATATAAGATGTAGCACGCTTACCTATAATTTATACAAACAGTAGTAGGAAAATCTTACCTGTAGCACATTAGAAATCCTTTCGCCGAGTTGTGGGTAGAATAAATCGAGAACTGGGTCAATTTGCGCAACTTGCAATGCTACTACAATAGAAGACGGGGGTAAGGCCGAATCTCGAGCCCAATACAGAAGCCTTTCAGTGCTGGAGAGTAACCGAAGCCATGCTACGCGATGGTGACTGCCTTCTGGTTTGTCATAGAATGATTTTCTGTAACGAAAGTCCATGATTATAGTACTTACAGACATTTTTATTTAAAAGTTTAATTTTCATGGGTAGATAACCGGGTCGAAAATTGCTTATTTCATTCCTAGGGTGGAAAGTTTTTTATTTTTATTTTTCGTTGGCGATGGATTTTTTTGGCATGGCCGCCTAGATTTATTTCCCATGGTCAACTTGATTACATTGTAAAAAAAAATAGAAACGATTTTCTAAACTTATCTATTGTTGGCAGTCAGTATGTGTACTTTAACTTTTTTTTCGGGAACCTTTTTTATCAAATGTGCATGTACAATTTTAATCCCAACAGTGGAAATGAAAAGTAGAGTAATCAGCTCAGGTGGACATCACCTATTTCACCCTCTGAACTATAAACTCAAGGCAGAAGACTCAGAAATATCTCAAGTGATATGGGTGACAGGCAGCCCTTGGCTAATAATCTACTATTGTGTGTCAAAAACAGATCTCTAGAGGAGTAATTTTCTTACCTATATCTCATTAATAAATCACCAAGCAACCTCATCACCATACAACTTTTGTGCGCAATGTCTCTATGAGTTTTATAATTATGATCTGATATCCAAAACTTGCTGCTGACACAATCCAGTAGTAACAATATCAGTGTGTCAACTAAACATAAGCAAATGTTTAACTCTTTCTGAAAATAACAAAATGTCGTTCTTTATAAAAAAAAATGTGCGCTATTAACATCGCTTTTACGGTCAAGTAAAACATCGCGGAGAAAACCGTATCTCAAAATCATGTGCGTACAGTGGCCTTATTATAAGACTACGTACGGACAACGCCCAGCGAAACCTTTTAACATTTTTTTACCTCCTAGCGTTGCACTGTTGCTGTTTTGCTGTTGCAGCTGCTAGGACACGGTTATATTTTTCGCTCCTTGCTATATATTTGTATATTTTTTATAACTTCTTAACTGTTTTTGATATATTTTTAAGTGTTTCCTACACTTAGATGACAAAAATTGTCGGTAGATGGCGCTGCGTGCCTTAAAAACGTAAACAATAATAAATACAATCCTTAATTTCGACTCGATTGAACATGCATCCGTGGCCGAATTGGAAAAGGCGTTGCGACGGATCCCCCAGAGATGCAGGTTCAAGTCCTTTTGGGTGCGAAATTTTTGGAAAGCATTTCTTTAAGTATAACTTCATAACTTCCAAACCATTGGACGGATTTACTTAAATAAAGTAGTTACATTCGTCTTATTAGATAAGTGACGTCAGCTTACCAAACTTACCAAATTCAACAACTCAGTATTATTACTAGAGTCGAGCTCTAGGACACTACGCGCCATCAGTGATATGACCGAGTGTAACGTGTCCAAAGCGAAGATAGGTGCCGGTATCTGTTTCAAAGCAGATAAACTATCCTCCTTGGGCGTCGGTTGTGGACCTTCACCGATGTGTTCCAATTCTGCGTGTATACCTTCTTCCATGTCTTTATAGTCGTCAGACATCTATAAAATATAAATACATCATCTGTAAACTGTACATTCAACTGTCTAGCTATCACGGTTTATAAGATACAGCCTGGCAATAGGCGGACAGTAAAATCTTAATAATATGTTCCCATTTTTACCTTTTTAGTACAGAACCGTAAAAAAAATGTGGTATTCTATAACTGTGCGCGTTTTATAACATTCTATAACAAAGCTCATTTATATTTGCTAAAGGAAAATGAAACGTGCGTAAAGTGTGTAAGGTCCCAATTTGACTTGCTGCTCTCAGCCTTACACCTCTCTCTCATGTTCATATTCCTCATAATAGTTATCATAGAGCTTCTTAAAATGTTACTTAGATAATAAGATTTACACTTCTACTTATAAATGACAAAGTAATGTAACAAAATTTTTAAAAAGCCTTACCTTATCATTATCATGAATAAGATCCAAAGCAGAAAGTTGGGGTAATCTGCTACGCAAGGAGGTTGTGATACAGAGCAAAACACGTAAGGTTTCACTGGCACGTCCTCCACTGTTGCTTTCAGATATCGCTATTAAATTCTAGACAAGGAAATAGTTTTAACAAAATATAATAAATATCTTTATAAAAAGTAGGTATTTACTATAACTTACAATATATACTTATAGATGCACGAGAGGCAGCTATCCATAAAAAAGATAAGAAATATAATTACAAATGAGATTAAAAACTATGTTCAGTATTTCACATTAGCAGTCTCTTGGAGGTTTAAAAAGGTTGTTTTTAGAACATTGAGAACTGAAGTAATTAAGTGATAATAAACTTACCTTAATTATACCAGGTCTGTTCAAGAATATTTCAACAGGAAAGTCTCTAAGGAATACATCACAGACAAATCTGCAACATCTTCTAGTAGACTTGAGGAGTCTTAACGCATCTTCTATTAGTAGCATTGTTTTAGAGTCAGATGGGCATAGCTCTACCCAAGGATATAGCAGGATTTTTATACCATATGTAGGCCTGTTACTGAAATCAAGTTATTTAAATGCCAGATGTAACAGTTAAATGTAATTGTTATTAAAAAACCGTAAACAAACATTGAATTAGTCCAGTCTGTACTATATAACTGTTATAATGACCTATCTAATGTTCTAGTCTAGGGATTTATTCCGTAATAACAAGTTTAATTCCAATCTATTCATACACAACTTTAGTACTCTGAAGCCTGGGTTTAAATTTTAAACGAATATGGCTATGGTATCCCCTGTTGTCATAAAAGGGGTTTCTTGGTGGGCAGCCATGGTTTGTTACCACACACCATCATAGAAAAAAAGGTCTCTCGTAAGTGTTGGGTTATGGGAACTAGTGCAGCAACTAAGGAAGACAGTCAGGTCTTGTTCCACTGTCATCTTCTTTCTTTTAGATGAGTCTGCTACATCTAAGACCAAAATATCACTTGCCATCAGGTTAGATAGGGGTACCACTACACTACCACCTACCACCCTAGGCCATAGGGAGCCCCACACACCGCGTCGCTTTTCCCCAAGAGCGGCGTGACAGTGCATCAGGCTGCGTTTTTTCCACCAGAATAAAAAAAGTTAGATAGAAGTGAAATACGCATTTATCGTTTTTAAAATAAGAAACTTAATACTACTTAGGGTTGATTTTTCAATCTGGCCAACAAAGATGTGTTTAACAAAAAGTCAAACCACAGATTAAAATTTTAAAATCTTCTTAAAAACCATCAAATTTTAGTGAGCATTTCAATTAGGTTGTTTCTTTTTTTTCAACAGATATTTTGTTACTGTACAATGAATCTTTTTATGAACCATCAGTAATTAATGGTGCTTGTAATTGTAGAGAAAGATGAAATTTCAGTATCATATGCATACCTTTTTTGTTGATCACCTTGGTGATTATCATTGTTGACAGAGGATTCCTTTGAAGTGTGAACAATGGGATGCAAATTATAATAACTGCTGCTGCTTGATCCATTTTCACTTTCTGAACTGAAAATTTAAAATTTAGAAAAAATTTAAGAGTCTTGCATAGGGATGGCAATAATATACAGACATTACCCACCCCTTTCCATTTCAACTTTGTAGATTTTAAGCACAGTACAAACAACGAGAGGTATGTATCACCAATGGTTTGTAACGCAAGCCTCAGACTATGTAGATGTGTGCGCACTGTTATCATTATTGGATGTATTACATGCATAAAATGTACTGTCCAACTAATACCTTAGCTTAATGGCACACATTTCTCACAACATCTGTATGTGGCTTCAACTTTAGCCTAAAATGCCAATTTCAAATTGCCAAGATCAATAAATGTGAAATTTTAAAGTTTTAGGGGAGGTATTGCAGAAGGCTAAGACCACAGTTTACCAATCAGTTACTCGCCTCAGCACTTCAAAGACCATTCCATATATTATCGCTCAGATGGCCAAGGCGGACATCATATGGTTGAAGGCAAACCCAGTCTGCTGGCGACCTCATGACAGCTCATTATTATTATTTCTAGAAGGGGACGCCAGCGCAAGCACCAGACAGGTGATCAGTCCTCCCATGTTGGGACCATTTCATCAAAATTCCCCAAAACACTTTTAGGGTTTGAGTTAACTAGTAATGCACGGTGATGGTAACCCACTAAATCAACCTGTTACTTTGCAGAATTTTAATAACTGACAGCACATTGTGAAATGTAATTACATTTTCGAATCAAATCATTTTACCTAGATATATCTATATACCTACTAGTGTACTACTAGCTGTGTCCCGCAGTTCAACCATGGAAGTTCCAATCCTGTCGTAATATTGGGATAAAAATATAACTTTTCCTTGGCAGATGAGTAGATATAGGCTATGAATACTTTACAGTTATTTGTTGTTTGTCGGGCTGGTTTCCGCAAGTCGACGTCTGAGCGCCTATTTTGCGTAATACTTTACAGTTAGAAACTAATTGAGATAACACTTAATATGTATGTGGACGGAAACTTGGAATAAACCATAGGGTACTTTTATTTTGATCTTACAGTGGGAATAAATATATAAAAGTAGCTACTAGATTTCATAAATTCAATGTAATAATATCTTAGAGTAAGCAAACTATAGACCGCGCCTATAGGTATTTGCCTACTGCGCAAAGTGTAAGCAGATGCTCTATACATAGATATTCAAATGTTGAGGTTGAATAGTGATCCGTGAATCATTTTTACACCATGGCACTGAACATTTCACCATAATTATTACTAGAATAAATTCAAGCGAGAGAAACAGTCGATTCCCATAACCCTAGGTGACTGAAGACATCGTTTTTGTGATTTTTGACTGTTCATACTGGTGCTTACAGTTCATACTCGCATACCAGCGCCCTAAAGTTTGGTTATGTATACTCTAAGAATAATATATTGTAACTTATTCTTTCTTTCTCACCTTGTGATATCCGGAATACACAGTCTCGGGACCATAAAATTTTCCTCTGACTCCACTGTGTTTATAAATTTCAATGTGTCCAATATATCATTGTATGTCTCCTCAGCTTCGGGTAATAGTTTACTTCTAATAGAGTTCAGATCAGATAATATTTGTTTTATTCCTACATCTCTGGCTATATAAGCACCTGACTTTGTCTGAAATAGATGTAAAGGTTATTGTTACAACTCTCTAAACTAAAACAAAATAATTTATTAAATAAATATTGCATGACATTGCAAGCGCTGTCTAGCCCCAAACTAAGCACTAGGCTTTTATTATGAGTGCTAGACAATGGATATACATACCTACTACAAATTTAACTCTTTTATTTTGATAATTTATAATAATAATTGTAAAAATAAACTTAGAAATATTTTTAGCAAGGAAATATATGTCTAAAAAAAATCACCATGACTATAATCAGTGAGGCGGTCACAAGGAATTTATGTTTTAAGTCTTACCTTGATTGTACTAACAAGCAATTGTAAAGCTTCTTCCTGTAACGTCGGCTGAGGGCCTCTAAACCACGCTAATAACGCCTGTAACAGCTGACGCGTCCCCGACACCTCATCATCTAGCTCCCAACCTAATTGTAACTTAGCGTGAAGCAGGTGTAAAGCTCTTTCTCTTATTTCTTTCAGTGGATGATCTGTAAACCAAGATTGTAAAAATTCTTCAAACATTCTTTGCAGTCAAAACGGTCAAGCAAATTTTTAGTAAACTTACTCAGTTTAGAGATGTATCCTGTTAAGTGTGTGGATTCCATTTTTCACCACGTATAAATTATTATTTATAAACAAAACTTGCTCGTACGTATATTTTTTGCATCCACAAAACACTATTTTATACTACAAGAGATCGATCTTACTACTCTTTGAGATCTTCTTCTTCTTCTTCTTAGTTATTGGCTTCTGCTTGCCACAAGGCTGCAATTGTGCCAAAAATGGTGAGGTGAATAATATAAGTCCAAGTTCGACGAATTATTGTACAGTAAAGAGGCCTCAAGATTGATCTTGTAGAGTACAGTGGAGAAATAGGGATTCCACTTTAAAAATAACTGGTCTTGGGTTTAGTTGAAGAGCAAAGAGTTGATTTAATAACTTCATCGATCTTTGTTTTTGTTGTGAGTTGTATGATAGGTATAGATGATATTATGAACTTTCAAAGAAAACCGTGGTGCATGTCAAAATCGAACTTTGACTTTTATTTCTTCATTGACGAAAATATCATTATAAGGAAGCCAATGTCAAGTACTTAAAATTTGTTACATATTTTTATTTTCGAGGAATCTATTGTAGTGAAAATGAAAAACATGAAGTTTTCTCCATTATATATAACTAGCTGCGCTCCACGGTTTCACCCGCGTAAGGGCTGTTCCCGCGGGAATGTCGGAATAATAAGTAGCCTATGTGTTAATCCAGGTCCCTAGCTACCTATATTCCAAGTTTCATCGCAATCGGTTCAGTAGTTTTTGCGTGAAAGAGTAACAACCTCACATACGGAGTCTTGGCGGGAACTCCTTGAGGAGATGTGGTGCTAAATTTTCATTTTTGTGAAACCTAGTTCATATGCGTGCAAATTGTTTAATTTCGGGGGCATATTAATCAATTTAGTTTCGTGAAGGTGTACAAGTGGAATGAAAGTGAAAATCGGTGCAAAACATTGACTTAGTGTTGTCTCCAAGGCTCCGTGAAGATTGTTTGTAAATGGCCGCCGTGTTTACAAATGATTCCCTAGACTTGACTTTAACTATGACGACTTGACTGTTTCGATGCAAATAACTTGCATAGTAAATTAGAATACATGACACTGGCTAATTTCCTAATGGCCATAATCGGTTCACAACCGATAAGAAATAATAATAAATAAGGAGTCTTGGCGGGAACTCGTTGAGGAGATGTGGTGCTAAATTTTCATTTTTGTGAAACCTAGTTCATATGCGTGCAAATTGTTTAATTTCGGGGGCATATTAATCAATTTAGTTTCGTGAAGGTGTACAAGTGGAATGAAAGTGAAAATCGGTGCAAAACATTAACTTAGTGTTGTCTCCAAGGCTCCGTGAAGATTATTTGTAAATGGCCGCCGTGTTTACAAATGATTCCCTAGACTTGACTTTAACTATGACGACTTGACTGTTTCGATGCAAATAACTTGCATAATATATTAGAATACTTGACACTGGCTAATTTCCTAATGGCCATAATCGGTTCACAACCGATAAGAAATAAAAAAAAAAAAAAATAATAATAAATAACCTCACATACATACAAACTTTCGAGTTTTATATTATTAGTAAGATGTACTCTGTGGTTTTCTCTTTGCATCCAAATCTCAAAACAATAATTATATAATTAATATACAAGTATAACATTGAGTTTTGGCGGGAATGCGTTGAGGAGATGTGTTGCTAAATTTTCATTTTTGTGAAACATAGTTCAAATGCGTGTAAATTGTTTAATTTCGGGGGCATATTAATCAATTTAGTTTCGTGAAGGTGTACAAGTGAAAATTAAAGTGAAAATCGGTGCAAATCATGGACTTTAGCTTAGTGTTCTCTCCAAAGCTCCGTGAACAAACATTGTAAAAAATGACCTCCTTTTTACAATGATTCCCTTGACTTGACTTTAACTGACGACTTGACTGTTTCGTTCGATGCAACTAACCTGCAAATATTGATAATACTTGACACTGGCAAATGTCCGAAAGGAAAAGCCATTTTATAGAAGAAGAAGAAGAAGTATATTATTGTTCCGAGATCCAATGTGTCCAAATATTATGATATTTTAGAAACGTTTCAAGAATTAAAAATGTATTGTAATTATACTTGACCGACACTGGCTAAGGGCACCCAAAAAATTATATACCTATATTGACATTTGGCAATATTTAACACAATTGGAGTTTTGGCGGGAACGCGTTGAGGAGATGTGTTGCTCATTTGTCATTTTTATGAAACTGAGTTCAAATGCGTGCTAATTGTTTTATTTAATTTTTTATATTGATCAATTTGGTTTCGTGAAGGTGTACCGTGTACAAGTGCAATGAAAGTGAAAATCGGTGCAAAACATGGACTTTAGCGTTGTCTCCAATGCTCCGTAGTTAATCTTTGTAAATGGTCGCCGTGTTTACAATTACAAATGATTCCCTAGACTTGGCTTTAACTATGACGACTTGACTGTTTCGATGCAAATAACTTACATATTATATGTTTGACACTGGCTAATTTCCAAATGGCCATATTCGGTTCACAATTATTGTAAGAAATAATTTAAAAAAAACATACAATTTTGGTCGCATTACATACAATGCAAATTGTTTTTCTCAAGTTTCAAGAAGTATTTATTTTAGTTCTACGCACGTAAAGTCTTTCATGTCAGACTAATAACATGCAAGGTAAAAAATCTGCACAAACTTCTACTTTAACCCAATTCTAACAATATAACCTAAAGATATTTACGGTGGATAATATTATATTTTCAGATGGCTGATTTGAAGAGTTTACTAAAAGAAGCGAGAAAGTTAATAGACGAGAAGAACTACAAAGAAGCCCAGGAATGTTGTAAGAACATACTTCGTAAAGATAAACAGAACTACTTTGGATTGGTGCTCCTTGGTAAATCGTTTCAGGATTCTGATCAAGCGCCACTCGCTTACCAAAAAGCCATAGCAAGCAAACGAGATCAACCTCTAGCATGGCAAGGACTAGCACAATACTACGAATCTAAAGAAGATGAACTCTCTAAACTGAAACTTATACAAGTCTACAATGAAATGCTAACACTTCAAATGGAAGATGAAAAAATTCAAGAAATAATAACCAAACTTGGTCAAGTAGGTATTTCTTTGAATAATACAGACACCATTAGCATCCTAGCTAACTTTATCAATAAGACTGAAAATAATAAATTGGAGAATTCTGCAGTAAATCAATTCCTAGCATTATTAAAAGTTGATATACCTGTGAATGAGGATGACCTGCCCCTAATTCAGAATACACTTTTTGAGATCTACAAACAACAACCAAGTGAATCCCTACAGCTACTAATATGCAAAATAATACTTAGTAAGAGTGATTTGAATTCTGTGATTGATGAAATATTAAAATTAGATTTTATAACAAACACTGCTGTAAAGGAATTTGTCTGTAAGTGGTTGTGTACAAAATTTGTAAAAACCATGTCAATGAATGAATTCAATATTGAAAACCAAATTGATGTTCTAACTTCTGGTATTGAGGACTCTAAACATGCAGGATTTATTAAAAGCATCTGTCTTTACAACAAAGGTTGTTATTTAGATGCATACAAACTGTCTGTGCCACTAATAAATTACAATGAAACTGACAGATTTGAAGCTATTTTTGTTATAAAATGTGCAATCATGCTGAAAAAATGGTCAGTTGTCCAAAAACTAGCAATCAATTTTATAACCAAAGCAAAACAAGAATATCTTGTAGAAGAACTCAGAAAATTCTTGTTTATTTCTTTGGCTAAACAACAGAGGTGGAGACAAGCTATAGCAAATGCTAAAATGTTAGAAATAAAAAATCTAAATGAAGAAGAACTTGCTTACCTGGCAGAATGCTACATTGAAGAGAATGAATCAGTTCAAACTTTAATAGAACAATTAAAGTCAACTGATTATTACACATCTCTTCAGGCTCACTTCTTGATAAAGCAACAAAAGTACGATGAAGTTATCACTTTACTCCAACAGGACTTGAGTAGTAATGCTCTACATAGTTTTTATTTAGGATTAGCATACTGGGAAACTAAGGACTATGATAAATGCCTACTAAATTTATTAAAAGCAGCAAAACAAAATCCAGATCATGCAGACACATTCTTTTATCTGGGTCAATATTATAATTACCAGAAAAATGATTTGCTAAAAGCTAAAAAATGTTATGAAAAGGCTCACATGTTGAACAATACAAATTGCACTATTGTGAAAAGTTTAAGTGAAACCTACATTAAGTTACAACAATCTGAAGCTGATTTCGAATTATTAACTGAATTTTCACAAAATATGGTCATTATGGAACCCTGGGTTAGTTTCCGAATGGGTTTGCATTATTTGAATAAAAGAGATTGGGAAAATGCAATCATGAACTTCAGAAATGTTATAAAGAGTAATCAAAATGATACAACAGCATTCCAGTGTTTGGCAGATGCTTATTACTCAAGAGGCTCATATACATCAGCCCTTAGAGCTTACAATAAGGTGATAATGTTAGACCCAAGTAAATCATCTCACTGTCTCACTAGAATTGGATACATTCATTCTTTGCTGACACAGTATGATCAAGCAATTTCTACATTTCAATTGGTTATATCAAGTGATCCTGATTCTTACCTGCCTCTGATGGGACTTGCAGAGACTTGGATGAGAATAGCAAAGAAAAAAGTAACTGCCAAAACATTTGGTACAGCTAGAGATTGTGCACAGAATGCTGTAAATCATGTAGTTGTAGCTATGAAAAAGCAAATCCAATTTACATGTTTTTGGAAACTTTTAGGTGATACTTTGATGTTTATAACAAAGTTACCAGATCAATGTTCATATGTTTACATGCCTACTGAATCTGAGCCAAAAAAATTAGAGAAAGATGATATTTATCCTCAGGCTATATCTTGCTATTCTAGAATAGCAAAATTATCTAATCAAACATCATCATATGACTTAGCTTATGCATATTATTACTATTACCAACATACACAGAAAGCTCTCAATTGCCACATATCTTTTAATTTAACAATGGGAGTTATTAAAAACAAGCCATCCAGCTGGAAAAATTGGAATCTACTTGGCAAAATTTGCTTACCCTTGAAAAAGTATGAACTTGCCCAACATTGTTTCATTAAAGCACTCCAAGTGTCGAAGAAAATATCAGTAGCTAAAATTTGGTGTAACTTGGGAACACTTTACTTGAAGGTAAAACTCTTCAAATTAGCAAACTATTGTTTCTGGAGAGGCCAATCCACTCTTCCATCTTATCCACAGAGTTGGATTGGTCAAGCTTTAATTGCTGAAGTTTTAAGAGAAGAAGAAGCTATGGACTTATTTAGGCATGCCTCGCGCTTGGGTTACCATCCAGAAAGTGCTTTAGGATATGCAGACTGGGTATGTCGAACATTAAAAGACAATAAGTTTACACAGGACCCAGAATCAAGATATGTTATTGAAGGTCTTTATGCAATACCTTATGCAATGGATTTAATTGAATGGTTCAGCACATTTGAGCCAAATAATGCTTGTGCCTACAATATCCTTGGAATACTTCAGGAGCGGAGTGGTCTTTTAAAACCCGCCATGAAGTCATATGAAAAGGCTTTTAAATACGGAGTGGACAATCAGAAAAATGTAGTCCTTTTAAATATTGGCAGAGTTTTAATTAGATTAGAAAAATATCCTGAAGCTATTAAAATATACAAAGCCATTACTGAGGCAAGTTTTAATTCTACTGTAGGGTTAGCTCTTGCACTGTTTAAAAATGGTTTATATGAAGAATCTTATTCTGTGTATGATACTGCCTTGCACTGGCTAAGTAATAATGATAATGAAAAGTCAGATCTACTTGTTGCGATGGCTGGTATAGTATACATGTTCAAAGGTGTTGATGATGCAAAAACCATACTGTTTCACAGCATCCAAATGTCGCAGAGTAAACCATCTCCATACAGTTTATTTGCTATCTGTTCTCTTGGGCTAACACACTCTGAACCAAGCATAACTAAGTTGGCTTTGGGTGAATTACGTAAATTTGAAAGGGATAGTCAGTTTGGATATGATATAGGATTTCTTAAATCATATTGTTTTGTCACTGACGATAAAATAGACCATGCAATAAAAATACTGAGTGAATCTTTACATGACCACCCCCACAATGCTGAAATGTGGTTTTGTCTTTCTCAATACTGCCTCAGAGTGTCTGAGACCAAAGCAAAAGAAGCTAGTTGCTGTGCACAGAAAGCTTTATGTGCAGCCCATTTTGGAGAATCTAACTGCAACTTAGCAAACATATTAGCAACAGCAAGCATTGCTGAACACATTTCTGGGAACAAAAAGAAGGCATTGATATTAGCTAAAGAGGGGCTTCATATGTACCCTAACCAGGCAGAAATATGGGCTGCATTATTGTTTTCTCTTTTATCAAATAATGCTTGGATTGAAAAGAAAGTCTGGCTTCAGGCAGTGGCCAGTCATATGCGCAGACATCTCACTATTTCAAGACCACTAAGTAGATGGGTGAGTCTTATGGAGAAAAAGTTAAGTAAAACTGTTTAAGTGTCTCACATTCATCATCATTTATCAATTATCATATATCCTTATTTGGTTTGTAAAAATAATCATAATTGATTTTTCTTGTGTGTATAAATAATCACTTTATTGCTTTTAAGCTTAAATATACAACATTGTAAACTTATGCAGATTAAAAAAAACATACTTAGACATAACTATGATATATTTTTATCAGCAATCCTTCTGAACACTGCCAGGAATTTATCTCCTTTATTTCTTGTAACTTTTTGGCCTTCCTCAGTACTTTCATATAACTTGTCTACTATGGGATCTTCTTTCTGTGAATGTAAATCAATAATAAAAAAAAAACAATGGGTAAAGCTAGAAACCAATATGCTGTTTATTGTATTGATTCATTTATCTTACCAACTCTTCATCGGGTATTTTTTCAAATAATGGATGCTCTTCAAAATGTGTCACCATCCACTCATTTAAATCTTTAACATCAGTGATAGTATATACAATTCCCTGAAATTTTGAAGAAATACATTTTGTTAAGTTATTGAAATGAATTAAAATAACAGGCCAACCAATGGTTGGCTTCCCTTATACTTTGATGTCTATGAATAAATTGTTTTATAATTTGTTGGATTCAAACTTACCTGTTCTGCTAAAACATAAGCATATTCTGACAGCAACCATTTATTAATAATCCTCCATTTATGTTTCGCTTTTTTAAAGTGAGGGTCTGGGTATAAGAAAAACATTTTAGTGAGCTGAAAATTGAGACAAATGTTATTTTAATATATAAAAATTAATACTGAAGGTTATTCATTGCTATAAGATTCAGAATTATGCAAAGGTCCTCATTGGAGTTAACTAATTAACATAATAAAAAATGGTATGATATTATATACCTACCTGTGCTTTATGGAAAAAATTAGGCAAGTACTTCATAGCATTTGTCCTCAACACAGCAATGTTCTGATATTGTCCAGGATGTTGGATGCGCAATGCTTTGATTCTATCATTGACATAATCAGATACTTTCACACGGATCTCCAGGCCAAGCATCAAATTGTTAGGAAACATTGTTGATAGTGTTACTGAAATAAAAAATTCAGGTTAATAGTAGTTTATGCACCGAGGTACTAAAGCCCTGTCTTATTATAGCGGGCGGCATATTGAATCCAAAGCGTACGAAGGACTCTAGAGAGTTAACTCCCGAGCGGAGCGAGGCATGTTAAAAACATGTACCTAGAGTCCTGAGTGAAGCGTAGGATTCAAGCGCACAAGATAAATACGGACTCTATTACCGAGGTGAATATTTTACTTTACACATCTACTGCGAGACAATAAAAAAGCTACAAAAATAAGTATTTAACTAACAACAAAACAATAGATGAATGCATGTCTATGAAATATATTTACAGCTCTATATTAATTAAATTTAACAATTTTGCATCAAAATGACGAAACCACACATCGGCCTTATCATTATCACTGATGAAAAAAAAAGTTGGGGCTTTATATTAACTAAAACTTTCTGCCTCACCCTTCCGTCGAAATAAAATAGAAGAAAAAAGCCCAGTTTTTATTTTTTTAATGTTTTTTTTGTAGGCGGCCAGTTCGAAATGGCCGTATGCTACCAGAACCAAGTTCCAATTTTAAATTACTTTATGCCCTAGGTGCATAATGAGCACTTTATGCACCTAGGGAATAAAGACTCGCTTTACGTTGACCTTTTAGGTCAAATAAAGTAACTTTGTAGAGCAGTAGGTGTGTAGAATAAATAAACACAACAGCAAAAAAGTTAAGCAGTTCCATTCAACCTACTTTTATTTTGGAAATTCACATGAACAATGAATTTGTGAAACTGTGGACTGGGTAGTTGGGTAAGTATAATACATTCAACAATAAAAAAATGAATAAATAATAAATAAGGTACTTACCCAATAGGCCTCCATATCCACAACCAATATCAACAAATTCGACCTTCTTTCCTTGGCCTTCTGGATAAAGTTTAGACCAATTAAAATCATCAGGGTGAACTGGACTGCAATATAAAAAATCTTAATGTTAGATCTACAAGCTAAAATGCTTTAAAAACTGTCTGAAAAGTAAGAACTCACTATTCAAAACAATGATCAGCTATGGGGTTAGAATGTGCACGCTGACGATAATATTTTTTCTGAGGGAGAGACATAGTTCTTAGAAAAGAACTTTGAATTTTTAGGCCTTTTTTCTGTAAAATAAGCTGCGTTATCAATTATATTTCAGTTATAAATATTTTAAACGAAATCACTGTAGGTAAACAAAACTCCGCCGAAGGAATTAAATTGTCAAATATGACAAAGACAACGATTGACGACGATTTTTTTCGAATTACGTTCGCATGGCACTGTTTATACAGCCAATGTCAAGTAATTATTTAGCTTCAGGCATACTTACTGGAAGTGAATATATAACAACGAAGTATTTTAGCCTTAATAAATAGTAATTTATCATCTATAATTTTATTATTATTATACATTCAATTGGAATTTACAGCACTCACAGCCTTTTGAAAGCAATCGGTTCGATCGATATTTAAACCTATCGATAGTGAACCGATTATGGCCATTTGGTAAAGTTACCAGTGTCAAGTATTTTTGCAAGTTATTTTTATTTGCAATTTGCATCAAAACAGTCAAATCGTAATGTTGGCTTTTTATAACGAAATAATATAAATTAAAAATGCCTTGCTTTTTACAATGACGGTTAACTAGAGTTTTGGGGACAACGCTAAAGTCTATGTATTACACCGATTTTCACTTTTATTACTTATTTTAAATTGAAACGAAAGTAAATTGATTAATATGCCCCCGAAATTAACCGATTTGCACGCATTTGAACTAGGTTTCACAAAAATGAAAATTCAACGCGTTCCCGCCACAACTCTCGATAGACACCTAAACCCTTGGAAGCCATTGGAAACAGTTGAAGACCGTTGCACATGAAAAATCTGTCAGTCAGTCAGTGTCAAAGTAAATTTAAAAAAAAACTTACAGACAGACAGAATGTTTTGTTGGTTGTGAACTTGAATTATTGTGAATGAATTTTCGAAATGTTTTGAAAAATGGTGTTTCGATAAAGTTAAAAGTCTTCTAATTAGCTAATCCGTAGTCCCGAGCGCAGGATAACAGTAGCCATTGCCTTGATAGAACTATCGGTAAGTGAGTTTCTTTGTGTTAAGCCATTCCTTTCTGCCGACCGATACAATTAAATTATACTGCAGTGTTTTTATTTTTACATTTCATAAAGATACTCTATCAATAATTTGTAACACGTCCTTTACAACGTAGGTGACTGTTAACTAAGTATTGACTTTCCTTGCTTATCTTATATATAAAAAAATGAGGATCGAAATAGCTCGTCTACATCTTTGATCAATAATTACTGTTAGGTGCGGGCTCGCGCGGATTCATAAAATATTAATATTATTACTTGACTGTGAAGACTATTGTATGTATATGGATCTAAATAATAATAAATAAATAAATTCTGTTAACAACACACAACGCCAGCTAGCCCCATGGTGAGCTATTAACCCTTCAGACATAGGTGTTACGGTGACTAGAATGGATATAACACATAAATTTATTTTTCTTTTGTTCATACAAACATATTATACATCTGTGTGGGGTTATAGTGAAAATAGACATCATACAACTTGTTGGTCAATGTTGCCTTGCCTCAGATTAGAGTACTATTTGCTTACAAAGCATCAACTTTTTAGTTATCTAGATATCTTTAGATTCCTAGATGAATAGTTAATTAGCTATGTTTTCCTACTAATATTATGAACGTGAAAGTTTGTTAGTAACTATATGTGTTTGTTGCTTCTTCGTGCTAATACCAAGGAACCAATTGCAATGAAAGTCTGTTCATTATGTAGATAGCTGAAGACCTGGCTGGTATAACTGATAAGTTTCTTTTTTTATTCCTGTAGTTAGGATCGGGATTTATGGTTCATAGATCACCCATGCTAGTTCCAATATGTTACTCCAGGTCTTCGGCTATCAAAATGCCAAGTTTAGTTACAATTGGTTTAGCACTTTTTGTGTGAAGGAGCACCTAACACACACACATACTCATCAACTTTTACTTTGATATTACTAGGATAATTTATTGGCATAATAAAAAAAGACTCATTCAATTTAATTACAACTCAATTAGCATAATAAAAAAAAACACCATTGATTTAAAGATCTTTAAATAGAAGTATAGACTAGGGCCTATGTATAGATTAAAGTTGCCACAAGTGCCACAGGTTGGATGTTGTTGTGTAATAATAATTACAAACCTTAAAATTGTAGTATGTGACCTAGCTTTTCAAAGTAAAGGCTTAATTTTAATAATTACTAATTAAAATTAATTCCTTACATTAGGTACACAAAAAATTAAATTTGGAATGTTTACATACAAGTACCTAAATATAGATCTACCACACCATTGTGTATAAAGCATATAGACACTAACACCACACACACTCCTAAGAAAATGTCTAGTAAAATTCACAAAACATAATTACTTCTCAATCATTATTATCTCTATTAATCTACATTTCTTCAGTTCACACACAGTACTCAGTCATATCAAATCTTATATATCATAGATTCTTGAAATTGTATCTATCATTTAAGTTAAATAGGTGTGTATTATTTATATGATTGTTGAGTCTTCATTTTAGGTAGGTATTTTTAAAAGTTGCTTATTTTGTATTTAGATAACCACCATTTAAATGTCAGACCAAAACACAGGAGCCTTGATTTGTTCAGTCTACCATTATGTTACGGGCGCAATATAATCACAATGCGGCGCGCGTTGTTTTCACATAGTTTCGAATCGCCCACGTGCGCTCGTCGCCACACTACAGGCAGTTTGTCGCCGGCATCGGCCGCACCACACGTATACCAAACCGCGCCACGCATATCGCGCGTATAATTTACGAAATGTTAAAACAGTGCAAGCTTTCTCTCAAAAACTTTACGTTATAGTGAATTCATTGTAATCAGTTTCATCATGAAGAATCAGGATCCGCAAAGTAGTTCGGGGAAAGGGGCGCACGGGTCGAGGCCGGCTCGCTTACTCATGGATAGCGTGTCATCAGATGAAGGTCCGGAAACCGAACGCCTTTTGAAGACGCAGTTACCCATAGTGATGCCTGCAACAAGGCGACGGGAGTCACTGACTGCGCCCCCGTCGCCGACAGACTCTCGAAAGAAACACACTTACATGAACCACTTGCATCACCTCATCCACTGGCGTGATATCTGGAGTGGAGAGCAACAACACAAAGCTCATGAGGTATGAAGTGAATGAACTTAACCCTGTCTGCAAGCTGGTAATGATAACACCTTATTATCGTATTCGAAACCGGCATGTTTGTACCTATTGTATCAAGAAATTTTATGTATATGTCAGTTACTGCATTACTTATTCCAACATTCGCTTTGTTCAACAAACGAACGACATGTTGTTGCCTTTTGGTTCTCCTTATTTCCCTTGTGACTTTAAATGGTGATTTGATTATTTTTTGGCATTTAAACACACCCATTGATAAACACACTAAGAATTGAAATATTACCTAATAGCTTTGACTAAAATAATTAGCAATAGCTAAATAAAATCATGGTACTTAGCGAGGATTAAGTTAATCCATGAAAATTTTCGCTTGTGAGTTATTCTTACTCAAAGCTCAATTTACTGAGCTGCCCGAGGATATTGTTTCAACACGGAGAGACCCTGTTTTCTGAGACTAATTTCGTAACAAACAAATAACCGTATAGCTACCTTACACCGAATTATGTTACAACCGTACGTTGTACTTACTTAATTTTATGGTAGGTAGTCTCAGACTACCCTCAGACTTTATTGACATAATTTATTATAGATACCTAATGCGGTCTGGTTACTTGCGGGTGGCTCGAAGAAGAGAAAACGGGTACACGTTTTCACATATTGCTAAAATGTACGATACAAAATGCATAATATATTACAAAACTAATAATACTTACCTATCTAAAATGCAACATATCAAACTGGTAACAAAAAATGCACACCTAATCCAAGTGCCTAATCTTAATTTCAGTACACCTAATTCGTAATCGTAATTAAGTGAAATTAAGATTAAGAACTTGGATTATAGTAGGTATAGTTACTTAAATGGCTAAGTCGACCTTGTATAAGAAACATGTTTTAAGTTCAATGTCCTCGTTCTGTATCATAATGATTCAAGTCATCAAGTGCGATTTCGTAAGCCCATTCTACTTTTGGAGTAAGACGTGATTGAGTTCATGTGCCCGCTAATTTCTTCGCTTAGGTAGGTCGAACACATAGAGTCTCGTATTACAACTGGGTGTTTGGCGATATGATTGTTTGATAGGCACGAAATGTTTGCGCTGAATTGCTTTGGATAAGCAGTAAGCATAGCCATTCGTATACGAATTTAACACGTTTTAAATAAAAACGACTTACCCTCGTCTACTACCAATGCTAATACTACCAAATACATACGACTATGCCAAAATGCACAAATCAAGCACTTGGTCTCAGCCTCGCTCAGCACTCTAGCAGTTGTCCCATGATCTTTAGCGACGACGACGTGCACCTCCATTGTTTGTGGCTCCTCCGTAAATGTGCTCATTTCCGAATAATCCCTTCAACTGTCCCGTCAACTAGAGTCTAGTGCATTGGATAAGAAAGACCTAAACATGAAGTGAGACACACAATGTACGAATCAAACAACAGTTAATACTAGTACAATTTAAAAGCACGCAAGCAAGACCCGTTAATGAGCCCTCGCCCAGCTGAACAACAACGACGACACTATGACACAATCAAATAAATTATCTAGCAGCGAGCTGCGTGTACTCAATTTAATTCTTACAATAATACATCTCTCAGCCCATCGCAGCATGCAATCTCGTCAATAAATTGAGCATATTTGTTCAGTTATGAACAGAATTTACCAATAGAATTTGTCACACGCTCTAGTCATGTCATGACATAATTACCACTTTGAGCGTAAATGAGAAGGACATCGATTAACTAAACATGTGACACGGATCGCTGGAATTGTTGTAAAAACATGTTTTATTTTAATCTGAAAAGGTAACATTCATGGTTTCTAAACATTCAGGCCGTAGGATTTATAGAAAATAGTTGTGTAGTGAGGTACAGCTGGTAGGTAGTTAACCTAGATTAAAAATTATTCCTTGTCCTCTTAGATCTCGGAGATGTGAAATCGATTCAAGATTTTCCTCGCCAAAAGTAGGACATGGACAAAATAAAATTATATGCTTCGGCTTGGGTACCTATACCTACCAGCCAACCTATTTTTCTTCTATTCTAGACATTTACTATACAAGTGGTTGCAGGTGTTTGAATATAGTTTTACCTTAACAAAATTAGTTTTCACAGTTTAGTCAAGACAACATACAAGGTATTATTTACCATTGTGGACTTTTTAGGGCTTTGTAATTTGGGTTTAGTTGAATACGATTTTACACCTAAAATTAGCTGGCTTAAGTATGCTTCTAAAAATAATTATGTTGACTGATATTTTATCTTGATTCTAGATGACTTCCCCATATTGAAAGCAAAAACATAAAAACGCATATACCTACCCTGTTCCGTTCCGTCGTGGGTAAAAATGCGAGCGAATGGTGACAGACTTGCTTTATTTAAATACTTCTTTTAATTATGGACTATCCAATTATCTAACTTCCTATAAAACACTCCAAGTTACTAGTATAGTTCTGCGAACTGTAGACCTCGCGAACACATAGTGTTCAATAATTATATTGAAAGGACACTACACATGTATCACAATCAATGAAAAATTGTTTATTGTCAGTCATATACACAAGCACCTGATTTTATTTTTACATATTATGTACATAATAGCAGCAGATATTCATACTTACAATTAGTAGGTACTTACTACATTAAATTATGCATTCAAACATCTAGGTATATAAAGTGACATAAGCATCAGCTTACTGTTGTAGAATCCCAAAAGGGTATTCACAACGCTCATCTGGCCTGGCTACGATAAGAGTTGGGGCTTATGAATAAGTCGAGGACCGCACGTTGGCATTATCTACACATCAATACATATCATTCAATGAAGAAACAGTACCTAATTATCACTTAAGTTGGATACAGTCGAGCACGAGGACGAGGAGGCATGCTAAAATGACTTTAAAAAGTTTATGAAGTAGATGGAGTTATGTTATTTATTTGGTATTATTTGTGGAGTTTTTAAGTGAGGAGTTGATGATGAAAAGGTGGTTCCAGGAGAAAGATATCAATATAATACCTTATAGATAAAAGGCATTTATAGTTAGTAGTCGAAAATTGAGCAATTTACTGTATCTAGAAAAATCTTTACTGTTCATCACTTTGAAGATTTTCATCAGATCGTCTAACTTTAATAGACTCATTGAGATCAATTTTTGTGAGACTAAGTGGAATTTACGACCTTGTAAGTAAAAAAAGAATCATCAAAATCGGATATCATATTCCGGAAATATTTAGTACTCCTCGTTGTAGGAGAAATGTCAAATGATCCACCAATCGAAAATCCCTCGCCACAAAAAAAACATTTACTCATAGAACTTATATCAAGTTTCATTGAAATCGGATCTCATAGTACGAAGTGTTCTGAGTTCGATGGGGCGGAGATATAGTATCCCTCTTTGTGGGTGAAATACCTCACCAATCAAAATTACCTCTCAAAATCTAGTACGCCTCTTTGTGGAGAAATACCCGACCATTAAAAAATTCCCCACGGCAAAAAAAAACAGTTACTCATGGAACTTGTGTACCAAGTTTCATTTAAATCGGATCTCATAGTGCGAAGTGTTCTGAGTTCGATGGTGCGAAGATATCTAGAACCCCTCTTTGTGGGTGAAATACCTCACCAATCAAAATTACCCACGACAAAAGAACCATATGCTCATAGAACTGTATACCAAGTGTTTTAGATGAATTAAACTATTTAATTATTCATTTATTTAAGTTCCATCAAAACCGGTTGAGAAATACGACCTGTAGAGGAGAGGCAAAATACAGACAGTCTAAATAAAATTTGGCCAGACCTGAAGCTGAGACGCTTCGCTCGCTACGCTCGCTCGGTCAATAATAAGCCGTAAGCGTATCGGACAATTTCTTTTTCTTGTTCTTATATTATGTTATACTTGCTGCTCCTAAGGTTTTATCCACATAAGACCCAATCTGGCGGGAATAACGCGATGAAAAGTTGAATATGTAATGTGTTAATGAAATAAATAATCCAGATCTCCAGCTATCTGCATACGTAAGTACCAAGTTTCATTGCAATCGGTTCAGTAGTTATGCGTAATTATAACACAAAAACAAACATATAAACTTTTGCATCAGTGAGATTCTCCTACAAAATGCTATGTTACATAATGGATGCGTTTCAAATCCGATACCGGCTTATCCGGTTATTTTTTCTGACCACCAGTTTGACCCTTTGGGATAAGCCGAGTTATGAACTTTTGAAGTAGATACATAGATAGTCACTTTTGTTCGCAATTGGACTTACTTCATTGTACGTGTATATATTATAAATATATAAAAGGTATATTGCATCTTTGTTTCTTTCTGTTTATGAAATAATAGTATAAAATATTTATAAAAGTTAGATATTTCTTTCAGGACTCTTATATCAGGTCAGATTTTACAGAATAGTTATAGATCTCGGAATCAAGTATCATTATAATTACATAAATACATAAGTATCGGCTCCATCGCATACCTCTGGCACGATTGCTTAGATTGATAAATTGCATTTGTCACTCATTGATATACTTGTTTCTGGACTCACAATAGATACTAACGAACTCGATAGATACATACATTGTGTGTCCGTTTTATTGATTGTAATGAGAGTACAAATCTGTGATCAATACAACACAACTAAACGCATGCATGCATACTTGTACGAGTAGGTACCAAATGAAAAATCAAAGATGACAATAGCATAATTTAGTACTTTTATCATCGGCTTATCATTTTTTTAAATCGACTAGAATGTAAAAGTACCAGGATTTTTCCCAGTAGGTATACGATGTCAATCTTCTTTATCTATCACTAGCTGCGCCCCGCAGTTTCACCCGCGTAATTTCCGATTCCGCGGGAATATCGGGTTCAAAATATAAGCTACAGCCTATGTGTTATTCTACGTCTTCAACTATCTATATTCTAAGTTCCATCGCAATCGGTTCAGTATTTTTGCTTGATTGAGCAACAAACATAATACATACTCACAAACTATCAGCTCTATAATATTAGTAGGATCAATGCAGTATTACTATTATTTATTCTGTGCTATCATTGACAGAAAATTTTACCTTTGCTATCTGAAAAACAAATTACTTACGGTTCTGACCATTATTTATTTATTTAAGAAAATAATATGTGCTCTTTTTACATCGTTATTACGGTGAATTTTCGGGAATTAATCCGTCTTAAAATCACGTACAATGGTCCAATTATGTTGCTCTACACACGGAAAACGCCCAAACAAACCTTATTTAATACTATAGGTCATATGGGATATTCCCACGGAATCGAAACTAATGCAGGTGCAACCGCGGGGAGCTGCTAACTTTAAACGTTAGTTCATGAAGTGCCTATCCGTTGACTGTCCACTTGAAGCAAAAGATAAACTGAACATAATATGCTATCGCGAACTAAAACATGGTTTTGTAATGCATGAATCAGGAATGTGATTTACCACAAACACACACCGCACGCCTTGCTGTGATCTATGAAATGTAATCTAATCTAGGTAATCTATTATACATATACTATACATAATATTTACTTAAATATACTTATCGCAACTACAGAACTCATAAGATTGATTTTATTGTCAAGGCATTACTTGAAAATAACGTTGTGTAGGTACAATTCAAGATAGCGAGCGTTCTTTTAGGAAATTCTAGCAAGAATAGATAATTTAGTGGCTAGAAAAGCTTGGTCAAAGCGATAAGGGCGGATGAGCGTAGAGGGAGAAAAGTCTCATAAAACTAAATAGGTTTTTACCTAAATTCCAGAGAAATACCTACAGTCCTACATATATAAACAGACAGATATAGTTTTAGGGAAAAAAGCTCCTACGAAAAATCATCATCAGAATGCATACAGTGCTGAGCGGCTTATGCGATTTAATTTTTTTAATGAAATATTGAATAACTCACTTCTTAAGTAACATATAAAATTTAGGTAAGTGCGTGACTTGTCGGGCCATGGGCAGTATAGGGTTTCGTAGTTTATATAAAACAACACGGTTTGCAATTTGGAAAAAGTCGAACGAACAACTTATGTAATTTTCAATGAAATTTATTCAAAAAAAATGTCTTCCAATCATTCGCAAATTGGTCGACTACTAAGCAGGGAGCATTTTTACATAGGACGTATCCAAATATAGCCATTTAACTATTAGAAGGAGGTATACAAAACTCTAAAAGAAACTAGCACTTTAAACCTCAATATTTCAAAAACTTAACTCTAAAATGATATTTTTCATGTGTTCTTCATTTTAGAGTTGCGTTACGAAAACCCACAATGTTTTAAAAAAAGCAATCTAACCAATACTCCACACTATGAGATAAATAAGAAGAAAAAATACCCTATTTTAACTTTGGGATACATAACTACGCAAAAAAAATCTTATTGTCTTTCTTGGCGTGATATACTCATAAAAAATACTGTAATATACTCACGAAAAGATACAGTAATGTTATAAAACTGAAAGTTCGTTCGTTTGTTTGTTTGTTCCCTCTTCACGGTTAAACGGTTCAACAGATTTGGATGACAATTTGCAGAGGGATAGTTTAAGTGATGACAGGATACTTTTGATCCCAATAATCTTGCGGGATCGGGACTTGCGCGGGTGAAATCGCGGGGCGCAGCTATAACTAAATAAATAACACCAATTGATTACGTAATTTAAATAACAATACGTTTTAAAATTTATCCTTATTGTATTTTTGTCGTTCACGGATGCGAATTTTAACATACGTACTGCTTTGCTATTATCTATCCATTGTTCTGTGTTATCAGTACATGTTCTTAAAATGATCCTCTTGTTAATGTTAATTGTAGTTTTTTTTACGGAAAAGTCTACATTGACGTAATATTATCGTAATGCTGTGTGTCTTAGGTGCAAAAAGCGAACTCTTTAATTTCAAAGAGGCTCTTTTGTGTGTCTTTTAAATTCATTTTACTCCATACAAAACCAAAACTTTAGGAAGTCTCTAAGAACCTGAAATATAAATAAATACTGCAAATACAGTCTACTTGGTAGAAATAGCCTAGCATCTTATTAGTTGTCTGTGAAATAGCCGTAGTGTCATAGGGTATCAAACAGTAATAATAATTTCCGGATAATATAGTTAGTTATACGTATTATCTGTGGCACATTGTACCTACTATAATATGTAGATATGCATACGTTAACAATGTACATACAATTGTGCGTGTATAGTGTATATATTTCAGCGTCTATCTGCTTAGGTAGGTATACACCATTTTTGTCCACATTCCGCAATGGGGCTTGGTGGTTGTTTGAATAGGTATCGGCACCCAAGGTTGTCTCGTTATCTGGTAGGTTTTTATGCGTCACCAATTACTGACGTGACCTCATCAACGATCTTCCAAATAAACCATAACTCAAATTTAACTGTACCTATGTGCTGACAGCTATTTATGATTCGTTTCTCTTCTAAACCCTCAGTGACGAGTACTGTCATTTTATTACCAAGTTTTACAACTCGTCCTAAATACTTGTCATATTCAAGATAATTGTTTTTGGATTTTTGGCGGGAACGCGTTGAGGAGATGTGGTGCTAAATTTCATTTTTGTGAAACCTAGTTCAAATGCGTGCAAATTGTTTAATTTCTATATGATTATTAATCAATTTAGTTTCGTGAAGGTGTAGGTACAAGTGGAATGAAAGTGAAAATCGGTGCAAAACATGGAATTAGTGATGTCTTCAAAGCTCCGTGAACAATCTTTGTAAATCGCCGCAGTGTCGAGTATAAATATATAATTATACTCGACACTGGCTAATTTCCTAATGGCCATAATCGGTTCACAACCGATAAGAAATAAAATAAATAAAAGATGATTGTTCGGTTTTCTTCTTCTTTAAAATGGCTTTTACTTTCGGACATCTGCCAGTGTCGAGTATTATCAATATTTGCAAGTTATTTGCATTGAACGAAACAGTCAAGGCGTCATAGTTAAAGTCAAGTCGAGGGAATCATTGTAAAAAGGGGGCCATTTTTTACAATGTTTGTGCACGGAGCTTCGGAGACAACACTAAGCTAAAGTCCATGTTTTGCACCGATTTTCACTTTTATTTACACTTGTACACTTTTACGAAACTAAATTGATTAATATGCCCCCGAAATTAAACATTTTACACGCTTTGAACTAAGTTTCACAAAAATGAAAATTTAGCAACACATCTGCTTAACGCATTCCCGCCAAAACTCCAATTGTTCGGTTTAGTGACTTAACTTATTTTAAACAGTTATTCGTGTTTTGCATCAGATTATATCACTTACATAGGCCAAGTTTAATCATGTTTGTATATTGTAAATCTGTAAATAATTGTTTTACCATTTTAATAAATAACAATTGTGGTATTGCGATTCAGATAAACTTGGGGATATAGTCCGAATGGATTCTCCGTTGTTTGAAAGTAGAATATTATATTTTCTAAATTACATGATCGATTTTGAAAATTCTTTAACTAGTAAGGAAACCTATCTTCCCATCTACGCTGAAACAAAGAATTGTCTAACTAAGGGGTTTATAATTTATCCCGATATTTCTGTGGAATCCGGACTTACGTGAGCCGCTAAGATCAGTTATTGTAATGTAAAATGTAACTCGATTTTTCTATGTATAGTTTTTGGAATGTACGCTAGAGGCCAATTTGAACTTGACCCTTATTGTTACAAGTTTTATTATTTTATTTTAGTATCTCAACAATTGTTCACCTTGAATTCATCATGCCATTGTTAAACTGTAATTACAAATCTTGTATCAACCGTTCATGTTTAACCTTAAATGTAAAATTATAATTGATTTTTTTTTTAAATTTAACAGAACTTAAGACTTTAGTGCAAAATCTATTTGCAGTAGGTATTCTAGGTATGGTCAATAAGACTAACCTACTGTATTTAAATGGACACCGAGACGAGTGTCACTGGGAACAACTTCCAGACGAAGAATTTTTAAAACATACTTTGTGTCTGTCTTAGTTTCTATCTACAAATATTTTTGCAATGTGTAGAAACTATAGAATTGGCCAAAGTGTTAACTGTAAAGTTAATCATTGGCGCAGTTAAATCACTGGTAAGTGATCCTGTAGATGGCGTCTCAATCGAGCCGTAGTCGAAAAATAGTAGACAGGGAAACATTCATATTCTTTAAATACGCTGCTCGAGATGGGAACTTGCGTGGTCGAGCGGTATAGGCACTGGAGTATTGATCCAGGGACGTGAGTTCAAATCTCGCCGCAAGTGAATTTTCGAAGATGAATTTTTCCTTTGAAAATATTTCTAGTAACTATAGAATGTCACATAATTTTTAAATTGCTAATGTTTCTCCAATCCCTAATGTATTGTATTGTTCTTTTACCTCATTGTCATCCTACAATGGAGCGTATCATATTAACTAACGACCATCACACTGTTGTACACTCTACATCCTGATTTCAATGAAATGTTGGCACTACTCAGCGCTATAATTATTTCGTCGACTACTTTATTATTGGAAATTATGACCTATTTTGATACTAGCACCTACAAAATCACAGCCGTTACATAATACGATTATACCTATCAAATTTATTCCGTATCAGTGTTTGTTTGGTCATCAATTCTGAAACTTGTTATCTTTTGTCTTTGTTTATATAATTTGTGATAAGCTATTCAGAATAACTGAATTGAATTTTAGACGTGGAATGATACAATAAGATATTATTATGGTTCTACTGGGTCACATGCCTCGAATCTAGATGGAGCTTTGTCATCAGTTGACAGGCGTAATACGTCAATGAAATTCTATGCACTAAAAGTGCCTACTTACTGCAACAGCTATTCAAAAAGTTTCATCCAGCTCTGAGATTATCTGTGTCCTAGACTTCAATGGAGTATTCCGCCATCTCTAAGTTTAAGCTTCAATGGGCGGTGAGTAGGCGGCTGATTGAAATGCTTTAACTACTTGAAGAATCCTCCGCCCTTTGAATATTATACGTATCAATATAATTATGTTTATCTTTTAGAACTTAAAATAGAATACCTCCTTGCTCATGGGTACATGAAATGTTAATATACTAGTGTTAATCATCCATTGTTTCAATAGTTTTGCATTGAATTTTTTATGACGGTCACTTGTTAACTGTCGTGATTCATTCACCAGCTAGCAACACACAAAATCATCGCAATTTAGTTCCCCTATGTTTATATATGTTTATTTGTCACAAGTAATCACCGTATAGCGAACTGATAAACGTGATTCTTAACAGTACATCGTAATGTATTACCGGTGCCAATACTGTCGATAATATAGTCTAATCTGTCTGTCATTGAATGATGATACTTTAATATCTATTGTATAAGATTAATTAGCTTTCCGTATCGTATACGAAAGGTCAAACTTATGCAAACGCAACTTGTATAAATTAATTAAAAAATAAATAGGGCCCGGCCCAACAGATTCTATAGAAAACATAATCCTTTCCTTACAGTAAAACCCCTAATAGTTTCCATAAAATATCTCACTTAAAATCCTAATTTAAGTAACATCACCTGACAATATTATCTCGAGGTTATTCATGTATAGATTTTTTTGTTTTCTTGTGTGGGCAGGCAATCTCTTTCATGAAATCTACATTCGACATTTCCGCCATGCGCACGCAATTCCTTGCCAGTTGTTATTCCAGAAATAATTTGTAGCACTATTAGGCTCGATTACACAGCGAGCTAACTAATCCGGATTAGCTACTACAAATTAGTATATCTCAATACAAAATGTCGAGATATCGCTAATTCATGCTAGCTAAGACGAATTAAGAAGCTGCGCTTATTTCTATCATCTATAATCGACGGCGATTATAGATGATAGAAATAAGCAAAATGGAATTGCATGAAAAAATCTATATTTTCTCGTAAAATTAATCATTAACGATGATTAAAATAATATTTTTTTAATGCGATGAGGGGACAATACCTAGAGTATTGTATTTTCTAATATTATGATGCCTGCTGTTTATAATATTAAATAAAATATAGCGGTTAAGGATTTACAAAAAAAAATGTTTAGTTTGTAAAACAGGGGTAAGTAAGTTTAAGTGATGAGTTGAGATGAGGGTAAGTTTGCCTGTATAATAGTGGTAAATTCAAAGTTGTTTTTTATTGTTTTTGAAATGAAGGGGGCACTTCTTGCATCATGTACAATAACATAATAATTATATTGTTTAAAGATGTATTTGATACCGGTTATGAAGAAAAATATTCAATCGGTAGGGATTTCAGCTCGATTAACATCAGTCGCGTCCTTAATTAGCCAGCCGTAAGCTTATTTAACTAGCTTTCATTACTCGCCTCTTGATGTCGATCTAGGAACGGTATACTTACGTTGCAAAAGTTTGTGCAGAGTTGCAATCAGACTCACTTTGTGAAATTTTAAAAATCCTTGATTAAAATGTTTACATTGAAGAATTACGGAGACTTTGAAGTCCTGACTGAGTTTGAATTGATTACAATGTAATAAATTGACAATGTTTAAACTCTACACTGGGGATCCGTTTCTGTCTCTTGATATACATAAATAATAATGTTTAATGTCTCTATAATGTTTTTCTGTCATTTACTTAATATTTTTAATAAATGGCCAATCATAATGTAGTGTAAGTTATCTTTTTGTACTCCGAGCACCAGTAAAATCTCAAGTAACCAACCCAGAGTCGGAATTGCAATCTCTGTCTCTCTTAATCATATCGTATCCACTCAGAATAGCTATTAATACATATTTCGTCATATTACGATAACTTTACCTAGTATTTATTCAATCCTACCTACATGATACCAATTAATTTAAAAAAATACTCTATTTTTAATACAGTCAGCTCCATCTATGTTTTGTTCTTGAAATCAAATTAGAGTTCTTGCGCGTGCGCCGCGGTTCGTTCCAAAGCAAATAAAACTTCAAGCCCTTGTTTCTGTCTTAATACGACTGTTTCTGGTCAGATGGCGCTAGTAGTATTTTATTGACATGTTTTGGTGTTTATTGTTTTTAATTAAAGCAATTGAGTACCAATGTATATTTTCAAAATTGTAACTACGACATCCTTTTTTCTCGGTTTATATTTCCCGAGATGACATTTAATTCACTTTCTATTTGTTTTTTTTATCTTCAAGTTATTATTTTAAACAGTTCTGTCTACAACACCACATCACAGGTAAAGGGCGCAGTAGAACTTCAAGCAAACACTGTAGCTACCTAAGCGATAAAAATGATAAGCACCGCCTTCTTTACTTATTGTAATTCTATTACTTCAAATCTTATCAATAACTAGTCAAGCGCACTGACGTACAGTGGCAGGATATAATAATACACGTTATTACTATTTGTATTTTTAATATTCGAGCGTCCATTTTACTACCCTTAAGAAAGTAATTCGTAGCGATTACAGTGATCGTGTTCTAAAGTAGAACAAATGTGAATATGACAAACAATGTTCAACTTAAATGGTTATCGGACTAGTGGTGATATTTTGTTGACCAGTCGAGGATGGAAGTGCCGGGGCCTTCGTCGCCGGCCCCCGAGCGTCGACCTCTGATGCTTGCCTTCAGAGTGCCTAGGAGCTATGGAAGTCTCTTTCCTTACTATAAATTCGTAAAGGATACAGCCAAAGATACAGTCATTACGGAGGTACACAACTTTATTTTTTTTTTGTTCATTCTACACAATAGATACTTGTTTAACTTTGCCTACGTTTGACAACTTCATAAATTCAAACGGACTTGAAAATAGAATTAGAAATACCAGGGAAATAGCTGTATTTGACATTTTCGTAATCATAAAATGAACAACAGATTCTTTGAAGACATAAATAAATACGGTGGGTGTACCTATAGTTAGAAGAAGTTCCTTTCGTTGGCCTTGTTTGAGTTTAATAAATTTAACCACAGTATCTTAGACAATCACATTTTGTTAGCTAACTCAACTGTCGATAAGTATAGAATAGCGATGAGAAGCATATCATTATTATTTTTCCCGGGTCTTATTCGCGTATAACGCGTCGCGAGTCCCCTCGCGACCAAGATCATTGTAACATGATCGAAACGTCGAGGTAAGAGAATTTAAAAATAATTATACGCGAATAAGACCCGGGAAAAATAATAATGAGTTCAAATCGTGTGAGTTTAAAATGAGAAGCATATCGCCTAAATAACTAGCGCAATTTTTGACTTCTAGATTCGCTTTAAAATAGAATTTACTCCACTCCATTTTTTGTAGACAACTCGCACTTAACCAAAAAAAACAACCATGTAAAATAAGTTTTACTAATAATAAACATTGCAAAGGTTTCTAAGACCTGTGTTTCTTCTAAAATTGAAAAAAATAAGAACCACAGTACTGGTTAGCACTATCTGGTTTTTTGATGTCAGGGATTTGTATAGCATATACATATATTCTAGAAGTTAAAATGAGTTGTTTATAAAATACTCCTCAGCGCCTGGTCTACAATAAATAAAGATTTATTTATTTACCTTACATATAAACCCCTTATTAACTTTTGTTACCAATCTGTTGATATTGTTAATTATGAATGGTTCCTTTTACGGTTGATTAGCTGGCTTATTCTAATTGTTTATCAAATATGATTATGATACGTGTGTAAGTACAATACTTACCTATCGAATATTCTTGATCTCAAATGATTCTTCGACTGAAACAGATTCATAAAAAACTAAAGGATTTCAAGTTCCTGGAAGTGACGTAAGCATTAAAAGTTTTCATTATCCATCTCTTATGATATTAGATATTGTTTAAACAATTATTCTAAAATAAAAATATGGAAAATCCTATTTTCGTTTGAATGTGAACATTATAATTAAACAATATTTACACCTAAATGCAGCTTCACGAAGTTTTTTTATAAAGAATCGTCACATTTTATTCAAATTGTTTTAAAATTAGAATAAGTTAGTACTTTATTCCTTGGTCATTTTATACTACCTACGTGCTATAGTGCTTTGAACCGTAGCAGATACGAGGTTTTCATATTACATCATTTAGTTTTATACCTGCCTAAAGTTCATTTATATTTAAATTATTAACCGTCTTCAAAAAAGGAGGAGGTTTTCAGTTCGCCTGTTTTTTTTGGTATTTTTTATTACATCATAAGCATAACTCCGCAAGTCCAATCGTAATGATTCTTCTTTCATTGACTTCAGATTGGTTCCATGAAAATTTGGTAAGGATCTGTTAAGAATCTTGTGTGTTGAGTGATGAGCAGAATAACTCACCAATATGCAGCAAATCGGTCACTAATACTACTAGAATCAAACCCTAAAAAGACTAAGTAGGGATTGATTGATCCTTAAAATATACCAGGCGACTATTTAATGATTAATGTTTTGATAATTTTATAAGTACTACCTACTTATACAGATTGTTTAATTTAAATGATTTCAGAGCAGACGAAAGTGCACTAAAAAGTTAAAATAAACTGTTCGACTTCAGATTACATAAAATTAATAATAGATATAAGTCGATGATACTGTAGTTGAGGGTATTGAGTCTTTTTTGAAGTCTGGTTTTTAAATTATTATGTTATTTAAACATAGGAACTAAGGCTAATTAGGTACCAAGAAATACTGTTTTTGTTGGTTGCCTACGAACATTTTTGTAAATATTTAATAAGAATCATTATTGTATATACTTTGATAATAATATCAAATAATCAGCATCATTACTTCTAATCCCCCAAATATCATATTTTTTCTCTTAATTATTTTAAGATTCTCATAAGTTTATCAAAATAAAATCCCTGTATTTACGGAAATTATAGACACAATGTTGATACTATAGTGTTGAAATTATATGCAATTTAGGCCGGGTAAATTTAGCCTAAATATGCTCGCTATTTTTCGACAAATATCTTGAATATTAGGAAATTAACCAACCGTGTCATCATTCTTTATTTACACCCAATCAATGTAACGTACACAAACGTGTACCTAATGGTCGTAATTTTAATTCTTATCTGGATAATCTCTTGCAAAGATTGTAACTCCCGTAATCCAATATTAACACAAACTAAGCCTTAGAAAAACATTACCGGGTATATAAGACAGTGACCGTAACCTGGAAATTGATCAGTATGTATTTTTACGAACGTGTTCTGTTTTCGTTAATCGAGGATAATAATTTTAATGCAGTTTAGCAATTCAGGACTCGTATTGCTTAATGTGGCGCCAAAATGCTTCGTGCTGCGTCCTTTATAAGAACTTACGGGCAGGTAACAAGCTACTAACCTTATGAGTGCTATTTCCTATATAAATTTATCTATTGCTTCCTGATTATATCAAATTTAATTCGTTGACATAATTTAATGTCATCCATTCTTGTACATGTATTAAAAACATATAAAATACTTATTGAATTCCACTTGGAATCATGTTACCGCTTAAAATTCTCGTTCAACCAAAGCCAACGATTTGTGGGAATCCTGTAACCCCGTTAATCTTTTTTACTCTGCTTGTGTTGCGGATCTTCACCTCTTAGTACTCAATCCTCTTGTTGCTCGTGGCGCCTAAGCAGGTAGCCTGTACCAACCGGTTGTAATAAAAATAGGCCCGTAGTGCATTTGTCGCAATGAACATAAATCTCTGAAGTACTTACCTTACTCGCTCGTTAATGTAAAAGTTTATTCATTTTAAAGCTAAAAAAGTTCGTATTTTATTATTCTAACGTATGCAGATATTTAATACTAATTTCCATTCTCATGTTCCATCTGAGTAATAATTACGATATATCTATCAGGTTTAATTATTTAACTATTTTTATTAAAAATTCTACATACTTTGTGAAGAACAAGAATTTCCTCAATCTGTTAAATTGATGTTCAAACATGTTATGAAAAAATCCTAATGACCAATGGGAAGTCGGCGGTATCTGGCAGTTCGGCGGGGAGGGCTTCGCTTCACCGGTGAGCCTCGATCTCGGGTGAGTCGCCGGCAGAGTCTAATCGGACACCGCACGACATGCTGCCCCCACGAGTCGCACATCGCACCGCCTCCGCGATCCTTAAGCGCATCTCTCTGCGCTCTTGCAGTAGTTATTCTTTAGTACGTATCTATTCTACGCGTTCATTCATCGAGTCCGCCCTCCGCCCGCCCTTCTCCACGCGGCCGCGCTCTAAAATAGTGACCGCCCATAGTGAGTCTGTTGTGGCGTGCTGTGCGCGCCGCACCACGCATCGCGTATTTATTTCACAAATCTGTGACAGGAGTGGCTCCGAGCGCCCGTATATTATGCGGGAAACCGAGCCACGATGTCGTTCCCACCACATCTACCGAATCCGGAAAGTGATAATGATGAATACGTGCACATACGTTGTCTTATCGCAAATATACACCGTCCAAAAAATGTGTCCAGGCCTCCTGCCCTGCCGGCAGAACAGAATCCGCCGCTGGAGATACTTCGGGAATCGCCGACGTCGTCAGATACCGAACGAAGTGTATCCGACAGATCGGATGAAAATGTAGAAGATGTATTACCGACAAAACGTGCGAAGAGCAACAGTTTCGCCGGTTCAATGTTGGCGCCGCCGGGTCCCGTTCAGAACGCCAAAAAGCGAAGGACCTCGTTTCTCCCCTCGCTGCACCTGGGAGGCGGGTCACACAATGACGGTCCGCTGTCGGCGGGGACGTACCTCAACGTGCCCAAGTTTACAGTGACAGCTCCTCCTGGAGAGCAGCGCCGCTTCAGCCACGGTTTCGGAGCTTTCCATGGTTTCGCACTGCGCCGACACTCTAACACGGTCCGCGTGATCATAGATGCCAATGTGTAACTGCACCAACTAACATTGTGTCTTGTCAAAATCGTTAACCCGCATTCGACGCATGGATTGTGATGTGTGAATTACCATAATGCATGACCCTTATACGTTATAATAAGGCAGTACAAGAAAAAACTGAGAAATTATTTCTCCAAGATCATTTATTTGAGAGCCTACAAATATGGAACCAACCTACTTCGGTATCTAAACAATAATTTATTGGTTAAATTCTTTAAATAAAATAATATTAGTATATAAAAATATAAATTTGTTTAAATTAAAAGTTAAATAGGAGAAATATCACATTTTACGGTTTAACTGTAAATTAATTACTACAAACAGGTACCAATTTATTCATGGTTGTTAAAACATGATAAGCTTCGGCTACCTCTGCTCTTGCACTATAGAATCCTTAAATAAACAAACATCGCGTACATAGCTGGGTTACCTTGTGATATCATTTTCTTATCATTGTATCTATAAATTTTATTCGCCATAATTATTAACTGTGTCGAGTAAACGTTCTTTGAGTTTTATAACGCGTAGTGGTATCGATATATTGTTCTACAATTTTTTTTATTAATTTTTTGAAGTCTTAATCATAATGTTGCGTTGGATTCCGAGTCCGAATGAGGTGATCATGTATTCAAAATACTAACGATGTATTGATTTTATCGAAGAAAATTGTGGCATGTTTTGTCTGAGATTGATTGGGCGTGCGTTTTTCGTTTCCTATTTCTGTGTGTGAATAATGTGAGTAAATTCTGTGTTTCTTTGTGCAGAGCCTCCACCGAAGTGAGTCGATGGTGTCACTGGCGTGTTTCCGCACGCTTGCCCAGCTAGCCAACTCCGACGATACAGAAGAACTTCAACAGTACCTCGCAAACAACAAGAATGCACTCATCGACGACAGAGACGAGGTAAGGAACCTGAACAAAATGTCACAAACATTATACAGAACAAAACACAAGATAAAAATACAAATCGTCTGTTATTTAAATATGTATCTGAATCGGTGTCGTGTCTATTGAACTAATACGAAATATTTGTCAGTATGTGGGCGCTATCTCGGCGCCTAAAAATCTTCACTTTTGTTTCTGTCGGCATTCTTGTAATGTCCAAGCGATAATTAATATTCTGCAGAAACCGAAACATCGCACTCGGCTCCGATAACATAGTATGCATTATTTTATGTTTACTTATTACAATTACTTCGCAAATAATTAGTTTTGGCGCTATTCAAACAGTTTAATTTTAGATGAACCTTCCCAAACACACTTTCGAATTCGAACCTGTGCCCGAAACTTGATTTTTTTTGGCCGAAACCGAAACTTTTATCTGTCACTAATTTCTAGTACCCCCCACCGATTATAATAGGATTCCTTGTCTAAATTAAGAAAATAGAAAGTTTTATTATATCATTGACATACATTTAAAAATGTATAAGGAAAATAAGAATTATCCAATAGTCATTTATAAGATTTTTAATTTACGTTGTATTTGAAGTCTTGGAAGGATTATAATAATGATAACTTATGATTTGTCATGCGTCACAAACCACACGTTTATTATGGTAAGTCATGAAATTAAAAAATAATGAAATAAATGACTTATTTATTAGTATTCTAAACAAGAACGTAGATTCAAAGACAACAATACTAAGAAATTATAAATACGTCATAGATAAATTCTTATGCGATATTATTATTGATCTTAATATTTCCTTAGATTACATTAGGTATTTCCGTTGATTATCAGTTCGGTAGATCGATAGATATGCATGGTCTTTAATATTTGGACCAATATTTCCTTAAATACTTATTCTTATTATTTCTAAAATTATACCATGTTTTTATTTAATTAATAATATCTCCATTTTAGTATTGAAATTTGAAAACAATGATATAGAAATATTTTTAGCAAGGAAATATATTTCCAAAAAATCCCCATGACAGGATTTCTATGTTTAAAATGCCTTGAGCAATAAAAACAAAAAAAAAAGAAATAATGATATAGTTAAAAAATCTGACTTTTTTGTTTTATAGAAGATGTAACATTCGAATTTTCAAAAGTCGTAGAACAAAAGTTGTTCGCCTAGACGTCTAGAACAACCGCCTTTCGGCTTAAAAGTGCTTACCCTTTACACTTTGTATAATTTAAATGTCCAAAAACTAACATCTTGTAATTTGTTTTTTATTGCTTTTTTATCACATTTCTACTAGAAATGTTTAGCGCGAGTTTAAACCTCGCTGCAGTTTTTGACGATATATTTTTCCCTTAAATTATTTCTAATAAAACTAACATCGATAGAAAACTATAACGTTAATCAAAATGTTCTTTATGTGTTTAGAACGGCACAACAGCACTCATGTGCGCGTGCGCAAACGGGCGAGTTGGCGCGGTCCGCTTGCTGCTGGTTGCGGGCGCGGACGCGTGTGCGGCCGACGCCGACGGGTGGACTCCTCTGGCCTTCGCGGCCCGCGGCGGACACTTGGCCATCGTCAAGGAAATCGTCGATGCTGCTGCGAAGATCGACGCTAGGGACTGCGTAAGTTTTTTTTTGTTACTATAGTCTGGTCAACGGCAGCCTTTGATCACTGTAATTATCCTGACCTGATAAGTTGGAATCTAACTTAAGGCCCCTAAACGAGCTAAACTGAAAATCCCTGTCGGATTCATCTAAAACTAGGAGTTCGTCATGAACTGCGACTTCACGATCCCTATCTCCACAACCCCCCTACCGATCCGGTTCATCTTCGAACTCATAAATTCTATTGACCTAAGCTTCGCGCATACCAAAATTCATGAAGATCGGAGCTACGATACTCAAGTTATTGTCGAACAAACATACAAAGATACAAGCGTCAGGCCTATCTACACTGGACCTCACTTGCTTCGCTCGTTCGAGCAGTTATTGATTCTTTTCTTACGCAATGTTTTAGAATATTTTCGTTTGTAACGTCTGTAAATGACATTGTTCCATACATTTTGGTGTAGATTTTAAAAATGTCGAAAGGTGTTACACACCGAAATGTAAGGTTTCGTCTTTATCGAAATAGTTGAAGTTAGTATAATTTATTTGCGATTTTGGATCCTTGACGGTAACACATTTGTTGTCGATATCAAGCTTATGTTTCTGTCAACAAAGTTGCTACGGAAAACCACGGTTTCCTAGGAACAATCGCTGTGGTTTCCGTCCTTGCCTTTGCGTTCTTCAGACTAGTTCTGCGTCTGTTTTAGTAGTAGACAAAATTGCAATTAAGATTAGAGACTTGGTATAATAATTCTACTTTAAGGTGGCATAATCACGATATTGGCGGCAGGGTTCTTAATATTTCTCAGTAGTTACAAAACATTCGAAAATACAATTTTGGTATTTAATTTTTCATTCTCTTATCTTCATTTTTGTAGTTCTCTTTACACGATTGGTTAACTTTTATAAATAACAGAAAAAAAAATATCTAAAACAACTCGTTTAAAACCGAAATATATATTTTACAGCTAAACATGAGAGGAAATGAAATTTTTGAGGATTTTTTATTTTTAAAAGTTCATGTGGTAGAAAATCTATTATTCCGTAACAAAAAATCTCACATAGGCTAGGATTTTATTTATTTTTTAGATTTCTATAAAACATCAAGACTGCTGAGAGAAAACATTGTTTCTCATTAATATTAATGGCATCATTTTAGGAATAGATTTCGACTAATGTTTACATTCAATATCTGGATTTTAACACTATGGTGACATGTTATTCTATTAGCTGGTGGCAGCCGTTCAAATTGATTCATTGCTACCACATAGCAAACTAATGTTTTTACATAAAACAGTAATGTTATGTGCCATTAAAATGTAATAATAGTACTGTGCAAGTGTGTATGTATATGTACAATATTAAGTGGTGTGATACTCAAAAGTTTGTATAATTTTTCCACGAACATTATCATTGCATCTGTCGTTGTTCAGATCTTTTTCAAGACTTTCTTATACTCACTAGTAGTTTTATTGTATTTATAATTTCGAATATAAACAGCATCGGTATAGACCCTAAGGAGTTACGAAAATCCTACTATCCTACTAATATTATAAATATGAAAGTGTGTGTGTTTGAATGTTTGTTACTCAATCACGCAAAAACTACTGAACCGATTGCGATGAAACTTGGAATGTAAGTAGTTGGATACCGGGAATAACATTTTACCCCGATATTCCCGCGGGATCGGGATTTACGCGGGTGAATTCGCGGGGCGCAGCTAGTAGGACATTTAAAAGGTAAACGAAAAGACAAGCGCATGAGTCCCATTAGGTTATCTAAAGATGGAGATGGGAAGGAATTCATATAAATAAAACCAAGCATGCCGAGTTTGGCCGTGTTAAAATCGTCTTTATAGATAATGGTATGTACTAAAATCACCTGGATCCATGCCCTGATAATGACCCTTACTATGATCTTATTGCAGGACCTAAATGGGACATAAGTCCTTCAGCAATACAAATAAAATAAACAAAAACAACATCAAATATTTAATAAAAAACAAAAGTAGTCGTATTAAGTAGTAAAAGTATTTTTTTATACTATAATTATGTGTCTTTTTGAGCGACAAAAGGACGATAGAAAAACGAGACACGATCATGGTAGGGCAGAATGCGTGTTAGGCTATGTCTTATCTTTTGTCTTTAAAAATACTTGACTTCCATGATAGTAAATAATCTAGTAATCATGGAAACTAGAAAAATCTCTGTTGGAAACAGATTTTAATGATTAATCTTATTATGGAACAATGAATAATAATGACCTAGTATATTAACATAAATAGATCAATGACCAAATGTATTCTGGACTGTGTGACTGAAAATTCGTATATTTATACTTGACGTGGATCTGTGCCAAGATGTCACTGACATTCTCTATAGTATACGGCTTAAAAACTTGTTGAAATATGGGGAACGTAGCTCCACTAGACCGTTAGAGATGAAAATAATGCGTTTATTTTCGTATATTTACAGTCATTGTTTGTAATCACACTCGTCAATGAGAGGTTTCACATGACGACACAATCACGTCTATTGGGACTCAATCAGACACAAAATGATTTGTTTACTACAAAACTAATTAGTAGAGACGTCAATTACCTACGTTCTAGCCAATAGGCGTTTAAATAAATCCAATACAAACTGTCGGGCACTCTAGAGCGTGGGTGTTGAGAACTCGCACCGGGAGTAGACACTGTTTGAATTATCAAAGGTCTTCAAAAGACTGTAAACAGTTTTGTTTTGGTTTGATTTACCTACGTATATATTTTATTTTAGTTAGAGGCCACTAGTACAGTTTGGGCCAGCGTAATTACCGAGCCTGGTTTAACAATGAATATTTCTGTGCTAGGAATGACATCCATTATCTTTGTACTAATTGCCAGATCTTAAAATTTGTCGCAGCTTATGTGTGTTTAGAGTTTAGAAATAATGTTGCTTGTAGGAACTGGTGTTCTGTACGTATCTTGGTATTTATGTTAATAAATACAAGTGTATATATTTGTAAACAGTAATAGGTGGGACCGCTTAGGGACCCGTTTTAAATGCAAGGCAGGTAGCTGTTAAACGTATTTAATACGTTATTCCCAGTCGTAATCATAAGCCGAGGGCATTACGTCCGGCTGAACTAAGTTTACACTCGTTAAATGCATCGATCGTAAATAACAAAAAGTGACAGGGGATTATAAAAAGAAAACGCATGTGGTTTATCCGTTATAGTCTGGTTTACTGCATGGTATGTCCTTCGGAAAACGTGTTTTCTAATTAACGTTACAGTGCGGTCGCAATTGGTAGATACTATAACTAAATGTAATTACATAACGAATCAAGACATTGGAAATCACTCGAGGCGCCACAACACATCAATGACGTTTCCACTTGCTAAATTATTTTTCCTCCTCAATATAATGTTGTAGTTTATTTGTCACTTTTTTGGGTATTCTTAAGTTTATTGTTTTTTTTTAAAAGGCTAAATTGTATATTATGTATTCGATTACGTCAGCATGGCCAACATACCGTTTTATCATCGCCAATGGATTTTACTTTTTTTTATAAACTTAAAAAAATAATATCTTAACAGCGGTATTTCTATACCAATGTAAGCTTCCTAAATAATAACTATATTATTATCTAACCTTTTCAACATTGTTACTCTTGTATTATTAAGAAAATTGAATATACATCGACATTAAGGGATGAATTATATTAGACCGTTTCCCGGCCGTGCCGGATCCGAGCTTCGTTGTCAGGTGTTGGAGACGGTCTAATATAAATCATCCCTAAAAATACATTTTACTTAAACAATACAAGCAAACGCACAAATGACATACAGCATAACACTATTACATTTTGAAGTATTTATAGTACTTACAATAAATTAAGTCATAACGAAAAATTAATAATTTATTTGGAACAATGAATTAAAATAAGCAGTATGAAGGTTGATATCATTTCGCATTCATATTTTTTTGCTGGGTTTAGTCACAGACCACAGAGCATCTCAAGTCATCCTACGGACTTTTGAGGCTGTTCCAGATAAGCTTTGTTTTTACTGAACTTTTCTTTGGTCCCGATCCGATCTTTATTCCCGGGAATAATGGAAAAGCAGCCTTAGTGTATTTCCGGTCTTCCGCTGTGTTTACATACCGCAATGAGGTGTATTTGGGAATTTATTTATATATTTTTAGTATATTTTAGTATATTTCCGAATTTATTCAAAATTCCTTTTCACATCACTCTGACTAAAGGTTTATTCCGGATTTACCTCACTTTCAGAATGACCCGAGTACACCTTAAGCAACCTATTCAATAAGAAAATAGATGAACATAGTTGTATGGAATTTCACTGAAAGAATACGCTGTTAAGATATTTATTTTTTTATTCACAGGGCGGCTGGTCTCCTCTGATGTGGGCATCATACAAGGGTCACGAGGATATCGTAGCATTACTGCTGGAGAAAGGAGCAGACGTTCACGCGCATGGCAACTATAATATCAAGTAAGAATATCTATACAAGGTGTAACGGGTAAGTACTTTTAATTCCAAAGGGGGTTGTTCTAGATGTCTAGGCGAACAACTTTTGTTCTACGACTTTTGGAAATTCAAAGTACTTTTCGAAAAATTTAGGTGTAAAGTTTACTTGAAAATCAGCTGTTTCTGAGAGTTCGAGGTCATTGACCTTATGTTGTCCTTTTATTTCGTTTGATGGTTTACAATCAAAACTTCAATTAACTTTTTTTTCAAAAGCAGCTGTTTTTTCAGTGAAACATAATCTCATAATTTAAGAAAAAAAGTTTGTATTTTCAAAAGTCGTAGAACAAAAGTTGTTTGCCTAGACGTCTAGAACAACCCCCTTTCGGATTAAAAGGACTTACCCGTTACAAATTGTATATATCTAATAACCAGCTATAGGTATTATCCTTGTAACTTCAACTAATCAAGTTAGCTTTTGATAAGGGTTCGGAGCAGCAGTTTTAATGTCAGATTTAATTAAATTTTCAACTGATATTCTTAAGAATTTTGTCGTTCTCAGAATTAAGCGGCGTACTTACCTACTTCTCCGAAAAAAATTAAAAACCTTTTTCCACCCTTATTTTATTCGATGTAAAAGTTTATTTAACATAGCTGCCCCCGCGGTTTCACCCGCGCAAGGCCCGATCTCATCTCTCGAAGATACAATATATCTTCATATTAAATTTCATCAGTATGGATCCCGTAGTTTCGGAATTACTAACGTTAATCTTACTAATATTATAAATGCGAAAGTTTGGATGTATGTATGTATGTGAGGTTGTTACTCTTTCACGCAATAACTGCGCAATAACCCGCGGGAACGGGACTTAGCGGGTGAAACCGCGGGGCGCAGCTAGTTCTTTAAAAATTTAGTATGATTTTGGTTTTAAACTAAAAAAAAGGAAACTGTGTAAGTCTAGTTTTTTCAGGGTTTTTTTTTGTATCATAAAGTCATCATAAATCATAATACTTAAGTACACAAAAATACTGGAATATGAAAATGTTATGACATGAGGTTGAAAAAAATATTTTTCTTTTTAACTTCGTTGTTCGTCATTCGTCAAAAGCCCTCAACCGTACAATCGAAAAGCTTTATATGATATCATTAACTTAGAACTAGCTTGTTCATGTCGGATTGTTATGTATTCGTGTTAGTCAGCGACATGCTTGTGGGCAAAACCTCATACGTTTCTACGAGACGCGAGACGTCACACAGTGAATGTATAAATGGAAACTTAGATTCATAGATAAGCTCATGTTTAGTCCACTTTGAAATACGGCAAAACGTAAACTAGATCTACTGGTTTGTAAAAATCAGACGAATGACCATCCCGTTTTAAGGCGCGAATTGCGAACTAGGTAGTTATATTTTTGTATCTTCTACTAAGCATTTTACCTATCTCACCTGATCTCGTTACATGACATGACATGGTCTCAGATGTAGCATGTATAAAAATGTCTACCTCACTTGTTGGTGCGAATGACGATAGGAAAACGACAGTGAAATAAGGATCATAACCTCAGGTCAGCTTTTAATGACGCAACTGTTTTGACCCGTCTTCCTTTTTGGTTGCATCAGTCTACGTATCAGGGCTTGTACTCTCGTACGAATCAAAAAACCTGTATCCAGGAAGAGAATCTGTCATTATAGTAGTCATTTTGACAGATTATTCGTTCGTTCGTTAGTACAGACCACTGATCTTGGATGGCATTGAGGCCAGTAGGTGCTTACAAACTGAAACTTCCCATCAAGTAACCCTCCTTTGGCTACAACTAGAAGGTGTTCGATCGGTATTGGACTATAGGGCTCTAAATTCAAAGTACGCGAGCTATGAGAGGCAAAATAGTTGCCACGCGATGCGCACGAGACTATACCGTCTCGGGCGAGATTGAGGCGTGTAGTCAAGTTCTGTGAACCTTGACCTTAAGGAAACAAACGCACATTAATTTTGTCAAATGGTAATGAATTCCCTGTATCTCTGACCTCTGATTAAGACTTGAATATCGATTAATTTATTTGGCGTTGTCGTCATTCGTCAGTGTTTCAGATCATAAAGCCGTTGACATAAAAAAGCTTGCCTAATATCTGACCTCCAGTCAACTAGAACAGTATAGGCATTAGACAGTTACTCAATTAGAATAAAAATGCGAGCGAATTTAAACATTTTGCCAGTTTGTTTTCTATGTATATTACTTCCTTATTTACAAACCAAAAATTGAATATAGCTTGATTTCATTAAGGCCCCTGCAATACGAGCTAAACTGAAAATTCCTGTTAAAAATTGTTGATTTTTTTCTGACTCAATGTTTTAGAATATTTTTGTTTGTAGCGTTTGTAAATGACATTTCGATGAATCCGACAGGGATTTTCAGTTTAGCTCGTATAGGGGTTAAGGCCCATATACAGTCTTACCTTAGTTTTATTGCCTGCCTAGCTTATTTACGTATGAAGTTTAAAGGATCGGTATGAGATAAAATATTTTGTTAAAAAATAGACTAAGCGTGTATTCTACGACGTTTTATTAACTTTTGCATGAATCTTAGTAGAATGAATTAATAAATTGCCCGCGGGTTATTCCCGATTATCTTCGTCGAACATGTACGCAAAATATTTAGAATTCTAATACAGGTAGAGGTACAAAATACCCGCGGAAATACTATAAGGAAAAAGCTTATTAAATTTTTTTGTGGTTTGGTATTTGGTTTCTCATTTTGTATACAAAAGGATAATCTTGCTCTGGCTATAAGTGTCACAGTCTACATAGTTACATAGTATCCATCTACATTATTAAATGCTGCGGTTTCTCTGTGAACCTATCGTACGATCGTCACCTATCTTCTTAGTTCAAGGTGAATAATTAATTTCGGAAATGAATTAATTGTATTTTGAAAACTTGTTTCGTATAAAAACTGCGTCACGATCATTATTCTAATAAATAATAAAACTAATGTTTAACTAAACTACATATAACCATATTTTTGATAGTAAAAAGGGTTTTGTAGCTACGCATTATTTCGTTGTTTATTAAATAATACGTATTAAGATGAACCTTCATCATTCGCTGGAAAAGCATGGCCACTTGATCACGTGCTTGAAAGTGAATCAGACCCTCGGAGTCTGTACATATTTATTATATTGCAAATTAACAAGGCATATCGAGTATTAAGTAGGTACAGATACATATTTCTTCCGAAAAAGAAAAAGGAGGTCGGGGTTTCGGCGCCAAAAAATAAAGAGTATGTGTACCGTTACGATACAAACGTCGCAATTAAACAAATACAAGCGATGTTTAATTTTATTTTTATAGGTATGTATGGCGGTGAAAAAAGCTGCCATTCTCTGTGATTGAACTTTCTCATAGCCTTTTGAAATGTTGATAAGTGAAATCTGAGGTCTTGCTGTTTGATAAGTACCTATCATTAATTAATCGTTCTAACCAAATAAATGATAGTAACATGACTATATGTATGTGCGCCTAAACTACTCAACCGTTTTTGATAAATGAGCTGTCAATAGGTTCGTAATAATGAGCAGAGTCTCATGGCTATATAAATCTTATCAACATTAAAATACAACTGAGATAATCATCACGTGTTTGTTTGGTATCAAAGAAAGGTCTTGGCGAGCACATTACAAATGAAACGCAAAAGTATTAAATAAAAATATAAAGATTAAAAACTATATCCCGACCACGTAAAACGAGAGGGACTAAAAAGTAGCAAACAAGAAAAAGTCAAATAGATATCTAGAAATGCATAGATACAAAAATGGTCAAGGTAGAGCCGTGGTCTTCCACGGGTTCCTTTCATAGAGTTTCTTCCTTTTGCAGACCCCTTTTTTTCACGTAGTCGCATTATAGTTTTTTAAACTTTTTTTTATTATTATTTAGTTAAATCGACGTAAATACTCACGAATTCCAACATAGTTGTTGCGGTATTTTTTTTGGATTCTCTATAAAATTCAGTCGATTTTGGTTTGAACACATTGTTTTCAAACCAAACAGTATAATTTATTTGCGGTATTTTTTAGGATTCTCTATAAAATTTAGTCGATTTTGGTTTTGAACACATTGTTTCCAATATAATTATAATTAAATATAACATATAATATAATTTATAAAATATTATTATTATTACACATGACTAAGTTTATGTGACGTTTGTCTCTGTCTGTCAACTTTAAAACGACAAACGATGCATGGTTATGCAGCGCATTAATTAGCGTTTATAAATAAGGGGGGGGTATAATTGCAGTTCGTTAGTATGGGCGTCTGGTCGTCGTCACAGCGGCGTGGTAGCGCGGCTGCTGGCGGCGGGCGCGCGGCCCAACTCGTGCGACAAGTACGCGACGACGGCGCTGTGCTGGGCGGCGCGCGCCGGCGACGTCGCCTCGTGCACCGCGCTGCTGCGGGCCGGGGCCGACCCCAACACCGCCGGCATGTACTGTTGGACACCGCTGCTTCAAGCTACGCAAGGTTTACCTTTTATCTACATTATATTCAATAGTCAAATATACAATTTGCAACAGGTATGCCCTTTTAATCCGAAAAGGGGCTGTCTAGACGTCTAGGCGAACACCTTTTGTTCTACGACTTTGGAAAATACAAACTTTTTTTTGAAAATTTTAAGATTATGTTTCGCTGACAAAACAGCTGCTTTTGACAATAAAGGTAATTGAAGTTTTGATTGTAAACCATCAAACTAAATAAAAGAACAACATAAGGTCAACAGCTGATTTTCAAGTAAACTTTACACCTAAATTTTTCGAAAAGTACCTACTTCGAATTTCCAAAAGTCGTAGAACAAAAGTTGTTCGCCTAGACGTCTAGAACAACCCCCTTTCGGATTAATAGGGCTTACCTGTTACATCTTGTATTTTATTATATCTCTATATCTTCTATACTTATTATAAAGGAAGAGAGGACAAAAAGTCTGTACTTGGAAGTAAATTAAAAAAAAACGTTGTCTAGGGAAATCTGGTTTTCAATATCGGATATTTCTATTTTCGAGGAACGTCATGGTATGCTTTACATCGAAATCCAATTAGTAGAATCCGAGTAATGAACGACATAGTCGTCTATGCACTATTTCTACGCAGACGAAGTCGCGGGTAACAGCTACTATTAAATATAGTTTATTTCATTAAGAATTTGTATACAAATCATTTTGATTCTTATCTATCTAATCATTCGAAACTACATCATTGTTAGTGTTTGAAAAAAAAAATCTAAGTTCCACTTTATAAAAGTTTTTAAAGCTTCAACCTTTTTGAAGTAGATTTGTCACAAAATCAAAAACCAGACTAAAAAAAACTTATAAACGACTAAAAATATTCGCCGTTTCTTAAAATGTAATTATTATTAAAAACTGACTTCACACCGACCAAAAAAACGATTTACAAAATGTGTTATTAATTTTTAGATTTAATATTTTTTATTCTATAACGTGTTAAAAATTAATAATATACAGTGACGTAACAAGAATATCTAGTCATCATCAGTCACGTCATTTCAGTACAATAATATTAATTTAACATTGATAATGTTTCCTTCAACATTTCGCAGGAAACCACACCGAGATAGTGCAAATGATACTCGAACACAAGCCGAATGTGAACGCGTTAGACAAGGACGGCTATACGGCGCTCGCGATCGCCTGCAAAGAGGGTTATTACGACATCGCACTAGCTCTAATCAACTCCGGCGCATATATTAACGTACAGGTAATTAATTAAATCATCATTTATTTATCTGTAAATAATCGTGAGACAATTAATTGTACATAAGTAGGTAGGCAGGCACTTAAATCTTACTTTGTATTGAATTTATTATCAGTTTCTGATTTGATAATAAATAATATACAGAATGAATTATTTCGATGGGCTATCAGGGGAATATCCTAAACTATAAAAAATAATGAAAGGAATTGCGTCCTCGATTTTGACAAAAACTAAAATGGCATTATTAGATTTTTGACAAATTTATTACTCTGGCCAGGAATCAAACCTTGTCTTTTCACAATAAAAAAAATCCTTATATTATTGTACCGACCGATAGTGTTGCTGATAGCTATCAAATCCTAGAAACAAACATAGTGTGTTAAATCAGGAGAAATTTTTATTTTCAATTAAAAATAAACAATTCTATCGATTTGCCGTCATTTAGAAAATTTTCGCTATCTCTTATAGTTTAGGATATCCTCTTGAAAGCCCACTTATTACGTCTATACTTTATTACCTACGTCTTCATTTTATGCAAATTTATTAATGATAATAATGCAAAGAAAACAGTTAATGTATTTCCAAAAACTAAATAGAAAACCTAATTCAGACTTCGTGATGTTTTATAGCTTTTAAAACTAACCGAAATGGCCTAAGACTATAAGGTCAAATTAATTTGCACTATTTTCTATTGATTTAACAATATTGTAATATCTAGGATAGTATTTATTTGTTCTATTACTTTGTAACATGATAATTTGAAGTAAATATTTACATTTGTCCTTGAGACGGTCGGTTTTAAAATTAAAATCGCCATGACATAAAGGTACCTATGCCATATCGCTTAAAATGACTCTGCCCTTAACTATTTCTTCAACTTACCCTTAATCTACCTTTCGAGAGTAGAGTTTGCCTACTCTATAGCTATAGCTCTATAGTAGCTATTTAGTATAAACTGTTAAATACAACCTGTAAATTAGTTTGAACTAACATGGTGAACAATCCAGTTGAAATTACTGGCGAAGTAACCAATTTAAACATGGTAAATACCCTGTTATTTAATAATATTTGTATGTAACCTGTATATCTTTATTTTGTTCCCAGGACCACTCCAAAGACACGCCTCTAATCCACGCTGTGAAGGGTGGCCACAAGAACATAGTAGAAGCGTTGCTCAAGAAACACGTCGACATCGACTTGCCCGGGAAAGAGAAGAAGACTCCCATCTACAACGCAGTGGAAAAGGGACATGTAGCTATACTGAAACTGTTGCTCGCTTCCAATCCTGATCTAGAACATACTACTATTGTAAGTATCGACACTTTGTTTTAAGAAATTGCATCTTTGGATAGTTCATACTATTATGTACATTCTAGCAGCGCCCTGTAGTTTCATCCGCGTAAGACCCGAACCTGCTAGAATATTCAGATAAAAAGTAGCATTATGTGTTACTTCGGGAAGCAGTTTTGGTCTTTTGGTTAGATATCCCGACTTTGATTCCGAAGGTCGTGGTTTCGAATCCCGGCCGCGCACGAAAGTCTTTTTACCTTTCGAAAAAAATTATGTGCGCTATTAACATCGCTCTTACGGTGAAGGAAAACATCGTGAGAAAACCCACGCCTTAAACTCAGTAGTAGGGCTAATAGCGGAAACACAAAAAAAAGTGTTACTTTAGGGCTTAATAGGTTTAGCTGTTTGCGAGTGAAGGAGCAACAAACTTACTCCAGGATAATACACCGTTCATACTCACATACTGAGTTAGAACTATTTTAATGAATATTTGGGTGTTTCTATAGCTATTCTATACTCTATACTAATAGTATAAAGAGCGAAGATTTATTTGTTTGTTTGTAATGAATAGGCTCCGAAACTACTAGACCGATTTAAAAAAATCTTTCACTAATAGAAAGCTACATCATCTACGAGTAACATTATAGGCTACTTTTGATTCCGTTATTCCCACGGGTTCGAGACTTACGCGGGTGAAACCGTGAGACGCAGGTAGTTACTTTATATAAATGTATATCGATGAAATTTTAAGGGATTCAAAATTGCAAAATGCAAGGGTAATAAAAATATTTGTCACCAGATTAAGCACATATAAAATGTCAGTGTGTTGACGTCATAAAATTACGTAAATACATCAATGACCTCCTACTATAAAATTTATCTAGATTATGGAAATATTAAAATTTTCGCACACGATTTCATCCACGTCGACCATTTTTCTCTTCTCTTCCTATTTCTTTTTAACAAATATATTTCCATACGGTTATGTTCAGGTTCACTTAACGTTTGGTCGATTTTATGAATTTGCATCTAAGTGCAGACATTTTTTCTGTACTTATTGTTAATTTAGTTCCTTATTTAGAGTGGAACATAAAATCTTGGAGGCATGGTATACTATACTACATGTAAAATTTTACCCATGTACAATATGAATATTGAAAACATCCTTTCATTGTCACGTCTCATACAGTCATACGCAAAGTGTCTAGTTTCTAGACTCATTTGTCTATATTCAGAACAAATACTCATAAGATATGATAGGTATTCAATTCTTTGGGAAGCAACACTTAAACTATTTTATTTGTCCTCATTTACATCTCAATAAGTGAGGTTAAATCATAATCGTAAAATTCAAATAAGACATTTCGAAATGGATATTTGCACGTTTTACTTTATTGCCGTATAAATGAGGTATTTGTTATTATTTATCTGTTTATTGTTCTCTTTCTCGTGATAAGGGAAAAACTCGTGACTGTTGTCTCTTGATGATTTAATTGAAAAATAAAAGAATTATTTATTTACGACCTGGGCCTAGACGAGACGTAGTCGTTCTAATATTTATGAAGTACTAGCTGCGCCCCGCGGTTTCACTCGAGTAAGATTTATCAAAATTGGTTAAGCATTTTTTCTTCTCGTGATATAAGCAAACTCAACAAAAAAATCGGTCCGGCCGTTTACGCGTGATGCCGTGACCATGGGAAATAGGGATTCATTTTTATATACAAAGACTAGCTGCGCCCCGCGGTTTTACCCGCGTAAGATTTATCAAAGTCGGTTCAGCGTTTTTTCTTTCATAAGAACCTTCTCCTGATCATAACAAATACAACGCAAAAAGAATTATCGAAATCGGTCCAGCCTTTCATGCGTGATGCCGTGACCAAGGGAAAAGGGATTCATTTTTATATATTAAGTTATATATAAAAAGATTAGCTGTGGTTTCACCGCATAAGTCTTGATTTCACGGGAATATCGAGATAAAAAGCCCACGTGCTGTTCTTGGTCTCAAGTTACCCATATTCCAAGTTTTATCGCATTCGGTTCAGTAGTTTTTGCGTGAAAGAGACCACAAAGGTACACATACATACTTGCAAACATTCGCGTTTATAATATTTACGGGATATGATGAGTTTTTGTAGTTAGTAGTTGTTTATCAATGCAAATATTGTATAGATATCCTAGAAACAAGATCATAAGACTACACTCAAAACGAATCCTAGTACATTGGACACCATCCAGTCTATGATTTATTTTATACGAACAATTTTCCTTGGAAAATGTTAATGGGACACTAATCATTGTATATGAGTTTTCCAAAATTCTTTGCCGAGCCAAGACGAGCGAGGCAATTGGCACTAAACACCACAATCAAATCATTCATTACATCTATTAATAGAGTATATGTTATTACCGCGATGAAATTATAAATCTAAACTGTGTATAGGGGCTACCTATTTATTCCATGGTCATTTTATTAATAAAAATATAGACAAGTGCGTGCCTTGTCAAAACATGCGCTCGAAAATTTCACTTAAAGATCATAAAGAAGCTCCCAGTGAAATAAGTGGCATCCGGAAGACTTTATTTACCAACTTTAATTTCACTAATCCTGTGACTATTTAATATTTTTCAGAGTGGTGATACACCCCTAATGCGTGCTGTTAGATCTCGCAACGGAGAAATGGTACAATTACTTCTGGAGAGGAAAGCGCGAGTTAATGTCGCCGACAATAGAGGGGACACCGCCTTACATATCGCTATGAGAGCTAGGTCTAAGGTAAGGTCTATTCATTTCTTTCTGCATATTATTATTATTTCATTTAGGTCTATTGTATAATTGTATTTATATCTTGAACGGAAAATCTTTAATTGTCCTGAGTGAAGGTTCAAAAACGAGTTTAGAGCAAGTTCCAAGTGGTTCCAAACCTCCCATAGTAATTGCACTGGCTTATCACTTCCATTGTCGAATCATTGTGTGGATATCTCCAGCCAATTTCCATTTTAGCTCGGCAGCTGCAGCAATAGTGTGTCAAACTTCCTCATTTTTTGTTATGGAAAGCAGTTCTGCGACTTTATCCGTGGGCTTAAAATAATTTACGTTTTCAAATATGAATCGGTTATAAAAATCGAATAAGAGGACTAAATTTTCCGCAAAGAATAAAGTTCTAAGAAATCTCACGAGTTATTTTGGTAAACAAAAAATATCGCCATAATTTTCCGCTAAAAGCTTGCAGCTGATCTAAACTAGTTTAGTTTGAGGTTAACCATTTTGATGTTGATGTAGTTTTGTTATGACGCGTTGCAAAACACAAGTGTTTATAAAGCAGACCTAAGGTGTGACGTATTTTTTGGATTTCAAGTATATCTACGTCGTTTTATAGTTTTTTTACTATCTATTTTATGGCTACTACGTTCGAAGGATAAAAGTGAAACAAAACTGTATATAGATGAACGCTTTATTTGCCCAACTCAAGCTACAGATTTGTGCAATCTTGTTTTTCTTTTTCGTATAGTGGTGTGGCTCGCCTAGTGTTAGAGTTTTCAGGTCGCCCTAAGGCCTCTAACTTGACCTAACTACTGCTATCAGAGATACAACCTTTCGAGCCTTCCAAAGCACGGAGGAGCTCGAGAAAATATTTTTTACCATAAAAATGTTCGGTCACCCGTCCAAGTAATGACCGAGCCCAGCGTTGCTTAACCCTTACGACCTTCCAAGATCGGCAGTTACAACTAGGCCATTGAGCTCCTTAATACAAATTCAATTTCCATTTGTGCAATTACAATTAGTAGACAAACTAATATAGAAATATTTTCAAAGGAAAAATTCATCTTCAAAAATTCACTTGCGGCGAGATTTGAACTCGCGTCCCTGGATCAATACTCCAGTGCCTGATCCCGGGACGCGAGTTCAAATCTCGCCGCAAGTGAATTTTTGAAGATGAATTTTTCCTTTAAAAATATTTCTAGTAAATATGCCTTGAGCAATAAAAACAAATTTACGAAATATAAACTAATATAGCTTAGAAATATAACTAAATATAATTCGTTTGGATTCTATTTATACTATATCTATACTTAAATGAACGATCAAATAAACGAATACATAAACTATGAACCAATAAACAATATAATATGAAATACAAAATACAATACACACTATGCATACAATATATGCACACATATTTTATGTATACATAAATTATTATATTATTGTTTATTCTCTTACCTCGAAGTTTCATCCATGTTCCAATCCAGAGTGAATAGGTACCTTCTAGGTAAGCATACTTCATCGTCGACCTCATCCTCGCTTCCCATCAGGTGAGATGAGGTCAAATGCTAGCCTATTACGTATAAATAAAAATATGTTATAATGGCCTTTATTATAATCGCGACCAAGGATAAAATGTAGCTATAGTAACTATTCGTGAAAATTTAAAAAGTTTAAATGGAGGTAAATGGACAATAACATAAATATTATGGTATATGAAGTTGTTCGTATTCTTTGACAAATAACTCGTTTGCGAATAAATCCGTTGAAGACGTTTTTATAACGTTGATTTATGACTCAGTATGGCAATAGATGAATGTCAATGATCGCATCAGTCGTCAGCTGGTGGTGTAGTAAATCATTGCAAGGTAGACTTTAGTGGACTGATTGATTAATTAACTGTTAATTTGCAATATTACTACCTAAACAGTTGGCCCATTCTTTCCTTTACCTTGTCCAATATTTGACGTCATCTGTGGTCAAAGGTCGCACCGTGGCGCTAATATTTTTATGGTTCTAGATATTGTTACATATTAATTATGGCCTACAATTTTTGGGTAGGTATATTTTTACTAAAGAAAGTACTGGAGCTCGCCTTATTAAGTTTTTGCGCGAAGTTACAAAATGCATCATATTTCGTTAAGTAAGTTAAGTTTTAGTTAGTTAGCTTAGGTGCAAGTTTATTCATCATCTGGTCACCATGGCATAGGTCTAGTTGATTCGTTCGTTGCTAAAAGATGTGAAATATGTGTGTATGTTTGTAACCCAAATTATTATTTAATTGTGAATATGTCTTCTTTTGCAGCAAATAGTCGAAATTCTCCTAAGAAATCCAAAGAATAGTCAATTGTTGTATAAACCGAATAAAATAAACGAGACGCCTTACAATATCGACATGAGTTACAATAAGACTATACTCGGTCAGATATTCGGTGCTCGGAAACTGAATACAAACGAAGATAACGAGAACATGCTCGGATATGAACTCTACAGTGCAGCCTTAGCCGATATGCTTTCTGAACCGAGCCTTTCTGTGCCTATAACGGTCGGACTTTACGCCAGATGGGGATCCGGAAAATCTTTTTTGCTCAATAAACTTAAAGGTGAGATTATTTTTATACGATTCTTTGTTAATTAGGATAACATATCTTCTTGTTTCCCTAAACTAAATCTTACTTTAAATTGCTAATAACATAAGATAGAAGAGTTTCGCTATATATTTATAAATAGTTTCAATATATTTCAATCACATTAATAGATCATTTCTTTGTCAAGTCCTAACAATGATTTCGAAATATTCACACTATGAATCTTTAGAATGTTGGCGTCGTGTCAAAGTATTGAACAAATAACAAACTGTCATCAAATGTTTATTTAAATGTAGTTGTTGTTGATTTATATTGAAACATATATTTAGGTTTTCTATAATTATTCCAGTTTAACTTAAGAGGCCGTCTAATGATAGATCATAGAAAACCTTGGTTTTTTATGATTTAAAAGATTGAGTAAAAATTTATGGCATTAGTATAAATAGAGAATTATAAATAAACGTGGTTTATTAATAACATCTCACAAAAACGCGCCTAGGTATAAAAACTAGCAAAAAATATAGGCGTCTTACACTTTATAAGCTATGAGGTTTAGAATGCCTATATTTTTATGAATCATTACAACAAACCATAAATCTAGTTTACTGTTTCGCTAATTCCCCCTAAACTACGCAACGGATTAAATTGGTTAAAATTAACATTTGGAAGGTATTTTATAATGCCATTTTAGTTTTTGTTACAATCGGGGACGCAACTCCTTTTGCATTTTTCGCTATCTCTTGTAGTTTAGGATATCCCCCTGAAAGCTCATCGAAATGGTTCACACAATATATTTATACGGATTAAACAAGTAAGCGTGCGAGGGCAAGATGTAACAAACAATTATCCACTTTACGTTCATATTCCAGTTTATAAATAGCGTCCTACTCGTTCGACCAAATGCCTTTTTGGGAAAGGGTCGCCATACCCTCCAGCACCGCTCTAAGTGTGTCGGATATAACACTAATCCCACTAGAAGGTTCAAATCTTTCGTACGTTATACCTTCGTAAAAATACCTGTACTGAATCTTGTGGTTTGAACCCGACCGTGTTTTATCAAATTGTTTTAGAGGAGATGAAGAATTTCGCCCGTCAATGGAGTGAAACGGGATGGGCGTGGTCTTGGGCAGTGTCATGGGGCGCGTGGCACATGGCGCTGGCGTTGAGTGCGGTGGGCGCGGTGTGCGGCGCGCCGCCCTACGTGGCCGTGGGACTGTGCTTCGCCTTGTTTGCTACCTTCTACATAGCTCTCTATATACTTTGGTATATGGGAAGCAAGTGAGTCATTTACATTGTTTTTTTTTCTGCTATATTTGATTGTTCTGCCTCTGACACCACATCACAAAACTCAGTATCTAGAGAACTTAATGCGTAGAAGGTTCCTTATCAATTGACTTACCGTGCCCTGCGGTTTCGTCCACGTGTGTTTCCGATCTCGTGAACTAAAATCATATACATATAAAGAACGCACTCTCCAAAATTCAGTTAACTACTGTCAGGGGTTAACACACAGTCTATCAGGACAAAGCATTTTATTGATTTACATGATATTAAACTTACACAGTAATACTAACTCTTCTAAAATCATGAAGCAGGATAATCTTACTAATATGAATGTATGTATGTGATACCGCGGGGTGCAGCTAGTTTACCATGTTTTTGAATAATTTCCAGAGTTCGAAGGTTCATATAAGTCCCAATCCTGTGGGAATATCGGGATATGTAAAATATAAAAGTAACCTATGTTTTAAATATTGATATAGATAGCTTGGTTCAAAAGAAATTTTTTTTAGGTACGAGTTATGGTGGGCTGGCGAAATGATATCTGCCCTGGGCCGTCGGTTCAGCTCGCTGCTCCTGGTGTTACAGATTGTGTTCTGTCACCCGCCGGGACCCAACGACCCGCGCGCCTTGCCCGCTACGCCCATAAGGTAATTACAGATGTGACACCAGTTGCTACTGGTCTAGCAAGCTGACTTAACTTCAAAATTCAATTCAAAATATCTTTATTTAATATGATTTCACATCATCATATCGAAACTTTAGAAAACTTCCCTTCAAAGAAAAACACAATCACATCCACAAACACACAATCAGCCCCGCCCCAACATTGTTGCCCAACCATAGAGATATCGTCTACTAGTACTAGAGGTAACGTCTCAAACATATTCCATGTTCCTTTTACGCGAAATATATATAAACAGCTGACAATATTCTGCGTTCTTATGCTTACTGTTTAAGGTGTGGAAATCAATGTTCCCAACGAATGATTGTTGATGTTTGATTTTATCCAGGTTTCATTTCACGGAAGGAATGAAAAGCGGCGGTGGACAAGAGGGAGACGCGATGGTCGTCCAAATGATAGCTAGTTTAGCAGAGGCTTTGGAATGTCAGTACGGGAGTGTTTGCACGCGGCTCGCGCGCGCCTTCCGTCCTAAACCGGTGTCTTCTACTTCTGGATGGAGGTGAGTGTGCTGTTTCACTTTTTGAAACTGTTTTCTTAAAGTGTATCAGTTCTAACCTGGTAAACAATCTAAACGCAAAATTTACTCAAAAGTAAAAATTAGTAATTGGATTTTGAGTGACCCCAGAGTCCATATAGTATTTCATTGAGAGCTTGTATAATACATTATCAATTTTTTAATGTGGTTTCTGAACGCCCCCTTGAATGAGAAGAAATCACAAGAAACTCATGGGGGCTATGTATAAAATAGGTTCAGACCCCTTAGGAGGGAGTTTCAATCACCTTGAACTGTCCAATATTAAAATATACTATTTGAATTACAGATGGCGTCGCATATGCTGCATTCCACACATAATAACATTCGAGTTGTGCTTTACGATTATCATTGTCGGTCTGTGCGTGCTCGTTATGTACCTGACGGATACCAACCCGGATCCATTGTAAGAATCATTTCTTTATTTCAAAAATTATTTACTCACTAAAATATTGCATAGTCGCATCTTACGTCCTTCTTTTACACATCAGAAATTTGCTAGCCCTATCCCTGTCACGTCACTGTGAGAACGGGGCGTTAAGCATAAATACTTGCACCCGGTGGGAATACGAACGCGCAAACATCTGCATTTCAGTCTTTAATTGTAACTAACTATATTCGTGGAGTTTTGGCGGGAACGCAAGGAGATGTGTTGCTAAATTTTTATTTTTGTGAAACCTAGTTCAAATGCGTGCAAATTGTTTAATTTCGGGGGCATATTAATCAATTTAGTTTCGTGAAGGTGTACAAGTGGAATGAAAGTGAAAATCGGTGCAAAACATGGACTTAGTGTTGTCTCCAAAGCTCCATGAAAAATCTTTGTAAATGGCCGCCGTCTTTACAAATGATTCCCTAGGCTCGACTTTAACTATGCCGACTTGACTGTTTCGATGCAAATAACTTGCATAATATATGAATAATACTTGACACTGGCTTATTTCCTAATGGCCATAATCGATTCACAACCGATAAGAAATAAACAATATCCGTGTCGTTCAGACGACGCGACATCCAGCAGGGCGTGATGATCGGCGCGTGCGTGGTGTGCGGCGGCGTCGTGCTGGCCAACCTGTACACGTGGGGCCGCGCGCTGGCGGCGCTGCTGCAGGGGCCGCGCGCGCGCGTGGCCCGCGCCGTGCGGGGGGCGCGCCCCGCCACCGCGCTGCGCCCCGAGGTGCAGGCCTTGACACACTCGGTCAGTTCACAGTACCAACACGAGCCACAACTGCTCAGTTGTACAGTTTTCCATTTATTATTTGCTAGCTGCGCCCCGCGGTTTCACCCGCGTAAGTTCAGTTCCCGCGGGAATATCGGGATAAAAGTATACGGGGAATCCCAGTAGCCTATGTGTTATTCCCGTCATTCAGCTACCTATATTCCAAGTTCCATCGCAATCGGTTTAGCGGTTTTTGCGTGATTGCAACTTACAAACTTTCAGCATTATAATATTAGTAGGATTATTGCACTGAATTTTTGACGGTCGCGGTGCCTAGAGCGGATTAAACATAGATGATGGGTACGACAGCGTTCGAATTTTGTTTCGACCTGGTTAAAGGTGTATGAAGAATTTCCCCAACAATTTGACTTTAGAATTGATGAAGCTCGTCTGTCAGTGCCCTTTATCTTGTAAATTGTTAATTTTCGGTGGCATATTAACAATTTAGTTCCGAAAAAGATAAAGAGCGTAGTTGTAATAAAATTCACCGCCATTTTCTTGCTTAATTACGCATTGCTAAAATGTTTTTGACATGTAAAAATTGCTAAAGTGCCCTTAACTGCTGGCAGAAAAGCCATAACTAAGAAACTGAACTATGGCCATGAACCCATTTATATATTATTATAACCCCACGTTTCCCTCCCCAGGTGTCCTGCCTGGACGCGTTCACCGGGCAACAGACCCGGCTGGTGGTAGTGGTGGATGCACTCGACAGCTGCGAGCAGGAGAAGGTGCTGGCGTTGTTGAACGCGGTGCATGCACTCTGCTCCGACGCCAAGAGCCCGTTCATCTTGCTGTTGGCTATCGATCCTCATATCATTAGCAAGGTATGTATTGAGGCCAGTTTTATGTCTAAATAATTCACTGTTATAATGAAACGGAGTCTAAACGTGAACCATGGTCTGCCATTTGCAAAAAAAATTTAAATTTAAAAAATATGTAATGGGTAAATACGTTTAGAAATAAACTTTTAACAATTTTGTCATTTACTGAAGTTCTGACAGAAATATATACGTGGTAATAAAGGTTAAGTGATAGTTTACTAATTATAGTAGGATGTAAACGAGTATGTTTTGTTACTCTCTCACGCAAAAACTACTGTACCGATGTGCTGTGCTATCTGCATACCGTTAACTTGGTATGCTGGTTGCAGGAGATTTGGATTAACACATAGGCTACTTTTCTTTCCCGCGGAATTGGGAAAAGGAGCGAGCAGAAATTGTCGACGTTAAAGCCATAGCTACCACGCTGGCCTGGTGAAATTGAGAGCGCTGCTAGTTTAACATATTTCTTGTCTACCTGCACCTAGGTTTACGCTTAGACTTAGTTTTATAATAAAGGTCACCAAGCTCTTTAATCTTCTCTTTGTTATTCTTTTAGTGATGTGATCTGTCAATTTAGATATGTATTCGTTCGTAATATTTTCCTGTTGATATTGAATTTAAATTAAATCAGAATTTTATTTGTCATTAACGAATAGACAAAAAATATTTTTTATTTATAACGTATATAAAGTTTTTCTTTTTTTGCGGTACCAATATAAAGCTCATTTTTCGGTTTAACGCGTCGTTTCTGTAATAATTATTTTAGCATTGCCCGACGAACTTACACGTTTCGAGGACTCTACAGTAAACCTTTTACCCGTGATCTAACGAGATTAACATTTTTTCGATTCGACATAAAGGAAAAAGATACGGAACGGAAGAGGTCGATCGAGATAATCCACCCTACCATGATGTCTTAAAAGTTGTCGCGAAGTCACAGCGTTATCGTTCAGTTAAAAAAAAAAAGCACATCAAATAATAAATAAATAAAAAAACAACTTAAAAAAAACGTTTTATTTTTTTAATTATGTGCTGTTTTAAATGGTATTTTGTATGTATAATTTACTTTATATTTTTGACGACAAACGATCATGATAGCGCGGAATGTTTCTCGTGCTGTCATGTTGGCATGTCAGGAGATACTGTAAAATTCACGAAAGGTCCGGCTCGGCGAAAATGCTAAACATAATAAATACAGCAACACGATTTAAATCGAAAAATTAGTGTAAATTTATAGCGTAAATCAGTTTTTTATAATTCAGTATTGTAGATTGAAAATAAAGTAGTTTAAAATGTTCCACGCAGGTTGCTTGGATGGAGGTTAGTTAAGCATATCGTTTGGTGTTATCCTGATGTACCTTCCAGAGATACTGTGTTGTTTTCGTGTATTTTTCTTTTCGTTTATGTGGAAAGCATGACTGTTTGAATTTTGAGAAGTACCTATGAATTTAGTATATTTTTTCCAGATTTTCTATTCAGTGTTCTATATCTATGTTGTAATGAATCTAAAAACATGTATCTATTTTATATATTGTCAATAATTTACAGATAGTTCCATTTTATACATGCATACTAGAAATATTTTAAAGGAAAAATTCATCCGCCATCATTCACTCGTTTTAGTCGAAAAATAGTAGACAGGGAAACATTCATACTCTTGAATTCGCCGATCGAGATGGGGACTCGTGTGGCCTAGTTGGTTAAGGCGCTGCGGCATTGACGCAGAGACGCGAGTGAATTTTTGAAGATGAATTTATCCTTTAAAATATTTCTAGTAGTACCTTGATGCCTTGAGCAATAAAAACAAATTACGAAATCTTTACATGCATGTTATAAAGAGATGTGTTTTATGTATATTTTATTGTAAGATATCTCGGCACTGAATGGATAAGATTACAGATTTTTTCATCTCGTGTTCTTTCTTTTTTTGTGACAGTTTGTCTAATTGTATAATAACATGAAACAGGCGAAAAATTTCATTAAATTGATATCACAAAGTATTTATTTAATTATAGGTAAAAAAAAGGTAGAAATAAATACACAAAATTATGTTCAGGTCCGAAGCCAATTGAGGAAACTAGGTGTTAAGTCTTCTATGTCGCTACAATGTCAGATGCCCTGATCTTGTTAAAAAAGGGACTTTGTATGATTACGATTAGATTAAAATGTAGTTTTTTGTAATGTGGCAGATTCTAAAAAACTAAACTAGGGTCGAAGACAGTCCTAAATTTCTGTTTACTATTACCCTCAGCGACACTAGTACTTATAGAGGATGAACCATTCGATGGGCCTTCAGGGGGGTATCCTAAACTATGAGAGATAGCGAAAAATGCTGACAGGGGTTGCGTCCCCGATTTTGACAAAATCTAAAATGATATAATTAGATTTTCGAAAAAAATATTACCCTAGCCAGGAATCGAATCTTGTCTTTTTGCAAAAAAATAAACACCTATATTATTGTACTCATTGATACTCAAAAAAAACGGTATGGTAAATCGATCACTTGACACCTCCTGATAACTGTGTGGTGGTCCAGGCAGTGGAGGTGAACAGCCGGCGCGCGTTCTCGGAGAGCAACATCGGCGGCTGGGACTACCTGCGGAACATGGTGCAGCTGCCCTTCTACCTGCAGAACTCCGCGCTGCGGCGCGTCAAGGCGGCGCAGCAGACCGCCACCAGAAGGTTGCAGACCATCAACGCTGACGACTTCTCCACCTCGCTGCAGAGATCTGTGAGTCTTCTTACGGAATATCATGACTTCAATCTTAACCCTAACCTTTACTTTACGCCTTAACCACTACTGTTAAAGATATAACTGCTGATAAGTTAGATAGAGACTCATGGCGAAAAAGATCCTATTTAACTAAAAAGTTTATTTTAAAAACATATTAAATATCTGTTTGCAAAACTCAAAATAATTAGTTACTAATTTCAGATATAAAACAAGTAACTATTTTGTCGCTAAACCTTTTAATTATACTAAACATATATTGTGGTTATATTTTCTCCTATATTTCCTTTCTTTCTCGAGCTAAACTACGAAGCGCTACTAATGTATGGAATAAAGTAGAAAGTATTTCAATGACACAAAAAACACACTGCTAATTTATACAGAATAAAAAATGAAATTTTAAACAAAACATGAACGGAAAAACCGTTTAAGTATTTTAAGGTTGACTTGCGCTGCTATACTTAGCCCTAACTGACTAACTAACGTAACGTGCTAACTCTTGTGATTCGTCTTGCACTGACATTTGTGTCAGTGCAAGACCAATCACAAGATGTGTAAAGTAAGTACTGGGCCAGCTTACTAGCCCGGGGCTAAGTATAGCAGCGCAAGTTAACCTAAGGAACCGTGTGCAGTGTCAACGAGGATGATCGATATCAATATAATTAAACGACCACTTGATTCCAGGTATCAGCCCGTCGCCTCTCGTCGACGTCAGAACTAATGTCGAGTCAAGAGCGCATCAAGAACCAGCCCAGCAAGGAGAGTTCCTCCAACAACGTGGTGGCGGCTCGCACGCGTCGCCTGCGGCCCTCGGAGTCCGTCGCCAGCTCCGTGGCCTCGGGGCTGCACCGCGCCGTGCCGCCCGCCGGCGCCGCGGACCTCGGCCGCGTCTTGCTGACGGATGACTACTTCAGTGATGTCAACCCCAGGAGCATGTGCCGGCTGATGAACGTGCTTTATATTACTGGTCAGTTCTTGCTTTCAAACGACGCGACGGTCCAAAGTTTTGGCGTCTCTCTTCTAACACTGTGCACAAATTGCACACAAGCAGGGTAGCCCGTTGAACGGTCATTGGGTGAAAACTGACGTTACTTCTATGAGGGCTGTTTAAATACTTCAGTAACTGTGAATACAAAATTATTTACAATACTAGTTTGAATTTAGGAGCTGCTTTATTATTTAAGTTGCCTTTAAATTTTTAGTAACATGTCAGAATTTGGTTCTTTTTAAATGCATGGAAATAAAGTGAAACCCTTTACCCCTTTTTTTATTAACGAAAGCTGAGGATTTGACAACTATCTCACCTGATGGTATGCGATGCTGTGGTCTAAAACGTAGTATGGTTATCTAAAAGAAGATGGAAGTGGATTATGTTCCGACTCGTCTTCCTTAGTGGTAGTGCCGGAATGTCTAGTCTAACGTATGGTTGGATTTCCCCAGGCCGGCTGCTAAAAGCGTTCCAGATCGAATTCAACTGGTACCAGCTCGCGTCGTGGGTGAACCTCACCGAGCAGTGGCCGTTCCGCACGTCGTGGATCATCTACCACCATGAGATGTACGAGGAGCGCATCGACGACACCACCTCCTTGAAGCATATCTATGACAAGTCAGTACAGATACACTACACATTAGACATATTTGATTACAGCGTAACTTCAAATTTTTTGTGATAAATACATTCCACCATCTAGCCAGTTAGTGGTCATAATTTGCAAAAAAAAATGTTTAGAAAAGAAAATGACGTTTTCAATAATTCCTCCGTGACATAATTTGAACCTATATTTCTTTCTTGCCAGGCGAGGACCTAAGCTAAACAGAAACTCTCCGTAGTAAAATATTTCAAGTATAACGACCAATAAACATAAGTAATATTAAAAATTAATTTCTCAGAGTGAAGCCCCTAATGACTGGTCTTCGAGAAGCGGGAACTCTGATGGAACTGGACAGGGATGAACGTAAACTGGAGGTTTTCTTGAGTTTCCATCGTTCGACGCTCACCGCGGCCGATCTCAAGATATTCCTCCCGTTCACTATCAATCTCGATCCATATATCAAGAAGGTCATCAAAGGTAAGCAGCAAAATTAGTTGAATAACTGTAATATTGATTTAGTCATCATCATCAGCCTGTTGCAGTCCACTGCTGGACATAGGCCTCTCCAATTGCACGCCACCTAGATCTATTTTCGGCTTCTCCCATCCAGAATTTATTTAGTAAAAAGGATAAAATATATTTAGGCGCTAAGAGTTAAAAGAGTTCCAAATGAAAGCTACTAGCGTCTTCAAACCCTGGTACATCTTTAAAATGAGCACATTTTCATCACCTTCAATGGCGATATAATAGAATCATTAATACTTCTCAATCCCCCACTTAGGAAATACTGCTTTTTGAAGAAATGCTTTCAAAATGTTAGTACCCGGCGGAACTTTATCGATACTTACACGCACACATAGCATTCAGCAATTCGTTAAGCGACTACTTTTTCCAAGTTGTTCCAACAGCTAAGTGTGGGATTCTTGGTAATTCACAATGGGTGTTATTTTCAGAGGAGCTGTTACAATCAGGAGCAGAAGAAGAGTTAGGGTACGGCGCGGGCAGTGTGATGTGGACCGGTGCCGGCGGGCACCAGGCCGGGCCCGCCGCACCTACTCCACATTCCAAGCTGTTCCATAGGAAACATGTAAGTTACGTTGCTTACCACACAGTCGTTTCAGCTCATAATGTCAACCAGGAAAAAAATCCCATTTCTTATAACGTCATTTCTTAAAATGTCGACTTCGCAAAATGACAACTTCTCATAATTTGGTGCTGACACATAAGCAATGGTTATAGATCACGACTTTGGCGGCTTATCACCACACATCTAAGTCGCACTACATTATAAGTATTATTACTGTCCATATAAAATTACCTAGCCTTCTTGTCTCGTTGCATTCCCCGTTTAAAAACAACGATGTAAACTCATATTAGTTTAAAATCGTACTACATTATGTTGTATATGTAATTGAATAACAATAAAATAATGTATACTGCATAGATAGGCTGCTCTTTTATATAAAACCAAGTGTCCTTGATTATCAAAAATATAAAAGTTGCAAAATATACATAGTCAGTAATTATAATAAGTAATACTAAAATGTCTTTGACAATTAAGGCTAAAAGAACTCCTTAAGGCCAATTAAGGCCAAAAGAACTCCATAATTATAAAACATTAAAAAGTTTTTTTACTTAATTAATTTTAGACTGCATTTTAATACGGATTCCAGACCTTTGTATCTACATAAGAATACATTACTTTGGTATTTATATAATTTTGTTTGTGTAGCGTTCGTCTCCGCCAAGTCAAGCGGGTGGTCCCGCGACGTCAGCGGGCGGGGCGGGCGCGGCGGGGGGGCCGGCCCACCCCGTGTGGGTGGGGTGGGGGACGCCGGCCCCCGCCTTCATGCCCCCCTACCACCCGCAGCACCCCCCGCTCGCACCGCTGCCACCGCAACAGAACCCCTATCACATGCTGAGATCCGCTTTCCCGGGACTGGTTAGTATTTCAAAAATATCGATACCCTTTCATTTTGTTTGGTTATGTTATTCTAGGGCTCTAGCTATCTACTTTATTTAAAACATTATCTGCACGCTGGTATTATAAAGGGAAAATATTTATTTGTTTGGTATTCAAAACAAACTTCGCCAAAGAGATTCAGCCAAAAACCTCCACGACTTTCGTGTGGTTTCTTCACGTCGGAGCGTTCCGAAACCACACTAAAGTCATAGTTATAACGTTAACGTATCAAAACGGTTATGTGTTTGTTAACAAGTTTTTAATAAATATACTAATTGACTACCGACTATTTGACTTCGATTATTGACCATCGAGTAGGTAATCATATATCTGTTTCCCCACCAGAGTGACGTGTCGAACATCCGTCTATCCACGCTGTCCGTGGAGAAAGTGTGTTCGTTGGTGACGGAGGCGCTGGGAGGCGGGAGCGGTGCGGGTGCGGGTGCGGGCGCGGGCGCGGCGTGCGCGGCGCTGCGCGCGCACCGCGCCTGCGGCCTCGCGCTCTCCGTGTGCAAGCTGGCGGACCTGGAGCCGGTGAGTAGGTCATACTACCAGGCAGGGGCTCGATTCCGTAACGACATAGCATGCGGAATGCAGGCGACGTGCAGCAGATGTACGTTATTTCGTATTCTGTAAATGCTATTTTACTTAACGAGTAGTTCGCCCCGAACTGAGACCTCACGACCCCCTATCTCCCTACCCTCCCTACCGGTCAGGCTCATCTTCGAACTCATAAATTCTATTGACCTAAACTACGCGCATACCAAAATTCATGAAGATCGGAGCTACGATACTCAAGTTATCGTCGAACAAACATACAAAGATACAAAGAGATACGAGCACCAGGCCCGTCTTCACTGGACCTCACTCGCTTCACTCGTTCGGTCAATTATTTAAGTAGCCTTCAAATTTAAGGGCTACTTAGTAATTTAAATACCTCCCCTTGTTTCTTAGCCAATTAGTATTATTAGGAAGTTATAGAATAGCTTTTATTTCTACTCATGCAACAAATCGACTTCTGCAATGCTCCTGCATCCCACCTGTTTGTCGCATGCTATGTTTTTACAGAATCGGGCCACTGGTATATTGGCGCGAGTAGCCCTAGGCCCAGATTATGTAAGAAAAAACGGTGTTAATGTTGTACGAGCCAATAATGCACGTATGGCACTTTATTACACGTACAGCACCTTACTTTTTAAGACCTAATTTGAGTCAGTCGTAACATGACCGCCTAGCGTACCTAACAAAGGTTGTACGATTCAATAAATACCTTTTTAAATTAACACCGTGGTTTGGTATATTATAACTAACTAACTAGAGGGTACTACCACTATACAAGGTAGAACAGACAGATGTTTTGTAGCTTCTACACGGTTCTATCTTAAGCCTTTAAATATTCATCGTCATCATCAGCCTGTTGCAGTCCGCTGCTAGACAAAGCCCTCTCCAATTGCCCGCCACCTGGGTCTATTTTCGGCATCCAGTTAATATTATAGACGCAATAAAAAAATATGTGATATATCGATTATATCACCGTAACACATGCTAAGTAGCAACTATGGAGCTAGATGGCGTTGTGTGATGTTAAAAAAGGGAAGAATAAGGAGATTTGGAAGAAACTAAAAAAGTCCGTGTTTGGCACTTATTTTTATGCACTAAACTCGTACACTGTTGCGAAACTAAAATAAAACGATCCACTGCTAAGTTTCAGATAAAGTAAATAAAAAAAGGAAGAAAGATTTTCATATTATTTTGTATTTGTTCCAGATATTACAATTACCTTTTGGTGATTGGGAGTTATTCAAGTTGCTGATATTGAATTTGCGCGAATTAGAAGCTAACATGCCTTACACTGCACCTTCGGTTACTGGTAATTATTAAACCTACAAATATTTTAAATGTGAAATACAAGTCATTTAATATAAAATCTAAACCGATTCCGATGAACCTTATTACGTTTATCGTGTTCTCGATCTTACGCGATTAAAAATCGCATTTTTTTTTTTTTTAGAATTTTCCAATGTTTCTATTCGCTAACCGAAATGCAAGATTATAAGAGACGTAGTCCAATTACCTTTAAAAAACTTCGATTTAGAAAATTTATGATTTGACGCTCAAGTTGTTGATAATGAATTGTTACAGTTGTAACTGAGAAGACTGTAGAAACGGAACCTGATACTTCGTCTACTTCTAAACAGCGACCTACGTTGGAACACCAACGAAGCAGACCGAGCAACGTTGAAAAACAGGTAATTACGCGCCATCTCTTTTTATTATTTATTTGCTATAACATACAATAGTTATAAATGTACCTCGCAGATGGGTTTCAGTAGGCTAATCGAGTAGTTTAAAGTAGGTAAAACATCCAAGGCTGAGTATCGATAAGGAAGCTAGTGAAGCGCCGTTTAATACAGAGGCTAGGATGATATAGACAGCATCTGTGAGGCTACAGCCGCATAGTCAAGAGGCAAGCAAGCCGCCTACCTAATACGTAAGCCTAAAAAGTTCGCGAGCGCTTGGCACCTATACCCTTTTACAGAAACTTAGATCAAAAGGTAAACAAAAACTCATATTTTTAATTGAAAGTGTCAGCTCTTTGTTTAATTTATCCTTAGATAATTGACAGTTCTATGTTTACATTTTTGATCTAAGTTTCTGTAAAAGGGTATAGCTGTGTATCTTCTCAAAAATGTATGCAACTAGGCACTAGGCGCTAAGCAAGCCGCTTGCCAATGCGGCCGCAGCCTAAGTTCCTCCATACGGCAGGCTCGTCAAGTGGTTAAAATCAGTAGCCACCCAAATCCGGTAGCAACCCAGCGCTAAGCTTTCTGACGCAGCCGAAAGACAATTAGATAAAACGGAGTATTCATTTTAAAAATTTATTTTTGCAGCACTACGCGGAATATCAGGTGAATTTTCAATTGAAATAGTAGTGGTTGCACCCTTTCCTCTTTATTTATAAACGTTACTTAGCGGTGAAACAGTTCAAATTCAGTACCGAAAATGGCTAGCGAAACCTTTTAACCATTGTCTTGTTTTTATGAAATGATACTGTCCGTCCACGGTGCGGCAACGATGTTGGACGACACATATTATAACTAACTCCTCAATAGCAATAGCGCACTTATCTTCCAGCTATGTGACCGGCTAGCTGATTATTTATTTAATTTTTGCTAACAAATCTCGATTGAAACGATAGAAATTGTTGGTTCTTGCGGTTACGGTTATACAATTTAATTGCAATGGCTATTTGTTTGCTACTGAAGGACGTGAAAATTTACGTGAATACAACAATTTCTATTGTTTCAATCGAGATTTATTAGCAACAGAGTTACATAATCAGCTAGCAGGTGGCTCGCTATATCCACCAAGGATGTGTATGTTAGTTTTAGGTTTTGGAATCAAGTGACCTTCACTTCTTCGGTGGAAACACAGCCTTCTAATCGGCAAATTTAATAATAACAAAAACATTCCATTAGAATAATTATTTCAATGAGTACAAGACGATATAAAGAAAACGAAGTGAGCTAAAACAATGACTGCAATAAATATTGTCATATTATAAATAATAATGATACTCATTCACCGCTAATTAACATTTATAACATAAAAAGGAATAGTGTCAATGGCAAAATCACTGTGTGTTAATATTTCGGTGGATGTCTATATGTTTATTTGTAGGTCGTTTTTAACTCCTTTTTTGTTTGATGTGTCGTCTTGCGGTTTTATCCGCATAAGATTCTATGGAAATATCAGCATAAAAAGCAGCTTATGTTACCTACTCGCAATGATTCAATGTATCAAAATCGATTCATCAGTTCTGGAGAGTATCTCCAACTAACATTCATCCAAAATTTTCTTCGTTATAAAATTAGTTTAAATAGTCACGTAGATCATGCACTTTTTTTAGTAGCACTATGATTATTTTTGGCACATTATTATGTTTGTAGATGTAGTGTTCATTGTATTTATGGTACGCAAAAGTGGAGGTGTATTATTAGAATATTAACTAAGACATCTTTGTGTTAGTCCATTTTGATCATTTGTTTAATAAACTAAAATACAAGGTGTAACGGGTATGCCCTTTTAAGCCGAAAGGGGCTTGTTCTAGACGTCTAGGCGAACAACTTTTGTTCTACGACTTTTATAAATTCGAAGTACTTTTCGAAAATTTTAAGTGTTTCTCAGAGTTCGAGGTCATTGATCTTATGTTATGCTTTTATTTAGGTTGGCTTTTTAGCTTAAAAGGGCATACCCGTTTCATACCCTTGTATAAAAGACTCTTAATAGCAGGGATTTTTGCAAAAAGGAAAACCGATTTAACTCCACAGAAACGGTTCATTAAAATAAACAACATAGATCTCAGTCTCCTAGACTTTTGACAGAACTTACTAAATAATAATTATCTTGTCATAGGTAACTTTAGAGGAGCAAATGATATGCGGCGCTCTCCAAACGCTGAACGAAGAGGCTTTGGAAGACGTCCTACAATCGGAGCCCCCTTCCCATCCAGGTGAGCCCCTCCGCACCATCAGCGAGAACCCTCTCCCCTCGTCAGACACCTCCCCGACGCCCTCCCCCTCACACTCGCCCTCCCCTCCCCCGCCCAAGGAACACATCGTCAACTTCACCGACGACGTCTTCATGTGAACGCGCCGCAATTTGCGTATACGTACGCAATGGTTACGTCACTTACGGACACGGAATGCGCAGAAAAGGATGGCATTGCCGCGTCACGAGCGAGTGTGTAATAACCTACATTGTGCATTTTTCTTGTAATTTGTTATCGAAAGCACCTTTGTCATTCGCTTACGGTCGATAGTAGTACAGTCTGTCTTCCATGGAACCGACTGTAGTTCGTCGGTGTGGGCGAATATCGCGTCCAGTGCCTTTCTCATCGCTTTCGAAGACTTTGTTTTAGGTATAACTTTTTGAAGCGATTCGAATCTTGTACGCGAAATTGAGCTTAGACATTGTAGTCTTTCCAAAGAGGCTAGACTTTAAAAAATATTTTATGTAGTGATAGATGATTTTGATCAGTATTTAATTTTATTTTTATTAAGATGTATTGTTATGCAAACATTCCATATTGTGAGATACAGCTGCTTTTGTATCGATGGCTTTGTATTTAATTTATTATGTCGATTGTATAATAATCATGAAGTATGCTCACTCTCGGTGCCATTTAGTTATATTGTGATCTTAAAAGACTCAAATAATTCCATTATATTTGAAACTTTGAGACTTGTACTTAGCTGTTAAAATGTGTTCACTGATTTTTTATTAGTCTTATTGTCAGATCTTTTTAAAATAATAATTTATTACTAAAAAGTACTTACTATTAGATGTAATTATTTCATGTTACAATTTCAATTCTTATTTATAAATTAGAATAATCTTTATACAAAAGTTGTTATTAGTCGATAAAGATAACGCTTAAAGTATAAGTATTATATCCAACGATACATATCAGAAGTACCACTTCTCATGTACTTAGATATCTTAGTTAGTTAATTTATATTAGTAGTGTAAGATCATTCTCATGTTCATCGTGATATCGTATTTAAGACCAATGTTCATACATTTCCAAACGTTAATGTAAGCTAGGCGCTATCGTCATTCCTTCCAGTAGGTACTAGGTACTCATGTAGTTAGTCTAAATGCCTTTTAAGAACAATAAACGTAGAAAAGTTAAAGGTTCGTTTGATTTTAAGCCTATTTTAGCTTCGCTATTTAAATCTAGACGGAGACCGAGGACGATCTGCGATCGAAGACGGACGACGACAGGCGATTCCATATCCCGTCCGCCCCGACCTCTCCTCACATATCTTCGACACATTCGTTTTATTCGGGAACTAACACTGCCAGGTACAGCACAGTGTCCTTTTCAGACGAGGAGGTGAGTCTACCGAGTGCGGCGGTAGCGGGGGGGCTCCGGCGGGACCCCTCCATCCTCAAGCACGGCGGGAGCTTCAGGTCGCGGCGCGCCGCCGGCGACCCGCCCGCCGTCACCTTCAACGTGGAGAACGAATACGACTCCGACTCGGAGGGGCAGATAACGTTCAGCGCACCGGAACGGAGCCGAACGCGGCCCGTGTCGCTGCTGGTACCGGGCGACGAGCGAGCGCCGATCGCCGCACGCTCGCGCTCCACTGAGGACGCGACCGTCACCGCCACCGCCACCGCCGAGCCCGTCGTCCTCGACCTCAAGCTGCGCTCGCTGCGCAAGACGGCCGCCATCTTGCGCAAGGTCAGCTCCGCCGAGCGTCTCTCGCGACTCAAGGACAAGATAATGTCCCGCGGTGGAGGGTCGCGGGATCGCAGCCCGCCGCGCGACGACACCTTCAGCGAGGACGAGTCGGCGCCGCTCGTGTCGCCGACGACTCCGACGGCTGGAGCGGGAGCGGGAGCGATGGAGGTCGCGGCGCCTCCATCCGCGTCGCTGTCGCCGCGGTCGGACTTGACCGAGCTCGAGTCGCCGGAAGCGGCGTTCGACTTGCTCCCGGAGGACAAGCGCGCGGAATGCGGCGGCTCCGCTCGCATGGCGAGGGCGAAGCGCGCGCCGAGCGTGTCTTCCCTCGACATGGTCGAGCCGTACAACCTCCGACTGCTGTCCTCGGAAGGCGCGAGATTGTGGCGACAGGACGCCCTCGACTCGCCCCCGCCCTGGCCGTGGGACGAGCCCGACTCGCCCGTATGATTCGTACCTACATCGTTTTAAAATGAGATATTCTTTCGAGCTTCGATAGATTCAGGACCGTATATGTCCATACGCTCCCTCGGTAGATGCGTTACGTAGAGGAATATTTTATTAGCACCTCCGGCGGCGGTAGGTCCTCGGGACGGTCACGAGTAGTACTTAATCTGTTAATATGTCCCATACGATCATAAATGGCATTTAATGTAATTATTCTATCTAACACAGATTGTGATATTACATACTTAAGTATACTAAAGTGATTATATTTTGTCTTCAATCGATTGGCTCTTATGTGTTTTATTCTAGTTTTAAGCTATCTCTACATACCTATCAAGTAAATCTTCACTTGCACCAGCCTCGATTAGATTTTACCCTAGATTCAAGCACGATTTGAACACAGTGTGTCAAAAATGTAAACGAATAACACCATGTTAGTAAACCCTGATAATTATTTATTAACCCAGCCTGGCGGAAGTCTGGCTTAGGTTTTGGAACCCCTGCACGAACGAAGGAACTCGAATAAATTAAATTTTGTTTTTTAATTCAACTTTATTAACGTTCACAGCTACAGTTTGATTGAATGAATACAAAATGTCAATAATATATTGTACATAAATAAATAACTTATATTAGGTAACATAAAATTACATGATGATTCTTCAGGATCACATTTTCTATTTACAATCGAAATTACTAGAAGCAAATTACATAGGTCATATTTAAGTACCTATCCCATTACTTGGAAATGTAGAGAGTGGACAGGTAAGTAAGAATACCTATTTTTTACAAATAAAAGTAAGTAAGTACAAATAAAATATGAAATATTTTCAATTAGCTGCGTCCTTTACTAGGTACCTGCATAAATTCCGACCCTACAGTGCAAAAAGTTATCTGCTATTCCGATAACTAGTTATTTAGCTACGTAACATTATTCACAGCGCCATCTAGCCCAAACTAAACAACTAACTTGTAATATGGGTACTAAACAACGGATTGAATACATGCATAGTATACTTTACAAAATATAATATAACACCCTCAACTGGAAACAAAATATCTGTAGGCCTACCGCGCAAGTACAAGCCGAACATCGACTTGCGGTGTTACGAAATCTCCACCGCGCAAAGGTGCGGATTACGTAACGCCACCACGGTCTTGATTTGCATGCAATTGAAGCCGACTCCGCTCGTCGATTTAAACTGTCTTTGAAACCAGCGGCGTCTCTTGATCTGTTGCTTAAAATGACAGGTCACGACATAAACGACATCGGCCTAAAATACATGCAAATCAAAGTCGTGGTTTTCGTTGCGCGAGTTATTCCTTTGCGCGGTGCGGATACCTACGTCTCGGCTGGACTTGTGCGGTAGGTCTGCTGGTCCAGTAGCACGAAAATTCACTGAACAATGTTAGCTTCGCATTATGTCAAATACACTTTCTCAATCAAACTAACCGGAAGACTGCGTTTTCGAAACAGCTTAACTCACATAGCATAGAGGTATTATAGGGCAGTTATAGTATCATGTGAAATGTGGATACTCTCACGCAACGAGGGATTTTCTTTGACAACCCGTGTGCGTGAGTTATTTCTAGGGCCAAATCCGCGGGGAGAGCAAATCTGCATGGCACTAAAATGCCCTAAGCTTACATATATTTATCTGTTTCACTCAGGACTCAGATAATTGAATCCGCAACTTTCGACGCAACAATGGGTGTAAAATAAAAAAAAACAGTAAAAAAATAAAGTTTTAAATCTATAACGCAGTAACACTATAAGGAGTTTTCATAAAAAAGGAATCATTGTTTTAGGCATCACTTTTCTTAGTTTAAATTTGCAAAATATTCATAAAATTAACAACAAAACTAAATTCGCGTGCAACTCAGTCGGCTCAACTCTAAAATACACACAAACTTAGCAATTTGCGTGTATTGTTATGGCTGAGTCGTTTAATTGCAAGCAAGTGTACATTATTTTAAAATTTAGAGATCATAAGCCGCCTAAAAATAATTACAAAACGAAATATATTAGTATTTTCCTCTTATTGTAATTATTTAATTCAATAATGAATCAATCAATCAATATACAGAAAATAATCGATTTTGCAGCACAGATTATTCGATCCCAATGCGAATAATCAAAAATGGACACAACACATTTTGTTATGTATTTACGATTTGATTAGCTGCGTCCCAGACGGGAATCGTACCCGCGACCATCTATGTCGCAGTCTGTTTAATACTTTTTGAGTAAGGAGTAACCAGCATGAAACACAATGATGGTAAAATTAGGTTAAATATTGTGTAAGTGGTAGGTATAAGTGACTATCACACAAACTATCTTTACAATATTATTAGGATTGGGTACTATGAACCTTGTGTTTTTTTCCGTATTGCAAATGAAATTTCACATAATATCCGCTAGAGGCGCCTTTTAACTTTCCATATATTTTTCGCGTTTACACAAATGTTATAAGATATAGTTTACTTTACGAAAAAAAAAGCACAAGGAAGTACGAAACACAGTGAGCTCACAACAGTGGTAATACTTATAACACTCTTAATAAAAGCATTATTTTGTGCAATAATAAAAGTGCTAACAATATCAATTTCATCAAGATTGTATCTTAAAGTGTTTTCCACACAAGAAAAATTAGTTTAAAAAAAAATGCTTTTCAAAATTCTACGCCCGACAGTATTGCAATCCTTACAAATTGTGCCCATTCAAATGCGATGAGGCAGAATGTTACATTTTAAAAAACATTTTTTTAGAAACTAATATTAAATTCATCTAAGTCTCGTTACAAACAACTAATGCGAATGATTCTAATTATTTACAAAATACTATATTATCGATTACGAAACATTTCATCTACAGTTTTCATATAAAAATGTTCATTGTTATATTGTTATTTTTATAATAATCACATACACGTGTTAGCATTACCGTGATCATCCTCGTATAACAAGTTTTAAAAAGCACTGATACTGGTGGATATCGGAAGGTTGTCTTCTATTGTAACTGCTCGACAGATGGATCATTAAGACATGATCTAAATTCCCCATTATATCATTGTAATAGCAATGTATCAATGTTTAGATCTCGAGTTCAAAACATTGAACTTTTTCTGTATGGCTAATTGCTGACGATTAGACGCAATTCTGCAAATTTAAGTGCGTCGCAGAAATAAATTAAAGTAATAAAGACGTCACATTAAAACAATGTCAAAATCGTTATTTTTTAACATTGAAACAGACAGGTACTAAGGTCTATGGACATTGGACATTGAAGCAATTTGAAAAGTATCTAAATTGAACTAAGTTAATATTAATTTTTGTGCCATTGTAATAATTTCAAAAAAATCCAGTCTTTATTCAGTATTTCAAATATTACTAACTTAGATCATATTCACATCTATCGAAGAGTTATAATACTCCTGTTTCTCAGACTTAGATCAAAAATGTAATCATAGAACTGTCAAATATCAAAGGAAAAGTAAACAAAGAGCTGTCACTTTCAAATAAATGTAAGTGTTTTTTTGTTTACATTTTGATCTAAGATTCTGGAACAGATACCCTTATTCAGTGAACAACGAGTTAATGCTAAGTACAGCACACTTGAATATCGATGACGTAGCCACATAAGCTATAGCGTTAGCGTTTCCAACAGTAGTACCTATATGTGTGTTCAACGTTCATGTTCAAACAATGGTCATTTTGCTAATATCTGTACCTCGTTCGATGGTCTTGTCCGGAGGGTCCGGAGTGAGAGGTCGAGGGTTCTTGTTGTCGTCTGTGAGGTCTTCCGCCGCATCTTCAGCGTCGGACGCCGGCTTGTCCTCCTCACCTGTGAGCGATCCAGATTTAAATAATACTTTATTTGATTCAATGATGAACACTGAAAACGAAATTAAGATATGTCAAAGTTTAGAAAAGTTCCTGCGTCGATTTTTAGTAACTGCAATTTCTGAGCAGTCAAATACGCTTACTAAATTAGGCTAAGTGAATATACGCATCTTTTCAACAGTCAGTCATATCAAACGCGTGGTGTCCAGCTAGCTTATGTAACTCTTTATATTTCTCTCTTCTTTCTCTTATGTAACAGCTTATATAACTAGATTATGTAACTCTGTTGCTAACAAATCTCGATTGAAACAATAGAAATTGTTGATATTTACAATTACGGGTATTCAGTTTGACAGTTAGTTGCTAGTTAGTTTTAATTACGTGAAAAACATAGTTTCAATCGAGATTTGTTAGTAACAATTACGTAATCAGCTATCTGATGTGTTTGCGGGCGTCCACCATCGGCAAGAACGAAGCAGTATACGCATTGCACGGATTTGTTGTGCAAGGCTGTGTTGTGTTGTGAATATTTGAAGATGTTGCACGCTAAACTATTGAACCGAATGTGATAAGATAACACTAGTAATGTACAGGTAGGGTTTTTTTCCAACTAATTTTAAGTTACGCTTACTCAAAATTCAGCAGATTTTTAGTTTTTTTGAGCTGAATTTTTTTTGAACGCTGATATAACCACATTGGTGACTTTTACCCCGTTATTAGCCTTAGAGCTATTTGAAAACTAACACTACAATTGCACTGCACGACAAGAATATCGCGATATTCGTATAGCATCGGGCCATAAAAATATCTGGATCTTATACATGGGTGGCTAGCGTAGCTAATACCTACTACAAGTAGGCCGCCCTTTGTTCCATCTAGATTTAAAATGTTCATACCAATTAGATTATTAAAAAAAAAAGGTTAGATACGTTCCTTAGTCACGACACACGAGACGATAAACTGTGTCTGGAGGGAGGGCTACTTCGTTCGCGCTACAATCTGGACCGTCTCACTATCTCTGTCTCCGACACCGTCTGATGTGTCATCGTAACGTATCTACCCTAATTTGTTTTAGTTAAATAAATAAATCCTGTGACGAACACAGCGCCATCTAGCCCCGTGGTAAGCTGCTAAGCTTGTATTACGGTGACTAGACAACGGATATACTACTTATATTTTTTTTCTTTTGTAAATACATACATATTATACATAGAAATACGCCCAGACCGAATACAAATATTTATTTTAAGCATAAGTATTTGCATCCAGCGGGAATCGAACCCGCAAGACCCGACGCGCCACAGAGGTCGTCAAAATGAACGAATGAAAGAAGTGTCTGACCTATAGAGTCTGGTCCGGACGGCAGGTCGTGTGCGGCGGACGCGGGTGCGGGCGGCGCGGTGAGCGCGCTCCACCAGCCGGACAGCGCGCCGCGCGCCGAGCTCAGCGCGCCGCCCACCGCGCGCGACGTGTGCGCCACGGCGCGACCCGTCGTCGCCACCGCCGCGGACACCTTGCGCCCGCCGTCGCTGCTCGACATCGTACTGTACAACACACACACACTCTCTTATATTCGATACCCATGAGAGGGGTTGAAACTAATTATATGTAATCCGCCATTTTGTGGTGGCGGCCATCTTGAATTTACGCGTACTGATACGTAGGTTAAGTAAGTAAGTAGTAAGCCGAAAGGGAGGTGCAGGGTCTTTGGAGGTGGAATGCCGACGAGTGACATCCTTAAGGTAGTTTCCCGCATAAAAGGAAACAGACAGGAAAAACAGAAGGAAGAAGTTTGAGGCGATTAGTAATTTTATCTGTAAAAGATACCGACAAAACTAATAATAACTGTGAGGGGAACAAGTATTCGTAAGTTCTTTGTCCTTCATTTTAAAGCAGGCTGTTTGAAGCAGAAATAGATACGTACAACGTTAGTTCTCTAAGGTTTAATAACCATCGTTACTTACTGAGCTAATTTGAGCTTCATATCGGCGACGGACAACTGCCCGCTGAAGGGATGCATCGGGGTAAGATTCATGAGAGCCTCCACTTCGCCGTTGTTGGTGTTCTTGAGCCACAGCTCGTAGGTCGGCGTCGCTTTCAGCGCAGACATGAACGGAGCGTTGAAAGAGTCTAGTTCCCGACTGCCTTCTGGAATATGCCATTAAAAACGCGAAAGTCTTAAACTCCGTCTATCTGTTACGTATTCATTGCTGATCAGATATTAATGAACTTTGATGTTCAGAAAGCTAAATGAACACGTGAAGTACATCAGAAATGCTGCTTGTTACAATGGCTGGCTTGCTATTTATACTACTAATGATTCAAAACAGTATAAATGTGTATTTACAACAAAATATTTATACGAACCTGGTAACAAAGAAGTCCGTAACAAATAAATTAAGTAACTTGCAAACTGGTCCCGTATCCAAGCGTCGCCTTGCGCCGCCCCGTGCCTCACGACATGATCTGCAAACCTCAAGTCCTCAGTACTGAGCGTCAACTGCCGCCTCAGCGCAAGATCTGCCGTTTCTATCCTCATTTCATTCAATTCAACTAACACATCGAACAACTGCCGCTTCTGTTTGAACAGTACATTCGAAGCTCCGACCACAAAGCCCATAACGGCCGGGTCGGATAACAGATCTAAGTAATTAAGTGATAAGTATGGTAAGCATAAGTATCCATCTTCGAATAGAGGCAAGGGTAACCCGCATTCGGTTTGATCGATTTGTCCCGTCATATTGTACAGTCCGTCTACACTCATATCTCGGGCCATAGTGGGACTCTGCTGTGTTTCCGGGAGTGCCTTTTGAGGTTTATACTTCTCTCCGATGCTATGACACTTTTCCCTACTAGCAATATCCTGTCTGTCGACGACATCGGTGAGTATTGTCTCGTCGAAACTCTGCCGGCTTACTCTATCTTTCTCATCCATTAAATTGCCAGTCTCTTTAGGTGAAAGCTCCTCGACTTGGTTGGTGCCATTGACGAGTGTTTCAGTTACGACCTCCACGCTGGACTCCACCGTATCTTGATTAGTCTCTTCTAATAAAACAGGGATCGGCGACAATGGCCTTGTTAAACTGAAACAATAATGTCATCACAATAAAACTAGAGGTCATATAATATTTTAAGGTTTTCATTTTTGAATTAATTAATGTAGATCTTAGTAAGAACAGATTGTTTAAGTTTATTTTCGAATATGTCAACCAACTGGCCTATAAAATACAAAATTTATTGTACTAGGCAGTAAATGGAATCAAACAAACAAATCACCCTAAATTCACATACAAGCTCCATTCTGTTGTGAGTAAAAAGTATTCAGATTGATATTTTAAAACGTTTTTGTTAGTTTTTAATTTATTATGAAGTTGATATAGGTATATTACGAATTCTAATTTTTGCGAAACGACAAATATTCTGGGAAATTCAACATCTTGGGCGTTCAATATTTTAGGAATCGAACGTATTCTTAAAGATAGGTAGTCAATAGGACTACAGTTTTTTTATTTCCATTTTATCTGATTTTGTACCATGATTATGGACCTGGTTATTTGTAATTAAACAGTTCTTGATATTCATTTAGTTTATCCTAAGAACTCTTCGTATTTAGGACTACTCACACGACATTGGCCGCATGTCTAAGTCCACTCTCCAAACACTGAGGCAGTAAAGAGACGAGCGTCAGCACCGCAGACGAGAGCTGGCCCGCGGGAGACCCGTACAGTAGCACCTTACGTCTTAGAAGGAGAAGTTTAAACAGTAACAGCGCTTTGTGCCTCCAGTTTTCAACTAGCCGCTGCACAGACAACCCTGAAATATCAGACAGATTATTTTTTTAATAATTTTAATACTCTTAATTTTAAGTTAAACTGAGTTATAAGCTGTAAATGTATCCATAAAATAAATTACCTAGAAGTCCAAAGTCAGGAAGTTGAGTTTTCAATGAAAATGTTTTAGCAAAATAATTTAAAAACACGATTTTTTCTAATGATCCATTTCTATTTATCACATGTAAGAGGTTTTTGAATTTACGGTACTAGCCGAGTCCCGCGGTTTCACCCGCATCAGTCTCGTTAGAGGTTTCATATTTCTATCCATTAATGTTAACAATTTACTTATGCCAGAGTATTTAAAATTTTCAGTACTAACTGCTAGATAATGACCTAAATAATTATCTTGTTAAAAGTTCTACCTACTTATCAGGACTGTAATAAATAGGAAAATGTTTACCTTAACCATTATCAAACTGATACACGGTAGAAATAGATAAAATATAAATAGATACCTTGGTATTGTTTATTCTGGCAAGTTGTTTAATAAATAAAGATTTATAATGTTTAATTAACTATAATAGTTTAGCCTACAGGGCATACCCTGTACTAAGCGAGTTGTCGTTGCTTCTTGTTGAGTTGTTTGGTGGTAATAGTTGTTATTATAATGGAAATTTTTAGTTCTTGATGAATTTCTAGTTCAAGCCTTCACTTATTTTGCTCTTTCACGCCAAATCTACTGTGCTCATTAAATTAACTTGTTAGGTAAACAACTAGAATCTTGGTTATATTTTATAGATTATTTTTATTCTAATATTCCCATTAGCCTAACGTAACTGAAATCGAAATGGTTCACCTGTACATATACACATTATGTATAAACTTATTTACAAAAAAAACTATCTATGTATAGTACCCATAATACAAGCCTAGTGCTTCATTTAGGGCTTAATTGTGCTGTGTGTAATGTTGTTCAATATTTACTTATTTATTTTATTTAAATAGTGTACCTTCAAGAGTCTGATCAATTTGCACAGGGCAACTATTGAGGTGCTTAAAAGCATCTTCTAGCAGTTTGGTCTGAGAGAAGTCTCCCTGTAGGAACCAAGCCCGCACCACTAGTTCCATTTTGACAGCCAGCCGTCCAAACAAAGGCGCTCGGCACACCACACATACACTCTTCTGAACTGAGCTCCGAGTCATGTCTTCTGTTTTCTGAACTACTTGCTGCAAAAAGATTTTAAGTTCTTATTTGTATACATTGTAAAATCATCTCACATGATAATCAATGATAGGCCTAAGAGTAGCATTCTTACAGAATAATATAGAAATATAAATACAAAATGATTTATTAAAAACAAGTACAACACAAAGGAATAGCAGAATGAGGCTAAGCCTGCACTGGTAACCAAACTCAAAATTAGAATTTAAACATACCAAAATAGATGCTACATAATTAATGACTAGCACAGATTGTGTCCAATTTACAATGGCAGTTACTTAACATACTTACCTACACAAGTTAAGGGGTTCATCACAAATTGTTATTTTTTTTCTGACTCAATGTTTTAGAATATTTTCATTTGTAGTTGTAAACGAATGTAATTGTTCCTTACATTTTGATGTAGATTTTAAATAAAAATGTCGCAACGTGGTAGTGGGGCCTTAGCACATTTTAAACAAAAAATCTTTAAAATGTCCTAAGGCTTCGAAACAATAAAAAGTTTTTGTCTTTAAACTACACCAAAATGTAGGGAACAATGTCATTTACAAATACTCAAAACGAAAATATTCTAAAATATTGGATCAGAAAATAATCAACAATTTGTGATGAATCCTAGAGGGATTTTGAGTTTAGCTTGTATAGGAGCCTTATGTTTATTTTAATTTTGTATTTGAAGACATTCAATTGAGAGTGAGATTAGAATGGTAAGTTAGAGATGGGATACAACTCACATAAACAAAGAGGCTGTAAGTGAGAGCCTAAACAAGGGGGATAGAAGGAGATCTCAAGCTAATATTGTGAGTGAACAACAAATCTTGTCACAAGATAATCATACAATATTCTAGTATTCTACTTACAGAATGCATTTTAAAACAATGTCTTTTGGTTCACATCTATGTTTATATTTTTATAAGTAAACAGCTAGTTATAAAAATTAAAATTACCTCAAGAGGAATTTGTCGGAAACATGATATCCCATAGACAGTTTCAGCAGGCTCAGTCAGACTTGGCAGATTGAAGAATATTGTATCTGATAAGTAGTTGTGAGAGCCATCAGGCAGAGCTAGGGCAGGCAGGTGGCGCCAGGCTGTTGGCAGCTCGGAGGGGTGGCCTGGGACTAGCTCAGGGTAACAGTGTTCAACCTAGGTCAATGGATGCCAGTGTTAAATACAGTGTGAAAGAGATAAATAGGTGTCTATAGAAATATTATGCTCAGCTTAAATACTACAAAGTAGGCTTTGATCCCTGTACATCTGCAGAAGAAAAAAATAATCCTACTCATAATATACATCTGTATTTACTAAAATTCTGTCTTAAAAGCGATGAAACTTGCATGCAATTAACTACCCGGCAATAATACACGGTCAACTTTTATACAATATTCTTAAAGAATCATGACTAAAGTCTGATAAACTGCAAGGAACATCTATGTTGACGTCAGAACACCTGGTGCCGACACCAGCCTCCAAATGTATTGATTACTGTATCAGTAAAAACAATATCATAGCGATTTCCACAGGTTTCATTGGACAGTATAGGGTACAAAAGCCGTTAAGTTTATCAATTTACTAATAGCGACCCGTGGTTATACATAAAACTAACATTTTTCACTTGTTTTCAGAGAACTTGGAGCGTTGTTCTTTACATAAGTCTGTCAAAAAATTAATGTGTGAAGTGGGAGCAAACAAACAACTTTTCGCATTAACCATATAGGTGGAGAAGTGTGTAAGGATTGTGGAAATTATATTATTACAGTGATATTCACCTGGCATCCTTTCTTGTGATGAAATCCTACGACGATAATGTTGAGCACTGGTTCGTTTAGAAAAGCCATTTCTTAAGTTATTATATATTATTCTATATCACCATGATTTAAAGTAGCGATTAAACTATCATTTTTACACTTAATTTAACCTCGCAACTAATCCAGAATTTATTTCAACATAGTAGATTTTTATTTTGTTTCAATAAAATCAATTCGACGCAGACTTGATTTGAATGACAATTGACATTTGTTTGACAAGACATACAAAGCAATTCGTTCAACATTCATTCGTTCAAATGTTTTTTTTTTTCGATGCATTTCCAATGACAACTCAGCTTATTCAGCCTTGTAAGATTTAGAGTTTCTGCCATAAGGCTGCTCCAGAACCACGGAACTCCGAAAATTAAGATTTAAATGTGCTGTATAACAGAAATTTTCATCTGTAAGTGGTCACTCTAATTATAGTAGTAGAATTCATTATCGAGAAAGGGCTTTTGAGCTAAATACAAATCAACCGTAGCTATACAAAAGGTCATAACTAAGCTTGGAGTCCTGGAGAGGTCCGTATCCGTAGCCGATCGTGAACGATTACGACGACGAGCAATGAAATCGAGCCTAAAATCGTATGCACATTGTGCTGATGATGCGTCTGTACACGTCCACTCGGTACACGGCTCGTGCGGAACAGAAAAAATGTACGCGAGCGCTTCTTACAATCTGAACGCACCGAACCGAACGGTAGGTTTTTTTCCGTACGGAAAACGGAAGAATAATGTGTGCCTTGTTAAATATTTTGTATTGTAGCAAAGCATTCAGGTTTCCGAATCTGAATTCCTGATCTTGAAACTAATCAGGAACAGAACGTATGCGGCCGGCCTAAAGTTCATTGCTGTTGCTTGATTGAACGAAGCGCGAAGGTCACTTCACACACATCTAAAACACTAGTATTCTTCGGGGATGTAAATCGACCGACCCGGCATGTTTGATCCGTGGTTTGATCTTATTTATAATCTGTAGAAAAATGACGGAAGAAGAACATCGGCAAAAAGTTTTTCCACATTTCCTTCCTGTTGCGGTTGCAAATTCGTCAAAAAGTGAAGGATTGTTTGTGTTTATTCCTTTCACAAAATATATTTGATAATATTATTGAAAAAATAAGCTATGATTCAGTAATTTTTCAAGTTATCGCGTGTGCTAAATGATCTACCTGTGTAAATAAATAAACTATTATCTACATCAACGCGAAAATAAAGTCGCCATTTTTTTACTTTAGCTACTTTTCTGCTGTGAACTTTTGAATTAGATTTGTGCTACGAATTGGACTGAGGATTGACTACGTGACTAATTTGAAAGGTGTTTTAAATGTTTTGTGCCTCTGAATTGATTTTTGTGGGATTATAGACAGAAATGACTGCATATGACTTCGAATCCGAGGTAAGATGATTTGATTTTTGTAAACAAGTAAACAAACGTAGTAGGTACAAAGTTGTAGAGTAGAGATCAACTTTCGCTTTGCTTATAATGTTACGTTTTGCTTGCACTAACCGCTACGACACAATTTATTTTGCTTTGAAATGAATAATAATAAAATTAGATAACCTAACCAGCTGGTTCTACATGCATTGAAGAGACTTTGTGTACACACCTGCAATGTTACCTACATACAGCACAGCTAATCACTAAGTAGGTAGGTAAGTACTATGGTTGCCAACCGTCCCGTATTTTTAGAACAATCTTCAACTGGGACATGCCATTTCATGTTTATAATGCTATGCCCACACTAGGTTCTAACCTGTTAAAAAATTAAATCTTATGCTGACGAATACACAGTGACCTTCACAAAAACTTTTGATTCAAATATTCTCCCTGAGATAATTCATACTCCTTCATTCATGGAGTAAACCTTCGAAATTGTAAAAGCCGCTGTGTTTTGATAATGGACATTGTGTGATCATTGCAATATCATTTTCATAATTTTCCTTGGTTATTTTGGCTACATGGTTTTTGGAACCAAGGATCTGTTTTTGGACAGTTGCATTCAAAACTGTTCATGAATTGTTTAATAATAAATAAATTTTGCATGACATTACACACAATGCAATCTAGCCCCAAACTAAGCACTAGGCTTGTACTAGGCAACGGATATACTACACTAAATTAAATACTATATAATGTGTAATATTATACATAGAAAGACACCCAGGCCAGATACAAATATTTATTTTGCCCCCAATGGGAATGAAACCAGCAGCCTTCTGCATTGCAGTCAGGTGCTCGCCCTAGGCACAACAGGGGCCGTCAAATGTTATGTTACGGCAGTGTTATCGTTGTGTTTCTTTATGCACAATCGCAAAAACAAGACAAAACTAAAATATAGATTACTTTGTGTAATCTCTAGATAAAGAAGGATATATGTGCTAGAATAACCACACAAACAAGTACCTGTACACAAAATAAAACTTAAGAGATTATATTTGACAAAAGTTTATAGTATGCTGTGAATTTATGAAATTTAAATTGAAAACCATTTACTTAATGTATTTGGAGATAAGCAAAAAATCATATGAAACACTGAATAATAAGCAAAGGATACCAATAGGCTGATTACAACAAAGAAGAAAATAATATTGTTAATGAAAATTTATTCGAGTTGATATGAATAAGTATGAAGAAAGATACAATGTATCTGAATAAAAGAGTGGTAAGCATTAATGTGTATTAGAAAAGAGATAAAAACAATATAATGATTTAAAAAATCCTTAGTTAAAATCAATGTTCGTAATAAGTAATTTTATTCGGGTCCATGATAAAATAAACCACTGACCCCTACAGTATAGAACCATCCGCCACGGTGTGACATTTCGCCCTCACCATGTTAGAACATGTCTGTGTGTGCATCTCCTGTGTGACCATGGATTCCACCATCAGATGCATACACGTGGAACATTATTTATCGAGTTTTATAGGGAAGTGAGAACTCAATTTTATTTGTTCCTCGTAGGTAAAAACATTTTAAATAAGCAGACCATTTATAATATACAAACTCATTGTCTACTTCTATTAAAAGAATGTGAAAAAACTGGTGGTCCAATTCCTAAGCAATGGTCTGTGTGTCAGTTACTCAATTATTTCCTGCTTTGAAATTACTGTGCCCATGTGAATAAATAAAATTCAGCGCTTATTACCTGAACATGAGCGATACACAGTACATCTTGTCAATGAGGAGCATTGGGACTGTTGGGTTACAATACAGTCTATGAAGCACCTGGTCTAGAATGCATAAGTGAACTTCTGGGTGGGTTAATAAATAGGTGTGAATTGGTACCAATATAAAAAGAACTATTCAGCGACCATAGTACATATCTATAGCGCTTCTATCTAAAACTTTTAAAGAACTCATTTTACATCTTAAAAATGTATAAATATAAATCATAGAAAGCTTATTTCACTAGTACTACAAAAAACTAATAATATTTGCATATTAATTTGACCTGTATGTAGAAGTCTATATTATAAGTGGCTTGCGACTCTTGACGAGTCTGTAGTGTTTTGAGACTAATACCTTGACAATTTTGTCTTATTTCAGTTGTTTTATTGGAATTACATTGTTGTGAGCTGTATGTTATATATAACTTAAAACTATTATTTATCATTAACTAATTATTGTCCTATAACCTTTACAACCAATCAGTACCATACATATGTCCACTTCTGTGGTTGACTTATTAAGTACTAGCTGCGCCCCGCGGTTTTTAACCGCGTAATTCCTGATCCGACAGGAATATCGGGATAAAATATCGGGTTTTTGCGCGACTGAAACAAACGTTACAATTTTCGCATTTATAATATTAATGGGATGTAGATTTATGAAACAATATAGTACATGGATTGTTTAATATGTAGTCCATATCTATACTTATAATAAAGGAAGAGAAAACAAAACGTCTGTACTTGGAAATAAATTAAAAAAAAAGTTTTCTCGAGGGCTTAGGAAAAGTAGTAGAACAAAATTGGCTTAGGTGGTAATTAGATATTTTTTTAAATTCATGTCTGTCTGTTTCTCTGTTTATCTGTCTGTTCTTTATACAATTAAAAACTAGTAATTTGATTAAACCTGGTTTTTGGACATTGGATAGTTCTATTTTCGAGGAAGGTCGTGGTATACTTTGCATCGAAATCCAATTGGTAGAACCCGAGTAATGAACGAAAAAGTGCAACTGCTCGAGAACCGCTCGGCCGCTCACGCCCTTAGATAACGTGTTTTTCACTTCTGCGGGTGAAATCGCGGGGCGCAGCTAGTCAGATAAATAAACCTCATTCTAATAACCTACCCATATTATAGAATAAGATGCAGCGAGAGATTTTCACTTGAATCCAGATTTTTAGTGCAATTTTTGGAAAGCGATATGGGCAATTGCTATAAATATAGGTACTTTTAGTCAAGTTCTGTTACTGCACTGCATCACATCACATACGAGCTTAAAATACAATTTTAATCGAATAAGAATAAAAACCGGAACGTCTTACTTAACGTACCTAACCTAACCACGAGCCTCGAAATCGTTGCGTAATAGGCACATCCCGATATTAGGTGACTAATAAAATAAAGCATTTAACCAAAACGCGTCAATTTTCATACAGTGTCCAATCTTTGTTATTTCAGAAAAAAAAAAACAAATAATTATTATTTTCTACTTACTAGTTATGTATAAGCGTGTTATCTGCGCCTACCTACTGCACCCTGACCACCACGCTAGGTTCTTTTTCCTTTTTTTTAAATTAGGGTTTCAGTCACCAAGAAACTGTTTCGCCAGTGAAAATTCGTACATTAGTTATGGTAGATTTACATCGCTGTCCTGGTTAATGCAGACAGCAGTGGTATTTTTTTCACGGTAACCTTGGAATTTAGAAGAGTTGACGGAAATGTTAGAATATATACCCAAAAAGAAACATCTTCTGTTAAGAAACTGCGTATTTATTTGCTTTCAGTACTGTTGGGATCTGATGTCCCATAGATATTTATTTTCACTGAATAATCGAACCAAACTTTCGTTTACGGGTAATTTTCACTTACGTTTTTGATACCACTCCAGGTTACCCTACCATGCAGCGCCAGCGGCTGACAAAGTACTAACTTGGTTCATTTGACAAAGCTAGTATTGCTGCGCTGGCGCGGGTAGTGGGGGGAGTGAACTGGCTTCAAAATGTCCATCGAGAAAATGACTCAATGTAAATCTGCCTTAACACTTTATTTCTTCATACAAAACTTCATACTTCGTTTTGGCACAGAAAGTGGCGCCCCCGTTATTTTCTACTCTTTTTTTGTCAAGCTAATAGGTAAAGTATTAAGTAGTATATCAACTAAGTAGAAATCGACCTTAGATTCTAAAAATGGCTAGTATTAATGTCCTGCTCTACTTAAAAATAAAGCTTAAAATTTTAATTCAGGTAATATGATAATATGGACGGAGGGACACGCCAACGTTTGTGATGTTCTATCTTTATGGAAATACTAAATTTTTGCTACAACGTGTAAAACTAGTGAGCAATCATCATGCGGGGCTGAGATAGAGTTATCTATCCTAGCATGATCCTAGCTCAACTTTTCCGTATTTTTATAATTTAACAAATACTGAGTTGATTTATTTCTCGTCCTTAATTATTTACTATTCTTTGTATTTAGCAACTTTCCCTTTGAAATTTAACTTATTTTCCGGTTTTAATCGCTTGGTTTTTATTGTTTTAGCATTTTCATTGGCCAGCGATTCAAGATCTTTACAGATTTCTTCCTTAGGGTCTAATTTGAATCCTACATCGCGAATACAGAAGAAATTAACATTCCTTTTGCGTGACGTCGTTGACTATTTTATTAGCAGGTAGAGGGATCAAAAATTTTGCCAATTCTAATTCCAGTTCTATACGCCCATTATACGCCTATAAGATTCGTGACCAGCCTGTACTATTGTAATTTGACGTCTCCAGACATGGCTTCCGTCCACCGAGTAGGTGTCCCTGTCTCTTTAGTCTTGTCGTGGCTACTATTACGAGTATGTAGTCTAAAGCCCCAGTCTATGTTGCCCAAGGGTAAAACTGAATTATTTTAAATGTTACTTGGGTATTAATACCAGTCCATGTTTTGTTCTGATTTTGTTCATGAACAATCCCCCATTGCAGATAAGTTGGACAATGCTTTAGTCTTTTTTCAGTACTTACCTAATTAATCTTGTTTCGTTTTTGTACCCTCTTTTTAGGGTTTCGTAGTCAACAAGAAATCCTTATAGTTTCGTCATGTCCGTCCGTCCGTCCTCAGAGACGCTTGATACTAAGAAGCTGTAACATTGCATGAGTTGTTCACGCCAAGAAAATGCTACAATAAATATATTTTTTCGGGTACCTCCTCCACATATCAAATAGGGGATTATTTTTTTTCACGTTTACTTTATCGTGTGGGGTATCGTTAGATAGCACTATTAAAATCATGTTTATCTAAAACTGTTTTAAATAATAGGTTATTGAAATATTTATCTTTAAAGTGCAAGTTTTTAGAGTCATCTGTAAAAACCAAGTGGATGTACTTGGACACATCGTTTGTTTAAGTTTAAAGGAAAATTATAACAGCTGAGCTATCATTTCAAATTTACGTGTAATTGAAGGAAATAAAAAGTAGAATTTCGAACAAATTCCGTTGGATATTACATACTCGTACTAGGTAGATGTTAGTTGTAAAGACTCCCAAATTGCAATCCGTGCTATTTTTGGAAACTACGAAACCCTACACTGCGCGTGGCCCGACAAGGCACGCACGTGTCCATTTTTTTAATTGCGTGTTATTCGAATATCTGCCAGTTATTGGTTAACCCTTGTTGGTGCAGTTGCAACAAGAGTAGAGGTATACTACGTAGGTACACTTATGGAATTAGTTCGCCGGTGTCAAACATGAATATATATCAAACCTCAATAATGTTGTATAGCATTTAAAAATATGTATGTAATACGAAAATTATTCCTTGCTTTGCTTTTAAGTCGGGCGAGGAAAAACAGAGCTGTACAGTGCTTTCAATTTTTTATTTTACGACACCACTGATAATATATTCGCACATACCTACATTTGTTTTTAAAATCATGCTTAGTTAACCTGAAAGGGTTTGCAATTCCTTCGTCTTCAAGTTGAGTATGATGTTATTGTTGTTTGTTGTAACAACTAAAATTAATTTTAACACATACTTATCTAACTTTATTCGTAGACGCGTTACATGTCCTATCTTCTTTTTCAGGATTCGAAGAGTAGCTCTACAGAGCCATAGGCATGACGGAGAAGGTTTTATTCCCAGGTATGTACGCGTAGTACTTGCCTAACATACAATCTATTTGTAAATAAGCACATTCTTTTTTTTAAATTTCCTATAGGTATCTATCTAACAGTAGAAATTCACATGTTCGTAATTTGTAGCAAATCAATAAATCTAAGCATCCAAAAAACACGCTGAAATTACGTCATAGAAACTCGTCTCCAGATCAATAAGGACTCGAGGTCATTTGAGCTTGTCCCTAGCCTAGCTAACTGCTAACGAATAGCAACTACCTACTGCGTCTTATTGTGATACAATAGATAAAGAACCTCCCTCGTCCTTCATACTTATGGACGAATTCTGTCGCATGATTTGGACGAGTTCTGTCGCTGGCCTTTAAATTCTATAACTGATGTTGTAGTTATGTCTCTGTATGCTACCGAAGCCACAACTATGTGGACAGTTGGTCTCTGGGGTCCACTTTAAACTAACCTATTAAATTATCTGCCTACTCACACGCCTTGCGCTACGTCTCGTACTACATTATTTTAGTGTTTTGGAAATGTTTTTTTCTTAGTATTTTGCAACAAATGCACTTTGTTTTGTTTGCGTTATAAGTTGGTATTTGTCTCCAGATCTTGCGTGTACGAATATGTATCCATATTCGTTTTGTCGCAATTATTTGGATGTATTTGTTTGTTTATAGGATTTTCTTAGTCGCCGTCTTACCTGTACTCGTGAGAGGAATTTTTGGTAACATTGTATACCGTAACAAATATGTCGATGACTTCTTTCGATTGCCTATTTCTATTATTAGAATCTGTGTAGCCGATTAGAAAATCAATATTGTAAAGAAACAAATACATTGTTAGTGAGCGTTTCTCTCCTCGAACAACGATGTAAAAGGTCATCGTTTCAAGGTTGAGACTACAAAGCTATTGGTTCAATAAGTACCTACCATATTATAGCGATGTCTCTGGTGAGATCTGTCCGAGTAGTTGGTTCCGATACGGGGGAAGAAATCGAGGTGGGGTATGAGGTATGTGCCTTGCATCGTTGACGCATCGTGGTTGAATCCCCACATAGAATGCGAGGAAGTATGTAAAACGTTGTACATAAGACGTGGATCGATGCCGGCGTCGACACCCGCCGCCCTACTCTCCTCATTTAAGTTGTCTTTGAATAGAATAAATTGTGCACTGTTAAATAAAAATCAGTGTAGACTTTTTTGATGTTTTCTCCCAAATACATGTTGTTTTACTGCATACGTATCGTAAACTGAAACCAGACATTTTAAAATGAAATGTAATGAATTTAATCCAGTCTTTAGGACTTGTTTCAGAGTTGTAGGATCGTACCTAGTTACATGAAAAATCTTTAACACCCAAGTCACCGCACATGCGCATTGTGGTGACCTTGACGATTTGTGATGTACTTACTGATGCTTGGCTTATAAATTTAACCCTAATACCTATAGGGGTGAGATTTGATGATTTGACATTAATTTACAAAAAATAAAGCAAGTAACAAAAAATGAGAATTACAAATTATTTTCTTAAAAATGGTAAAGTGCATCGGAAATGTTGTTATTTAAAAATCAGAGCAGATTACCATCTAACCGCTTATGTTGGAGAATGACGCCACCGAATAGTACTTAATTGGTGTTTGTTTTTAGTTAAACAAAAGTAACAACTAACCTGGTTTATCTCTTGTTACGGTATATTAAATTCCCAATATTAAATACGGAAAATGACTTCGGATATAGCTTTAGCATTCCTGTAGAGCGTTTAGAATGAAAGTAGGTACCATAGTAAGTTATAATAGGGCCACTGAACTGGGCGCTGCTATACGAGTGAAACCAGGCCCGCGTAAGGTCAACGAACTGTTCATTTCGCTGCATCCGTTGCAAATACTGTGCGACGCATTGATGCCATCAACTATTTCAACGACTACGGCTGAATACCACTATTTCATATTACCACTTAAATAGCGGTCTTAATTCAAAAAAAACTCGCTCTATCGCTAATAGAAAGCTGTTGTTAGTGAGCGTTTTTATCGACATTATCTTTTTGGACATTATGTTTTTCGTTAAATGGATGTCTCACTTAATTTTGATATTTACTTTATTGAAGGTAAGCCTTCGCGTTTAGGTTTTGGGTTTGGAGTGTTTTTTTCTAGATTTTAAATAATGTTTCGCTTTAATAGCAGTTTTTTGTTCCAATACTCTCTTTTTAAAGACAATCACAGACTCACTGAAATCTCAACTAAACTTAAGCAACGATTCTTTTAGACTTCATGTTTATGTTAGTTGCCGATTTCAAAATGTATAGGTAGGGGAAGACAAGGAAAAAATATTTCATATCGACATAGGCTGTGTAAGGTAGAGCTCTGGGTGTAAAGGGGAGGTCGTAGGAGGGATTTTGTATGTATTATACCTACCTATATTAAACGTAGGTATGTACGTATGTGTAATAAAGTGACGCGATCACGTATATTTGCAGCCGTATTGATCGTCTCCTTTCGGAAACAATTATTTAATACCTACTTAGGTATACTACTTACATCTTGATAGATGCAATGAAGTTCTGGCCAAAACTTCAAACTCGGCAAGACGCATTGAAGAATCACATAATTCATAGTTTTTACGCCAGTTGTTTCAATTTCAAGATGGGTATCTCTTTAAAGTCGTGAATAACAAACCAAGTTATAAATCTAATGATTTGGTTGTATGTTCCGTTATTCGTCTATCAATAAAGAAGGTTAATTATAGTTGTAGTAGTTTTTAAGATTCTTTGAGCTATAATTATTGTACCTATTGTAATCTATGTGAACAAGACGTGTTAAACGAGCTCTATTTCGGTCTCGGTGGCGCACTCGGCAGCTAATCGCCGCGTCACGTGACGACCGTCGAGCGCCGGAAGGACGGGGGGAGAGGACTTGCGGGCAGGGGCCTCGACGACGTTGGAATGCAGTCACCACCATCGTTCGGTGCACAACTTTAACTCTACTGATTGATTGTCAAACTGCCCAATCACTAATTTCTCTTACAACTTTCATCCATTTCTTATTCCAGACATTTTTTTGTTTAGGTTTAAATCGATATATAAAAATAAAATTATTCCTATGCTGTTTTCCGAAATGTGGAGTTGGAAATCTTGATACGTCGCTTACTTTAAATTTGTTGTTGACAGACCTATACATTATTAATAATCAATGGTATGGGTAAAATTACTATCACTTTCATTGTATAAAATCAAATCATCTACTGAATGAACTACCTGCGTTGAAACTTTAAATCTTTCTGGATAAATTAAATTGCTGTTTGATTATTACTAAAATTCATTAAATAATAATAATAACGTTAGTTGTATGATGTATGCATTATGCCATGTAATCGAGATGCCGATGAATGATAATATTTATCAGCATAACGAATCCTGCCTACCATTTATTGAAAGCTTTTTTTTCTCAATCTAAAAGAAGGTTGTTTTAAGTCTGACGCGTCCGTCATGTAAGGATTGTTTTTGAGTAGAGTAGGAATGGGATGAAAATGTGGAATACAAAGCAGTAATTGCAGAGTGCAGATTGCACGATTGCCCTGCTCCCCGCCATTCCGCGGCCGCCCCGCGCTCGAACACCGTAAGTAAACAGTCTGGTGTTTATCCGCGTCTCGCTCGCACCGACCGCGTCGCGTCGCGCCTCTGAGGTGCACTCAGTGTTCCTATTATTTTCGTGACGGGTATTGCGCCGAAGCCGATTCCCGCATCCTCGCCCCCGAGACGCGAGGTCCGGTCTCGCGGCGGAGGCGGTGGTGACGGCCGCTCGTATCGCGCGTTCGTCCGCGCCCGAGGCCGACTGTCGCATCGGTTCGTTCGTGCCTACCGTTGATTTGTAGAAATTGAAAATGTGGCACGTTTCGATCGAGTATCATAATGGATGACGAACGGTGAAGTTGTGTGGTTTTATTTTTGTTGAACGTAACTGACGCGTTGGTGACAGTGGGTGGACTGTGTATTAAGCGTGCCGATGATACACGTGAATGTGGATGGAGTGCGGAGTGGTGTTGGAAGATGCATTTCAAAGAGGCGTTCGCGATGAGCGATCGACCGAACGAGCGCGGCCGCCGCAACTCTCGCTGCAGCAAAGGTGTGTGTCTGAAGTGACGGTCGCGAGCCGTCTGCGCTCGTTGCTTACGACACCATAATAAATACAACCGGTTACCGGCGCGCCGCGGCTTATTGGTACTTTTACCTTTTAACAACTCGTATAGTTGTTGACGTTGACGTTACTAAAACGTTGAGTACTTAGGTATTTTTAGAAATCTGTTTAATCTCAATCCATCAAGCCTACCGAATTCCTTCTTAATGTAATCATTTATTGGTTTATCTGTGCTAGAATTATTTTGGGTTGTCGATTATTTTATTTACTAAACAATCATAATCATCATAATCATAATCATTTATTCAGGAATATAGGTTGTCTACAAATCTACATTACGTGTTAGGTGTATAGTTCTCCGGCTATATTCTACCTAGAAGGTGTCTGAGTTATCTTATCCTAAGTTTGATGTTTACTGTCTTACCTCGTCTAATTATAAGCATCTAAATTAATAATTAGTACTTAACATATAGTCGAACAAACAAATTACACTACAAAACACAAAACCAATGTATCCACGGACAAAAAACAAACTATGTAGTCAATTCAATGGTTAATCAAAGCATAGATTAAAAAACAACCAACATTTCGTTCAAAAATTGATAACTAAAATTTACACTTAAAAAAAATAAAAATACATGTCATGTGTTGGAATAATAAAATTATGTTATAATTGGTATGATGTCGACTAAATAATAAATTAATAATAATAATTAAAAATAAGAAATAATAACAAAATAAAAAAATCAAGAAAACGAATTGGTAGAATGTCAAGAGTACAAGTACATTTATAATAATTAGGTTGGCATTAGGTACAATGTCCGGTCTTCGAGGAACGCTTTGACCGAATAGTAAGACCTGTCCACCAACAGTTTGTAGAGTTTTGACCTAAATCCGTTTAGATAATCGCTTGTTATATTCGTTAACCTAATCATAAATAAATCATGTTCTGTATAGACTAAATTCTTTTTTAATATGTATATTAAAATTATCTCAATTTGACAGTTTACCAATGAAACCCTTTGGTAAAATTTGTTAATAATAAAGCTTAACGAAACTCATACTTCGCATATTATATAGAACCATTGTATAGAACAGGCCAGAATCTAACAGTGAATCTCAAATTTTAATTTTGTACCTATTATAGGTATATTTGAACCAGAAAGCATACGTTACCTACTATTGGATTTTATCACACTGTCATTTGTAAACCTGAACGACGAGTACTGTTCGTAATATATTTTTATTTATTAAAATACCAAATTATCACAGTATTGTGGTACCAAATCATAACATTATGAGCTTACATTTGTAGTATTGATTTCGTCTCCAACCTCAAGGTCAATTTAGTGAAATGTTGTGCTTCTCTGGAAGGTGAAATTATTTTGATATAATATATCAAGGCAAGAAATAATAACATATTTAAAATAAAATTTAAGTATTTACAGTAAAAAATATTGGATGTGAAGCACACCTATTAGACGATACAGGATAATACGATTGCAAACGTTCTTTGTAAAAATTGTCTCTTTTTAAATTATTTTATTAAATTATTAAATATTTTTAAAGCTAAACTAGAACTATGGTCATATTAACTATAGCAGATTTCCCCCAAATATTCAGATTATCTCTAGCTGATTTCGTTAATTTACTTAGATGATGATATTATAATATAGTAAAATAATAAATTTTGGATGATCAGTTAATTGCCATACCCTAAAGTTTAAAAAAAAACATAACTACAGCTTATTAGTTTTATAAAACTGCGTATTGTATTTACTAGCTTAGGCAAAAGTCATTTGCTAATATCGTCATGGGATTTTCGGGGTAGGGCACTAGGCGCAAGGGGGAAGGGAGTCGTAAAGGATGGAGGTGAGATCATAGTGGCGAGTGGCCCGGGGAGGCGATCGATATGTTCATTGAACATACATACGTATCTATATAAATAACTGTACCTAACTTCTCGCAACTCGACTGTCTGCTCCAGATATTGCGCCAAAACCCCGTTCCCCACCTCCCTCGACCCCTACCTTTCTTCTTTTACTGAAAGTTCAATACATGTTTTAAACATCTGACGCCCTAAAAACTTAATAACTTAGTTAGAAATAACTCTAGAGATCGTAAGCCGTAACAATAAAATGGATTTTGTGAATTCGCTAGCTTTCTCTTCGGCAATGTCTGTGCAGTAGATCTAGTATTTGATTATAATTTTAAACAAGATGAGAATATATCAGTCGAGAATGGACTAAACCGTTTCTGAGTATGCAGGCAGAATACGAACTTATTTTCAAGAGGAGTAAATCGCTATATTTTCCATTTCCAGATTATTTTATATAAATTCTTTAAAATAACTTAGTTTGTTTCAAGCTCCTTTATTTTCTTTGTCAGGTGCTGGCGTCAAAATGGAACACTTCCAGGCGGCGCTGGATCCCCGAAAGCAAGAGTTGCTGGAAGCACGTTTCCTAGGCGCCAAGGTTCGTTTAATCTGACAATATAACCTAAATGATAAAGTAGAAGGTTGATGGTAAGAGATTCAAAAAATTGGCAGCGAGACTTCAAATACATTTGAGTCTTATCTGTTATTTATTATTCGAATGTCGCGTTACGTATATGAATTATTATTATTTCTTACTGATAGATATTGGAACAGAATTCATGCCACTTGCATAAAAAAACGATACCGTTACATGACCGCCCCGTAGCTTACTGTTTCTAAATCTGAATAATAATGCCTACATTTTCTCATCGTTATCAATGGTTAGACTCAAAACTTAGTATAGTGTTGCTATATTTTTAAGATCTAAAATAATTTCAGTTACATTATTGTGAATAGAACGTGAATCATTCGCAAGATTATTTTCCGACACCAGATTGAACAAAAATTTAGGTGTGTTGATAGCATTCAGCGAGACCTGTTTCTCTGTTTCGAGTAGGTACTTATTGATCGCACCCACGTTTTGTCGTTTCTCGTCTGACCGTCTAACTACATCTAGCTAGGCATATTGATGTACATACAAACTTGGAATACTGTTCGCGAAAAAAATCAGAAGAGTGCAGTTTATTTATAACCAACAATGTCTTTGTTGTCGCCTCAGGCCTCACTTCCTGTGGTCAGTTTGCTGTGTCTTTAAAGTTTTACTAATCCAAAGAATACATGAAATGTTTACTATTGTGTACAATTGTACATACCACGGCCATCATAATGTTTATAGTCCGGTAACTTAACTATGCTAAATCGTTGAAATCTGTAATATGTTTTTGGAATATTTTTATCTTAGTCGAAATAAAATCAAGGTCTTGACTGTAATAAAGTCGCCTCCGTCTCTTGTTTCTTTTGTGACCTTGAATGAATTAATGTAGATTAGCGTAGCGCTTCGACGACCAATAGTTATGGAAGTAAAATAACAAATGCAAAATATACCTATGTGTGAAAAACAAATTCAGCCAGTTAGACTACCTGCTGGTAGCCTCGCTGTTACTATAAGTCACACCTGCCTTTGCCTCCGTGTCGCCCCGTTACCGCTCCCACCTCCCTTCCCTCTGCACTGTAAGCCTGCCTGTTGAGACCGCGTTGCTAAGTATTACAGACTGTGTGCACACATCGTGCTCTCGGGCAGGCAGCCGACTAATGTGGTAGATATATATTAATATGTATGTATTATTCCATTATGTACCTACCTCGTATCCGCGCCCGCACTTATCTCCCCTGCATCGTCCTATTGACGCGTAACTTGGCCGCGCCTGGGCTTTGGTTTGATTTTGTGATTTTTTGTTGTTTTATATTATAACATTCTGTCTTCATGGTTTCGTGGTTCATTGATTTTAATGGTAACATCAAAATTTGTCTTGTTACCTAATATTGCAAACACTAAGAACAGAGATAAAATTATTGCAGTCATTGTTCTTGCAAAGCTTACCGCTTTGTTCTAGTGTTAGTGTTGTACACCAAAACATAGAGCCATCTAACCCCAAACTTATCTGAGTAGACTAGTGTAATCTGATAACATGCTGTATGAAATGTTTCTTTTTAAAATACCCAGCCCAGCCTAGAAAAAAGTATCAGTTGTTTATACAAAGTTTCGCCCACCGCGGTACAGAGGTCGTCATAAGTATAAGCAACGAGACCGACTCTATATATACGTACCTTCTCAATCTCGTAGACATCATTTCGTCATTTAGCGACAAAATGGCGGGTGCACATACCTAAATAGTCGGCTGGCAGTAACAATAAATGACAAAAATTAAGTAACATTGAATCCTGCAGTGCTTAATATGCAAATGTTGGGTGATAATCTTTTCAAAAAACGTATAAAAGAGATTATTGTTTGGCCTCTTAATAGTACATAATATTAAATGGCGATCGATTCCTATTTAGCTCTTACTAAAGAAATATTTTACTACATATAACATGTTTATTGTTAAATTTATTAACGTTATAAGTACAGGTTCGAATTGCTTTCCCCGTTAAAGAGCAAGAGTGATAAAATTGTTATTTCAATTGAACATAATTAATTATTGTTTGTATAGTTGTTAGGTACACGTATGTTTCGTTGTGGTATAAAACGGCAATGCGTTGGTTGGTAATAGTGGGGAGACGTTTTCTAATAGGCTGGTTTACATTGAGCGCATTGATCGCGTGTTTGCAGGTCAGCGCAAGGGAGATACTCGTGGAAACTCGGCGGACACCAGATTTCAAGATGGTGAGTCTCTGTGAAATCCACTGTATACTCGTATTGTTGTATCGTAGAATGGAATTCATACGACATACTCTTGGCTTTCTAAATTAAAAGCGTAATGATTGTACCTTTCTGCCTGGCTTGCTACCTGCCGGTAAATAAGTTGACCCAGTCGTCGTGACGCTATTGCTAGTGAACAACGAATCGTTGCATGATGGCATACATTATTAATAGATTTATTATGGTGGAGAGGTATTATAGCAATCAACATTTACGTCGTCGACTAAATGTTACCTTGATATCGATTAGAGCCGCTTGTCGTCGGCGTCATTTAAACATGAATTTGATGAATTAATACAGTTCATCTTATTTATTAAATTCCTAATCATATAAAAATCTTGCTAGTGTGTTTTCATTATAGGCTAAAAGCATTCAGGATCATTTTACCATATCGTTACGCGCTCCGTTCTTACAACAGATTGTAAACATTTCTAAAAATACTTTTTAACTTACCTACTAAATATCACTACCGCTACACTTTCGTACCGACCACGTGTCCGAATATCTTCAAATTACAGTTAATTTTAGTTATGTTCCGTTTTCATTGTAATATCGTTTTGAAATAGGTAAGTAGGTATGCATGCATTCATCAGCAATTAGTAGCGGCTGACAAATCGGCGGTCTCGTACGTGGAGGAGATGTAATTTGATTACAAGTTGTCAACTTTCGTTCTATCCACTGTATCTTTATTATGTGTGATTCTTAGTACAGATGTTGGGAAACCTAAAAATAAAACATTTACCTAAAAGGACGAAAATCCCGTTAGGTCAGAAATCTTTTGGATGAATAGCGATAGAGTAAATCGGCGATATAGTTCTATTGTTAGTTTAGAAAAATATGAAATGATATCATCGTGTGATGTATGTTGATAACAAGGTAGGAAATGTGCGGCCTCGAAGCACCAGTCGGTAGTGTTAGGCGCTTGCGAGTCGGGGCCGCGGGGTCACCGACACGGGCGGCGGTAGCGGGCGGCGCTCTCCTTACCTCACCTTCCCCTCAATCGCTAAAATGCTTCAAATGAAACACTGATTCTCTAAACTGGAATGATTTTTTGTAACTATAAATAGTTCGTTTAAGATCGAGACGTCATGCTGTGGTTTTGTTTGAACCTCAATCATAATGTTACATAACAATCATAGGTAATTCAAGTCGCTAATACGATATGAATAGATATACATACTGTCGATTACCTATTTGTAGATAAACTAATACTTTCATTTTTAAATACGTTACTTACTATTTTTTATTTAAATTGAATCAATTGAAAATTCGATAAAAAATAACTGAACGGAATTGTATCAAGTTCTGTTTTTATTAGTATTGGCGTTGTATAATAATATGTTGAATTGATTAAGCCACACATTTCATAATTATTAATGACACATTATTTAAAACTATTTGAAACACTCGTTATTTCTTATACTATCATTATCACTCACTACATATTATTATCATTTGAACGGCCATCATGATTATCAGTATCAATACTATTTCTCATTGAAGATAAATTATTATTATAACAAACAACGTTTGTAACTCTAATGTTTTTAAACAGTTTGATATTATATCAAAATTTGATCACGAAGCAGGGACACTTGACTGTACCTACTCTGTATGTAACATCATCAAGCATGCATGCCTTAATTTATTCCGCACCGAGAGAAAGAGAAGTAGGCACAACGCAATGTTCTGTCAGTCGTTCGGTTCGGTTTGCACATTCGACGCGAAGGGAAATTATAACATGGCGCATACGGCCTCGCCCCGCCTCAGCTACAATGTGCCGTCAAACCTCATACCACCGCTTAGCTGCCCGGTTCCGCAGTTATTTTTACACAGTCCGACCTTTCGCACCGGTAGTCACCACAATTCGACAAACAAAATATAAACCCACACAAATCGTATCACTCACAATCGACTTTTTAATATTTATCACTATTCAAACACGGAATAATTATCAGCATCGATAAAACTTTTGACTAGAATGATGAAGAATCGTAAATAGTAGAAGTTTACGTAGTCGAGGCATACGGGGCGTCCGCTCTGGTCCGACGCCGCGAAGGCAATGAACGCGGGCGGGGCGGGCGGCGGCGCGGTAGTGTGGCGGGTGGCCCGTCAGCTGAGCGTCACGCGGCGACATTGCAAGGTCCGCCTGTACTGCCTCGCCTGACCCACTGTGCCGCGCACACCGCGCCTCTCCCGCTCTATAAACTCTGATTAACTTTGTTTATGTGGGGTTTTATTAGATTTTTACCACCTTCAACTTGGTTTTTGTTTTCTCTTTAAAAACTAATGTTATGATTTTTATAATATCATTTTTCCTGAAACTATGTTTTATTATTTTGCTTGTTAAGTCTGCCAGCAGTTTGTGAATGAAGTGTTGCGCATGCTCGCTCATCATCCGCTCGTTCAAGTTTATTTTTTTATTAGCTGTAGGTGGAACCATTACACTTTCGTTTGATAGGATTATTTTGTTGCTGCAGGATATTTAATTATGAATTGAGGTTGTAATATATTAATCGTTTTCCTTATTGATTTTTATTCAAAGTCATTTAACTTGTTAAACATTTCAATTTATAGGTTATTTTTATTTATGATTAAATATCGTCATAATAAGTCGGATTTCTATGATATTGATATACCAATAAGTGCGCATAACGGCATAACTAAATTATAGTCTACCCATGCTGATTCGAATGTATTGCCTAACACTAATGTGCGACTAACTGGATCCGTAGCAACTAGCAACCTAGCACTGGAAATAATCAATATTGCAAATCTAGTGGCGCGCTTCGATGTTGCACACTTGCTAAAGCTGCTGTGTTCCTCCCTTGTGCCTCCCTCACACCTCGCGCCCTGTGTACCCCTCGTACTTCGTACTAGAAAATTGGGTTAAACAGCACGCGGCTATACCCCGTCGCACCGGAAGAGGGGATTTTGGGGTCCGCAGAATTGCGCTTCTACGATGAATGCGGGACAGAGATGTGACCGAGTATTGATTGTTTCATATCGAGGTTGAGATGCTGAGACGTAGTTTCTCGCTACACAAAACCTTTGTAGGTACTGCTCAAGTTAAGTTCAAAAAGGAATTGGTACCAAACTATACTGTGTGTTCCCCTACTTTTGTATTAAAGAATATCATTGAAATAGTTTTTTGACTTGGTTAGTCGTTTTAAATTTCCCTAATAATTAATTATGTGTGATTATGTATGTCGTACTTACGTACTCGTTGTTTTAATCACCATTAAATATTTTGAAAAGGAGTTCGATGGGGTAGTGCAATATTGCCGATATTTCCTACTTGTGGAGATCGTTGGAAAAAATCTTCGTTCTGAAGTGGATGACGATTATGTTAATGTTGATGAATATATTTTGGATGACTTTAATTTACTTCTTGGAGTTCTTTAGCATACTTACAATTTGCATGAATATGTAAATGATGTAAACAGTAATCTGTATATACCTACTTATTATAATTGCTATACTTACGCAACTATTATAACAATATACTAGTACATAGCAAAGCAAACATCTCTTGTTTAAATACCGATCAACTTTTAAAAAGTTACATCACTATCATAAAAGCACTGCAATAAAAGATGGACCCCGAGTGAGATCCCTATGAAGTAACATTCTGATATCTATGTTGGTTTTGTGGTATGAATAAGATAGATGTTAGACAGGTAAGTAGCGTTTGATAGCCTCTCTCGTTCTCTCGGCAAGATAATCTTTTGTGTTGTCGCTCGTAAATTGTACGTTTTGTTGGTGACGTCGTTAAATGCAATAACAATATCTAAAAACGACTTATTCATTGTATAAATGAAACGTGCATTTGTCATCTATTTGCAAGAACGCATGTTGCCAACTTTCCATTCGCACTGTTATGCTGTTCTAAAAATAGGTACGGCATTGAGTTTAAACTCTTTCCCTGTAATATTATAATGAAAAAATAAGATGCGAGTTCTTATCTAAAAGAATAATATCTTCAGGTAACAATACAGATTAAGAAGCCCCATATTTACGAATCTCGTTGGACATAATGTAAATGTTAGTCACACAGTTAATTTTTTTTAGTTTCTTCGCTCCGTATAGTAGCAAGATTTATTAATTCTGAAGCAGAACCAATGTAAGTTATTACATTAGTTCTTGCGTTGTTTATACCCATTTAATCGAATGATCACGTGTCCGCCCCCTATTTTCTTATCTACTTGATCCAATCAAAATACTTATCGTCATTATGTTAGTTTGCGACTGTAGTTGCCAGCTTTAGCTTGTTAAGCGTGTAGGTATATACTATGAGTAATATAATTCGTTTCAATAAGAGAACAGAGGGGAGGGGTAGAGCCATCGCGGTGAGGAGGACGACTACAGATAATACTTGCTCGTTTACTTTTTTGTAGTATCGTTGTCTTCCTTTATTAAATTATTGTAAGTTAAATATAATATTTATAAACTATTTATTATACACGTTTCATATTGTCGTTATCTTATGTGTTCAATTATATTTAGATTGTTTCTGTCGTTTCATTGCTGCATGATTTTAAAGTGCGTCTTTATCATCTGTTTTTTGGTTGCTTAAGAACTATTACTGCTAGTCCGAATGAAGACGAAAAGGAAACCAATCTGTTTATTGATTATCGGGCTGTAGAGTAGAGAAGGTTATTTATTTACTTAATTGAAATGCATACACAAGTCTGAAATACATTATATAGGTTGAGTAGAGAATGATCTATGCTTTTTCCCTCCAGTCTGCTCGTTGTGTTGCCTACTGAGTACTTGATTGTGCTTATGTGTAGATATTTACTGTTTATTACAATGGAGTAGGTAGGTAGAATGTGCGCGGCATCGGTCGGTTCACGGCTCTGAGCTCTCAGTAGTCGTCTATCGCCTACATAACGTGTCCAGTAAGCAGTTTGTTGTGGGGCACGAGCGCCGGAGGTAGGTAGGTATCACCTACTCGTTTGCGGGCGGTCGGTGGCATGCCGCCCGACACCCGCCCGCGGCCCGTTCCCCGCTTCCCCCGCTGCCTCCGGTGTCACCTTAGTGCGGGAATAATTGGTGAACTTGCTCTGTCGGCTCTAATACATCTTATAATCCGTCGTCGCCATTTTACAAATCTTCAGGTCCAGAAAGGAAGGTTACTTAGTTATAGACAATGCTTATCTACAAATCAGCCCGTTATCATAATTTCAGGCATATTTCAAAGTATCAATAATCTATAAGGTATGTCGGTTAGGTACCTACCTACTAGCCGTATTTGTAAATGAATCAATTCTGTTCATAACTACTAAGTAACATATTCCATTGGCCAACAAACACGATAGCAATCGCAGGCTGTTGACCTGTGTAGCTAACTACGCGAATGCGAATCAACCGACGACGTTGTTTTGTATTATGCGGTTGAATTATTTTAGAAAATTGTAAGTAGTCTTTGGTACTTATTTCAACACGGCTTAGTTTGCGATTGTGCAAATCAAAATATTTTACACGAGTTCGAACAATGCTCGCGGCCTTGTATCCTTGTAAAATGGCGCATGTCGTTATTATTATTACATTCGGAGCGAACTTCGTGACGATCTCCATTCCCCACCCCCCAGCCGTCGCCTCTCCCCCCGCGGATGCGTATCCGTCCGAGTGTCGCGGCTCGAGCGAACGAGTGAGACTGGCAATTCGTTCGTTTACAACCAACTTGTCAAACTAGTTAGGTTATTTGGTTAGATGGAAACATTCTATTATTTTTTGTGTTAACACAATGAAAATCACGTAGTTTGTGAGTAATCTTGGTCGATTATGTTGTTAGACAACGTTTTGTGTATGTGAAATCGTAGGAAACAGGGCGAGTCATATGTAAAGACGCCATCTTTCTTTACAGATGTCAGCTGGGTCACAAATTCAGATGGCACCTCAAACGACTGTCAACACGGGGCAACCACTACACAGTCAGGACTCCAATATGAGCACAGGTAAATTGTGATTTTGTGTGTCAAAGTGCTACGGGATTGTGTTGTGTGAACAGTGATCTCAGTGTTTACTACTTGCCGGCTCTGTATCTGGAATGCGAACATTTTTCTCAAGTGGTCCAGAGCGGTGCATAGGTGAAAGAAAAACTGTGTTGAAACGGAGTACAGTGACATCACGGATAGTCGTGGATCATGCCGGATAGGACCCGTGAAAGTGCCGTTTTTCCTCCCGAGATACGAGACTGTTGCGTGCCACAATGCATGATTATAAAAGCGGAGCTAACGTAAACCACATCGGCCTACTGAGCTCTTTGTCTAAAAGTGAGTTTTATGCACAATGTTCGACACCTGCCTATCTTTTTGTCATGTAGCAACACTGATCTACAAAGGAACATGATCTACCATACAGTACAAATAATAATAAACTGACAGAGTGGTGCATGTTTATTTACTTAGTCTATGATCCAAGTTAATAAAACTACTTACATACTTTCCTATTAACTAGTGGAGTATTGCCACTATGTTGATAGGTAACAGAGTAATGTGTGTCATGAAATCTGTTCCAGTAAAATTCCCATAGTGTAAAAACTTTCCCACACTGTCTCTTTGAGTCAAAATTGATCTACATAACAGATGACTTAGACACATAGGTACAAATACGTTGTTAAATTTAATATGTTTGTTATTTTCAGGGTCATCTCATAGCGATAAGGAAGTTGATGCTCTAACCCCTGAGAAGTCTGCGGCTATGAGAGGATCGGCTGCTGGCCCCGGTGCAGCCCTCGTACCACCAAGTGGTGCCACACCTACAATAGCAATGCCTGAAAGAAAAAGGAAACGAAAAGGTAAATAACGCTCTAATGAATTATTAATTAAACTAAACTTTTTTGTACTTATGTTACTAGATTTGTAGGTACATAAACAATTAGCTCCTTCTATTATAAAAAACAATAATAATTATTTACTACTTACTAGCTGGGCCCCGCGGTTTCACCCGCGTTAGTCCCGTTTCCGCAGAAATATCAAGATAAAAAGATAGCCTACATGTTATTCTAGGTCTTTAGCAACCTATATACCAAGTTTCATCGCAATTAATCTAGTAGTTTTTGCGTGATTGAGTAACAAAGTCACAGACATACTTGCAAACTTTCAGCTTTATTAATATTATTAAGATTTTATGGGATATAGATTCAATTTGCATTTTCAATTACTTGAGAATTTAATGAAGTGATTTATTTTTAAATATTTTAGTATGGTACACATAGGTATTTACCGGTGAACCGACAATTTAATGGAAGATTTTTGGAATAAGAATTTTCCTTATGTGAGTAGTTCAACAGTCAGAAGATATGTTTTGTATAAACGAAATGTAATTAAATTGCAATCTAACCATTGGAAGAGTGAATGTCTTTGATGTCACCTGATGAGCAGACCAATATTAACTAAGATGTAGTGGGCTAGACCTGACATACTTATTCATATAAAATCTATTTAATATCACTCTGACTATAGGTCTATTCCGTATTTACCTTCAGAATTACCTCAGTGCACTTTATCTCTATTAAAAGAATAGTGACAATCGTTTGTAATTGACAATTTCCAGGAGAAGAAGGGGTAGGCGGCGGCGGGGGAGGAGGCGGCAAGCAGCGGCATAACTCGTCTGATAAAAATATCCGGGAATATTTCTCTAAACACCCTTCCTCAAGTCCTGTAAGACATACGGGCGCTAAGTCACCTTCACCGCAAGGCGCTAATTATCCAATGGTAAGTTCTAACATGCTATACAGGATTCACTTTTGAAGTTCTTTCCTGAATCGAATCCTAGGAGTCACAATTTCGTATACCTTTTTAAAGACGAAGAAAATACTCTTCATTTGCTTAGCATAATTATGTTTATAGAAGGCAGAACTTATTTTTATGTTTTTATGGTGGTTGTGTTTTGATTGTAACAGTATGTATGATATTTGGCCACAGTTCCCACCGTCACCTTCGTCGTTATTACCCTCCGGAGCCGACTTCTTGCGGTCTTCGACACAGCAACGACCTCACACTTCTGTTAAACAGGTACCTTACCAAATAGTAGACAGGGGAAACATTCATATTCTTAAAATTCGCCGCTCGCTCAACTCGTGTGGCCTAGCTGGTTAAGACGCTGCGGTACTGACGCAGAAACGCGAGTTCGAATCTCGTCGCGAGTGAAGTTTTGAAGATGAATTTTTCTTCTATAATATTTCTAGGTACCTTAGCTACTACCAAAGATGGATACCAGTTGTCAATCTAAGTTGAAATTGCGTCTCATATTTTTAACTAGGCGGACTACTTCCATTTGAATTACAAAAAAGAACGAAACAAGCATACCGTTATGGGAGCGTTGCAGTGTGGCCGTAATATTTGTAATGTACGTCATATTATATCAAACATAGACTGGCTGTGATACCTTTATGGGGCTCGCCCAGACCGCTTACCACTGTTTATTTATTTATTTTCGTGACACAAACAGCACTTGAAAAAAAAACATAAGGCCACTTACATGTATGTAATATTAATACAATTATAGTAAAATAACGTATACAAACACTATGTACATTATAAAATTTATATTTAACCGATCAGTAGGTATACAGTTTGCAAGTGTTACCAAAAGCAATATTTTTATAAATGAACGACATTTCAAAGTTTATTAATGATGATGTGTTTCATTTGTACAGACAAAGTTACTAAAGACAGATAATTAAAGCAGTATATTTGAAGTATATTGTGTTCTGTTCCTCCAGGTTCAAACAGAACTGACATGTCAGAGGATACAAGAGTTGGAAACTCAAGCGTCGTCTGACTTAGAGCTAAGAAATAATAAAATAGATGAATTAACGAGAAGTAATGAAGAACTAAAACACCAAGTGCAAGCACAAAGCAAGGTAAAAATATATTCATAATTATAGCAATCAGTATAATTACTAGTAATAGTTTGTATAATAATTAAATATTGCTATGAAACTCAGTATGAGATCAACACAGATTTTATAGTGCACTTTCGTTCGTACTTTATAATATCTCTTGGTTGGTATCTAACAGAGAATTTTCGGAATTCCTTAGAAATTGAAAAATGCGCTAATTAAATCGCGATCCACAAATCGTATCCCATATTCAATGTATGTGATTGTTTCAGGTTATAGAGCAACATAAGTCTCACATCAATAAGTGTATAGAAGTTGTAAAAAAGTTGTTGAATGAAAAGAGTACTATTGAAAAGAAGGAAGCCAGACAGAGATGTATGCAAAATAGGTTAAGGCTTGGACAGTTCGTGACGCAGCGGGTCGGGGCGACTTTCCAGGAGAATTGGACTGATGGTTATGCATTTCAAGAACTTACAAGGTAAATAAATACTGGTTCCCATTCGCGATTTCTTCTGCTTAGTAGTCGAGGCTATTATATTACTGCAAAATTCGAATATTATGCGCATATACCTAGCGAACTAAAAATTTTACTTTTAAAATGTTGTGAAACCCCGTACTAACCGTTTTTTTGTCGAACTCTACTCCATTTAGCATAGTTTTTGTATCCTACTAATATTATAAAGCTGAAAGTTTGTGAGTAATGTGTATATGTGTGTATGTGTGTCAATCACGTAAAAACTGCTGAAATAATTGCGGTGAAACTTGAAATATAGGTAGCTGGATACCGGGAAAAACGCATAGGCTACTTATTATCCCGATATTCCTGCGGGAACAGGACTTACGCGAGTGAATCCGTGGAGGCAGCTAGTAGATGTATATAATAATAACCCATATGTGATAATTTAAGCCGATAGTCCACCGCCCACTAAACTAAGTGATAAGTTAGGGTAGCTAAGAGCTTGTCGGACATGGTTCACTATACGCACATGTATGAAACACTGGCTCGATATTCTGAATTAAGCTAAACTAACTTAGTTAAGTTGACGGTGGGTGCGGGCTTTCACATCACTTTCTGACTACCAAACTACTGCTATACGAATAAATATGTTCGTTCATAGTGTTTTCATGCAAAGCTAGGGAACCAAATGAGATGATAATAGCACTGTAGCCCGGTTCTAAAAAACTTTTGAGTACGTTATCGCCTGCCCGTCGTAAACGGTGACCAAAACGGGCCAGTCGAGGTTACCATCCATCGGCCTAAGTCGTAATGCTGAGAGAACTCACAGTTCCGATACGTAGACCTGTTCTGCCACTTAGGAAGAACAGGATTAAAATGAAAATGTTAATTTTTAACCACATATTCAACAATAACTTCGACAACAAAAACTAAAGTTGAAGCTATCTAGTTTGTAAATAAAATGCAAATATTAATAACACCTTTGAGTAGATATCTCCTTTTTTATCACTTTAGTTATCGTTTTTGGGTATTTATTACTCTCACACAGTAAAAATGTAGTTGTTATACTGCTTTTATTTATTCGTGGCATCCTATTATTGGATATTTATTACAGTAACTTGTTTTTCGTATGTAATATTATAATTAGGGAATGATTTTCAATTGTTGAATAGACGCCTATTAGTTATCGAGATAAATTTCTGTAGATATTTGCCAATCATAACATAACATAAGAAAAATTGGACATTGGAAATCGAACTAGACATTGAAAGGGGAGCTAATAGCCATAAAAGCTGATTTACATTAGGTTATAGTGACAGTGCTATACTATTTCGAAAGTCAGCCACTGACTACGAAAATTCTAAGGCACTGATTTCTGTCACTGATCTAATATAAATGAGCAATAATACTACACATTCATTTCACTAAATTAAAAGAATTATAGCCTAGAATGATCGGTCATCTCGGAATCTTACTTGCCATTGTTCATGAGTTGTTATATAATCAAGGCGTGTTTGTGTGTAATTTCGAAAACAATGTCGCATTACGTAATATGGCACCACATTGTACAAACTTACTATACTTCGAAACAGATATCGAACTTTTTAATTAATAGTTATTTTTTCTATTAATAATATAACGTCTAATTTTATATTTATTTTACTTAATATTTAGAAATAGTTATTGCTCTACAGTGACGTTAGTCAGTACTAAATCAGGAAATACATTCTTGGTATCAAATCAATTCTGTTTCCCCTAAGTGATATTGATAATTTTAATGCCGTATCCATCACCCAGTATGAGGTATCGTCGTTTGTATAACGTGGCATCACAGAGATCCTACCTTGTGTGTTTTAGATAAATAATTGTACACATTCCGAAAGGGATACCCTCTTACATATTTTTTGTTCATCTAATCTCTATAATCTCTGTCAAATGCATCTATGATCGTCTCGCCACCGTTTCCGGGGTCGGGCTTCGTCTTCTGGCACCTATTGCGTGACGATCTATCTGACGAGGCCATCGGTCGGCCTGGATAGATTGACGTGACCCGCAGTTTTTATTGAACATATAACGTCCTGATCAGGCGGCAAGAGGAGATAACGGCGGAGAAGGAGGAGATAGACCGCGCGAAGAAGCTGCTGTTCAAGAAGCGGCCGGTGAACAGCGAGGGCGGGTCGGGGCGCGGCAAGCGCACGGCGACGGCGTCGGCGTCGGCGAGCGCGAGCGCGGCCGCGCCCCCCGCGCCCGCCGCCGCCCCGCCGCCGCTGCACAACGGGACCGACGCGCCCACCTTCCTCAAGCCGGACCCGCTGCCCAGCATGACCACGCAGGAGTACTACGAGGCTGATGAGATACTGAAGGTAACGTTACACACACTTACCGCGTTTTTATGTTTGTCTATTAATCAAAGAGATTTACAGAATAAACGGTAATGTAGTTCTGTTTGGACGCCTTAACTTCTGTGAAACTCGGAAAAAAAGTTTATAAATCACCAAAGCTTTGGCTCTGGCATGCCCTCTGTCGCAGATTTTTTTTGATGAGTGTTGAGAAACAAATAAGTGAAGAAACATTTTCTACTCATTTGGTATAAATGTCCTTAGCACAGTGTTCTATTATAATAAGCTTTCACCCTATAGCCCTTGAGCTACTTTACTCTGCTTTCTTTAATCGAGCCCTATAGCCCATGTGTTTACTCGGACCCTATAGCCTAAGTCCTCGGAATATTGGGTCAATGCCTAGCCCAGGCTTAAAAGGATATGGCTGTAATATTCTTTGCGTCGTTAAGGTCGACGAAAATAAGTGGCTTTGGTCGCAGCATGTTACTAATTACTATCAAACCTAATTCGTAGCACCAAGCAGACTAGTGTGTTCTAAATCTTAAACTGGAGCAACTGTTAACCAAGAAATATTGTATTCTTTTTCACTATCGCACCATCATCCCATTATGATCACCACATTGTCGCTTAACATTTATTGTGTTAAACAAACTTTCCGATGATGAAAAGAAAGAATGGATGCCTTCGCCTCGCTGAGCAGTACTCATCTCTGATTAATTTAAAAACAATTGATGTCCCTTATAATAATTTTGTAGAAATAATTGCCTATCTGTCTGACTAAATGAAGTCAGAAAAAGCTGTAAGAAAAGAAAAAAGTATAAAATGTGTAATGTGAGTATTTGTTTACATTTCCAGTTGAGACAAAGCGCATTGAAGAAGGAGGACGCCGACTTGCAGCTGGAGATGGAGAAGCTGGAGCGGGAGCGGAACCTTCACATCCGGGAGCTGAAGCGGATACACAACGAGGACCAGAGCCGGTTCTCGCAGCATCCCGTGCTCTCCGATCGGTCAGTTCTTGTACCTACATTATCATTACACAGTATTATACAAAATCACTTACCCGTCCGTCTGTTTGTATGTGTGCGTGCTTAGATCTTTAAAACTATGCAACGGTTTTTGATTTTTTTTAGTAGATAGAGTGATTCAATAGGATGTTCCCGCGGGACCTGGACTTACGCGGGTGAATCCGCGGGATGCAGTTATACAGTTTATAAATTATAAATTTCGTGTTTTCAAACTCAAACTCAAAATATTGTATTCAATAAGATCACATTGTCGTTTTTTACACTAGGTGTAAATTGTCGTACAGTCAAAAGATGTTGCACTCTTACGAAGAAGCTGACTGTGACTTAAGGCGATTCAAGGGTGAATGTGTACATTTTGCATTAGAAAAAACCAATATATTAAATATAAAAGAAATTTTGCATCAATTTCTACTGTACTTTTAAGAAGTAGCATGAAAAAATTAAGTCCTCCTGTTTTGTCTTGTTCTTCTGAGTGAAAATTGATTGTGTGTCTGAGGCCACTTATTAGGGTCGTTTGTGTATTATGAATATTTGTGTTTTATCCGAGTCGCGAATAAGCATTAAGCAAGTCCAAAAAAGGCTTATCAATGAAACCTGAATAGACGTCATCTTATCTTGAAATCTCCACAACCATTTGACATTCCCGATTCCGAATGCAAATACAAAATAACAGAATACCAAATTAACTATTTTACCATTATTAACTGACAAAATTAAGAGATATTAAAAAATTTGCTATCAGAAAAAAAAGGTAACAAAAGCATTAAAAAATCATAGTATCAAGTTTATTTATTTTTTGTGTAAATTGGAAGACGTAGTTTTTAGCGATATCCACTTGTAAACAACATTCTCTAATTAAAATTATCTTGTTATTTATCAAGCTCCAGTTCTTTCTCTTCTAAATATAGACATCTTTAGGTATGTAGTCCTTGAAACACGTGGCGATTGTCAAATCAAAATGGTGGATCAACGGTGCACACATGCGTCGCACACACCTACATAACTATCTATATTTAGTGGGAATAGCGATGTTGTATTCTTTGTTGTACCTATGTAAAAAACGGAGTCTTTGATATAATTGAACACATCCGCAGGTAGTCGGTAGGCTTAGTAGAGACGTATATCCCGTTATGTGTTTTATGAATAACAATGAGACCACATTCATGCCGATGGTATGTTATAAATAGATCGAATTGAATAGAGCAAGCACGTTATTAACAAGTTAGTGCACCTTCGTATTTAATATTTTGAATGTGATTTGATAGGTTTTAAAATAGGCTTTAATAGAACTTTTGTCTAAATAATAAATGAAATTGAATTCAATAGATATCTCTTAGGTATTTCATGATAATATACTTATCTATTTGAGCAGTACAATGTACAGTTAGCAACAAAAATCACAATTCAATATAGAGATCGGAAAAATATATGAAAGCTTGAGGGGCAGGTAAACAACAACCCTTAATTTACAAGTAAGCTTGCTTGAGTTGAGATTACTAATAACGATTTTAAAACTTTACTAATGAAATTGTAATCCACTATTGTTGCCTGGCCTTTCAATTTGTTCATTTTTATCAAAATGTCTTTAATAGATAATACAACTTACCTAGGTAGACATGTAGTTGGGGGCAATGAGTCTTGTAGATATTATTCTATGACATCAATTACCGAATATGATTATTTGATAAGATTCTCTGATTGACTACATATTTTATTTATTTACTTGTCAAATCAAATATACACCTTCATTTTTGAGCTTGAATGTGGCCAAGTTGTTTTACAAAACTCAAATGTTTTCTCACAAGGTTTCTTTTTGCAAATTTCCAAGAAAATGGTTGTTTAAAATGAGTCTCCTCCAAGAAAATGGTTGTTTAAAATGAGTCTCCTCGCTTGGATTTGTTATCATGTTTCTGTGACATGCATAACAATCAATGCAAAGTATAATTGTTCACATATACTTATGCATAATTCATAATAATTCATACATCGTTAGAACAGATAGTCAATGTTAAAAATTAGAATGTTAGATACAAATAGGTCAGCTGCGACCACTAATTAACTGATCGATAAATGGTGATTGCGAGAGTCTCTAATTTGCTACTATGGATAGTAGATTGTTCTAAGAATCATGGAAAAAGACAAGTGTGTTGTAAAAACTTTATTTTAACTGGTTACCTGCTACTTAAGTAGAGCTTTATTCACTAAGATTTCACATTTTCGCGACGGCCGCGGCCTCTGTGGCGCGTCGGGCGGACGCTCGACTGCAATGCAGAAGGCTGCGGGGTCGATTCCAGTAGGGTGCAAATTTTATGCTTAAAAATAAATATTTGTATCTGGTCTGGGTGTCTTTCTATGTAGGTATAATATGTATGTATTTACAAAAAAAAAAGCATAATATGTAGTAACATATCGGTTGTCTGGTACCCATAGTACAAGCCTAGTGCTTAGTTTGGGGCTAGATTGCGCTGTGTGCAATGTAGTGCAATATTTATTACATTTGAATCTTCTTACTATTAATAGTTAATAGTCTCCGGAAAGACCTCCTTTAAATAGAAGACGAAGAAAGCCATGGTTTATTTGCAGTGATGGATGTGATTCACATTGTCGCATTAAGAACTACAGGGAACTTGGTACTATCTTGATCTCATTAACTTGACTGATAATTGTTGTTATTCTATGGTATTATCTTCTATTTTATTTCCCAAGAAGCTTCTACTTAATGATGATTGACAATGTAATAATTGAGTATGTCGTTTCCCAGGTACCTGCTGCTAATGCTCCTAGGCAAGGGCGGTTTCAGCGAGGTTCACAAGGCGTTCGACCTCAGAGAGCAACGCTACACGGCGTGCAAGGTGCACCAACTCAACAAAGACTGGAAAGAGGACAAGAAAGCCAACTATATCAAGTGAGTCGTGTATGATGACATCACATCATAATAAAACTATGTGTTTTATGTTCTGTATTTTTATAATTTTGCTTACTGTGTGTAGTGATAAGTGTCTACGTCATTTTACCTATTTATGGTAATCTAAGACGGAATCTTAAAACATTACAAGTTATAGCGACTTGGGAACGTAAAGCTATCAATATTTTAAACATACGGAAACCGGGAATAATGAAGTTGTGTCTTATTTTTCATCCTAATATTAGGGTAGTTGTATGAAGACCCCATGGAGTGTTAGCCACTTTTGATGAATTTTCACTCCTTCTATGCCATAAAGAGAAATAAAAAAGAAATTCATCCGTTTTCTTCGTTAATTTTCCATTGTTTAGTTAAGCACGCAAATATGTTCAGTCTCGTTACAGTTTGCTAAAACAAGAAGAGTTTGCTTTTATTTCGTAATGTGGGATCAATGAGATCATTCATTTGCATTGTTATCGTTTCTAGATAAACTAGTAGAAGCATACATCACGTACTTGCGCCGTAATTAATAGCTATCTTAATTGGAGGAACCAATTGGTATAGTCGTGTATTATTTGTTATTATGAAGGACTGTAGAAACCTAATTAGTCACCAGAAGCTTTGAGGAATTGATTAGGTTGGAAACAGGGATGTTAGTTTCTAAAGTACGTCTCTTGAACATACATAGTTTTCAGACTAAGTAATCCGTAATTATAATTTGATAGTATGGTAATTGTCCATAAAAGTAGGTGTCGTTTATCGAATGACCGTTGAATTATGATATTACCGCGAAATCCCGGTCGTATGGGAATTTCGGGTAATAACAACGTGAATCAAATTGTAACTTTGTCTAAGGTTTCCGCGATTTTGCATAATAAAACGCAATATTTACCAGGGGTTTTACTCCCGTTTTATTCAATAACGTCATTATTGTCAACGAACGAGCTTTCACCAACTTTACAGTTGGCTTTTTCAAGCTTGACTGGCAAGCTGTAAAGTTCGGTCGTTGATAACAATGACGTTATTGAATAAAACGCTATTAAAACCCGGTAAATATTTTGTTTCATATTGTAACTGACAAAGGTTACATTAACGTATATAAATAAGGGAGACGGAAAACTACGTTTTAAATTTCACGGTAACCGCGATCCCATCCCCTTAAAAGTTGCAATGCGTCGGTCACGGTTGTCCTCGGGGCGGGTCGATATCATTTATTTTGTAGGTCACGTGATTTAGGTACCTATTTACCTACGATAAGATTACGTTGCGACAACCCCAAACTTACTCGTGTTCGAACCGAAAATGCCTCCATTTGAAAAGTTATTATTAACCAATCATTGTCGATTGTGTTTTACTGATAAATATATTTATCTGTGTTCTGTGGTTTATACGTTTGTAAAACCGTGAGAAATTTAAACATGGAACAGTTAAAAGAGGTTCAGAGGCGGCCCCTCTGGATTTAAGCTGAGGTTTCATTATGCAAGTTTTGTATGTACCTAACTTGCTTGGAAATATGGTGCAATTGACTGCATACCAGTACAGTCTTGTAAATAAGTATAATTTACTAATTAATTTGTGAACATCTCTCTTTGTTTACAAGAAAAAACGTTCATTCAATTTACATATGCAAGTTGCCTAAGCCAAAGTGCAAGACTTGCCCAATACATAAGAAAACGTTGTTTTCAAGTTTTATTTCTTCTGCGTAAGGCTTGACAACTCTAGAAACGTCACACAAGCTAACTTATATAAATTACATCGCACTCTTATCGGTTCTTTAGAATTAAAATTGTAATCTCTTTGATGGAATATGGTTTGAAATGATATAGTAAGTTTTATCGTTATTGTAAATGTTTCCTATTAGAATCAACACGATAAATCAAAATCGTGAATTATATCTATCACACTTGACATAGGTAGATCGTTCGGATGATAACCACGGAATGTTACGATACCACAATTTCAGCTGAGGCTTTAATTCAACATCGACTTATCCTTCTTTTATTACGCTATTTACTGACTAGCTGGACTGCTCCCCGCAGTTACTCGTGACAATGTCGGGATGAAACGTGACCCGTGCCATGTATCAATATTCAATTTCATTAAAATCCGTCCCGTGCTTTAAGAATTTAGTTTAAATAACTAGATGATAGATGCTGCCCGTATAATTAAAAATAAGTTGAGTATGTAGATTATCCGGTGACGAATTGGTAGTGAGCGAATGCCTGCCAGCGAAGCAGTAGTTTGCGCATTCAATTCTGTTCAATTCAGTGGAAGAAGTATTTTTATGTAATAGGTACACTCTATGGGCTAGCTTGGTGTTTTTATGTATATCATATTTATTTATGCATTTATACTTTGAATCGCCGTTTAGCCGCTGATGTTTTAAAACGTTGTTTATCTCAATGTTCATGTATAATGTTATTTTTTCAGACACGCGCTCCGGGAGTACAATATCCACAAAGCATTAGATCACCCACGTATTGTTAAACTTTATGATGTATTCGAAATCGACGGAAATTCGTTTTGTACAGTTCTTGAATATTGTAATGGACATGATCTCGACTTTTATCTTAAACAGGTAAGTCTACTTTGATTAGACATAGGTTACATTTTGAAGAGGTTATTGTTTGTCCACTAATTTCTATCAAAGGGCTTTAAGCAGGAAGAGCCACGGGAGCCTACTCTTTAAAATGACTTCTTGATGACGAGATGTAAATAATTTCTGTGAACAACACGCAGTGCCAACTGGCCCTGTAGTAAGCTACTAAGCTTAGGTTATGGTGACTAGACAACGGATATAATACTTATTTTTATTAATCTTTTCCAAATACATACATATTATTACATAGAGAGACACCCAGACCAGATATAAATATTTGTAAGCATAAATAGAACAGTATGTATGTAAATATTCCAGCATAAGACGATACCGGAGCGCGAGGCGCGTTCGATTGTGATGCAAGTGGTGTCCGCGCTGAAATACCTGAACGAGATCAAGCCGCCTGTGATACACTACGACCTGAAGCCGGGCAACATCCTGCTGACCGAGGGCAACGTCTGCGGCGAGATCAAGATCACGGACTTCGGCCTGTCCAAGGTCATGGACGAGGAGAACTATAACCCCGACCATGGCATGGATCTCACCAGCCAGGGGGCCGGTACCTATTGGTGAGTGATGCTTCTTTTGTTGTAATTATATTTGTTTATAAGACAAAACTCATGTAAAATTAGGTGAAAACCTAATTTTACATGAGTTTTGTCTTATGTTTTCGCGATTCGACATTATTATGAAACACAATATTTATCACAATTTTTTTTATTAATATTTAACACAATATTTTTTTATTAATATTTAACACAATATTTTTAATAATAATGAGGCTACATGATAATACATAATGTTTACAGTAACTTTTGAGAACATTAAAATAGACGAATTCAATCTCAGTCAACCTTGAAAAAGCTAACTGTAAATACATAATGTTTACAGTAACTTTTTAGAATATTAAAATAGACGAATTCAATCTCAGTCAACCTTGAAAAAGCTAACTGTAAAGTTAGCGAAATGTAGATATATTGTAACAATGCCTTTTATAAATAAAACGCGATTAAAACCTAGTAAATGTTGTGATTTATGCAGCACAAGCAACTTTCAATCCATGCTAATTATGGCGCTGTAGGGCCCGCGACATTGTTAGGTAGAGTAGACTTGCTTCCTTGTGTAGCTGTAAGTAAGTACACTTTATTGCTTGCAAACATTGAGATATTATATACTAGAGGTGAAGTTTCAAACATATCCCATGTCCTATAAAAATGAAATGACAATACAACTATGTTAAAAATTAATATTTAATTTTTAGTCCCGACACCTGACTAGTATCACTACGTATCGTGCTGTGTGCAGCGTGTAAAGAGCACCACCCTCCCACCGCTCTTTGCATGCTGCAGAAAATTAGATATTATGTTTGTGTTTATTCATTAACCGTGCATCGACGCGTTTCGGCTTCAAAAAGCCATCATCAGGAACGTAGACTCCGACCGAACTGTGTGGGCGACAAACAATTAGTAAGGACGCCGTTCACCCGACACTGTTGACTCGCCGACAGCTGGAACAAGAGTTGTCTTATTTCAACAGCACGTCGTCTCTGCAATACTTAAATTACCAATTACCAAAAAATTAACAAACCAGTACATTTTGCCACCCTCATCGATGAACGATTGGTCATTCAAGACCAATCAGTTAATTTTTTGGACAAGTCACTGTTCCGTGCGGATACCTATACTTGACATCAAGCTGTGTAATTGGACACATTTGCACTAGATTTAGTTTTGTTTGCAACTTTATCAATGCTTATTTTTAATATTCCAGGTATCTGCCACCGGAATGTTTCGTCGTCGGTAAAAACCCACCAAAGATAAGTAGTAAGGTGGACGTGTGGAGCGTGGGCGTGATCTTCTACCAGTGCCTGTACGGCAAGAAGCCCTTCGGACACAACCAGAGCCAGGCCACCATCCTCGAGGAGAACACCATCCTCAAGGCCACCGAGGTGCAGTTTGCCAACAAACCTACTGTCAGCAACGAGGCTAAGGTGAGACCATTAACAATGTTTTTACGATAATGGCAATGTATAAGAATGAGAATATACGACAATCAATTGGATGTCAAAGTTTTCCTTCATCAGTTCTATACTACCCTATCTCTTCCTCGCATTAGTGTCCTCATTACTCACTCTACTGAAGATTTCCATAGTCGACGTGTCATGTTTTAGTCCTATTTGCAGCTTAGTGTGGTGTCTAGCATTATGAACTACAGTATCAATTCATATACAACTACTGACCTTTATTAAGGACACCGACGCGACGCTTCCCGTCTACCTAGATAAATACAGGTAGTCGAGCTAGAGACCGCAGTACATGTCGCCGTATCTGGGTTGTACAAGAGCTTTAGGAACGCAATCCGAGCAGCGTGTCGCGCTCTTACGATTTTCCATTTTTGCTAGTGACCTTAACATTTCCAAATTGTCATCCATATAAAAAAATTATAAGTAGTATATATCCGTTGTCTAGTCACCGTAACACTACCATGGGGCTCGATGGCGCTGTGTGTTGGTTCTAAGAATTTATTAATATGTATAATATGTATGTATTTACAAAAAAAAGTATAATATGTAGTATATCCGTTGTCTAGTACCCATAGTACATACAAGCCTAGAGCTTAATTTGGGGCTAGATTAATAATAAATAAATAATAAATAAATCCTGTGACGAACACACAGCGCCATCTAGCCCCGTGGTAAGCTGGCAAGCTTGTGTTACGGTGGCTAGACAACGGATATACTACTTATATTTATTTTTCTTTTGTAAATACATACATATTATACATAGAAATACGCCCAGACCAGATACAAATATTTATTTTTTAAGCATAAATATTTGCACCCAGCGGGAATCGAACCCGCAACCTTCTGTATTGCAGCCAAGCGTTCGCCCGACGCGCCACAGAGGTCGTCTGTAAAGATTGCGTTGTGTGTAATGTCGTGCAATATTTATTTATATCTACATAACATCGTTCCTGTGTCTTACGTACTCGAACTTCTGACTGTAATGCACTGTGTTGTGTTCCCTCAGAGCTTCATCCGCGCGTGCCTCGCGTACCGCAAGGAGGAGCGGATCGACGTGTTCGGTCTCGCGCGGCACGAGTACCTGCAGCCGCCGATGCCCAAGTCGCGTGGCGCGGGCGCGGGCGGCGGCGCGGCGAGTGGCGCGGGCGCGGGCGGCGGCGCGGCGGGCGGCGCGGCCGGCGGCGGCGCGCCCGGCTTCAGCGCGAACATGTTCGGCGCGGGGTCGTCCTCCTAGCCGCGCCGCCGCCGCGCGCGGCCCGTGCCCCCGCCGTGACCGCGCGCGGCGCCGCGTCCCGTGCCCGCGACCGCGGCCCCTCCCGCGACCGCGACCGCGCCGTGCTACTGTGAACGCGATCGGACCTCTCGTCTTAGTTTAGTTTTAGTGATGTCGGAGCGGGACCGGCCCGACGCCCGCCCGTTCGATATCGATATCCGCACTTGTAAAATGACTAAATATCATTTACAGATTTAAATTGTTTAAGATTATGCTTACTGTTGACTGTATTTATTGAGCAGGTGGTAAACGTGATTACTCCATTTGTGAATGGTTGACATCCTTTTATCACTAGAAGAAGAATCCTTGGGAGTATCCCTTGCATATTATATAAGTTATCCCTATTAAAAAAGTTAAAACATTAAAACTATGTAGTTTTATTTATAAGTGATCCTGATTTATTTCGTTGTTGTTCCTCGTTGCGTTACTATAACGGTGTTATTATTGTTAATTAGGTATCTACAGTGAACCGAGTAGAGGTTTAGCCTTGTAAACTTGATAAATATGTATTTGTATCATACGCATTTTAAATCTCCATAAATTGTACTACGTAAATATAACAATGTCAACAATTAAATAGTTCGGACAACTAGTTAACAGTATTTGTTGTCTTTCTAGAAATAAATCCATTTCATGACGAGATCTACGCTGAGATACTTGTTTCATTCCTTGAAGGAAATTATTTACCTACCAAAAGAATGTCTTTGCCAATGTAGTGTCGATTAGGGTCACATTATAATACATAATATATCGAAGAGTCTAAGAAATTAAAGCGTCAATCTACAGTTAGCATACCAAGTTCAGTCCTTATTCCCACTGCAAACAAAAAATCGATTTACGCCATGAATAATTTGACGCTTTAACTTGTTTGAACTCCGCAGATAGTAGTAGATTGGTAGTATACCTGGTTCTAATATTGTTGGAGACGCGGCGTATTGCGGATACTTATCTTTTTGTTAGTGTTCGCTGTTTCAGCCAGAGGGCGCTGTTCCTTATACTAACTGCCACCTGGTGAACAGAACTTAAAACTTTTATCTAAGCAAAACAAAAGCTAGTGTGATGTGATGGATGACTGATGGTGATGATGCAACTAAATAATAAAAAATAGAAGCTTATTTGTGTCTTTTCTAACCACTTCTATATAATAACGCGAAAAGCTGAAACATAGGTGCGAACTATGAACTAATAAACAGCTACGGCTAGGCTAACCAATGTTTATTTTAGCTGTTTTAACGATGTAGCACAAAGATGAATGAGTACGGAAAGCTACATATTTTTTAGCATAAAATTATGAAAAACAGACTTCAAAAGACACGAAATAACTTCACCTGCTTACAGTGCCATCGACGTATCGGTTATGCCAAACCTACAACTTGACCCACCCAGTAAAACTGCCCGACTTCAGAGTACATAACAGATAAGTTTTATAAATGAAAAAGCAAAATCCAATAAGTACCTAAGTACCTAACTAACACTGCATTAAAAAATCTTGAGTACTCCAAAACGTTCATATTAATCAGTAATATGAACGTTTTGGAGTTAATTAAATTAATGACAAAAACGCATCGCTGTTCGCGTTTATACGAAAACAATTGCTGCCAGGAACATTTTAGTGTCGCCATTACAAAAAAAAAGATTCATCTCAGTAGTTTTTTGAAGTTGATCCATCTCTTCCGGAATTAACCTGTATAGGTACGAGAAACTTGTATGGGAAGTTAAAGCTTCGCATAACTTTCAAACCGCAAAAGTAACAGAATCGGAACTCTTTCTAGGACTACACCGTTTACAACTCTACCGTAGAGTTGCCAATGTTCGTTTAGTCATGTCATGTAACGGTGGAAATGAAGGGCATTTGCAATTAGACAAAATACCTAAGTCCTACCCACAGAAATGATCTGAATAAATAAACTGAAAACATTGAAAGAAGGCACTGAATAAAAATGTGGTTCGCATTTAGTTTAGCGATGCAAAAAGAGGGGCTTTTGTTTTTCTTTGCATGAATAGCCCTTGTGGGGCTTCAGGGGTGAGCCCCTCGGTGCATTTGTGCAACCGTACTGAAGTGCGAGTTTATTCTGCCTTCTTTAGAATGCTTTTGTCGGGGTGTGAATTTGACGAAAGTACTTATGAAATCTGCTGCTGTTGTTTTGCTATTTTATATTTGATAGGTGGTTTGCTATTTTGTATTTATTTTTCATTCAAAAACACATTGTAGAGTATGATTTGATAATAAGAATTTTTGTTAACGTTGATCTTGGCATATATCATCGCGAATAAGAGTATTGTAACATAATCGAAAAATAAACGAAGTTTTAGGTTACCCCATACGGCCCATACTCCATTCTGAATTTATTTATTTAAAAAATCTAGATACAATTGATTTTATTATTATCAATATGCCTATTTACCAGCAGATACCTTCCAACCTAAATAAATTGGTTTGCATGAGAAACTTAGTTGTCTAAATTCCATTTTATAGCAGCACAAAAAAGTTCCTTCGAGCCGGATTTGAACCAGCGACCTATGGATGACAGCTTTATGATACCTCTACAGTCCACCGCTCTACCAACTGAGCTATCGAAGGTGATAAGCATATTATTGAAATTAACAGTCATTTGGTACAGAGCTGATCTTATGTAAGATAACCCGCTGGAGAGGTGAAAGGCGCCGCGCTGTGTCTTACGCTAATACATGATCTGAATATATTAAGTTATTATTTCGTACTTACCTAGATTTATTTTTAACAACTTGCTTTTTTTATTTAGTAGGTAGGTATAATGTAGGCGGAATAAGCAGTAAATACAATTTCAAATAATCAGCATCATCAGCAAACTAACTTGTCTTCGGAACGCGACCTCCAATGACAAGAAAATACAAAAATCTCCTGAGGAATCGTGTGACTCACGTCGCATATTATTTATACTTAGATCTGAAGTAAATTAGAGCAATCATATAAACGAAAGTAACTCTGCCCGTCTGTTAATTTGTGTTAATCCAGGAGCTTTCTTAACAAACGTGGCTTCGTTACATAATTTTGGGGCACTATCAGAACGACAGCGACCGGCGACCGCTGGTTATATACTAAGGCTGGGGCGATAGGTTCTTAAACACTCGTTAATTAAAAGTAGAATGATATGGTGTGTAACATGCTTGACCTACCTACCTATTTTGTTTCCTACCAATTTAGGTTCATTAACATTGTTATTGGGTATACCTGGTGAAGCTACTTATTAGCTTTCTTTGTGTTTTCTCCCTCACACTGGAGCACGGGTCCGCTAAAATCTCAAATTACTGGCGTCGGCACAATAGGCAAGCAAGCAGTTTACCAGTCACCGCGCGGGAACTCCAGGTTCGTTGTCCACGATCCCTTATAGTCGACTCTTACGACACAGCTACGGGAAGAGATGGGGGTCGCCCTGTTTTAAGACGGGGCTACACGCCTAAATATAGGGCTCTCTGTCTACACTACTTGACGCTACTTGGTAATAATTCATACAATGAAGAATCTTAATAGGTATGCCAAATCGGGAGAAAGTTTGTTACAGTATAACTTGTACAAATACACTAGTTTTTGTTGTAGTCAAAAATACCTATTAGTTTTGATTTTATGGGCATTTAAACTTCCGATCAATAAATGAAGTCGGGCAGTTCTACTGGGTGGCCAGTGGGTTAAGATTGTAGTTTGGCTGCCCGACTTCAGATAACATAACAGATAAGTTGCTGGCACTGTATGTAGGTGAGATTATTTTGTACTTATTGAAGTCGGTTTTGAATTTTTTGCTTTGCAATTTTTTCTTCGGGTCGCGTCGACTTGAGAACCTTTCTCCATTTTTCCGGATATGAACCAATTAAGTTTTCTTTGTGACTGCAGCGGCGAGTAACTTTCTGCTAGAGTAATAGAGTTATTTTCATTATGAGAAAAAAATATTAACGATCAACTCCGTTCTGAAAACGGAAGTGTGAATATCTTTTTAATTTACCTCTTCATTTTTTTGTTGCAAGTAGCGCCAGTATTTTGTTGCAATTATTTTTTTAAGAATATGGGCTAGGGCCTGAAGAATACGTAGTAAGTACTATTATTAATGTGTGCTATAGATAATAAACAGCTCTGAGGTAGACCAAATAAATGGTGACGCGATGAGGGGACGAATGAATTCGACATAAGAGTGTTCAGTAACAGCCAGAGATGCGACGCTTCTCTAGCAGTTTCTGAACTGAAAACAGGAGCTGGAAGCAGCAGTTTTTATGCGCATCTGGATGGAAATGGGGAAGTCTTTGCCCCAGCAGGATATAGCAGGTTAGTTAAAAATGTCTAGGCAGGAAAAAATTGATCCGTAAAATAATTATTTGGTCTGAAGAAATTTTTGATGGAATAATGGACTTTCACATATTTAGAAGCGTTGGTATCGTTTGTTCGTCGAAGGGGATAATTTAGTGCTTTGATGTGAAGCGAGTTGCGACCCTGGAGCGCGCCGCACCGACCGCCACCCGCTCGACCTCGACTACTTACCAAGAACTTGACCTTTTTACGTAGGTATCACAAACACCAATCAAACCAGATGAAAAATAGAAATTCTTAACTTTTTTTCATTAATCTCTTTTATCTTTCATACTTAACATTTTCGTTAAAAAAATAATAAATTGAATAAATTACACAACCGACTTTAATAGTTAACCTCGCCTACTTACAGTGCCACTGACTTATCTGTAATATAATCTTAAGTCCGGCAGTTTAAATGGGTGGTGATTCGAGTTAAGAGTCAAGATTGTAGTTTGACTTCGGATAACATAAGTCGATGGCGCTGTATGTAGGTGAGTTATTATGTACTTTTTGAAGTCTGTTTTTTATTTTTTTTCTAATTTAGTGCTTTTCAGTTTTTTCGGCGGTTTTTTTTTTTTTGTTAAAAGTTTTTTTTTTATAATTTTATGTGGTTATAATTTACTAATTACTTTTAAAATATCTATACCTATATATATAATCTTAGAAGCAAACTCGTTTTTTTTTGTGATGAGAAGGTGGTTTCAGATACACCATTAATCAAATATGTTATAAACCTCCCTCCTTCGTGTCGTCGGTTAAATAAAAGTAGAAGTAGGTAGGTTACATTACAATCCTTACCTCATGCTCATGAGAAACCTTTCTTATTATTTTTAACCCCTGACAGAAAAAGAGTGGTACTTATCAAAAGTTTGAGGTATCTCTGTATATTCGTGTGTGTCTATACATATAAGCTGTTACATCTACCTACTTCTTCATAGGTAACTACCTCTATACAGACACTACACCTAATTATTTATAACTTTTTATATTAATTTAATAACTTACATAAACCTAACTAAACAGGATCGATCACAAAACTGCTGCGACGGGCAGATTGTTGTATGTATAATAGGTAACGTCAATTACGGATACGAATTACCAAAGTTTTCCACACACTCACTCATCTTATATCTACGTACGTTGTACATCCACCATACTACAGGCAGTAACTTACACAAAGTTATTAGCTAAAAAATTTCCATGAAGCCTTGGTACTTTCGCTTGTTTCCGCGATGGTGGTGCCCTCGAAAATTGTCAGGTTGCGTGCTACGAGCTCAGCCCTTGCCAACCCCTGGTGATACTGTTTCATATTCTGTGGCGCTTGTTGGGCTGACCTTTCTTCACCAATGTCAATGTTATCAGATGGACGATATAGTGTTTACAAGCCAAGGGTTCTTGGTACCTCACGTACCTATGCCTACTGATACTTTGTGCTTATTTCCTTGTTAGTTAAGCCTACACCTACTTTTCAATATGACAAACTTGGGTATTTTAAGTAGGTAGGTAGTACTTAGGTACCTACCATCAAGCGGAGGCGGCGGGCCTCGGTGTTTATTTTTATATCCATTGTCAGATACATTAGCCAAGCCAATAATTGTTGTGTAAATTTTATAATATCATCAACTAATATAGACTAGTAGTAGTCTTACAAATTCTGCCTACTAGCCACGTAAAATATATACCTACCTAAGTTGTCCTCCTTTTATTTATAAGAAGCTCTCAAGTTCTAGTTATCCACTTTCTGGGAATAGACAAGTTCTTGGTTCCGTTTGCCTTACCCTAATTGTACCTATCTAAAGGCGGATTATGGAACTTAGCCTTAAATCTAAAGTGCGTACTTTGACTTTGCTCAGACTGAGCTTAGTAAAACTAAGCATAAACTTTCAATTGGAATTTATAGTCGAAATTAATTTTGTAATATACGAATGATTTAAAAAGAACTTCATAGTTATAAGTCATTACATTACATAACAGAGAAGCAAAATTTAGGTTATTATTTTTGAATGGTTTAGATTCGAAATTTGAAAAACTTGGACTTTACTAAGCAAAAACTGGGATAGTTGCGAAGATCGTTTTATAAATACCAAAAAATGTTTTCTTCTATGGTTTTCGCGATTTTGCATAATAAAACACTTTAAAGTGCTTTCGCCAACTGTAAAGTTGGCGAAAGCTCGGGTCAAATAATGAATAAAAACGCGATAAAACCGGATAAATAAAGTGTTTTATTACCAAAAAATGTCTTAAGTCAAAATTTTTCAAAGTCAAGGTACAGACTATAGATTTCAGCCTTACACTACAGTCAGGGCATCTATTCTTTTGTAAAATGTCTCAAAACCTGCATACAGTTATACTGTTTGGAAAAGAGTAAGTGATTTCCTGCAAAATTTACTAACAATTGTTCACCGTTTTCGAGAAAAAATATATGGGTATCTACACGACGAATTGAAAACCTCCACCTTTTTTTGAAGTCACAGACATTTAAGATTTCTATGACTATAAAATAACGTCATGCTAAAAGTTTCCGTCCCTTTTTCTTTTTATTTTATTCTCTGTTTGAGAAACAGATGCGGAATATTTTTGTCGTCACCTCTACTGGACACGTATTGTGACATTTTAGTTACAGAATTGGTGCCCAGTAAAAATGCCACACTCAGACTGCAAAATAAACTTGTAATGTGTGACCCAAGGGATCTACAAATATACCTATCCCTATTGCAAGTTACCAAGGGATATCTCAGACAAGCATCTTATTGTCCTTGCCGTTGTAAAAGCCCTAAAGCTCGTGCCCAACAAAATAGATTATCGTGAAGGTGAAGCAATTACCAGTTGTTTATTGAGGAGTACGGAACATCTTCTTTAGGGTCGGCCTTCTCATTACCTTGCTCGTTTCGGTTACCTTGAGATTGCCTTGAGGTTATAAAACTGGTCTTCAGGTAACCTTTGCGCTTCAAGCTAATGGTTTACCAACATATTACCTCTCCAACTTATCTGTGAAGTTTTGATCATATCTGGGCGTAGACGGAGGAACAAAATTGAACCGAGATACTATGAGAAATAGATAACAGAGAGAGATGGATTGATTATGAAATAAACTAGACGGAACGAGACGAAAAGTAGGTCTTCTGACTTTATCCGTGTATGCTATAAATTGCATTCAATTTACAAAAAGCCACACTTCAGTACTAAAGTAACCTATAGCTATTTCAATCGGTCCTACGCTGACAGCGTAAGACCATTTGTCTTACGTCTACGTATCTGGGCTACATATTTCCTAGGAGCGAAGACGACGATGTAACATGTCTCTGATGCATATTTCAAACTTAGGTAAGTATAATAATTTGTCTAAGATTTTCGCGATTTTGCAAAATAAAACACAATATTTACTGGGTTTTACTCGCGTTTTATTCAACAACGTCATTATTTTTAACGATGAAGCTTTCGACAACTTTACAGTTGGCTTTTTCAAGGTTGAATAAGACGCGAGTAAAACCCGGTAAATATTGTGTTTTATCAGGTATAAATAGTTCGACAGCAGGTTGCCATGTCAACAAATATTAGGTAGGTAAGGCGTAAGGTTTCAACCTCGATTCTGAAACTATAGGTACCTATTTAATTATCTACTTAATTGTTTCCATCAGAGAAATGTAACCATAGATTGCCATAGAAGCGCCTTGTTCAAAACGTTTGTTGTGCAAAAGGGTGATATTTTTATTTACATAAAACGACGTTAGCTGTTTCCGTTGCTTTCACTTAAATGACAAAATATTATTTTAATAATATCATTCCTGCGTCAAACTCAATTTATCCTGACTTCTTGTAGCCAAGAAAAATTAAAATTATCGCACCCAAACTGCTTATTTTACACTAGCTGTGCCCCGCGGTTTCACCCGCATAAATTCCTATCCCTTAACGTATGTGACCCATCACGTATGTCATACCAAGCGTGACTTAACCCGTACGATCATTTAAAGTACCCTTTATCTTATTTATACCCTTAAACTAACCCTGTACCAAATTTCATTCTAATTGGTGCAACCGTTACGTGTGTGTCACGCCAAACGTTGCTATAGTGTAACTAACACGACTTTTGTTTTTATAGCTGCGTCCCGCGGGATTTACCCTTGTAAGTCCCGACACCGTACGAATGTCGGGATCAAAAGTAGCCCATAACTATCCTCGATAAATGGACTATCAAACACAAAAAGAATTTTTGAAATCAGACCAGCAGTTTCTTGAGATTAACGCGTTCAAACAAACAATCAAACAATGAAACTCTTCAGCTTTTTAATATTAATATAGATGACATATCACTGGCTACCATACTAAGTAAATGTTTCCAAAGTCGATGGATGGAAGGATAACGAACGCTGAACAAAGTTGGTTGTAGTGAATTAGGTACAAGTTGGATTACTATGGTATCTTTCACAGTCCCGGGAGAATAAAGTTATTAATAGCTAGGTATGGGGTGTTTTTAGGGTTTCGTATATGCTATTCCGCTATTGTAGTTGTATTAGGGGTTAAAGTATGAAATTGCCGATTTGTACTGAAAATCTTAATTGTTTATTTTTTAAATTTTTAACAAATTTATTTAATCAAAATAGTTGCCATTATTATCTATACATTGCTGCCATCTAATGGGAAGGTTATTAATGCCTTTGCGATAGAACTCCGACGATCTAGACTGCACAGACTGTGTGAAAGCATTTTGTACTGCCTCCTGGGAAGAAAACTTCTTGTCACGTAGATAATTGTCCAAATCACGAAAAAAATGGTAGTCCGTTGGAGCAAGGTCTGGTGAATACGGAGGATGACGAATGGTTTCTAAGTGCAGTTCCTGAAGGGTCAAAATGGTTTCTCGTGCTGTGTGAGGTCTCGCGTTGTCGTGGAGCAATAATGGTGAAGATCGATTCATGAGTCGGGGCTGTTTTACTGCTAGTTTTGTCAACATGGTTCGGAGTTCGGCACAATAGACATCTGCAGTAATTGCTTGACCAGATCGAAGAAAACTATAGTGAATAACACCATGCTGAGACCACCAAACAGTTACCATTACCTTTTTATTGGTAAGTTTTGCTTTAGGACACTGTTGTGGCATTTGACCTGGGGTCAGCCATTGCATTTTTCTTTTCCGGTTATCATAAAGAATCCACTTTTCATCACATGTTACAATTCGATCCAATATTCCTTCATTTCTGTACCGGTTCAACAAGGCAACACAAGTTTCAACACGCGTTTCTTTCTGCAGATCAGTCAAATCATGAGGCACCCATTTTTCGTATTTTTTTATTTTATTGATTTGACGCAAGTGAGTCAATAAAGTGGGTAAGGTAACGTTAAACCATGCCGCTAATTCCTGGGTAGTTTGACTAGGTGCGGCTTCCACTATCTCTCTTAATTCATCGTTATTCACCTGTGTGGGCGGTCTTCCTCGTGGCTCGTTCTTTAAGTCGAAATTTCCATCACGAAAGCGTTTAAACCAAAATCGCACGGTGCGTTCATTAGTAGACCCCTCTCCAAACGCAGCATTGATATTGCGGGCTGTTTCTGCCGCGTTAGTTCCGCGTCGGAACTCGTATTCAAAAATCACTCGAATTTTCGCAGTATCCATCTTTCTTGTCTAAATTGAATAACAAAAACAATTGAAAGTCGATATTCAAATGTTTCACATTTTTTAAAAAAAGAACATCACAGAAACCATTTGAAAAAAGTTTCATTCGAAAACCTCAAACCATGAAGATTCTATGTCAATTCAAAGAACCTATTGCAATAAAACGGCAATTTCATACTTTAACCCCTATTATTTTTAAATATTTTACGTATTTAGTTATAAATATAATTTGAACTAAAATAACACAAAAACTTGAAAGCTATGAAAGCTCTTTCAAGCGATCCCTTTGTCAGTGCTTAAAACATAAACTTGATTGTTGGTTCAATATAAAGCTGTTTCCGAACTCTTCACTGTTCACTTTGGTCGGCAAACTTTACAATAGCACAAAAGGTACCTACTTGCAATAGCTACTTTCATACCTTTCTCAACGACTTGAAGCAAAAAGTTTTCAATACGATTTTCTTTTTTTATTTAATACTGTACTAGTGACGCCCTGCGGTAGGTATTATATCTATTCGAAAGAGCTTGAACGACAACTGCAGGCAGGCACGTATTCTAAAATTAAAATGTCTCAAACATGCCTCAGCCTTATTTTTATTTTTCGGATCGAAGTTGGACTCCTACGCGCTACAGCGATTAGTCTTAACCACTCGTTGCACTCAGTCGTGCGATTCACTAAGAAAAAGCTTGTCGTTGTCGCTCGAATTGGCACAAGCGATTTAAAATTAGTTCTCAGCAGTACAATTTTCTGTCAAGCGCCAATGTTCAAATGAAAAAAATGAATAGTTTTTGATAAAACTTTAGCTAGAAGTAAGGTGTATTATAAAACAAAGGTCCGTCGCGTGTTGTCACCTATTTGTTTCTCAGAAATAGTAGGTAAGTAGGTATAGGTACCTATAAAAATCTTTATTTTCATCTTCAATCGATCACGTACGGGTAAACTAGAATTCACTTCAAAGCCTTCGTAAAACGATGGATTGGCAATTACGTGGGCACCTGAGAAGATACAAGTAGTTATCCCTAGAGAAACAGTATGTAGGTACGTATCTATCTATACTGTGATTAATGTGTGGGCTGACCGTGGCCTTGCCAAGTTCAATTTCCACGGGAACATCCATTCTGACTGAGCATATTGAATGAGCATCCACTCTCAATATTGATGGTGATAGGTGCCTGTAATAAGGGATGGATACCTATACTATACCTACATAATTCAAGGTTGTGAATATTTGTCGCGCAAAAGTTGATTTTTCTTTTCGAAAAAGGAAATCTACAATGGTAGTTATAATTCGGAAGGTGCGTAAAATATTTTTGGTATTTGTATACAATAATAAACATTTAAGGTAGGTAGGTGGGTAGGTAGATGTATACACGTGTAAGTGGGTACATGTAGGTATATACGTTAATAAAGCTTTTATGGAAGAGACCGCGAGAAACATCCTTAGGTACTAAATTCTTTTCATTTTCCGATCTTTAAAATTCAAAATAGCAATGGTTGGGTAAGTGGTAAATCTGGTTATCTTTAACAGTATACAGCATGTCGTAGATAGATAGACATTAGTTGTTTCTGCCGCGTTTCTAGTTTAGTGTTTACCTATATGTGAATTTATGCAAATATCTAACCACGATACGTGAGGTAAGCTCTACTAGCACGATCAAAACATTAAACACATTTACCTATCTAGGCGCTTATATTGTGCATTGAGGAATGAGCATCTGGTTACCATGCACAGAATAAATTATTTGATACATAAAATATTTGGGTAAATATGCAGAATTTAAGTCCTTCTTATACACTTATAGGTAAATGATGGATGACAGACAATGATTGTTTTGAACTTTTTTTTTTCATTACGTTACTTCCCTAAGTACATCTATATTTCTACCCGCTTACTATTAAACGATGATTAACAGATGACCAAGCTATGTAACGTTTGTCTCTGTCTGTCAACTTTGAAACTTCATGTCACAGTAACAGAAGCGTTTATAAGTAAGGGGGCTATACTTGTAATGCACGTTAAACAGTTGGTCCCAGTTATCTCTGATAGCAGTCATTAGGACAAGTTATTAGAACTCCAGCTATCTACCTATATTTCAAGTTTCATCGCAATTCATTCAGTAGATTTTTCGGAACAAACATAGGTACATACTCATAAACTTTAAGCTTTATATATTAGCAGGATGTAGTAACATGATAAAGAGCCAAACAAATCCCTAAAATAGGTGAATGTTTAATTAAGAAAATCTCTGAAAATGGAAAATAGAACATACTGAGAACCAAACAAGCAAGATCTTAGCAAGAAATAAATCCTAATTTGCATACCGCCATCAATTGAGGAAAAATAGGGGAAAAATGCAGGACCTAACTGTGTTATGTCAGTTAATTAACCTATTGTGGTCCGGATTGCCCCTGGAAAGCTGGATAGAGTTAATAAATCACTGTCACTCCGTATGTCCGTTCATAAACGAGATACGTGTGGAATAGTAATGCGGAAAGTTCACTGCAAACATCGTAATGACAAAGTTGTTTGATTCGTTAATCATTACGAATCCCTAACGAAGTACCTACTACTAGTTATTTTTAGATTTTTACTTTTAACAAAGTATTACTGAACACAACAGGCAGATTTTCAATTACTTCGTCATTTTTCATTATCCGACTTCAAAAAAAAGGAGGTGGTTATCAATTCGTCTGTATGTATAATATTTTTTTTTGTATGTTCACCGATTACTCGAAGACGGCTTAACCGATTAAGATGATTCTTTTTTTAATGGATAGATGGGATCTCCAAGATGGTCCCATAAAAAATTGATGTGGATCTGATGAGGGTCTTCGGAGTGATGAACGGAAATGCTCCTCAAAACGCATTAATCCATCCAATTGTTTATCGATTACTCGAAGATGGCTTGACCGATTGAGATGATTCTGTTTTTAATGGAAAGGGAGCTCCGAGATGGTCCCATAAAAATGTGATGAGGATCTGATGAGGATCTTCGAAGTGAGGACCGGGAATGCTCCTCAAAACGCTGTATTTCATTCAATTGTTCATCGATTACACGAAGATGGCTTGACCGATGGATATAGTTCTTTTTTTAATGGAAAGGTGGAAGCTCCGAGGTCGTCCCATAATAGTTCGGTCTGATGATCTGATCTGGATCTGATGAGTATCTTCGGAATGATGGACAGGATAGCATCCCAGAATTCAATAAATTACTCATTTTTGGAGTTCTACCAAAATTAAAAAGAATAGACTCCTAAAGAACTAAGTACAGATTGATTGGGCACACCTGAAACCACCTTCTCACCATTGCAAACTCCTCAATAATTAAACTTACGGTAACAATATTGTTGATTCTTAGGTAGGTAGATATACTAAAAAGAATAAAATAAAAAAAATAATTTAAAAATTAAAAAACCGACTTCAAAAAAGAAAAAAAAATAATATAAAAAACAACCAAATAAAAAAATAATTGATAAAAAAGACCAAAATAACCTCTACATAGGTACAGTGCCACCGGCTAATTAATCTGTTTTATCATCTGAAGTCGGGCAGTTTTACTGGTTGATTCCATATTGTACTTAGTTTGGCTGCCCGACTTCAGATGATAAAACAGATTAATTAGTCGGTGTTTTTTAAATTATTTTTTGTTGCTTTTTTGAAGTCGGTTTTTTAATTTTTAAATTATTTTTTTATTAACCTTTAGTAAAGATGGGACTTTAGTAAAAATAAGTCTCCACTGTCCGTCTGTCGGTCTGTGTGCAACACTAGACAATCTCATGAATCGTGATAGTTAGACAGTTGTTAGACAGTTGTAATTTTCACAGGATGACTGATTTCTATTGCCGCTATAACAACAACAAAAATTAAGTGGGGCTACACTTGTACTTATTATATGATATATTCTGTGGTGAAGGAATCTTTTTTGCGTGATAATGGTACGGCACCTTGCGGAACCACAGACATCGAAACTAAGTACAGAACTCTTCGTGCGCGAGTCCCGACTTGGCCTTTTCATTTATAATAGGGGTTAAAGTATGAAATTGCCGTTTTATTGCAATAGGTTCTTTGAATTGACATAGAATCTTCATGGTTTGAGGTTTTCGAATGAAACTTTTTTCAAATGGTTTCTGTGATGTTCTTTTTTTAAAAAATGTGAAACATTTGAATATCGACTTTCAATTGTTTTTGTTATTCAATTTAGACAAGAAAGATGGATACTGCGAAAATTCGAGTGATTTTTGAATACGAGTTCCGACGCGGAACTAACGCGGCAGAAACAGCCCGCAATATCAATGCTGCGTTTGGAGAGGGGTCTACTAATGAACGCACCGTGCGATTTTGGTTTAAACGCTTTCGTGATGGAAATTTCGACTTAAAGAACGAGCCACGAGGAAGACCGCCCACACAGGTGAATAACGATGAATTAAGAGAGATAGTGGAAGCCGATCCTAGTCAAACTACCCAGGAATTAGCGGCATGGTTTAACGTTACCTTACCCACTTTATTGACTCACTTGCGTCAAATCAATAAAATAAAAAAATACAAAAAATGGGTGCCTCATGATTTGACTGATCTGCAGAAAGAAACGCGTGTTGAAACTTGTGTTGCCTTGTTGAACCGGTACAGAAATGATGGAATATTGGATTGAATTGTAACATGTGATGAAAAGTGGATTCTTTATGATAACCGGAAAAGAATAATGCAATGGCTGACCCCAGGTCAAATGCCACAACAGTGTCCTAAAGCAAAACTTACCAATAAAAAGGTAATGGTAACTGTTTGGTGGTCTCAGCATGGTGTTATTCACTATAGTTTTCTTCGATCTGGTCAAGCAATTACGGCAGATGTCTATTGTGCCGAACTCCGAACCATGTTGACAAAACTAGCAGTAAAACAGCCCCGACTCATGAATCGATCTTCACCATTATTGCTCCACGACAACGCGAGACCTCACACAGCACGAGAAACCATTTTGGCCCTTCAGGAACTGCACTTAGAAACCATTCGTCATCCTCCGTATTCACCAGACCTTGCTCCAACGGACTACCATTTTTTTCGTGATTTGGACAATTATCTACGTGACAAGAAGTTTTCTTCCCAGGAGGCTTTACAAAATGCTTTCACACAGTTTGTGCAGTCTAGATCGTCGGAGTTCTATCGCAAAGGCATTAATAACCTTCCCATTAGATGGCAGCAATGTATAGATAATAATGGCAACTATTTTGATTAAATAAATTTGTTAAAAATTTAAAAAATAAACAATTAAGATTTTCAGTACAAATCGGCAATTTCATACTTTAACCCCTAATATTTCATTCATTTTGTCCCACCAGGTTAAATTAGAATAAACATGTACTCCAACGTGTTCTTACTGAACTAATTTTAAATGATTAATTCATCAAAGTAACATTTTACTGGCGAACGAAAGGTCAAATCATTATTTATAAATACAGCGTTTTTTTTTAAAGAATTCATTGTATCCCATTGTATCCTTGTTTATGTGCTCGACTGGTTTTTATGTAAAGACCTACTTACTTACATGTTTTATTCAGTGTTTTTTATCGGCAAACAGCGAATTATCCCGGTTGTTGCTTTGCCTACGAAATCTGGCAGAAAAATATATTTCCTGCAATTACAGAAATATTAAAAAGATATAGGTATTTATTACTTATGGGAGATATACGTACTTAACTGTCTTTGTAAGAAAAATCAATTGACGTGAAAGCTTCATAACTTATTCAGGTCCATTTGTCTGACCAGTAACTGTAGTTCATGAAACTTTTACTTCTCTTGAATAAAGTTGAAGATTTACCTACCCAATTTTGTGTTCACATTTTGAACTTGTTTGTAACTTTTAGGAAAAAATTAAAGGTATTTGAATATGCTTCACCATCCACCTATTTACCAAATTTCATTTATATTTCAGACATTGGTATATCTAAGGGGTATATATTATACTTCAGTAGGTAAATTAATGTGGACTGGCCTCTTACAAAATAAACCTAGGTATATATACAATTAACTCAAAGTCACAACTACAGTTTATATCTATTTATTAATAATTTTGCAAGTAATCACTAAAATTTCAAATAACTATTTAACGAAATTTTCAAATTTTCCATAAAATTACGAAAAGAATTGAGCAAAGCTGACTGAGGCTTTAGATAGACTAGGTGCCTTAAAATATGTAGGGAACAATGTCATTTACAAACGCTAAAAACAAAAATATTCTAAAACATTGCGTCAGAAATAATTAACAAAATTCTATGAATCCGACCGACAGGGATTTTTAGTTTAGCTCGTAGGTGTATAACAGGAGCTATACCCGTAGCGGATTGCTACACGCAATGTAGCAATATTATGGACCTGTAACTCGATATATAGGGCACAGAGTCAGTGACCTAAAGCTCGCACAGGATTGTATGTTGAGTCGGATTCTAGGACACTTGCACGGGAGCCGTGAGCTGGGCATCCGGCAGAGGTCGGTATCAGTGCTTCCTGGCTGCAGGCTGGCTTCGAGCGACTCGCGGAATATTCCAATAGTTTCAGAAAATGTTGTTTTGCAAGATTGTTGTTCGTGTCTAGATTATGTTGCATTGCATTAGTGATCATTGAACTTTGTTATTTTTAAGTCAACTGTACCTATCCGTTATGTGTTTCAATACTAACCTAAGTCCACAGCTTAAGTATTTTTTGCACATTTTGAACTCAAATCGTTTCCATTTTGTTGTAGAAGTATTCCTATATGGATTTTTCATGTAAAACATGTAGAAATTAAAATTTATTGGCACTATTTTGAAATGTAAAGTAACGGAGCTGCTAAAACATACATAATTCAGGAAACAGTGACATATGTTTCCAGATCATTCTGAGAGGTCAACGAGGAATAATGTAAATAAATATGGTTGTAGTAATACCTACCTAGGTATGGGCACCTTTACTACATTAACATTCGGATAGGACTGTCTCAAAGTCGCAAGGCTGACAGTATTTCATACATCAACTACTTATACATGAGATGCGATGTGGACAGAATAACAACTAAAATAATTTTAGAGAACAAAATTACACTTGCAGCGTGAATCATAAAAATCTAAGATTTTATGTGAACATATGCCAAAAATATCGCGGATATTTCATTTTTAGTGGACAGGTAGAAGTAACTAGATATAATAGTGCAAATGAGCAAAACAAACACAAAAATAATTTAAATCTTTATGTTCATAATTTATAGAGGAATAAAATGACTTGCTGAATGAAAATTTGGCAGATTTTCCTAAAAGGATGTTCCTTAAGGTTCCTTTTTATTATTTTGCCGCTCACTAACAGGTTATTGTTCATTATAATGATGCTAATCAGCATGCAAAGCCACTACCACTTCGCGGATATAGATTTGATACCATCAACTATATCGAGGATGTCTGTGTCGACGCCGACGTTAGAGGTGACACCGATCACCGATCACCGATATTTATGGACTCATCCGTCATGTTAAGTTTACACACCATTAACTTGAAGACTTGAGGATAAGTGTTTGCGGACATTGGTACATATACGACAAAGACGTATTACAATCGATGCCTACGCTTTCATATCGACATAAAACAAATTTGGTCGGAAGTGGGAGAAAATGTGTTCTATTACTTTGATAAATGAAATTGGGTAGAAGCACGTAGCGAGTTCGTTTTCGGCGCGAGAAGCGGGATGAGAATTGGGTTTCGGTGCCGGCTGCCAGCAAATTCGATTCCTATTGACTCGATGTTGTCTTTGACCTCCTCCGGAAGAATCTAGAGACTGGGTGCTCAAGTTGGTATACCAACATCCCTCGTAGAAATGCGAATTTATTCGCTGCTAAGCACATAGGTGTGTATTAATGAAATGCAATGATTTAAATTGATACCTTTGTAATTAGGAGAAAATTTCAAAAATGATGTTGCTGTGTGCTACGAGTAGTTGGTAAGATATTGAAGACATTTGCAGGAAATCGATTTTATGATTTAGGTTTAGGGAGTTTTACTCCCTATATATGCAAAGATCCAAACACAGTGTGTGTTTGGATCTTTGCATATATGGATATTTTATATGGATTTCACATTTATAATATTACTAGCTGCGCCCCGCGGTTTCACCCGCGTGAGTCCCGTTCCCGCGGGAATATCGGGATAAAAAGTAGCCTATGTGTTAATCCAGGTACCCAGCTACCTATATTCTAAGTTTCATCGCAATCGGTTCAGTAGTTTTTGTGTGAAAGAGTAACAACCTCACATACATACACACATACAAACTTTCGCGTTTATAATAATAGGGGTTAAAGTATGAAATTGCCGTTTTATTGCAATAGGTTCTTTGAATTGACATAGAATCTTCATGGTTTGAGGTTTTCGAATGAAACTTTTTTCAAATGGTTTCTGTGATGTTCTTTTTTTAAAAAATGTGAAACATTTGAATATCGACTTTCAATTGTTTTTGTTATTCAATTTAGACAAGAAAGATGGATACTGCGAAAATTCGAGTGATTTTTGAATACGAGTTCCGACGCGGAACTAACGCAGCAGAAACAGCCCGCAATATCAATGCTGCGTTTGGAGAGGGGTCTACTAATGAACGCACCGTGCGATTTTGGTTTAAACGCTTTCGTGATGGAAATTTCGACTTAAAGCACGAGCCACGAGGAAGACCGCCCACACAGGTGAATAACGATGAATTAAGAGAGATAGTGGAAGCCGATCCTAGTCAAACTACCCAGGAATTAGCGGCATGGTTTAACGTTACCTTACCCACTTTATTGACTCACTTGCGTCAAATCAATAAAATAAAAGAATACGAAAAATGGGTGCCTCATGATTTGACTGATCTGCAGAAAGAAACGCGTGTTGAAACTTGTGTTGCCTTGTTGAACCGGTACAGAAATGAAGGAATATCGGATCGAATTGTAACATGTGATGAAAAGTGGATTCTTTATGATAACCGGAAAAGAAAAATGCAATGGCTGACCCCAGGTCAAATGCCACAACAGTGTCCTAAAGCAAAACTTACCAATAAAAAGGTAATGGTAACTGTTTGGTGGTCTCAGCATGGTGTTATTCACTATAGTTTTCTTCGATCTGGTCAAGCAATTACGGCAGATGTCTATTGTGCCGAACTCCGAACCATGTTGACAAAACTAGCAGTAAAACAGCCCCGACTCATGAATCGATCTTCACCATTATTGCTCCACGACAACGCGAGACCTCACACAGCACGAGAAACCATTTTGACCCTTCAGGAACTGCACTTAGAAACCATTCGTCATCCTCCGTATTCACCAGACCTTGTTCCAACGGACTACCATTGTTTTCGTGATTTGGACAATTATCTACGTGACAAGAAGTTTTCTTCCCAGGAGGCTTTACAAAATGCTTTCACACAGTTTGTGCAGTCTAGATCGTCGGAGTTCTATCGCAAAGGCATTAATAACCTTCCGATTAGATGGCAGCAATGTATAGATAATAATGGCAACTATTTTGATTAAATAAATTTGTTAAAAATTTAAAAAATAAACAATTAAGATTTTCAGTACAAATCGGCAATTTCATACTTTAACCCCTAATATTAGTACTCGTAAGATAGTAGGATAGGATGAACTTTAGTTTTACCATTTATGAATTACTAGCTGCGCCCCGCGGTTTCACCCGCGTAAGTCCCGTTCCCGCAGGAATATCGAGATAAAAAGTAGCCTATGTGTTAATCCAGGTCCTCAGCTACGTATATTCCAAGTTTCATCGCAATCGGTTCGGTAGTTTTTGCGTGAAAGAGTAACAACCTCGCCTACATACATACAAACTTTCGCGTTTATAATATTAGTAAGAAGTAAGATTATGAACTTATTGTGGTGTTGTAACTATAAATTTACTTACCATTCATATACTCGATGTTTTAGTGGCAGTTTAATTTAATAGTCGACTGGCGATTTTCTGGACATTTTCCAAAATATCGGGTAAAGTATAGAGAGGGAAAGAAGTAGGTATACATATGTTGTATTTACGTAGTTTTGATGTTAACGTGCCTACCTACCTAGCTAATAGGTAGGTAAGTATAATTTGTGGTTGTTAAAATTAACAGTTCTCTTAATCAAGATGTACATAATTATTATGTTACGGGTGGGTGATTCAGATGACTGTTTTTATACTATTACTAGCTGTCCCCCGCGGTTTCACCTGCGTAAGTCCCGTTCCCGCGGGAATATCGGGATCAAAAGTAGCCTATGTGTTATTTCAGGTCTCTAGCTACCTATATTCCAAGTTTCATCGCAATCGGTTCTGTAGTTTTGGCGTGAAAGAGTAACAATGTCACATACATAGATACATACATATTATATACAAACTTTCGCGTTTATAATATTAGTAAGATTGTAATTACCTATAGGAGTTAAACAGAATGATAGGTATGTTGCATAATTTTCAATTTTTTTGAATATAGCAAAGTAAGTTTCATTTGTACCTACATGATTTCAATCACTACCTTTGTTAGTCGCGTCGTTTCCATGCAGGCTGGTATGTTGAAACTATACGGTTACGGCATCTATCCTTGATAATAGTAATCTACACACCGAGGTACTAAAGCCCTGTCTTATTATAATAGAGGACATCATATTGAATCCTTAACTCCCGAGCGCAGAAAGGGTGGACAAAACTATACTCCTGAGCGTAGCGAAGGAGTTACATTCTTCACTTTGCTCTTCTATTTTATTTCGATGGAAAGGTAAGGCAAAAAGTTTTAGGTAATTTAAAGCCAAAATTTGTTATTTTTTCCTAGTTTTAATGTTTGATGTTTGGTTTCTTTATTTTGATGTAAATTTAATTAATAAAGAAATGTAAATATATTTCATACACGTAGCATTAATCTATTGTTTTGTTGTTAATTCAATGCTTCTTTTTGTACCCTTTTTATCTCGCAGTAGATGTGTAAAAGCTGTACTCTATCTCATCTGGGTGACAAGTTTAGACTATCATAGGGTGACGAAATAGACTAAAGTTCCGTAGAGTTGCACTCGAAGACTCCTCCACCAAATATAACCCTGAAAACGGACTGACTAACACCGGCACGGACTGAGTCGCTGCTGACTGAGTTATAGCACGTTAGCTTTTAGTCTATATTCCCCATATATTATAAAAGTCTTAACTTGGTACGACAAGAGATAAGTGTTACTGATGTTCGAATTTTAGTTAAAGACTGTTAGTTTAATCTCTTTGATCCCGGTACGATATTATTTTTTGCAATAAGCACAGCTATTATTTGTTACCCAGTGTTTCTACCTAACAACTTAGCTGGCTCAAGTCAATTGCAGACTGGAGCGTTTCACAGAATAAATAAGAGTACTGCCGTAGCAAGTTTCGTTTCGTGACACATACGAATAATAAACCAAAATATAAATATAATTGGATGCAGAAACGGTTGCATATTTCGTTTCGTTCGACTGAGTGAAGTACGCTTCACCCGTAGTAGTACCTATACTCGTAAACACTCCTACAACTAACTGCCTGAAAAGTTTTAGGTACGTGAAGTTATTATTAGGTTTAGTTTGTTTGGGAAATGCGGAAGCTTTTTAGTTTGGGACTGTGTTGTCTTAAGCTAGGCATAAAACTGATATTAATTATCATCATTAAGGATCAGTTGCTCCTAAATAATATTTTTTGGAGGTAGGTACCTACAGTTAAGTTGGTGGTATGTAATGCTTTCTCGGTTGGTGGTATGTATCTACACGTCCTATAAACATTAAATCCTTATTATGGGTTATGTCTTCCTCCTCCGATATGAATATTATATATGCCATAGCTAGTTTTATTTTTATTAGCCAAATTAAAGTGTGATGTCCATATTTCTATTTATACCTCTTAACTTTATCATAATAGTATATGTAATTTATTTCCTATATACCTATATCCTAAAGTACTATTATTTTTATCTAACCCTGTGTCGTCTTGTAGTTAGTTTAACAATGTGTTTGTGTCTGTTCTAGCTTATGTAGTCGTCTCAACAAGGGGGGGAAAGAAATAAGATAAAAACGAGGAACAAAACTTTAAATCCTGTACTTTCTTCACTACGTGTCATTGGCAGAATTTGTGATCACACAAAGCCATTAAACCCTAAAAAAGAAGAAGAAGGTATGTATCTACAGGTAAGTAGGTTAGGTAGATATGCGGCGAACTAAACTTAAGGGCCCATATAACCCTAATAACGCGACAGGAATAAAGCTAGCGAATTTCAGATGTGTGAGTGAAGGACGTAAGATATTGCGACTATGCAAAATTTTATTACGTAAAATCAAACAATTGCTAGTTTCAAGATAAATAAATGTTAATCTTGAAATTCAAAACATTCACTGCCTGTATTGAGCTAAGTTCAGTTCTTATACAAATTTATATTAGTTTTTGTACAATATTGACTGAGTATATCACTTATTTGTACAATTTAGAGGGAAGTTTGGATTTTTTTTCTATCGAGAACATTTTCAGGATTGGTGTTTTCCCGACATTCACGTGTTAGTAAATATCTTCGACTTAAATAAATATGGTTTCAAAAACTTTTATTTCAAATAACTTTTGTAGTAATTCACCCTAGAAACATCAGTTCTGGCCTACTACGACCCCTTAAGTCCTAACTTTGACCCAGCCATAGCTTACGTAATAGTAGATACAAGTCCTGGCTGAAACTTCTAGCCCACCTAATTTAAATATTACGATTTTCATGGCGTAGCTTACGTAAGATAACCGGTCGATGACTTCAAAGATAATAAAAATGACACGAAACGATTTATTTTTTGTTAGTTGATTTGATTTTCTTATTGATCTTCTCGTGTATGCTGATTTCCATATTTCATATACATTATGTACATAACTTCATTTTGAATCTTGAAGCCCGGATCTAATAAAATATGGCTACGGCGTTCGTCGTAAAGGATCTTTGAGCTGCTTGATGAATGAGAAAAACTTGAACAATCCACATTAATCCATAAATATTTCATTTATAATAATTACTTAGTGGAATTATAAAGAGGAAACGTTGGTGACAACGTTCGTAAGGGGGTTCGGCCGGACACAGGAACGCCACTTATAATTTGAGAGCTGCTTAAATTGAGCAGCTTCTAAAATCAAATTTTGTATGGGAAATTTTGAGTTTGAGAGCTGCATTGTTTAAGTATTGATATTGATACTGATATTATACTTTAAATATTGAGTAGCTTCTCTTTATTTGGTCATTATCTCCTAAACCACTGGACCGATTCCAAAAATCATTTTATCAATAGAAAGCTGCATTATCCAGGAGTAAAATAGGTTACTTTTGATCTCGATACTCCCCGGGAACGGGTCGGGGGCGCAACTAGTGAAATATAAGTATACTGTAACGTGGATATTTAAATAGCTATGCTTAACTTATCATCCAACTGTTTAGACGTTAGTAAAACAATAAGGGCAGTGGCCGTGCAATGACGTCTGTTGGTTATTTCCGTGCACCTGGTTACTGTCAAAATAATGAGATTAGCCTCTGCACTGCTTACACTTGATGCGTTTGGATATAGACCTACCCAACAATTCAAACGCAATTATGTTACCAAACATCAAAGTATACACAAACACCAATACCATTACGGTTTGCGAAATTGAAGTTCCATTTTGAAAACTGGAGATGTGAATCAATGTTTCATAAGTAAATGTAGCTATCCTATATGGGGGTCTTGTCTAATGAAGGGAGGGCATTGTATTGGTTAGTTTAAGGTAGGGTAAAGATGTATTTTCTGATGGGATCAAAACAGAATACTTACTTAATCTTCTGCTCATCTTAGCGGTTTTCCCGCTCGCATACCTCTCGGGAGCCTGGGGTCCGCCGAACTTCGAATTATTTGAGGTTGGCGCAGTAGTTAAGTCTTAACTTCTGCAAATAGATTTGGCAATATTTTTAACCCTGTTCTATGCCGGAGCACGCCCGGCCAGAATACTTACTTATCAAATACCTTCCTATTATTAAACATTACGTTAGTATTTGTATTGTTTTTTTTTCTTCAATAAAACTGCTATTTAAAATATCAATAACAACACTTGGTACAATTTTGGTAAAGTTAGCGAAAGCTCGATACTTTGTGTAAAGTTAGCGAAAGCTCGATACTTTGTAAAAATGCCGTTATTCAATAAAACGCGAGTAAAACCCGGTAAATATTGTGTTTTATAAACGCTTGGTATGTTGTAGTGTAGTCTGTTAGTGGGTTGGTTGGTTTTGTTTGTCTTCAAACTGTAAACAAGGAGTTTCATAACGATTAATAGCTATACCTACTTAGCTACCTACAAAATTTTGCGTAAGTTTATCAAAATGTCTTAACTCATACGGAATACTAGCCTTTGATTTTCTACTCACAACAGTGGTAGAAAATTATGTCTACGAACGTATGTTAGTACAGTTGCGCCCCGCGGTTTCACCCGCGTCAATCCCGTTCCCGCGGAAACATCAGGATAAAATGTACCCTATATCCTTCTCCAATCTCTCATCTAACTTTATACCACAATTATTCATCAAAATCGATTCAGCAGTTTAGACGTGAAAGCGTAAGGCAGACAGAGTTACTTTCATACAACTATTAAGACAAGTATTCTGTGGTATTACCGCTCCGTTCGCACTATGACAGAGAAAAATCCATTCTGCAAGACATTTCTACAAGGTTTTAACTTAGTTAAATAGTCCTTCAAGATGAATTAAATTAATTTGTATGAAAAATACGTATTTTTAGTTATGAGTAAGAGTAGGTAGGTATGCACATACATAATATTATCCTACTAATATTATAAAGCTGAAATAATATAATCTTATAAAGAGTAACCGCGGGGCGCAGCTTGTAATACAAATACAAGCAAATCATCCATTAGATTGAACACATTGCAATTATTATTAAGCGTGGAATATGAATCGAGCTGCAGACACTAACCAGAAGGGTAGGTAAATTTCACTCCTAAATATATTACAAAGCGTTCAAACATGAACATCAGTCCCTAACAATGTAAATTAAAGGCAATTGTTACATAACATTTTAGAATTATTGTGTTGATGACAGTACCAATACCTACCTACCTATATTAATTCATGTGACAGATCGTATGGTCTTGGCGGGCGATGACGCAGAGTACAATTGGATTTTTAAATTAACTTGAAAACAAGATAGGTACTTACAAGGTGGACTATTTAACGACAAGAGTGATTTTAAAAAATCAGGCTACAGACCTTTGCATTTAACAGCCGAACTGTTAAGTTAAATCGTATGTGTATAGGCAAAACTAAGAAGTTAATAACTGCACAGTTGAACTGACGATCTAATCGAAACATCATTCATTAGATAAAACTGTACCTACATCTAAAACTGAACAGTTAGGTATATAGCTAATGGTCTTTAGTTTTTATTCTTTTTGTTAGCGAATCCTAAAATTAAAACTAAATCAGAACATTTGAAATTGCCAACAAATAGACCGTAGATCGTAAGTTACTTTTAAGACCCTTGTTGTAACCTGTTGTGAACAAAAATAAATTGAAATTAAAATTGAATAGATATTTGACTAGGCTATTTCAGACTTTCATGATGAGACAACCTATGCTAAGTCTAAGATGAAGCGAAGTTGGTTTGGGGAAAGGTAAGCACAATAATTTTGGCAATGACTCAAGGGCTGTGCTCAAGAATCTCAAGGTCACAACACAAGGTTAGAGCTACGTCTACGAATTGATAATCTCATCTGATGATAATCATAATCACATTAGGAAAAAGCATGCATTAACGAATGATGGAAATCAAACGAAACTGAGTGACTTTTCAAAGCAAATAAACGCGGACAGCCAGACACTGATGAAGATGGATTCACAAATTAGACTGATGGAAAACATTAATTTGAATCTAAGTTGTAAGGTAGTAGGTCTACCTAACTAGTTTTTAAGTCTGATATTTTAAAAATGTAGGTACTCATTAAAATGAAAGAATATATTATAGGTACGAGGGCTGCACTAAAAGTATCGGGAATGGAATATTTCCACTGTTCCTGTCATATTTAAATCTTTTTAATAGAAAACACCTTGGTTTTAAAAATCGAATACCATTTTTTTATTTAAAAAAGAATCTCGGTCTTTTTACAAGGTTTTGTCAAACTTGTTTAGTCGTTGAGAAAATGGAATTGACTCGAGAAAATTCAAGAGCGATGATTTATTATGACTTTCGAAGTGGTTTATCACAAAAACAGTGCATTGACCGGATGTTTTCTGCATTTGGTGATGAAGCCCCATCCAAAACCACAATTTATCGCTGGTTTGCTGAATTTCAACGTGGACGTGTCAAGCTCAGTGATGATCCCCGTCAAGGTCGTCCAAAAACTGGCATGAGACATTGGCATGAGTCAAATACAAATAATCTTGCATGAACAATTAGGTGTAAAAAAGTTGTTTTCCCGATGAATACCGCATTCGCTCTGTGAAGAGCAAAAAGCGGCTTGCGTTACTTGGTGCGTCAGAACTCTCGAAAGATTCCACGCAGGATCCTCAAATGCTGTATACAACATCGTTTCAGGTGACGAATCCTGGATATAAGCGTACGAACCCGAAACAAAAAACCAGCCACGAGTTTGGGTGTTCGAAAATGAGTTAAAGCCAACAAAAATTGTTCGTTCACGGAGTATTGCAAAAAAAATGGTGGCCACGTTTGTCTCCAAAACCGGCCATGTTGCGACTATTCCTCTTGAGGGACAAAGAACGTTTAATGCAGGATGGTATGCTAGCATTTGTTTGCCACAGGTCGTTTCTGAACTCCGTAAAGAGAACTGCAACCGCCGCATCATCCTCCATCACGACAATGCGAGTTCTCACACCGCGCACAGAACAAAAGAGCTTTTAGAGCAAGAAAACAAATAATTATTAGACCATGCGCCGTACAGCCCCGACCTAAGCCCTAATGATTTCTATACTTTCCCTAAAATAAAGAATAAATTGCGTGGTCAGAGATTTTCATCACCTGAAGAACCTGTGGACGCCTACAAAACGGCCATTTTGGAGACCCCAACTTCCGAATAGAATGGTTGCTTCAATGATTGGTTCCATCGTATGGAAAAATGTGACAAATTTCGCGGAGAATACTTCGAAAAGCAATAAATACATTTTTAAATAGTAATGTTGTGTCCCTTCATTGATTCCCGAAATTTTCAGTGCCGCCCTCGTATAATATTCCAATAAAAGTACCTACATGGTATATATAGTACGAGTATAATACAGAATACTATATTATATACCTAGATCATGGCTGATATAGGCATTAACATATTACCTATCTGCTCAACGTCTTCCAGGGAAGGAACAGCTGAGTAGGTATCCTTTTCCCTTAAGAGTTGGCAGTCACTTGGCAGGTAGAAGGATTGTGGTAAACCATATGAATACCTACCAAACAGGAATACCTACCTATAACCTAGGTATGTACTTATATATAGCCGAGCATATTGATAACTTTGGCTTAGGCTGGTTTTGGGTAAACGATCCCGTTATCATGCCAAAAGGTTCTACGCAGGTACTTAAGTACATAAATATTTTGACCTAGATTTTGACTGACCTAATGATACTAGTAAATTCATTGTTCACTCATTCATTCTGTATAAGTTTGTCAAATACGGAGGGCTTGTTCCTCGTCCCCTCCGAAACGGGCTGCAGCCCCTCCGCCCGTCCGTCCCTCCGAGCTCGGTAACCCGACCGAAAGAACGAACGAACGGCGCGCGGCGCGCGCCAGCCAGTCAGTCATCGAGCGGTGAGCTTGGGAGACGTTATCGACGAAAACGAAAATTACTAACGTTTTTCAACTGACATGAGCGCATTTGTTTGATTTGTGATTAAAAACAAACGAACATATTGGATTTCAGTGAATGAGTTGAGTGAGAGTGCAGTTGAAACAGTATATTTGTAACGAAATTGTTAAAACCGCTGTTGTTTCGTCCGATTGGTGCAGTGTTTATGTTGGGTGCGCGGCGCCTGTTCCGTCCGACGTGCTGGAGGGACGTCGCCCTCAACGATTCCTAATAGAGGTAACATTTTTGTTTATCTTTTTTTATTTAGAGGAAGACAAGACATATTTTGATTGGGACAGGTCCTTTTTAACCGACTTCAAAAAAGGAGGAGGTTCTCAATTCGTCGCGTATATTTTTTTTTTTTTTTTTTTTTTATGTTTGTTCACCGATTACTCGAAGGTGGCTTGACTGATTAAGATGGTTCTTTTTTTAATGGAAAGGTGAAAGCCCCGAGGTGGTCCCATAAAAATTTGGTGAGGATCTGATGAGGATCTTCGAAGTGAGGACCGGAAATGCTCCTCAAAAAGCTGTATTCAATTCACTTGTTCACCGATTACTCGAAGGTGGCTTGACCGATTGAGATGGTTCTTTTTATAATGGAAAGGTAGAAGCCCCTTGGTGGTCCCATAAAAATTTGGTGAGGATCTGATAAGGATCTTCGAAGTGAGGACCGGGAATGCTCCTCAAAAACCTGTATTCAATTCACTTGTTCACCGATTACTCAAAGGTGGCTTGACCGATTGAGATGGTTCTTTTTTTAATGGAAAGGTGGAAGCCTCGTGGTGGTCCCATAAAAATTTGGTCAGGATCTGATGAGTATCTTCGGAATGATGGACAGGATAGCTTCCCAGAATGTAATAAATTACTCGTTTTTGGACTTCTACCAAAAAGAAAAGACCCCTAAAGAACTAAGTACAGATTGATGGGCCACCTAAAACCACCTTCTCATCAGCAAACTCCTCAATAATTAAAATTACGGTAACAATAGGTATTGTTAATTTATTTGGCAGTCGAAAGTAGGTAGGTAGGTACTAAAAAGGGTGAAATAAAAAAAATAATTTAAAAATTAAAAAACCGACTTAAAAAAAGAACTAAAATAATTAAAAAACCACCAAAAAAAAAAGAATTGATAAAAAATACCAAAATAACCTCTACATACAGCGCCACCGACTAATTAATCTGTTTTATCATCTGAAGTCGGGCAGTTTTACTGGCTGTATGGTTCCATATTGTACTTAGTTTGGCTGCCCGACTTCAGATGATAAAACAGATTAATTAGTCGGTGGCGCTGTATGTAGAGGTTATTTTGGTATTTTTTATCAATTCTTTTTTTTTTTCTATGGGATGAGTTTACTTGCACCTGACTGCACATCGAAGTTCCTGCAAGCAAGAGTATGCGAGTCGGAAGTTTAATTAAGTAATAAAAAATTTCAGAATTCAATGAAGTAAGTACCTACCTTACTACCACAATAATTAAGTATTATTATTACTCGTAGTATGATCCTAGCCCATGACTCTAAAGGAGCTTAAAATGAAACCTGCCAACTGCACCTTCAATGTTTATAGTTCAATTCCTAAAGCCAAATTAGGTACGTCTTCTCCACATAATAATAGTGGACGCGATATTTGTTATCCACATAACTAATATGATTTTATACGCTCAAGTTCTTACTAAGACCTATGTAGCTATAAATTTATTTAATTTATTTTAATGGGCTACCAATAGATGGTCACCCAGTAGATTCAACGATTAGCACAGTTTAACTGTCCAGTTTGTCTGTACAGATAAATCGTACCTACGTGTGTAGGCAAAATTAGGAACTGTACACTAGAAGTTTAAACTGACAATCTAAAAGCATATCGTTAGATCGAACTGCGCATTAAATCTAAGAGTCTGTAGCCTGCTTATGGTAAGAAAAGAACCCAACACTAGAATATTTCGGTTTGCCAATCGAAGAAAGATTCGAATCATTTTCTTTCAATATTTATGTAGGTAGGTACTTATGTATCGGCCGACATGCGACATGGCACGACTTCACTTTATATTTGTTTTTATGGACTCATAGATTTGTTTACGTTAATGGTACAAATGAATATTTTATTTATCTCTTCAAACACTTTATTATCTTACTGCTAACGTCATTAAATGTTAATTTTGTTGTTTCAATTTTGGGTTATCTAACTTTAGGTATTCATTCTCAGAGGCAGTGTCTTTAAAATTCTTTTCGATCTCACGTTTCACAACAAATAAATATTTCGAGTCAAATCAATAGATTTCGAGATTACTTATCAATGTTATGTTGCACTTTTTAAGCTTTTACGATTCAAATTCTTTCGATTACGACTGATGATTTTTCTGTCGAAAGAATTTGAATTAATTGCTAATGTAGGTATCACAGGTGTAATTACAACAACCCACAAATTGGCCTATTTGGCGGATTCGACTTTATATTTGGACGCTTTTTGGGTTTTTAATCAAAAAGAAACACAAAACTCAAATATCGCCATGTCCGGCCCGGCCGTAGTCTGTATTTCTGTCCGTCCGCAACATACCTACATAAGTTGGTATAGGTACCTACGTACTTTCCTACAAAAAAGCTACAACTTTGCATGAGTACATACCTATATTACTACTATAGTACTATATATTATATTAATCTCGCCGACAAAGTTCAATTCAGTATTGACAACATCTTCCAGGTCGTCTACCTACACCTTTTGTAGGTTTTCAGACATAGGAACGTTTACATTGCAAAATAACAGGTAATATGATTAAGTTTGCAATGGAAGTTCGTACAACAGAGCTTAGATTAATAATATGTCAGTTTAGTCCAACATTAAACATACCTACCTAAACTACCCATAACCCAGTTTCCCGGGTCACGAGGAGACGGCACGGCTCACTGATCTGCCGAGAATGCCTATCCGCCCGAATACTTCTGTGATCGTTCGAGATTATATTTTGCATCTAAGGTTTTTCAATTGCCTAGGTTATTTTTATATCCTACTAGCTGCGCCCCGCGGTTTCACCCGCGGATTCACCCGCGGAAGTGAAAAACGGGCGCGGGTTCTCGAGCGGTTGCACTTTTTCGTTCATTACTCGGGTTCTACTAATTGTATTTCGATGGTAATTGCAAAGTATGCCACGTTTCTCGAAAATATAACTATCCAAAATTTAAAACCAGATTTCAATCGGATTAGTAGTTTTTAATTGTATGAGGAAGAAACAGACAAACAGACATGAATTTTAAAAATTATATTATTTTGTTCTACTACTTATCCTAAGTCCGTTAGACCACTTTTTTTTTCAATTTTCTTTCAAGTACAGACTGTTCCATCTTCTTTTATTATAAGTTTATAGATAATCATTATCTTGATTTCAATAGAAAGAATTGCTTTATTCCTATCTACCACAGTAGGTATATGCGCCTCTGATAAAGGACATCGACGAAGAAGCAGTCAGGTTTATAAATAATAATAAATAAATAAATAAACTCTAACTTATCACCAGTTAGAGTTAGGATTCTTATACACATTAGAATTAACTGCTAAAACTAAGGCTGAAATCTGTAGTGCGTACTTTGACTTTGCTTGAATTGGAATAGTTTTTGAAAAGAAATTAATTTTGTTATACATATAAGATGTAACGGGTAAGCCCTTTTAAGCCGAAAGGGGGTTGTTTTAGACGTCTAGGCGAACAACTTTTTACGACTTATGGAAATTCGAAGTCCTTTTCGAAAATTTTAAGTATAGTTACTTGAAAATCAGCTGTTTCTTAGAGTTCGAGGTCATTGACCTTATGTTGTCCTTTCATTTAGTTTGGTCTACTACAATCAAACCTTCAATTACCTTTATTTTCAAAAACAGCTGTTTTTTAGTGAAACATAATCTCAAAATTTACAAAACAAAAGTTGGAATTTTCAAAAGTCGTAGAACAAAAGGTGTTCGCCTAGACGTCTAGAACAGCCCCCTTTCGGATTTAAAGGTCTTACCTGTTACATCTGTATAAGAATAAAGTAAAAAGAACTTTGGATAGTTGCAAAGATCACTTTATAAATATATACCAAAAATTGTCTGAAGTCAAAGTTTTTGCTTAGCAAAGTCAAAATACGGACTATAGATTTCAGTCTAAAATCCCTGTGAAGTAATAGTACCTAAATAATAATAGTAACATTGTGGGCACATAAAGCCCCGAAAATTGAAATTTGTTGAAAAGCCACAAGCAATCGAGCTTCAGGCAATCTAAAAACAAAACAAGCCTGAGTTTAATTGAATCGTTTAAGACGTTATTTACCTAATCTTGTGAAAGACAGAACGGTATTCTGTAAAGGCTTAGTAACAATAGGATAATAGTAATAAAACGCGAAACATGTTGACGCGATGAACTCAGTGGCCACCACGACTCCAAGGGTGACGTCATACAAATCGAATAGAAACACAGATTTTGCACTGAATAGGTACCTAGTCTAGGATTTGTTAATTGGACAATTTGATTGTTCACTTAACTCAAGGTTAGTCATCTAAAACTTAGATGTTGATTAGGCTCTTGATTGTAGCTATTGAGGTTCTCCGTCAGAAAACCAAAGTCATCGACATATACCTAGCTCGGATTAGCAAGCTGCAGTGGCAGTGGGCTGGCCATATTAGCCGTAGAATCGACAACCTTTGGGATAAACAAGTTCTAGAGTGGAGACCGCGTCTCGTCAAACGTAGTGTAAGACGTCCTCAGGCACGTTGGAGTGACGATTTGAGCAAGACGGCTGGCACAAACTGGGTGCGAGAAGCCGAAAATAGATCTAGGTGGCGTGCAATGGAGAGGCCTATGTCCAGTAGTGGACTGCAACAGGCTGATGGTGATGATGATGTAAAATCAACACTAAAAAAATATCCTTGCGTTTTAGTTTTTATATAAGAATAACATTTGTACTAATTTACTAAATGCTTAACTAATTTTTGATTTCACGACGATCGGCGATTGATGGTTTGAAATAAGTAGGTACACTTTGTTAGCTTCTATACCTACGTGCTTTTGTCTTTGAAATTTATACCTTCGTGTCCTCCGTGGTTTATCGGAGGCATATTATCTTAACACGGCTTTATACAGTCTCCTTTGATGTCACAACAAGTGTCCGGTATTTTGGATAGAATTGACTATACATTTTTCTCATACTTACATTTTTTTCATAGCCTAGTGGTTTGGGGCTAGATTGAGCTGTGTGTATATTTATGTATGCAATATTTATTTATTTTCCCTTTCTACACAAGTAAGAAAATTGAGAAATTTCATCAAAAGCAAATTCTGCAGTCTCATTGTTTCAAATTATATTGAAGAAGATCTTGTTCTCGAAATTAGATGCATTAATACGTAGTAGGGCTTCGTGTCCTCATCACTTTTCACACCAGGCTTGAGGTTGTATATGAAAAAGAAGAAATCACGGTGTTCTCTCGTTATTTGTCTTCTTTTGTTTACATGTCATTCGGTTTTGTGAAATTGTCATCGTCACACAATTTTTATTATTTTCCTTAATTATTTATCAGTTTTCAGGCTTTTTCAGAATATAAAAAGGTATATTTATTAAAAATTATGCCAAAAAGGAAGTCAAAATTAGACAAAATATATAAGAAGTTTAAAAAACTGGAACAAAAACTTCAAAATTATACAGATGACACAAGCTCATCTGAACCAGAAGGTACCAGATTCCTTCACTATTCAATATACCTATTCACCGTTCACCGTGCTATAAAAACTGCTTAAAAGACAACTTTTATTGGACGCGGATGCGAGTACATACCATAGGGTTTGCGTGTTTCTTTTTGGAGTTACACTACCCGTTAATAGCTTTGCGAACAGTACTTTGGGCTGTTTCTTAACTATTGGTATTCCCGCTACCTTACCTACAAAGGATTTTAAACTCCTTTCTGTGGTTTCACCACCTACTATCAGTTTTGCGAACAGTACTCTGGGCTGTTTCTTAACTAACCTCCTGAAATCTATTGATTCCAGATGCGCTCAATAGCAAGGTAACTGATAAGGACCCTCATAATATCCTTAATGAGATATCCGATACTGAAATTGATGCCTACGCCGCCGGCGATACGGCTAAGACCTCAGATACATTAACAACAAACGCTGCTTCCCTGAACATCAGTTCAGAACAACGTTCAGACCAAATTGAGCAACTCGAAACTCCTATCGACCCGTCACTGTCTAGTGACGAAATTCTAGATTGCTTAGGAGAAGATCCTACCTCGGCTACCATATTTGGACCCGAGATACATAAAGACCTGGCGGTCAGGTTGGAACACACGGTCCTGAAGGGCCTCTCCAAGGAGAACCGTAAGGACTTAATCGAAAAATACCCAATTCCCTCTAACTGCAAACTTATCAATGCCCCCGCTTTGAATGCAGAAATAAAAGCAGCCATCACAGATTTAACATTGAAACGAGACAAAGGTTTTGAATCACGCCAAAAAGAAGTGGCGTCTGCAATTTCATGTCTTAGTCAAGCCATCAATAAACTTCTTTCATCTAAGAATTCAGACTCGTGCTTAATAAAACTTTTAATGGACTCCGAACGCATCCTCTGCAACTGTCAACATTCTGACACTGAAAGGAGGAGAAATTTCATTCTCACTTCCTTGAAGAAAGAGATGAAGGAGCAACTTCAAACTACTGTGCCAGACGACCTATTATTTGGTCAAAATCTATCTGATACAATAAAGGTAGCCAAAGCGATCAGCCGTTCTGGTGCCGAACTAAAAACTTCAACCACCAAAACATTTAGGACGTCTTTCAATAACGCGCCCAAAACTAAACAACCATCTACGACTCCGAAGAATTTAAACTGGAGGGGCCCATACCCTGCTCGGAAACCACCGAATCCTACGTCGTCGAAGGACCCTCCGAACAGGAATCGGCAGTCGAACTCATCGAAACACTCACAACAACAGCGGAGGCGCAGTCACCTCTAACTACGGTAAATTATGCTGGTAGACTATCTTCTTTTTACAAACAATGGACGCTAATAGAAAAAAATCCTATAGTCCTATCTTACATTGAAGGTTACAAAATTGAATTTGACTCTCCTGTCATTCAACCTTCTCCCCCTGCTACAAAGCAATATTCATATACTGAAGGACTCATCTTTCGTGAATCCATTAACAACTTGTTATCTATGGGTGCGATAGTTCAATGTGAATACTCCAAAGATCAATTCTTATCCAAAATCTTCTTGAAACCTAAACCAAATGGTAAATTTCGTTTTATCCTAAACTTAAAAGAACTAAACAAATTTATCAAAACACGGCATTTCAAAGTCGAAGATCTTCGAACTGTCTTAAAACTCATGTCTAGAAACTGCTTTATGTCAAAAATTGACCTAAAAGATGCTTATTATTTCATAAATATCCATCCGGATTCTCGGAAATACCTAAGATTTAAATTCGACAAATTATACGAATTTACGGTTTTACCCTTTGGGTTGTGCACTGCACCATTCATTTTTACTAAAGTTATGAAACCTATAATACGATTACTTCGCCAAGCTGGTTTAGTATCAACAAACTACTTAGACGACTACTGTCTCCTTGGAAATTCATACGATGAATGCTTGCGCAACTCCGTTTTAACTAAAAAACTGCTCACATCCCTTGGTTTCCTCATAAATGAGGAAAAGAGCTCAATTTTTCCAAGTAAGCAGTGCACTTTTCTAGGTTTTATTTTAGATTCGCAAGATTTTCAGATAAAATTACCCAAAGAAAAGATTGACCACATTTCCACAGAAGTTAAAAAGTTTTCTTTACTTACGAGTTGTAAAATAAGAGATTTTGCTAAACTAATTGGCACTTTAGTCTCAATTTGCCCGGCAATCGAATACGGGTGGTTATACACGAAACTTTTTGAACGTACAAAATATATTAATCTATTCCCTGATGATAACTACGACAAATCAATGATTTTACCCACCATTCTGCAATCCGATTTTACATGGTGGCTCAAGGCCTTACGTAATCCTTTTAGCTTGATAAGAGAGGACACGCATGACCTGGAAATCTTTTCAGACGCTTCTAGCTCGGGATGGGGTGCGTCTTGCCGCGATAAAAAGGTCAGTGGTCTGTGGACCGATGACGAAAAACTTCAGCATATTAATTTTTTAGAAATAAAAGCCGCTTTTTTCGGCTTACAAGTCTTTGCTAAACATCGTACAGACAGCCAAATTTTACTTCGTATTGATAACACAACCGCTATTTCCTACATAAACCGTATGGGCGGAATTCAGTTTCCCCACCTCACGGACATAACCAAACGTCTATGGCAATGGTGCGAGTATCGTAGATTATACGTCATGGCCTCCTTCATATGTTCATCCGAAAATTTTACGGCTGATGCGGAATCTAGACGCGTACACCCCGATATTGAATGGGAACTAGCCGATTGGGCGTTCCAAGTCATTGTTTCTACTTTAGGGAACCCAGACATTGACTTATTCGCAAGTCGTATTAATAACAAATGTCCTTTATACGTTTCGTGGCATCGCGACCCAGGCGCATCTTTTATCAATGCTTTTACGATCTCTTGGACCAATTATTTTTTCTACGCTTTCCCCCCTTTCTCTATGATCCTAAAAACGCTGAGAAAACTAATCTCTGATAAATCAAGGGGCATAGTAGTCGTTCCTCTATGGCCCACACAACCGTGGTATCCTATTTTTAAAAATCTTCTTATATCAAACCTAATTACGTTCAACGCTAGCAAACACCCAATTATATCATTCCATTCCAGCAATCAGTCCATCCACACAACACTTACCCTGGTGGCAGGAATCTTATGCGGACGGCGTGGTTAAGAAGACACGTCCCTCCATCATCAGTCACGGTATTGATGGCTTCACTATCTGATAATTCCATCAAACAATACGATACTTACTTTAAGAAATGGTTCCATTGGTGCATTCAAAATAATTATGATATATTTAGTGCCTCAATCCCACAAGTCCTTCTCTTTTTTAACAAACTATTTGAAGAAGGATCTCAATATGGAACTTTAAATAGCTGTAGGTCGGCACTAATGCTACTTTTAGGAAATATTTCAGTTAATGACGATAGACTCACAAGATTTCTCAAGGGCGTTTTTCGACTACGACCTTCATTACCGAAATACTCCGTTTCTTGGGACCCTTCCCTAGTACTAAACTTTCTAAGTACGCTTTACCCCAATGAAAGTTTGACAATAGACCTAATCTCTAAGAAACTGATCACACTCATAGCATTATTAACTGCTCATAGAGTACAAACATTATCAAAAATAGACATAAACAATATTGAAATTTTTAACTCCAAAATTACAATAAAAATACCGGATTTTCTAAAAACAACACGTAGAGGTTGCTTACAACCTATTCTAATCTTACCATTCTTTGAAACAAGACCCGAAATTTGCCCAAGCAAAGTTTTACTAGCCTACTTAAATATTACCAGTTCTATCCGTGCCAATGCCAATCCTCTTTTCTTAGGTCTTAAAAAACCATTCAGACCTGTAGGACCACAAACTTTAAGTCGATGGATCAAAGATACTTTAAACAGAAGTGGAATCGACGTAAATATATTTTCAGCTCATAGTACTAGACATGCTGCTACCTCCGCTGCTTATAAATTTGGCGTTAGCTTAGACCAAATAAGGAAGACCGCTGGCTGGACTGGCTCGTCAAACACTTTCTACCGATTCTATAATAGAACTACAAATGACGTTAACACCGACGATGTTTCTTTTGCCAGAACTATAGTCAATCAAAGTTTTTAACAACTTATAATTTTCTCTACTTATGTTTAACAAGAGGAAAGTTTTGTTTAGTTAGGTTTCTTTTAAGTGATGAAGTTACCTTCCTCGTTTAAAAGATTACGTATAATGTGTTTCTACTATTACTTTAAGCGATGAAGCTACCTTTTTAGTTTGAAATAATACTTACATTATGTCACTACTATTAAAATATTTCACTCTCTAAAAGTCTACGTATTAATGCATCTAATTTCAAAAACAAGATCTTCTTCAATATAATTTATGATTAAACGAACTTACCCGTACGTGAAGTTCTATCATAATTATATTAAGAAGATCTTGTTCGAAGAAATTAACTACCCTCCCTCCCTATGCAACATCATATTATAGGATCTCTAATACTACTAGTAGAACCTACAATATAATACCTAAAACTAATAGAAACTGCAAACCCTGAAAAAGGGTTGACAATTACATTTCTGAGCTTCTAGTTTCAGGAACAGTACGAGAGATCCATAGTTCACCCAACTTTGTGAAATATTTTACTATTCTCTGAACTAAATGACATGTAAACAAAAGAAGACAAATAACGAGAGAACACCGTGATTTCTTCTTTTTCATATACAACCTCAAGCCTGGTGTGAAAAGTGATGAGGACACGAAGCCCTACTACGTATTAATGCATCTAATTTCTTCGAACAAGATCTTCTTAATATAATTATGATAGAACTTCACGTACGGGTAAGTTCGTTTAATCATAAATTATTATAAACCTGTTCGAAAATGCTATAAGACACCCCTTTAAGAAATTCAAGGTTTCACAATCAGCTGCAAAGTTGTGATGGCTAGTGTTTTTTGTGATACGGAAGGAATATTCTTAGTGGACAACAAAGAAAAAGGCGTCAACATCACTGGGGATTACTATGCAGCTCTGCTGGAAAAATTTAAATAAGCAATGAAAGTGAAAAAGGAGAGGAAAATGGATCCGAGTGGTGATGCTTTTGCAAGACAATGCCCCAGTATACAAATTTCACGTTGCAATGCAATGACTGCTGCCAGCGATGTGGCTTCGGTACATTGAATCATCCTGCATATACTCGTAGTTCAGCTGTGGTATCATCTAATTAGCATGGTCACCGCTACTAGTTGCTATTACTGTCAAAAAACATATTTCGTATTCTATATTGCTCCTTTAAAGAAATCACGTTACGTGAAAGCAGCAATGTACTGCAACTTAGCAACTACTAGCGGTGGATGCTAATTAGATGATACCACAGCAAGATCTGGTCCCGTCTGATCATTATTTTTCCAAAATTGAAAAATATCTCTGAATGAAGAAATACACGGACGATGAAGAAGTTGAGAAGTCAATTTCAGGCTATTTTGGGGGCCTTGAAAATACATTTGATTTCGAGGACATAATTAAGCTCTATTAACGAAGTAAAGAGTGTGATAGGCTTAACGAAGAAAACATTTAAAAAATAATTATAATAACTTATTTAATTTCATCCCTATTCTGCTGGATTCCGCGTATTTCTTGACCTTCCCTCGTACCAAACCAATATTACAGCAAATAAGCGCATTAAGTTTAAGTATACAACCAAGTAGTTACACACCCATCTAGCAAAGTCTTGCATGAGTAACATACATAAAATCCACAAATATTAGAGTTGGATAACAATACAAGACAAAGGAAATTACATTAGTATCAAACGACCTTAAAGCTTTACCTTGAAACACTGTAAGAATATCAATAGTTAGATACACCTATGTCATCCAAACGGATGTTGTTTTAGATACAACTTCATGTCCGGTTTTTGTTAATATAATACATTGTAATAATCGAAAGTCTTTCTACTTACTAGGCTGTTGCGGACGCCCACAGAACCAACTAGGTGGTTACTAGTAATAGTATGAAGTCCTGAATCGCACAATTAATTATCTTATCTGGGATAAGCTCATATATACAACTGCCGACGAGACATCATCGTCGGGCCGCGGCCTACCGGGCAAAAGGCAAATTGAAATTGATCATTTGTCTTCTTTGAAATTAAGCCGTACCTACTGCGATTACCGGCCAATGAAAAAGTCTGCTACACTCACTTACACGACACTTATCGAATGCCTGAGCCATATCACTAGCTGCGTCTAGCTAATCCGTTTCTAACAACAACAACGAATTAGACAATGCCCCATCTAGGTATTTATCCGGTAAACTAATATTTACCAACGGGTATTAAGTAAGAAAACAACGTGGTTAAATCAACTGGACTTGTTTGCTGCAAAGCTTCGTGGAATCGAAAATGTATTTCCGACGCTTTTTAACAAAGTTCTTGTTTTCTATGATACGGAGTTTTGCTAAATAACTTTAAAATAAGAAGGTATTAGCCATAATATTTTGATTTAACTTAATCGTAATTATGTTAAAGTCACTCATTGAAATATCGTTTTCAGTACCTACGTGATTTCCTTAAATATTCATACCATGAAAGGACTTCGCAAAAGATAAAGTTGTAGCTAGAGGTTTCAGAAAGTGATTTAGGAACTCCTCTGGGAATCTTAGCTCATTCTAAAGCAATTTTGAATGTACACCTGAAACTCTGAAACAAGAAATTAGCTTAGTTGTACCTACTGCCATTTGCAAAATAAATACCTAACTTAAATTTTATTACTAAAGTTAAGCTATATTTCATATATAATACGACTTAACTACCGTCAATATACAATATTGTTTAGGCCAACCCAGGCATAATTCATGATAAAAAGGATATTCTACATGATCATGATGTGATGAATGATGATGCATAGGTAAATGTAGGATTACCTACTGGAAATCTCTGGCATTTGAAATTTGCATGCAGCGAGCGAAGTTTGAATGTGATCTAGTTTTGCTGAAAATGACCAAGTTAATGAAAGAAATGTCATGATGTGTTATTGTAGACTGTTGTTTTTCAGTTACTTGCATGTATAGTCAGGATTTGAACCCAGCCTACTAATTTTAATGTAGCGGAGCGGTATTCTTTAAAATTTGAACGCTAATATATAGATTTTGCTGCTAGATTTTAAGGTCAGTTATTGCGAAAAACTACCGAAAACCTAAAATTTATGTTCTGGTGTTAATCGCGTTATTTTTAATAACGGGTACGTTCTTATATCTCAAAAATTGAAATAAGTACCTACCTAAGGTTAACATGTCGATGTTCGATTATATGTTGTTATTCTAATCGATTCGATTCGCTCGCTCGCTTGCCAAAGCGCTGCGTGTAACTAATCATGTTCTCTAACATAAACCTAACCTATCCTATTTGAGGTTCTCCGATTTGTTTTTTTTTATCACGAAATACTTACTCTGCAGACTCTGTGCTTCGATATTTTGGATTTTCGAAGTTCTTTGTTACGATATAGGTACTATAAGACTTTCGGTGTCACTTTTATAGATAAATATTTTGAATATTTTGAAGTTAGGTTTGGTTTTCTAACTTTTCTAAAATATAAACTTACGATATTTCGGGTTTCAATTTTATGGCCCTTCGATATTTTATCGATGTTCTGAACATTGGTATTTTAAACGTAGGTATTATAATTTTCGATATTTAAATAGGTAACCTTTATGTAAAGGTTTCAATAATATTAAAATAATTTCAATTGATTTTAACAGTGGCAACCTTTTTAATAAAGGTTGACGGCCGGAAAAGAAAAAAAAAGAGGGAGATGAAAAATGGCGCCAAAAAGCACTTGTGTGTTTATTTTTGAAAACTTTGTTGTAGACTTTTTAAAGAAGGTAAGGTTAGTAAAGTCAAGCAATGATAAAGTTTACGATAGTTTAGTTAAATGTAGTGGTTATAATATCTGAGTTTAGTTGACAAGGAAAGTTGTACTAGTGATTAATAATATTAAGATGATCTATCGTTGCAAGTAAACAGGTATTATTGAAGACATTATGTGAGTATTATTTACTTGAATCCTACTAGGAAAGACAAATCGTAACATTTATTAACAGCGTACTAATGTTTCAGTGTCTTTATATACACTTGGTTCAGGAAGACTGGGAAGTCTAAACACCAAAAAAACACGAAACCACTACCCTGAAAGAAGAAATAGCACCCTGTCCCTGAAAAAAGTGAAGAAAAAAGTCGACAAAACCCTAAGGAAAGTGTTAATAAAAATTACGCAATTAGAACCGGAAAATGAGTTTTATTTCAATACAAAGTCGCGAAAACAGAAGAAAAAACTAAATCGAAAGCCTGCCGAAACTTATTATCAGCTAGGTACCCATTTAAGAAATAAAATTGAGTACTACCTACCTAGCTAAATAAGTTTTCAAAACTTTGTTAAAACATAAACAACATGGTATCTGTTCTTTAGTTACATACGTAGGTAGGTACCAGAAGTTTATTTTACTAGTTGTATCCGTACAGCTGCTAAAATTGGTTTAGGTAAAACTCACAATACTTGTTTGAATGAAAGTTCTTTTAATGTTCGGTAATTTGGAGGTATCTTACATTATTTACATTGTTTTATCAAGAAGCTAATGGCAAACGGATATATACCATCGAGGAGTATTGATGACAGAAGGATCTCGTTTGGTTTGTTCCGCTGTTACGATTACACAAGAAGATTAAGGATATTATAATGCTTTATTTAGTAATTAGCTGCGCCCCGCGGTTTCACCCGCGCAAGTCGCGATCCCGCGTTGGTCGAACACCTAAAAAAGTTTGTATGTCAGTAAGTGACGATGACGATGACGATGGATGATGATGACCATGGATGATGATCAATGACGATGGCGATGATGATGATGCCGATGCCACTCTACATCACTTCCCTACCCCTGTGTCAATTTTCATTCATGAATAGTTATCACCCGCATAAGTCCCGATCCTGCGGAATTTTCGGGATCAAAAGTATCCTATGTTACTCTCCATCATTTAAACTATCCCTATGCAAATTTTCATCCAATAAATAGTTATCACCCGCGTAAGTGCCGACACCGCGGGATTTTCGGGATCATAAGTATCCTATGTTACTCTCCATCATTTAAACTATCCCTAACGGCTCGACCGATTTGGATTTTCATCCAAATCGGTCGAGCCGTTTGACCGTGGAGAGGGAACAAACAAACAAACAAACAGATTTTCGGATTTATAATATTAGTAAGGATTAGTAAGGATAAGAACTAGCTGCGCCCCACGATTTCACCCGCGTAAGTCCCGATAAGTAGAGATTACTGTAAGAAACTTAGAAAAAAGAACTAGCTGCGCCCCACGATTTCACCCGTGTAAGTCCCGATAAGTAGAGATTACTGTAAGAAACTTAGAAAAAAGAACTAGCTGCGCCCCACGATTTCACCCGCGTAAGTCCCGATAAGTAGAGATTACTGTAAGAAACTTAGAAAAAAGAACTAGCTGCGCCCCACGATTTCACCCGTGTAAGTCCCGATAAGTAGAGATTACTGTAAGAAACTTAGAAAAAAGAACTAGCTGCGCCCCACGATTTCACCCGTGTAAGTCCCGATAAGTAGAGATTACTGTAAGAAACTTAGAAAAAAGAACTAGCTGCGCCCCACGATTTCACCCGTGTAAGTCCCGATAAGTAGAGATTACTGTAAGAAACTTAGAAAAAAGAACTAGCTGCGCCCCACGATTTCACCCGTGTAAGTCCCGATAAGTAGAGATTACTGTAAGAAACTTAGAAAAAAGAACTAGCTGCGCCCCACGATTTCACCCGCGTAAGTCCCGATAAGTAGAGATTACTGTAAGAAACTTAGAAAAAAGAACTAGCTGCGCCCCACGATTTCACCCGTGTAAGTCCCGATAAGTAGAGATTACTGTAAGAAACTTAGAAAAAAGAACTAGCTGCGCCCCACGATTTCACCCGTGTAAGTCCCGATAAGTAGAGATTACTGTAAGAAACTTAGAAAAAAGAACTAGCTGCGCCCCACGATTTCACCCGTGTAAGTCCCGATAAGTAGAGATTACTGTAAGAAACTTAGAAAAAAGAACTAGCTGCGCCCCACGATTTCACCCGCGTAAGTCCCGATAAGTAGAGATTACTGTAAGAAACTTAGAAAAAAGAACTAGCTGCGCCCCACGATTTCACCCGTGTAAGTCCCGATAAGTAGAGATTACTGTAAGAAACTTAGAAAAAAGAACTAGCTGCGCCCCACGATTTCACCCGTGTAAGTCCCGATAAGTAGAGATTACTGTAAGAAACTTAGAAAAAAGAACTAGCTGCGCCCCACGATTTCACCCGCGTAAGTCCCGATAAGTAGAGATTACTGTAAGAAACTTAGAAAAAAGAACTAGCTGCGCCCCACGATTTCACCCGTGTAAGTCCCGATAAGTAGAGATTACTGTAAGAAACTTAGAAAAAAGAACTAGCTGCGCCCCACGATTTCACCCGTGTAAGTCCCGATAAGTAGAGATTACTGTAAGAAACTTAGAAAAAAGAACTAGCTGCGCCCCACGATTTCACCCGTGTAAGTCCCGATAAGTAGAGATTACTGTAAGAAACTTAGAAAAAAGAACTAGCTGCGCCCCACGATTTCACCCGTGTAAGTCCCGATAAGTAGAGATTACTGTAAGAAACTTAGAAAAAAGAACTAGCTGCGCCCCACCGTTTCACCCGTGTAAGTCCCGATAAGTAGAGATTACTGTAAGAAACTTAGAAAAAAGAACTAGCTGCGCCCCACGATTTCACCCGTGTAAGTCCCGATAAGTAGAGATTACTGTTAGAAACTTAGAAAAGACGTAAACAGAACTCTATTTTACAAGACGAAGTCCTTCGCAAGTTAGGATTTACTTGGCGTAACTTAATTTATCTTTATCAGCTCACTTGAATGAATTACCGGAACGAGCGGGGGCCGGTCGACGAAGGATCGTTTATATAAATTACTAACAGATGGAAAAAATAGATTGCTGATGAAGAGCCGTTCGGAAGATGTATTATTCGATAGTTAAAATATGGCTGCTGTTAGCCGTAAAACTTTGAAGGTCATTGATTTAATTTATTTAATAATTAATTGGCGTCTCTATCGCACAAACAAAGTAACTATGTAAATTGCTTGGTACTTATAATTTAACCCACCCACTTCCCACTAATGTTAGGAATACGAAAGTTTAGATGTCTGTGTAAGCCTGGATTAGGATGAGGATACACTGATACATTGATCTGCTTTTAACTATTAAAGCTGGAATCCTGAATAATCATGAAATACAATTCAGAACCAATCCGCATGAAACAAAGTGTAAGTGAAACCGGGGGGCGCATTTAGTTGCGGCAATAAATGTCTTGAGATTTGAATACGATGGTGATGTAATTTATAGCTTATCTTATTAGACAAAGGTGGTGTTTTTACGTTGTTCACAGGTTAAAATCATAAAATACAAGTAAAACGTTGCATTAAATATACACGGTAGGTATTAAATAACATAAAGTAATTATTATGATCATCGTAGCGATGTTCCCGGTTGCATTCCTCTTGCAAGCTAAGAATAGTTTAAATGTTATTTTATTATCTAATTGACAAACTATTTTATTCTTAAAAGTTTTTAAGTACTTGATTGAATCAGCCTAAAACATTGTAATTATCTTATGTTAATGTGATCTAAGGATATTTATACACTTAGAATTGTATTATAACATGTACTTAAAATTTATTAAATAAAGATCTTTTTAAAATTGAAAAATAATCTCGCCAGCCCTTTCTTACATTTGCGTCACGATCTTCGGCATCCTAAGGCCATCTGCACGCATATCGCCTTTTTACCCGACTGCGCGACGCAAAGGAGGGTAATGTGTTTATCGGTCTATGTATGTATGTATGTATGTATGTATGTATGGATGTTTCTATGTGGCGTTCTAGAGGCCAAACGCGTGGACCGATTTTAATGATTCTTACGTCAATCGATTCGTCTTAATCTGGCGAGTGTGACTAAAGACATGACAGTAATCCAAAGTAACTTATGTCACCACCAGACGCCATATTGTCAAAATAAAAAAAAAACAATATCGTCAAAGTATGTCAAGATGGGTATCGTTGAATAGGTTTTTAAAAATAAATATTAGGTTTCTTTCACTATTTTTCATTTTAAAGAACCGTTTAGGAAATATAACGGTTTAAAGTTAATTTACAATTGGGTATTCTTGCTTTTTATTACTAACGAACAAGTTTTATTTGCTTGTTCGTTAGTAATTTGAACAAGTAGTATTTTTGTTACGTACTCGTAATTTGAACAAGTAGTATTTTTGTTACGTAGTTACGCTTGGAACTATCAAAGTTTAAGCCGTGATGGTAAAGGTGACAGGAATTTATTGATATAAACTAAAAAAATAGTTACATAAATTGTACCTACCTACTGAAAAAAAGTCTAATAACACTTAGGTACCTAAAAACGTTAAAAGATTAATAATAAATTTAAACAATAAATAACTAAAACCTAACTGAAATAGAATCTTACTAATATTATAAACGCGAAAGTTTGTATGTAAGTATGTATGTATGTGAGGTTGTTACTCTTTCACGCAAAAACTACTGAACCGATTGCGATGAAACTTGGAATATAGGTAGCTGGGGGACCTGGATTAACACATAGGCTACTTTTTATTCCCGCGGGAACGGAACTTACGCGGGTGAAACCGTGGGGCGCAGCTAGTACATTATAACCCCCTAATGAAATGAATAGATTACGAGACTTACCTACCTTCAATAAATGAAAATAACTAAAAAGCGTAAAATAAAAAAAATAATTTATAAAAAAACAAAAAACCCGTCTGCGTAAAAAACTCGATTAAAAAATACGCATAGAAACAACAAAAAAACCAAAAAGAAAAAAACAAGCCCAGTAATTTGAAATTACGCTAAGTAATAATAGTTTTGTAATCGATACACACAGAACACAATATAATAAATGAGTAAAAAATTACTCACAGTCGGGACCCATTGGAAAAATTAGATAAGTAAAATGAATGGGAAATTTTTTGTACATGTATTAAGCGGTGATGTAGCGGAAATCGAAGAGGTGAACCTAGCCGCAGGTTCTGCGGAATCTTCGATTATCAAAGTTTCAGCAACGATATTCTACTGTTTAGGGTTCCATATCCAAAAAGGGACCGTTTTACTCCACTCCACTTCCGCCTGTCTGTCACCAGGCTATTCTTATCCCGAGCGATTAATATTTCACTCTTAAGATGATGTTATTTCTGGAGAGAGAGGCAACAAAATATATACTTAAAAAATCCACATTCATTATAATTAATATTTAAGTGGACTTTCCTTAAAACACACATAACACACACACGGAACCCTCCGTGCATGAGGAATACTGAGGTTTTATACCTTAGCATAATATAGAATTTCAATAAAATATGTATATGTATAGGTAGTGCATCGGGCGACTGTCTAGGGCTGACTAATGCAGGTGACACAGTGACTAATACAAGTGATTACCGGTTTAGAACGTGATTTTAGCTATTTTCCTTATATCAAAAAGTATTTAGGTATTTCATTGTAAATAAACATGATAACGTAACTGTAGCATGGCACGTGAATGAAGGTGTATATTATAATTATTTGTAGTAGGTGTGTGTGTAGTGAATTGTTATCAAATACACTTAGTATTGGTATAAAGTAGTTAGCTGAGCTCACTTATAGTTTGCGGTATTTCGAGTTCAGCAACTCCAAGTTAGGTCATTACTTTGATGGGTAATGCCGTGCGGTACCAAATACCTTAAAACGCTTAATAACTTGGTAAACTTAATCCCCTATCTTCGGAAGACACGTTAGTGTCGAAGAATGCTTGGTATACTTACTATACATAATATAATCGATAAATATCATGCACTCGCATAAGTCATACATAACAAAATAATTTGCTTAGGCTATACTGGCACTGATAAATCGTGGCGGCCGCGGCGGGCGGCACAGAATAGGGGCACGGCCTGTTCTATGCCACAGAAATTTGAGACGGTACGGCGAAGAGAACATAGGGATAAATATCGCTATGTGATATTCACATATATATTGTTTTTATTTAAGAAAAAAATTCAGTTAACGGACTCAATGAATAATAGGAGGATACTTTTGTTTTCCGGTCTGGTGTTAGGGCAGCGAGCGCCAGCGCCCATTTCGTCTGTCCATGGCAGCAAACAGTAATTAAGTCACGTCCACGTTAACAGTCGGCTTGGCTCCGAACTGGTACCGCATTAGGCAGTGGTCCGGCACCCGGCGATCAACGAGAAACGAGTAGAATAGAAACTAAACCAGTTAACGATCAGCGGGATGCGAGGGTGTAGTTTCGATAGTTTTGGCGCCGGGCTATGAGCGAGTGTGCCACTACGACGATTTGTTGATGTTGTCCATACGCTACGCTACTTTCAAATTTAGAAATGATCAAGTGAACGAGCATCGCTAAACGAGTATCGCTGAGCGAGTTTATTTTTTGAGAGCTCGTGTCGCTCAGCGTCAAAACTACTTAGTAAAGTGAGCGCCGGCCGCGCCGTATGAACAGTCAGAGTGCAACTTTTAATATACAAGGTGTAACGGGTAAGCCCTTTTAATCCGAAAGAGGGTTGTTCCAGACGTCTAGGCGAACAACTTTTGTTCTACGACTTTAGGAAATTCGAAGTACTTTTCGAAAAATTCAAGTGTAAAGTTTACTTGAAAATCAGCTGTTTCCGAGAGTTTGAGGTCATTGACCTTATGTTGTCCTTTTATTTAGTTTGATGGTTAACAATCAAAACTTCAATTACCTTTATTTTCAAAAGCAGCTGTTTTTTCAGTGAAACAATCTCAAAATTTTCAAAATAGTTTGAATTTTCAAAAGTCGTAGAAGAAAAGGTGTTCGCCTAGACGTCTAGAACCCCCTTTCAGATTAAAAGGGCATACCCGTTACAAATTGTATAATTATGCATCTTTCGTTTACATGGAATATATTAATTATGCGTTACTTGAGATACAAAATAGTAAGTCGTTATATCGCAGGTGGGTCGGACCACTGCCTTATACTCGTACCTACCTACCTACCGCTCGACGCTCTAACATGAACTTATTCTCACAGGAATGCGTATCACTAACAGGACTTAAGTGTAAGTATACAAGAATTGTAAGACTTTATTTAACTAGGTAGGGTAATTTTCTTGGAATTCAATTAATCAAGCAACTGAAGCATTTTATTTGCTTAAGAATTTTAGTATAGACTTTATAATGACCGAAAAATCTTTTTAGGGTTCACAACCCAAAGAGTAAAACCGGGACCCCTTTACTAAGACTCCATTTCCTTCTGTCTGTCTGGCACACACGTAGACGCACCGGACGGAGGTAGGTAGTTCGATACAGATGACCTAACTGTCCACATCTACCCACAATTTCCAGCTACGTAAACGAGCCAGTGGCAATTTCTACCGAAATATCGAGTTCCGTAAAAACAAAGGTATAAAAGGTTAGCCATCGGCATTCAGCGCGGCAATGCTGCAATGCAAGTGTGATGGGAACCCTTGCACCAGGAACATTAAGGGGCGGGTTATTTGATTCATTATTTTTTTTTCTGTTTTTATTATTATAAATATTTAAATACGAAACAAAGTAAATCATGGTAAATAATAATATTTGTTACTTATTCCTATCCAACATACTATATCGCCACAGGCCTAAAATATATGCGGGTAAACCTGCGAGACGCAGCTAGTAGGTGGGTATCATGTAAAATGGATGAACCGTGTCCCTGTTCGGGTTTCAGCCGACATATTCCCACGTACGCCATTTTACCGTCGATCTGAGAGGGGTATCTGCGATGAAAGTGTTTGCGGTTCTTCTAAATATAAACCTAGACTAAAATTAGGTGTTGGTAGGCAACCTTATTTTTAAAAACGTACCGTCGCGGAGGTAATGTTAGATATTAATAACTGAGTACTAAACTGGTTATTTTATAATAATACTAGCTAAGCCCCGCGGTTTCACCCGCGTAAGTCCCGATCCCGCGGGATTATCGGGATAAAAAGTAGCCTATGTGTTATTCCAGGTTTCCAGCTACCTATATTCCAAGTTTCATGGTAATCAGTTTAGCGGTTTTACGTGATTGAGTAACAAACATACATACACACATGCTCACAAACTTTCAGCTTTATAATATTATAGCTGCGCCCCGCGGTTTTACCCGCGTGTGTCCCGTTCCCGCGGGATTATCGGGATAAAAAGTAGCCTATGTGTTAATCCAGGTCCCCAGCTACCTATATTTCAAGTATCATCGCAATCGGTTCAGTAGTTTTTGTGTGAAAGAGTAACAACCTCACATACTTACTTACATACAAACTTTCGCGTTTATAATACTAGTAAGAAGTAAGAAGTAGGAAGAAAAGAGAAATCCTATCCTGCTATCCTAGCAGGATAGGCTTTCTCTTGTTTACCCGCCATTGGAATGGGATGATTTATATTATAATGCATCCTGTGTATTAATCCAGGTAATTAACTTATCTGTGTGCTAAATTTCGTTAAAATAGTCAAACAGTTTTTTATGTTTATTTACAGACAATAATCGAAACAAACAAACATCTAAACATTCGCATTTAGTAGAATGTCAAAAAATCTACTTAATAATGAAACGAGCATTTTTAGGAGATGAATCGAAGATTTTGTAGAGTTGGTTGTCAATATTTGTACTTCAGTTTTGAAAAACATACGGAATCTATATTATATTTTTGTATTTAATTTATCGTTCTGTTGCCTTCAATTTGGTAGTTTTGTTTAATCGATAAGTAACGTTTACACACAAACACAAACTAATTTTGAAACCGACTTTTAAAATCAGAGTTTTCCATTTTACAACTAAACGGGATATAATTTTGAAGATTGGTTTTTCCTGAAATAATTAGTTGTAATCTGCACTTCAAATTGGTAGAACAGTTTTACATAATTAGCAATATACCTATTTAAAATTAAACGAGAAATACAGAGTATATAATATAACTCATATTATAAGTTATTAGTTCATCAATCCTACGCCTTAAATAGGATATCTACGGTCTACAACCTATTTAGGATTTAACAAACAAATTAGCAAGCTGAGATTGCAATAATTAACTTACTCAAGTTCATGATTAAAATTAAGAATCTTGTGATTGCTGCTCTGAAAATAAAAAATAAAGTGTTAAATTGAAGAAAATTATGGGAAGGAAAAGTATTGTCAGCAGTTTGTATCTAAAGCAAACTCTTATTTATTACTTACTAGCTGCGCTCTGCGGTGTCACCCGCGTAAGTTCCGTTCCCGCGGGAATATCGGGATAAAAAGTAGCCCATGTTTTATCCCCGGTATCCAGCTACCTATATTCCAAGTCTCATCGCAATCGGTTCCGTAGTTTTTCCGTGATTGAGTAACAAACGTCCAAACACACACACAGATTAATAATATTAGAAGGATTACCGACTCGTTCGTCCTTATTCTGTAAAACCAAGTGTAAAAATTTCTCGTACCATTTGAGTCTCGTATCAAGAGTGTTTTTTTAAAGGTTTAACTTGGCATTACTCATCTTGACATTATATCAACAATATTTATTGATACCTCAATTGATACTAAATCATTACTAAATAAACACGTATCTGTACTAAAGTTGTTCGAGTAAGTACTTGTTTTTTTCTATTACATGAAAGAATTCTGCAAACTTGAAACGGGTGACGTCATTAGCGGGTACAGGAATACCTTTGAACGCTGCGCTCTGTTCGCATGCGTGCATTTGCCATAATATACTCGTATTAATGATTCGACATTCAGACAAGTTGAAAACATAATAATATTGTAAATTCGGTTAATATTTATAACCTGTGTAGTCATAAATATTAACCAAATTTACAATATTTTTATGTTTGAGCGATTATTTGATCTATTCGCTAACTCAGCTGAAGTAGCTCTTAAACATGACTTGAACTGTTCTTTATTGCTTTTGCGGCATTTAGTAGCATATCTATATCTTCATTGCCAAGGTAGCAATAAAATGCATAATATGAAGTGCTATTTTATATCAAAATAAACAGTTGAGCCAAAGTGGGTATTGTGGTAATATTTTATTTTTTTGAATAGATTTAGATAATTGTAAGTAATCACCAGAAAAAAGATTTTTTAGGCTTCCGGGAAATATCGAATAAACGAAATATAACCAAGATATTTTGTATAACCACTAAGTACTTCTTAATTAGAGCATTTACGTATTCCCAAACGAGTGTCACTCAAAAGAGCAACGCTTCATGTGGGCATTAGCCTCTTTTTGTCTTGAGTTACATGGTCTAACTAAGCCAAGAAGTACCTCCAGAAAAATAATGTTTTATGGTTACCGCGCATGTCGCACTTCAATGGTCACATTTTATGGCATAACATAAACTCCACCTTGCCATAACATGTCAACACTTTCGTAATTTACATGTGAGTATGTAGAAAAGTGAACCTCTTGGTACGTAAAGATAGAAGAATCTACTTGTACTTACTCCGAGGGAAGCATAGGATGTGGGATGTGTGTGGTTCCCCACTGGCCTAAGGTGGTAGGCGGCCAGAGGTTTACCCACCAAAACTCCTCGGTGTCCGTCTGGTCACCATTTTTTGGCAGGCATTGTTCCCAATTACAACTATATTATCACCTCGGTTGGTAGTTGAGAAGAGGTGGTCTATCAGTCAGACAAATTATTTCTGACTGATAGACTTCTCAAAAATCCTATTCCTTACTTATCTTGGTACTAAGTACTACTCCTAAGATTACTTAGTTTTTACCTCATTTTTAACTGATTTATCGTGGATGGAAAGGTCAACATTTATCGACTCAAAAGTCCTGAATTATTCGATGATCGAGAGGCAATTGAAGGAACTGAAAACGCCTTTGTGATTTACTAAACAATCCACAGCAAGCCCCTTAGAAAAAACATTAGTTAGGGAACATTGTATCTGGTCTGGGTGTCTTTCTATTGACCAAATTCAGAAAAGCTACTCAATATTTAAGGTCTATTTAAACAATGAAGCTGCTCTCAAACCCAAAAATTCCCATACTTATTTTGAAATTAGAAGCTGCTCAATTATTTAAGCAGCCCTTCAATTTTAAGTGAAGTTCCTGTATCCTGTATGTATAATTACAAAAAGTATAATATGTAGTAGCTATATCCGTTGTCTAATACCCATAGTAAAAGCCTATATTGCTTAGTTTGGGGCTTGATTGCGCTGTGTGTAATGTCGTGCAATAAGTAAGAAAGTAAATATCATAACTAGCATTATGTTACTAATAATTTTTTTCAGCAACAATCATACGTGCATAGCATACTTAGTTTAAAAAAAATATTTACTGACTGTTTTAGTACTATACTAGCTAAATAATCTATAACTTCTATCTTTATCTGTACTTGGAAGTAAATTAAAAAAAAAAGTTGTCTAGAGGATTTAGGAAAAGTAGTAGATCAAAATTATATAATGTATAAAATTAATGTCTGTCTGTTTGTCTGTCTGTTCCTTATACAATTAAAAACTACTAATCCGATTGAAATCTGGCTTTCAATATTGGATACTTAGTTCTATTTCGCGGGTGAAACCGCTTGGCGCAGCTAGTAATAAATAGGTCTTTTAAAACATCTACCTACATAATATAAATTTATATTAACCGTGCCTTTACATTGTCACTGTCACGGGGCTTATTAAATAAGCCAGCTTTTGTTCGGTTGACCGTTACGAAATTATTCCGAGATGCAAAAAGCATTTATCCGTGCCTTTATAAATTTGATGACAAAGTTATTTAAAAATTAATAATAAAAGCATTTGTTCAGTAATTTTACAGTATTATTATTACATATAAACAATTGTCTCGGGTCTTATTTACATTTTTTTCGCAACCAAGATTATTGTGACAGTCGAATCGTCGAGGTAAGAGAATTCAAAATTAAGAATACTCGGATAATACCCGGGGAAATTTTTAATATGAGTACAAATCGTGTGAGTTTATTAAAAGTTATGAATAATGATAAAGCAATATCATATTTAATAGTTGCATCACATGAACTAGCAAGTCCCGTTACATATACCCACTAGGTTCGAATAGGTCAGACTCATGCATGCACGTCTGCCATTCATCTGGAGAAAAAGATAAATTAAACTTCTTGTCATTTCAACAAAGGCTTTTTTCATTTATCAAACAAAATGTCGTAACTGTACAAGCTTTTCATGTATCGCGCGCGTAGGTGAGCTTTTATATCAGAGCTTGATTCTTGTTGATAAATAAACGTGTGAATTGTCAAAATCGTGTCAGATAAAGGAGAGAATGTACCTATGTGAGGAATTGACGAGATGTTTTAATTAACTCAAAGCCATTTTAACTGACGGCAGTCAACACAAAAAATTGTGTGAAAAATGTATTACCATAAATTATATCACTTGCTGTTGCTGTGCTGGGTTAATGTGTCATGACCTAATGTGTGATAAGGTCATGGCACATTAACCCAGCACAGCAACGGCACGGCTCCAACCCAGCAATCACCTTGTCATTCGATTTAGAGCATTAAATCGTGTGTCTTATACATGTTATAATATCAACATGAAAAAGTCGACAGCGGGCTGTCTGCATGCTTGCTGCTACTATCCAGCTCGGCTCGCAGTCCGCCCGCTCCTTTTAGCCCACCGTTTATCTGCGTGCTTACTGCGCGCCGACTCCGAATCGTGCGCCCTCGCACGAGGGCGCTTCAATTTCAAATGTTAAATAAAAATAGTGTTTGCGGTGACAGCAAGCTTGCACTGAGTTGCACCTTGTTGCCTGCACGTGGACTCCGAGCTTGCACCTCGCTGACGACGTGTACTTAGTGCGCTGGCGGCTAGCCGACGACGTAGCTGTAGCCTAAATTCGAGGCGACGTCCGCGCCCGCCGTGCTGTTGCTGTGCTGTAATAGTGTACCATGGCCTTTAAGGTGTACCTTAAAAAAGTTTATAATGTTGTATGTATTAATGTATTAGTACATACAACATTATAAACTTTTTGGGCCATATTCGCAAACGATTCTTGCGTGACTTAATGCTTTGTCTTGCTCTTATGAGTGACAATCAACGTTGGTGAAAAGGTGACAAAAGTACACGCATCGCATGGTAATTATTCTTTCCCGCAATGGATATGTTAATAGTAGATCGTTAAATTAATAGACATTATTAGTATTACCTTACTTTACATTCAGATTTTCCTAATAAAACACGTTTTCTCGTACAGCTGCAGTTGTGTTTTTGCGATATGTGATATATTATTCAAAGCCATGATTTTAATTACAATATGGCTCAGTTACTAGTATTTTCTGTTTAACTCTACATGGTGAAGTGCAATTAATGTTTATAATTTGTCAACTTTTTTTTACACCGTAGATAGTTAGATAAAAATAGTTATAACACATTAATACATTAGTGAGTTGTACTTAATTTATAACCACGGTCCAATTGGAACGAAATCGGATTATTAGAACTATTAGGATAGAATTGGAATAAAATTAAGATAGAACTGGTATAAAATTGGGAAAGGATTAGGATTATATTTATGCGATTATACTTATTTATTTATTTATTTCACAAAATCCACAGCTCTTAATACTAAATATTACAAAAGAATAAAATTAATCCTACAGCCACTTAAGGATTTACATTGTTTATATTAAAAATATTTGAATCGACTGACGCGAGTTGTAACATTAATGACTATAATAATTTATATAATTAAATAATTTATATTTTTTTATTTTTGACTATAATAATTTTCTTTTTATCCTCTTAATCCAATAGTCGAGCACGGCTATTGATTGAAAGGATAAAATGTTAAATAAAAAGACCTTAGGGGTAGAAGAACGGAAAATCATTTCTTATTGTATACCTCCACACCATAAAGATCAAAGTCTTCAAATTCTCTTTAGGACCAGCAGTTCTGCTTTGCTCTTGCTCTGTCATTCAGTAAATCAGTCAGGTCATTGAATTTTATATGTATAGGTCAGTTTATCCCTATTGAAATGTATTGAAATATCTGCAAACCTACTCGCACCTTAAGTTTCTATAAATATACTGAAATCAGTGCTCGTAATAGGCGTCGAGCAGTTTCCGGAAATCCTGTCGAAGTTGTATTATTAGTATGAATGTTACTTTGTTTGAACCTGAGTGTGTATTTCGTAGCTGAGGTTGAGGTGGAGTCGTCGGCCGTCGGCGCCGCGACGCTTATTCCGTAACGTAGGCCTGGCTCATGGCGGGTTGTTGACCCGCGACCGTGACCCGACTGCTCGCAAAGAACGATTATGTGTTTGTGCACGCGTTCTACTATCTTTATGGCATATTTTTAAACTGGTTGAGCTCTGCGGTTTTAAACAATCTGATTGAATACGTCGAAATTCATTTCCGCACATCATGTTCGCTAATTCGAGATATCCTCCAGCTCGGTTCGTTTGTACTCAGTTGTATGGATCTATTGATCGGATGTTAGGTATAGGTACCATGACCTTCATCGAAATAGATCAAAAATCACGACTAGATTCGAAAGACTTCTATAGTCTTTAAAAGCATAGCTAACATATCGATTATAGACATACATTTGAAAAACCATGCATTCATGGTCTGCATTGCTAAGACTCGAATTGTTTAAATTCATTTCAAGTCCAAACTAGATAGATTTTAGGTCCTCTCTTCAAAGATTTAGATATATGTATAAAAATAGGCGTAGGTACATATACTACTTATATCACATAGATAATCTAGTGAAATTACTTAATAACGGGATATTTACCATTTTGGTAGTGAAAATAACCACGTTAGTTTAAAATCGTATAATCTAGTGAAGTTATTTATGATGTTCTAGGTCGATTTATGTATGTTGTCTAGACACAAATTAATGTAACCAATGAAGTTAATTTAGCTAGTGACCGTGATCCTTAATGAAACGTGTTGAAAATTGGTACAAGTGTTAACTCAGAGTCTAAACCAATTCGCGTACCCAAAAATAATCTATTTACTTAGTGATGACAACAGATAAAATTTGGTGGTAAAAAGCTCATAAACGTTGTCAAAGCTCATAAAACACAGGGAAAGTATTCATATTACCTTAGAAACAATGTCGGTACATTTGATTGGAGACATAAAAAAAACCTAATTTAGGGAATGTCATGTCATGAAAGCTATTCCGGCCCACCATCAACATCTCTCTGTAAAGATTAAGATACGAGTAAATGGTCCCATGTTATCATAATTGGATGCTTTAGCTGGAATAGACGATGTATTTATACAATTTGTTATCTAAAACTAAAATTACGACAACGCTTTGGCGGCGGCGCGGCGTACAATGTTTGAAAACCAAAGCGTAAAGATTTATAGTTAAAAAATACTGAGGCATGTATTAGCATAAGCTATTAAATTAAGTACTTTAATTGGTATAAAACAAATTCTATGAATATTATTTTAATCCATGATACTAAGGATTGTTAAAATTCTCCAGGGGCGCTGGCCTTTGTTCAAACGAATTATGCTAATGTTTAGTATTAGTTTAATTACTATTATCAAACAGTAAACAATGCTATAAAGGAGTGACGAAATGATAAAACAATAAGTTGAGTAACAGTTTATGATTATAATTAATGTCTCTTTTCCATTACTGTAAATGGAAATGTCGTTGGTTTCAAACACAAGAGCGTGGTGTCGGCATCGAGTCGGACTAAAGCCTCGTACCCATTAGGGGACAAATGTCGAGCGACACGTATCTTCGGAGACATCGCAACACATCGCACGACGTTCATGTTCCCGATATCTTGGGGATTACTTGGTCTACTCATTGCAGGACCTAAATCACTCGGCTAATAAAAAAAATATTATAAAAAATCCGCAACTACATACATACTACGTTAAAAACTTCAAATAATAAATAAAACTATTTTTTTGTAGTAGGTTTTTCATATTTTTTTAATTATTTTAAGTTTATTTTAATTTAATATATTTCATTTTCTGATGGACCATCGTAACCCCCCTTGTCTCCTTCACATCACTTTTTATCAGTAGTCGGGAAATGTCTGGCGAGGTCTGGCAACGTCTTCTGGATCACGTGTCGTTCGTCCTTCGTCGCCTAATGGGTACGTGGCTTATCGCTCTGCAATGGTAATTTAATATTCATACCACCCGCGGCTTGCCAAGAGATTGGATTAAAACATCAATACGAATTAGTAATTGTACATACTTATATATACCTAATTAACCATATTTGTATTTTCTCTCATACTCTCATGCTGTTTACAATTTTATTACCTTTTTACGTAGTTAAAAGAGAAAACTGTAAATAAAATATATAAATCTTTTAAAGTTTACTAAAGACTCAATTTTTTTTTGGTTAATTAACCGTTAGATCCTTGGACGAAACACTAATTAATCGTAGTATTATTTATAAACTAGCTGCGCCCCGAGATATCAACCGCGTAAGTGAAAAACGCGTTATCAAGGGCGCGGGCGGCCGAGCGTTTCTCGTGGCGGTTACACTTTTTCGTTCATTACTCGGGTTCTACTAATTGGATTTCGATGCAAAGTATACCACGACGTTCCTCGAAAAGAAAACGATCCAATATTGAAAACCAGATTTCAATCAGATTAGTAGTTTTTAATTGTATAAGGAACAGACAGAGAAGCAGACAAACAGACAGACAGACAGACATGAAATTTAAAAATTATACAATTTTGTTCTACCACTTATCCTAAGTCCCCTAGACCACTTTTTTTTTTATTTACTTTCAAGTACAGACATTTTCCTCTATTTCTTTATTATAAGTATAGATAATAGATATAGATGTCTTTGGTTAGATCAGAGTTAAATATAAAATTGTCAATTTTCTGTAAGGACAAACTGTTGGTTTAATTATTTTTAGTCGAAATAGAAATCATAAATGTTAGCCAACGCCTTTCATAATCAGATGCTAAAAAGTTGTCAGCTTAGTTTGTGTTGTTCCTTAGGTAACATAATCCCGACTCAGCCTTTTTCTTCCTTAAAGTTCAGTCGAGATTATGTTTATTCATAACTTCGAGTAATTTTACTTGAAACTCGATGAAAATCGATTTTATGTAGGTATTGTTATTAAATCAATCTTCTCAGACGTCGCCTCTATCTGGTTTAACATTGTTTGCTCCAGTAAACTTTGTAAATTTGATATTATCAACAGTAGTAGAGTAAGTAGTTGTTTGCCCTTTGTTACTCCTTCGAGTTAGTTTCATAGTTCAATAGCGGCAAAGTTTATTTAATTTACAGGAATGTTGTTTAATATTTAAAGATATCGTAATAATTTTATACCTATTATTTGTCCTTTGTCTAGTACATTTTATTCGACATATTTTGAACTTTTTGGTTGTCAAAAAACTATTTTTTAATTGCTACTCTACTAAAAGTTACATCTTTTATGTATATTATAGTACATGATTGCTAAACTTAAAAAAATAAAACTTGCATCATTAGGTGGGGATAGGCCAACTACGTGTGGAATATAGTGCACTATAGCAGGTGGCATATCGTTATTTTTGCTAGAGTTTGTGATTAAATACTTCCTTTTCATACCCCGTCTTCTATACTTACAAAGAACATATTTATTACATACCACGTACAAAAAGGCTTTTGGATATTATTTTTCGCGATAACATTGAAGGCATGAATAAATAACATTAGGTTTTAACGTTCTTTCTGCTTATTAAAGTTTTGCAATGGGTATATTGTGTACGACATCAATAACACCTCGGTGCATCGGACGATTCCCGCCTCCACGTTGAGTTCGAACGATCGGGCGGGAGTTCCTCGGGGCAAGGAAAGACTGTTACGCCTTGGTTGTAAATCTGCACTTTCCAACTGCGATATTCAATTCCATTTATTTTGACATGGACACTTGGCTCGAATTTCAGAATTATGTAAAATTCACGAAATTTGTTATACCTGCGTATGTAAAAAAGACGAAAGTATTTGCATTATTATGTTAAAGCACTTTGTTTTTCTCAACGAATTACCATCGAATATGGTATTTTGCCGAGCTACTAAAATTATCATAAGCGTAGGAGAAGTTTTATGATCATTTTAGTTCTCCAACTGATAATTTAACAATTTAAGATGAAAGTTGTATATGTGGTAGATCTCTGTCAATAATTTTTTTTTTTTACATAACTATCCAACTTTATCTAGATGTTGAATATCTTTGCTTTACGTAATAGGTACGAGTATTCCAAATATCTGCGAACAAAATCGTTATAATTATCGTACATATCTATTTCCATGCTAAATTGGATATGTGAATGTATTTTTTTATGTAAGTTGGTGGTTTAAGGGTCCACTTTAACTTTAAAATTAGCTTTTATAGGCATTTCTCAAGAATGTGGTACTTTAATTAAACGAAACACATTCTTTATCATGCTTGGCGCAAAGCGGCACATGTAGGTAAACTTTATTAATTCCGTTTTGGCACACCCACACCGAACTGTAACCGTCGCGTCGTCGTAACGTACCTATGTAGCGGGGCTTTGAATTTGAATTTAATAAGTAAAGAGCCATAAATTCCGCTACACAATAGATATTTTTATAGGGAAGTAGGCCTTCTGTGTGCTTTCAAGTACTTAATACTGTAGTAACGTTGGCGTTAATGATTGTGAACGCGCTGCGTAATGAGCTTGTTTCTTTTTACACTGCGGTTTTTGGCGCTGCGATATGAATTCGCGCGTGCAGCGCGATGCCATATCAACATAAAAACGTGTACATTTCCTGTTAATATAATCAGGCCTAGACAAATGGCAAACGCTTCCAAGCGTTTCGTTTTCTAAAAACGATAACGCTTTAGCGTTAACGATATTCAATTTGTAGTCAAATGTACAATTACCTGGCGAACGCTCATTCTATTTATTCATTCGATAAAATCTAAAGTTTTGTCTATGGTTTCTATCGCAAACGTCAAATTCAATTTGACAACTGAAAGCAGGCGCGTAGAGTCCATACAACTCGATTCCCATCGAGTTACCTTTGAAATTGGGCACATAAGTACATAGTTAAAAACCTACTACCTACTACGTATGTGAAGGTGGGGCCTATCACCGCGACAAGTTTCTCAAATGTTCAGCTAAGGAAGGGAAGTACTGATAATGCCAGGCGCAGTAGCGCCTGGCTTCAACAGTACTTCAATGGGCGACCGTTTAAGTGTGGATTTTTGCATTGCGGTAGGTAGTTGTAAGAACAACGCGGGATCGCGACTTGCGCGAGTGAAACCGCGGGGCGCAGCTAGTAGCTTTATAAACAACGAACCCGGCATTTTTGCTATTTGGTCCAAACACCGGCGAGCAACATGGTTTCTACGTCTAAGCCACACTTCTTCACAATGCGCAGACCACAAGTCTTAGGGTGTGTATTTTCAAAAACAAATCGTCGATAATCTATTTAACAAAAACTCGACACGACGAAGCTTCCCCAGCTGATTAAAAAATCGCCTTGTTTTTTTAGTTTTCTACAAGGTGTTGGCATTCGCTTTGTAAGCGTACGATAGAAACGCTCACGGAGCGTTTTCGTTTGTCAAATATGCCACTTGGCTACACTATACATGGCGCTAATCGCACGGCTTACGTTTCGTTAGATGGAATAGAAAATGAATAAACGGTTGGCTACCAATTTTAAAGTTCGTTACGCTAGACCACGTGACATTTCGATAGCTAATGTCAACCACATACATTTACCATTCTATTCTACTAGCGTTAACGATAATAGAAAGCCACACGTCTAGGCCAGCTGTAGAGTTTATGACGTCACTTCTAAACAAAAATTTAGAATTTGTCATTAAAATATCTCATCTATGGAATTTCTTCAACGCATCTTTGTCACGGCAACGGTCTTAATTATTGTTAACTATAATTATTACTATCCTCTTCGCATCCTAATCATTGTCTTCTTTAATCCTCTATACATTACAATCAATCAAATTTTTAGATGCATTTTAGTTCTCAAACCCATCTATAGATACTAATTGTGTTGATGTTGTTGCAGATGAGTCGGTGGTGCGTTTGCGGCGGCGGTGGTGTGACGAGGTGAGAGCCGGCGCGGGCGCGGGCGCGGGCGGTGGACAGCCGGCATGGATCACGCCGTGAAGGCGATGTCGGCCCGCGGGCCGCTGGCTCGACTGGTGACGCGCCGCCGCTTCGAGTCTGCCGAGCTGGAGGAGCTGTACGCGCGCTACGCCTGCAAACTGCAGCGCAGCTCCGTCGGCTCGGCGCTCGCGCTCTGGGCGTTGTTGGCCGCAGCGCTTGCAGCTGTTGACGCTACCAGGGGCTGGAGACGAGCACCTCAGGTAAAGACATACTATAAATAGATAGATATATCCTGCAGAATTTTAGAGCTCTCTCCGGCTCAGAGATAGTAGGCAGCTGGATCTATACTTATTATAAATCCATAGCTCTTCAGTCTACAGTAAGGCCACGTCTGCATAGGCAGGAGGTTTGCTTAGCGCCTAGTGGCTTTGCTTCGCGCTTCGTGACAAGAAACCCACATGTTCTGTGACATGTTCTTTATTTCGATGCACGCCAAGCGACTAGCTAGGAGCCAAGTGTACGGTGCGAGAGCGTTCGTTTTTTAGTTAGGTGATCCTGCCTATGCGGACGAAGCCGATACAGGAATACAGCAATGGTTTCTGTGATAGAATATTGTTTTAGGGTGTTTTAATATTGTCTAGGTCGGTGTGCTGAGCCTGCATGCGGTACTTTGCGGCGGTCTGGCGTGGTGGTGCGGACGTACCGGCGGCGTGGCTCCGGAACGTCGGTTGCCGCGCGCCTGTTGGCTGGCGCTGGCGGGTGGCGGCGCGGCGCTGGCCACCACGCTACCTGCTTGGAGCGCTGGGTCCGCTGCCGAGGGCGCCGCACATGTCGTGTGGGCCGTCTTCGCAGCGTATGCCTTGCTCCCGGTCGGCGCGCCCGTTGCAGCTGCCTTCGGTATCCTACTGCCGACCGCACATACCGTGGCTGCAGTACTCGTCGCTCATCGGTTCCCTTACCATGTTTGGCAGCAGGTTAGTCACCTAACTAGTACTTATCTACAATATTATTACTATACGACTACTGTACTTACCTTAGCTGTTCTTACCACTCAAACTGTTACAGTTCTATTTTAACTCAAGGTTGCCTGGAAGAAATCGCTCTCAGCGATAAGGCAGCCTGTTTGTACAACTTTATTTTAAGTTTGGATTTTAGTATTTTCACTTGTACAAATAAAGATACACATCTATCTACAACTGAGTCGAGAACCTATGTAATAATCCTAATTGCTTAATACCGCAACTATAGGGTTTATGTGAGTAAAGCACTTCCATTCGTTCGCTATGCTAATACATTTTAATGATTTTGGGTTCTGAAGCACCCAGGTCGCACGAAGTGGGTATGAATTGAAATACCTAATTACTTTAAATCCATTTCGTGCTGTGACTCCATCCATTATTATCATTGTGTCATAAATGGGTAGTGATCTCTGTAGCAATCAGTCCACCACTGCGTGGTAGGGTTTCTTCAATGCGTCATTCGCTAATTAAATGCACACTTGGCGACCTTGCCTTGTCTAGGTAATAACGGGTTTATTTAACATCTAAAAGGCGTAATTGTAGTTTTGTCTAGCTGTATTGTCGATGAATAGGAAATTATGCATGTCGATCGTGCAAGGCCTACGTTATTTCTGTATATAGTCGATAGTTGAGTTGAACAGTGAGTCGGTGATGACGTGAGCTCAATGTACAAAGAGTAAAGAACTCATTGGTTCAACAAATCGTGTTCCAGTGTGCCACTTGACCGAGCGGTCCGGAACGGAGGTCGCAGCCTTGCCCTCTTGGCGTCCAACGTGGGGTTCACTAAATACCTCCTGATGTTCGATTGTTGTTTTGTTTATCCTTAATTCGGTAACATGACTAGCATTTTTCGCCTCGCTTTGTTTACGTTTTCCTTCTATTTTTACACGGCTGCTAAGGAAGAGTTATGTTTTTGCCTTGAGTGTATGTGTGTAACGTATTTTTGTGCCGTCGTAGGGCCTAAACGGCTGGGCCGATTTATATACTTAATTATTTTAACATAATGACAAGCATGGTCTGATTTGGGATTCGTCTGATTCGCGTTGCCGCGTTTGTCGTTCACCTTTAGGGGTGATAGGGTAAAGGCGTACGAACTTTAAGTAAGAGGTTTATAAGATCGCAAACTTACATCGCTTGCCGTCGGTGACACACGAGGACATATTTTCAAATTCCTTTAAGACAACAGGTTCCTTTATAAAACCCGCGTCGATACAACTTTAAATCAAATTATTAAATCTTCAGCTTGGTAAGAACTAGACAAAGCTTTACTTCGCCAACAAAATACGTGAAAAACGTAAGACAATAAATGTGGGGCTTAAAAGTTTTACGATGATTTCTTACAAAGAGTTTTGTGAAAAAGTTTGATACTGGGGAGAATAAACATTTTATGTCGGCGTACACATAGAGTTTCGTACCTACTATAAAATTATTTTACAAAAAATAGCATTTTCTTTGACAAAATTGGCTATCAGCGTACTGATTACAAGCTTAATGAAAACTGGGGTATTTAGCGTGCCGATCGAGGGTTTTCAGAGTCTCCGTTCACCCGCTTAGTCTCGCTCGTCTCGCTCAGCGGAATTGAATAAGTGAGTTACAGTAATGTCCATTCTATCTTCGGTTTCGACTATCAGTTATCTCGCGTCTTGCTTCGGTTTCGGTTTCGATTTTTAGTTATCTCGCGTCCTGCCACCTTATCGCGTAAATCCCGTCAAGTTCAACTCGACGTCGATTTGGGAATACGACGCTTTCGTTAACGGGGTTGGCAATAGATACCGCAAGGAGCGAGCAGAAATTGTCTATAGCTTTAACGTCGACAAATCGACGTCGAGTTGAACTTGATGGCAGTTACGCGGTAGGGGGGCTGCTTCAGTTCCGAATTTTAGTTATCTCGCGCTGAAAATCGTGGGTTTTAAAAATGCGTGAAAATAAACGTAGAAAACTGGTCTCGATCCAATTCTATCCCGGACGGTTCGATTTTTTTATGTACCAGTACCTTGTAAACTGGAGCAGTAATAAATTCCATTAGTTATGTATAGAATGCTGCTATTTACATATTGTTTATATGAACAGTAAAGTGTTCGGACTTATTGCTTCAAGTAATATCAATGTGGGAGTTTATAGACGATTTGATTTATGAAATTTTAGTGTTTATAGGTTACCTACATTCATAGTCATGAGTGTCTTTTGTAATTGTTTGTGTTTATTTGTGAAAACATTCCTCTTCTCTGTTTCTATCATACTTACCATAAAATTAAATCAAAGTCGCTATTTACTTCTGTATATTTCTTTCTGGCTTATTTAAAACGGTTTTTGACACAATGATTTGGTATGAAGCAAACTGGAAGCATAGAATGACGCAAAAGGCTACTCTGTAATATTCCTTATTCCCACGGGATCCGATGAAAACACTTTAAAATGGCACTTAAATATTACGTAAGAAAAGTTCAGAGTAAATAAATAAATTGACGGGAAGACCAATATCTTTCTACCGATTAATTTTTTAATGTTTTTTTTTCTTTATTTGTAACTAGCTGCGCCCCGCGGACTTATTCCCGCGGGAATATCAGGATAAAAGTCTCCAGCTACCTATATTCCCAATTTCATCAAAATCAGTTCAGCCGTTTTTGCGTGATTAAGTAACAAACATCCAAACACACACACTTTTACATTTTTAATATTAGTAGGACATTATGACATAAGGACTCTGAAGACATTGATTTACATATTACATACATATAACTGTATAATATATATATTTTAAAGCATTTTTATCTATACAATATTGTACTTCGGATCATACGCGGGTGAAACAGCGAGACGTTGCTAGTCGCAAGTTTTTATTATATTTTTCCTAATACTAAGTACGTGACGGTATGCTTTAACAGATGTTGTAACAAATTATAAAACCTATTAAAAACTTATATCTTACGCTAAATGTTCTTTCAAACAATAAAAAGCACAATGAAATATTTAACGTTTGGTATTTGTCTATTCTATTTTCACAGTTACCTACGACAGAGTTAATAATAAAGATTTGACTTTTGTACGATTGAATAATGATTTGAACTAATCGGTTTCTCATCTCATTTTAGATGATTTAGATGACCTATGCCTGTGGGCCTATGAGCGGCTTTTGTGCCACTTTTGATTAAGCTGTTTCTTTCTGTAATTAAGTTCGCAATTTGGTTGTGACTATTTTTGTAGGATAATTATTAACGAGTGATTGGTCTAATTCTATGACATTTAGGTACCTACCAGATTAACGAGTCCTAAGCGTAACGATTCTTAAACATGTTTGGCTATTCAACGTGTTTAAGAATTGCGAAAGTCCCAAAAACTATAACGTTAGAAATAGAGTCCAATGTTGAATTTCCCCCATTTTTTTAAATTGATTTAAAAATGCTGCCCTAAATGACTAAGATCACATTGGAATTAAAGAATTGTATAATTTAAAGTATACTCAAATCAATTATAGATAACTTAAAACAAATAACACCGTTTTTTTTTTTCGTAACTGTAATTACATCCCTTATCTTTCCCCGATTTGAGTATATTTTCAAAATGGTTTTTATTTCTTCAATTTCCTTAGTTTTCTTACCTTATTAAATCAAAAGACATCCGCTAGGTATGTAAGTATGAATTTTACATTACCGTTAACAAAACAAAGCGATTCGCCGAAGGCTTTCAGGTTTGCGTTGTCTTGTTTTGCTAACGGAAACATCTTAAAAATAGATGATGAGAATATTTTAGAATTACCGTTTACATTTTATATTTTTTATTAATTTCAAATAAAGAAGATGGTTCTTTACCGGTTTTGTTTGTTATTATAAATAGGTTTTATCTGACACGTGGGAAAATATAACGCTAAATAATGTTAGGTACTTTTGTGGGTTTTAAACATTTCAGTGAAATGTTGCAGTAAAATTAAAATTCAGAAGTAAGCAAAGAAAATATTAAAAATACGCATGCTCTTGGAGACTAATTTATTTTAAACTTTTATAACATAGGTGGTGTGAAGTCCTAGTTGTCCTTTTCGGAAGTTGTCCTTTTAGGAAGTTGTCCATCTCAGCCTGAGGGGTGCAGGTTATACTCGTATACTATACTATACGTATACTACATTTTTTAGTTTTAATCGGTCTTGATTCAGAAGGAGGGCTGAAAAAAACTACGAAACACCTGGCATGTAAAAGTCTGTTTTATCTTATCTTACTAATATTATAAACGCGAAAGTTTGTATGTATGTATGTGACTTCGTTACTCTTTCACGCAAAAACTACTGAACCGATTGCGATGAAACTTGAAATATAGGTAGCTGGATACTGGGAATAACACATAGGCAACTTTTCATCCCGATATTAACGCAGGAAAGGGACTTACGCGGGTGAAACCGCGGGGCGCAGCTAGTATAATATATAGTGCTTGTCGCTTGTACACGTAAAACCCGCTGAACCGATTGCTACCACGCAATCAGTTTGTATTGTAACTTGGTATGTAGATAGCTGAACACCTGGAATAACACCTACATAGGTTACGTTTATCCCAATAGGTATAACTACAGAACCGGGACAGCGGCGGGTCGCTGCTAATCTTAATGAATTTTAATGACCTTCATTAGGAGACTACAAAAACTTTTTGATCAGCGATATTAGAGGAACATCTGCTTTATAATTTTGTTGTTAACAATCTGGCCCTACTTGTTTATTTACCATTTATATCCTTTGGACGCAGAAACTTAAACCAACTTGCTCAGTTATTTCGCGTCTAAATTATGTTCTTTTGAAGTGTCGTAAGTAAATTAATTAATAGCTTCATCTTAGACTTATTCGTTAGGTAATTGGTTTGTAATTGAAAGATATCCAGTTATAGTATACAGGTAGGTATGTTACTATGAGAACTTTACAATAAGAGTACTTACCGACTTACTAGCTGCTTTCCGCAGCGTCATCCATTGTATAGTTACCTATTTAGGGTTCTATTGCTGATCTTACACAAAATCCATCTTAATTTAGTCGGGTTATCGGCTGCTAACTTTGGCTGCCAACTTCACACCGGTTTCCAGGTCGCCCGCTACATATATTCCAAGTGTCATCGCAATCGGTTCATTGCTTTCCCCATGAAAGAGTAACAAAGGCACATACGAGTACATACATACATACATACATACAAATTTTCACGTTAATAATATTAGTAAGATTATTATGAAGGAAAATATTGTGCTCTGACGGACGAGCTTCATATGATCCTGTGATGAGAAATCATGCCCTTATCCTAGTAATATTATTAAAAAGTTAAATGTTTGTATATGAGTATACCTATGTGTGTTTCTTACTCAATCCGCTTGCAATAAAACTTAAATTTAAGAAGCTGGAGACCTGGAATAACACATACTATACTTTTAATCCCGATATTCCCTCGGAACCGAGACTGACGCGGGTTAAAGCGGTGCAGCTAGTTATAAATAAACATGATTTTTTTATTAATAATTTTTGCGTTATCCGGTCAAAGATGCCACTTTTTAAAATAAAGTAAAATGCAGAAGTTATTAAGAATAGTCGAAATTTCCCGAAGTTGAGATTGCCCTGATGGACCTTACTCATTATTTATTTATTTCAAATTTGTCGTCGCCGCGAGTCAAAGCCTCGCCACGAGTAAATTTTTGAAGATGTGTTTTTCCTTAAAAATATTTTTAGATAAGCTAGAGCATAAAGCTAAAATCAAACTACTAAATTTTATATTTTTTTTTCATTATTTCTATTCATTGCAATTGTTACGGTTTATAGATGTAAGAAACATGCATACACACAAATTTTACATAAATAATATCTTTACTTGTAATATTGAATGCTAACACTAGTATTTTAAATTTGACAGGGCGCCTGTGCGGTGCGCGCCTTTCTATTCATACTCGTGATTCATACCTAACTGGAATCTTATTAATTAAAGGCATACCTAATTTCACCATTGTTGTACTTTTCAGACCCCGTGTTTTAATTTTTTGTGAAAATGTTCACATTTTTCTTTTTATGCTTGAACGTTAAATCAACTAAATCACAAAAAAAGTCCTGTCGGCTTTTCTGTAAAAACCCTAAAACAAATAAATGAGTTTGTAAAATAGAATTTACTAGGCGGCAAAGCAGTGTCCCTTATTTATTAAGCTAGGTAATGGCTTTTTTCCATCTTCTCGGCCTTTTGACTGAAAAAACCTACAAAACTAGATAAGTAGTTTGCATCTAGCTAGATACATCTATTTTCTTGTACATGCTCGTATTACCGACACCGTTTCCCTATAAAATTTTATAATAATTTGAAAAATAAAACGGTTTCTTGTGAAAATTAAGGGCGTGCTGTAAGTGGCAATTGATGTTCGGTGTAATGCTGTTGAAGGATTTCTTTCTTTACATCTTATCACCGTCTACTTTCTTAAACAAACTTTGAGGAACATTTTAGCATCTCACTGGTGCGATTAGAACTAATTCTTTGTAGGAACATTTATCTCCTCGTACTTTTTTGTTTGAACTCCCCACGGGGAACTCCGACTGAGAACGAGTACAAACAGAATCAATCTAATGAAATATTAATTTTGAATACCTACGAGAGTCCTTCAAAGAAAAACAATCCGCGCTACCATGGTCGTTTGTCGGTGCATTGTTGTCCTTTTGTCGTTAAAAAAAAGTAAATTTTAAATTAGAAATACCCCGACTACTTTTAAAAACCACAGTTTTTTTTATTAACCTTTACTATCCAACTGCTGGGCAAATGTCTCCCTAACATCCTTCCGAGCTGGCCGGTCATGGGCTAGATTTGGCCAATCTCAGTGAAATGCATCGAGATGGTCACGCCACCGTTTTCAGGGTCTACCACGATTACGACGTCCATCGCTCATCCTTTCGCTAAATATTTCTAAGTTTAAAATACTTTGAGCACAAAGAAATAGTTAATTTGTTTTTTGTAGTTGGATTTTTTATTATTTGATGTGTTTTTAATTTTATTATAGTTAACTGAACGACGACGCGGCGACTTAAATTAGATATCATGGTAGGGCGGATTAAGTATGCAGGCGACTCATGTCATGTTATCCAGTCCAGTCTTGTTGAAGCTTCCGACTTCTCCCAGAGGCACAGAATAGTAAATTGCCAGAGAGATAGCTAAAGATGGCAACCCAGATTACTATTTATGAGCGGGTTCAACTGTAATTAACATAATAATAAATGGTCGGAACAATGTACTGGTAGTAGTACCTACTCGTTTGTTTTGTCTGCGCCGTGCGGGCGTGACAGCACACATTGCGATTATGTAATTTTTGTGACAATGAATATGTTACTTTATTTAAATACTACTACTGTACATAAATTACAAAATAGACAGACAGACGGGCAAGTGAGTGATCTTACAGGGGTTCCTTTTATTTAACCTTTTGAGGTACCAACGGAACCTTAAAGAGCAGTAAATACTTTGGTTGGTACCTACATCCCTTAAAAAGGGCAGTTAGTTTTTAATTAACTCATATTTTTGAGCTAAATTGGAGTCTGAAAATTGATGTCTAATGCATATTTTCATTCATTCATTTTACATTAAAACCACAATCAGATTTAAGGTAAAACGCTTTGTTACATGCATGCATAGGTATGTAGAGGTATTATAGGCAAATAATCTGTCCCAGAAAACATATGAGTTGATGTGAATTTATAACGTCTTAAAGCAGTCGTCGTCAGTATTGCTAATTTAATATTGAGTGGTTATTTAAGCGTATATAATTTATAAATAATAATTTAGCTCGTACGCCATACCTACAGGATACGTAATAATATGTCCGTTTCCAATTGACGTCGAAATGTTATATTACGAGTATATTGTCCAGTCACCTGTTGTTTTATCATCAGACACATCAGAAAGTGAGCATTAACTAATAAACAACTTCAGTTGATGACGATCAATGTAGTAATTAGGTAGGTGGACATGAAATATGTAGAGTTTCGTGGAATGGTAATGTTTCAGCTAATATCATGAAATTGAAAATTGATGTAAGTACCCATTTTATTAGTCTGATAATAGGACTACTATTCTTCTCCTACTAATATTCTCTACGTGTTGGCTCCGGCTCTACGCACATTTTCCAATGATCCAGGGCTCCATTAGCCCCGTGATAACATATTACAGACTAAGATAAAGTATTTGAAAAATTTACAGAATTCGACGGGATAAAGGAAGTTTTTGATAATTTTATTTAACTGTAAAAATATTTTGCAATCAAAAAATTCCTACAGAATTGGATCCTGTGCCTCAAGCTTGCCGGGCGAGCGCGCTAACCACTGTGCCACATAGAAACCCGTTTTAGTTTTGATTGAACACGTTGTTTCATAAACGCCACTATAGAGATGTTTCAATGCAAAAGATAGACAAAAACAGTACATCACAGTTTACCAAATAGTTAATGCGTCTTGGCGCTGTTATACACGATTACGAAGTTTTTGTTTTGCTTTCAGTCGCTTGCAAAAGCTAGTTGGTAAATGAATAATGAGTTCAGCTGGCGATTGCATTGCAGCAATCAGGCTTTGAATTTTTAACGAACGACGTGCTTTGCTAAAGAACTATATATTTTTTTAACTCGTGTTATTACATTTATCTTACTAATATTTTTAATATGAAAGTTTGTGAGTTAGTAAGTAGGTAGCTATTTTTTTTAATTAACCTATATTGTCCCACTGCTGGGCAAAGGTCTCCATAACATCCTTCCAAGTAGGTAGCTATAAGTAAGTAAATTACTATAGTTTAAACTATTGAACCGACAGCGATGTAACTGGATATACAGGTCTACCTCTTAACCCAATAAATATTCTCACTGGGTCAGGAATTACGCAGGTAAAACCGCGCAACTAGCTAAGCTAAATAAATACAGTAAGTTACCTATAGGGGTAGGTAGTGTAGAAACTATCGAAGTCATGTCGTGTTGTTGAATTTGCGGGGGCTCCTCCAGCCCACCACATAGCCTGACATGTGTTTCGCTTACATAACTCTTGACATAACTTACACACGGTTACTATCTTGACATACGATCACTACACTTTCAATCACAGACTGAGATATCTAGATAGACGTCGCGTCACGTCGGCGTCACTTCCACCTTCCACCTTAAACTGTATGGAAACATCTCTGTATATATTAAACAATATATACTAAACGTACAGAGAGGCACCCAGGCCAGAAATAACCAGATCAAACATACTTGGTTCCCGGCGGGAATCGAATTTGATTCCAAATACGGATATTTGCTCAACGCGCTACAGAGATCATAAAATAACCTTACAAAATAATTGAATATTTACTGAAAGAATGAATTATTTTCAGCCTAACAAGATTTTTTCCCCAATTACGCTCGGACTCACCGTCAATAAAAGTCGGTTGATTCCTTCTTATGATACAAAATCTTTTCAATATTTTATTAGGCGTAATAAATTGCTGGCCTACTTATGTTTCGTTCATTAAGCAAAAACGCCTGCGTTATAATTAATGAGTTTAAAAGAGGCTCTTGATTGTTTAATGAGTTTGTTTTGTGTGCGAGGGATGTGTGCCGTCCGTTGCCGCGTTAGGACTAATCTCATTTCACCCTCTGCACCTTAGTTTAAATATAATTGCAAGTTTGCAAGCTACCTGTGCGTAACGACTTGTACAAACACTATTAAAATAGGCTGGTCTAACTAATGAGCGTTGCGGCGGGCGAGGTAATAACATTAAAAGGATTTAAGTACCTATTTAGTATTATGTTTATGTCTCAAAGGTTATCTAAATAAGTATTAGATATACGATTTTAAACTTACATGGTTGTTTTCACTAATAAAATTACTTAATGACGGGATATTTACCATGTTTAATAATTTATTTGCGGAGCTCGATATTTCGTTGGTAATTTCAACCAGGTTGTTCACGAGACTGGAGAATGCGGGTAGGTGAAGACAGTTAGAGTTGGTAAATACCCCGTTATTACGTAATTTTAGAAGTATTAGATACTAGCGGAGTCCCGCGGTTTTACCCGCGTAAGTCCCGTTCACGCGGGAATATCGGGATAAAAAGTAGCCTATGTGTTAATCCAGGTCCCTAGCTACCTATATTCCAAGTTTCATCGCAATCGGTTCAGTAGTTTTTGTGTGAAAGAGTAACGACCTCACATACATACATACTTACATACAAACTTTCGCGTTTATAATATTAGTAAGATGTTGCTTTATTTAATTTAGGTGTACTTTAAAGGAAACTCATTTTCCGGTTTCAATTGCGTTGCGTTCGATTTTACAAGCGTTACTTTCCTTCCTTTCTTTACAGTCTCCCCTACACTGAAGAAGAAGTCTGTTAAGGCTTCGATACGTAGAATAACATTGTATAAATAAAATAAATAAATATTGCACAACATTACACACAGCGCAATCTAGCCCCAAACTAAGCACTGGGCCTGTACTATGGGTAGTAGTAGTATGAGTACTACTAATATGTACTACTAATATATACTACTCATAATACTAATTTTATGTACCAATGCTTAAAATAATTAAAGCAACGCGATTAAAAACATAGGATTAAAACTGAAAAATTAGTTTTATTTCAATTAAACATTGCTTCTATGTTGGATATACTTACTATTCTTCTATATACTTAGATTACCTAGGTAGTTATTTTCATTTTATAAACAGCATTTTTAAATTATTATTTTTTGAAACCTAACCACTTAATTATTGTACCTAGTATTGAAATCTTCCAAGTCAAAAATAATTTTTAATTAGGTATCTACAGATATCACTGAACTCGTTTATTATGAATGGAAGTCGATTACTCACGAATAGATAATCTTTTCAGTTTATTGATAAAGACATGCGACAAATTAGCTGCTCACTTATTATTTTGAAATGCCAGTTAGAACTGTGACAGGCCGTTATAAAGTTGACAGCATATCGATCACTTGATCATAAATTATCAATGATTATGGGTTTGGCTCACAATTAGACACGCGTGTTTTTCACTGATCAGATTAGTCTAATTAACCCATTCTAAAGCAAAGTAGATACCTAGGAAGTGTTATGTAAATCAGATTATCCAGAACTGTTTTTAACAACGAGCGTGTACTTAGTCCACAAAGTATTGTCCTTTACTCTTTAAATCTTGTTATACTGACAACAAACCTAGTTAAACTTTAATGAACCCCTCGTCCAGCTAAACAAAATCAAAGTCTAAGCATTGAAATGAAACTCATTTTCCGTTTTAATCGCTTTGTTTTTATTATTTTCAGCTTTGAAACGGTCAGGCGAAGACCCGACTGCAATCCAGAAAGTTCCGGGTTCGATTCCCGCTGGTGCAAATATTTATGCTTAAAAATAAGTATTTGTATCTGGTCTGGGTGTCTTTATATGTATAGAGTAAGATCCCAGAGCCGCCAGACCTACGTCATTTTAGCAAGGTGAAAGAGCCGAAAGAGAGAATTTCATGCTGGTAAGTACGCATACTGTAGAAAGGAATCCTCAAATTTAGGCTTTCTAAAATGACGTAGGTTTGGCGGCTCTGGGATCTTAGACTAGTATAATATGTATTTACAAAAATAATGTAGTACTTATAAACGTAGTCTAGTACCCATAGTACAAGCCTAGTGCTTAGTTTGAGGTTACATAGCGCTGTGTGTAATGTCGTGCAATTTTTATTTATTTATAAAATAAAAGCAACGTGAGTAAAACCGGAAAACGAGTTTCATTTTAATTGAACATCGCGAAAACAAAAGAAAAATCCAAGTCTTACCATATCGTCATTTTCCTTTTCACCAACAGATGGTAGCAAACGTGGTAGTATTCGTGTGCGTGAACATAGTCGGCGCTCTGATGCATTCGTTGATGGAAAACGCGCAGCGACGAGCCTTCCTCGACACCAGGAACTGCATCGCGGCCAGGCTCGATATGGAAGACGAGAACGAAAAACTGGTGAGTTATACTAGCTCCAATCGCTCGGGTAGGTCGTTGTAGACCAAACATGAGCATACAGGGTCCATGTATCGTATTAACGGAGGAGCAGTGAGAGTACAGTCTACTCCAGTGTCCATTGTATCCTAATAACAATGCTAGAATCCTTTTTTTAACCACTACAATTTGGGATTGGCGTCCAACTCAATAAACATCCAACGCTGCAAGACCGAATTTCAGGGCGGAAATTTTTAACCACTACAATTGGTAGGTTACCAGCGCGTAAAAAAGAAACTACCGATCCTATTCTCTACACATAAAATTGATTTCCAATTTAAAAACGTAAAGCTGCGTTCACACCTCGTGACTTTTCCTTTCAAACATAGGTACATCGATTGTTTTCATAATTATTACAATTCTTTGGCGCTATGAAAACGATCATTGTATGTTTTTTCAAAGCGCGAAAGAGCTGAAAGAGTATTTTTTCTTTGTAAGTACAATTATTGTGTCGTTATCCAACATGCAAAAGGTTAAGATGGGATAATAAAGGTACTCATCTATGTATGGATTAGAAAGATGACGTGAAAGTAAGCTGAAAGGAAAGGCTTCTTAGTACCAGCTAGACGCCCCTTAGAGCCCTTTAGACCTACATAAGTATCTTGTAAATCCTATAGCTACAGACTGGCTAGAATTCGTAGACTTTTAATAACGCAAACATAGTAATAAATACTATGACATAAATAATTTCGTCGCGTCTGAAAGCGTAGTTTTCCCAGTAACTTTATACGTCGTCTTCCTAAACTAAGTGTCTGTTATATAATATTCCCTTTGATATGTCATCAGGGAAGTTTGTCGAGAAATAAGATGTAGCGGTGTCAATAATGTGGTCGTCATCTCAGTTATAACTAGATTATTGCTCGCTTATAGTTGGACAGGGAAGCGCTTCTTTCATTATTTCTTTCGATATTACTTTTCTGTAGGTAGGTAGGTGCTTATATAAGCAGACGTTTGTAACACTTTAGGCATCCCACTAATATTTATGAATGAGTGTGTGTTTGTTGCGCAAATACCGCTGAACCAATTGCTATGAAACTCGGTTTGTACATAGCTAAAGACTTGGAATAATACATATGTTGGTTTTGGCTCCATATTCTTGCGGAATACGGAGTTACGGTAAAATTGCGAGGCGCTGCTTTATTTGTGGTATAAATTGAAATTATTCAGGAATAGTGTTGGAACGCATTGGGTATAAATGTACATATACAAGGTGTAACGGGTAAGTCCTTTTAATCCGAAAGGGGGTTATTCTAGACGTCTAGGCGAACAACTTTTGTTCTACGACTTTTAGAAATTCGAAGTTTCTTTTCGATAAATTTAGGTGTAAAGTTTACTTGAAAATCAGCTGTTTCTGAGAGTTCGAGGTCATTGACCTTATGTTGTCCTTTTATTTAGTTGGATGGTTTACAATCAAAACTTCAATTAACTTTATTTTCAAAAGCAGCTGTTTTTTCAGTGTAACATAATCTCAAATTTTCAAAAAAAAGTTTGAATTTTCAAAAGTCGTAGAACAAAAGTTGTTCGCCTAGACGTCTAGAACATCCCCCTTTCGGATCAAAAGGACTGACCCGTTACAAATTGTATAACAATTTGTTGTCCCATTTCATTTCATTATCTGCGTTGAGCTATTCTATTCCATTCGAGAAAATATTTTTTTTTTTTCTATTATTCCAAAGTTTTTGCTACCTATAATTTGGAATGCCTTTGTAGTAAATAGTAATACATAATAGGACGTTTCGTAAATAGTTAATTTGAACATAAGTTTTTATGTGTTCTCTATAAAGTTACGAGTTTTAGCTAAACAATCTTTTGTAGTTAAGAATTTACAATTACATTAGCCCTCGAGTTTAATTACGATATGATCGATCGTTTTATCGGTACTATAAAACCAAATATTTACGTTCCTCTTCACGTTTAAGTACAACCTAAGCATCTATTAACCTCTGTTTATGATTCTACAACATTTTACGATTGATAAATTTTATAGGCATATCTCTCTTATACTAATATTATAAAGAGGAAAGATTCATTTGTTTGTAACGAATAGGCTCCAAAACTGCTGGACCGATTTTAAATATTATTTCATCAATAGAAAGCTATATTATCGTGCAGTAACATAGGCTACTTTTAATCCCGATATTCCCATGGGAACAGAATTTACGCTGGTAAAACCGCGGGACGAAGCTTGTTTACTATATTTACACTGCGGTGGTAGAATCTATAAAACGACTAGTAATTAATAATATCGTTAACTATGTTATGTGACAATAACGTTCATTACACTGATTTATTGATATAATAATTTGTTTAGGAGCGACTGCTGCTATCAGTGCTGCCACAACACGTTGCCATGGAGATGAAGAATGATATAATCTCGCCGGTCGAGGGCCAGTTCCACAAGATCTACATCCAGAAGCACGAGCAAGTCAGGTGCGTGTCTACGAATCGTATATTTCGTACCCAAAGACAATAAAGCTATTTGACTGATCATACCGCGATTTTTCAACAAAATACAACTCACCTTTGCGGTCAGGGCTTCGGGTAATAATCCAACTGTGATTGGCCATTTATATGATTGGCGCTTCCTATCTATACCTAAACTCTTTTAACCTTATTATTAAAAGGGATTAAGGTGGAAGTAGTTATTCCGCTTATTGTTTCTGTTTGTCAACTTTGAAAGTTCTTGTCACGGAAAAGGACAAAGCATGTTCCCACTACCTTACCTTACCTACTCCATGGTTATCAACAAGGCTAATAGTCATTTGTCGATGCCGTCCTTTCTATATTACTCATTGTGATTTGCCGTTCTTGTACGAGAGTGCTACTAATATGACTTACTATTTTCGTGAGGGGGGAATACGTATGAGAAGTCAACTGGTTTTATCGTCTGTGATCGTACCATATCGTCAAATTGTGACAGTCGCTAGCGAATTTCACATGTGTAAGAGAAGGACGTAAGATGCGATGCGCGATTATGCGAAACTGTAGAGCGAAAATCAAATACTTGCAACTTAATTATAAGTTAACTAGACAGTTCATAAAAAATGTCTTGAGCATATTCACAAAATGGTTATAACCTAATTATATAAATCATAAATACTTTAAAATAATAGGGGTTCTAATGATATTAAACAAAACATCTCAAAAACAGAAGTCTTTTATATTATTATAATCGTGATTTTTTTTAACAATCTGGTTTTCACATTTGGAAAATGTTACCATATTTATTCTATTTTTAAATTTTCATAATTTCATTCTCTTGTGTACTATGAATAGCGAAATATTCGCAAGATTATCGGAGCAAATTGACTACGGTAGAATGTAAAACAGCTGTGGGACATGGACGAGTAAAAAACATGCTTATTTGAACTTGCCAAATCAGTCTGGTGTTTCTGACTGACGTGACTTTGGCGGGAATCCAAACGAAACAAGGAACCCCTCACTCGACACTGTTTACGCATGAATCAAAACAGTTTATTTTTAAGGGACCTTTTGTTTTCCAATCGATGCTGTCTCTTAGTCTTTACCAGAGACTTTTAAATGGTAAAAGAAAATATACACTTGTTATTATCTATCTATCTATATCTCTACTTATGATGAAGGAAGAGAGGACAAAAAGTCTGTACTTGGAAGTAAATTTAAAAAAGTTGTCTAGGGGACTTAGTAAAAGTAGTAGAACAAAATTATACAATTTTTTAAATTCATGTCTGTCTGTTTCTCTGTTTGTTCCTTATACAATTAAAAACTACTAATCCGATTGAAATCTGGTTTTCAATATGAGTTAGGTCTATTTTCAAGGAACGTCGTGGTAGGTATGCTTTACATCGAAATCCAATTAGCAGAACCCGAGTAATGAACGAAAAAAACGGCTATGCACTATTTCTACGCAGACAAAGTTGCAGGTAACAGCTAGTACCTATACTAACTTAAGTGACAAAATACTCAACTTGTGTGTCGTTTTTGGCGTGAAATTTGTTATAAGACCAATCCCATTACAATGAGAATAATAATAAATATATGGTTTTCTCTTTTAGCCACAGTCGGGGAAAAAAATGTTATAATTTAACTAGCTGCGCCCCGCAGTTTTACCCGCGTAAGTCCCGTTCCCGCTGGAATATCAGATAAAAAGTAGCTTATGTGTTATTCCCGGTATCCAGCTACCTATATTCTAGGTATCATTGCAATCGGTTCTGTAGTTTGAAAGAGTAACAAAGTCACATACATACATACACACTTTCGCGTTTATAATATTGGTAAGGTTTCTCACGAAAATTACAACAAAAAGGTGTGTGAGACTGCAGGTACTGATAATGAGCAAAAAGCTTTGACAGTACTTCGAAGTTATTGATGTAAACAACTTAATAAACTAGGTGCTTATCAATACTGTAAAATGTTGACATAAATCCAAAAATAGTTATAAAATTAAAATCGAGGTGAATTGGCTTAAAAAGAAATCCCTGACACCATAAAAGGAAGATTTTATTAAATAATTTTGTTTGCGATTATTGTAATAGCTACGCAATGTTGCATATATCTTCTCGATTTGGATATTTGAACGATAAAAACTTTTAAGAGTAAAAAGGTCGAACATTTAATTATGCAATCTATTAATTCGTTTACCTTGTTTGATCATTCGCAAAAAGTTGTAAATGCATCAGGTTTTTTTAAGATAGGTACACCTCTTAATTAACTTATTTAATTAAAGAAGTTAATTAAAAGTGCTCAACTAACACATATATTCAAACTGCAGCAACTTTTGTCGGCAAACTTATAATAACACGCGAAAACTTTACGATAACTTTTTTTCAGGTCTATTCTGTATGTTGATTTATATTTTTGCGTTCACCAGTAGCAACATGTGGGCCTCCAAAGTTTACTAAGAGTTAATCTAGATTCACCGGTAAGTTAATAAACTAACGGCGGAATACTAAATTATGACTCTAAATTTAAGGGCTGCTTAAAGAATTAAGCTGCTCCTAAACTCAAAACCTTGTTAATTTCATATTTAGAAGATATTAAGTTTTAAGGAGCCCTTAAATTTTAAGTGGCGTTTTGAGTATTTGGCTTTGAATCCGTCAGTTCGTTGTTTTTCACGATATTTTATTACTTTTATATTTCTGTAACGTGTTTTCAAAATACACAAAATGTAATTTAGCATTTTATTATTACAATTTCCACATTATACCATAAGGATTGGCTCCTTCCGCCCATTAAAATTCCGAGAAATCAACCCTAATCTCAAATGAAAATCCGGCTATAAACCGTTGAATTTAAATTAGAGGTTTGGAACTCATGCGTTTTAAATTAGCCAGCCTTGTTTGTTCGACGTAGCGGTTTGACGCAAAAACAAATTACTTAATGTTAAAAGACACATTTGTCCTCTGTACGTTTGTGATTAAATATTTGGCTTCCCAACTCCAACTTCTTGGCATTTATAAGTGTGTAATAACTGTGGTTACTTCCCTGGTGGCTGGAGTAAACATTTATCGTTGGCCAAACAGATTCTGTGTTATTATGGCCGAGTTTAATGTCACCGAAGACTATAAAACCAATTGACTGTTCATAAGTATTTCCTCTCATGAAAATAGTACGTCTCTTGTGAAAGAACGGCCAATCACAAAGAGTAAGTAACGCATCGGCCAATCACAAAAAAATCTAAGTTTAATTAGATTTAGGTAAACGCAATAGCCAATCACAAAGTTAGATAATTACCCCACGCGGCCCGCAACGGTTGCTTGTGTTATGTAGAAAAATACCTGGTATGATCAGTCAATAGCCTTTATTGTCTTTGAATGTAACCCACCATATGCGTAGGTTTTATGAATTCATTATACTTTCCATTGAGCTCAACTCGAACGATATTTAGTGACAATGATTTTAACGACAATGCTCATCATTCTTGTCTCCCTATTTGGTATCTTGTTGGACTTCTGTATCAGTGAGATATTAATCACTGTTTTTTTATTTCACTTTTTATAAATGTAGGTAGGTATGTAACTACAGACTACCACAAAAAGATCGTTAACAGAAAATGCCCAAAGCCAGTTGTTCATAATTTTCGTCTAAAAATAGCTCAGTATCAATTACCTACTTAGAATCTGTACGGGGCTTGTTGTTTTATCGACTACTTAGCTACCCACAGTAATTATAATTTTAAGTACAAACAAATTTGCGTTTTTAATTATTTTAGTAGAAGACCAGTAAATCGTTTTATAATATCAACATTTTCGTTTAAAAAAGCGGCGGATAATTGTAGGGCTCTCACCTCCTTTTGTACGTTAAGCGACCTTCTCATTAAGATTAACAGAACCATCTCTAATTGCTCACAATCCAACCTCTAATTACCGAGTGAAGGTAAATGATAACGTTGTAAATGGTGGAAATGTACACTATAATCCCGTAATACTATTTTATACAAACTCTCTTAGTCTGAGCTTTGCTCAGACTGAGCTTAGCAAAAACTAAGCATAAACATTGAATTGGAATTTATTGTCGAAATTATTTTTGTAATATACAAATAAATTTTAAAGAACTTCATAGTCATAATAGAGAAGCAAAGTTTAGGTCATTATTTTTCATTGTTTAACATTCTAAATTTGTAAAACTTCGATTTTACAAAGCAAACACTGTAGATAGTTGCGAAGATAGCTTTATAAATACCATAAATTGTCTTAAGTCACAGTTTCTGCTTAGCAAAGTCAAAGTACGGACTTTAGATTTCAGCCTTAGATATTAGAGGCGTAATCTAGTTTTGCAAGGATTGAAATGGGCAGCTATGTGTGGTAACAAGTTTTAAAATCAAGCAAGCAAAATGATGTGGTCATTCACGTAAAGTAGGCTCTAGAACTGTCATGTGAAAACACATGTTACTAATTGGCCTTTTCATCTAATCATCAGCGCAAACAACTTTTAATCCATGCGGTTTATGGTGTTGTAGTAATCCATTGTTAGGTGGAGTACGGTTGCCTAGTAGAAAACCCTCTCAGCTTAGTTAGCCATGCCCAGAGGAAAGAACCGGTTAATACGTCTGGAGGTAACTAAGCTGTGGATCTCCTCACGTTGGTGCGCGATCTCCTGGAATTCGAACGCCATGACTTTCAGAAAGAAAAGCGAGGTATCTTATTTTTTTTTTTTTTACATCTAGGTTTAGGTTACCCACCTAGGTAGGTAACCTAAACCAACACCGTTCCTTACAAATTAAATAGCTATTTGATTATTTTGATAACTTTATAAGATATTGTGAATAATATTCTACGCAAGTTCAATGTTCATGATTATAATGGATACGTTTGACGACAGTTTGTCACTGGCTCGAAACTATAGGAGTCGCGTGTGCGTGGTGTGTGGGCAGCCGGAATATTTACATTGACGACAAAAATACATTGACTTATTTGTTGAGGTTATAAACATATTTTGGGTACTATTTAGGTATCAATGATATATATTTGTTATAGATGATACCTACAGTAAAATTTAATATATTTGATTTAATAAAATGCTGCTAGCTTCGTCCCGCGGTTTCACCCGGGAATGTTCCTCGATGAAATAGCTTTCTATTGGTAAAAGAGTTATTGAAATCGGTCCATAAGGTTTGGAGCCTCTCCATTACAAACAGACAAATAAATCAGTGCGAGCGCGCTCCGTCGCTCTGTCGTCTCCTCTTAAATAAATAATAAAATAAAATCCTTTATTCATGCCAATAATTTACATTAAATAGGTATACTTAAATCTGAAGTTAACGTTACACCAAATAGTGATGGTTGAAATATAAATATAAATAGGTCTGAAATATAAATAGGTCGAGTACCTGCAGTTTCCATAATATACGCATCCTCAGATAATATCCAACGATAAGGAAAAGGAAATGGCACCGTCATTCACTTCCGAAATTGACATAAATATAGATAGAATAACAATTCCGGATACGGAAACTGGGCTAAGTCCGATTTGATATATGCGGGCGAGTGAAGCGTACGTGAGAAACTCACCTGAAATAAGCCTGAAAATTATGCTACGAAAACCATTTTCCGCAATATTAAGAACTAGCTGCGAACCACGGGTTCTTCAACAAAATTTACTATTACTGAGAATTTAAGGGCTACTTAAGCGATTAAGTAGCTGTTAAATATTTTTACTCATTGACAAGTTGCTCAATTATTTAACTAGCCCTCAAATTTCAAGAGGTGGTAATATTTGAGCAACTTCTTAATTCAAAATTAGTTTGTGATTTTATCAGTTTACCAGCTGCTTATTTAAGTTGCACTTAAATGTTGAGTAGGGTTTCAGTATTCGGCAACTAGACTGTGTTCAGGTACAGATTTTCTGTCTCCTCTTAATTTATTAATATACATATTACATAGATGTCTATATTTCTCTTTCGCTCTGTTACCATGCTTTTTGAAGTAGCTAGTGTAGTTTATTATACGTTCATTGATACATATACGTGTCGGGTTTATTGCTGAACGTACGCTGTGCCCGGGTGTTCTCCAATTCATTTATCCTTGGTTGTTTGTGCCTGTAAAAAATATGTAGGTTTTGCCTAAATCTTACAAGAATTAATAAAAAGGGTCAAGCAAGAGGAACGAAATAATTTATAACATAAAGTGCTGCTGAGTACTGCTAAACCGTTTGAGGCTAGTAGTAGGAAAGACAGCAAACTGTCCTTCATTTCCACCAGGTGTAATGTGTGTGACACTATTGATAGATACCCAGCTACGGCTGTAAAGCAGAGGGTATGTTACAATGGCTTGCAAATTCCACTGGAAAAGGCATAGAAACGCTGACAGTAAATTACAATAATTAGCAGCTAAGGTTTGGAACTTTTCATAGTCGGTTTTATGAGGTTACTTACTCATACATTCCACTCACGAACTGTATAGTATAAAACTTACTTACAGCTAATAGATTCCTATGATTCGTAGTCTTTACGACACATTGTTAACACGGTTATCATTGTTGTTAATCCATGTTAGCTTAGTTAGGTATACCTACTGAGACTACGACTGCTGCATTGAAGCCTTTCTAACATTTTGCAATGCATAATAAACGAATCACTTAAATTGTACGGGACCATGGAATTTTAGGTAATACAATAACAAACCTTGTAGACATCGACTTTTCTTTGGTTTTTCGCGATTCGCAGTCTAGCCGTAAGCAAGAGATCTGCAAAGACCTTAAAACGTGGCCGTTAAAAAATGCTCAATTTAAATAAACAAACATTTACACACGTTTAATTACAAACTGTTTAGAAACGAACTTTCATGAAACTGAACTTTTCTGTACAAAATAACATTTTAGCTTTTATGTACGCGGGCTACGGTACCCTTGCAACGCGGATGGCATAGATATACATATCTACCTGCCTACGCTTTCCAACTTTCCATTCAAAGTGATGGCGGAAAAACTCGCACTTCCGTATAGGTATAAACCGCGGTGTAGTGGTTAATTAACCTTTAGACGATCATCATCGTTTGATCGACACATTGGCACTCACCTCGATGAATGTTTTCGTTTTATTTTACACTTAACCGGAGTAAACTGAGCCAGTCTGATTGGACAAGGTTACACAACACTTCTCTAGATTGAGTTGTTGGGCGATTAGGGTTTTTATTTGTAACACTCTTATTTGAATTAATAAGTCTTCTATTTATGCCAATATATTGGCCTTTACGGCTCGGGTGCCGAGGTACAAGGTTGCGGATTCGATTTCCCTCTAGGACAAGTATTTATGCTGACCATACATGTTTGTTTTTCGTTCTAGATGTTTTTAAAGTACCTATCTTTCTCGGGAATGATGTACCATATAATTTTCAGGGTCTTAACCGCATATTATTATTTCTTCTCTTACCTTGACGTTTCGTGTCAAGTTAAAAAGCTTATGTTTGTATTTTCAAAATAATGAATCACCTATATGAAGTATTACCTGGGCCCCGCGGTTTTACCCGCGTAAGTCCCGCTCCCGCAGGAATATCGAGATAAAAGTAGCCTTTGTGTTATTCCAGGTCCCCAGCTACCTATATTTCAAGTTTCATCGCAATAGGTTCAGTAGTTTTTCTGTGAAAGAGTAACAACCTCACATACATACATACTTACATACATACAGACTTTCGCGTTTATAATATTAGTAAGATAATTCTGGTGTTGGTCACTCGCGGGGTAAACGCGGAAAAATTCAGATTCTAAACTCTTTCGAAAAATCGTTCAGTCGATCAACCATTAATCGATCATACAGTTTTCGCTCGTAAATGAAGGACCCATCTCAAAGAAGATTATACGAGTAGACCGTAAAACATAAAAATCTATTTTGATTTAGAAAAGAGACTGTTTTAGAAAGAAAATGCATTAAGTCTCGCGTCGCACCGTGAGCTCCGTACCTTTTAAAATAAGAGAAAAAAAATTGAAACAACGAATAATGCATTATACTTGTTCTGTTTAAAAATTAAATCTACTTTATTCATTCTAAAAAGAAATGAAGGAAGCTCTTCTATTTCACATTTTGAATGGAAAATATCTGAAAACACCCTTTCCTAAAACTCAACAATAATTATAAACTGGAGTTTAAAATTGCCTAGCACCGGTAAAAAAATATTTATCAAAACAACAAACAGAGAGACAAAGTTATTAAAAAAAAACAACTAAACTGAAGTCTGCATTTTATAGTTCAATTTAATTCATATTGCTATCAATAAATGACGGGTCGGATTTGGTTCCACTGCCGTCTTCATTTTTCTAGGTGAGCCTGCAACATCTTAGATCTTAGACTTACTATCAGGTAAGATAGTGGTCAAACGCTTATCGATCGTGTGTAAAAAATCCTTTTTATTTTGTTAATCTTTCTTAGTTTCTGCACTTGTAAAAACCATCCACCAGAGTTCCTCTTTGAACATTTCAACTAGCTCCACAATTTACAGTGGTAGTTGTTCATTAAATTGCAAGTATATTGCTTACAGCAGCTAGTTTGTGATTGTGCACTAAGCCAGATGAATCATTTCGCTCGTGTAATCTACGAGTATGTCTGTTTGTTCATCCTCGCTTCATTGTTTGCTTTGTTTAACCTTTATTACCATAAAGACGATTCATCGTTTGTTATGCGACTTGCGAGTAAACGTAGAGAGAACCGGTATACTATGGAATTATGGGTGCCTATCCATCACCGGTCAAACAGGCTTTTGTTTTTCTTTTTTAATAATGAAGTAGAGAAATAACTCTATATCTTTAGCTATGAATAATTATTTACAGTAATGTAATAGCTTTGGCATTGTTCAAGAAAATCAATCTAGTTTGCCTTATTTAACCTAAAAATCGGCATCTAATCCAACATAGTAATTACATCCTAAATTGTGTTCCAATTTCGTCCCTTCATTCCTTATCTCTCAGTGCCTATCTTCTACCTTATACCCTTTGTCCCTACCGACTATAATGAAATAAGATAAATATAGGCAGCACTAGTTCGGCATCATCTTCATCCTAGTCTAGTCAGCGTAGTCTTTATGTCTTGACATGACGTTCTTTAGAGGAATTGAAGATACGTCTTCTAAGTACGTGTTTTTATCATTTACTATCGGCTTTAAAAAATGGTCACATGCTTATCTATCACTATATAAAAAAATTAATATACTTGGAAATACTTACTTAGGTACATACCTTAACGGCAGTTAAACGTATGCTGGCGGAGATAAATAAACAAATAATCATGTCACGGCCGGACTAAAATATCGAGTCATTAAAAAGTTATTAACACCTAGAACTACAGACAGACATCATGAATCTTTTCATATCTGTCAATAGCGACATCGGGCGTGGAGCGAGCATCGCGTCGCTTGAATTTGATGTTCCGGCGGCGTCTCAAGTGCAGCAATATCCTTTGTTTGCCAACGACAGTCCTGACCGTGGCCTCAACGATTCGACTCTTAATTTAAACGTGATAAAGATTATTTTAACTCGGCATTCCAAGCTTTCAGTCCGAAGATGACATCGTCGAAAGATTCGTGAAAGGAAATTAATCTATCCGGAGATTTAAAACGCAAGTTCGACTTTTGTTTTCTTGTGCATTTTGGTACTTGTTCCTTATAGGATCTTAATCTGTATCTTTATTCCAAATTGATCTTAATCAAAGTTTATGTTTCGGAGATAGATAGGAACGACGCAACGACTTTAATATTCACAAACGAACCTATGCGTGGCTTAAAGCTTTGTCTTGCACTTGTGAGTGATAATCAACGTCAGTGATATGTTACAAGAGTCGAGTCCACACGTGGGGTCGTTTTTGAATACGGGCCAAAGACATAATGTTAAACTTTAGTCGCGGACGAAACAACTAGACTCGTTTACTACCAGCAAAGTTTTAGTGCTATAAAAAGTAATTTTCGACTTGTTTCTTTGTAATAAACGGTTAAGACAAGGTGACTGTCGCTATCGTAAACATTTATTAGAAAGGATGCTTTCCCGCGTCGTCGTCGCGCGTCGGCGGTCGTTTCATTGGAGCTGTTTGGGAGATGACAGCTCTATATTTAGATGGAATTATTAAAATAGCATATTGTTATGGAAAATGGCACGATTGAGTTTGTTGTGTACGAGGTTTAATAAAGATAGCGTTACTTTCACATTTATAATTTTGTACCTATGGTCATCCATTGGATCCGGAATTGCAGATGTCACAGGACCAGTCGTGGTGGAGTGCTACGAGTACACCAAGCAGTGGACATCTATTAGATGCATCTGAGATGATGATGATGGGTGATGATCAGCGTTTGACCACTATCTAACGTAATTGTAGGTGATAGAGCCAACGTAAACACGCTTACCTTGAAGAACATGCGACTTCAAAACCCCAAAACCAAATAATATCCTTTAGTAAAACCTGTAGGACTTATGAGTGGGTGTGATGTGTGTGATTCAATGAGTGTGTACGTAGGCAAAGGTGACATTCTCACGTTCTTTAATGAAAATGAAAATAATTAGATATTCTTTTATTTAGAGAAGTTATGTTCTGGCGTAGTTCCAGACCACTAAGATCACTCACAAAATGTGGGTACTAAAATATTTTGTTTTATAACGTTTGTTATTAGTGGACCGATGATTGCCTTCTCTATTAGCCATAATGGGCTCTCAATCTGAATAGGTGTTTAAATTTTAAAAATCATTCATTATAATTTGTTAGTAAACATTTTAATTTTAGGTTACCTACTTACATTTTCTAAATTATATTTGATAGGTACTCATCTAGAACTTATTCATAATTTACACAGGTTATTGTGTAGTATTATTTGAGGTATAAGTCAACAAGATAACACGTAACCCTCTCCAGGTAAGCCACGGGGAGGCTATATACATTAAACAACATAATTATAACAATGGTAATTAGGGTGTGTCTCATAAACATAATCCACCACCTAATTACCATATTAGTTATTCAAAATATTATGTAAATATTATAACATTTAATCGTTAGTTATAAATTTGACCTTTGTCAAAAACATTTTCCAATTTTCAGTAAAATGTTCTTTGGAGAATATAGTTTTTCATACATTATTAAGACAAAAAAGTTTCGATTGCAGCACTGAGCAGTTTAGTAGCGTTTTGTTTCCCATTGCGATTCTGTTAAAATGAAACTTCAGCGGCCCTAGCCAAAATTCTTGTCGAATAACGAAAACGCCAATCGTCAGATTTTTTTGTATGAAATTGACATAAGCTCGCGAAAAACCAAGCGTGACTTTATGTCAATTACATACAAAAAAATCTGTCGATTGGAGTTTTCGTCATTCGATAAGAATTTTGGCTAGGGCCGCAGTTTAGACAACCCCTAAGATAAATCTTAGTAATATTATAAACGCAGAAGTTTGTATGTATGTGAGGTTGTTACTCTTTTACGCAAAAACTACTGAACCGATTGCGATGAAACTTGGAATATAGGTAGCTGGATACCGGGAATAACACATAGGCTATGTGTTTTTATCCCGATATTCCCGCGGGAACGGGACTTACGCGGGTGAAACCGCGGGGCGCAGCTAGTTTATTGATATTGGAGACATTCTCTACCAGTGAGCGCTAGTTTTGTCAAACGTCTTAGTACATTTCTTAACGTATTCCCTAATATAATGCTGTCTTTATTCACGTGATAGAAATATCAGCATGCAGTTCATTTTAGCCTATAATACGTAATAGGTACTTCAAATGCAAATGTTCCATTAGAGAAACTATCTCTATGGAAGTTTTATGAAAATATGAAATAATAAATAATAATAAATAAATCCTGTGACGAACACACAGCGCCATCTAGCCCCGTGGTAAGCTGCTAAGCTTGTGTTACGGTGGCTAGACAACGGATATACTACTTATATTTATTTTTCTTTTGTAAATACATACATATTATACATAGAAATACGCCCAGACCAGATACAAATATTTATTTTTTAAGCTTAAATATTTGCACCCAGCGGGAATCGAACCCGCAACCTTCTGTATTGCAGCCAAGCGTTCGCCCGACGCGCCACAGAGGTCGTCAAAATAGGTTAGTTTGAAAAGTTTGAGCGGTCATTTGAAGGAAGTCTCCGGGGAAATATTCATAATGACTGAACCATTGCTGTTGCCATCTCTAGATATTGATCTGAAGGCTGATTGTGTTGCCTTTTGTAAAGTAAATGTGGTTATATTTCTATTTAGACCGGTGTTAATGTGTTTCCTGGGAAAACGTATTTTTAACACTACTGACATAATATAAGCATTTCCTTGCAGACGGGTAATAAAACTGGGGTTAAGTAACCCTGGTTTTATGTTAAAGCTTAGTTAATTTGCTCCAATTTATTTGCGAATAATGAGAGATATTATGCACAAAAAAATTAAAATCTCTAAGATTAAAGGTATTAAAAAATGTTTTGATTTTAAAAAATATATAAAATATGAACTTTGAAAATAATCATGTACCTATGTCCACCTATACAAGATCCGAATCCATACTAATATTATAAAGCTGAAGAGTTTAAAGAGTGAAACCGCGGGCGCTGCTAGTTACAGAATATGTATAATGCTCGTCAAGTAAACATAAAATAAAAATCCTATTTACCTAACCACCTACTTCATCCAAACGTCAAGGGATCAAATTGAATTACCTCAAGTAGAATTTGACTGTTTATTATGTATGATGAAAGTAATTGGCAAGTTACATAAGTATTTTTTTCTTGAAATATCTAAAGACCAGACCTGGTTAACGAGGTCGTTGTATATTTTAATTTACTTTAAGGATTCTTGTCCACGCAGTTACCACGAACTTGCGATATAAAAAATAATGGGTTTGTCTAAATGGCAAACATTTCACTTCACATTAAGTTAAATTACTGAAATAAGGTAGTACTTAGTATATTTTTTGGTAACCTTAATTACATAATTGTTTCAATTAACTTAAAAATTGTTTGAACAATATCATCGGACTCAGAAGCCCCGTGTCCACGCAATTAAGGGAGTGTTCGAGAATCGATAGCCTGACACGATATGCTATCCGAGTAATAAATGTTTGATCAAATTATGCATGTTATACAACAAACAGATAACGTAACGATTTTATTTTTGTACTGTTAACATACTATATTAAATGTTTTTGTTCCAAAAATAAATAAAGTAAGTAATTTCAAGTAATTTTGTCTGTATTCCGATGCGTTGGCCGCTGCGGTCACTAAGGAGGACGGGTCGAAATGGGAGCGCTACATTTTATACCGACTTTATAGGAAATTCATTATTCCCCATAAAATTACCTTGGTTAAATGGTATTACGAGTATATCGAAAAAATAATAATTTAACGTTGTATTAAAAAATATAATGAAACTAGCTGCGCCCCGCGGTTTCACCCGCGTAAGATTTATCAAAATCGGATCAGCATTTTTTTTCATAAGAACCTTCTCCTGATCAACACAAATACAACGCAAAAAGAATTATCGAAATCGGTCCAGCCGTTCATGCGTGATGCCGTGACCAAGGGAAAAAGGGATTCATTTTTATATTATTAAGATTTGATGGTGTGTTCGATGGTAACCTACGTTATTTTATCAAACATTGCAATCGGTTTTCTCAAACGATCATACTTTTACCTATAGTGGATAAAAAACAATGGACAGTTTTGGACACAGCGTTATTGATTGCATTGTACATTGTACAATCAGAAAAACACCCAGTCGAACAAATCTGTAGATTAGGGAACGAACTCGCAACGTTCCTCGTCGCAGCTAGTCATTTGCTCCTCGAGCTCAGTAGCTCTGGGACCTCTGTAATAGATGGCGCCGTGTGAAGTTAACAAAATTTATTTATTTATAGCTGTATATGTAGCTGGCTATATTTTATCAAAGTTAACCTTCCAAATTCTACGTCGTAATTAAGGGGGACTGGTGAAGGTACAAAACTCTGGCGTTATATTGGTAAAACTTTCAAGACACGAAGCTTAGAAGCACGTGAGCTATGCGATAGAATAATAATTAATCCTTCAGTTAATTTAAACAATGATTTACAAACGTTCCACAGCGCACTTTTAATGATGTTTAAATTCTTTCGCTGATGGAAACAACGACATTATTCAACCTCATCAAAATGCAATTAACATTTGTTGACATTCCGTCAGCAATTGTTTTATGTGCGACAAACAAGGGCACATTACAATTAGTGGACTAATGTTCGATGCTAACTGGCTGTGGGCACTCGCTTACATGTTAATTAACTTTGTTGCTACTAGCTGCTCCACGAGGTTTTACGCGTGTAGGTCTTGATCCCCGTAAGAATTTTGCTCGTGATGAGAACTCTTAAGTTATTTGTTAAATCTGTTATTTCAGATCTCTCTCGCCAGCTATTTTCGAAATCCTTATCGTGCGATAGAAAGAGTTGAAAGTCGATGAAATGTCTTTGTGTAAAAAGATTTCGTGAATACCCTGTTATCCACCCCTAAACATTACATAGATAAATAAATAAGAAAAATAGGATCTAGATACCTATTTTCACAAATAAATGCTTGAGATTTTCAACAGCGACTGGAAGAGTTGCTGTAAGGTGAAAATTTGTAATAGAGACAGAGACATTTACAGTTCTCTAAAGTCGTTTTTGCGTGAAGATTTAGCAAACATACTAATACACAAACTGTCGCTTTTATAATTATCAGAAGAAGTAGGATTCTAACTAGAAAACATTTGTCTACTCGACTATTCACTATATGAGGGAAAAAAACAAATAAAACATCAAGACAATGATCATTATCGTCATCTGGTTTATTCTGTCAGTCCCTTTTAGGAAATACGTCGTTTGATCTCTGAATTCGGAGATAGCTAACTATTAGATGAGAAGGAACCCTTGTTCGGGAGTTGAGAGATAGGAACATCGTGGTGACAGAACGCTGACTAGTGATTTCTTTGTTTTGATATTACTTTGAAGTGATCTGTGTTGGCTTGATCGGTACTGAAAGTTGATTTGGTTTTCCATAGAACCCAACCATCATTTTCTAAAAAAGTAGTTCGATTTCGAAAGTTATTTTAGCTAAACAAAGTTAAGCATTCGCTTAAAAAAGCACCAAGGACAGCTTATTTTTGGTAGTATTTTTTAATACGTTGTCATATTTTTGATGCCAGCCAATATGCTTAATCTTTTTACATGACTGCCAAAGGAAGTGTTTTAAATTATTTCACTATAGATATACCTAGAAAAAAACCTAAAAGGGTTTCTTGTTGACTACGAAACCCAAAAAAGGAACGCGTTTTCCATAGTAATATAAATTCGGTATGAAAAGAAAAAAAAATACTATTTCCCTATTTCCTCGCCGATTCTTTGCCAATTCTATTGAATTGAGATGAGAGGCATTCTGTTCGGAATTCATTTAACGACGTCGGAACTTATTGAGGTATCCTGCAAATTAACTCACGATTTCCTCAACGTAATTCCTGACATTTGATCATCATTAGGTTTTATTGATATGACAACTTTATCCCATTTCGAGATTCTTTGGAAAGCGTTTGTGGCGCCAATTTGTATCTTGCTTATTAAAGTATTAATCATGATGTATTTTTTACGATTTCTATTAGTTCTATTAGTGTTTTACACGCACGTTAAACCAGACTTAGAAAATACCTACCTCTTTTAATCATAAACTTTTTAAATTTACACTATTTGACAACATATACCTACTGTACTATAATTATTAAACAAGAAACAAAACAATAAAGAAAGTAAAAGCTAAAATTAAAATTAAATATGACCTGTAAACATATACCTACATGGAGAACGACGAGGAGATTATTATTAATTATATAATAGAGACCCGGTAATATATGTTACCTGGTTCATCTTGACTAATTGATAAATGATCACCATTGAAGTAGGTAACTGCTGTGACGCGGTACGACGGCCGATGACACCGGCAGTAATTACTAATATCGATGAGATTTAACGATCTAAGTTCGATCTTAATCATCCTCAAAAGAAAAAACATCCTTGATTTGATATGGCAGCCCAAACGACAAAGCAAGGGCCTCTGTCTGATGCAGTTCTAGCGGATGCTCGGAAGCCCAGAATCTGCAATTTTGTTTATTCACGTGACCGTTGATATGAGAATTCGATATAATTAAAAGAAGAAGAATATTGTAGAAATCGTTGTTTTTATAACACGCTCTGACACAAAAACTCGTGCTGCGGTTCCGTAAAACGATTGATGGCTACTAAACTTAACAAACCGACCAAGCGTTTAAGACGTTCCGTGGCGACGGACGTCACAACTCAGGAAGTCTATTACACGGGATCCTTTTAGGCTAAACAGATAGATGTGAGGGCGAACAGCGCACGTAACTTGTAGGATAAAAATAAAAAAGTAATTTCATCACACCCCTTGTGAAATGCTAGCAGTCGTTCGCGGTTTTAACCACGTTAGTTCCATCAGTTATGGTTACAAAATCAGAAAAATTAGATTTCCAGCTATCTGCATACCAAGTTTCGTCACATTCGGTTTAGTAGTATTTGCGTGATTGAAACATAAACAAACAATGTTTTAAACTTTTGCATTTAGAATATTAAGTGGGTTTATGTTACATTTTCCAATAATTGTATGCCAGGATTTATTTCCTAGAAATATTTTAAAGGAAAAATTCATCTTCAAAAATTCACTTGCTGCGAGATTTGAACTCGCGTCCCTGGATCAATATTCCAGTGCCTATACCGCTCGGCCACGCAAGTTCCCACTTAACTTGCGTGGCCGAGCGGTATAGGCACTGGAATATTGATCCAGGGACGCGAGTTCAAATCTCGCCGCAAGTGAATTTTTGAAGATGAATTTTTCCTTTAAAATATTTCTAGTAAATATGCCTTGAGCAATAAAAACAAATTTACGAAAGGATTTATTTCAGTAAAGTAATGTATTATTATCAGCATCCGTTAAAATCTATCTGAATACAGCATCAACATCAGCTGATTAAAAACTGAATCTGCACTTACTAACTAATGAAATAATATATATCTAATATATGGTTCAAGATAAAAGTATCCTGAATGAACCATAAATTATAATTGATCAGCTTTATCTTCATTTAAAAGTACAATAAAACTAATTATAAACGTAGGTGAACCTAATCTCTCTTTAGTGGTGAAAACGTGTGGCCCATCATGACTCAAATGAAAGTCGGAATTACACGAAAAGTGAGGAAGTCTTTATGGTTTTGGGCTGAATAAAACTTCCATCATTCTGAAAGCCGGTGCCAGCCAACTATACGAAATTTCGTAACAATTCTGTTACGAAATTTAATTTTGATATATTAGGTATGAACGAGGATTTAGAAATATCATTATTTTACTCAGATTTCCTGACATTTTGTTTACTTAGATACTGGCAGCCTCGCTCTGGGACATTGTGTTTCCTTTGAATATGATTTTCCTTTTCTTTATTAGTGTCATGTCAGAAACATAATAAGGATGTTTAGGTGAACGTAATGAAACAGATTATCAAAACATTTACTTGAAAATAGCTCTTATATGTACAAAAGCAGTTGTATAATCCGCCAATTGGTAGTGTTTAACATACAAAAGAGCGGAAGAATTAATAAAGCGGTAGGTATAACTATCTGTTTATTCATGCGTACGAAACGGATATAAAATACTTGGATTACTCGAAGCTTACATTCAAACGTTTTGAATAGGTAGGTATTAGGCTTACCTATACAGACAGAGGCAAACAAGAAATGTCGATCGGCTTTATTTGCCGTTTGCATGTCTAAAGATATTTCTTCCATAAACGATACGGAACTTTCTATCGGAAGAGGTCCTTCTGTAACGTGTTTTCTTCGAAATTGTTCGTTCTGCATATAACAGTTTCCATAAAATATTTATTGGTGGTTGTGTTGTGTTTGTATGTGGATAGGCTCACTGTTGCAAAGTAAGGGGTGTTAGTCTTTTTTTTCCGAACGAACAAATAATAGATAATTTTCGAGGGGGATTTGTCTGAAAAATTCGAACTTGGAAATTTTCTTCCTGAATTTTCCCTTGCGTGTTATATCTTCAAAAACTCCCCAAGATATATCGCGTTTATGTTAGGGTGAAATACATAAATTAAGGGTAAACTAAACTACTTATAATATTAGTTAAAATGTTAAGTAAAGTCCACTACATCAAAATGTCCACTATTTGTAGTACATCATAATTTGACTTACTACGTTGATCTCCAAAACTATTTGCCCTTTAATATGTCTACTGCGCAACCTTGCAGTTAAATATGTTTTGAGTGTGGAATGAAGGCGACTTGTCACTAACTACTTACCTTATTATAAACCAAAAAGTCTCGAATAAGAACTTTGACGTCGGATGTTAATTAAGCTTACAATACGCCATTACCTGCCCATCTTTGGCTAGAAAGTCACTTTATAGATCCGATGAGTTATGTAAATGACATATGCTGTTTATGATGTACGCCTACGTATTCGAGACGTGTTTATTTCGTGCACAAGGCGGTATAGTAATTTATTATTGTATCTAATAAGTTCAGTGACCGAATAGGCAACAGAATTTCTGGTATTTACGTCCTTTTTAGGGTTTCGTAGTCAACAAGGAACCTTTATAGTTTCGGTTTTTTTAAATATTATTTTTCTGATCTTGAATTAAGTCAGCAAGAGTCAGGTTACGTCCACATAGGCAAGAGGCTTTCTTTGCGCCTGGCGCCTAGTGGCTTGTTCTAGCTAGATATACAGCTAGGCGCAAAGCGCTCAGGGTTTTTGGTCAATATTCCACCCTACCATAATGTCTTATAAGTCGTCGCGAAGTCGAAGCGTTGCCTTTAGTCTCATAAAGTCCACTACATCAAAGTGTCCACTATTTGTAGTACATCATAATTTGACTTACTACGTTGATTTCCAAAACTATTTGCCCTTTAATATGTCTACTGCGCAACCTTGCAGTTAAATATGTTTTGAGTGTGGAATGAAGGCGACTTGTCACTAACTACTTACCTTTAAAATTTACCAGTCTAACTGGGAGAGCGAGATCGAGATGCTAGGAGGAAAATGTTTGACTATCGGAAGTTGATATTTGGATTGGTTTCCTTTATCCGTTGTCGTATACCCCTTACACAATTGGTACCTTCGATTATTATAGATAAATAGTAGGTATTCTAACAAAAACATTCGATTTTTTTTTCGACTTTTTCAAATGTCTGCGAGTTATTTCTCAAACAATTTAACTTTGGAACTGATGAACCTTGGTCGTCAGAGCAGATTTTCAAATGCTTCACTGTCAAGCGACCATTAATAAAATTCTAGTCACTTATAAGATATATTCTGTATAAGTTCTTTGCTGTTAGTCTACTTTGATAGAGTAGGTAGAAACTATTAAAAAAATTGTCGTTAAAAATAATCTTTTATACCTATTTGAGTTGTCTCTAAAATAAAAGGAATTGAAAATTTTCTTCTTCAGAGATTTTACATTTCTAAACCAAGTTTTCGAATTAATTAAAGTGCTTCATTGTAATTAGTTGAATTTGTTCTCTCTCTTGTTTTTCCAGTAAGAAAGAAATCCCGTTTAGTAAAATAACAATTATGTTAGTTAAAAAAATATTAGTAGATAGATAAGTAAGTACGTACTTTAGGTATTACCTACTCCATTATACAAATTCTTTCTACCAATTTCTCAGGAGACTGACAAGAAAAGCATTATCTTGTATTGTAACTAAGAAATAAATGTAAATTTTTCCTTTTTGTCACACAATTCAACAACAACCTATTCTTATTTTCCAGTACAAAACTTGCCGGAGTCACGATCCAAAAAAGTTTAGTTATAAGTATCCAATAACAATATGTACCTAATACATTTCCAGTGTTATTATTTGCCAAAGGGGATTTGACATGGGGGTGTGAGAACGAGTATGAGTACACGAAACTTGCTAAAGTTATGACAATACTTGTTGAGATACCTATAAATAAAAATGTTCTCATTGCATGCTATGGAGTTGAACAGAGATAAAAAATGATTTGTACTAGCAGCGCCCCGCGGCTTCACTCGCCTCGGTTCTATAGTTTGTGTGTTAAGAGAAAATATTTATTTGTTTATAATGAATAGGCTTCGAAACTACTGCACTGTTACAAAAATTCTTTTACCAAGAGAAAGCTACAATATCGAGGAATAGCATAGGCTACTTTTAATCCAGATTTTTCCACAGGATCGGGACTTACGCGGGTGAAATCCTACTACTACTGAACCGTTTGCGATGAAACTTAGAATATAAGTAGTTCGATACCGGGAAAAACACATATTTTACATTTTATTCCGATATTCCCGCAGGAACGGGACTTACGCGGGTGAAACCGCGGGGCGCAAGTAGTTTGAAATAAAATTGCATTGTTTCAGTATACTGTTTGCTGATATCGTGGGGTTTACGGTGCTCGCATCGCAGTGCAGCGCACAGGAGCTGGTGCGGCTTCTGAACGAGCTCTTCGGGAGGTTCGATCAGTTAGCAAACGTAAGTATACCAACCAAATATTCCTATACTTCACTAATTAAACTGTGCTGTAAGAAGTTTCTGTTTTGGTTAATTCTGATAAACTACTAGCAGCGTCCCGCGGTTTTACCTGCATAAGTTCCGACATGGGAATATCTAAAACTCATAAACTTTCCAAAGTTCATGTCTCTAGGACTAGCGCTTTGAACTTAGTAGAATTTTATATTATGTATATTGGGCCCTACCATGATGTCTTATAAGTTGTCGCGTTGTCGTTCAGCTTAAAAAAAAATATCAAATTATTAAAAAAAAAGAATAACCAACTTTAAAAAAATTTGATTTTTTTAAATTGTCTGTGGTTATTAAAAGTAGTAGGGGTATTTTTTATTTAAAATTTAATTTATTTTTTTGAACAACAAAAGGACGATATATCAACGACAAACCATCTTAGTAGCGCGGATTGTATAGATAGAAGAGCGTTTAACTACTATGCTAAGATGACTACATGGTAATATTTGATGGTACGTGATGATATACAGCACACTCTTCTAGAAGATAGGAAAATGGCAACAAGATCCGAGCTCTTTCTTAGTGTTCTAGGTATCGGAACACTAGCGAGTTTGCATGGCACTAAGAATCGTGGCCGGTGGGTGGTAACAAAGACAAATCTCCAAACCAAAGAACCCCTTATAGAAATTTTCAACTGATCAACTGGAGTTGTCGTACTTACTCTTATTTTGTACATTTGTCTCTATTTTTTATACTTATACTAAATAATCGGGAAATTGTCCTCGTATTATTATAAGTATTCCAGAGTGGTGTGTTGTGTAGGTACTGTACACAATATTTTGTGCGTGATTATTTATTTAAATATTTGGAAAGGTGTTCAGAAACTTCGCTGTTTTGTTTATTTATAAATATTTCTGAATCATTTTTGTTACATACCTAGTAGATACTTCGCGGTACAATGATTTCCATTTCAAAATAATACATACATTTCAGATTTGTTGATACTCAAAAAACCTTTCTAGCCCAGTTGTAATTTAAATCTAGTTTTGTTCAATATAACGAGTGTTACGGATGGACTAGTATTCTTTCCTATTTTCCCTTTATACTGCTACTCCCCTCTAGTTATATTCAGTTACTAGCTGCGCCCCGCGGTTTCACTCGCGTAAATCCCGTTCTTGCGGGAATTTCGGAAAAAAAACAGCCTATGTGTTATTCCAGGTGGCCAGTTAGTTACAAATCCGTTCAGCCGTTTTTGCGTGATTGAGTAACAAAAATCCAAACACACGCACTTTCACATTTATAATATTAGTAGGATTATTCGACCTGATATTTTACCGTCAGCAATTTGTAACGTTGTTTTGTAGCCCCGTGTGTAGGCACGTTTAGACGTCGGTAAACGTAATGTATGTGTTCAGGACAACCACTGCCTCCGCATCAAGATCCTGGGCGACTGTTACTACTGCGTGTCCGGACTGCCGGAGCCGCGGTCCGACCACGCGCGCTGCACCGTCGAGATGGGACTCGACATGATCGATGCCATCGCGTGAGTACACCTGTCCGTCCAGTTGTCTATGGTCTATACGTACAGAAATATAATAAAAATAATAATAATATTAATCAGCGCGTTAATTTGTCCCACTGCAGGGCAAGGGCCTCCTCTTAGAGGGGTTAGGCATTAAGACGCCACAGGAGCCTACTCCGGATTGGCGAATGTCCCATGTCATAATATTTTTTTTTACAGAAATATAATAAAAATACAAAATAAACATGTGATGGAAAAGATTAGACTGATTCGATTTAATCGAAAATCTAGATGTTGATTCAGATTGATTTAAGATGTTGAGCCTGAGTTAGATTACAATTGTGCTTCTACTGTGTTATTAGAATTCAGCTAAACTAGGCTTTCTATATTAATAACGCTTTTGGTTAAACCAATACTTTGGTAACTAATGCCGATGTAATATAGGGACACTTGTGTGTCAAGTTAAATAACGAATCCACTCACAATATGTCTACTAAAGCGTTTCCAAATCTATGAAATTTTCCAAAAAACTTAAAAACCTTCCATGCACACTGTCAAAACCGCTTTACATGACATTAACTACCTCAGATACGACGAGGTACGGCTAACTCAAAATGAATTGTTTTAAAGTGTCGTATAATATAACCATTCTCAGTTCAGAACTTTGTTCACAAACGCGTGAATATCATGCTGCGAGCTTTGGTTTCATTACATACATGACATGTGTCAGGAGAACTGTTTAGTTTTGGTACTTATCTAAATAGTCCTGGGTTAGAATAGGTAGTAGGTGTCTAAAATATTGTATTGGATTTTTGAAGATGTATTTTAAAACACTTAATTTATCGGGTTTTATTCATGGTTTTAAACGAACCGAGCTTACGCCAACTTTACAGTTGGCTTTTTCAAGGTTGACGCGATAAAACCCGATAAATAAAGTGTTTTATTATGCAAAATCGCGAAAATCATAGGATAAATTAGATGTATTTTACTTTAAAATATTTCTAGTATGCCAGCTATGCTCACTAATTTGAAAAACTCACGAGCCTAGCTAAACAAACTTGGTGGACTGTTGGCTTTATAGTAGGAAATTATGTCAAATCAAACAACTAATCAGAGTCTGTTATTGGCAGAATGGTTTGTATAACGTACGGTAGCAAAATATTCTTAAGCGCTGTTGATTGTGTAGATATAAATAAATAAAAAATAAATAAACTAACAAATATTTCTTCAAAATAATACCTAAAGTCTACGCCAAGGTTGAAGACGTTTGTGCCTAACTAATTACCTACTGTAAATCTTGTTAGTGTTTTCACGTGCGTGGATCTTATCAACATTTTTATAAAACAATATTATGTTACAACTTATGGAACAAGAAAACTTGTTTAATTTTAGGAAAATCCATCAAACATGGAAATTTACTTTGAGATTTTATGTTCGATCTCTCGATAAATAGGAGCGCCCCGGTGCGTATACTACTCAGGGAAATTATGTTAGATAAATGCCTTAGAATTCATGCCCACTAATAAGTTGCGGTGGACATGCGTCGTTGTCGAGTCGCGAATTCCTTTGATATAGCTACAGAATATGCGATAATCACAAAGGAATTCGCCAGATGCGATAACGACGACGGTTCCCGTCATAAGCTTAATTAGAACGCGTAAAGTATTAGAGCAAACTGAAGACATGATCCGACCATACAATTAACTTTATTTTTTAAGTATCTTTAAACTACAAAATGAAGATTCAATTTGGTCTAAGTTTAGTGTATTCATTATTATAAGTTATATTGTATTGTATTGACTGTAGAATCTTAGTTAAATAAAAAAAATAAAAAAATTACTATACACGACTATGTGAACAGTACATAAAAAACTGAACAATTCAACATAGATACTCACGTTTTACTTCACAATTAAAAAAAAACATATTAAAAACCTTAATAAAAACAACTCTCCTATCGTGATTCGTGTGTGAGGCGCTTTAAACCAGCTACTGTGTTTATGATAAGTACTATTTATGTATTTTATTATATAAATCTACATATACCTAATGTTTTAGGAAATATAGTTATTATATTGTCTACAATTTCAAAAAAAAATAATGCATAAATAAGAATGTTCCTTATTCCTAAAAAAAAAGTCAGACAAGCAGCAAGAACTGGTAAAATTCCAAATAATTTACAAAAATAAATATAAATAGTAATTATTTATAACATTGGTAGAACACGATCGTGTGGTGGGTGTGGTAGGGGGCGCGGGCTTGTGCATTGAGCCATGTCGCGATACGAGCTTATCTGAACTGTGGCTCATCAAAGGAGACTAAATATACAAGGGCCTGGTATCCTGGCGTGAAGGTCACGCCGACGTGCCTCACATAGAGTACAATCACTTGTTCATGAGCTTGGAAATGTGCGCTTTCAAGAATATTGTAAAACGATAACACTGTTTACAATCTACATACACTGGAATAGTCGTTCATTTCTTGTTGTTATTGCATTCAAAGCGGATAGAATAGCTTCTGCATGCACACGTTGCGAGGAAACATATTAAGGTATGCACCAGTAAATAAATTCACGGTTCCTTGTATGTGCTACGTGGAATCCACGCCATATGAGTCAATACACAAAGTGTGAATGGATGCATATGTACATAGATGAGGGTGCCCCTATTCAGCGCTGGGCAAACATGGTTAGCAATTTCATATGTGTTCCAACATCCAACAGGCAGTTCATTGCGCGGGATTGCTGTAAAATCGATGTTCATATTGGTAGTGGAAAAATAATTCGGAATATTTCACTTGTTATTGGTACCTAGAGTAGGTTTGATTGACATAGTTGTTACGCGATGATATTGGCGGAACAATTCTACATTGATTGGTCTCGATTGGAATATTGTTGTTTAGAATGATGAGACTAAAATCACTGTATTTTTTCTTATTTGTTTACTACAGTTTGAATTATCATTATCGGCATTCGTGTGATGATTATGACAATAAATAATGTTAATAGGTATGCCAAATCGGTTAAAAGTTTGTTACAGTAAAGCTTGTATATACACAAATACACTAACACAAGCTTAGCAGCTTACCACGGGGCTAGATGGCGCTGTGTGTTCGTCACAGGATTTATTTATTTATTTATTAAATACACTAGTTTTTGTTGTAGTCAAAAATACCTGTTAGTTTTGATTTTACAGCCATTTAAACTCACGATAACTCTTGAGTCTCGCTAACAGTCACGTGACGTCATTTACAACGCTCCCCTAATGAAAACGTAAGACTACATTGTACTGTGACATCGACACATAGAGCGCGAGCGGACTGGGTGAGTGTGAGATGACGTCACACCTGAGTACGAGTCCGCATCGCACATTTAGGTATATTTCTATAAATCGGAAACGAATAAACGTATCGAAGTACTTCTTCCACTTGTATTTTTTTTAATTTTGACAGAGAATATGGTTAGCTAATATTTAAAATTTAATATTTTTCATCATTCTAAACTACAATTTTGTAGGGGTTTGAATAATAATGAATGACTTTCTGTTTTGATTAAAAATGGCAACATTTCCCCAGAGACACATTAACGAATGGTGAAGTCCATTATGAGATAAATCCGCAAATACAATATATTTCTTGTTTTTCTTCGGTCATAGTAGGTTATCGTTGAAATGTTATGTTTTTTCTTCGTTCTCAGTGCGATTTTATTAATATATTAATTCATGATTTATTATTCAGATTTTGATTGGTATGATCGATATATCCAGCTAAATTAGTGTGACGCAAACACTGACTGAACATATAGTAGCATCCAAGCTCCTATAAATAATATGTTTAATGAAAAACATCGCGCTAATTCATAATTTTAATAACAAATATTAACGCGCTATACCTATTCTCGTTTTATGATTGACAATCTATTTGCCCTGTTAGCAAGTTTCGAAAAAATAGTCAGAATAAAATTCGGGTTAAGACCGTGCCAAACAACTAATATCTTGGAATCTCTGACGCATTTAATCATAATTAATCATGACTACGACTCGCCTAAGGGCCCACTTTACAAAGGCATTCACCGACCATTGCTTTTGCCTTGAAGGCTTCAATGTCAAGGCCACGGGTTCACAATTTAATACTTACAGTCTTACACGAAGAATAACATTTAAAAAAAACCCTCCTCTCTCTACCTCCTCCAGGTATCGCATGAACCGAAGTGAAACTAATATTTATAGGGTGGCTCCCAAACAACAAAAGTGGTTTTTAAAGTTAAACCCCGCTGGCGCCATCTGTCAAATATAAAAAAAAATCTTACTAATATTATAAACGGCGGCCTCTGTGGCGCGTCAAGCGAACGCTCAACTGCAATACAGAAGGCTGCGGGATCGATTCCCGTCGGGTGCAAATATTTATGCTTAAAAATAAATATTTGTATCTGGTCTGGGTGTCTTTCTATGTATAATATGTATGTATTTACAAAAAAAAAGTATAATATGTAGTATATCCGTTGTCTAGTACCCTTAGTACAAGCCTAGTGCTTAGTTTGGGGCTAGATTGCGCTGTGTGCAATGTAGTGCAATATTTATTTATTTAAACGTGAAAGTTTGCAAGAATTTATGAATGTCTGTGACTTTGTTACTCAATCACGCAAAAACTACTGAACCGATTGCCATGAAACTTTTATATAAGTTAGCTGGAGACTTGGAATAACACAGGCTACTTTTTATCCCCATATTTCCGCGGGAACGAGACTAACGCGAGTAAAACCCCGAAACGCAGCTAGTCTCTATGTAGTTGTATCTAGTGATAAACTGGCATCTGCAAATGCAAACGAGCGTCGACGTTTTTGTTTAATCAATTTAGAAACTGGGGACCTTTGTCAAAAACTGAACATGTCGGTCTCATTATAACAGAATAATTATTGAACTACAATATAAACATTTACACACTAATTAAATCATAAACTAAATTATTTAACAAAACAGCCACACCACTCATAGGCTCAACTAGGACCCTCTGTAGTGTACCTATCTGTTTCAAATCCATACCATGCATTCACGGATTTCACTGAATTCTTTATTATAGGGTTCTGTACTCTTGTGATAATGACCTTTCGTGGACTAGTCCGACACGCACTTGGCCGTTTTTTACCTATAGAACGATTATCCTATCCTATAGTCATATTAGATAATTTATTCATTTGGTACTTATTTGAGTAGGTGAGGATAGGTAACAAAGGCGACCGCAAGACCGCAGACCCTGGGGGAACATCTATACTGTTACAGACGTGTGTCTCAACTCGCAACCGCCGACCACCACGCGGGTTTTACCACATAGACCTTTGGGCACTCTATAACTTTTTCAGATTTATGCTTCACTAGCTGCGCCTTGCGGTTTCAACCGCATATGTCCCGTTCCCGCGGGAATATCGGGATAAAAAGTAGCCTATATGTTATTCCAGGTCTCCAGCTCCATATGTTTTAAGTTTGACCGCAATATGTTCAGTAGTTTTTGCGTGATAGAGTAACAAAGTCATTACAGACTTTCGCGTTCTAAATATTAGTAAGAATAGCTGAGCACCGCGGTTTCACCCGCGTAAGTCCCGATCCCGCGGGGATATCAGGGTGTATTATACATATTAACCTAACTATTGAATCACTCTATCTAATAAAAAAATGCATCAAAATCCGTTGCGCAGTTTAGAAGATCTAAGCATACATACAAACATCCAGACAGAGATGCGACTTTGTTTTTTACTATATGTGACGATGATAATGAAGTATGATTAGTATTGATTAGTAAGAAGTAAGATTTTATTTATATTTCTTTACTGAATTTTATCTATCCCAAAATCTGTCCACCTTAGTAACGTACCATATAGGTACCTAGGTATATTCACCTGATTCCATTAGGGCTTTCGTGCCCGGATCTTTATCTGACTTGAGCTTAGTTCAGCAGGAAACCACATAATCCACTAGACGTTTAATGCTTGTCATGTTACCTGTCTTTTTCTAAAACTCAGTTCTTTGAATACCTTATTTGATGTCACTCAACCAAAGGTCTCAGATAAAACGAATTCTGAAGATATTTTTAGAGGACCTAGTTTGTTGATATTTTTACGGAAGTTACTTTATCCTTTTTGTATGGATTCTAGGTTAGCATTGCTGTTGTAAATAATGATAAATCTAAAATCAATTGAATTAAAATGAATCTAATTTTGCGGATTAAATCGTGTTGCTTAGAGTAGACTTTCCGGAGGAAGGAGTCTGTAAAGGCTCCGAACCGTAGGAACGGCATTGCAACAATGCTGAATATAATAAAAACAACGCGAAACCGAAAGATTAGTTTCATTTCAACCTACAAGTGGTAGTAAAGGCATTACTGAAATAAAACTTTCAATATTGCCTTTACTATGCCATAAGTACTTATAATGATACTGTATTATTAACGTAAATATTTTGTTGTTAGTTAAATATTTCTGGTCTTTATGTCTGGTATTTGAATATTTTAGTTGGAAAACGTAAATTGCGAGTGGAGTTTCGCGTAGAACTATTTTCGTCTCGGTATTATTTCTGTCCAGGCACTAATAACCACGAATAACTATACAAAAACAACATCCGTACCTACATACCTTAAATACCTACATAAATTGGGTGACTGAAATAACTGTGCCCTTCAATTTCAGACACCAAGCCACAAAGTGGTTAGGTATTAAAATTAGGAATTTATCAATTCGTAATTTGTTTTTTTTTAATGCTATGTTTAAAAAATATTATTAGTAAAAAAAATACATCTTTAATAATTCACTAGCAGCGAAGCGTGGCACTGAATTTTAGAAGATGTACTTAAGGTATGTTTAATAATTAAAATTATACGTATGGTATAAACCTAACCTACCTTTTACCTACTTATAATAGTCTTGAAATTATCCGTTCGTACAGATATAGAGAATTATCTATGGTACAGATCAAGCTGGTAACTTCTGTATCAGCTATTTTTTGCACCAAAGACGTAATTTGAATCTCAATTGATTTCCATTTAATTTGTTTTACATCCTTGAGTAAAACTTGTTGCAAATAACAACCAATTTATTATTTTAATACCTCTGTTTTAACAACCATTACTTAGTAATAACAGCAACGGCAGCTATTATAAATAAATAAATCAAATTAAGTACTTAAGTAGCCGGCGGATGTTAATATTCCGATACTACCGATTTTTAAACTAACACGATTGAAACTCATATGTTATACTTTTACTTACGTAAGTAATAATCACGCGGTTAAGATCCTAGAAAATAGAAATTACAAAACGTAATATTGGCATTTTGTAGTTTTTTTTAATCTATTGTGTCTCACTGCCGGGCAAAGGTCTCTTGCTTTCTTCCTTGACTCTCTGTCCTGCGCCAGGTCCGGTAATGTACGTATAATATTAATGTACAAAAACATACAAAATGTGCTATTTCCTCTTTTTTCTTTTCGCTCTTGTCCACATAATTCATAAATATATCCTATGTTGTAAAATATATGATTTAATAGGTTTGTGTACAAAATTCAAACTCCGCTCCGCTAGCTTCTTAAACATCTAGTCAAGGAAAATATTATGTACCACTGTAAGTATATGTACATTTTACATAGACTGTACCTATTTTTGCGTAGTTTACGGCTCTAACCAGTCTGTCTGTCTGTCTCAGTTTGATGTCTTGCGTCCGTTGATTCAACATTCCAACACATTAATGTAATGGTAGCAATTAGATTTTAGTTTCTGGCCAATTTATTTATTTAATTAAAATGTTTTATGATCAATTATAATGGGTGTTACCTCGAATCGTTTCTCATCGAAGTTATTATTTAACAACTTTTATCCTCTAATAAAACCTATTGGAGAAGTTTTGGAAACGAAAATAAAGTACATACCCAATGTTAAATCAATACTACCTGTTACAGTTATGTTTAACTAACTGTGGTGGCGCTAAAATATTTAACGTCTCATTGGTGCGCTGGTTCATGAGAAAAAGATAAATAAAAAAAGGGGGATAGATAACAAAAGTGGACTGTATTTCTGCGGGAGGCTGCTAACTTGTAGTTCATAGATATTCAAGTAGGCATCTCCGATTATTAGCTGTCGGATATATGGTCAAGGATTACAAAAAAATGAGGTAGGAAAAGATTAGGACAGAGCACCACGTACCTTGTTCTCCTCGACAATCCTTGAGATCAATCAGCTCCGGCCGGAGATTACACCCTCAAAATCCCTGAACTGCACTTATTCACTATGATGATCACTCCACGTCCTACACTATGCGGCACTATGCGGTTGCGATACTACCATACGACATCCGTCGTCTATGGTGGCGGTACTACGACTATTACACGTAGTGCTCAATACAAAAAGAAGGATGGATGAGGGTAGGTAGAAAAAAATATCAATCGGTAAGAGAATAAACTACCCTACTCTTGGATTAGAAAGTTTTAGCTTAAAACGAAATCCACCAAACTGCTTTATGCATTTTCATTTGCATTGTTTCAGGATCAATTAAGATCGATCAAAAGTAAGTTCGGATCAGTTGTGATTTCATCAAACCCCTGAAACAGTTTAGGTCTAAAAAGTAAAAGACGACGAAACAAATTTGCATAGCAATTCTTTTTAATTAATAAGTATTAACTGAGATTTTATATTGAAAAGACGCCGAACAATAAATAAACGTGATAAAGTCGGGCATTTAAATTGGAAATTATTTGAACGTTAAAACAGAATTCAATCAAAAGGAAATATAAACAAGTCTCATTAATTTTCCTCAATAAAACCATTTAAATTAACGTGGAATGTTTTCACTTCTATTAAAAGGACAAATGAAATGGTATTACGGAATGAGGCGAGAGAAGTAGCATTGTATCTTAGGGTTGGCTTCGAACCGGATAATTTGCTTATGCTGCATAGTGAGCTGCGTCCGTCCGGTGAGCTGCATAAAGGGTGGTGTAGTTATTACAGCGATATTAGAACCCTGTCCTGTGACAAGAATTGATCGTATAATCGGAATCTGTGCTGAGCTATTCTAGTTTTTAAGATAAAACCCCGACGGAACATAGGAGTCATATTTATAAACCTATCTGTGTAGGTTAAATACTACCTGTAGAATCTGTAGATAGTCCAAGAATTAGCATAAGTAAGTACATAGTATCTACATATTGCCCCATATAATTTTATCAAGTGTCAAACAATGTGTATCCCCCGAAAATACGTTTTAGGCGTTCAAAAGAACGAATGACAACGTAAACAGGTTTTCTTTCACGTTTATTCTCGAGTCATTGGTTCCTTTATACCTCCAATATAAAGGAAAAGCGAGGAAATGTACAAATAAACATCCTTTATTTTATTATTCAAGCAGCAAACAATCGAGAATGGTCATAATTTTGTTTAGAGACTAAGGCTTTGAGCTTTACGGACTTCCTGACAAACAGGATAAAATGCATTGATAAAATGTCATATTTTCTAGTCTGAAAAGTTGTACCGCGTGTCTTACACAAACAAACTTCAATGTTGTTTTACGGGAGGAAAAATATGAATTTTCGCAACTTATATAAGATATAACGAACTGCTATCAATTTCAATACAATATTATATTTCAAAAACAATAAAAACGGGCCTATTGCGTAATTTCCAACGAACAAAAGTAGATAGGTAAACTAAACTACTTACCGAACGTATTTTAAATAGCTTGAAATATATACTCTCTCGTAGGTATAAACACAGGTAAAACTAACGTAAGGTACAATATAAAATTATGCTGTCTTCCACGTCCTGACTTAAATCTTAGTTCAAAGAGAGCAAGCAGTCTGGAATAAACTTAAAACTTGGACGAAACAACACAAACAACACAAGAAACATAAATTAACATGTTGTGATTGCATTATTCCTTTTCTTTTTAGATGCGAAGGAAACGCATAATAAGTAAACGTACAGTACTTATTGTTGAGGATTACGAGATCGTAATCTGAAACAGTCCTCAATCAAGATTGCAATAATAATTCAATTTATATTATGTAAAAACTATGAAACTGTGTATCAATTGAACCTTATGAATCATAGATATGTCACACAATTACAGAAATTTCACGACAAATATTATTTAAAAACCGGATATTTACACCATGTTTTAATTGAAAACAAAAAGACAACATGAGTAGGTACAACAGCACACACATCAATATTTTAACATGAGTTTAAATTCTAACATGCAGAAAATTTATCTATACCCAATCTATACCTATATACTTTACGTACTTTAAAATATTTTTAAGATTTTAGCAAGACAAATTCACTGTTGATTTACATTACTGAAATCTCATTCAATACAATTTATTTAATTTTCTCTCGGTTAGAATGTTTATTTTCCCGTCGTAGGCGCGGCTGCGGCAGGCACTAACCGAGCCTGGTATTGACAGAAGGAATGAAATCCAGACTATCTTGTTGAATAATACACTTGTTGACCCACTTGCCCGTAGGTATACATCGTGTACATTTTAAATATTTATTTTACGCCTTGGGTACACTACTTTTACAAATCGAGTAATAAATGAATCAATTTAACGAAGACGTCGAAAAATAGAACATTTTTTATTTCGGAGTAGGTACTTAGGTACAAACATATTACCTTTAGTTCGCTAGTAGACGTAAGTTTAAAGCGTTATAGATCCTAATGTAGGTACCTACAAGGACCATAACTGTCAACTCTTATAGAAAAACGCTCATGAGCCAGTATAATCTATCAACTAGATAACTGTATTTCATAGGCAACATTGCTGTTTTGAGATGTAAACACTAATAATTACCACGTTACGTAAAAGCAGCAATGTACCGTAAAGTGCTTTGAAACTTAGTTATTAACAAAATAGATAATACTGATACAGTGTCAAGTTTCAAAAGTAATATAAATCCTTATCATCCGCCATTTGTATCATATCCTGAAAGTAGCTGTTTCCTCCATCCTCTTTCATTTTGAATTTCCTTCTATGAAACAATAAATAGGGGAGTAGTGACCAGAAAGTTATTTACCTAAAGGCTTTAATTTCGTTTGCGGACTGTGTCGTAAATTAATGAAAAAATATGAGAGTCTTTTGTCGCTTTTAGGTCGACCTCTGGTTTATTAGCTCACGTAAATTGCGTAAGCTCTTTCAGGTTCAAACGAGAAATGAATTTCGAATGAAAGTAATTGAATGTAAAATTGGATATTTTGAAGGTAAATTATTCTTACAGCAATTACTTAGCATTTTTTTGGTTTGGAAATCTTGTTTACATTATTCACTACGGAAAACAGACCTACCTACAGATATTTAATACCTATAGACATTTTAATTGCCTCTTATTTGAAACGACTTAATTTCTTCAAGAAATACTTTATGAGATTTTGGATTTTCATTATCCAAAAGAAGTCTGCTATAAGTACTCGTTATTAAATAACATAATTTTCAACCGAATGTTTTAGCCAACATTTTCTTTTTGAGACCAAAATTACACGTTGGTAGGTAACTGCCACCTGCCACTCACTCAATGGTGTCAACAACTTATTTAAATAGATATACTATTCATATAAAAACAGCAGTTTTGTTCAGTGTTGCCATTTTTTTTATCATGAAAAATTTAAAGGTTTGTTGTAGCTACCTAACCTACTACTAAACAAACATTTTCACAAGCGAGCTCTCGTTAAAATTAGCTTTGACTGTGAGTTGTGGGATAAACGTACTTTGAGCAAGTAGGTATTGTTATTTTGAAAATACTTTCTCATACCTATGTACTTCAGATGCAGCGAACGGAAACAAGACTTCAGATGGAATAATTAGATGCTATTTTGGAAGTTTACAAACTGAACAGTGTGTTTCATATCGGATAATTTCGAACGGAAATGAGTGTAGAAGCTAGGTATGTGTTACGCCACCCACCATCTTACTGTATTGCACTACAGTGATTTTTTCTTGATTGAAAAACTAAAAGAAATTCGTATTTATTTCCTTCTGTGTAAAACATGTATTTCTTAACAAGAAATCTGTAATCATCTAATCAATCAGTCTCGACTGTTAGACATGGAATACAGCTACCAACCATCTCTAGGAATGAGAGATTCCTAGAGATAGTTAGAAATTTTATACTGGAGCTTAATCATGTACTGGATCTAGATATGTGTGAGGGTGGGATAGTGCATTACCCATCGCTAACTTTCCCAAGAATCGATACATAAAGATAAGTAGGTACACCTGTTCTACGCGAATACGAACTTTAGCAGAATTACATAGTTTCGAACAAACTTTCATGTAAACAGACATTCCATTATATTTGTCTTATTAAAATTGTTTCTCGATGTGTTTATTTAGAGTTTATTTATAAATTGCGTACAAATATACCAACAGGTAGATAGTTATGTGATGACCGTGACGATGCTTCTGCCAAGTTTATGGCCATCCGTCTTCGCACCGCGTTCTTGTTCTCAACATGAAACAGTTACAGTCGAAATATTCAAACAAGATTTATAACAACTAGTAAATACATTGAATTTATATTAAGATCTTCTATGTTGTTTTTACGTCTGCTAGGTACATTATTCCCCTTTTACATTTCGATTCAGTCGTTACGCCGCTTACGCACAGCTTCGGAATAAAGAATTGGAACAATTCACGTCGCCATTTACATAAATCTCGGTTTTTACGTTTCTTAAATTTTCTAATGATATAATTTTGACTAAATATTTAAAAACGTAGTCTGAAATTAAAAATGAACTGATCTTTATTTCCTGTGTAAAAAAAATCGAATCAATATTTTTTTAACACAGCTGCTCTCTTTCAATTACTTACCTATCAATAAAGAAAATGCAACATCTACTGTTTATAATTTTTGGGGTTCGATATCAAAATCGAAGTAGATACTTATTTTAACTTTACCAACGGTATTATAAATCCTAAATAAATAAAATAAATCCTTTGACCAACACACAGCGCCATCTAGCCCCGTGGTAAGCTGCTAAGCTTGTGTTACGGTGACTATACGGTGACGGTGGATATACTACTTATATTTATTTTTCTTTTGTAAATACATACATATTATACACAGAAGTACACCCAGACCAGATACAAATATTTATTTTTAAGCATAAATATTTGCACCTAGCGGGAATCGAACCCGCAACCTTCTACATTGCAGCCAAGCGTTCGCCCGACGCGCCACAGAGGTCGTCAAATAATATTAAAATTATAATATTAAAATATTGTATTATACTCGATTAATTATAACAAACGCTATCCAGAATAATCCAGATTGATAATATATCTTACACGTGTAAAATGCCTTTGACTACAAACGTTAAAAAGATTCAAATAAACATAATTTTCAACCCAATCATTTATCGAATTACGTAAACATTTCCTACATAATATTAATCTGTTCATCGTTTTTATTCAGCTCGTGAGTGGAAATTTGTCTTCATAATCGAGGATAACGTAAGATTAATGTCGTTTGATTATATCTTTCATCAAGACAGAGGGAGATCATAATTTACTATTGAGAAAAGATTTGTTTATGATAAATAGTAAGATAGTCTACAGGAAAATCTTAGAACGTTGTAAAAATCTTGTCGGCTATTTAATAACGATATGACACATAAATGTGACAACAACGACAAGCTTTTAGAAAACATTTTAGGCCTTTATTTATAAACGGTTATTTAAGGATAAATTAGTTAATTTATTTAATACTAGCTGCGCCCCGCGGTTTCACCCGCGTAAGTCCCGTTTCCACCGGGTCTTCCGTATGTTATTCCAAGTCTCCAGCTACCTATATTCCAAGTTTCATCGCAATCTGCTCAGCAGTTTTTACGTGATTGCGTAACAAACACACATACTCACAAACTTTCAGCTTTATAATATAAGTCGGATTCTGTCTACTTCTCGTTGTTGCAAATTGCAAAATATGAATCAAATTGTAATAGATTATTTTTACAGATCGGGGTTTACGATAAAAAAATTATGCTTTCCTTTATCGTAACAGTTATGTTGTCATACGATATAATTAGTAAATTATCAAATTATGTTCGTAGGTCTGTGGTAGAGGCAACAGATGTGCAGCTGAACATGCGCGTGGGCATCCACACGGGGCGGGTGCTGTGCGGAGTCCTGGGGCTTCGGAAGTGGCAGTACGACGTGTGGTCCAACGACGTCACGCTCGCCAATAACATGGAGGCAGGAGGAGAACCGGGGTACGTAACGTAGTATGGCATGTAGGTAGGTAGGTATTTACTCTCCATGAAGAGCAGATTCAACTGGCAATACGAGTGTACATTACTTTCAACTTAAATTGGCGCGTGGTTACATTGTGTGGCTTAGTGTACCTACGTGTATCTGTAAGTATGAAAGTTTGATTAAGACGATTTACCCATAGTGCTAACTGTCGCATTAGGTGATCGATGATCTCTAAAATAGTAAGAAAATAAATACCTACATCTAACAATGTAAATAAAAATTTATATGGATATTTGTATGAACTTTGTATGACTTTATCGTCACGCCCATGTATCAACAGTAACTACATTCTACATCGAAACACACTAACAACCACGCACCAACAAGACTTCAAATACCTACAGTTGGTTGCGGAATAATTTCAACGGAAAGTGTTTTTAAAAAAGCTTTATGAGCTTTAAAATGTCATCAAGCTCATATTCATAAGTGGGAGTAAGTATGTAATGTAATATTCGGTAGTAATGTTGAAACTAAACCGTAGTCGACGTGATCTCCAGAGGGTGAGGCATATTTCATACAATGTTTTATGAGCTCATTACCGCAGCCTACAGCTACATCGTTTTATTTTCAACCTAGGTATTGAGCTCGTAAACTAAGCGTGTGGTATATTGTTTTATTCATTATTTTATGGGGTCTGTTTGTTATTTGTTTGACCTCTGTAGTACCTACTGTGACGAACACTCGCTTGGGACGCACAATTTTTGAAACGAAAGGTTTTCGCAAGGGTTTTTGTTATGATGTGCTTATATGGCTAAAAAAAAAAAGGGGTTGTCAATGAATCGCTATATTTTTTTTGACATTATTGATGTTAATTTTTACTAGAAGTAGAGTTTTAACTTCATAACGTGAAGTTCGTTTCTTGGTGTTGGGAGAAGAGTTTCCTAAATACCGATCATATGAAGATCGGAAAATAAAATCGGATTAGTAAAAATATTTATAACTGAAGAACAGCACCGATTGTGATAAATTGATAATACGTGATATTTAGGAAACTGGTGACATGAATGAACTGAACCTAAATCCCCGTATTTAATTATCAAAAATTTCATTTCAACATAATTTTGTCCGTTGTCAAATTTGAGTTGATATTATGTTGACTGTTGTTAAATGTCAAATGTATATAGTTGATAAATCATCATTTGTTGATCAGTTGATCATATCGTCAATCGTCAAACAGATTATAATTGACTGCGATGAAATTGAAATGTTGTTGAAAGAAAATTTAGTGAATTAAATATGGGAATACAATTACGGGCTGAGCCCGTAATTGCACAACAAAATGTTTTTTTATCTCGGTGGTTCTAGAGAGTTCGAAAATAAGGAGGCAGGTGAAATTGCAGAGCGCAGTTAGTTTAATATACATAAAATCTACTTTATTATCTCTTTAAAGTTTTGTATCTCAAAAAGAAAAGAGTAACCTTTAGAAGATCACTTTCTTGTTTACGATGCATTTCGTTTCTAGTAGTAAAATAACTTATACAAAATGCATTTTGAATTAAAATGTAATATTTCAGACGAGTCCATATAACTCAAGCGACGCTGGAATGCCTCGGGGGAGCATACGAGGTGGAGCCGGGGCATGGCGCTACTCGCAACGCATACCTCCGGGACCATTCCGTGCAGACGTATTTCATAATACCCCCTCAGAGACGGAGAAAGGTAACAATTTATTCTTTAAACGAGTTATCACGGGCGCGGGCGGCCGAGCTGTTCTCGAGCGTTCGTTTTTTCGTTCATTACTCGGGTTCTACTAATTGGATTTCGATGCAAAGTTTACCACGACCGTCCTAGAAAATAGAACTATCCAATATTGAACCAGATTTCAATCGGATAAGTAGTTTTTAAATGTATAAGGAACCGACAGATAAACAGAGAAACAGACAGACATTAATTTTAAAAATATATAATTTTGTTCTACTACTTTTTCTAAGCCCTCTAACTTTTTTTTTAAATTTACTTTTAAGTACAGACTTTTTATCCTCTCTTCCTTTATTATAAGTACCTATAGATAGAAGAAGATATATTATACGTATTAATTTTTAATTACCTTGATTCCTTTTTAAAGTGTTTCTTTCCATCACTTAGATGACTATTTTTCGAAGAAATGCTTGTCAACATTTTTCACCTGACAGAACTTGAACCTGCAATCCTGACATTCGGAATCAATGTGCTAACCAATTAAGCCACTGGCTTGAAATCGTGCAAAATTAATTTATTTAGTCTGCTCATTATTTCAAAGGGTCTCATCAGATCTTAACTAACTTTTTATGGTACCAACTAAAATAATTGTTTTTCAAATAAAAAAAAAGAACTATCGCGGTCGAACTTCCAACGGCAGATATATCCGGTAACATACAAACAAAAAAATACAGCCGAATTGATAACATCCTCTTTTTTGGAAGTGCGGTTAAATAACAAACGGACATTGGCTAAGTTATTGCGAGATTAATAAAAAATAAGACAAAAATGGCATAACTTAGTTGGTAATTTTAAGATCTTTTTGTCGCTGTTGTGGCGTAGGAAATCGTTCCTGCCAAATGGAATTGTTTCATTACGTTATTTACAGCCATTAATCAATAGAGTACAGCTTCACAACATATACATGCATAAAATGTTTGCTTTCGCATACTTTAAGATCTCTGAATGTGAAATGAAACTTCTTCAATTTTCGTTTCAAAGACGCCTACGCCCGCACCGTGCCGGCTGATTTTAATTCGGTACAAATAGGTTCCCGAATCTTAATAATAAACCTCTCTTGTAGATACTTATGCCTAATCTTACGTAAAACTCTCTCCCTGGAATTAAGTGCTTTTCAGAATTGAATAAAGGAACGGGATTTGTCGCGTTCTCTGCCATCTATAGGTACGATTTCAGGTATTGTTCAGTAACGTTTCGCCAAGTTTTGACTCCTACTTGTATTTCAAACTTTCGTTTGTGGTTTAATTAATCCATCTTTAACATTTAACAATGATTAGTGACATTTAATGTTTTGTGTCTTGATTTTCAGATGTGTCTATCGGCAAATGTCGGTCTCGGATCCGGCTCCAAACGGAAGCTCTCCTTCAAAAACGTTTCCAACGTGGTCGTTCAGCTTCTCCACTCTATCAGATTTAACGTCGATGTGCCTTTCTCAAACATGGCGGCTTCACCTCAAGATCTAAAAGCCAATGCCGCTAGGAAGGTACCTATTCCCACACTCATACTTCTTATTTCATAAATTACTCAGTTCTGCGACAAAATCTACAACGAACCTATTGTTATGCATGCGTAAACGAAACTGAATTTGCCAAGGAGTCTTATTACACCTCAATTCTGAAAACTATTTGCACATGACTTTCGAAGTTTCGTCTTGCACTTTCGGACGTGACTACATGATACGACGTCATGCTCCACGGCTTTCAACTTGAGATCATTTTGGCACGTGTGATTTTTTTTTCGTAACGGATCTCTGCCATAAGGTAAGTCCTACATTTCTTAATCTTCAATTCGATGTTGTTGCTGATTTAAATATTTATACTTAACTAATTTAAAAGTTAAAAATTGTTTATTATTATTTTAAAATAATTTTGTTTAATAAATAAGTTAATGATTTTGTTAGGATCGAAGTTTAGTTAACGAACACATTGTTAAATCTCAAGTCAGCTAGCTAGCGATATGCTACAAATCGATACCGTGATATAGAGGGAATATTCTCCGAGGGAGAAGTGCGACTATGGTGCTCTTAAGTAGAATAAAGCGCACCTACTTGCCCTGTTACCTGCACTAAATGGAATTTATGAATGTAGTTATTGGGTTTCAAAAAAAATCTCGTACCATTGATACGTAAATCAGAAGCAGGGGGTTAGGATGCAGTGGGAGTAGCCGGTCGGGGTAGGGTTATAGTGTCGGAGGATAGTGTTGGTGTAGCAGTAGTGTGGTGTGGCAGGTGCAGGACCTGAAGCGCGCGCTGCACGCGGAGCCGGGCTCGGCGGAGGCGCTGCGGCTGGCTGCGCTGCGGGCCGACGACGTGAGGGCGCTCCCCGCCACCGCCACCGCCCCCGCCCCCGCCCCCGCCTCCGCCCCGCACCACCACACCTTCGACGCCGTCATGCAACACCACGCCCGAGCCCTCCGCACACACAACACCCAAGAACATACACTCATACATGTACCTATACAAGACCTACATAGCACTATCGAAATATAAATTTGTCTTTGCAGTGCCTTTAACTAATGACCCCTTTTACATTATTCACGAATGTCCTCGATAAACATGGACGTGTGTGAAAAGTCACCTGAGGATGAAACATCTTCGTTTACGTCCTCGTTCTTCCGAGGCCGTTTCGCTAGTATTGTAATAGGGTTTTAATCTTGAGGATATTATCACGAAACGATCGAATGCTCTCGTTTGTGAGATATCCAAGTTTTTGCTGCACGGATGAATTTACAATCTACTTGATTAGTGCTTGAACATAGATGGAATATGCACACATAAATTTTATTACTATCTAAATCTTGATTCTTCAGCTGTGGGTCTTTGTCGAAGATGTGCGCAAATTCCTTACATGCATTTAGGGCAACTTTAGACTCACAGTTTATGATTTTACGCTTCTAAGAATGTACATGAGATACATCTGGAATAATGCTTTTCGGATGCGTTTCATAGCGTGTGTCGAATGATAACATCGCTTGGTTTCTAGTAGATAGTTACTATTATGAATGAGTGGCGGTTTCCAACTAAATCAATGCTTTTCTTAAAAACGATACTCGCTGAAGCTTTTTGAATGACCAAACATTATTCGGTCTACATCGTTCATTTCTGGTGAGGTCTTTTTTACACTATATGAGCTGTACCTTAAAATCTTGTTACGTAAAACTCTTTACAAACAATCCAAGGTGTTTCTTGCAATATATTTTCAAAGTCAAATTGTCCACTGTCCCAAGTAAGGATGATCCGATGGCACCGATCCCGTAGATCCCGACAACTCATTTAGTTGCTGGTTTGTTAAAGCCTTCTCCCTAAGTCCAAGCAAGTGGTACTCGTAGCTTACCGTATGATCTCACGCGTCATGCGCCACGCGTCACACCGCACCGTGTAGTCGAATACTGTGATCACTGTGTGGAAGACTGGAATACACCAGCAACTAACTCGAGATGTCTGCTCGTTATTTTTCAGATGTTTCGACCTTGGACATTAGTTCCACACCAATTACCCGCTGAAACAGTAAGCGCAGGCATAATGTTGTTAATGTGTATTATTGTTTTCCACCAATCACAGGGGACACTTTTCTCAAACCTCCCGAAACTTGTAGGTGTACCTACCTTAAACCTTTGATTGTGGACCACCCTTATATCGCGACATGTCTATCGCATCGCACCGCTCGCGTGTACGCACACGATGTTACTCAGTGGTGTAACATTATGGGGAAACCGAACGACGTGAGCACTCGATACCACTTTTACACAATTTTCTTATTGGACTACATTTTTCTTTCTAAATTGTCAAACTGTTTTAATTAAAGGTGTTTTATTTTATTGACTTTTGTTTGATAATAAAGTCGACCGCACTCAATTGTGTTTCACTCGCTATCCCGACTTGCCACCTTTTGCACTACAGCATGGCATGGGACCTGATTTATTAATTGCATGCCGTGAACTCTCGGTTTAATTTAGATTTAACATAACAGATTAGATTACTTCTACTTCTCATTATTAAATCTTTTTATATATAACCTATCTTGCACATTTGAATTTGACTGATGATAAAGAAGTGATCTAATCAATCATAATTAACCAATCATAACTAACTTAGTTTTAAGTTAATTGTATAATCTGACTTTAGTAATTCTTAATAATTTCCCTACTTTCAATTCCATCGGAGTAATTTTCCACAAGTACTATTGATAATTGCTGAGTCTGTGCTCTTCTTATAATCAAATGTATTACTCTAATAATGTGATGCTGCTTCGGAGACCGGATTTTTTAAATGTTAAGGTCAGTCGAACTATCAACTGTGAAGCATGGAGTCTGCATGCGGTGGGCCCCATGGTGACCCTTGTCTCACCCCTGACCTTTCCATTTCGTTGTTGTCGACGTACTCCGTTCACTTTATCCTCTTTCAACTTACCAAGCTCGGTCGATGTTCCTTCCTCTTCGCAGTGTCATGTAAATATCTAGATGGGTAGACTAGTAGTGGTAGAAGTAACTGTTGTCGTCAATCGCGTCAACGTTACTACATTTTCGCAGAATAAAGTGACGGAGAAATTTAAGCGGCCTCTGAAAAAGCGTCACTCGTCTGTATATCACCAGCCAACGAACCGCGTCAACAAGTACCTGGCGCAAGCGATCGACGCTCGCTCCGTGCACAGGGAGAAGGCGACGCATGTTCATCTGCTGACGTTGTGCTTCAAAGACTCCGATAAAGAAACTCAGGTAGGACAGATTGACTTTATAAATAACATTAAAATTGCGAGACGAAAGCTTCAAATCAAACTTTTTCACAGTACCGAGCATCGACAGACGGTGGTTGGGCAGGTTCGCTCGGAGCAGCTCTCGGTGCCTTAGCCGCTGCGGGAGCGTTGCAAGCAGCTATCCTTCCAAGGACAACGATACTTTTATTGCTGTTTGTAACTGCGTTCGCGTGGTCAGCGGCTGTTCTTGCCTTGACGTTGGCAGCTAGGCTTCGACTCATACCTTGTGATGTTTCCCGGCCGTTTGCTCTAAGGAATGCTATTACTACCTTCACGATTGTTCTGGGATATGCCGTTGGACAGGTCAATGTGGTAAGTCTTTTTGTAACAAACAAGGACCTAAGTTCGTAATATTTATCCATAATCCATATTTACTTGTTTTTTTAGGTAACATGCCGAGAGATAGACGTATGCAGGAACTTAACAGAGAACGTAACTACTATGACCGATATAAGAGGAACGACAGGCGATGTCGCCGCTGCTCTTTGGAGCAGCAACGATCATCGTGCTTGCCCCGTACCACTATACATAACATTGGGCTGCTGCCTTAGTATGCTGGCAGTGGCTGTGTTTCTCCGACTACCTATATTGATCAAGGGGATCTTACTGTCGGTAATAACGGCAGGGTACATGGCTGTGATATTGGCGTATCATAAGGATATATTCGATTGCTACGATCTTATGACAGAGTGAGTTTTGGCATCGTATGGGGTAAATTTTGCAATTATTCAGCAATATCTTCATATTTCTATTTGTTTCCAGCCCGGGACCCGTGGGTTCGGCGTATATAGCTTGTGCTTGGACTCTTGCCCTCGCTCTAGCGGTGTTGCTTCACGCGCGTCAAACGGAATGGACTGCTCGACTTGACTTCCTTTGGCAGATCCAAGCGAGAGATGAAAAGAGAGATATGGATGCTCTGCAGGTAAGTAGAGAGAGAATAATTTACTACATACCGACCTGTATTACAGAGATTACCAAACTAATTTAAAAATAATTGCTTCTTTTCAGGCTTCGAACCGGAGGATACTGTTTAATCTTTTACCAGCTCATGTTGCAAAGCATTTTCTTGACAACCAATTCAAGACCAACATGGTAACTATTGGAAATTCACCAACCATATTCAAACTGATAAAAGTATGTTTCGGGAGTGTAAATACCAAAACTATTTGATGTACCACGGGAATTTACATTCGGAAACATTATTTTCTTAGTTTGTAAACAGCTACTGCAAACGCTTTATGTTTGAAAATGCATGTAAACGTTCATGGTCATGCATATATCGCCTTAGCCTTTGATCACAAACAAATCACAAACATTGTCGACTAATATTTTCACTATCTCATGTCTTTAATTTACCATCATGAAATCATTAGGCACAAACACATTTATCAACGTAAAATATCGTGATATTTCATCAGAACATACCTTCACTATTCAGCTGTAAGTTTCATCGCTTCTGTCATTTGCACAACGCACAAACGGGTCTAGTGACAAGAGTTAAACAAAATTATTGTAACTTTTATTTAGTGGTTGAATATTGAATTAATTTGTGGATTAAAAAACAACCAAAAATATACTTAGGGTTGTTAGTTGGTTGTATTACTTAAAGCTTTAAAACTACACTTTTTTGGTATTTGGGTTGCGTTGCACTGTGATTGTCAAACACCCATTAGGCTAGTAAATCCTGAAAAATAACGTCTTGTATAGTATTTACCTATAGCGAATCAGAACTGAATGAACTGGATAGATCCGAATAGGTATCTAAGTAGCTATATCACGTGAAACTGTCACTGACCCTGGTCGCACGCATCGCTTGCACGCTGCTTGCCCGCCGCTGACATCAGAAGCGCGTTCGGCAGGAGCTGTACCACCAGTCTTACCAACGAGTTGGAGTCGTCTTTGCTTCCATCACGAACTACCACGAGTTCTACATGGAGCTTGATGGGAACAATCAGGGAATGGAGTGTCTGCGGTTGCTGAACGAAATCATTGCCGATTTTGATGAGGTGAGTCGTATAATTGATGCTGACACTGTTATGGTACAGTTATAGCTGCTGAAGTGAGATGCTGATGATCAGTAATACAGGATATACCTATCCTAGTACAGACATCAGTCTCTCACAAATGATTATAATGTTTTGATAATTGCTTGTATCACATAATTATGTAACATTCTTTGTGAGATTATTATTATTAGGACAATAATATATACCAATCACAAAATACATTCTATTTTCAGCTTTTGGGTGATGATAGATTTAACGCAATAGATAAAATTAAAACAGTCGGTTCTACATACATGGCAGCAGTGGGCTTAATACCAGATCTGAAAATGATGGACGAAGCAAGCACTCGCAAGCACATGTCTAATTTGGTAGAATTTGTGTTCGCCATGAGAGACAAGTTAAAAGATATCAACGATAATTCATACAACAATTTTATGCTGCGAGTTGGTGAGTGATTTTAAATGATGTGTTATTAATTTAAATACTATTGCAATGAAATATTAATTTTAGTTGTGCTATTTCAGGTATAAACGTTGGGCCGGTAGTAGCTGGTGTGATTGGTGCTCGCAAACCACAATATGATATTTGGGGAAATACTGTCAATGTGGCTAGTCGCATGGACTCCACTGGCCTTCCAAATCATACACAAGTTACGGAAGAAGTATACCAAATCCTAAAAGACTTGAATTATCAGTTCGTCTGCAGAGGAAAGGTAAAAGTTAAAGGCAAGGGGGAGATGACAACGTATTTCCTAACCGATAGAGGTCCAACTAATGGGAATGGGCAGAATACATTTAATAGCTTACCGCAAAACCCACCAACTGCATACGGAGGAGTAGCGACACCATTAACACTGTTACAAAACTCGACTCGTAGAGCAGCCGCACAACCTTCTAGATTAGCACCAGTACGGGAAGCTTCGATAGCTTGTGAGAGCGAACCATTATTACCTTCTAACGGTCATCAAAGTAACGGTAACAATCACAAGGGTAGCAAAGGAAGAAGAAAAAATCTTGAAAATTTAGAAGAACATCCTCCACCTCCCCCTCCACATGGTATTTCTGGGATTCCAAGATGGCCTCCTCCACGAGCTTTTGTACCACCTTGGCCGAGACCTCAGGAAACCCGGCCTCCCGCCGCCCACAAAAGGAGGCCTCCTAGACTACCTAGACCACGGTCTAGTGAAAGTCTGCCACTTGCACGAAGCCCCAGAGTTCACTCATCTGCAGATGAGTTAAGTTCTGTCACAAGATCTCCTAGTCTAAGTTCTTCCGATGAAAGTTATTCTCGTACCACCGACCCATCTCCTTCTCCTCCACGGGCTTCACAGTGGCTGCCTACGGGACGATCCCAGCGGTCGAATCCGAGTCCCGCTTATGATTATCCGCCTATTCGAGGTAGCAAACCCACATCGAATCACATAAATGAAATTTATGCCAAACATAAACCTAAAAAAGGACTAGTCGAAGAAAAATTCATTGACGGTACAATCGACTTTAAGAAAGAAGATGAAAAGTTACAGAGAAGCATTATAAACATGCTCCAAGCTTCTGCAAAGCGTGATGGTTTTTGCCAAACGGATAAGAAAGACGTTTCTGGTCGACATACTCAGAGAACGAATTCATTTTCTAGTTCGGGCAGTCGTCCGAATAATTTGAAACATTTAAATCATGACGGTGGAAGGGAAGTATTTACGAAACGAAGTCCAAGTGACGTGGCGTGTGTACCTCCCTTCGAGAGAGAAATACAAAGGCTGCTCGATGATAAGAATCTTTTGAAGAATAACCCTCCCAAGTTAGAGAGGAAGGAACTTAAACTAGAACTAAGGTGTGCATTTTGATTAAAATATTTTACTTCAGCAAAGTTACAGATCATGATTTTCAGGATAATAAAGGTGTTTTCAATGTTTTCAGATGTCAAAACCCTGTCCTAGAACCGATACGCATCTGCAACAACAACAATAGCAGCAGCCCCCACACGGTCGGTCTTGCTGTCATCACTCAGCTGGCCAGACAGGAGAGCCCCGGCAGAGCCTCGCATCCAGCCGCTTCACCTCTCAGACCTAATGCGACGGAATTTCCAGGAGTTCTGCCGACTGACGTGGTGGTGGAATTGCCTTCGCCCTCCCATTCTAGAGAACATAACTCTAGGTATACATAGGACATAATAAAAACCACTCTGCAGATGTTTCGGACATGCTTTTATTAACATATTTTTTTTATATTTACAGTCCCCCTTGTGAAGTGAAAGCAGAACCTGTTGTGGAACTGGAGAGACAAGAAAGCGACCTTCATGAAAGACTTCGAAACCGGGTAAGTTTCTCCACATCTGGCCACTTTTCGCTCTTACGGAACTATAATAAACGAAGTTAAAAAAACTGCTTGTATTCTTTCGTAGGTGACCACTTCCAATCATAGAGAAATGGCATTGTACGGTGAGAGTCAATCAGAATGGAGTTCGTCGTGTTCGGAGGGAGAAGGCGATGCGGAAGGTGGGCATCCGGAAAGCACCGGATACACGACCGACGATCCTGCGCTGGAGAACGTATCGATGTTGAACGAAGCAGGTTTGACAGATGCTGAGGCGGCACTCAGCGACGTTAACTCCTGCTACTTTGACCGCGATGACGACGTATCTTCCCGCGCGTCGTCGCGTCTCCTCGACTCGGAGGCGCTCGTTTCGCTCGAGTCGCTCAGCGCGATCTACGACTCGGACGAGCCCGCCCATCGTTACCTCGCCAATATCCGCACTGTCACCGAATCCATCGCCAGGACCTACGGGCAACCTGCTCACGTTACCGACGGAGAAAGTGATGTCTAGTGTAGTGTAGTGATAGTGATATCAGAGGAGTGCAATCGGTTACCTTCTCGACTATTTTTCCGTGTACTGCCTTTCGTCAATTGTGATAAAAAAAAATCTCAAATAACGCGAACATGACAGAGCGCCCAAAGATTTGTGATGTTTTCGTAAGTTACTTAAATTGGCTCTCTTTGTGATGAATACTCAAAAACTTTCTCGGTATATTGACTAATTGACTATAGAGTTGATAATATTTTTTGTTCAGTTCGGATCATGAATTGTTGACGCACGTTCTTATTTCATTGAAATCGCTTTAACTCAATGTTGCTAACGGTGCCTGTTTTCGACGGTTAGTTCTTTGTAAATTGTATCAGTATGTATTATACCTATATTGTTATGGTTATTATGTGCAGTGTATGATATTAATGCACAGCCGGAAGTGCCATTTAATGGTGCAGCTCTTGACGTAGGAGTATGCGATGATCTCTACAAATACTACAATTATAAGGTGCTCTGACTTAGAATTATTTGTGGATTGTCTTGTGATAAGTAAAGGTGTAGGAATTTTCGAGCGACCAATCTATGTTAATATCGATTATTGAGTAAGGGCTGGTCCCTGCACTGTAATTTATCTATCTCACATCGTTCTTATCGACTGGACCGAAGGAACTATTCGTACGGTCAGTTTACGGTGAGTGTAATGCATTTCAATTTTGACTTAGAGTAATTGTTACCATAGGCTGAAGATTTTGCTTATAGTATTTTATGTACTTATACAATTTTTGTACTATACGTTTCTTCTGTTCCTTATCTTTTTTAATCGGTAAATTAAATCCTATTAGCACTTCTTACTTTATATCTAGTCATTGTTACTTCATATACCTGTTCTTTTTTTTAAAGTATATTTTGAAATAATTATTACAGTATTTGGTTGTCCTAAACCTATATATTGTGCCATGTTTAAAGGCAATTTCGTTAAAGTAATTATTGGACATCGTAATATCTCGATCAAGAGCTTAGAACTTCTAGTTAATTGTAAGATTCAGCCGTGAGACTTAAAGTACAATGTAAACACCACTAAATATAATGTACATTTTGTTGTAGATTATTCTGGGTATTATAAATGTCTATTATTATTTAATTAGTGTCTTAAGTTTTGTGTCAATTTCATGTATTACTGTTATTTCTTTATTATTGTTTCTTAATCTTATTGACTTACCCTACCTACATCACTTTTAGTATCATTTTAAATATTCTTTGTAGCTAATTCGCGTTCCTTATTGATATTGATACGTAAATTTGTATTGACTTTTTTTGCAATAATAATTATCGTTGTTTGAAATTAGGAAGCCACAGTTCATTTTATGCATCATGATAAATAATAGAGTACTTAATTAAGAAATGCATTTTAACCTTGTATAGAACTTAGAGCACTCGTTTGAGCTCAGTGAGAATTAGAACATTGTTAAATTTGTGTAAATATTGTTTAACGACAAGTGCTATTCCACTATTAATGTACCAAACTGTAAAGAGATATGTTATTTTTCGAAAATATCATCTTATTTGCTATTTAGTCTCAGTATTTCGTATATAACTGTTTTCTTGTTAATATTTACATATAGTGCCAAAACATTTTTTATGTATTATTGTTTGTAATAATCTCATTTACTTAATACTTAAAGCTTTGATACGATTATGATTACTTATGTTAATGTAATTTAATTACTTAATTGAAACTCAAAGGATGTAAGTACTCCAGATTCTATATAGGTCTGATTTTAGATATTTGTGTAGGTGTAAAATTAAATAAGTACCTACATGTTTTAAAAGTCTTATGATATTAGATTATCTACCTATCACTACCACTAACAATCATTCATCGGAGCAATATTCCAATTCTTGGATTTAAAAATGCCTTTACAACTTTAAAGGGCGCAGTCCTCTAGTTTTGCGTTGTTTTTGTTGGAGTGGTTTTTTTTTAATTTTGGTTTATTGATTTTTGAGTACGGTCAAAAGATTGTATCGACCTACACCGAGACACTTCGTATTGAACGGCAACGTGTCCTCGGCTATAGCACGCAAGGTACAGTTTAGCGTTAAAACCTAATATCGAATAATTTCGGTTTTATACATTGAAAATGGTTCCACCCATGACATAACTTTAGCGTAAGTATCTATTGCCGGTGTGACGCAAAGCTTGGTGGAGAATCATATCATTCAACTGCAAACTTTAAAGTTGGTAAGTGATTTTTAATTCTAAATTGTCTTGTGGGTTATTATCTTGATATCAGCTCATATTAGAATAAAATTAAACTTAAAGTTGTAATCGTTTCAGAGTATCCACCTGTTTTATTTCTTGTAAAGTAAAGAAATAAATTTCTTTTCTAAAATGTAGGCACAAACATTACTTATCCGATTGTATCTAAATTCTGAACAGATAACCATGACGAATTTTGTAAGTATCACAAATATAATTTGTAAAGTGACTGCAAATGTTGTGTACGTAATTTCAATTGCGCCTTATGTAGAACATGTATTGCGTATATTTGTTTACTTGATTGAATTCAATTTAAGCAATATCAATAATTTGAAAATGAATAAACATGGTCTACGTCACCATTGAATTCTTGAATGTTTCTTTAGTACCTGTCCTTGTTGAGTTTTGTTATCTTTAGCCAAAATCTGTACCTGAAGTGATCAACAGGAAGAAAGAAAGGAACTGATGTTTAAATTACCTAGTTTAATATTTTTATTCAAAATAATATATTTAGTAGCAACACCTGCGTTTTTTGGTTAACATGTGCTGATAGTATGATAAAAATGGTAAGTACAAAAACTTAACTGATTTAAAATAGAAGAGTTAATACTTCACATAATAGATATGTCGCAATGTTCTTGGTTGGTGTCGGTTACGAATGCACTCTGCATACTAATTCCTTCACCTTGAACTTCTCACACACGTGGTCTTTGTCATATACACGACGAGGTTTCTATTCTCAAACACAAACTATTGACAGGTAAGTGCTTAGATAATAAAAAAAGCCTTACCTTTTATGTAACGGTACATCGGATTAAATAGGTACCTACAATAAGTAATTTACTTGGAACTTTCTGATGGTGACCTAGCAAATTATATGTATAAAAAGCTGATATCCGTTATAAATTATCTTTTGGAATTGAGTTCATAATATTTTATACGATTGTTCTTTATAAGAAATTGGATTTATGGGACCTACCAGGTAGATAATTTATCTCTGGATGATAATGCCTAATTCCCTATAGAATAGACATCCAGTAGATAGCTAACCCGTTGTTTCCAAGGGTTGGCATAGTAACATTGATCATATCAAAAACAAAACATAAATTCGTGAACTCGCAAATTGTACGAGCGACCTCGAACAGGACAATTAATTTAGTGTGGGTTCTTCTACTAATCATCTTTCCTTAATGAATGACATCAACATAATATTATTAAAACGTAGTGATTATATTCTCTTTGCAACAATTGTTTTCATGAGTATGTTATACTCGTATTATATTCCAACGGCGAATACCAACAGTAACAGACACACATTACATTACTTTTAGTATTAGTTACAAATTAATAACGGCAGGAAAATAAAGAAGACACTGTGGTGTTATGATTTCTGACGACGGATTCTCGTTGTTTAGTGAGTCAGAGTGGCGGTAATCAGAGGTATACCTATTCAAAATACCTAGTAGGTATGCCGTAGTCGGTCGGTATGTGATGTGAGTGAAATACAAACCGGAGCGAGACAGGTATGACGCGGCAGACCGGAGTCGCCGGTACACTCGCACAGCTGCCTGCCGCGACGCTGTCGCCCATTGGCTGCTCGAGGGAACCGGTCGTACCACGTCCCCCTACCCTCACTGCGCTCCGTCACCACAAACAACTTCAAATTCTTATTCATGTTCCTCGGCACGACCGTTGCTGCCGTTGAACGTGCGCGCTTTACACGCCCGTATTTCGCGTAATTTTATCGAAATGTGCTCATTACTTACTGAAAACTAGTCGATGTAAGTGAATAAATACCACGATTAAAGTGCCTGTGAGACGGATGAGTAGTGCAGTGAAGTTAGAAATCCTGGCGCTATGAAAACTCACCGACAACTTGGTGTTTTTTCTCTCTTTGTAATGTTGGAGGCTTGTGAGCGGCTTCGACGCAGGGTTACCTTAGCCATGTGCATCAGATAGTTGGAGTGCTCCTGTTAGTTTGTCGACAAACTAATATGAAAGCCTGTGGATAAGCAAGCGTGGTGAGCAGCAGTTTTAGTGGATGTTCAGTGTTTACCTGTGAGGATATGAAGGTGACAGTGTGTTTTGGGTCAGTGCGAGTGCTGGTGCCCTGCGGCGCTGGTGACCTCCTGGTCAGGGACCTCGTTAGGGAGGCAACGCTCAGATACAAGAAAGCAACTGGACAGGTCAGTTTACCTATTATCTTAGTTCAACCAACATAAGTACGTAATCGAACTTATAATTTTCGCGCTTTTTTCACGATTTTTTATTGGCCGGTGTTATTTGATGGCTCATTTTGTGGTGAAACTGGTGAGTAAATGACTAAAGTGATTAATGTTAAGTTTATAATAAAAGTGTGACATGTATTTCCTGTTAAATGTACCTATCTATCTAGAACAACCTGTCATTGGTATTATTGTGTATTTGCGATCTAAGTAGGTAGGTAGATAAAATTACTACCCACATTTTAAACTTTGGGTATCTAAGTTAGGTAGGTACCTAGTTTATTTTCTAAAGCTGTAAACTCTCTAAGTGTGTGTGTGTGTAAGATGGTATGATATGCTATTATCTTTCCTATTGCAAACAGTTACTCACGACGAGACGATCAATACAGCTTTAATATTGAGATAGGTTGTGTCGCAAGCCTTGTTTTTGCACTAATGGTCATTTGGATAAGGAATGTGAAGGCAAGAACTACTTTCGCGACAATGTGTCCATTCCGAGAGAATCTAGCCTTAGCATCAGATGCTGTCAAACTAGAAACTTGATTCATAGTTTCACGAAACTTGAATTGTTTTCGTATCTGTGTCGTAACAGCTTTTGGCTGAACAGAGAGACAGGATACACATTTAATTTCCATTCATTTAAGTATTAAAATAACATTAAACTACTACGATTTATGCTAATTTATAGACGAGACAGCTAAACTTTCACCAAATCCGATTATATACTACCTACCTAGGTAGACCGGCATAGACATACCTAGGTTAGTATCTACTCGTAGTTGATATACATCAAAAATCTGGTTAAATTGCTTCGTATAGTACATAATGTAACTGTCATAAACAGTCCCACCTGCAACTCTATGTGTGACTGCCTTCTCTAATGAATGGCTTATACGTCCTATGGACTGTAGGAAGAGGCTGGCCTTGCTCGCTAACTCGCTAACTTCGTCATTAAACAAATATGCCAAACCATTTGTAGCATGTAGAGCTATTTATTGAAAGCAATTAAATCAGTTTATACTTTATTTTGCGTCGAAGATAAACGTAAAACTTTGATGTAAACTAATCGATGACTTGAATTCCAGGTAAAACTTATATTTCTGCTAATAGTAAATCTTTGTATCCTACAAAGGTATTTAACCACCTTCAAAATAGAAGATTTTTATGTAAAGAGTTTGATGAGAAGGTGGTTCCTGCATATAGGTATTGCATTTAGAGTTTTTGTGCTCATCACTTCGAAGATCCTCATCAGATCTTCACTAACTTCTTGACAGTAATTTTAAGTACCTCAGTGCATATTAAATAAAAAAAAAATCATTAAAAAGGGATCATAGAGGGGAGAAACCAAGTAGTCTCCTTAGTAGAAGAAATATCCCAGCAATACAAAATTCGCCACAAACCAAATAATCCTATATGCTCATAGAACCAAGTTTATTCAAAATTGGTTGAAAAAAGGACCTATAGACGAGAACCAAAAAACATACTGACATACGAAAGCAAATTTTGCCAAGACTTGAAAAGAGACGCTTCACTCGCTCGGTCAACAAAGTAGGTAAGCAGTTCTAACAATGCTAGCGATTTAATTTAACAAACCTATGTTAGCAAAAAACATCAGTCTACAAAAACGATGTCTACAGGATTTTACGAAATTGCATAGAAAGGGTAAATTACAAAAAAAACTACGTAGGAAAGTGTTGTAATAATAGTAGGTACTAAGTTTGTAACATTATGCATTATTAATTTGTTTTATGATTGCAGATATCGTATTATTGTTTCGATCATTCGGGTTTTGGCTAAGTTTTATGCATGATCGGTCTTACATTGCACAACGAATAGCTCGCACGCTGTGGCTAACGAGCCGCGACTACAGTTTTGCCGGTCCACTGACGAAACAATGTTATGATATACCAACATCGTATTGCGGGTTTCTAATCTCCGCGGAACGCCTCTGAACCCATGTGTTCGCGACTGAGAAATCTATAAAGAACCGTGGCGACGAGAAAGCGAAACGTTGACAACGTCCGACGAAGAAATTGACGATGAATATCATATTCACGAAGAAATGATATTATAGACAGGTACACTATAAATCGTTTCATGCTTACCTGAAAGGCAACATGACGTAACCGATAAAAGAAACAACTTGAAGTTCTCAGCTTTACTGAAAATATTTTTAAACCACCTCAATTGTCAGGTCACGTATTATAACTTTGAACAAAGATTTAAGGTTTGAAACAGTAGAAACTGTTGAAATACCTCGATTGAGGTAACAATAGGTGCGTTGTTGTGACGGTCCATCGTCGGCAGGTATTCGAGTTCGGCTGCAGGAACGTCGAAAATTCGAACACTTATCGTATAGCTCCAAGCAACGTGATCGTGTATTGACTGAGTAAGAGAAATATATGAGCACCTTCTTATTTCGAAGTCATAAAGTTCAAAGGTGCTTGACTTATGATCGTAGCCCACGGAGCTCGTTCACGGACCGGTTCTGGGAAAAGTGACATGACTGACATTCTGTTGGAGTATCTAATATGAATAAGTAATACGAGAAGTGCTTGTGATAGACATTTAAACCTCACGTCACGATAGACTCCATAATGAATAGGAGATCCAAGATAAGCTCCCAAACGACTAATTTCACGTCGTATTTATTAGATTTTTTAGACCGTTAGAACTCGTTTGGAATTACAATGTGTCCCATTGTTCAATTTCCCGAAATATTTCAAGGACTTCCAGTCATTTTTAACAAAAACGTTAGTACAAAAATACTAAATTAGAAGGAAAAATCTATTTTTAAGATGATTTAATTTAAATTTTAGTTGGGAAAGTCTTGATTAATTGCAATCAACTACAGTTTTTTCAATGTACTATCATATTTTTATTTAAAAAAAAAGATGTGCACGTTGTGATAGGATCGTGGAAATAACAACAAAACAAGCTTCCCATCACAGCATATGATGCGGTTATTATCAATAAAGGTACCTATCTCATGTTCATCTTGAAGATTTTTTTGAGCGTACATCGCATGTTTTAGAACTCTTAAAAATTTCAAGTGCTACCGCATGTGTTTATGATAGCGTAGGAAATTTGTTTTTCATTAGACTGCTTTTAAAGAATGTTTATTTTGACACAAAGTGTCTTCATTATAAAGTAAGTTGAAGTAAGTAAGTTAAATAACTTGGTGTAGATACTTCTAAGATTAGTCGAGGTTAATGATTCGTACTTGACGCACCTAGCTCTACCTATTTCATTTTTATCTTATCTCTAAACTTCCAAATTAGGTAACTCGACTAAATCAACGAAGGTATACTTTACAATTACGTTGTTGGCTATCATCACTTTTTGGAAATTAGGTTGTTGTAATTTAATTTTCTTATCAAAATTTAAAATACTTTAAAAAAAATTTAAAAAAATTAGTTTGTGGTATTGACGCATCATGTGATCCGGTGATTGAGTACTGAAATCGTTGACTAATTCCTATAGTACAAGAAATATTTAACGCTCAAGGGTTCATCTTGTATGTTATCGTCTATCGAGGAAAGAGCATCTATATCCAAACAGACACTTGCGTGTGAATGATCATCAAAAACCACCTGCTATTTCCTGTTGCCACCTTTGCATTATAGATCCACCTGCGAACTTAAACCTACCTAACTAATAATGTTAGGTTATCCTGTCTTAAAGTACCTTCACAATGCCTTCAATTGAATGTCGACCTCATTAAGTAGTTGCTGGTCACCTCATCTCAGAACGGATATGACCACCGTTTATGTCTCATTCGTCGAACTCATAGGATATGCGTGTTACAGCTCTTATATGTCGGGTAGCTCGTTGACCTTATTGAGGCGTTTTAATGTTTTATCGATACAAATCAACTAACTGCCTTGTAGCTTACCCGCATTTATCCTAATCCTATTAGAAAAGCAGTAAAGACCGCACGAACATACTGCGTGTTTGCTGAACCTCAGTGCGATTGCAGGTCCTCATAAGAAAGGTACACAAAATCTTCTTCTTACTTCTTGTAATATTATCATAGGACCTAGGTCTAAGACAGTATCGGAGTTTTTAGAAGCGTATTCTGTATCTGTACCAAAATGATAATCTGGACCACAATGAAAAAAGTTTGATTCAATAACGTTTTATCCGAAACAGGTTTACAGGCTCCGCAAAAACTTATCAGATCATTCTCAGTTCCGCTTCAAGACCGTAGGTGCGCGGAGAACTCCCTGACTCATGCGTTTGCGCACGTGCAGTGTAGTCATCCATACCAATTAGGTATGTGACAATGTAAGTACAATGTGAATGTGACCAATTACTTACCTAGGTACTTATTCGCAGATTGTCGAATTGCTAAACTCTAATATTGAAATCTTCCCCCTATTACCACAGCGTGAGCCACACCACTTTACGAAAAGAAGAAGGTTAATGACTCCCAAACTGTATACCTATTTTTTTACAATAAGCACATATATAGAAAATAATCATATTATTATTGTTATCTTCTCTTAACTTTGAAAAAATTTGTTTGTTATCTAATGTCTCTAAATGTTATAAAGAACCATACTCCAAATTCCATTGCATTTGATTGGCTGTGTAATACAAAAATTATCTCTAGTTTTGCTATACCGTGGAAATATGATTTCTATGTGTTCCAAACGAAAAAAAATAAGACAATGGGCAATTGAACCCAAATATTACGAGTTTAGCATGTATCTAACTATGAATTCATTACAAATGTAGAATTAATTTTGCTACTGATTCTCAAGGTTTTAAGTAAACAAGTTCACAACGTTTTGAACTCGTATCCTTCTAAAAAACAAGTTCTCGATAATACCGAATAGACGATACTGGAGAATAGTTGGCACAAAAATATTTAAGGGTTGTGAGTGGAAATCTTTAAAAAAGGAAAAGTAAACTAAATGATGAAGATACATCAAGATGTTAATAAAAAACAATGCTTTAAAACTTGTAAAGTATCCTAATAAATAAACTTTATTGTGCCATCGACATCGTTACGACGAAGAAGTAGAGCGATTTTTAAATCTACTTAGTAATATGATTGTTAATTCATTAAATTGAAACCTTTTATACTGTACTGCAATTTAATGACGATGTGTGTATTAAAATTCAATTACTTACATATTTAATTAGATCGTGGTTTCATCGCGATATTCACGAATCTACTCGGAATAATTTTTCTATTCTTTTCTATTCAAAGGCAACGGTCACTTGTTTCTATTTGTATTTCGATCAGGATGAGATGGAGAGTGTTTCTCAGTAAGTTTTTTGTCTATGTAATTTTAGACACGGGAGGGTGGGTCCACTTGACGGCAGAGCTACCTGCTCAGTTAATCTATGCGTTCCTTTCTGGGATGTTTCCGAAATGATTGTTGAATAAATTTTGTTTCTTTAAACCTTTGAAGATAGTTTTATTACTTTCAGAAGGTATTGATGTATTCTACAGGTGAGTAGATTTTGTTTTAGTGACATTCGTATTTAATAGAGGCAATATGAACGCAGAAGATTTGTGAGTTTGGAAATATGACGACTATTAATTGTTAACAACCAAAGTCACCGACATAGCTCTCAAAATTGGTAGACTTTTAAGTGGCAATGGGCAGGCCATATAACTCGAAGGACAGATAATCGATGGGGAGTAAAAGTCCTCGAGTGGCGACCACGATGTAAAGCAAAACGGAGTGTTGGACGACCACCTACTCAGTGGACCGACGACATTGTGGCGGTGGCGGGGAGTTGTTGAATGGAGGTGGCTCGCGATCGCTGTTTGTGGCGTCGTATGGGGGAGGCCTATGTTCAGCAGTGGACGGTTAAGGGCTTAGATGACGATTGTTAACTGCTACAATCAATCTCACTACACCAATAAACTGTTAAGCATTGCATACCTACTATGTGTACCTACTATGAATGTTTAATGGAATTGTTCCTGTCACCCACATAACCACCAAGTAGTTTAGGCGCTATAGTGAAACCCATGTACATAGAATGTCAAACACATTACCCGGGTAAAAAAATCTAAACCTGCAGGTATAAGGCTAAGAAATAGCTTAACATACATCGAGGACTATATACTATACAGATTGAGCAGCAAACACATGATGGGCAGGCACTAGTAACAGTAGGTAATCATACTTTACTGTTTGACTAACGTCACCTAACATTATAAACTAACTGTAGTTAGTATAGGTACTCGTGCAGTAACAATGTGAACAAAAGGGTGCAGTACCCATGGCGATGTGAAACGTACGCAACTATTGTTCGTGTCCTGTCCCGGAGTCACGAGGCACGACCTACGCACTATTTCCGTCGAAATTTTGAACCCGGTTGTGGTGGCTGTTTTGATGGTCTGGGCTAGGATAAACCGAATTGAGTATATTCGGTTTATCATTGTCCAGACAGTCCTGTAAAGCTGTAAAGGAATAAATATCCTTCGAAAATATGGACGTGAATATAAAATATAATAATCACAAAAGTTTCCTGTTATAAAAACTGTATTAAAAGTTGAGATAAAACGCATCCTACGTCTTGCTACCTTGCAGTAGGTATTTCGATAGTTTTTGAGTCAAGGACTAATACATGAGGAACTTTTGAATTCTCGAGTTCATCTGTGATATTAATATCGTAACAATCATGAACAGTTTCCACATGACTGACACATGTGCTAAGTTATTTTTTTTAAATAAGCTAATATAATAAATAATCGATGCTATTTCAGATCACCTTATTGATTATTGCATTGCAGTTATCATTTCGTATGTAACCCACTTTAGTTTGTCCGATAACAGGTCGGTATTTCTATTAATCAATACAAACATAGATTCAATATAAATCTATAAAGGAAATCTTGAATTATGTAGGTAAGTATTGATAATGATGTTGATGATAAAGAATCTGGCTAAAAATAAGTACCTAAATATTAAGTAAAGAATGTTAAAAGTAAAAAAAATATAGAATGTTAAATAAAAGTAAACACAGTGCTTCACGAACTATAATTTGATTACCAGTCTACTATTTAATTGATACAACAATAACAGACTATACTATAAAACTTCATATAATGATAAAATTGCGAACACTCACGCAATATTAAGGAGTTAACGGTACCATGTAGAGACAGGCAAATACATATTTTTTGCTCCTTTCCTTTTTGTGGCCTTCCAGACTTCCTTTCCTTCTGTGGTAACGTAGTAAAAAATTAACTTGCTATAAAATAATGTTCTTGCGTTCAAAGCCTAGACAAATTACCGCAAATACCTAAGAATTGAGTTGATTTTGCGCCATATCGTAATTTGAAGGGCATACAGACATTTGAATTCAATTCTAAATTACATATACATCCATACCTACTTGTGTTTTGGTTGTTGCAGGATCATCTCATTAGATGTCTCCGTTTCAGTTCTCTATTGTAAATTAAACCTACGTAAACATAATAACATGGTCAACTTAAGACTTTCTAGAGTTTAGTTGTTTTAGAGTACCTAATTATAATTTGCAGGCAGATTTTGTAACAATTGAATTCAACTCCAATTTATTACTGACCAAGTTACCCAGACTGAAGAAATAGTCTCACTCTCGTTGGATCCCACGGTGGCTTCATACCTCGCTGAGCACCCTACTCGATACATATTCAAAGCAGTACATGCCGGTACTTGCATGATAGTATATCGCGCCGGTTTCTCGACAACTCATGAAAGTGGATTCCATAACCTGCTACAGACGTATGCATTTATACAAGTCGCAACAAATAACTAGAGCCTTAGCGTTAGCGGTGCTGCACTTAAAATAACGTTAAAAAAAGGCTCCAGCACCGCCATGTTGGTTCTAGTTCATTGGTGAGACCTAGGTAGGTGTGATTCAAGTAAAAACTAATACCAGTCGCCAATTAAGTTCAAATACGAATTAGCTAGCAGATATCTCGACTCTGGGTTTCTTATGGCATCATGATGGCATAACGCTAAAAAAATGTATTATAAGGTTTTGGACATTACCTACCCATTTTTGAAAACTTTACTTTACTTGATTAATTTATATACTTATTTGTAAAGAGAAACTAGTCTTACTTTCAAACAAAACCTTCACGGGGTGATGATCTTCGTCAATCATCAGGAATTTATTGGAAATTTAATAGGACCTCCTCCAAAGTGGTCTGTTTGGAACATTTCATTTGCCAATAAGAGACCATTCTTACATTTCCTGGCGTAACAACGCATCGTTGTAAAAATTGAGACCGACCAGTGTAATTTTATTGATCGGTTTATAGTCTAGTTTCGAAAGAACATCGCAACACTCATTGTCACTCAATTTTACACTTCATAACCCAACGAAATTCAAATATAAATAATAGGGGTTAAAGTATGAAATTGCCGTTTTATTGCAATAGGTTCTTTGAATTGACATAGAATCTTCATGGTTTGAGGTTTTCGAATGAAACTTTTTTCAAATGGTTTCTGTGATGTTCTTTTTTTAAAAAATGTGAAACATTTGAATATCGACTTTCAATTGTTTTTGTTATTCAATTTAGACAAGAAAGATGGATACTGCGAAAAAACGAGTGATTTTTGAATACGAGTTCCGACGCGGAACTAACGCGGCAGAAACAGCCCGCAATATCAATGCTGCGTTTGGAGAGGGGTCTACTAATGAACGCACCGTGCGATTTTGGTTTAAACGCTTTCGTGATGGAAATTTCGACTTAAAGAACGAGCCACGAGGAAGACCGCCCACACATGTGAATAACGATGAATTAAGAGAGATAGTGGAAGCCGATCCTAGTCAAACTACCCAGGAATTAGCGGCATGGTTTAACGTTACCTTACCCACTTTATTGACTCACTTGCGTCAAATCAATAAAATAAAAAATACGAAAAATGGGTGCCTCATGATTTGACTGATCTGCAGAAAGAAACGCGTGTTGAAACTTGTGTTGCCTTGTTGAACCGGTACAGAAATGAAGGAATATTGGATCGAATTGTAACATGTGATGAAAAGTGGATTCTTTATGATAACCGGAAAAGAAAAATGCAATGGCTGACCCCAGGTCAAATGCCACAACAGTGTCCTAAAGCAAAACTTACCAATAAAAAGGTAATGGTAACTGTTTGGTGGTCTCAGCATGGTGTTATTCACTATAGTTTTCTTCGATCTGGTCAAGCAATTACGGCAGATGTCTATTGTGCCGAACTCCGAACCATGTTGACAAAACTAGCAGTAAAACAGCCCCGACTCATGAATCGATCTTCACCATTATTGCTCCACGACAACGCGAGACCTCACACAGCACGAGAAACCATTTTGACCCTTCAGGAACTGCTCTTAGAAACCATTGGTCATCCTCCGTATTCACCAGACCTTGCTCCAACGGACTACCATTTTTTTCGTGATTTGGACAATTATCTACGTGACAAGAAGTTTTCTTCCCAGGAGGCAGTACAAAATGCTTTCACACAGTTTGTGCAGTCTAGATCGTCGGAGTTCTATCGCAAAGGCATTAATAACCTTCCCATTAGATGGCAGCAATGTATAGATAATAATGGCAACTATTTTGATTAAATAAATTTGTTAAAAATTTAAAAAATAAACAATTAAGATTTTCAGTACAAATCGGCAATTTCATACTTTAACCCCTAATATATTCATGTCATAGTCATAAGAGCCTAGTCATAGGAAACTAAGTTTAATGAATCATACACACATAATCACAAACAAATACATATTAATATGACTTTGTGTGAGTATTTGATTGAATTCCTAATAATTGTCTAACACAAAGTTTGTTCGTAAATTGGTTTTTAAATCTTTTTCTATGCTATTAATTAATAAGCGTCACGTTGCTTGCCCCAATTGTATAATAATTATATATACTTATTACTGACAAATAACATTGTAATATCGAAGGTTTTTAATTCGCATATGTAGGCGGGTCGTCGACCTTGCCTTATTGAACGATATGCTTCATGTCGGCTCAACATAATAGGTATGTGGGAGAAAATTTTATAATCCAAGGTTTGCATTGACATAACTTTTTTTGGAACCTCGTGAAACTTAGTGCATCGATTTGATATATAGGAATTAGATGCCTACTTTCTCTATACAACTGTTTTTAATATTGTATACACTTATTGGTAGGTAAGTGACTTTGCGGTCTATGATGGTAACTACTGTAATATACTTATAAGTTTTGGAGAAAGTATCTATTTTAAAGCAAGCTAATGTGATGATGGTGCGGATTTGTACTTTGCAATTTTTAGATGTAGATGGAGATCATAAAACGTAATGGTATTACAAATTACTATGGTAGCAGCTGTAGTGTACTCGTAGTATTTTAGAATTACTAGTGAATTCATAGGTTCCTCCAGCTAGAGTCTAGCTAGTAAGTAGTAAGTGACTAAAGTACAACTTATTTCTGTATAGTATTAACTGACAATGAATTTCTAATCTGTGGAAATTAGAACGTGGAAAACGAAAAGATTCATGGTAATGCTCATCATCATCTAATGTACTCTTTTGTGTGGGAAGGTAGGTAATATCTTTAGCTGTTCGTAGGTATACGTGTTTGTATTAAGATGTTAATGATTAGGTGGGTACCTCCTTGTTTACATGATGTGAATTAATTATTAAATGCTTATTTGTCTACAATTCAACATTTTTAGAGTTCCGTACCAAAATGGGGGCTTCCATACAACAAACGTGATTTTTAAAAGTAAGACGCAACGTTAGCGCGATTTATTTTTACCACTAGCTGCCACTCGCTTTAAGTCCAGTCAAGTGTGTATTTTAGTGTTCCGTACTCAAGTGATCAAGTGTTTATTTTAGTTATGTTAATGGTAGATAAGATACGGAACCTATCGTGTGCGAGTCCGACTCGCAATTGCCCGGCTTTTTTTTAAATTTCCAATCGAAGGCGATCTACAAATTCCTTACGATGGAATTCAAATCCTTAAATTGGAGTCATGGTCGAATATTTACCTACTTATAAATTATTTTAAGATAACAAATTCTAGGCCAATAAACTTTGTGCCACTTTTAGCAATCTCGTTCTAAAGCTTTGTGGGTTGAGTGGTTTGTGCAAAATAAATTGGAATAATATCGGCTAAATTTACAAATTAAAAAAAAAATAGGCATTCACCGTCAAAGTGCTTGTTCATGTTGCACAGTGCAAGCAAAGCTCAAAAACGGGTGGTCACCGGTGGGGTGGGCCTTGTGCGGAAAGTAGGTATTTTTACGATCAAAATGATTAGGTAGGTATGTCTATGATATGTTACGTAACGGTTATAGTCATATGTCACGTGAGAACGCCTAAGTTATCTACAACGAATGTGAGCTTCTTAATCCTATAAAGGGCTTCTAAAGGATACTGCACTTGTAGGAGTTCTATTACATATGCCTATTGCCTACATGGGTAGTTACTTGGGAATTGGTAGAGCTGTTTTACCCGTATTGCTACTGATTAATAGCTGTTCGTTGATCCATCAGTCAGTGAGGTAGTCAGGGCAAAAATTCAAGATTAGTTCCACGTATCTTTAGATTCTTTTAAAATGGAACAAGTGATTACTTACAAAAAATATCAGTGGTCCAGTCCATCATGGAACTGTTAATTTAGTACTAGTGGCAACGAAGCAAATCCTTTTATTCTTTCTAGTTAAATACTAGCTGGCTGCCTCGGTTTCACCCGCGAAGTCCCGACCTCGTGAGTATTTCTAAAAACCCTTTCCAGTTTAGGCTGTGACATCATCACTCATCAGTCAGTCAGACAATGCCTTTTTAGCCGACTGTACCTAGATTATTTTAATAGTATATTGCTAGAGATATTTAAAACAGAGCCATCTATGAATGCGTGCCGTCAACTTGTACTTGTATCTCGTCATCTTTTTATGTGGCGTCTTGCTTGTTCAGTAGCTCCTTAATAGATGGCGCTTTTGAAAATTGTATAAAATGTAGTTAATAATAATTATTTTTCACACTTTTTTATAGAATGCCCTAAATATCCTCAGTAAAGTGGGTAAACTCTTTAGTTAAAAGTTCTGTTTATACAACCTACCTAGTTGAATTTCGGTGCCATGAAAACCTGCTCCATTTTTGTCGTTGAGTCGGTTAAAAATGCTAAAATAATAAAAAGGGGTTTCAATATGTTTTATATCTAACCAAAATACAACCTTGCACGGCACTGCATAAGGTGGTTGGTAGATGGTACCTACCCCACCCTAAACGTTCCGGTAAATGCGCCTGAGTCTGGTCACGGTCCGCAACACTCTTCGCGCCACTGACCCTTGCATCGTCATCGTCCCCTCCAAACCCCATCGAAACACGTCCAGGAATTCCGGGTAACAGGTACGCCGGATATTTAGATGACTGATTTAGGGTTGGATGTTAAGCACCAACTTTATTAGGTACCTGTAATAATTTTCGTCCTGTTTCAAAAAGTTCATCAGTGTTTGTACGAATGCGTTACAATGCTAGGTAGTTAACAAGGCTCACGGGCACCTCTCAATGGCTCGCCGGCTTCAGGGAGGGAGGTGACCTGGCCTCTCGCCCCCCACACCTCACCGCAGGCGCAGGTCTGGCGGCCGGCGCGCGCGCAAATCGAGCCAGTTCTCCGTTACGCAGCCTCCAGTTTGTTTACATCGATTTCTGTGACAAAGATAATTAATTTTACATTACGATAATCAGTGATAGTGATGAAGTAAGTGAAAAATCTTGGTGATAACAGGTTCTTGGTCGAGTCAATTTAAACTAGGATCAGGTTTTAATATTTTCCTTCTACTGCCGGTTCCACTTTATGATGACGACGTTGCAGACACTTTTAAGTTAGACATTTTCACAAAACTTGCACTTCTGATTCTCGTGTTTTTGTTCACTATCGGCTTTCGAAAATTTGAGATTGGAAAATTCGGAGTCAATAGTTGAAGTCCTTGATTGGATTGTTTGTCGAACGAAGCTAAATGGTCACTGCCGTTGTTCATTTGGTGACTCTCACATAATCTAAATCGATTATCCCGGAAGTAAGACCTATAATTGAACAACAAAAACTTTATCAAACGTTCCTATCTATCTAACGTTGAAAGAGAATCGCTTGAAGATCCCTCATCTTGTCTTCGTGCCGAAACCAACATTCACTGTTGCGTGACAGCACGCGAAATTTACATGGCCAAATGACTGCTTAAACTCGTAGTATTTTCCGTAACAACGTGATTTTCATACCAACCAAACAATCACATAGAAATGACGATACACTATACCTTTGAGGTGATGTAGTGTGCACTAGTGACTTAAACAAATTATCATTGTATTGAAATGAAATGCAAATAGGGAACTAAGGTTTTGGTTTAGCTATTATCACAGCTACTCTACTAATGGAATTTATGTTTGTGTCATAGAATTACTTACCTACTTCTTATGCAACAAAAACACGATTTTCGTTGGAAGGTATTTGATCATATTTGACGTAATACTACTAGTAAGATAAATTGGCTATTGGGCAAAGTAATATTTGCAGTAGGTATTTTGCAAGCATTAAAAAGTTGTCTAGCTCCGGGGGACCTACTAGCTTTGTACGAACGATGTATGATTTCCTACTGTAGTTTTTAACAAATTTTATACATATTCTAAACATCGCTTATACCTTTGAAAAATTTTCTGTCGTTCGTTTGTAGAATACTAGGAAACCCTCTGGATCGAGCAAATATATTCCATAACACCTACTGTAACTAGACTAGAACATAGATGTTCTTGTTGTTATTAGTGTAGTGACACTTACAGAGCTGTTAATGATTACCATTTACAGTGTCGTGAGTAACGCGGTATTGTTTGAAGACAGTTGTAATTTAGTGCTAGCATTGGCTTCGATCTAGATACCTACTTATTGAGAAAGCATCTACGTGAGAATACACCATGTACCTACCTATTGTTGTCTCTAATCTCTATACCACAGTTACTTATTTTGTAATTCGTAAGCAATGTTTGCCGCCAACTGACTGAAAACCAATACATTCACGATTTAAATATCTTATTCGAGAGCAAAACGTTCAAGAACAAGTCGATTCTAATTACATTATGAAGATTTGAATTCTCTAATTAAGAACGCTATGTGAATAGAAATGTGGATTGTGTGTGGAACATGAATCCCACGTGATTTCAAAGTTCTCTTTTTCGTTCACAATAGCTGTTTGAAATTGAAGCAAGTTTTTGATTGGCTCAAGTAATTGTCAATTGTTCTTTTACTAGAATTGATCGAGTTTTGTTGAGGTATAGTGCGACGAAAAGGTTATAGATACGGCGATTCCTTAATCTATGATTTCCTGCCAAAGAAAACTTTGGTTCATTCAAAATCACAAACAGTCGATTAATAAAGATATCGTAAAAGTGACTATTGTTTTTTGTAAATGGGGAAATATCGCGACTTCTATTATGTATGTATTATGTTATATTAATTGGATTATATGTATTTATAGGTTATGTTTCGTGTAATAATTAGTTTTAATTTAAGCTTTCTGTTATTTATTCAATAAAATTTGATTACCTTCTATTATATTATGTACTTACCTGTAGAAATACTCGTTGGCCCTAATTTTTTTTTAAATGTGCCTCATACATATTAGAAAATATTATTAGTACAAACTTTATAAAATATGTTACGTACCTACCTACCTACCTAAAATTAGTTTTTTGCCATTTCGATTTTTGGCATTTTGATTTTTTGTTTGTTTATCATATAAAATATGCGATTAAATAAAATAAAATGAATCGAATGCTTGGCTTTGTAAGGCCACGTAGCGGAATTTTGCAGTTTCATTAGCATGATTCACGCTTCGTTGATCAGCTGGTAATTGATTGAAATAATATGCAATCAAAGCCTGAAGTTGGTTAGGTACGTGTTAAATATTATATTAATGTAAAAGATTGAGTCCCGTTAGCGACTGTGATATAAATAGTTAAATTTACATACCCAGAATGTAAATCTCTATTTAGCTCTAAATATCGGTTAGTTGTAGGCATGTACTTACATATGTAAGTAAAAATAAGAATAGGCTCTAATAATATTACACCTATCTATAGCCAATTTACCACAAGTGACAAAGCATTGTTTTACGTAGAAAACATTAACGTTTCTCTACAGTTCGTGATAGCATTTTATTAACTTCCAACGTTGTAACATGAACTGCAGTTTCATGTTTGCATTGTATATTTTAACAGCAGAACGTCGACTTCCAATAGGTACTAGGTACCCAACACTTGTGTTAACTAACACTCTCCTCGAGTGCGTTTTATTTGTAACTTGACGCGAACACCTTGCTTTCTTTGTACCACTTGTCCGTTGACCACAAACTGTCATGAACATTCTAATTAGAGCCACTAATGGATTTTTAAGCAGGTTCTATCTAAGACGTGATTATTTGGTTTAGATCTTTCATATTTAGCTTTATATTATACCTAGGTGAGGTAGATAGAGCGATGTTGATCTAGTGGTAGATACCCTGACTTTCATTCTGAAGGTTGTCGTTCTAATTCCGGCTGACCACTACATATTAATGTCTTTTTCCTTGCAAAAAAGTTAAGTGCGTTAATAACATCGCTCTTACGGTGAAGGAAAACATGAGGAAACCCACGGCTTCATTAGCTCCAGACGTATTGACCAGTTCTTTCCTTTGGGAGTTGCTGACTAGGCTGGGAGAGTGGTATAGGTGCTGGACAAGCCTACTCCACCTATGTCCCAGGTACTGCAGCGCCATAAATAGCATGGATTACAAGTTGCTTGCGCTGATCTGATGAAAAGGCTATATATTTATACCTACGTAGGTACGTACGTAGGTACTTACTTCTGTATTTATATAAGTTTGTTTAAACGTCTTCACCCAAAAATGTACCTCGATCTATATTCATATTATGTTATTTGCTCGATAAATCTACACCTTTGTTGGTTCATAGCAGTAAATATTAGTGATTCAGAATTCGCAATTTAGCAAGCTTAATAGATAGTAAATGGGCACGTTCATTATGGAAGTGAAGGTATTAGCTGGAGGGGAGGTGATAGGTAGATATCGGTTTAGTTTCACGATAACACAGTGGAGGCCGCGAGTCAACACGACTGATGTGGCGGCGTACGTTTGTTTTAGGTGTCTGCTCGTCTTCAGCATTGTTGTGCCGGCAAGGCATTCAAATAAAAATATGCATTTTTAAATCAACTATTTTAGGTATTAGTGAAACTTTTTCTTGAGATGGACTGAAGACGCGAAGTGATAAAATGAAAACTTAAAGACGGTGATGTGAATTGTGCTGTGAACACGTATGTAATACTGATGATATATTGATAGTGAATAATATGAAGGAGTCTGCACATCGTTGTGAGGATGTGGCCGATAAGCTGGTCAGGTTGTTTGGATGGCGGCAGACGTACCCAGTGCAGAAACTGCAGAGGAGTATACTGCCGCAAATACAGAAGATCGAAAGTCCGGTAAGACTTTTAAATTTGGAATTAGAAAGTTCTGCATCGGTTCTGATAATAAATTTATTTAGGTAAAGCATTTATGTCAGGTAACTTACCTACGTATTTTATACATAGGTATTGTTGCTGTTAATGTTTTAAAGTTTATAACTGTGTTTCCGCAATTAGCCCTACTATTGGGCCTTTGTGCGTGATTTTAAGCCGTGGGTTTCCTCACGATGTTTTCCTTCACCGTATGAGCGATGTTAATAAGCGCACATATTTTTTTCTTGAAGAAAAAAAGATTGGTGCTCGACCGGGATTCGAAACCACGACCTTCGGAATGAAAGTCGGGGTATCTACCACTAGATAAACACCGCTCTAATAATGTTAATGAAACTTCATTCTTTTAGGAATTTTACTAACTTCCATTACAGACGATAAGGTTTCTATTAGTCTACCATTACTAGTAAGCAATTTTTATTAGGGCTTCGTAGTCAAGAAAAATCCAAAACCAAGGAGAAGTATTTAGGTTTGTCAAATCCGTCCGTCAGTCAATATAAATATTAATTTTGCTACTTTGGAAAATAATGAATCTAATTTGCTAAGAATTACGAGCTACATACCTACCTATTTCTTTTCTATTTATCTACTTGTCTAATTGTTGCTCTAAATAGATAGGTATTGCTTCACTTACATCATCAATTCATCATAGAGAGTGCTATTGTTCCAACTTTCACGGTTGCCTTTGTTTGAAAGTGTTGGAAAGCATGTTGCTTGGTACGAACGTAGTTCGTAGGTACGCAATTATTCTACGGACTGCACCACCTGTAGTCGACAACAGTACTACCGTACACGCCATGTGCCATTGAACTTTGGAAATTATATTAATTTTATGAATGTATGAATGTTTATGAATATGAATGTAACAAACAACCTTTTGTTGAGAATTTTCCAATGCAGCGTTGAAATAGTGGAATAATAAAATCAAAAGAAACACACTTACCTAGGTTCAATTTTTATTATTTACCAAATTACTAGAGCGTCTTCACACCTAGCACGCACGGGTTATGATTAGAATAAAGAATAAATTTAACCCATCATCTGTCTTACATAAAATTACTTGCATTTGTCCTCTTTCTTAATATACATAATGTAATTGTAGATACTCCTATGTGTCACGATAAATTATGAGTATATTGCTTATTATTTATGTAAGAAGTTTGAGATGTTCTAAAGCTATTGGTAACCCGTGCCTTGCCTGTTTAGTTTAGACAGTGGTAACTATGCTCAGTATCTAAATAAGCAGGTACCTATTTTAAACTTATTATGTTATTTGTTATTGAGTAAAGATCTACAATGATAAAGAAATTATTCGTGGAACGGTTTTACGGCGATTATCGGACGATTTCTTTTGCCTTGAGCTAATCAGTCGCATTCCAAAGAGGAACTAATTTTACCTACCTATCTACGTAATTTCTACTCATACCTATAAAGATAACGATCGTAATCGTTTCTTGTTCAACGTAAAGAAGTGCAAAAAAGTAGGTAAGTTAAGTAGGTATCTAAAAGGTTTACTAATAAACTTTTTCACACAAATTTCCTGTTTTTGACATATTTTAAAGTGTTTCCTACACTTCATCATCATCATCATCAGCCTGTTGTAGTCCACTGCTGGATATAGGCCTCTCCAATTGCACGCCACCTAGATCTGTTTTTGGCTTCCTACACTTGAATGGCTGTAATTAAAGAAATGCTTTCCATAAATTTCCGCATCCGAAATCCGGATCCGTACCGACGCTTTTTCCAATTTGGCCATGGATGCATGTTCAATCGAGTCGAAATTAAGGACATCTCTACGTTGAATTCATTCTCTATGAAAATATAGTTTCAAGCTGGCAGTCTGCAATGTTTGTCGGTAGATGGCCGACAAACATTGCTTAAACGTAGAACAATAAGAAATGCAATCCTTAATTTCGACTCGATTGAATATGCATCCGTGACCAAATTGGAAAAGGCGTCGGGACGGATCCCTGGAGATGCAGGTTCAAGTCCTATCGGGTGCGGAAATTTTTAGAAAGCATTTCTTTAAATCACACGATTTGTAAACTTTGTTACATTTTTCTAGGTCTTAATCTAAAGACCCGGTAAAATGTAACTAGACATACTTAATTTCTTCTATGGTTTTCGCGATTTTGCATAATAAAACACTTTATTTATCACTTTTTTTTTTCTTTTTACACTTTTTTCATCTCATTCAACCTTGAAAAAGCCAACTGTAAAGTTGGCGAAAGCTCGGGTCAAATAATGAATAAAAACGCGATAAAACCGGATAAATAAAGTGTTTTATTAGACATACTTATCTAAAAGGTTGTTACAAGCAAGGCGAAATTTTTAAAGTTGGTTTTACTCTTTTAGCTATCAATCTGCTATCCATTCTGACCATTAGCTACTTGCTCAAAGTCAAACATATTTTCTCATTGTGAAAATGTAGGCGCCTGCCTATACAAATAGATTTTCATTTTGATTAGTACTTACTAAAACTGGGAGTTGCGCCCTCCGATTAGAAGAAATTCAGTTGTATAATTTACTTTGGGTGCATTTCGTCGTCTAATTCGTAAAACAAATAAGTTTATGTTTGGCGGTAAATTGTCAATAAATTAGGGCATTGTTTTTCAGCTTATAGTCAAGATCGTAAAGCAAAATATTGGTGGTTATTTAGCAGAATACAGCTCCATTCAAAATTAAGATGGTTTCAAAGCCCAAAGGGGGATTAAGCAGTTAGAAAATAATGTTTATATTAGAAATTAGTTTATCAACTTCGTGGGCTTTACAAGAAAAAAAACTAAATTTTCCCGGATCAGAATTCCCGTGTTTGTTTCCCCTATTTACCTACCTATGTTTAAAAATGAACTAACCTTCAGTTAACTTTTACACGTTCCTCGTTATGTACCTAATTCCATGATATAAAACCAGTTTAAGTAGGTATAGTAGAATTAAATACAATTACTTTGCCAATCTATTTCAGTACCGAACTAACTATTCGGTACTGAAATAAATGAAAATGGAAATGAAACGATGAAAATTATGTTACGTACGCTTCGATAACGTATATTACTATTTTTAAAAGGATTTTTAAATCAATCAAATAAAATATAAACCATTTACTTCAGACGGTTCCATAGTATTATAAACAAAAAGATTTTTTGAAATATTTTCTGTAGTTTCGGAGCCCATTCAAAACAAACAAATACCTACATATTTTCTCTTTATAGCTGTGTTCGCGGTTTTACCCGCATCAGTCCCGACATCAATAATTAGCATTTTATCTTTCATAAGAACCTTCTCCTGATCATAACGAACACAATAAAAAAATAATTATCGAAGTCGGTCCAGCCATTCAGGCGTGATGCCGTGCCGTGATAAGTATAACATATTAGTATAGATATATAGGTGGGTAAGTCCTTATCAAAAACAAACGTTTGTATCGTATTGATTGGTCCATTTACCTCTATTCAGTAACACCCACAAGTGTTTGTAAATTGGTTCATCTAACCTTTTTTACAAAATTGTATGCCTTTCAAATAAATCTACGGGCACAATGCAGTAGGTGTTAGTAGATATCAAAGCTATAGATTCAATTTTAACGGTACCTTCGTTTTAAGAATAGGTTATGTACCTTTTTCAGCCTCTACCCAAAAAGAAGTAGGCTGAAAATAATCTAAATTGCAACAATCTTAAAAAAAGTTTCTGCATTATGTGCGTTCTACTGCTTATAAATAAATTTGTATAATATAATTAATTAGCGCACTATCCAGGAAATATATTATGTACAGAGAACAGGCAACAGTGGTTCCTGCAAACGCTGATGTGGACAACATCAACATCCTTGGTCAATATGACATTAAGAATTCACACGCACAATTTATTTTTTAATAATACTTATTGAAATTTGTTTTAGGTCCTTTTTTTTATTGGCTTCAAAATTGCTTCTTTAAAATACTAGAACTTCATTTATACCTTTATCCATTGTGAGTAGGCATACTTACCTTTTCATTAAATGCCAATTGTAACTGGCTTTTTGGGAAAAAGTCGTTGCAGCACAGCACTATTTTCGTAGTACAGTACCTACGATACGCCTAAATGTCACTAAGTTTAATATTCATAAACCTAATATTTAGTTTGTTCTAAGCTCAGAACACAGAGCAAAATCTGTAGCTCATTGTTTTATCAATTACAGTTTCTGACGTATATGTTATCAAATGTTCCTATACCTACTCATTAATGAAACAATTCTGTTTAAACTTCCCCACTTAATAGTATTTTCATTAAACCTTGAAAATTATAGATTCTGCTTCAGTTTGAATTAAACAATTCTTTATTATTTGTGGGGAGATATTTCTATAATACGCTCACTTGAATTCGATGTTGGATTGCTTTAGTTTGAAACGTATCTTCGCGAACGAGAGACGTGCGTTGCCTCAATAATATTTCGTACGATTCTAGAAGAAAATCGTACGAAATGTAGTCGTAATAGTTTTGACTTAACATTGTTCTTCAGAAAAGTGTTCATTTGGAATGGCAATGTGTGTAATAAAATAAATAATCAGTGCAAAATGTGAAATTAAAACAACTGGATGCAGTGCGCTGATATAACTTTTTTATTACTTAGATGATTTTTTGTTACAGAAATTCTAACTGTTCAGAGCGCATTAAAGTAAGACGAGCTAATTAAATCTTTGTAACCTAGATACTGAATAGGTAAACCTACTGTCAATGATTAATTTTACAATTATTTTTACAATATTAACTTCCCTTAGTATTCGTTTGGGTTGAACTCAAGTAACCTAATTATTGTTATGCCTATTGTTTGTTACATACAATTACGCATTTTAACCTCCAAAGGAAAAATAAATTGTAAATTCATTTGAACGTTGCAAACCTACTTCAAACACCTCAAGTGCAATGTATACTTACTCACCTACCTACTTACATAATGCTTACTTTTGCCGGTTACCTTGACTTGAGACTAGTATACTAGGTGAGTAAAGTTAGTGACTATTTGGCACTAGGTTTTTGATTTCATACATGCATGATATAAATTATCAAGCTTTTCATCTAGGTAATTCAGCTAATTCATGTAGGTAGATATAGGTACTAAATTAAAGTGATTCATTTCTACCTTTCCCATGATACGTCTAAGCAAAGTTAGGAGTGTCCCGAATTTTATCTTATAGATATAGATAAACCAAATGTGTGAGCTTTACAGATAAAGATACCTGAAGCACTACGAAGTATAAGAATTTGAAGCAATTAACTGAAAATGTTTCTAAGTTTCACATTGCCGCATCACATTAATTATCATGAAAATTTAACACAATGCTTGCCATTGACGCCATTTGACGTACTATAGATCATTTGGTATTCGGATCACGCGTTTCGGACCAATAGAGCCTGCATTTCCGTTCGAAGTAACGTATTAGGGATCTCTAACTGGTATAGGTTTGTTCACCGACCATATACTAAGGGTTTGTTAGATAATTCTTTATGACTTCATACACCTACTTACAACACCTACTTAGGTGTTGTATGTAATTTCTTACTTTAAAGGGTCACCTTACGTATTTTACCTGTCGGTCGTGTTAATCAAAATAGTTAGTCTTTTTTTTCATATCTATTTGTACCTTATACAAACCTTAGACTTGAGTAGGGACTGTTATGTATTCAGTGGTTGTTAGATCTCAAGATTTTATCTAAATGTCGCTAGCAAACTTGTGGGTCGAATAATGTTGCATAAAAGAAAGTCGATGGATACACTTTTTAGGCATCTAAATGTTTATTATTCACATTCATATCCATAGATAATTATGAATAACGTGATCGTAACGTGATGAGTAAAGAAAACATTTTTTACACGTAGGAAGGTCCATTTTTCTAGGAAGTAAGTAAAGCTAGCGTGCACAATGCACAGTATCCGACATACATTATGTAGATATCTTTCTAGTCAACGGCAAACATTCTATGTACGTACCTACCTATATGTTGGAATTTGTAGATATATCGTTGTAACAGACATCTGTTTACCATTATCAATTTAGTTAGTATCATTTACCAATAACGGCATGAATCACGTCACCTCATGGGGCGTAACAGCTCCAATGGGCACGTGAGTTCCACTGTGTTTGGGCAATGGTGCGCGAAGGTCAAGGTTCCCTCGCTCCTAATGTTTACCTCCACTGCATCCAGTAGTTACACCAGATTAGTACGTGCATACCTACTCTAGTCTAGTTAAATGTTTTACAACTTCGGCTAAACAAAGTTAGTGAAAACAAAATGGTTACTAGAACAGCAGTAATGTGAAGTGAAGCGACGAAAGAGTGTGTGGAGGCAATGGAACCTGTGCCGCCACCGCGGACGAAGAAACTGGCACGTCTATCAGCCAAGAAGAAAGAGGAACGAAAATCTGTTTCATGGGTACTTACACACGTGTTTCGTAATTAATTTTGTTGTTGTTTTGTTAGTAAGTAAGAAGAACGTTTTGTCGGTCGATTTGAATGAGGCTTTCAATTCTGTTTTGCCAAAAGATTGATGTTATTTCGTATAAAATAGCTTTGACATCAAAGATCGTCGACAAGCACACAAAGCGATTTGAAAGACAGACAAAGACCCGAGGATGATCTATACAGAGCCGAGGCATTCATTGCGAATGAATGAGCCACGAGTCTCGCGTGGGAACGTCTCAGTGTCTCTCACCTACATAAAGCGATTCTCTGTGCGTTTTGAGAAAAACACTGAAATTCGCTAACGCAAACAATAGTTAAGTGTTCATAACTACACGTTAGGTTACAGTTATATACTGCGATCACTGCAGTATTATAGTCATTAAACGTTCACATATGTGTGATAATTACGTGAATTTATCCATTAAAATCACATATTTTATTTTTATTATATTTAACCGTTCTGAGCATCAATTTCTTGAAGTTTTGATCTGATTAAAATACTACTTACTGATTTTACTTAATTCGTAGTTGAAGTTGTATTAAGTGCGATTTAACTGCCTTGTTCGCATCATTATTGTATGACCTACCTACATATTACATAGGTACCTACCTACTCAAACCTACACTATTATTTTTATGTATAATGAAAGGTTAATGAAGGTTAAAAGATTGGCGATACTCTGAGATTTGCTTAGGATTACATCACACATAAAGAATTAAGATTTTGGTACTTACCTACACACAGTGTTTAATGAGAAAATCTGTTCACTTTGCTGCCATTGTAAAGAAAACATTCCTGGCAAAGTAGGGTACTACTTCAGTCCGAAGACATCTCTGTGGGTGTGACTGAACTACTTTGAATTAAATATAGGCATACTACATACTAATTAAAAATAATATTTGCCTAATTGTTTTTCTTTGAATCATTACAGGGCCCAGAAACATGGGTAGGAGTGAGAGCCCTACGCGCCAGTTCCGGAGGTATCCTCGACCCTGATGACCGGGTGCGCGATGTCGCCGACGACCGCGAGACCCTCACGGCAGAATGCTCCAGCCAGACGCAGCCGCGCGCGGCCCAGGCGGACGGCGCAAGTGGCTCGTCTGCGGGCACCGCGTCACCTGACATGTTTAGAGTAAGTTTTGTTTTATTAGTTTTAGCTTCGCACGATTTCACTGATGCTTTTTTGTTAGAAGCTGAAATACATTTTATTTTTAACAACTTCTTTTGTATGGCTATTGCTGGATTTTATTTATATTACAAAGCACAATAATAACTAAGAAATATCAGTTTTCTCTTATAACCGTCAGTCATTGACACTAAAATGAATTAAAATATATTGCAAGTGGCTGGCAATTAATTCTAGCTAGCCGACCCAGTTCGTATCGACATCGGTCATAATTATTTAAATTATATCGATAATAATAACTTGACACTGGCCCGACGACGACACGCTCCTGTCATAACAGAGAAAAAATAAAATTCGGTGGTATTTCCGGTTTTAAAACGGAAGTTGTATAAAGTACTCATTACTTTTTTAAAATTTAGTTTTCTTCTTCTTTAAAATGGCTTTTCCATTCGGACATTTGCCAGTGTCAAGTATTATCAATATTTGCAAGTTATTTGCATTGAACGAAAAATTCAAGTCGTCATAGTTAAAGTCAAGTCGAGAGAATCATTGTAAAAAGTGGGCCATTTTTTACAATGTTTGTTCACGGAGCTTTGGAGACAACACTAAGCTAAAGTCCATGTTTTGCACCGATTTTCACTTTTATTTACACTTGTACACCTTCACGAAAATTGATTAATATGCCCCCGAAATTAAACAATTTACACGCATTTGAACAAGTTTCACAAAAATGAAAATTTAGCAACACATCTCCTCAAGGCATTCCCGCCTAAACTCAAAATTTAGATTTAAAAATACATTTTCATACTACGTACCTACTACTGGCCACTATGGTAACAAAATATCTTTTCACAAAGAAAAAAATGTTAAAAATATTTCCGGTTTCAAGCCGGATGTTTACAATATCCTTGTTATTTATAATTTATCCATTTTTACAAGCTTTTATTTGGTTTCACCTGTTTCTTGAATTGTGGGCAATGTATTTTCAATAATTTTCTACGTAAATTTTAAAGCAGATGTTTTTAATTCTTCGACACAATCTGGCCGCAACAGTTACATTGTTTTAAAGAAAACTTAAATAATCACTTCCGGTATAAAAACGGAAGTTGCGTTTTTTATTTACCTCTATACTTTTTTTTTAGATGTGCAAAATACTATTTATATTCCGTGCTGGCTAAATGCAGTGCTCGTCATTTGCCTGGCCTGCCTACCATTGCCCGTTCTTTTTTTTTGGCGGGAGTAAGCAATTCATGTTGAAACTTGTTTTTCCGAGTTTTCCTTTGCTTTTTCCAACACCGAGAAGTTTTATTTAATGACATGTCACGACATAGTCGACGGTTTAGTTTGTCTTGCATTTGTGATTTCGAAATGGGTTCATGCTGTGCAAAAGGTTCTTGTACGCGAAAAAGTAAAAAGGTATGTTTATTGAGATAAAGAATTCGCAATGATACACTCGAGCGGTTGTCATTCATTTGTTCGTGTAGAAATTCGATGAAGACCTTATTGTATTCTCTTTGGAACTTAATCAATACAAGGTCTAATAAATAATCTTATAACATTTATACCTACTTAATAGGTTGGTTTTGCAAAAACAAAGGACCTAATGAATGTTGATCTTACGTTGGTATGTATCCCATTTTTTACAAATTATCAGAGGCTTCTCTGTCAAACAGATATTTGCTTAGTCAATTATAGTAATTTTCTAGCTGGTAGTAGGCTAACAAGATTACTATCGAACGTGTCAACTCGTGATGGACAGAAGCGAACCGTTCAACGTTCAGTATTATTTATGGTCACAGAAAATTCAGGGTCGTATAGTTACTTAGGTAGGTTACCAATTCTAAGTCACTTTAGAGTTTGAGAGACTACATTACCTACATACTAGTTGGGTTCCTCGTTTTACCTGCTTTAGTTTGAATTTTAGAACTAAAATATTTTGTTTCATCCATACTACCCCGTAGGTGGATGGATATATACCCACCTATATTTTAGGTTACCTCGGTCACGGACACCGAGGTTAAAGCTACGAGGATCAGTAATCTTACTAATATTATAATCGCGAAATTTTTATGTATCTAACTAAATATGAGATTTTGTTACCCTTTCACGCAAAAACTACTGAACGGATGGCGATGAAACTTGGAATTCGTACCTACCACGTAGCTGGCGACCTGGAATAACACAGGCTACTTTTTATTCTAATATTCCCGCTGGAACGGTGCTTACGCGAGTGAAACCGCGGGGTGCAGCTAGTATATAATAATAATAAATTCGTGTTAGTTGAGTAAAATAATAACTTGTTACAGTTCTATCTAATTAAAGTACCTTTTAAGGTAAATACGCGCATACTATAATTTTAATTACATTACACTCAGATAGCAAACATAAAAGTGAAAGTGTCACAAAACTGCGTTTTAAATAAAATATGAAGCATTGCGAATGAATGGTGCATGCAGTTATGAAATTACTTTCTCTAAGTTATGATTAGTATTTATCTACCGATGGTAGTTTTACTACCTATCTTATTCTATAAAGTTTTATGAACCTTGAAGGCTGGGCATTATAATAATTTTCCTTTTGAATATAATTTTATTTGACTTCAAACTTATTAAAGACTAGCTGCGCCCTCACTGACGCGACGACGCCACGTTAGTTCTAATCTCGCGGGAATATTGGGATCAAAATTATACTAGGTATCTGCAGCTCCAGCTTTCTGTAGATATACCTACTAAATTTCATCGCAATCAGTAGTAGTTTTTGCGTGAAAGAGTAACAAACATAGGTACTTAATCGTTTACTTATTTACAAACTATCTTAAAAGATACTGTGGTGAAAAATATTAGGTAGGTTGTACTGCATAGTGCCTATGAACTGAGTTTTTAACTGGATTGATAATACGGGTACTGATCTATTGCACTGAACTATCTGATATGGCACTGGACGATAACTTTACTAAGCGTTTCTGTAATCTATTTAAGCTTACTTTTGTCAAAGATTAGTCATGAATCTATACCTACTTGTACAACCTTTGTACGTATCGACTGTACCTACATGGGACTGCTATATCGAGAAACACTTAGATTTTTGTAGCGCATCGTATCGGTTCCTGTAAAGGTGTGATTCACATAATCTGTGTTAGAGTTTGCGACGCCGTAAAACTTCTAACCTGATCTAAGAGAGATAACAGACAACTGGAGCCAACGCTTAACGTGCCATGTATGAAGCTACGTCAGTACAGATGTGAAGCCTGCTCCCCGTATATTTATCCTGAGCTATCTCTGTGTCTGCAGGGTGGTGGGTGTGTGGGTGGCAGTATGCGAGTTCCGAACACGGACTCGTGCGTGGAGGTGGGAGCCGCGGACCTTGAAGACGGCGCCAACGGACTGCAGGTCCGGAGAGGCAGCGAACCCACGTTGCACCAGGACACCTTACCGCCGCAGAGGACGGTAAGATGTTGCTACAGATTTGTGCGTTGGAAGCTTCTTACAGTAAATGGTTGAGGAGAGGCGAGAGCGGAGCTCAAGCAGCGAGCCCACGTTGCACCAGGACTCCTAATTGCCTCAGAGGATGGTAAAATGTTACTACAGATTGGTACCTTGGAAGCCGGATTCAGGTAGTGGACGCAGAGCGGCGGTAATGGAGCTTGGAGTATTTAGAGACCCCATACCGTGTCAAAGTTTCATAGCAATCGGTTCACAATTAAACAAACATCTAAACTTTTGCATTCATAATATTAGTGGGGTTAGTACTTACGGCAGTAAGGGGTCGCCGTAGTAGATAAGTCATCAATTCATCAATGGTTATAATCATCCTACTGCATAAAAGATTTCGCAATGTTTTACGGCCAGTCGCCTACTTGTCGCCATCCTTTCTTGGGAGAAAGCAGATAGACTTAGGACTTTAGTCGCTTTTTCCGACGCCCACGGGAAAACAAGGGCCCTATTCCATACCGGGATTACACGGCTAATTTGTATCTCCAACCTGCTTACTATAATTTAGAATAATTTATATGATTAGCTCTTACTCTTACCTTCTAATTATAACCTTCCTAAAATTCCAAGGCCACGGAACAAACGAAACGTTGGTCAGCGGCGGTGGTCTGCCGTGACGACAGCAGTCGGACGTCACAGAAGCTTCCGATATCGGACGTCCGGAGCTCGGAGCCGGCCTCACCGGACCGACATTCCGGACACTTTCAACGACAAACTAATCGACTGTCTATGCAGTTCTCAGGGCCAGGGTGAGTTAATTAGACTAGATACGATTCCCGTTTTCACACTGTTTTCCTGTGGAAAATTATTGGCCATATCTTAATCCAACTGTATAAATATTAGGTACCAAGTTGGTCTGAACCTAGAAACTACTAAAGTTTCTGTGTGACGGTACAGAAAAATGCAACTTTACAGAAATTAATGTCTTTCACTATGAAACAACTCCTTTGTTACAATTGTTATCTGGCACAACGAATCAATGCCTGCAGCTCTTGGCATCTACCTATATAAATAATTACAAAGCAAGGTTGTCAAAATGTCAACTTGAATAAATAGGAAACACAATTTCCCTGATGAATATTAATTGCTTTTTGCTCGCGGCTGTTTGAACATAAAATAATTATAATATTAACTGCTGTTCCTAATAATTAATAGGTAGGTACTGTAATGTAACTGACTTTCTTACGTTTCCTTTAGACCTGGCATGTCCATTGTAAATAGTTTATCTTCTGAGACAAAATTGTAATTATCACGTCACTGTTTTCAGGAGTGGTATTTGGCTAGATGCAGCGGAAAGAGTACAGACGTATGGTAGCAAAAGTCTTCCACGTGATGCAAGGAAAGAGCCTTTGGGACAAGATACAGCAGTCGGAAACCATAGGTAAGAACTCACTTCTCCATATTAAAAGAAACTGTCGTCCCCTAAAAATACGGTTTTCAAATAGAAAACTATAACTACTAAAATATAGAGTCCCATCGAGACTAAGATCATTAATCAAAGAGACAAACATAAATATAATATTAGCATACCTCAAGTAAATAATAATATTTTTTATAAAAGTTCATATTACACTGCAATAAAAATTTACAATTACTTACCCTTACACTTAAAATTACTAAATGGTGTTATATTAAAAAACAAATTGAAAGCTTGGCTCATCTCTAAGGTTTTTTATAATCTTGCAGAGTTTTTCGATAATTATGAAAAGTGACTAAATTACAATATTATTGATATGTTTAATTAACCTTAGGATTAAAATTTTATTTTAAGTAGGTACCTACTACTGTTTTACTTTATTGCATGCTCGAAATGAGTAAACTGTTGAAACGTTATACTATTGTAAGACCTTAATGTACACAGTTATGGCAATAAAAATATTCTTATTCTTATTCTAACATGATCGAAACGTCGAAGTAAAAAAATTAATAATAATAAGCGATTAAGACCCAGTAAAATGTAAATATATTAACAAATCGTGTGAATTTAAAAAGTTTACAATAATATGCGTTTAATCTCGTCGTACGACGAAATCATTAATTTCATCATCAAAATGCAATAATGAAGTCACGTCTAAAAATTCCATCACAAGCACTGAATTCCAATTCCATTTCAATTTTATACAAAACTACCTGCGTCTCGCGATTACACCCGCGTAAGGACGCGACTCATGTGAAATCCCTTCCGATTGAATAGTTTTCTTCATAACCGGTACCAAATAGATCTTTAAACAATGTTTAATGCTATTGTACATGATACAAGAAGTGTCCCCTTCATTTCAAAAATAATAAAAAATTACTTTAAATACCACTATTATAATGGCAAAGTTACCCCTGTTTTACAAAATAAATCAATTTTTCTTTTAAATCCTTAACCGCTATATTTTCTTATAGGCATCATAATATTAGAAAATACAATACCTAGAACCCCTTCATCGCATTTTATAAAAATATTAGTTTAATCTTCGTTAATTATTGATTTTACGAGAAATTGTAGAATTTTTCACGCAATTCCATCTCTCTCATTTATATGCAATCGGACAAGGACCGACGATTATCATCTATCGCCGCCGTAAGTGCCGATCCCGTAGAAATTTCGTTATATACCCCCTTACGTCTTATAAACGCTAATTAATGCGCTGCATAACTATGCATCGTTTGTCTTTTACTGTCACATGAAGTTTCAAAGTTGACAGACAGAGACAAACGTCACATAACTTAGTCAAGTGTAAATAAGATTTTATAAGTAAACCTTCCTATTGGTGAAAGAGTTTTGAAATCGGTTTAGTAGATTCGGAGCGTATCCATTACAATAACCAAATAAATCTTTTCTCTTTATTATATTAGCTTTGTTTGATGAATCGTACATTAGAAGTAAATCGTGGTGTTGCCATGTTCCAGGGTAGAAGACATGCTGCGATGGGTGTCCGGAGTGAACAACGTCGCCAGCGTACATCCCGTGCAGGAGCGGCCACTTGATCTCTTACCTGAAGGTGACTTAACATTTCTTGCTTCATAAATGTTACATTTTTAAGGGCAGCGGATCTTCGCTGCATTATTTCTATTGTTCTCAGTTACATAAAGGTCTAGAATTTTCATCCGCCCTGTCTTCTACTCGTATCCTACTTTCTTTCCATTTCGTTGTCTCCATGGTCAGGATTCGCCAGTCGTTTGTGTATAATTATTATTAGTCTCTCCATTGGGTTGAGGTTTTCTACGAGGCTGCCATATAATAGTGGCTTTTGTGCCAAATGTGGAAGTTGTGTGTGCAAGTGCAAATTGTGCTTGACAGACTTGCATGTTTGCATTTGTGCAAACATGCAAGTCTGTCAAGGGCCGATATGCATGCAAATGGCCTCTAATACCGAAAAGGTGGGAAGTGGAGACGCAAAATTAGGAAAGCGGACCCTGAGCTCCCGAGAGGAATGCAACCGGGAACATCGCTCTGATGATGACGCAAGTCTGTCAAGCTCTCCAATCCAGTGGGATGTCTCCATTAAGACCTTATTTCTTTTTATAGTTTAGTTGAATAATTAGACTTTGGTATCTTGGATTTTTGGCTGATATTTGTGTTCTTTTGTCGTCAGTGGGCAGCGAGCGTGCAATCTCTGGCGTAGAAGTCCCCGTATCTCCGAGTGCAGCCTCGACGGGTGTGTGTCGGGCAGGCGCGGCGCAAGCCGTGGCCGTCTCCCTCGTGAAGGGCGACAAGGGCCTCGGGTTCACTATCACCACCAGAGACAACCCCACACAAGGACACGCGCCTATTTATATCAAGAACATTTTACCAAAGGTTTGTCACTTATCACCAGTGTCTGAAGTTTCTATGTCCTTTTTCAAAGCTTTATCTGCTTGAGATTACAGATTATAGATTTTGGAAAGCAACGATGAGGTCCACGATTTAGGATATGTGTCTAGAAGAAAGATTTTCGCTACAGACTTAATAAAAAAATGAATTTTCAATTGCCAATTGTGCAACAACGCACGTCAATTGCGTGCATCTGTCTGCCAATTTGTCAATCTGAAGTATGGCAGCCATTAAGAATTAAGAGCCATTAAGGCATGCGCGCGTGGCTTCCCATCGCTTCATGTCATATCCTGTCGCTCACCTAAGACAACCGGCATTTATCACCTTTTTTCCCATCAAGTTGACGTCAGGTCCCTTCCCCCCTCATATCCTAGGCTCGCGATATATCCAACGAGGCGACGACCATGTACGATGTCCGCATATCCGCAGGGTGCAGCAGTATCGGACGGGCGACTGCGGCCCGGCGACCGGCTGGTGTCCGTCAACAAGGTGTCCGTGTCGGGACTGTCGCAGCAGGCAGTCGTCAAGCTGCTGAGGAACACGCCCATCAACGCCACTGTCGACCTCGTGGTCGAGAGGCCACACCCACACCGGACACAGGTAGGTTTGACCAGGTTACAGCAGTAACGGACGGGTCCCAGCTTTAGCTTACAATGACTTCCTTACTGTCTAGCCCACTGTGCCCTGCTACCTGCATTAGGAGCGCCTTGTTGGAGGCCACAGATAGTGCGATAGATGTAGCTGATTTCTGACCCTCAGAAATGTAACCTTTGGAAAAGCTACAAATGTCATTGATACGACGAAGAAGAAGCTTACAATAAAAGCGTTTTTTTGCTTATTTTTCCATCATTCCTGCTAGGTTCTCGGTTGAATCCCTCTCGGGAGCCTGCCTCCCCATCGACTTAACTCTTCTGTCTCCACTTTGCACGATGTTCAGCATCCCGTGTAGTGAGGTCATTAGCACGCATATCAGCTCTTACTACGTCGAGCCAGCATTTATTATATATTGCCGGCTTCTGACTTTAACTAGGTGACTCAGAACTCGCATCTTGATTGAAAGTGATACCCAAAGTTCTTAAGAAAAAAAAATCCATTAGAACCATCCATCCCGAAGGAAATTTTCATTTTGCGACTTGTTGATTTGACTTTTATGAAGAAATTAAGGAAGTGAAAACGTTGATAGCTCTTTTTTACACTACATTGTCATTGTGTGTTCTTGTGGGGTGTTTCCTCGGAAGTGACGGGAAATTATATCCATTCCTTATCTCAATCACAGCACCATTGGCAATAGTTTGTACAAATGATTACTTAAACTCTATTAATTATTTTACAGAGGGTAGAACCCCAACCGAGTCCAACAAAGTACGTTGAAAAGGCAATAGGTGCCCCAACTTCCGTCGAAGTAGCATCAAAGCCAGTTGAGAACGGCCGCGTATCGACGATGGTGAACGCCATAAACACTGGGAACAACTCTGTTCGCGGAAGAATACCGAAGAGTTCCTCCAAAGATGACTTGCTGAACAAGGACCAAAGCGTCGAGAGCGCGCTACAAGAGGCTTTAAATACTTCGTCTAGTTCTGTAAGTTGTTACTTTTTTTATAATATTGTTACAGGGTGTTTCTTTGACATTGGACATTATGGAAATATTGGAGAATTAAGAATTGAGAAAGGTCGTTCCATTGAGAAAAACGAAGAAATTATCGAGGACATAATCTCCCTGAAAGAGAATTATTATGTCCTATCGTTTTAACTTTTCCCTAAAGATTTCTGTCATATGTCCCAGCTTAAAAGACCATTTGTTAAAGTGAGTACTACCTCACCAGATGGCAAGTGATGATAAGATGTAGCACGATCACCTAGACGACAGGTTGTGGTGCAACTTCCGATCAACAGCCTTTTGTGGGTTTATTCTGCTTCATAATATAACCTCAGGTGTATTATAAAGCAGGTTCGTGGTTTTTGGCTAGATGGCACTGTTTGATAAGCCCTACATTTTTTTTCAGGTGCTAAGTCTTCGAAACCGTCTAATCCTGCGGTTAGAAGTGCCAGTTCACGACTCTGAGAAGGCAGGTCTAGGGATCAGTGTGAAGGGGAAGGTGACTGTCGGACCGCATCCCCAGGACTTGGGGATATTCATCAAGTCTGTGCTGCATGGCGGAGCTGCTTCCAGGGATGGCAGGTAGGAATTGGAATCGAAGCCTAAGGTTTTAGGTCCTATAGTCCAAAATGTTAGAAAATATTGACTGGAAAGTGTTAAAAGATAAAGTTTGTGTTTTACCATTTTACCCAAACTTTACATTATTCACATTTTAAACTGACCGTGACTTGAATCAAATTAGGAGTGGTTACAATATCTTTATCACCAGCTAATAGATGTGTTACATGTTTGATGGTGTATCTCTTTAGCCTATCTCTTTTAGTAGGCACGGAATCAGCAACTGATATCAGAGTCTTCATCTATACGAACATAGCTTTTACAGCCTTTAACGCTTCACGCTATGCGTTATGCATTGGTAGAAATTCTGCTTATAAATATATTATGTTTTTTCTTCATATCTTATAAGCCTCTGTCATTGAACCCCAGGTTACACACAAACGACCAGTTGCTGTCAGTGAACGGCGTGGCTCTCGTGGGTCAGTCGAACGCGGAAGCGATGGAGACGCTTCGGCGGGCGCTCGTGCACTCGCGACCACTGCGCCACGGGAGCATAGCGCTCACTATCGCTAGGAGAACTGGTAGGTTTACCCCCTCAGTGTGTCCCACGATTTCACCTGAATTTTGACTATATCTGGCATGATAACATTGAGGTTAAACTTTAACATGAAAAATAAAGTATTAAGTAAAAAATCAAAAGTAAAGTATTAGGTACAAATCCGCTAATAGTTTTTAAACCAATTGTCCACTGCATCTCAAACTCTGTCCGCATAGAAAGCGCGGTTTTCAATAGTTGTTCAATAGTTTGCAGTTCACATACGTAAATTTATAGAAAACTGCGTCAGAGAAGGCTAAACTAACTTAGATTAGTTCTCGGTCTGCAACCAAGGAAAAACAGTTCCAAGGTTAAATTGTAATTTCCTCATATTACAGACAGTATGGACAACCTAGAACGGTGGAAAGACGACACGCCACCAAACGGTAACGACACAACAAACTCGAACGAAAACTCGCAAAACTCGCAAAATTCACAATTCAACACAGTCATATACACTTCAAACGGCGATAAAGAAAACAAACCATTCGACAACTTTAATAATAAATACGAGCCAGAAATGTCCGTCGTAGAAAACGATAATCGGGGTACGAAGAAACATGCATCAATCATCACAATAAATAACAATAGCTGGTCTAACCAATCGGACGATAGTAAAGGGTACTTAGAAAGAGACAAGGATATCCCCCCTCATGATAGTAAAAGAGATAGTTTCGAATGGAGTAGACTAGATGGCTGGAACCCTGTGATAGACAGACTGACGGGACTTCGTAATGAGAGTTATTATATGGCGACGCAGACTGAAGGACAACCGCCGGCGATGAATGGACACCATTACAGGCAGAACCTGGGACATGTGCATATGTCGAGGTCGCCGCCCGCCCACCATAACGTCATTATTGAGGAGGATTATGGGACGACTACCACCAGGTCAGTACATTAGTGTAAAATTATTCACGATTTAAGGTAGAATGATCTGATCTTGTTCCACTGTAGTCTTCTTATCTTCTAGACGAGCGTCATATATCTTAGGCCACATCAATATATACGATCAGTTGAGTAGCGGTGAAACGGTCATAGATGGATTTGATTTCATCAAATCTATGCCATGTAAGCTCTTCATATCCATCAAGGTAGAATGTCCGATTTTAGTAGTCGACATTGAATCCTGGTTTAATTCTATTTAAAAAAAACCTTTTCACAATCTATATCTTTAAAAAGCTTCATTTAAAAACCTAGACTTATATTATCTGCATGAAAATCGAGGTAACAAGAAGGTATAGACCCAACAAATATTTGTTATGCTAAGTTTCAACACAATTATTGTTGCATTTTTTAAATAACAGTGACCAGATGAACAGTTAATCGCTATTACTTGGGACCGTCTCCACGCGCACGAGGAATCGCGGTGATATTATCTTATTTCTATACAACGCACCGCCGCGTTAACATCGCCGTGTGGAGACACGTTCATAGAGATCGTATAGAAATAAGTGGCTTGACGATAATGCCGCGATTCTAACGCTCGAGGAAGCGATTCCTTAGTGTTTAGTTAATCTGTTCACAAATCCCCATACGTAGTTTTGGCGGGAACGCGTTGAGGAAATGTGTTGCTAAATTTTCATTTTTGTGAAACCTAGTTCAAATGCGTGCAAATTGTTTAATTTCGGAGGCATATTAATCAATTTAGTTTCGTGAAGGTGTACAAGTGAAATGAAAGTGTAAATCGGTGCAAAACATGGACTTTAAGCGTTGTCTCCAAAGCTCCGTGAACAATCTTTGTAAATGGCCACCGTGTTTACAAATGATTCCTTAGACTTGACTTTTAATATGACGACTTGACTGTTTCGATGCAAATAATTTGCGTATACTAATAATACTTGACACTGGCTAATTTCAAAATGGCCATAATCGGTTCGCAACCGATAAGAAAACTAAAACGCCATAAATCTTCATCAGTAGTCCAATATCGTGTACAGAACAAGCGGCGAGTCCGGCAGCGAGAGCGGCGCGGGCTTCAGCCGCGACGCCGTGGGGCGCCGCTCCATGTCCGAGAAGCGACACGCCGCCATGGACGCCAAGCAGACCGGCACCTACAAGAAGATTAAGGAAATCAAGGCTATTCATTGTAAGTTCTGATATAATACAACCCTTACCTTTTTTGACATAATATCCTCTGAGACATTTTATCCCTCTTAGGAAATCAAGGCTATACTAGCTATTAAGGCTCATTGTATTTTTACCGAGAGCTCCATTTTAAATTCAGAGGACATACTTAATGTCCCTAAGCCTCTAGGGTTTAGTGTGCTTTGCTTCTGTTTTTGGGAAATAGGAGATGAAGAAACCTGTATGGTGATTTTGCAGCAATATTTTATTTGTAGACTTCCTCTTCTGCTAAATGAGGATAAGTTTCTTCCAGAAATGTTTTATCTATTGTTGTCTTCTTTGAAAAAGAAATGCAATAGTGTTAATATTATGTCTATTTAGCAAAGTCCTATACCCCAAATGTGATTTTTTGCCTCGGTTCTAAAATTAGAAGATAATGGCTGTATATGTATTTGTTTCAGCAATGCAAGTAGGACCATCATTAGGCATGAGGAAGTCTTCGAGTCTAGAATCTCTACAAACTGCAATACAAGAAACACAAAGGAATCCTTATAACGAGCCTATTTATGCGCGAGCGCACCCACGTAAGTTCCACCAACAGCATCCTGTGTTTTGTACCTTAAGTACTCGTAGAAGAAACTTAAGGCCACTCGATGCTTTAACTTTCTTCAAGGTAAATATTTTAGGTTAATTGTAAGATTGATGGTTATATTGTTCCAGCGTTAAAACATTGGCTGACAGATGACCATAGCGGCCCCGAAATCATCAGAGGATCACCGCAACAGTCTTCCTTGTCACATAAGAAACCTTCACTTCTCAAGTCGTTGTCAACAATGTTTAGGTAAGAAACTCTTTCTAACTGAATTTTAATGGATCTCATCCAGTTATTGTTTTTTTTTTATAAATCTCATATTTCGAGGACTTAGAGCTTCCACTGTCAGAGTGCTTAAAATCGGACACAGTTTTACTTCCAACTTTAATGGAAATTGTAGAAAACCGTATAATTAACCCTATATTGTAATGGTTTTGTCAGGATAGGAAAACCGCACAAGAAACCTGAGGAAGTGTACGGCCGATCTCAGCCGACTCGCGCGTCGGAGAAGTCGCTGTCGAGAGACGCGCTCGACCGACACAACCGGGACCGGATAGATGAGCGGTTAGAGGAGAATCACACGCAGACTAGGTCAGATATTGTTCTTTGACAACTTCTTTGGAAGAATTAATTTATCTTCTTTGGAGAGTTCTACGACGATTGAGGGTGTTGGCAAATAACTGTTCTTGCCCTTATTGCAGCTTTTGCACTGATTTATTTCTGTAGATGTCAGGATATTAGAGCACTCCGATAATTCTCCAATGGCAACACAGGATTTTACTGGATCATAAGACCTGGCGAAAATATACAAGGCGGGGCTGACCCCAGAAGGCTAAGAACAAAATTGAAGGACTTGACGATGATTATTATTTGACATGTTGGTACTCGGAAGAGCGGCGCTTCTAGTATGAATCACCAGTTTTGGAAGCCTAGTACCAGCGCTAGTGACAGCGCTGGTACTAGGCTTCCAAAACTGGTGAGATTCCTTCGGGAGATCCCGTCAGAGAGCCAAGGGAGCGCTCCTATGGAGACGTGCGCAGGTCGCCAGTCGGCTTTAGGTCTGCGACGGTCCTGCGCAAGTTTCCTAAAGTTTTGTTTCGCGGTTACGTTGTCATGTCGTTCTCGTTGTGTATAGGTCGGAGCAACACTCCCGTCAAGGCAGCACCAGCAGCGGCGACCGCCTCAACAAGTCGGAGCGTCGCGCGCACCCCCCCGCCCCCCCGCCCGCACCCGCATACCGCGCGCCGCCCACGCAGATGCATGTACGTTGTGTTATGTTATATTACATTACAGACTTGGGTATTCGATATTAGACGACCTTTGTGGCATGACGGGCGAAGCTCGGACTGCAACGCAGAAGGTTGCGGGTTCGATTCCCGCCGGGAACAAATATTTCTGCTGACCATTTTTGTTTCTCGTTCTGGGTGTTTTCTATGTAGGTATCATATGTATGTATTTACAAAAAAAAAGTATAATATGTAGTATATCCGTTGTCTGTTTGGGGCTAGATAGCGCTGTGTGTAATGTCGTGCAATATTTATGTATTTATATTGGAAGTTCTATATTATGCGTGAAAATAGTCTCACCACACAATATGCCAAAGATCGCGCGGAGTACTAAAAAAAAATGGACCCAGGCGTCCGAGAGGGATGTAACCCCGCGAAAATCGCTCGGATGATGATAATGACATCAGAATTGCTCTCGTGCAAAGCTATTTTGAACAAAAGGACAATTTAGTTTCTGAGATTAAATCTTATTTTTTTTTCATCCAACAGTCAATGGATAGCGCCTGGGGCCCGAGTGGCCACTACGTCAACTACGAAGAAATACAACAAAATTTGAAGTGAGTATCTATAAAACCAGAAAAATACTAGTTTATACAATTTGTAACAGGTAAGCCCTTTTAATCCGAAACGGGTTTGTTCTAGACGTCTAGGCGAACAACTTTTGTTCTAGGACATTGGAAAATTCAAACTTTTTTTTTGAAATTTTTGAGATAATGTATCACTGAAAAAACAGCTGCTTTTGAAAATAAAGGTAATTGAAGTTTTAATTGTAAACCATCAAACTAAATAAAAGGACAACATAAGGTCAATGACCTCGAACTCTCAGAAACAGCTGATTTTTAAGTAAACTTTACACCTAAATTTTTCGAAAAGTACTTCGAATTTCCAACAGTCATAGAACAAAAGTTGTTCGCATAGACGTCTAAAACAACCCCCTTTCGGATTAAAAGGGCTTACCCGTTACACCTTGTATAGTATTATATTATATATAGTATTATATTATATATAGTATAAAAATACTAAATTAATGACTTTATAACAAGGACGACAACTTATAAACAAACGCTAGGAAGGAATCTAACCAAACGTATTATATTTCAAGCAGTACGCGTCGCGAGAAACTGAGCGAAGTACAAATCGGACAGATGAGGAGACAAGTGCACGCGCAACGGGCCAAGGCCGAGGAGGAGAGGTGAGTTGTACATGACTAATTAAAGTTTTTATAACAGGTCACTAAAACGACCAAAAGGAAAAAAACATAGATATGAAATAGTAGGTGCCGTGGTCAATTGAACCTCGATGAGGTACTTAATTTTATTTTTTGTGACCAACAAATTCCAGAAATAAATCTAACTGTCTGTGATTTAAATTAGCACTATTATTAAAATGTTTTAAAAATTAATATCACACCGTACGTCATCGTAGACCCGAATCTTTTTGACGCAACAAATTCGATAAAATCAAAATGGTTATTCAATACAGAATTGTGCTACTAAGGGAAACTAATTGTTATATTATAACGTAGAAATAAAAACGAAATTACCGTACGTGTGTTATGGACTAATGGTCAGTCTATAATAAAACAAAGAAACATAATGGACACCTTTGGACATATTAAATTGTGTCTCTTTTATTATCCTCCAAGTCTGACTCTTGCCCCCTAATAATTGCAGCTGTTCCTAGTATTATAACATTTTAATTACACTTACGCACATTATTGCACATAACCTTTATTGTCATAATTTAATGGTGGTGGACAATTAAATAATAAATCCTACCTACTTGTAATTAGCGTTAACGTTGACTGTTGCGGTTATTGCTATAATTATGTTAAATGGACGTTTTTTCCTTCTTTTCAATGATAAATCTTATGGCATTGGTAAGCTGCATGTGTTTTGTAATGACAAGATTTGCTATTCGTCTCAGTAATTTGAACACTTTTAGATATTTAGCTGTATCTTTGGTAGAAATATACGCATCATTATCGCTCATGCCTTCGTCTAAGTATATTACTTTAAAGGTAGATCTTAGTAGGTACTTTTAGCTAATACATTAGTGTTTCCGTTTCCTTTCTATTCCGTGGCATAGTGTTACTACTCATTTGTATACCTGCCTAGCAGAAAGGCTTTGAGCTCTAGTTTCGGCCTTGTCATTGATTAGTTTCCATTACGTTAGCTTTATCTTGTTCTTAATAGTCTATTAAAGTTATTTTATCTAGATGATCTTTGTTTAACATCGATATATAACTAGATTCGATTTTGTATTACATTTTATAGTTTACATTTAAGAATGCATCAAGGTTGTAATTTTTATGCGTTTACCCACACTTGGAAAAAATAAAAAATGGCCTATAAAAATATTTCTGCGAAGGTAGACGTAATTTTAGAAACTTCTCTAGTAAATAAATATAAAAATTCAACTTAACAGCCTTCAGCTTAAATGGAATAATGATAGTTCACCGGGCAGTTTTCAGCACTAGAGATAAATTAATCATTATTTGTTTATATGTCATGATTTTGACGTACTAATCTACATGTTTGTTCGCAGTCGACGAGCAGGCGCAGTTGGCTACCACTCACAGCGCTCCTGTAAGGAATCAGGTGCTATAAGGCCACAATCAAACTACTACGAGTACGAGAGCGCACCTCCGAGACGTCCTGGAAAACTTTCACATTACCACTAGCCTTCTTCCAAAGGTAGATTAACACTATCGAAAGCCTTGGATGAGACTAATTTACTGTAAGGTGCTGGTGTTCCTCAAGGTTCATGCTAGGCATAGTTCCAAGTTGAGACGTCCTAGGAAGTCGTAATTTAAAAGTAGATTGATATTATCGTAAGCTGTATATCCAAATTCCTTGAAAGTGCAATTGGTGTACCTCAAGGTTCATGCTTGGGACCGACTCTGTTCATTATAGTTGCGAATGATGGTAGATTCAGAATAGTTACAAAATTCATTTATATCAAGAATGGAGCAGGTATATTTGTTGCTGGATTGACATTTTATAGTGGAATTGTAATATTGTAGTCATTCATGACGAGAAACCGCCTCGATATGTGTATTAGAAGTGAGTTTAGAAATTAATTCACAGAATATTGATAAGTTGTTGTAATAAAATGGGATTGTTTAAATGTAGTTATTTTACATACAATACACACCTTAAAAGAAATTATAAAGATCGTTGAATCAAATAGGTAACTATTGTCTACTTAAGTGCTTACTTGAATGCGTCCAATTATCTCATTGTTTATAACCCTACTTCGTACTATAACACAATAAACGTGAAAGTTTGTTCAGATGTACATAATTATGTATGATAAGTACCAGTGAGATATTTGTAACTCCTTCACGCAAAAAACTACTGAACCGACCGAAATTTGTGATAAATATAGATACTTAGCTGGAATAACACTCGGACTTTTATCCCGATATTCACGGAGTCCTCGAAGCGGGGGAAATCGCAGGGTGCAGCTAAGTAGTTTTCAAAGTTTACTACGGAAAAGTTTCCATTTTTAATCGCCGTATTCACGTGTAATGTTGTTTTATGAGTCGCGTTTTTTCATTGAAATAGTTCTAGGAAATTACGATGTGGCAAAACGTGAATAAAAGTTTCTATATCATAATGAAATATGAATATGGTAATTTTAGTTACCCATTTTAAAGGGTTATACTAAACGTTTAGGGAAACAACTTTTGTTTCACGGCTTTGGGAAAATTTAAAATTTCCAATAGGTTATGTTTACTCGGACCCTTCAATTAGACACTAACTTATTTCTAAATTTCTTTATTTATAAATTTTACTTAAATTTCACATTTTATTGACGGTTGCTAAAACGCATAATAAAACAATTTAACGGATATAATCGCGTTTATTTTGTTGTTTAAGCCTGACCATTTGGAGGCTTCCTATTATAGTGCCTTATGGTAACAAATATAATAAAAAACTGTATTAAAATCGGTCCATCCGTTTGATCTCGAATGCCATAGACAGATAAACAGAAACACATATACTTATATATAAAATACTAGTTAAGTCACCTCAAACTTAGAATTTAACACCCCTCTTTTTCGTTTGGGAATTAAAAGTAGAATAATAATCGGGTCCATTGACAAACTAAACTCGATTACATAGTTCCGTTAATGCTGTTTTATTTTGAACTAGCTGTGTCCCGCGGTTTCACCCGCGTAAGTCGATCCCGTGGAAATATTGGCATCAAAAGTAGAGTATGTTACTAATTTTTGAACTTCGAGAATTTTTAAATTACTAACAAATAAATCTCTCCTGTTTATAATATTAGTTTTAAATATATTTGTCACAACTCTTTTATTAAAAGACTGTACCTACCTATTTATGTTAAATAACATTTTAACAACCAAGTGTTTTTGTAAACAAAATATTATTGCAATTTTATGGAAAGATGTGCCATTGCAATGTTTTACACGATTAATAACGTTTTCTTTTTTGTCAAAATGGTGATTCAGCGTCTTATCTGGAAGACACTCGTTTGTACAATTTTTCACTCGTTGCACACCGCTCATAAAACATCGAAGGTAACGTCGATGATACCGCTTATCGTTAGCAATATTGAGCAGCACTGCGTTAGAAATACAATCCGCATAACTCTCTCACTTTTTACGACCGGTATGTGCAACGAGTGAAAAACTACTGTAATATGCTTTTTAAGTCGTTCATTTTTGTAATAAAGTCATACTTATATTAAATTCGAAAAGTACGATCTGTTTACAGAAAAGTTAAGTAGAGATAAAGTAAATTAGAAAGGGTATGTTGTACATTCCTAAAGTGCACTTAAATATAAGTCTATATAAATCAAAGAAGCTTTAAAGTACATAGATGTTATTATCTATCATGTATGATCAAATTATTATGTTTGACTGAATATAGTTAGTAAGGTAAAATATATGTACCAGTAATTAATTAAATATACTTATTGATAATTCCTCAAATATTAGATATATTTTGTAAAGTGAATACATACAATCATGTGTAGGTACTTAATTGTTTCGATTTGTGACATTATTTTTTTCAACTTTGTGATAATAAATCGTCATACTTTGTACACATTTTTTTATTATAATTCAAAGAAGTAATTTCTAGTTTAGTTTATTATTGATATTGTATTGGTGAAGGGCGGTCGCGGTGATGAAGAATTTCGTACATTGACCTCTATCTCTGTTACTACTGCGTTTATTGAGTGAAAGTTCATGAAGGTAGGTAAATACAATTTCATATTGTATTAAGAAAAAATACTGTGTTCCAAAATTCAATGCTCCCTACGGGAGTTGAACCCACGACCTCACAAAATAAGCATTTTTTTCTAAAAACAAATTTTTCTTGCAGGTTCAATTAAAATAATGCATTATCAAAATACCTCGCAAATTTAAATTATTTTTTAAGTAGAAATACTAATTTCGTTTGTCACCTTGATATAAGGTCAGTACAGATTTTCGTTTTATAAAATTGATAAGTAATCTTTTTAATTTAATCCAAAATCACGAGTAAGAAAAATGGCTAAAAATAATTAATTATAAAAAATGCCCTGGATCAATAAACACACGGATAGGGTTAATGAAATTCTACGATATTTTTCCTATATCGGGACCGCCCTTTTTTAAATCTGTACATATTAGCTCACTACCACATTTTGTATGGAAATATTTAGGAGTATGATATTGGTGGCGTGAATGAAGTGTGATCGTATAGAAAGTTATCGAAATTGTATCCTGTGTAACGAATGAGTTGCACTAAGTATGTAAGTAGCCTTGGATCTTGGATTTTTCATATTATTATACAATGTGTAACAGGTAAGCCCTTTTAATCCGAAAGGGGATTGTTCTAGACGTCTAGGCGAACAACTTTTGTACTACGACTTTTGGAAATTTGAAGTACTTTTCGAAAAATTTAGGTGTAAAGTTTACTTGTAGATCAGCTGTTTCTTAGAGTTTGAGGCCATTGACCTTATGTTGTCCTTTCATTTAGTTTGGTCTACTACAATCAAACCTTCAATTACCTTTATTTTTAGAAGCAGCTGTTTTTACAGTGAAACATAACCTCAAAATTTTCAAAAAAAAATGTTCGAATTTTCAAAAGTCGTAGAACAAAAGTTGTTCGCCTAGACGTCTAAAACAACCGCTTTTCGGCTTAAAAGGGCTTGCCCGTTACATCTTGTATTATACAAACTGATTTTTTTGGAAAAATAACACTGTATAGTATTTTGGTATGGAAAATGTAAGCTCCGTAGGGCTCTTGAAAGTATTAGAATTATGTTATTCTATTGGCCATTTCTATACTTAAATAAATGCAAATTATTTCTTACGTTGTCTTTTTATTATGCGTATTAGAATCCCGCCTGTACTCATATTATCTATCTGTTGACGTCTGACGACAGTGGAAAATGACAGGCACTATGCAGTACATTGCTGCTTTGAGGTGATCACCGGTAATAACCATGTTACGTCAAAGCGGCACTGTACTGCATAGTGCCTGTAATTTTCCACTGTTGTCAGACATCCACTGAATAGATACTATACGAATACGAATAACCGTATTGACCGTGCCAGGGTATCTGCAATGTCTCAAAGTCTGCTACAAATTAATAAAGTTATAAACACCTCACCTAAACAAGTTAACTCGCACCCACAAGACTAAGTAGTCTAAGAATAAACCGGATGATTTGTGCTTACAATTTCATGCCCAGTGTCAATTTTATCGCATCAATTAGCGGCTATCCATTGACGTCTAAAGTTTACGACTTCCAATAACAATTCAAAAACAATAAAGATGTTGTTAACTATCTAATTAATTCTATGTTCAAAACATCCGTGATTTAAGATATTGGTAATCCTTACAATGTTTCTATCCTTGGTAGTCTAAGACATAACACAATCACAACTCTTACCTGCGACATATACCTACATCAATGTATAGGAAGAAAGGACAAAAAGACAAGCAAAATAGGTGGGTAACTAGTGAATTTATTTCATGAAGATGACTTAGCACTTAGCTTGTGTTAAAATAACACGACTACCAACTTGAAAAATCGTATTTTTTTACGGTGTTTGCGATGCTGAAACGAAATTAAACTCATTATAGTCGCAGATTTTTCAACGTCCAATGTTTCGAGGTCTCTCTAGACCTCTTGTTCATGGGTGGACTGAAATTTCGTTTTTCAAATAAAAACAAACGCTGAATTTTCCAATAACTCATTTACCCACCAATAGTTTCTATATTTCAATCACCTTGTTTACTCACAACTACAACGAGGATCTAGATTTCAATGTCAGATTGTAATGTAGTAGAGTTAGACTATTACAGTAATATTCAAGTTAGAATTGAGTTGCAGGCTATAAATAAAGCTGATATAAGTGTATGTCGTCAATGAAGTTACGGGATTAGTTTGTAAACGAACATGCGTCATCATTGTGGGTTAACTTCGAAAACTGATGGTTCTGATGGTTTATTATTATGTTTTTTACCCTCTTGTGTATTTTGGCTCGAAACGCTACTAAAAGAGTTTGCCGGAAGACTAGAGTTGTGGTTGCAATGCGTAGCCGCGACTTATGCTGAGGCTATCCTTATTAGCAACACACGGCTCCTTAGACTGCGATTTTGTTTCATATTGTTATCTTATCGTTTTTTTTATTTTTATTTTTGTTTTCTAATGTGTCGTGTGTTTTATGCTAATAAAAGTTTTTCTATTCTATTCTATATTTTTACCGTATCTATTTTATCACAAAAAAAAATCTAAACTGCTACGCCTACTATTTATTTATGCTACGCCCATTACAAGTGTTTCGAATCAACTTAGTACGTAGTATTCAATTCCTCATCCGAGTGATGTAAAAGTCTTAATAAACATACTTAACCTGCATATGGACTAGCAAAATAAGCCTCGGGAAAACTGAAAATATAATGCAAATAGATTAGGTAATTATTACTTAATGCCTGCCTGACATCGACTTCTCTTAGGACTAAGTTTGCCAGGTTTGTCCCATAGATCCCTTAGTAGCCGTTTATGACACCCATGGGAAGAGATCGTGTAGTCTTATTGTATGACGGTGTTTCACGGTGGATAGCAGTAAGTATTACATTATCCATAAGCAATGCTTAGTAATAGTAAACACAGGCTGACTATGTGGAAATCAGAGCAAGTGAATCAACTGGTAAAACCCAGATGTTTCGAGGTCTTGCGGTTGGTCTTCAATGCAATTCAGCTAATAACTCGGCCAATAGAGCTACATTCAGTGTGAATTGTGAGAAGATATTAGCCACCAGCTTCTAAGTAAGATCTTCCGAGTTGATATAGTTTCCAGGTAAAACCCGGAACAGGACAATAAAAGTAAAGGGTTTTAAGGAGATAAAACGCTTTTTTTTATACACATTATTTAATTTTTAGATATACCGGTATCTACATTAATCCTAATCCTACTAATATTATAAATACGAAAGTTTAGATGTTTGTGTTTCAATTACGCAAAAACTACTTAAACGATTGCAAAGAATCTTGGTATGCAGATAGGTTTAAAACATAGGCTACTTTTATGTCGATTTTCCCGTGGGATCGGGTCAAACGCAAGTAAAACCGCAGGTGCAGCTAGCTTAAAATAAACACTTCAAAGAAGTTTAACAAAACGATAAAATGTTCAACCTATCTCATGTAGGTAGCAAAGGGTACTACTACCACAGTTTACCTAGTAATTGTTTACCTCGGCAGGCGCTTGTGTACCTTATTGATACCTAAAATTGTGGGATTTCTACTTTTAATTAGAGTCATATGCTTGAAGAGTTACGTCGTCGTTGTCTACTTATTTCAACAACGTCGTAAGGGCAAGGTCGTCCCTCGCGTGCTTCTAACACTTTGTATAAATTGTTTGCTCGCCCTTTAGCGTGGCCTTCGAATAAACAGGGTTGTCTATTACGTCTGAAAAACCGGAATCGCTTTTCCGGAGAAGATGAACGTCTTGCGTGGGCGGTTGTTAACGGATGCGGAATCTATTTACTTTACTAATGAAGTTTCTGTTACGGCCATTAATATTATGATGTGCTATTCTATTAGAAAACAATATATATTTTAGGATAAAGTAAGTAAGTACCTTTTTGTCATTTTAGAGGAACGTACCTCAAAAGGTAAAATAATCCTTATATGATCACTCGTTTGTCAGTCTGTCTGTTATATTACAGTCGCGGCGAGCGGCGGACAAGCGGTAAAGCTTCCGATTCTATGGTAGGTAATGAAATTAGAATTATTTTATTTTTCAAGTAGGTATATCTACTCAGGAACTAATGATTAACATCGTCGACGTTCTTCCGGTAAAATATATTTTACCGGAAGAACAAACTAGCTATTGTATAAAACGATACCTAACGATAAATAAACATTGAAAAGTAATTTGCTCAATCTATTTACACGACACGATAAGAAGATTTTATAAAGTCCTACAAATTTTGCCGGCGATTTCCTCATAATCAACGAGCTTTGCTGAGCTTATAGCTTTCAATTTATTTAACGCGCGATTCTCATTTTGCAACACTCAATTCCATCTATCCCCCAGTCTAGACTGGGAGTTCTCTTTAAATTAAGCTACCGAGGTACAATTCATAGAGATGAAAATTTGATGATAACCATACATTTAATTTGGGAAGGTAGAAAAATAAATTGTACCTATACCGATTTTGAAGAATTTTTTAAGAGGTAGTTAGAAACCTGTAGCTCGAAAACAATTCACACTTAGACCATTGTCGTTGCTTGGATCAGAAATTCTTTCGATGGATGTATGAGGCAAAAATTCATTATCTCTGAAAGCAGTCGTTAGGCCAAGTTAGAGGCCTTATGCGACCTGAAAATTTTAACACTATAGATCATATAGGCACACTGCTACACGAAAAGAAGTTGAATGCACAAAGAGTACGTATGTACTTACTAAAACCAAAAACAAAAACAGTGATAAGGGTACCACTTACTATACCTGCGTAGGAACATTATAATACTAATATTGGAAATTTTACTAGTTTGTTTCGAACGTGACTAGCAAACGGAGCTCCCAACCCAACACAAAATTGGTAATTTCAGAATGAAGTAAAATGTTTATACCAAGTTAGGTACCTTCTACCTACGGTATCTAAGCGGTAGTCATAACAAGGTTGTGTTGCAAAACGACGTCGTTTTATGGACAACCATTTCGCTGACGAAGTAAAGAATTTACCTAACCGACCATTATGCTCATTATGTGACATACATTTTGTGCTGATGTTTGTAGACAGAGGTTCGGTGTGATTATCACGAATTTTGCACAATCTCTGTCGTTTTATGCGTAAATACAGGAAGAGATGATAAAAAGTGCGTATTCAAAATCATTGACAAGAATAGCGAGCTTTCGAGATATCCGGAACTTAAAAAACAAGTACGTAGAACGATCAAGTCAGTCTTTCTAATAGGCATCAATTTTAGATGTTTGCCACCTAAAGAGTTCCACTATAGGGCAAGTGCCTCCTCTTACAGGGTGACGCAGTAAGACACCCAGGACCCTACGCCGGATTGGCGAATGTCTCATGTCATTAAACAGTTGTTTGTGACTTGTAAGACATCGCATTTCCATACGATGTTTTCCTTAAAAAGTGACTCTGTAGTAGTAAGCTAAACTAATTTAGTTTTTGTCAGATCCCGTCTGTAAAGACGATGAAACGTAGGTACAGCATTGCAACAATGTCATTAATAAATAAAACGCGTATTAATCCCAGAAAATATTGTGTTTTATTACTAAACTAACATAGTTTGTCGATGGTCGACGTTGCACTGATTCTTAAATGTCAAGTTCTCGGATTCTCCGACTGATTTATCTCAGTATTTACCGAGTGATTTATTCACCCGTTCTTGTTAAACCGCAATAAGTAAGTCATATTTATCTCCACCCACACATTGTAGCTAGATAGATTTATCCACGAAGATATAATATGACATCGATACTGCGAAATAAGAACCGCAAGACAAACAAGGGGTACCTACACGTGAAACCCCATGACGTCAGAGTCAGTAAGAATCGTTTTCACAGTTTTCACTGTTATTATTATGCAAGGTAATGAAAAGTTCTCGCTTCGCAATTTCCTCTGAATTATAGCTTGGTTATACGTAACTTTCTGTGTCCTCTGATTTCTCTTGTAGCGCAAAGGATCCTTCACAGAGAATTAGGTTATCTAATTATTAAAACTTACTTGAATTATAAGTTAATTAAAGTCATTGCAATTTCCTACAGTTAAATATGTTGTAGATATACATATCTAAAATCTACATCATCAATAGTACAAACAAAGTAACATTTAATTTAAATATTTCGTTTCACAATCAGCGCTGTTCCCTCGCTTGGTAGGTTCTTAATATTTATATTTGTTCAACTAAGCACCTAACTACCTACTCATTTCCTTGGATTTATAAGAGAGCACTTCAGGGATGAAAGCTTTGAACAGCTTTCCTACAATTTTGCGATTCCTTTTCAATTGAAAACAAATTTGCATAGCAAATTAGGTATATTTACCGTACAATGTCAAATTACTTTGAATGCGAATTTCTAAAACCTTATTTTTCACGGGTTTTATACTAAAGGAAATTACGATTCAATAACTGGGTAACTTTCCGTTCTCAGATGATTTACCTGCGTATGAATATACTGAGCTTTACCCACCTATCATTAATCATATCGATGAAAAAGCGTTTTTATTGCGTGAGGTGCGTGTAAAGTGGAGCAGCAGTATCATTGACGAAAATACAACAAAAACTTGTTTATATTTTTCTTTACGAAGACAGCCTCTGTATATAAATACGGATGGCAATGTGGGTACAGTCTCGTATTTTAGGTTTCTATATTTTATAGACAAAAATGTTAAAATGTTAGAACATGGAAATTTAATCCAAAATCGATTATCCTCTTTAGGGGCTGAGCCCATTGAGATAAATATCTAAAATTTACTAAACGGCAATTTAAAATTATTTTCTAGAAATAATTATTTGTAGGAACAAAAATAATACACGACTAAAACTACAGAATACGTGAATTCTCCTAGTTGTATACCCTAGATAACTCGTTAAATGAAACTAATTTTGTGGATAACCATGAAGCTAAAAAGGAGATCACGGTCTAGAACAGAGAATGTTGCGCAATACGCAACCCTGCGGGTAAAATCAAGTCGCCTTAAGCCCTCGACAAATCTTTCTTGCTATTGCCAGTGATCCTGTAATCTGGATTTATCGCAATACTGTACTGAAAACAGGTTGGGGGAATAACAACGGGGAACTGCTCTATTCCCCCACACAGTATCTCGGTGGCCGACCTTATCTACCTAATGAGTAGCTGAGGGCAAGTAAAGGTTTCACGGACAGTTCCTACATTTCACATCTTATTAGTTATTAAGTACCTTTCGTATATAAGATGTTTTCATTAGTTTGGACCATAGTCAATCACATTGACGTATTCGTAAATATGATGAACTCTACAAGATATTTAATGTTTACAGTAAAACTGGAACGTCTGACAGCGAAAGTGAGTTGAATGTGAGTGTGATGCAGTCGAGCGCACCGGTCGGTGCGGTCTCGACGATTTCTAGGGCGTCTCACACTTCGCCTTCCACTCGAGTCGAACGAGTGGCGTGGTCTCTGCGTGCCCACCACTGCCGCCGCCACCGCCGTCACCGGAGTACTCTCAGTCTGTGTCCGTCAGCGACGAGACGACCGCGAACCTCGAACACAACTGTAGTGCTGAGTCGCAACCGCGCCGCTCGCGTCTCGAAACCGCGATTTCACGTGCGCTCGAGCAACGTTCTCTTTTATAATCGTTTTTTGAATCGACAACGCATCTAGTGCTTTCTAAAAGTGTAATCTTAGTGTTCACTATAACGTGTTTTGTGCAAGTGATCGTCGGAGGCTGTGTTTACACAGAGCCAGCGAAAGCGGTCAAGCGTGTGCTAACTTCTAAGGAATTTTGCTGTGTAGTGTTTTCCCTTTGGTGTATCGCAATGTAAATAAGTGATTGAAGTGTCGAAATCTGGTTTCTAAGGAGCTCAGTGAACGTGTTCATAGCGCTGTAAAAAACGGGCACACATGCTTATGTAAGCCAGAATCAACACTTAGAACAAGTGAGTAATACCTACATAATGATTTACCTAGATTGTTTGCATCAAGTCTCCACTTAGCTTATCTAATAACTGTTAATTGATCCGTCCTACTAGCCAAGTGTGCAAGTGACGAAGTTATATAGGTACCGATCGACCTACATTATCTACTGCCAATAGAGGTATAGAGACTATTCAAAACAAACGACTCGATCGAACTCCATCTAAACAAACCTAGCCACAAATCCACAAACATTTATAAATGTGTAGATTTCGAAACTGAAATCACCTATTCACCTCACCTCTATATCATAGAGCCCGATTGACCCAGTGAAACTGAGAGTCCACTGATCTTGCGAAAGATGCACTCCGTCGTGTAGCTGCTAGTGTGATATAGGTACTTATAAACTTGTATGGAACCACTATATTTTATAACAAATATTACGACGATGAGACGCGACGACGGCACGACGTTAAAAGTAAACATACCACAAGAATAAAAGCCTTGTAAAGAGGCCAGTAAAACAATACTGCAATTCAGATTAGCCAATCCATGTACTTACTTGATTATTTCTCCGATAGATAAGTACCTATGAACTCGATACTCGTACAATTTCAAGCAATTTCAGCAATCAATTTGCAAAAAATGCCATAAAATGTTGCGGCCTAATTGCAGTTGACATTTTAAATTATTTCAAAAACAAATTCCTACTGGGAATGGCTTGTTTAGTTCAGAATACATTGCTTGTCTGCTTCTATCAAAATAAATAGAAACTTAAGAGACCGAGGACGATCCCTATTTACAATAAATTCTTATGCAAGTGGCAATTAGATGATAATATGAGGTAGAGTTACCAAATCCCTGAATGTAATAGTTAAGTGAAACACTCATTAAAGGGAAGCCTTGATATATTCCGCTGCAGACTTCTTCCTGTTGAAATAAATATGAATGAAATACCGACTTCACCCGAGCAACGCATTTCGTTGAGCACGATCTTGCTTATTTAGGAACGGAATTAAGGATTACTTATTTAAATTGAATTTCTAAACGGTGAATTAATTTTTAAGGCAAAACTAAAGCTTTATTCTCTGTTGGAAGTGGAATTGTGGAAATGATTTTGAAAAGGAAACAAGTAAAATGTTTACACAATAATTGTAATAACAGTCACGTTTACGAGGATAAGATTAGTATTAGTGTAAACAGTTTTCCTGACACTTCCCAGTAAGAGCCGTTGGCGAAGTGCCGAGATGACTATGTGTTTGCATTTTGTTAACAAATATTGAGATGATAGACATTTACCGTTGTTAGAAGGACGTTCACATCATTATCTGAATAGACAATGATATTTTTGTTTACATTTGTGACAGAAAAGTTAAAGATCCTCACTGCGAGCATTCACTTGTAGTAACATTATAGATTCGACTAACAAGGTGCGCGCTGTATGTAACGTAACTAGTTAGAGTAACAGGTCTTTTGATAAAATTTACTTGGGTATTTCATAAAGTGGATAAGCACCAACTTACCTTAATTATTTGAAATAAAAAACTAAAAACCTTGTATGGATTAGAATGTCTTTATTTGTTTACTTAATCAGTCTAGGTACGTATATTGTTATTATTTATTTACATTGAACTGGAAGTATTTGATAAACAAATGCAAATCATTGTAATTACAGTTAAAGCTATGCATAATAAAGCTCTAGCCCCTTTATGGCATACTAGTAGGTACTTGAATAGTGTAAATCTTAGAAGTTTCTCAATTACTGACAATTCATTAATAGTATTATGGTAGGTACCGGCTAGTTTATTTGACGTTTATCTCTGTTGCAACTAATATTTTATAACATTTACCGTAAAATGTTTTAGGTAGGTTAAACCTTCTTAGATATTTATTTTATAATTGTTTAAAAGTCTTCGGTAGCTATTTGCAGTATTTTATGTTCTATCTCGTACCATGAAATTTCAGTTTACTTACGTAATACACCTTCCTAATGATAGACGAAAATAAGCTTCGATGTACCCGCTAAGTGATACACGGAATAAATCGGTTGTATTATCTAAACTAAATATTTTATATTTTCTACGGTTTTCGCGTCTTCTTCATGTGCCAGTTCCATTGTGACTTTTTGACTGACTAGACTACTATAGTTTCGAAACAGTTGATCAGTACGTCAGTATGGGACAGTATGGGTGACCACCTTCACCTACATATCCCGTCCGCAAGCGACACTTCACAACACAACCTTCGTAAATAAACCATTAAGCTTTCACATGCCGATGAAACTTGTCAATGGCGATCGTTTATCGTCCATAAAAATGAAAGTGTCAGTAGTATAGACTGCGATAAGATAAGCAGTAGGATCCCGGATTTTGTAGCGTCCCGTGGTGGCACCCCTCTGTGGGGCAATCGGGTGGAGTGATAAGTCAGGTCATTCGTTATCGATGGACGATGCGGCGACCGTGAGTAGCCTTAACCCTCGACATTCACCAAATATCACTGTAGCTACCTACCCTGTCAGACTGTGACTGGCATATAAATTGGCCTAGTTTCGGAAAACCACCGGTCCGAAATACATTATTATATAGGCAATATTTTTCGATAAGAAGTATAAGTTATCATTACAAAATTTGGCGACGGAGTGGAGGTGTATTACTTAAATTACGGTGATCATGACAAACTCTAGAAATAATAGGTAATTACGCTGATGTGATTGCAATAAAACTCTGAATTAACAATTCGGCGTTGGATAAAAATTCTAACAGTAAATATTACGTTCAATTCAAGCCTTTTTGCATTCCGTATAACAGTAATCGTCTGAGAGTCTGATTCATTAATATCAGAACGAGCGACTCAATGACACAATCAAGATCAATCAGACCATCACGAGATGTCTCGTGATCTCAGGATTCAATGGGTAATATTTTTGCAGTACTCTTTTATACAATTCGTGGTATTTATTAGGTACTTTAAAAGGATTATTAACGTACTTTCTAGTGTTTGTTTTTAAATATTATTCTTTATTTATTTATCAGTCCAGTAAACCAATGCAAAAGGTCTCCCAGGCTGACAGTCCAATCTAGTGGACTCTCCCCGTTGAAGAATGGCTCGTGTAAATATGATTTACTTGAAATACATTTCAATACTCAGTTGAGGAAAGGGGAGTATGATTTTGTCTACGTTTTGTTTCGATCCATAGTTCGAAGGGAAACACCCCTCTGCTCTTTGTACTTCTAAACCGGTTTCCACCGGACGTTAATGTGTCCGTTTACTAAAAGTCGTATTACTATGAAAACAATCGTTGTATGTTAGACAGAACTCGCTCTGTTCGTGGTGGGTACATTATTATTGTACATGCTTTAAGAAGAAAAAGGAGATATTATTTCAATAAAGCAAAAGCGGACTAGGTAAGTACCTAAAACTAACAACTATAACTATTGTAGTCAACGTATGATAATAAAGAGACGTATCTGGCCGAAGTCTTATAACTGCATACTAACTCTGGGTAAAGAATCCCATGTTTCCGCTTATTATAACGGGTCTTACAAGATAAATCTATGGCGTATTGCGTGATGTTCAGTTCAGTCGAACGACGTATGCTAGAGTAGTTACCTACAATGTTAATTATAATAACGTGATTGTTTATTATAACGGCTTAGGGACCTCGCAACGTTGCCTGTTTATTTACCACCCTCGCAAAGCTATTAGCGCGTGAGGCTAATTGGAAAATCGCTCCATGAATAGCACACTCTCATAATAATTAATAATAACAGCTTTTTATAACTTAAATGCGTCTTATACTGAAGGTTATATTTTATTTTTAGGTTTCTTCACATTTGGCTGAAAAGATTTATTAAGGTGGCTATTGTCTGCCATCGCCTAACAATTCACTTAACTTTCCTACTATGTCAGTAATACTGACATTCTTACGGGAAACTTAAGTTATGGAATGCTTTGTCTTGCCTTCTTTGACGTTAGCGTTAGCGAAAATGTGACAATGGATCCTTAAGGCTCCGGCCGCAAAGGCAGGCGGCTTGCATCGCGCCTAGTGCCTAGTGCAATGGCTAGCATTCTGACAAGACACACAGCTAGGCTTTCTAGACCGTTCGTTTTAGTTAGGTGACTCGCAGCCTCTAGCCGGTAAGTCAGGTCACGAAAAAGTCACAAAAAAACAAAATTAGTGACTTTATACCGATTTGCATTTATACATTGCAAAATTATCAAAAATGTTGCGAAATTTTACGAACTATCGGTCATATCTTTTGCGGGTGTCACCAGGAAATTCTGCAATTTGACTGGATAATTTCCGAATTCGGAAATTATCCAGCCAGTGGAGTATTCATACTCCACTAAGTATATTTCTTTTCCTTATGACCATTTTCTATCATTGTAGATCGAAAGTCATTTATGTATTGAGTTTTTGGTAATTACCAAGGGATACGCCAGGGTATGAAAAAATGACTAAATGCGGTAATTTTGATACCTTATTTAAAGGCTAAAGTTTCTTCTTGCTTAGATAGGTACATTTATTTTTAAGGTTAATTTCAATTAGACCTAGTAAACTGTAAACATTATGTTATACATATCCCTACTTATATGTAACTATAATGTGCAAAGAATCTACCTGCCAGGTTGTAAAACGTAATGCATTTACAGAGGACTGCTGTAAATTGCTAATGCGTCTCCAGTCCTGATGCATCAAAGTATTCGCATCTTTCTCTATCTCGTTACACGTGGGTAAGAATGAAGAGATAGGAGAATTCGATTTGGCGGCAAGTAGGTGTACGTTCGGCTGGGTTCGGAGCTATCCGGCGGAGTGAGGACGGAGCTCGCGGTAGTTGCCGCCGGTAGCCCCGCGGAGCACTCGTTTCGTTATCGTTCTGTGCGCGCGTCTCAACACCGCCCGCGACGCGACTCGGTGTAAACAAAACCCCACTTAAGACCAAACCATTAATCTTCAATGAAAAGTTGTTAAGAGCCAGCAACCGCAGAAGTCTCCCGTTGCGCAATACGATTTTACGGGACAATCGGTAAATCTAGACGGCCGGTTGCAATTATTTCTTGAAATATGCACGTCAGGTTAGTTGCGGTGTCGTTCTAGTGAAAGGCTCATTAGATGTGGTGATCCGGTGAGTAACTGTGTTGGTGACCGGTGTGGCTGGACAAGTAGACCGTTGTGTCGACATTGTGCTGCATTATGGACGAATGCCGGCGGTCTTCGGCGAGCGGACGGCGATAGCCGCTCGCGCTGGTCGTACCGGCGGCGGTGTTATCCACTGGCTGCTTCACTTGCCTGCATTTATGTGAATGAACTCTATCAATTACCTTTATGTAAGTACCTACTTAGTAAAATACTCAACATTCTAGAATATTAAATTTGAAAGATAGTCTTATCCTGAGAAAGTATAAGTATAATATCTGATATCTATTAAGTATATATTAGGACATTACTTGGGTGAATTTATTTTAATATCATAGTTTTAAAGATAGGCACTTTACCTTGTTTATCTTCAACTTCAAGGCTTCAAAACTTTATCTAGTATTTTAAACACCTTTATTTTCTATTTTAATTTGCAAACAATCCTCATTAGGTATAGGTCAGGAAATAGAATAATAGAGATCTAAGTACATTATACTCGTATTCCTATAATGATGATTACAATTTATAAATAATGAACGATATCAAATTCGTTCATTGACTACTACTACAATACAATGCATCAAGTATTTATATTTTATTTATTAATTACGTTATCGTGGGAAAATACTGATGTAAAATAAAACAAACTTAAGATTCATTCATTGACTACTACTACAATACAATGCATCAACTGAAGTGTAGAATTAAGTATTTATATTTTATTTATTAATTACGTTATCGTGGGAAAATACTGATGTAAAATAAAACAAACTTAAGATACCTAGTTATAGTAGATATGCGTAACAGATTATGCTTATCTTTGCACTGATAAGACTTCTTTGTGTCGTAGAATTACGAAGGATTTGCATGTTTTAAAATACGTCAAAACAATATGTTCTTATTAGTAGATAACTCTTGTTATCAATTATACGATCAATACATACCTTTGACCCGGAACTAAGCAATTGAACTTGAAGGACCAAACAAAAATTGTTACATTTAAACAAAACCGGATTAGGTAAATTATTGTATTCCTGCCAGGTTTTTTTATCAATTGTATCTAATTTTCATTAAAAAAAACCTCAATCGTACATAACGTTAGGTTAGTAAGTAGGTTGGTTATACCTATATTTTACTACTAGAAATTATTCTAAACTTAATGGTATAGTTATTAAAGAGTTTATTCATTCATTCATTCATTTATGGTAGACAAAGTAATATAGGTAATAATATAATTTGAGCATAGTTATCAACTTTAAATACAGAGTAGCTTTTGAATTAAGTTATTAAATCCGCAAATTATACACAACTAGAGGACTAGAACTAGGTCCCGCAGGTTCACGCGCGTAAGATAGATAGATAGATAGATAGATAATAACTTTATTTGTACAACATTACAACAAAACACAAATAATTACATTACATAAGGTAAAGACATAGATTAAACGTAAATTGCACAAATGGGCGGCCTTATCGCTGAAAGCGATTTCTTCCAGGCAACCTATGGATGGAATAGATCCGTTTTAGCATGAGTGGCAGGTTATGAGAAATGATATTAATATATAATTAAGTAAGTTCCGATCCCGCGGAAATATCGAGTATCAAAAAAGTGCCTACTTACTCGTGTATCATTGGATGTTACTTGTGTGTACTTCTTGATAATGTATTATTATAATGCATTCTATTGGTGAATGAATTTTAGAAATTGGTCCAGTAGTTTCGGAGCCTATTCATAACAAACAAACTACATACAAATAAACCTTTCCTAATATTAGTTTAGATACAATAAGGGTTCTAAATAGATATTTTTAACGACAACCACATTTATTCGAAATATTGATTGAAAATAATAGAGCGTAGTGCTATTTATATATATTAAAAATAGTATAAATTAAAATAGTTTATACTATAAAATGAATCCACGTTTCCTAACCCGCCGAGGTCGTTTCTTATCTTTCACGTTATCAGGCAGTGGGTCCATGCCAATAACTTTTGAAAAGTAAGTAGAACAACTGAGCTAGATGGCTGTTTCCTTCCAAAGACTCCTTTTTTCTTTAATATTGAGATTTAGTTAAGTATTCTTTATTAAGCTATTAGGAAAATTAGTGTGTAGTGTATACCCGTCTATATTGTAGATGTTGGGTATACTATACACTGTATTGTATAGTATACAGTATACTTGTACTTACTTTAACAAAACATACTATACTGAACCAATTGTGATGAAACTTATTATTGTGATTTTTTACAACGTGGATTCAAATTATAGTATTGTAAAAATTAAACTGCAGATGATTGTTTCAGTTCCACTTAAGTTCTAAATATCAACAATGTGAATCACATGATTATTGCAAAAAAAAGCCATGAGTTTCTTTAGTCTTGTTCTCGTGTTCCGAAGACACTGCAGTTTACTTGACGATTCTAAAAATATTAAATACCTAATATTATTATTAAAAACAATAAAAATATTTTGATTTGATTGGAGACCAACTGAACACCTAAATAACATTTTAGACATTTAAGTGTTAAATGTTAATTTCGTTGTGTTATACTTATTTGTCTTTTTTACGATATCATTGTTTTTACTAGAGAAACCGAAAATTCGTTTACATTCGGTATTCGACATAATGCGGTAGTACTTTATAGATTTCGGCATCCCGCCGAATATTCTCGGTTTTGGTGTTGAATTTGATTAAAACTTACAAATTGAATTAGAAACCTCCTTTCACATATTGAACCTCCCATCACATCATTGAAGAAGAATTTGAAATATTTATGTTGACTGACTCTAAGTATCTACTTATTTCTATAGATTTCCAGCATCAAGCATGTAATAGACTAAAATAACATAGCACTGATACAAAAAAAAGTAAAAAACCCGACTGCCGTTAAAACTGAAAAGTAAAAAACAAGAAGATACCTAAAGGTAAAGAAACCTTAAAAATCGTTCGACGCATCTAGGAGCCTTAAACAATTGTGGATGGACTCGGGTGGGACTTCAACACAATTTGGTGTCATTATACTTTACCTTTAAAAGGAGTCCCACCCGACTGCATCCACAATTGTTTAAGGCTCCTAGATGCGTCGAACGATTTTTAAGGTTTCTTTACCTTTAGGTATCTTCTTGTTTTTTACTTTTCAGTTTTAACGGCAGTCGGGTTTTTTACTTTTTTAAATATTTTTTTTATTTAACGCTTTTTAGTTATTAGAGATTAGATACAATTACACCAGAGAAACTCATTAACTCTGGATGTGTATACTCCAGTAGCGAGTACTCGAAATCGGTTAAAGATAGGCTATCTAAAAGCCTTCAATATTATAATAGCTATTCTTTTTGAGTTTTGCTGAGATGGCTATGAAGTAGGCAGGTATTCATCTTAAAATATAATTACCAAATCCGAAAACTTCGTCGCGACTGGTGATACAAAGGCTGGCGGTTTCTTGTCCTAGCGGATTAGCCTTGCTATCCATTATCCATAGCGCGACATTTCAAATTTTTAGTTAATTACTTATTGTAAACATAGTAATTGTTATTTATGTTATCTCTGACAAACTGACAAATCAAACATTCAAATTCCTTCAAAAGTTGAAACTCGGCGTCAAAGTCAAATCGAAAAGTTTTTAAGTAACGTTCCGTTGTCTTTGCTCGGGTTTTATGGTCAAGACAAATCTTGCTTTATAGCGTTTTAAATCTTTTTTTTTATTTATTTATTATTTTAATGTACCCTATGTCACTCTCACGGTCATGACGAATCTAACGACGTATCGTTTATCTAAATCGGCCCAGCCGTTTAGGCCCTACGACGGCACAAAAATAGGTCACATACATACATACATACATACATACATACATACATACATACATACACTCACGGCAAAAACATAACACTTCCTTTGGCAGTCGTGTAAAAATAAACAAAAAACATCAAAAAACTAACCGTGGCAAAATCAGATACAATTTTGTAATTACCTAAATAACTGTCCAATGAACAGAGTATTTGGCTCATAATGTGAAGATAAGTAATATACTTATTTTAAACTTTTGAAAATTGAATCAAGTTGGATAAAAAATCAAGCAAAAATATCGTTATTAAACATATTAGGTATATAAAATGTATCTAAATAGGTAAATATAAAAACGTGTACATAATAAATATGAAGGTGTTATTGGCTTTTTAGTTGGCTAATAAAGTCGTACCGGCACTAGGTAATATTTGAGTTACGTACACATAACAATAATTAACATTTAATGAGTTATTATTATTTTCAACAGCGGTGTTGGTCTAGTGGTAGATACCCCGACTTCCATTCCGAAGGTCGTGGTTTCAAATCCTGGCCGCGCACCAATGTCTTTTTCATTAAGAAAAAAATATGTGCGCTTTTAACATCGCTTTTACGATGAAGGAAAACATCGTGAGAAAACCTACGGTTTAAAATCACGCACAAAGGCCCAACAGTAGGGCTAATTGCGGAAACACACAGTTAAAACTTTATTTTCAACTTTTGATAGCCACCCCTTGGTACACTGTAGCCACCACACCACGCGCTTCCCAAATTCCTCGGCGGCATTTGCCTATATTTTGCGAAGAGCGTAGCGTTGATTTGAGCGTAGACGCTCGATTACAGATCGTATGCACTTTTCTCTGGGTTTATTCGTAGCAGCGTTTACAGCATAGCGTTATTATCAGTGTTCGAGAAGTTTAACGAGCGTGCCGTGCCCATGGCATATGTTGGTTACTAAGATAATATTACAATTTGCAAGCAAGTGTTTTTGTACATAAATAATAGTTTAATTTTTCTGGATTGTAAATGTTAAAATTAAATAGTAGATATAATCATATAAACTGAGTAGCGCTGTTAGTTTACAATTTATTTATGCGTCGCTATTTCATCTATTTTTGTTTGTATACTATTTAAGTTTCAAACACAACCTTGGCTGGGAGGGCTCCAGTGTGCTGCTAACTCAGTCTCCAATTTGTCAATGAAAACAATTTATTGGCACACTTTAGCGAAACCTAGAGCGTTAAACACTACGCCACGTTTCACGCTACGAAACTCGCTGGAACGCTACGCTCTACTCTACGCTACGCTACGCTGTTCCATATTTGCGACTTTGAGGCCTTAAATTGATAAGTTCGGTCATGAATGAGATGATCGAGTTGCTCGGTTTGCTGTTATGAATACATAACCTGATGATATTCAAAGAACGCACACTTATATGTTTTTTCTGCAAAATAGACCATAATTAAAACTTCTTCATAAATATATCCGGGTGTGAGTTTTTGCATGAGATATTCCACAATTTATAATGTTTTAGTGTGGTTTTTAAGTACATTTAATTTTAATATTATTAGCTGCGCCCCGTGGTTTCACCTGCGTAAGTCATTATACAAAATTTTAAAATTTCCTGGCATTAGATCCTTCTTCTGATCATAGCAAACACACAAAAATCGATCTATTATTGGCCTATTATACTACTTTTTTACCTAAGCTACTTTTTATATAAATATCGACCTAACAATTTTCTTACGGCGCGCCGCGCCGAGACGATATATTGCAAAAATATATATGTTTCGATGAGAACATGAACGCAATATAATTGCGGATCTACCGCAAAAAAGTTTTATCCCGCTAATATTATAAAGCTGAAAGTTAGTGAGTTTCCACAATAAAGTCAAACTAGTATCTCGCTAGCCTCTAGGCGCCAAGCAAGGGTTATTGCAACCCTGCAATTGGTTTGTAACCTTTAGCTATACTAATCCATATGAAACTAAACCTATATAAATTAGTATGCGTGTTTTTTTTTTTAATTTTAGTTTTCCAGCCCTTCAATTTCGAATAGTGTTTCAGTATTTGTCAATAAGCTTAAAAAATTTAATTTAGGTAAACCTGTTCGTACCTACCGCTACCACGTAGGTGATTGAGTAAGTAGTTACCATAATCTAATCGTAAAATATTCTGATCACGCGCACGCGCATCCAACCGATAATGTTTGTTACATGACATTTATTGTTGTTTAATATAATTCATGATGACACTTAAAATTACCTACTATGGTGGCACCACATTACTATTTCGATTTGCTTTATCAACTACCAAAGTCCAGGAACTGGAAATTTGTCTTAAAATGTAGTAAAGTACTTATTTCATATCATGATTAGATAATGTTAGATACTTATAGCGTTTTTGAAAATCTTAATAGGTACCTATGTATTGACATCGAATTTTGATGCAGACCGTATCTACCTATCACGGATGGTGGAAAGAGGTCAAGTTCTTAGCCATCATCTATCAATTCAAATCGCCTGTCATTAGGAGTCAATTATCGTTTTATACTACTTCATTGTTGTTTATATTGCAACTCAGTTGTTGTTGTATTGTTTAAATATTAATCTGATGACTGTTCTTGAACACCTAATCTACTAACGTTCACATGCCACTAGGCGAAGCATAGTTGTACCATATTTTAATTTTTAAGACCTTTGTTTTACCTATGTTCATGGACGAATAAATGAATCTGAATCTGAATCAGTACCTACTTACTCTTGCATACTAGATATTGAGAACCTCAATAGCTTATAGCTGCGCCCGCCAAACTTGTAGACATAAGTAGTGCGAGTTAAGCAACGCCTAGAGCGGTCATTACTTAGATGGGTGACGGATAATGTGTGTGGAGAACATTTTTTCTCGAGTTCCTCCATGTTTCGGAAGGCACGCTGTAGTTGGTTCCAGTTGTTATCATTTATATCAGTCTTAATATCAAGTTTAAGGCCTTATGGTGATAAAACTGGATGAACTACACCACTACCTGCCTCTATCCGTCGTTTGCCGCTCCCTATGCTGCTATAATGAAACATTCTCGGATATTGATGTTTTTCATGTTGCAAAAGTACCTTCCAAACTCTAATAGTTAAGGTATTGGATGCAAATTAATACTAATTTTCTCTATGTTCAATGCAAAATAATATCATAATAAAATATATCTATATATGTATGTATGTAGAATAAGTCGTACCTCCCCTCCCATTTACTTTATCCTGTCCTATCCTACCCTATAATGCATGCGTACAATATGCTTTCTCATATGCGATTTTTTTCTATCTTTCATATTAGTTTTGTAAAAATTAAGAATTTGTTATTGGCAATAGGTATGACTTGTATAGCTTGCGGTAGTATAATATTGTTAAGTGCTGTTGATTCTGGGGGGGAAAAATGTAGACCTTTCTAGATAGTTCTAGAAAGGTCTACATTTTTTTGTTCAGTTCTTGGTATATACTTCGAAATTAACACATCTTATATATCTACTAGCCCTTTTATCTTCCTTCACTTCATGTCCATCCAAAGGTTGCCTGAAAGATCGCTTTAAGCGATAAGGTCGCCATTGTTTCACCTAGTTGTTTTTATTGTAGTTTTATATTTTGGTGTTACAATCAAGAATTTGGTAATCTATCTAGCTGCACCTTGCCGTCTATATGTCGGTTAATATAATTATAGAGTAAATAAAGGACATGACTAATAACTACAACATAATATTATTTACTAACTTATTTATATCGATGCAGTAAAGGAACAATCAAACAATGCTATTGACCTTCATTTATTTATGTTAAACTCAATATAAGTGGCCACTGCTGTCCATTACTCACTATTCTGACTAATATTTACATCCATCCATCTAGATAGAGACTTTACTACTACCTAATACTCTATATATAGACTTAAGGTGCTCCCTCACTGCGAGAATTCACTTGTTAAGTAAAATGGATGATAGACGTATGAACTTAAAGTACGCGGCTCGGAAATTGGAACTTAATCGGCTCGACATCGCGTCGTCGGTGACACACGAGAACAATTTTTTTTAAATTTTCAATCATTTGATATCGATTGGATCGCCGGCGCTGGCGGCGGTTTAAGATCGCGGACTTACTCGACTCGACATCGGTGACACACAGCCGTAAGAGGTCGTCGAGCCACCAAGTCCGCGTACTTACTCGCACGACCATCACCACTTTTACATTATAGATTCAACTTTGAGCATTATGGCGGCTTTGAGCAAGCACTCGTCCGAGACGAGTGTTTACCAAGTACGCTCTCACACATGGCATATCTCTAGATATCTCGACGAGAGTGTACCTACAGCCGCTATTACATTACAATACTACCTGACTAATTGACGAGCATTCACGTGTAGCAAATGTGACATTTTAATTCAACTGAAGCGCATGATGAAAAATCTTGATACAACTTTGTTACAAGTTATATATTACCAAATATTTCATCATTATGTAATGCTCGAATCTGTAACGTACATTACACGCTCAAATGCTCCCCGTGAGAGAGCACTTTTAGATTAAAAATGTAAACATAGAACTATCAATATCAAAGGAAAAAGTAAATAAAGAGCAGTCGCTTTTAAATAACTTTTTTGTTTACATTTTTGATCTAAGACTCTAACTAAAGCATATTATGTAATAGTTCCAAAGCAGCGTACGGTCGTATTCATAGCGCGAAAAAGCGACGAATGTTTCACACTCGTATGACTGTGAAACAATCGTCGTGTAGTGGAAACGCGGTTTTAAGCCTCATAATAAAATAACTCTGTCTATCTGTTAGGTACGTTTCACGACCAACCGTTGAACCAATTTCAGGACCAATTTGTCTAGATATTATGTCTTATAATAACAGCTCAAATTCTGTAAGGATAATGAAGATTTATCAATATGGAAAATGGAGTTTAATCAATTTATCTGAAATTCTACATCTTAAACCTAATGTAATTAATTTTATAAGTACAAAATATAATACTTTGATTAGATAATGGTAAAAACAAGCTGAACAGTGGCGTATTAGATATGTATATCGATAAAGGAATTTATCTGTTTGAATCGTTAGGTGTTTGGCCCACGATAAGGTATTGCTCGCGGCAAAAAAAATATTTTCATTAGTCCTCAGTCATTCAAATTAAAAAAATATATAAGTATAATTGGTAAATGGCATTAATAGATAAAATAAAAAGAAAAGACGATTCAAAAGAAACAACAAGATAGAAAAGATCAAGATCGTTTACGATATGGTCAAAAACGATATGGCTCTCCATACCATACCAAACATCAAAACTAGAGTTTCAAACCGCGCAATATCTCACTCAGGTGATTTTGCATGGGACTTTACCATTGTGATTTTCTCTACAAATTAACTTAATTGATCAAAAATTATAACCGTGGTAGGTACATACCAGGAAATACGTGCATTCTTAGAAGTTAAAAAGCCTTGTCATTTCTATGATCCATTCGTTATAATAGGTACATAGTTAGATGATTATCGGAAATAGATAGGCAGACCTGTTGTACATAACTACAGTCGTCTCAGCATTGGACTTTTGTTTTTGAATCGCTCGTTGCATTTCAAGCGATTTAAACAATTCGATTACTACTAATGTTCGTTTGATGTCGACTCTTGCGGCGAGTGGGTGAGAAATTGATAAAAAATGAGTGGAAGTCGAGGTATTTAATTCGCTCGAAGAGGCTCAAGTGATTCAATAATAGAGTCCCTGTGTTAGTAAAAGAATACACGTGGATAACCTGATTAAAACACATTTACGTATCTATATTAATAAGTAGGTTATATTTTTTGGTATTTTAAAGTGTTGAACCCATAACACAAACTAAGGATTTTTTACTAAATGCTTTCTAATCTGAATGAATTGAACTTATTCAACAAGTTCAAGACAATCATACCGTAAGAAAATCGTCTTTTCTTTAAGAAACAAATATGTGCGCTAATAAAAAATACATCGCTCTTACGGTGTAGGAAAACATCGTGAGGAAACCCACGGCTTAAAGTCACGTAGGTACAAAGGCCCATTTGTTGGGCTAATTATTGTGGAAACACAGTTAAAACTTTAACTTTAATTATAGGCACTTAATTATTTTAGCTGTGTAATTTAATTATATTAGGTAACAGCAGTAATTTACAACATCAAAACAATCAAAGTTTTGTTTCGTCCACGAACCATTTACCACGAGGCAACGAGGATTTATTTTAGAAATAACCTTCTGTTATTTCTGAATTTAACGTTGCCACAGACTTATTTAATGTTTATTTGACGATTTTGGTCTGAATTTATATCTTTATGGCCAATTTTCCAAATACCTAGATAGAGATATCTGACAAATAAAATAAAATAAACCACCGAATAAAAACGTCATTATGATATTAAAAAGAATCAAAGTTCGAAATTATTCGATAGATATATTTTATCCGTTGAATAAAAAATCGGCTTGGATGTAACACTCTTTATTTGTCATTTATTTTCTTTTAGTTCAACCCAGCCGTCCAAAACACAAAAACTAAATTGGACACTTTAAATAATGTTGTAATAATATTTAATTGATTAATATTTAGTGAAACGCCTTCTAGTTAGTGTAAGCAACGACCTCGCAATACAAAATAGAAGTCCAAAACCATGAATGACCAACGCAGAACATGACTAGGATAGAACATGACTAAGGTATAAAATGACTAGGGTAGAACATGACCAGTGAGGAACTAGTGATGACCAGTGTTCGACTTGACCAACCAAACAACCCGAATTTTCGTGAAGCCCCAAAGCACCAAATCAAAGACACATTTCAGGCAATCTATGCTACTTCTTTACCTTGGATACAATGTAGGTTAGAAATTGGGGCAAATGTTCTATTACCTTGACACTTTATGTATACAGAAGTCTTACGAACTTGAAAAAATATGTAGGTTCAGTATTTCTGTTAAGTAAACTCAAATAATTCTTGAATGGTTATATATAGTACGGAGGTATGCTCGCTAAGTCAAAGCCTAAGTTATTAGGTACACTACAGATGTTTAAGTTTGCTGTAAATCTTACATTCTCTGAAATATGTATTAAGGATTTACATTTTACGGCAGAGTGATATTTGTTAGTAAAATCCGACAACTTATACCGTATACCGACATTTCAAAAAAGTTGTCTAGGGGACTTAGGAAAAGTAGTAGAACAAAATTATATAATTTTTGTAATTCATATCTGTCTGTTTCTCTGTTTGTTCCTTATGCAGTTAAAACTACTAATCCTATTGAAATTTGGTTCCCAATAATTGATAGTTCCATTTTCAAAACTCGTGGTAGGTATACTTTACATTGAATCCAATTAGTAGAGAGAAGAGAGAGCATTAGTAGAGTAATTAGTTATCAATTTAATTCCTTGAAAGTGTACAAGTGTAATGAAAACCAAACGTGGACTTTCGCAATTAGTAGAGCCCGAGTAATGAACGAAAAAGTCGGTTAGGTACTATTTCTACGCAGACGAAGTCGCGAGTAATAGCTAGTATTCTAATGATAAAGTTTGATAGAAACGTAAAGAACCTGTAGCAAGGCCGCTGTAGGAAGATATTTTTTTCACTGAGAGTCGCTACAAATGGACGATAGCCAGTGGATGCTAAATAATATAACAAGCACATAAGTGGTCATTATTGGGGTCACGGATTCCGCCAAAACATGCGCAGCACATGATAAACGTTTCTGAATGAAAAATGTAATGAATTGGACTAAAATTAGTTGCTTTGCTTATAGTTGGTAAGTGAGTCTAAAATAGTTTAGTAAATACCTACCTATTAGTCTAAAATTGGAGGGACCTGGTAGAAAAGTTTGGTCGCAGACTAGGTGAGAAGACCTGGTGACTCCCGCTTCGGTTCGTAGGTATTTACCCGGTGCAAAGGCCATAATGCGAGGCAGTGTTTGCTGCCAGTGTTTGAGGTATCCTTACATCGTAATAATAACTACCATTATTAAACGAAAAGTTCGCGAAATTGACGCGGGTGATGATAGGTACCTATGTTAAACGAAATTGAATGCCGTGATAGAATAAATTGTCACCTTAAATATCAATATTTTTTTATTGAATCAAGTGGCTACAGCTGTAATTCAATCTGTCTATTCTCAGAAAATCCAATATTAATAATGGACTAGGTATCTATATGTCAGAGGTAGCTTCTCAGACAAAACTGTAATACAATATCAGCTTCTCAATAGCTACATTTCGAAATAAATAACTTTGTATTTTTTCTTCGTTCGACGTCGGGGTGCTTGCTTATTGACTCGAACGTTGTGTAGGCGTTATTTGCTGGGGACAAGTTTTCTTAACTTTTTCGTGGTAGATATCTAAGTTTGGTGTCGAATAAACAAGATTTATTGGCTAGTTAGAGGTTTATTTTTTTAAGTTAATGACGTATACATAATATGTTTCGGAATCTTCCTCATTTTGGTCCTGTCGGGGGGACCCTTTTACTAAACCAGATAAAAAAATTCGCATACGATGTAGGTAGGTAGTTAATTACTGTTCTGATATTTTTTGATAATAGTTCGGAGCCCTTTGTGGGGCAGTTCAACTCGCACTTGGCCGGTTTTTCATTTATTTCCTGGCGTCATAAAGATGAAGCCAAAGGACTTCAGCTCTTATATAAAGCTGAAAATAAGCAGACATATTTTATTTGTGACATGTTATCATTAGAAATTGATTATTAATGATAATATTTTTGACAATACTGACAGCTGCAAATAGGTTATTTATACAATGTATTTTATTAGTGTATTTTTTTTCTTTAATTTTCTGACAATGCCCCTATACTAAAATACTCATTTTATGTTAACTTTTGATTATTTTGCTCTAATATTAATGATTTTATTTAATTTCTTTTGACATGACCAAGTGTTCTAGATAATAATACTATTATTGTGATGATCCTTTGGTCTTAACAAATGAGTATGACGAGTATGGCAATACAAAATTCAACGTCCGTGAGCCAATTTCATGATAATTGGCTGTTATATCGTTTGAAACAGACAGCGTTTCCTCCGTGAATGAAATTTGATTGTGCATACTACCAACGTCACGACTCTTACCATACGAGTGTTTTCCCACGCCGGATTGCTGGAATTTCTAATTTCGCGAATACCTATTTTATGTCCTACGTGACGACAACAAGGACACGCGAAGAACAATGTCTAACAAAGATTTAACATAGCAGTTTGCTGTTATTTTTTTCTTTTGGTAGTTACCTACTTACTACAGTCACAGACTAAATATACAGTTTATAAAATAGATAAGCGAGTACATATAAACCAATTAATATAACAAAATACAAACAAAATAAACATTTAAAACTAAATGAATGACTCACCCTGAATCGTACCCGGCGCAAAGGAACTCCAAACAGTGGCAGCATTACCGCGTTGTAACGGCAATGGCCAGCCTTTGTTTATAAAATTAAAGTAATATTGAAATAAATATATCCCATTGTAATAAAACTAAGAACAAATTAAAATCTACAACTAAATTAAAAGTAAAATGTAGCTTAAACGCAGTCCATTGCAGTCAAAAGCATCTATTATGCTGGCTGCATTTCCCCGCTGAATGGCAAAGAACAATTCTGCACCAAAAATATAATAAGAAAGAAACTCGAACTAAAATCTACATAGGTACTCCAACTAATTCGATACCGACTTAGGTTTTCGTATCTAAGGTCTAATTCGTTAATTCGTTCGGCGCGTTGTTACCGGTTTTCAAAACCACAAACAAAGTAAGGGAATAAAACCGCCCGCGCCGCGCCACTGGGGCTGTTTCACCATGGCACGGGGTTTTTTACTATAATAACACTAAGACTTTTTGACGAAAAAAAATTCTCAAATGACTGTTTCACAAACTAACTTTTACACATTTTTTTTACAAGACTATATAACGTTTTTTTTTCCGCGAATCAACTTTTTCACGAAAACGGTGACGCGTAGCGAACGAGCGGTATGGCGTAGTGCAGCTTTCCTGTAATCAGTTTTTAAGGCAACGCTAAGTTTGATTATAATTGACTGATATAACGGACAGAACGTTAGCTTCGTTTATTAAAAATACAGTTATGTTTTTAAATCTTCACGTGCTCAACAACCAAAGAGTCGTAGGTAACTACTGTGTATGGCCCTACATAAATTGTGTTAATATAGCAATCTTGAATAGCGCAGTAGATTTAAGGATGATTTATACTAGACCGTCAACCGGGCGTCCGAGCTTCGTTGTCCAATGCTCGGCCAGCAGTCGATCGGTCTGCTACAACCGAATGGCGGCCGAGCAACAGACAACGAAGCTCGGACCCGGCACGGCCGGGTGACGGTCTAGCTAGTATAAATCATCTCATAAGTTGGCACTCGACCGTCATAAAGGTCGAAAGTCTATAGGCCACTACAGACTCACGCCGAGAATACCCAAGAAGCGTGAATGTGAGGAGTTTCTCGTGTTCTCGCGTTCGCCTGTTCTCCGTTAAAAAAAACATAACCCTGTTTTGTTGATATGAATTTGCCTTAACTACCTTGCATCTGTCTTTTTTAAAGTAATTTTTGTACTATATGCAATGGCACACAGAGCTAAACCTCCTGCAGTTTCAGTGTGGAATAGGTACATGTTCTGACGAGAGCCTTCTCGCCGGATTTATATCGATTTTTCATTAGTATAGTAACTATTTCGCGAACGTCATTGGTATAAAATTAAATTGGTGTTTTCGCATATTGAGGTCAACTGTCTATCCAACTGCCGAGTTAACTCTGCAGCTGATTATATAAATTTATTCGACTTTTCCAGTTTATGCTTTACTAGCAAACCGTTCTGGCTTTGCACGGGTGCACACTATATACTTATTGATGATTTTTTTCCTTTTTCGTCACTAATATTGCTCCAGCTCAAGTTAGTTTTTAACCCGTTTAGTGCCAAAATAGGTGTTGGTTATAAACCGTGATAGCAAACCTTATAGTTAATTTTAGCCGATAGCCGATTAGTTTTTACTAATCAGCCGTGCACAAGCCCGTTAAAATGCAACCACCAAAATCGGGTAAATAGTTTATAGAAAATAATTAGGTAGATAACGAAGAAACTAACAGACAAATCTGTAAATCTGTCTGTTGGTTTCTTTGTTGCTGTTAATAGAACTTAACTAAGTACTTATCTATACCCGTCCTCCAATGAGTTATGCATGTAATTAAGTTTTATGGTAAGTATCTTTCATACGAGATAGATACGAGACATCGCTTCCCATCAGGTGAGGTGAGGTCATTGTACTTGACCTCACCTCACCTGGTAGGAAGCGATGTCGACCATAGCGTTCTCGCCTAGAAGAAACATATTCTAGGCTCGAAGACGAAATAAGGAACAGAAAACAGTTATTTATTTCTGTTCCTTACATTCTTAATAGCAGTTTTCATAAATGAGTTCTATTATTTACGGGGTATTTTAAAAACTTTAAAGAATTAATTTGAGTTTGAGTGAGTGACCTAAATTAGGCCAACTCACTGTGGCCTAATTTTGGTTCAAGGAATTTAGCTTCAGAAACAACGGAAATTGTTTTTACTAGCTCTTTTCGAACGAACGATATTTTTTTTAAATATCGGCGTTCGAAATATAAAATTTGTTTGAATCAACAACAGTGGGAAATTATGAATCGTTTGTTCGCATTGAAATATTGGTTATGTATGATTGGTATAAAAAAAATCAAATCCTCATTTTGTTAAGCTTTTGCTGACGCAAATTATTATGACTCGCGAAATCCTATTAGCTTTCATAAAAAATAACGATTAAAATTAATTGGTCGGTTAGGTTAGCAACGAGTTTGTGTATAGCTCTGACGCAAAGCTTACTTGTTAAGTTTTTAGTCATTACAAGGGTGTTTGAGAGACCCCAGTCTGGCCTTTTTTCACTTTAGTGTTCGTCGGTTAGTTAGATAAGGACGGACTGGGACCACGTTTTGATATATTAAAGCATACCTAACTTACCAGCAGCAGCAGCAGCAAAGCATGCCTTAAACAAAGAACAAAATTTGCAATTGATATTTTAAAAGTTTTCAAATGCACAGACTTTTTTCTAGTCGTTTGAAGTCGTTACTTTTTAAATTAACGACTACAAAATAAATTAGGATGACGTTCTCGATTCGGTTGTAGCGAAATTTTTTGTGGATGTTCGTCCCTATTCGATTATTCGAAGATGGCTATACAATTTGTAACGGGTAAGTTCTTTTAATCCGAAAGGGGGTTGTTCTAGACGTCTAGGCGAACAACTTTTGTTCTACGACTTTTGAAAATTCATACTTTATTTTTTTGAAAATTGTGAGATTATGTTTTACTGAAAAAACAGCTGCTTTTGAAAATAAAGTTAATTCAAGTTTTGATTGCAAACCATCAAACTAAATAAAAGGACAACATAAGGTCAATGACCTCGAACTCTCATAAACAGCTGATTTTTAAGTAAACTTTACACCTAAATTTTTCGAAAAGTACTTCGAATTTCCAACAGTCGTAGAACAAAAGTTGTCATATCTATCATAAGTATCTTATTTATTTATTTAAAGTTTAAATTAAAATCTGCTTAAAAACTATTGAATCGAAACTCGAAAAATACTTAAGATTAATAACAGTATTTTTTTAGTTAGTTACAGCCCCGGCTTAGACTAAAGGTAAATAAAACTAAACCATTTCCTTGTGTATGTTAAAATAACATGTTTTTTCCTCCCAAAATGTATGGAGCTCGTGTATGTGATGTTTTACATAAAAAAATACGGTTCATGTTATATTAAATTACTTATAAGGTACCTAGCCGTTAAAACTGTATAGTGAATATGTATCTAGGTATATACGTGACACACGAACGTTGTTACATTATTGTCGTGATTTCAACCCATGGTTTATGTACGATAGTTAGGTACACGGATATGGTGGTATCAATTATATTATGATAGTAAGTAGCATATTATAAATTATATAGATTAGTTTAGGTATGATGATATGAAGTAGATAGATAGCAGAAAGATGCTGAATGAAAGCTTAAACATTAAGCTGTACAAATGGGCGGACTTATACGCTAAATACGATTTCTTCCAGGCAAACTTTAGATGTAGTGAAACTGTATAAAATTAACTTTGCTTTTCTGTGTTTTTGTAGAATATATATCATATCCATAATATTATATCAATCATATCTTAAACAAATTTCTAATGTAATTTGATAAATATTTAGTTAGATTCATATTAATAAATAAATATCAAATCATAAATTCACGTTATTTCACTGCATATAAGTAGGTAAGACCCAGACCGGCACTTTTTTTATTATAGCGCCCCGCGGCTTCACCCGCGTAAGTTCTGTTCCCGCAGAAATATCGGGATAAAAAGTAGCCTATGTGTTATTCCCGGTATCCAGCTACCTATACTCCAAATTTCATCTCAATCGGTTCTGTAGTTTTTGCGTGATTGAGTAACAAACACACATACTACACACATTCTCACAAACTCTCAGCTTTATAATATTACTAGCTGCGCCCCGCGGTTTCACCCGCGTAAGTCCCGTTACCGCGGGAATATCGGGATAAAAAGTAGCCTATGTTTTAATCCAGGTCCCCAGCTACCTATATTCCAAGTTTCATTGCAATCGGTTCAGTAGTTTTTGCGTGAAAGAGTAACAACATCACATACATACATACAAACTTTCGCGTTTATAATATTAGTAAGAAGTAAGAAGTAGGATAGGATAGGATGAAGTAGGTACATAACATACTTATTATAAGTCATCGTAACAGCTATAAATACCCTTCTTTAATTCTTTAATTCTTTAATGTACACACCACAAATACATAGAGAGATAACTATAGATAAAACATGTACATAGGCGAGCTTAACCCTAACAAGAGTTCTCTTCCAGCAAACCTTGAGGCACAGGAAAGGTGATAGTTGTGCAGGTAATTGGTGTGTAAGCAAACGAAATTAAAATAAATGAATATATATAATAATATAATACATATATTATATAATATAATATATAGTATAAAATAATAATAGGTATATGTATATAAATACCCTTTTCAGAATATTGATCAAAAATGTATACAAAAAACTCTTAAATTTAGATACCTACCTACACTAGAATTTAAGTTTTATAAAAATATTAGGTACTTACAATGATGACATGTGACAAAAATTTCAATAGGTAACAATGGAGTTTACAATAATGTGACGAAAAAACAATTACCCGACAATATAACCGTAACTAAGTGTCAATAAAAAATAACTTAGGTAAGTATAGTTAAAAAACAACAATTAATATTTATGAATCTAATGCGTCTGTTCCATTGTTTTCTGCGTGAATAGGATCAAAAGTCTTCACCTCAGAAACGTGGGTCTTCTATTACAAGTTTTTCCTTTAAAAACATGTACGATTGTACGTAGCATACCTATCACATATACTGTCAAAACTGACAAACAAAATCACCCTTACTTATAAAATATTATATACCTACAGATGACTAAGTTATGTGATGTTTGTCTCTGTCTGTCAACTTTGAATCTTCACGTGACAGTAAAAGACAAAATGATGCATAGTTATGCAACGTTTATAAGTAAGGGGGAATATGCAACTCGAATTATAAAACACTCGCTGCGCCCCGCGGTTTCACCCGCGTAAGTCCCTTTCCCGTGGGAATATCGGGATAAAAAGTAACCTATGTGTTATTCCCGGTATCCAGCTACCCATATTCCAAGTTTCATTGCAATCGGTTTAGTAGTTTTTGCATGATTGAGGTACAAAAACACATACACATACTCACATACTTTTAGCTTTATAATATTACATATTATATAGTTCCGCGGGAATATCGGGATAAAATATAGCCTACGTTATAGGCTATAGGTAGTTCCCGGTATCCAACTACCTATATTCTAAGTTTCATCGCAACCGGTTAAGTAGTTTTTGCGTGATTGAGTTACAAACATCCAAATATCCAAACATACACATTTTCACATTTATAATATTAGTACGATTATACGAGTACAACTAATTTTAGTAATTAGTCAAGAAAAAAAAAGAAAAAAGGAGTTTTGTCGGGAACGCGTTGAGGAGATGTGTTGCTAAATTTTCATTTTAGTGAAACCTATAGTTCAAATGCGTATAAATTGTTTAATTTCGGGGGCATATTAATCAATTTAGTTTCGTGAAGGTGTACGTGGCGTGGTGTGGGGTGTGTGTAATGAAAGTGAAAATCGGTGCAAAACATGGACTTTACCGTTGTATCCAAAGCTCCGAATCATTGTAAAAAATAGCCGCCGTTTTACAATAATTCTCTCGACTTGACAATAACTATGACGACTTGACTGTTTCGATATGGTTTCAATGCAAATAAATTATTGCAAATATTAATAATACTTGACACTGGCTAATGCCCAAATGGAATATAGCTATATAAAAGAAGAAAAAAAAGGGAAAAGGAAGGTGTTTCTTTCCTCTAAACATACGTATCACATTGCCTGTAGGATTTAGGGCACTACCAAAAAGTAAATATATCTGAAGAATAAAGCGACTCATATGATAATATATCAAACTTCACTTGAGGAGTTCGTTTGATCACCTATTATTAAACACTAAACAACCAATTGAACGTCAAAGTTCTCGTATCTTGAACACGACACGATACGTCGCACGTCGATCGTTGTAATTTCACGCATCAAAGCTTGAGATCACAGCCGACAAACTAAACTATTATCTCGGTTAAGAATCTACAACCTCAAGCGAATTAGTAAGTAAGAGTTAGGTAGATCAGTGGCTATAGAGAAATTAAAAGTCTTTCAAAATGTCTTTCAAAATGGTTGAACAATCTTTCAATAATTTTTAGTGATAGTGTTAGTGAGCAAAATTATTAACAACTAACCCCCTTACTTATAAACGCTAATAATTAATACGCTGCATAACCATGCATCGTTTGTCTTTTTCTGTCACATGAAGTTTCAAAGTTGACAGACAGAGACAAACGTCACATAATATAACTAAGTCATGTGTAAATAATATTTTATAAGTAAGGGCGTACATGTTTTGTAAACATTTATACGATAGTTACATTTAAAAAAACATTTACAAAATATATAGTTAAAAGGTTTAAGTTTAAAAAAATAACAAAGTTATAGAGCATATATGATATGGTTCACCTAGGCTATATTAGGAACGACCACAATACATAATTTTATGTATACCTACTGTGGCATTACTTAGGTACACACCTAAATAAATACTAGGTAGGTACAGTCGGCAACTTTACTGGGTGACCACCGTAAGGTCGTAATTTTAATTGTTACCTACTTACTTGCCGTCTGCTTGTCTGTGACACCAAATTAACCTTTAATTCTACTAAATACACACTGTTTCTCACACAATTGGAATTTATAGACAATTTTTAATGTGTAAATATGATTATTCCACACTCGCATCTATTCTGGCATTGTTTGATTAAGGGTTAAGCGAATCTTGCGGCTGTCTGTACCTATACCCACTTATGTTGTTTATAGTACCTAGACATCGCATGTTTAGGTACATAAAGAGTAATCTAGAGAAAAAGTTAGAACTACACTGAGGTTCTTATAAGGTACTAAAATCGAAACAAGATATGCAGGATTTTCAATTTTCACGGTCCATTGTCTTACCTATAAAACATACGCCACTGGTTTAGCGCAAAAAAATGTTGTACGATATCTGCTACGAGTACATATTGGGCCCTACCATGATGTCTTATAAGTCGTCGCAAAGACGTCGCGTTATTGTTCAACAAAAAAAATACATCAAAAAATTTTAAAAAAAAGGAAAACAAACTTGAAAAAAAAAGAAGATTTTTTTTAAATTGTCTGTGGTTTTTAAAAGTAGTCGGTTTTTTTTTAATTTAAAATTTACTTTATTTTTTTTAACGACAAAACTACGAGTGACGACATGGAGCAACGACAAACGATCATGGTAGCGCGGAATATCTCTGAACACACCCAAAGTTCAATAAGGTTAAATGGAGAAAAAGATATCACAAACTCTACACAGAATTTGCATAAAAACGACATTTTTCATATGAATGTTACTAAACCATCTCATTTGTTAGCGCTCTATATAATTTGTATAAATTCTCGGATGTTTTCATTTGGTCACTCATCCACAAAGCATGTCGAATCCGTCCCCAAACAATGTTGAAATGACGACTGTGGGAGCAATGTTGCAGAATTTGTTTACGGGAAAGGTCACCGCCTGTAACTGAAAGGGCGAATATTTTAACGAGAATATTTGTGGAAATGTGTAACAAAACAGGGAATTTGGTCCCGTTCATTCCGCAAAGAGCGATTCGGGTGATATTTCAGAGCAGCAGTTAGTTCTCTATTCAAATATTAACTGAAATTTCGACCGTTCCGAGGATGAGCTCTTAGCAATTGGGAATACTGTAACCTGCTTACCTAACTACCCACGATTTGTGAACCAATCTCGAGCAATACCTAAACAGTATAAAAGCCGTTTTCTTTACATTGCATTTTTTAGTTTCCAATTGTTTAAACAACTGTTTATATATAAGTTAGGTACTGTAAAATATTAAAACCTATACTAATATTATAAAGCTGAAGAGTTTGTGTCTTTGTTTGTTTGGTTGAACGCCCTAATCTCAGGAACTAGGTACTGGTCCGAATTAAAAAATATTTTTGTGTTTGATTGTGATAGTTGAAAATAAAAAGCTGGTTTGAATTATTATTTTTACAGGTTAAACCTTTTTTTTAGATTTGATAGGTTTAATATGCGTACATATTCAAATATACATTTGGAATTTAATTCTTTTATAAACCAGAAATAAATCAGAACCTAAACGATTTAATGTCCTAGACGAAATTATAAAAAAAGAATAATAGCTGTATTAAATAATTTTACATGTTAATTTAGAAAATAATAATAAGAAGTTAATTTAATAAGTAAAACAAAAACAACTGAATCAAATAGCCCGCTCCTTAGTTGTTGGTGCAAGGTGCTATGGTTCCCATCACACTTGCAGCATTGCCGCGCTGCGCTATAGCTAACCTTTGCCCATAAACAAGCCGGAGCGGGGATTAAAATTACCTTATTTTATTTTATTCTATTATTTTATTAATCTGTATTTATTATATGTAATTTATAAGGCTGTAGTTATACAGCCTTATAAATTACTATACCAACCTAACCTAAGCCCAATAATTTAAGTATGTCTATACTTTGTGTTAATTAAGTCTGGTTAATAAATATTTTTAATTTTCATAAAAACAAAATTGTAATAAAATATAGATTTTCTTCCGTTTTCGCGTTACAGACTTGAGATTAAACCTGTGGATTAGGTCCTCCTTTTTAGGGTTTCGTAGTTGACAAGACAAGTTACCATAATTATAATAGTTACATCACGTTCTGTCTGTCCGTGGCTTAGCTCAGACACGCTTAGTCACATGAGTTGAGACAAGGCACGCACTTGCCTAATTGTTATCCAGTTTATTATTTTGAGTATTTTTTTCAACGGCCGAGCGACGTTTCGACGACTTTACATTCCTGGTTATGGGTAGAACACAGTAAACAAAAAAAATCCCGTTAATCTGTCCCACTGCAAGGCAAGGGTGTCTAGAGGGGTTAGGCATTAAGACGCCACGGGAGCCTACTTCGGATCGGCGAATATCCCATGTCTTCGGACCGTGGTGAGTCCTGCGACATGTCGGTTTCCTCGCGATGTTTTCCTTCGCCGTAAGAGCGATGTTATCAATTAGCGCACATAATTGATTCTCTTAAAGAAAAATACATTAGTGCGCGGTCGGCCTGGTTTCGAACCCACGACCCTCAGAATGAAAGTACCACTAGACCAACACAGCTCCAATACAATTAACGAGATATAAACCCAAAAAGTGTTGTTTTAAGTGAGTTCAGTTTAATTTGAGATTAAAGTAAGTAGGTATTTTAAGTGTAAAGTTTATTTTCGTCAATTTACAAATAAAAAGAGAAATTCTTACAAAATCGTTCACAGTTCAAGGTGAACTAACTCTTTCACATTCTGTGACATTAAAAGCTCTTAAGCAATAACTTCTCGGTGTCCATAAGCGATGCCTTCACCTCAGGAACATTTAAATACAGCAATCTCGGCCAACGACCCGGTGATGACGTCAATGGTTGGGTTGCACCTCTAAGATGCGAAATGTTACACAGAATACGATGCGACTGAAATAACTAACTAAAATAACCGGTAAATGTGTCGAGATCAAAGAATTTGTTTGTTTCGTTGAATGAAATAACTTGTGATTGGACGTGAATTGGATTAAAAGTAAGACACTTAATGCATGCAGTTGCCACGATGGAAATGTTACATCCCACGCGTCTGTTATAGGCAAAGTTATAATTATACCTCATTTAACTCGGTTCACACAGCAATGAGCCCTCGTCCACTTATTTCGGTAAAATCCTAAAATAGGTTGGGCAATTGTTATTTTTAATTTATCCTTCTTGTAGACCTTCCTCTTAACAATTTCCTACGTGAAATGTCATCACGCCCACATTACGAAGATCCTTCCTCCCTACATCGATAGTAGATCAAAGCGAAAATAGAAAAATCAAACAGAAATCCGATTAGGTAGGTATCGAAATACGTCATCTCGGACCGTGAAGCAATTTCCACTGAATCCTTCAGTAAATAAAGTTTCGATACAGATTATGATAGGATTATGTTATTTTATTGACACCGTTTTTTCTTAGGGCTTTAATACTGAACAATGTTTTAACCGCAGAGCATAAATCTGTAGGATCAACAATTTACCGTTTACCGGATTGATTGATATTGACTTTAGACTTTTGCTCTCTGAAATTCCATTTTTATATTACGATTATACTTTCAATTAAACAGGATACTTGATTTTTTATGAAGTTTATTTTAGAGATTGTATTTTTAAATAAAATACCTACACACAATAATACGTTTTAATGAGTTATGGTATTTTTATTACTGAAATATTAGGGGTTAAAGTATGAAATTGCCGATTTGTACTGAAAATCTTAATTGTAATTTTTTTAAATTTTTATTAAATTTATTTAATCAAAATAGTTGCCATTATTATCTATACATTGCTGCCATCTAATGGGAAGGTTATTAATGCCTTTGCGATAGAACTCCGACGATCTAGACTGCACAAACTGTGTGAAAGCATTTTGTACTGCCTCCTGGGAAGAAAACTTCTTGTCACGTAGATAATTGTCCAAATCACGAAAAAAATGGTAGTCCGTTGGAGCAAGGTCTGGTGAATACGGAGGATGACCAATGGTTTCTAAGAGCAGTTCCTGAAGGGTCAAAATGGTTTCTCGTGCTGTGTAAGGTCTCGCGTTGTCGTGGAGCAATAATGGTGAAGATCGATTCATGAGTCGGGGCTGTTTTACTGCTAGTTTTGTCAACATGGTTCGGAGTTCGGCACAATAGACATCTGCCGTAATTGCTTGACCAGATCGAAGAAAACTATAGTGAATAACACCATGCTGAGACCACCAAACAGTTACCATTACCTTTTTATTGGTAAGTTTTGCTTAAGGACACTGTTGTGGCATTTGACCTGGGGTCAGCCATTGCATTTTTCTTTTCCGGTTATCATAAAGAATCCACTTTTCATCACATGTTACAATTCGATCCAATATTCCTTCATTTCTGTACCGGTTCAACAAGGCAACACAAGTTTCAACACGCGTTTCTTTCTGCAGATCAGTCAAATCATGAGGCACCCTTTTTTCGTATTTTTTTATTTTATTGATTTGACGCAAGTGAGTCAATAAAGTGGGTAAGGTAACGTTAAACCATGCCGCTAATTCCTGGGTAGTTTGACTAGGATCGGCTTCCACTATCTCTCTTAATTCATCGTTATTCACCTGTGTGGGTGGTCTTCCTCGTGGCTCGTTCTTTAAGTCGAAATTTCCATCACGAAAGCATTTAAACCAAAATCGCACGGTGCGTTCATTAGTAGACCCCTCTCCAAACGCAGCATTGATATTGCGGGCTGTTTCTGCCGCGTTAGTTCCGCGTCGGAACTCGTATTCAAAAATCACTCGAATTTTCGCAGTATCCATCTTTCTTGTCTAAATTGAATAACAAAAACAATTGAAAGTCGATATTCAAATGTTTCACATTTTTTAAAAAAAGAACATTACAGAAACCATTTGAAAAAAGTTTCATTCGAAAACCTCAAACCATGAAGATTCTATGTCAATTCAAAGAACCTATTGCAATAAAACGGCAATTTCATACTTTAACCCCTATTATATTAAACTTTCATAGGCAACTTTAGCCTAACAAAGTAATTAAGAACTGTTTTATATCAATATATCATTTATGTACTGTTTTGTTAAAATAATAAGTTAACAATGAAGTTTAAAAAAAAACACATTTTTTTAAATTTCGAATCCTCGTCTTTTCTATTCATTAATGTATTCGATTTTAGGGTTAGAAAAATAATTCAAATATCAATAACTAAATAATTATAAAAAAAAATAAGGGAAGTATGTCTACTTAAACACAATCTAGACCTATCTTTTTTACACGACTGCCAAGGAAGGGTTATTTATGAAAATTGATATCTAGAGACCTGTCGCATTTTCACAATCGATATTTTATTTTATTGAGATCACCAGACGCCTAAGAAGCCTGAATGTCATGCAGGGCGAAAGGTTTTCAACAACCCGCACGTTAAATTGTTATTATTCACATCACAGATCGCATTTGCATTCTGCATCTCGTGCTCCGTTCTTTATTTTATACAAGTTTTGTAGAACACCTGTAACGTAGATTCGCGATGTTGGATTAAATTAAACTTATTTTGCGTTTTTAATCGCGCGGCTTTTGTTTATATTTTAACGCCTGACGTTTTGATGTATTTTCAGACCTCCTACATGTCAAGGGGTATAGACTACCAGAAGGTATGGAAAGACCTCGGAAAGTCGGACGTTAAAAATGGTTGATTCAATAAACAGTAATGCCAATTAAAACCGAAAAATAAGTGTGATTTCACCTTTCATGTAGACCTTCGTCTTCGTCATTCGATTAGATTCGATGAAACCTCTACTTTCACATAAACATTTTTGCTTTATGTTTTTCTGTTTTACGTTTTTGGTATGGCGTAATTTGATTTTGTATAAAAATCACACATCATAAACTAATCCCACTATTAATGTAAATGTGAAAGTTTATGTTTGTGTCAATTACACACAAACGGCTAAATTTGGCACACTACGCCGCCAGTAGTTTATAAATAACCTGGATTAACACGGGGTTTTTTAAAACTATTTACAACGGTATTTCCACGGAAATTGGAACTATGTAAATAAAACCACAAGACAAAAAGTATAAACATAACATTGTAAAAGAGTTCCGCGTTATTTAAAGTTAAAGAAAGATGTGTTGGGTTACAAGTTACCACCCTAACTTTTCAACCATACCAATTGAGTCTATTCATATTTTACCAGGTATTTGGCGCCTCGGACTTCTTTCTACCATGGCGTATACTTCTAATTAGATTAAATTCTTGGGCATTTATACATAATCTATCTAGCGCCATTTATTTATTCTATTTGATAAAGTGTTGATAAGTACCTATGTTTATCTTCTGTATCTTTATTCTGCTATAGTACTTACTTTGTCAAGTTAGACAATAATCCTTAAATATCACTAATTCTTTCCTCCTTTTAACCACTTACGTCGCCAGTTTTCCTTTACCATTAAACGGTCCGTGGAGTCAGCCACTGCATTTGGCAATCACACTAATACTATCGTATTCCCAAGCGGCTATCGGTTTTACGATTTGCCACGCCTGCCACCACTTTAGTCGGCAAATTCCTTTCATTTTCTTAAATGGAAGTAGATCCTTAAGAGCTTAACTTTAGGTTTGATGCTTTTCCCATTTCTCAATAAGTACCTTTTATGTCCGTAGCAGTCTCGCATTCGTAACTGCGAGAGCAATCAATAAATTTTATTACAGTGTCGTAGTTTTGGCTTTTAATAATTATAATTGGCCGTTTCATCTACGTGTTGGTTAATTTATACAGCGCAAGCAACTTTTAATTTTTGGCGCTGTAGTGCCCGGGACATTGTTAGGTGAAATAGGCTTGCCCAGCACCTATACCACCCTCCCAGCCTGGTGATATATGCCCCGAGGAAAGAACTGGTCAAACGTCTGGAGCTAACTAAGCCGTGGGTTTCCTCGCTATGTTTTCTTTCACCGTAGGAGCGATGTCATTAACGCACATAACTTTTCGCAAAGAAAAAATATTGATGTCTGGTCAGCCGGGATTCGAAAGAACGAGCTTCAGAATGAAAGTCAGGGTATCTACCACTAAACCAACACAGCTCTAACGCTTGAATAAACACTACAGTATTGAACGTTCACCTTTAATAAACTTTCCATACTTCAGACAGGTATACCTATTTGGTAGCATTTTTGAAATGGTAATTTAAAGTCAAGAAATTATGAATATATTTAGGTTTACCTTCAGCATTTAATTGTAATTGGGTAGGATAAGTATTGATGTGAGAAACTAAGGCCCGTATTCACAAAATACCCAATGGGTGGCTTAATGTTTTGGCCCCAAAGTAAATAAGGTAAAGGTCTCAAACTTGATTTTACGACTGCTATCAGAGATAACAACTGGGACCAACTACTTAACGTGCCTTTCGAACCACGAAGGAGCTCGGGAAAATGTTTTTTTTTGCCACATAACTTATTGTTCAAGCGTTGCTTAACCAGCACGACCATTTCAGATCGGCAGGTGCAAGGCTACGACGGTAATGTGCTACTTCGTGTAGGTGTGGGTACTCTAGTACAACGAAGTGAAGTGAAAATTTAATAATTTATGTGCGATTGTGCGACGACACAGCTAAATGTCACAGTGTAGGTAACTCGGTTTGAGACTTAACTACTTTATTACATTAATCTTCGAGTGGAATGTTCCCTTGATACACGCTTATGGTTGGCATTTAGAATGTAAATGGAATTACCTTGCATCTACATAACTTTGTCTTGTCGCAGGTTTTCAGTTCATCATTAATAGGCTTACGGAGTTAAATCTTTCATGCCAGAAAAGCTGTGTTCTTACCGCGAGCGCAGCGGTCATTAAAGTGTCAGTTTGTCATCTAACAACTTCTTCTTCTTCAACTAACAATCGTTTTATAGCGCGAATGATTCCGAAAGACTCATAGGACTATGAATATTCTATCTTATCCTACTAATATAATAAAGCTGAAAGTTTGTGAGTATGTGTGTATGTGTGTTTGTTACGCAATCACGTAAATACCGCTGAACCGATTACCATGAAACTTGGAATATAGGTAGCTGGAGACCTGGAATAATACATAGGCTACTTTTTATCCCGATAATCCCGCGGGATCGGAACTTACGTGGGTGAAACCGCGTTGCGAAGCTAGTTGTGAATAGCCCGTTTCTATTTATAATAAAAGTTAAAGTGCTTTGAAAATGTATTAAAGCATGAAAGGGCTGTGTGTAGATACCTTGTTTAGAGACACTACTTAACCTCTATAATTGATGCGTCAACAGCCAAATATTATTTTGACATAGAAATTGAATAGGTTGCTTTCAGGATTAAATACCACGTGATACCTATCTTCTCCGTTCTAGTACATACATGATAGTTAGGTACCTTATGTATACGTTCAGATACGTTACGTACCTAACGTAAGGCCTTGACATTCTATTGATTTGATAGATATACGTAGATTAAACAACTATTAAGTGTTATGTATAAAAAAGTAGTGTAGGTACCTGTAGAATTCGCACTACTTACGTGTACCTATGTGAGATTCCACGCTACCATGATCGTCTGTCGTTGCTTTATCGTCCTTTTGTCGGTCAAAAAAATAAGGTACCGACCACTTTTAAAAACCACAGATAATAAATAAAAAATCTTTTTTTTTTTTTAATATATTTAGTTTTTTTATTTTTATTTGATCTTCAAAACACATCAAATCTTATTTTATCTTGCGACGACTTATAAGACATTATGGTAGGGCTTATAATATGATGTACTAGTACCTAAATACAACAGGTGCGATATGTCCCAATCATATTCCATTATTCCTTTTACGGGACATAAATATAAAAAGTCGCTGTAGCACTGAAAATATTGTTAAGACTATCGTAAAAAATGAAATAAACATTACTGCGGGCACTAGGATGCTATAAATGACGATTAAAACGTCAAAAGCAACATTGAGTCTATGGTAACGTTACCACAGCCGCTATTTCCAACTGTCCACGTTCTAATTTCAATGGGCTCAACATATAATTAGGGTTTTTTTAATAAAAGTGGCAAGTTAAAGTTTTTCTAGTCTACCATAACTTCGTAGGATATCTAGTTCTTACTTGCTTTAAAAAATATTGTATAATAAATTAACTTTATTTAGTGCACAGTTAAAATTTAGATACAACAAGATACGTAAGGTAAATTAAGTATTACAAAATAAAATGTTAAACAACAAATTAAAATTCATAAACACAAACAAAAATAATTTAATATTAACCCACTAACCGGGATCTAATTGCAGGGATCCGGGTAAACAAAGCGTAAAAATGTTACGAGTGGCGAAACTCTCTCGAAATAAGTTTTCGTCTTCGCGAGTTCAGCGCCCGATATTTAGAATAATCCGCCTTACTATGATGTCTTCTAAATCGCCGCAACGTCGCGCGTTACCGCTTTGTCGTCAAAAAACACATCAAATAATAAAAAAAATGTTTAAAACCAACTACTTTTTTTAATTATACACTAGCTGCACCCCGCGGTTCTACCCGCGTAAGTCCCGATTCCGCAGGATTATCAGGATTAAAAGCCTTTATAGCCTATGTGCCTATTCCAGGTTTCCAGCTACCTATATTCGAAGTTTAATGGTAATCGGTTTATCGGTTTTAACGTGATCGAGTAACAAATACATGTGTGTTTGTTACTTACACTTGCAACTATGTAATGTACACGCATACTCACAAACTTTCAGCTTTATAATATTAGTAGGATTTACTTTAATTTTTCAGCGACAAAAGAACGACAAACCAACGACAAACGATCATGGTAGCGCGGAATAAATTTCGTTATTTTTTGTGTGGTAGTATGGTATGGCAACATCACACAATTTATTTTTACTCGTCCGCTGTCTTGTGGTCCAACACAACTCAACAAACATAATATTCAGCCTTATTAACAAAAGGGGAATAAGGTCGGAGTAGTGACAACATGCGCTGTGTCGTTTTTCGTGACTAGAACCCTCAAAGTTGACAGAAACAAAAAGCAAAATAACTACTCCGACCTTTTATTATGGGACTTACCTATATAGCTTTCTCCGACTTTCATTTCGAAGGTCGTGTTTTGGAATTGGGGCCGAAAAAAAACGCACTTTTAAACAAAACTAAAAATAAATTACCAATCTTAAGTGCCTTTCTATACTATTTATTGTTTATTGCTTATGTTAAGCTTATGTTACGTGTAATTAAACGTATTATAATAATTTGGTTGTTACCTCCTTAAATACAACCTCTATCTTTTTTCTGGATAATTGTACCTACCTACTGGCCACAGCTACTGGCATTTTAATTTGTAATTATGGTCACGCACGAAGTCCTTTTGGTATCCTTCAGATCTTGCTATAAGTAAGCAAAATTAATTTAAAAGTTATGCCTACCAGTGATACTATGTCCCGCGGTTTTTTCTTCGTAATACTCGATCCAGGGAGTCTTCTAACAATTCACGTAGCCGGCATCACTTTCCCCCGTTTTCTTTGTGAATAGGTATTGCAGAGTTTTGTTTTAATATGCAGTAATTAAGATATAAATAAATGCGAGTTTAGCAATCAATCAATCATTCCATTGTTTCAGAATGCCGGCCATCCGGCTGCTCGGGCGCAAATGGCTGGCAGCCTCCGATGATTTGGTTTTCCCGAGCATATTTGAACTGTTATTCCGATTTGTATGGTAAGTAACTAAGTATAATGTTATACCTGTAATAAGCCGACTTTAGAAAATAAGAAAACGACGATTCTTCTGTTTTGAATTTTGATATTTGTATTTTGAATTTTTGAATTGAATTTGCTTCATTAACTATGACAAAACACCCCGTGTTTTTCTATCGGTTTACTACCTATGTTTGATTCCAGGATTTAATTTTTATCAGCATCACTATCGATCGGTACTATATACGATGATATACGATGTTTATTTTTTAGTAAAAAGACAAGGTTCGATTCCTGGCTATGATAATACATTTTTCAAAAATCTAATAATGCCTTTAAATAATTTAGTTTTATCAAAATCGGGGACGCAACTCCTTTCAGCAGTTTAGGATATTCCCCTGAAAGCCCATCGAAATGGGTTAACTGGTTCTCGTATTGTCACTGAAATAGTGGTAACAACTAGCAACACATAATTAAATTTAAATTACAACACATTGTGGGGAGGCGCGTTATAAGTTATATGATCCAATTATGTAACAAACCTACCAACTAAAGTTAAACGTAATGCAACATGAATAGAATATGCCTAGGTTTTTTTTGTCTGGATTTTTTGCTAATTACAATTTTAGCTACCATTTGTTCCGCTTTGAGAAAAACAGGGCAATCATTTATTATTTTGGTAAAACTAAAACTAACATTAATACGAGTATAAACAGAAGTTATATTTGCACTTGACATTTGACATTAAATACTTACTAAGAAAGTGTATGTGCCCATATGTACCTACTGGTGATGTAACGAATGAAGATTCTACTTTTAGGGTTTCGAAGTCAACAAGAAACCCGATTCGTAGAAATTTTGCGAATTAGAATATGCAAATATTCGCGAATGCAAATGCGAATGCGAATCTTCATTACATCACTAGTACCTGCTATAAATGTATGTGAATAATGAGAGCTCTCTTTATTGGAATTTGTGAATATACTGTAGGTACTAATCCAAAATAAATAATAATAAATAATAAATCAATCCTGTGACGAACACACAGCGCCATCTAGCCCCATGGTAAGCTGCTAAGCTTACTATGGGGCTAGATGGTACTACTTATATTTATTTTTCTTTTGTAAATACATACATATTATACATAGAAATACACCCAGACCAGATACAAATATTTATTTTTAAGCATAAATATTTGCATCCAGCGGGAATCGAACCCGCAACCTTCTGCATTGCAGCCAAGCGATCGCTCGACGCGCCACAGAGGTCGTCAATAAGACTTTAGTTGTTGTCGTATAGTCTAAAAATTGTAACTTAATAAATGTCAATGCTGGTATGATGTCGCACAACACTACCTACCCTATATCGTGCGAAGTGATACCAAGTTTATCTTGATGTTTCCGACAGTGTATCGACATTATGTCAGATAATTTTCATTGCTCGTCTGTCTACTTGCATCTAGTTACATACATACATACGTCCATTAACATAATTGTTGTCATTCAGAATAGTGTAGGTGGAGAGATCGCACCTACTGATATACTTAATTAAGTCTGAAAACCTCTGTGGTGTATCGGGCGAATACCCGACTGTAATACCGAAGGTTGCGGATTCGATTCCCGCCGGAAACATGTATGCTTAAAAAATAAATATATTGTGTCTGTTCTGGGTGTCTCTCTATATAATATTTAAAAAACACTAAAGAGAAATGTGCATTACCATCCATTTTCTAGTTACATAATCCAAGCTAGCAGCTTCCCAATAGGCGATCCTATAATAATGTTCACAGAATTATACATTTTAATTTTTTTTTTTTTTTTTTAACCTAAGTCTATCTTTTCACCAAGAGATGATTAAAATAAAATCCCGCATGCGAAATGTTTATAACCTATCGTCAATTGTTTCACGAAAAATTTGATCGTGCTAATGAATGCTGTTGATAAAGTTGACAATGAAAGGATGAAGACGAATGTAAACTAAATATTTATAATTAGGTAAATCTAATCATAGCTCCAAACCGTGCCTAACATAATGATAGAAGCATAGATAGAAATCCATTTAGTTCGCGTGACCACTATATGCAATGGTTTTGTCATTGAATGACGTGGAGGTACAAATGTTCCATTACCACAGAATAATTAATAGTGTCCAATACCTATGTAGTTAAAGTCAATTATCTAATTTATACCTACCTTCTTACTTATATAATAGTATAACTTATTATAATATTATAAACGATGATTAACAGATGACCAAGTTATGTGACGTACTTGTCTCTGTCTGTCAACTTTGAAACTTCATGTCACAGTAAAAGACAAACGATACATAGTTATGCAGCTGTTAACCAGCCCTTATAAGTAAGGGGGTTACCCATTAAAATTAAGAGTGGTGTTTGATGATGATGATGATACAGTTAGGTAATTGTCAATAACATTAAAATCAAACAAAAAATCAACTGTGGGTGGAAAACGTTTTAATATTGGAAAACGAAGTAAAATTTAGGGCGATATATATTTGATGATGATTGATACCTATTAATTGTCAATAACATGTGCCCCTATTAAAAAAATAAACTGAGGGTGGATATCGTTTTAATGAAGTGTATTGAAAGCTCGATATGAAGCAAATTACCATATTTTTTATATGTGAGTATATACTCGTATCTAAAATTGCTATCAAAACTTTTAAATTAAATTGCTTATGTTAGCATGGTTTGTGTCAAAGTTTACTCTTTAACTTACCTTACATATTAAATTGCAATACATACAACTTTAATAGAACTTAAAAGTCAGAAGCGTAGCGTGCTTTGGCGGGGCCCCGTACAAAAATATGTTTGCTTACGCACGACGTAGGTCCCCGTGGCTTGGTGGCCCCGTATAATTGATACGGCATAAAATACTGCGCGGGCGGTAGCTACGCCCCTGTTAAAAGTTCTACGATCTGATAATAATACCTATGTACTTTTCTACTTATTGGTCACCTCTACAGTGGATACAATCCACCTTTGAGACCAACCTGACTGTGCATTTATAAATATGGTAATACATTATTAATTACTCTGAATTAATTTATGATTTAGGAGTTCACAGCCCACGCTTTCACGCGTGTTGGGAAAGCCTTTGAACTGAATTTAAAAGGACATTTATAACGTGTGACTTTTTAAAAGGTTTTATCGAGTTCACTTTTGGAAATTCGTCGTGAATTTTACTCTTGACTAGCAGCGCCCGCGGTTTCACCCGCGTAAGTTCCGATCCCGCTGGAATATCGGGATCATAAGTAGCCTTCTTTCTCGATAAATGGACTGACAAACACAAAAAGATTTTTTTAATTCGGACCGGTAGTTTCTGAGATAAACTAACAATCAAACAAAATCAAAAAACCTCTTCAGTTAAATTATACTAATATTAATTATTAGTACAGTTGAAAATTTCAGAATTTTATTTTCAAGTATATCAAAATTAAGCTTTTAGCTTTAGCCAAACCAGTACTTCTACCATGAGTTGATACGTAAATACCTAGACTGTAATGTTAACAGTTTAGGCATATCGGTCCCTGCGGTAGATATATCGCGACCGGTGGGGCAGGAAATGGTTGGACGAAGTCAAACGTTACAGTGCACTTACGTATTTTTACGCTTTAACTCATGGTAAGGGTGCAGTAATCTTACCATAAACGCTAATGACAGGACCTTAAAATGGTTCTACGCCCTAAAGAACTTTTTATTTAGTGAAAAGGTGTTTTTAAACTCTTTTGCTATAAACGTAAGATTTCACTTTCTCGATCAAAAAATACTTCAAACTTCGAATAAAAGAATGTCTAAATCAAGTGAACGTAATGTAAATAAAAGTTTTTAAACCAATTTAAAAAGTTTTCTCATAAAACGGTAAAGCAGTGGTTGAACAATGAGCTAGAGGGCTTTGTTCGTCGTCGGAGCTACTTCAGAGCTGCCTCGCTCGCTCCTTTGTTAAACTGTTACAGTTCCGAGGAAAATGTAGTTTTCTTTTAATATTAACAGTTCTTAACTTTAGTATTTTAATTGAATTTACAAATATTTTAAATACGATTCGGTCAGCTAAATAGTTAGGTAGTGTTAATGAATTAAGTTTAGGTATAAAATGTTTTTAAAACTTATGCCTATTGAAATCCGAGTAAAATTTCCAATGACAAATAGCCATTCAGTCAGACACAGAATTTAATATTTTATTGAGAATCTAATATGGTAGGTAGGTACTAGCACTTAGGTAATACAATATGATTCAATTCTTAATTTACTTTATTTTTTTAAACGACAAAAGGACGACAAAACAATGAGAAACAATCATGGTACGGCAGATGGATTGATTTTTTAATCCGACGCGATGTGTCATCCACAAAAAATTCTACCTCTACGTAATCTTGTTCATAATTGTAGAATCTTATTGATTTAAAAGATTCTATGGGTATAGATGCATCTAGTGAAAATAAACAGCTAATTTAAAGAGAGACAGGTAACTCTAAGGTACGAATGAGTTTGAAAACAAAAGTATATTCAATTCGGTGGACTACGTCTATCCGCGGAGTTTCGAACAAACCTAATTGAATTTTATATCAAAAACTTTCTTCTAAATGTTTTATGTTCTATGTTTTAAATTCTAATGTTTTATTCCCACATTGGAAAGACATTTCTATGGTAACTACCTATAATCAGCCATTATTAATTAAATTGTTCCTTGGTAATATTGCGTAGGTAAACAAAGATATCAGCTACCAAGTAATTAACGCGAAACCTCCAACATTCTGTATGTTATATGTATCGTGACAAATATGTCCGGATATTCGGTAACATCCAGACTTTGATTATAAACAACAGTATCCAGCTGTGGTATCATGTAATTAGCATCCACCGTTACTAGTGGCTAAGTTGCAGTACATTGCTGGTTTGACGTAACGTGGTTGTTACCGGTGATGACTTCAAACAGCAATGTACAATACAAAATATGCTTTTTGACAGCAAATAGCAACTGACAGCGGTAGATGCTAATTAGATGATACCACAGCAGACATAATTGTCACAATTTGTTTTAGTATTTCGTATGATTTTATTGCTCAAGACATTTTACTAGGAGAAATGCATCATCAAAAATTACCCTTTGCCATGATTCGAACCAGTACATCTCGCGCGGCAAGCGGTCGAATCCATTCACGTCACTGTCCTTTAATAATTGTTTTGTAGAAGCACCTAGATAAAAATTGAACAAAATCGATAAATGTGGAAGCTTGAGCGGACACAATTTCAACTCCATTAAATTGTGTCCGCACACAAATAACCCGAGCCTGCTGAAGGCTGAAGGTCGGGGCCGGGAATGATAACGAACAATATTGGGAGAAAATCTCATTCATATTAATGGAGCAACAAGTGACGCACATCGTATACCTTTTGTTATAAATAAGATAGATAGGTATCTCTGTCTGATGGATGGTAGTAATTAAAGCTATTGTAGGTAATATATAAAGCCTACACGGCTCAAATTTATTTGTATGTCCCGAGCGGTATGGGATAAAAGCTCCTTTAGAAATTATTCTAAAGTAGATAAATGTTTTTAGCGCTCCTTCGTTATTTACCCTTATTAAACATACTTCAAACGGCAGCAGAAGTTTAATTTAACTTTTGCTGCCGTAATTCAATTCACTGTTGATTGACCCTTGCTCGGTTGAACTTCTGGGCAAAACCCACAAGTTCAACCGCGAGTGAATAGTCGCTTAATAGTCTGGTAATACGGAACTCTTGTTTGTTAACAGGTTGGTGCTAATAGCACTAGTAGTGGAAGTGTTGTACCCTATAACATGGGACTGCCAGTCGGAAGGCTGGCAAGGCGGGTCGTTCGTGCGGCTGTACCTTTGCGGCACGCTGACGCTTCAAGCGCTGCTGTTGCTGCTTCTTTCGGCGCTGGCGCAGCAGTCGGCCAGGGGCACCATCACAGATGTCGACGCTAGGCGGCTTGTGTCGCCGCTGCTTATTGTAAAGTAAGTTTGACATTATTGACGTTGCAAACGTTGTACTTAATTCAAATTAACTGTGCGGTCAAATGTGAATTTGTGTAGGTTCCTTATATACAACATAATTATAAGGCACTTGCCTCATATAACATTCACATTTATCTGTGCAGTAAGGTAAATGTTGAATACTTTGTCTGCTGTAGCACTGTAGCCAGGTGCATTACGTTGAAAAATTCAGTAATACAATTTTGGATTTACTAGGAATTTCTAAACGTATCAGAATGAATAAATTACTTGCTTGTCAAATTTCTAGTTTGAGAGATAGGTTACTGAAGCATTTTAATGCATGAGCGACTTTGTTATTTACTAAAGCATGAAGACGTCAATTATAATCATTTTCAAATGGAAAGCATGGTGTTTTTGCTTACGAAGTAAAAATAAATACTGGAGATATCTGATATTAATGAACACGGTTTTTAGTAGGTATCTTTAGTCTCATTTAGTGCTGTTAGCTTAATTACGTAACTCTGTTGCTAACAAATCTCAATTGATACTATTGAAATTGTTATTCACGTTATTTTTCACGTCATTTAGTAGCAAACGAATTGCCATTGCAATTAAAACTAGCGACTGGTAATAGTCAAATTTTAAGTATAGGTACCTACTCGTAATCTTTGCGATTGATACAATTTAAATCAATTTAAATTTATGTATCGAGATTTGTTGGAAATAGAGTCACCTGACCAGCCAGCAGGACTAAATGAGATTATTTGTTTCTAAAATAGTATACAGTTCGGTCGATTATGTCTCGCATAAATTATTCTAATTTAAAACTAACCAAGTCTAAATCCTTTTACCAGAAACAGGAGTTTGCATGTAGCTGAGTATACCTACCTAACATTTGATTTCATGTGAATAATAAAAGGGCAAATAAAAAATTGGGCAAGTGGGTGCCTTGTTAGGCCACACGCAGTGTAGGGTTTCGTAGTTTCCAATAACATGGATTTCAATCTGGAAAAGTCTTTTTAAATACAACTCACACCTACCAACTTTGTAATACTCAACTTTTGTCCGAAATTTCACTTTTTTTTATTTCAATTACTCGTAATTTTTTGCTGTGATCAATATGTATACTCATCCTAAATTACAACTTTTTGGTACTTATCGACTCTGAGCTAAGCCGCGGACGGACATGACGAAACTATAAAGGTTTTTTGTTGACTACGAAACCCTAAACAGAGGAAAATGGAGAGAAATTGGCAGAGATATCAAAAAACCGAAAAACACAGCGATAACAACTGAAATGAAACTGCAAAGCGCACACGAAGTTCCACTTAAAACAAACCGTAAACTCTATCTCAACTCGTCTAGAGTAAAACAACAATGTTTAAATAGATAAAGTTCAACGAAGTAGTTACCGACTTTAATAGAATAGATAGCTAATACTAATAAGCTTTACAACTATGTGGGTGTAAACAAACAAACCTACATTTGTTACATATACGTATACAAAGGTATGTATACGTATATGTATAAGTGATTTAAATGCATACTCGCATATGTAGATACGTATATACATACTCAAGCTATTATCATTATTTATTGTCGAAAAACATCATAATATAAATAAAACAAATGAATAAAGCTTCATGCGCAGGTTAATGAACGTATTACCATTTCTGTTTTGTATTCGAGATGATTATCAAAATTGGTAAGTAATTAGAGGTCAAAGTTCAATAATTTATAAGCAATGTCAGGGAAAAACGGGATTTATTTCTGTTTCTAATGACGTAGGTCAAGGTCTTTGTAGCTAATCATATTCTTTGAAGATGTATTGATGAATGACGAATGACACAGCAAATCCACACTTGTAAAAGTAAGTACGTATGCTACGATCGAACCAAATAAAATTAATCAATTTTAAAGTTCTCAGACGAGGAATACACACTGCAGGTATTAAGTCGCGTTCCCATTGCAAAAGAGGAATGCAAAAACATGCAACAATCATTTTCATATGAGACTCTTTCGGACTTTCGCGCTACGAAATACACTTCCCATCAAAAAAATCGAAACACCTCAGAAGTATAAGTTTGAAAGAGTTATTCTTATAATTATGTATTAAACAAATAAAACTATAATAATGCCAGTTTGTTGCGGATATTATAAGGTACCGTTTAACGAAGATTGATGTTTTAAATTAAAATTTAATTTCTTTAGCTATCGTGTTTAGTCCAACAGGTACGATTTTACCCTTAAAGAAATATTTGAGAAATGTTAGAAGTAAAGACATAAAACAAGTTTATTCAATAGGTACCTCGTATTGCCTTCCCGGGCTCTAATGACTGCTCTCATGCTAAACAAGAGGAAATAAAATAACTATAACTCATCCTATTCAATAGTTATTGTAGTACTGTTTCGATTTTTTTTTATGAGAAGCGTAATTTTTGCATGTCTCATTTCTCTTCTGCGGTCGCAACTCGCAACAACACTTTATGTTCGCTTTATGCAAAAAAATCTACAGCTATTGTAATAGTTGTTAGGTATTGCCATTTAACCCCCTTACTTATAAACGATGTTTAACAGTTGACCAAGTTATGTGACGTTTGTCTCTGTCTGTCAACTTTGAAACATTATGACACAGTATAAAACAAACGATACATAGTTTATGCAGCTGTTAACAAGCGTTTCGCCTCTGCAATGCAACGCCAGAAAAAGGCGCATATCAAATAGGGATTTCGTTTTCATGGTATATATACTTAGCTGTATGCTTATGGAGAAATAAATATATTTAAAATGATAGGTTCATGATATTAGGTACAAGTAGGTACCTAATATGTTTGAGGGTGAACTGTAAAGTCTATTTTTCCCAGGGTGTTGCTGGTTTTCCCGGAGACTGCGTTAAACGTGATGGGCACCATGTGGATGTTCTGCGATGTGGTGCAGTGTTCCGTACAGGACACATTCTCTAGCATAGTTATACAGAGTAAGTTTATACAATACAAAGACTTATTATTAGCTATCTAGTAGGAATTAGTATTAAGCCTTCACATACCCTTTTTAAACTTTATTTATATTCACGCTCATTTATTCTAAAAAATTCATAACAAAACAAACAGATGATGCCGTAATGAAAAGAGTCAGCCAACAATGAGTGACCCTGTTGAATAGGCGCTGGGGAGCGAACCATAAATGACAAATGCGATAAAAGTTTCATTGAAATTCCACTACAACGTCAGAATAAAACTCAGCAAATTCATTCAGAAAATTCTTTGTCGTGTACAAAGACTAACACCTAACTTTGAAACGGACCTACGAACCTTAAGCTTCAAACACCTCTACATATTCATATCTCTCTGCCTGCTCTCCATAGTCTACTGTTCACTGACTTTTAATTAAGTCCGTAGTACATAATGTATGGTTTACTTGCCATTCATAATAAAGAACTTAATTAAGTTACCCATCTACAAGGCGAGCACATCACTCGCAAGAGAAGCTACGAGATGAAGTTAAAAGTCCCAGAATTAGATATGAGGAAATAACTAAGGTTATTTATTATTAGTAACTAAGACTTACATGCTTCAGAAGGCTCAATAAAAGGGAAAAAACCTATTGAGTTTTAGCTCTTTGGAATACCACTACTTACTATTAGGTTACTTTGTCTCAATTAAGGAGATATTTTGTTTTCCCCTCGACTCTTAGATACTTCTTTGCTGATATTATTACTTACTAGCTGCGCCCCGATCCCGCGTTTTTCTTACACCTACCTACCGCAATCCAAAAATCCACACTTAACCGGTCGCTCTTTGAAGTACTGTTCAGGCGCTGCCGATGGATGACGATGAATGACGATGCATTTTAAAAAAAAGTAGCCTATATGTTAATCGAAGTATTAAGCTATCTGTTTACCAAATTTCATTGAAATCGGTCCAGTCGTTTCCTAGATTAGCGCGCACAAACGCACAGACAAACGGACTAAAAGTTAAACAGAGAAATGGGGTATGTTACGTTAGTACATACCCCAAAAAATAGTTTTTTTTAATATCTTTCAAAAAGAGACACCGCTAAGTTACGATTTTATTATAAGTATTGATTGATTGTTCTTCTTTTGGTTACGACAGCTATAGTAATAATAAATTGGGTCCAACTCGGGCTGACCGTGTTCGGGCTGTTCATGGTGTTCGACCCGTTGGGCTCGGTGAACTACGGCGACATGCAAGACACCCCGAACCAGGTGCGGCACCACCGGAAGGTCACGGGACTGTGGTCGAGAAGGTTCCGTTGGGCCTTCTGTTGGCTGAAGCGGGATGAGCACGGGAAGGAGGCCTTTCAGCAGGTTGCTGGTAAGTAGGTTAATTTTCTTTCATTTTCAAAACTTTTTAAATTCCCACGTTTTGTTAACATAGTTATCCGTGCAAGTTGTCTCAACGTTAACATGGTTGAAACGTCGAGATATAAGAAAATAAATAATAATACGCGATTAAGATCCACTAAAATTTAACTAATTTCACTTTTCTTAAAGTGGCCATGTAAGGGTGAACGGGAAAGGGCCTTGAAAAGACCATTTAGTGGAATTGTAATTAGGCTCTGCCTAAATCTGGCTCGTTGTGCGGAGCTAAGGTAAACTAACATAGTTTAGGCGGCGTTGGACGTTCGACTTTAAATTAAGCAATACCGATAAAAAAAAAATAATGTTTTGAGTAAGTAAATATATTATTATTACTAGCTGTGCCCCGCGGTTTCACCCGCATAAATTTCTATCCCGTAACTACGTGACGCATCACGTATGTATGTCATACCAAGCGTTGCTTAACTCATATGATTATTCAAAGTACCTTATTTTAACCACTAAACTATCCCTGTACCAAATTTCATTCAAATCGGTTTAACCAAAACAAACAATCAAAAGTATCCTATAACCTTCCTCGATAAATGGACTATCAAACACCAAAAGATTTTTTTAAATCGTACCAGCAGTTCTTAAGATTAGCGCGTTCAAACAAACAATTAAACTCTTCAGCTTTATAATATTAGTATAGATTTATTATTCACGAAATTAGTAGGTTGGTTGGTAAATGGTAATACCTAAAAATATTTTATCATTACATAAAATCGTTGTTGAGGTCGCGTTCCGGCAATGTGAGTTTTACGGTTTGATGCTAAAATAATTACAAACAACGTGACTATAATTAAATGGGTAAATTAAAAATACCAGTGTTAACTAAAAAACGCTAAAATCGGTATTCTGACATGGATCTTTTTGAATGTGGCAGAAAAAAGATACCTACTAACGTGATGCGAAAAGCAACAGTTTTTATTAGATTAGTAAAGCTAGCGCCTTCGCTCGAATACAGAGAAACCCTTGTCAGACGAAACGCGCTTAGCTCGCGCAAAAAGCAGTTTTAGTTATTTTAACTTTGATTGATTGTAACAGCGCGCGTCATGAATACTCAAGATATCGGTACACAACTCGAGACTGGCAGTATCTTATTATTTATTATACTTTTGGACACTTTAAGGCATTTACCTGTAGTTTATAATCCCAATAGAGATAGGTATACAATTTGTAACGAGTAAGTCCTTTTAATCCGAAAGGGGGTTGTTCTAGACGTCTAGGCGAACAACTTTGGTTCTACGAATTTTGAAAATTCGAACTTTTTTTTTTGAAAATTTTGAGATTATGTTTCACTGAAAAAACAGCTGTTTTAGAAAATAAAGGTAATTGAAGGTTTGATTGTGGCAGACCAAGCGAAATGAAAGGACAACATAAGGTCCATGACCTCGAACTGTAAGAAACAGCTGATCTTCAAGTAAACTTTAAACTTAAAATTTTCGAAAAGTACTTCGAATTTTCAAAAGTCATAGAACAAAAGTTGTTCGCCTAGACGTCTAGAACAACCCCCGGCTTAAGGCGGCTTAAAAGGGCTTACCTGTTCCATCTTGTATAGGTACAAAATTCGAGACGTGGCAGTATCTTATTATTTATTATACTTTTGGACACTTTAAAGCATTTACCAGTACCTATAGTTTATAATCCTTATAGAGATAGGTATATGTGCCTACTATTAATAGATGTACTTATTTAAATTGGAAAACGCAGTAGAACAAAAGGAAGGAAACAATTCAATGGACAATAGAATAACTATTGGTATATTAGTTGTTAGCAAACAGGAAGTACCTACATCCACATAGAGAAGTTTATTTATTTTTCAATCATTTGTTTTCATCAGCCAAGTTTCCTATGAACTTGAAAGATGATATTGGACACATAAAAGGCTAATTTACTTGTTTACGCAAATCACGTAATTTATTTGTATTGTAGGTTAAGCCATAGGAATACATTATAAGTATGTATACCTACCAATAATTCTTAATCACGGATTGATCAAGCTGTGATGTACTTAAAAGAAGACAAGACTGTTCATTAGAATTTATTAGGAGAATACAGCACAATATCGAAATAGTAATATTTTAACTCGGTCTTACTCGCGTATTGTTACTTTTAAATTCTCTTACCTCGAGGTTTCGATCATGTTACAATGATCTTGGTCTCTAGGGGACTGAAGTTTAAATTATTTTTCTGTTTTAACCGCGTTGCTTTTTGTATGATAAAGCATTTCTTAACGCTCGACGTTTCGAGGTTGTTTCAGACCTATTATTCACGGGTAGACTATCATATAAGCATCGCGAAAACCGGAGATTTGAATTATTTTTCTTTGTTTCAGCTCTATTAAGTGCTCTATTCAGATCAACGGATCTGGTGCCTTCAGACGTGGTAGCTGGCTGCGTACTGCTCAGGGTGCGACAGAAACGGGAGACACGAGAAATGAGGAGAATACAGATGCTGAACGACGAAGAGCCGATTTACACGACCGATGTCAACAAAGTGTTCTCTGAAACACCACCGTGGATGAACTTGGACGATGCCTTGCACTATCTGAAGTTGTCTATAGCGGCGTACGGGTGGCCTTACGTTCTATACAGGCACTGCTTTACCGGTTTCTGTAAATTAGCAAGGCATTTAACATGTTGTTGCTGTCGGTAAGTTTCGCTTAAATTTTCCATTCGTTTAGTACCTACCTATGCTAAACTTGTAGGAATTATTCGGTATTTCGTAATTATGATTTTTTGAAACTTTCTTGTCTCTCAATGTTGTATCAATATTTTTTTCGATATACTTAGTGATCTAAAATGTTCTAAGTTATCCGTAAAATGTGGCTCGTTACTTTTCTTAATAGCGTAATAAATAAGAATCACCAAAAAGAAATATAAGGGTTGTTAAGTTTATGACCCACGTTTTATACTCTTCGCATGAATAGAAAGTAGCGTTATATTGTGAACAAAAAGCTACTAACCTTTAAGAGTAAAATACAGGGGCTCTTTTAAGATTAGGTCATTTTTAGTACGAAGTACCTAGTTCGCAACTTTGGCAAAGGGAAATAGACGATTGGCATGTTTTTTTCCTTATTTTTTCCTCAAAGATAACATAGAACTTAACAAAAAAACAACAAATCTCCGCAAATATCTAAAAGAGCTTTGCACACACATAACATGAAAATAACCCGTCAAAAGCGTTTAAAACACCCAAACAACTTTTGATTAATATTCTGTTTGTTTTCCACTGAAACAAGTCTTGAATACAAAATAAGGATTATTTTTGTACAAAAACGTTTTAGTTAACAACTTTTACTTAATACCAATGTGCTTGTGAATAAATGAGAGAAGTTTTTACTAATTACTTTCGTAACTTTGCAAGCCTTTTCGGATAGTAACAAACGTGGAATTTATAAACAAATAGCATTCGATGGTAATGAAAAATGCCTAAATTAATTGTAAACAATAATGAAATACCTTCTTTCTTCAACGAAATTTAGCTGGTTAGAAAAATATCATTTTCTCATTATGTATTTTTAAATATTAGGTAGGAAAATGATGAGAAAAAACGATGATTACAGTGCAAAGTCTTAATCGGACTTCCTTGTAAAATTCTTAGAAAAAACTAATTTCGACTTAGAGAGAATTAATTACAAGTTCATGCTCTACACTTAAAAATAATTACTTATGGAAGGTCTAAGTACTACTTAAATACAAAAACTGGCATCTTACAAGCAACATTCTTATCTAACAATCTCTACGTGTCCACTTGTATAAGTTACATCTCGTAAGGTAGCCACAGAACTTCGTGATGTTTCGGTAACAGTTGAGGTCGAAACTTGGCAAACCTTTATTTACATAAAACAACTTTGAAACGGGTTATAATGTTTAGTTAACTTATTGCCAATCTAACAGGCGATGCAACTCAAGGTCTTATTTTTGTTTAAATCTTTAACTGAATAACTTAATTATTGTATTAAAATTTAAAATATGAAAGTTAATGTACTAATTATATACTCATGTTAAACGGGATTTTTTTTGTTTGTTTGTAATGAATAGACTCCAAAAGTAATGAACCGATTTTAAAATTCTTTTACCAATAGAAACCTACATTATCTTGATATTCCCACGGGATCGGGATTACTCAAACAATGAAATAATAAACTTCGTGCTTTGTAAGCCCCTTTAAGCAGTTCGTCCGGTTAATATTTGAGATATGAATCTTTAGGTCAAATTAAAGGCCTTAGGGCGACTTGAAAACTCACCAGTGAGCTACAGTACACGAAAATAATGACTAAATCATTTGCTATAACACCTATAGTACTTACCTATTATTGACCTGACTGTAGACCCAAATTAACACGTGTTAACAAACTTTTTTCCGATATTTCCACGGTTGGAGAATTATTCATACTCTAGCGCTTCGAGGCGCACCTACCTGTGCTTATAATACCGCCAACTCCCCAAGTTTTCGACATCTTAGGGTGGAGGGTGAAGACATTCGTTGTCATCTCGAATTGAATGGACCGAAACTTCCGAATAATAAACATTGTTGTCCTTTTGCAGACCAAAAAACTCAATAGTAACAGATGACAACTGCTGTATGTGCAACTTTGCTGGCATCAAGTACATGTCTAATGTATCGGCTGACGACATTATATTCGCTTCGTTCAACAATCGGGTTTTTGAGGTGAGTACCAACAGTATCTTTAGTTGTACAACACACATAGAAGACACAACATACACACTAACACAAAGTGAATAATAAAAAAGCTGTACCAGTGGCTGTGAAGTTGTACAAATGGACGGCCATATCGCTGAAAGCTATTTCTTCCAGGCAACCTTTGGATAAAGTAGAACTGTTACAGCTTAAGTGGAGAGGTAAAGAAAACAGAAATTCTTATTTGCGATTAATGTTAAATCACCGATGTTGTTTCACAAAGGAACATACAAAACAGGATAAAGTTAGAAGAGCTATTATACGCACAGATCATAGATAAAAATAGCTGAAGCCGACTTTTCCCATTTCCGGTCAGTGAAGATACTTCCTTCTGTCAGGGAATATTTCCAATTGTACCGTAACTCCGTAACGTCGGTAAACTTGTTAGTATTCATTATGTCTATTTATTCTTTTGTAAATAAATAAGTATTTTTCTCTAGTTGCCGTTTTGCGTGATAGCAGACCATGATAGGGAAACCATCGTGGTTGCTGTCCGAGGGTCCATCTCTCTCAGAGACATTTTCACGGACTTCACTGCTGGTTCAGAGAAATTTGAGGCGGATGGTAAGTCCATTTATCAGTCATAAATAGTGGCTAAATGGTTACGAGCTGCGAGTTTGATCACTCTCTTATCAAACAATGTAGAAAATATTCCTTAAAAATAATCTGTTAAATCGAGACTTGTTGGCCACAACTAAAGCCATCTTGGACTGTGTCTTAAACGATAGAGTTTGATCTATATAACTTGATCGTAAGTAATGATATGGTCAAAGAAATAGCACGTTTATCTAGAAGATAGGAAGACGATAGTGGAACAAGATTCGACCGGTCTTCCATTGTGGCTGCACAGCTCTACGTACCACGGAAGGAACCGCTTGGTGCTACGACTTAGAGGTGGTAGGTAACAAGCCTGGACCGAATCCTCCCAAGAAATAAAACTGAACCTACTTACGTGCTTCGGAACACATCACAGAATTTGATGTTCTTGCATCAGATTGAAAACCCATCGAAACTTGCAAATAAGTAAAAAAAAATTTCATCACTAGGGCTCCCGGAAGACACGGCAGCCCACAAGGGCATGTCGATGGGTGCGGCCAAGATGTTGAAAAGACTTTTACCGGTGCTCGACCGAGTGTTCCAACAGTTTCCACACTACGACCTCATACTCACTGGTGAGTTTACACAATCGACACTGCTTGTTCACTTTGGTTTAGCCGTGACAAGATATGGTTAAGTTCACTGGTTTAGTTATTAGAACTATTGTTAGTTGATTTTCTATTTATTTATTTATTATGCTTGCACTCGGTTATCATAGAAATGTTTTAAAGGAAAAAAAAATCCTATACCAAACCAAAACACAAGACGAAGCGCGACTGAATGGGTCGCTTTGCTTTGTAAATCCCTGAAAAATATTTCTATTATAATGGCCTACTTAAGTCAATTTTTATTTAATAAGATGCGTTTAAATGTCCCAATATAAACGTATTTCCCTTTTTTCTTCCCGAGGATTACCTCACAGACTAGTAAGAAGATACTAAGATTGCCTCCAATTAAAAACAATCGGTGACTTTGACTGTAAAGTGACTTTGAAAAATGGGAGTACGTTTGTATGGGATATCGCAATAGGAAATCCTCTTAATAACAAAGTTAATTAATATCGATAAATGTAATAAGTCAGTATGGTTAAATTATTATTGAATTAAACTCATTTCCTTGAGGATATAAGTAGGTATAACTCAATCATTTAACCAATTACAATTAATTATCGTTTATCATAGTTAAATTATAGGTTCCTATTGTACATAATTTTGTAACTATAACAACAGCTATTCTAATAAAAAAACTTACTATTACAAATAATTTATTAAGTTTAATAATAATATTCGATTCAATTGTCAGACCTACATCAATACCGAATTTAAAATTACAAAACATCTGAATTCGCAGTAAAAGATACCACCTGTGCAGGTACCACGAATTTAGATACGCAGGTGTTAAAGAGAGAAAAAACCTTACGATTCATTAATCAGATATAAGTCTTAGTTTAGTTGAAAAATACAGGATATACAAGAACCGCGGCCTACCTACGTCAATCGTTCACGTTCAAGGCACAAATCAAATCAAATCAAAATATTTTTATTAATTAATTGAAATAATAATTACATATTTTTAAGAAACGTCAAGTTATATATCGTGTTTTCGAACCGCGACCTCCAATGAGCAGAAGACACAAGAAACTCGTGGGGTTTTTTTTTTGTTTCTTTTTTGTTGCAATAATCATGTGATTCACATTGTCGCATATTTAAGGCTATAGTGGAACCGGAGCAATATTTTACCATAAAATAAAAAATACACAACCGCATCCACAGACACACAACCCGCCCAACAACATCCGACCCACCCCGGAACCCGGGTGTAGTGGTGTACCCGCCTCCGGAGCTCTATGAAGCAATCCAAATTCGACAACTATGCGTCAGCCAACTCAGGCTGTGAATTGAGCTGGCTGGGGCATAGGTAGTTGAGACCTTTTATAGTTATAGAATAAATACATCCTCCTAAACAATTTTCGTAGAATAGGTAACCCAGGTGTTCCGATGTCTAAGAAACAGAATTAAATCAGCCATAATAATAAATATCGGTACAGCGAAACTAAATAACGCAGTCGGCAGAACAAATCGGTATTCGAGAGTATAATTTTGTATTGTTCTTGGATGGTGTCCAATAGCATGCCTGGATGCAATGGTCTTATGAAAATAATATCTCGTTACCATTATGAAAATCCTTACTAATATCATAAATCCGAAAATTCGTTTGTTTGTGTGTTCACGGTCAAACGGTTCGACCGATTTGGATGAAAAATTGCATAGGGATAGTTTAAGTGATGAATAGTAACATAGTACGATACTTTGGATACCGATAATTACGGGATTATCGCTACGCTGATGATATTTTAAAAATAGAGACAGATCTGAATGAAAATCGACACAGGGGTAGGGTAAGTGATGTACGCATTATCCGCGAAACCGCAAGGGGCAGCTAGTGATGTCATATTATGATTAGATATAAATAGCTTCAACTCTATTTCAGTTAAAAAATCTTATTTTTTTATATTAGGCAAACTATGAGTATTTTCATGCATGTGTCCTAAAATTTCCCATTCTCGGAAAATGCTGTTTCCGTTGCCAGAAATGATAGCATACGACACCAGACAATTTTGACGAATTTACGTCTCTTTTGCTAGTATCTTTTTCATCGTTTAGATTTTTTCGATCGACAAAATATTTATCGTGCTCGTATGCTAAGATTGCTGGTTTTAAACTGATTAGATTTAAGTTTAGTATTTTTGGCACTATAAAAAATTTGTATTTGAAAATAAGGATTAAAAGGTTTATATACTTTTTGAAAAATACGCCTTTAGTCACACAAGTTTCGCCTCAAAGTCGGTGCTCAAAGTCCGGTGAGGTAATGCGAACGTGGGTTCAACTTCCTTACAAACGCGCAATTACCAATTTCATAAATTAAAGAAGAGTAAAGATGACATTTTTAAACTGTTAACCCGCACTTGGCGAATTTAGTAATGCTGGCCTAAAACGCTCATATTTTTGCGAACTAGGGGTTAACATTTTGCAAGTCATTCTGCTGCTGCTGAGTTTTAAAAAATACAGTCATGAAATAACAATCAATCTACTTATCTGATTTATCTTCCAGGTCACAGTTTAGGAGCTGGTGTCGCAGTATTAGTAGCATTAAAATTAAGGCCGAGGTATCCTCATCTCAAAGTTTTTGCATTTTCGACTCCAGGTAAGAATCGTAGTATTTTCTTATTTAGCAAGTAAAAATGCACCTACTTTTGTACTGTCTGTTTATGTGTTCTAAATTCAAGTTTGTTTGCCTCTATTTATTGTTATAGATCTTCGTTTTTTTTTTTAAATTTAATTAGAGTAGGGTAAACGGACTAATTTCTGGCACTCTACCAGGGTACGTACGTAGTACATAACTATGCCGTAGCTCTGTTCGTTTTTTCTTAAGCAGTTTAGAGGTTAGTTGGTCTTTGTGCATGAAACCATCCCCACTTTTTAAAAAATTATGATGCTAAGCCCCTTAAAACAATTTTGATGAAATTTGGTACGGACCTTTGACGATATAGGACCTATGCACCTTTTCACGATCATCAAAACGACGCATTTTTAGTTTTTAAATACTTATAAACTTAATTGACCACAATATTTCCAGCTGGTCTAATAAGTCGAGAGGCGGCGCGGTTCACGGAGAGCTTCGTGATGACTGTCGGCGTCGGCGACGACGTCGTCATGAGACTCAGCGTGCACAGCATTGAGAACCTTCGCACCAAGATCATACAGACCATACATGCTACCAAGTTACCTAAGGTTAGTTGTTCTTGTCTATGATCGCCTGGTACATCTGTTCCATAATGTGGACCCGGGGGCGGAACATAAGTCATATAGCTTGCAGGCATCACTGCCGACAAAAGCATTTGGTTCCACTAAATGTGGAAGATAGCGTCAGTAACAATTGATGAAACATTTTCCAAAATCAAATAACAAAGCTGAAGCAATTTTATACCATTGGATTAAAAAGAAACATCATCGAGTCTCTAAATTCGGCTTCATTTTTCAAATCAGTCAAACTATAGCCATTGGATTATAAAACTACGTCTTTGCAACATAACTGATTAAAACGTTTTGGTATCTATCTATTCCGATTGACGCAAGTAGATCAGATTAAAAATCGGACGAAAGCCGCATTCTTGTAAAATACACGTGGCTGGTTATAATTTAGGTACCGGTTTCGACACTTTTCTTTAATGAACCGTGTTATCGTGTTAAATATCTCTAACAAAAAACAGACAGCGGGACTAAATAGTTTGAGATCGCGTAGATCTTGGAGTTGATTTTTAGAGTGAGTAAGTATGTTATTTTTGATATAAGTATTTCAAAGTGTTTCCTACACTTGGATGACTACATTTTAAAAGAAATGCTTTCCAAAAATTTGCACCCGACAGGACGCCTGTCGGGTTGTCAGGTCGCCTGTCAAGTGTCGGGCACGCTTAAACCTAAACAAAAGATATGCGATCCTTAATTTCAACTCGTCTATACGAGCACCTATGGCCTAATTGGTGCAGATTCATGTCCTGTCGGTTGCAATTTTTTGGAAATCATGTCTTTAAAAATTAAGTTTATTCTTGGCAAGCATGATAAATCTTCGACGCATTTTCTTTAACTAAAACGCCTTAACGTGTTAGAAAATGGTTCAGTAATTGTTAGTAATTCTGCAAGAAATTACTAACAGCTTAAAAGTTTTAGCGAAACTACAATATATAAAAAAAAGTTTATTTAGTTATAGAATAGATCGAATATGTGGCCTCATCGTTGCTTCCGATCTAGGAAGGTTAGGTCTAATTCAAGTCTATCTCATGTAAAAAACACGAGACAAAATGGCGTATTTGAGGTTATTAATTAAATGGGGTTATTCCGAACGTTCTAAATAGGTAAGTATATAGAAAGTCGTAACTAAAAGATGCCTAAGTTTTAAAATAATAACTAGGTGCTCGAAATATTCTAAACGCATTATTATTCATTTATTCATAAAAAAAACAGTATAGGTATTTACTTATGTTCGACTAAAAATCGTATATAAAAGTGTAACATAAGGCCTCCATTGGATGATAGAAAATTTAATTAAGATAAACACTTTTGTTCTAGCAAAGACAATGTAGATAGATAGGTACCTACCTACTTATTGAACAAGTAATTTACTTTGTAAAATAGAAGTCATTAATATGTAAAGCGCAATGAGGGGTCGCTATTGTTTTCTTAGCTAGTTAATCTATATTCTGTTTTCAATCATATTATTTTGGGTAAAACAATACATGAGATTAAAAGCAATCCCACAGTGGTGCCATCTTCAATGTTCTATACATTTTACGCAGTATTTTTGATTACGTAGTAGTAATTTCATCATGTAGGTGATCTAGGTGATCACACATCTATGCAGGCACATCATTTTGAATTATACCAATAACTAAATCGTTATCCTTGTCGCGTATTGGGGAAATTACGCGCTTTTAAACAACATTTTTTTCGATATATTTGGTACATGAAAATGAAAATAAGTACATGGGTATGGTGCATCTACTTAAGGCTCATTCAGACATCTGTGAGATCCGTTGTAGCGGCATTATACGTTTTTATACGCTCATTCTGCATTTCGGAAGTAGCGTGTGTAAGATACGCTATCCCCAAATAAGCTCTTCAGCATTCTGAAGACCTTATTCACACACATATACGAAAATATTCTAGATCTGATAAATTCCGCGGTCTTGTTAATACAAATCTTGAACATTTTTTTGTAAATTTGTTTTTATTGCTCAAGGCATATTTACTAGAAATATTTTAAAGGAAAAATTCATCTTCAAAAATTCACTTGCGGCGAGATTTGAACTCGCGTCCCTGGATGTGTCTCGCCGCAAGTGAATTTTTGAAGATGAATTTTTCCTTTAAAATATTTCTAGTCAAACTATAAACTTTTTAAACTTACACGATTTCTGTTCATTATTACTATCAGAAAATCTGGTTTAAATCGCGTTCGAAACCATTTTCTTTTTTCTTAACATTATCTCGTCGTTTCGGCAAAACTGATAATACTAGACCGTAACCTGGCTGTGCCTTCGAGCTTCGTTGTCCATTGCTCGGCGAGCAGTCGATCGGTCTGTTGCAACCGAGTGGTGGCCGAGCAACAGACAACGAAGCGCAAACCCGGCACGGCCGGGTGACATTCTAGTATAAATAATTCCTTAAACGGACATGGTCCCACTCAACGAGGTAATGTTTAAATAATTTAAAAAAAATGTTTTTAAACACGGTCTAGATTCTAGATCCGATGTTCTAGCATGAACTCTAATTTGTTAAATTTGATTTTCAGTATAGGATAATGTTGAACGGATTCGGGTACGCGTTATTCGGGGTCCCAGCGCGGGACCTGGAGTCGACGTGGCGGAGGCCCGAGGACCTGGAGGCGAACCACTCGGACGACTCGACAGACGCGCTGCTTGTCCAGAGCGTCTCCACCGTGAGTGCTGTCAGTGAACTTTATATTAGGCTGAGTGTTCCCGAGGCTTTGTTGTTGTGTTGTGCAGTTTGTTTGTTTGTTATTAACACTTGTGTGTTCGCTTGCGTAAGTAAACTTAGGTATTTTATACATTTATAGCCTTATTGATAAACGTGGAATAAGGTCGGAGTAAATTTATCGCATTTTGTTTCTGTCAAAAAGATAAAGCATGTTCTTAATATTCCGACCCTACTGCGCATTTATTAATACTCTACTGAGTAGAGTGTTCAAAAAACACTGTGTACCTACCTAATTGAGTAGTATCTACTCATCTCATCATGGGATAGCAGTAAGGTGATAAATGATAATACTAAAAAGCTTTTAAAAATTATCCTTACTTGACGCGAAGTAAAGATGAGAAATATTTTTGTCTTAATATATTTTCTTTCGTTTTAGCAACGTTGGGTTGTTTGGTAAAATTAAACTCATTATTTGGTTTGCAAGAAACTGTAACGGCGAACATTGAAACAATGCTAAAAGTGGTGCAGACCAAAAACATGGTTTAATTTTGTCTAAGGTTTTCGCGCTTTTGCATAATAAAACACAATATTTACCGGGTACTTTACCAATAACGTCATTATTATCAACGACCGAGCTTTCGTCAACTTTACAGTTGGCTTTTTCAAGGTTGACGTATTGAAGAAACCGCGAGTAAAACAAGGTGAATATTGTGTTTTAACATAGTTTAAATTCAAAAGTCATTTTTAGACTTTATTATTTGTTAGGCTCTTTATGCAAGAGATTGTTGTCGATGTCAATGTGTTCATTATTTGTTTTGTGTTAATTATAAGTAATATTGTATTTTAACATTTATCTGGGTTGCGGTTACAATATCATATTCCTGTTTCGTTTCATTTAAGCTAAGAATACATTGACTTTGTATTTAATTACATAAATTATCCAAGATGATACAATACAAATCTAAATTGATAAATTAAATTTAATATACAACAGAAATACAAATAAATAAAATCAAATACAAATAAAATCAATCAAAAAACAAAAAAATAAAATAAAAATACAATAAATAAATTAAATACAACTAAATCATTTGCAAATCTATATTAGGTATATCAATTAAGCAATTTGCTATAAAACACCGGTTTTGATTGCTGTGGATGCTGTGAATTAAGGAGATGTGTTTTACGAATTGCAGGAGGCGGCCTTGGTGTCACGTGACGTGTTTGCGAGAAGATTCTCGTCGGCTAGACTGTTCACAGCCGGGCGGATACTGCATATTGCTCGCCGCAAGCGCATGGGCATTGAAAAGTTAGTATTGTTTAAGGCTATTTGAAGGCTTTCACGAGCTAAACTGATAATCCCTGTCGGATTCATCGAAAATTGTTGATTATTTTCTGACGCAATGTTATAGAATATTTTCGTTTGTAGCCTCTGTAAATGACATTGTTTCCGACGTTTTGATGTAGATTTTTAATAAAAATTTCGAAAGATGTTGAAGACAAAATCAATTTTTTGGCTAGAATGTGCCAAGGCTTCGAAACGATAAGGAGTTTTGTCTTGTAAATACACCAAAATGTAGGAAAAAATATCATTTACAAACGCTTCAAACGAAAATATTCTAAAACATTGCGTCAGAAAATTATTAACAATTTTCTATGAATCCGACAGGGATTTTCAGTTTAGCTCGTGTAAGCCTTCAAATAGAGAATGGGTTATCTTCTATTGAAACTTACACGATTTGTATTCGTATTAACATTTATCTTCATTTTTTCCCGGATTCATTATTTTTATACGTTTCTCGACGTTTCGACTATGTTACAAATAGTCTTGGTCGCGAGGGGACTGATACGAGAATATAAGATCCGGGAAAAAATGTAATTATGGGTATCTTCTAGTCTAGACAAGCATGCTACATCAACGACAACATCTTCGCTTCCTATCAGTACACCTACCATGAGTCGGTACTTGAATACGTAAAATGTAACGTGAACAGTTATCGGGCATGTCCGTAACGCAAAACATAGGGTCGCGCACCCAACAATTAACGACCGCCGGTGCGGAAGGCAGAACGGGGCGCTCACGCTGTACACAAGGTCAAACTGTTAACGTTTGTTAACTGTTAACAGTACAGTATACGTACATAGTTACCAACTCGATAACTCGAAGTAAGATGATGTAAAATGCATATGTAGGTATAACTACTTATCGGTCGTATAATATTATTTTAGCGCGATGTAATAATATGTTTATCTCTGCTGTTTCCGGAGGTCGCTTTAGTTGCGACAATCATATACAAATTATAACTATTTTAATCTTTTATTATACCATGTCTGAACGCAGTAGTGAAGGAGAAATCGAAAGGTGAGACAGACCTAACCAGATTTATATTAAAACAGATTGACGCACCGACGCGATTTTAAATTAGTACTTATCTACTAATATTATAAAGCTGAAAGTTTGTGAGTAGGCATGTATGTTTGTTACTCAATCACGCAAAAACTACTCAACCAATTACGAAGAAACTTGGTAGCTAGATTAGCATATTGGTAGCTAGAGACCTGGAATTACACATAGGTGTTTTATTAGCGTCTCTGAGCTAAGTTACAGACTAACTATAAGAGTTTCATGTTGACTACGAAACTAAACTCTTAATAGGGAGTATTTATAAAATATTACTTACACATGACTAAGTTATGTGACGTTTGTCTCTGTCTGTCATCTTTGAAACTTCATGTGACAGTAAAAGGCAAACGATGCATAGTTATGCAGCTTTTTAATTAGCGTTTATAAGTAAGGGGGTTATTGGTGTAGACACTAATTTTAAAACATTTGTTATACAGAAAAGTGCGCACACAAGAGCCTACGTACGAGATGCGATGGGCGTGTCCCGAGGACTTCATGGAGCTACAAGTGATGCCGCGGATGTTGCTCGACCATTTGCCGGAGAACGTTCACCACACGTTAGAGACAGTCTTACAGGAAAGGCACACCTATCGAACTACGCATGTCGTCTAGAAAACATTTGAGAAAAGCAGTTCCGCGGCAGTTGCCGGATCTTAGGACGTTGATTTATCTTATTGTAGGGGCAAAGGCATACCCTTAGAGGGTTTAGGCAGTAAGAAGCTACCGGAGTCTACCAACTCCAGATATGTGAATGGTACATGACATGTCGATTTCCTACACCGTTGTCGAATGATTTTGAAAATGTACTAGTTGATTCCTCTCGTCGACTTTGCTGCGTCTACGATTTCTTATGAAAGGACTCTAGTTCAAAAAGCATTTATTTTAGATTGTTCTAGAATCTTTTTGCCCGGGGCATTATTGAACGACGTCAGCAAATAATTCGAAACTTAAAGACTTTGAAGAAATCTCATTTTTTTTGTATATTTTGTGCGCGCCCAGTTTTTTTTTAAATGTGATTCATTCATCATTTTCAATGGCTATAATCTACTACACTGTTATAAAATTATGCATTCGAATTTAAGTATTTTTCATAGTTATTTTAAATATTTGGTACTTAAATATTGAATAATGTTTGTGAAATCAGATATTTACCTATTAAGTGTAAATTTTGTTTGTAAGCAAAGACATTTTGTACTTAACAGCAGATTTGAACAAATAAGTAAGTTTCTATACATTTAAGGCACGTATCCTTTTAGCTCAAGATTGCGATACTTTTACATAACCTGTTACTTTTGTAAATAGCCTATATCTTGACCATGACAATCGAAAGTGTCAAAATAGCAAATTATATGAGGAGATTTTTTTATACAATTAACAGAACACTTTTTCGATATGACCGATGGCAATTCGAAGTGCGCCGAATCACAAAATTCCATAAAACGGAATTCTAATTATGTTGCTATCTTAGTGTTCAGTAAACTGTATAAGAAATCGTCGCTGTAGACTAATTGTGAGAAGACTGTGATGATGTTAGTATGTAAATGAATGTATGTTTTGATTGGAGAATGTGTCTTATAGCCTACGACGATAATTCTACTCTGTACATATATTAGTAATAAGAATAGGGCATTTCTAGGGATCCTTACTTCAAAGGGATACTCTTGTAGGAATAAATTACTTATTTCAAAATCGGAACTAAACCGAAACATATCAACGTTTAAAACGTTAGTTTACTTTTTCTTTTGCTTCGTAATTGGCGTTAGTGAACGTTAAAAATTTATTTGCTCAATCAGGTAAGCAATTTTTTTAAGACTCTGCATACAATTGCAAATCTTTGTGATATTATCTTATTCGGTGTAATTTGGACCTTCAGCAATCAATAAAAATAAACACAAATAATTTTATTTTAAAAAATGTATGAGAAGTGGAATATTCGTTGTCTGGTATCCATAGTACAAGCCCAATTGTTTTGTTTGGTACTAAATTGGGCTGTGTGCAATGTTCTGCAATATTTATTTATTAGAAATCATGTCAATTAAGGTATTATCCCTACTGGTAAGTTGGAGATTTTACCAATTAATTAACAAAATATTGTTGATCATTGTGTTACTAATAACACAATTTATTTTCTGGATGCGTAATAGCATATTAAACTCATTTTTCGGTTTTAATCGCATTGATTTTATTCATTTTTTTATATTAACCGTTTTTCAATGTCTGACGTTTCAAGATTTTTAACATTGTAAGGTAAATAACACTTTATTGTACCAAAAAATGGATTACAATAAAATAATAAATAATATTACATATTAAATACTTAGATAATATCGCAAAAATTTGATGGAACTGTTATTAGTTAAAAACGTCGTGTATTTCGTTTAGCTACTGCCAAAGTGTCTAATGGTATCCTTCTTAACAATAATGTAAGATAGCAAAGCTACCACTAAGTACAATAACTAGTTGATAAAGTAACACGCATCGTTACCGGAGTCAATTAAATAGAGAAAAAAAACATAATAGTTGACAAAGTACACATTGTTAGAGATAAATATAAATTATTTTCTATACTTATTGCAGCTAAATGTACAGTATATTTAGATTAAACAAAGTTCAAATTATTTTATTGAAGAAATAGTATACTTATTGCATTATTTTAGTATCTCGAACGGTAAAACAGTAAAATAGCAATCCTTGTAACAGCTATTTAACATTTAGTAAAAAGGAAAGCAATTTTTATTACAGTTGTTAAATTTAACTTAAAACATAGATAACTATAAATAAATACGTACTACATAGTATTGATTTCAATTTGAACTTGAATATTTTATGAATTGCCTAAATTTACTTTACAAAATATTGTAAAAGGTTTCAAAAGCGTTAAGGGACCTTAGTATTCATTGTACCTACCTATTTGTTATAATAAATAACTTTGGTCCACCTTGGTCAAATGCGTCACTGGGGTTAATGCTTGTAAGTAGGTATAACAGAGAGAGATGGATTGATTTTGAAATAAACAAGATGGAGCGAGACCAAGAATACATACTTAATTACTCTGTTATTACATGCGTATGGTTATTGTTTGCTGACTCCTAGTCAAATTCACATAAAGTTTGACATAACTGAGGTTACATTTCAGTTGATTTCAGTACAAAAAGTTACCTATCGCTATTCAAATTGACATGTCAGCTCGTCCATTTCTGTATAAATAAATATTTGTATGGAAATATCGAAAACAGGGTCAATCGCACATTTTTAAGACTCTATAGCCACGTCAACGTACAAACAATAACAGAAAAATACGCTAATTTACGTCTCAGGAAAATTATACCAAGGTGGACATACATTGCACTAAAAGAAAAGTATTTAGAAGTATGCAGGTCCCCTAAGTAATGCATTTACCCCAACTGACCTTAGTATTCATGTAAATACCTACATCGGGAACAATATTAGTGTGACTTGTTATTATAACTTTAAATAATATTTCTGTAGTGTTTTTGTAAAGCATTTACGTAAAGAATAACATTCCAATTTTATATCCTTATACTATACTACATCCTCAGTCCCAGAGATAACTGGTACTCTGAAATCTGAATATTATGAAACCTGCCTGATTTTTTTTTATATACATAATATAGCACCAATACCATAAGTTGTTACGTAAAAAACGTAAACTGTAACGCGAACAGTTTAGGCGTGTCGCGCGGTCAAAAATTAGCAACCGGTGCGGCAGGAAACAGGGGGAGCGGGCGCGCCGCGCCGTGGTCAAGGTTAAACTGTTAACGTTACACAGTATACGTATTTACTTATCATCTCATGGTAGGGGTACAAGTTCTTCGCCCTCGTTAAAATAGGCCGATTAACTTGCGCTAACAGCTGTAAGCAGCCATTAATAACGTGATAGCTGGTTGTTCAGTGGCAGAAAGTCAGTACCTGAGATTTTCTAAGTCAGTTGCTGACTTGTTTGAAACTATATGGCGCTGACTTATGTTACTGACCCAATGTAACTCAGCGTTAGTTTCACGATTTAAACTATTTATGAGGCTAAATGCTGAATACAGAATCGCCAAAGTTTTAGGGCTACTTGAATAATTCAGTAGCTTCTAAATTCTAGATTCTGTTAGTTACAGTTCTGCTTAATTGTGTAAGTAGTCCTCAAATTTTGAGTAGTGTTTCAATCAGTATTTGCTGCAAATGCAGATTGATAAACAAAATCGATTGTCAATTTTTTTTTCTGTTTCTTTAAAGTATAAATATAAATTAATCCTAGATTTATATTGTTACCATGAGTATATCGTTTCTTATTTATTTTTTTATATTTTTGTACTTTAATATTTTATTTGTTTTTTTACATGGTTTTTTTAATGAGACAAGTATTTTTTAATGTTGACTTATTTATCATAAATTCTATAGGTATTGGTTTGCTTTATACAATGTTTTTTTTTACTTATGACTGTGTTTAGGGGCTCTTTTAAATATTTTGTCGTTTTTCTTGAAAATGTTATGCTTCGCCACGAATTGATACGTAAATATGGCCACTGTAACGTTAACAGTTTGAACTAATCGGAAACGTAAATTATTGGCTTACGGTCGGTAAAAAAAGGTTACTGTTCACAAGGTCAAACTGTTAACGTTACAGTGCAAATGTTTACGTCACAACTTATGGTAGGAATATTGGGCTCTTAAATGTAAAATAATGGTGAGATGTTGAATGAATGTTCAAGTATTAGAAGGACTGAGGTTCTTTTCACCCGTACCCTAAATTAGGGCTTTATAATCTCTTTCACTGTGTTAGGGTAGCCAATGTCTTTGTTGGGTTTGTGTTAATTTATAATAAAATATATTTTAAGTAACTAAATCTTTCATTAATTTTCAATCCCGATCTTCCCCATACTATCGTGAAATATTAATCCTACTTATATTATAAATATGAAAGTGTGTGTGTTTGGCTGTTTGTTACTCAATCACGCAAAAATAACTGAACCGATTGCGATGAAACTTGGAATATAGGTAAGTAGCTGGATACCGAGAAAAAAACATAGGTACGCTTTAACTTTAACATAATTTTTTATCTCGATATACCCGCGGGAACGGGACTTCCGCGGGTAAAACCGTAAGCTAGTAAAATCAGGCGCAGCTAGTAAAATTATAAAGGAGTCTAGTTTTATATTCCCCTACTTTGTTTCGGTAAATTTAAATTCTATGCAAAGCAGCAGCTGGCACTGTATAAACTGGCTATTAAATATAAGTACGTATCTAATGTACTCAAACTACACAGGTGAACCATTTCGATGGGCATTAAGGGGGATACCCTAAACTATAAGAGATAGCGAAAAATTTTGAAAGGAGTTGCGTCCTCGATTTTGACAAAAACTAAAATAACATTAATAACTCGCTCGGGAAACTTGCGTGGCCGAGCGGTATAGGCACTGGAATATTGATCCAGGGACGCGAGTTCAAATCTCGCCGCAAGTGAATTTTTGAAGATGAATTTTTCCTTTAAAAATATTTCTAGTAAAATATGCCTTGAGCAATAAAAACAAATTTACGATAACATTAATATATTATTTTTAAATGTGTTAACTTTAACACCTAGCTTTAACTTTAACTAGCCAAGAATAGAACCTTGTCTTTTTGTTAAAAATTGTTTTCAGAATTTGATCTTTACCAGCAACACTATCGATCGGTAAAATAATATAGGGTGTTATACATTGAATATTACTGAACTTCGCTTCACTGTTTTGTTCGGCGAGCTGTCTGAAAATGATTATAAAGTCTAAGCTAATCTACTGTATTTTAGGGAGGTACTAGATTAGACCACAGTATACTTAGTAGTTCGTACGCTTCTCTCTACTAGATAAAGCATGCCAATGTATGAAGGTTTGATTTGTATTTGAAATTGGATAAAAATAATAATATTTATACTTAATAAATTATTTATACTTAGTAAATTAGTAAAATAAATACAACAAGTAAATAAAATGTTAGAACAACATTATATTCCATTTATTTAATATATAAAAATATACACATTACATTCAGTCGTTAAAAATATCACAGCAATTGATTAAAAATTACGCGAACAGATACATAACTAACTAAATAAACATTAATTTACTATATTTTGGTATATAAATCTCTAGTTATAATTATATTTTAACAAAGCAGAGTTTTAGAAAAACTACACATTTTGAAGCATTTTTGAATAACAATTTATAATAAATCTCGTAAAGGATAGGCTTTAAATATTTTTGATTTCATTGGAATTTCAACAATTATCTTTAGAATAAATTTTCTACACTCTAAAAGAAGATCAAACTAAAATTAAGATCAAATTGCAAGCAACGCCCATACATTTAATAATAATATCCTTTTGGCTTAATTTGAAAGCGTTTCCGTTAAAGCATAATTTCTATTCTTAAAATCTAATCTTACTTCGATATTCAACTAATATTATAAATGTAAAACAATGGTGTAACTTATATTTGTAACTATTTCACGCAAAAACTAATGTAGGTAACTGTAATGCGAATGTAACTGTTAGCTGGAATTAACTACGTGAAAGAAGCCGCGGGACGCGACTACTTATTTATTACAAGAAATATTTTTGGGGAAGTCAATATACTAGAAATATTTTATAGGAAAGATTTATCTTCAAAAATTCACTCGCGTCTCTGGGTTGAAATCTCGTCGAAGATGAATTTTTCCTTTAAAATATTTCTAGTACTCGTAGATATGCCTCGAGCAACAAATTACGACGTCAATATAACTTTATAAAAATACATTATCATTTTGATACGCCAACTTACGTCATCTTTGGATCCAGATTGCTTTGTTGCTCTCTGGGTCTAGAGACGCGAGTTCGAGCCTCAGTGCGAGTGAATTTTTGAAGATTTATTTTCCTTTAAAAATATTTCTAGTAGATTAGCCTAGAACATTAATAAATCAAAGTAATATTTTAACCGGGTCTTCGCGTATTCGAGTATTGTTACTTTTAAATTATCTTACCTCGACGTTTCGATCTTGTTACAATGATCTTGGTCGCGAGGGGACTGATCATTGTTACAAATTAAATAATAGATAAATAAATAAAATAAATAAATCATGTGACCAACACACAGCGCTATCTAGCCCCATGGTAAGCTGCTAAGCTTGTGTTACGGTGACTAGACAACGGATATACTACTTATATTTATTTTTCTTTTGTAAATACATACATATTATACATAGAAATACGTCCAGACCAGACAGAAATATTTATTTTTAAGCATAAATATTTGCAGCCAGCGGGAATCGAACCCGCAACCTTCTGCATTGCAGCCAAGCGTTCGCCCGACGCGTCACAGATGTCGTCAAAGTATCTTGGTCTTGGTCTCTAAGTAACAATACGCGAATAAGACCCGGTTAAAATATTACTATGAGTACAAATTGCGTGAGTTTAAAAAGTTTATTAATAAATCAAATTACGAAATACTTAGTTATTACCCATGGCATATGTATGCGACTGTCAGACATGTTCAAAGTATAAATGTTAACTTATTGTCCTTACCTTAAATATATCGTATTTTATGCGACATACGTCATCTGATCAGATTGCGTAGCTCCGTCATCGCTGCCTGGGATGTGGCAGTCTTGTTCTTTTCACTTTTATACCTGGAAAAAAATGGAAAGCACAATTATATAAAATTATATATAAATAAGTTTAAAATGCCTTGAGCCAAAAACAAAAAGAAATATAATAATATAAGTTAAAATTTAGCTAAGACTGTTAGGTAGCTAACTAAGCTGTTGTGTGACGGTTTAGGTGCAAGGTCTAAAGGCAAAAAAAATGCGAGGTATGTCGAGTTTTATTTGAGCGACATGGCGATATTCGTAGCCTTCAGACGGCTTCGATATCTAGACCTTGAAACTTTGCTTAACTGTTTTATTTTTGGTTAAAAACTTTGTTCCGTGACGGTTTCAAGATAAATATGGCAAAGAGTATGTAGTTTGATGTCTTCTTCCGATTGGTACTCAAATACAAATTTTATTTAATTTTCGAACACTTTCTTTTCAAAACTTCAAAGGCTCATATCTCCGAAACGTGTCACTTTACGACATCATGTGATGGACTTTGGGTTTATTTAGATCTACTTTACGTCTATCTATTTAGATCTCTCTAAATATACAGAGTGAATCATTGCGATGGGCTTTCAGGGGGATATCCTTGACTTGAAGATACAGCGAAAAATGCTGAAAGGAGTTTTGACAAAAACCCCGATTTTGACATAAACAAAAATAGCATAATCAGATGTATTTTTTAATTATCTCTCTAGTCAGGAATTGAACCTTGTCTTATTGCAAAAAAAGTAAACACCCTAAATTATTGTACCGATCAATAGTGTTACTGATTGTGATCAAATTCAGGATCAATTCAGCATTTTACGCTATCTCTTATTGTTAAGGATATCCTCCTGAAAGCCCATTGAAATAGTTCACCCTGTATAGGTTTCATCGTCCGGAAAGAGATCGAAACAAATGAAGATGTCTACTGGGGACTATACCAAATACTTATAAATCTTTTTGAGGTCATATTTGTTTGAAAACAATTTTAAATGTAGGTAAAGGTACTTGATTTTTATATAGTAGTATAGTACAAATAAAATCTCGTCGCGGTGTTGTACAACTTTTGGAAAAGCTTTTGTATTGACACACTCTCTCCGGTTCGAAGGACTGCGAGAACAAAGCATTTATTATCTTTGGTGCAAATTATATACATTAAAGTAGACTTTTCTAAAAAAAAAAACAATGTCAATTACAAATTTAATACTTAAAAATATGTCAGAAGCATGTCAAAGAAAGAGATAAAAAGATAAATTGGAAAATACAATTCTTGTATTTTTCTTTTTTTTTTTTCATACGTTTTTATTCTCTAAATAAATTTAGAGAATAAAAACGTATTGATTTGTAATACATAATTAATCCTTGCAAAATAGACCTATCCTTCTCATTATCTATTTTCGCGCCCACATCCTTAAACTCGTAAAACCTAGGGAGGAACCAATATAGTACGGGAGTATTGGCGGGAACGCGGTGAGGAGAAGTGTTGCTAAAGTTTCATATTTGTGAAACCAAGTTCAAATGCGTGTAAATTGTTTAATTTTGGGGGAATATTAATCAATTTAGTTTTGTGAAGGTGTACAAGTGAAGCGAAAGTGAAAATCGGTGCAAAACGTGGACCTTAGCGTTGTCTCCAAAGCTCCGTGAACGATCATTGTAAATGGCCGCCATTTTACAATGATTCCCTCGACTTGACTTTAACTATGACGGCTTGACTGTTTCGATGCAAATAACTTGCAAATAATAATAATACTTGACACTGGATAGTGTCCAAATGGATTATAGCTATATACCTTAAAGAAAAAGAAGGAATACAGTAGTCGTGGTGTTAGTGACCTGTTAACGAAGTCGTGTGCGACGTCGGGACGGTACGCCGCCATGTCCCGGAGGTAGGCCTGGTCGTTGCCGAGCGCGCGTCGCCACGCCAGCGCTCGCCACGCCTCACCGCACTGCGTCGCCAGCAGCACCAACCCTTCCATGAAGCTGGAACACGATCACACGAGCTTAGTTTTCACGAGTTTATTGGAATTTTACTACGTAGTAAAATTCACCCTAGGGATGAAATGAGCCACTTTCAACCCGGATAACTACCCATGAAAGTTAAACTTTCCGAACGGGAGAGATGAAAATGTTTTATCATAATTAGACTCACCTCAAGTACTCGCTGACGAGTCTATACATCTGATCCGTGGTCCTGTTCAATATGAGCCTGGTAGGCGAGGCGTTCAGCAAGGAGACCTGCAACGCCACCTGCTGCGCGAGCGCCGCCATCTCCCCCGCGAAGCCGGTGCATCCGCCTTGCAGGAACAGCGTGCACGCGTCCGTGCTGTGGTTCAGAGCGGTCTCGAGGAGCGTGCGGGTTGGCACGTTGTCGTGGATTTGGAGCCACTCCGGCGGTTGGAAAGGTTTTTTGGATGTTGCCTGTAACATTTTTATTTTTAAGTCCAGTGTAACATACGTTTCTGGTTCTGGGCGTGTTTATATGTATCTTATGTTTGTATTTACAAAATATATAATATGTAGAACTACTTGTTTCGAGACCGTATAAAGCCAAGCCAATATAGCGCATGTGTGCCCAGTGCCATGTTCAGAAATATATGTTTTTAATTAAAAACGAAGAGTAACTTCTGCTGGAACGGCACTAAAAACTCAAGGGTTAAAGCACAGATTAAGCTCAGTCTAGTTAAACACAGACTAAGCTCAGTGTTTGGTATTCAATTTGATGCTTTTTGACCGCCCCTGTGGTGCCGTCAGGTCATATTTATATTTAAAAATAAATATTTGTATCTGGTCTGGGTGTCTTTCTATGTATAATGTGTATTTAAAATAGTATAATATGTAGTACATCCGTTGTCTAGTACCCATAGTATAAGCCTAGTGCTTGCTTAGTTTGGAGCTAAATTGCATCGTATTCTAAGACACTTTTATTTGTCATCAATTAATATTATTGATCAAATTATTATGCTTACCCTAGCGGAATCAGTAGCAATTTTCTCGAGATCTTCAATCAAACTAAGCGCTTGCTTCCTCTTTACGTTTGCAGCTTCAGCGTACATATTGAAATGTAGGGCGACCATGATGTAAGTGTCCGTATCGCCGGGACAATGGGTTTTAAGGAAATCTAATAATCCTTGTTTAAATTCAGCAATTTTGTCGGGCTGCTGACCGAGCATGTAGTCGAATTGTCCGAGAAGAAATTCAAATTGATGGTTATCTCGTAACGCCTGCAAGAAGTCAAATAAGTTCAACTGTAAAATAGGAAGCAAAAGAAAGGTTGTGAGTACACATATTTGTAAGGAAGTTCACTTAAGAACCACAGAATCGATTGCGATGAAGTTTAAAATGTAGGTTGCTGGAGTTCTAGAATAACAAATATTAACTTTTTAAGCTAATATCCACGGAATTCAGAATTATGTGGGAGAAATCATAAGCGAAGCTAGTGTGGAGTATAAAGGTTATTCATGATATCGCGCCGTCGCAACGTGTGGCACGTGACGTCACTACCAGCTGTATATAGACATTATGTTCACCTGGAATATATACGCGCACTCCGTATACCGCGCGAGGCCGGTCAGCAGACGCACCATGAGCCGCCACGAGCGCGCCGCCAGCAGCCGCCCCGCCAGCGCCTGCGCCGACCGCAGCGCCGTCGCAACGCCCTCCGTGTCGCACGCGCACGAGAACCACTCGTGCGACGTCACTAGCAGCTCTATCGATATTATGTTCACCTGGGACATCAACGAGTACATAATAATCTACAAACAACGGGCAGAGGCGTAAGGCCGCCTAGTACAAGCTCTTGACTAACACGTAAGAGAGAGGATGCAAAGACCAAGAATAAGATAAATTCAAAGAAGTTGAACTCTAAGAACCAGTAAGGCCACCGCGGATCTAGCACCGCGGATCTAGCATCGGCAGTGAAATCCGTACTGCGCAACGACATAACTTGCGCGGTGCAAATCACCGCGTTGATTTGCATGCATTTTAAGCCGACGCCGTCGATTTGAACTCTTATTGAAATCGACGTCTCTTGAGCTGCTGGATTAAATGACAGTTCAAATCGACGCTGTCGGCTTCAATCTAAGGTTGTTAATTGACAAAAACCTCGCGCGTAGATCATTCCTTTGCGCAGTGCCGATTTCTTGACACTTCAAGTCGGCTTGAACTTGCGCGGTAGGTCTGCCTAGTTTTAATCACGTTGCTTTTATTAGCAGGTTAGAAGTTATTCTTTAATCACTATATCTATCGATATTGCTAGACTGTGGTCTTGCAATATCGATAGATCTAGACCAATACAAGTTTATGTTGGCCTGCAGTTCTCAGATTTAAACTTGAGGTATACAAGATTCTACGTTGTTTTTCAAAGATGTAGTTTCATTAAATGTCATAGTGTTACCTGTTTGGTGGACAACTGAGCACCCTTGGTTATCTTCCTGATATTGGACTTGATTTCGCTCCTGATGTGTACATTGCTCCTAGTGACAACATCGAACAGGTTCCTTCTGCAATCCTTCGATAGTTTACTACTCGTGCCGCAGACTGTAGATACCATTGATACAGCAGACTCACTTTCAGCCGAAAGTACTGTACCTTCAATAAACAATTGATATTATTAACAAAAGTATTGGTTATTTACTACTCGGCCATTTTTAATAGTAGCTAATGTAACAAAACATCTTGACTAAAATGCATTAAGTAAATACTTATTTCATGTCAGTGCGCCAACCTCATTTCTTTGAATAATTACACTGGCCAGCCACAACTGGCATCACTGGACTGAATAAAAGCGTTTAGCACCTAGCGTTTTCCTTGCTGTAGTGAGGTGAAAAATTGTGTGTTTCGCTCGACAGCAAAAGTTGTTTGCATCTCGCTCGTACCTTTGAAACCTTGAAACTTGAAACCTTTGCATCACTCAGGATTCAAAATTTGTACCACTCGCTTCGCTCAATCCTAGAATCCTTCGTTTGCTCAGATTTCAATTCAAGTACTTGCAGCAAAAATCAACTTTGCAGCCTTGTCCAACAAATAACTATTTAAAAGTCAATATTAGGAAGCAGGTACCTCCAGTCAAAATAGATTCCAATTCAGAACTATCAACATTCTGATACTCTTCATCTATCAACGTTTCTACATCTAAACGGCTGTCATCAAGTTCATCATCCGGAAGTTTAGCTCCAGTAACCTTATATATCTTTTGGAATGCCATCAAGTGTTCAAGAATAAGCCTTCCGATCGGGCTACAAGCGTCTGGTCTCATGTTCATAAACATTTCCAGGTCAGAATTTAGTGCGTAGCCCCAGAGAGTGTATTGGAAATGCTCCTTTTGTCGGAATGTAGATGTCGCTAAGAGATGCGGTGATATTATCGCTGTTACCATTTCGCGGCAGAGGTATTCTGCTATCTGGAAGAAGGGAAAGTTTGAATAAGACTTGCTTGACACAGGATGTTTTTCTTTCATGGGTTCGAACCCCGGCTCGAACAGGTGATTTTTCAAAAATTTATAAATGCGGGTTCACTTATTTTTAAATAAAGGAATGTTAAGTTTCAGTAAAACAAAATTTTTAATTTTTATCCTTTTAAAAAAAATCAATGGTACTTTTCTTCCAACCACGGTCTTTTTCCCCCACCATGTATATAAATTTAACCGGGAAGGAGATCTCTTCCTGTGATTTCGTAAAAGACAACATAGTGATCTGGGGGAGCGAGAATACCTAGCTATTATTAGATAAGTATACATAATAATTAAAAAATATGTACTAACTTCTCTTGTAGGAATATTAAAAGTCTTGAACACCAAATTAGCGAGAGACATGCGCCCTCGTCCACTCACTAAATTGATGAAATCCAAAGGTCTGTTCTGGTAAGTTCTTACACTGGTGTAATCCCAACCTATTTGTAGAGCTATGCGGAAATAGCTGGCGATCTAAAAAAAAAATTCCATTTAAAAAAACTGTGAACATCACACAACGCCATCTAGCCCCATGGTTAAGCTATTATGGTGATCAAACAATGGATTCTGTTATTGTAAGTACATTTTATACGTAGAGAGCAATATATGTTTTTTTTAGATGTTACAGTGATATAAAGTCCGCACGTATTTTGAATACGTTTATACGTTGACGTACGATATAAATTCGCATAGAAAGTGCGCGCGATCTAAGTCAATTTCTATTAGTAAACTTTTTACATTCACACGGTTTGTTGTAAATAATTTAAAAAAATGTAATAAATAAATAATAATACGCTTTTAAGACCCGGTAAAATGTAAATCAATATCTATAAGAACGCCATTTACAAATACCTGTTTAGCGATAGTAAGGCCGCTACGTGCAGCTAAAGCGTCCAAAGCCGATAATGTATCAGCGTCCTCGCGTACTGCGAGATGTGAAGTCTCAGGCACGTTCTCTTGTTTCTCTTCTATCACTACCAACTCTTCGAAACTGACGTCTGATCTACCCGACACTGCCACAAAAGTAAGTAAAATAATTCAAACACTGATGTGTTTTGTGTGTGTGCATTCAGAGTTGAAAATCAAACAAATGACATGCATACTGAGAATGTGTAATGTCCAAGGTTATATTTATATCTCGCAGTCGGGTAAAAATAAGATTTATGTACCACCAAAACCAGACAAGATTTAAAAAAAATAGGTAATTAAATCAGACTTTTGATATGAAAACCAAACTATGTCATCTGAGTCGTATGGTCAACAAGTGAAGTCACAATATACCAATTCCACTGTAATCATAATTTAACATTAACTCACATGATAGCTTATTCTGTAACAACGGTGACGATATAATTAATCTTAGTTCCTGAGGCAGCTCATACGGAGTACATCCACCTTCAGCTAGTTTTAAACAAGTTCTCAAAACCTGAACCGGGCAAGCTGGCGGCCTGTACCGAAACTCCTGAGTGCATTTAAACAACCCAGATAGCCTAAACGCTTCAACTATTAACTTAAGTTCAAGCAGTTGTAACATAATGCGACGCCAACAATCAATTTCTTCAGGCTCCTCTAAAAGAACAATGTTTTCGATGCTCCCAATGTCTGCTTCTACTTCAATATCAGATAATGACGCTGTAAATGCCTTCTCAGCGGCAGCAACACCGATCTTCCTCGACAAATTCGCATCTTTCTGCCCATTCAGAACAAAGTGCAAAGTGCTATCATAGCTGTTCAAGAACACTCCACGGTCTTGACTTTCAAAATAGGCGCTCCACATCGAATGTTCTATTTCTTCACGTCTTTCCCCGTACTGCAACTGCCCTTCGAACCAGCTCATTATAATCCTGCACGCGTAAAATCTTTGAACCGTATCGTTGATATTAGCGGCGTAGTTTATTAGAAATTCGGTTGTATCTTTGAAAGTTACAGCTGCTCGTTTAAATGCTTCGCTGCATTGGGCAATGAAGAATGTTACTCCTTTATCGTCAAGAGGATCTTCTTTGGTATGAAGTGCTTCATATTTGTTTGTCCATTCTGCTATCAAAATATCGTTTACAGGCACGTCAGCTAATTTGGCAATCTTCAAAGCCACGTCATAGTTTCTATTAGCGGTATACATTTCAACACATTGCGTTATGTATTCTTGGGAGTCATCTTCTAACATTTTCGAAACGCTCACAACTAAAGACGTTTCCATTGATATTCGGAGTATTTGGTAGATTATTGTGAAGTTTGGTGAAGGTACTGGAAAGAAATATTTTCTCAAATTTATACTTCTGATTTACTTTTGGATACTGGACTTCTGGGCATGTCTGTACAACTATAAGTGTGCTTACCTATAACATTTTTCTCGAACTGTGCATCAGATAAACACCTTAAAAACTCTCGCTGCTGAAATGCGCTGTCAAAATTATACGTCAATGCGATCTTGGCCAGCGAAACTGCCACTTTCTGCATAGAGTCTTTTGATAATTGCCAATTAATTGCACTGGTTTCTACGCTGTACTTTCTTTGGCATTGTGTAAGGAAAGTTGTAAGAGATTTGACAGTTTCGGCGTTGAAGTTAAACTTGCGAATACATCTCACAAGAAAAGATGTGAAAAGTCCTAAAGGACTTTCCTGTAAAAAATGACAAAATATTGAGGAGTAAGATTAGATACTCACCTTTACTTAAGAAGTGCCAATAAGTGCTTTATCACAAGAAAATAGTTGATACTAACCGGCATAAAAATGAGCATGGCTTCATGCAAAGTTTTGATATAACCCTCGCGTAAGCAAATCTCTGCGACCTTTTGGAATTGTTCTTCCTGCATTTGTTGTTGAGATATGACTGACTGAACAGCAGATTGAATACGCGGGCTCGAGCCAAGCGAGCAGAGTATCCATTGCGCCCAGAGGATGTCGACGGCATTGGGCTAAAACAAAAGAAATGGTATAAAACTAACACAAAATCTGTGTCATTCATATGCGAAAAGCACTTGAAAGTATTTTCATACCTCATAACAACTAGCAATGAGTACCAATAAAGGCTCTCTGCAGATGTCAGCTGCCCGCAGTAGAGCAGCTGGCGGATCCTCAGGCCCATGACAAGCGGCTGCTACTTCCCATAACTCTCGGCCCATATAAATGCTTGATGGATACTCAAATACGGCACTTTGAGTTGGACTCTAGAAAAACAGCGTTAGGGTAGAAAATTGGTCACTCTATCGAGGAAGAAATACGAAAGACATTGGTAAAAAACTCACAACATCAACAGAATTCAGCCTCGAAAGTCTTCTTTGACCATTATTGGAATTTGATCTCAGAAAATCTTTCTCTGTACTCTCATCAGTGTTTTTGTTCAACATGATGTGCTTCAAATGTTCCGCATAAGACTTTTTCTCGAAGTCCTGAGATAATTGGAGCATTTGTGCTAATGGATAACGAAAGACATCTCCGAAAATCAAAAAGTTAAACCAAGAGTTAGATTTCACGAACTCCTTCAGCTGTCTTTCTGGCAGTGGCAAGTTGTGCAACATCGCAAATTTGATCATTGTCTGAGACTCGTAGAGCACTAAAGACATATCTACTTTGCCATCTGACTCTTGGTGTTTGTTAAGTTTATGGAGGGTGATTTCCTCTAGACGTACCAAGATTTCCTTAGCAGTGGCGTCGTCACTTTGAATCAATTTCGACATGTAATCATTTACTACTTTAAAAGCTTTGTCTTCTGGAAGCCCTTTGTCATTCATCAGATAGTTTTTAATCATCTTTGCAGCAGACATGTGAACCCTACATCTAATTGGATTGCATCCTATCATTGCAACAAATGCCACGGTACATGCAGTCATCGCGGGATCTGACCAATTTTGCAAAGCTAAAGCGTGAGCTTCACAACAAGCACTCTTTATACTTTTATCTTGAAGTCGATTGTATGTCTGGTATTGCTGTGATACAAACGCTTGACTCGCGTTACAAGGTCTGTACTGTTTTAGATAATACACATGATTCAGTCTTGCTACATATCCGTATCTTTTCATTAGCTTCTCATTGGCGAAATCAGGCATTTCCATTGTTTTGTGAGTCAAAGCTTTAATGCTAGCTGCTTTCACGTCTACATCATTAGACAATAGACTGCCCAAACTGCGTCTATCAGGCTTATCATAATAAAAGCTATTCGTATTTTGGTTTACAAGTTGAAATTCAAATATTTTCGATACATCTAATCCTCGGTATCCAGCAATCAACTGGTAAACATTTACGTCTTTCGCTTCGTACATTTCGTTTTCGTCAGAATGCTTTTTGAACACATTGTATAAATGTGGCAGTTTATCTTTAAACATATTGTTATGAAGTTTAAAGTCTTTAAATTGTAAATAGTCTTCTTGCGAAAATATATCAAAAAGCTTCGCGCTATCTTCAAGTAAAATCATACCGAGTACCAAATGTGGATTTGAGGAGATGTAGTCATCAATATTGTCTTTGGCTATTTGCTCACAAGTTTTGTAAACTGGTAGTACATGACTCTGCCTATCTGATGTTTGTTCTATACTTTTAAAAAGCAACCACAGTTCAATACAGTCTCTAACATCTTTTTCAACGTGGGATAAATCGGCGTCTACAACATTATTCTCAACACAATTTGTCAAAACTTTATAAAGCTGGTGTTTGACACAGTATTTAGCTAACTCTACGTAGAAATGTTCTTTAGCAATAGTAGCACATGATTCAGTAAAAATATCATCAACTAGTTTTAAATTCTGGGTCCTTGAAAGTCTTGAAATTATTTGGTTTAAATTGTTTTTTTCATCTGTATTTACGATTCCGTAAGAACATAGTGTGTCATAGATGCACATCTTCGTATAGGGAAAACAGTTACTGTTTTCTATGCTTGCAATCATCTCGTTGGTGATAGACCATTTACGAAATACTGTATCTAAGTTTGTCAAGATTTCAATCCCAAATCCTACAGTATCAACATTTAATATCTTCTTCACAAAGTTTTCATTATTGAAGAAATTATATCTCGCGTTCATATCGCGAACTACTTCTGAAGTTTGAACGTTAATCCAGCGAACTAATATCATGGCTTTGTTCTGTTCAAGTAAATAGGTCCATGATTCTTGAGGAGATGAAAATTCTAACAGTGTAAATTCTGTAGAAAGAAAGTTAATTTTACAAACATGAAAAATTATCAGTTTGCATATAATTTTTTGGCCGCTCTGAATATTCGCGAGTATTTGTAAAGAACACTAGTCAACTGTACCTGTGCAGTTTCTAACTCCAACCTATGTTCTGCCGGGCCATAAAGTTTTACGTAGACTGTACCTATTCAAATATAGTGACCGACCTACCCCTTTTCTTTCTTTGTAATTTAAATTCACCTTCCTTAAAATAAAATCTCTTGTAAATACTTTCTTGTTAGTTATTTCAGACCCCCTAGGTCTATAATAGCGACAATGGCCGAACTTCTTACCAGTATGTCTACAATCAATTAATTAGGTATATTACATTGTTGACAAACATAATTAATAGTGAAAGTGGGCTAACTACAAATAGCAACTGTTATCAGTCCTGTGAAGCATGAAAGTAGGTAGCAAAACTGTATTTAACTAAATATCATTGGGTCTAAACAAAACACACAATGATGAGTAAATACAAATACTGTTATTATACTGAAGATAGTTGTATTCTAGTAAATGTCATAAAGAAGAATTCAAAAACTATTGTAAACTTGTAAGCTTACTAATATTATAAACGCGAAAGTTTTTATGTAAGTATGTATGTGAGGTTGTTACTCTTTCACACAAAAACTACTGAACCGATTGTGATGAAACTTGGAATATAGGTAACTGGGGACCTGGATTAACACATAGGCTACGTTTTATCCCGATATTCCCGCGAGAACGGGACTTATGCGGGTGAAACCGCGGGACGCAGCTAGTAAAGGAATATTGGACAAAAAATCTGTACTTTGACACAAATTTTAAAAATATGAGTTTTGACTTTCCAGAGTGACCTACTTTTGCCTTACTTATCTTTGGAGAGGATCTATTGTATTTTAAAAATCTTGTTTTCATCATGCTTATTAAGAATTAATATAAGTATAGATGCCTACTTAAACTAAGGGATTTCGAATGATTTTTCAAAATGCAACCTCACATACATACCTATTTCAATTTGGAAAAGATAATTTCAATTAATCTAATAAGATTTTTTATTTTTTACTTACCAAAGAAATTAAAAAACAATGCAGTAGCTATTTTGCTTTTCCATTCCTCTGGATATTTCTGAATTCCTTCAATAGTTAATGCTTTTATTTCACTCTCATTTACAATAATTCTACTTTTCCCTGTCCCAAATGCTTTATTTTGTTTAAACACACCATCCATTTCGAATGATTTTTCCAAAAACCTTAGCAAATGCCAGTGTCTTTTGAAGTTTTGGTACTTCTCAAGGTTGTCAGGGTTCATATCCTTCACCATGTTTTCTAAATTGGTAACAATGAAATTTCTGTATTCTATTTGAGGAGATTCCTGAGCTAATGTCATTAAATGTTCTTCAGGATTTATTTTCACTTTGTTCAAAACATGAAGAACTTTGAAAATTTGTTTACGAAGAAGTAATTGTACTGTCCATGCTTTTACCTAAAAAAAATTAAAAAGATGCATTAAACAATATTGTATGGGGGTGTATGGGGGGGATTAACACAAATGGTGATGTGTTAGTAAACAACTACTAGGTAAACAGTGAATACTCTGCATTTCATTGTGTAATGTGCTAGCTAGATGGTGGTGGAAACTATGTGTAAACTTTTTAATGTCTACCTACTAAAATACAAGTAAGGTACTAAAACATTTTGGTAATTTAGATGGTAAGTCAGTAAACAAAACCATGCACTTAAGCTAAGTATTTGGTAGCTAAATGGCAGGGCATCTGCCTCCAAAGATAACAAAACCTATTCATCTATTCTAATAATATTTACATAGGAATGTAAGTACCTAGGTATTCAAAGTTCACTTACCTCAGCTGTAAACCAGTCTCTAGTTGTTGTTTCGTTCCACCCATTTTTCTCCATCAAGTATTTTATAGACAGATTGATATGAGTACCCTTAGCTGCAGCCTCCCTGACCACATCTCGGGCGGATTTCTCTCTCCAGCAAGCCCAGATGATCTTCTCATTTTGGGTTAGTCCTTCCATTTTACTAAAACCGGGAACATTGGGAGTCAACGCAATCCAGAGCTTCCTGAATCACAGTTTGTATAATAATGATTATATTTTAATCTTTGGCAAACAATGAAATCACCTAACACAACAACAGTACAAAACAAGATTTTTTTTATTGGATTCCGATTGCAAAACACGAAAATGCATTTAATTTTACTCAAAAAAAATTCCTTTTACCTGACAATAGAGTGTATTTTTGCATGAGAAATATATGGATATAAATAACTGTCAATAACAGCAATTGACTTTTTTTTTAAATTGATATAGTTGAAAACCGATAATGGGAGTCTTGGCGGGAACTCGTTGAGGAGATGTGGTGCTAAATTTTCATTTTTGTGAAACCTGGTTCATATGCGTGCAAATTGTTTAATTTCGGGGGCATATTAATCAATTTAGTTTCGTGAAGGTGTACAAGTGGAATGAAAGTGAAAATCGGTGCAAAACATTAACTTCGTGTTGTCTCCAAGGCTCCGTGAAGATTATTTGTAAATGGCCTCCGTGTTTACAAATGATTCCCTAGACTTGACTTTAACTATGACGACTTGACTGTTTCGATGCAAATAACTTGCATAATATATAAGAATACTTGACACTGGCTAATTTCCTAATGGCCATAATCGGTTCACAACCGATAAGAAAAAAAAAAAAAAAAAAAAAAAAAAAAAAAAAAAAAAATAACCGATAATGGCCAATTAGAAAATAGACAGTGTCAACTATTATTAATAATTTGCGAGTTTTGGCGGGAACGCATTGAGGAAATGTTGTGCTAAATTGTCATTTTTGTGAAACCTAGTTCAGATGCGTGCAATTTTTTTGATTTCGGGGGCACATTAATCAATTTAGTTTCGTGAAGGTGTACAAGTGGAATGAAAGTGAAAATCGGTGCAAAACATGGACTTAGTGTTGTCTCCAAAGCTCCGTGAACAATCTTTGTAAATAGCCGCCGTGTTTACAAATGATTCCCTAGACTTGACTTTAACTATGACGACTTGACTGTTTCGATGCAAATAACTTGCATATACAAGATGTAACAGGTAAGCCCTTTTAATCCGAAAGGGGGTTGTTCTAGACGTCTAGGCGAACACCTTTTGTTCTACGACTTTTGAAAATTCGAACTTTTTTTTTGAAAATTTTGGATTATGTTTCAGCTGTTTTTGAAAATAAAGGTAATTGAAGGTTTGATTGTAGTAGACCAAACTAAATGAAAGAACAACATAAGGTCAATGACCTCGAACTCTAAGAAACAGCTGATTTTCAAGTAAACTTTACACCTAAATTTTTCGAAAAGTACCTACTTCGAATTTTCAAAAGTCGTAGAACAAAAGTTGTTCGCCTAAACGTCTAGAACAACCCCCTTTCGAATTAAAAGGGCTTACCCGTTACATCTTGTATAATATACTAGCTGCGCCCCGCGGTTTCACCCGCGCAAGTCGCGATCCCGCGTTGTTCGAACACCTACCTACCGCAATGCAAAAATCCACACTTAAACGGTCGGCCATTGAAGTACGTTTAAGTGTGGATTTTTGCACTGTAGTAGGTAGGTGAAGTAAGGTAAAGTTTGTATGTCAGTAAGTGACGATGACGATGACGAAGGGATCCTGCGGGATTTTCGGAATCAAAAGTATCCTATGTTACTCTCTATCATTTAAACTATCCCTATGCAAGTTTTCATCCAATAAATAGTTCTCACTCGCGTAAGTCCCGATCCCGCGGGATTTTCGGGATCAGAAGTATCCTATGTTACTCTCCATCATTTAAACTACCCCTCTGCAAATTTTCATCCAATGAATAGTTATCACCCGCGTATGTCCCGATCCCGCGGGATTTTCGGGATCAAAAGTATCCTATGTTACTCACCATCATTTAAACTATCCCTCTGCAAATTTTCATCCAATAAATAGTTATCACCTGCGTTAGTCCCGATCCCACGGGATTTTCGGGATCAGAAGTATCCTATGTGACTCTCCATCATTTAAACTATCCCTCTGCAAATTTTCATCCAATGAATAGTTATCACCCGCGTAAGTCCCGATCCCGCGGGATTTTCGGGATCAAAAGTATCCTATGTTACTCTCCATCGTTTAAACTATCCCTATGCAAATTTTCATCAAAATCGGTCGATCGGTTTCACCGTGAAGAGAAAACAAACAGACTTTCGGATTTATGGTTTCACCCGCGTAAGATTTATCAAAATCGGTTCAGTATTTTTTCTTTCATAAAAACCTTCTCCTGATCATAACGAATACAACGCAAAAAGAACTATTGAAATCGGTCCAGTCGTTCATGCGTGATGCCGTGACAACGCGAAATAGGGATTCATTTTTTTTATTTTTATACAGGGTTACAGAAAAAGTCGTGCTAGATCCGTTGAGGGCGTGGAGTACCCATCATTTCTGACTTATTTCACTATGAAACACCCTACCCTAAACTTAACCCTTTTTGAGATATTCGACTTTTAATTTTTTCATTGAAAATTGCCGATATTTAAGCTACTAAATTTATTTTTGTTTATTTTGTGTGTCTTATTATTATTATTATTGCATTTTGACATGCGTAATAAGATGCTTAAAGACGTCAATCATTAAAATAGTACATTAGTTAATTGAATAGACCGTAGCAGACAAGTGAAAGTTAAGAAATAAAAAAATAAATTAGAAAGTTTATTTTTCTCTAAGGGATATCTAAAAAAAACTATATGGCAATTGTTCGGCAGATGTTTTTTAAAATATTTACGTTTCATCAGCTATCTAACGACGTATAACAATCTAGGGATTGTATTACATTTCGTGGAAAAAAGGGACGCTCCAGTAGTAGTAGTAGTTCTAACGGTACCGCGCCTATTGTCCTTCAAGTTAAGACGCACCGTGCGAGCGAGACAAGTGACGATTTATGTAGGTGCGAATGAAAGAAAAAATGTGTAGAGACCGGTTAGGGCTGTGAATACAACAAGGGGTATTGTTTTGGTTGTCAGTCAGTCTGCTTTTGTGCTTCGTACATAGTAGATGTGACATTGTATTGCTCTTTTTCTCGACTTGGCTGTGATTCTGGACTGTTTCTTCTGATTTGTGACTACTGTGCTTGTTAACCGGACTCTGATTTGTACCTGTGATACGGAAGTGTTGAAGATGACGTCCTACACACCTGAAGAATATGCTGATATGCTTATTTGTTACGGATACTGCAATTGTGTGTCTGCGCAAGCTCGCAACGAATACATAACTCGCTACCCCGGTCGTCGAGTGCCGGATGTGGCCGTTTTTGACAGAGTTTATCGAAGACTTCGTGAAACTGGCTCTGTTTTGAGACGAAATACAGACATGGGAAGACCACGAATTGACGACGAAGAACAGGACAATGAGATAGTGCAACGCTTTCGAGCGGATCCGACTACTTCCACTAATATTGTTGCCCGTGATCTGGGACTTTCGCAATGGAGAGTGTGGTTTACCGTGCACACTGCTGGCCTATACCCATACCATTATACGCCGGTACACGTTATTGAAGAAGGAGACCCCGCGAGGAGAATGGACTTTTGCAGATTTATGCTAAATGCTGATGTGGAAGACCCAGATTTTCTAAGAAATATCTTGTGGACGGATGAGTCCAAATTTGATAAAGATGGCATAACTAACTATCACAACGCCCATTACTGGGCCCCAAAAGAACTAAGGAATCCCAATAAGAAAAGAGTGAAGGGGTCCCAACGTAGATTCAGCGTGAATGTGTGGATGGGCATTATCTCCAATCATTTGATTGGACCTTACTTTCTCCCGGATAATTTAAATGGGGAAAGCTACGAAAATTTCCTGAGAGCAGACTTGAGTGATTTGCTGGATGATCTGCCACTCAACCTGATCAGGGACATGTGGTTCCAACACGATGGCTGCCCTGCCCATTTCAGAAGAAGTGTCAGAGACTGGCTGGACACAAATTATCCAAACAAATGGATAGGACGAGGTGGGCCGTTGCCATGGCCAGCAAGAAGTCCGGACATTACCCCCATGGATTTTCATGTGTGGGGGTGCATGAAAAGTCTAGTATACAGCGAGCCGAATCCAGTTTCGTCTGTGGAAGACTTAAGACAAAGGATTGTGGATGCAGCTAACAAAATGAGGACCACATTGACCACTGGAGTAGTGAAGACTGGTCTCCGTAGAAGAATGCGACAATGTATCAGAAATAGAGGCGGCCATGTTGAACATGAACTGTAAACAAGAAAAAGTTGTGTGAAAAGCTTTAATAAATAACATTTCATGCTTACCTATTGTTTTATTTTATTTTTTAGGGCTAAGTATAAATTTTCTTCTCCACAGTCGCCTATGAAACTAATTTTTTTTATAATGTATTTGAATAAAACACTTGATTATTATACCTCGTTAGATAGCTGATGAAACGTAGATATTTTAAAAAACATCTGCCGAACAATTGCCATATAGTTTTTTTTAGATATCCCTTAGAGAAAAATAAACTTTCTAATTTATTTTTTTATTTCTTAACTTTCACTTGTCTGCTACGGTCTATTCAATTAACTAATGTACTATTTTAATGATTGACGTCTTTAAGCATCTTATTACGCATGTCAAAATGCAATAATAATAATAATAAGACACACAAAATAAACAAAAATAAATTTAGTAGCTTAAATATCGGCAATTTTCAATGAAAAAATTAAAAGTCGAATATCTCAAAAAGGGTTAAGTTTAGGGTAGGGTGTTTCATAGTGAAATAAGTCAGAAATGATGGGTACTCCACGCCCTCAACGGATCTAGCACGACTTTTTCTGTAACCCTGTATAATAGGGGTTAAAGTATGAAATTGCCGTTTTATTGCAATAGGTTCTTTGAATTGACATAGAATCTTCATGGTTTGAGGTTTTCGAATGAAACTTTTTTCAAATGGTTTCTGTGATGTTCTTTTTTTAAAAAATGTGAAACATTTAAATATAGACTTTCAATTGTTTTTGTTATTCAATTTAGACAAGAAAGATGGATACCGCGAAAATTCCAGTGATTTTTGAATACGAGTTCCGACGCGGAACTAACGCGGCAGAAACAGCCCGCAATATCAATGCTGCGTTTGGAGAGGGGTCTACTAATGAACGCACCGTGCGATTTTGGTTTAAACGCTTTCGTGATGGAAATTTCGACTTAAAGAACGAGCCACGAGGAAGACCGCCCACACAGGTGAATAACGATGAATTAAGAGAGATAGTGGAAGCCGATCCTAGTCAAACTACCCAGGAATTAGCGGCATGGTTTAACGTTACCTTACCCACTTTATTGACTCACTTGCGTCAAATCAATAAAATAAAAAAATACGAAAAATGGGTGCCTCATGATTTGACTGATCTGCAGAAAGAAACGCGTGTTGAAACTTGTGTTGCCTTGTTGAACCGGTGCAGAAATGAAGGAATATTGGATCGAATTGTAACATGTGATGAAAAGTGGATTCCTTATGATAACCGGAAAAGAAAAATGCAATGGCTGACCCCAGGTCAAATGCCACAACAGTGTCCTAAAGCAAAACTTACCAATAAAAAGGTAATGGTAACTGTTTGGTGGTCTCAGCATGGTGTTATTCACTATAGTTTTCTTCGATCTGGTCAAGCAATTACGGCAGATGTCTATTGTGCCGAATTCCGAAACATGTTGACAAAACTAGCAGTAAAACAGCCCCGACTCATGAATCGATCTTCACCATTATTGCTCCACGACAACGCGAGACCTCACACAGCACGAGAAACCATTTTGACCCTTCAGGAACTGCACTTAGAAACCATTCGTCATCCTCCGTATTCACCAGACCTTGCTCCAACGGACTACCATGTTTTTCGTGATTTGGACAATTATCTACGTGACAAGAAGTTTTCTTCCCAGGAGGCAGTACAAAATGCTTTCACACAGTTTGTGCAGTCTAGATCGTCGGAGTTCTATCGCAAAGGCATTAATAACCTTCCCATTAGATGGCAGCAATGTATAGATAATAATGGCAACTATTTTGATTAAATAAATTTGTTAAAAATTTAAAAAATAAACAATTAAGATTTTCAGTACAAATCGGCAATTTCATACTTTAACCCCTAATATATACGCCGTTTCACCCGCGTAAGTCCCGTTCCCGTTTCAGTTCCCGCGGGATTAAAAGTATTCTATGTCCTTCTCCTGGTTCTAAGCTACCTCCCCACCAATTTTCAGACGAATCGATTTAGCCGTTCTTGAGTTATAAATGGTGTAACTAACACGACTTTCTTTTATATATAGAAGATATATATATAGAGATATTAAAGAAGCCAAACCTTTTTTTTTTTAACCTTTTTTTATTATTGGATGTTTGTTGTAATTATTTAATCGTGTACTGTTGCAATAAAGTATTAATCAATCAATCAACCTTTGTGTCGGAGTCTTGGCGGGAACTCGTTGAGGAGATGTGGTGCTAAATTTTCATTTTTGTGAAACCTAGTTCATATGCGTGCAAATTGTTTAATTTCGGGGGCATATTAATCAATTTAGTTTCGTGAAGGTGTACAAGTGGAATGAAAGTGAAAATCGGTGCAAAACATTGACATAGTGTTGTCTCCAAGACTCCGTGAAGATTGTTTGTAAATGGCCGCCGTGTTTACAAATGATTCCCTAGACTTGACTTTATCTATGTTTCTGTGACTGTTTCGATGCAAATAACTTGCGTGATATATTGGAATACATGACACTGGCTAATTTCCTAATGGCCATAACCGAAAAGAAATAAATAAAAAAATAAAAACCTTTGTGTCTGGGCCAGTCAACGTCACTTTTTGGAAAAAAAAACACAATTCCCTTCCATGGTCCTTAACATGTCCTTACTTGGCGGGAAGTTGAATTGATTCAAACCTGTGATTCAAACTAAAAACTAATTCATGAAGTGTTGACGCGGAAATTGCCGTATAATTTGTTTAGTAAGTATAGTTATATCATATTATGATAAATGGTCGATGCTATATCAACTACGATGAAAACATCATAAAGGAATCGACATGTAATATATCCTTAACCCTAATAATTTATCTATGCTAGGACTTATCACGGTCCGGGCATGGGACATTCGGAGTAATGCCGTCAGAATGCCGTAGTACATACTACCCGTAGCGTCTTCCGGAGGTGTTTGTATGATGTGTATGATAAACCCATATGAAATAATCTGACATATAAAAATGAGTCCCTATTTCCCTTGGTCACGGCATCACGCGTGAACGGCTGGACCGAGTTTGCTACTTAATTCTTTTATTCTTGTCTTTGCTATGATCAGGAGAAGGATCTTATGCCAGAAATGTTCAAATTTTGGATAGACTGACGCGGGGCGCAGCTAATAAAGCTATAAAATATAGGGATAATATTTGTTTGTCTCTCTATTTGTTTACATTTGTATCGCTATGGTTACCATGAGTGAATCACTTGCACCCTACTTGTAACCTACGAAAGTAAATTCTACAGTAGTAGATCCTACTCTTTTTCAGAAATTACAATGGCTGAAGAACTACAAAAGGTCCACCTTTATTATGATGATATTAACAAAATTCGTGTATTGGAAACCAATGTGTTGAAAGAAACCGAAGATCTCAAAGACACCTGCAAGGAATACGACACAAGTAAAATGTTCTACACCTAACTTTAAAGTTATTGGTCCTTAGATCCTCGGAGATTTTCGCCTTCCCTATCAAAGGCGAAAATCTCCGAGAAGCTACCGCAAATAGCTACCGGGATCTATGTATAAACTCTTGCGGTTACACCCGCAGCCGCATACTAGCGAAGATTTCTTTTTTGCATTATCATTATTCATTCGGGGGCCCGAAATGTAATAACGACCGATATTTTGGAGAAATTGAAATAAGGCTGTAGGTTAGGAATTATGCCCATACCATAATCATGACCTATCTACCATTTCAGAAGAATTTTTCAATCTTACAATAATTAATGTAAATTTAAAAATTCTAAAAAAACAACTATGGCAGTGCGTGCTCTAATGCGTGCGAGTTTGTAGAATACTTAGCATAGTATCTACCTACCTAGGTGCCGACTCACTCATTGTGTTTTTGTTTCGCAGAAGTTCAAGACTTCGTAAAAATAATTAACTCATTGCTACAGCTACTGAAAGATCTTGGCGATAATGTGGAGACGCAGAAAATGGCTGCCATAGGATCTATGAATGTTCTTAAATCTATAGCTAAAGAAAAGGAATCTGAACAAGGAAAGTTGCAGGTATATACGTATGCTCAAATTACACATAGTATTATCGGTTGTCTGGCGCTATGCCAGCCAATATTCCAAGTTTAATCACCTACTGTACAGTTTAGTAGTTTTTCTGTCAAGGAGTAACATACCTACATAGGTACTTAGTAGTCAGTGCATATTATGGATCTTCACATCCAAGTTAAGATAATGAAGTAATTTTTTTCGAATGACTCTTAGAAAAAGTTCATCTTTGGTTTCTTTTTGATAAATTCTCGTCACAGGCGGAAATAAATGACAAAACAATGATCCTAGAACAGCTGGACAGCGAATACGACGCCCTACAAATACTGGAAGCAACTCAAATGGAGACCATTGAATATCTAACACAACTACGTTAACAAAAAAGCCAAGTTCAGTCTGTAAAAATGTAATTTTCAATGAAACACACATGAATTATGAGAACATAGTTCCTATTATTAAGAAAATGGGGTTGTTTGCACAATTAATTATTGATTGATTCTCTGATTTTTTAATGTCAAAATATTGTATTATTTTATGTCAAGTCGGTAAACCAAAGGTCCACAATTTTTTTAATGATACCAGTGATTGATTACAAAAATATAACTACTTATTACTAAGGAGTAACACAGATAAATTAATTGAAATACATACACGTTTTCCCTCGATTCCAAATTGTTTTTCTATTTTATTTTAATTTAGGAACATCCCATTATTAAACCTTCCAAACACCAAGGGCATCAATCAAAAGAATAATAATAATTATAAAGCAAAAATTAGTTGGACAATTGTATTTGAAAATAATTATAATGCCCCTTTAGTACAGAAAAAAAAAATTTCTACAATATATAACAATATATTGATGTAAGATCCTGAAACTTACTTTTACTTAGAACTAGATATCGTCAACAAATCAGTTCTGAATTACACAATGAACCACTGCCTCTCTCCCTCTTTAACTATTTACTACAAACTGTATTGATAGTACAATATTTCCATCGTTGGCATCCATTTCTCTACATATACGTATACTATGCACCTTCTTATACCTATCACAATTCTTCCCAATCAGACTATATCCACACTAACAATAATGCACATTCAGAAGCATAATACCTAATACATGAACCTATAGACACAGTTTACCTAAAAGTTGTCCTTAGATGTAAAAATGATTTAATTTTTCTATCAAATGATTTTTTTGCTTCATATTAACAATACAGTTAAATGTTATTTCACCGAAAAGTCTAGGTTCATGTGATGACGCTACGTAATTGTGTAACTTACCAATATTCTCAACAGCTACTGTTTATTGAATGTATAGTGTTCACCTTAACCTAACACTTCACTTGCAAATACGAGACAACATCACGGGGCTACAATACCCAAAAATAAGGCAACAGCTTTCCCAAATATAAAATTAAATGAGGGAGATTTCTGATCCATCGAAACAAGTAGTTGTATGCACATCAATTTAACCTGCCTATCGTAATTGAAATTACAAAAGTCTTTATGTTAATTAACAATACTAGTGGTGGTTTGAACACGAGCGTGTTTAGACACTGGATGTTACCACTGAGCTGGAGAGGGGGTCATCTGAGAGAGGGTCCCGTTCGTCGACTTTTTGCCTCTTGGTGTCTTGTTGGTCGTCGGTTGGTTCGTCGTCGGCGGCGCGTTTCTTTGGTCCCTCTTGGGATATAGGGACTGAGACGGAGTGTTGTGCGACGTCGCCGATAAGACCGTCTTTGAAGCGAACTATGATCGCAGTCATATTGTCGCAACCGGTGCCGTCGCCCATTGTGCTCGGTGCTAAGCAGTGGTCGAACATCTGTACAATAAGATATATATGTATCATTAGACACTAAACATACACAGATGTCGGTAATGTATTGTGAGCAGTGAACAAATGCCAAGAGCGATCGCTGGTCAAGTGCCACTTTTCGCAAAAAAATATTTGGGTCAGGTTTACCTTTACAAATAACTTTAAACGATAGCATTAATAACACTTCTATTTTTAAGGTTAAAAACATAACCCTTTCCTTGCAGTAAAAAAAATAAAGTGAATAAGATAAAAATAGAGTAGTAACCTCTTCACAAATCTGCGACAGCCTTTCCCTTCCCTCCTGAAGTTTCGGCAAAATGAAGTCGCACACGTCTTGACTAGACATAAAGTTCCATATTCCATCACAAGCTAGCACCATAAACTGGTCCTTGGTGGGATCTATCGTGAAAGTCTTCACGTCAGGCAGAGCTGTGATCATCTGTTCTTTTGGGCCAAGGTCTTTGTTTTGTTTGTACGAATGATCTCCAATAGCCCGGGAAAGATTCAATCCGCCGTTGATGCGTCCATCTGTCGAGACTTTCCCCCCGGCTTTCGTGATGCGATCGAGTTCCGGAGTGTCCTCTGGTTTGTGATCTATTGACATGTCGATCGCTTTGCCTTCCCTGCAGATTATGCAACGAGAATCGCCTGCGTTTGCGACAAATAATTCGTTTCCTGAAAACGTAAATTAAGCCATCACAAAAGTTAGAAATTATAAAAATGCTTTTCCCAAAGCACACCACTGTTAATTCATCCTATTTAAATTGTAAATTTTGATGTAAATAACTTATTAAACACTTGTCAATTTGTTACTTTTTGTGTAGTGATGTGGTTTAATCTAGTTATATCGTCCTAAGGTGCCTCTAACTTGCGTCAAGTTATTTGACCTAACAACTACTATCAAAGATGAAGAGAAACAGCAGGACCAACTATTTAGCGTGCCCTTGGAGTATACATAAGCAAACTATAGAGCGCTGGTATGCGAGTATGAACTGTAAGCACCCATATGAACAGTCAAAAATGACAAAAACGATGTCATCAGTCACCTAGGGTTACGGGAATTGACTGTTTCTCTCGTTAGAATTTAAATTCTAGTAATAATTATGGTGAAAACATTTCACCATAATTATGCCGTGCAGTGCCGCGGTGTAAAAATGATTCGCGGATCACTATTCATCCTTAACATTTGAATATCTATGTATAAAGCATCTGCTTACACTTTGCTCAGTAGGCAAATACCCATAGGCGCGCTCTATAGTTTGCTTATGTATACTCTAAGAGCGTGCCTTTAGAAGCATGGAGGAGCTTGAGAAGATATTTTTACCGCACATATTTATCAATCACTCAAACAAGGAATGACCGACATTCCTTGTGCGCTATGCTATGGTTGGTGTATTAATGAAAAGTACCTCGTAGCAGCGCCACAACTGCAGTACACCCGCTATCGTTGCCAGGTTCCTCAGTCATGCTGATGTCTTCTTCCTCTTCGTCGCTTGACTCTTGTTCACCTTCTTCTTCATCATCCTCTTCTTCTTCAGCTTCACCTAAAATACACAACCCAATATATTAAATAGGAAACAAATAGTGGAAGTTTTTGGAGATTATGGAGACATAGTCAACACCAGCGAGGTATATCCACGAAAACTTATAGTGAAAGGGTTCAGTTTTTACCCTTTACTAACGGATCACTAAAAATGGGGCGTTGATCAATTCAATTCAATCATTTATTCATCAATATAGGTTTTCGTTTACAATAACATGAGTTTCTCTACTTTGGCCAGTTCGGTATATCAGCTATGCTAGTAGGTAGCTGGATATCGAAATATATGGATATGGAATATTTAATACGTGAAAATAACACAGCGCAATCTAGCTACATTGTAAGCGACTAAGCTTTTGTTATGGCGACTAGACAACGTTTACATAATACTTTTATTAATTTTATGGGGAAAGCAATAAATGAATGTACCTACCTACCTATACTTATTTGTTTTTGTGCAAATAAACTTTATTTTTCTAAAGTCTTTGCTGACACAGATGTACCTACATAGTTTACGTAGTTAATAACATTCTTACCATCATTAGAGGAATCGTCCACACCGTTAACTTTCTCCTCATCAGAAGAATGAAGTTCCCCCCCCTCAAAGGTCTCGTCATTGGAGTCACTTTCATCATCCTCCTCCGCGGCCTGTCTCAGCAGTGACTCGTACACTGCTGCCGCTGCTCGACGGAGTTTCGATTTCTTAGGCCTTTCGGGGGCTGCCTTCTCTGAACTCGATACTGGTGATGATTTATCTATGAAATGAAATGACGTACCTAGGTAGTTATTGTGTTATCCACGCGAGATGACTTTAGGATTGCTAGTTTTCCCTAGACCGTAAAGGGCGGATTCGACCATTTGCATAACACTTAGGGACCGTCTTTACGAGCGTTAGAATCGTGGCGATATTATTTTATTTATATACAACGCACCGCCGTGTTAACATCGCCGTGTGGAGACATGTTCATAGAGATTGTACAGAATTAACCTCGTGGAAATGGTCCCTTATTCAAAGAACAAGCCGCAGTTATTTTCGAAATTTATTATTTTTTACACCACACAATTTCTAACATTAGCGGCCCTTTAGAACAACCACTATACCAACTATTTTGGTGGCCTAATAAGTCACCTTTTACGACAACCACGGTAAGAAATTAGGTAGCCTTTCTATGCAAGGGCTCTAAACAAAGCAACTTTCTTCTATTTGTCTAGTCATCATAATATAAACTTAGTCATGCACTGTTCAATGGAAGACCACAGCCTTATAACAGATATGTTTATGCTCAAATGAAGAATTAAATAATAATAAAAATATTATTATTGTAGCAATAAAATAAAATGTAAGAATACACACAACTTCATAACACATCACATAGAAGCCTAGTTTGGGGGCTAGATTTAGCTACACAGCTAAACAGCATTACAGAATGTTGCACACACAACATTCTGTAATAAACTAAATGAGCAAATCATATTTACCTTTAGCTTTACCCTTAAGGGGCGTAACGGATCCATTAGAAGAGGTTATATTGCTCTCTTCTCCATCAACCTGCTTAGAGTCAGTCACTTCACCGTTGCAAGGATCGCCATTGTCAGTGGCAGGTTTAGCGTCACCGCTTTGTTCTGGTTGGTGGCAGTTGTCTCCCGAACTGTCCGGGGCTGTCGGTTTGTCGACTTCCATGCCTGAGGTTTCCGTCTCATTCGGTTCACTGGTTGATACCTAGAATAAATTGATATTATGTCAATGGTATCCAATGCAAAAATCTGTTACATAATCAACCTAGTAGTTTTCTAAAGTCATGTTTACCATAGCGCCTACTAAAACTTTAAAAGTAGCTAATAACAAGCTCTGGAATGAGACCTATGCTGAGACATGCTAAGAGGTATCTCTAGATGTGAATAGATGCTTCGTCCGACCATTGTTTAGAACCCCACCCTAGCAGTTTTTTTACCCACAACTTTCCCAGTCACCATCAGGCGCCCCAGATTGTCGGAGCTCGGCAATGTCGCCATAGTATTGCAAAAAGCAAAAATAAAATTGCAGATTATTGTAAGCACATCATGGACAGTCTTGGCGATTCTGTGTAAAGGGTCTTTGAATAAGGACAGGACGATGTTTAAATTGACTAAAACAAGCTGTGGGTGGCTATTAACGTTTTTATTTTATTTGAAAGGCCCATTTTTATAATTTTGAATGGAATATAAAATCGTTCAAATGCCCACCGTGGCTTCGAATGGTAGCACGAATCAGAAAGGTTCAATTTTTTGCTGCATAAGCGATCCAAGGTATGCGTAATAGATGTAGTCATCCTAGGACGGTATCCTCACGATGTTTTCCTTCGCCGTAAAGAGCGATGTTATTAGCGCACATAACTTTTCTTAAAGGAAAGCTATGGTGCGCGGTCGGCCTGGATTGAAACACACACGACCCTCGCCTCGGAATGAAAGTCGGGGTACCACTAGACCAACTCTGCCCCGGTTATAGTGCAAATTGCAAAATTAAAACTACCTCAGTCATTATCATCTAAATATTATGTTGAGCAGAATAAAAACGAAGTAACTTCTGAATATAGCAAGTATGAAGCTTTTAAGTAAGTGTAAATAATTGAAGTGGCTCTTCGTTTCAACAGGGCAATAAAGTAAATTTATTTTTAACATTTTAGACTTGTTGTTTTACCTCTCCATTGACATCCTTATCTTCTTCATTAGTAGAGGAAACCCCTCCAGTGTCTTCTTCGGGCGAAGTCCCTTGTTCTCCATTCTTACTGGAAGATGGTTCACTGACACACTCGGCTTGTGATTGTGAACTTGACCCCAAACCTGATGACCCTGCCCCCGAACTACATGCGCCTGGAAAACGAGTTACAAACAACATTGTTATTAATTTCATATTTTCTAATAAGTATAAATAATATACAATACCACAGAACAAATAATAGTACTACAGAATAAATACATACCAGAGCCTCCTGGTTCGTCAGTGTTTTTCTTAGCTCTAAGGCAGGGAGAGAGTGGTGTCGTCGTGTCTCCCAGTCGTGCGCGGTGGAGGGTGCTTAGCTTGTTCTCATATTTGGCAAGGACCTCCTAAATAAACAAATTAAAATAAATTACAAACCGACGTAACTCTCAATCCCGTGAGAACTTCGAAAAACTTATTTCTTAATGAATGCCTATATCATACAAAGAACCTAGTCTCTAAATTTGAGCTCTCTACTATCAGTGGTTTAGGCGGTGTGTTGATTCATCAGTTAATCAGTCAGAACTAAGCACTTTATAGATATACCTAAAATAAAGGTAAATTGATAGATTAACGCTTTATTGTACCAAATACACAAATAACAACAAATTCAACAAAGAAAAACTTTAAAAAAAAACTGGCACAATGAGCGGCCTTATAGCTAGGGGCGATGGATAATACTTATTAGCTAAAAAAATTAAATAAATTAGAAAGGTACTCAGTGATATTGTTCCAAGATTACCTACCTGTAATGGTTGATGAGCCTCCTGGTAAAGGTTACTGACATTCTCATCATCAGATTCTTCATCATTGTCACTAGGTCCAGGTGGGTTTATTTCACCTGCAATTAATAATATAGGTTTGATATGATAGCAACATTTATTTCAATCCTAATACATTGTTGTTCTGAATATATCACATTCTCAAGACTGAGTGAAACCATATTGTCAGTTAGTAATGCATTTCAGAGTTAAAATTTCACAGAATTAATTATATTAAAAAATAAATATAAACACACGTCTATGGTTTCCATATATTTTATAACAAAAATCAGCGTATATTATTATTATTACACTAGCTGGTTTCTGTTTTTGATTTAACATTATAGGTTTAGTAGTCCGTAGATCTAGTTTAAATTTTAATAGTTTATAATCATTGCCACTGTCATTTACTGAGTTTTTGGATGGAAAAATCTCTTTGTTTAATAGCTTTGTCCTAGGGGTTTACCTGCATAGTTCCCATTCCTATGGGAATACATATATAAAAGTATTCTAACTGTAAAACTCTGGTTTAATACATGTGATACTTTTATATTGGTATAATATGTTACAAACTATGTGAACTATTTAGCTGTGTGGCAAATCCTTAGATGATTTTAAGTGATTGAAAGACAAACACCAAAATATTTAAACTTTCATATTTGTAATATCAGTGGGGATTTGCATACAGTTTTCACAGCTATAAAATTCAGCTTAAGTTATGTGGAATAATTTCTGCCTAGCTGTTTGTTAGTCAAAGTAACAAAGGAAATTATCACATTTTACAAACTTACAAATAATCACAATCTTACCAGCCAATTCTTTAAGTATATCCATGACTTCTTTAGTTGCAATTTTAGCATCAAATCCTAAAAATGCATCTTCCAATGCTTTGACGAGTTCCCCACTCTTGTAAGCCTCTGTATTCTTGATGTAGTCAGGTAAATATTGGGAACAGTAAGTGGCTACTTCTGCCCCTCCATGCCCATCATAAACGGCAAATAAAGATGTGTTGACATCGAAACTTAGAATTGTGTTGTGAGCATCCTAGAAAAAGGGTTAAAACATCAATCTTATCACTTGGGCAGATCCTATAGACTTTGTGGTTATGACAAAATTATTCCGTAAATTCCTAATGCTAATTTGGTTTTGGTTCTCAATTCATTTTTGTCAATTTTCTACATTTTTTTTACATCTCATGACTGTGTTGGAGGACTTTCCAGAGCCTCTAGGCCATGGTAGGCCCAAAAATACTGCTTGATTTCCAATTGAAACTGTGCATATCTTAGAAAAACAACTATGGTTGAATAGGATAGGTAATTCTTGATTTTATTACGAACCTTATCAAAAATAATTATTTCAGTTTACTGTATTGGACTAATAAAACACTTTATTTACTGGGTTAAAACGCGTATTATTCATAATTTTTAAACGAACCAAGCTTATGCAAAATTGCGAAAACCATAGAAGAAATTTGTATTGTACTACCAACTTATCAATTTGGCAGGTATAATAGTATTCATTAGACAAGTGCCTTTGAGGTTCTTTTAGAGGATTAACTCTATCAGTAATGTCATTAATGACCTCTATATTTCTACTTCAAACATCACACACTATTGTTGCAAACACTCATCTAACAAAACAGGGGGCTGTTTTGTTAGATGAGTGTACAACTGTATGTGCCAAATACGAAAATCTATGCTTTCAAAATGTTGAAGTACAAAGACCACACTAAACAGTATTCTTGTTATTGCCGGTAATTAGTTTTCAGGCAGATTCTCACACTAGCATTACTCCATTATCACATCTTTGGTGCCATTAAGGTTAGAATTTTCCCTTAAGGTATGGTAAGACTGATTGTAACACAGCGTCTAGCGGGTAATAAAATTATTTGCATTGCTTGGTGAACATAGTCCGCAGTAACACAATAGAAAACCTAACATATCGCTATGTATAGACGCTACAGCTTGGCGGAGTATCACGATTCATTACAACGAATATTATCATGCGGTGGGACAATTTTACAATCGAAAATTCTTCGATAGTATGTAGGCCGTGGATACTAGTTTTTTACGTAGGAAATGATAATTTATGTTAGGAACTCACTTCTTGGTTGACACGCCATCCCTGCATGGAGCTCGCCGCGCAATCCAATCTCTCGTTAGTTTCATCGTTAGATACTTTCTCAGTAACAGGTTCAGATAAATAAGCCCCCATAGTGGAATGTTATGTACATGAAATCTATTCACATAAATTTATTGAAGCGCGAAAAATGATAAAATCGCACAGGCGGCAAGAAAATTACAGAAATCACTCAGCCGCCCGCCCGCGCCGCGCCTCGTTCCGTCCGTCGATTTGAATAGACAATGTTGCTACTCGTCAAAATATGTAAAATCAAAAGTTTTCAATTTATTTTTATTAAATTTATACAAAATTCAGATTTTCATTGGCTTAGGCTCTGACAATCGGATTATCCTTGGTATTTGAAACTAGTAGAACAAGAGGTAAGGGGTTAATTTTAATATCTGCAGCTATTTGGATTTTGGTACCACATTTTGAACTTTCTAAATAAATAAATAAAATAAATGGCGCTAATAGATACCTACATACCTACTTACAAAATAACCTTTCGGAATTTTAACAGAAGGGAATGTACAAAGTTTCCTTTAGATATTTGCATTGTGAAAATTTCTTCAAGATTTCGCGCAGCACGGACATTACTAGGAACACTGAAGTTTTTTTTTCTAATAAATGTTACCAGAGCACAATAATAAACGTTTCTTGTTAAAGTTGATAGCCAATCATTGTTTGATTCGTTTGCTTCTTAGTTTTTTTTTAAATTTCAGTTTGTCATTTTATTTATTTTCAATCTGTGGTATCCTCGTTTGTCAAAGTTCATGAGTGTCGATGTTGGATTTTCCACAATTTTGTTAAAAATAAAAATTGACCCGAAATTAAATATATATTTGGACAACAGTAGTGCCGGTGCAAATAATGAAATAATTAAGCTGTTAAAAAACTGTTACATTGTAATCACATATCGTGCGCCATTTCTGAGATAAAAATGTCGGGCGATCACAAAACATTGCTAAAAGGAAGTCCATCGCAATATGTGAAGCTAAACGTGGGTGGGACTCTGTTTTACACAACAATCGGCACACTTACAAAAAGTGATAACATGCTGCGAACTATGTTTAGCGGAAGGATGGAAGTGCTGACGGATTCTGAAGGTAATCTTCACTTCTCAAATTCTATTGACAAATAATTATCCAGTCTGATTATCTATAGTAAAAAAATTCTTTCCAATTGCAGGATGGATACTCATAGACAGATGTGGTAAACACTTTGGTACTTTACTAAATTACCTCCGAGATGGGACAGTGGCTCTACCAGAGACTTACCGTGAGATCATGGAGCTACTAGCTGAAGCCAAGTACTTCCTCATTGAAGAGTTGATAGATTCCTGCCAACAAGCCTTAGCTAAGAAAGAGAGAGACGCAGAACCCATTTGCAGGGTTCCTCTCATCACATCACTCAAGGAAGAACAGTTACTGATCATGTCCACTTCAAAGGTATCAAAGGTCAAAGGTTTATTATAATTACATAAAATAACAATTTTAAATTTCAGGAGCTAAATGGTAGGAGTCCAAAAGTAATAATGAATATCACTCTAACTGGGTGTTACCATCTGTTAGACTTATGGTTAAGACTAGCTGTAATATTGGGATAAAGGTAGCCTTTGTGTTATTTCAGGTCTCCAGCTATCTACATACAGAGTTTCATGGTAATCGGTTCAGTGATGTTGACGTGATTGAGTAACAAAAATAATTATTTATTTAACTTACAACAATCATTACAGGTCTGTGTGTAGGTACCTAAAGTGATAGCGAAGCACATAATATTATCATTAAATTACAACATATCATTCATAATAATATACATAGTAACAAACTTTAATCTTTACAATATTATAGTAGGATTAATCTTACCCCACTACTGGTAATAAAAAAAAACTGTCCCATGACCTCCATGAGGACCCCACATTTATGGTATACATTAGTGTATTTATGTAATGTTTGTAATATCTTTTTTTTATACTTCCAGCCGGTTGTGAAACTATTAATCAACAGGCATAACAACAAGTACTCCTACACAAGCACTTCCGATGATAACTTATTGAAAAACATTGAATTGTTTGACAAACTCTCACTAAGATTTAGTGGTAGAGTGCTATTCATCAAAGATGTAATCGGTTCTAATGAAATTTGCTGTTGGTCTTTCTTTGGGCATGGTAAGAAATGTGCTGAAGTATGTTGTACATCAATTGTGTATGCAACTGATAAGAAACATACAAAAGTCGAATTCCCTGAAGCTAGGATATATGAAGAGACTCTTGGAATACTGCTGTATGAAAGTAGACATGGGCCAGATCAGGAATTAATACAAGCAACTTCTTCAAGAGGTGGTGTCGGTGGATTGTCCTGCACTAGTGACGAGGAAGAGGAGCGCTCTGGACTTGCCCGACTTCGCTCTAATAAACAGAATAACCAATCATAGCGTTTACAGTCAGGCCTGGCGCGCCTTCGGAGCTCAAAACGGACAAACGTCTGATACAGAGCTACCTACTTTATGCCGTTTTTGGCACAATGGTTGCCCTGCTTTGGTCCGTAGACATCCTGAGCCTCGTATCGGGGTCCTGTCTTCTATGAGCTTTCTCGGAATGTGTGGGAATGGAGTAATATAAAGCAAGAGGCATTTATGATGGCTGAACGAACTTTTCTTATGAAATACTTTGTGTCTATCTACATAATATTCTGTGTATAGTATACATATTGTAACCTATTCTGTGTAAACTTTATATGTTAGATATTGCAAGTTCAAATTTAGACGTATTTAGTACAATTTGATTGATAAAATTCTATTTAAATGTCCAGTTTACAAGCAATATTAGGAATTATGGGTATTAAAGGCAAAGAAAGAGTATTCCTTCATGGCTATTACGATTTTTCTAAGAAGTTATATTAATGAATGTTGTTAAAAGTACTGTGTTAACTATAAAAGATGAAATTAGCTCTCATGTACAAATATGTAAATAACGTAAACCTCTTGTGTATTGCATAAAATTATTGAGGTAATTTGCACCAAAACTTAGGCTCAAATGATTTGCCAAATCGATTGTACCTACATAATTTATTGATGTTCCTAGCTAGCTGTTCTCTTGTCTACTTATCATCTTAGCAAACACCAATTTCAAGGTAGGTAGTTTAGATATCAGACTATATGCTCTACATGATGACTAGATATTAGAAATTATGCATTTTCTCGAAGACTACAGGCCCATGGCAAAAATTTATGGGTCATTTGAACCACCAGAAGACCTATTTAGAAGGCCATTAAATAATAAGATTCAGCACTATGCCATCACTGGTAAGCTGTCCAACTGAGTGCAGATGAGAATTCAAATGTACAGAGATTTTCAGGGTTCATTTGGTCATTTGATTCTGTACGGCGTCGGTTCGGTACAGTTTCAATACCTCTTCTAATTCATTATTTTGCAATGCCATACAAAAATCATGCAACAAGGGAAAAAAATCGAGGGTTGCAACTCCCTTCCCTACCATGGTCCCGGGGGTGGTTTGACACAACATAAAATTAAATTATTTTAAATTAATTTTTATTACATCCTCTATCTGTGCTTTGAATTAACACCTGCGCTCAGTTGGACAGCTTTCTAGTGACGGCCTAGTGCTGAATCGTATTATTTAATGGCCTTCTAAATAGGTCTTCCGATGGTTCAAATGACCCATCAATTTTTGCCACGGGCCTTAGTCTTTAAGAAAATGCATAATTTCTAATACCTAGTCATCAGTATACTCATAAGACTTTTATGACATGATTTATAAAATGTAAAATATAATACGAAAATTACTGCCACAAGTAACATGCTACAATTAGTGTCATCTATGTAAATTTAATTTTGAAATATGTACTCTGCCTAAAATTGCATGAATCAAAGAACCTCACATGCATGCGGGGTTTCGCTACACAATTTTAGGTGTACTAGAACCTTAGCTGGACTAGACATAGACTTCAAAGTTTTGTCTTGTGTAGTGCACTAAAATGTTCCACTTTTAATTAATAGTACTTGTGATACCTAAGTGACTTAAAGTTAGAGTTAGCTACCAATTTAATAAGTTGCGTCGTATTGTTGGTGGTCGTAAGTGGAAGAAAGACGTTGTCTATTTCAAGTCATAATAATTATAATATTAAAATGTGTCTTAGCTGTGTACAATGGCATAGAATAATTTCAAAATCTAATTTGTAGGCATTAGGAAATAGATGGGCTACATATAGCACAGCCTAGTCTAGTCCAAGTAAAAACGAAGATTATTCTAGAATTCACTTATAAAAGTGTATTAAATGATTATCATTGTAGACAATTTAGCATCATCCATCATAGCATCTATATATGTTTGGAATTAACGATTCTTGAGCTAAGTAAACCTGTACCTGATAGGATGTTACTAGTTCTTGAATTACAAGGTGTAAAAAGTCCTCTTTTCCAAAACAAAACTAATATATTTTTTATTTGTTTAGTAACAGAGGCTAATTTCGTTTCGACTTTTCTTATCTTAATGGCATAATGGTTGGATGTCAAGACTATTTGTTGTTTGACTCAAGTTTGACTGGAATTTATTGAATTATGTACCTAATTTATGAATTGTTTATTCTTACAAATAATATATACCCACTGTTTAGCTGTCACTAATTGTTTTATTTTGTTAAAATAGATTTACAAATGCTATTCAAATATGGTAGCGGTCTAGGAGACACACTTGTTTGACTTTGTCATTCCTTGTTGGCACTATAAAAGGATAGAATTAGTATGGCTTCTTTTTCTCTTGGGGGTCTTCAAGGAGTTATTGTGTCATTAATCATCCTCTTCCTGAGAGTTGTTCAAAAAGAGTAGGTAAGTAAACCAATAAACGGCTTGTTTGTTTTCAACTGAATATTTCTATATGATCCTATAGTACAGATGTTTTTTATCTCACAACTGCATCTCGGTCTTGGTTGTGTGAGTGCATTCACATGCATATTGTACATATCTGTGAGTTGGAACGCTAGCAATTTACGTGAGTTGGAGAAATGATGCTCAAACACAATGTGTAAGTATATGAATGATGTGAATTTAGTAGTAGAACCAAATCTGAGATCCAGTCATAAGATAAAACAACTGTTAATAATATTTTTTAGCCTAAGGTTCTAATATTTTCTTTATAACATTCTAAGCTACATAGCGGTGTTCCAGTTTTTGAACAATTATACTTCTTAATATTATTACACCCTTTCACTCCACACATCACTGGTTTCGGTGGTTCAATAGCCTGTTGGGTTTTTATAGGGAATTCAATTCCTTGTGGTAAAGATAATGTTATTTCATTTGAAGTCAATTTGTAAACTATTCTGGGTTCTAAGGTTTTCTGTGGCCTAGTTTTTGAAGCATTTTTTAGATTTTTGGACTCTTGTTTTTTCAGAAGTCTATCCATAGTTTTTTTCTTATCTTTTTCCCGTTTTTCATCAGCCATTTGTTTTCGTTTCTGTGATTTTAGTGCAGCTTTCTGTATTGCTTCAGCAGTCATGACTTTTTCTTTGTAACCTGAGGGCAGAGCAAGTAACACTTCTCCACCAGGGCTTGTTTCCTTGTCGGTGCCTCTTTCATACATGGCTCTTTGTCTGGCTGTCATCATTTTGGGATCTTTTGGCTTTATCTTCTTTAGTTCATCATCAACCTGAAATCATTTCATAATTATTTAAAAGGCCTGTCAATAAGATTCAGCTACATCTTCTAGTATTTAAATAACAATTTACCTCTTCGAGTTTCCCAGATTTTATAGCATCAAGCCATCGCTCCTCTTCACTAGAAGTCCCACTTTCCCTGCCTTTCTTTTTCTTTTTAGAAGTAGAAGGTTTGGGTGGAGTGCTTGAAGAGGACCCTGGAATAGACTTCCGGGAATCGGAAGACGATTTCATAGTCTGAGCTTTGAGTAAATCAGCGGCAGACGCCGCGGGGAGGTCTCTACCTTTGACTTTCGTCTTGAATGGTTTGTCCACTGTTTCTTCGTAGGAAACATCAATCGATGTGTCGCTTTCAAACTCATTCTCAATTTTCTTTTTCTTATGCTTCTTGTGTTTGTGCTTTTTATGTCTTTTTGCTGGAGGAACATCTGAAAAATTGGAAATTCTATTATGAAAATATTTAAGTGTGAACACTTCAAATTCTAGTTTGAGCGTTGTTTTTATTTACCGATTACTATTTCGTCCTCTGTAGTACTTGGCTCTCGCTGTCTGCGTACCATTTTTAATAATTTGAAACTTTTGGAAGGTCAGTAAAATGGACACAATATTATTTTCATAACTTGTATTCACAAATTCACAAGGAACTAAAATAGGTAAATATTGAACAATTCAATTTTGGAACCAGAGAAGTGTTGCCAAGCAGCCTAAAGAAAAGGCACAAAAGTTCGTTTTTACTACGTTAGCTCATCTACCTGGACTTTTCAGGTCTTAAACTATACAATTAAGCAAGCGAGCTAGCTTGCTTATGTATATTTAATTAAAGGTTCTACTATTAAAAAACGCAGTTCATTATCTAACTAATATTCTCAAAGTAACTGCTGTGCTGTGTGCATCAGCTGAATATTTAAAATAAGCCCGCAATTTTAGTTAGAATTAATTCTGACATAAGACGGTTACAACTTTAAAAAATCGACTAGGAAGATTAGATGCAGACGAAATCACATAGATTCATATTAACAATGTTAACTTAAAATAGTTACGAACATTGAAAAATCTTGCTCACCTAGCAACACACAGTTGACCATAGAGTATCGTCAATACATTTTTTGGAGTCTATGTCAAACAAACAGATCAAATCGCCCATATTGGCCTTGGCCAAACACTCATATCTAAATTATGGTAACATTAAATAACCAGCCAGTGTCAAAGAAAAAGTTTTCTTTTTCACAGAGGTGAGACGTGACTAATTCCCGCCATTTTGTGGCGGGAACGCACTGGTTTCATGCTGTTTTTTTGTGAAGTGTTAGAGTTTGATTATTTATAGTAAGTATTACTGACGTTTTGGTTCATTTATTCATTTTTTTATTTATTCACTCATTTCAGTTTTCTTATCGGTGGTCATTTGAAAATAAATACGTACGTATATTTACATTTATTGACCACTATGTTATAAAGTACCTACTACTATATTATGTATTTGTTGTTTTTTTTAATTTATAAAAATTTATGATAATAGGCTTACGTAGGTATGTACCTTTAAGTTACTGAAAGATCGGATCGGATATGATATGTATGGGTCTTAATGGGGTAAGTCCGTACAGATCAATCCACCCAAAGTGGATGATAAGTATTGGATATTTAGACGTTATGATCAATGATCAATGGGTGGGTGATATTGGATATTTAGACTTCATGATCAATTAGTAGGATGTTGGTGCCACAGAATGGGAAGGTTCAAACCTTCCCGTCAGGCAAACAATCACCATGAGTTGCTAAAGAGTGATTTTTTGAGATCGCGTGGTGTACCTACGACGTTTTTTGAAATTTTCATTGGGTAAGATCGGAAAAGCCTCATGTTGACTTACGTAAAATAAGTATTCTACAAGCAATTAGAGGTCGGTTAACATTGAAGTCTGCTTTTAGGTACCTCTAGCAGGAACATTTTTTAATTTCAGACTAAGTATAATCGGACGTTTTGGTGTCTTGTAATTATAGCATGTTATTACGCTTAACACAAAATTTCGAACAAAATCCCGAAAGTACCGAAAATCCCGGGAAATCCCGGTTCTTGCTTAAGCTGGTACCGAAAATCCCGGTTCTCGATACCCTAACGAAACTAAATTGATTAATATGCCTCCGAAATTAAACAATTTACACGCATTTGAACTATGTTTCACAAAATAGAAAATTTAGCAACACATCTCCTTAACGCGTTCCCACCAAAACTCCTAAATCGTAGTCTTCAATTAAATAATGAAATACCTAGGTACTTATAGGTAACCCCAGGTTCTAGATTTTATCTTTATACCCAAAGACCCAAAGCAAAAACTAATGAGATTAGGAAAACATTGTAATTAAATACAGAATAAAGATGAGAAAGAATGAAGAATGAAACTACGATTCATAGCTATCAATTAGCTCCAATACCTATTTAATTTGATATGTTGATGTTGAGAAATTCGAAATTTCGTAAAAGGACCACCAAGATCCATCCGATCTTATGCTAACATACTTACTCTGATGTTTAATTAGGTGGGTATTTTAATGAAGTTGATAATTGAATTTTTGATGTTCTCCTGTGTACCTACTCACAGTGTTGTAATGAATGATAAACCTTTTACAGCTTAAAGATAACCATGAATTTTGTAGGTAGTTACACCTAAATATGTAATAAATTTACTATTCGATAACTAATATACGTACTAAAAGTAAAAGTGACGGGTGTAGTATAGTGGAGGCAAACGTTAAGTCGAAATATTAAAGATTAAAATTTACTTACTTAAAACTGAAAGTATGGCGTCGAGTCGTTTCTGAGATAAAATTTGTGAACATTCGATTACTAGAAATATTTTTAAAGGAAAAATTAATCTTCAAAAATCCACTTGCTGGAATATTGATCCAGGGACGCGAGTTCAAATCTCGCCGCAAGTGGATTTTTGAAGATGAATTTTTCCTTTAAAAATATTTCTAGTAAATATGCCTTGAGCAATAAAAACAAATTTACGAAATATTAACATTCGTTTAGTTAGAGATTTTGTTGAGCACAAACAAAGAGACAAACACTAACTTACAAACTAACAGATAATCTCTTACCCCAAGCGTATACCCATACGTTCCCATGTTCAATCGTGGGTAAAGAAGCCCAGTTACCGTCTATTTTAAAAGTAAAAAGGTTTCTGAAGACAAAAAAATTGAAAGATTTTTACATATCCCGAGCACTCAATACTCTATCCTTCTCGCACATAGATGTAATGGTATTCATATACGAAACAAATATTAGTTACATTTTACGGCTGTTAATCGCGTATATTATTATTTATTTTCTTACCTCGACATTTCGATCATGTTACAATGATCTTGGTCGCGAGGGGACTGGAGCTGCGGCGGGTGTCGTTCTCTATAACCGTTGTTTTAAGACCCGGTAAAATGTAGCTACTTATGTTATCAAATCGTGTGAATTTACTAAGACATAGGTAGTAAATCAGCCAAGCATAGTGAGCAGCTGCGTTTCTAACCTTCCCTACCCCATCCCGTCCGTATACATACATACCAAATTGAGGGAAACTGCTATTAATTTAATAACCCTATACTGTTCAAATAGCTATATCTATCTACAACGCTCGATAGCAACTCCGGTATCTCGTAAAAGATAATAAAATTATTAATCTACCTAATTAGGTTTTATGTAGTAACTAGCTGTGCCCCGCGGATTCACCCGCATAAATTCCTATCCCGTAACGTATGCGACGCATCACGTATGTCATACCAAGCGTTGCTTAACCAGTTTGATTATTCAAAGTACCTACCCTATTTCTTATTTCAACCACTAAACTATCCCTGTACCAAATTTCATTTAAATAAAAAAAATGAAATATGACGTTGTTATCACGTCATATTTCATTCAGCTATCACGGTTCTACTATCTTCGGTATACTAGATACAGCGTGTGACACAGAGACAGACGGACAGTGTAGTCTTAGAAAATTGGTTCCGTTTTTACACATTGGGGACAGAACCATAAAAAGGAAGTTAAATATTAGTGTGGCCGCACTAGTCCTACTTCAGGTAAGGGTGATTTATATTAAACCGTCACGAGCGCCGGCCGAGTCCGAGCTTCGTTGTCCATTGCTCGGCCGCCACTCGGTTGCAACAGACCGATAGACTGCTATGGTCGAGCAATGGACAACGAAGTGGACCCTAAGTTAGGGATGATTTATATTAGACCGCCACTCGACCGAGGTTCATTGTCCTTTGCTCGGCGAGCAGTCGATCGGTCCGTGCAACCGAGTGGCGGCCGAGCAACAGACAATGAAGCTCGGACTCGGCACGGCCGGGAAACGGTCTAATATAAATCATCCCTTAAGTAGGTATATATTTTTGTCCATTACGCAAACTTTGAACTTCATTAACTCGCCAGTGCTAGCTAACGGCTGGCTTTACTCTGGGATGTACCGCTTGTGGCCTATTAGGTAAGCGTGATGGCGGAAAAATGTTCCTACTCAGAGTGCCTGCTAAATTACTGGATGGCTAAAGGATTTTAGCTTTAACTAGCAGCGTCTAGTGGCCCGATTCTGTAAAAACATAGCATGCGACAAGCAGGCGGGATGCAGGAGCATTGCAGAAGTGTAGTTGTTGCATGACTAAAAATAAAAGCTATTCTATAACATCCTTAATACTGATTGGCTGAGGGACAAGAGAAGCTATTTAAATAATTAAGTACCCCTTAAAATTGAAGGCTACTTAAAAATAAAGTAGTAATTAAGTAAAATAATACTTACAGAATAACTTACATCTCCTGCACGTCGCCTGCATTCCGCCGGCATACCGCATGCTATGTCCTTATCGAATCGGGCCCCAGCTGTTTTATCTGCGTAGGACACGATCCAGTGGGAATTTCGATAATGTTCAGTTAGTCAGGAAGGACAAAGCATTGTGTAGATAATAGGTACCTCTAGTATTAATATTATTTTGTATAGGTAATTCCGGCTTCTTTCAAAACTCCATAAGCCTAACCTAACCACCGGGGTTTCACCCGGTTGATTGTACCACGGAGGACTACCGGAGAAATTGTAAGTACATCTTTTAATAAATAAGTTAATTTTAATAAATAAGTACAATTATGATGATTGATTGATGTAGTACACATCAATCAATCATCATAATTGTACATTTCTGAATTTTGTGACAAATCGTCTTAAGTACATGAACCTTTTTATTTTATAAATATAGACGTCATCATAATGTACTATTAATAGATATTGCAAGGCTTTGCACACAACGCAATTTAGATATCTTTACCTTCCTATATTACATTTAGATACCAGCTGTGAATAAAACCTACCTTTATTCCAAGTTTCAAGCAATCGGTTAAATAGTTTTTGCTTGAAAGAGTGAAAGAGTAACAGAGTCACATATAATACCATCATTCGCGTAGGCGTAGGAAAATACAAAAATATTTGTTCAGAACGTAAATTGTTTAACAAATTGTTAAAATTAATAACAAAAATATGAATAGGATAGGATAGATGAATAATTATGAAGATAAATATCCAAGTCCTTTTATTACAAATAGGTATAAATAATTCAATAGGATTGCTATATAGGTATATATACCTATTTAAGCCAAACTTTAAATTGTCTCGATTCTCGAAGCTAGCTGAGTGGATACTTATTTATCTTCAAATTGTTAATTCTGCGTTCATTCTACGATATTTGATCAAATATTGGTTTGTTATTGTAAGGACGTGATCAAATATTGAAGTATTTTATACTTAAAGACTCTGATATATTACAATAGACGGAACTCTGACAATTAATTCGAAGAAAGCGGCAATTTTGATCTTGGTCTAAAGCCAATCTTTGTACTAATAATGAGTTTTAGTTCACTTTCATCACATTAGGTTTTACGGTTACAAAAAAAGGTGTAATTTCACCAAAATTACTGTACCGTGTCGATGTCGAGCAGGTGTAATGAAATTACACTGAAAAATAAAATTGTTGTTTATTATATAAATAAATATTGGAGGTCGAGTCATCCTGCTATTCACGTCTATAAAGAGCCTGAGTTAATGATATTAACGAAAGCTGGCACAAACACACATTTACCTACAATTTGGCCTTGACACTCATGCGCAATGTGTTATTGTGAGTTTGTGCCAGCTTTATTAAATCGATCTGTTATAGTAGGCAAGCGCTATGGCATAGACAGACATGGTACCTGTGATGTATGTAGGTGTATTTAAATAATATTTTCTGTACCAATGTGGGTAGGGCATTCTCGCAATAAAAGTGAATAGCTCAACATTGTGTTTGATTCTCCATCTCGAAATATTTATTATTCCTAGATTTCTCAGTGGCGACGAGTATTTTCGAACTCAGTGCAGTGTTTTTTTTATAAAGGGACATATAAAAACAGTAAAAAATGTCAATCGGACGAATTGCGGAATTCGACGTGCGCAAGGACGACTGGAGGTTATACGTGGACCGCATGGAACAGTATTTTATAGTGAACAAAATAGCAGACGAACTGAAGGTGCCGACAGCTATAACGGTCATGGGAGCGGAATGCTACGAACTGTTAGTGAATTTGTGTACTCCGACAAAACCAAACGAAAAGAGTTTTAACGAAATAACCCTAATACTAGAAAAACATCTACAACCGAAACCGAGTGCACTAGCGGAAAGGTACAAATTTCGACATAGGAAACAGGGGGCAACCGAGACAATAGCGGAATATGCGGCAGTGTTGAAGCGAATGTCCAAAACATGCGAATTTGGACAGGGGCTGGAGGAAAGTTTGCGAGATCAGCTGGTATGCGGCATACAAAGTGAGACAATAAGACAGCGCTTGTTCGCGGAAGGGATGCTTGATTACGGAAAAGCGTACAGTTTAGCTGTTAATATGGAGGCGGCCGAGAAAGACGCGGCAATCGTGGAGGGTCACGGTGAAGGCGGCACATCAACAGGCAACTCGGGCACGACGGCGGAGTGCCTGGCAATGGCGAGCGGCGGGCCGTGGCGCGGTGGCGGAGGCAGGCGCGGCGGTCGCGCGCCTCCGACACGAGGCGCCGCCCGCGCCGGGTGGCAGCCACCGCACGCGGCGGCGGCATCGGCGCGGACAGAACGAGCGCTCGCTCCCGAGGCGGGGCGCCGGGCTCGGTGTGTCACATGCGGAGGACCACACGAGATGTCGCAGTGTCGGTTCTCGGCGTATGTATGCAGAGTGTGCAACCGCAAGGGCCATCTACGCAGGATGTGCCCCAACCTGACAAGATACCATCACGTCGAGGTCGAGAGCGACGCCCGTTCGTACTCGGGCGGCGACGACGGCGTGGTCGAGGGCGAGTCGGACGATTCGGGTAGTGAGGAGGTACCTATATTTCAGTTATCTATTAGGCGGTGCGAACCATTGTATATGAACATTAATGTGAATAGCAAGTCAATACGTATGGAATGTGATACTGGAAGCGCCGTGTCGTGTGTTAGTCACGAGTTTTACAGGAAAGAATTCAATAATTTAAAACTGAAGCCGAGTAATGTAATCTTGAGGTACTATACTGGAGAGGTTATCCGTCCGGTAGGTGTGGCTACACCACTAGTTTCTTATAGGGGTATTAATAAATATCTAGACCTTTATGTAATACCAGGCGGTAAAACAGTCCTTTTAGGTAGACAATGGCTAGCGGAACTAAAAATTCAATTACCTGTGTTCGAATATAGTAATGTAAATAACATAATGAATAACGGTGTTTTTAATGAAGATAATTTTATGTCTAGATACTGTAATGTGTTTGCGGAGGGACTGGGGCGTTTCACGGGCGGCCGGGTCAGCATCCACCTGCGCGCGGGCGCACGGCCGGTGTTTATGCGCGCGCGGCCTCTGGCCTACGCGCTGCGAGCGCCGGTCGAGCGCGCCCTAGATCAGCTGGTGCGGGACGGCATCCTCACGCCCGTCGAGCGCTCTGACTGGGCCACACCCATCGTGCCGGTATTGAAAAAAGACGGTAACATTCGTATCTGCGCCGATTACAAATTAACTTTGAATAAAGTACTAGAAGTCGACCGTTACCCTTTACCACGCATAGAAGATCTTCTGTCTCGGCTACACGGTGGGGAAAGATTTAGTAAAATAGATTTATCACAAGCATATGCACAATTCGAACTTGACGAATCGAGAAAATATACCGTTATTAATACACATAAGGGTCTATATATGTACAATCGTTTAGTGTATGGACTATCATCGAGTCCAGGTATTTTTCAGAAGCATTTAGAGGAGTTACTAGCCGGGCTACCGTACGTAGGAGTCTTCCTCGATGACGTCATCATAACAGGTCCCGACACGCGTAGCCACCTGGATAATTTATGTAAGGTGTTTGAAAAACTTCAATCACATGGGTTAAAAGTAAAGAAAGAGAAGTGTGTATTTTTCGAAGAATCCGTTAATTACTTAGGGCACGTAATTAGTAGAAAAGGTGTTCACTCATGCCCTGAAAAGGTACGAGCGATTGTAAACGCACCCGCACCTAAAAACGTCTCAGAGTTGAGGGCGTTCATAGGGCTAGTAATGTATTATAGTAAGTTCGTGAAAAATGTTAGTTCAATACTAGCTCCATTGTATCTTTTGTTGAAAAAAGGCGCAAAGTTTGATTGGGGGTCCGAGTGCCAGTTGGCTTTTAATACAATTAAAAAGAAATTAAGTTCTAGCGAAGTGTTAGCTCATTATAGTTTAGATAGACCGTTACTATTGACGGCTGACGCCAGCGGCGTCGGCGTCGGGGCCGTCATCTCACACCTAACAGAGCAGGGCGAGCGACCGATCGCCTACGCGTCGCGTACGCTTACCGTGGCCGAGCGAGCGTATGCGCAGATAGACAGGGAAGCGTTAGCAATCATATTCGGTATTAAAAAGTTTCACCAGTATTTGTATGGAAGGAAGTTTATATTACGCACGGATCATAAGCCGTTAACGTATATTTTTGGTAATAAGATAGGTATACCTACGATGGCGGCGTCCCGGCTACAACGTTGGGCCGTCATATTATCGGGGTACAATTACGATATTGAATATGTAGCTACAAGTAAAAATTGCGCGGACGCCCTGTCTCGACTACCTAGGCAGGTGGACACACAGCTCACCAGTATGGAAAAGTTTAGGTATATCAATTTTGTGGAAAGTTACCTACCAGTACGAAACGAAGATGTTAGGTCGGCCACGGCCAGGGACCCGGAACTCGGTAGAATTTATATGTATGTACAGTCGGGGTGGCCTGCGACTCGTCCCAAGGAGGTACTTGAACAATATTACATTAAACGCAATGAACTATATAGCGACCGGGGTTGTGTTATGTGGGGTTATAGACTCGTAATACCCCGTGGGTTACGGCAAAAGATACTGTTACAATTGCATGCTAGCCATATGGGAATAGTCAAAACGAAATCTATAGCTAGAAGTTACGTGTGGTGGCCCAATATCGATACTGACATTGAATCGATGTGCCGCGGTTGCGAGACGTGCGCGGCGGAGGCGCCCGCGCCTCCCATTGCACCCCCGCAGCCATGGCCTCACCAGGTACAGCCATGGAGTAGGGTACATCTCGACTTCTTAGGTCCCTTCCAAAGGAAAACTTTTTTAGTTATCATAGATTCTAGTACCAAGTGGTTGGAAATATTTCAAATGGAGAAAACGAATGCAACAGCGGTCATCAAAACATTAAGAGGTACTTTTGCAAGGTTTGGCCTTCCGGTGGAAGTAGTATCGGATCAGGGACCACCGTTTACTAGTCTAGAATTCAAGGATTTTTTATTACGGAACGGCATCCGTCAACAATTTTCACCGGCATATCATCCGGCATCGAACGGTGCAGCTGAGAATGCGGTTAAATTGTGTAAAAATGTAATTAAGAAAGCGATAAGGGAATCTATTGATATCGATGCAGCGTTACAAACATATTTGCTCGCTTATCGTAATAGTATACATAGTACTACAGGGGAAAGCCCAGCTATGCTGCTACAAAAACGGCCATTGCGATCTCGTTTAGATTTATTGCGTAGCGAGGGTGCCTTAAACGACAAAGTCAAACAGGCACAAAATAGGCAAGTTCGGTATGCAGGCGGCGTGCAGCGCTCACTAACGCCCGCGGAACCCGTATGGGCCCGCGAGTATGGTAACAATGACAAGTGGGTAAAGGGAACGATAGTTAACCGTGAAGGGTCCAGGCGGTACGTAGTGGAAAAGGGAGACGGTCGACAAGTAGTTAGACATATAGATCAATTACGACGCAGATCCGGACTGTTAGATATACCGGGACCCGAGGTGTCGCGCCCGTGCCATCCTTCAGATGACGCGAGCACAGTAGCGAGCGCCGGGGATGCCAGCCCGCGCCTGAGCCCGCGCCCGGCTAGTGTGGAGAATAAGGTGGAGGATGATAAGGGAAATAACGATTGGATAAAAAGTCCCAGTCCGACATCAAAAAAAGATTCCCAATTCAGTACTCCGCTTTCTTCCCCACAAGCACCGGCTTCTCCGGCATCTGAGTCTTCTCGAGTTCGCCCCAAACGTATTCGTAAACCGGTTGTCCGGTATCCCGGAACGGAATGTTAGTCTTAAGTTATATGTAACTATAAGTAACTAATGCCTAACCAATAATGTTTTTTTAAATTTGTTATTTCATAGTAAGAATTAAGAAGGGAGGTGTGATGTATGTAGGTGTATTTAAATAATATTTTCTGTACCAATGTGGGTAGGGCATTCTCGCAATAAAAGTGAATAGCTCAACATTGTGTTTGATTCTCCATCTTGAAATATTTATTATTCCTAGATTTCTCAGTACCTTTCTAATTCAAATGTCCCAATACCTCAGCTCTTAATTTTTTAACCGAAAACTTTAATTAATTCATATACTAGCTGCGCCCCGCGGTTTCACGAATGGTTCCTTTTACGGTGATTCTTAGAACGTCGAAGTTTTACTACGGTGAGCATTGTTTCATCGATGAAGCTTTAACGTCGCGTTCTTTTAACGTCGTCATCGTTTTTACAGTGACTTCCTTCCAAGCAGAACATATCGAAGCCGCATTCCGTAGCAATCGAATGCCGCAATTTTCTTGCAGAAAAACAGATCGCAATTTTTGGTTTACAAACACGCTAAATAATATCTCGGAAACTATTGATAATAAAGCACTACTTTCTCAGCATAAGTAATAGAGCTTTTGGAGATCTTCACTTTGGATGACAGCTGCTGTCAGACTTAATGTGTAAATATCTCAAATACTATTGATACTAGACCACTACTTTTTTAGCAGAAGTGGTAGAGCTCCTCGAGATCTTCGTTTTGGATGACAGCTGTCATACTTAAAACGTCAATATCTCGGAAACTATAGACCCTAGACCACTAGCTTCTTAGCAAAAGTGATAGAGCTCTTCGAGATCTTCATTTTGGATGACAGCTGTCAAACTTAAAACGTCAATATCTCGGAAACTATAGACCTTAGACCACTAGTTTCTTAGCAAAAGTGATAGAGCTCTTCGAGATCTTCATTTTGGATGACAGCTGTCAAACTTAAAACGTCAATATCTCGGAAACTATAGACCCTAGACCATTAGTTTCTTAGCAAAAGTGATAGAGCTCTCCGAGATCTTCATTTTGGATGACAGCTGTCAAACTTAAATACCCTTTATCTCTGTAAGTATTGAAACTAGACCACTAGTTTCTTAGCAAAAGTGATAGAGCTCTTCGAGATCTTCATTTTGGATGACAGCTGTCAAACTTAAATACCCTTTATCTCTGTAAGTATTGACACTAGACCACTACTACCTTAGCAAAAGTGATAGAGCTCTTCGAGATCTTCATTTTGGATGACAGCTGTCAAACTTAAAACGTGAATATTTCGGAAACTATTGACCCTAGACCATTAGTTTCTTAGCAAAAGTGGTAGAGCTCTTCGAGATCTTCATTTTGGATGACAGCTGTCACACTTAAATAACCCTTTATCTCTTTAAGTATTGAAACTAGACCACTAGTTTCTTAGCAAAAGTGATAGAGCTCTTCGAGATCTTCATTTTGGATGACAGCTGTCAAACTTAAATACCCTTTATCTCTGTAAGTATTGACACTAGACCACTACTACCTTAGCAAAAGTGATAGAGCTCTTCGAGGTCTTCATTTTGGATGACAGCTGTCAAACTTAAAACGTGAATATCTCGGAAACTATTGACCCTAGACCATTAGTTTCTTAGCAAAAGTGGTAGAGCTCTTCGAGATCTTCATTTTGGATGACAGCTGTCACACTTAAATAACCCTTTATCTCTTTAAGTATTGAAACTAGACCACTAGTTTCTTAGCAAAAGTGATAGAGCTCTTCGAGATCTTCATTTTGGATGACAGCTGTCAAACTTAAAACGTGAATATCTCGGAAACTATTGACCCTAGACCATTAGTTTCTTAGCAAAAGTGGTAGAGCTCTTCGAGATCTTCATTTTGGATGACAGCTGTCACACTTAAATAACCCTTTATCTCTTTAAGTATTGAAACTAGACCACTAGTTTCTTAGCAAAAGTGATAGAGCTCTTCGAGATCTTCATTTTGGATGACAGCTGTGAAACTTAAAACGTCAAACAACGTCGTTCGTTAAACTTTGTTCATTTTATAATAATTAAATCTTTTTACTCATTTTTAAATGATTAAAATCACTCTATCGCTTTTGCTAAGAAACTAGTGGTCTAGGGTCTATAGTTTCCGAGATATTGACGTTTTACGTTTGACAGCTGTCATCCAAAATGAAGATCTCGAAGAGCTCTATCACTTTTGCTAAGAAACTAGTGGTCTAGTTTCAATACTTACAGAGATAAAGGGTTATTTAAGTTTGACAGCTGTCATCCAAAATGAAGATCTCGGAGAGCTCTACCACTTTTGCTAAGAAACTAATGGTCTAGGGTCAATAGTTTCCGAGATATTCACGTTTTAAGTTTGACAGCTGTCATCCAAAATGAAGATCTCGGAGAGCTCTATCACTTTTGCTAAGAAACTAATGGTCTAGGGTCTATAGTTTCCGAGATATTGACGTTTTAAGTTTGACAGCTGTCATCCAAAATGAAGATCTCGGAGAGCTCTATCACTTTTGCTAAGAAACTAATGGTCTAGGGTCTATAGTTTCCGAGATATTGACGTTTTAAGTTTGACAGCTGTCATCCAAAATGAAGATCTCGGAGAGCTCTATCACTTTTACTAAGAAACTAGTGGTCTAAGGTCTATAGTTTCCGAGATATTGACGTTTTAAGTTTGACAGCTGTCATCCAAAATGAAGATCTTGAAGAGCTCTATCACTTTTGCTAAGAAACTAGTGGTCTAGTTTCAATACTTACAGAGATAAAGGGTTATTTAAGTTTGACAGCTGTCATCCAAAATGAAGATCTCGGAGAGCTCTATCACTTTTGCTAAGAACTAATGGTCTAGGGTCTATAGTTTCCGAGATATTGACGTTTTAAGTTTGACAGCTGTCATCCAAAATGAAGATCTCGAAGAGCTCTATCACTTTTGCTAAGAAGCTAGTGGTCTAGGGTCTATAGTTTCCGAGATATTGACGTTTTAAGTTTGACAGCTGTCATCCAAAATGAAGATCTCGGAGAGCTCTATCACTTTTGCTAAGAAACTAATGGTCTAGGGTCTATAGTTTCCGAGATATTGACGTTTTAAGTTTGACAGCTGTCATCCAAAATGAAGATCTCGGAGAGCTCTATCACTTTTACTAAGAAACTAGTGGTCTAAGGTCTATAGTTTCCGAGATATTGACGTTTTAAGTTTGACAGCTGTCATCCAAAATGAAGATCTTGAAGAGCTCTATCACTTTTGCTAAGAAACTAGTGGTCTAGTTTCAATACTTACAGAGATAAAGGGTTATTTAAGTTTGACAGCTGTCATCCAAAATGAAGATCTCGGAGAGCTCTATCACTTTTGCTAAGAAACTAGTGGTCTAAGGTCTATAGTTTCCGAGATATTGACGTTTTAAGTTTGACAGCTGTCATCCAAAATGAAGATCTCGGAGAGCTCTATCACTTTTGCTAAGAAACTAATGGTCTAGGGTCTATAGTTTCCGAGATATTGACGTTTTAAGTTTGACAGCTGTCATCCAAAATGAAGATCTCGGAGAGCTCTATCACTTTTGCTAAGAAACTAGTGGTCTAGGGTCTATAGTTTCCGAGATATTGACGTTTTAAGTTTGACAGCTGTCATCCAAAATGAAGATCTCGAAGAGCTCTATCACTTTTGCTAAGAAGCTAGTGGTCTAGGGTCTATAGTTTCCGAGATATTGACGTTTTAAGTTTGACAGCTGTCATCCAAAATGAAGATCTCGGAGAGCTCTATCACTTTTGCTAAAAAACTAATGGTCTAGGGTCTATAGTTTCCGAGATATTGACGTTTTAAGTTTGACAGCTGTCATCCAAAATGAAGATCTCGGAGAGCTCTATCACTTTTACTAAGAAACTAGTGGTCTAAGGTCTATAGTTTCCGAGATATTGACGTTTTAAGTATGACAGCTGTCATCCAAAACGAAGATCTCGAAGAGCTCTACCACTTCTGCTAAAAAAGTAGTGGTGTAGTATCAATAGTATTTGAGATATTTACACATTTACACATTAAGTCTGACAGCAGCTGTCATCCAAAGTGAAGATCTCCAAGAGCTCTATTACTTATGCTAAGAAAGTAGTGCTTTAGTATCAATAGTTTCCGAGATATTATTTAGCGTGTAAACCAAAAATTGCGATCTGTTTTTCTGACTGTACTTCAAGAAAATTGCGGCATTCGATTGCTGCGGAATGCGGCTTCGATATGTTCTGCTTGGAAGGAAGTCACTGTAAAAACGATGACGACGTTAAAAGAACGCGACGTTAAAGCTTCATCGATGAAACAATGCTCACCGTAGTAAAACTTCGACGTTCTAAGAATCACCGTAAAAGGAACCATTCGGTTTCACCCGCGTAAGTCCCGTTTCCGTTTCAGTTCCCGCGGGATTAAAAGTATTCTATGTCCTTCTCCTGGTTCTAAGCTACCTCCCCACCAATTTTCAGACAAATCGATTTAGCCGTTCTTGAGTTATAAATGGTGTAACTAACACGACTTTCTTTTATATATATTTATAGATATCATATTGTCTCAATATGTATATTTAGGAAATTCCGTAAAGTTTAAATAAAGCTTTTAATGTGTTACTTAGTAATTTTTTCAGGAAAATTCCCAATGATCGCTGAACCGTTTTTGAGATAAAGCTAAAAATGCTAAAGCATTGTTGAGATAGTTTAGTTATAGCAAACGTCTCGTCGATAGCTGCCAGGTGATAGGTAGGTACGTGAACAAAGGTAAGTAAATCTTATTTTTATAAATCTATGATTTTACTCTTCAATTATCTACACCTGACGTGGTATACCTACAACTTAAACGATTTGAAGTTCCATTAAACTATTTAAGGACATTGTATGCAGAGCCATCTAGCAAAAAAATCAACTAAATAAGCTTGTGCATCGGATGATAGACGACAATGGATAGAATACTTAAAGCCGTGTTTTCATTACGGAACTAGTGTCGCAAAGTTATAGTCCTCTTTGCAAAAAAAAAAACGATTTTTTGATAAAACTAGTTTCAGTAAACTGTTGCGAGACTTTTTTGTGAAGTTGACTATAACTTTCACGACACTACGATCGTAGTGAAAACACGGCTTAACTGCTCTCTTTTTAGTAAATACTAGTTATATAGTAAATACTACTACAAATACCAACCGCAATGCAAAAATCCACACTTAAACGGTCGATCGGTCGATTACAACATAAGTACTATTTACAATCACATTAATAATTAGGGAATTTACATAGATACATGTTAGTATTTACTGTAATGTACTGAGGCCTTAGCTTTAAATAGCAGGAGCTAACGCACTTCGTAAGATTAGGTAAGTATATGTTTTTTATTTTAAATTTTAAGCAATTACAAAAATCAAACAACAAAAATCATTAAGATCTTTTGGTGTAAGCTATGTACTTAAATTGAACCATTTTAACGATTTTAAAAAGCCAAATAACATTCAATCCCAGCCCTGCTTAAGAACTGTACGAGTTATTTAACGGTGAAAGTAAGGAATCCTATCCTACTAATCCTACTAATATTATAAATCCGAAAATCTGTTTGTTTGTTTGTTTGTTTGTTTGTTTGTTTGTTTGTTTGTTTGTTTGTTCCCTCTTCACGGTCCAACGGCTCGACCGATTTGGATGAAAATTTGCATAGGGATAGTTTAAATGAGGGAGAGTAACATAGGATACTTTTGATCCCGAAAATCCCGCGGGATCGGGACTTACGCGGGTGATAATATTTATTAGATGAAAATTTGCATAGGGATAGTTTAAATGATGGAGAGTAACATAGGATACTTTTGATCCCGAAAATCCCGCGGGATCGGGACTTACGCGGGTGATAATATTTATTAGATGAAAATTTGCATAGGGATAGTTTAAATGATGGAGAGTAACATAGGATACTTTTGATCCCGAAAATCCCGCGGGATCGGGACTTACGCGGGTGATAATATTTATTGGATGAAAATTTGCATAGGGATAGTTTAAATGATGGAGAGTAACATAGGATACTTTTGATCCCGAAAATCCCGCGGGATCGGGACTTACGCGGGTGATAACCATTCAATGAATGAAAATCGACACAGGGGTAGGATAAGTGATGTAGAGTGGCATCATCATCATCGTCATCCATCGTCATCGTCATCGTCACTTACTGACGAAATACAAACTTTAACTTACTTTTGACCCCTAAGCCCATTGAAGTACTGTTGAAGCCAGGCGCTACCGCGCCTGGCATCATCAGTACTTCCCTGGTCGTCCGTTTAAGTGTGGATTTTTGCATTGCGGTAGGTAGGTGTTCGAACAACGCGGGATCGCGACTTGCGCGGGTGAAACCGCGGGGCGCAGCTAGTAGAAAGTATAATTCTTTTAATAGCAAATAATGGACAAGGTAAAAGATCGTTGTTCCTTCAACAAGAAGCTTTCACGACACACTTGATATCTAAGTTTAAAATATAATGCATTTGTCGATTCAGGATTAGATAGCATAGGACGACCAGCAGACCGCGGATCAAATTGCTTTGGTCAATCTACCGATGCACGGCTAAAGGCCTTTTGTTATCAACTAGTTGCCTTTTATTTTTAACAATAATATCACCTTCTCCAAGATCTCAAATTCTATACCAAAATTCATCAAAATCGGTTCAGCATAGACGTGAAAGCATAACAGAGAGACAGACAGACAGAGTTACTTATTCTCATTTATAATATTCCTTGTTGCGCTCCGCGGGAACAGGACATAGATTCCCACTTGTCCCCCTGCCGTGACAACTGGGAATATAATTCCCAGCTGTCCCCCCGGGGGACAGGGCTAGAGGGGACAGCTGGGAATAATCGGACTTACGCGGGTGAAACTGCGGAACCCTGCTAGTTATACCTGCGTATAAACCTAGAGCTTCTTATTGAATCACTTTATCTACTAAAAAAACCGCATCAAAATGCGTTGCAGAGTTTTAAATATCTAAGCATATCTTTCTTACTAATATTATAAACGCGAAAGTTTGTATGTATGTATGTGAGGTTGTTACTCTTTCACGCAAAACTACTGAACCGATTGCAATGAAACTTGGAATATAGGTAGCTGGGGACCTGGATTAACACATAGGCATACTTTTTATCCCAATATTTCCGCGGGAACGGGACTTAGCGGGTGAAACAGTAGTACATATATAGTACAGTAGTACATACATAGAAAAACAGCTAGTACATATACAAGATGTAACGGGTAAGCCCTTTTAAGCCGAAAGGGGGTTGTTCTAGACGTCTAGGCGAACAACTTTTGTTCTACGACTTTTGGAAATTCGAAGTACTTTTAGAAAATTTTAAGTGTAAAGTTTACTTGAAGATCAGCTGTTTCTTAGAGTTCGAGGTCATTGACCTTATTTTGTTCTTTCATTTAGTTTGGTCTACTACAATCAAACCTTCAATTTACTTAATTTTCGAAAACAGCTGTTTTTTCAGTGAAACATAATCTCAAAATTTTCAAAAAAAAAGTTCGAATTTTCAAAAGTCGTAGAACAAAAGGTGTTCGCCTAGACGTCTAGAACAACCGCCTTTTAGGATTTAAAGGGCTTACCCGTTACATCTTGTATAAACAGAGAGACAGACAGCGGGAAGCGACTTTGTTTTATTCTATGTAAAACTTTGTATGTCACGGGACAATTATATAAAATATTTCTTGTAATCACAAAATAATTTGATTAGAATTCCACTAATACTTACCTACAATACCTAGCAATATTATCATGGGACGTCGTAAGGACCTGTAGTCTAGAATTTCTAGATTCTTAGGTCGTTTATTTGGAGGAGTCTAAATTTTAAGTCTAAAGTAAATTTAAAGTCTGCTTTAACTTGAGATTATATTTTAAAATCTATTCTAGCTAAAAGCTTTTCAGTTTTATGACAAAGACAGCATGTCTGTGTGGAAATTGGGAAACATAGCTTTTATTTGCAAAGTTTATTTTCGATTTCTAGTCATTTTTATTTTATTTCCACACTAGGTGCGCGCCGCGGTTTCACACGCGTATGTACCGTTCTTGCGGGAATATCGGGGCGGCGACGCGGTACAGGCGGCGCTTTTGGCTGAGATTCGGGGGACGGGCAGGGACATCGGGGTCCTGCGAAAGGAGCTAGCAAACGCCCAGGGATCTCTGAATTCCCTTCTAAGGGAGGCGACCGTGCCGAGGCCGACAGAGGTACAGCTGCCGGTGCCGTCAGCGACGCACTCCATTGAGGCAATAGCTGAATGCGTAGGGGGGGCTCTGGCGCCCATGTTAGTATAGATGGAAGCGATGAGGGAGGAGATCCGGTCGCTGCGTGGGGGCTTGGAGTGGACCGAGAAGCCAATCCTGAGGGAGCATGTCAGGGAGGATCTCCGCGGCGAGTTAGCTCCGGTGTTGAGAGGGGTTGCCGCGATGAGTGAGGCTGTCGAAGAAATTAGAGAGATGGGCCAGGCATCGCAAGCGCTGGCTATCCATGCTCAGGCACCGGGGATAGGAGCGGAGATGGCGACGGCTGGCCTGGAGAGCAGCGTAGCCAAAATTGAAGAGAGGGCGGAGCAGCTGGCGGGGGCGGTTGACAGCCTTCATACGAAGGTAGACGCCGTTGCATTCGCGTCCCGGACGCCGGGGCACCAGGACGGGGGGGGGTCGCCTCAGCGAAATGGCGCTCAGAGCCAGGGTTCTCGGAGGCGCACTTATGCCCGGGTAGCAGCGGTGCCTCGCTACTCCATGGTGCTCGAATCAGCTGACCCTCGCAGTACCGGTGATGACATCATTGGCCAGGTGAGAAGTGGAGTCGACGTAATCGCCATGGGAGTTGGGGTTAGTGGGGTCACTAAGATCAAGCGGAACAGGGTTGTTATCAGTTGCACTTCTCCGAAGGGGAGGGACAGCCTGAAAAAGGCCGTAACGGAGAGGTGCAACAAAATTTCCGCTGTCCCTACTACTCAGAAGAGCCCACAGCTAAGATTGATTGGAGTAGCCAATTACCTGACCAATGACGACATCGAGGGGGCCTTGGTCAAGCAGAATCCGAGCGTTAGGGACTTGGACCCGGAGAGGGTTAAAATTAGGGTGGTTAGGCGCATCAGGGGGCGTACCGGCGAGGTGTCTAATGTGATCGTGGAGGTTTCGCCGCCGGTTTGGCACGTCCTGAAGGATAATCGAGTTCACGTGGGTCTTCAGCTGGTGCCTTCGGTGGACCAATCACCCGTAACCCAGTGTTACAAATGCTTGGGTTACAATCATAGGGCCGCTAACTGCAAACCGGAGCAGACCTGCGGATATTGTGCTGGGGTTCACGATACCAGGGAGTGTGGGCAACGGAATGGTGTGCCAAGATGCACAAATTGTGCCAGAGGAGGGTCGTCGGATGCGTCTCATCCGGCTTACAGCCACGAATGTCCGGAATGGGAGAAGTGGGACCGCATAGCCAGATCTGCGGTTAGCTATTGCTGAGGGCACCTCGGAGACAGTCACAGAAACGAACGGACAGACTGACAACTGTGGGATTAGGGTTGGGCAGATCAATCTGGGTACAGGACTAAGGGCGACAAACGAATGTCTGCAGGTGGCCTCTTCTGGTAAGTTCGATATTCTCCTGGTAAAGGAGCCCTATGTGGGGGCAGTAGGTAGGCTGCGATGTCCATATAGGACTGTACAGATGGATATTCAAAATTCTGACAGACCGGTTAGGGCGGCGGTTGTCGTCATCAATCCGAACTTAGATATAGTAGAGAACACTGAATTAATTGACGAAGATACTGTGTGTGTAATTTTAAGAAACTTTAGTGGTAGTAATGATAATATAGGATTAGTTAGATTTTACTTGGATGGGAGGAAGGACATTAATGATGAACTTGAGAACATTAATGACAAGGTAAACAAGTTGGGGACCAATTTGTTAGTTTTGGGAGGGGACGCCAACGCAAAGAGCCCTTGGTGGGGATGTGCAGAGGAAGATAGCAGAGGGTCGGCCCTCGTGGAGTTCTTGGCCCAGGATAGTCTTAGCGTCGTCAACGAGGGCACGGTGGATACTTTTTACCAACACAGGGGGGGGAGACTGTATCGTAGCATCGTTGATGTCACCTTCTGCTCTGGCTCTGTGCTGAATAGAATCTGCTGCTGGCGTGTGGAGAAGGACCTGGTCACTCAGTCGGACCACAGGCTTATTCGGTTCGACATTGAGGGATGCAGAAGAACCGCCGACAGGAGACCTGGAACCAGAGTCTTCAACACGGGTAAGGCGGACTGGAAGGGCTTTGAACAGGCTCTGAGAATGCAACTGGAAGAGAAAGGTATTAGTGCTGGGTCAATTAGTGAGGTGGCGGCACCGGGAGCACTTGATGCTGTCGTGGCGGAGTATCAGAAGTCGATAACGGAGGCGGCAGATGATACAATACCTAAGATACCTGCGACAAAGGAAATTAGGTTGATTAAATGGTGGACTGACGAACTGACGGACAAAAAGGCGGAAATGGTGAGGTTAAGAAGGAAGATTGGGAAGGCCAATCCCACCAGGAGACCCCACGTAGTGGAAAGTTACCTCAAGCTTAAGGCCGAATATCAGGAGATGATGACGAGGTCCAGAATAGAGAGCTGGAAGACTTTTTGTGCCTCTCAAACTAAGGAGAACGTATGGCAGCGTTACCACAGAGTTCTCAAGCTCACAGATGGGTCGAGCAATGAAACGCTCCTTAGGGTTTCGGCAGACAGTCCAATGTTGGGACCGCGGGAATCGGCGGAACTGCTAACCGGGACTTTTTATCCCCAGGATGACGAAGCTTCTGACAATGAGGAGCAGCGTATGATCAGGGTGGAAGTGGAGGGAGTCATCGCAGGGTGCGGGCAGGGTCTGGGCTCGAATCTATTGGAGATCACTGATGACGAGGTACAGGCGGTCTACAGGGCGATGAACCCAAAGAAGTCCCCGGGTACCGATGGCTTTACGTCCGACATCTGCCAGGCGAGTTACAGGGCTGCTCCGGAGGTACAACTAGGTATTTTTAACCAGTGTATGCGGGTGGGCTATTTTCCAAAGTTATGGAAAAGGGCTCGCATTAAAGTAATACCGAAACACGGCAGGACTGATTACACAACCCCGAAATCCTACAGGCCAATCGGCCTTCTACCTGTTTTGGGCAAGGTGCTAGAGAAGGTCATCGCGAACAGGATCAATTGGTATCTCGCAGGAGCCGGGAAGTTAAGCGCTAGGCAGTATGGCTTCACGGCCCAGATTGGGACTGAAGACGCACTGTATGATGCTATGCAGGTGATAAGAGAGGGGATTAGACGAAAAAAAATTGTGGCAGTTGTGTCCTTGGACATTGAAGGGGCATTTGACAATTGCTGGTGGCCGGCGATACTCAAGCAACTCGTGGAGAAGGGGATTGATCAGACTTCGCTGAGGGTTATCGCCAGCTACCTTTCAGACAGGGAGGTCGAGGTGGATTACATGCGGGAGAGGGTGGCACGGAGGACAAACAAAGGGTGTGTCCAGGGCTTTATTTGTGGACCCCTTTTCTGGAACGTGCAGCTGGACCCGCTGCTCCAGTCGGTTGAGGGTCTAGAGGCTCACGTACAGGCGTTTGCCGATGACATCCTCGTTATCGCCACGGCGGACGGAGCTGAGAGGCTGTCAGAGATTGTCAATGAGGCTTTGGACGGGGTTGCTGACTGGGGTAAATCCAATAAAATGCGCTTCGCGGCCCACAAGACTCAAGCAATAATCTTAACCAGGAAGCTAAAATACGACACTCCAGTTTTTCGTCTTGACGGACATGTGCTTGCGTTGGGGGAGAGTCTCAGAGTCCTGGGACTTACCATAGATAGAAACCTTACTTTCAAACCACATCTGGAACAGTGTTACAAAAAGGTGATTAATATTCATAAGATCTTGTCAAGGGCGGTAAGGGCACAGTGGGGGCTTCACCCGGAAGTGGTTAGACTGTTGTATCTGGTGACAGTAGAACCGGTCATACTTTACGCGGCGAGTTCGTGGGCCGAGGCGTGTGGCAGGAAGTACATTAGAGACCGGCTGGATCAGATCACCAGGATGTTTGCGTTGAAAATAACCAGAGCCCATCGCACTACTTCCCTGGTCTCTGGTGTGCTTCTTGCCCGCATTCTACCGTTGACTGTGCGTGTGGGGGAGCAGCGGAGGCTATACGAAGCCAAGAGGGGAAAACCGGTGGAGGAGCTACCAGGAAGGTCTATCCAGAGGAGGACAGGAATATCCTCGCGATCGCACCCTTCTATGAGGAAGGGGATTAGTTTCGGGGAGATTACGTCCCAGGCGGACAGTGACGCGGTGGTGGGTTGGCCGAAATTTTTCACGGACGGCAGTAAGATAGAGGGCAAAGTCGGAGCAGCCGTTTCGTGCTGGGGGGAAGCCGGAGAGTTCCGATCCGTGAAAATAAAATTGGCGAACTACTGCTCTGTGTACCAGGCTGAGCTTGCAGCAATATTAAGGGCAGTTGAATACATGATTACCACGAAGACCTCTGGTACGATAATCAGCGACTCCAGATCGGCCTTGGAGGCGATATCTGATGTGCAGGCTGACAATCCAATAGTGACTGAGATTCAGCAGCGTCTTGAGGAGCTGGAGCAGATGGGTGAAAGCGCGGGATTTTACTGGGTCAAGGCCCACGTGGGCATCGACAGCAATGAAAGGGCGGACATCTTGGCGAAGGATGCGGCCTTGAAGATGAAGACTGCGCCGGCCTACGACGCTGTTCCGTTGTCGTTTGTCAAAAGACTGACGAGAGAGGCGGGAATAGGTGAATGGCAAGAGCTCTATAGTGGCTCGGACGGTGGGGCCCTCACCAAAATGTTTTTCCCCGACGTCAGGGAGGCCTATAAAATTTTAGCCAAGATTGGCATATCTCCGGTGAGGACCCAACTGTTTTCCGGTCACTGTGGGGTCAGAGCCTATCTTTTTAGATTTAAGCTGTCGGCCGACCCTGTTTGCGTGTGTGATGGGGTGACAGAGGAGACTGTTCCTCATATCATTTTTGGGTGTCCAAGATTTGCCTATCAGAGGCTCAAGTGTGAGACGGAGATGGGCAGCATCTTGGACGCTCAAACGGTTCGATCATTGATAGCGGATGATCGCTGTCGTGGCGCCCTGCTGGCCTTTGCGGAGGCTGCTCTGCGGTCTGCTGCGAGGGCTAATGGGGCAGTCAGGGTCTAATTTTGTGTGTGTTAATTATTAATTACTAATTTGTTTCGTTTTCCTCTGCTGATTGATTTATTTATTAATTTAATTTATTAATTTAATTGAATTTAATGCTTTGAATTAATTTACTGTATTGTTATTATAAAAGTAATTTTAATACAAATTCTAATGCACTTTTTTTTTTTTTTTTGTTTTGTTTATTTTGGGTTAATTGATTTTCTTTTTAATGCTCTCTTGAAATGGTAGACCATGCTTTGTAAAATTTTCAAATTTTATTTGTTGGGTTCACGGTATCGCGAATTTCGCTATTTGCCTTGCCAATTATGGCGGTTTTGCTGGGCTTTTGTGCTGGAGAACCGCTGACCGCTGCTTCGCTGCCGCTTTGTTGGCTTCTGGGGTATCGAGTCGCTATTTGTTCTTTTTTTTTTATTTATATTTAATTTATGTCGCTTTTTGTTTAATTTGTAAATTTTATTTTTTATATAATTTTGATTTTATTAATGTTGTCCTAGTGCCTTGCCACTTTCTGTCCTGGCAGAAAATGGTCAACCGCGCTTTTATTTATATACTTTTATTAATTTATTTCGGTTTTTTTTTAATAATTATATTTCAATTTTTGTTGATTTTGCATGGTAGTTACGTAAGAATTAATGTACTGCATGAAAAAAGGATAAAATGGGGGGTAGAGGACAGGGTAAACAAAAGAATGCACAGTACTGGACGTGTACTGTTATATATTTAAAGGAAAAAAAAAAAAAAAAAACCAAGTTCCTACCTCATAGTTATTGTCATTATGTGTAAAAAAGGTTGTTGGATAATAAGCACCAACAGTTTTGGTTCAGTCGGGGGGGGGGGTTTGGTCGGTAGGTCGTGCGATGTCCTCTTCGCTCTCGAGTTAGGAGGACCTCGCACGGAGTCCGACATAACCGGGGCCCGGCCCCGGTAAACATGAGTTTCCCCCCCAACTTCAAAAAAAAAAAAAAAAAAAAAAACATTAAGCGGGACCGTTTTTTTGACGAAGTAAGCTTTCTAGTAAATACTGTTCTTATTATTTCTTTGGATTCGTCCAAGTTTAATGGTTTTTCAGTTGGTATTTCAGCGACAGGTAAAACTGAAAGTTAAAAAGTTGAAGTTTTAACTGTGTGTTTCCGCAATTAACCCTACTATTAAGCCTTTGTGCGTGATTTAAGCCGTGGGTTTCCTCACGATGTTTTCCTTCACCGTAAGAGCGATGTTAATAGCGCACATATTTTTTTCTTAAAGATAAAGACATTGGTGCGCGGCCGGGATTCGAAACCACGACCTTCGGAATGAAAGTCGGGGTATCTACCACTAGACCAACAGCGCTAAATAAAAATAAATGATTACACAAATGTAGCCAAGAGTTCTGATATCCATTCACAAAAAAATTGTATGCGTGTTTAAAATATCAATTTATTTTAGCTCAAACAGCTCTGTGCTTTGGATGACATATTCACTTGTTTGCTTGACAGTTTTAACATACCTACACCAACTAAACTCAGTTACTCAATTACCTCTTCCTGAAATACCATCTGAAAAACCCTTTAACTTGGACAAATCTAACTTCACAATTCACTGATTCGAAAACATTTCAAAAACATTATAACATTCCAAACTATGTTAGACTAGCTGCGCCCCGCGGTTTCACCCTCGTAAGTGTCGTTCCCGCCGGATTATCGAGGTAAAAAAAGCCTATGTGTGCTTGTTCTCTAGCTACCTATATTCCAAGTTTCTTCGCAAATTCGCGGTTCAGCAGTTTTTGCGTGAAAGAGTAGCAAAGTCACATACATACATGCATACAAACTTTCGCGTCTATAATATTAGTAAGATAGTTATGTAAAATTATATTCTCAAAGTAGACGGCAACAGATATAACTTCCGAATATTGTTCTACGGACGGGAGCTAACAAATTAACGTCCGCAAAGTTGGAGCTCGGCTTCCCTCGGGGATGACGTGTACTCGCCTTCGAATCCTATAATCCATTGTAAACCCTTATCCTAATATTACTTGTATTGTTTACAAGTAGATATCTAAGGTTCAATACCGTCGGATTATCACGGCTCGCTGCCCGCCGCCGCGCCGCCGATACACGAGGTGCGAGAAAGGTCGACTTTAAAAGACCAGAGTTAGCAGCTAATTTAATGGAAAAACGAACGTTTATCACGTCCATTTTATAGCTTTTGTTCATTGTTGGCGTGGCTCGGTGGAGCTGCGTTCACGGTCGTGCGGGTACAGTTACGAGACAGATTAAAACTGTTACCACAGATTACATAATGTACTGCTGTAAGCACAACAACAGCTACAAGCTATGCTAGCTTGTACTTAGTTTACAAGATGTTCAAAAATAACTCTCCCTCACTGCGAGCGTTCACTTGTACCTAATGTTACATTTAACATTATAGATTCGACTTCGAGCATTACATAACAATACTACCTGATTGACTGACGAGAATTCACGTGTAATGTAACATTTAATTACAAGTGAAGCAAAAAAAATGCACTTTGTTACACATGATGTGCGCTTTATGTGCTCAAATCTGTATGTAACGTTACATTACAAATGAATGCTCGCGGTAAGGGAACATTTTTTGAGTTCTATTTATTTTTATTTCTTATCGGTTGTGAACCGATTATGGCCATTAGAAAATTAGCCAGTGTCAAGTATTACTAACATATTAGGGGTTAAAGTATGAAATTGCCGATTTGTACTGAAAATCTTAATTGTTTATTTTTTAAATTTTTAACAAATTTATTTATTTAAAATAGTTGCCATTATTATCTATACATTGCTGCCATCTAATGGGAAGGTTATTAATGCCTTTGCGATAGAACTCCGACGATCTAGACTACACAAACTGTGTGAAAGCATTTTGTACTGCCTCCTGGGAAGAAAACTTCTTGTCACGTAGATAATTGTCCAAATCACGAAAAAAATGGTAGTCCGTTGGAGCAAGGTCTGGTGAATACGGAGGATGACGAATGGTTTCTAAGTGCAGTTCCTGAAGGGTCAAAATGGTTTCTCGTGCTGTGTGAGGTCTCGCGTTGTCGTGGAGCAATAATGGTGAAGATCGATTCATGAGTCGGGGCTGTTTTATTTACTGCTAGTTTTGTCAACATGGTTCGGAGTTCGGCACAATAGACATCTGCCGTAATTGCTTGACCAGATCGAAGAAAACTATAGTGAATAACACCATGCTGAGACCACCAAACAGTTACCATTACCTTTTTATTGGTAAGTTTTGCTTTAGGACACACTGTTGTGGCAATTGACCTGGGGTCAGCCATTGCATTTTTCTTTTCCGGTTATCATAAAGAATCCACTTTTCATCACATGTTACAATTCGATCCAATATTCCTTCATTTCTGTACCGGTTCAACAAGGCAACACAAGTTTCAACACGCGTTTCTTTCTGCAGATCAGTCAAATCATGAGGCACCCATTTTTCGTATTTTTTTATTTTATTGATTTGACGCAAGTGAGTCAATAAAGTGGGTAAGGTAACGTTAAACCATGCCGCTAATTCCTGGGTAGTTTGACTAGGATCGGCTTCCACTATCTCTCTTAATTCATCGTTATTCACCTGTGTGGGCGGTCTTCCTCGTGGCTCGAAAGCGTTTAAACCAAAATCGCACGGTGCGTTCATTAGTAGACCCCTCTCCAAACGCAGCATTGATATTGCGGGCTGTTTCTGCCGCGTTAGTTCCGCGTCGGAACTCGTATTCAAAAATCACTCGAATTTTCGCAGTATCCATCTTTCTTGTCTAAATTGAATAACAAAAACAATTGAAAGTCGATATTCAAATGTTTCACATTTTTTAAAAAAAGAACATCACAGAAACCATTTGAAAAAAGTTTCATTCGAAAACCTCAAACCATGAAGATTCTATATCAATTCAAAGAACCTATTGCAATAAAACGGCAATTTCATACTTTAACCCAATGAGTCTATTAAAGTTATAGAGACGCCATTGCAGAACAAATCATCATTGAAAAGCGCCACAAATTATGCTATACAAACTCATTATTTATATTCATTCACATAATTTAAAGAAGAAATAGACGAAACTATTGTTATCTCTTTCTAAAACATAAGACACAATGCTACTTGCATGACGTAAGAAAGAGATGTCATAATATTATTATGACATCTCATAGAGGTTAGGAGAGAATGATAAAACGTCAAAGTCAAAAACTTCGTTGAGTTTTTGGAAAAAAAACTTTTTCACAAAATAAACTAAAATAAATAAATACAGCTTTATTTACGTATAAAATGAAATATTTTTGCCAGTTTTTGAAGTACAATTCGTGCATCGCCTAAATACGCCCGAAGGCATTGTTGTCTGTGAATAATGTTGTGAAAGTGAACTAAATGTACTGTGTGACAACAAGCGGGTGATCGTGACGTGAGCTGGGATGGAACTAAGACTTCTCTGGCTAGCTAGCTTGCATTTGTGTTGCCAAGAAATTTGCCCTATTACGTATCTAGAAGTTTTTACATATCTCTGCTTTAACCCCTATTATTATGCAAGTTATTTTGTATCGAAATAGTCAAGTCGTCATAGTCAAAGTCAAGTCTAGGGAATCATTTGTAAACACGGCGGCCATTTACAAAGATTGTTCACGGACCTTTGGAGACAACATTAAGTCCATGTTTTGCACTAATTTTCACTTTCATTCCACTTGTACCTACACCTTCACGAATCTAAATTGATTAATATGCCCCCGAAATTAAACAATATGCACGCATTTGAACTAGGTTTCACAAAAATGAAATTTAGCACCACATCTCCTCAACGCGTTCCCGCCAAAACTCTCGAGTTCTTCTATGACAATAAAGCATATTTGACGTCTAATTAAGTTGATTACGTATGTAAATATGTTAGGTACATTTAAGTCTATCTCGTGGAGGCTGTTATCTGACATGCAAATCTGTGCAATGGAGAGCTATCACTAAATCTGCATAAAAATTGCCAAATTTCGCCGAGAGCGGCACTACGGCCGGCATATTCTCCTATTACGAGTAGGTATACCTACTATGTTTCAGTATGAAAAGTTGTTTATATTTCAGAATAATTCGTGCCATATAGAAGCGAAAGTAACTTGCGTTTGTACGCGTTAATCGTTAAATTTTGATGGTGTACTATGATATAGAAATGTAATTTATATGAATCAAATAATGAAGAAACACTTTTTCTAGCGAAAGATCGATAAATTCAGACTAACTATATTTTCTACTATGACACTACTATACTTATTTTTAGGATCAAACCACTAACTTCGAATCAATAGATAATCCATAGACTACTTCGAATTCATAGACGAAGACGTAGTGGTAGTAAATACACGAACGATAAAACATTTTCGATGGAATAAGAGTGACCTCATGGAATCGAAATAAATTCCCTGCTTATTTGCTTGGAGTTGCAGTACTCACTTATTTATGAATTCAATCCAAAATGTATCCAACATTATTCAAAATAACATTTACATTCACTAGTTAAGTATGCGAACTACAATATGTAAATAACTAACGTTTTCTTAAATATTTGATGGAATTGTAGATAGTTATTTACATACGCGTTCATGAATCGTGAGCATAAAATATTGATATAGCAACGAAAAGCCTATAGCAGCTAAAGCATAGTGCTTATTCACATTACATTCTGACGTTTACGACACCACAAAATTATTGTTTTACGTTCTAACATCCCTGAGGTGATATTTAGTGATATCTTTTTCGTAACCCTTTTTGAGTCGGTAATAATGGCACCGGTTTGTTATAGCGAGGTGTAATGGCTTCACCATCTCGTGCTCAACTCTTGAGATGTTATTTACGCGACGTGTGAATATTTTTTCGAACATTAAGTAGGTAAATAGGTGCTCGGTGAATCTTAAACCAAGGTTTTTATGTTTGAATAGGTATCATTATGTCTAATTTTTTTGAGATAACCTTTCGTTACAGCGGTAGTAGGTAGGTACAGAGTTTTCTTTGGATTGATTTTTAAATTTACTTCGCAGTAATATTTAAAATAGTTATAGTATAACAGATGACTTTTCTTAAGTAACTCATGATGATAAGTCTTGTTTTTTTAAGAATTATTTTGTATATACAATTGTTTAAATTGACTGTGAGTTTAGATTAGCTCCGCATAGTAGAAATATGCCGTTTTCCTGTGGCTATACAAGATGTAACGGGCAAGCCCTTTTAAGCCGAAAGGGGGTTGTTCTATACGTCTAGGCGAACAACTTTTGTCCTACGACTTTTAAAAATTTGAAGTACTTTTCGAAAATTTTAAGTGTAAAGTTTACTTGAAGATCAGCTGTTTCTTAGAGTTCGAGGTCATTGACCTTATGTTGTCCTTTCATTTAGTTTGGTCTACTACAATCAAACCTTCAATTACCTTTATTTTCAAAAGCAGCTGTTTTTTCAGTGAAACCTCAAAATTTTCAAAAAAAACTTCGATTTTTCAAAAGTCGTAGAACAAAAGTTGTTTGCCTAGACGTCTAGAACAACCGCCTTTCGGATTAAAAGGACTTACCCGTTACAAATTGTATATGTCGTAGGCAATTTGTATGATTCGTCCGTTTACAAATGGCTTCGGCATTTTATATACATGAAGCGTTATACAAATTGCCGAAGGCAGATTGTGAGATTGTGAAAAAACATTTTCACACTTTTATTTTAAAAGTTTTAGGATTAAATCTTACACTTCGGACTTTCAACATATTTATCATATATTCAGTTGTATACATTTAAAACATATAAGCTAATAATAAAAATATTTACAAAAATGGAAAGTTTACTTAAAAAGCTTTTTCTTTCTAGCTAGAAGCTATCACAAGTATAAATTAAGACACCCTTAACATCAACATGGTTGGTATTTATGTCGAGTTTACAATCAAAATAGATGCTTATATTTCAGTTTTGCAGCAAAGAAATAGCTTTCTGTGCTAGATCCCGAGAGATCCGTTCACTTCGGACATTACTCCAAGTAAAGTGGTTATTTAAACGTAATACACTGCACTTTATAATGGAAACGCTGAACTTTATAATATTAAGATTTTTTAAAGTGTAATACGATCCTAGGGTAACACGGTAAAAGTGGATTTTTAAAGAATTTTTCCGGCTGAGGTTAGTAGGATCTTACATTTAATTTACATTTAATACGATAACGAAATTTCTATTAATAACTTACTTGAAATGAAACTCATTTTCCTTTTTACTTAAGTAAGTACCTAATCACTTAGGTACTTATCAGATCTGTTTATAATTTATGAATATTTTAATTTTTTGTATTACTTACCTACACTTCAGGGAAAACGGAAATAGAAAATTGAAATTTGGAACAAAATTCCATTTTTTCTAACTACAACAGTTATGAAATTGAAATACGCCAATTATTTTTAGAAAATATTGAATTCGTAAAAGTTTAGTCTTTGTTTTAATTTGTTTCTAAAGATAACGATTTGAATTAAAGTAACCAATGGGCGTTGAATCCGCAGAAACCACATGCCACAGAGTTCAAAAAGCAGCTTCTCTTATTAGGTATTTAGGGCTGTTTTAGTGTCTTGCCGATTCTCTTACATCCCGCTTGCGTGAACAATTTGTATGGACACTCCCGTGTACGTTTGAAAATCCGCGTGACCCCAAAATCGCCCGTTACGGATGGGACTCGTGCCGCATCTCTACCTGTGAAACTTTAATTAAACTCTGGGATAAACAGTGGATACAAATGAGTAACTATCGGTGGGTCGGGTGTGTAGTGTATATTATCTTCTATACAAATTTAAACCCAATGCGCTTCACGTTTAAACGACCTGAGTCGGCATATTCGATTATTGGCACAGTTAATTAACTTCAACACAATCACTACACACATCTCATAATGAATTTGTGACATATTGCATATTCAAACATTTTGAATTACTTATGTATGTATGTATAGTATGTTAATTCGATTAGTTTGCTTAAACGTGTGCCGTGAAGTATCCACATAGCAGTAGGGTTACCAGAAAAGTGCAAAAAGAAGCTTTATCTCAATAAAAAATGCGGAGATCGAATCGCACTTTTCTCTATGGTGGGTATTATGGGGGAAGATATTTAGTGTGTTAGAAAAATAAAAAAAACTTCAGGATTATGACCTTTAACTATAAGAGTCACTTGATTTTCATTAATAATAATCTCAAGGCAAATCCAGAGTTTTTATAGTCCTACTTAGTGATCAGTATAGAAAGTGGGTATCGAAGGTGGAATACTCTTGAGAATATTCGAAGATATCAAATTGAATAGGCAAATTTGTACAGTCAAGCAGATGTGATTGAATTGTTGCAGGATCTTGAATCTTGATTGTATTTCATGCATACATATCTGGTCAAGCGGAACTGGATATAAAACCGCTGTATGATAGCTATGTAATGACCAGGTAGTTGATGGGTATTGCAAAAAGCTCCCTAGCTAGGGGACTGACCCTAGCTGGGCTAGAGGAACATAATGCCATCTGACTGTAATCCTGTAAAAACAATGAAGTAATAACGTTTACTCTTCAAGCAAGTCGCTCCTAGGCTTTACACTATAGTAAGCGATCCATCTCGGTTGGTGCACAAATATCTATCAAATAGTACCATGCAAATGCACCCTAAATGAATAAAAAAAGCTTAAGACCCGGATTATATAGCGTGGACTACTTTCAATAAACTTCCTCGAGAGAAGAATTACGCGGGTGACACCGCAGAGCACATCTACTAACGGTATAATTGATACACACGTAAAGACAACTGACGAAATGAGCCAACGATGCCCGCGAGAGTTACTCGGTATTTTCCACAAGAACGTAATTACAAAACATAATATACATAGCTGTAGTTACTACGAATTAAAGTTCAAGACAGCTTAACTAAACTGTAAACCAACTTACTGTATTCCGTAATGAGGAAATATCGCTACAACTTTAGTTTTAGTGGGTCTCGTTAGATGTCGCCACGAGGTAACGTTTCTTAGTGTTATGAGGTTTTATGACAATTGTTTTAATGTTTATTTTTCTGCTCTTTTGTGTTGTTTTGTTTAAATGTGCCGTGTGTTTATCACACTTTTTTTCTATTATTTTTTATCTTAAAAGGACGACTTAACAGATTAAATGCGTGAATTAAACAGGATTGATAGAGTTACGGATGTGAACGTTGAGTATGACGGCCAAAAGCTAAGAAAGGAAGAAGAAGACATGCTGTAGCTATGGGATAAAGGCTGGAGGCCCTTTGAAACAAATTGACAGGCAAAATAAACAGTCAGTGTAGAATTTAAAACCGATTACTATTTATCAAGCGAATCGAAACTAGTTTAGATAAAAATAAAGAATAGAAACTTTCTAATTACGACGCGCGTGGCAGCGTATCTGACTACGAATTTAGTTTGTATGTAAATAAAGATATTTTGTATTATAAAACAGTGAAATAAAGATCACATCAGAAATAATTTACTCGTAAATTTGAGGTTTACATGTAAAGGATTTCTGCAAATACCTCGAAAGGTTGAGAAAGCTTCGTCTAATAATAGAAAAATGAGTTTAAATTGAAATTACTAATGTTAAGTAACAAAAAAAAATCGTCGACCGGTGAATTCGATGAACTGCGTTGCACCACATTGCACGTGATTCAAGATAGTGTTATGATCACATTGTGATTTATAAAAAGAGTTTGGATGTATCTTCTATTTTCGTACCTATAGATTTTACCTCTTTGTACGTAAATGAACTGAAGTTACTGAAAAGGTAATAAAACGCCTTCATTTGTATGCTACGAGAGTAGAGGACTCTTTGAAATGTCAAGTTTAAGTAAACAAAAATGAGATACAATTTTGAAATCTACGTGAGCTGTGTCGGCTTAGCGGGAGATAACTCGGCTATCATGCTGATCGTTGTATTCGGAGCTCGAAGTTAGTTGCTCTTTATTTTAGATACATTAAAATATTCGCATCCTCTTCTTCTTCTTAGTTCTGGCTTCTGTCAGCAATATAGGACAATTTAGCCAATTTCTCGTACGAATAGTGAACTACCACTATTGTACTGTAATCGTTTGAAATAATTTTCAATGCGTGAAGGCTGTAGAAAAACTGGCGACGATTTTTCTCCAACCCTATGGAACAATTGTTTGTAACGTGCTAATTTCGTGTTTGGCACTGGTATTTTTATTTTCACTTAACTCGTTGAACTTCGCGTAACTAAATTGGTAACTTGCCGCCGAAATTAAACAATTTAAACGCAATAAAACAATGTTTTATAAAAATATAAATTCAGGACGACATTTCACTAACGCGTAAAAAACAAAAGTCCTTCGCATCCTCGATTTTGCAATCAGGTGACAACTGGCACCTGATCAATGGCACTTGTTTGATAAATTTATAAGCACTTACCTTAGCAACAAACGAAGTAGGCAGGTGTATCGACGTATATCTATTTATTGACACTATCAACGATGTTTGTAGGTATACTACGTACGTTTTTTTAATTTCAGACTACACTGATTGTAGTGCAAAACGTTTTGGTTACTAGTTTGGCATTTTTTTCTTCAGAAAAAAGTGTCAATCGTGTAGTAATTAAAAAAAGAAGTATGATTGTAAAATGCTATATAAGATGTAATAAAATGCTGTGATAATGCAACTTTCTTGCTACGTAAAGCAAGCATGTCCCGCTCTGGATGTTAGCAAGCACTATGGGTATTAGTTCGAACGTGAAAAGCATGCTACAGATTATTAGGTAGACTGAACTGTCCAGTTAAATCGTAATTGTGTAGGCAACACTAAGAGAGTTCACTACGCCAGTTCGTAACACGCTTCACCTTATCACATTTCAACTATGGCGAATCACCATTAGCATGCTTCATTTTATTCTATTTTTATGTTCATTATGTTGATTTATTACATTTAAACGACTAAGTTTGCTCAAATTGGCGATCTACAACATCTTGTGTGTATGCTTGACACTTTTTACGATTTCCATGGTTGTGGTTTGACCCGAATTTTAGATTTCATTTTATTTCATTTCTTTCTTTGTTTCAACTATAATTCTATTTATTTCTTTCTTTCAGCTTTCAATGTAAAATTTGGTTTCTATCGTCCTCAACCTACCCTACTCAATGTAAGTAAAAGTATGAAAAATTTGAATTTCTAGCACATAGAAAAGATAAATCAGTAATAGTTAATTTAATATATATCTATAATGATGATACAAATTCAAAACAGACCACGTCTAAATAGTACTTCGGTGAAATATATTTAAGTTGTACCTATAGTGTTTAAATGAAATGTAACACCGAGCAAATCGTACATCGATATGTTAAACGTCATATAAAATAAACTGAAGGTTGGATGTTCGATGATTCGTCTTAGTTGAAATGTAATTAGGTGAAGCGTGTTTCAAACTGACATGGCGTAGTGTGGGTACACTACGCCATGTCAGTTTGAAGTTTGAGTACTAAGAACTCTACATTTGGACTGACAATCTAAGCGAATCAGTTTAAAACTGTGCATGTAAATAATAATTGTCTGTAGCCTGCTTAAAGGTTTGAACTTTAACCCCCTTACTTATAATATAAACGCTAGTTAACAGCTGCATAACTGTGTATTGTTTGTCTTTTACTGTGACATAAAGTTTCAAAGTTGACAGACAGAGACAAACGTCACATAACTTGGTCATAAAGTAAGTGAATATAGCTTGGGTAGCTAGTTAGGGCTGTGGCAATCTGAATAGCACTTTATAGTTGTTTGCGCCGCATAGTACATATTTTGTTATTCTATATTTGAATCTCCCGCTTTCTTATTTATTTGATATTTATTCAAATCTACCGCTATTTAGTAATTATTATTTAGTCTTACCCGCGTGGTTGACACATCTCCCATCTTTTTCCTTTACCCGCAACCTTCACTGGCGAGACGGAGATGACAACATACGCGAAATGAGGACTATTCGCCGCTGGCGCTGAGTTCGCGCTCGGTTGGCGTACCTACCTGAAAGTTCGAAAAATATGAACTTTGGTGTGTGAGAAAAAAGATGGCGAATAATTAACATCGCCTCGCGCCTTTAGTTATTGTAACTTTTTATAAACTCAAGTTGGACAGTGAATGTCGTTATTGTGTCGTTATTTTGTGTTTCGCGAACCTTAGACATAGTAGCTGACACCGCCCGCACCGCAGTGACCTCAAGCGACGGCATCAAGTAGCCAACCAGTCTGGGATCATTCACAAGGTACCTCTCTTTCCTATCCAGTTTGTGTCAACCCGCGTACTTATCTATTTATATATATATTAATTTGTTAATCCTTAGTTAAGAGGAAGCTCCAATAAAAAATATGTCATGAACGGCCCGCCCACTTACCCCTACATCCACGAGTCACACGCACACGTATGCACTTTCAAACATCGCAACTTTTTTGATCTAGCAGCCAAGCGCGCGAAATAAAAACTGTTATATATTTTTTCATAGGTTGTAAACCGATTATGGTCGTTTGGAAAGTAGCCAGTGTCAAGTATTTTATAATACGACCTCATTGGTGCGTCGGGCGACCGCCTGGCTCACGGAACACTATTACTCCTAGCGGGCCTGGCTGCAATACGGAAGGCTGCGGATTCGATTCCCGTCGGGTGCAAATATTTATGCTTAAAAATAAATATTTGTATCTGATCTGGGTGTCTTTCTATGTATTATATGTATGTATTTACAAAAAAAATGAGGTATAATATGTAGTATATTCGTGGTCTAATACCCCTAGTACAAGACCAGTGCTTAGTTTGGAGCTAGATTGCGCTGTCTGTATATGTCGTGCAATAATATTTATTTAATAATTTGCAAGTTTTTTGTTTTGTATCTTCAAAACTTGTATCGTCCGATTATTCCTAGTTGTCCCCTCTAGCCCTGTTCCCCGGAGGGACAACTAGGAATTTTTCCCCAGTTGTCCCCGGGGCGACAATTCGTGGCGACTGTCCCTTTGAAAGCTGGCTAAAGGGGACAAATGGGAATTATGTTTCTCAGTTGAGGTGAAGTCGTCCCCTTCGAAACTGGGACCAGGGACGATAGTTTAGACATTGGAACGAGTCGACTACATACATATTTATATACTCTAGAGGTGAAGTAGTCCCACTAAGAAGATCCTAAAAACTCTGTACATTTTTGGGAAAAAAAAGTTAATAGAAGAGATTAGTGGAAAACAAAAGACGATCGAAGTAAAAACAAAAAACGATCTAACCTAACTCCGAAACTATTGACACTAGACCACTAGTTTCTCAGCCTAAGTTATATAGCTCCTCGAGATCATCAGTTTGGTTGACAGCTGTCAAACTTGAACCGTCAATATCTCGGAAACTATTGACACTAGACCACTAGTTTCTTAGCATAAGTGATAGAGCTTCTCGAGATCTTCATTACAAACTTCACCCCTAACCGACGAACCCCTTACGACTTGCATTCATAGTAATATTTATACTATGAATGCAAGTGGTATGCGTTTATAAAGTTCATTAAAATAATAATGGTACATTAGGGTACCTACTTATTACGAACACGGGTGAAACCGCGGGGCGCAGCGAGTTTTATTATAACACACACATGCGGGGTAGAAATGGGAGAACAGATTCCCATCTGTCCCCCCCCCCCACCGTGACAACTGAGAAACATAATTCCATTTGTCCCCTTTAGCCAGCTTTCAAAGGGGACAGTCACCACGAATTGTCACCCCGGGGACAAGGCTAGAGGGGACAGCTGGGAATAATCGGCCGCATCCACACCGGACGATCCCCGCGCTAAAGAATATTTTATCTTATTCGTGCTCAAGCAGCGGAGAGGGAGAAAATAGGATAAAAGATTCTGGAGCATGTGGATCGTACAGTGTGGACCAGGCTAATGGCATGTTTGGAAAAATTCATAACTTGTCGATAGTGGACTTGACCAATTACTTATTTGACTTATTACAGACTTGACCATTGTCGTGCCATTCTCACTTTTCTTGTTAGTTTGTCTGTCCGGAGTCCGGGCGGAATCTTGCAAATTCAATTTGATACACTTTCCAATTAGCTAGCGTGCTGAAACTGTGTTTCGGTTTGAATCGCGTTTGTTTTGTTGGCTTTATAATACAAGCCCGACGTTTCGGAGCCCTTCCGGCCTCCCTCATCTGAGGCAACAAACGTGATTCATACCGTAATACTAGAATGTCTACCTCGGGAGCGAATACTATTTTTCGAATGAAAAATATTCATCGCCCACTGTGAGAATAGTTAGTAGATTGTATTACAATGAAGCAAAATAATATTTTTACGGTGAGGGTGGTTTTTTGAATCCAGAGCGAAGTGAGGGATTCTAGAGTAGTGTGATACACTCTACTTTTTATTACCCTCTATGAGAAAATAGAAGGCGCCTCATATTTATAATTTGAGAGCTACTTTATTATTTAAGTAGCCCTCAAGTCTTAAGTGGCCTCAAATTTTAATCAAATTTGAGGCCATTCAAAATTTAAAAGCTACTTAATTATTTAAGTTTCCCTCAAATTTTAAGTGGCCTCAAATTTTAATCAATTTTAAATCTACTTTAAATTTGAGGCCTTTCAAAATTTGAGAGCTACTTAATTATTTAAATACCCCTTAAAATTTGTCAAATAGTTGCAATAATTAAAAAATATTTTTAAATTTCCACCCTAGGGATGAAATGAGCTACTTTCAACCCGGATATCTACCCATGAAAATTAAACTTTCCGAACGCGAGAGATGAAAAATTGGTTTTGTTGCAACTTCATCAAATCATGTTCTGATACAAAAATATCAGCGCAACGAACAGAAAAACTATGGATTTATTCTTATTTTTTTCATTTTACAGTTTTCACAAATAGGTTTTTAATATTATTACTATTTACTCTTGCATTAAAAGTTTCATTTGTAAACAAAACTGACTCCTTTTTATTTACAAATAATTAAGTATTTACATTTCATGAAATTCCAATTTCCTACGTTGAACTGGTGGTGTAACAATTATTGAATGGTTTTCAATAGGCGGAAGTAGTCGTTTTCTCGATGGAATTTCAGATTAAGAGGTTTGACAAACACTCTTTTTGACGGTTATGTAATCTGGATCGAGAATTGTTCTTTTTCTGGGATGGCGTGGATCTATCAACTCAGGCAGGAAGCATTCCATGTAAAAACTTGTTAACTTCGGTTCCATCTCTTTTTTCCAAAATTGATCGTCTTTTTCCGGTATTTCTATTTTCAATTTATTATCACCTTACCATGCGGCCAAAAGACAATTATTTTTGTTTGCAATGTGCATTTGGCCCTGGGCCTGAATGTACCAGTCTGATTTTTATTATTAAATACCTGTAATACAAGCAAATGTTAATGTTCCAAATTTAAATTACTTTATTCCCTAGGGCTTAAACGCGCATTTTACTTCCCAGATATCTCATTAGATATTTAGCGAGTCATTACTCGTTTTACGTTGACCTCTTTGGTCAAATAATATTAGTTTATGCACCGAGGTACTAAAGCCCTGTCTTATATACCGGGCGTCATATTGAATCCAAAGCATACGAAAGACTCTAGAGTTAACTCCCAAGCGCAGCGAGGGTTTTAAAAACTTACTTCTGAGCGAAGCGAAGGAGTTATGTACCTAGAGTCCTGAGTGAAGCGTGGGATTCAAGCGCAATTATTAATTAATTAAGCCTGTTTTTATCTTGGGCGCTTGAATCCCACGCTTCACTCAAGACTCTAGGTACATAACTCCTTCGCTTCGCTCAAGATACGTACGCTTTGGATTCAACATGACGCCCGCTATAAGACAGGGCTTTAGTACCTCGGTGCATATACTACTATTATGCCCTACTTAGGTGTATAATGGCACTTTATGTACCTAGGGAATAAAGGCTCGCTTTACGTTGACCTTTTCTTATCCTATATCCTATACTTATAATAAAGAAAGAGAGAACAAAAAGTCTGTACTTGGAAGAAATTTAAAAAAATAGTGGTCTAGTGGACTTAGGAAAAATAATAGAATAAAATTATATAATTTTTAAATTCATGTCTGTCTGTTTGTTTCTTTGTTTCTTATACAATTAAAAACTACTGATCCGATTGAAATCTGGTTTTCAATATTGGATAGTTCAATTTTCGAGGAAGGTCGTGGTATACTTTGCATCGACATCCAATTAGTAGAATCCGAGTATGAACGAAAAAGTGCAACCGCTTGGCCGCCCGCGCCCGTGATAACGCGTTCACTTCCGCGGGTGAAACCGCGGGGCGCAGCTAGTGGTCAAATAAAATTACTTTGTAGAGCAGTAGGTGTGTAAAATTACTTTATTGAGCCGTAGATGTGTAAACTTACTATTTTTGTCGTTGGGGTTTTTTGATTGGTGGGGTGATTCTCCCACTAAAAGCGGTAACAGCTATCTCCGCACTATGAGATCCGATTTTAATGAAACTTGAAAGGTATACAAGTTCTATTAGTAAATAGATTTTATTTGTAGTGGGGGATTTTAATTTTTGGGGTAATTCCCCCACAAAAGGATGTACTAAATATCTAAACATTATGTGATCCGATTTTTCTGCTCTATTATGATGATATAAAGAGCCCTTTCAATAATTAGTTCCCACGAGGTCCACTGTTCGTTGAATCACTTGTAATAATATTATTATCAGATGCCTAGATCACAAAGAACACACCTTCCAAATTTCATTTCTCTCTCTACCAGCGGTTCAGTCAGTGAGTCATTCAGTCAGGACAAAGATTTTTATAGATATACATAGATTACAGAAGTATAGATTAGTAGTTATGTAAGTACTAGCTGCGCCCTTCGGTTCCACACGTGTAAGTCCCGAACCCGCGGGAATATCAATTTCAAAAGTAACCTTTGCCAAAGTACCATCTATCTTTGAATCGAAATTTATCAAAATCGGTTTAGCGGCCTGATAGAGTTACTTTCTCATTTGTAATGGTCGATTATTAGCTTGCATTACCTTGATGAAGTGTAGATACTTATTATATTAATTCCGCAAAATCCTTGTAGGTAAGTCCTACCCATCTCAATTTTCATTTTGACAATGGAAAAGGTAAATAGATTTATTTTTTCGCCTCTCTTACGATATTTAGATTTCTTTTTGATGTTTTAGCAAGCTTTCGTTTGGAAAAAGCTTTTTTATTGCAAATTGCTAGTAAATACAGTTACTCTGATTGCAACACTAAGTACAAATAGTATCGTTGGCGATTCAACGGGGTAATGCCACCAGTGTGATGGGCATTTTTGGACTCAATGGTCAAAATTTATTACAAACATATTATCTTTGTAGTATTTATTTCTTGTGTAATTATTTAGTCTTTCTTTTTTTAGTACAACAACAATCAAATATCAAAGATAAATAAACAATGCTAGACAGTTTTATGACAGTAGGTATGATTTGACATGACTGTCATAACATAACAATTATTTTCATATTGGCCGGAAAAAATGTAAAAAGGTCGAATCTATACGAAATATAATTTAAAATAGATTACGTAATTATTTGGGAGCGAAAACTGACATAGGTCCACCTTCGACGGCGCCAGACGGCGGACTGAGGTTGGCGCAACGTCTACTTAGATGCGTTGTAATACAGTTGATTTTAGATTGAGGGTTTTCATGCTTTTAACACGAAACTAAAAAGGCGTAAGTCTCAAATCATTTTTCGATAATTTTACGGAAATTAAGCAATATTAAAAATCATCACATAAGCAATTAAAAGTATTGATTATTTCCTTTGTATTTAATTAAAAATTGTTTCGATATATAGTATAATAGAGGAGAAAAGAGTAAAATATAGAAAATACAGCACAATTTTCAAAGTAAAAAAGTATCGAACAAAACTTAATGAATCGTGATTCTGTTATTTACAAACCTTAGAAGAAGGTTCAATAAAACATGTATTTGAATTTCACATTCGCCAAACTTGTGGCTGATGCAGAATATGCTTCGCAACAAACAATATTTTTCTTCTGCTTAGACTTAACAACCTTTACCCTTTTCCTATACAGTCCATTATTTATTATATATATTCAAAATTTCACCAGCGCCTATCCACCCTCAATGGTGACGTGACTCTTCGCGCCACCAATAGTACTTATCACTTATTTTAATGACTTTGCGGAGTGGGTATTTTAGTATTATGTATTCTTTGCTAATAGCTAGAAACCGAGTATTTCTGAATATGGTAGAAAGAAACATTAATGGGAATCATAAAAAGGCCGATCAAGAGTGAGTCGGGAGACCGATTCACTCTTGACCGGGCTGTTTTATGAGTTACCTACTCGTTTTGAACATTTTTTAAAGCCTGCCATAACATTGACGTTAAATGCAAATCGGATGTAAAATTATACAGCCTACTTCATGAAGACCTTGGCTATAACTTTCTTATTACCATTTTATAACTATTTTAGAGTTAGAACTAGGCTACTGAAGGTAAGGTTTACAATCTAGGAGTTAAGTGCATTTATAAGTCTTCTAATGGGTTATGTAATTTACATAATTAACACGAAGTTTTTGCGACCGATTATATGAATATGTGTGGGTTTAATTCATGTTTAACTTTATGGTTTTAAATTTAATTATATATATGTATAAAGTTCAAAGTTCTGACTGAACTATAAGTATATCAACGCACAGCCTGAACCACTGGTCGTAGAGGTACATGTTTGGAGAGTTTATTTGTGGGGATATCTAATAAAAAATAATCTACGAAATTCCCACGGGACCGGGACTTATGCGTTTGCAACCGTGGGATACTAGTTTCATAATTGCTTTTGACTACAATCTCAACGCGTAGCAAGTCATGATGTGATCTGAGATGTGGAAAGACAATGAGTGTCTGATTCAGCTTCTATAGTGGCTGCACCAGCCTCCGTGTCGGTTTCAAAGCCCAACCGCTCAGGAAAATAATAGCCTGGCGGGGACGACAACAGCGGACGGCCGAAGCCTAAAAAAGTTAACTTTTAAAAAAAAGTATTGTTAAATTCCGTTTCCTTGTTTACCGCAAAGTTGTTGTTCCGCATTGGAATTTTTTTATTAAACAATAACATGTTATTTTAAAAAATGTTTTTGTTGGTTATGTTTTGCTAAAAACTTTTATTTGAACTCAGAAGAGCAAGGGAGTATTATGTTGCAAATTATGTTTTTGTAACAACAACAACAACACAGTTAATGAAAGTTAAGACTTTATTTTTGTGTTTTAAATTAGAGGAGCTTTAAGTAAATATGTAAGTAGACGTGTAAGTAAAAGTGTAAAACAGGAGTCAATTCGAGCCCTGCTAATGAAACAGTTATGAATAGCAAAATATGAATTTGTGAAAATTATCTACAAAGAATAACAGTCGTACCGTTTGCAATGAAACTTTTCATGCACTTAAATAACATGTTTGAATTTGACCTAGAAAGATATAAAGGCTACTTTTGGTGTATCTTATAAGAATAAGTTAAAACCAACAAACGTGGATAGATCTATATAAGAATCAAGGAAAAAATGAAATTGACAACACTGTACAAACCTACACGGTCCTAATAGGTAAATTAGATTTATTTAATTGTGTTTTTTTAGTAGGTAATTATTACTTACATACACACAAACTTTCACAATTATAATATAAGGTAGGATGTAATCTTGCTAAATCGTACGCTGCAAACTGCGGTAAACTGTGCAAGATGCCTGAACTGAAAATGTAATACAAAATATAACATTTCATTTCATTTCAAAAGGAAATTGTGTAAATAGTTCTACGCTAAAAAAAGAAAATGTGTCATTTCTCTATTTTGCGATATATACGAGTACAACACACAATAAAATGTAAGTCCCACGTCAGATAATAATTTAAATCTCGCAGTACAGTGGGTGTAGGTATATGTAGAGGTAATCTAATTGCAAATATTCAGCCACGATTCCGGCGGCTAAGGCGTGGGTTGAATCTCGAATTACATACACCACATCGCCATGCTATAAGGTGCTACAAGAGACCCTTCCCGTATTTCAAACGCAGTCAAACGCGCACGTTCATATTCGATACTTTACTTACACCACTTACATCCCTTACACCCTTGTTAATATTTTGTTTTACCTCTCCAACCCTACATTTATACTTGGCTTTATAACATTTTGCCGCAGCGTCCAACATGTATTACTTTGTTACAAAAAATGCAGTAAAAATTCACACATCACACCGCCGGTTTTTGAGATAACAACCGATGCTAGCCATATGACACGTTTCCACTTTGAAGTGAAATGAAATGAAAAAGTTCAACATTTTATTTTAATTAAATATAGTTGGGATCTTTAGTTTTACATATAGACTGTTGGGATCGAGACTTACAGTTTGAAATATAAATATATAAATAAAATTTAAAAAATAATAATTTTGTAGGACGAATAAACGCTTGTACCTAAGCAGATTGAGTAATCAAATCATTTTAAGAGGATTTAGGACTATTCAAAGGGCTGAAATAGCAATAATTAATGTAATATAATTGCCAGTACCTATCACAAAAAAAAACGTGTATTAGATAGTGCTCTTGCAGTTTCGTCGAAACTTTAGATTTCTCTAATTTCTTTTAAATTGGCACAATCTAACCAAGTTAGGTTTTCGTGGATAAGTAAATTGTGGCATTTCATTTTAATGCTGTCTACAAAGTTTACTTAATAAATATCTAATTAACACAGATAAGAAATTTACATTTGAAAAGTTACATACCAATAAAAATAAAACTAGAAACTAAATTAACAGTAAGCTGTCGACGCCACCCTCCCGCGGCATGGTACCCAAAATACTGGCAGCGTTCCCGCGCTGGATAGCAAGGCTAATCCGCTGGGACAAGAAACCACCAGCCCTAGGATCACCCGAAGCCTCGACAAGACGCGCCGACAACTCCCTGAGAAAATTCCTACTACAAGGTCCCCAACATCCAACAGTCTCAAAGCCCAAAGGAGTGAACAAATAACAGCCAGGGATGTCCGCATACTTGCGAACCTTCAGGGCCTCAGCACTTGCCGCAGCCGCACACGGCGAAAATGCAGTGGCCTGCAAATGAGAGGGAGCCAGCGAGTCTACGCAGGTGACGTCCCACACCACACATTTACCCCGCTCCCAAGGAACAAGCGTCACACCGTCAGGTCTCCTGCCGTCAGAACGAACAATACCGTTAGGTTCCAACATTGCCGGAATGTTCGCTGAGGCAAGAGCCCGACGAATGACGACGTTCAGGGAGTAATGGCGGGAAATACGGCCTGCACTCCTCTGACAAGAAAGCCCGTGATGGCCGTATTTGTTCACCATAGAACCACAAACACACTGGTGGGGCTGAACAATCCCAAGACCCAACCGAAGGCCAACCGCTAAAGCCAAGGTATGCCTGTCAAGAAGAGTCCCCAGGCTGGCACACGGGACCGCATTCAACCATAAACCGGACTCCCTCTCAAAACAAGCCAATAGACGGGCTCGATCCACGGAAGTTGGGCTGTCGGCCATCAGTCTGTCCTGCACAACCCGGCACAAAGGCTCATCCCAAGACCTCTGGGAATGCAGCACCGAAGGCAACTCACACCCACTGATTGTCTTCCAACGCTCCACAGCCTCCGAGAGATGTAACACCTCGGCTGGCGGGGACAAAGAACCCAAGATCCTCTGAACTAGCCCACCACAACTGTACCCCGAAGCCAAAAAAGCAGGCAAGGCGACGGCAGCCACACTCCTAACGCCAAGACCCCCAAATCTAACCGGAAGCGAAGCCTGAGACCAAGGACCACACGACAAAGAGACGTTAAGGACCCTAGTCAAAACCCCAGCAATATGCCTGTCCACCTCTAACAGGAGACCGTCAAACTTCCATAAGGGACAACATCTGAGAGCATACATAAATTGAGGGACGAAAAGGCAAAACTTAATGATTGTCAGAGCTACATGCGGACTAACCTTTAAAAGGCGCTCAACAGTGTCGGTAAATTTATACGATTGCTCAAGTATAAACAGTCTTCTGTCTACAAAGTTGAAATGGCTACAATTTCAACCTACATGTTAAATTTAATATCTTTATTGCTCTTTCACATTTCACTGCAATTTTCTAAGATGACCTTTGATAGCGTGGGGTAATTTTTTTGCCGTAAATAAAATGGTTTTGTTTGAAAAATAGTAATACCGGTTTGTTCGCCTTGGAATTTCAATTTGGAATAAATTGCTCTATAGTGTACAGGGTTTCTGGAAATAAGTCGTAATCAATTTCAGGAGTGGTTCTACCCGTTTAGGTGAATAACTTATGCTCTGTGACTCTGTGACTTTTGTAAAAACACATAATCATATAAAAGGGTATGATGTGTGTTTTTGTACATACGAAAAATTGCTACTTTTGGAGGTAAAGGCGATTCATGTTAAGAAATAGTCGACACTTAATAAAATAATAAATCCTTATCGACACGATGCATGAACAACTGCTTAAACGGATGACAACTAATTTTCAATAACCCTGTATACCTAATCTAACTACGTAGCGTTCTGTATCAATTTTGTTATGAATTTAGAATAGCGTAATTGTAGGTACCTACTATTACAAGTTATACAATGAATTTAAATTTACTTACATCTTATACGTAGCTCTATAAGGCCTCTGAGTCGGGCAAACGCTCAACTGCAATGCAGAAGGCTGCAGGTTCGATTCCTGCCAGGGGCAAAATATTTATGCTTAAAAAAATAAATATTTGTATCTGGTCTGTGGTATATCCGTTGTCTAGAACCCATAGTACAAGCCTAGTGCTTAGTCTGCGCTAAATTGTGCTGTGTGTAATGTCGTGCAATATTTATTTATTAATTATACTCAGGATAACTATTAACCATAGGTAGCTATATATTGTTTATTTTCAGTAACTAAGTTTTACAGTACAATTTTTTCAATTCGAGGCTTTCTTTTAAGCGAATAACGCTTGTGTCAGAAAGCCCCACTCTTCCAATATCATTAATATTAGTCTCCATCGTCTGTTACTAGGTATTAAAAAAACTAGAACTTGCTGATGTTACATTAAAACATAAGAAAATTATACAATACATATATCTCGTAATCCATAAACTTTTTCCTCTGATTGCTGTAACTTTTCCGCCGTACGAAGCCCTCAGGAAGAAAGAATAAAACGTCACGAAAAGTCACGGATTTTCTTATCTGATGAGCAGCAAATTGGATAAGTAAAGTTGTTTTAGTTCCAGGAATAAAAACAGCGTTTGAAAATCGGGGTTGAAGTTTTAACAAAGCTGTTTTTTAAATTTTAACAAATTTTAATGTACCTATTGTCGCATGTTATATTGGCAAACTAGTGGAATTTTAATAGAAAAATGAACATAACGAATAACCTCAAAGGCGAGGAAAATCCATTGAGATCATATGAAGTTGAAAGATCTCATTTTGTTTTGTTAAGCCATTAGGTTTTTGTGGAAAAAGCCAAAAGTCCGCGTCTGCCGGATTCTTCATTGACTAATGACTATAGAGTTGGTAAACTTTGATCCACTTAACAACAGCAGTTAAAACTTAAATGCATTTCTATTGCCATGTTTTAAAGTTTTACCCACTCATCAAAACTATATTAAAAACACAGAGCATGTAGTAAGGTTGTACTTACTCGTAGTAAGTACACCTGTCTCCTAAGTTACTTACCATGTTAGGGTAGTACGCAGTTTAGAGCCCGATAATAGATTTAAAAAATCCAAGAAACCTTTTTTAGAAAAGGGTTGAGGTACCAAATCTCTGTGGACAGGTAGCCGACCTTCTTACTAGCGAATTTAGGTAACTAGATAGGCTTTCAATGTACCAGTACCAGTCCTAAGGCTTAAATCGGTTACTATTAATACAAAGCTGGTATGTAATGTAATATGTCCATTGTTCTTATTACGCTCGATTTATCTTCAAAGGATTGCCGAATATGTTTTGTGTATTGTGAATAGGTACGATTTTGAGTTCCCGGTATATTACATTTCAAATAGTGTGAGTGTGTGTGGGTGTAGAGAATCGATGTACTCGTACCTACCTACCATTTTGGTAATTAATATTGGGAAATGTACTAATTTCTACTTTATAGGCGGTGGTAACATCCAAACCGGAATTCCTGCTACAGAGACTCTCCATCGCCGTACAGCGGGATAATGCCGTCAGTGTGATGGGATCCTTTGCGGCAGAAGTGGCCCGGGCCGGTTTGTTTGATTAGGTGGATTGATTTGAAAATTATTTTTGTTTCTTTTGTACATAACTGATGTTAAAAGACATAAATTGAAAATATACGATTTTAAACTCATATGGTTATTTTCACTACTAAAATTACTTACTTACTTGTCGTCACCTCCCCGCATTCTCCATAGTCTCGTGAACAAGCTGGTTAAAATTACCTGCGAAATATCGAGCTGCGCGAATAAATTATTAAACTTGGTAAATACCCCGTTAATAAGTAATTTTAGTAGTTATAAATTGAAAATAATTAAAAATAACTATACAGGGTTATGGGTTTCGAATCCAAAACCGTTCAGGGGGTGATTCTTCACATCAAAACGAATAAGTTTTGTTCTACGACTTTTTGAAATTCAAAGTAGTTTTCGAAAATTTTAAGTGTAAAGTTTACTTGAAAATCAGCTGTTTCATAGAGTTAGAGGTCATTGACCTTAAGATGTCCTTTCTTTTAGTTTGGTCTACTACAATAAAAACTTAAATTGAATTTATTTTCAAAAACAGTTGTCTTTTTTCAGTGAGATATAACCTTAAAATTTGCAAAAAAAAACGAATTTCCAAAAATCGTAGAACAAAAGTTATTCGTTTTGATGTGGAAAATCACCCCCTGAACGGTTTTGGATTCGAAACCCATAACCCTGTATATACATCTAACAAAAATTAAATTAAAACATAAAAACTGAAAAGAGATAAGTAATTTGCTTACCTATTCGTAGGTGTTATACGCAGTATTATTTCAATAAGCTCAACATTAATTTATGTTATGAATTAAAATTGATTAAAATAATTATTTTACATTAAATATAATGTTAAATAACAAAATACAGTATGTTCGTGTTACTCGCAATAATAATCAACAACGCTTGGTAAAAGCAAATCTCTTTTGAAAATAAACTGTGTACCTACTTACCTCTAAGTACCTATAAATAGTAATTGGATAAGTCACCCCATTGGATGAGTTCCCGTAACTCAATTATTTAATCGATTTTCATTTCAGAAAAAGTTTATTGATCGATTTTTCAATTGAACGATGCCTTATTTCTATATATTATTACGGCGATTTAACATCTACTGAATTTTAAGTGTTACTAAGAAAACTGGGCAGAATTTTAATCTATTTACTAAGACTACATACATATATTATGTTGGATAGATGTATATGGTATTTAAATATACATGCATATATATATTTTTTTTTAAATATACCAAAGCGACGTGTATCTTTGATATCAAAATTTCCGGGTTGAAAAAGCTTAAACAAAATTTGTTATACTCTCACAGATACTGCATTAACATCATAAATTGTTTTCGCGGCTTGTGTTGCATTGTTACCTTTTCTTTAGTAAAATTAAAAATGTATCGCATTTCTTCATAAGATTCACTCATTTTAAAAATAAGAAAAACAAATGAAAATCACATATTTTTTTAACTAATTTGAATTTGGAATTGTCTTCTTTAAAATTTAAACTTTTTAATGAAACCAAAACCAGCCAGATACAATTGAGCCCAAGATATTTTATTACAAGTCCATACATACAAAAATGCGAAAAGACTTTTTAGCCGACCTAATAAATAAATAATAAATAAATTCTGTGACCAACACATAGCGCCATCTAGCCCCATGGTAACCTGCTAAACTTGTGTTACGGCGACTAGACAACGGATATACTAAATTTTTTTATTTTTCTATTGGAAATACATACATATAATACAGAAAAATACACCCAGACCAGATACAAATATTTATTTTTAAGCAAAAATTTTGCACCCAGCGGGAATCGAACCCGCAACATTCTGCATTGCAGCCAAGCGTTCGCCCGACGCGCCACAGAGGTCGAATACATACATATATATACCTACGTTTAAAAACGCGATTATTGTGTATAACAAGCCTAAGAAATATTAGGGGTTAAAGTATGAAATTGCCGATTTGTACTGAAAATCTTAATTGTTTATTTTTTAAATTTTTAACAAATTTATTTAATCAAAATAGTTGCCATTATTATCTATACATTGCTGCCATCTAATGGGAAGGTTATTAATGCCTTTGCGATAGAACTCCGACGATCTAGACTGCACAAACTGTGTGAAAGCATTTTGTACTGCCTCCTGGGAAGAAAACTTCTTGTCACGTAGATAATTGTCCAAATCACGAAAAAAATGATAGTCCGTTGGAGCAAGGTCTGGTGAATACGGAGGATGACGAATGGTTTCTAAGTGCAGTTCCTGAAGGGTCAAAATGGTTTCTCGTGCTGTGTGAGGTCTCGCGTTGTCGTGGAGCAATAATGGTGAAGATCGATTCATGAGTCGGGGCTGTTTTACTGCTAGTTTTGTCAACATGGTTCGGAGTTCGGCACAATAGACATCTGCCGTAATTGCTTGACCAGATCGAAGAAAACTATAGTGAATAACACCATGCTGAGACCACCAAACAGTTACCATTACCTTTTTATTGGTAAGTTTTGCTTTAGGACACTGTTGTGGCATTTGACCTGGGGTCAGCCATTGCATTTTTCTTTTCCGGTTATCATAAAGAATCCACTTTTCATCACATGTTACAATTCGATCCAATATTCCTTCATTTCTGTACCGGTTCAACAAGGCAACACAAGTTTCAACACGCGTTTCTTTCTGCAGATCACTCAAATCATGAGGCAACCATTTTTCGTATTTTTTTATTTTATTGATTTGACGCAAGTGAGTCAATAAAGTGGGTAAGGTAACGTTAAACCATGCCGCTAATTCCTGGGTAGTTTGACTAGGATCGGCTTCCACTATCTCTCTTAATTCATCGTTATTCACCTGTGTGGGCGGTCTTCCTCGTGGCTCGTTCTTTAAGTCGAAATTTCCATCACGAAAGCGTTTAAACCAAAATCGCACGGTGCGTTCATTAGTAGACCCCTCTCCAAACGCAGCATTGATATTGCGGGCTGTTTCTGCCGCGTTAGTTCCGCGTCGGAACTCGTATTCAAAAATCACTCGAATTTTCGCAGTATCCATCTTTCTTGTCTAAATTGAATAACAAAAACAATTGAAAGTCGATATTCAAATGTTTCACATTTTTTTAAAAAAGAACATCACAGAAACCATTTGAAAAAAGTTTCATTCGAAAACCTCAAACCATGAAGATTCTATGTCAATTCAAAGAACCTATTGCAATAAAACGGCAATTTCATACTTTAACCCCTATTACAAAAGCTTATTTTGAGATGCAAGAATAGCTGCGAAGGTACTCAAGTTGAAAAATAAAGAATACTTGGGAAAGTAAAAAGTTAAATTGCTTGTATTCGAGATCGTCTGAGCGCCGAGAATTTGCTCGCGCGCGCTGCCAACTGCGCTGCGGTCGCGGTAATATGGATAGCAAACAGATTTTTTTGAGTGTGCACCGCTATTTCCAACTTTACCACTATTTGCAGTTAGAGGTAAATATTGCGGTTGACGGTAGGCTAGTTACGACGAGAATAGTGTTGTTTCAAATCGTTTATTATATATTTGAAGTAATTGTTAGTTTTTGAGTTGATTACCAAAAATAGTTATCGAAGAAACTTCGAAGTTTATGAGGTCCATCTTATTTATGAATCGCGGAGGAAGCACAGCTCAAACTTCTTGACAATTAACCACAGAAGAGGTGAAGTGAAAGAGGAATTTCGAAGCGTTTCGATATCATAGCTTATTCCCATAGGATAACATTAGCAGAATATTCAATTTATAAAACAACTGTCTCCTTATTATGTTACAGCAGGAAAATTATTCTTGTTATAACAATTGTAGCATTATTAATTTGAATAAAGTAAAATATAAATTTTCATAATACGACATTCGATAGATATTATACAACATATGAAATAAAAATTGTTATAGTAAAGGCAAAACAAAAGACAATCGAATATCAATGCATGTTACGCAGACTTACGCGCCTACTACCGTCACGTCAGTCAGCCAGTGATCGTGGGAATTGGAAAGTCCCCAAAACGTCAAATATCTGTCTAATTTTACTTTCGTATAAACCGCAGAATTCTTAGAAATTACTTCAAATACGGTAAGATTGGATCTAGACTTATATCTCCTTATATACAGAACTGAAACACAATTCAAAATATTACTTTTCCAATTTCTGTTCTTTTGATAAACAGATTTTTCCATGAAAATAACAACACAGTTTATCACAAAGGGTTACCAGAACGTCACATTGGAATGAAAGAAGTGATTTTATGACCGCAGTTCTGTATTATGTATGTCGTACGTATTATGTCACGTATATACATATATAGTTTGTTTCATGTTTTTCCTTATTTTCAAATAAAAAGGTTCGTCCATTCATCAACTTGCTTCCTGCTTTTATTGTACGTAACAGCTGCGTCTGATTGTAAGCTATTTTGTGTAATACGTATCGACTATAAGTACTATATGTACAGACAGTAATGCCTTTCCAATATACGTAGGTGAGTACTTCTACTGACTAAATGGAACTGGAGAATAACCATATTCTTTGTACTTTACAGTCTAGTGGTACAATAAAAAGTTGTTAGAATGATATTCCGCTGCGACTTTACCTAAGGCCACAATAAAAACAAAGAGGTACTTATGGCGACAACAATTTACAAGCAATTGTTTGCTTTTCTGAAGATGTTTTAAGATTATCTGACGATATCACGTAACAGAAACGTACCTAGTTTCAGCTGGGCATGTTCAAAATACTTATTTGCGGCTTTCGCTGGGGGCAGTGGATTTTCACAGAGCCGGGACAATCCCATCAAAGGCATAGCTGTACATAAACTGAGGGAATATAATATTGTTGCCTGGAAATGGGTATGTGGCGCATGTAGCGCCTTCAAGACGCAAAAAATGTGGGAAAACTTTTTATTAATACATAATAATACGAGGTAAAAAGTTGCCTAGAAAAGATCGCTTTTAGCAATAAGGCTGCGGTGTATTCATTATTGTTAAGATTCATTTGTGGTAAAAATATGTTTGTTTTGTTGCTCTATTTTTCTGTGTTTCTTCTGTATTTTTATTATTTATTTATCTGACTTTTTTGGTTGTGTAATTTACGTTTGTTTTTATAATTTGGTACAATACAGCATTATTGTATTACGAGAGTGATTACTAACAATAAAAATATGTAGGTAGGTAAAAAAACCTGCTATATATTATAAAGATGAAAGTTTGTGAGTATGTGTGTATGTTACTGAACCGATTGCGATAGAACTTGGAATATAGGTAGCTGGATACCAAGAATAACACATAGGCTACTCTTAATCCCGATATTCCCGCGGGAACGAGACTTACGCAGTTGAAACCGCGGGGCGTAGGTAGTACAAAATAGAATGTAAATTTTAAAACTGAAGGCATTTGTTTCTTTGGAAGCCTAAACCCAATTAGTAGCTATAGCAATTCTTAAAAACCACTTCTGACAGACAGATACAGAGTGACAAAAAACAAACACGTCACAACTGAGGGTGACTAAACAAAGAAAAAGATACGATTGCTAATAAAACTGCAACGGGCGGCGGGTCCACAACTCGAGGGTTTAAATTCGAGCACTATGTAGGTATTCCTCGTATATGAATGGGTAGAGACAGTAGGACGTTATCGTATTTTGCAACCCCTTCCCCCTGTGGCAAAGGATTCGTTTTATTCTCATACTACAAACGTGATTGGCGGACACTGAATTTTTATTGTGTATGTAGGATCTGACGTTCGCGTTGGTTTGTATTGTAACTTGTACCAAATGTTCTCTTTAGATTTGTTTTAAGAATAACTTGATTTCCTGTTCCAATAACAAACCATTTTTATTTTATCAGACTGAACAATGTTAATAATAGGTATGCCAAATCGTAAATCTTACTAATATTATAAACGCGAAAGTTTGTATGTGTGTATGTATGTGAGGTTGTTATCCTTTCACGCAAAAACTACTGAACCGATTGCGATGAAACTTGGAATATAGGTAGCTGGGGACCTGGATTAACACATAGGCTACTTTTTATCCCGATATTTCCGCGGGAACGGGACTTACGCGGGTGAAACTGCGGGGCGCAGCTAGTATGTATATAAATTCACTAATTTTTGTTGTAGTCAAAAATACCTATTGGTTTTGATTTTACAGGCATTTTAACTTACGTAGGTATATTGAGTCTCGTTAACAGTCACGTGACGTCATTTACAACGCTTACCGCTAATGAACGTTAAACGGTATGTACTGTGACATCGTGCTAAGAGCGCGGGCGGATTGGGCGAGTGTGAGATTACGTCACACCACACACGTACGAGTCCGCATCGCACGCTATTAATCGGAAACAAATTACGTATCGAAGTATAATTCTTTCACTTGTATTTTTTATTTTTGACGGAGAATATGAAAAGCTAATATTCAAAATTAGATATTATTGCCATCACGAGGTATTTTATACATATAATAATATACACACAAACTGTTACTTGCAAAAATAATAGGAGGTAGGAAATAGGAAAAAAGATAGGATGGGATTCATATTAATAAAAATGATGTTTCTTAAAATAAAAGAGAGTTTAATGCTTGCATTGATATTTTGGATAAATCCTCATCTCTATAGTTAATCATTTCGTTACGTAGGTAACTCTTTGTTTAATTTTGTTGCATTGTAAATGACAAAGCTGCCTTAGTCAGTTCCTTCGAAGGGACAATTATTTATCTAGCAGAGCACCCGAGGGAATATCGAGATAAAAATAGCTTATGTGTTAATCCAAATCTCCATATATATCTGCTTCTAAGTGTCATTACAATCGATTCCATAGTTTTTTAAGCGAAGAAGCATCTAAAAAACAAGTAAGTAATATCTTCGTTAAATAACTTAGAAATATTCTTACACACAAACTGTACCATTTATAATATTAGTAGGATTCCTTACTTAGAGAACGCCATCTATCGAGCGATTTGAAAGGTTAGAATGTTCGTAGAAATATGTTGAATATTGTTCAATTCAACTCTACAGTCTGTGTCGATTTGGATTCCGAGCGCAGAAGCTCGCTCCTCGCCTAAATCAAACTGACGGTATGTGTGCCTCATACATGATTCGTATATGTATATAGATAGCCAGCTATAATGTAGCTATATGGTTTCCCAAGACAGTGGACGCACGCTTATATGAATTGTTTTTTTCTTCTTTCGTCAGATACTACAATGTGCTGCGCCTCGTGGTTTCATACGCGTAAGTTACGATCCCTTGGGATAACGTGTAAAGAATAGCAATTGTTATCTCAGAACTTTAGTTGTCACCGTTTAAAATTTCTAATCAGTACCTACTTAAATTTATAGACGAGTAACAAACAAATATTACCATATCATACCTGTATAAAATACACCACCGTACAAAACTTTCGCTTTTATAATTACGAGGTAGTAGTTCTGTAAACAGTAGACCACGCGAGGTTTTAGCTCGCATAGCTACAGACAAAAGAAAAATTTGGCCAGACATTTGTGGCGGTTATCTGACACCGGTACCAACAGTTGCATACAGTGCACTTTGCGTATGGAGCGGTATCGGCATATAGTCAGTCTAGAATATTCCTTCTCGCGATTCGGACCATGTAGTGATAAAGACGTATATTGTGTGACTGTGCTTTTTGGTGAATATAGTGTTATCGACTCAAACCGGATTTCATTCATAATAATTAAGTACTCCAATATAGTAGTCAAATAAAGCTAAACATTAAAAAGAGTCGCTTTGCTCGTTCGGTCAATCATTTAAATAATAGTAGTTAATGCACCGAGGTACTAAAGCCCTGTATTATATAGCGGGCGTCATGTTGAATCCAAAATGTACGAAGTACTCTAGAGAGTTAACTCCCGAGCGCAGCGAGGGTGTTAAAAATACCTAACTATGTACCTAGAGTCCTGACTGAAGCGTGGGATTCAAGCGCCCAAGATAAAGACAGGCTGTATTACCGAGGTGAATACTTTACTTTACACATCTACTACGAGACAATAAAAAAGCTACAAAAATAAGCATTTAACTAACAACAAAACAATAGCAACGTGTTTGAATATATAAACAGCTCTACATTAATTAAATTTCACAATCTTACATAAAAATGACGAAACCAAACATCGGCATTAGCCGATTAAAAAAAAAAGTTGGGCTTCATATTAACTAAAACTTTTTGCCTTACCCTTCCGGCGACATTAAAATTGAAGAAAAATAGCCCAGTTTTTTTTAATGTGTTATGTCTAGGTGGCCAGTTCGAAATGGCCGTATGCTACCAGAACCTTAGTTCCAAATTTAAATTAGGTACTTTATGCCCTAGGGTTATAATGAGCACTTTATGCACCCAGGGAATAAAGACTCGCTTTATGTTGACCTTTTTGGTCAAATAAAGTAACTTTGTAGAGCAGTAGGTGTGTAAAAATATTCTTGAAATTATACTTCTTTTTCTTCTTAAAATGGCTTTTCCTTTCGGACATTTACCAGTGTCAAGTATTATCAATATTCGCAGGTTATTTGCATCGAACGATACACTCAAGTCGTCATAGTCGTCATAGTCAAGTCGAAATTATACTTAAGGCTTGAAATTGGAAATTTTATAGACTAAAAACGTTCAATTGACTATTGTAATTCATAGTACGTTAGCTGATGGCCGTTGGTCGGTGGCGAACCGTGCTATCCCGACTGGTCGGCCATTATCAATTACCGCAGTGGTGCACTGCACTGCAGGCAGTCCTGCAAGTCCAGTGATAGATGAGCGGAACACACTCACAGATGTCCATCCCTCTTTGTTATTGCTTTATTTGTACTGCTATACGGACGCTGTTTTCCCCTCTAATGGAAAGCTATGAATTTGTGCTTTAGCTCGATTCCAGTTTTCAACTAGATTGGTTTATGTATGTAGGACTATTTTCACGTAGTTCGATAGTTTCAAGATAGGTTCGATCCTTCTAGCTACGTGTTTAGCTCGTCTATAAGACCCAGTATTTTAATTAGATGTTTTTGCTATATATTTTAGTAAGTTTTCCTGTTACGCACATTATGTACCTATCCTAAAAATATATAAGGACCTATTGGTTTTGGTCATAACTAGTTTTTTTTTTAATTCAATATTTTGAAGTCTGTTTTGGTACCTAAAATAAAGTAAACTTATATAATTATAATCCTGTGTCTTTTTATTTAACTCTTAAAGAGAGGACGATAGTGCATTTAAATATTTATGAATCTCATGTTTTACTGAGATTATTATCTATACTCAATACTTATAATAAAAAAGAGAGGACAAAAAGTCTGCACTTGGAAGTAAATTAAAAAAAAAGGTCTAGGGGAGTCTAGTGGTCTAGGGGACTTAGGATAAGTAGTAGAACAAAATTATATAATTTTTAAAATGCATGTCTGTCTGTCTGTCTGTCTGTTCCTTATACAATTAAAGACTACTCATCCGATTGAAATCTGGTTTTCAGTATTGGATAGTTCTATTTTCGAGGAACGTCCGGTCGTGGTATACTTTGCATTCCGCGGGTGAAACCACGCAGCGCAGCTAGTGTAAAATAAAGAATATGTAGAAACTGATTTGCCAAAGCTGGCAACCATAATATCAGCTTGCATGGCTGAAACAGAATTCGAAAAGTTACTTGCACAAATCGATTTCATTAGAAGCGGAGTTTGCGACTCAAATTGTAGAGCTGAATGCAAAGCTTGAAACAATGTAATTTTCGAATAATAATTTTGATTATCGTCGTGTGCGTGTTAGAAATGCATTAGAATGGAATATATTAACTAACTAGGAAGCGACGTGTGTTATAGACAAGTTTGACAATTACTTAATCCTCTCCTTCCCCGCTTCCGTCTATCTCCTTCGACAAACTAATTGAATATCTAGATGAGTAAGGCAATGAAGGATGTTATTTCAACAGAAATTCAACGTTTAGAGTTGCTTCGCAGTCTGTAATATCGGAGTTATAATGATTCGCACTCCCACAGTATCGTAGTTATGTTCTTTCGCGGTCTTTGGTTTTCGCAGTAACGTGTTTAGCAATGACATTATTCGCAGTCTGAGCCCTTAGTATAAGTTTTGATGGTTTTTGTCTCGATGAAACTGGCAGTTTACTTCCTTACATTATTTTAGTTCATAATAGTTACCGCTAGGGGCGCTGATGGAAAATGTTTGAAATAAACTGACAGTTTCATCGAGACGATAAACTATCAAAACTCATTCTAAGGGCTATGTTACTCGCAGTTACGTAATATAGTCAGTTTAGAGCATTCACTCAAAAACCAAGACGGCCTCAACCTAATTAAGAACCTCCACCTTTTTTTTAAGTTAGTTAATCTTAAAATAAACTCTAAATTAAATCTAAAACCCACGCTAACTTGCCAAATAACTAACCGGATCCGGCCTTCCGGGAGACGACTACCTAAAACCTCATCCGGCCTTAGGTAAACGAGCGGTTAAATGTCCTAAAAAGAATAAAATAGGTATCCCTGCGGGCAAAAGGAGAGGTGCATTAAAAGTGGAGGCGCATCTTACTTAGGTGATTTTATTGGCATGCATAGCAATTGGCATACATAGGTTTTGAGTATAACATTATTTTTTTTTTTGATGCATTGTCATCTAGTTCTGATTCCCAAACTATTCTCTAAGTTTCTGCCTCGTGTGCCCCAAATTGAAGTTGTAAGATTCCGCCCGGACCGACAAACGAACAAACAAACAATTAAAATGAGAGAAACGTGAGTTTTTTTTTTTAAATTGCGTTGTTTTTATTTTCAGCATTGTTGTAGAGCCGTTCTACGTTTCAAAGCCTTTACTTACAGACTCCTTCCTACTCCACACAGACTTTTTACAAAAACCGGAAAATTAGTTCTATATCTTCTTCTTCTTCCTTTTATATATGGCTATATTCCATTTGGACACTAGCCAGTGTCAAGTATCCTATCCTACTAATATTATGAAGCTGAAAGTTTGTATGTATATTTGTATGTGTGTTTGTTACTCAATCACGCAAAAACTACTGAACCGATTGCCATGGAACTTGGATGTAGGTAGCTGGATACCAGGAATAACACATAGGCTTCTTTTTATCCCGATATTCCCACGGGAACGGGACTTATGCGGGTGAAACCGCAGGATGCAGCTAGTTATTTGTATTTGCAAGTTATTTGCATCGAAACAGTCAAGTCGTCATAGTTAAAAGTCAAGTGAAGGGAATAAAGCGGCGGCTATTTACAATGACCGTTTACGGAGTTTTGGAAATAAAGCTAAAGCTGATTTTCACTTTCACTACACTTGTATACCTTCACGAAACCAAATTGATTATTATGTCCCGAAATTAATCAATTTACATGCATTTGAACTAGCTAGGTTTCACAAAAATGAAAATTAAGTAACACATATCCTTACTGCGTTCATGCCAAAACTCCGAGTTTTATATCGAAATCTGAAAATAAATTATGTTCGTTGATTTCATTAAGAAAAATGCTCAAAGAAACCTTTGCTTTGACGTCTAGAACTAAACCTTTACTATTTCAATTTTTAATCACACTCGTAGTCACGAAAGTACTACCTACCTAATTATTTGTAGTTTTGTTAACAAAAAGAAGCTTTAAAGCATACAGTTTCTATAGTCATGCTATTACGTATTCAGACTAATCCAGCTTCCTCGGAAGGTGGTGAGATAGGTCTTACTTTACGACTTCTTACTAAGTTGCATACTAATGAATGCTATTCAGAACGTTGCCTGCTTGAAACATGTCTCGGAAAGGTAACTACAAGTTGAAAGTTCACATTCTTTATGTATACAACTGTATACAGCTATTAACGAAGAATTTAATTACCTGTTTAACTATTTTAACAGATAATTAGGCCCTATTATAAAATAAATATACCAAAGGCTAATATTCACAAATGAACCTATGCGTGGACTCGACTTTTGCCACATTTTCACTGATTGTCACTCACAAAAGAAAGACAAAGCATTAAGCTACGCATAGTGTCGCTGGCGTTTCTGACTATTAACGGCTATTACTCAAACAAAAGAAATAAATAGATAAATACCACCCTAAATAGATAATCACTTAGATAAATCTAGGAACTTAAGGTTGCGTGCGCCAAACTATATGCCGATCGTTGAAAGCATTCGATGACCCAAAAGCGTCGTTTTATCTCGATTACTATAGATATTAGAAAAATAGGAAACAATTACTTGGAGTATCGGAGTAGCAAGGGCCAAGGGATGTCTAATCAAAGCCCATTCCGGTTCTAGCTAGTTATGTTGCCATCGCAACGTTGAAATTAACGTTGCCTGTTTGCCTTCACTACCCGAGGGACGTTAATGTTTTCTCTTCGACATGTCAATACGCTGTGCGGAAATCTAATTTATTAGAAAGCTCTAATTGTGGTTTACTTATTAGATACTTGCGTATAGTTTTTGTAACGAAGTAAGTAAATACTTTTAGCTTTTGCGCACAAACTACGAAGAAGTTTTTTTTTTATTTATTTTTTAAGCTCTTTATTAAATAGATTAAAAAAAAAAACTACGTTGAAGAGAATTTTGGACGACGAAGATTTTCTAACCTACTATAATATAATTTGAATCGGTTACCTGTGGTATCATCTAATTAGCATCCACCGCTAGTAGTTGCTAAGTTGCAGTACATTGCTGCTTTGACGTAACGTGGTTGTTACCGGTGATTACTTCAAAGCAGTAATATAGAATACGAACTATGCTTTTTGACAGTAAATAGCAACTAGTAGCGGTGGATGCTAATTAGATGATACTACAGCAGTAGCGGTGGATGCTAATTAGATGATACCACAGCAGGATACCAGTAACTTCCTTTCAATCCATAGACAAAACTATTGGCTAACTTCGAATTCACAGACGTCAAACAATTAGCGTTCGAGCGCCGAAATGGAATCTTAGTAGGAAATATATACTAACTAGCTGCGCCCTGCGGTTTCACTAGCGTAAATCCCGGGATAACAAGTAGCCTATGTGTTATGCCCGGTATCCAGCTACCTTTATTCCAAGTTTCATCGCAATCGGTTCAGCGGCTTTTACGTGATTGAGTATCAAACACACATTCACACATAGTCACAAACTTTCAGCTTTATAATATTAGTAGGATAGACGAATTGTATAACGTTTTTCGTTGAAATAAAGTAGTCCAGTAAAAAATATTAGTCTGGCCCTATAAGGACACGGTAAACATTCAACTGCGTAATTATTTAGGTGATAAAATTATTAAGCATTGATTTTATTAAACCGGCACTCTGTTCATTTATAATAAAACTTGCTTAGCTTACAGCGTGCACATACAAAGCTGATAAACAAACAATAAAGTCAATAACTGTTAAAATGTGTTTAGTTGCTTCATTAGGTATTTTTTTTTATAAATCTTTATATTTGTGTACTTAGGAGGCAGCCTAAAAACCCAATAGGCAGATATTTATTTCAAAAACCGCCGTAAATCAAGTGTGTCAGTTGGCCGGCATCCGAGTCACGTCGCACCTTGCTCCTCACCAAGGGTGCTCCAGTTAAACTACTCCGTGCGATAACTCAACAGAGCTAACAGGCGTCGAGTACGACTCGTCTTCGCAGGATGGCCCTCTACATTTGGCTTTGTACTAGTAATGGTTCACATTGTTGTCTACAACTTGGTAAACTTGTTGATTGAACAACGTGACTTTAACCCCAACTTGTACTTGCACAAGTCATATCCCTAATAGCATTTTTGGTAGGCATTTGGTAGGGCCACATACATGTCTTTGGTTGGACAACGGTTAGATTTGGCCGCATGTTTTGCTGAAGGCCCAACAACTTAGGGCCTATGTGAAACCTCCTACGGCGGGCCACATATTGTTTTTCTCTGTAGGACCTTTGTATAGGAATCATACATTCCAGCAACGTCATTGGGGTGTTGGTTTGGTAGGTACTTTCCGGAAGGATTAATATGCTTGTATAATACTCTCACTGTAATAATAACAAAATACTGTTATCAAATGTGATTACAATCACATTTAATAATAGTATTGATTGCTTTATGTACAGCATTAAGAAATTAAGAAATAATAAATGTAAATACTTATTACAGTGACAGAATTATTATTAGAAAATGAAAACATTGTATAAGTCGCAATCAACATTTATGTCTTGAAACTCAATTACAACGTATTGAACTAAAATTGAACATAAAAACCAGATAAAAACACAATTTTTTCACTGTTCTTTCACTGACACACCAAAAACCAAGCGACGCATATCAGCATACACAACAAAATGGCCGACCCACGCGCGCGCGTCTCGAACGAAACCCCACTACCGTAACACCCTCCCCCCCACCCCGCACCCCGGCCCAATGTATGTTGGTAATCAGTTGGCAATAACCGATGTTTGATCACCGTTGGGCAAATGCAAATTATATGTTAGCGATTTAAATAACCAAAATCTAGCTATAATCCTACAGTTGGCCAATTGTCATTTATTTTTGTTGGGCCAACTTTTATTCACTGCCGTTAAACCAACGTTGTTCAGCAAACGGTAGCAAAAAAAGTGTTGGCCCACTGTTGGTTAATGCACTTGGCATAACAACGTTGTTAACCTTCGTAGGGCTAATACAAATTCACTGTGGGCAATTTAACTAACCATATCCCATCAATCTACCTACCGTTGGCCAATTGTGGCCAATCAAAAATGCTATTAGGGATGTGGCAACATAAACTATATTCAAAGCGTTCTTCAACGTAAGGAGTTTGGAGGTTGTTAAGCACGCGCGTAATTAATTGTGGTGTTAGATTACTTACTCTATCTTCTCATATAACTTTGTTAATTTTGATCAGTACTTGAAATTATTCGAGTGAAATATCACATACAAATATGCTTTACTTTTATAAAGGTGAAAGTTTGTGGGTGTGTTTATTGCTACTTTATGCTAAAACAAACTCAAAAACAGATTGCGGTGAAACTCCGTATGTAGTTAGCTTGACGGCTCCTGGCTCATAGGCTCACCAAATAGTGATTACCAGGATGAATGAATGGTATTTTCATGGTATCATGGTGAGTCCAATTACTCACACAGCTAATAGACAATAATCTTAGGCTTAATCTCTTAACCAAGGTAATTTGGAAATGAGAAATAAAAATTGGCAAGGGCGTGCCTTGTCATGCCACGCGCAGTGTAGGGTTTCGTAGTTTTCAAAAACAAAAGGGATTACAATCTGGAAAAGTCGTTACAACTAACACCTAGAATAATATGTAATATTAAACGGAATTTGTTCGAAATTTTTATTTCTTTCAATTTCTCGTAAATAGGAAAAGACAGTGATAATTTTCCTTTGAAATTTATTTTATATGTACTACTATCGCAAATACATACGACGTATCCAAGTATAGCCAGAAAGGGCACACAGAACTCTAAAATTAAGCACTTCAAAGCTCACCATTTCGAAAACGGAACCCTAAAATGAAAAATGGTTTTTGACGATGATTTTTAAAGAGCTATCTAACGATACTCCACACACACGATGCATGGGGTAAACAAGAAAAAAAACATCCCACATTTACAAGTGGGATAATCAATACGTCCTTTACGTATTATTCATACGTAAGGGACGTATTATATTGGACTTAATTTTGCATGAATATGTACTACGTACTACGTACATATTACAACTTACAGCCATTTTGCAGTTTAGTATTAATCGTTATTGAGCTAAGCCGCGAACGGACGGACAGACAGACGGACATGACGAAACTTTTAGGGTTTCTTGTTGACTAGGAAACCCAATAGTTAGCAATATACTAATAAATCGCGAGCGTGCTGCCTAACAATTAAAATACTAACATGGATATGTGTACCATTAACATGATAAATTATAAAGCAAGACGAAAATGTGTCTACTTACTTACCCACACCAAGTTTTAACAGGGCCAATTACAGCTCCGTATCATCCCACCTGCGGTCCCGTTTCCCGGCATTATCACATTTCCACGTGTACATTTTTAATGTAGGATAACATAATTATCTTTTAAACAAGACTAAGGTAGGACCACGAAATTGATAAAACATATTTTAGATAATTCAGCTTTAAAGGTGATCCCTCATCGCGAGCATTCGCGAGTAATGTAACGTTAAATGTTCGAGCATTACACATAAAGTGCATCTTGTAATGATATCCTGGTAATATCTGTTAATATTTAATATCCTGATACATCTTATAATATCAATGCACTTCACTAGTAATAAAAAGATACATAACAGGTGAATGCTTGTCAGTCAGGCATTATTGTAATGTAATGCTGAACGTCGAATCTATTACGTTACATTGCACGCGAATGCTCGCGGTGAAGGAGCACTTTTAAATTTAACCTGTAATAGCCGGAGGCAGCGAGTAACATACGAAGACGCCTACTCGTTCTAGGGGTGAATACAGCTTTGTCACTGGAATTACTCGATCCATGTTACAAAGAAGGGAACGGGTATCTATTAAATTACTGTACACCATCAGTCAACTGTCGTGCAACGCGACATGGATCTTACTGATCCTTTTTTCTTCTTGAATGAATTAATGACTTCTTTCAACTGCTTCCGTCTTCGCTTCGGCGCACATAATTGCTCTTTAGCACGTTAAGTTCTAACTTGTGGCATAAGAAATGGTGGTTAAACTGAGTTAAAAAGGGTTGCTATTGTTTAGTTTAAAAGACTTGTCTGTTTAAATTGCCATATGAAGCACGTAGAACCTTAAATAAAATACAAACTATTCTTCAAGGTTTGAGTTCTGTAGGATTATCAAGTCTTTTGTTTTTATCTATAGTAAACTTCACTACCAATGTTGTGATCGTCGCAGATGCGTCTGTAAACTAGCGAATCAGTGAAAGGCATTAGTGCCAATACTAGCGCTCTCGCTCAAATGAATAGACATCCTTGTCGAAAGTGGTGTCATCAGGCTACCTCACAGTGGCCAAATTGAACTGTCGCCTGGTTGAGCTTTGACGAATAGCCCTCCCATAGAAGCGTTTCTAATCTGTGATCAAAGTACTTACCTGAGCTACTGTAACACTAAACTTTGTTTCAAATGCTTAGAACAAATTTGTTAACGATTGTCAATTTCAAAGGGAAAATAAAACAAAAACTCTTTCTTTCTTAGAATTTCTTGTTTACATTTTTGATCTGAGATGCCAGAATAAAGTATAGTGAGCCAGGTTTATTTTGTACGTCATACAATTTTAAACTGATGACTTAGTTTAGGCTCCCAGCTCTCCCAGAAATATTAAATCTAAGTATTTGTGGGAAAGCAGTTTTCATAATGTAATTAGTTTTGGTGGATTTAATTATTTTTGCTGTACTTTAGGTATTTTTTTGTACTGAATGGGCTTGGCAATCATTGGACGGATTTTGATGACTATGATGGTATGACGATATATTACTTCTTTGGAAGTACATTAGACTATGTTTGCCTATGTCTCTGCATCAAGTTTGACAAAAATCTTTCATTCGTTTTTAGTAAGAATGTTGGTATGTTTGTCAGTCTTTCTCCTTTACAGGTTGTATATTTGAACTGATATTGTTGAAGCTTGGTATTTAAAGGTTCTATGAACATGGTTATAGCCTTTTTTGTCGTGGGGGATTTTTGATTGTTAAGGTATTTCTTTCACAAAGTAGGTACTTGATTCTAATTACAAGGTAGAAACTTTAATATATTCTCATAAAAATTTAATGAAGATCTGATAAGAATTTTCGAAGTGATGAGCAGAGTATAATCCTTTATCTAATAGAAATATAATTTAAAGGTAATCGGAAGAAACATCTCTACGTTATGTCTATGTAACAAAGTAAAATGCAAGCTGGTGATCTGCAAAGAGAGCCGATAGATGGTGCTACGTGCCTCAGGCGTAAGAAAACGAATAAATGCAATTTTCTCGACCAGATGAGCAGCCAAAGAGACGCTAGGCCGGATCCCAAAGGTGCAGTTTCAAAGTATTGAGTCTTGTGGGTGCGAACTTTTGGAAAACATTTTTTTTAGTGACATAAAATTATTCATTTTTAATTTCAACCAATACAATAAGCCCTTTATCTACAAAGTACTACATTAATGGCGCTTTAGGAATTACCTTTTTTATCACAAACTTCTTATTGGAAATCCCTGGCTTTTACTGTTCGCAGATCTAGTTATATTTTTTGAAGCGGTCGAGACTTATAAGTTGGGTGAAATCGTGGGACTTTGTTGGTTATATTTATAAGCTGAGATAAGCATATTGATGGTTACTTATTTCCAATATTAAGATTTTTTTAATATAAAGATTACATTAGAGAGATAGAAAAATTTCTATAAATCATATTTTTGATAAATGAAAAGGATTTCAAAGAACTTATCTAATAATTCGGTTTACTTTATGTAAATAATTATTGAGATAAAAATGTTACTTTGTAGATTTTAATACCAATTATGTAGATATTTTCTTAACATAGAAAAGTCGGCAATAAAAGCACATATCTACAGTATAGATTCTATTGTCAGTATATTTCCCCTTGAGTTGCCAAACTTGTCAACTTAAAAAAAACAGTCTGATAAATGCACAATTTTAATTATCGTCTGTGAAAACGGTAAATCCGTATCTATTTTTGTTGCCTGACTGACTGTGATAACTTCAACATTTATTATCAGAAGAAAAGTCATGCATGAGTTAGCCAGCCTTTTCTCATTTAACTTAATAAGCATTGACGACAAAGAAACTTTGAACAAAAAGTGGACCCAATGAGCAATGAACCTTGTTACTTGAATACTGTATTTCCAAGAAAAAGCTTTTGATTTTTTAAAATGTATTTTGTTTTGTTACATGCCCTTTCATAAAAGTCATTGCAGCCACCCGTCACCCGACACGTATCGGCATCGTGCGGTTAGTTTCTATCTGTACATCTACGGGTATGCAGTATGCACCCACTGTGGCATTTTCTTGCAATGCAATTTATTGCCATTTTCACAAAAACAATACGTAGACATAGCGGTACTATTTATCTATTGCCTCTAGTAAGTGCTGAGTGACTGTTTTTGTAAAATTGACTCTATAAAACAAGACACTAAATTAGGCTTTAAAGTCTGAGCTACTTTAGGCCGCGTGCGCCGACATATTGCCTCGCGAACATGCCAAAACTGTTAACGTTACAGTTCACGTATTTTCGCATCAAACCGAATGATGAGACGGTCGGGTCCCGAGTGGCTTCAATGAGCTATGACCTTCATGCTTATTAAGGTCAACGAGCCAAATAAGCCCAAAAACGTTTATATAAATGTTCTCACATATCAATTCATAATGTAAACGCAATTCGAATACCTACACAAAACATTACCTAATGGAAAGCAATTTTCAATATTCCAATCAACGGATAGTAATAATTTCCAGTAAAAGATAGCACGATGGGAATTTTAATGAGCAGTAGGGTGTTATTTACGGGACCTTTGGGCTTATGGGTAGGTATCGATATGTTTTCATAATGAGGAAGCATCCAATGTTACACAAACAGATAGCGTTCCGTTTCAAGATACGAGATTTAGTTGTAGATTAGGTGAAATGATACGATTGTAGGTAGGTATTGCATTTGAGTGGGTATGCACTTATTGAACCGAAACCAATAATATCGAAAAAACGTTTTGTTTTTGTAATTCGATTCCAATCTTCAAATTCAGGCTACATTGCGCTGTTTGAATATCAGTTCTCAGATGACTAAGTTTTGAAGAAATCCTTTCTAAAAATGGTACCCGATAGGACTCAAGTCCTATCAAACCTGCAACCCCGATATTCCGTATCGTGCGCTCGCCAATAATGCAATTTTTTGGATTTGTTCAAAAATTAAACATCAAAGTGAATAGAAAGCACTATATAAAAAATAAAAATCAAGTTCTCTGTTCTTAGCTTAAACCTGTTAAACAAAGTTTATTAAGCTTATAGATTAAGTTTTTTTAGTTCACCGTCATCGATGTTTCCAGTTGCGTCCCACTCGGGAAGCCGGGGTCCGCTTTTGTTGCTCTCATGTCTCCACTTCGCCCCATCTCCGACATCCCATGTAGTAATACCGTTTTGCTCGCTTCACCCCTTACGACGTCAAGCTAGCACTTCTTGGATCTACCTTATTTTTTGTTACAGTTACCATACGTACCAGTAGCTAAGTAATCTGTATATAATTTTTCAAGCCAGTAAGAATAACACTGGCATCATGGTAAATAATAGATACTAGTAGTAGTAAATTATTGATAACTGCGTAACAGCTCAATCTGATTAATAAAAAAATTACAAGACAAGAAAGCCAGATATATGATCTATTTTAGGATAGTTAAACAGTATTATTAAGATCTATAAGTATATTTCTAATTTTCATTTATTTATTACTTACTAACATAACATAATCAGCCCGTTAATTTGTCCCATTTCAGGGCAAGGGCCTCCTCTTAGAGGATTTAGGCAGTAAGACGCCACGGAAGCCTACCCTGGATCGGCAAATGTCCCATGTATTAGGACCGTGGCGAGTTCTAGGACATGTCGGTTTCCTCACGATGCTTTCTTTCGCCATAAGAGCGATTTTACTAGCGCACCAAACTTTTTCTTAAAGAAAAATACAGCGGTCGACCTGGATTCGAACCCACGACCCTCGAAATCAAAATTAAAGTACTAACCCTCTAATTACATACTACTTACTCACTTTTAATAAATTATTTTGTTATTCATTAACCAATTTCACACTAGACAAGCCTCCATAGGCAGGCTGCACAGAATTTATTGCAGCAACTTCGTTTTACGTGCCTTAATTCCGTCCACCCGGTCACACGCTGAGGTTGACAGTAACTGTAAACTTCACAAGAGGAGAAGTTATTCTCTAGTTTTACTTCACCCTGGTTGTAAGTTTACGATATTAAAGTAGTATAATGAAACGAAGACAATTTACTTGAGTTCCGTACCTTTCGTACTTTTTACTTGTTTCATGTTTTTTCTTGAAGCTTTTGCTCAATTGGTCAAATTACTTTCGTAATTTCAACGGCTGACCGTCACAGATGTGTCTTTGATGTCATTGACACCAATTTTTCTTAGGAGTTTATTCAGTAATAGGATTTTATTAACGGTTTCTGGGTCTATGTTAGAGTTATCGATGGCAACAACTTCTCATTTGTAATTGCATCAGGCCAACTAATTGTCAAAAAATTGTATACCGAAATGAGAGAAGATACTAAATACTTAATACAATTATGTGGCAATAATTATACCCATCTAGAATAGCATAAAGGCAGCATACCTACCTGTTGAAATTATAATTCCCCATATTATACCTATGGAGTATAGCTATTTATTAGAATTTGCAAATACCGTGTGACGACATACTCTTACGCTAGTTAAATGGCCTTAACTTGTAGCCGTTTTAAATAAAATATGTGTATTTTTATATTTAAAAGCAGTGTTATTTCAATGTACTTCATGAATTTACCTTGGCGTGTTTAGGTTGCGTTTTATCCGAATCACCGCCCTTGGTTTTCGACATTTGCCTTGGAATTGTCATAATACTTGCGGCAGTTTTATACCTCTGTTATAATTCTTGCAAATGTTTATTAATTAGGTATATGTGCATTAGATTTATTTGTTAGTGGCAAGACATTTTAGTGCTTGGTGGCGACATCTCTGTTTGTTTTATATTTATTGTCGCAGAACAATTAAAAAGGCTGACATAGTTTTTGAGTTCAAGGTTCTTTTTTATTATTTCGTAGACTCATTTTCCGGTTTTAACGCGTTGTTTTTATTATTTTCAGCATTGTTGCAATACCGTTCCGACGTTTCGAAGCTTTTACAAACTTCTTGCTCAAGGTTACTCAATGAGTTTTATTTTCTGGTTCAATTAAAGTAACTTTGTAGATCCATAGATATGTAAACTATATATTTAATTGTATCGAACGAAAAATGGCAGATATTAAATTTAAAAGCAGACTAAAATGTGTATTAAATCATCCATTAACATTACAAAGTAAGAAGAAATTAAAACCCAACGTTACCGATAAAACGCCAAGTCACTTGTGCCATAAACCACGTTATTCAAAAACCCCAAACGTAAATGGCGTCTTCTGTTACGAAAATCAATTTCTCACCCAAAGTACTTAGATTTATTCACTTTAATGCTCTATTAAACAATTTCTCCACAAATATTCACAATAGACAAATGCAATGAAATGAATTCTTTATAAATTCACACAATATAATACAATACCAACGTAAAGAGCATTATAAATACAAGGGATTTCACAGCGGGGAAATCCATTAAATTGTGAGGTATGATTAATTACTGCAATAAATGCAAGTAGGTACTCTTATTTCCTCCTGGAATTTCTTACCTTTGTTATAGCTTTGGCATCGTTCCAACGCAAACAGACCTAACGAAGCGACGCCAACTTGCATTTCGCATAAAGTATTTTGTTAATTATTTAAGCGTAACAATAACGTACCTGAGATGATGAGAAATGTTATAGTACTTCGAAGGAAAGTAAATAAAACAGTCTTAAAACAACATGAGTGTCTATCTTCCTAAGTCCTTCCTATCCACACCTACCTATCTACTTGATAAAAATATTGTAGCAAATTTGACGGGCGGTTTTTTCCATAAATTCGAAAGAATAAGAAGTTTTTATCCTGAAACTATACCAAAATGTAAAACACAATGTACTTACACAGTTTGAACAGTACATTATTCTTATACTTAAGTCTACAAACACTTTACACGAAAAGATGAAAAACATTGCGTCAGAAAACAATTAGCAATTTTCGATGAATCCGACAGGGAAAATTTTAAGATAATCACGCAGCGTGCTCATAAACTTCTAAGTATAACTTATAATCCATGTCAAATAACGAACTTTAAACAGAGAGGGTGAATATTCCAGTTTTCTCGTATATATATCTCGTCGTAATGTGACGAATGGAACCTTCCAGAACCCTTTAATTTAATACCCAATCCGACGTTTCTGTTGAATCCCGTGGCTGTTTCGCCAAACTATTCTCATGGATTGTGTGTGCACATACATATGTATCTACACACATTTGGCATAGCTATATCGTAGCTAGATACTCATAGTTACTTAATACAACGCTGCGTCTTAATTTAGAAGCGTAAGGTTACAATTTCGTCGTTCCTAGTTTTGGTTAAGTTGCAGACTAATTTCAAACCACTTGGAATGCGAGTGTGTTTGTTAATTACATTAAGAGATGTTGTATCTATTTGGTTATTTACTAATGTACTTATTCAAATTAATGTGAATTACTTTCTTTATTTTTCCCTGGAACTTGTGTTTTGCTTTGGATTTTGTATGCTATCAATTCTGGTATATTTAGTAATTATTAACCAAGTGTCTTTGCGTCAATTTCGGCAAAATTTGCTTGCAAATTAATTATGTGTTAGTATGTTGGTTCTTGTCTACGTTGCGGGAGATTTCGATAGGTCGATTTCTCCATCATATAAGATTCAATGTTTTTTTTTAAGATGAAATTTTCTAATTAAGTCTATTTTGGTGGAAATTTGAAGACATCTTTGGAGTGCCGAGAGAAAAATTTATCAAAAACAAGTAAATTGCTCACTTTAGATTTCTACCAACTGATATGTATTTTTAAATAGATCCTACCAATTATTGTGTTTGTGTTCGGGAGGTCTATTGATCATAGAACTACTAGTAGGTAAATGTAGATTTGCGGAAAAGCCTTACTGACTGGTTACTACAGTATTTTTGGCCACTTTTTTAGGGAAATCAATCAAAGTAGCCTAAATTATGTATTATGTATGAATAATTAAACAATCCTAAAGCAAAATTTCATTATTATTTTAGGGTTGTGAAGTCGGAGAACAAAAATAATTATTATCAGTTCAAAAATGACTAAAATGTTGTTATAGTTATGGCAATTAAGTTAAAATCTAAAAAAGGCATGTAATTTTTGAATGGCTAAAAAACATTATCCCTCGGTTTACGGAGTATTTTTAGATGAGCATGTCATGTATATTAAACAAAAAACCAATACTGCGAAACCTGGGATTATAAAAATGTAATATCGGGACAGTGAAATTGAAAAAGGGATTCCTCCTGTGTCATGGGATTGAAATTGGTAGGACATTTTTGTAATGGTCGACACCTGTCTAATGCGTGAACATCCCGACGCCCATTAAAAGAAGTAGCTATTTGTACGTATACTAATCTTTTTTTCAATTTACTTATCTGTTTTTAAATATATAATGGACATTTAAAATAAGAAGAATAACATAAAAATAATTATAAAAAAGAAATAAAAAATATAAAATGACTAACGCTTCAAAAGTATTAAATTTTGTTTATTTTTCTTAAATTCAATGCTCCACTGTTGACTACTGGAACAACATATTTTCTGTTTTAGATATATTTTAAAGTGTTTCCTACACTTGGCTGACTATGAGATGGCTCTTGGCTCCCCAGAGATGCAGGTTCAAGTCCTGTCGGGTGCGGAATTATTGGAAAGCATTTCTTTAAGTATAACATATTTTCTTTTCAGTTTTAAAATTCTCTAGGTGTGGAAAAACAACGGATAAAACGAACTACTAAATAATCAAATTAAATTAGGGTTTCGTAGTCAACAAGTTATAGTTTCGTCATGTCCGTCCGTCCGCGGCTTTGCTCAGAGACGGTTAGTACTAAGAAGCTGTAATTTTGCATGAGTATACATATTGTTCACGCCAAAAAAGTGCTACAATAAAAATATAAAAAAACCCTTTTTTGTTACATGGGGTATGATTTTTTTTTCTTGCTTACCCCATCGCGTGGGGTATCGTTAAATAGCTTTTTTTAAAACCATTGTGGGTCTCCTAAAACTGACATTTTAGGTTTCGTTTTCAAAATATTGAGCTTTAAAGTGCTAGTTTTTAGAGTTACGTGTAACCCCGTCTTACAGCCAAACGTTTATACTTGGATACGTTAAATGTACCTATTCACAATTGTAGTAAATGGATCATCTGCTGGTTCATTCTCTGTATTTTATAATCCTTTTGAAATGTATGAAACATCCTTTCCACAAAGTTAATCTAGAACCAATAATATTAATAAAGGAGATCTGCAACTCTTCCTAGAACCTTGGACGTGCGATGAACTAAGACGAACAGTACCAGTTTGCAATCTACATTCCTTAACAATTTTACAAATATACATTTCTCTACCATACAACTCTGGAATAGTCAGATATCTAAACTTGACCAACTATTATTGTCGTTTTCATAACCTAAAAAAACCTTCATTACAATAAAAATACTTGATTATAATCAGCTTTTTTTTGTTATATCACAATGATAATAGAGCAAGATCAGTCCGTAAACGCAGCCGTAAAAAGTCGATTAAAAAAACACTTGAAAAAAAAACACAACAAATAATTCCCAACCAAAGCAGACGCGATGCCATTATGTAAACACACACACGGGTGCACACCCCGAAAATGTTTCTCCCCAATATGCCCCTTTAAAATATTTAAAAAAATTGACAAAAGTTATCAACATAATTTATATTAAATCACTTTTTCTGTTTATTCTTGCTACACTTCAGTTAAAAATCTTACGAAAAACTCATTTTTTTAAAAAGCAAACCATAATGTTCAAGAACATTTTATTATTAGGCCCTCATAAAATACCAACACAGGTATATATCTCCCTGAATCTAGGGAGAAATTTCTAAGTTGACAACCCTGAAAAAAAAATACCACAGATGAAATACCTATCTATGGAAATCGATTTGTCATATTGACTATCTTATCGATTATAATTTACATCGTATCGATTCTGCTTTCCTTGTTGTTCTTTAACATAAAACTGTAATTATTAATTTTATTTCCCTGGCTTTATTTATATTCCATATTTCTAAATTAAAAATTAAGAACGTACACTTTGTTTCGTAAAATATTTAATAAAATAAATATGATTAATTCTAAATCATTCGAATAAAGATCTATATCGGTAATTATTGCGATATTGCCATTACTAAATAAAATGAAAATGGTGGCTTTTTTACGCAATTATTTTTTTTATTATCATGATAGAAATGAAATAATATGATCCCGTAGTTGTAGGATTTAGATAGTGCGTTCATAAAATAAAGAAAAATATACTTAGTTTTAATAACATAATGAACAAATGGTCTATCTGAGGCCAATATTGCATACCTCCTTTAAAAATCCAAAAATCTACGTTTTCAAATGGCCTAAAAAGTTAAATAACCAAGCGGGGCCAAACGAGGGGCCACTCGGAAGTTGGGGCGTACGTAAAAACGTAGGTTTTTCGATTTTTTAATCTATTTATCTTTTAGCTTTAAGTTGCATCGTCATCTAGTTCTGAACTATTCCTAAAGTCCGCTAGCTAGTCGGGAAGTGCCTCGAATTGAAGTTGCAACATTCTGCCCGGACCGACAAACAAACAAAAAATTGGGAGTATAAAAACGTGAAGGAAAAAAAATAGTAGGCATTATAGTGCGGAAATTCTGAGCGGTAAAACATTTTTCGCCATTTAATTTCGTCTGGCTCTGTTTATGTTCATTTTGATGAAGTGTTGTTATCTCTCCGTTCATTTCGTTTTATAAGCGGCTGGTAGCTTTAATTGGGTTATTCATTTTGAAATTCTTATGACTATTCATTTCTATTTTAATTACGACTCTCTTTATCCATAAATTACTAAATTATTTATAATACAAACATTTTTTTGATTAGTTCCTTTTTAACTTTCTAAGTCTCGGGTCCGCGTAAGCCATAATGGCTTGCGAACTAAGCCGCGTTCGCAAGCCGCTGTATCTCGTAAACATCGGGATTAAAAGTACCTATAAGTATACATTATTTCAGAACTATACCAACTAATATTATTATAAACTCTGTCGTTTATAAATTTTATAATACAAACAAGTTATTCCCGTTTCTGCGGGAACACCGGGACTAACAATATTATGTGTTAATCCTGATTATAAACTACTTTATGCACCAAACTTCAGCCAAATCCATTTGACCGTTTTTGCGTTATCGACAGACAAACGAACAAACATTAAATTTTCTCATTTATATAATATTAGGTGCTGCGTTAATGTGATATTAGTAAGATAATTCTGCGCTACCATGCTCGTTTTAAAAATAAATAATTTAAAAAATCTTTCTTGTTTTTGACGTTTGTTTTTCTTTTTGTTTTAATTATTTTGATGTGTTTTTAATTTGATGTTTTTTTAGCTGATCGACATGTCTTACAGACGACTTATAAGACATCATGGTAGAGCCGATATGTAGGTACCAACTATTTCAGTTTAGCTGCGTCCCTCGTCCCTCCCGCGTACGCGCCGATCTCATAGGAATTTTGGAATCAAAAGTAACCTATGTTTATCCTCAATAATGTAGCTTTCTATTGTTCTAATATATGTTTGTTGTATATCAATCCGTTACAAACAAACATATATTTCCTCTTTTATAAAACAGTCGTTTTAAAACTGACCTTTATACTTGGTTAGTTATATTTTACTGTAAGCAGTGCAAATAAACATAGTGAACAAAGAGCCTATTACGTTCGTGTGACCAATTGGGACGGGTCCGGTCGGCGGCGGCGTGCATGTAGCCAGTACGGAAGCCCGGCAAATGGCCAATGATGGCCATTAGTAACGTGACCGGCAGCCGCTACCCGGCTGCGGCCACGGTAAAAACGCATGGTTAAAACACGACGCCTTTCCTACCAATTTTAGTGTTACTAAACACACCGTCCGTCGACCAGCGACGGGTAATTTAAAACCCCGGAACTGTAACGGATTTTATACTCGTGAAAAATTTACAACTATGTTTTACAATACGTTTTTTTTGTATTGGGGTTGGATTTATGTGAAACATAAGTTTATATTATGTCTGGGTTTGGGTGTTTTTATGCCTAGGTATGCATACTGAAGGATATTGGCACGTCGAACTACAATACAAAAAGAAAAACCACTTTTCTACTCCTTAAATGTGTTGTTTTTGTAATATTTTTGTGGTTGATCAAATAAAGTATTATCTATGTAACTATCTTAAGATTATCTGATTTCGGTGTTTTATTACAATATCAAAAATCACAGGAACTAGATAATGTAATTAGTATATTAGTGGAAAAAAAGTTATATTTTTTAAGCTTTTTGTATAATTATAAATACGCATCGACTCGCCCGTCAAATAGCTCTAACAAAATGTAAAATAGTAATACTGTAGGTCATCTAGTAGGTACTTAATCATATTACAAGTCTAGCTACGACTAGGAGCACACTGCAGAATAAAAACATGTTTGCTCAACTTCTTACCATTTGAATTTCGCTTTCTGAAAAAAGAAAAGCTTAGTTACTTCATTAATCATATCCTTACCATACATCATAGGCAGACGTTTAGCATGTTTTACATAAACACAGGCAAGTGAACTGGGGACCGGGACACCCCGTAATCCATGGTTCGCGAGATAAACTAGCCGAAGTAGCCGAGCCGTAAATCTGACAAGATTGATGAAGGCTCCGACCTTTTCACCTGCTCAAGACATCGTACCTATATTAGTAAAGTTATTTTTGGAATATTTACGAAAACCGTGCGGTTGTTTGTTTGGTGTTGATTGGCTTGTTCAGTGGTGATTTGTTGTAAGGTATCCGAGGTAAATAAGTTACAAAGCGAGTGTTTACTTGTTTTATAACAAGTATAAAAACTCGCTACGATTCGCTTCGTGTTGTTGACAGATAATAAAAGTGTATTGTTCGACTGTGTGAATAGCGTAAAGGTTTAAACATGTCAAATGATTTTCATAAAGAAACAAAATATTGTTTAAATATTGTTGTTGCATGTAAATGCTTAAAAATTTAAACAAAATCTCGAATAGACTGCAGATGCCGTTTAGAATAGAATAGAGGCAGATGACTTACGTAAACTCTGTAGATTTACGTAACAAAATAAAACAAGGCTAAAAGCTTCTACAATGTTTTCACATCTACCTTACCACTTACCACCAAATTTATTTCGCATACCTACCACTTAAATTATTTCGGTGATTCAATTAAATCAAGCAAGAATCACAGCCGTAGGATAAAACCACCCTCAGACGAGTCACTTTGTACCTATAGTCGTCGCGTCGCGTAGGTGGCCGCCTACGCAATCAAAGATTAGCTGGTAGTTACTACTTACCGTACGCTAGTGTGTAGGCGAGTGGGCGTGCGTAGGCGTTAGACGTGGTACTATGATTGAACTTCATTCATGATACCACGCATTAAGGGATTAATTTCTAAATCTTTTTTTTTTAATCAAAAAACACTAATAATTTTGATTCATGAAGGTAATTAAGGGTTGGCGCTCACTAAACAACGCACAGCTGGCATAGTTTGTGGTGGACGCATATTTGTGGAAAGCTGGATCGGCTCAGTCATGCAGGCTAAGCTAATACTTACTTGGCGTTGAAAGATCAGCTTTAAGCTTAATTTTCACCGAAGATTACCTTAGCAGCTGGAAAGTTTTTTATACAAATATGCAAATATTTTTAATATAATATATTTAGCTAGCTCAGTTTGCGGTGAAAATGTATGACTATTGGAACCTTTCGAGCTAAGCTAACAATGCACTTGTTAGTTGGTAGATCTAACTTAGTTTTAGTTCTCAATTTGACCTTTAGAGGAGCTACAAATGCCATTGACACGAAGAAGAAGTGGAAATGAACGACCGGCTTTATTATTATGGTTTAGCTACCTATACCTATTCGGTTACTTACTTACGAAGTATACGTATCTACTACAAGTAGAATCCACAGTTTCTGCCTTGCCCATGTCAGTGTCAATTTTTATTCCGTAGTATAATTTAATTTGAATTTAATAAAACAAAAATCTAACCGACAACTTCCGACCTTTGAAAAATGTTGGCAATATTTTATGAACATTTTGAATTCTTGCATATTTTATTTAAAACAATATCAGATCAGTACAGTTACTGTTTTACTCGTTAAAAAAATTATTGAAGTCACTTAGTTTTGCTGTAATATTATTATAACAAATTCATTTATTTCATCTCCGGTCTTCGGTATGCTGATATGAATTTTTATTAACATTTAGCATTTTTTCAACGTTCGATATTTCGAGAACTTTATATATTTAGGAAGATAGGCGTATATATTGAATGCAAGACTTGGATATTTAAAGTAGTCGATTATTCACACAAACTCAAATTAAGGAAAAGACAAACTTTCGCCAAACTGAAACTGCACTATACTTGGGTGAGATAGTGAGGTGTGGGGGGCAGGTGAGGAGCAAGCAAAACACGTCTGTCTCGGAATACGTTATCTTTTATTCTACTCTTACTAATAAACACACTAATAAATACCCCACTTCAATAGACTACAAATAAAACCCTACTTTGCGTGTAAACAAGGTAACCTTACTAAAAGTTTCGCGTTTTTTACGCGAATACTCTTTGAACTGAAACCGTGGTCAGGCAAACAGACAGACAGACATGGCGAAACCGACGAAAGTATAAGGTTTCCTATATAGTCTACAGAACCCTAAACGTTAACATCTTGTTAGCGCCGACAGCTCTATAGAATGTCAGCAGTCTGCAGTAAAAAGTAAAAGAGTGATAGTAATAAAGTACGTTTTACTGTTACTCAGTTTGCACTAACCAGTAGAGCTGTGATCGGTATTAAAACTATTTAGAATTGTGCATTTTCTCAGTTTTTATTTGCAGTAAAAAAGTAGCAACTTTAAAGAAAATGTGTTTAGATAAACATATTAAACTCACACGATTTGAACTCATAATTATTTTTTCCGGGTCTTTTTCGCGTATTATTATTTTTAAATTCTCTTACCTCGACGTTTCGATCATGTTACAATGATCTTGGTCGCGAGGGGACTCAAGGGGACTCTTGGTCGCAGTCCCCCAGTCGAAGACCCGGGAAAAATAATTATGTGTTTAGATGTAGAAGAGAAAACCCAAACTAAAAAAAGTAGGTATTGAATTGTTACTAACTCATCCGGATAATTATTAGCTGCTTACACACTCACCAGATTTGCCCGTGGATACAGAGTTTTAATCCGATCCGTTGTTTGCATGGATTGGTATCTTGTGATGTCTGTTTCTTTAATAATACTTGTCCGGGCAGCGACGGCGGCGGACACCAGTGCGTGTGTGATTCAAATCCGAGCTATGTACGTCGGCTATACGTAATCCGCGTATGTACCTACATATGTACGAGTATATGGGCGGAAAAAACAAACATTTACTCAAGCTCTTACAGTACAACATTCAAGGTACTTGGCCACAGCTATTAATGTTAAAATTGCGTTTGTTAGAATAAAAGTTTGTTTTTACTCGATTAGCGCAACTTGGGTAGTAAATGAATTATTCCTTAGAGATTTGTGTCGTTAGAACTTATTACCCATCGTAAATAATGTTGCATGTGACTTTAGGACGTGTAATTTCAACGTAATGCCCAATACCTTATTATTTTGTCGGTTGCAGTAACTCCAAAACACGAAGGAATGACGAATCGAAAGAATGAACGTGTAGGTATTAGAATTACTAGGAAAGAAACCAATGCAGTAGTGTTTTGTCTATAGGTACGTCTGTACCCTTTCCCTGAGTTGCTACGTACATACACTGTATTGTTAACAGTTTCACCTTGTGCACAGACCACCTCCTCCGCGTGTTCCCTGTAGCACTGTTTGGGACATGTCGGCCGCGCGACCCGATATTTTGCGTTGTAGACTTGTCCAAACTATTCACGATACAGTATACGTTTTTATTTACCAACTTATGGTATAGGTACTGGTTCCAGTCAAAATTCTAAAGCGGTCAAAATTTGGTTCAACCAAATAAACAGAGCTAGAAACAAGCTAAACCTAGCTCTGTTTTTTTTTATTAGGTTAGATTAAGTTACAATAACCATAACCAAGCTTACCCGTGTCTTGTGATGAGCACACGGCTTCTTCTGCTCCTTGACTTTTTTTTTTTTTTTTTTTTTTTTTTTTTTTTTTTTTTTTTTTTTTTTTTTTTTTGTTCAATAATCTTTTGTTACATAATATTCATTTTTATATATACACATACATACATTTTTAAATTGAGCATGTGTTTAACTTTTTTTGGATAAAATGTTTTTTTTTGTGTGTTTTGTATTCTTTTGTTTTTACCCTTATGTGTGTTTTGTTGTATATAAATGTCATCTATTCTAAAAAGGTATTTTTTTTGGTACCAGTTTCACCAAGAAAGTTAGTTAATATGACTAATTATTTTGACTGAAAATCTTCGGTGAAATCCAGTTTTCACAAATACGTTCAGCCAAAACTAGTTTCGGTGTTTTTTAGCCAAAATTAGTTTACCTATATTTAATATTTATCTAACAAAAAAATGTAATCAAGTAGAACCATGATTTTCATTGTTTTAATAACGTTCTTCATGAGTAGGTAAACGGAATCGTTAACTTTTCTGGCAGTATTTAGCTTTATTAAAAATGTTGTTAGCTAAAAGAGACCGTCGTGTACCTAAATTAACTAAAAATATAATACTTCTTTGTGGAAAAATGTATATTAATTTTAATTAAATCAAAGAAAGAATAATCCCTAATCCCCTTACTTAAGTAGTTTTTACATTAACATTCTACCCTTTTCTAGATTAAGATTCTTACAAAATCACTTGTTACGACATCATGACTTTTTAATTTTTTATTATGGTTTGATTAACTTAAGAAGAATTGTAAACTAAAATTAGTTTAGAATTTAATTCTTAAAAAAAAACAACACTAATTTGGTTCTATTGTATACACTACTTTTACTACTTACTACGCAAATAATTTAGGTGCAATGACTTTTCCCTCCTACACTACGTTTGCCGAGACGCGGTCTCCACTCTAGAACTCGTTTACCCCATCGGTTAAATGGTCCCCAACGTAGTGTAGGACGTCCTCAGGCACGTTGCAACGACGATTTGCGCAAGACGGCTGGCACAAACTGGATGCGAGAAGCCGAAAATAGATCTAGGTGGCGTGCAATTGGAGAGGCCTATGTCCAGCAGTGGACTGCAACAGGCTGATGATGATGATGACTTTTCCCTCACGTTGTTACAAAGCCATGAGTCTGGCAGCTACGAGATTCTGGAGCTACAGGTAGGTACTAGAGCTAAGGCCTACGAATTGCTCAAGCTTGAGAGGCTCCAGAATCTTGCCATTCGGTTCGTTTTTGGTCTTCGAAAGTTTGATCACGTGTCAGAATTTCGCCGGAAGCTCAAATGGTTGCCTATTCGTCTGCGTAGAAACTATCACATTTTAACACTTCTTTATAGAATTCTATTTCTACCCACCTCTCCATTATATCTTCAGTCTCGGTTTCAATTTCAGCATCCCCCTTCTCAATCTGTCCGCTCTTCAAAGGCCCTTCTCCTTAAAATCCCTTCTCGTTCTTCCACCTTTTATGGTGATTCTTTTTCAGCTAGGGCGGTGGAGCTGTGGAATGCTCTGCCTACTTCCATTCGACAGTCAAAGTCTCTGGCAATTTTCAAAAGAAGCGTGTTTAAGAACTATCTCGATATTTCTGAAAATCGTTAAGTAATAAGTTGATCATAGTATTATTATAGGTAAGTATCTTTATTGTATGTCGGTATATATGTACTTGTATGTATTTTATATATTGTCTATGTTTAAATATGTATTAGTATGTGTTATTTATTGGTATTTGTTTGTATTTATTCATATTTTTGTTATGTATTTCTTTACTATTTTATGTGTCACACTATTATTGTAATACTTATCGAGTATTTTGATCCTGTTAGAACACCCTACCTTTCATCATTCTTCACTTCTTTTCCATCCAAAGGTTGCCTGGAAGAGATCGCTTTAAAGCGATAAGGCCGCCCATTGTGCCACCTAGTTTTAAGTTTTTTATGTTTATTTTTTTTTCTTTTGTTGTATTATTTTTATTATTGGTGTGTTGCAATAAAGAATTAATCAATCAATCAATCAATCAATTGCTGTAAATCTCACTACGAGCATTTACGCCGTAGCCACTACTACAGACCGCTGCTACGAATAACTACGACGTAGCTGTGCGACGACGTGAGGCGGCTGGACTGTCCGGCACATCAGGCTTGCTACAATAATTAGTCCTATGCTTTAGTAAATACATAATGTTAACTAACTCTATTTTCTCTATAAAAGTATTTCTCTATAAAAACATCAGTCAGTATTTTATACTGACTGATGGATAAACGCACAGCCTACACCACTGATAGTAGAGGGCTGGAAATTTAAAAGTGTGTTCTTCATGTGATATGAAACCCTCAAAACATCCTTACGCATGGTCATGGCAAATATGTGTTTAAGGCACAAACATTTCATTTTGGTAATGTCTTAATTAAGGGAGGAAACAGTCGACTACGTTTGGATAGGTGTATAGAAAGAGTAGGTAGGTATCCTTTCCTCTTAATGTAGGCAATCTGTTTAATGAATTTTGTATGTAGCTGCACAACGTTTGCTCGCCGTTCCATTTTGAATATTCGAATTTAACTCGCCGTAGTAAACAGTGATCGGTCGTTTTGTCAAAACTATTCCAGCCGGTTTATTTCGTTTAGAATTTGTCAAAAATTTATCGGTAACGTACGCCGTGCTCAAATCGAATTTTCAAGGAAATTGTTGTTTGAAATTTGTGCTTTTGTTTTTTTTTTTGTGCTATATGTTCTATTCAGTATTGTATTACTCTAAGGGATGATTTATATTAGACCATCATCCGGCCGAGCTTCGTTGTCCATTGCTCGGCGAGCAGTCGATCGGTCTGCTACAACCGAGTGGCGGCCGAGCAACAACGAAGCTCGGACACGGCATGGCCGGGAAACGGTCTAATATAAATCATCCCTAATTATGCTATCAGTAGATCTCAAGCACTTATGATTATTTTATCCACACTTTGTATATATTTTATCAATATTGTATTTATTATCCAGAATTAATTTTGTGTACTCTAGACCTCGCAAGCTTTTAGCTACCTTAGTGGGCGAAATACTCCACAAATCAAATATCGAAGAAAGAATTCTATTAGTAAATTCAAAATACCTACTTGCGAAGTTTCATAAAGATCGGTTAATAAATACTAGCACCATACTGATAGATGAAACAAAATTTTGCCAGACTTGAAGCAGAGGCGCTGCCGCTGGTTCCGTCAAAAACAGTGTCAACACACAATTTAATTTCATAAGTATGAGCTACCCGAGATGTAATTAAAAAAGCTGTTTTTATTAAACTTGTAGTTGGATCATAGGTCATCAATGTAGAATGTCAAAACAAGACAGACATTCCGTAATTTGTTTTTATTGCTTAAGGCATTTAAAGGGAAAAACATCTGAAATATTTCCCACGTTCACACGCTACTTATAGGATTTATCGTTTAAAATATTTCTAGAAATAGACATTTTGAAATCGCTCTCTATCTTCTCTTTTTATTTTGACACCTCACAATTTTGTAAAATCAGTATGCGAGTATTATAGAAATAGTACAGTAATTACTAGAAAGCTTACTTCGTCAAACAAACGATCCCGCTTGATGTTAGAGAGACCCCAGTCCGCCCTTTTTTACACGACTGCCAAAGGAAGTGTTATGTTTTTGCCGTGAGTGTATGTATGTATGTATGTGACCTATTTTTGTGCCGTCGTAGGGCCTAAACGGCTGGGCCGATTTAGATAAATACGTCGTTAGATTCGTCATGACCGTGAGAGTGACATAGGGTACATTAAAATAATAAATAAATGAAAATAAAGATTTAAAACGCTATAAAGCAAGATTTGTCTTGACCATAAAAACCGAGCAAAGACAACGGAACGTTACTTAAAAACTTTTCGATTTGACTTTGACGCCGAGTTTCAACTTTTGAAGGAACTTGAATGTTTTGAATGAATGAATGAATGAATGAATGATTTTTCACTTTAATGTTCGTCGGTTAGTTTGATTAGGACAGACTGGGACCTAGGCTCGTTTTGAAATATCAAAGCAAAAAGTAGGTAAGTACTATAAACTTAGAGAACATGATTAAAACTGATATTTCAAAAGTTGTCAAGTGCACAGTTTTCTAGGAGCGAAAACAACGATGTAACATGTCTCTGGAGGTTATTGACTTTTGACGCTGACTATACCTAAAAATAAAAGATGTAGACGTTCTAATACAGTCGAGGTTTGATCCACATAACGCAATCGTTCCTAAAAATATTTTTCCTCATTTATTTTTTTCTTTGACTATCTTACAGCCGATTGCGATTTGTCAGCAAAATATAATAAAAAAAAACCTTAAGAGACTTGGAAAAAAACTTCGAACACTTTAGTAGTGCTTTCATGAATGATCTAAGCGGAAAATGAGCGGAATTATTTGATGTGTCATTTTAATACAAATATCGTTTTCATAGGGGGTTCCACTACCCATCGAAACACCTTTCGCCGAAGATGATTGACCGATAGATTACATTATCGAATTGTTATTTCCCCGATTATACATTTCCATGTATTGTGTATGTAGGTGTATGGTAGTCAGTGCTTGAGCAACATAAGCAGTTATTGGGTATCACGAAGATAAAGATGCTGCGCTGGATGTGAAGTGATGCGAAAAGACCACTTCAAGAACTCCCGCATCAGGGGCAGCCTTCAGTCTAACATTGGGCAAACTTGCAAATACACAGCGCCATCTGTAGACCTAAAAAGGTTCCATTTAGCAATTTTGCCCGCAATATTGCATTTTGACACATTCACAATAAATGTGCACCTGGTTCTCACGGCTTTGTTCTATGACAGATGCACGGTTATTGTGAATCTGTTTAAAATCAATATTGCTAGCAGAATTGCTATAAGGACTCTTTTTAAGTCGACGCAGGAGTCAAAGATACGGATAAAATTCTTCGTGCAAAGCGACAGAAAATAAAGTTTATTGTGCAAAAACAGTTTTAATCGAGTCTTGCAAAGTTTGAACTATCTAATAACCTCAATATGGTATAATCAATTTCTTAAATACCTTAATAAGGAAAGCGAAGTTGCATTGAAAGTTGCTTCTTCAAGATACAGGGGGTCTATCCTATTTCAATGAAACACGTTTTAACATTCAGTCGTTCCTGTATATTCCACTACAGTTTTATTTCGTCCCGCAATTCCGATCAACCGATAATTGTTTGAAGTCGGTCCGAAGAGTATTGGATCTATAAGATAATTATATAGTATCTGTGCCCCGCGGTCTCACCCGCGTTAGTCCCGCTCCCGCGGGAATTTTGGGATAAAAAGTAGCCCATGTGTTATTCCAGGTTCCTAGTTACCTACATTCCAAATTTCATCCAAATCCGTTCAGCCGTTTTTGGGTGATTGAGTAACAAACACCTAAACACACACACTTTCACATTTATAATATTAGTAGGATTTAAGGTCTGAGCCTGCGACTTCACCCTGTGAATAACACTTATTACCAACAAGATATTATACAATACACGCGAAGAAAAAAGCAAGTAGGCATAGACCATGGTCTATCATCGCGACATCCTTTACCATGGTAAAGGATCCATAATAGATGTCGCTCCGAACCTCACTCGAAAAATAAGAATAATGCGTTTTTTAAACCCAACCCAGCTAACTACAGCTCCCATGACGCAATTGGTTAGCGCGCCGGGCTATAGAATGGGAAGTTGCGGGTTCAGCTTCATGGGAGCGTTGAATAGTGAAACAAGAGCATTATTTTAATTGTAAATACTGCTGGTATTGCAAATACCTAAATTTTTAAAGGACCATGACACACTTCAATATTTGCGGTCAAGGCGCGACCCTTGACATTTATGTACGTGGAGACTTGCGCAGATGCACTAACGTTCGTTAGACATTCAGGTAATCTAGATTTTGCTTACACACACATATCCACAAAGAAATATTTATTTTAAAGCATAAATACTGGCACCCGGCGGGAATCGAACCTGTAACCTTCTGCATTGCAGTCGGGCCTTTGCCCGATGCGCCACAGAGGCGGTCAAATTTATTTCATTTCTCATTTATTCTGAAAGCCATGTGACCTATATTTGCTCCGTCAAACGTTGGTAACATTTGTACAAATAATTAGGTGGAATTGGTCAGGTCATGTCGCACGAATATTGCAGCTACCTCCGCTCCCAGAGGAAATGGGCGAAAAACTTGTTATTTTTTTCAGTACGTGAACGCTATTTATTAAGAGGCAGGTGTGTTTATTTGGATGAAGGGTCTACCTCTACAGCTACACTGACAGTACAATTTCAGAAACTGATCACCTTATACGTACCGTAGTACATAGAGTACATACTTTCACGTAGTTTGTTCGAATTTATCACTGAATTGTAAAAGAACTGGCTACGTCCTTCAGTTTCAGATAATATATTGGGGTAAAAACGTTTAGTACTAATCCAGATTTCCAGCTAGTTTTATTGCAATAGGTTTATTAGTTTTTATGCAAAAGAGTAACAAACATATTCGCTTATTTACATGGTATTCTATCCCTTGATTTCCTTCCCGGGGGTCAAAGATTTTGTGATTGATACTATGAAAGTGATTCAAACCGATTTCAGGGCAAGAAGAATAAATGGATTGACTTCAAAGTTTGACATGTAAATTACGAAGAAGTCGAAGGAAAGGAAATATTTATGTTTCGAGTGAAAACGTATTTTATTCTTCTTGTGTTTTCTATGTATACTAATATTATAAAGAGGTATAACGTTGGTAATTTTATCTCCGAAACCACTAAATCGATTTTGATATTTTTTTATAATTATGAAGATCATTGTATTATTAAGAATATCATAGATTAGGCCAAGTTTTATCCCAATACATGAATCGAATGGGGCTGTCCGCTCGCCTATTTAAAAGTTCTTATCATTGTATTGCGATGTGTAAATTAGGTAATTGTTTTTCGTATCTACTGTACTACTTAAAACATACTTTGATGAAAAAACTATGTAAAAGTTAACCGTCTACCGTGAACTCTACAAAGGGAATTTAGCTTAGTTTCGAATGGTTGATCCAGTTTTTAATAAATGCGGCCGCTGGAAACTATGCTAGCTATGCTCACTTATTTGCAAAATTGTCGAGAAAAGCTAAACTGACTTAGTTTAGTTGGCCTCAAACATATTACCTAGCTTCTTTAGTTGTGTGCAATAAATCACTAAAGGATTTAGCGGAGAATTGTGTTATATATTATGCTTATTCTATTTTGATCAAAGCCTAATGGATTCGGGCATCTAAATTTAAACAAGGGTTTAATGTTGCTTATTATTTTATTGAAGATTTAGGTACAATGGTAACTTATTGAAAGGATCCAAGAAGATATTTACATCATAGTAACATTAAGAATTTTAAGTTCATATTTTGTAAATTTAAGAACTAGTAAATATAAAATTATTTAAACAATAGCTTTGGAATTAAAATCTGAAAAAAGTACTGAATGCAATAAATATTTGAGAAAAAACAACAAATAATTTAATTAAGTTAACTAAGTATAAAAAATATTGCCCTAATTAAAGTTTTTCTACATATAATGAACGTGCACAACATTCAACAGTGATCAAAATTATCTAATTAGATATTCTAAAGAATCACTTAATCTTAACTTATATAATGAGAAATCTTAATTTTAGACTTAACTAACATTTTGATATGCTTGATATTCTTGTTTTATCGTTAATTTGTTGAAATAAACTTTTGCTCTTTATAGTTAGGTATTAACTTATCACAGTAACGCTATACCAGACTCAATTAAACCGAGAGTAGGTAGATATTATCTACTTGTTTTATTGTATAACAGTAAGATTATCTTGTGTAACAATTCTGTTATTTTCGATCTGTTTACTTAGCCCATACAAAAGTAATCTTCGTTTCAACTAGATAAATCTCATTATATTATTATGTAGATCTAACACCGTTGTCTTAGGTGAACAACGGCGTCAACGCGACGTGCTACGACGCGACGCGAGTCCTTGAATATGACAGCCTACATTGTCCCGTCAATATATCAAACTGCGGGTGATTGCGTAACTTGTAATACGCGTTAATGAAACGTCGTCCTGAATTTTTTTTTACAAAACATAGTTTTATTGCGTTTAAATTGTTTAATTTCGGCGGCATGTTATCAATTTAGTTACGCGAAGTTCGACGAGTTAAGTGAAAATAGAAATAAAGTGCCAAACACGAAATTAGCACGTTACAAACAAATGTTCCATGGGGTTGGAGAAAAATCGTCGCAATTTTTTCTACAGCCTTCACGCAATGAAAATTATTTCAAACGATTACATTATAATAGTGGTAGTTCACTATTAATAAGAGAAATTGGCTAAATTGTCCTATATTGCTGACAGAAGCCATAACTAACAAAAAAAAGAAAAGTTTTTTTTTTAATTTGTTGCAAATGTCAAACTCAATTTTAATTTGTCAATTGAAAGTCTATGACAGAGGTAGAATACCTAATAGCAAGTAAACATTAGCTATGCCTCAGAGGTCTTTATTTACACAATATTTGAAGTTGCAACCTTATTACCCTGTATTTTGTGTCTGTGTGAGTAAGGTTTGCGTGTAGTGTTATTGCCACGCATTTGGATACCTAATATTTACTGTGCTACGAGGTATTCTACCTCTGTCATGACTTTCAATTGACAAATTAAAATTGAGTTTGACATCTGCAACAAATTACAGTATAAGTTACGCAATCACCCCCCAGATGTGTGGTGTCATGATGTTGTATTCCGTGTTATACTTAGGACAATGACTTAGGGGCAAATTTAGAGTTTCGCTGATGACTTCATTTTTTTCTCAGTATTCGGGATTTTAATTTAGTATTGTTTTACGTCATCTAATAAAAAATAAGTACATAGCTTAGTTAGATAATTCAGACGTAGACATGACCTACTTGAAGTATTTCATTTATCTCAAACAATCACTTAGAGATTGGAGAAAAAATAGAAATTATTTCGGCAAGCCTAGGGCTTTCCATCGTAGGTATCAATCTAGAATTAAAGTCATATTACCGATAATAACGTGTTTGAGATATTGACAGATGTTTGAAATTGTACAAAAGTTCTAGCTTTTCTATGTTTTTGTTTCTATATATAGTTAAACATTATTTAGTTTTTGCAAATATATTATAGGTTTAAAATGTAAGCATGTATAAAAAGAAGACTTTAAAAAAAAATTCTTATACTTAGTGCGGTTTTAATCGCGTTCTTTTTATTAACAGCATTATTGCGATGCCGTACCTACGTTTCAGTGTTTTTACAGACACTTTCCTCAGGGTGGCCGGCTCATCTTATTTAGTTACTGCACCGGTTATCGAAATACTGGCAAGTCCACTTGGCAATAAGACTTGGCGCGTGACAAGTCGCAGCCGAAGCTGTTTCCGACTAAAATAAGTTAAGGTTATTTCAACAAATTGCCGACAAACACAAATCGCAACTATATATAGTGCATTCGATTGTACCCACAATAATAGTCCTATCACCTCGGTCGTCTCAATTTTGATCTTTTACAATAAAACTGTAATTACTTAATACGTGCACTTACTATAAGGATTCATAAAAACGTATAAATTTTCGTTGACTTTGAAATTTGGATTTGGAAGCAAATCATCTAACTACTCGAATAAAACCTTACTAATCGAATATTGTAGTTAAAAATAACAAATGTTAACAAGCCAAGGGATTGCTGTCTTGCGTACTACCTATGGACATTAAATGCTAAATAGGTATTACTTAGACTTAACTAACTCTTCAGTCTTGGGCGTTACACTTAAATAGAATATCTCTAACCCCGCGTAGAATTCATCTCTCCATATTCATTTATATTTTTTTCTTTAAGGTGCTCCCTCACTGCGAGCATTTGATTGTAATGTAACGTTACAGATTTGAGCATTACACACAGCGCTGACCTTGTAATGATACAATGTATGATATCTTGATTGTTGTGCTTGCTACATCAATACGCTTCACTTGTATAAAAAGTTTCATTACACGTAATTTTTTTTCAGTTAGGCAGGTTGTAATGTAATGCTTAAATCAGAATCTATAATGTTATATTATCAGTAAATGCTCGCTGTAAGGTAGAACCTTAAGAATTTTAATAAAACGTAAATCACACACTTTCAAGTAATTTGGAAAGAGACAGCTAGTATAATCTAGTACACATTCAAATAGATTTTTTTATTAAATAAATAAATCTCTAATATACTAGAAGACAATTTGTGGATAATAATGTGTATTTAAAATTGATATTTTTATTTTATTTCCATAAGATAAGATACGTACGTGAAATCTATAATCGGAAAGACCACATTTATTAAAGGTAAGTCACGTAACACACGGCAAACCGACAAAATTAGGCCCGTTTCAGACTACGGCGTCAGTTATCATAAAAGTGAGTTACACATGTGCCTATTGTCGCTTTCGTACAGATATTTTATTTATAAGCTGCGTTAAAAAGCTACAGATAAAAATCTTTAACAATCTTTATAAAGGCGCTCTTTCACTGGAAAGTTCCAGATTCAAAACCGTAGGTATATAGCGCGGGCACCTTGTGATTCAAATTTAAAATATTTCATTACAAGTGAACGTTCGGAGCGTGGAGGCACCTTAACACTTTAAGTGTGAAGAAATAACTCAAACTGTCACAAACATACAAACAATAACATTAATAATTTCGAAGTAGGATACATACATGGTTAATTGATCTAACCAATCTTCTATAATTTACATATCAAATTCTAAGCCCATACTGACTGATCTTTATATCAGCGTACAGCCTAACTCGGTGGTTCTAAAGACATGAAATTTGTAGTTTGTTATTATTTGTGGTGAGAAATACCACATAGTCGGGACTTACGCGAGAGAAACCGCGGCTCGGGACAAAGCCAGTCAAAGATATAACTGTTTTGTTATCCACTGTTAGCTAATTGTTTCGTCTGTTCTAAAAATGGAGCAGAAACTGACACTGTAGTCCGATAGAACCTTAAAATAGAAAGCGAAAATGTACAACATCCATACTTACATCACTTACTACCTATAAAAATCGCTATTCCTAGAAAACAAAATTATCACAAATCTTTAAAAAAGTCGTATCTGTATAATAAATGCTGTAAAATTTAATACAATACTTAATTATATATAAAAATATATTGCTCAGGGTTTCAGTGGGTCGGTCTATCAAATCAGTGCTTAGTGATTGCCAATAATTCATAAATAGTTAAAGAAATTTTACTTTAAATTAAATAAAGGTTGGGTCGTTAAATTATTACATTTGAAAACATCATAAAGTTCCAACGTTGAATCACGGGAAAATCAGAACTGATTATTTGATTTAGATTTCTGTAACTTTTTTGCGAATATACGTACAAGTTTCAATTTAGGGTTTTCCGTGGCGCAATACTAAACTTTTTGGGGTAATACATACAATTGAGTTAAATTATCAATTCATGTAGTAAAATTTCATATGTAAATATACTTACGACTTGATTTATTTTTAAACCTTGCGTATACCGTGCAATTTAGCGTTCGAACTAATATCAGGTTTTCACTTGTAAAAATTATGGGCCCTTGCATTAACATTCAACTTTAAAATTTCTTGTTCCCTCTCGAAATTGCCGCCTCCATACACATTTCAACTAACTAAATTAGGTAATTCATCAACACAAACATTTACACTGAAAATTATCCTAAAATTGTTGTTTAAATAAATAAAATATTTCACCTCTTAATATTACGCTAGATGTATACATAAACGATTTAAAAACTTACAATCTACGATATGTTTTTGATATGTATAAGTTATGTGATCACACAACGTTGGTTGAACCTTCCCCTTGATAGGGGAGCGATTCTGATATGTATTTTAATCCTCGGGCCACCCTAGGTCCTCACCGACAAGGTCGTAAAACCTCTGATTGTGCTGAATGAAGAACTTCCTCAGTTTGGTGACGACCGCGGGATCGACACGAGGGTGTTTCCGACCTTTCGTCTCTCTAAGACACTTATCTGTGGTGTCGTTACGAAGGCAGTAAAAACCTTTTGTTTCGTTGAAGTAAAAGTTTCTTCTTCCTGTCGGGATAAAACATTCATCCTGAGACTTAGATTGAAAATAATTATTCTATAATAGAGCGAACATCAAAATATTCATTACTTTTGAAGTAACCATAATGATTTTACTTAGGTGAATGTAAGTATTTGTGTCAAATATGACACTTACTCTCAGTATCTCACATCTGACTTCGTGATTATTTTTAGCTAGATGATGTATTTATCCAGGCCTTTTATCTCTATGTACAAAGATATAATCAGGTTACAATGTAACCGGCTGAGGGTAAATTGGCCACGAATCTAATGGTTCTTATAAACTTTGTGCTGGTATTAAATACAACCGGGGAATCTTTAAATTGCTTAAACCTGAGAGCACACTCCAGTCAACATTGTTCTTTTAAACTTGGTACTTTGTAAATTATTAGGGACATTACTTATCTTGTTTATTTGTAATATTTTTTGTGATTGAGTAACAAAATACGTATTAATATTTGCTTTCAAATTTTGAAGCTGGATTTATCACATAAAAGAAAAGTTTGTACACGTTAAAAAACCTAACTAGTATGAGTTTTTTAATACGTAACATAGACGATTCTGTTTAACATATTTACATTTTATAGCTGTGTATATAATAACTTAGTACGACTAAAATGAAACTTAAATTAGGCATACAGCCTGATTGTAGTCTCTGTGCAAATTATGCACAGGGTATAATCATACACACTGTACAATTTCAAATCTGCACACTCACTGCAATCGGACTGTTGTTTGCTGCCGTCGTCCGAACTGTATTTAACACTTGCTAATGGACAGTCGAAATAAAGTTTGCCCACAATGTGAGTTTAATTTGTTTCAAACCAAGAGAAGTGGATAAATTCAGCAGAGGAACTGTATAGTGTATAGTAGATACAACTAAACTTACCGATCTTATGTTCTAATCCGAGAAAGTTCTCGATACGTCGCAGCTGCGGCACTGGATCCTCTATCAACAGGTCCCCGTTGACCACTAGGATCTGTTCCCGCGGGAATACTTCCAGCCACCGGTGGAGGTACGCGTGGTATAGTGATATTGCTATTGGTCTGTATGGACAGAATAATATATATCATTAAAGAAAATTGAGATTTCTCTGTGTCAAATAAATGAGAATCATAAGTGTTATACGCTTATTGTTTTTGCATACTGTCTTATGACGTTCACACTGGTGGGTTCCTCTTATTCGATTATCCTTTTTTTTAATTTCTCCCCTTTGCTTAGAGCTTTACAAGATGTAGAAGAATGGAGAAGCGTAACCTAAGTAAATATGATGTATATTGTGAGCCAGGGCATTAAAGAGCCGAGACAGGAACGATGAGTTAAAACTATGAAGAAAATGATTGCTATACCAAAATAATAAGGATAAAGACAGAAAGAAAATAAATAGTGGCAACAATAGGGCATAACTGTAGACACTAACCTGTAAGCTACGTTGATAGAACCATCGGGCGATATAGCGAGATGTTCGAATGGTTTTGCAGCTTCAGAGGCGGGGTGTGCCGCCGGCTGCGTGTGCGCCGGCGCTGATGGCGTCGCGCGACTCCGGAGTTGCGTGTAGTCCGATATAGCACGAGTTACTGGCTCGCGGACTATGAGGAGAAGTCGCACTGACGAGTTCATCGCTCGGACTCTTTCTGGTACCTTTTGGGGAACATTAGAAGATCTCAATAGGAATTAAGTAAATTTTGGACACAACAATATACTACAGCGAAATATAAAAAATGTAATTGGCTGCTAAGAGCTGTACCTATTCGTAACTACCTGATGCGTGGTCTTAACTAAGTAATACTTTGTTACATTTCCGCTGACATTAAAACTGACTCACAAGAGCAAGACAAAGCATTATACTTAGCCAATGCCACAATCATGATCGATTTGAATTCGGCTGTAAAAACTGCATATAAAAGTATTTTTACTAAACAATATAAATAGGTTTTTTATGAAACTAAGAAAGATATATAGTTTGTTTATGTTAAAAGGGAGTTGTTTTAGAGGTCTAGGCGAACAACTTTCCATCTACGACTTTTGGAAATTTACGTGTAGTTTTCGATAGATAACCGTCCTAGAAACACGATTTAATAGAGTAAAAACAATGTAAAGTAATTAATTGTTGCTTGGATATTTCCAATAAATGAAACTTAAACAACATTCAAGAAACATCAAACAATTCTAAGAATAACTAAACAAGAGAATAAACAAACTCACCTCGGGAGTCACGAAGTAGCTCGGGCTTTTCTCGATAGTTATTTGCCCCTTAAACGAGAGGGGCATTTTACTCCTGTACCACTCGAGCCCCAGTGCGTAGTTCTCGTCTCGATCGAAGAAGTGTACTTCACCGGATGCCTTCTGGACCATCGGGTGGAGATAGAGCATCTCGAGGAGGGCCCTAGTACCGCATTTGCGGACACCGATTATAAGAGCCTGTTGGAAAAATTAACGATGTAGTTATCAACTTCAATTCAATTTACAAATTGGAAATTACCTATATAAATTAATTATAAATAAAATGAATAACAATATACTTAATTATAGCAAAATAAAGAGATAGAAGCCAATAAGCTAGAAGTTTTCTTAACTTCTAGCTTATTAGTTACTTAGAACTATTACAAAATGCAATTATGAGATACTAGCTGCGCCCCGCGGTTCCACCCGTATAAGTCCCGTTCCCGCGGGATTATCGGGATAAAAAGTAGCCTATGTGATATTCCAGGTATTCAGCTACCTATATTTCAAGTTCCATCGCAATCGGTTTACTGGTTTTTACGTGATTGAGTAACATACACACTACTCACAAACTTTCAGCTTCATAATATTAAGTAGGAGTAGGATTAAAAATACAAATTAAAACTCAAGTACCTACCTACCTACATACTTAAATAGTTAAATATTACTAACTAGCTGCGCCCCGCGGTTTCACCCGCCTAAGACCCGTTCCCGCGGTAATATCGAAATAAAATGTAGCCTATGTATTTTTCCCGGTATCCAACTACTTATATTCTAAGTTTCATCGCAATCGGTTCAGTCGTTTTTGCGTGACTAAGTAACAAACATACAAACATCTAAACATCCAAACACACACACTTTCACATATACAAATAATGAAAGGATAATATTATCTAACTTTTAATACTCTTCAAAAGTTCTTTAACTTCAGAGCTTGTACACTATTTCTTCGAAAAAGTAAAAATCTGTCAAAATGTGATAGATTTTCTTCATGGATGACAGTTTTACTTTTTAATTTTTCGTTCGTTCGTAGAATTAAAGTAGAGTTGCAGGTCATCAGTTAATATTATAGGTTATCGATAAAGCGGCAAGCTGTGGGGAAGTACGACCAGAGATAAAAAACCTCAAACCCTAATTTTACATAATATTTTTATACACCTATAACTGTAGATTTTATGTAATTTACTAAAACTTATACTTATAGTATAGTTGTACATATGTAATCTCCAAGAACTGGTAGAAGGTCTCAGAACTAGATCTAAAAATAAAAAATATGAACTTTAATATCGGTTAGAAAGTTCGTGTGTTAGAAGAATGATGTTTATAAATGCCCTAACCAAAGACAGCTGCTAATCCATAACATATTTGTGCTACCATGTGTGAACAATGAACGTAATATATTTAAAAAAATATACATAATGATAAGGATAAGTCCGCATGGTCATTTAACTTCAGTCTCCTAATTTATATTTACGATTTTACATAAATGTATCATTAAATCCTGTACAATGGGTGTTTCTATTTTATCACCACAAATTGACTGATTTATTAAATGGGCCTGGTCTGGTGGTCCCTTAATTGAGTTAAAATTTAGGAACCCGTAAATCCCGAACTTTATTAATTACTTTAAATTTTAAGTGGGGCGTGCTAGTGAAATTAAATTTGGATTGATTAGTTTAATTAACTTATTTTATTTCAATGGTAGACTACCAACTTCTATTAAAAAATATGTCATTACAAAGTCAAAAGATTTTAATTTTGTCCATTTAAATTGTACATTATTTAAGTTTCGCTGAAAACTTCATCCGACCGATAATTTCCAAATACGGGAAGCATGGGGAAACGCGACCTACTGTTTAAGCACATCCGCTTAAGCGCTAGTTTCCCCTAGATCTGACGAAAAGCGATGGGGTATTATCTTATTTTACATAGGAGCTATCACAGCTAAAGTTTGGACCTGAGATACCTTAAGGTATTTAAAGCAGATATTATTTTCATGTTTAAAAGTTCAACATATTCCTACCTATTTAAGTCTACGATAAATAGGAAGCTGCATTGTGTTATCTAAGATAATAATCTGATAAGCAATCGAACTTTCGATTAGTTCTCACAGTTTTGGAATGTTCAGTTCTATAAGTAAGCTTAATCTAATCCAATAAGTTGGATTTCCTAAGTTTAAGTTGAACTTCTAGTTTGCACTAACTGTGATTAATGCGAGAGTTTCTGTGTACCTATTATTGAATTGGTCATTTTATGATCAAAGTAATTAAATAGAGATATGTCTTCTATAGTATAATTACGATACATTATCGAGGAGTAAAATACTTTTGATCCTGGTATTCTCAAGGGATCCCCCAAGGGAATTATGCGGGTGAAACCACGGGACGCAGTTAGTACGTGACTAAGTGATTAGGAGTAGGTTTATAGGTTGTACTGGACGATATTCAAATTTACCAAAATGTTGTTAATACGCCGATTACAATTCAATTGATAGTAATCATAGTAGATTTTTTGTCAATTTGTTGTTAGATAATATCCTTTTGTATGAAAATCTTTGTTTGACTATAGATAAGTAACCTAACTTTAGGTCGTTAATAATGTAAATAGCCACACAGGGAGCTAATTATAATCATTTATTTATTTATTGCTTCATGACAGTTAACTTAATGACTAGGTCTTAAAATTAGATACCTATAACGTCATGAACCCGATAGGGCACTGCAACAATTTTGAACAATTAGGTAATCTTAATTTCTATTTATAATAAAATCTATTCTTATTATATGAATGGTCTTCGAAGAAGTTTTCTAAATTGTAGTATGCTTTGTTTTTAAGGTATGTATATAACAATGTTTTAAATTTCTTTATTCTATTTTCTTTTTTTATGTGTTCAGGAATTGTATTATATATTTTGATACACATTACATATGGGCCAGAAGAGTGTATGGTCAGGTTTGAGTTAGGTAATTACTAAGCAACAACAATTTGCTATAGACAAAGCTGACCCTATATCTCGTTTAGTTTTTCAACTAATATACCTATTGGTTATTAAATTAGTTAGAACATTAGACCAATAGGCGAGCGGACAGTCCGGGTGAAATGAATTAGCAAAAGTTATGTAATATGTACCTACTCAACTTTAAACGTGCTCCCTTACCGCGAGCATTCATGTGTTTACGTGCAAGATTCGACTTTAAGCATTACGTTATAATACTACCTCTCAGATATGATCGGTTTCCTCTCTCAATGATGTAGGTAATGCTCAGATATGTAACGTTACATTACACGCGAATGCCCGCTCTGAGCATCTTAAAATATTAACTGTCACTTTTTTTTAGATAGCAGGAAAGGTATTTCATTTCTTTTTTATTCTGTCCACTTGGACGGATGAATAAAATACCTACACTTCAGACCTTTTCAACTTTTTACCAAAGGGATAACAAATGGGCACTAAGATTTATATACGAGTATTTTATGTAAATATCTCACCTGTGGGAGTCTGCGAACCGGTCTCGGCTGTCTTGGCGGTCGTATCCGCTTCCTCAGAGCCATGGGATGATTGATGGTGCGGCTGTTCGTCTCCTGGCTTGCGAGGAGCTTTCGGCTTTCGCTTGCAGCTGATGCTATGCTCGCAGCCTGCGTGGTACAAGATAGATTGACTATTCAAGATGATTCAAACTAGTCTTAAATAAAAAATCTAATTAATCATTTCACAACTAAGTACCTACCTAGAAATATTTTAAAGGAAAAATGAATGGAACATGAGCATTAAAAAATTAAATCAGTAAATAACTAAGTACATTTTTTAAACCAACATGGTTGTTTTCGCAAGTGCTCGTAATGTTATTTTGTTATGGCCAAATATTGAACTGAGGAAAACTAAAAACAAATTAAATAAAACATTGTAAACACCTATAACCTTATTAATGAAAGGGGAGTAAGGTTAGAGTAGTTATTTGTCTATCAACTTTGAAAGTTCTTGTCACGGAAATAAAGCATGTTCTCACTACTACGACCTTACTCCACGTTTATCTATAGGTACTAATATTATAAAGGTGAAGAGTTTGTTTGATTGTTTGTTTGTTTGTTTGGACGCGCTAATCTCAGAAGCTACTGGTCCAAATCTTTTTGCGTTTGATAGTTCATTTATCGAGGAAGGTTTACATTATATTACGCTACGACTAATAGGAGCGGAGCAACCATGAAAATTGTGGTAAAAACGGGAAAAAATTGCCCCTTTTCCGAGATTCTGTCGCGTGCGTTGAGTAAACGGTCAAAGTTACATAAAAACAATTGGATGACAGAATTCTTCCTCTAGAAAGGATCTAACAAATAGTCCGCGACAGCATAATATGTCTATCTCTTAAAGTTGACTCAATGTAACATTTTTTATAGTAATCAAATTTGTTGTAGAACAAGGCATTGTTTCCGAAGGTAGTATTGTAAATATGATATTAATCCTTATCTCAATAAATACGTTATTCATTAAAATTATTTCATTTGCATAATAATAACATAATTGGCATACGTGATGGGTAAAAATGACGGTTTAACCGATTTCAATGAAATTTGTACAGGGTACAGGGGTAGTTCAATGGTTGAAATAAGATTAGGGTACTTTGAATAATCATACGGGTGAAGCAACGCTTGGTATGACATACGTGATGCGTGACATACGTTACGGGATAGGAATTTATGCTTGTGAAACCGCGGGGCACAGCTAGTTAATAATATTTGTAATGAAAACAAACAAGTTAGTTAAAAAAGGTAGGTAGGTAGGTACTTAGTTGTCAAATATAGCTACCTACCTAATTGCTTTCAGCTATTAAATATTGTTAAATTTAGGATGTTTCAGTCCCTATAATTATTTTCGGTAAGTACTTAAAGCACTTAACTTGAATAAAGGAAAATGTAAATGACATTTTAGTTATTTTTTTACCTCCGACATTAGATTTAGAAGAAGAATTTTGTTTAACTTTGTTATGGTAATTTTGCAATTATTAAAGAATTTATAATAATAAAACAGTTTCGTCGTCTACGGAAAAATCATCTAAAATAAACAAACGACAAATCGAACAAATCGACTAAAACAATTTGGTAGGTACATTATTAGTGAATTTTTGTTAAAAAAAAGTAGGTAACACTAAAAATAAATTCTTCGTATTTCTAAATTAAAAAAATGCCATTTTATATAATTTCAAATCAGAGCATGGGTAAAGAGCTAAACTAATTGTAATTTATGTTATATATGGTGCTCTGCTATGCTACCGCAAGGACATAGAGTAAGTTTGCTCAACCCATAGGGAATAAATAAGCCTTATACCTTATCATTTATCTTATCAATACCATATCAAATATTTAGTATAGAATACCTATCCAAAGACAGTAATACATTTTCTGAAGAAAATAATTATTATACACCAACGAAATTCAAATAAGCGAAAAGTAGAGCTTTTCTTGCAATCTCATTTATGTAGGTAAGTACAGACAGTAATTTTAACTTGATAATCTAGGCTTGATATCTGGAAAACCTTGAACACCTACCTACGTCTTATTAGGTACGTAGGTACCTATCGTAAATGCTATCGCTACGTGCCGAAGCCGAATAAGTAGGTATTGAATTTGTAGCGGAATATAGAAGTAGTGATAGCGCGAAACTTTATAGGTTTCATAACCAATTTACCCAAAAAAAAAAGGGAGGTTGAGACATCCGTTCGGCAAGTAACATTTTGAATATGTTCTGAAACTCAAGTCGCGATTTAAGACTCTTTCTTTCTTTTTCTTAGTTATGGCTTCTGTCAGCAATATAGGACAATTTAGCCAATTTCTCGTACGAATACTGAACTACCACTATTATACTGTAATCGTTTAAAATAATTTTCAATGCGTGAAGGCTGTAGAAAAAATGGCGACGATTTTTCTCCAACCCTATGGAACATTTGTTTGTAACGTGCTAATTTCGTGTTTGGCACTGGTATTTTTATTTTCACTTAACTCGTTGAACTTCGCGTAACAAAATTGATAACATGCCGCCGAAATTAAACAATTTAAACGCAATTTAACCAAATTTTGCAAAAATAAAAGTTCAAGACAACATTCTACTAACGCGTCAAAAACAAAAGTCCGATTTAAGACTCGTTTAGTACCCAAATCTATCTGTTGACGTCTGACAACAGTGGAAAATGACAGGCACTACGTAGTATATTGCTGCTTTGAGGTGATCACTGGTAAAACCACGATACGTCAAAGCAGCAATAAGTATAAGTAATATAAGTAAGTAATAAGTAGTATATCCGTTGTCTAGCCACCGTAACACAAGCTTAGCAGCTTACCACGGAGCTAGATGGCGCTGTGTGTTCGTCACAGGATTTATTTATTTATTTATTTATTTCTACTGTTGTTAGGCATCCACTGGATAGATGATATGGGACCGGTGTGAAGTTGGCAGCCAAAGTTAGCAGCCGATAACCCGACTAAATTAAGATGGAATTTTTGTAGGATTAGCAATAGAACCCTAAATAGGTATCTATACATATATTAAAAATAAAATCAGTCTGTATGTCGAAAAAGCGCTGATTTTTAACCTACCATTGACATCTTAAAAAGGTCTAAACAATTTCTTCAAAGAATTCTCTTAGTGTTTAGCTGCTGGTGAATAGCGACCTTTCAGACCGGGATAACTGCATCAAAAATGGCTCAGCTACATAGAATACAGTCCAAATTACCTAACCTATGTCAAAAGAAGGCGGCTAAAATGGTTCTCGACCCTTCACTGATATCTTGAAAAAGGTGTAAGGAATTTCTTCAAAGAATTCGCTAAGTGTTTGGCTGCTGGTAAATAGCGACCTTTCAGACCGGGATAACTGCATCAAAAATGGCTCAGCTATATATAATACAGTCCAAATTACCTAACCTATGTCAAAAGAAGGCGGCTAAAATGGTTTTCGACCCTTCCCGGACATCTTGAAAATAGCTAAAATTATTTAATAAAAACTCGCTAGATCTTCCGCTGCTGGTCAATTTCGACTAGTCAGACCGGGATAACTGCATCAAAAATGGCTCAGCTACATAGAATACAGTCCAAATTACCTAACCTATGTCAAAAGAAGGCGGCTAAAATGGTTCTCGACCCTTCCCGGGTATCTTGAAAAAGGCTAAAAATTATTTGTTCATAACTCGCTAGATCATCCGCTGCTGGTCGATTTCGACTAGTCAGACCGGGATAACTGCATCAAAAATGGTTTAGCTACATAGAATACAGTTCAAATTACCTAACCTATGTCAAAAAAAGGCGGCTAAAATGGTTCTCGACCCTTCACTGATATCTTGAAAAAGGTGTAAGGAATTTCTTCAAAGAATTCGCTAAGTGTTTGGCTGCTGGTAAATAGCGACCTTTCAGACCGGGATAACTGCATCAAAAATGGCTCAGCTATATATAATACAGTCCATATTACCTAACCTATGTCAAAAGAAGGCGGCTAAAATGGTTCTCGACCCTTCCCGGGCATCTTGAAAAAGGCTAAAAATTATTTGTTCATAACTCGCTAGATCTTCCGCTGCTAGTCGATTTCGACTAGTCAGACCGGGATAACTGCATCAAAAATGGCTTAGCTACATAGAATACAGTCCAAACTACCTAACCTATGTCAAAAGAAGGCGGCTAAAATGGTTCTAGACCCTTCACTGATATCTTGAAAAAGGTGTGAAGAATTTCTTCAAAGAATTCTCTTAGTGTTTAGCTGCTGGTGAATAGCGACCTTTCAGACCGGAATAACTGAATCAAAAATGGCTCAGCTACATAGAATACAGTCCAAGTTACCTAACCTATGTCAAAAGAAGGCGGCTAAAATAGTTCTCGACCCTTCACTGATATCTTGAAAAAGGTGTGAAGAATTTCTACAAAGAATTCTCTTAGTGTTTAGCTGCTGGTGAATAGCGACCTTTGAGACCGGGATATCTGAATCAAAAATAGCTCAGCTACATAGAATACAGTCCAAGTTACCTAACCTATGTCAAAAGAAGGCGGCTAAAATAGTTCTCGACCCTTCACTGATATCTTGAAAAAGGTGTAAGGAATTTCTTCAAAGAATTCGCTAAGTGTTTGGCTGCTGGTAAATAGCGACCTTTCAGACCGGGATAACTGCATCAAAAATGGCTCAGCTATATATAATACAGTCCAAATTACCTAACCTATGTCAAAAGAAGGCGGCTAAAATGGTTTTCGACCCTTCCCGGACATCTTGAAAATAGCTAAAATTATTTAATAAAAACTCGCTAGATCTTCCGCTGCTGGTCAATTTCGACTAGTCAGACCGGGATAACTGCATCAAAAATGGATTAGCTACATAGAATATAGTCCAAACTACCTAACCTATGTCAAAAGAAGGCGGCTAAAATGGTTCTAGACCCTTCACTGATATCTTGAAAAAGGTGTGAAGAATTTCTTCAAAGAATTCTCTTAGTGTTTAGCTGCTGGTGATTAGCGACCTTTGAGACCGGGATATCTGCATCAAAAATGGCTCAGCTACATAGAATGCAGTCCAAATTACCTAACCTATGTCAAAAGAAGGCGGCTAAAATGGTTCTCGACCCTTCACTGATATCTTGAAAAAGGTGTAAGGAATTTCTTCAAAGAATTCGCTAAGTGTATGGCTGCTGGTAAATAGCGACCTTTCAGACCGGGATAACTGCATCAAAAATGGCTCAGCTACATAAAATACAGTCCAAACTACTTAACCTATGTCAAAAGAAGGCGGCTAAAATGGTTCTAGACCCTTCACTGATATCTTGAAAAAGGTGTAAGGAATTTCTTCAAAGAATTCTTGTAGTGTTTAGCTGCTGGTAAATAGCGACCTTTCAGACCGGGATAATTGCATCAAAAATGGCTCAGCCACATAGATTACAGTCCAAACTACCTACTCTATGTCAAAAGAAGGCGGCTAAAATGGTTCTCGACCCTTCACTGATATCTTGAAAAAGGTGTAAGGAATTTCTTCAAAGAATTCGCTAAGTGTTTGGCTGCTGGTAAATAGCGACCTTTCAGACCGGGATAACTGCATCAAAAATGGCTCAGCTATATATAATACAGTCCAAATTACCTAACCTATGTCAAAGGAAGGCGGCTAAAATGGTTTTCGACCCTTCCCGGGCATCTTGAAAAAGGCTAAAAATTATTTGTTCATAACTCGCTAGATCTTCCGCTGCTAGTCGATTTCGACTAGTCAGACCGGGATAACTGCATCAAAAATGGCTTAGCTACATAGAATATAGTCCAAACTACCTAACCTATGTCAAAAGAAGGCGGCTAAAATGGTTCTAGACCCTTCACTGATATCTTGAAAAAGGTGTGAAGAATTTCTTCAAAGAATTCTCTTAGTGTTTAGCTGCTGGTGAATAGCGACCTTTCAGACCGGAATAACTGCATCAAAAATGGCTCAGCCACATAGATTACAGTCTAAACTACCTACTCTATGTCAAAAGAAGGCGGCTAAAATGGTTCTCGACCCTTCACTGATATCTTGAAAAAGGAGTAAGGAATTTCTTCAAAGAATTCGCTAAGTGTTTGGCTGCTGGTAAATAGCGACCTTTCAGACCGGGATAACTGCATTATAAATGAATCAGCCACATAGATTACAGTCCAAACTACCTAACCTATGTCAAAAGAAGGCGGCTAAAATGGTTCTAGACCCTTCACTGATATCTTGAAAAAGGTGTGAAGAATTTCTTCAAAGAATTCTCTTAGTGTTTAGCTGCTGGTGAATAGCGACCTTTCAGACCGAGATAACTGCATCAAAAATGGCTCAGCCACATAGATTACAGTCCAAACTACCTAACCTATGTCAAAAGAAGGCGGCTAAAATGGTTCTCGACCCTTCACTGATATCTTGAAAAAGGTGTGAAGAATTTCTTCAAAGAATTCTCTTAGTGTTTAGCTGCTGGTGAATAGCGACCTTTCAGACCGGAATAACTGCATCAAAAATGGCTCAGCCACATAGATTACAGTCCAAACTACCTAACCTATGTCAAAAGAAGGCGGCTAAAATGGTTCTAGACCCTTCACTGATATCTTGAAAAAGGTATGAAGAATTTCTTCAAAGAATTCTTTTAGTGTTTAGCTGCTGGTGAATAGCGACCTTTCAGACCGAGATAACTGCATCATAAATGGCTCAGCCACATAGATTACAGTCCAAACTACCTAACCTATGTCAAAAGAAGGCGGCTAAAATGGTTCTCGACCCTTCACTGATATCTTGAAAAAGGTGTGAAGAATTTCTTCAAAGAATTCTCTTAGTGTTTAGCTGCTGGTGAATAGCGACCTTTGAGACCGGGATATCTGCATCAAAAATGGCTCAGCTACATAGAATACAGTCCAAACTACCTAACCTATGTCAAAAGAAGGCGGCTAAAATGGTTCTCGACCCTTCACTGATATCTTGAAAAAGGTGTAAGGAATTTCTTCAAAGAATTCGCTAAGTGTTTGGCTGCTGGTAAATAGCGACCTTTCAGACCGGGATAACTGCATCAAAAATGGCTCAGCCACATAGATTACAGTCCAAACTACCTAACCTATGTCAAAAGAAGGCGGCTAAAATGGTTCTAAACCCTTCACTGATATCTTGAAAAAGGTGTAAGGAATTTCTTCAAAGAATTCGCTAAGTGTTTGGCTGCTGGTAAATAGCGACCTTTCAGACCGGGATAACTGCATCAAAAATGGCTCAGCTATATATAATACAGTCCAAATTACCTAACCTATGTCAAAAGAAGGCGGCTAAAATGGTTTTCGACCCTTCCCGGACATCTCGAAAATAGCTAAAATTATTTAATAAAAACTCGCTAGATCTTCCGCTGCTGGTCAATTTCGACTAGTCAGACCGGGATAACTGCATCAAAAATGGCTCAGCTACATAGAATACAGTCCAAATTACCTAACCTATGTCAAAAGAAGGCGGCTAAAATGGTACTCGACCCTTCCCGGGCATCTTGAAAAAGGCTAAAAATTATTTGTTCATAACTCGCTAGATCTTCCGCTGCTAGTCGATTTCGACTAGTCAGACCGGGATAACTGCATCAAAAATGGCTTAGCTACATAGAATATAGTCCAAACTACCTAACCTATGTCAAAAGAAGGCGGCTAAATTGGTTCTAGACCCTTCACTGATATCTTGAAAAAGGTGTGAAGAATTTCTTCAAAGAATTCTCTTAGTGTTTAGCTGCTGGTGAATAGCGACCTTTGAGACCGGGATATCTGCATCAAAAATGGCTCAGCTACATAGAATGCAGTCCAAATTACCTAACCTATGTCAAAAGAAGGCGGCTAAAATGGTTCTCGACCCTTCACTGATATCTTGAAAAAGGTGTAAGGAATTTCTTCAAAGAATTCGCTAAGTGTATGGCTGCTGGTAAATAGCGACCTTTCAGACCGGGATAACTGCATCAAAAATGGCTCAGCTACATAGAATACAGTCCAAACTACCTAACCTATGTCAAAAGAAGGCGGCTAAAATGGTTCTCGACCCTTCACTGATATCTTGAAAAAGGTGTAAGGAATTTCTTCAAAGAATTCTTGTAGTGTTTAGCTGCTGGTAAATAGCGACCTTTCAGACCGGGATAATTGCATCAAAAATGGCTCAGCCACATAGATTACAGTCAAAACTACCTAACCTATGTCAAAAGAAGGCGGCTAAAATGGTTCTAAACCCTTCACTGATATCTTGAAAAAGGTGTAAGGAATTTCTTCAAAGAATTCGCTAAGTGTTTGGCTGCTGGTAAATAGCGACCTTTCAGACCGGGATAACTGCATCAAAAATGGCTTAGCTATATATAATACAGTCCAAATTACCTAACCTATGTCAAAAGAAGGCGGCTAAAATGGTTCTCGACCCTTCCCGGGCATCTTGAAAAAGGCTAAAAATTATTTGTTCATAACTCGCTAGATCTTCCGCTGCTAGTCGATTTCGACTAGTCAGACCGGGATAACTGCATCAAAAATGACTCAGCTACATAGAATACAGTCCAAATTACCTAACCTATGTCAAAAGAAGGCGGCTAAAATGGTTCTCGACCCTTCCCGGGTATCTTGAAAAAGGCTAAAAATTATTTGTTCATAACTCGCTAGATCATCCGCTGCTGGTCGATTTCGACTAGTCAGACCGGGATAACTGCATCAAAAATGGCTCAGCTACATAGAATACAGTCCAAATTACCTAACCTATGTCAAAAGAAGGCGGCTAAAATGGTTCTCGACCCTTCACTGATATCTTGAAAAAGGTGTGAAGAATTTCTTCAAAGAATTCTTTTAGTGTTTAGCTGCTGGTGAATAGCGACCTTTCAGACCGGAATAACTGCATCAAAAATGGCTTAGCTACATAGAATACAGTCCAAACTACCTAACCTATGTCAAAAGAAGGCGGCTAAAGTGGTTTTCGACCCTTCACTGATATCTTGAAAAAGGTGTAAGGAATTTCTTCAAAGAATTCGCTAAGTGTATGGCTGCTGGTAAATAGCGACCTTTCAGACCGGAATAACTGCATCAAAAATGGCTCAGCCACATAGATTACAGTCCAAACTACCTAACCTATGTCAAAAGAAGGCGGCTAAAATGGTTCTCGACCCTTCCCGGGCATCTTGAAAAAGGCTAAAAATTATTTGTTCATAACTCGCTAGATCTTCCGCTGCTGGTCGATTTCGACTAGTCAGACCGGGATAACTGCATCAAAAATGGATTAGCTACATAGAATATAGTCCAAACTACCTAACCTATGTCAAAAGAAGGCGGCTAAAATGGTTCTCGACCCTTCACTGATATCTTGAAAAAGGTGTAAGGAATTTCTTCAAAGAATTCGCTAAGTGTTTGGCTGCTGGTAAATAGCGACCTTTCAGACCGGGATAACTGCATCAAAAATGGCTCAGCTACATAGAATACAGTCCAAACTACCTAACCTATGTCAAAAGAAGGCGGCTAAAATGGTTCTCGACCCTTCACTGATATCTTGAAAAAGGTGTAAGGAATTTCTTCAAAGAATTCTTGTAGTGTTTAGCTGCTGGTAAATAGCGACCTTTCAGACCGGGATAATTGCATCAAAAATGGCTCAGCCACATAGATTACAGTCCAAACTACCTACTCTATGTCAAAAAAAGGCGGCTAAAATGGTTAGAATAGAATAGAATAGAATAGAATAGAGAACATTTATTCTGGCATTTATTTTTTCATTTTTGGTTCTCGACCCTTCACTGATATCTTGAAAAAGGTGTAAGGAATTTCTTCAAAGAATTCGCTAATTGTTTGGCTGCTGGTAAATAGCGACCTCTCAGACCGGGATAACTGCATCAAAAATGGCTCAGCTATATATAATACAGTCCATATTACCTAACCTATGTCAAAAGAAGGCGGCTAAAATGGTTCTCGACCCTTCCCGGGCATCTTGAAAAAGGCTAAAAATTATTTGTTCATAACTCGCTAGATCTTCCGCTGCTAGTCGATTTCGACTAGTCAGACCGGGATAACTGCATCAAAAATGGCTTAGCTACATAGAATATAGTCCAAACTACCTAACCTATGTCAAAAGAAGGCGGCTAAAATGGTTCTAGACCCTTCACTGATATCTTGAAAAAGGTGTGAAGAATTTCTTCAAAGAATTCTCTTAGTGTTTAGCTGCTGGTGAATAGCGACCTTTGAGACCGGGATATCTGCATCAAAAATGGCTCAGCTACATAGAATGCAGTCCAAATTACCTAACCTATGTCAAAAGAAGGCGGCTAAAATGGTTCTCGACCCTTCACTGATATCTTGAAAAAGGTGTAAGGAATTTCTTCAAAGAATTCGCTAAGTGTATGGCTGCTGGTAAATAGCGACCTTTCAGACCGGGATAACTGCATCAAAAATGGCTCAGCTACATAGAATACAGTCCAAACTACCTAACCTATGTCAAAAAAAGGCGGCTAAAATGGTTCTAAACCCTTCACTGATATCTTGAAAAAGGTGTGAAGAATTTCTTCAAAGAATTCTTTTAGTGTTTAGCTGCTGGTGAATAGCGACCTTTGAGACCGGGATATCTGCATCAAAAATGGCTCAGCTACATAGAATACAGTCCAAATTACCTAACCTATGTCAAAAGAAGGCGGCTAAAATGGTTCTCGACCCTTCACTGATATCTTGAAAAAGGTGTAAGGAATTTCTTCAAAGAATTCGCTAAGTGTTTGGCTGCTGGTAAATAGCGACCTTTCAGACCGGGATAACTGCATCAAAAATGGCTCAGCTATATATAATACAGTCCAAATTACCTAACCTATGTCAAAAGAAGGCGGCTAAAATGGTTCTCGACCCTTCCCGGGCATCTTGAAAAAGGCTAAAAATTATTTGTTCATAACTCGGTAGATCTTCCGCTGCTAGTCGATTTCGACTAGTCAGACCGGGATAACTGCATCAAAAATGGCTTAGCTACATAGAATGCAGTCCAAATTACCTAACCTATGTCAAAAGAAGGCGGCTAAAATGGTTCTAGACCCTTCACTGATATCTTGAAAAAGGTGTAAAGAATTTCTTCAAAGAATTCTCTTAGTGTTTAGCTGCTGGTGAATAGCGACCTTTCAGACCGGAATAACTGCATCAAAAATGGCTCAGTCACATAGATTACAGTCTAAACTACCTACTCTATGTCAAAAGAAGGCGGCTAAAATGGTTCTCGACCCTTCACTGATATCTTGAAAAAGGAGTAAGGAATTTCTTCAAAGAATTCGCTAAGTGTTTGGCTGCTGGTAAATAGCGACCTTTCAGACCGGGATAACTGCATTATAAATGAATCAGCCACATAGATTACAGTCCAAACTACCTAACCTATGTCAAAAGAAGGCGGCTAAAATGGTTCTAGACCCTTCACTGATATCTTGAAAAAGGTATGAAGAATTTCTTCAAAGAATTCTTTTAGTGTTTAGCTGCTGGTGAATAGCGACCTTTCAGACCGAGATAACTGCATCATAAATGGCTTAACCACATAGAATACAGTCCAAATTACCTAACCTATGTCAAAAGAAGGCGGCTAAAATGGTTCTCGACCCTTCACTGATATCTTGAAAAAGGTGTGAAGAATTTCTTCAAAGAATTCTCTTAGTGTTTAGCTGCTGGTGAATAGCGACCTTTGAGACCGGGATATCTGCATCAAAAATGGCTCAGCTACATAGAATGCAGTCCAAATTACCTAACCTATGTCAAAAGAAGGCGGCTAAAATGGTTCTCGACCCTTCACTGATATCTTGAAAAAGGTGTAAGGAATTTCTTCAAAGAATTCGCTAAGTGTATGGCTGCTGGTAAATAGCGACCTTTCAGACCGGAATAACTGCATCAAAAATGGCTCAGCTACATAGAATACAGTCCAAACTACCTAACCTATGTCAAAAGAAGGCGGCTAAAATGGTTCTCGACCCTTCACTGATATCTTGAAAAAGGTGTAAGGAATTTCTTCAAAGAATTCGCTAAGTGTTTGGCTGCTGGTAAATAGCGACCTTTCAGACCGGGATAACTGCATCAAAAATGGCTCAGCCACATAGATTACAGTCCAAACTACCTAACTTATGTCAAAAGAAGGCGGCTAAAATGGTTCTCGACCCTTCACTGATATCTTGAAAAAGGTGTAAGGAATTTCTTCAAAGAATTCGCTAAGTGTTTGGCTGCTGGTAAATAGCGACCTTTCAGACCGGGATAACTGCATCAAAAATGGCTCAGCTATATATAATACAGTCCAAATTACCTAACCTATGTCAAAAGAAGGCGGCTTAAATGGTTTTCGACCCTTCCCGGACATCTCGAAAATAGCTAAAATTATTTAATAAAAACTCGCTAGGTCTTCCGCTGCTGGTCAATTTCGACTAGTCAGACCGGGATAACTGCATCAAAAATGGCTCAGCTACATATAATGCAGTCCAAATTACCTAACCTATGTCAAAAGAAGGCGGCTAAAATGGTTCTCGACCCTTCCCGGGCATCTTGAAAAAGGCTAAAAATTATTTGTTCATAACTCGCTAGATCTTCCGCTGCTAGTCGATTTCGACTAGTCAGACCGGGATAACTGCATCAAATATGGCTTAGCTACATAGAATATAGTCCAAACTACCTAACCTATGTCAAAAGAAGGCGGCTAAAATGGTTCTAGACCCTTCACTGATATCTTGAAAAAGGTGTGAAGAATTTCGTCAAAGAATTCTCTTAGTGTTTAGCTGCTGGTGAATAGCGACCTTTGAGACCGGGATATCTGCATCAAAAATGGCTCAGCTACATAGAATGCAGTCCAAATTACCTAACCTATGTCAAAAGAAGGCGGCTAAAATGGTTCTCGACCCTTCACTGATATCTTGAAAAAGGTGTAAGGAATTTCTTCAAAGAATTCGCTAAGTGTTTGGCTGCTGGTAAATAGCGACCTTTCAGACCGGGATAACTGCATCAAAAATGGCTCAGCTATATATAATACAGTCCATATTACCTAACCTATGTCAAAAGAAGGCGGCTAAAATGGTTCTCGACCCTTCCCGGGCATCTTGAAAAAGGCTTAAAATTATTTGTTCATAACTCGCTAGATCTTCCGCTGCTAGTCGATTTCGACTAGTCAGACCGGGATAACTGCATCAAAAATGGCTTACCTACATAGAATATAGTCCAAACTACCTAACCTATAATAAAACACTTTATTTATCCGGTTTTATCGCGTTTTTATTCATTATTTGACCCGAGCTTTCGCCAACTTTACAGTTGGCTTTTTCAAGGTTGACTGAGATGTAATTTGTATAAAAACGCGATAAAACCGGATAAATAAAGTGTTTTATTATGCAAAATCGCGAAAACCATAGAAGAAATTATACCTAACCTATGTCAAAAGAAGGCGGCTAAAATGGTTCTAGACCCTTCACTGATATCTTGAAAAAGGTGTGAAGAATTTCTTCAAAGAATTCTCTTAGTGTTTAGCTGCTGGTGAATAGCGACCTTTGAGACCGGGATATCTGCATTAAAAATGGCTCAGCTACATAGAATGCAGTCCAAATTACCTAACCTATGTCAAAAGAAGGCGGCTAAAATGGTTCTCGACCCTTCACTGATATCTTGAAAAAGGTGTAAGGAATTTCTTCAAAGAATTCGCTAAGTGTATGGCTGCTGGTAAATAGCGACCTTTCAGACCCGGATAACTGCATCAAAAATGGCTCAGCTACATAGAATGCAGTCCAAACTACCTAACCTATGTCAAAAGAAGGCGGCTAAAATGGTTCTCGACCCTTCACTGATATCTTGAAAAAGGTGTAAGGAATTTCTTCAAAGAATTCTTGTAGTGTTTAGCTGCTGGTAAATAGCGACCTTTCAGACCGGGATAATTGCATCAAAAATGGCTCAGCCACATAGATTACAGTCCAAACTACCTAACCTATGTCAAAAGAAGGCGGCTAAAATGGTTCTAAACCCTTCACTGATATCTTGAAAAAGGTGTAAGGAATTTCTTCAAAGAATTCGCTAAGTGTATGGCTGCTGGTATATAGCGACCTTTCAGACCGGGATAACTGCATCAAAAATGGCTTAGCTATATATAATACAGTCCAAATTACCTAACCTATGTCAAAAGAAGGCGGCTAAAATGGTTTTCGACCCTTCCCGGACATCTCGAAAATAGCTAAAATTATTTAATAAAAACTCGCTAGATCTTCCGCTGCTGGTCAATTTCGACTAGTCAGACCGGGATAACTGCATCAAAAATGGCTCAGCTACATAGAATACAGTCCAAATTACCTAACCTATGTCAAAAGAAGGCGGCTAAAATGGTTCTAGACCCTTCACTGATATCTTAAAAAGGTGTGAAGAATTTCTTCAAAGAATTCCCTTAGTGTTTAGCTGCTGGTGAATAGCGACCTTTTAGACCGGGATAACTGCATCAAAAATGGATCAGCTACATAGAATACAGTCCAAATTACCTTACCTATGTCAAAAAAAGGCGGCTAAAATGGTTCTCGACCCTTCACTTATATCCTGAAAAAGGTGTGAAGAATTTCTTAAAAAAAATTTTTTAGTGTTTAGCTGCTGGTCAATTTCGACTAGTCAGACAGGGATAACTGCATTAAAAATGGCTCAACTACATAGAATACAATCCAAACTACCTAACCTATGTCAAAAAAAGGCGGCTAAAATGGTTCTCGACCCTTCACTGATAGGGTCGAAAACCATTTTAGCCGCCTTCTTTTGACATAGGTTAGGTAGTTTGGACTGTAATCTATGTGGCTGAGCCATTTTTGATGCAGTTATCCCGGTCTGAAAGGTCGCTATTTACCAGCAGCCAAACACTTAGCGAATTCTTTGTTGAAATTCCTTACACCTTTTTCAAGATATCAGTGAAGGGTCGAGAACCATTTTAGCCGCCTTTTTTTGACATAGGTTAAGTAGTTTGGACTGTATTCTATGTAGTTGAGCCATTTTTAATGCAGTTATCCCTGTCTGACTAGTCGAAATTGACCAGCAGCTAAACACTAAAAAAATTTTTTTAAGAAATTCTTCACACCTTTTTCAGGATATAAGTGAAGGGTCGAGAACCATTTTAGCCGCCTTTTTTTGACATAGGTAAGGTAATTTGGACTGTATTCTATGTAGCTGATCCATTTTTGATGCAGTTATCCCGGTCTAAAAGGTCGCTATTCACCAGCAGCTAAACACTAAGGGAATTCTTTGAAGAAATTCTTCACACCTTTTTAAGATATCAGTGAAGGGTCTAGAACCATTTTAGCCGCCTTCTTTTGACATAGGTTAGGTAGTTTGAACTGTATTCTATGTAGCTGAGCCATTTTTGATGCAGTTATCCTGGTCTGACTAGTCGAAATTGACCAGCAGCGGAAGATCTAGCGAGTTTTTATTAAATAATTTTACCTATTTTCAAGATGTCCGGGAAGGGTCGAAAACCATTTTAGCCGCCTTCTTTTGACATAGGTTAGGTAATTTGGACTGTATTATATATAGCTGAGCCATTTTTGATGCAGTTATCCCGGTCTGAAAGGTCGCTATTTACCAGCAGCCATACACTTAGCGAATTCTTTGAAGAAATTCCTTACACCTTTTTCAAGATATCAGTGAAGGGTCGAGAACCATTTTAGCCGCCTTCTTTTGACATAGGTTAGGTAGTTTGGACTGTAATCTATGTGGCTGAGCCATTTTTGATGCAGTTATCCCGGTCTGAAAGGTCGCTATTCACCAGCAGCTAAATACTAAGAGAATTCTTTGAAGAAATTCTTCACACCTTTTTCAAGATATCAGTGAAGGGTCTAGAACCATTTTAGCCGCCTTTTTTTGACATAGTTTAGGTAATTTGGACTGTATTCTATGTAGCTGAGCCATTTTTGATGCAGTTATCCCGGTCTGACTAGTCGAAATTGACCAGCAGCGGAAGATCTAGCGAGTTTTTATTAAATAATTTTAGCTGTTTTCAAGATTTTCGGGAAGGGTCGAAAACCATTTTAGCCGCCTTCTTTTGACATAGGTTAGGTAATTTGGACTGTATTATATATAGCTGAGCCATTTTTGATGCAGTTTTCCCGGTCTGAAAGGTCGCTATTTACCAGCAGCCAAACACTTAGCGAATTCTTTGAAGAAATTCCTTACACCTTTTTCAAGATATCAGTGAAGGGTCGAGAACCATTTTAGCCGCCTTCTTTTGACATAGGTTAGGTAATTTGGACTGTATTCTATGTAGCTGAGCCATTTTTGATGCAGTTATCCCGGTCTGACTAGTCGAAATCGACCAGCAGCGGATGATCTAGCGAGTTATGAACAAATAATTTTTAGCCTTTTTCAAGATACCCGGGAAGGGTCGAGAACCATTTTAGCCGCCTTCTTTTGACATAGGTTAGGTAATTTGGACTGTATGCTATGTAGCTGAGCCATTTTTGATGCAGTTATCCCGGTCTGACTAGTCGAAATTGACCAGCAGCGGAAGATCTAGCGAGTTTTTATTAAATAATTTTAGCTATTTTCAAGATGTCCGGAAGGGTCGAAAACCATTTTAGCCGCCTTCTTTTGACATAGGTTAGGTAATTTGGACTGTATTATATATAGCTGAGCCATTTTTGATGCAGTTATCCCGGTCTGAAAGGTCGCTATTTACCAGCAGCCAAACACTTAGCGAATTCTTTGAAGAAATTCCTTACACCTTTTTCAAGATATCAGTGAAGGGTCGAGAACCATTTTAGCCGCCTTCTTTTGACATAGGTTAGGTAATTTGGACTGTATTCTATGTAGCTGAGCCATTTTTGATGCAGTTATCCCGGTCTGAAAGGTCGCTATTTACCAGCAGCCATACACTTAGCGAATTCTTTGAAGAAATTCCTTACACCTTTTTCAAGATATCAGTGAAGGGTCGAGAACCATTGTAGCCGTTTTTTTTTGACATAGGTTAGGTAGTTTGGACTGCATTCTATGTAGCTGAGCCAATTTTGATGCAGTTATCCCGGTCTGACTAGTCGAAATTGACCAGCAGCGGAAGATCTAGCGAGTTATGAACAAATAATTTTTAGCCTTTTTCAAGATGCCCGGGAAGGGTCGAGAACCATTTTAGCCGCCTTCTTTTGACATAGGTTAGGTAATTTGGACTGTATTATATATAGCTAATCCTTTTTTGATGCAGTTATCCCGGTCTGAAAGGTCGCTATTTACCAGTAGCCAAACACTTAGCGAATTCTTTGAAGAAATTCCTTACACCTTTTTCAAGATATCAGTGAAGGGTCGAGAACCATTTTAGCCGCCTTTTTTTGACATAGGTTAGGTAGTTTGGACTGTATTATATGTAGTTGAGCCATTTTTATTGCAGTTATCCCTGTCTGACTAGTCGAAATTGACCAGCAGCTAAACACTAAAAAAATTCTTTGAAGAAATTCTTCACACCTCTTTCAGGATATCAGTGAATGGTCGAGAACCATTATAGCCGCCTTCTTTTGACATAGGTAAGGTAATTTGGACTGTATTCTATGTAGCTGATCCATTTTTGATGCAGTTATCCCGGTCTAAAAGGTCGCTATTCACCAGCAGCTAAACACTAAAAGAATTCTTTGAAGAATTTCTTCACACCTTTTTCAAGATACCAGTGAAAGGTCGAGAACCATTTTAGCCGCCTTTTTTTGATATAGGTTAGGTAGTTTGGACTGTATTCTATGTAGTTGAGTCATTTTAAATGCAGTTATCCCTGTCTGACTAGTCGAAATTGACCAGCAGCTAAACACTAAAAAAATTCTTTGAAGAAATTCTTCACACCTTTTTCAGGATATCAGTGAAGGGTCGAGAACCATTTTAGCCGCCTTCTTTTGACATAGGTTAGGTAATTTGGACTGTATTCTATGTAGCTGAGCCATTTTTTAAGCAGTTATCCCGGTCTGAAAGGTCGCTATTCACCAGCAGCTAAACACTAAGGGAATTCTTTGAAGAAATTCTTCACACCTTTTTCAAGATATCAGTGAAGGGTCGAGAACCATTTTAGCCGCCTTTTTTTGACATAGGTTAGGTAATTTGGACTGTATTCTATGTAGCTGAGCCATTTTTGATGCAGTTATCCCGGTCTGACTAGTCGAAATTGACCAGCAGCGGAAGATCTAGCGAGTTTTTATTAAATAATTTTAGCTATTTTCAAGATGTCCGGGAAGGGTCGAAAACCATTTTAGCCGCCTTCTTTTGACATAGGTTAGGTAATTTGGACTGTATTATATATAGCTGAGCCATTTTGGATGCAGTTATCTCGGTCTGAAAGGTCGCTATTCACCAGCAGCCAAACACTTAGCGAATTCTTTGAAGAAATTCCTTACACCTTTTTCAAGATATCAGTGAAGGGTCGAGAACCATTTTAGCCGCCTTCTTTTGACATAGGTTAGGTAATTTGGACTGTATTCTATGTAGCTGAGCCATTTTTGATGCAGTTATCCCGGTCTGAAAGGTCGCTATTCACCAGCAGCTAAACACTAAGAGAATTCTTTGAAGAAATTGTTTAGACCTTTTTAAGATGTCAATGGTAGGTTAAAAATCAGCGCTTTTTCGACATACAGACTGTTTTTATTTTTAATATATGTATAGATACCTATTTAGGGTTCTATTGCTAATCCTACAAAAATTCCATCTTAATTTAGTCGGGTTATCGGCTGCTAACTTTGGCTGCCAACTTCACACCGGTTGATATGGGTGCTGCTCCCGTTTTTGACATGACCAACAATATTTAGCCCAACGCTTTGGTTGGACAGCTAGTGTATAAAAATCTTCAAAATAAATAATAAGCCTGTTAATTTGCCGTTATAATTCATTTCGAACCGGTGAGTCCTAGGACATGTCGGTTTCCTAAAGACGTTTTCCTTCACCGTAAGAGCGCGAGCGATGTTATTAACCCACATAACTCTTTCTTGAAGAAAAAGATATTGGTGCGAGGTCGACCTGGATTCGAGCCCACGACCCTCGAAATGAAAATCGAGTCTACTACCACTGACCGACACCGTTCTAATTTATCGATAACTAAACTAGTGATTCGGCATGAAGCTGGTATTAATTAACTTAGTAAAATCATTACAAATGGTATTATTCACTATAGTAATTATTGTCATATGTAATTAAAATCAATGTCGTGAATTACCATGAGTTGGCCAAGTTTGATCAATCCAAATGTAGTGAAAGCGAATTCCCAACGCTCTAAAACCACAGCTATAATACCTAATAGTGATTGATGATCAATATGTATCTACTATCTACATTATAGCTATGTGCATCCGTTTGTACGTCACTAACACTAGTATTGTACTGGATTACTGTCAGTCTGTCTTTATGTACTCTGTTCGATCCCTTCAACTGTTTTCCATTAAGCTTTGTACAGTACGTGTTTAATGACGAAATGCGATTGAGTATTTTCATTAATGGGTTTAGTTGAAATAAGTACAGTCAGAATGATAAGAGTTCGGTAGATATTTAGATATGCCACAAATTCTATAGGTATGAAAAGTAACAACAACGTTGAGATTCTAGTATTCTAGAAACTTTTAAATCACAATTCACAAATCAAGTCACGTGTAACATACTAATGAATGATTCATAGGTAGAAATTAAAATGCATGCCTGCTCACTACAATGGTATTTTGTTTATGCGTTATACGAGTATGTATTTCAGATTAACAGATATAGATAGATTAATGAATAATTATATATTAAATGAATCCCTATTTCGCTAATTCTTCTTTTGTTGTGTTTGTTACTGTCAGTAGAAAGTCTTATTAAAGAAAAACGTTCCCGCGGGATCGGGACTTACGCGGGTGAAGCCGCGGGTCGCAGCTAGTTTTAAATAAATAATCAGTACTTAAGATCTACATAATATGATGTCGAGATAAGTTAAGAGAAGAAACTAGGTATGGTTTCTTCTTGGTTTATGGTTCTCTATGGTTTACATAGCTCACCGGATTAGCAAGCTGAAGTGGCAGTGGGCTGGCCAAATTAGCCGTAGAACCGACAACCGTTGGGGTAAACGAGAGTTCTAGAGTGAACGCAGTCTCCACTCTAGAACTCGGCAAACGTAGTGTAGGACGTCCTCAACGCGTTTGAGCGACGATTTGCGCAAGACGGCTGGCACAAACTGGATGCGAAAAGCCGAAAATAGATCGAGGTGGCGTGCAATTGGAGAGGCCTATGTCCAGCAGTGGACTGCAACAGGCTGATGATGATGATGGTTTACATAGTAAATTTGGAAATTAACACTTATAATACTGACTGTACCTATCAACTCTTGTTTGCTTAGTTCAATTTCGATTTGATATTGAATTTCATCATTTTGCCCTTATTGTGTCCCTGTTCTCAGTATAAATTAATTATCAACATAACTTAACTAATATAATATTCTTACCTCTTCTCTTATATTTAATAACATTAGTTAAATTACATTAAAATACATTTGTACCTTAGTCACGAGCAATAATATACCTACTTATAATGAACTGTACTTACATCTATCTATCAAAAGATAATAAAGAACCCTTATAACTCGCTTGTCCAATATTAACTTAATTTTCAACATTGTAACTTTTTTTAATTCTCCACTTATTTGAAATCGTTCTACGAGTTAAAATTATTTTGTTTTTGTCCAAGATCGGGCCTCGAACGAGTAAAACCGCGAAACAATCTTAAGTACTACTTAACTAATGAAAAAGCAATGAAATCGTTACACCCACTCATTACTAAGTTTGTTGTAGTTAGCGCGGCATCGTAAAAGGCCTGTAATTCGGCATTACAAGTGTAAAGGTGTCATAAAACTGGCGTTGTCATTTTATCACGAAACATTAATTACGATTACGGGTGGCTAAGATAAAGTCGGTTAACGTTTTTGCTTTGATAAATGGTTGTAGGATTAAGAAACAAGGTGTTTTATGGGTAATCTATCGTCTTAAGGAATATTTATAGCATTTTGATGGTCTTTAAGAATTTCGTGTTTTAATTCAATTGATTTGTGTTTTAGTCGTGTAACAGTGTAAGTAAGTAGGTATAACTTTGAATATGGAGATTAAAAATACAGTTATTTATTTAACTTTTTTCATAAAATGCCGTGTCTAACCTAATTGTCTGACTGATGATTTGATGAATCAACGTTCAGTCTGAAGCACTGATAGTAAAGAGCTGAAAATTAAATAATAGGTATTATTATAGCATTTTGATGGTCTTTAAGAATTTCGTGTTTTAATTCAATTGATTTGTGTTTTAGTCGTGTAACAGTGTAAGTAGGTGTAACTTTGAATATGGAGATTAAAATACAGTTATTTATTTATCTTTTTTCATAATATGCTTTATCCTACCTAACTGACTGACTGATGATTTGATGAATCAACGTTCAGTCTAAAGCACTGAAAGTAAAGAGCTTTGTAAAAAATGGTGAAAGGTCTTTACATCGGAACCGTAACCTATGCGGAAAAAACCGCGGGGCCCAGCTAATTCTAAATAATAAGCTATAATGATGATTTAGAATCCCCTGAATTCACTCCCTCCATACCCACTTTAGTTAGGCGCTTTCGTTCCTAAAATGTGCTTGGTATACCGAAACCACATCATTACGCTGCTAATTTTCAAAAGTTTATCACGCAACTTCTATGCAACTACCGCTTTTAAATTGCATTAGTTTCAAGAAGTAAACTTATTGACGACAAAATGATTACCGTGAAATTTTAATAAAAATGAAAATAGAATCGATTTGAAAACTTTAGCTTTTGATTAGAGTAATGGCTGTTTTGCGGATCTCTATGGGGGTTACTATGGTATGGTCTCCCTTTTTCTGGACCAAAATCGCCCTGCTAATAAAAAAACATAAATTAAAATAAATAAAAACTTGAAACTATGTATGTATCTATGTAACTATGTATGTATATTTTATGTATTTATATATTTCGTATGTATGTATGTATTTGTGTATTAGGTATATGTAATGTTATATTTATAATATAATGTGTATGTGTATATACTTATGGCATAGTATTATTTATACGTCTTATGTAGGGATTTACAAAACTTGTACTTTATCTTCTCTTCATCATTTTCTGTACACTTCATTACCTTCCACTATATTCTTTCCTTTCCTCTGAGGTTTGTCGGTAGAAAACTCTAAACAGGGTTAGACTCACCTTTGTATTTGTATCTAATTATGACTGTTATATTGTGAATGTTTCCTTGTGTACAAAAATAAATAAATAAATAAACTAATAAATCAAAACAAACTTCAACCTTTATTTTAAATTATTTGGAGATTTTTTTTTATAATTTATTTTATGAGCATGCCTGTTCTTTTTTTACGCTATAAGAGGACTATAAGAGGAATATAAAAACGAGAAACGATTGTGGTTAGCACAATTATTTATAAAAGCAATAATAATAATTATAAAATGCTTCGCTTCGCTATTTCCACAAAACTTTAACCTTGGAGTCTTCAAGCCTAGAGTGAATAGGTACCTTCTGGGTAAGCATGCTTCATCGTCGACCTCATCCTCGCTACCCATCAGGTGAGATGAGGTCGAATGCTAACCTATTATGTATAAAAAAAGAAAAAGAAATAGTGATTTTATAAGGTTATTGAACTTGTTCTGCGCTCAAGATTCGTGTTCGTGTCAGTAACCATACGACTGCCACGCACTATACACCACCGGATACATACCCTCGTAAGGGAGGCGAGTTAAAACGTCGGAAGAGATTGCACGGTAATTATTATGTGCACGTTATGCCTGTTGTTTTGATACGGCTTGCTATTAAATTACTTACTGCAAGTTTTTACACTTAAAATGATTTTCTTTTGACTGTAAAATTAAAGTGCGTGAGCTAGCTTTAGCACGTGGGTACTGCTTTAAATTTATTTCGTAAATTTTGACTAATTTATACTTGACTTAACTAGGTACGTTCAGCAGTAGGTCCCGGTTGTTATCTCTGATAGCAGTCGTTAGGTCAAGTTTGAGGCCTTAAGGCGACCTGATAACTAATATACTAGATAAGCATACTACTACACGAAAAGAAGAAGAAGAATTATTGAACACGCACATTTTTAGTTAAAATTAAACTAATTTTTCGATCTTAAACGCGTGGTGGTAATTATTTTTAATGGTCGACGTTTCGAAAACTTTAAAGTCTCTTCATCAGGGTAGACTATAAAGATAGGACGTCGGACATTTAGCAGCAGTTTAATTTAAATCCAATACTACGAATGCAGGAGAAAATTCTAAGTGACATTTATTGTTGATTTCAGTCACTGTGTTTGTTGTTTTTTACACCATTACCAAAAAAAGGTTTACTTTTGATGCTGTTGATAACTATAGGTACCTATAGTATAGAAGGCGAACTCTGTCTATCTTAAAACGAAGCAACTAAGTTTCTGAATTAAATATAGACACAGGCGACTTGAATGGATGCGACAATTTGTAAAACTTTTCGTCCAAATAGAGCCTATTTTTTTATTGCTCGTGTCACTTTGGGTAACTAAAGTAGCTCGATTTCTGCTGATTATCGTCATTCCCGTGTTTACAGTCATCTCTACTCTTCAGTCATAATCTATAGTAGCTTCTTACCTGTATACTGTATAGTGCGCTGTCGTAGAGCACGTGGAAGGTGAGGAAGAGCGAGAGCAGCGTGACTGAAAGGAGGGCCGCGGCGAGCTTCGGCCGCGACACTCCTACCACTAGCACGCAGTCCGCCAGCTCGCCCTCCGCCGGCCGAAACGACGACCGCGGTAACCATCTATACCAACGAGACATTAACTTTACGTTCAGAAACAAAGCAAACGGGACCAGCAGAGAGTGCAAAGAGAAAAACGCATACACGCCCCCCTGTATTATATGCTATGCAGAAAGGTTGGTACATACTACCGACGTTACGGCGCATAATGTAACATAAAACGATGTAATGCATGATACATTACGCGCTGTGACATAGGTCAGTACCCACCTTAAAAAAGTTACGTGTTCAGTACCTACTTGCGGCGGATTCCGTTGCCCATGACTTTTTGAACATTTTTTTTGTAATAGACATGCCTAGTTAATTGAGTATTTGACCACTATCTCACCAGATAGTTAAATGACTGTGACAAGGCTGCATATTCATAATCTACCTTGATGCAGGTATATAGAATTCGAATCTAAGATGAACGAAAAAATAAGTCTTGATCTGTCTTCCTTAGTAGAGCTAACGAACTAATATAAAAAAAAACTATTTATTTAAAAATGCTACTTACAGAATATCAAGCGGCAACGACTGTGAACAACTTCTGTAAGTCGCTTCAGGTCTCTGGTGCTTTGTTTGCGATTGACTCATTTGTGTGCGCGACTCCATCCGGCTCCCATCGATTAGCCTAGCACATAATTATCTACGTAGATTCACATCCTACGGCCACGTACTAACATCACAGATAAACTTGATATGTTTTTACTTAACATTTTTTTATTTTACTATTCCATCTGTAACAAAGATCGATAAAAATGGTAAAGGGAGCTAGAAAAAAAAGTTGTTATACACACGTATAGCGTTCTTTCATGTGTAATTTGATGTAGTATATAAATAAACAACTGCAGGTACGTAAACTGTACGTAAAATATCAGTCGGTAAACATATCGTTAAAGTAGGTAAACGACAAATACGGCTAATCAAAATTGAATATATTTAAACATAAAAGCTGTGTTCTAAATTGATAAAAAAAAATAACGAAATATCTTTTTAAATTATCCAAACATAAATACATAATTTTGAATCTCATTTGGCTTTTCCTTGAAAAAACAATGAGTAGGCAACCGTTATCTGGAAAATAGAATAATTGTAAGGTTTTTCGCCAATTAAAATATTCAAATAAACAAAGAGCCCATAATGAACGAATACCTATTGTTCCTAAAACCCTCACATTTAATTTAACACGTGATATTTTAAAATAATATTAAACTTTCTGAAAATGAAACAAACATAACGACCAATTTTGCGGTAAGTATGGTGCATGATCTTACAGCAAACCGTTATGAAATTTAATTTTATAAAGCACGACCTAACAGAAACATTTATTCGCTTCAAAAACTCTCTCTTTGTTTAAACTTTGACTATTTAATATCCCGAAGGACGTGAAAGTTTTAACGAGAAAAAATAAAACGTTTTTAAGAAGTTATTCATGAGTGGAATCGTGGGAGAAGGTGTGGTTTAGAATTAATATGATTTAGTGTGGTTACTTACTCATCTATTGCGCCATTGCATGTGTCTCCTACACCTGTAACAAGAAGAACAAATCTTTAGACATTACTTTAATATCTTTAATAATCCTTATATTCCAAAGGGATCAGGCTTTATGCGGGCAAAGCTGCTGGTAATAATTATAACATTATCAAATCCATCTTCATACCTACGTCACATTTATAGATTTAGGGCTGATTTTTCATTCTACGGATAAAAGATATCTGTCGAATAAGTTCGAACCCAACCAAATTTAAAAGCTTTCAAATTTTTATTCTTAATAACAATTCCTAATATCATTGTGACGTTTTCTATTTGGTAGTGTTATATTGTATTTTCCAGATATCTCCATCTAGGGATTTGAAAAATCAGCCCTAAATTAAATCCAGTTTCTTTGTGTAATTGTAAGACGGTAGATAAGTTACGTCCAATCGAATTAAGGTTTCGTTAATCGCAGGTTAATTCCAACTTCCGACTTTCTTATCGGATTAAGTGAGCTGTATTTAAAGTATTTATCATTGTTTTCTTCACCAACATACCAACACGCGGCTCTTCAAAAATACGACATATAGGGCCTTACTATGGTCTACTTATTGTAAGATCTAAATCGTCCTTCTGATATTAAAGAAATATATTAAAATTTAAATAACTTCAAATACAAACTATAATAATTAAAACCAACCTAAAAACATGTGGTTTTTTAAAGTAGTCGGGGCTTTTTATTATAATTTATTTTATCATGTAAGCAGACCTGTTTTCATACTATAAAAGGACAATAGACAAACGAGACGCGATTGTAGTAAGCACCATAATCTTTTATCTTTTTTTTAGTGTAGTTGTGTAGCTCAACTAATTTAGAGTTTACAGGTCGCTCTAAGGCCTCTAACTAACGTTAATTTATACGAAATATAATTAAACGTTACATTAGAATCGTTTAGCTTATTTCGTATTTTACTTTAAAAAGTCTTTGCAAAATGTACCCCTTTTAAGAACCTATTTTCAACTAAAAATAAATTGCAAGTGTAATCTGAACGTGCAATCAGTGCAACAGATTCCGTGGCGGTTGTATAGCTCTGCCGTAATTTGCGAGTGTTTACGGCAGCTAGTGGGGCGGTTCCACCATTATAATCGACTACTGCCTGTGTTATACTGAGTATCGACATTTTGTGCACAACTATACACAATAAGTACAGACGTGTCTATACCACGTATTTAGATCCCGGCCGCACACCAATGTCTTTTTCTTTAAGAAAAATTTATGTGCGCTATTAACATCGCTCTTACGATGAAAGAAAATATCGTGAGAAAACCCACGGCTTAAAAATCACGCACAAAGGCCCAGTTGTAGGGCTAATTGCGGAAACACACAAGTTAAAACTAGACCCCGCTAAAGCCTAATTTACATTACAAAACTAGTGTGTGAAACATTATAGAGTCAATTTCACAAAAGCACTCTTGCAGCCGGTAATGGAAGCAATTTTGCAAAATTGCGAAGACACCGCTGTGTCTTCGAAGTTTTTTCGTGAAAATGACTCATACAATTATTTGAAAGTTACAGTTTTAAGCGTATATTTTTGATCTAAGATTCCGAAAAAGGGTATAAAGCGGGATTCACATAACGAAACTAGTGGCTTGCAATTTAAAGACACAATTGATTTTGTTTTCACAAAAAAAAAATGCGTAGACACAGTACTATTTACTACTGGTGGCACTATTTATTTATTTGATAAAATTGCTTCCAGGTATATTGCTGCGAAAGTGTTTTGTCAAATTGGCTTTATAATGCACGACACTAGTTTCGTAATGTAAATTAACCTTTAGCTAGTTATCGATGTTTGGAAGCAATCGCTAAAGTGAAAACGTAATGTTGAGATAGATAGATAAATACGTGTATCATTAAAGTTGACATTACCACAGTACATTGAAAAGCTGGGGCCTGGGGCACAGCAGTATGGAAACTACCTGTTTTCATAGTGCTTGTGAAAAAAACCCCATGAGTTTCTTGTGGCGTCTTCTCATCGGTGGGCGCGTTCCGAAGGCACACTAAAATCAATTCACCTAAGACGTAGCCAAATGATCATGTGCATTTATTGTTGTACAAGAATCTAAAGGAAATAAACTATTTTGATTGAATTTGATTTTTGACCTGCAAATTCTCGAAAACGGCTCACTCACACAAACATGCGCGTCGGCGAGCCCTTAAGAAGGTTTCGCGTAGATGTCAGCACGACGAGAGTGCATGTGTGTGTGCAGTTTCCATACTGCTCCCTCTATGTACTGTGACATTAGTAGTGGTAGAGTAAATAATTAGTCTACGACCTGTCTCTATAATTTACGCTTTATTTGTGTAGAGTTTCCAAAAGTATTTAGAATCAATACTAAGTTGTTGACAAATTAAAACTACACACACACCAAATAGGTAATTTATTTAGTTTTCTTTGTGACTAACTGCATCTTTAAAAGTTTTGATGCTATAAAAATATCGGGATTAAAGGTGCTCCCTTACTTTTCCCTTATGTTACATTACACGCGAATCCTCGTCAGTCAGGGAACTAGCATTGTAATGTAATGGCCAGATCTATATTACATTACATTCTTTCATGTCAAAGGACGTTTTCCCGTTTCTTCCTTTAGGTAGGTATTTATTACATTTTATATACTATTTATTATATTTTTGACGGCCTTTGTGAAGCGGCGGGCGAATGCCCGACTGTAATGCAGAAGTTTGCGGGTCCGATTCCCGCCGGGTGCAAATATTCATTAAGAATAAATAATTGTATCTGGTCTGGGTGTATTTCTATGTATAAACTGTATTTATAAAAGGAAAATATATATAAGTTTTATATCCGTTGTCTAGTCACAGTAAGCCCCATGCCCCATGGTAAGCTTAGCAGCTTCCTAGATGGCGCTGTGTTAGTCACAGAGTTTATTTATTTATTTATTATTATGCTACAAAATACAGTGTGCTAATAATAGTACTATTTTACATTTATGCATTAGCACACTGTATTTTGTATTATGATGATACAAAATACAGTGTGTTAATGCAAAGAAAATTTAATGTAAGTTGATAATAAAAGTGTTATAAGAATGTGAAAAGCTGTCCCATACATAGTAATTTACGAGTATCACAGTTTCTCCTGTGTCGTAGCAATCGACCCAAGCACAATTTATTGGTACTTAACCACCTAAATAAACTTGTTCTCTATATTTATGTGCCGGTGCAAACACCGTTTTATGTACATATTGTTAATTAAGTACACGTATATAGGTACCGCACCCAGCATGCTATAATATACATTTTACAAGTGACGATGTCAAAGATATACCACAGTAAAGTTATCTAGAAGATATTTGTAACGCTTTGGAACTTGAACAATATACGTGGTGGGGTTTTTGTGATAAGTCTACATACTTCGTTTTTTCCTTCAGAGCAGCTAAAGATGCTGAAAAGCATTTTCCGTACAATAAAGAAGGTCACGGGAAGGAAATTAAGAAGGCAGTGAAACAAATTTCTACCCCTCTTACTTTTATAGTTGCTAGTATCGACTTTAGATTCAAGTGGTTTCGCCTTTAACAGGGATGGTCTTAAAATATGTGGGACAACTAAGGGCTGAATTCGAATAAAATTCCTAATGTTTGCTATTAATCTAGACATAGATTGTCCCTATAATCTAACTACGTTTGCTCACGTGTAGGGAACTGCGTGTGGAGCATACTAATTGCTTCTTAAGAACATTAGAACAACATCATTATTGACCTTGTTCATTTAAATTACATTAACTAAACAGGGAAACTACTCAGCTGCACGTATCTACTCTACTAATAATTACGAAGAGGTATGCACAAAGATAATGAGATAAAGTCTACATACCATACGTACAAACCAAGGAATACATTTGTAAGTTAATTATCTATGAAAAATGAAAATCGAGTTTGCCTTTTTAATAGAATTAGCTACTTATTGTCAGTGTTGTTTTACAAAAATAATTTCCTATTAGTCTGAATTTCAAGGCTTTACAATCAGTAGGGGTTTAGCCTATGACTTAGTACATCAGGCAGTCTCTATACCTATTTAAAAACTGACTAGGTAGTATGTACTAAAACTGAATCATACATTTATTATTTATACCTGGATCATTATTGCACCGTACAGCATTGAACACAGGGTCATCTAGCCACGAACTAGGTAGGTATAATTATATAGAATGGCTGCCAATTTAATTTTCTTTTGTAGGTAACAAACCATTGTTAAGTCCAAGTTCAGAAACATACATAATCTAAAACAAATGTGTATTCAAAAGTAGTATTCGAACGCAATCTTACTCGTAGGTATTTGACCACTATCATACAGAGATTGTGAATCATAAACAATGTTATTTATAAAATGTGTTTAAAGATAGAAGTACCAATTTATTTTGAATATAAATTGAAAGTTGAAACGTTTAACTAAACCTTGCAAATAGCAATTGGTAACATAAAGTGTGGCATAGAACAAAATTCGAACAATACTTATCAACTTTCGCAACTGCGTCAATAAAATGAAATTATTCTCCGGTGGTAGAGTTTTAAAACTCGTTTTTAATGCATTTTTAGTGGATTCTCGCACGCTCTCAGTTTGTCGACAATTTAATATTGACTATTTTCTGTTGCGTAGTCCTTTTCACCTGGTGCTCCTTCACCGCGAGCTTTTACTTGTAATGTAACATTATAGAGTCGACTCTTAAAGTGTGCGCTGAATGTTTGTTACATTACACGCGAATGCTCGCAGTGAGGGAGCACTTTTAATTTTGTATTAATGAAAATTTATAAGACAAGAGAGATGGTAGCCAACATAAAGTAGCAAATATTTTTGTCGTTGGAAACTAATCTATTATTCGACGAATTGCGAAACACTTGCATTGTCTGAGAAGTTTGTTAAATATATATATATACGTGACGAATTGAGAACCTTCTCCTTTTTTTGAAGTCGGTTAAAACCAGAGAAATAAGTCACGTAATACTTTTTTAGGTTGTCAAATGCAACAATTTTTACCCACGACGGATTGGGGCAGGGTATATGCGTTAATCTATTCCATTCTAATACCACAAAAAACAAATCCCAAGTGCATCAAGTGGTATTGTTTATTATAATCTTTATTTTCTATTCGTAACTAATGCCACCTATAAACGAATACCAAAACAAAATAAATGGTATGAAGTACAGTCAGTAATAAAAATGCGTTTAGGGTGAAAGGTTGTGTGTTATTTATTCATTGACTTCTACGCGATTGTAGTCGTCAAACTAGTAAGAAAATGTTTTTACATTTTGATTTTTAACTAGGTCATCCTGACATAAAAAAAAGACTTTTTTACTTCACTCTGACGCTGTATAGTCTTACTTTTTTAACGTTAATTAAAAAGCTAAAGTGTCATCGGAAAGGTATGCGAGCGTGTGAGAAGGGTTCACATTAATATCTGTCCGCTGCAGTAAATAGGTGAAGGTTAGGTCACCGCTTATGCACTAGATATTATTACTACGATGAACGATAATAGTAGGCATGGAAATGATTGCTATTTTTAAACCATTGCTAATGCTTTTTTTAGCCGTGTGAGTGCTACTGTTTTTGTTAATGCTATTTGTCACTTTCATAAGTCATAAGTGACAATATTTTTTTAGCAATTCCAATCTTGAATAATGGTCTGTTAGTTCTACTAATGGTGAGGAAATGATTTTTCACGTTGTGATTGTGATTAATCGAGGATTTCAATGAACTTTCTAACAATATAGGCATGTTTAATAGTTAACATTAGTCATTAACCGAACTGTTTAAGATGCAAATTGCGACTTTTTTTTAAATTAAAACTTTAGGTCAAATGAAAACCTATTATGTATAAAAAATAAATTTTAAAAAAACAGCACTTTAAAAAAATAGCACTAGCAGCCCTTAGGATTTTTTTAGAGCATCTGCTATTGGCGATTTATTTTTCACATTGTGAAATATAGAGTGAAGTGCGTTGCCATGCCTAGATTATAGCAACATATAGTAAAGTATATACGTAGTTAAAATTACCATTGAGTAGTTTGTTGTTGGGAATTAAAATAAGCAACTATACGAAAACAACGTATTTTAACCTTGAACTATCGCATGAGTTGAGGGTTATTAAAACCCCGTTTCTACTATGATATGGTGTGGTCTACTAGGAACGAATTCACACTGAAAATTCGTACATAAAAGCTTTAGGAAACGTATTACCGAGTACCGAGCCGAGCCGAAATACCGACCGAATCCTAGTAGCTAGTAATAAAACGCGAGTAAAACCCGGTAAATATTGTGTTTCATTACACAATATTTACCGGGTTTTACTCTAGTTTTAACTGTAAAGTAACACTTTTAAGGTTGACAACCTTGAAAAAGCTAACTGTATAGTTAGCGACAGCTAGGTATTATTATATTATGGTATTTTATTATGCAAAATCGCAAAAACCTAAGACAAAATTAGATTACGTATTGTGATGGTAAGTACTACTGAAATAATATTGTTTGTCGGGATCAAAAGTAGCTTATTTATCTATACTCGATGTTGTAACTTTCTAACGATAATTATTATTTTTAAATCGGTCCAGTTGTTTCAGAGCCAATTCTTTACAAACAAACAGATAAATGTTTTTTCTTTATAATTAATATAATAGATAGATTTCTGTTCACTTTTACAATCGTGAACTAGTCATCAACGATCGAGGTTTAATTATTTTGCCAATTATACAGAAAACATACCAATTATAATATGTTCAGAAATAAATTCCCGATTTAATACGTTAATTTAATTAAAATTTTATTGGCGAGCATATTGGTGGTTTTAATGCAATAATGGCGAGCCACATATTAAAATTTATATCACATGCTTGTTCATAATTTATTTCATTAACCCTGAATGGATAAAACATAATTATTTTACATGCATTTCACATTAGGTATCTATTAGAATTTCCTGTAGAGGGACATTAATCCTTTTTTATTTTAGCAACACATATGGCTATATGTGTTTTTAATGAAAGGGTAGTAAGGTCGGAGTAGTTATTCCGGTTTTTATTTCTGTCTGTCAACTTTGAAAGGTTTTGTCACGGAAAAAGCCAAAGCATATTCTCACTACTCTCCCACCCACGTTTATAATAAGGCTAATAATGTGTATAAATATACAAATAAATAAATTGTGTATAATATACCAGTGAACGAACAGATAAGTATAAGTATGTAATCCTTTTCTAATTTCTACAACTTGATAAGACAGTCAAACGCTGTAAAAAATAAATTCCTTTACTTCAAGTCACTGGGTACTAATGAACCGTATAAATCTTATGAAATTTGCCATAAGTATTTATTTATGCGAGATATAAAAGCTTTTGATAAAAGTCCTCAGAACCGTCCCTTCCTGGGTTCCTATAGGCACGTAGGTAGCTAGGTAGGTACATACCTATCTTTTTACTTCGCGGACCGCTTATCAAAACGTGATACACAAAATATCTAACAATTCGTGTAAAACAGAAACGCTACCCTAATTAAAGAACGAAATTGGCTTCAGAGGCCCCTTTTTACGAGCAATCATAAAACAGGCTTTGAGAGCGCTACATAAAGTAGACCTACCTACTCGGAATTTTTTACTGAAGATAGCCATTTTATTTTCAAATTAAATTCTTTCGCGGCTTCCTGATTTTGTTCCGATGTTTCGAAATATAATAAATCTTGTATTTGCCGGTTTTATAAGGTGAGTAAACATAAACCCCGATTAGGTTTATGGTTGTTATAAATAAGGGTAACCTATATATAGGGCCAATTACCGTTTGGGCAATATACCACACCTGCCTAATCACGCAAACAACATAGGTAGGTAGTTTATACGATAACGCAAATTTGTATGAATACTATGAAATGTAAATTTTATGGAATTCATATCTATAGGTATTACTTTAAGGCGGCGATAGATGATAAGCAACGGTCCTTGTCCTATTGCATATAAATGAGCGAGATGGATTTGCATGAAAAAATCTACAATTTCTCGTAAAATCAATAATTAACGAAGATTAAAATAATATTTTTATAAAATGCGATGAAGGGGTTCTAGGTATTGTATATTCTAATATTATGATGCCTATAAGAAAATATAGCGGTTAAGGATTTAGAAGAAAAATTGATTTATTTTGTAAAACAGGGGTAACTTTGCCTGTATAATAGTGGTATTTAAAGTTATTTTTTATTGTTTTTGAAATGAAGGGGACACTTCTTGTATCATGTACAATAACATTAAACATTGTTTAAAGATCTATTTGATACCGGTTATGAAGAAAACTATTCAATCGGAAGGGATTTCACATGAGTCGCGTCCTTAAATAAAGGGCTTGATTGAAATTTAATGATCGTCTGTTGTTTTTATTTCAATCGTCTTTAGTTTCTCCTTCGAATACTCATTTAATCCACGCTACCATGATCGTTTGTAGTTGCTATGTCGTCCTTTTATCGTTAAAAAAAAATAAAAAACACCCCGACTACTTTCAAAAACCACAGAAAAAATTTTGTTTTGTAGTTTGTTTTTCTTTTTGGATGTACTTTATTTAGATAATATTTCTTTTTTTTTTTATAATATAATGTACTTTATTTTACCAATTATTTCATAAATTATCCTATTCTTATTTTATTTCTTAATTATCCTAGTATAATTTACAATATATATATAACTAGCTGCGCCCCGCGGTTTCACCCGCGCAAGTCGCGATCCCGCGTTGTTCGAACACCTACCTACCGCAATGCAATAATCCACACTTAAACGGTCGCCCATTGAAGTACTGTTGAAGCCAGGCGCTGACGCGCCTGGCATCATCAGTACTTCCCTGGTCGTCCGTTTAAGTGTGGATTTTTGCACTGCGGTAGGTAGGTGAAGTAAGTTAAAGTTTGTATTTCGTCAGTAAGTGACGGTGACGATGACGATGACGAAGGATGACGATGACGATGGATGACGATGATGATGATGCCACTCTACATCACTTATCCTACCCCTGTGTCGATTTTCATTCATTGAATGGTTATCACCCGCGTAAGTCCCGACCCTGCGGGATTTTCGGGATCAAAAGTATCCTATGTTACTCTCCATCATTTAAACTATCCCTATGCAAATTTTCATCCAATAAATATTATCACCCGCGTAAGTCCCGATCCCGCGGGATTTTCGGGATCAAAAGTATCCTATGTTACTCTCTATCACTTAAACTATCACTATGCAAATTTTCATCCAATAAATATTATCACCCGCGTAAGTCCCGATCCCGCGGGATTTTCGGGATCAAAAGTATCCTATGTTACTCTCTATCACTTAAACTATCACTATGCAAATTTTCATCTATTAAATAGTTATCACCTGCGTAAGTCCCGATCCCGCGGGATTTTCGGGATCAAAAGTATCCTATGATACTCTCCATCATTTAAACTATCCCTATGCAAATTTTCATCCATTAATATTATCACCCGCGTAAGTCCCGATCCCGCGGGATTTTCGGGATCAAAAGTATCCTATGTTACTCTCTATCACTTAAACTATCCCTATGCAAATTTTCATCTAAGAAATAGTTATCACCTGCGTAAGTCCCGATCCCGCGGGATTTTCGGGATCAAAAGTATCCTATGTCACTCTCTATCATTTAAACTATCGATGTGCAAATTTTCATCCAATAAATAGTTATCACCCGCGTAAGTCCCGATCCCGCGGGATTTTCGGGATCAAAAGTATTCTATGTTACTCTCCATCATTTAAACTATCCCTATGCAAATTTTCATCTATTAGATAGTTATCACCCGCGTAAGTCCCGATCCCGCGGGATTTTCGGGATCAAAAGTATCCTATGTTACTCTCCATAATTTAAACTATCCCTATGCAAATTTTCATCCAAATCGGTCGAGCCGTTTGACCGTGAAGAGGGAACAAACAAACAAACAAACAAACAAACAAACAAACAAACAAACAGATTTTCGGATTTATAATATTAGTAGGATATAAATAATCTAATGAGAATGACCATTTAGTCCAAAAGTGCCCATCACACTGGCGGCATTACCCCGTTGAATCGCCAACGATATATTCTTGGCGAAAAAATTTTAATAAAAAATTTCTTTTTTCATTAATTATTTGGATGTGTTTTAATTTTATTTTTTTAGCTGAACGACAACGCGACAACTTCTCGACGACTTATATAAGACATCATGGTAGGGCCCATTAGCTTGATTATTGTTAAATATTGAAAGTTGGACAAGGACAAGCAAACTTTGAATGACTGCTAGCAAAACGACCAATGAAATTTATACTTTTTAACAACCCAATTATTTACATCATTCGTTTTTATTTTTAGTTACATTAATATTAAAATTACGAGTTATTTGAAACTTACCCCGGAAACAACAATGTCACAAACTTAACAAAACAATTTGAACGTAATACGACCAATAATTGTAGACTAATGAGAGGTGTTTTTGAAATTGGATCTACAAGAAAGGGAGGAATATGCCAGTAACCACACATTTCGAAAAACAAAGGATAATCCGCAAATCTAAATGAAAGTGGGTAATTAACAAAATTAATCCCCCTATAAAATTTGCAGTAACTACGAATATTCTTCCATTAAAAAAGTTTTAGATGTAAATTCGTAGAGCTAATTTAACTTAATTTATGTGCAATTTTTTATTACGCGGCATTTGCACGACATAGCTTGCACAATAATGTAGTATTTTTTAAATGAGGAAGTTGATGGTGTTGGGAAAATATGAAGTAGTCGCTCAGTCATTATGCATTTAGTAATTCAATATAAAATAAGACATGTAATACAACGCATCGCCTAAGAAATGTAGTTCATAGACTCATCCAACAGATGGCGCTTTTTAAAAAATGAACTTCAAGCTAGATCGCGCTATCGTTGCGTCTCCTCGATGTATAGACCTCGGACGTGAACTTTATCCCAGCATGATCCTCAATCCTCAGATAACCTAAAGGCTACTTAGGTACGCTGGGGTCTCTGCATGGAACGGAGCACCTGGACGTCCTCGGTCTATACGCTGAAAGCGTGACAGCCTGAAGTTTCCCCACCCCTCGCACTACACCGCGCGCCGAACCTCTGTAACAGAGCATCCGCCTGTGCATCCTACTTGGAACACAGTGTAGGACCTGTCCGCGTTAAAGCTCTTCTCCTGAAAGCCCTGAAACTGTAACCAGCGACCTGAAAACTCCTGAAATATACTCGTATAGACTCGAACCTCGCTGCATTCTCATTTCCTCCGACTCCGCTCACCTACAGACATAAATGAAAATGACATACATAATATTATTATGGAGTGAAATTAAAAATACTTAACTCATTTTTGTAACCGACTTCCTTCAAATGGAGGATCATCCAACTTCCTATCCTACTAATATTATAAAGCTGAAAGTTTGTGACTATGTGTGTATATTACTCAATCACGTAAAAACCGCTGAACGGATTACCATGAAACTTGGAATTTAGGTAGCTGGAAACCTGGAATAACACATAGGCTACTTTTTATCCCGATAATCCCGCGGGATCGGGACTTACGTGGGTGCGACCGCGGGGCGCAGCTAGTATAACATAATAGATAAGTCGGTGCCACTGTTTGTCGGAGAGGTTATTGTGTACTTTTTGAAGTCGGTTTTTAATTATTTTTAAAGTAATATTTGTTAAATTAAACGTACCTACTTATTCAATATACACTACTATATTTCTGACCCAAAGTATACAACTAGGCTCGTAGTATTTAGACGAAACAACGGATAGAATTAATAGGTACCTATATTATTATTAAACTTTTCATTTTACAGTACATCATAAAAACAAATATTTATTCACGATGTGATAACCAAACTTTTAAAAAGTTACAATTTCGTCCACTGCGTAACAGAGGTGATCACCTCATTCCAGTATAGTGATTAACCCCGAAAGATCGGTCAATTACTCCCTTCGGTATGTAGGTTCTTCAAGGTAAGCAGTTAAAAGAAAATCGGATCAAAAATTTAGCACATTTTACTTCATTTCTTCCACGTTCAATACTAGGTGCGCCCGCGGTTTCACCCGCAGAAGTGGAAACGTGTTACCAAACGGGCGCGGGCGGCCGAGCGGTTATCGAGCGGTTGCACTTTTTCCTTCATTACTCGGGTTCTACTTATTGGATTTCGATGCAAAGTATACCACGACCTTCCTCGAAAATAGAACTATCTAATATTGAAAACCAGATTTCAATCGGATAAGTAGTTTTTAATTGTATAAGGAACCGACAGATAAACAGAGAAATAGACAGACAGACATGAATTTTAAAAATTTTAAATTTTGTTTTACTACTTTTTCTAAGCCCTCTAGACAACTTTTTTTTTTAAATTTACTTCCAAGTACAGACTTTTAGTATTCTCTTCCTTTATTATAAGTATAGATTTTTTGAGCAAAAGTTCTATGAACATTAAACGACAAACTCGGACACTATAAAAGATTTCCGCAGCGTCTTTTAAGCGGAAGCTTTTAAGATTATTTTTATAAAATTGTTATTATCCTAATGAATCGTCTGAATGTAAATAGAATCGGCCATTCGGAACATTTTCGGCCGTCCGTTTTGGGGCCTGGTGGGTAATTCTTTTTTAAACATTAGATAGAGATTACTTCACCAGCTGTTAATTGGTGGTGTGATCTTGATGCAGCACGCACGACTAAAAAGTGTAAAGCACTAGTGAAATAAAATAAATCTGGGGGCACGACAGAGCCCCCGCCAAGTCGAGGGAAATAGGCACGGCGGCCGTACCATCCTTTTCTCGAAGCTATTCGCGCCAATTGAGACGCCCCTCTAACTGCTTTATGGGTAGACCTAGGTGCATAAATTATTAGAAGCCAATATAGATTGAATACATTAAATGTATTACCAAAAATCAATAATTATAGACAAGTAGTTTCGGAATTATTTCAAGTCAAAGTTCATCGAATTGGTCACTCACTTCTGACTCACTAACTCACTGACCGATCAGCAAAATTCTAAGGTACTGATCTGTTCGCAATTAAGCGCGAGCAAAACATCTAAAATATATATTAAAGGTGTCAGAAGTCTGAATATTGATTGATAATTTGAAAGATGTACCGCTATACTTCAGTAGAGGATATCGAATTTTTAAAATTTGTTTTTTGCTGTCCACCATTGGTTGTCAAACGAGTTGTGGACATCGGGATTAATCAGCCTAAACCTTGTACAGCGGCGAGGCCGTTACGGCTTAAAATTGATTTACTAATATTATAAATAAAAACTTTATAATATAAAATCAACTTACAAAAAGATGTCAAAGTCCCTAAAACATTTTCATGTTTAAACGTAGCCCTAACAAGAGCGTAAATATATGGCGTGCATTGTCAAAAAGTTATCAGATGTCATGTAGAGCCAAGCCTATAACTCTACACCCTCGAACTATACAAGCACCTAATTGCAAAATCACAAACTCAACATGAAAAGTAGTAAATGCTTATGTAAGGTAAAAACGGATAGCTACATATTTTCATAACAAATGGAAATATGTGGAAAGCAAGCCATAACTAATAATGTTGAACAGAAAAGTAATAAATGACTATGTAAGGTAAAAACGGCTTGCCACATATTTCGGCTAAGATGTTGAGTTTGTGATTTTGAAATTTGGTGTTTCTAGAGTTGGGGCGTGTAGATTTATAAACTTGGCTCTACATGACACCTCTGTGGACTTGACGGTCTATGTGGCGCGTCGGGCGGAAGCTCGACTGCAATTCAGAAGGCTACGGGTTCAATTCCCATCGGGTGCAAATATTTATGCTTAAAAATAAATATTTGTATCTCGTCTGGGTGTCTTTCTATGTATAATATGTATGTATTTACAAAATAAAAGTATAATATGTAGTATATCCGTTGTCTAGTACCCATAGTACAATCAAGCCAAGCGCTTAGTTTGTGGCTAGATTGCGCTGTGTGTAATGTAGTGTAATATTTATTTATTATTGATTTATCTGATAACTTTTGGACAGTGCATGCCATATAGTTACGCTCTCACCTTGGCTACATTTTACATGAAAATGTTTTTTGGGATCACTATTACAAAAAGAAACATGAACGACTATTAACAAGGTATATACGCAATCTTTCATCTTTACAATAATGAGACATGTAGTTATTGAAAAATGAAAATGAAAAATATTTTATATCATCAAAAGATTTTCAATAACAAAATATTGAGTCAAGGACTACCTTTTAGCTGTATGAAATCAAAACTTACAACTATAACACTTCTCTTTTTCCGTCGGAGGTTAAATATACCAGTTTATAAAACTTGTAAAACTTAAAATTAAACTTTATAAAACTAAACATTAATAATATTATAAAATCAATCATTTTGACCATTTACTACTTTCAACAAAGGATATTTGGTAGGTGAGACAATAAATTAGCCTTTACTAGTTTTAAATTTCAATCTAGGCTGTTAAAAATTAAAAATGTCATAGAATAAGTACAAACACAAAACATAGAATATGCGTAATACATAATTATAGTCAGTCAAATAAACCACCCCTGACCGTACCCGGCGCAAAGGACCCGAGGATACTGGCAGCATTGCCTCTTTGTATGGCAATAGCTATCCTTTGCACCAAATAAGACCCTGAGCAGTAGTCAAGCCTCTAAGACAGCGGCCCAATTCCTTTGAGAATGCAATTGCCTCCACTCCCCAACTACCCGCTGTCTCTACCGCGAAGGGCACGAATAAGTACCCGTCCAAGAGAGGAGCATATTTCTCTCGTTTCTTTAGGGCAGCAACCTCCGCTGCAGCGGCAGCCTCCCCAGACGTGCGACCAACATGAGTCTTTGCGAAAGTGCTGACACACGTGGCATCCCACAACAAACAAACTCCCCTCTCCCAGGGAACCAAAGTGAGGCCATCGGGCCTCCTACCGTCGGTACGGCTCAAACCGGGGGGCTCCAAGACGCATGGAACGTTAGCTGATACAAGCGCCCTCCGAATTATTTCATTGATGGCGTGGTGTCTTGGGAATCTCCCTGAACAACGGCAACATACTAAGGCGTGGTGGCCGTCGGCCTCGACGATGGATCCACAGATGCAATCATGCGGATCACAAACTTTGGACCCCAACCTAAGCGCCACAGCCACCCGCAAAGAGTCGTTGTCCAGGAGAGTACCCAAATGAGGAGAGGGTAAAGCCTGAAGCCACGCCCCCGACTCCAGCGTTGCCACCCCTCTCAGCCGCGCCTGATCCACCAACGACACGCCCTCCAAAAGATCAGCATGGATGCGCTTAGCCCCAATCTCGTCCCACAAGCGCTGCGCATGCAAAACTCCAGGCAGGTCAGCGCCCGGGTTCAGCGTTCTCCACTACTCCAAGGCCCTGGCAGCAAACGGAATGTTTACCCTATCACCATCAAAAGATAGTATTTTAGTGACAAGGCTCTCCACCCCGCACGCCGACGCCAGGAAGGCCGGCAAACCGACATCCCGCAATCATCGAACCCCCAAACCCCCACACCTAACCGGCAATGAAGCTTGGCTCCACTGGGGCTAAAGCAAAGCACATGCGCAACAAAACAAGACCCACATGCGCCGACAGGTTAATAAGCCGCGAACGGGCCGTAACCAAAGAACCCCGTTTCCGCTCTAACGCCTCCGGAACTACCTCAGAGAAGATAGGGGAACCTAAAAGACTAAAAGTGTGGGAATTTAATTCATTCAGACCAGGCAAAATAGAAACGAAGGTGGGAAAAGAAAGAGAGGCCTCGGGGCTACAGGCAAAAAACTCGCACTTGGCCGCATTCACCCCCAGCCCAAGCTCATCAAAACGAGCCAGCAAAACCCTCAAATCCCGTTCGACTTGTGCTGGAGACCCCCCAAGGATTCCATCATCGAGGTACCAAACATTCAAAGGGGACTCGAGGGCAGCGACAACGCTTTGAATGCCCAGACTAAAGGTGAGAGGCCCAAGCGGGCAACCAAAACTAAACTGTAATTCACCAATTTTATTCTACGATTTATATTCCTGTGAATATATATTTATACGGATATTAAAAGATATTCGTAATTTAATTATTCAACGATGTCACCGAACCGAAATCGTCATCAAGATATGTCTCAATTCTTAAGGGAAATTAATTCAATTTCACTCTTACTAGACTTACCTACATATATTTTTCAAATGTCAAGTAGTCAATCGGATTGTTTACTCGCCTAGTCGAGACGGTAACAACAATTTTAATCACATTTTCACGAGTGACGCAAAACCATTGATATAATAAAATACTAGCTGCGTCCCGCCGTTTCACCCGCGTAAGTCTCGGGAATATGGGGATTGAAAGTAGCGTGTTACTCCTCGATAATGTATCTTACTACTGCGGTGGAAAAAGGTGAAATCAGTCATGTAGTTTTGAAGCCTATTCATTACAAACAAACAAATAAATCTTTCCTCTTTATAATATTACTATATCAGTAGGCATAGGTTAGTATAAATATTCTTTAAAGTTTCGCAAAGCATTGTGTGCTTCATGAAACATATCTATATAAGGTCGCCCATTTGTACAACTTATACTTTTAAGCTTTCGGTGTATTTGACTTACTTTAAATGTAAACTGATTGTATTGTTGTTGGTTGTGCAAATAAAGTATTAATCTATCTAACTAAAGATTAATTGATAAAGACATATTAATTGAATTAGATTGTTCAGTGCGAACGAACTACATACGGAAACACATCAAATATACCGGCCTTACGTAATTTGAAACTATAAAGTGACAACAAAGCAACAATGTGACAGCTCCAGAGTTGAGATCGAGCTTTGTGGAAAGGCCAAGTGCTCACTGAATAGAAGAAGGGTCGGAAAGGTCACCGTTGTATCTCCATTGAACATTTTTGTACAATAAATTGAAGCGAACTACCTTTTGACAAGATACAAAGTGAAATTGGGAGTTTCCAATTGAAGAGAAATCGTTTCTACTGTCTGTGTCTATGTTGCGTATCAAATATCTCTGACTCGGGCGATAACTGTTTTGGTATATACAACATTAGGTATATATAAACCAAACAGAACATTAATAATAATAATTAATAGAAATCTTTATTGCAGACAAAGTCCATAGTACACAATACAATACCTACTTATGGAATAAAATAAAAGACTAATTATGTAACTACTAGCTGCGCCCCGCGATTTCACCCGCGTAAGTCCCGTTCTCATCGGGATAAAAAGTAGCTTATGTGTTATTCCCGGTATCCAGCTACCTATATTCCAAGTTTCATCGCAATCGGTTTAGTAGTTTTTGCGTGATTGAGTAACAAACACACATACATACATATTCACAAACTTTCAGTTTTATAATAATAGTAGGGATAGGATAGTAGGATAGGATAGCTACCCATTGTACTATAAGTTGCAGACAGCATCTGCCGGTCTCTTAAGCTTCTAATTATTGAGTTTTTATAGGTGTAAACTTTAGACATGAAAGAAGCTATACGCTTGAATGAGTTTACTCGCGCTTCTACGTTCATTTCAGAGGCACTAAAATACCTCTTCAAGCTCATCATGTCCTTGAAGATGTGGAAGCATCGCCATCGGTACATTATTGCAATTCGAACAATTCTCTGTTTACACAAACTATCAGTACGTACAATGAGCAGTTACTACAATTCTAATAAAATGTTATTGTAGGCTACTCTGATCGCAATATCGCAATCAATTACACCGCGTTTAAGCATTCGCTGTTGTCAAACTTCACTTCGAACATGATGTTCGATGTCATGTTATAGGTAACACGATTTTTAAAAAGACTTTTGTTTTTTACGCGTTAGTAAAATGTCGTCCTGAATTTTCATTTTTATAAAAACATTGTTTTATTGCGTTTAAATTGTTTAATTTCGGCGGCAAGTTACCAATTTAGTTACGCGAAGTTCAACGAGTTAAGTGAAAAAAAAATACCTGTGCCAAACACGAAATTAGCACGTTACAAACAATTGTTCCATGGGGTTGGAGAAAAATCTTCGCCATTTTTTCTACAGCCTTCACGCATTGAAAATTATTTCAAACGATTACAGTACAATAGTGGTAGAAATTGGCTAAATTGTCCTATATTGCTGACAGAAGCCATAACTAAGAAAAAGAAGAAAGATTTTTAAAAACCAACGACCGTTTTGCTGTAATAATTTATCGAGCACAGGTAAGATCATGGCTGACGGTTTTGTAAATCCGACATTGCAATAAGTTAGAGAAAAATGTTACAGGTAAGAGATAAATTACATAATATTACATCGCAAGAGGGTTATATTACTTAAGAACGCATTTTCATGTATTGTACTAATCTGCTTTGTAGAATGCTACTGTTTTTGATGCAACCCAATGTTGTACAATTCGTTTTAAGGTACCTAACTATCTACATAGCTATCTCTATAGTTATTTTATAAAAATGTAATTAAACAACAATGGTACACGTCCCTATCTGTTACGGCCAATAATCACAATCCTGCGTACCAATTTCTGTGAAACAGTAATTAACTGATTCTAGTTAACAACGTTCAATTATCATATTATCCTGTAACAATATTAATTTACATTATTTTAAAGCAAACCCAACAAGTAGAGCAACGCGAACATTCACATCGAACAGAGAGGCTTGCCCTCATTATCATAAAGTGCGGAAGCTATAAAAGGCTGTATAAGCCCACCAGCGAAATTTAGTTCCAAGCCACCACGTCGATACAAACAAAATTTCTCGGTTATGGCGGCGGAAAATTTGAATAAATTAATAAATTACAAAAGGCTTTTTCATAAAAGCTTTTCGAATGTAAGAGCACTAAATTTTTGACAATAAAAACCCAGTTTCGTAGTATTTCTGAAAGTCAAGGTCAACTGATTAAGTTTTCAGGGCTTTATTTATGTAGCGGTAGACCCAGGAAACGATCGATGACGGCAGGGTGGTTTTGATGAATAATATGCAGATAAGCTAGACATACCTGGCTACGTATTCTTTACCTAAAACGGTTCAACAAAGCTTTGATATGTTTTTCTTGAAAACGGTTTACATTTTTTGGAAATTTTGCAAAGATTCGCTAAACCTGTTAAAGTTGAACCATTTTTTAAACCGTTTTCGAGAAAAGTGTAACCTTGTTGAGACGTATTATCTATTTTGCACGTACTTTTGTGAGAAAATTAGAAGGTACTTGCTGTGGTTAAACAAAATAAATAAATAAATATTTGACTACATTAAACACAGCGCAATCTAGCCCCAAACTAAGTACTAAGCTTGTACTATGGGTACTAGACACGGATATACTACATATTATACTTTTATTTGTAAATGTCCTACTACTGCACAATCCTTTGAAGGTAGCATAAATAATGTACCAATATCGATAACAATCTGTAAGATTTTATCAATATTATTCTTAATCAGTTTATACGGATAAGATTTGGAATAAAGTTTACAGACACCTTCTTTTTTACAAACACAAGCGAAAATAAAAACAGAAGCCCAAAAATGTTTTCTTACCAACTTTATACAACGTAGCACAGAAATCCCGTATTGCGTCTCATTTCATCACCAATAAAAAAGCTCAATGAAAAGTCGCAGAATAAAACCGCCTAAGGCTCTAAGCTATTTCATCCGAAACCGCGGGAAAACATATAAATAGTTAACCGAAGGCTTATGGAAATGAGATGCTAGAGATATACAGATAATCGGCTTCCCGGTCATGTGGAGGAAATGTGCTTTTTCTATACCCTGTCTTCGTATGTGTAATGTTGTTCAGGGATATTCTTCACCCCAGGGATGTTTTCGCATTTAGAGCTGGGGAAATTGGACAAATTGAATTCAATGTTTTGTTTGAATATAATACCTGACGAGACTCGTTTTACGATGCTGTCGCGAGTAATTGAAAAAGTTCACGATATACAAATAAAATTGCCATATTTATTGTTCAGCAACCGCAGAATTTTAATTGAAATACAGTATAGAGCATTGTGAAATAAATGATTGTGGTAAGTCGTGTATAGGTACTTTTCATTGAAATAAATTATACAGAAAGATGGTCGACAGATTAAAATTAACATTAAATTAAAATTCTTATAAATATTGCATTTCACATAATAAATGCTGCATTTCTCGAATATATTTACACATTAGCTGCGGTTCGCGGTTTTACCCGCGTAAGTCCTTTTACCACGGGGATATTGGGATAAAAAGTAGCTTAGACTCTGAAATAGACTCACGAGAAAAAATAAAAGAAATGAAAATAACACTAGTTAATAGATTTCAAAAATCTAAAGACCCACGTTTTTAAATGTCCTAAAAGAGTAAAATAACCCCGCGGGGCCAAATGAGGGAAAACTTAAAACGTGTAGGCGCATTTTGAATACCTTTGTATGCTATGCATGCCAATAAAATCACCTAAGGAAGATGCGCCCCCACTTCTGAGCGGCCCCTCGTTTGGCCCCGCAGGGTTATTTTACTCTTTATAGCATATTTATAAACGTGGGTTTTTAATTTTTTTTAATCTATTAATAATAGGGGTTAAAGTATGAAATTGCCGTTTTATTGCAATAGGTTCTTTGAATTGACATAGAATCTTCATGGTTTGAGGTTTTTGAATGAAACTTTTTTCAAATGGTTTCTGTGATGTTCTTTTTTTAAAAAATGTGAAACATTTGAATATCGACTTTCAATTGTTTTTGTTATTCAATTTAGACAAGAAAGATGGATACTGCGAAAATTCGAGTGATTTTTGAATACGAGTTCCGACGCGGAACTAACGCGGCAGAAACAGTTCTCAATATCAATGCTGCGTTTGGAGAGGGGTCTACTAATGAACGCACCGTGCGATTTTGGTTTAAACGCTTTCGTGATGGAAATTTCGACTTAAAGAACGAGCCACGAGGAAGACCGCCACAGGTGAATAACGATGAATTAAGAGAGATAGTGGAAGCCGATCCTAGTCAAACTACCCAGGAATTAGCGGCATGGTTTAACGTTACCTTACCCACTTTATTGACTCACTTGCGTCAAATCAATAAAATAAAAAAATACGAAAAATGGGTGCCTCATGATTTGACTGATCTGCAGAAAGAAACGCGTGTTGAAACTTGTGTTGCCTTGTTGAACCGGTACAGAAATGAAGGAATATTGGATCGAATTGTAACATGTGATGAAAAGTGGATTGTTTATGATAACCGGAAAAGAAAAATGCAATGGCTGACCCCAGGTCAAATGCCACAACAGTGTCCTAAAGCAAAACTTACCAATAAAAAGGTAATGGTAGCTGTTTGGTAGTCTCAGCATGGTGTTATTCACTATAGTTTTCTTCAGTCTGGTCAAGCAATTACGGCAGATGTCTATTGTGCCGAACTCCGAACCATGTTGACAAAACTAGCAGTAAAACAGCCCCGACTCATGAATCGATCTTCACCATTATTGCTCCACGACAACGCGAGACCTCACACAGCACGAGAAACCATTTTGACCCTTCAGGAACTGCACTTAGAAACCATTCGTCATCCTCCGTATTCACCAGACCTTGCTCCAACGGACTACCATTTTTTTCATGATTTGGACAATTATCTACGTGACAAGAAGTTTTCTTCCCAAGAGGCAGTACAAAATGCTTTCACACAGTTTGTGCAGTCTAGATCGTCGGAGTTCTATCGCAAAGGCATTAATAACCTTCCCATTAGATGGCAGCAATGTATAGATAATAATGGCAACTATTTTGATTAAATAAATTTGTTAAAAATTTAAAAAATAACAATTAAGATTTTCAGTACAAATCGGCAATTTCATACTTTAACCCCTAATATTATTTCCATATTGTGTTTAATATATTTTTAGTGTTAAGTTTTAGCCTTGACCTAACTCGACTAGACCTTACTCGCTACGTCCCTAATGGTAACGTACTAAAATACCAGCTATATTTTACAGCCTATTTAAAAACAACGCCACGGCTTTATTTTATTAAAAATAAAGTAGCGTAAGAGAAAATATCAGACCGTATTACGTATGAATTTATTTCAGGACTTACACGTGTGATTGTAAAAGTAAAAGTTATTAAATTGAATAGGTACCTATAAGTATTTATTACCTTAATTTTTGTTTGCAATAAGTAATGAGGAACTAAAGTGGTTTCTTAGCGGGAGGTTTCGGCCCCAGCTTGTAACCACTCACCGCGATCGGCCTAAATCGTAGCGCCAACCGGCCTCGTCCGTACCGTCGGGTGTTTCGATACGTAATAAGCTTTTTAAATTCACACGATTTGTTAACAAACAAAGATTACATAGAGGACGACATCCGCCGCAGCTCCAGTCCCCTCGGTAAAATGTTCCGATACGTAGACCGGTTCAGCCACTAAGGAAGACGGATCGGATGTTGTTTCACTGATGTCTTTATTCTTCTGAAGGAGCATGTTACATAATAGACCATATTTACATAAGTTAGGTACTATATATCAGATGAGACGGTGATCAAACTGTCTCCTATATCTATCTATTTATACTTATAATAAAGTAAGAGAGGACAAAAAGTCTGTACTTGAAAGGAAATTAAAAAAAAAGTGGTCTAGGGGACTTAGGATAAGTAGTTGAACAAAATAGTATAATTATTAAAATTCATGTCTGTTTGTCTGATTCTCTGTCGGTTCCTTATAAAATTATAAACTACTAATCCGATTGAAATCTGGTTTTCAATATTGGATAGTTCTATTTTCGAGGAAGGTCGTGGTATACTTTGCACCGAAATTCAATTAGAAGAACCCGAGTAATGAAGGAAAAAGTGCAACCGCTCGAGAACCGCTCGGCCGCCCGCGCCCTTGATAACACGTTTTCACTTCTGCGGGTGAAACCGCGGGGCGCAGCTAGTCGTCTATAAAAAAGTGAGGACAAAATGTCTGTACATGGAAATTAAGTGAGAATAACTTATCTAAAGGACTTATTATTACTGTTAGATAAAACATAAAACTTCGAAAAGAAATTAATTTTAATAAGGTAGAAAAAGCGGTGGAAAAAGTACACACGTATAAGTTTTAGGCAGGTCAGGTACCCATCTCTCTGCTGAATTGAATGTAGTACCCTACTTTCCCGAAACGAAATTTGTAATAAAGATTCTTTCAACAGAATAATAAAAGCGACACAAAGGATAGTCTTTCCTAATCATTAAATTTGAAAATGGTAGGAACAACATACTTAAGTAATAGAAGCTTTGACAAAAATAAATAAAAGAGAATCAAATTTAATATCTAGACTATTGCTTTATAATTCTGATTTAGAAATGTATTACTTCTCAGTACTCACATCTAAAATGATATACGATAATTTATAAATCTTTTTGGCTTTGATGGTTTAGCAGGTAAGATAATCATTGATTATGAGACTAAAGGAATAAAATACCCAATCCTTTAGTCTCATAAAGTCCACTATATCAAAATGTCTACCGTGGCAAATAGTCCACTTAGAACTTTTTCAAATTAATCCCGAACAATTTGACTTTGGAAGTGATGAAAGTCGGCAGTCTAGGCCAAGTTTGAGAAGTTTCTCTTGTCAAGCGACTATTCACCTTTTAATCTCTTCTAGGAGACCTGTCCAATTTTTTGTTTTATATGCATATTAGGCAACACTTTCTGCTAGACGTGGGCGTTATTTAACGTAACTACTTACAATAACTGTCGAGTCCAATCACAAGTAGTGATTTTTGTACTACTGTTGACTGTGCCTACTACGGCATGTAACCAAGTTGCTAGTATCGAGTCGTGATTTTTGTAATGCATTATTTTTGTAATTCGTTATTCGAGTGAGACGACGACGCGACGATTGTCGATTACATAAACATAACTAGTTACTAGTTTAAAAATCACTAGTTTTATAACAGGTGACGCCGACCAAGTAGCTAGTTTTGTTACGTTTCTTGAAAATGACGTAACGACCCACGTCTACTTTTGACTTACAGAACCGTCTTTCAAACATAGATTTACCAAACAACCATTATTTTAATAAAATCGATTTGTACTTCGTTGAAATAAGCAGCAGTCAATGAGTGATCATAAACTTTTATACCTACTCCAACTTACTCAAATAATGTCAACGAACGGACAAACAAAAGGTAATAAATCTCCCCTAACTCCATTTTTATTCCGTTTCAACTCAATGGAAACGTAGTTTTATAAAATGTTTGTTTTAAGTTGTCATAAAAGAAGAATTTATAGCAACTGTAGAATAATGTTAGTTATTAAAACTTTCTGATCAGTGACTTTCAAACTTAAGCTCTGGTGTTTGTAGATTAACTGAGAGGTTACCTAACTGGCAAGTTTTTTTGTTTAAAATTGAAAAGGTCAAACATGTACTCAATATAACATCGATAAAAGCGAGGTTAAAAAAATACATGATCTTTTTGATACGTCGAGTCTTAGGCTGAAATCTGTAGTCCGTACTTTGACTTTGCTCAGAATTAGCGAAAACTTGGCAAAGTTTATGCATTAATAGTTTTGAATTAGAATCTATAGTCAATTTCATAGGGCCGTTTGTGCATTACGGCTGACATCTCCCTTCAGTTGTCAGTTACACGTTACCTTATTTCTCTCTCTTCGTTTCAGCTTTTAAAGGTTTCAGAAATCAAATGTACCGACTGTTACCAAGCGTAAAAGATATCCAATTTCTGAGAAAGGTTTCGAATAAAAATCCATAATCAAATCACTCTATCCGTTTGGATTTACAATCCCAAACAGAGAAACAAGTAACTAAAGATGTCTGTTTCCATGACAAAGACAACAAAGAGTAAAAACAAGATCCTTCTTGGCAGTCGAGTAAAATAGATATTAATTTACAGTTAGGATGATGTTACTCGTTGGGAGTTTTAGGGATGATTTTTATTACACCTGGACGTGGATGGGCCGGGCAGGGACGAGCTACTTTTGTATGTACTAGACAGTTTTTGTTTTGCATGTTGTGCGTGCCCGCCCGAGACGCGTCTTTGCTGTATTCATACAAAAGCCCGTTCCCGCCCTGATCCGTGTGATATGTGAAAAATAGGTTTAGAAATCCAATTTTGTTGCGACCTTAACTTCGAAATTTTGGAAAACATTCGGATTTCTTTAGAAAGATATTCCATAGACACAGATTTTCAACATCCTCCTTTTCGGCTTATATTATCGTGCCAGAAACACACTGAAGTCTTTTCACGACTGCCAAAGGAATGTTATGTTTTTGCTGTGAGTGTAGATATATACATACATACACTCACAGCGTAACGTTATGTACGTGACCTATTTTTGGGCCGTCGTAGGGCCTTAATGGCTGGGCCGAATTTTAATTTGATAATTATGTTCAAAAGATTAAAACTAGAAAAACCTATCGATAAAAAAACTGTTAAACTTCTATTATCTTTGGTTGAGAAATCTTAGAATCTGTTCAGCAGAAGTTCACATCAAGATTACGAAGTTGGGTGTCCTGAGCGAACGGCGGCGGATCCGATTTGAAAAGCATTAGCTCGAACGGCCGAGATAACATTCTCTTTCAAAACTTAATCCTTTGTTTGAATCGCAACATTGTTTTTATTACACAAGTTATAGAACTAGTTTATAGTTTGTGTAATCTTTAGAATTATGGATTTACTGGCAAGTGATTGGTGATATTAATATTTTATTATTAATTACAATTTCATTTTTTTATTCAGATAAAATAATAATAATCAGCCCGTTAATTTGTCCCACTGCAGGGCAAGGGCCTTCTCATAGACGCTACACAAAACTTGAGTTCTACTTAAACAAATATCCTCCTTTTCGAAGCTTTCAAACTTTCTAAATTCTCATATCGAATGCTTATATCCATGAATTAAAATAATCACCCAACATCCAACCGACACATTACTTGATATGTTTTCGAAAAGAGAAAAAGTGCTGATTTATAAGTAGGTACCCAAGCTACAATGTCGATTGGGCACAAAGTCGAGCACAAAAAATCCTCGATCAGAATAATTTTCCTGACCCAGAAAAACTACAAACAATATTATTCAGAAGTTTACTGCTCTCAATGCAATGTCGTGATGGTTCGTCTTTACGATTTACTTTGCTCTATGAAGGATAAGGAAGAATATAAAGTCTTTTTGTGTTTTTATTGTCTTTGGAAGGTAACTTTGAATCCTTCTTTTTTCTTTTATTTTACCGCCAAATTCATAAGTTTGTATTTTTTGTAACGAAATGAAAATGGAATAAAATTTGTTTAGCTATTCCTGATTTTTACATTAAATTAAATTAAAACTATACCAAAATTAAAACTAACGTTAGGTGCAGATAACAACTAAGTAATAGGCGCATGATTGATCAATAAGCCATCATGCGCCGTAATATGGATTTTAATTTTACTAATATTATAAACACAAAAGTTTGTATGTATGTAAGTATGTGAGGTTGTTACTCTTTCACGCAAAAACTACTGAACCGATTGCGATGAAACTTGAAATATAAGTAGCTGGGGACCTGGATTACCACATAGGCTACTTTTTATCCCGTTATTCTCGCGGAAACGGGACTTACGCGGGTGGAACCGCGGGGCGCAGCTAGTATGTTATATTTTTTTAACTGACTCCGAAATAGAGGTGCTTTAAGATTCTACTGTTTTTATGTCAAGTATGCAGTCTTAATTTTATATTTAATAAAACATATTTTTTATTTATTTGTCAACCCTAAACATAGGGATAAAACGTGCTCTGAGTGGAACAAGTATACAGTGTTAAGACTTGGTTTAGATATCAAAAATTTAAATTCATCTAATTGTTTCCAACTAAAGCTGCCGTTGCTACGTTTTATAAAGCAAATCTTTGTTTTGTTTTTAATTAAAGAGAAAGTGATTAGACATCCATTTTTACCACATAGTTAAGTTAAAATTGAACTATATCGCAGGCCACTTTTTTGTCTAGTCTAGTGTATCTACGTCCGCCAGACACATACACACAACTCTTTATATAGATTACCTAAATTTAGTGTCGTCGTAGACATGCCAAGGAGCGGATCAAATCCAACTAGTCTTGGCTGGCGATATCGTGATGTGCTGCTTGCACGAAAGCGCAAATTGATTGGGAGAAGGCATTATCATTTATTTTATTTTCAAGACTTGTTTATATTGCAGTTCATTTTAAAAATAGAGTTCTGGTTAAATATTGAACAAAACTTTGCGATACACTATAGTAAAACTGAAAATGATTGTGAGGGTAAGTACTATACAAGGTGTAACGAGTAAGCCCTTTTAAGCCGAAAAAGGGTTGTTTTGGACTTCTTGGCGAACAACTTTTGTTCTACGACTTTTGAAAATTCGAAGTACTATTCGAAAATTTTAAGTGTAAAGTTTACTTGAAAATCAGCTGTTTCTCAGAGTTCGAGGTCATTGACCTAATTTTGTCCTTTCATTTAGTTTGGTCGACTACAATCAAAACTTCAACTTACCTTTGGTACATTAACAAGTATCATGTTAATGTACCATGCAAAACCTAACTACCATACAAAGTACCTAACCTAATCCATACCATAAAATGCAGTGCGTTATAAGTTGTAATTGCTCAAAAAGCTTTTAAACAATTGCAATTTGCAAACATATATTGCAGTTTTAAACGTATTGAAAAAAAAATGCTGTACATTATATATTTTTTGCTGTACGATAAAAGTTGACGAGGTTACGGTAAATTACCACCATACTTTACTTTCAACTTAGTGAGTGATGGACAAGCTGACGGCACTCAGAGCAAATAACTTTTGGAAACAAAATTTTAAAACATTTCGTAGTGTTATTTCTCATCAATGTTTGTGAGCGTAACTCAGTATCTGGTGATCACTACCTTACGAATCATTAGCTAAAGTAACAATGCGGTCGAAAGTGCAACATGCTCGTCTAGATAATACCTGACCTGAACCACAGGTCTTCCTTAGTGGCTGTGCTGATTTACTTACCAAGACGCGGAGAACACGGCATGGCATTACAATTTTATGTGAAAGAACGTGAGTAAGACTCGCTTAGTCTTGACTTAAGACACGATTTATTTTATAATGACGGGCCTAGATTAATACTGAAATTATTAATCAACTAAAATATTTAAAAAGAAAAATTCATGTTTTAAAAATTCTATCGCGGCGAGTTTTGAACTCGCGTCTCTGGATCTGTACCCCAGCGCCTTAACCAACTAGTTCCCACCTCGTGCGGCGAATTTAAGAATATGTATGTTTCCTTTGTCTATTTTTCGACTAAGGCTCGGTTGAGACGTCATGTAGGTACAGGATCACATTCTAGTGATTTTCTTGTGGCAATGATTCACTTTTACAGTTAACACATTTGCCAAGAAATGTCGCTCTTTTTCCTATTAAATTTTTCGTAATTTGTTTTTATTGCTCAAGGCATTTTACTACTACTACTAGAAATATCTATTACAGTCTCCAGTATATATAGACTTCTAAAACTATTTTAAAGGAAAACATTCATCTTTAAAAATTCACTCGCGGCGAAGTTTAAATCTCGCGTCTCTGGATGTAAATTTCGAAATTTTTTTGACTCTAACTAAGCCTTTTGTATTCATTATTATTTGGTTAGAAGCTCATTGGCCTAGCTGTAACTGCCGACGGTTGTGCGGGTTAAGCAACCCTTGGTTCAGTCATTATTTGGATGGGTAACCGAATTTGTGTGGCAAAAAAACATTTTCTCGAGCTCCTCCGTGCTTCGGACGGCACATTAAGCAGTTGGTTCCGGTAGTTATCTCTGATAGCAGTCGTTAGGTCAAGTTAGAACCCTTAAGGCGACCTGAAAACTAACTCCAGGTGAGCCACACCACTATACGAAAAGAAGAAAAATAATTATTTAGTAACATAATACACGCGAAGCCTATAGGTATACTATTAAACTCTACGCTATAGAATTTTTCAATTAGTTATTTACATTTCCGTCGTACAAAACCATTTTTCAAGAAATATGTTTTCTGGACGGTTATAGAAATAAATGGTCTCAGAATTTCGTTGTATTGATTAAAAATAGTTCACCATTAATTTGTAAGACTTCCTTTACTTTTGGCGGGATCGAGTGGAGTAAGTGGAGGGTATATTAAGATCGCGTTTTGATTTTTTTCGATCGTCTTTAGTTTTTTAAGCAGTCAATATATTTCGTAATTTGTTTTTATTACTCAAGGCATATTTTACTAGAAATAATTTAAAGGACAAATTTATCTTCAAAAATTCACGATTCGTGAAATTTGGCGAGATCCAGGGACGCTAGAACTATTTTAAAAGAAAAAATCATCGTCAAAAATTCACCTGTGCAAATATTTGGCGAGATCCAAGGACCCGAATTCAAATCTCGCCGCAAGTGAATTTTTGAAGATGAATTTGTCCTTTAAAATATTTCCAGTGTTTTAATATGTTTTTCTCACGTTTTTAATCTTCATAGTCATCAGCCGAGCGATGTTTCCGATTACATGAAGCCGGCATTCGCTTTCCTGCTTTTACGTCTCCGCTTCGCACGGTTTAGTTTTTTTTTCGTGCAACAATTTCAGGTTCAGAATTATTTATGGTTTTCATTAGTATCTAAGTTGTTACTATAGGATTTAAAAAATATACAGGGTTATGGGTATCGAGTCCAAAACCGTTCAGGAGGTGATTCATATTTATAATCATACTACTTACATTCCATTTTAGTCATCAATTAAAATACCTACTTATAAATTTTATTTTATCTAAGAAATGTTATAACTAAAGTCCACCGGGGCAATCTCGGCTTCGGGAAATTTTGTCTATCATTAATAACTTCTGCATTTTACTTTATTTTAAAAAGTATCATTTATGACCGGATAGCACAAAAGCAATTTTATAAATTTCTACATAGATGGCACTGTTTCATAAATCTACACAGAAGTAATTAAAAATAGTCGAAATTTCCCGAAGTCGAGATTACCCCACTGGATCTTATGCTATTTACAGAATGAAGTATTTACATAATATCCGTAATATAATATTACACATCATATGGCCTTGTGGATAAATCAGGGTCGAACGTGTATATGTGTATACCTACAAACAAACAACCTGAAATATAAAGTCTATAAAACAATAAATTATCAAAAGATTAATTTAAAATTAAGGTTTCTAATAAAGTATTTAGTAAGAATGGCCCATTATGTCTATTTAATTATGAAATATTAATTTATTAATTGATTGATTACATTAATTTGTAGTAAAATGAAGTTCTTAAATAAATTTGATACCTAATTTTTACAGGGCGTTTATTTTTTTGCGAAAAGACAAGGTTCGATTCCTGGCTAGGGTAATCAGTATTTCAGAAATTTAATATGGTCATTTTAGTTTTTGTAAAAATCGGGGAAGCAACTCCTTTCAGCATTTTTTGCCATCCCTTATAGTTTAGGATATCCCCCTAAAAGCCCATCGAAATTGTTGACCTGTATATAGGCACAAAATATTTATTCTGCAAAGTTTAATTATCTACTTTTCTATGTATGATATGTATGTATTTACAAAAAAAAAACCAGTTGTATAGTACCCATAGTACAAGCCTAATGCTTATATTGTGGCCGCGGGCCGCGCTTCATCCGCGTAAGACCCGTTCCCGGGGGAATATCGGGATAAAAAGTTGTTCTCGGTATCCAGCTACCTATACAAGTTTCATCGCAATCGGTTCAGTAGTTTTTTTGCGTGAAAGATTAACAAATTCACATACCTACATACAAACATTCGCTGAATAATATTAGTAAGATTAAACAATAAATTTTATTTAATTTTAAATAAATTATTATATGTTTTGACTTATTTGTTTTATTTCTTTTAACCAGACAGAATTAGTTAAATAATGAATGACATAAAAGTGATCATACCTATATCCGACACATAATTATTTTAATTCCATACACTTAACGGTTTATATTTCAGCACTGTTTTATAAATGATATTAATAACGTGTTATTAATAATTATACTATTAGTTCTGCGATCAGTTGGAGAAGGAGGAGCTGCCGAACCGGTGGTGGTGTTGTGGTTTCTTTCGAAGCCACAACGTTTGTCGTGGCAGGTCCTCGTTGGCAGTAAGCAAGCAGCTCCTTAGACACTTTTAATTGGACCAATTGGTTTATGTTTTTGTCCTTTTTTTATTTGTAGTATGTTGATTGTTGTTTTTTAGGGTTCCGAAGGGTTACAACGGAACCCTATTCAAATTCATTAAAAAAAAAACGCATGTTTATAATTTCATAATTTTGCTATGCTCAAAATTTGGGCATCATGTTTGAACTCAGTCCTATTTGTAGCACCATATTGTACACAATATGATACGCAATAAAGAAACTTGAAACTATTACTAAGTTAGCTAGTTAGTTAGTTAGCTGTCCGTCTGTCTATCCATCCTACCGTCGGGCTGTATCCAGAGAAACGTGATATCTAGTTCTTCTGTGTTCTATTGTTTGTACTTATATGTATGTTTGTTGTCAATAAAATATATTTTATTCTATTCAGTAGACTTCGAGAACACTTTAGTGAACTAGTTTTTTAAAAGATTGAACTTGAAAGACAAGAACACTAAAAAATAACTAACGAAATACCTTAAAAAAGCAGTAGATTTTCAAACGAAGGGTTTGTGACGGGAAAGTAGTTGCAGAAGTCCCAACAATGTTGTATCTATAGTATTTTATAGATAAAGGGCCTATTCTACAGATAGAAGTCGAAAAATTAGCAATTTATTGTTTATTCTGCTCATCACTTCGAATATTGTCATCAGATCTTCACCAGATTTTTATTTGAAAAGGATCTCATAGTGTAGAGACCACAAGTATCCCCTTTGAGGGAGAATATCACACCAATAAAAAATCTATCACGCCAAAAAATGCTCCTCGAACTTGTATTCCAAACTTCTTTAAAATCGGTTAAAAAATGAGACCCATAAAGGAGAAGAAACAATCATACATACCAAAAGAAATTATGGAAAAAAAGAAGGACTTGAAGCAGCGAGGCGCTTCGCTTATTCGGCCAATTACTAACCTGCAAAAACTTTATTTGACGACTTACTCGAATACCTACTTATTACTTACTATACTTATTGAAATACCTCTATGGGAATAGCAAAAAGTCTTTCGGTAAACAAAGAATACGAGAGACATGAATAGCTACGCTGCCTGTCGTAGTGCTACAGCGCAGCGTAGCGCCCGCCGTAGACCTTCGTAGACGGTCATCGTACCTACCTACTACGCGGATAACGTAACCTTTCACTATAAGACATAACTCATTTTATCTCAACAATAACTAAATAAAACGTATTCTGGCGAACTCTAGTCAACAAACATGATAAACAGTACGTGTTTGTCAAACAAACATACCTACATTACGTTTAGATAAACTCCAGAAACAAAGATTACATATTTCTAACAAATCGTGGTGAGAATTTAAGAAAACGTACTGTAAACATGATCATTTTATGCGATAAATCTATCATTGATACGACTTACCGTGCAAACAGGATCGTTTTGTATAGTACACAGGTTCACATGTCACTTTTAGTGGTGGGTTTTGTATGTTTGTGTCGTAAGTGCACTGTTTGTTTGAGAGAGCGGTGTAGGAGCGTGCGGCGCGGACGACGGCGCGATGAAGACTGAAGCGGCGCGCGCTCGCCCGGCTCGGCGCCCGGTCGATACACCACCGTGGCAGAATAAACACCCGTGTTACCAGGGTTAATCTGTAACACTCTACCGGTGTTGCCATTTGCTACATCTTCGGTTTTCTTTTATATGTAGTTAGGTGAGTTTTTCTCGCCCGGCAAGCGAGAGGTACAGGTTCGAATACTGTCACGGGAAGTTTTTGATGATGTGATTTCCGTGTAAAAATATTTCTATGTAGGTAATTTTTTGCCATTATTCCATCAGATGCATACAAACGGCATGGTTTTTAAGAAATCACGTTGCTTAATGACTGCACCGGCCTTTGAGAAGTGAAGGCCCCACGGTCTTGGCAATAGGCCGCAGCCGCCAAGTATAAATTTTAATATTCGGTATCTTCCGTTTACTACATCAATATAAAATAGTTAATCCTACCTATACGCCTTCTAAGGTTTGTTTAGCATAATAAAGCGATCTTTAGTCGGCGAGGTCCTGCAGTTTTGTCATACGGTTGTCTTGCTATCTTGTAATTTTGCTTTTGGGATAACTTTACAGCCGAGATAACGTTTGATGTTCGCATCGCGGTTTGAAATTCTATTAAGTATTATAATATCGGTTTGTGGTTACGATTTTAACATACACTCTAAAGGTATTTAAATCTTCTGAATTTATATTAAGGTGCTTCCTCACTGCAAGCGTTCACTTGTAATATAACATTATAAATTTGCCTTGCAGCATTACATTACAATACTACCTGATGAGCATTCACGTGTAATGTACTTCATATTTTATTACATATATAGCACATTGATGGTACAAATTGTATCAAGGTATTAACACATTGTATCATTACAGATGCGTGCTGCATGTGATGTTTGAATCTGAACGTTATATTACACGCGAATGCTCGTAGAGAGAACAAAAAGCGGTGAAAAAGCAAAAAACTAAAATCTGTGTTTTGATTCGGTCGTTACTTCAAACTAATGATTAATTATAAACGGGCACCGTTTGAGATCGTTCGGAGGCGTATCACGCTCAAGATCGTTCCTGGCTACTTTTGATTATAATATTTCCACGGTGTCAGGACTTTTGCGGGTGAAATCGCGAGACGTAGCTAGTGTAATATAATTAAGATCAAACAAAAATAAACACAAACTCACCCACACGTAGTTACTTAGAATATAATTCACGAAATAATCCTAAGCTAATGAATAATGCTATCTTCGTTATTTAAGTACACACACACCGACCGACGCCGACGTCGCGACGTATACAAGATACACAAGTGACAATTGTGGGTCTAGAGTACATTTTCATGAATTCAGATTGAGTTGGATTCTGAAGTGAAGGTTCATTATCATTATGCCAACTTGTTTACGTATTTTGTGGAATTATTATTAATAATTACACGAATTACTTTTTATAAAGACCAATTCCGATATAGACTAGTGCAGCTACTTTATGAATAAGTTAATAAATATTGCACGACGTTACACACAGAGCAATCTAGCACCAAACTAAGCACTGGGTTTGTACTATGAGTACTACAGACAATATACTGCACATTATACTTTTATGCTTTTTTACTTACTAAAAATCGTAACTTAGCGGTGTCTGTTTTTTAAAGATATTTTGAAAATACTATTTTTAGGGGTATGTACTAACGTAACAGACGTTTCCGTCTGTTTGTCCGTTTGGGTGTTTGTCCGTTTGTCTGTTCGTTTGTGCGCACTAATCTCGGAAACGGCTGGACCGATTTCAATGAAATTTGGTATGCAGATAGCTTAGGACTTCGATTAACAAAACATTAACACTTTTTATCTGGATATAAAGTCCAGAATCCGGATATCCGGATAAAACATAAAAATTGCGGCAGCGCCTGACCGTTAAAGTGTGGATTTTTGCATTGCGGTAGGTAGGTGTAAGAACAATGCGGTACCGCGACTTGCGCGGGTGATAACGCGGGGCGCAGCTAGTCATTCATAAAATCGAAAACCGAAGAAAAATCTACAAAACATTAATTACATTATAGCCTCAATCTTTTTTCAATTAAAACATAACCTTTTTTTTAACCTCGATAACCTTTCCATGGGTCAATAGATTTTAATTTATAATTTTCAACGTTTATTCGATGGAATTATACTAGACGAAACGACGATCGTCCTTTCAATTCGTCTAAATTAATTTGCTTAGTGTTGAGTATCTCAACTGAATGAATTACTTGCCTCAACGGGTCTGAATCACCCGACCTTGGTAAGGTATGGAACAATTAATTAATGCTAAAATTAAACTCTCTTATTAAAGCCTTTAGGCGCTACTGATTTTATAAAAAAGGTACCTATTTGTTTCTTTTAGTAGGTATAGTTATTTTGTATGAATAAGTTATTTTTAAATGTTACCTACTTATATGTGACGCATGTAATGTAATTTGTTCTACATTTGTTCTACTAAAGATGCTCTATCGAGAGAGTAACTCGAGTTCTACTAATTGGATTCGATGTAAAGTAGGTATACCACGAGGTTCCTCGAAAATAGAAATATCCAATATAGAAAACCTGACTTCAATCGGATTAGTAGTTTTTAATTGTATTATACAATTTGTAACGGGTAAGTCCTTTTAATCCGTAAAGTAAACTTTACACCTAAATTTTTCGAAAAGTACTTCGAATTTCCAAAAGTCGTAGAACAAAAGTTGTTCGCCTAGACGTCTAGAACAACCCCCTTTCGGATTAAAAGGGCTTACCCGTTACACCTTGTATAAGGAACAAACAGACAAAGACATGAATTTTAGAAATTATAAAATTGTGTTGTTCTACTTTTCCTAAGTCTCTTGGACTACTTTTTTTAATTTACTTCAAGGTACAGAGTTTTTGTCCTCACTCCCTTTATTATAAGTATAGAGTACTAGCTGCGCCCCGCGGTTTTACCCGCGTGATTCCCGTTCCCGGGGGAATATCGGGATAATATTATTAGGATTAGTAGGATAGAAGGATAGATGATCTGTCCTGTTTTGACACTTATGTAAGTATAGCGATTTCAAAATGTGAATGTGATCTTCTCTTGATGGTGACTGTAAATAAGTCATCGATAGCAAATAAAATCGCATATAATAAGCTGACATGAAATACACCATTATGCGATACGAAAGCTTGTAAAGTTTGTAGCGCTTCACATAACACTGCCAACCGACTGTGCCTCCATAAGCACGTCCAAAAAAGCCGTGGTTGCTCACTAGCGTGTACAACCGGCTTAAGACATAACACAAACAAACAACCCTGTGTAAACTTTAAGTATGATGGACGGCTGACGACCGGAATGACGCTCTAACGGCTGGACGTTTGAAAATAAACAAGCTCGTTACTTGAAGATCAAAGTGAGTAAACGGAGCCGTTTGGAGGATGTCTCATTTTATGTTCCTAAGTTCGTACGTGTCATTTGATTTATTTTCAAGTGTGGTAATGGTGTTTAATTGAATTTTTGTTTATCGATAAGTATGGCCTGACTTGCGCCATATGAATTTTCGGTTCGCGATGAATATAAATAAATAAATAATGCACGACATTACACACAGTGCAATCTAGCCCCAAACTAAGCACTAGGCTTGTTACATCTTATACTTTTTTTTTGTAAATCCTACTAATATTATAAATCCGAAAGTCTGTTTGTTTGTTTATTTGTTTGTTTGTTTGTTTTCTGTTCACGATCAAACGGCTCGACCGATTTGGATGAAAATTTGCATAGGGATAGTTTAAATGATAGAGAGTAACATAGGATACTTTGATTCCGAAAATCCCGCAGGATCGGGACTCACTCGGGTGATAACTATTCAATGAATAAAAATCGACACAGGGGTAGGTGATGTAGAGTGGCATCATCTTCATTGATCGTAATCCATCTTCATTGATCGTCATCCATCGTCATTAATCGTCATCGTCATCGTCACTTACTGATGAAATACAAACTTTACCTTACTTCACCTACCTACCGCAGTGCAAAAATCCACACTTAAACGGACGACCACGCGCCAGGCATCAAACTTATCAATTCAGTGATTCAGCCGTTTCCCGTGGTTTTAGCTGCAATGCATATTATTATGTCCCGATCCATAGAAATTTTCAAAGAGAAATAATAATAAGTTAATTTATTTCCAAACAGAAATATGATACAGTTTCAATATATAGCATTGACCCCCAAACTAGGTTATCCTGTATCTTGGGGATCTTCTTCCTCCGTATAATTATAATGTTAGAAAGTGTTTTAGTTCTGTTTGCATAAAGGATAGTCATAGGACTTAAATAGTAATAAATTATTTGACGGATAGCCGTCCAATAATTCCTATTTAATCTGTATTTAATAATATTATAAATGCAGTCATCATCATCATCAATTTAATGAAAAAATTACTACAAAGTAAGTTTAAAAATTTAGATTTCAACAAAAAAAGACAATTTTAGTTTCTGCAGTCGCGAAGAACTTTATAACCATAGAAATCACAGTGTCAGCTCCTACTTTATGTCTTGTTCCACAAATAATAGCAAATGTTTTAATTTGGATACCAGCCAAATTAGAAGTTTGGTCAAAACAGTACCTCATTTGTTAGCCTATGCAGTCGAGTCTAACTTTTGTTAAGTTAGTTATCTCGTTCAAAAGAATATTTTATTAACTCCTCACAAAACAATTTTTACAGTAACTTTGAACGTAAAGTATAAACCAGAAGATGTACTTTCCATTGTAATCTATTCAAAAAAGTGATTTCAAATAAAACGGGTTTATTATTATACGGAAATTACAATGCACAGCACTGGTTCATTTTTTTTTAACTATCCGATTAGATAACGAAACAAACTATTTCGATTTGTAATTTTATTTTTTCATAGTTCTAAAGTTGAATCAATTTTGGAAATTGCCCTTATTTACTAACAACAAAGAATGATTTATTAACTTGAGTTTTATGTTGACTTAAACAGTTACGTGGGTGACAAGCCTAAAAGTTTTCATACAAAATTAGGAGCAGATACTTTGAATAGTGTCAGTGGAGACATTAATGTGTTTGTGATAAATAGGCTTTAGTTCCACGCGAATACATTGTTAAAACTGTTGGCAAACAACTAGGAAGTAGGGAACTGTGTGCTAGTAAATCGTCGGAACTTTGGTGACCATAAAGAAATTATGCGTTATAGATATGAATTTAGGTTGTGTGGAAAACTTTGGTAGCTATGGGCATATTATTCAAAATTATATAAGTTTTGTAACATTCTGTATAGAAGAAGTTTTAGAGACAACAATATGTTTTAACTCGGCTTTAGGTGCATTTGACCACAAGCATTCTCTGGTAATTTAACATTGTACATTGGACTTTAAGCACTTTTAATTTACTATACTACCTGACTTTTTCTTCTTCTTTTGTCCATTGGTGTGGTTCACCTAGTGTTAGAGTTTTCAGGTCGCCCTGAGGCTTTTAACTGACCTAACGACTGCAATCAGAGATAAAAACCGGGACAAACTGCTTAACATGCCTTTCGAAGCACGAAATTACATTACAATACTACCTGACTGACTGACGAGCATTCACGTGTAACGTAACATTTATATTTCAATCAATCAATCATTTATTGCTTGCTTGCTAAATGTTACAATTACAAGATCTTAAAATTAATTTGGCACTTTACAACTTAGCGCCTTTCGAGACATTGCAAGGACTTAAATATAAATATACTAAACTAATCTTATACAAAATCACCTCTCTTTCAATTCTAAATATTCCTTTACGGAATAGAACCCTTTCTCTATGAGGTAATTTTTTAGTTTATTTCTAAAGTTAGCAACAGTTTTCTCGCCCTTTATATACTGCGGTAACTTGTTGAATATTAAAATAGCCATATAATGTGGACTTTTTGACAACATTTGTATCCTGGATTGTGGAAAATACAAATTACTTTTGAATCTAGTATTGATATTCCATGAATGTATATCTTCCACCTTCACAAATTTATTATAATTTTTAGAAACAAATAAACAAATATCGTAAATGTAAATACAAGCCAATGTTAGAATTCTTAATTTCTTAAAGTGAGGTCGACAACTTTGAGTACTGCGTATTTGCACAATTATTCGCAAACACTTTTTTTGCAAAAGAAAGAGTTCCTCTACGTTTACACTGTTACCCCACAAAATGACACCATATCTTAGTCTAGAATAGGCATAGGCATAATAAGCCGATATTGCTGTCTTTGCATCAGTAGCCTGTCTTATTTAAACATTGTATCATTACATGATGCGCGCTGTATGTGATGCTTGAATCTGTAACGTTACAGGTAAATGCTCGTGCTCTTTTATAGCTTGTTTCGGTAGAGTACACTATAAATAAACACGTTCAGAAGTTTTAAATAGCCACGTCCAGTTCAAAATATTCTATACATTAAAATTTCAAAGGAAGACACCCTTTTGTCATGTAAAATCTAGACGAGATCGATAGGTGTTAGTCATATATAAACAGTTTCTACTTTGTGTAACAAAAACAGGGTGTGAACCTCCAGGTTACTTTTGAAAACATAATTACCTATTTTGTTTATGTTACGTAGGTTGATCACCTACGTAAACATTTCTGGTTGGGTATTATGATTCTTGAAAATTTCATCATTCCAGATATATAATTTCATAATTTCCGCTTCACATCAAACAAAAACAACTAGTATTATTTTTACAGCCTACCTACGCTTCAATTGAATATTCGGTTTTCTGAATAACCTTTGTTATAGGATGAACCCTCGTAATTTATGTTTTGTTATACTTTTCAACAGGTCGTTTCTTTTGAATATTTTGTCGTCACGCCCACTTCGCCGTTCTATATTTCAAATCTCTGTCTAACAGTGTATAATTGTCTGTGGCATTGAATCCTAGCTCACGACTGGATGCAATTTCTTACTAATATATGTCTGTAAGTTTGTTACTCAATCATGCAAAAACTACTGAACCGATTGCGATGAAACTTGGAGGCTACTTTTTATCTCGATATTCCCGCGGGATCGGGAACTTCGCGGGTGAAACCGCGGGGCGCAGCTAGTTATTTCTATAAGTCACAACAAATTTGGAAGTGTGATTAGTGATAAATTTACTTACCTTTTAATGAAAAATAAGACATTTACTCCTCAGAGTATTGTAAAATTTCATTTTCAGTTTCCTACTAGCACAACAATTGCCTCCTGAACTAAAGTTAAATAAACCACCCCACGTTTTTTTTTAAATGTCACCAGAAATTGTGGTTTCAGACTTATTATTATCAATTTTTATTTTCATTTGTGTAGGTTTCAAAATTACGAGACGTATTAATAAAAATATTATGTAGGAAGCTCGACGAAATTTATCTTATTAAATATTCTGTCTATTTTGATCGTCTTAAGTGGCAGCGATAATTGAATTTTATATAATTCTCAAGAGTGACCTTTGTCAAGAACATAAAAATATTAATTTAGTAAGAAACTGGTGGGTGGTTGATGGTAGTAGGCAATACATACCTATTGTAAATTAGACAAGTTGGTTGTATTGATATTGGCTAGATAATACTTAGCACACAAGCGGTTTGATAGCGGTTTCCATCGCTTAGACAAACCGCCGAACCTACGACCCCCTCAGGTTGGTTTTATGAAACCCCTCTTGAATACCTAATATGACTTGTAGGGGATACCTAAACCGTTATCGTTTAGACCCATATTAACGGACCCTCAAAGCCCCGCACTATATCCCATCCCGTCCTGACTGCTACTGTGCTAACAATGTTCTTTCTTACCTTCAAATTCCTACCTATCACTATTAAAATTATGGGTCAATCAAGTGACCACCGTCCCATCGAAAGCCATCACCATTTCATCAAACATCCTACTGATATTATAAAGCTGAAATCTTGTGAGTATGTGTGTGTGTGTTTGTTACTCAATCACGCAAAAACCACTGAACCGACTGCGATGAAACTTAGAATATAGGTAGCTGGATACTGGAAATAACACATAGGCTACATTTTATCCCGATATACCCGGGGGAACGTGACTAACGCGGGTGAAACCGCGGGGCGCAGCTAGTAATATTATCAAGCTGAAAGTTTGTGAGTCTGTGTGTTTGTGTGTTTGTTACTCAATCACGTAAAAACCGCTGAACCGATTGCGATGAAACTTGGAATAGCACATAGGCTACTTTTTATCCCGATAATCCCGCGGGATCGGGACTTACGCTGGTGCAACCGCGGGGCGCAGCTAGTTCTTATTAAAGACCATAAAAATTAAGTTGCCAAAACCTCCGCTACAAAGTCTAAACACAGACGTGCGTGATACACTGACATCTACCATAACTCAGCTATGACAAAGTGATACCGCCAGTGAACAGCCAAGGTCGTCAGTCACTTGTCGCGACATTGCTGTCCAACACGCTCTCGTCACAATACCCCACGATTGTGCTTTCTGTTTCCACTCCGACCAAGTTACTGGTGCAGTTGCTATATTCAGCACTGTCATTCAGGTTTGATAGTTTACTATGGGACGTTGGTGTATTTCAAGTGCAAGATGTAAGATGGTCGAATTTTACTACCATAATGTCATTTCGGGATTGAAAGACAAAATGTTTGTTGTCAAAATAGTATTGAACGAGATGTTGATACGTGTGTATAATCAAACACTTTATTTATCCGGTTGAATCGCGTTTTTATTTATGGTTTTAAACGAACCGAGCTTTCGCCAACTTTACAGTTGGCTTTTTCATGGTTGACTGAGATGTAATTTGTCTATTTTAACATTCTAAAAAGTTACAGTGAAGTGAAGTTTTTATGGTCTTTAAAGTGTTATATTATGCAAAATCGCGAAAATCATTAAAGAAATTACGTGTGTATATTTTATCACCCAGGTGGTGTTTTTTTCTTAAATTTGCATTGTAAAATATAGATACCTATTGAATTACTATTAAAATTATGATTTTAACTACTGTAACGACCCTCGATTTTGGTCGTTTTTAGTACTTTTTTTTCTCAAAATAATACTGTTAAATTTCACTTTTTTATAACCTAGAAACACTTTAACAAACTATGTTCTCGAGCTAATTGCTACCACCTGACGGTTTGTCCCTTTATTTAGGTAACAATTGTTTTTGTTACCTACCTATTGCTTAATGATCTAGCGTTTGATTCATAATAAAACCTTCATAAATTCCCAATTATAACCTACAACTTTTGTACGGTTTTTTGTTTTGTTTTATCATTCCTTCTGGCCAGCTACTTGTACCGGGCAAATCTTCACATTTATTTTGTCGCGGTAGGCATACTTTACCTATATTTACTAGATGAATTCATTTTAAAACGATAATTTTAATAATTACTTAGCTTTTGTTTACATTGTCAGTTTGACGTTTCGTTTTTTCCTTTACAAACTACCAATCAGTTCATTCAGTTCACATTTCGGTTATTGCCAGCGTTGGTATTTTTTTATAGGCTGGATTACTTAAAATTTATTATCCTTTCTTGCTAAACTTGCTGGAAAATTTTATATTTGTCTATGATTTACCGTAATCATTAGGTAGGTGTGGTCCCCACCTGTCTTACTGGGTTTTTTTCAACTCGAAAATTGAGATAAAAGGGCCTGTCCGGCCATTTTTCTTTTTTTTTACATCTGAGCTTCTGACCAGAACGAAAATGTAGTTTCTTTAAGTTATTTATTCTTGAAAAGTGCCCGCGTGACCTAGCGGTGAGTTTTCTCTTCATTTATGTGTACCTAGTGTTCCTGTTCAATTTTATTTTAACGTATTTTTAAGCTGGATTTCTACGTATTTGAATCCACGTCATATGTACTTAATTAAATATTTCATTCCATTAACTCACTATTGCTATAAAATGTAATGCAGATCGTTCCGCTTGCGAACTACTTGTCTTATTTCGCCGAACGCTTATCATTCATTACATTTTATTTCTAATTTCTCAGCATTCTGCCTAATCATGTACTTGGTCTGACCTTTGCTCAGCCACGTGGTTTCACTCGCAATCTACTATGCCTTGCTTTCGATTAGCATGAATTTTGTATGTTTTATATTACCTACCTGCTATCTATCTTAAATTAATTTATATTTTGTGGCCATAATATTTCGAGGCTGGTGCTATGGTGCCGTAATTTAGTCTGGGTTTGTTCTGCCACGCTACCGTGCCGCATGCCGGGCACCATATCCACTTGACCTCCACATGTCGCGCTTGAACAGGAACAGACCTCGCAGCAGCAACCTACCCTCCTCGCTTTTTATAATTTTTTTCCTTACGCATTCTTAGTGTTTTTTTGGTTTTTTCCAGGGCACTTTTCCTTCCCCGGCTTGCACACCTTCCCCGGCACTTCACCTGCACGTTCTCCGCACCTCCGACCTCACCTTCCGGTACGCACGGCGTCCTTCCGGCGGCGCAGCGTTCCGGCCTCGGCACCGCTCTTCCGGCAACGTCCGGCAGCGGCGCATGCTCCGATTCGAAGCTAAGTAGATTTTGAAATTTAAGTGCAAGAACCCTGGTCGCATATCGAACCCACTGTGCAATTAAAATTTAACGTCATTTAACGTCAATTTAGTCATTGTTATATTAGAGTCCTTGTTGTTAATTTAGTATCACTATCTCAATCTAGAATCATTTTATCAACCTAGTCTGTTGCATTGTAAGAGTCAATTTTCATAAATAAATCCTTGTAATTGTCGTACGTGTTTTACTTAGCTAACGATAGGTAGGTTCTGACCTCCCCAGGTAGGCCACCTAACCCTAGCTCTATCCTTCTGAACCTTAGGGGCACTAAACCCCCCCCAAGCGTTTCAGTGGCGCCTAACGGAAAATTAAACTAGTGGTTCTTGCACAAATTTTTTTTCTCTTTTGTGTTTTTTTTTACAGCATATTCTTTTTCCAAATTTGTTACTGCTGCAGGTTGTACTACATAATAGAGAGAGAACTCACTTAGGGCCTTAACGTAATTCTATTTTATTTGCTTTTAACTTAACCGATTCTGATAGGTTCTACCTTCTATAATTGACAAACTGTACAATTTTTACTACCTACAAAAAAAAAAAAAAAACGATATTTTTTTACTACATTGGGGGTAGGTGAATTTTTTTAACCAAACTTGAACGCAATTTTATATCTTTTAACTTAAAATTATACATTGAATCAAATCCTTGATGATGTGACTGCTCAATTTTACTTGTATGTAACTATTTTTATATTGATTGAACTAAGCTGTTTCAACCAATTAATGTTTTAACTTCTCTAGCATGAGTGTATCTCACAGTGCTATTTGTACCTACATCTTGTAAACTTACTACCATACTTGTTATACTTTTGCTTTTTGTAAATGTAATTTTTAATTACCACAACCGTTAACTATTGTCTTTTGGCAAAAATAATTTATATTTTTAAAATTTTTACCTAAAATTTATATTTAAAAAATATTTTACTAAAACTTTATATTAAAAAGATATTTACTAACCTTTTGATCAATTTTAATTAATAATTGGACTAAGAACCCTGATGTTAATCTAATAATTCTTATAACTTTAACTGATTTTTAACTGCACCTATAAAGGTGAACAGAAACTTTTTACATTTTCCTACTAAAGGGTTTAACTATTTTTTTTCTGTAAAACCTTGAACTTTAAAAAAATAACTTCAAATAACTTCATATTTAAAATTCAACTTTAATTTTTTTTTTAACAAGTACCTACATAACTTGATCCATCATCTGATGCACTGTTGTACGTTTCATTTGGTTCTCGTGAAACTAAAGCCCTGCTGGTTAGCCTATGTTGCAACCAAGAGATCACCAAGTCTCGCTATTGAGCACCTCTGCTTTGGACAAGTACTCATAGCTATCTGTTTTTTAACAATAGGGACCTCTAAAGTCTCCTAAGAGGGATCTAAGTGAAATGGTGATTGGCTTAACACATTTCCCTCACCTATGAGCAAAGGGTAACGTTTATAGCAACTGTTGTTACAGATGGGATTACTATTGGAAACTGGTACCTTACTATGGTTGTTATACTTTTAAGGTCTATAACAACATACTTACATATTCTGTTGTTCTTCTAATTTAAAGTTCAAAGTTTTTTCTTTATTTAACACAAGTTGTTATTTTAACCTTTTCTTACCATATAGAAAAAAAAAAAAAGAAGAAAAAAAAACCAGCTCTAATTAAATTAAAAAAAAAAGCAGAAAAGAGCAGCTGCTACCTTCTTTATTTTAATACTCATTTACAAAAAAAAAAAAAAATATTAGATAAAAATGAATAATATACAAAAAAGATAATTACTACTTATATTATTACTACACATGAAAAAATATACTGCTATACTTACTTTTAAAAAAAAAAAAGGTAGAAAAGAGCATCTACCATTTTACTCTTATTTACTTTCTATATACTTGAAACATATAAACTTCATTTAACTATTAACCTCTAATGCATACCTTGTATACCACTACTTAGTATACTCAACTAACCTTTAAACTGTTTAGTTAAGTTGCTGTTATTGTACTCGTGCCTTATGTCAATCTTTTTTTTTAAAGCAAGGCAACGTTCTTAGCTTTAATCTTGTTCCGGTTGATTAGTCTCGTGAACTAATGAAGACGCCTGTTCTTATTTTGATAACACCTCCCTTATTAGGTCTTATCAAACAACTGAAACATTGGTTGATTGTATGAGCTTTCACTTATCAGTAACATTTAATCATTTTGCTTTTCTATGTCTCGAGTGTAACTTGGATATTAAACAAGACACTCAAATTGTAAGGTTGCGGATTCAAGTTCTATTATAACTTTATCGGCTGTATGTTAGGTCTATGAAAGACAGTGAAAGGGGTATTGAAAGATGATGAATGTAGAATAGATGTAGATTAGTTAATGATTGGAATGAGGTTAGGTCTTTTACTACGATTTTCCTTAGGTAAAATCGTACCCAACAAAGGGGGGTATGTAACGACCCTCGATTTTGGTCGTTTTTAGTACTTTTTTTTCTCAAAATAATACTGTTAAATTTCACTTTTTTATAACCTAGAAACACTTTAACAAACTATGTTCTCGAGCTAATTGCTACCACCTGACGGTTTGTCCCTTTATTTAGGTAACAATTGTTTTTGTTACCTACCTATTGCTTAATGATCTAGCGTTTGATTCATAATAAAACCTTCATAAATTCCCAATTATAACCTACAACTTTTGTACGGTTTTTTGTTTTGTTTTATCATTCCTTCTGGCCAGCTACTTGTACCGGGCAAATCTTCACATTTATTTTGTCGCGGTAGGCATACTTTACCTATATTTACTAGATGAATTCATTTTAAAACGATAATTTTAATAATTACTTAGCTTTTGTTTACATTGTCAGTTTGACGTTTCGTTTTTTCCTTTACAAACTACCAATCAGTTCATTCAGTTCACATTTCGGTTATTGCCAGCGTTGGTATTTTTTTATAGGCTGGATTACTTAAAATTTATTATCCTTTCTTGCTAAACTTGCTGGAAAATTTTATATTTGTCTATGATTTACCGTAATCATTAGGTAGGTGTGGTCCCCACCTGTCTTACTGGGTTTTTTTCAACTCGAAAATTGAGATAAAAGGGCCTGTCCGGCCATTTTTCTTTTTTTTTACATCTGAGCTTCTGACCAGAACGAAAATGTAGTTTCTTTAAGTTATTTATTCTTGAAAAGTGCCCGCGTGACCTAGCGGTGAGTTTTCTCTTCATTTATGTGTACCTAGTGTTCCTGTTCAATTTTATTTTAACGTATTTTTAAGCTGGATTTCTACGTATTTGAATCCACGTCATATGTACTTAATTAAATATTTCATTCCATTAACTCACTATTGCTATAAAATGTAATGCAGATCGTTCCGCTTGCGAACTACTTGTCTTATTTCGCCGAACGCTTATCATTCATTACATTTTATTTCTAATTTCTCAGCATTCTGCCTAATCATGTACTTGGTCTGACCTTTGCTCAGCCACGTGGTTTCACTCGCAATCTACTATGCCTTGCTTTCGATTAGCATGAATTTTGTATGTTTTATATTACCTACCTGCTATCTATCTTAAATTAATTTATATTTTGTGGCCATAATATTTCGAGGCTGGTGCTATGGTGCCGTAATTTAGTCTGGGTTTGTTCTGCCACGCTACCGTGCCGCATGCCGGGCACCATATCCACTTGACCTCCACATGTCGCGCTTGAACAGGAACAGACCTCGCAGCAGCAACCTACCCTCCTCGCTTTTTATAATTTTTTTCCTTACGCATTCTTAGTGTTTTTTTGGTTTTTTCCAGGGCACTTTTCCTTCCCCGGCTTGCACACCTTCCCCGGCACTTCACCTGCACGTTCTCCGCACCTCCGACCTCACCTTCCGGTACGCACGGCGTCCTTCCGGCGGCGCAGCGTTCCGGCCTCGGCACCGCTCTTCCGGCAACGTCCGGCAGCGGCGCATGCTCCGATTCGAAGCTAAGTAGATTTTGAAATTTAAGTGCAAGAACCCTGGTCGCATATCGAACCCACTGTGCAATTAAAATTTAACGTCATTTAACGTCAATTTAGTCATTGTTATATTAGAGTCCTTGTTGTTAATTTAGTATCACTATCTCAATCTAGAATCATTTTATCAACCTAGTCTGTTGCATTGTAAGAGTCAATTTTCATAAATAAATCCTTGTAATTGTCGTACGTGTTTTACTTAGCTAACGATAGGTAGGTTCTGACCTCCCCAGGTAGGCCACCTAACCCTAGCTCTATCCTTCTGAACCTTAGGGGCACTAAACCCCCCCCAAGCGTTTCACTACTTATATGAATTCCTACTTCTTGGCTAGGCTAGGCTAATCAGTAATCACGGTGTACATAGACTTGTAATATAGAAGGGATGCTGTACTTCCCAGTTCCGCTTAGAACCTTCAGGAATCTGTTAAAGATAGATCATGTTCCTTAACCTAATGGATCTGCAAGGCTACCACGCATCTTCCGTCGTAATCGGCATCGAAATCCCACTGCGCAAAGGAATAACCCGCGCGGTTAATTTGCATGCATTCGAAGGCGACGCGGTCGAGTTCAACTGTCATTGAAACAGGCAGCTGAAGACACCTCGGAGTTTTGGCAGGAATGCGATGAGGAGATGTGTTGCTAAATTTTCATTTTTGTGAAACTTAGTTCAAATGCGTGTAAATTGTTTAATTTCGGGTCAAATTAATTTAGTTTCGTGAAGGTGTACAAGTGTAAATAAAAGTGAAAATCGGTGCAAAACATGGACTTTAGCTTAGTGTTGTCTCCAAAGCTCCGTGAACAAACATTGTAAAAAATGGCCCCCTTTTTACAATGATTCCCTCGACTTGACTTTAACTATGACGACTTGACTGTTTCGTTCAATGCCAATAACTTGCAAATATTGATAATACTTGACACTGGCGAATGTCCGAATGGAAAAGCCATTCATTTTAAAGAAGAAGAGACCTCGCATTTAATGCCAGCTCAACTCGACGGTGCCGGCTTCAAATGCACGCAAATAAACGCTGTCGTTATTCCTTTGCGCAGTGGGATATTGATGACGATTATGACAGATGTTGCGCGGTAACTTCGCTGTTCTCCTAACCGGTCGACATCCGTCTACCAGTGAGCGACTAAGTTATTTAGTATGTTGACTGTTTGTCATAGTTTCATCTATCGTTCAATATTGATATAGTCTTTGTTCTATTTCAAATTACCGTGAGTGCTATGGTAGTAGGTAGTTGTTGATAGTTTTGTTTGTCGTACAACACGGTGTGTACCCGTTGTCATGAGTGTGACTACGATTAGACATAATGGCGGCGATACTTCCGAATGATAGATTTACGCGACACTGTAGGCTACAATCTCATATATACTACGACTTTTACTTACGTAGGGAAGAATGAAATTTTTTTATCCACCTATTACCACTAGGGGGATACCTTTCCTCTTGTATCTACTGTTATAATCAATCCAGATTTGATATTGTCGCGTCTCGATATTATGCGTCACGTAGTTGCGTTTGTCTTACCTAGGACAATGTATCGTTATCATTAGATAGATACCTATCCAAAACTATTATCATTTCTCGCTCAAGTACAAATATTTATTAAATAGCCTCAATTGTAACTATTCATTTCTTAATCACGCCTCTAATTATTATTTTTAAAGGTAATTAAAGGTAAAATAACGGTAAAATTACTCCGGGACTTTTAATTTATTGGCTGGGCGATTTAGTTCGTGCAATAAAGAGATCATGGTAACCCGATACTACAGTATCGCGTTACTCGTCGCCATACGTTTTAGAACAAAAATAGTACGCGTGTTGATGCTAAAAGAGTCGTGAAGCTCTTCGTAGCGCGACTACGACGTAGTAATTCGTAGCACGACTAGTAACTATCGTATAACTCGAGACGTGGTCGCTAACTATAGGTGTAGTTAAAAGACTTAGAGCTAGTTTCCCTGCGTGATAGAATCCGAAACGCGATTAAGACCCGCGAAAATATAAGAATCCGAAATACAGTATATTCCGAGATCCAATCCGATCCGATCTTTTCCGATTTACGTGTTCATATTTACTTTCCGGATTTCCGAGTTTTTCAGTGCATTCCGTATATTTACTTTGTATTATAGCTGTGAATGTTCCTTAAATAAATAATACAGAAATCCGTAGGAGAACCAAAGTCACCGACATAGCTCTCAAGTGGCGACCACGAGGCAATATGAAACGTAGTGTTGGTAGACAACCTACTCGGTGGACCGACGACATTGTAGCGGTCGCGGCGAGTTAAGGAGGTAGCTGACAATTTGTGGCGTCGTACGGGGGAGGCCATGTTCAGCAGTGGACGGATAAGAGCTGAGATGACTCGTAACTGCTACAATGCAGATGCTCGTAATCCAACCGGCAGCACCCCGTAGTAAGATAAAATACAATAATGGAAAAAAACACTAGCTGCGCCCCGAGGCTTCACCCGCAGAAGTGAAAACGTGTTATCACGGGCATGGGCGGCCGAGCGGTTCTCGAGTGGTTGCACTTTTTCGTTCATTATTCGGGTTCTACTAATTGGATTTCGATGCAAAGTATACCACGACCTTCCTCGAAAATAGAACTAGGTATCCAATATTAAAAACCAGATCGGATAATTAAGTTTTAATTGTATAAGGAACCGACAGATAAACAGAGAAACATACAGAAAGACATGAATTTTAAAAATTATATAATTTTGTTCTACTACTTTTTCTGAGCCCTCTAGACAACTTTTTTTAAATTTTACTATTAAGTACAGACTTTTTGTCCTCTCTTCCTTTATTATAAGTATAGATTCTCACGTGAAGTTACTAGGATAACAAAAGAGCCCGATCGGGGTCACACACATGCCAAGCACTCTTTGCTCTGAGACTTACCACAAAAGGATCAACTTGGTAGGACTTGAACTTAACAAACCAAACAACTTCATAAAGCCGGCTAGCATAACGGTTCCTAAACATGTTTAAGCTGTTAAACGTGTTTAAAAACTGTCAGAATTTCAAGAACTGTCCATGTGTGGCAACATATTATCTATCGTCCACTTAATGAAATAGAGTCCAATGTTCGATTTCTCATAAATTATTTTAAAACTTTAGATTTAGTTAAATATGTTTTTAAATGGTTTTATGCAAGTCGCCCTTAAAGTCAGTGTTGAGAGACATATGAGCGGCCCTAGCCAACATTCTTATCGAATAACGAAATCGCCAATCGACAGATTTTTTTGTATGAAATTGACATAAGGTCACGCTTGATTTTTCGCTAGCTTATGTCAATTTCATACAAAAAAAAATCTGTCGATTGGCGATTTCGTTATTCGATGAGAATGTTGGCTAGGGCCGCTGATTTATAAATGAGGCTGTAACGTTTCCCACTGTAAAATAACACGTATTGTTTTGAGTTAAATTTTGAAACACGTTGAGACTTATTTCTAATTAACGTATTATGTTAAAAATAACTTGTTCTAATCCTCGGTTGCATCTTAGCATTGTTATTTCATTTTTCGATAGAAGTAACAATAGTTAGTATGTTAGTGGCTAAGGGTTTCGTAGTCTACAAGAAACCCTTATAGTTTCATCATGTCCGTCTATCCGTCCGTCCGTCCGTCCGTCCGCGGCTTTGCTCCGAGACGGTTAGTACTAAGAAGCTGTAATTTTGTATAAGTATACATATTGTTCATGCTAAAAAAGTGCTACAATAAAAAAAACCTATTTTAGGGTACCTCCCACATGTAACATGGGGATGTTCAAAAACAATTTCTCATTCTAGGGTCCCGTTTTCGAAATATTGAGCTTTAAAGTGATACTTTTTAGAGTTATGTGTACCCCTCCTCTAACAGCCGCACGTTTATACTTGGATACGTTATACTAGTATGTATTGACAATTGTAGTAAATATAATGAAGTTTAAAGGATAATTTACACAGCGGAGCTGTCTTTTAAAATTTAAGAGTACTTATAAAGGAAAGAAATAAAAAGCATATTTTGCCGCTTACTATTTGACCCTATTCTTACCTCTGACCCAAAAAAATAATATAAAAGTCATAGAGTAATAAGTTTTGCATGTTACGGCTGTATTAGTAAAGCGATAGAAAGCTAGGTGCCCTACGTAACGCGAAGGATTATCATTTATGTATAGAACAGTTCAAGGATACGTAGAAATAGATCAATCGATGGGCCACAATGCATTCACGGAACTTATGCATCCCTGATGAGTTCGGCGTCAAGGTTAAGAATCGAGACGCCTACCTGGATCAATCGAATTTGTACCTAACTTGTTTTAAGTAAAAGTTTTAACTTGTGTTTTTCCGCAATTACGACGACCTCTGTGGCGCGTCGGGCGAACGCTTGGCTGCAATTCAGAAGGTTGCGGGTTCGATTCCCGCTAGGTGCAAATATTTATGCCTAAAAATAAATATTTGTATCTGGTCTGGGCGTATTTCTACGTAATATGTATGTATTTACAAAAGAAAAATAAATATAATTAGCATATCCGTTGTCCAGTCACCGTAACACAAGCTTAGCAGCTTACCACGGAGCTAGATGGCGCTGTGTGTTCGTCACAAAAAAAAAAAAAAAAAAGCCCTACTGTTAGGCCTTTGTGCCTGAGTTTAAGCCGTGGGTTTTCTTACGATGTTTTCCTTCATCGTAAGAGCGATGTTAATAGCGTACATAATTTTTTCTTAAAGAAAACCACATTAGCGCGCGGCCGGGATTTGAAATCATGACCTTCGGAATGAAAATCAGGGTACCACTAGACCAACACCGCTCTAATATAAATATCTATCATCAATTTAAAAGAAATACGTTATTTCTTTTTGAAAATAAGTTGTAACTTCTTTCTTTTGAATTGATGATAGATATTTATATCTGCGACAGGTAAAAACAGGGGTGTTGTAGGTTTGAAGTATCTTTCCATATGTCTGAAATAACGTGATGAGATGAACGTGAGAAATGGAAGTCTTATTAAAATATATTAAATAAATATCTCAATAGAAAATCTGAATTGAAAACTAAATGAAATTACGATTAATAAACACTTTAATTACCGGGTTTAATCGCGTTTTATTCATCAACGATCATGATTTTTAAACGACCGAGGTTTAGCCAACTTTACAGTTGGGGTTTTCAAGGTTGACTGAGATGTAATTCGTCTATTTTAACATTATAAAAAGTTACTGTGGTAAAACTAAAGAATTTGAGAAGCATTAAATGATCTATTTCAATTAACAAAGAAATTCAAAACAAATTGGTACAAGCTTAGAGGCAATAGAAATCCTATGACATTATTAAGATAACAGGGTATCTACTCTACGAACAAAAAAAACTGTAATCCAGGAAGAAAATCTGTCATTATGATAGGCATTTTCGCAGATTTTTCTTTCGTTCGTTGAAAAAGAGTACAGGCCCAGTATTTGGAAAAAAAAATATAAATCGTTAAGAAAATTTGTTTGGGGCCTAATGTAATACATAACATAAGCATCTTCTCTTTAGTTTAAACGGCTTTTAAATACATTAAAACATGCTTTCCATAAATCTTCTTATAAACTTTGTCCCTTATTATGACCGCTACTATCTTGTAGTTAAATTCACATCAATTTCAATCCCAGTATAATATTAATTCTATACAAACTGCGCCCCGAGGTTTCACCCGCCGTTTCATCCGCGTAGTAGCCTATGTGTTATTCCAGGTCTCCAACTAGGTATCTATATTCCAAATTTCAGCGCAATCGGTTCAGCGGTTTTTACGAGATTGAGTAAAAAATATTCATACAAGAATAAAATAATCTGACTATAATAATATCTCTATATATAATTAAATATTCTGGTCTGGGCGTATTTCTATGTATAATATGTATGTATTTACAAAAGAAAAATAAATATAAGTAGTATATCCGTTGTCTAGTTACCGTAACACAAGCTTAGCAGCTTACCACGGGGCTAGATGGCGCTGTGTGTTCGCCACAGGATTTATTTATTTATATATATTTTTTTTTTATCAAATGTTTTGTGTTATAGTATTAGTATCTCAGTTCCTGCAATACAAGCTTCTGCTTAGTGTAGAGCCGATTTCTAATGTAATTTAATAAATGTTTGGTAAGATTTCATATTAATAAATAAATTCTAATTCTAATTCTAATTCTAATTTATTTTATACATACATACGCAAACTTTCAGCTTCATAATATTAGTAGTTAACCCACGATACACCTATTAAATGTCTATCATTTTATTCAAACATCGTATGTCCCAAGTGTCCCTTAATTCAACGAAACCGATTGAAATCTCAGATTAAATCCCGAGATAAAATAAAAGCTATTCAAGTTGAATAAATAAGTTTTGCAACTACGTGATAGTTCTTTTGAAAAAGAAATCAAATTAAATCGGACGTGTGCTAAAACTATAAAACGAGTAGAAGTTTAAAGTTAAATGATCATGGATATTTTATATTATTCTAAACTTACAGCCATTTAATTTAAACTTGAGTTGGTGTAATTTAAACTTATAATAACACGATCTATTATCATTATTATTTAAAAACCTCGGGGTGTCTAATGAAAACTATTCTTATAAGAACACTCATTTTCTTAAGAAACAACTATTGCAATATATGCAAAGGAAAAAAAATAATATTCAAAATCCAGCTGGCTCCTTTTTTAGGGTTTTTTTCCTTGGGTCTTAGGGAGGGACCAATCCTACAAAGGAAAATTGTTGACTCACGATCAATAAATAAACGTATAAATGTAGATAGATACCCGACTACCTACCTAACCACTCATAACGTCTATATTGATAGGTATTAATCTCACTAATGTTCACTGAACTTCGTTAGATGACAGTATCTGCAGACAGACATGTGAATAAATTGGTAGAATTATTTATATTAGAATACATTAGAAGCTATCGAACGGTAACAAAACTACATTGTACTTTTATTATCCTATCAACGAGTAAATTGACTTTGTAATGCGATCACCGATCACATATAATGCAACTATCTGTACTAATACTATAAAGAGAATAGATTTATTTGTTTGTTTGTTTATAAATTCGCTCCGAAACTACTGGACCGTTCTGGAAAATTCTTTCACTAATATAAAGCTTCATTATCGAGGAGTAAAGGGGATACTTTTAATTCATTTATTCCCAAGGGATTGCGAGTTACACAGGTGAAACCACGGTATGCAGTTTGTGTTTGATAAAAAAGAAACTACACTTAAAAGGTAAATTGAAATACCTAAATTCATCTTATATTCGGTTTTACCTATAAATATATTCAGGATAAAGTCTTGCGAAAGAGATTCTATCTTCAAAGGAGTATGCACTCGAACCAGAATCTTTCCTGAGTCAACAGTTCGCGGAGGTAGCGTTCAAACTTTACAGAAATTTGCAAAGTAAAAGTAGAACAAGAGAATGAATAACTCAATTTTAGTCTCACCTGAATTTTATAGAAATTGACACACGAATACCTAGTACCTACAGCTTGTAAAAGTTGGAATAAACTTCTTCTAGGTTCATTTGAGAGACTGGGAAACAATGTTTACATATTAAACTTTATATTTGACTATTTGTATTAAAAACAATAAGTTTTTAGAAAGTTAAAGTTACAAATGTTCACGAAAAGTAAAGCATTTTAGTAATAAATTAATTTGTACATCCTCATTAAAATTGTTTCCAAAGTTTGTTATTCAACTAAACAGATGATACTGTCACAACTTTTTAATTAGGTTCAGGCATGTTACCGTCATATAGAACTTTACATAAATATAAAGAAGGTGTAGGGAAATATCATGTATATAATAACATCAACCCACCTACTTACTTAAGTATATGAGATTGTACTTATTGTTGCTTGTTCTTATTTACTTTACTGATAGTGGCCTTAGAAACGAGTTTTCATCGTCCCCTTTACATTACCATTTTTTTTTATTGTTGCCATCCAGCGACTTTGCGCAGGTCAGACTATACGAATTGGCTACCCAACTAGCAAATTTGTCTTGGAAATAAACAGCGTCGAATTAAGGGTTAAATGTTATAGTATTATAAAATACTAATACGTATCTTGACTAAAAGATCAAATCTTATTAATGCATAGATTAAAACATTTTGCACTTACAGACCGTTCGCACTTTATACCTACTTTTATAGATGTATGTAAGAACTCATTCAAAGATATATATCAGAATAAAGGTTTACAATTTACCTTAAATAAGACTCATTGCTCTTCAGGATTATTGTACACTTAATTAAGCATTTGAGAAGAAAATTTATTCATACTAAAGATTGCACTTAGTGCCCCATAATACTTTTATTCTTAGGTACTAAATCATTGGTTAAGACAATTAAAAGGGCAACAATCAGTAAATTCAATTTTGTCTTAGCAGAGTCGTATTTAAGAACTCAGGTATGTAAATAGAATTGTTTAAGGTCATTTTGTCTTTATTTTGCGTTGCTTGAGAACTTAGTATTTGACTAAGGGACCAAATATACGCATATCAATAAAATGTTCGTCTCTCGTGCATATTTGATTTGCCTGTTTCAAAATAGGTACTTACATAGTTTTCTAGTAAAAACCAAACCTAAACTTTCTTAAAGTAGCAGTTCTTTTCACTTGTTTCCAGCACAAATTTTAACAAAACAAAATAAAAACTAAATTCTCATCTTTATTTAAAACATTGTGAAGTTCTTCATAATGAAAGCGTACTCTTGAAAACACAAAGTGTAAAGGTACATTTACTAAATACTCTGTTTACTTGGTGCTAAGAACACTTAAAACATAAATCAGAGTTCTGCATCCGGGTGTGTTCCGGAACTAAGGAACTTTGCACATTAATTGTCGGAAATAAGACTGAAAATGGTAGAATAAGTATACGATCACATTATGAAATTAATACGGTATTTATGTTATGTTTTGCAGGATTTGATCACGTGCCGTATCCGTACTTCGTATAATACTCACTTAGGCCTAATTTTCCATTCCATGGACAAAAGATACCTGTCGAATAAGTTTAAACCCAACCAAACTTAAAAGCCTTAAAATTTTAATCTTCTAAATTTAGTTTTTTATTTAAATATCATAGTCCCGTTTTTGATTCGGTGCTGTTACATTTTATTTGTCAGATATCTCTATCTAGGGATTTGAAAAATCAGCCCTAAGCAACATGATATATACTATACCGACATGTCGATTCTGTAGAGAACTTACGGCCATCTCAGACGGTGCATTCTATAAAATTCATAAATAAACCGAATTAGCTTTAGCTAAACTTACCGCCTTAGCTAAACCTAAATCGACAAGAGAATTCAAAGTGGTTATGAATAAATGTAAAGTTAAAAGTGTAATGTTAAAAATTGTTAATTTTGTATAGGTTTTATTCATGCGTAGTTTATGACTAGATTAAGATACCTACTCAAAAATATTTGGACGCCTGTAGGCAGAATTTCTGTTACTTTATATTTTTGTTACACCTTATGTATACGAAATTCTAGACACAATAAATTATCTTTATCTTTATGAGTGAAGACGAAATAGAAATTAATAATAAAATAAAAAATGCAAAGTGTTATAATTCTTGTAAAACATCCTTGTTTCACATGAAATAGACAAGTAGGTAACTAGGTACGGCCATACAATCGCATACAAAATTCTAACTAAATCATGCATGCATCAAACTGCTGTACAAACAAAAATCTACATACGTAAGTAAAAAGTAGTATGAATCAAAACAAACTACCTATAGAAGTTTTCCTTTCAGAATTCTATTCAATCTCTTTCCCGACCGAGTATAGGTAAGGTAAGGCACCCGTATGTATAGCTACCCTATAGTAGCGGTGTGAAGTGCGGTCGCGATCCACACCAACGGGCCACGAGTGCCTCGTTAACCGCAACAACCACTCCGAGACTGATTTTAAACCATCTACACAATTTACGAAAACAACACGTTAATTTAACAGAAAAAATACGTAGACTCATATATTTACAGTTGCTTTGGAGCCCGCCTTTTAGAATACCCTCGGCACGAATCACGTCGAAATTGCGGTGATTTTTACAAGATTTTTTCTCTTTAACTACTGATTTGAGACTTATAGTCTTATTGTGAAGATTGGTGTGTTTTTTAAGTAATTTACGTGCTGTAATATTTGCCTAAGTCGGTAAAACTTCTACCTAACGCTCGCGCTGCTGTGTTTGGATTTCATGATTGGGGGCCATCCATAAACTACGTCACATGCTAAGGGGGAGGGAGGGGGTCGACGAAGTGTGACATTGGTAGCAATTCTGTTGTTCATTTACCTAAACTAAACTAAAACTAAATTTTAGTTTAAAAGTTTTAAGATGATGACAGGTCTAAATAATCTTATACTAGCTTCAGACTCACAGCAAGAAGGCTCGGCGAGAAGATTTGCCGAGACTTCTCGTCAGAACATGCTGTTATCCTTACTCTCATTTTTTTCACTTGTGATCTTGAGAAATCCTCTGTCTCGGCACCAAACGTAACCAAACTGACACCAAACATAGAACAAGCGATCATGAGAACGAAAAGGCGAGAATTCTAGGCGATTCTAGCTTCTCGGGTGTTCTCGAAGTTTCTCGGCGTGAATAGAGAATAGAAGTAATGTCTAAACTTTATTTTATGAACTTTTAGGTTAAACTTAGCGTAATTTTATGATTGCCACCTGTGTAACAAGGGTGTGGAAAGGTTCCTAAATTTCGTGACGTCACGTTTCCAAAACTATAATGTAAGTGTTTTAAAAACATTTGCAACTCCATCTGTATAGAACGGAAATTTCTGAACTGGTGTTTGAATTTAATAATTTTTAGATTCTAGCAAAATATCACACAAGGAAGGGGAAGTCTCATAAATTCTTAAATGTGACCAGCTATAGCTAGGGAGGCTACGGGAGGGGTGTAATTGTGACGTTAATCTGACGGATCTTTGTTGATACATATAATAGTAGTTTATGCACCGAGGTTCTAAAGCCCTGTCTTATATAGCGGGCGTCATATTGAATCCAAAGCGTACGAAGGACTCTAGAGAGTTAACTCCCGAGCGCAGCAAGGGTGTTAAAAACTTAACTCCTGAGCGAAGCGAAGGAGTTATATACCTAGAGTCCTGAGTGAAGCGTGGGATTCAAGCGCCCAAGATCAAGACAGGCTTTATTACCGAGGTGAATACTCTACTTTACACATCTACTGTGAGACAATAAAAAGGCTACAAAAATAAGCATTTAGCTAACAACAAAAAAATAGATTAATGCAACGTGTATGAATATATTTACAGCTCTATATTAATTACATTTTACAATATAACACCAAAAAAAAGTTGATGCTTTATATTCACTAAAACTTTTTGCCTTACCCTTCCGTCGACACAAAAATTTAAGGAAAATAGCCCAGTTTTTATTTTTTTTAATGTGTTATGTCTAGGTGGCCAGTTTGAAATGGCCGTATGCTACCAGAACCTTAGTTCCAAATTTAAATTACTTTATGCCCTAGGTGCATAATGAGCACTTTATGCACCTAGGGAATAAAGACTCGCTTTACGTTAACCTCTTTGGTCCAATAAAGTTACTTTGTAGAGCAGTAGGTGTGTAAATAGTAGATTGTAAAAAAAAAGATTGGGAGAAAAGACTATTTTTACGGCGAGAGTGTTTTTTGAATCCAAAGTGAAGCGAAGGATTCTAGAGTAGAATCCCGAGCGTAACGAGGGATTCTTGAGTAGAATCCTGAGCGAATCGAGGGATTCAAAGTACCTCACTCGAGCTGAAAATAGTATTTGCTCCAGAGGTAGACATTCTAGTTTTCATCGCCCTCTATGAGAAAATGAGTACATTTAACTTGTTAACCCAAATGTTTCAAAGACTATTACTAGTCTTTTCCAAGACTATTCCTTGTCTCTTCCGAGTCTCCTACTCTACTATTAGTCTACTCCTATTTTACGCCTGTTCTATTCCTAGAGTATTCCTCTTCTATTTCTATTGGAACTTTTTGGTGATTGAAACTTTTTACAAATATACACGTTCCAAATTCAAATCCCCCCGACCAATCAGTAGCCGGAAAAGTAAAATCCCTGCTAAGAGGGAGGCAAAACGATTTGCCGGCGAGTTAGCGTGAGTGCCAGCAAAGGGCTAGTTCCAACCTAGTTTACAGGGATTGGATTAGCTCTTTTCGAATAGATGTGATGAAAAATATATTACAAAACGCAATATTAAAAAGGTGTTTTATTATTTAAGCTACCTAGTTATATCCTTACATCCACTGAGAACATTGTTGTCCGTAACTTAGTAGTAATTGTTGTGATGACCCCGGCCTTCTTGAAACAAAGGATGTTTAGTCTAGCTAAGTCTCTTTATATCTAAGATATATTGTTAAATTAGATAATTATCGCTGTACTTTATTGAATAAAGACGTTTTCGTACATAAACTAGCCTTGTTTTTTTTACTTTAATATTCAAGCTTGAAATTTGACAAAAAAATTCATTTTGTTCTTTCCTACATGTAAACGTAAAAAAAACATAAACGTAATAATTTTCATACATTTCAGTTATCTGAAAGATTGAACAGAACTTCGGCAACTTGTTTTTGCAAGCTCACTGAATATCTGTGAGACCAAAGGCTCAAGGATTTATGCGAGTTATAATTCAGCCGGAACACAAAGAAACGCCTCAAAATGCTTTGTCTACACCAAAGTATTTCATTAGTCTTCTGACACCTACTGTTTGCAAAAAATAAATGCAAAATCTCTTCTACGAATAGAAGACGAGTAGATACATATTTGTTTCACAGTTAATAGGTTTTATTTTGGTGTGCTACATTTTACACACTTTTTAAACTTATTACACGATTTCCGAACATCACTATATCACGGTTACACCGGCTCGATTATTCCCAGTTGTCCCCTCTAGCCCTGTCCACGGGGGGACAGCTTGGAATTATTTTCCCAGTTGTCCCCGGGGTGACAATTCGTTACGACTGTGCCCTTTGAAAGCTGGCTAAATGGGACAAATGGGGATTATGTTTCGCAGTTGTCACGGCGGGGAGGACAAATGGGAATCTGTTCTCCAATTTGTCCCCCCCTGTTGGTGTTATCCGTGTTTTATCCGGACCACGGCCGGTGTAACCTGTTTGCCGAAACGTCGAGGTTAATAAAAACAATGTTGAAGACCCGTAATTTAACAATAATTATCTTAAACCACATTATCAACTGCCATCTTCGTTCACGCTTACCTATAAAATGGATAAAATCATCTCGATTTCATGATGAAAATAACGATGTCCGTTAATGAGATATAAATACCTATTTCAGTTGTTAAATTAATAATTGGTACCTAAACATGTTACAATTGATTATTTTGTGGAAACAAATAAAATATGTTGTTGGTATTTCATTCATTTCTGATGTTATTAAAGGAAGCAATTATATTTAGCCATAGGTATATAAAATTATGTATTTTATTATTGATTAACTAGGTACTTACTTTATTCACAACCCGACAAACGTTGAATTTCCTAAAGTATATAAACTTAATAAATTCGTTTTGTTGATTAAATGATTTGCGAAAATAAAAACAAAACTATGCATGTAAGTATTTTATGAACGAGATACTACCTAGTACTAGAGTAGGATGGTAACTAAAGCCTCTACCTATAAAACTTCACGGCACATCCTTATTTATCAATTAGCCTTTACAGCAAGTCTCCCGAAAACTGAAAACTAAGCAGACTACTGACTTTTCAGTCGACTGACAGCTAGCGAACGATTGTTTAAGACGGCGATGGATGATAATTATCGGTCCATGTCCGATTGCATAGAAATGAGCGAGATGGAATTGCATGAAAAAAATTATAATTTCTCGTAAAATCAATCAATAACGATGTTTAAAATAATATTTGTTTTAAATGCGATGAGGAGGTTCTAGGTATTGTATTTTCTAATATTATAGTGCCTATAAGAAAATATAGCGGTTATAAGGATTTAGAAGAAAAATTGATTTATTATGTAAAACAGGGGTAACTTTGCCGGTCTAATAGTGGTATTTAAATTTATTTACACACCTACTGCTCTACAAAGTTACTTTATTTGATCAAAAAGGTTAACGTAAAGCGACTCTTTATTCCCTAGGTGCATAAAGTGCTCATTATGCACCTAGGGCATAATTTGGAACTAAGGTTCTGGTAGCATACGGCCATTTCGAACTGGCCACCTAGACATTAACACATAAAAAAAATAAAAACTGGGCTATTTTTTTCTATTTTCATGGACGGAAGGGTAAAGCAAAAAGTTTTGGTTAGTATAAAGCCCCAACTTTTTTTTTCATCAGCTAAGGCCGATGTGTGGTTTCGTCATTTTGATGTAACATTGTTAAATTTAATTAATATAGAGCTGTCAATATATTTCATATACGTTGCATTAATCTATTTTTATGTTGTTAGTTAAATGCTTATTTTTGTAGCCCTTTTATTGTCTCGCAGTAGATGTGTAAAGTAAAGTATTCACCTCGGTACTAAAGTCTGTCTTTATCTTGGGCGCTTGAATCCCACGCTTCACTCAGGATTCAAGGTACATAACTCCTTCGCTTCGCTCAGGAGATAAGTTTTTAACACCCTCGCTGCGCTCGGGAGTTAACCCTCTAGAGTCCTTCGTACGCTTTGGATTCAATATGACGCCCGCTATATAAGACAGGACTTTAGTACCTCGGTGCATAAACTACTATTATCTTGTTTTTGAAATGAAGGGGGCATTTCTTATATTATGTACAATAAAATCATATATATGAAGAAAAATATTCAATCGGAAGGGATTTCAGCTAGATTCACATCAGTCGAGTCCTTTTTACAGTGTGACGCGACAGCGACGACAATGCGTGGCTACTAGCCCCATTATGCCTAAATACAAAAAAGTTAGCACTTACTAAGAAATTTAGAACCTAATGATTTTTTAGGTTCTAAATTTCTTAGTAAGTGCTTAAAGGATTTCAATGCCATTAGCCATTCTGCATAATAAAACACTTTATTTATCCGGTTAAATCGCGTTTTTATTCATTGTTCTAAACAAACCGAGCTTTCGCCAACTTTACAGTTGGCTTTTTCAAGGTTGAGTCAACCTTGAACATGAATGAATAAAAACGTGATTCAACCGGATAAATAAAGTGTTTTATTAATCACATTCAGAACAAAAAAACGTTCCTGAGGTCCTGGAGGATGAGACCTTAGTCTGAAAAAGCATTCCTTTGCTAAGAGACCCATCAGTAGGTCTCTAAGGCCGATCATTAAGTTGAAAGATGAAGAGTAGCCCGATTTAAAAGTTTCTAGACTACGTGTAACTTCGATCGAAAACTTTCCAGTTTCACTACTGAATTCGTTACGAAAATTTCACTCTACCAAGCTCTATTTACTCGTTAACCTACAAATTGTCAAAGTAAATGATGTTGCTAGTTGCTACATCTAAAGTCTGAATAATTTGACGCTGAAGGTGCGGCATCGACTTAAATTGGTTTCTTTGTAATCAGGTCATATGTGGTGTGTTCATATCTCTTGATAAAGAAAGACAGAAAATACGTATGTAACTCATTGATATAACTACACATAAGAGAGAGAAAGAGAGAAAAACAAAACAAACCAGTTATTTAAAAAAATAGTAAAAAGGTGCTCAATCACTTGTAATGTAAGTAACATTATAGATTATAGGCTTGAATTTGAGCATAACATTAATAACTGCACCTGACTGATGAGCATTCATGTTCCCACATGAATGCTTATCAGTCATTAATATTTTGTTACAAGTGAAGCGCATTGATGTTACACATTGTATTATTATTAGGTGCGCGTTGTATGTAATACTGAAATTTGTAACGGTACATTACAAGCGAATGCTTGCAGTGAGGCTGCACTTTAAAGTGATAAAGTGTTATGTATTTAAAAATGTCCCAAACTCAAACACTACCAGGTTAGGTTATATTGAGCGTGAGCAAAGTCAGCACTTCACTCGCACAGAGGCAGGACGCACAGGACGACCGCCGCCGTCGTGACGACCTGATGCCTCCTTAAATGGGCCTTGGCGGCAGACTCGGGGGGGTTTGTCGCCGTGCAAGGGCCCGAGCGGGGTGCGTGGTTCCCGTGCACCGTTCAAGAGGATCAGGTCAGACGACCTATGTTGAGATTTGGAGAGGAGTCCGCCCTCATAAGGACCACTGCCGTCGGGTACCGCGGAGGACTTTACATTCCCGTAGTCCCGGCATAAAGGCGTGTGAGGAACCGGTGGAGTTTTAGTGGGTAAACCACTGGCCATCCAACACCTTAGGCCAGAAAGGGAGCCCCACACACCCTCGTCGCTCCCCCCGGAGCGGCGGGACGGTGCATAAGGCTGCATTTCTACACCTTAAAAAAAAAAAAAAAAAAGGTTAGGTTATATTATATGCATATTAATACATGATACGGGTGTAACATACCAGACTAAATTACATACGGGAATATTAGATAAAAAAAAAAAAAAAAAAAAAAGAGCTTAGACTAGAATAGCCGAACTCATAATATCAGTCACCAGACGCTATACAATTATTATTACAATAGTTTGTTATTAACTATTGAGTAAACTGTGGTGTTCGCGTTTAATGACTTCGATGAAAAATTACTATTTCTGAATTTGTAATTAGCTTAATTTTGTGTTAGGTTTCGCGTTTTTGCATAATAAAACACAACATTTACCAGGTTATGCTTGCGTTTTACTCAATAACGGCTTATTACAAAGTACCGAGCTTTCGCTAACCTTACAGTTAGCTTTTCAAAGTTGACTAATTCGAATTAGCTTTCTAACAGACTTCAAAAAATGGACAAAGTGTTTTTAAATTCTGTTGTTGCTTTTTTGATAGTTACATTTTACCGGGTCGTAATCGATCATTGCTATTTATTTTCTTACCTCGCCGTTTTAACCAGTTACAATGGTTTTGGTCGACTTTGTTAACAAACCGTGTAAATTTAAAAAGTTTATTTTTTCGTTATTATTGCATGTACTATCGAAAAACCGTGCATTCACTGCAAATAGCTCGTATTTTAATTTGTTAATTTCCATCGGTTGAGGTGAGTCAGATCGATGACTGTAATCTGGAAATTAAACTTTAAACACCATCAGTAGGTAAACAGGACAAGTTAAAAATACATTTTCTTTCGAAGTCCTCATAGTCTTGAATAAATCAAACGGAAACCAACGGAAAATCCCATCGATTTTTGATTGAAGTCTTAGCGTGTCAACTCGAACCTTCAATATGACTTGTACCTAATTTTTTATTTCGTAATTTGTTTTTATTGCTCAAGGCATACTACTAGAAAATTAATGTAATTTTTTGTTACGAATAAATGAGTATCTGAGTACCAATGCAAAGGTTTTCTTGATTAAGTTATTGCTTTCACTTGTTTTGGTTTAGGTATTAATATATAATAATATATTAGGGATAGATTGCCAATATTCATACAGTTTGGCGTACTTTGGTATAAGTAAGTATACTCAACTTAGTACTGTGTCTATATACTTAATATGTATGTAAAAATATATCCTAATCTATATCTATACTCTATACTATCTATACTAATATTATAAAGCTGAAGAGTTTGTTTGTTTGTTTGAACGCGCTAATCTCAGGAACTGCTGGTCCGATTTGAAAAATTCTTTTTGTGTTTGATAGTCCATTTATCGAGGAAGGTTATAGGCTATATTACATCACGCTACGACTGATAGGAGCGGAGCATCCATGAAATATGTTGCAAAAACGGGAAAAAAATCCCCCTTTTCCGAGATACTGTCGCGTGCGCTGAGTACACGGTCAAAGTTACATAAAAACCATTTATGAGAGAATTCTTCCTCTAAATAGGATCTAATAAATAGTCCGCGACAGCATATGTCTAACTCTTCAGGTTGACTCAATATAACATATTTTAGAGTAATAAAATTTATTGTAGAACAATGCATTGTTTCCGAAGGTAATTTTGTAAATATGATATTAATCCTTATCCAAATAAATACGTTATTCATTAAAAGTATTTAATTTTAAACATAATTGTCCTTAACATCACTTGATTTCAATGAATATCTCACGAGATATTACAGTTTTAAAATAACTCTACAATAAATAATTAATAAGTACCAAGCGTGCATATACATATACTGACGAGGGTGGCCAGCCAGCTCTGTGAGGCATCATGCCGCGCGGCTCAATCGGTCGGCTCCATGCGAGAAGGTAGTGTCACCAAACTGCAGTGCTTTTTAATAATTATTTTGCAATATCTCATTGTATTTTTGATTCTTAATATTTTGTTTTATGTTGGTAATTAATATTTTGAAGAGGTTACGTTGGTAACATGTATGTATGTATGTATTTTGGGGGTCATCTCAGAAACTTCTAGACCTATTTCAAAAATTCTTTCACTAATAGAAAACTACATTATCCAGATGTGACATAGGCTACTTTTGATCCCGATATTCCCTCGGGGTCGGGACTTACGCAAGTGAAACCGCGGGACGGCAGCTCTGAAAAATAAAGTCGTGTATTTCTATTTCTAACTCAACAGCCCGTAAACCGATATGAATAAAATTTGGTACAGGGTAGAAATAATATATAGGGTACTTTGAATGATCGTACGGGTTAAGCAACACTTGGTACAACATACGTGATGGGTGAAAAAGAGCAGGTGACCCGATATTCATAAACTTGGTACAGGGTTGGTTTAAAGGTAGAAATATTATATAGTACTTTGAATGATCGTTAAGCAACACCTGGTATGACATACGTGAGGGATCATTAACGTTACGGGATAGGAAGTTACGCGGGTGAAACCGCGGGGCGCAGCTATAATATTATAAAGGTGAAAGTTTGTTAAAGTTAACAAATATGTTCTATAATACTTATACTTCTTATACTACTTTAGGCAATGAACGACTAAACCGATTGAGATGAAACTTGGTATGCCATGGATATTCCCGCGGGTGAAAAAACAGGGTACACCTAGTAGTTTATATTTGTATTTTATCTTACTAATATTATAAACACGAAAGTTTGTATGTATGTATGTTAGTTTGTTACTCTTTCACGCAAAAACTACGGAATCGATTGCGATGAAACTTGGAATATAGGTAGCTAGAGACCTGGGATAACACATAGGAACGGGACCTACCCGAGTAAAACCGCAGGGTGCAGCTAGTAAGTTTATATGTTGTAGTTATAAAAGGCGAGTCGACGTTATGTAAAAAGGACTCGCTCATTACAAAGGATTTCTTTCGACAGTGTACAAAACACGAAAGAAAGAGTAGGTACCGACTGAAGACTCATGCAAAGCAGTAGGCACTTTGTTAAAAGCTTTTGCATAATAACACCAACCTATAGTACATATGTAGGTACTTAGCTTTTTTTTTCTTCATAAAAACCTCGTTACTTCCGTTTACGTGGCGCGAGAAGCAATTAGAAGGAAATAGCGTTTCTAAAATATTTTGCATTTAAAATTTACCTATAAAATGAAACTTTTAGTCTACCTACACGCAAGTTCTGTGTTTTAAACTTTAGGATGGTTTATGGATAACGAGGTTCTGTGAAAGTTATGACTAGATGAGGTAAAGGTTCGTCTTGTCATTAAGTTTAAGAGAGGCAATCCCTATGAAACCATAGGCAGGTAGATTTTATAGGTAGTATCCAAATATATGAATTAACGGCCGTATTCACAAAGGATACTAGCGTGAACTCAGGTTTTGTCTCAATTTCGCTGACGTTGATTATTATCACTCACAAGAGCAAGACAAATCATTAAGCTACGTATAGGATCGTTTTATGATGGCTATACGAAACAACTTCGGCCGAAACTTCGGACCCGACCAAACGTCAATAAGGTAAGTTATTGTTCGTTCTGGACCAATAATTCTCAATATATTCTGTATTTTTTAGTCTTGAATGTTTAGTAATTATTGGTCCAGAATGAACAATAACTACCTACTGACGTTTGGTCGGGTCCGAAGTTTCGGCCGAAGTTGTTTCTTAATAGCCCTCTGGTCTTAAAACCTTGGTTTATAAAAATGATTATCGTAAGTTTCAACGTCTTTTTTCAGTAAAACCAATCAATCTTATTAAGGCCATTTATAAAAAATAATTGATTTGAGAAAAACGTAGTTGGCTTGCCTTTAATAGATTACGTAGATTCTTTAGTATGGAAATAGGTGACTTTTTCAAAGCTAACTTAACTTTTAGATTTTTATTTATTTTGTAAGTAAGTTTTGTGTGTTATTTATTTAATTTGTTTAAAAATGCTTTCTTACCTCGAGTATTCACTTGTAATGTAACATTCCAGAATCGACATTGAACATTAGGTACATTACAATACTACCTGCCTGACTGACGATTATTCACGTGTAATGTAACATTTTATTCCAAATATAGCTCATTGATATTAAGTACACGCTGTATTACGATATTATTGTATCATTATACTCGTATGGTACGCGCTGTGTATTTTCGAATCTGTAAGGTTACACCTATATTACACGCAAATGCACGCTATGAGGTAGCATCTACAGGCATGTTGGGACAGTAAGGTTAGTATTAAAATTTATTTATAGTGTATTCAGATCAAAAAACACATATTTAGAAAACATGTAGGTAAGTATCTATTTAAGCCTTAACTTAATATTAAAGGTTGTAAATATCTGAGGTTATTTTATTTCGCCACGTAAAAGCGCCTACGGCCAATTTGCAGCAACCATAAAAGCCAATGTTAGTGTCGGAACGAGAATTTAACTTTAATAAGTTCGCATTGCGCCTTGCATATTGGTAGACACGGGCGGGCGTTACAAAAAGTAAGAAGAGCTTTATATATACATGGAAGTTAGATCCCGAATGGGTATTGAAGCCAACGTTTTATCGTACGGGGAGTAGATAGGTATCCGTGGCGCTTTGTCTGTACAAGCCGATTAAGTGCGACTTACCTTCATAACTTGGCTGAGAAGTTATGTACATATCCATGACCAGATTACATATCTATAGTACAAGTACATATACAATACACAAATACAATATATATATATATATACAAGTACATATCTATAATCAAAACTAAAATAGCATAACTAGTAACAGATGCCGGCACATCCCACTGATATGAAAAAGTGAAAATTTAGACATTTGTTTCGTCTAAAACAGAAAGAATTTTCCTAAAGTTTGGAACACAGGGTTGTTCTTTATCTTTTTATATAATTGTCTGGCGAATCTAGTTTTACAGTCGCCCTAAGGCCTCTTACTTGACCTAACAACTTCTATCAGTGATAATAAACGGTACCAACTGCTGAATGTGCCATCTGAAGCACGATGGCGTTATGTTAATTCACGCAGTTTATAACCTTGATTAACACATAGGATTTTTTTATCCCGATATTCCCACAGGAACGGGAAACTACGGACTTTTATTTACTAGTATTATGATACGAGTAAGTAGATTAGTCGAGCTCAAGAATATAGTAAAAAAATCAGTGTTTTTTGCAATTTTACCCCAGTATTTAAAAAAACTTTTAGTTAAATTATCTATTTAATTAATTTCATAAAAAATATTTAAATTAAAGAAAGATTTCACCAGGAAGAAAGGAACATGTCGTCCTGACGCACAGTATTTTTTTCTTAAAACACCATTTAACCCCCGTAAAACCTTTTCATTGCTGTAACCAACTACGTTCCTCCTCTTAGAGTTTAAAAGGTAGTAAACCAAACCATTTCCACCTCATTTTCTTGTTATGTTCCTGAAATTCATCTTTCCCTAATATATTTGCAAGTATACTGGTTTATTCAGGAGTGAGCATTAACCAAACTGATGTAAAATGTCTTTCGGCGGCTCGGCAGGTTCCTAGTGGCTGCCATTCCGAAGCTAAAATATTACTTTAATTTCGTCTCTTGTGAATACAACTCGACAAACTAAGTACCTTCGCCTTGACACCTAAATCTGTTATATTAAATTGAAAAAAGAAACTTTTCTTCAATCGTCGAAATTGAATTGAAACACATCAGCGAATGAATTATTATTTATTTTCTTGGCTGTGATGAGAGCAGTTGTGGAGAAACTTCAATTGTGTGATTTAATTTTAAAATGCAATTGAATTCTGCTCTGATTTCTTTTCAAATAAAACTAGTTACTTGACGAAAGAATTGAGGTATACTGTTATAGAATTACTTTTATTGTTCAGTTTTTGAACTTGAAGAAAATAAATGGCACTGAATAATTCCTATAGCATAGGTATGTTCAAATTCCTTTATTGTTTTAAAATTGGATTGTGAGTGTTTGAGACGTTTAGTTAATTGAGAATGCCAGAGAGCTAGATTAAGTTTCATTGAGACTTAGGTACTGCATAAACAAGCTTTTTACAGGTTCTAATTTTTCTAAAACAAAAAATAAATAATGATCCTTCACATCCTACTAATAAATTGTTATAAGGTGAACGTTTGTGTGTATGTTCGTTGTTTCTTTACTTAAAATCTACCGAACCAATTTCAATTAAGCTTGGAATATAGATAGCAGGAGCCCTGGAATAACACGCAGGTGTTGCTAGCATTATATTATAGCTAAAGTTTGAGTGTTAGTTGTTGAACTAACACTCAAACCTTTGTAGAAGAAAGAGTGTCTAATATTTTTTTTTACTTTTTGACACATTAATTATTACGATTTCGCCTATGTGCTATTTTGTGGAAACCACGAATCCCTACATTGCATACGGTCTGACAAACCACACACTTGGCTATTTTTTATAGCACAGGATCGGCGGGACCGGTGAAATGAAGTGGCGCAGCTAGTACCTACCTATGGAATATCTAATTTAAAATGTTATTTGTTAGTAGATATAATGTACCTGACCGCCAGTAACTAATGAGCAAGACCTTTTTATTTCTAGACTGAACTGAAATAGCCTCTAAATTATTCCCAAAATACTTACTGTATTTTTTCATTGAACAGAATCGGTAGACAGTCTACCTAAATAATTCCATGGACCAAATCATAATCCATCAATCGCTCAGACGGATATCTAGAAATGATCTCCCGACTTGTTTCCGCCTTATTACCCGACTGCGCGACGCAAAGGAGGGTAATGTGTTTATCGGTCTATGTATGTATGTATGTATGTATGTATGTATGGATGTTTCTATGTGGCGTTCTAGAGGCCAAACGCGTGAACCGATTTTGTTGATTCTTACGTCAATCGATTCGTCTTAATCTGGCGAGTGTGACTAAAGACATGACAGTAACCAAAATTAACTTTTGTCACCACCAGACGCCATATTGTTAAAATTAAAAAATCTAAAATCGTCAAAGTATGTCAAGATGGGTATCGTTGAATAGGTATTTAAAAATCAATGTTAGGTTTCTTTTACCATTTTTCATTTTAAGTAACAGTTTAGGAAATAGAACGGTTTAAAGTTAATTAACAAATAGGTATTCTTGCTTTTTATTATTACTAACGAACAAGTTTTATTATTATTTTTGTTACGTAGTTTTACGCTTTGAACTACCAAACTATAAGCCGTTATGGTACAGGTGACAGAAATGTATTAAAATATATATTTTTTTTTACATAAATTGTACCTACCTACTGAATAAAAGCCTAATAACATTTAGTTAGGTAACACCTACTTACTTAGGTACCTAAAAACGTTAAAAATAAATAATAAATTTAAACAAACAAATACCTAAACCTAACTGAAATAGAATTTTTAATCTTACTTCTTACTAATATTATAAACACGAAAGTTATGTATGTAAGTGTGTATGTATGTGAGTTTGTTACTCTTTAACGCAAAAACTACTGAATCGATTGCGATGAAACTTGGAATATAGGTAGCTGGAAACCTGGAATACACATAGGCTACTTTATATTCCGATATTCCCGCGTGATCCGGACTTACGCGGGTAAAATTGCAGGGCGCAGTAAATAATAAAGAAGTACCATAAGTACCTTCCTACATAATTATAATTTATTAGTTACTAGCTTCGCCCTGCGGTTTTACCCGCATAAGTCCCGTTCCCGCGAGAATGTCGGAATAATAGTAGCCATGTGTTATTCCAGGTCTCCAGCTACCTATATTCCAAGTTTCATCGCAATCGGTTCAGTAGTTTTTCCGTGAAAGAGTAACAAACATACATATATATATATATATACATACTTACTATACTAGACATACAAACTTACGCGTTTATAATTATGTTGTGTATTATTCCCGTTATCTAGCTACCTATATTCCAAGTTTTATCGCAATCGGTTCAGTAGTTTTTGCGTGAAAAAGTAACAAACTCACATACATACATACAAACTTTCGCGTTTATAATATTAGTAAGATAAATAAGATTAGGAAAACGCGGACAAAGAGGCGCGGCGGCGCGGGCGGCGGCGGCAGCGCGGACTCAACGCGTCGCGGTCGCTCGCGTGCCGGCGCTCGTCGTCGTATCGCTCAACGCTCGGCTCGATCTCGAGTCTCGGTGCGTTGTTGGGTGGGGGCGGGCTTCGTTACAGAGTAACCGACCCGAACGGGCAGACACGTGAGGGCAGACGACGTTGACGGTTGTGTCAATTTTCATAGAATTTCGATGTACCTATTACTAATGCTTAGATGATTATTCGCTATTTGTTGTTATTCTTATTTTCATTTTGTTTGACTCTCTTCGCTAGGGTATTAGGTTAGTTAATTTGTTTTTTATTATTTTATTGGTTCGGTAATACCTAGTTAAGTATTTTGTTTAATATAATTATGTTAATATACCTAATTGGTTTCATATTATTTCGTTTTAAAAATTTAATTTCGTAAAAAAATATTCTTTGGATTCATTATAATATTGTTTTTCATTAAGTACCTATTATTACATTTCAGTCGCCTACACTTGGGGTTCTAGAGTGTATATAGGTAGTTGTTCGCTAGTAATGCGTTATTATTTAGGTTTATTTATATTGGTAATTTGCTAGTAAGTTTATTTCAATCGAGAATACTGAAATTGTTAATTAATAGTTAATATTGTTTGAATTTTCATTAAGTAGGTACCTACCTACTTTTAATTTAGGCACTATTTGTTTGTAACTATTTATTTTACGTATAGATCTACCTAAGTAGGTATAGTCACGATGTTGCGGGCACGTAAACGTCGTCGTCAGTCAAATCTTAATCGTAAAACTAAAAAAGCCAGACAAGAAAGTACACGTCGCGAAAATCAGTCTCCTGAGTCGCGACAGAAACGTATGCAACATGTTAGAGATCAAAATCGTCTTAGTTATAACAGTCAATCACCTAACACAAAAAAAAATGTGTTGTATAACGCTTCGAAAGAAATGACTGAGTATCGTAAAAGTCGAGAATCTAATCAAAGTCGATTTAGTAGACTATATAAACACAAAATGAAGATGGCTTTAAATCGTGATCTGGAGTCTCCTACTACTCGATCCCAGAGATTGACTTCTATGAGGACACATGCGTCTCTGATTCGTGACGACGAATCTCCCACGACACGATCCCAGAGATTGGCGTCTATGAAGATGCATGCGTCTCTGATTCGAGACGACGAATCTCCCACGACACGATCCCAGAGATTGAAGTCTATGAGGGCACATGCGTCTCTGATTCGAGACGACGAATCTCCCACGACCCGATCCCAGAGATTGGAGTCTATGAAGATGCATGCGTCTCTGATTCGAGACGACGAATCTCCCACGACCCGATCCCAGAGATTGGAGTCTATGAAGATGCATGCGTCTTTGATTCGAGACGACGAATCTCCCACGACACGATCCCAGAGATTGGAGTCTATGAAGATGCATGCGTCTCTGATTCGAGACGACGAATCTCCCACGACACGATCCCAGAGATTGGAGTCTATGAAGATGCATGCGTCTCTGATTCGAGACGACGAATCTCCCACGACCCGATCCCAGAGATTGGAGTCTATGAAGATGCATGCGTCTCTGATTCGAGACGACGAATCTCCCACGACACGATCCCAGAGATTGGAGTCTATGAAGATGCATGCGTCTCTGATTCGAGACGACGAATCTCCCACGACACGATCCCAGAGATTGGAGTCTATGAGGACACATGCGTCTCTGATTCGAGACGACGAATCTCCCACGACACGTTCCCAGAGATTGGAGTCTATGAAGATGCATGCGTCTCTGATTCGAGACGACGAATCTCCCACGACCCGATCCCAGAGATTGGAGTCTATGAAGATGCATGCGTCTCTGATTCGAGACGACGAATCTCCCACGACACGATCCCAGAGATTGGAGTCTATGAGGACACATGCGTCTCTGATTCGAGACGACGAATCTCCCACGACACGATCCCAGAGATTGGAGTCTATGAAGATGCATGCGTCTCTGATTCGAGACGACGAATCTCCCACGACACGATCCCGGAGATTGGAGTCTATGAGGACACATGCGTCTTTGATTCGAGACGACGAAACACCAACATCTAGGGAAAATAGACTTACAGAGTTAAGAGTGAACTCCCGGCAACATTATCAGCGGCGTCAGCTTTTCGCAGATGACTCAGTTTTCAATGATTCCATTTCTCAAATTGCTAACCATGTATGCTACATTTGCAACAAATTATGTTATCAAAATCAAACTCGGTCGATTTCAAAAAACGCAACGATGGTTTTACCACTTGACAGTCCTAGTAAAATTCTTTGTTGTCATCGATGTGCAGCTAATGTTTTGAAAAATAAAACACCACCAAATGCGTTCTGGAATAATATGGAAGTATTAGCTATACCGTCAGAATTAGAATGTTTAAGTGAATTGGAAATGCGTTTGATTAGCAGAATAAAGCCCTTTGTTAAAGTGGTACGCTTAGGAGGCAGATTTGGGCAACAAGGTTTTCAGGGCCAAGCAATTCTCTTTGCCCAGCAAGTAGAAGAAGTGGCAGAACAACTGCCAATTTCTATTGCGAGTGCTGGATTAATAATAGTATCAGAAACATTGCAAAATGTTGCATACAATAAAAGGTATGCCATTGACATTGATAAAATCAAAAGAGCTCTGCAGTGGCTTGTTGTAAATAATCATTTGTATTCAGATGTTAGACTTAATTATGATATTATTACCCAAGAAATAAATGATAATATTTTCAACACAATCGTATCACAAACTTATACCCCGCCAGTGATTAGAGAAGAAAATGCCTTTAAACCAATTGGTAATGACAAATATATTTTGCGAGGTACCTTTCATCAAGCAAGTGCAAGATTTCATGATGATTCAAGAGGACGTCAATGTACAGCAAATTCAGCTGCAGCTATTGCATATACTGCATCTAAACATATAAATACATGGCAACCATCTGATTTAGATCGTATTCTTCTTGCAGGCAATACATATTACACGTTGTGCATAGAGAGACTTAATTTTCGCCCCGAATTTCTTAACACTGAAGAATTATTGCCATTAGTTACAGTAGCTAATAATCATTTTCATTTACAAGTTGAACCAGATATAGTGATTGGATTGATAAAGCCAAATCGACCATCTGAGGTATTGGAAGGTTACTATACCAGTTTGGACGCAGGTGTAGAATTTTTCTTTTCTATGCATGATAAAGGAATAATTACATGTGAAACTCAATATTCTATCGCAATCATAAAATTTGATAATAAATACTATATATTTGATTCACATTCGCGAGGACCTAAAGGTCATAGTGCAGGAGATCGTGGAACTTCCATGGTAATGCAATGTAATGGAACTCAGTATTTATGTCAACATCTGCTTATTTCTCTACAGGTAGGTAATCGAAAAGATTTGCAATACTCTATCACGGCAGTAAGATCTATTAATACATTTGAAAATCAACAATGGACAATTAATAATTCATTAACTGATAACGTTGACCCACAAATTGAAAATGAAAATACAAGCAGTATACATTTGGACACGGATTTATTAACTACGACATCTTTGATGCCAATTGACACCGACATACCGTTAATGACAGATGTACTTAATAATGTTAATGATGAGAGATCTATACCAATTCTTGAATTGAGACGTAAAACAGCTCCGCCAATAAGCATACTTTCAGAGCAGAGAGCTGAAGAGCTTTCGTGGGTAAAGCTTTTTCCTAAAGGGAAAAACGGTCTACATGAAAATAGAAGTACTCCTATTACTCCTCTCGATTATTTTCAATCGAGAATTATGTCTCACCATCGGAGATTCCAATACAATGAATACCTGTTTTATGCCTTATCAACAGTTGAATTATATAAAGCTCGACAAAATGTTTCTGTTTGTGGTAGATTACGGCAAGATGGAGTAGAAACGAGAGATTTAGTACAAAATGTTCACTTGGTTATGAGAAATATAAGAGGCACGCAATCGTATTGGCACAAAGCATACACTGATTTGTTGGCTATGGTAAAAAATTTAGGACCCCCTCACTGGTATATTACTTTGTCTTGTAATGATTTAAACTGGCCAGATATGTTGCGTGCCCTACTAGTTGCTGATGGACGCTCTGAATCTGATATTGATAATTTAACTTTTCAAGAAAAAATGCGTCTTATAGAATTATACCCGGTGACTTTATCACGGCAGTTTATGTTTAGACTAAATGCTTTTTTTAGACTTTTAAAGAAAGATGTCAATCCAATATTGGCTCGAAAAGTAGAAGACTTTTGGTGGCGTATAGAATTTCAGTTGCGTGGTAGTCCACATGTTCATATGGTAGTATGGTGTCAAGATATGCCGTCTTTTGATAGCCCCGAAGGAATTGAATTAATAGACAGTGTAATTACGTGTAAATTACCTGATCCCGAAGATGATCTTGAAATGAATGATTTAGTTAAACGTTTGCAAACGCACAAACACACTCATACTTGTTTTAAAAATGGAAATCAATGTCGTTTTTCTTTTCCGCGAATGACTTCAGAATCAACTAAAATTTTAGATGATAACGAAGCTCTACGAAATGGTGGCAGATTTTGCATTTTGAAAAGAGACGTTCAAGAATCAATGATTAACAATTATAATCCTAGAATATTAAAAGTTTGGCGTGCCAATATAGATATTCAACCGTGCGGTTCTGCTTTGGGTGTAGCGTATTATATTTCGAAATACATATCAAAGTCTGAACCGGCCGAGATATCTAGGTCTATACGGGAATCCATTAGAAAAGTTCAAGAACGAGGCGGAAATTTTGCAAATCAGATATTTGCAATGCAAAACGCAATTTTGACCCATCGCCAAGTGTCAGCGACAGAATGTGCGTATCGTCTCTGTCATTTAAAGTTACGAGACAGTTCAAGAAAGTGCGTTTTTGTTAATACTTGTATTCCATCTCAAAGATATCGTATGCTACGTGTCGATTTTTCGGAAAATTCGGAACCATTCAAAAATATATTTGATAGATATGTTTGTCGACCGCATAATTTGGAATTTATGAGCTTAGGCGAATTTGCAGTTCAGTTTGAGACACTAACACGTACTGATGTTTCTGAGTATGATCAAGATGCTGACGCTTATGCCGATGACAATGATAGTATCGGAACTCGACAAAGATATATAACATTATTGGACAATGCAGGGCGAATGAAAGCTAGAACTCGTCCCGCAATTTTACGCACCAGATATTTCACAGCTTCTTCAGATCCAGAAGCGTATTATTATTCTCTGTTGGTAACACACGTGCCTTTTAGAACAGAAGAAGAATTGTTGGAAGGGTTTGAATCTGCCAAAGAAGCTTTTTTGAGTAAAAGACATTTACTTCGGCCACTACAACACGGTTACAATGCAGAAACGATGTCAAGATGGGAAACTGAAATTCAAGAAGCTATTAGTCGTCTTGTGGCAGAAAATGCAGTGGCTAATCTAATAGAAAACGATGAAGATAATAATATTAATACAGATATACCTTTGAGAATGAACAATGATGATTGTATAATGTTAAATCAAGGAGAGCAAGAAGTGATGGAAGAAAATGAAAGTGATACAAGATTTACTGATGAAGAATTTGAACGAGCTCTTTCCTCGTTGAACATTCAACAAAGACAGCTTTTCAGAAAAGTGTCGCAGAAGCTTTTGAACGAGAACAATCAACCTCTAAGAATATTTGTTACTGGTGGAGCTGGAACTGGAAAATCGTTTACTCTAAAATTAATCGTAGAAGAAGTAAGGAGGCTTCGTAGCAATCGTATGCATGAGAAAGCTATTATAGTTACTGCACCTACTGGTGTAGCAGCCCGATTAATAGGTGGAAATACCCTCCATTCAACCTTCACTCTTCCAATAGAAAAAGGTAGACCAGAAAGCCTTCGACCTTTAACTGGCGAACGTCTTCAAAGAGAACGACAAAAATGGAAATCTATAGATTGGGTGATCATAGACGAGATCTCCATGGTTCCTTATCAAACGCTTAGGAACATTAATTTACGGCTTCAAGAAATGAAGCATAATCGCCTGCACTTTGGGGGTTGTAATATAATTTTATTTGGTGATCTAATGCAATTGCCACCTGTGTCTAAAACAGCTGGTGGGGCTTATTGCTTTAGACAACCGGTGACATTGACAGGTGAAGTGAATCTGTGGCAACTATTTGATTTTTGTGAATTACCACAAAATATGAGACAAGGACATGACACTACATTTGTGGATATATTAAACAACCTTAGAGTCGGACAACTAACAATGCAACAAATGGAGGTATTAGATAGTCGACGGGTGGACGTAGATGATCTCAATGAAATCATTCGAGTATTCCCAACAACTAAGCAGGTCGATGAACATAATCAAAAGATGACATCTGCATTGAAAAAATCTACTAAGCTATATGAATTACATGCAGTTGATATATCTGTAGAATCGAAGACCTATGGTCAAAAGCCGAAAGATGTTTATATTTCTGACGATCCTAACAAAACTGGAGGAATCGTTAAATGTTTGACAATCGGTTTAGGATCACGGGTTATGTTACGAAGAAATCTGAATGTTAACCACGGTCTTGTTAACGGAGCAATGGGCATAATAAGAACAATAGAGTGGCCAGCTCTTCGAAAATACCAATTAGAACCCGGAGAATTGCCTCAGGCTGTCTTCATTGAATTTGATGACAAAACTATTAAAAACAATGTTCCTGGAGTAGGAGTACGAATCGAACCATCAACGACAGAATTCGATGCACTTCGTGGGCAAGGTAAAATAGAACGGAAAATGTTGCCATTAATATTGTGTTGGGGAGTAACTGTCCACAAACTCCAAGGAACTACTTTGGACCGAGCTGTGGTAGACTTAAGTTCCCGAATTTTTGCTAAAGGTCAAGCTTATGTAGCTTTGAGCCGGGTTAGATCTCTAGATGGACTGATAATCAGTAGATTAGACCACAGAAAGCTACTAAATAATCCACATGACATTAACTCCCTTAATGAAATGAATAGATTACGAGACTTACCGTCAATAAATGAAAATAACTAAAAAGCGTAAAATAAAAAAAATAATTGATAAAAATCAAAAAACCCGACTGCGTAAAAAACTAGATTTAAAAATACGTATAAAAACTACAAAAAACTAAAAAGGAAAAAACAAGTCCAGTAATTTGAAATTATGCTAAGTAATACTGAATAATCATTCAAAAGGATATAATTATTAATTTTTAGAAGTTCTTTAGATTCGACTACTTTATGTTCAAATAGTTGTAATCGATACACACAGAACACATAATAAATAAGTAAAAATTACTCACAGTGGGGACCCATTCATTTTACTAATCTAATTTTTCCAATGGGTCCCGGCTGTGAGTAATTTTTACTCATTTATTATGTGTTCTGTGTGTATCGATTACAACTATTTGAACATAAAGTAGTCGAATCTAAAGAACTTCTAAAAATTAATAATTATATCCTTTTGAATGATTATTCAGTATTACTTAGCATAATTTCAAATTACTGGACTTGTTTTTTCCTTTTTAGTTTTTTGTAGTTTTTATACGTATTTTTAAATCTAGTTTTTTACGCAGTCGGGTTTTTTGATTTTTATATATTCAACAGCCACCCGACTTTATGTGCAGCAGTGATCGATTCGATAAGCCAAACTGATTGATAGATTTGGTACATTTTACCCTAAATAAAGGAAATGCATTTGTTTTTCCTTATCCCTAGGTTCCCTAACCGATTTCTACGGAAATCGAAGTAACGTTATTAAGGTTCCGTATCTACTAAACAAGGAACCCCTTTGGTATTATGTAGATTGACATTGATGCCTGTCCAACCTCAAGGACATTTATTAGTAAGTATATTGTTAGGTTAATCATACCAATATTTTATGGAAATATTTGGTTGATTTGATTGACATTGCTATACTTATTAGTTATTAGGAATGCTGACTAAAAAGAGTAAAATAATAAAAAAAACCGCCTGCTTAAAAACTAAATAAAAAACTTAAAAGATAATAAAAACAGTGAGGGCCCATTAAATGTCTAGAATCTAGACCAAAGCAGCTGTGTTTTAGGGCTACTGGACTTGTATTATTGTTTTTATAACCGTATTTATTATCTTTTAAGTTTTCATTTAGGTTAGCAGGCAGGTTTTTTATTTATTTTTATTTTTTAAAGTCTGCCTATTGACGCAATAAATACTTTTTGCATGTATTGTACCAAGACATCTAAGTAAGCTTTACAAGCTAGTAAGAGGTACTGAGTCAGCGAACTGTAAATACACAATTTATTGGTAAGTTATACGGAACCCTACACTGCAACTGTCCCGACACATATTTGGCCTACTTTCGTTGCTTTTCTTTCCCGAGTCGCAGTTCGCTGCAACAAAGGATTCTATAAATGATGTTTACAGCAGTTTATAGATAGCAAAGCATTGGTCACGTACAATTGCAGTTGTGTTAATATTGCATTGAGGCGACACCCAGGTGTCGCTGGCGTCAGCCCACTTGGCAGAACGAGGTTGAAATAACAAATAGGTATCTCGAACTTTCTCAAACTAAATAGGTACCTCTTTGTACAGATAGCTAATTGAATTATAGAATTGGTAGTTGGAGCCTTGGAGGACATTCGTCGTGCGACATAATCGCCCAGCACGTACGATCGTATTCAATTACGACAACGACGAGTTCTTTGTTTACCGTACAAGCTGCAGTTTTTGACAGAGTTTAGTTTATATCGAAAAACTAGCATCTAGTACATTCTTTTCAATTAATTTCTATCACAGTGAGCATTCACTGTAAAGTATGTAACGTTACAGATTCAGTTATCATCACATATCTACAGTGCGCACCTTGTAATGATACAATGTGTAATACTTCGATACAATCGTTACATCAATGCGACGCACTAGTGATAAAATGTTACGTTACACGTGAATGATCGTATGTCAGACAGGTAGTATTGTAATTTAATCCTCAAATGTCGAATCTATAATGTGTCTAACAACTGAATACTCGCGGTAAGGGAGCAGTTCTATAATATTGACCAACCTAATCTACGAGTAAGAACAAAACTAAGAGCAAGGAAGCAAAAGAAGAGCGAACGGAGGAGAATTCATTTACTCCAAAGGAAATTGTTAGGTAGGTACCTTTTCTTTTGTTGACATAATTGAACTAGGCAACTCGGTGTGCAGTTAATTAAAACGTCAACTTTCCTGTCGTATGTTTCGTGTATATGAAGTGGCGGGCGGTGGTGGTGTCAAGCCGCGTTTTATTGCTGAAAATGTTGTCTGCAAATGTATGAGGATAGCTCGGTTTATGAACTAACGTCGCTGTTTTGTGAAGTTCATTAATTAAATAGAACAGAACTGTGTTGGTTTGGTAAAACGTACAGCCGGCAACAAAAGTGGATATCCATACCGAAATCTACTGTGAGTATAAGGTCATTTACTTATTATTGACAACTACCTCAAGTCATCAGTAGGTACTGCCAGCAACAAAGATGGATATCTATAGTGAAATTTATTATTAGGTTAGCTATTAGGCTGTTACTTATTAACATCTATCTAAAAAAACACTTTATTTATCCGGTTTTATCGCGTTTTTATTCATTATTTGACCCGAGCTTTCGCCAACTTTACAGTTGGCTTTTTCAAGGTTGACTGAGATGTAATTTGTCTATTTTTAACATTCTAAAAAGTTACAGTAAACTACCGCCTCATAATTATTTGCAATAAAAACGTTCCAGTGTACGCAGACTATAGAGTTATTGTAATAGTTTTCAATTTAAATTATAATTATTTTTATCCCTAACTAGCTCAAAAAAACTACCATGGCTTCGGAACGCGCCCTCACATGAGAAGAAGCCACGAAGAAACTCATGGGGGTTCTCTTTTGCTCAAAAATTTAAAAAACAATTTTTACATCAAACTAAGAATTAACAAATATAAATAACAAAAAAAAAAAAATTTTATTATGCAAAATCGCGAAAACCATAGAAGAAATTAACATCTATCTACTTATCTGATAGTAGGTAAGTAGGTACCTACGATTGTCAATTACAATGTAGCATGCATTTTACCTGTTATTTTCTACGAAAGATATTCTAGGCAACTGATTACATGCTCTCGTAGTGTGAAAAGGAACAGGTGAAGAATGGATCTTTCCTATAGAAAGAAGTCTTATTCGCGTAGTGTTATTTTTAAAAATATCTTGCCACTACGTTTCAACTATGTTACAATAGTCTTGCTTGGTTTATGGTCTCACACGTGACAACAGTACGCGAATGAGACCTGGGATAAAAAGTAATCTATACAATATTTGTTAACTATTGATAAAGTGTCCAATGTCCATTATGTTATTTTGCGAGTGTGGAATGCACTATTTTATTTACAAGTGTAGTCATAACACAGCACGACAGACAAATCCTCGAGATGTATGGCCTGCATATTGTTTTTTAATTATTTCAGAAGTTTATTTTCAATTAAAAAAAAGGAAATAAGTATGAGTACAAATCATGCTATTTTTAAAATATTAATCATTTAACCATTTTTTAACTTCAGTTGGCGCTTCAGTAACTTGTTCACCTAGACGTTAGAACAACCCACTTTCGGATTAAATGGTCAGTATAGGAACACCATTTACCTTTACTTTTTTCTAATTTAATTCGTGTGCTTCCTTAAATCAAATCACACTAATTTGTTTACGAGTCCTTCACAAGAATTTCCAAGTAGGGGTACTTACTGTAACTTAATCGAAAACCACGAAAAATTCCGTTAAACTGAACTCTGATTAGGTTTTACACCACTCGACTAACACGATCCTTAATGAGAATTTACCACAACTGAGTTTTAGAATTGGTTGTAGGTAAGTAAAGGTGAAAATTGGCTGTAGATAGAGAAGCACTGAGAAATGAAACCCAATTGCCTAAAAGGCTAGTGCTTAAGCTACTATATCATAAAAAAAATGTGTCAACTTATATGGTGTAGTGAGTCGCGCAGAATGTTGCCGTTTCATTTTTCGTAGTGCAATAACTTTCTTATGTTTTGTGTGTTGTATTGGCCTGTGTTGTAGGCCGTCAAAATCTTCCAAGTCTAATTCGAACCCCTTCCTCTGTACTTAAAGCTTTGAAAATTTATTCTACTTAAGTTACGATGACAATGCATTCTTATGATAATAACCTAATAGTTTACTCAGGGTTGTTTTCTATTGTTGCCTAGCTGAAGATACGTATTTTCAATAAAAGTGGATAAAAGCACCTAACTATGACCCTCCCTCAAACACCTCAATCATATGACTGTTTTAACTTGTCTGTGCGGGTGTTAGGGAATATTCGGTGACTATTTAACTCGCAGTCGGCCGATTTGGAATAATATAGTCTACCTCGCTTCGAAGTAATTCGTTGCGACGAAAACCACTAACTGCGAGAAATTTCGTCCTTTCAACGTTGGACCGCCATTTGTGGCTGTACCGTTTTCAACCTGCTTCCGGGTGTTACCTCGCACTTCACAAAAAACCTCAATGACAAGACATACCTACCTATTCAAATTGACGTCTAATTAAAATCAGCTAATTTATATACAAGGTGTAACGGGTAAACATAATCTCAAAATTTTCAAAAAAAAGTTTGAATTTCCAAAAGCCGTAGAACAAAAAGTTGTTCGCCTAGACGTCTAGAACAACCACCTTTCGGCTTAAAAGGGCTTACATGTTACATATTGTATATGGAACTAGGGATATTATCTCGAAAATGAGGACTTGGATTTGGTATTTAGTACGATGTGTTTAATAGATTAAAAAGTTTACCTACTAAAACCAGTACTTTATCAAACTACAAAATCAGAAGTAACTCCAAATAAAAATATTTCAAACTTTACCTACTTACATACGAACATACGGAAAAGGTGTATCAAGAATCAAATTAGATATAATGTTGAAAGTTATAAATATGAAACAAAGAAAGCTTTGAATTCATTGTTACATTATCAACGTTATTGTTGAAGTTTATTTTGCTCCCTGGGGAATTCTTGTCCATTTAACCCTTATGAATAATTCAAATGGAATGCAGACCAAGACTCGCTCCGATATCCTCGCTGGAAAATGACCATTATCGCAAAATAGCACACGTATGTGTAAAATAATATAACATTATAAAGCTAAGGCCAATGCATTTTTCATAACTTAGGTACTTTTCAACGAGGCTTTGCCAAAACTTCTATAAAAAACAACATTACTTACAAATTTGAAAAAAGTACCCAGTAGGTACCTACAGCATGCATTTCTCCAAGCAATTTAAAAGCATTTTATAGGATCGGACTGCTTGAAAGGATGTTACGAAAACCCAATTGTCCATCAATATGTAGGTATATTGATGAACAATTGGGCTGCCTAAGCCAATTTGGGCGAAACAAAAAATACTATATACTACACTACACATGTATATGTGTGTTTTGGTATACCTATAATAAGTGTTTATCTATCAATCAATGTCTATCAAAGAGTACAGGCGCTCTATTTTTGAATCAAATGTGCCATCTCGAGCGATTTAAATATCTTGATTTCTACCGATTTTCGTTTGATTTCTGTAATGCTTCTATGTGAATCGCACGACCACAACGAGTGGTATCAACCACTCGCCGCAGGAGTCCGACATCGAACGAAAATCACGAGATATCGATTTTTTTAAATCGCCCAAAGTGCTACGAGCGGTTCAAAAATAGGGCTCCAGAACCCCTTCGGACCCATCGAAACACTTAAAGTACTGACCGACTGACTCGGGGTGATTTTATATTTGAGCTCCAAAATTTCGGTCTACGCTAGGTACGTAGATACAGAATCACCAAAGACCTTGACAGTCGGCCCTTAGCATCATGGAGGTAGGATTAAATAATTAATAATTCCTAAGTCTATGCTTAGCATAGCTACTTAAAACGTTCGTAAGTAAAATGTTAATTTTTATTTTAGTTTTAAACTATAAATAGGTTATTTTGAATGTCATAAACGTGATATATATGGGTAAATAAGCATTGATGTAGATGGGAAAAAATGGTGTTTATTAATTCATTTTTAATACAAACATCATTTTTGAATCTATTATTAATATTATACAAGAAGAAATAAACCAAGCATAAATTTTCCTATTTTCTAGTAAAGTATGAATGGCCTAGGCTTGGGGTTAAAAGGCGGGAGAGTAGGCAGACTTGGTGGGAACAACGGCCCTCTTCTGGTAGACCTGGCATTTCTTCGATTGTATCCAGGATGAGTGGCACCTGTATCACGTCCACTGCTGCCACCTCGACTGGTACCCGAAGCCCTGTGACCTCCACGACTCGGAGTGTTGTAACTTCTCGCGTACCGCAGGTGCTTACGTAGTGGGTCTGCCTGGATATCATCGATATATGGAGGCAATATCGGATGTTCGGCTGTTGCGGGAGCTCGTGGAAAATCACCCTGATTTAGCCACAGAGACTCGTCGTTCATGTCTCTCGCTACTCTAAGATGGTCTTCAAGTTCGTCTTCTTCTGGAATGTTTTCAGCGCTTCTTGCATAACGTCTGTTAGGGTCCAAGTTAACGTCGTCAATAAATTGAGGCAATACAGGATGTTCCGCTGTTGATGGATCTCGTGGAATATCACCTTGATTCAGCCATAGACTTTGGTGGCGCAAGTCCCTTCCACACCTTATAATTGGCCTCCGGGGTCTAGAAGGAAGGCGATAAATGCGAAGAATGATTTTTTTACTGAAAACCTCACCAACGAAAATGGCTAGGGCCAAGACTATAAAGATTGCTTTACTCATGATGGGGTGTTATTTTTTAAAACGTGGTTACGCTTGAATAAACGCTATTATACTGATAATGAACTAGTCAATTTCTCTGTATTTATAAATGAAGACACGGAAAGTACAGATTGTTTATTTTAACTGGCGTTGTCCCAGGGCCAGGGAAATAACCTGGATAACGTCCGTGAACAATATAGACGAATTTTTAACCATAGGTAGGTATATATTTGTTTATTTTATTATGTAGGTACTTATCTGGCGTGAAGAGATAAGGAAATCTTATTCTGGGTAGGTATCCAAGTATCGATGAGTAAATAGATTGGTTTAGGTACCTACATAATATTGTATTCATTTGTTTACACTTATTCATTTATATACACAAATTTTGGATTCAAGGCCGGGGCTGGGGCAGGCTTCATATTTATTTATTATTGTTATTATTCTTTGTATGAAGAAAGGTCCGTCCACGGCCCGTTCTTATAACAACATGACAGACCGTCCGTGCTTTTTTCATGCATAAAAGCCCGTCCTTGCCTCAGCCCGTTCTAATAAAAATCATCTTTTAGTACATACATAAACATGCGAGATTATCCAACTAACAAAGCCTCAGCATTGTGAAATTTGTTTTCAAAGCAATTCAACGTGTTTTCGAAATCTTGCAAAGATTCTCTAAAGTTTTTGAAGTGTTAGTAATTTCATGCGATACAATTGCTGAACCGTTTTCGAGAAATTTTAGTTAACAGAATTACGTGTCCTGTACTTACATTAAGCAAATGGTTTTTCATGTAATGTTGCTAAGCTGTAGAAGAGTCTAGAGTAACTTTTATTATCCGCCGTAACAAACATGTATCAAACAAACATTGTAACATTTTAAAACTATCAAATATTATAAAGGCAATACAACTGTTAAAGGTTGTGTGTGGGTGTGAAATATTCCAGGACTCCATTCTAGCAGCAATTAATTGCTTGTTATCGACCGATATAAAACATATAATCTAGGTACTTTGCAGCGAAATTTCGCCCTAACAACGTTGGACCGCCATATGTGGCTCCACCGTTTTTAACCTGCTTCCAGGTGTTAGATTCAGAATCATGAATAATTCAAGTGGAATGCAGACCAAGACTCGCTCCGATATGCTCCGCTCGATTGAAAATGACCATTATCACAAAATAGGACACGTATGTGTAAAATAACATAACATTAAAGCTAAGGTCAATGACGGCCTCTGTAGCGCAGCGGGCGAAGCTCAGACTGCAACGCGGAAGGCTGCGGGTTCGATTCCCGCCGGGAACAAATATTTTGGTGACCATAAATGTTTGTCTGGTTTTGGGTGTTTTATAAGTATAATTTATGCATGGATTTATTATTTATTTTATAAGCAAACTGTATTATATCTGTTGTCTAGCACCCATAGTACAAGCCTAGTGATTTGTTTGGGGCTAGATAGCGCTGTGTGAAAAGTCGTGCAATATGTATTTTTAATGTATTTTTTTAACCAACTTTTTAACTAGATTATAGAAAAAAACACTTTATTTATAGGTTGTAATTGCGTTTTATTCATGGTTTCAAACGAACCAAGCTTTCGCCAACTTTACAGTTGGCTTTTCAAGGTTGACATTAAGTGATAAATAAAGTGTTTTATTATGCAAAATCGCGAAAACCATAGAATAAATTAGATTATGGAACTCAACGAAATGTTGCAAAAGATACAGCATTTTTCCATACGATCTCGATTCATTTCATAGGACCGGACTGCTTGAATTTACTTATTACTAGCGGCGCCCCGCGGTTTTACCAGCTTAAGTCCCGATTCTCGATAGGTACGTTAGTTATGTACAATCAGCAAACAGCTTGACAGTTGTAACTTTATCCTACTAATATTATAAAGCTGAAAGTTAGTGAGTTTGTGTATATGTGTGTTTGTTACTCAATCACGTAAAAACCGCTGAACCGATTGCGATGAAACTTGAAATATAGGTAGCTGGAGACCTGGAATAACATATAGGCTATATTTTATCCCGATAATCCTGCGGGAACGGGACTAACGCGGAAGAAACCGTGGGGCGCAACTACAACAGCTATATTTATAAAGGTTCCTAAATGAAATGCGAGTTATTTTTTTTATTTTCTACAACAGCTATAATTATAAAGGTTCCTAAATTAAATGTGAGTTATTTTTTTATTTTTAAACTGTAAGTTATTTAGATACCTATCATAAATTTAAAGGTTATTGGTAATTCAATTAGGTAGGTAAATAAGCATTGATGTAAAATGAAAAAAAAATGGTGTTTATTAATTAATTTTTTAATACAAAAATAATTATTAACTCTATTAAAAATAAAAATAAATACCTATAAAAGAAGAAATAAATCAAGCATAAACTTTCCTATTGCTTATGTAAGGTATGAATGGCCTAGGCTTGGGGTTAAAAGGCGGGAGAGTCGGCAGACTTGGTGGGAACAACGGCCCTCTTCTGATAGACCTGGCATTTCTTCGATTGTATCCAGGATGTGTGGCACCTGTATCACGCCCACTGCTGCCACCTCGACTGGTACCCGAAGCCCTGTGACCTCCACGACTTGGAGTGTTGTAACTTCTCGCGTACCGCAGGTGCTCACGTAGTGGGTCTGCCTGGATATCATCGATATATGGAGGCAATATCGGATGGTCGGCTGTTGCGGGAGCTCGTGGAAAATCACCCTGATTTAGCCACAGAGACTCGTCGTTCATGTCTCTCGCTACTCTAAGATGGTCTTCAAGTTCGTCTTCTTCTGGAATGTTTTCAGCGCTTCTTGCATAACGTCTGTTTGGGTCTAACTTTACATCGTCAATGTATTGAGGCAATACGGGGTGTTCCGCTGTTGATGGAGCTCGTGGAATATCACCTTGATTCAGCCATAGAGGTTGGTCGTTCAAATCTCTCACATGCCTTATAATTGGCCTCCGGGGTCGAGTAGGAGGACGGTATGTCGGAAGAATGAATTTTTGACTGAATACCTCACCAACGAAAATAGCAAGTGCCAAGACTATAAAGCTTGCTTTACTCATGATGTTGTGTTACTCTTTACAACGTGGTTGCACTTGAATAAACGCAATTATACTGATAATTCACTCGGTCGATTGTTGGGTATTTATAGGTACGTGGAGACAAGGAAAGATAGTTTATTATAACCGTTCGGCGTAGTCTTAGGGCCAGGGAAATAACCTGGATAACGCTCGTCGCTCGAGCTTGTACAAGTAAGAAGGTATGTACTTAGGTATTCTTTACGTCAATTATGTTTGTTTATTTCATTAAGTAGCTTGCGTAATGAATGAATAATGAGATAACTATGGAAGAATTATATATATAACTATTAATGTGGATATTGGTATCTAATTAATGATTATGGTAGGTAGATACGTATAGCTAATATGCCTCAGTACTTTTATCTCGAAAAATGTTGAGAGGACCTTAAACTTTACTCGTCTTTGTCTGATTAGGGTGACTTGGCAACCGAAGATAAAGTTCTCTGTCGAGACCGTTTTTTGTATTTGGAACAAGTTCTCTTATTGATACCATCATGATACTAACACCCATTGAATAGAACTCTATTTTGTATGACAAAGTTTTTGCAGTGAACCTTCCAGTTGTACGTATTACGTACTTCTTAATTCCATGGGCCAAGATAGATATGCCACTAAATAAGCATGCTAGGTACTTCACACCTACAGCCAACATACTTGAGGAATTTAATACAATACTTATTAAAAATGCGAAAACTTTTTAGCCGACCTAATACCAGATCTGGTACATTACTCGTATATCTATATCAGTAATGTGTAATATTGCTTGTGCGGTTTCTTGTTTGTGCGAAGCCAATAGTTGAATAAAAGAAAGCATAATTGATGTCACTTGGCTGTCACTGTCACAGAAAAGTCAAAAATCGAACTGGGATTTTGTTGTGAAAATGAATTTTGTTGAAAACCATCAAAAATTCTTATAATTCGCTGAATTTTGAATTAAATCATTACAACGGAGGTCGGTTATTTATAAGGAATAAACCATGGGTGATTATCAAACAGGTAAGTGCTTTCGAATTATTTAACTTTTTATTTACAATGAATTGTAATTTTGGGTGTGGATTAGACTAGACGAAGTCCTGAAAGAATGCTAAATTATTCGTTATAGATGATCTTGAAATGCTGAAAGCATTGTTCGATTTCGAGGCCACTTTAGCGAAGACGCTTAGCTTCACAGAAGGTGAACTATTTTATCTTCAACAAACGAACACCAAGCAGAGGAACTGGTGGCATGTTGTTAATAGGAAAGGTCAAGTCGGGTTCGTTCCTTCTAATTATGTGGCCTCAGTCAAGGTTAGTGCTGTAAAATACGATAGTTTCAACTGATTGTCTTAATTAACTAGTGGATTTGCAACAGCATTTCCCAACTTGGAGCCTACATAATTATATTTTGTTACTGATCTACTGGCTTAATAAACTAAAACTTGGCTCTACTTTAATGTTTCAATATAAGAGGTACCTATTTTACTCCTATTTTAATTGTTGTTGTCATCCTACTAATATTATAAATGTGAAAGTGCGTGTGTATGGATGTTTAGATGTTTGAATGTTTGTTACTCAATCATGCAAAAACTACTGAACTGATTGCGATGAAACTTTGAATATAAGTAGTTGGAAACTGGGATTAACATTTTATCCTACATTTTATCTCGATATTCGGGAACAGGACTTACATGGGTAAAACTGCGGGCGCAGCTAGTTAGTAATATATGTTGAAGTCTTTACAGGCAGATTTTTTCCAATTTGTCTGAAACATTGCTGTATTTGAGCTTGAAAAGAGTTTCTTTATTTGATCTTGCCATTAGTGGACTGTGCACTAATATAGTACATATTTAAGACCAATGTACCTACATAGTTTGAACAATAAATTCTTCTTATTCTAATTCTTATAGTTAGATTAATGGGTGTAGGGCTAATTTAATCTCTTTAAAAAACCGTTTTGGGCAGAATAGTCAGATGAAAATGTTGAACAACACTGGTTTAACAATATGAACATTATTCTAGGTTGAGCCAGAGTTCTTTCTGAGTTTCCTATCAGACTGCATCAAGAACTTGAGCGAAAACAACTCTATATCACAAAAGCAGGAGTTCTTAGCTAGACTCAACGACAAGAAGAAGCAGGTTCAGTTGTTATCAAAACCTCATCGGAAAGCTCAAGCACCTAAACCTCCTCCACGCTTGGACGATAGCACACCCCCTAATGGTGTCTCTCCGGCTTTTGATTTGAGGCCGGTGGTGTCTCAACAGCAAATTACTGAGGAAAAGGAGTCTACACCATCATCTATTAAGTTAGCAGAGAACAGTGTTGGTAGAGGTTAGTAAAACACATAAGTACATAATTATATTGAAAAAATATGGCAAAATTAAATTAGAATGTTAAATGGTGTAAAACGCAAGTACGGGTATTCATAGAAAGGCACAGAATGAGTTTCAGGGTAGTCAAAAGGTATATTAACTCTGCAATAGTGCATTACTATTGTCCCAATGATTGTGTAACTTGGTACTGCTCAATTAGCAGGCATTTTTGTCAAAAAAATAGGCGAGTTACATTACTGTTCTTTTAATACTGTAGTAGTTATTCCTTTCCTTACACCTTACTGTTGTTTTTTTTAATTTAAATTAATTATTGTTTGTGCGTTGATTGATTTACTTATTGATAACAATTTATGTTGTACCAAAAACAAATATAAATTATATACAGACAATTTCTTAATATAAGGTGTCAAAATAGGCAGGTTTTCGGTTAAGGGTGATTTCTTTCAGGCAACCAATATACCTACTACCTGCATCTAAGTATCAGACTAACTGTAGGTATCTAAAACCTGATATGATGTCACTAAATATTGTTAAACCAATTCAGCAGACAGCGGTGATGAATGTAAGAAGATAATGAGCACGAAATCAGCATCGAACCAGCTCTCGTCTGACACTGACAACCAGGACGACAGTCAAGACAGCAGTGAGAGCATCAAGCCCAACGCAATATACGAGATCGTGCAATCTGTGAGGAAAGAAACACAACTCAGTCATGAGATGTCAAGGGTTGCTGTTGAAACAGTACTCATTTCTTTAAGGGTATGTACTGAACACGTCATCAAAACCTGATGGCTTCCAGTAGGCGAGAAATTACAAGTTTTTATGGAAATACTATATAGTAGTACTTTAAAAAAAAACCCCTGTGTCATCTCGATTATTAAGCAATTAAAACAAGGATCCAATTGAGGCTTAGTTTAACTAGTTAGTTCAGCTTTCCAACTCAATTTGCAGAGGCTACTTAACTCAGGTTATAGAAAGCTGCTACAACCATACTTCATTCAATTAATCCAGCTTATTGCAAAACTTATTTATTAATAAGTTAGAACTTATTAATAGACATTTTTGTATATGAAATAAACTATTTTCTATTTTTTTTAAGTTCTGAGACAGGGCATAAAATCATTGAATGTCATTGCCATTTCATAAAAGTGTTTGTGTCTGATCAATAAGGTTCAATGTCTTATAGCCGTGTTGTTAGAACTAGCACAGCCCTCATATTATCAATCCAGTGGATGTCTGACAACAGTGGAAAATAACAGGCACTATGCAATACATTGCTGCTTTGTAGTAATTATCGGTAATAACCACGTTACGTCAAAGCAGCAATGTACTGCATAGTGCCGTCACATAGACGTCCACTAGATAGATAATCTGGGGGCTGGTCAGCAAGTATGAAAGGTACTTGTCAGGAAGTATGAAAGGTACTTATTTGTCTTTGTGTGTGTATGATATAGCTATGCATGGTATTCCAGGAGTTTCTCCCCGGAGGCGCAGCTCGCTCCATAATCGACGCTCTGCTCCGGGAAGCAAACAGCAACATCACTTGTCCCAAGAACGCCATCGACGCCGCTCCCGATGCCTTACGTATGATGACAGCTCTGAACGCGCTGTCTAAAGCGGCGAACGACGCACAGCAACGCGGCTGGGCGTTGCATGATGACGCTCATGATATACAGACGCAGTTGCTTGAACTTATCTCTGTTATGGTAAGTTTGATTCTCTTTCTTTTTGGTGCAAGAATGCCGTCTACAATGGTACGGTCTCGTCTTATGGCTAACATAGAGTAATTCGATTTAATTATAACATAATATTTGACACTGGCTACTTTCTAAACGGCCATAATTATAAAAAAGTACAGTCTTTTTTTAGCCCAGATTTTCGACACGCCCGCCATTACTAAATACCAACATTGCAGAAATTTAAAGTTTCGAAATTTTATTTTCAAAATTACTCTCTAGCCTTTGCCTGAATTTGATTACTACGTACGGTACTGTAAGGTACTAATTAGGTAGATTTATATGGCAGTGAATATAAATATTGACGAATGATATTTCGCCCAGAAAAGAAATACACCCGCCATCCTGACGTTTGAATGGCGGCTCACATATTTATTGAGTTTTCTATGCGTACAGAGAGGTACTATTAATTTCTTTATTGGTAGAATTAGGTAGAATTAAGGTAGATTTGAGCCATATTAGATTTATGATAATTTGCATTTGTACACCCACCATTCTGATGCACACTTAATTTCGACTTGATTAAACATGCATCCGTGGCCGAATTGGAAAATGCGTTGAGTTTTGACGGATCCCCGTAGATGCAGGTTCAAGTTCTGTCAGGTGCAAAATTTTTGAAAAGCATTTCTTTAAGTATAGTCATCCAAGTGTAGGAAACACTTGAAAATATATCAAAAACAGGTAGGTGCCTTCTGGTGCTCCAAAAAATTTTTTTTTACCATACATACTGTTCACTCATCCAACTAATAATCGCGCCAAACGTTGCTTTACCCGCACGATAAACAAACTCGTGCAGGTTCCTTTCCTCATTAAACAAACAATGTAAGTAAATAAATCGCACTGGACTTTCCCTAACCCAAAGTATAAAATAACTTCTTATACTTTATCTCTATCTTACACTCAATGACCTAATCTTTTGACCTCGTAAGGGGAATCACTAGCACTATTCAGATCTACAATGAATCATGTTTTACAACTTGACTCGCTAAGAAACTATGTTTACTATACTGATAATATTATGTAGATAATTAGGTAACTTGAGCAAAAGAAGTGTTATTTATTTATTTATTTAACAAACACTTTCAGACTTACAGCATTTAAACACCAAAACGTCTGAAAGCCATTATACTATAATTACAAATAATTATTGAAAAGAATTTTTTAATCACATAAATTAGATTTACTTAAGTAAAACTAGGTAGGCATCAAAATGAATCAGCTAATACCAGAAAAGAGATAGCTCTCAAACAATATTTGTGCCTTGGCTCAACCAATCCATGGACAAATCAACAAATAGTGGCTGAGCCATGCAAAAAACGTCAACCAAAGACCTGTCTGTAATCAGTTGATTTATCAGTGTGTTTGCATACGAGGTGGGAGCGTACCGCGTCGTCAATGTGCATGCAGCTACTCGCTCAAACAAATTGTGCATCCGATTCGGTCGTTTGTCACGCAGATAGATAGATAGTGTTCAGGGAATTACTAGATTAGTAACAATCGTAAAACATTATCCTTATTAATGGTGTTTTATTACTATTTTCCAGTCAAATGCTGACGTGAACATATCTCAACACGTTTTGAGCAGTCACAAATATAACTACGTCACTACACTGGTTCAGTATTACCAGATGGAAACGAGATGGCCGTTGAGACAGTTGCTGTTACAGGTATGCACTGAACACTACTCCACTAAACATAACTTAATCAGCCCGTTATTTTGTTCTACTGCTGGGCCTCCCCTTAGAGGGGTTAGATTGGCGAATGTCCCATGTCTTCGGACCGTGGGGAGTCCTAGGACTTGTCGGTTTCCTCTCTATTAGCGCACATAACTTTTTCTTAAAGATAAATACATTGGTGCGCGGGCGGCTTGGATTCGAACCCACGACCCTCGACATATTAATCATGGACTTTAGTGTTGTTTCCAAAGCTCTGTAAAAAATCTTTGTAAATGGCCGCCGTGTTTACAAATGATTCCCTAGACTTGACTTTAACTATGACGACTTGACTGTTTCGATGCAAATAACTTGCATATATTATTAATTAGTAGGATAATACTTGACACTGGCTAATTTCCAAATGGCCATAATCAGTTTACAACCGATAAAAAATAAAAAGTTATTTGCAATTTGCATTAAAACAGTCAAGTCGTCGTTGTAAAAGCAAATTCAAGGAAGTTATTGTAAACGGTAGCTTTACAATGACGGTTCACGCGAGCTTTGGAGGCAAGGCTAAAGTCCATGTTTTGCATCGATTTTCACTCTCTTTACTTTACTTGTACACCTTCACGAAACTAAATTGATTACTAAATTAAACAAAATTTAACAATTTACACGCTTTTGAACTAGGTTTAAAAAAAAATGAAAATAAAGCATCACATGTCATCTCCTCAAAGCGGTTCCGTCAAAACTCCATAAAAAACATAATTAAAATTTAAAAACCAACTCTTAAAAAAAAAATATTATAATTGTCTGTGGTTTTTAAAAGTAGTCGGGTTTTTTTAATTTAAAATTTACTTTTTTTTTGAGCGGCAAAAGGTCGATAAAGCAACGACAAACAATCATGGTAGCGCGGAATATCTCAACGTGTAATTTCTTCTATGGTTTTCGCGATTTTGCATAATAAAACACTTTATTAATCCGGTTTTATCGCGTTTTTATTCATTATTTGAACCGAGCTTTCGCCAACTTTACAGTTGGCTTTTTCAAGGTTGACTCCAACCTCCAGGTCGGTCAACCTCGAAAAAGCCAACTGTAAAGTTGATAAAACCTCCGATAGAACCGGATTAATAAAGCGTTTTATCTCACCGTGTATCGGTCTGTCGGTACTGTCGATGTCGTCAGGCGTTCGGTGTGATGTGCGGGCTGGAGCGCGGCGCGCTGTGCACGCTGGCGGTGTCGGCGCTGCCCGCGGAGATCGCGCGCGACATGCGCGACACTCCGCGCGCCGTCTCGCGCCTCTCGCACTCCGCGCTGCTGCTGTCCATGGTGCTGTCCATGGCCGACAGGCTGCCCGTCACACACTTCGGTAACTATACCTAACGACAGACTGGGAACTACCTCCTACGGTAGCGAAATCTGGCAATTGGAATTTCGGTAACTACTAAGTAACTGTAATGTGCCAATTGGCACACACCACACTCGGACTTAGAGCCCAGTAAGCGCAGCGATGTCTAGCTGGATCACTACGTCCGTAGGCGTCAACTTTTGTATGGAATTTTGCTCATGCATGCTAAAGCTCACACATTTAAACCTTTTAAAATCACTACTAAAAATAGTTAATAACGGGGTATTCACCATGTTTAATAATTTATTCGCGGAGCTCGATATTGGTAAATACTACGTTTTTATGTAATTTTAGTAGTAAAAACAACAATGTAACTTTAAAAAAAAAATTACTATTAGAAGAGGCATCTACGGCAAGGTGTAGATGCCTCTTCTAAAAGATTTCCATCGAATGTATCTCTTAAGAAGTAGTGTTAAATGAGGCACAGATAAGGGGCCCTACCATGATGTCTTATAAGTTGTCGCGAAGTCGTCGCGTTGTCGTATAGCAAAAAGAAAAATCAAAAACTAAAAAAAAAAGTAAAACAAACTTCACAAAAAAAAAGAGTTTTTAAAAGTAGTCGGGGTATTTTTTATTTAAATTTTACTTTATTTTTTTGAACGACAAAAGGACGACATAGCAACGAAAAACGAGCATGGTAGCGCGGAATAACTTCGACTTTCCAATATTGAAGATTATTTCATTATTATTAAATTAACGTGACATACTCTCTATCAATTTTACAGAACAGTTAGGCGTAGAATTCGCGCAATTTCTCCTCGACCTGATAGAAAGCCCGCCGGAAACGGACGTCGATGAGCAGATACCGGATTTGTTCCTGACACTCCTACTGGCCTACAACTTGCAGTTTGACAGTCCGTATGACAACCTACTGCTCAACGCACTGGAGACCAAGGATAATGCTAAGACGTTCTGTGAGAAGATACTACTTTTGCTCAATCGAGAAGGTCAGTAAATAATTTACAGTTTTACCATACGCTGTTTTTTTACTAAGCCAATGTAGGAAACGAGTAAAAAAAGCATCGTGTGAACTGAACCTTTTTTACCCCTAAACGAAGGGTAATAAAAACGGAACTCTATTACTTCGACTCCGCTGTTCCTCTTTCTGTCTGTCTCACCGGTTTGTATCTCATGAACCGAAATCGAAATTTTCATATATTGTTGCTATAACAACAACTAAAGTATGTTTATAACAGAAAAAAAAACATGTTTTTTGTGTTTATGGTAAGTCTAACTAGCAATTGACCGGTTTTTTTACTCACTAACCTAGATTTCTGAATTTTCTAGTGTTGGATATTTTCTCTATGGATCATAAGTTTACACATAAAAAGTTTTACGAGTAGTACTTATATTGTCTAGTACTCATAGTACAAGCCTAGTCGCTTAATTTGGCTCTACATTGCGCTATATACTTTATTTGTTTATTGTACCCTCCAGAGGACCCAGTCCACATATTCGACCACGAGCCTGCGCCCGCGCACTCCGTCCTGAAGTTGGTCACAGATCTGTTCAGTCGGAAGAAGACAGCGGAACATTTCTACACGAACGACGTGAACGTTGCCATCGACATCATTGTCAGACAACTTGCTGATTTGTCGCCGGGAGATGTGGTAAGTTAGCGTACACCAGTTGTGTTCTGTGGTTTTACCCACTTATGTTCCGACACCTCGGAAACTTCTAAAATAAATCGTATTAAATGAACAAGCTGAAATTTAGGTTGTTTATTTATCCATCAGTTAGTCAGTCAGGATAAAGCATTTAATAGATATAGATTGATGTTTCAGGAAAATATTTTTATCAGTTTTTTAGGATTTCTTAGTCAACAAAAATCCCTCATACTTATTCCATGGTCTCTATTTTTGAATCGCTCGCGTCACTTCGAGTGATTTTAAAACCTGTATTTCTGCTAATTTTCGTTAGCTTTCTGTAATTTTTTTATGTGAATCGGACGACCGCAACAAGTTGTATCAACCACTCGCCGCAGGAGTTAGAGATCGAACGATAATCAGTAGATATCGAATTATTTAAATCGCCTGGCGAGCAACGAGCGATTCAAAAATAAGGCTCCATATTCGTCTGTCTGTCAGCGCTTTAGCTCACTTATTTCATCTTCTCAACCTCGCGATGATACCAGTCCACCTGTGGTATCATCTAATTAGCATCCACTAGTAGTTGCTATTTACTAAAAAACATATTTCGTATTCTACATTGCTGCTTTGAAGTAATCACCGGTAACAACCACGTTACGTCAAAGCAGCAATTTACTGAAAGTTAGTCACTAGTAGCGGTAGATGCTAATTAGATGATACCACAGCAGAAGCAAGTGTTACCAAAGAGGGATTCTTAGGAGCCCCAAATTATTAAGTACATCTCAGTCAACCTTGAAAAAGCCAACTGTAAAGTTGGCGAAAGCTCGGTTCGTTTAGAACAATGAATAAAAACGCGATTCAACCGGATAAATAAAGTGTTTTATTAGCCCCAAATTATTATTAGAAGATAAAAGTACTCAATTATAATTCAAATTTCAGCGTCGCCAACAATACCTCAAGATCCTACAAGGCATTATCCGGAACACAGAGTACGGTTCCCATCTCCACCGCCGCGACGATCTGCTCCGCTGCTTCGCTAGAATATTCTGCGAGGAAGGCGATCCGAGCCGGGACGACCAGGCGTTAGTGCGAGCTATTTCAAACGAATTCCCACAGTTTTTCAAGGCGTAAGAAGCTTATAAGGTATAGTTTTGCTTGACTGACTTGCGATTTGCGATTTTCTTCGAAAGAAGCGTTTTGCTTGAATTTGCATTTATGTATGAAGCTAAAGTTCTCGGGAGTTTTTCAAGGTGCATTTTTGCCAGTCTTGGTATACGCATATGAAGCGAATAGGGCGCAGTTAAGCTTAAAAGTTATTTGATCTGACGTATGCTCTCTGTTACGGACCGAATATGTAAAAATATGTATGCTTTATTGTTAGTTTCGATGTGCCTAATGACGGTGTAATCAAAACTGAATAAAATTAGAAACTAAATGCTTTTACATACCAAGTTGGTTACTTTTGACGTCCGGTTGCACCGGCCTAATCAATGTTAATACACCGCCATTGTTATGGCATCACGACTATACCACTGGCGCGTTAAACAGCCTAAATAGGATAGTGTATTCATATTTGAACTCTACAATGTAACGAAACTAAAATTGGTAATTTGACGAACTTACCTTATGTGAAGTCCAAATAAAAAAAAAACGTGTTTTATTGAAAATGTAATGATTTACTAGTGTATTTTCTTACTGGTTATTTCCTTTAATTGTATTTGGAGTAAAAAAAACAGTTTTAAGAGAAAGATACATATAAACTTTTTAAATTCACACGATTTGTTAACATATTTACATTTACCGGGTCTTAATCGCGTACTACGCGATTAAGACCCGGTAAAATGTAAATAAGATACATATATCCACAAAAACACAGGTCACGGCCGACGTGGAGTGGGATTCGAACCCACAACGCATCTCAACCTAATCTGGGGGTAGCGACATACCATTTAGTCCACCGACGCTGGTGACTCATACGCCGAATTATTGCTTCTTTATCTTTACCATCTATTACAACTTAGGCATGTTAGCGCCATCTGGCGGCATTGAGTTACATCAATGTTCGCGTCCTAGCAGTCCAGTGCAGGCTTTAAGCACTTAAAAATAAAATATATTAAAAAAATAGGTTGTATTTTAGGGTTATGCACTATCAACTTTAGCTGTCACTAGGTCAGAGCTGATTTCTTGGCTTAACCTAGCCTAGGCCTGCTTTAGGTGGTCCTGTGAATGGGGAGGTTGTAGAAATAAGCGAAAATCGAGGATTTATCCAACCAGCCAGCGCGGTTTTTCATATAAAGTCTAGCGCATGGGTTTCCAAAGTATTTGTTGTCACGCCCCATTTGCCTAATTTAACCCCCCCCCCCCCTAGGCGGTAGCAAGAGGACGTCAGTGAATGAAGCATATTTATAGGTAACTGGAGACATGAAATAACACCTAGGCTACTTTTATCCCGATATTCCTGCAGAATCGGATCTTCCGCGGGTGGAGTTTAAGTCGATTAAGTACTAAAGTTAAAATTCAGTCGAAAAGATGAACGAGCTTGTATATTTTTGATGAGATTCCCAATTCTAGGTTCTACAGCATATAGTGCGCAGCGTAAGTCACCACCAATATCCAGTTTGCTTCTGTATTTCGTTTTTATAGCTACAGCGGTTAAAAATCCCCTTTCGCATAAATAAGTGCTAGAAAAGGGTAAATACATTTTGAATGTTTCTTCTGCTAATTTGGGATAAATATTGAAATATTTTACCCAAAATAAAGGCTACTCCATTTTTTAAAAATCATATTTCGCAGCAGATTCATTTTTGATTTTCAAGGCTTGCTCCAGTCGATAAATATTATTATGACACGTATTAGGGAAGTAGCATTTGAACCCATCTGCGAGGTGCTGCAAGGGGTCCGATATGTAAGTTTTAATATTTAATATTACCTTCATCCAAAACCTGCATAAAACACGCCTCTTCTGTGACTTCGAGTAACTTAAAACTTAGCAGGAATAATTAGAAGCCGAAACTACGTGTCCATAGTTCCAACTTCTGCGTAAACGCTATTATTACATCTCGGTGATAAATTATGTTCGACTGTCCACCTTGTAACTTCAGGTTCATAGATAAGCAAACACTACTTGTACTCTCGGCTTTCTGAATTCTGTGTGAAATTCACATTGATTCTGACTCTCCAAAAATTTAATAACTTCATGACGAAGGTCAAACATCCTTCCCAGCATATTTCCTTTGGTCAGCGAACTTCAGTGTGAAATAAAAGTTTTTTTGTACTCTGCACCCAAATCTTCACAAAGAGCCATAAACAGACGAGTATTCAACGCACTCTTTTTAACAAAATTGTCAATTTTGATGAATAATTTTAAGTCAGCATTGAGTTCATCAGGAAACGTTTTAGCCGCAAGAGCTTGACGGTGTATAAAGTAGTAAATTGCAATAACATTTGGATTATTTTCTTTGACCAACTGTACAAATCTTGAGCGAGATCCCAGCATTGTCGGTGCTCCGTCTGTGCATACGCCAATCAGTCTGTTCCATGATAATCCGTGTTTTTTAAAAAAGTCAGAATCTGAAGTCATAATATCAATTGCCTTTGAATTAGCTGTGTAGAAAATAGCAATTCCTCTTTGATTGTATCGTTTTGCACGTATCTAACGAAAACTAAGAGTTGGCAACATTGTGCTACCTATGTACTTTCATCCAATTATATTGCTAAAAATGTGAGATATTTTATTTTTATGTCTTTAGCCATATCGTCAATGCGACGTTTTCCGGATTATCGGAAAGAGGCATTCGTGACAATTTTAGTTCACTTTCTGATCCAAGAAGGACATTTGTGGCTTTTAAAAGGCAAGGCTTGACGAGTGATTCGTTAATAGTGTGGCTGTTTTCTGCTTTCGCGATAAGTAACGATAGCTCGTATGATGCTTCAAGCACTTTTTCAGATGATTGCGCAAGATAATCAGTGCTGTCTAGTTTCATGCGTTTTAAAGTTGCAGATTTTGAGATAAAGAATTGCTTCGGCTTGTCTTTCAGCGCGCTATGTTTGGTTGATAAATGTCTTTCTAGGCGTGTTGGTCTCATGGCATCGTTGCTTAATACATCACAACAAATTACACACTGCGGATGGTCTATGTCATTTTTCTGTATAGATACAAATCCGTACTTTATATATTCATCGACTGTTTGAAAATGACTGGTCTAGAGAAACGCCTGCTTTGGCTGGCTGGGCTAAACATGTCAGAGTGGCGTGTACGGTGTGACTTGTATTTGCTCACGTCGATGCCACTTGCAGCCAAGACGTTCTTTATCCATTGGCTTCTTGATTGTTTTCAAGCACAATAATTGTTTTTTTTTAAATCGTTAGGTGGTTATATTAGAGCCTCTAAGAGGAACTGTTTGTTTTTTATACGACTGTAGCGCCCTGGAGGGACATATGCGCTTCTTGACTGTAGAAGGGCATTTCCAAGATGGTATTATGTTTTTTGGTGCTAACTAAAATCTTTGTCAAAACTCTAATGTTTACAGCGATATTTGCGTTTAGCGTTGTTGGCAGGTCTGGCTGTTACAGGCCTTGCCATTTTTTGATTCCTTGAGAGGATTTTCTCATCTCTTGGTTTGATTTTATATTACCACTTTTTTCCATACAGAAAATCGTTCGTTTTTGAAGTTTAATTAAATTGAAATTAATAATCATAATCATTTATTGCTTTATAAGGTAAGTAATGGTTTACAAAATCACATTTTGTTTACATTATGAACCCGGTTGGGCACCGCAATTTAAGCTTAAAACTATTAATTTAAGCTAGTAGGTACTTAAAACCTACTAGTACCTACTACAGATGCATTTTTTAATTCCTCCTTATTTCTTAATTTTATTTTTCTTTCGTAATGGCCGTAGCCAAACCTAATAGCTTTAGTGAGTATTCTCGGGCCCTGAGGCCCTATTATATAACTTTTACTGTAAGCGCTTTCAATCTGAAAGCGCTTTCAATCTGAAACATTGCTTGCATAAATTTTGCGATTTTGTAAGCAATGTTATAACCTTGCAGCGCCCTTGCTATCGACATTTACTACAACCCAAACACAACACTAGCCGCAGATAACCCGACTTAATTAAAGAGTCAATTTTGCGGTGCAGCGTCATATATTATGGAGCATATTTTATTTAACAGTGTTTTACATCTGTTTCAAATGTCATTTTCGTTTGACGTTGGCAATTTAGAAATGGGCAAATATCGGTCTAAAAAAAGAAGATCATCTTTCGTTTGAAAACAATGGAATAATAAATGGTTATTTTTACTTAATTTTGAAGCTAAAAGAGTAAAAGTAAGTGCGAATTGTGAACATTTGAGCGTTTTACTAACGTATAGATGATTATTATTCACGTCAAGCTAATTATTAACTTGTTTTTCAGCAAATTGTCTATACGACTAATAAACGAACGAAGACTGGTTTATGCTCTACATTTTTGTTAAAAGACAGTGATATTTCCCTCAATACACAGTCCAAGAGCTCTAGGTCTGCTACGAGCTCATCGCATAGAAGTAGAACCTCGAAAACACCCGAAAACGCTTCCGAAATTTCTAAAATGTAAGTTTACCGCACACTTGATATTTTGAAGTTTTAGTCGATATAGTAAAGCAAAACTTCGTTGTAACCCAAGATAAGTGGGATATTTTTGACTAGACAACTTTATTCTCTAGTTTTACATCTCATCTATGACTTCATTGCACAAACTAATTTTAAGAATCCATAAGTTAGGTTATAATAAAAATCTATTATTGCCCTTATACTTACTTGCCTGTAATTGGATGGCCCCATGCATGGTCATCGTAATGGTATAATTTTAAGACCTCCCTGCCAGCGAAATAACTCTGTCTGTCGCAATACGCAATAGCATATTCACACCAAAACTGCAAAACTGATTTTGATAAAATTTCATATTGAAATAGTTAGGCAAACGCGAGTGAAACTGTGGGGCGCAGCTAGTGCCTTTTATTTTATGTTTACTATTTTACAAACTAATTGTAATTTTTTAGATCACGATGTAAACTTGCTGTGCTGGACCTTGTCCTGGAGGAGTAGAACGCATCATGATGTGAAGGAGTGATCGGTGTGAGATGTTACCGGATTGGGAGCAACCAACATTGAAATCCTGGAGTGATTGCAGCAGCTTGTTGTATAGCAGAATACAGAAAAGCTACTCAAAATTTAATGGTTATTACGGAAAGTAAATATAAAATAAAATTGAGTTTAAAAACTGCTATTTTATTTATGTAGCCCTAGAAAAATTTAATGGTTATTACGGAAAGCAAATATAAAATAAAATTGAGTTTAAAAACTGCTATTTTATTTATGTAGCCCTAGAATTTATATAATAGTAGCTATCTTCATTTATATAACTGTCTCACAGTAATGATTAAATCTCAATTATTAAAATATGTAGTACTTAGTTGTTTTTTTAAATCCAAAATATCAGACAGATAATAGGTAATTACATATTTATTTATACTTACCTTTTTCAAGTGTAGACACCCTACCTCTCACCTTTCTTAGCTTCCTTTCCATTCAAAGGTTGCCTGGAAGAGATTGCTTTCAGCGGCCGCCCATTGTGCCTCCTAAATTAAAGCTGTATTTGTTTCTATCTGTGTATATTGTAATTTTATATGGAGTGTACAATAAAGAATTTATTCATTTAGGCAGGTAGTGGTAAATTTAATATTGAAACAATATTCTAATGTAAGGAAAGTATATTGTATATTTTCAATAATGCTTGTTAGGGAATCTCTGCACAGGATGTTCCTGACATCTCAGTAGTGTCTTCATTATGTCACTGTAAAATAAAAATAAATGTATGTTAAGACAAGATAACAGACCATGTTAAAAACTTTTAAAATTGCAGACCTCACATTTTTTTACTTCGCAACTAAATAATCACTGACTAAATCCAAAAATAATATAGTTAAACTTAAGAGATGGTCTGCTAATGTAGGTAACTTTTGTATGCACTGTTGGCACTTACTGTAACTTTTTTATGAATGACAATAAAAATGTGTCCTATGAATGCACTTAATTCTTCCAGACATTCCAGACACTGAAGCATATTGATGCTATAATAGTTATAAATAAACTAAAAAGATTGTTGATATACTAATTTCATTTGTTCTTTAAAATTTAGTCTGTAAAGATGTGTTGAAAAATAATGATGTGAGCGGGGTTCAAACCGACTCAGCATGCTATGGCTAGCTAACCAACTGAACTATAAATAAATAAGATTTGTCAGTGTATGTATAAGTACATAGTCACAATGTAGAGTTGGATAGACTGCGTTCTTTGAGTTCATCTCGTATTTTTGTACTTCATTTGGAAGCTGACAGAAGTGTGATCACAGTGTTTAACATAGCTTACCAAAAGTGGATTTTGTATGGCGGAATCGCACTAAACTCGTTGTGCAGCAGTACTAAAGGGTCGCTAGCATCCCTTATTCTACACAGACAGGCCATGAAGGCCTTCTTTTACCGTCACTTCTTGGTAAAATTCCAAAGAACTGGCGCATGCCATTATTGCTTCTGAAATTGTTTTTTATTTCACAAATAACTCTTTCTTAGGGTAAAACACAGAAAAGCACGTAAATATTCAATTTCCACACTATTTTTTCCAGGCTTTCAGACTAGAAAAGGCCGAAAACTAAATGTTTCAATGATGAGAAACAGCCTCGGACCTCTTTCAATAACATTGAGAGTTGATAGTGATCCAAGTTGTCACTTTCATTGTAACAACCATACGTGATCGCGTTTTTCATACAATTAGGTTGTATCGATATTGTTTCTCTTTCAATAAGGTTCTTTCAGTAACACAAACTGTCAAATGGTGCGTACACAATCGCAAATGAGTGAAAGATCGTGTGTCAAACTCAAAAATTTGAGTTTGACACATGATATTTCACTTTGCAATATGTTGCAAAAAGATACGTAAATGGGCCTCAGTTGCCCTATTATGTAACTTTTACTGTAAGCGCTTTCAATCTGAAACATTGCTTGCATAAATTTTGCGATTTTGTAAGTAATGTTATAACCTTGCAGCGCCCTTGCTATCGACATTTACTACAACCCAAACACAACACTAGCCGCAGATAACCCGACTTAATTAAAGAGTCAATTTTGCGGTGCAGCGTCATATATTATGGAGCATATTTAATTTAACAGTGTTTTACATCTGTTTCAAATGTCATTTTCGTTTGACGTTGGCAATTTAGAAATGGGCAAATATCGGTCTAAAAAAAGAAGATCATCTTTTGTTTGAAAACAATGTAATAATAAATGGTTATTTTTACTTAATTTTGAAGCTAAAAGAGTAAAAGTAAGTGCGAATTGTGAACATTTGAGCGTTTTACTAACGTATAGATGATTATTATTCACGTCAAGCTAATTATTAACTTGTTTTTCAGCAAATTGTCTATACGACTAATAAACGAACGAAGACTGGTTTATGCTCTACATTTTTGTTAAAAGACAGTGATATTTCCCTCAATACACAGTCCAAGAGCTCTAGGTCTGCTACGAGCTCATCGCATAGAAGTAGAACCTCGAAAACACCCGAAAACGCTTCCGAAAATCTAAAATGTAAGTTTACCGCACACTTGATATTTTGAAGTTTTAGTCGATATAGTAAAGCAAAACTTCGTTGTAACCCAAGATAGGTGGGATATTTTTGACTAGACAACTTTATTCTCTAGTTTTACATCTCATCTATGACTTCATTGCACAAACTAATTTTAAGAATCCATAAGTTAGGTTATAATAAAAATCTATTATTGCCCTTATACTTACTTGCCTGTAATTGGATGGCCCCATGCATGGTCATCGTAATGGTATAATTTTAAGACCTGCCTGCCAGCGAAATAACTCTGTCTGTCGCAATACGCAATAGCATATTCACACCAAAACTGATTTTGATAAAATTTCATATTGAAATAGTTAGGCAAACGCGAGTGAAACTGTGGGGCGCAGCTAGTGCCTTTTATTTTATGTTTACTATTTTACAAACTAATTGTATTTTTTAGATCACGATGTAAACTTGCTGTGCTGGACCTTGTCCTGGAGGAGTAGAACGCATCATGATGTGAAGGAGTGATCGGTGTGAGATGTTACCGGATTGGGAGCAACCAACATTGAAATCCTGGAGTGATTGCAGCAGCTTGTTGTATAGCAGAATACAGAAAAGCTACTCAAAATTCAATGGTTATTACGGAAAGTAAATATAAAATAAAATTGAGTTTAAAAACTGCTATTTTATTTATGTAGCCCTAGAAAAATTTAATGGTTATTACGGAAAGCAAATATAAAATAAAATTGAGTTTAAAAACTGCTATTTTATTTATGTAGCCCTAGAATTTATATAATAGTAGCTATCTTCATTTATATAACTGTCTCACAGTAATGATTAAATCTCAATTATTAAAATATGTAGTACTTAGTTGTTTTTTTAAATCCAAAATATCAGAGAGATAATAGGTAATTACATATTTATTTATACTTACCTTTTTCAAGTGTAGACACCCTACCTCTCGCCTTTCTTAGCTTCCTTTCCATTCAAAGGTTGCCTGGAAGAGATTGCTTTCAGAGGCCGCCCATTGTGCCTCCTAAATTAAAGCTGTATTTGTTTCTATCTGTGTATATTGTAATTTTATATGGAGTGTACAATAAAGAATTTATTCATTTAGGCAGGTAGTGGTAAATTTAATATTGAAACAATATTCTAATGTAAGGAAAGTATATTGTATATTTTCAATAATGCTTGTTAGGGAATCTCTGCACAGGATGTTCCTGACATCTCAGTAGTGTCTTCATTATGTCACTGTAAAATAAAAATAAATGTATGTTAAGACAAGATAACAGACCATGTAAAAACTTTTAAAATTGCAGACCTCACATTTTTTTAATTCGCAACTAAATAATCACCGACTAAATCCATTAATATAGTTAAACTTAAGAGATGGTCTGCTAAAGTAGGTAACTTTTGTATGCACTGTTGGCACTTACTGTAACTTTTTTATGAATGACAATAAAAATGTGTCCTATGAATGCACTTAATTCTTCCAGACATTCCAGACACTGAAGCATATTGATGCTATAATAGTTATAAATAAACTAAAAAGATTGTTGATATACTAATTTCATTTGTTCTTTAAAATTTAGTCTGTAAAGATGTGTTGAAAAATAATGATGTGAGCGGGGTTCAAACCGACTCAGCATGCTATGGCTAGCTAACCAACTGAACTATAAATAAATAAGATTTGTCAGTGTATGTATAAGTACATAGTCACAATGTAGAGTTGGATAGACTGCGTTCTTTGAGTTCATCTCGTATTTTTGTACTTCATTTGGAAGCTGACAGAAGTGTGATCACAGTGTTTAACATAGCTTACCAAAAGTGGATTTTGTATGGCGGAATCGCACTAAACTCGTTGTGCAGCAGTACCAAAGGGTCGCTAGCATCCCTTATTCTACACAGACAGGCCATGAAGGCCTTCTTTTACTGTCACTTCTTGGTAAAATTCCAAAGAACTGGCGCTTGCCATTATTGCTTCTGAAATTGTTTTTTATTTAACAAATAACTCTTTCTTAGGGTAAAACACAGAGAAGCACGTAAATATTCAATTTCCACACTATTTTTTCCAGGCTTTCAGACTAGAAAAGGCCGAAAACTAAATGTTTCAATGATGAGAAACAGCCTCGGACCTCTTTCAATAACATTGAGAGTTGATAGTGATCCAAGTTGTCACTTTCATTGTAACAACCATACGTGATCGCGTTTTTCATACAATTAGGTTGTATCGATATTGTTTCTCTTTCAATAAGGTTCTTTCAGTAACACAAACTGTCAAATGGTGCGTACACAATCGCAAATGAGTGAAAGATCGTGTGTCAAACTCAAAAATTTGAGTTTGACACAGGATCTTTCACTTTGCAATATGTTGCAAAAAGATACGTAAATGGGCCCCTGATGCCCTATTATATAACTTTTACTGTAAGCGCTTTCAATCTGAAAGCGCTTTCACTCTGAAACATTGCTTGCATAAATTTTGTGATTTTGTAAGCAATGTTATAACCTTGCAGCGCCCTTGCTATCGACATTTACTACAACCCAAACACAACACTAGCCGCAGATAACCCGACTTAATTAAAGAGTCAATTTTGCGGTGCAGCGTCATATATTATGGAGCATATTTAATTTAACAGTGTTTTACATCTGTTTCAAATGTCATTTTCGTTTGACGTTGGCAATTTAGAAATGGGCAAATATCGGTCTAAAAAAAGAAGATCATCTTTCGTTTGAAAACAATGGAATAATAAATGGTTGTTTTTACTTAATTTTGAAGCTAAAAGAGTAAAAGTAAGTGCGAATTGTGAACATTTGAGCGTTTTACTAACGTATAGATGATTATTATTCACGTCAAGCTAATTATTAACTTGTTTTTCAGCAAATTGTCTATACGACTAATAAACGAAGGAAGACTGGTTTATGCTCTACATTTTTGTTAAAAGACAGTGATATTTCCCTCAATACACAGTCCAAGAGCTCTAGGTCTGCTACGAGCTCATCGCATAGAAGTAGAACCACGAAAACACCCGAAAACGCTTCCGAAAATCTAAAATGTAAGTTTACCGCACACTTGATATTTTGAAGTTTTAGTCGATATAGTAAAGCAAAACTTCGTTGTAACCCAAGATAAGTGGGATATTTTTGACTAGACAACTTTATTCTCTAGTTTTACATCTCATCTATGACCTCATTGCACAAACTAATTTTAAGAATCCATAAGTTAGGTTATAATAAAAATCTATTATTGCCCTTATACTTACTTGCCTGTAATTGGATGGCCCCATGCATGGTCATCGTAATGGTATAATTTTAAGACCTCCCTGCCAGCGAAATAACTCTGTCTGTCGCAATACGCAATAGCATATTCACACCAAAACTGCAAAACTGATTTTGATAAAATTTTATATTGAAATAGTTAGGCAAACGCGAGTGAAACTGTGGGGCGCAGCTAGTGCCTTTTATTTTATGTTTACTATTTTACAAACTAATTGTAATTTTTTAGATCACGATGTAAACTTGCTGTGCTGGACCTTGTCCTGGAGGAGTAGAACGCATCATGATGTGAAGGAGTGATCGGTGTGAGATGTTACCGGATTGGGAGCAACCAACATTGAAATCCTGGAGTGATTGCAGCAGCTTGTTGTATAGCAGAATACAGAAAAGCTACTCAAAATTTAATGGTTATTACGGAAAGTAAATATAAAATAAAATTGAGTTTAAAAACTGCTATTTTATTTATGTAGCCCTAGAAAAATTTAATGGTTATTACGGAAAGCAAATATAAAATAAAATTGAGTTTAAAAACTGCTATTTTATTTATGTAGCCCTAGAATTTATATAATAGTAGCTATCTTCATTTATATAACTGTCTCACAGTAATGATTAAATCTCAATTATTAAAATATGTAGTACTTAGTTGTTTTTTTAAATCCAAAATATCAGACAGATAATAGGTAATTACATATTTATTTATACTTACCTTTTTCAAGTGTAGACACCCTACCTCTCACCTTTCTTAGCTTCCTTTCCATTCAAAGGTTGCCTGGAAGAGATTGCTTTCAGCGGCCACCCATTGTGCCTCCTAAATTAAAGCTGTATTTGTTTCTATCTGTGTATATTGTAATTTTATATGGAGTGTACAATAAAGAATTTATTCATTTAGGCAGGTAGTGGTAAATTTAATATTGAAACAATATTCTAATGTAAGGAAAGTATATTGTATATTTTCAATAATGCTTGTTAGGGAACCTCTGCACAGGATGTTCCTGACATCTCAGTAGTGTCTTCATTATGTCACTGTAAAATAAAAATAAATGTATGTTAAGACAAGATAACAGACCATGTTAAAAACTTTTAAAATTGCAGACCTCACATTTTTTTACTTCGCAACTAAATAATCACCGACTAAATCTATTAATATAGTTAAACTTAAGAGATGGTCTGCTAATGTAGGTAACTTTTGTATGCACTGTTGGCACTTACTGTAACTTTTTTATGAATGACAATAAAAATGTGTCCTATGAATGCACTTAATTCTTCCAGACATTCCAGACACTGAAGCATATTGATGCTATAATAGTTATAAATAAACTAAAAGATTGTTGATATACTAATTTCATTTGTTCTTTAAAATTTAGTCTGCAAAGATGTGTTGAAAAATAATGATGTGAGCGGGGTTCAAACCGACTCAGCATGCTATGGCTAGCTAACCAACTGAACTATAAATAAATAAGATTTGTCAGTGTATGTATAAGTACATAGTCACAATGTAGAGTTGGATAGACTGCGTTCTTTGAGTTCATCTCGTATTTTTGTACTTCATTTGGAAGCTGACAGAAGTGTGATCACAGTGTTTAACATAGCTTACCAAAAGTGGATTTTGTATGGCGGAATCGCACTAAACTCGTTGTGCAGCAGTACCAAAGGGTCGCTAGCATCCCTTATTCTACACAGACAGGCCATGAAGGCCTTCTTTTACCGTCACTTCTTGGTAAAATTCCAAAGAACTGGCGCATGCCATTATTGCTTCTGAAATTGTTTTTTATTTCACAAATAATTCTTTCTTAGGGTAAAACACAGAGAAGCACGTAAATATTCAATTTCCACACTATTTTTTCCAGGCTTTCAGACTAGAAAAGGCCGAAAACTAAATGTTTCAATGATGAGAAACAGCCTCGGACCTCTTTCAATAACATTGAGAGTTGATAGTGATCCAAGTTGTCACTTTCATTGTAACAACCATACGTGATCGCGTTTTTCATACAATTAGGTTGTATCGATATTGTTTCTCTTTCAATAAGGTTCTTTCAGTAACACAAACTGTCAAATGGTATAAATGAGTGAAAGATCGTGTGTCAAACTCAAAAATTTGAGTTTGAAACATGATCTTGCACTTTGCAATATGTTGCAAAAAGATACATAATAGGCCCACTGGTCTATGCCGCTTCTGTGAGTATATTTTTTTATTTCTTCGTTAAAAATGGGTGCCTCTAAAGGGGTGCAGTTGGTGGGAATTTTATAGGTTTTCGGAATATTTTCCTTTTCTTCCTGATGCCCTTTTCGGGCTCGAGTTCCGACTTTAAGGGAATATAGTGTGGTGTTAACCTTTTGCTCTATATATTGTATTCATCTAAGCGAAGGACCATGGTGAGACGCATCTCGTGCGTATTATGGTACTAAGACTAAGGATTTGCGTTTCCGTCTTGTATTTTGTGCAGAGGTATCGCGTACATGTACAGAAAAAGAAAGGTGCAGAACACTAGGGCGGTTTATGCTTTTTGAGTCATGTTGTATGTGGGTGGATCAACTATTTTTTGTACAACCCTGTCCTTGATAATGATGTTGTAGTATTAGGTAATGTTTATGAGAAAATCTAGATATTTCGACGTGTTAAACTGATTAGATCATTGACAATTAGAACCATATAAAAATATGTGTAATTTATTTAATAAATTATACAAAATAATTTCGTGACCCAGGAGATAAAACTTCATTTCCATACATATTTTTTCTGTCCCTAAGCTGTACCGTCAGTACATAATACGATGTCATTCAATAATTCTTCTTTACATATTGATATATTAATCGTTAATATGGTACCCAGTTATATCTTTGAATGAAATTTCTAATTTGCTGATTTGGTATTTAAGTTTTCGGTAGTTTTTTTTTGATTCAAATAACTGTCCCAAAATCAAATGAACACACGTTGTCCTTGGGTCACGATGTGAAAAGTACCGATAAGTGCAAATGAAATAGCGCCTGCATTAGTTAGCCAATAGAATATTGATCTGAATATCGGGTGATCACGCCCTACCAATTAAAAACTATATTTTGACTCGGTCACTTTGTCCGGCGCTCTCGAGAAGACTGAGTGTGTTTATTGTGCTTCTGTTGGGTCACGTCAAAAAATCGGTGAGTTTTAACTTATCTATAGCAATTACAACTGTGTTTCTATTTCTTTTAAGTCTGATATGTATTATCAGCATGCATTTTGGTGTTTCAACAAAAAAAACCATAACAAACCTTACAAAAACTTTGAATTTTCTTCTGGGTCACACTTCCACTGGGTCACAAAATCGGTGACCCAAGAGACAGTTTCCGTGACCCAAGAGAATTTTTAACTTTTTTCGCATAAAATGATCAAAATTTAATAATAAAAAATCGAAAATGGTGCTTATGCGTGTTTATGCGTATGTTTGTTGTAAGTTTTTACGTAAAATCGTTTGCCATTAATTTTAATTGTTCAGTTTAATTTCGTCACGTACCTTAATTATCAACATAATTAAATTACAACCTATCTTTACTTACATTTAATTTGTATTAAAATTTATTTTAGGGGAAATATCACTACCCTCTGCTGAAGGACAAAGACGTTATAAATAAATAATGAGCCTAGTTCGCCCTCTATCTTAGAACGTGATGTAGACCTGCCACCAAATGCTCAAATAACGCCACAGAACAACGTCTTGGGTGGAAACAGCTGATGATCTTGTAGCTGCAGGTCATGATATAACAAATGAATACACATTTTATGAAGCCTTGAAGGATGTTAGCAAAGTAATTCTTTACTTTATTTACGACCATTCGAGGGGACCCTAAAACACAGGAACTTGTTTTAGTTCCCGTCGTTGTTTTTGTAGCAGAGGCTTTTGCGACTGTAATTCTCCCATATATATCACCCCCTAGCTACCAGTAAAATAAGTTAAGAAAGAAATATTAAAGTTAAAAGTCTAAGAAAGGTTGTAGTTGAGTGAGCGATATGAAGCGTTATTAAAATCAATTGCAGTTAGAGAACAACCAAGTACGACAATACAAAATAAGGATATAGAAAATCGTGGTGTAAGACGTGGAGACTTTTTGCTAGTCCATGTTAAAGCTAGATTAAGTAAGATTTTTAAATATGCCTGTATTGTTGATGATTTACATGATGGATGACTGACGGTGAGATTAGAGTTAACTTTTTTTAATTATGAATTTGTGTTGACTTGTGCTAGGTACTTCAATTGAAACTGCTTTATTAGCATCATTTTAACTTTTTTGTCTTTTAAGTCAGATGTAATACCTGACTTAAAAGACAAAAAAGTTAAACTAAGTTAAATTTGATTAAAAGACACACTAAGTTAAATTTGATTTATGTTTGATCTCAATTATTATTGCCGAAGGAGTGTAAGAATTTTATATTTTGTACAGCTTAATTATTTAGGTGAATCCATCATCGTTTGTTCTTAATTTAATTGTATGTAATATCAGTTTACTTCTCTTGAGTCACAGCATTTGTCTCCTGGGTAACGTATTGGTCCCCAAAAATTTAAACAGGAGTAGTGTTATTTTAATTTTAATATAAAGTAATACATACAATTTTTGACGGAACAAGCATTTAAAATTAAAAAAGATATACACAATATTAAAATAAATATGTGGTGTTTACTGTGACAAGTTAAATGAAAAAATATTACCATTTTTGTTAGAAAGTGACTCAGGAGACAGAAATATGTTTATATTTTTCAAAGTAATTAGATATTTTGGTTTCAGCTTATATTTTATTAATTGCTACAAGTACAAAATTTTGTTAATACACAAATACTGATTACAATACTGTATTTTATTTACTTTTTACCGCTTCATTGATATGTGAGCTAGGGGACATAACCACGTAACGGGTATTGAAATTCATCGCAAAAAGACAGAAAAGCGCACCAAAGTTCGATGCACGTTATAGACTTATAAACTTCACAAATATTTTAAGCAATTTTAAGTATAATTTATGAAATTAAACACAATTTATTTTTTTACACAAAAAGTTGATTCGGAACAGAGAATAGTTGATTCACCCATGTATGTACTACATCAAAAACTTATGGAATCACGTTCCTGTTTTTGGTCTTTGTGCAGTTGTGTCATGCACAGAAAAAGGAAAAAAAACGCTTGATGCCTTGTTGGGAGTCTAGTCCTGCGTCGACCTTGAATTACGTTCTAATAGCCAAAGCTTCCACGTGTATGAGAATCAAGAATCAAGATTATTTATTGTTTAAGAAGTGATGTACAAAATGATCTAAAGTTAACATACATATTTTGGATACAATCACTTACCCATTACAGGCATAAAATAATTTAAATTAAGTATGACGATGGATTTCTAGGTTTAGGGTTATGCCTTGCCGGTAAAGAGTGGAAAAAAGTCTGTGTGTGTGTCTGTTTTGCATGTTTATCCTTACCTTGGTTATTTGAGGGCGAGGTTTCGCCGTATGAACCTTCCATGGTCGTATCCAGGGTGTTCGGGTCATAGAGACAATGTGCGACTGACGCCGTGGCCTCTTTTGATTTTTCTAAGTTTCGTGGTGTATTTTCCAATTTTTTTTCAGTACCCAGTTGCTTTTCCATTTTTCATTTTTGTAATTATATACTGAATTAGTAGCTGGGGAGTGCAGAGGATAGGTAGAAATACACTTTTTTTTACTCTAAATAAACGCGATACATGGAAATAACCAAAGAAAATACACTTGTTAATTTTTACATTTCCGATCAAAACAATAAAATTGTCTAATTTCGTTACTGGTTTAGGGGCGGATAACAAAGGCCCCCCCGAAACATTAATTCACAAAGAAATCTATGCGACTTTTAGCTCTGTCTATCGCACGATAAGGTTAAATTTTGGTTACCTAATTATGCCGCGTATTTACTATTCTATTAGGGCATATCTTATTTATAGATAATAAATGGGAATTGCTCAGTACGATAATGTTTCAAGCATTTGATTTCGATCGCTTGCTACAGTTTAAAAATGAGTGAGTTCAATTATCACTTAAATATTAACAAAAACTAGGTAAAGGCATGAGTAAGCGAAAGATGCAAAAAAGAAAGTTAAAAAGGTAAGAAGTAAGTTAAGATTACTGAAATACGTCAGCCTGTAGTACTTGTACTTTACATTCGAGAAAGAAAAAAAAACGGGTATTTCTCATAGAAATAACTTATTCATATTCCATGGCTGTGTTAGAATTCTCTTATCTTGAACCTATAGGTCTCTTAAGGTTTAGTTTTATTTACTTAAAAACTCTAAAGTTATAAATCTAGAGTTTCTAGAATGTTTAATGTAGTAAGACAAATTATGTGCTACATAAAAAAAAAACTGAAGCGAAATCTTACCTTTTGGTCTAAAAACTGACATAAGATATTAAAAAGGACAGACCAATGAAATTTTATTATTGTAATTAGAATGCTAACGTAGAATTAAAAAGTGTTCCACTACATTGTTCTTTCTGTCCCTTTCTAATAACACTATTAGAAAGGGACAGAAATCTACATTGAGCATGCTGTCCCTCTTATGTTAATTTAAATTTGCACGCCAATATGTTGTCAAAGAATGTGAATCATTAATTAATTATAAAATATTTGTATCAACCGGAATTTTTGTAAAATTCTTCCATTGGGAGGAGCTGCCGGAAGCCGGTGTTGTGGCTTCTTCTGAAGTCACAACGTATTCCGAGGCAGATCGTTGTTGGCGGCAGGAACACTGCTCACATTCTAACAATTATTACCTTTTATTTCTTTTAAGTTATTTTTCTTTCTTTTTATTGTTCTTTGTTTTGTCTTGTATAATTATCTATGTAAAATTGTGTCCCATTGTTTGTATATACTTATGTGTGTGTTTGTTGTCAATTAATGTTTTTTATTCTATTCTCAAACTTTCTTTTTGCAATAAATATCTTTTATCTTTTTTAATTACACTATTAGAATGGTACAGAATGCTATATTGAAGCGGCCCACTTTTTTGTTCTACGTGATCATTCTGGTTATAGTAATATAACTTCTTTGAGACAGGCAGACTTACAAGCGAATGATCTTTTAAGGGTTTTTGTTAACCTTTTGAGGTATGAAACCCGGGAAACATTCCTTAAGGTAAATGGATGATAGAATATGAACGAAAGAAAAAAGAAATAAATACAAAACTGTATCTAAATGTTATATGTCTTGTCACTGGCTTCATGCACAAATCGTGCGATACCATTGTTGAAAACAAAAAAAAGATCTCATTGAAATCTAATTAAGGATTATATAAGGCATGTTTACTTCAGCTATGAATGATTTTTAGCTATAAAGTGAGGATTGACTCTTTCTTAAACACCTAATTTATTTAGATTTAAAATTACTATTTGCATATAACACAACTTCAAAATTATTTTTTATTACTTTGTTTAAACGCACACGATATGCAAACATAATTAATAATTACATATTTTTCCGCACCAAATTCGCATGTTTTTATTTATTTTCTTACCTCGACGTTTCGATTACGTTACAATAATCTTGGTTGCGAGGAAATTTATAGATTATAACGTATTCGACACGCCAAGGTAAGCAAATGAATTTAAAAAAATACTTAATCGGAATAACGGTCGAATACAGAAACGCTTCACAAAACTTGAGTTCCACTTAAACAATTAAGCAACTATCAAACTCAAAAATACCCATACTAATTTTGAATTTAGAAGCTGCTTAATTATTTAAGAGTACCTCTCAGTTTTAAGTGGAGTATTCGGCTGTGGGACCCAGGATACATTATAATATTTTTTATTTAGTACCTATGTTGTTATTATTATTAACTAACGCAGCTATTGTTTTGTTAAATTAGTTAGTAAGAAACATGATAAAGCGATTGTGCCATTTATCTTTTACCAAAAATTTCGTTTTCTACTATTGATACGACAGTCAATTAAAATGCTTTAAGAATACAGTAACATTATATTGTACCTCATTCCATGGAGTAGTCAGAAACTGTAGGAACAGGCTTGCTAATTATGGGTGTATTAAGGCGACTGGGGTACAATCGCAACTTTAAGCAGGATTTACATTGTGAAACTAGGAGCCTAAAATTTTGAGCCAATTTCACAACAGAAGTTTTATAGCTGGGCAGTGCGCCGCTAGCCTAAATTGGATGATGTAGATTCCTAGTTTATTGGCATAACATAGTTAGCAAGCCACTTCTACAGAATTTTCAACTTATTCGGGCTAATCACAATAAAGGCCTATTTTTTCTCCTAAACGTACTTATGAAATATTTTTACTAGTCCAAAATAACTAATTATACAATAGAAATGGAAAATATTTTTAAAATAAATCCAGTATATTTAATTAATAGGTATTTTGTGTAGGATAAATTGTATGCTACGTTATTAATTTTAAATAATATCTCACTGGTGTACGGTTTGCAAAAAAAAAACTGGGAAACTAAACCATTATAATACTGTAACATGCACAAAAATAGTACTTCATTAATTTCATTTGTATCAACCACAGTATTTTAAGCATTTATTAAAGCTATTTAGTATTCTACTAATCTATCAATTTATTGTTGACTAGCAACACTTCGCGGATTCACGCGCATGAGTTCATAATATAGGCCTATTTAAATTCTTCGGTTTAAATGAGCTTCGCTTGAACCGGTTCAGTAGTTTCAGGGTTTAATCTACACCTATAATCTAGACATTACTTCTTTATAACATTAGTATAGAAATATAGATTCATCTTTGACCAACATTTCAGGGTACGTACTGTAGACAGTATAATTATTTATTTTCATTTTTAAAAAGAAGTGGTAATTAAGAACTAATAAACATTATTCACAAATAAAAGTAATTCTCCGTAGTTTGTTTGAATATTAAAAATCTTTGAATTAATTGTTCAACGGTACATACTTAATCGTTGATTAGAAATCTAAATAAATCTTTTGAAAAAATGAAAGATGCGAATGAGTGAATGAATATTTTACAATTGTACCTGTTTCATTCTTCAAATAATTTCGCTGATCTTCCAAACTATTTTGAGCTTAAAAATACAGTTTCAAAACTAACTAACTAGAAATGTCGCAATAATAAATTACGATTGATATTTTTGTGTTAAATGTGTTATCAATATACAAAATAACAACTCAGCGTAGCTCTAAGTCCAAATTATTAAAGATAAATCAAATCTATTTACGAAATCATGTTATTCCATATTTACAAATCAATGTCACTTTTAAATAAAATTAAGATGTTAGTATTTACTAATCGTTGGCCTATCTAATCATTTGTGAAAAAAATATTTATTGATGCTCAAAATTGCAGCCAAATTTTAAAGATTTATGTGTGTATTTTGTTTTAGTGCAGACGGCGGTTAAAGATGTTGTAAATTATATTAAAAATATTGACTGTTTTTATGCCGTCTGTACGTTTTGGCTTGATTTGAAAATTATTAAATTTCTTTATAAAAGTTTCGCTGATATTATTAGTTGTTGTTGCTATTTAATATTTAGAATTATTATGTAAGTCTATCGTGAATAAAGAACTTATTCTCTCGTCAATTATTTTTATTCTGTACCTACCTGTTTTTCTTACCATTTATTAACAGCTCTAGGGGTGCCTGCCCCAGATTATATAGTACTTTATGCACTGAGGAACGAACAATTCGCTCTGTCTTATATAAAGGGTTTCATATTGAATTCAGAGCGTGTCACGCAAACACCCGAGTGAAGCGAGAGGGTGACAGCTTTCATGAATTTAAAAGGTCCAATTTCAAATACCTTTAAGCTTCATCGCGCCGTTTAATCCCTAGAGACTGATGACTTGCTTTACATTAATTTTGTAGAGCTGTAGATGTGTATATAAAGATATTTGTCCTTAATAATCAACAGACAAGTTAATTTCTCGTATCTTTCCTGAATACAACATGATCAAATTGTAATAGTTATGGTTATGATAAAATCTCGCCTTATTTACCAAAGTTCCTAACAAGCAGGTTATTTACTTGCCTTTAGATAAGTTTTATGTAAGTATGTTCTACTAGAGAAAAGTTAAGTGATAGTCGTTCTGTACGGGTTTGATATGACTTCAGTTATTCCTAAAAATATCCAGTTTAACCTGACATTTTCGAAATGTATTGTTAACTAGCTGGGTTTAACCCGCTCAAGTCACGGTTCTATGGAGATTTCGAAAAACTCTTTCTTATCGGACGACTACATCATTTAAAGAACACACTCTTCCTCCAAATGTCAGCTCCACTATCAGCAGTTTGGGTTGTGATGATCCATCAGTCAGTCTAGACAAAGCATTTATAGACAAAGATGTATGTATATATTGTATTATTTGCTGGACCAAAACATAATTCTCCAACACTAAACTTTGTATCTAGCTACCTATACTCAACCAACTGATATAATAATATTTGTCTATCATACCTAGGTACACTAATTAATCATCATACCTAGGTTATCTATTTCATAAAATAGACTGATTAAATAGTATGACTTCAAAGTTTAACTAAGGTTAAGGTAATGTTTTACTAAGGTAAGGTAATGGCTGAAATCTATAGTCCGTACTTTGACTTTGCTAAGCAAAACTTTGACTTAAGACAATTTTTGGTATTTATAAAGCGATCTTCGCAACTATCCAAAATGTTTGCTTAGTAAATTCGAAGTTTTCTAAATTTAGAATGTAAACCAATCAAAAACAATGAGCTAAACTTTGCTGCTCTGTTATGACTATGAAGTTCTTTTAATTTTATTCGTATATTACAAAATAAATTTGGACTATAAATTACAATTCAAAGTTTATGCTTAGTTTTTCTAAGCTCAGTCTGAGCAAAGTCAAAGTACGCACTATAGATTTCAGCCTTTGAGACCAAAGAATAACCGAATTTATTTATACTCCACATTAAATCCCTCACAGAGTAAAATATCTTAAATAACCATACCGTTATATAGATTTTTGAGATTAACCGTAAATTATAAGAATTCTAATCATTTATGTAAGTTGTATCCGGGGAAAAGGGAAAACCGTAAATAAAACCACTCATAAATTTAATACAAGTATTTTAATGTACCATTATGTATGCCGTATAAATATTTCAAAATGTAAAACAGTGATAAAATTCATTACTAACCAATACAACTGCAGTTAAAATAAATCGTATGCGAAATTATATTTCAATATTCAACATAACTACGAAATCAGATACCTAACTAACTAATTAATTAATTATATTTAATCATTTTATCATAGGGAAAAGGGGCTTTTTTATTAAAATGGCCGATCGCCTTTTAAAATACTTTTATGAGCTGAAATGTAAATGAAGCTGCATTTACACGAGCAACAAAATCGTCAAATTCTAAGCAACTTCAAGCCATAGGACATCAAGTAAATGACGGTTTTTGGAGCAAAATTGCTCCACGATCAGGCTAAGTTGCCACACATTTGATCGTCTTCAAATTGCTCGTTTAACTGCATCTGCTGAAGCTTCTGGTAGTCGAATTTTCTACACAAATATCGTACAATTTTTCTTTTGAATTTGCAAGTTTTCCGATTTTGTTATGGGTTATTGGAGTGTAAACTTGACACTTCTTACACGAAATTGTATATAATGAACTGATGAATTCATAAATTCAATTTCAGGAAACCCAATAAATATTAAGTGAAATGCCCGTTTTAGGTGGATTCCAATTTGTAAATTATTTTGCTATTTCGTTTGAATGGAAAATTCAATCTCCAGAAGCATTTTAATATTGCTAACGATAAAGACAACAATGTCAAATTAAAAAGTAGGTACCATAACTACTCTTGGCGCTATATCTTGTTAGGTACTATATGCTATAGGGCTAAATAGTGTCATCCGAAAAGGTCTAGGAAAAACCAAGCGCTGTACAAATGGAAAAATCTATGAATATAAAAACTTGGCCCCGTCGTTCGAAAAGGGATCCACAAAATCTGGAATATTTAAAAATTGTAAATACGAATAAATATACGACCGCAGAACTAGTTTCAAAAGTACCTACAGGAACCAGTCTCACGGCTTATTTGTATGTATATTCTCAAAAAATTAATTTAAAAATCCATAGAATGTTTTTGGAATGCAATTTTATAAAATTGTTCACTTAGACGTACGTACTTGTATAATTAAATAGTAGTTTTTATACATAAGATTAATTAAATTGCGTAGGTAGGTACCTCGTTAAAATAAAAACACTTTGAGCTTTTACCCTTAAATCATCGATAAACATGCTTAAATGTCTTTGTAAGGTATTGATGGTTCAATAGAATAACTGACAACGACCACACCGCTTTACATCGAATTTGGCAACATGAATGAACACTGGTCTTAAATTACCTTACCATATGCAAATGTAAACATATTCAAATATCTTTATAACCTTTTCCAATGTTTTTATTAGTCACTTTCACGCGAAATATGTTACGTGTCTAATAAAAAACATAGGAAACGTATTCTACATTACAAATACACCATAATTAAATATTTAAATGGTTGCTACTCGATCACATTCTACATCTATCGAACACTCGCACGTTACATTAAATTAGATTAAAAAATATATACAGATTACATCTAATACTAAAGCTTAATATCTAATCGCGATACTTATTACAGTACCGGTTATGTATGGCCTCTGTTAGAATGAATGTTAAGGATTCTGAGTGATTATGTTGATCAAACCTTTCGTATCCAAGTATCAGCTTTCATTGTATTACCTACGGACCTAAACTAGAGTCGCTACTTATGTACTCTAATCATAACATTACCACAGACAAAATAGCGAGTACAATCATCAAGTATCGTATAGATTACAATGTGGTTATTAATATAATTTTAATTAATCATAAACAGACTCAACTTTTTAAAGGTTCAAATTAAATTGTAACAAAAAATACATTTTTAACATTAGTCGAATTTTGACTAAGACGGAATCAACTCACAATAATTTTTATCTAATGTAGGTACCAATGAACAACGCACAACCTAATTCCACCACAATTTTTGTTTAACCTAAAGTTAACAAATTGAGCTAAATAGTAATTGTAAACTCTTTTACAATATAGGTAATTGAAATAATTTCACTTATAGTTCATTAATAAAATGTATATGAACTTAAATAATTAATGAATGAAATTTTGGAAGAGATATTCGATTTTATGCCTAACCTACCTATTCTTCAGATAGTCATGGTGTTTTTTTCTTGCATAAAACGAATTTAGAATATCTTATTTTAGACATTTGGTGACAAATTCCAATCAAAAGATACTATTCAGTACCTAACTTCAAAACAATAAAAAAAAACTTTAGATTCTTAAACAATCAAACATTCTACTGATAAATTTTCAATAATGATTATAAAGGACATAGATCAAAATCGTCCCAAAAAAACTAAACCGTATTCAATGCCAAATCTTCGTTGTAACGCTCAAAATATAGTGCTAAATTAAAATCTGTCACCAAATTCTTGTTCGCTAGTCGTTTAGCTGGGATGCTGAGCAGCTACTTTCTTGAGGCGGTATCCTCCAGTGCCGCGAACGGTGTAGAGCACCACAATAGCTACAGCGACGATTGACATGCCGATGGCGTTGATCACGATGGCTTCGTTCCCCAGAGTGGCATAGGTCTCGCTCCTGCACACCGCATGCACCCATGTTAGTATGTCATAATAAATACAATATGTAAGGTTTATAAATGCACCCATGTTAGTATGTCATAATAAATACAATATGTAAGGTTTATAAAGATTAGTTGGGTACAATTACGGGGTACCATAACTTCAAAATAACACAATAGACGTTTTAATTTTTTGTCATATTTAGGAATAATGTTAATCTATCTGTCAATATAAAACATGTGAGAGCCCAAAATCTCTTTAGAAATGGTCAATGTTCTTTTGAAAATTAAGAGTAGGTATTTGCTATAATATAATGTAAATTTAATATAATAATAATTATTACAATTACATTTGTCATGCAATGAGTAACCAAAAAATGAAGAAAGTTTTATTAAAATCATGCAGCTTTTGATGCAAATTTTGCGTAGGATGATTTGATGATATGGGAATTTGTTAATTAATACATACATACTAATAAAAAACGCTTGAGTAGTTTAGAACAGACTAACTTTTTATTTCTATATAGGTACCTAACCTACCTACATTGTAACTATATTAATGTATAAGCTGATTAACAATAGATGGAGCTACAAGAGAGTTTTTTGACACTTTCAATACTAGAATCTAATACTACCACTTATTGAAATAAATCAAAAACATTCCAATTTCACTACACCTATCTTTTGCATAAATTCCTTGTGTTTTACTTTACATAGACTTTTAGTAAGAAGATCCGCAGGCATCTGAGATGTATTCAAATAATTTAACATTACAAGTTTTCTTTCTACGGCTTCTCTTATAAAATGGAATCTAACATCAATATGTTTACTTCGTCTATGAAACATACCGTTATCAGTTAATTTTTGGGCACTCTGACTATCATTGTATAACAATATTGGCTCATTGTTGGAATTTGTGTTTACAATTAATTCAGAAAGCAGATTCCTTAGGAAAATTGCCTCCTTACTGGCTTCACAGACCGCCATATACTCCGCTTCTGTGCTGGAGAGGGCCACTGTTTGCTGCTTTCTGCATTCATGTGAAACTACACAACCTGAGTACAAAAAACAATATCCAGTAAAGGATCTCCTGTCTACAATATTAGAGCCCCAATCAGCATCTACATATCCAATTAAAGTTACATCACTTTGCTTTACATACATTAAGCCATATGATTTTGTAGCACTCAGATATTTCAAAACTCTTTTTGCAGCTTTCCAGTGGGTTTCTGAATGACAGTTATTAAACTGACTTAAGTAACTAACAGAGTATGAGATATCTGGCCTTGTAAGAACCGAGAGATACATAAGACTTCCTATCAATTGTTGATATGGATAGGTACTTGTTACATTCTTATCTCTTTCTAGTTTTAAATTGACCTCCATAGGAGTCTGTACACCATTACAATTTTGCATTTTAAATTTACACAATAGTTTCTCTATAAATTTTGTTTGATCAATGCAAATTTTATCCTTTTTAATTACAACATTCATTCCTAAACATTGCCTTAACTGGCCTAGATCTTTCAACTTAAATTTAGTGCTTAACTGAGCTTTTAGGTAACTTATTTCATTATTACATGATGAAAATATGAAAAAATCATCAACAAATAAAGCAACATAGGTTTTCTCATTTTTAGAAAATTTCACAAATAAACATGGTTCATACAATGATTTTCTATAACCTAACTCTTGTAAACAATTATCAACCTTTCTATACCATGCTCTAGCAGATTGCTTTAACCCATAAATGGCTTTTTTTAATTTCAGTACCTTACACACATTATCCTCAATTTTTAGATTCTTAGGCAATTGCATATACACTGTTTCATTTAGTTCACCATTTAAAAAAGCTGTTGTTACATCCAAATGGGTTATGTTTAAATTTAAGTTTACACTTATAGCAAATAACAATTTTAATGTTGAGTATCTAAGAACCGGTGAAAAAGTCTCTTTATAGTCAATACCTTCTTTTTGTGTAAAACCTTTTGCAACCAATCTGGCCCTATATCTCACTGTATTATCATTGTTTAACTTCTTTTTATAGACCCATTTACACTGCACTATACAAGCATCACTAGGTTTGTCCACAATCTCCCAGGCATCGTTATCTTGGAATGACTGCAACTCCTCGTCCATTGCTTTACACCACTCTTCTCGATCAGAACCACGTATCACCTCCTCATAGGTAAGACATTCCTCGACCACATCTTCATTTATCATGCACACATTACTGTAACCATACCTCTGTGGTGCTTTTCTCACACGCTTTCCATGGTTTTCCACATTTACAGAAATAACTTCTTCTTCGCTAATACACTCCTCAAAATTCGAAGAACATTCCGACGTATCTGACTTTTCATCTTCACTAACTGTGTAAGTCTCGTCTTTCTGGTTTTCTAATGCCACACTGCTATCATCATTCACAAGAGTTTCATCCATCTCTACTGACTTATCTGGTTCTATTTCATCCTTTTCTGTAACATCATTCTCTTTATTCTCTACCACTGCTTGTATCATGTCTGAGTCCTGACAGGTCTCCATAATTACAACATCTCTGCTAGTGACAATTTTCTTTGTTACAGGATTATATAACCTATAGCCTTTTGTGTTATCTGCATATCCAAGTAGTATGTGTTTGATTGCCTTTTTGTCCCATTTTGTTCTTTTTATTTTGGGAACATGAACCATTGTTGGGCTTCCGAATACCCGGATGTGGCTCACATCGGGTTTTTTGTTAAAAAATATTTCAAACGGAGTCTTTTCTAGATTTGAAGCTAAAGTGCGATTACGTAAATAAACTGAGGTGTGCACAGCTTCTGCCCAAAACCTTTTGTCCAATTTTGCATCAAATAGAAGACATCGAGCTTTCTCCACTACAGTTCTGTTCATGCGCTCACACATACCATTCTGCTCCGGAGTGTGGGGGTTCGTTTTTTGATGCACAATCCCAGCTTTCTTCAAAAAGCATTCCATTTGTGTTGAACAGAACTCTCCTCCATTGTCTGTTCTTAGAACCTTGATGCATTTATCTGTCTGTTTTTCTATCATGACTTTGAATTCTTTGAAATACATCATCACTTCGCTCTTTGATTTTAAAAAGTATACAAATGACATTCTGCTGTGATCATCTACAAGGAGTAGGAAATATCTCGACATACCCAATGATACTGTCTCCATGGGACCACAAACATCGGCATGAACCACCTCCAACACATTCTCACATCTAGTTCCTTTGTGGGAGAATGGCAGTCTTGCCAGTTTTCCTTCACAGCATGTGACACATAGGTTTCTGCAAATTTCTGCCTTGCCAGGGTAGGATATTCCTGTCACAGCACCATTTTTCATATTGTTGAGGTCCTTGCTGTTTATGTGGCCCAACCTTCTATGCCATAACATACTTGTCTCCTGCATTGCTAAGCCAGCCATTAAACGTTCTTGCTTTAAGTTAAGTCTGTATACACCATTCACTAGATATGCTTCACCAACAACAACATTTTGTCGATTGCGTATGGTGCAAACTCCTCCATCGAATGTAACTTTATTCCCATTTTTTATCAACTCACTGACAGATAAAAGATTCGTGGTGAGGTTAGGAATGCACATTACATTCGTGACTTTTATGATGAACTCTGAACCTCTCACAACTGTCGTCAACTTTGTATTTCCTGAGCATAACACTGGTACTGTTGTTTCATTAGCTACTACAATTCGTTTCATTGTCGGCTTGTAGGAAATATCGAACAAACTTTCTTTATCAGCGATCATATGTGCGCTGGCGCCGGAGTCAATATACCAATCGGTCTTTTTGTATGCCGAATTTAAGAAAAATGCGTTAAATACTGCACTTTCTCTGTCTTTACTATTAAAATCACATTGGTTTTTATAGTGTCCGACACGCTGACACCGATAACACCGTATTTTCTTGACAGGTTTTGATGGCGTTCTTTTTGACGTATCTGTGGTAGTACCAACATTACCACCATGTTTTTTTCGCTGCTGCCAACCTTTAGATAAAAACGCACTGTCGCTCTCGGTGTTGCCAATTTCTGCGCTCATATCCAGCAATTTTGATTTGATGAAATCTGTACTGACCGCCATTCCCGAATGTTCAATCGCCATTATCATGGGCGAAAATTTTTCCGTTAGCCCCGCCAACAGTAGACAACCAATCCATTCTTCAGTAATCTGAAATCCCGTTCCTCGTAATTTATGCGCTGTATCCACTATCTGAGTTACGTAGATAGTCATAGATTCGCAATCTTCTAGTCGTATGGAGATCAAATGTCGCAATAAACTGATTTTCCTTTTGAATCCAGAATCATCAAAGAGTGTTTTTAGACGCTTCCACACACCCTCGACAGTTTTCTCGTTCTTGATGTGAACATAAAGCGATGAATCAATCGTCATGATTAATTTTGCTTTAGCCTTTTTCTTCGCTTCGGCTTGGGAATCATCAGCGAGATCAGCGTCCGCGACTTCTGGCTTCATGTTTATGTCTACTCCTTCTAGCACGAGAAAATGTTCGGCGGCAAACGCCCACTCATCATAATTTTCACGACCTTTAAGTTTGGGAACGTTCACAATGTAACTGCCGGCCATTGTTCAATAAACGTGGTTCACTTCCAAGTTTATAAATCTAAACAAAAACTAGTCCAAAACAGTTCACGCACATAAATTTAGATAGGATTTCACTGAAAGTCACTTTTCCGCGTATTTTTATTTCGAAAACGTAACGGAAAACTTTACTTTTTAATTAAAATGGACACTGGGCCCATAACCTAATAAAAAACGCTTGAGTAGTTTAGAACAGACTAACTTTTTATTTCTATATAGGTACCTAACCTACCTACATTGTAACTATATTAATGTATAAGCTGATTAACAATAGATGGAGCTACAAGAGAGTTTTTTGTTACTTTCAATACTAGAATCTAATACATACAATATAATAATACAAAACATGCAGCAAAATTACAAAAGCCAGTGAATAAAAACAAATCACGATTAATACATTTATTTATTTTATTCAACAAAATACAATTATTCTTGTCTAATACGGTCCTATTCTAGTAAAATATTTCATTTCTAACTTGTACAGCGTTCTTCCTATAATATTGTTTTGTACATTCATTGGTCTGATACAGACCAAATATGTGAACTATTTTAAGCCTCGATGGTTTCAGTTTGATACACTTTAATATTACTTAAATCATACGCTTATTTAATTAAAATAGACTTAAATACCTATTTTAGTCTTAGAACTTGATTTATTGTGATTTTTGACGAACTCTATGGCCCAGTAAGCGGGCATATACCTGCGCAAAATGCTGCAGGTTCGATTTCATTGTGGAACAAATATTTGCAATATCTTCAGATAATTGTTTCTATAATCTGAGTGTTTCGATGTGTTTGATAAGTTTGTATTTTAAAAGGTATGGTATATGTACCTACGTGTTCAAGAATCCACCCTATTTTACAAGCCTATTACTTATATTTAGGGATGTTTGTCTTTTCTACAATATTTTAAATACCCTTTTACTGAAGATATTTAGACAGTAGGTATATATAATTGAAAGTTTTATCACTATGCAATTTGTTGGATCTCAAAATTCAGACAACATTTACAACGTATTAAAGAAAATTTGTATGGCAGATTTTATTGTCAAAATTAAAATCGTTCACTTTTCTAGCTAACAGAATAGAATCATAAATAATTTGAAAAGTTTGATCAGGAGATTCTTCTTCCTACATCTATCCTAAAATATCTATCTACAGATCGACAGAGGCCCTCAGCCTCCCGTCTCTGGTGTCAACGGCTCTGAACTTATCCCTGGATAGAATGTACATAATGACGGCTAGGATAGCGATCATAGACACTCCAATCGCGTTGATGATGATGCCTTCGTCCACCATGTTGCTGTACCGGTCACTGCTGCGAATGGACAAGGACATGGACAAACGTACAAGCAAACATTCACAGAAGCAGTCAATAATTATAATCAGCCTTAATAAGTAGCTTTAAAGTCATGAGAATTCTTGAGGTGATTTTTGCGGGTTTGATTTTTTGTGATCATGTGTTAAAATACAAACATCATTATTATTCTAGAGCTCCCACTTTTGGGTAGGTTTCGACTATAGATGATCGAAATCAGTTTCTCATTGTTTTATCATCAACATATACCATTAGAAATCTGTATAGGCTTTTAATTTGTCCCACTTTCAAATGTAAGTGGCGTTTATGAATTAACCGTATTTTTTGTGAATTTAGTATAATTTTAAAGCTAAGGCTGGGAAATTAGTGTGGCGAATGTCAAAACATTTCCATTTACTACTAGAATATTTAAAATTAAAAAAAATCTCGAATTTGGCGAGCATCCGACTCGACATCAGAATTCTCATGAATTTAAAGATAAAAAGCTTGGTCAATACTAAAGGTAGAGAAATGGTTGGCTGTTAGCCAAACAACCATTAAAATGCTATAAGTTTTTATGAAAGGCCAGTTGGAATAAACTTTAAGGAGTTGTCCTTCCAAACGATTTCAATGCAAACTTTAGCTTGGTAATCATTTAGAAGAAGTTCGGAAGTTACTCTATTGAATTTCTGTGCGCCAAATGTGTTTAAAGTATTGACCAAGGTGGTATCTAGAATCAAATAATTTGCAAAGAAAAACGTGTCACTAAAACATGCAACTAAAGTGAAGTGTTGATAAGGTTGAAAACGATACGTGTCCTACACGTTGACATGATTTGAAAAGAATTTTAACATTGGAACAGTCTAAACACGAAAAAGATACTACCGATATAAAAGGCTCATACTCCTCGTATCAATGTGTAAGTGTATCAATACACACCTTCAACCACATGCAAGGCTCAGACGCATTCGCGTTCGGTAAATGTTCATTACGTACCCAAGTGCAAAGATGGCCTTCTCAGTAAGACCAGTGAGACAAGCGCAAACTCCCAAAACGAAGGTGAGGATTCCGAAGGCGGCATGGACTGGCACCAACGAAGCACGGAAACCGGCAGTGCCCTTATTGCAGATTAGCAACAACAGGAAGCTGAAGAAACCGACTGCATACTGGAAATAATCCACATTTTGGAATTAAACCACATTTTAGTACTAAAAATCCCCTAAGACTTACTGGCGCCAGGGTTAATCCAGTTCAGTGCGAAGACGTTTAGCTACATAAGGATGTGATGGAATTAATAGAAACCCTTTAATTTTCTAATTCCGGTAAACGCAGCTCCTTTGGAAACGGCTTAGCGGTAGGAGGCTTGAAGTATCTAAATGGAGCGATTCTATTGGTTCTTAACAAACACACCCCTCGCTTTACATCTTCGCACATCTCTAGGGCTTTAGGGTTAGATAACACTTTACTTGATTCGAACAAAACAAGGAACACCTATGATATATCGATATCATATCAATTTTCGTGATCAATCGCTCCAGTCACAACGCTGTATAAAATCATCAATCATTTATCCAGTATTCATGAATATGTATATTTCGCATTAACGGAGTTTCCTTTGTTATTTTCCTTCGTCCATGTGCGAATAATATAGTAGGTACGTGTCTACCTGTTTCCTAAAATAGGAACCTAAGCCATGACCGCTTTCCAATAAGGATTCGCATGGTCTTATCCTAATTGGATCAGGAAAAGCTCTACCTTAATTGACACAAAGGATCAGGCAGATTTTTAGAATTAATCACTTCTTCCGTATTCTCTAAGTATAAAAGAATACTTAGAGAAAAACTTGGGTACCAAACCGGTAAACACTAATAATCAACTAGGGAAATTGCTACTACAATTTATCAAACCAACATCTACTTTGGAACCAATTTCAATTTAGGTACCCGAAACGACCTTGACTCGGTGCACTGTGACGTGAATTCATTGAATTTAACTGTTCACCGCCTCTCCAAAACCCAGTGACGCGGTTTAATATCGGTCGTAGTATTCAACAAATTGTTTAATTAACTGTGCGTCCTTTGCTCTAATATTAGCTTTGTTGGTTACAAGCTGCCTAGTAGGTAGGTATATCTTTGTTATCTGGTAAACAATTACTTCGTTTAAAAGGTCTAAGTTTTATTTATCTTTCATCCTAGTGCTTTTTCGCAACGAAATTTCAATTCGTGGAGTTTTAAATTTAATATTAACCCTAATTTTCTTTGTTACCTGTAATCCAAACAGTCCCATGGCAACGAATCCGATCCAGCTGTGCAAAGAGTAGAAGTTGTTGATGCCTTTCTTGTTGTGGTAGTCCAATACAGCCAGGAATCCGATGACGATGCAGGGAAAGGCCAGCGCATGGAAGATGGCGTGGAGAAGCTTCACGTAGATGCGGCGGAAGCATCGGCAGATACGGTACAGGAGCACCGCTGGAAGAATACAATATTTAGGTCACTAAATGTATAGTTTGTGATTCAGAAAACTAAAAATCTTTTTGGTATTGGGTTTAAGAAGTTATAATACTTCTACAAAATAAATCCAATTGATAGAGTAGCTTAGGGCGATAAATCTCAAAGAAGATTTATATAACCCGTTTCAAATTTCCAAAAATCACTTTTTTGAGTTCCTCCGTGCTTCAGTTTATGTTGTTGGTCCCGATTGTTATCTCTGACGTTCGATAAAGTTAGAGGCCGTAGGGCGAGCTGAAACTCTAACACTAGGTGAGCCACGCCACTACATGAAAAGAAGACCGGTTTCAAAATAGAGGTGGTATTATAAAATACTTACAGAATCCACTGAAAGTGATGAAACCGGCTACCATAAGCGTCGGATGGAGGTTGAACTGCTTATCAGGGATGTCATCAGCCCATGCGTATCCTTCGCGGTAGTAGAACACCCAGAAGATAGTCAGGGCTGAGACGCCGATCAAGAGGATCGTGGCTAGGGTGATGACCAGCGCATATTCGCACCATTCGCACGCACCCCGCTCGTTGTCGTCCGACTCGTATGAACGAGTGCGTTGTCTGTAACAAATATTGAGAATTGAATTGTTATTGATTGATATTTCTGATGGCAGTCGTTAAGACAAGTTAGAGCTCTTAGGGCGACCTGTAAACTCTAACCTAGGTTTGTAAACACGTAAAGTAGAAGATCTGTTAAAACGCTAATGTAGTAACTAAACTTTTGAGAAAGGTTTTAATTTATTCCTAAATTGATAGTAAATTAAATTAGCCATTATAGGTAGGTACTTATTTGATAATTGGTTAAAATATGATTTTAGAAACCTATATCTATGAAATACTTGGTCCTGACTGACTGATGGATCAACGCATAGCCTAAACCGCTGAAATTTGGTGAGCATGTTCTCTAAACTTATAATATAGGCATCTTACAAGAAAGAGTTTTTCGAAAATTTTACGGCAAGGCGACTTACCCGGGCTAAAACGTTGGATTATACTTACATGATAGTTATAGCATTTGAATAGTAATCTATTTTTCGCATGTTTACAAAATGACTGTACCTGTCCATTTCTTACAAGGTGTTACAATACTGTAATTTGAATGGCGATTTCATGCTCTTAGGTAATTCAGACGCTTATGACGACACTAGATGTTTGTCGAAATTTGGTGATGCATTATCAAAGACGATAGGACGTTGGCTTTTTTTTGGTTTTGTTACGCGATTGAACATCAAGTACCTACCTACACTAATTAGGTAATTAGTAGGTAGATATGCAGGTAGATATATTTTCATTTTCCCGGATCTTGATCGCATACTTTTTACATACCTACAAGTAGGGCTTCAAGTAAATCATTTGGAAGAAGGTACCTACATTATAGGAAACATTACATTTTTCTACTATAAACTGTCTGTGGCTCTGGACTTGTTACAAAGCTGGTTGTTGCGGCAGGAAACCGCAGCATCATTCACTGACACTGAATTGGATATCGTACTGAGTTCATCTAGTACGACATTCAACATTTTTCTATTAGGGTTGTAAAGTGACGGTAATCAAATAGACTGAAAACTGTTTTTAATGTTTAAAACATTTAGTAGGTGCCTAATTTGTTACTTTTGAATGTGTAAATGTAAACGAAGAAAATTAGATGAAGTGTATAAGCTAATAAAGTACATGTTTCTTTGCGACATTGCAAAAACCTATCTAATTTAAAAAAAAAAAATTAAATTGAATATACCTGCATTTATTTTATACATTACAGAAACATCTTATTAATAAAAAGTAAGTTAACCATTTAATCAGGTTTGTATGGTTTGAATTGTGAATAGGAGCTACCAAATAGAGAGAAAACTATCCCTTAATTAAAAATAAATAAGAAGCTTATATTTTATTTCATAAAAGTATAGGATTGGGTAAACACACTTTTTATTAAATTATTTATTGAGGAATTAGGTAAACCAACACGAAAACTAAGACAAAAAGTAATATTTTTGCAAGATGGACATGAATGCTCGCCAATTATAAAGTAAGATACATTAAAGGTAAAAATAATAGAATGAATGAATGAATCCAATAGTGTTAAAACAATTTGCGAATTGATACTACAAAAGCGGTGTTTACGAGACCCGTTCTTCCTACTATAAAATACGGATAGCGTGCAATTCATCTCCCACAAAAAGACTTATTTCAGATCCATTTTACCAAGCGTCAGTTCACCTCGCGTGACAGCCCTAGACATTACGGGAAGACTCGAATGTCGAGTGGTAGAAGGGATCGTTTGCACCGGATGCGTAGATATACACACGCCTACCTGCTCTCATGTCACTTCGTAGCCACATATAATAATCTTACCTATATATTGCTATACTAGCTGCGCTCCGTGGTTTCACCCACGTAAGTTCCGATCCCGTGGAATATCGGGAGAAAAAGAAGCCTGTGTTATTCCAACTATAATGCATACTAAGTTTCATTGTAATCATTTTAGTAGTTCTTGCGCCAAGAAGAAATAAACAAACTTTTTTACTTACACATACACTTTCACATTTATAATATTAGTAGGAAGTGTAAAGATAGGTACTTAGTACATTTCTTTTTGTACGAAACTAAATAAGTAGACGTGTCGAGAAAGAATGATATTGTTGTTGTGCTTTTATACTGTTCAACTTTGTGGATGGGTTTTCTTTGTAAATGATATTAAACTGTAAAGGTCGATCCTTAGAATTGGAACCTTTACTCCTTTTGGGGCAGGAATACATTAAATATATTTTATACGCCTACTGCTCTACAAAGTTATTTTATTTGATCAAAGAGGTCAACGTAAAGCGAATCTTTATTCCCTAGGTGCAAAAAGTGCTCATTATACACCTAGGGCATAAAGTAACTTGAATTTGGAACTAAGGTAGCATACGGCCATTTCGAACTGGCCACCTCGACAAAACACATAAAAGAAATAAAAACTGGGCTATTTTTCTTCTATTTTATTTCGACGGAAGGGTAAGGCAAAAAGTTTTAGTTAATATAAAGCCTAGCCTAGTTTAGTTAACAAAAGTCGTAGAACAAAAGATGTTCGCCTAGACGTCTAGAATAACCCCCTTTCGGATTAAAAGGCATTACCCGTTACATCTTGTATAAGACAGGGCTTTAGTACCTCAGTGCATAAACTACTATTAAAGGTAGGTACTTAAACGTAAAGGTAATACTTTTTTAATCTAAGTTTTATGTCATTTCAATATTTACATTTGATTAATTTCATTACCCTTCATTATTAACAGACTAGCTGCGCCCCGCGGTTTCAACCGCGTAAGTCCTGTTCCCACGGGAACATCGGGATAAAAAGTTGCCTATGTGTTATTCCAGATCTCCACGTATCTATATTTCAAGTTTCATCGCCATTGGTTTAGTAGTTTTTCGTAAAAAAGTAACAAAGTCACATACAAACATTCACGTTTATCATATTCTAATAAGACGTACATGTACAAAAGATTTACAAATTACTAATTAAGTAGTTGCTAATTATCCTTAAATATAGTTATAATTCATTAGGTTATAAAGTAAAATATTATTTCCTTTTCATACGTATAGGTAGTTTCTTAACAAGATATCAGGAAATCCGGCTGTAAGAGGATAGAAAGCAACTTAAACCATTAAACTGCATGTTAGAGATATGTATTAGACCAATGAAAATTAAAAGCGAAAGCTTTTTTAAGCAACGTTAGGTTTTAGGTTTAGAATTAAAATTTCCGTATATTATATTGTGTGATTAGTTTTATACAGGGTCTCTCAACAAGGACGGGCCGATGTTGAAATTGAATAAAACAAGCTAAGTATGTGTGAGATGTTAATACATTTTTTTTTTAATCTCCATTTATGCCATTTTGAATGGAATATGACATCGTTCGAATATCCGCAGCTTCGAATGGTGGCACGAACCCGAGAGGTCAAACTTACTTACTCAAAGTAAACCACGACACTATACGAAAAAAAGAAGAAACAGAATTTCTTAGCAACCTACCTACTTGTTCACCAAACTTTATCAATATGTTCCTAATTTTTATTAAAGAAATGGTTTCCCAAAATTCGCACCCAACAGGACTTGAGTTTTGGGGATCCCTCTCAACGCCTTATTTTTTGTGTTCCTTTTAAAAAAAAGAGAAATTAAAGAGAAGCTGATTAGAGTTAAGAAATGATAAACAAATCGTGAATATTTCGGCCATGAGATACGAGAGACTGACAAGAGGTCGGATTGCAATGATTGGTGGGTCGCGGAGGTCAGTGAATCGGTTAGTCAATTAATTCAGCGGATGTGGCCCTTGCATTGTGCATCATAGATGTACTTACAAACAGTACGTAGCTGTTTTTGTGCGTTGTGAAATGCATCTAATGATCTTTCTTCGTAGATAAATAAATACGTCTACGAAAATTTTGACTCAATCAATTTAGTCTCCAACAATTCGACTAAAACACTATTCAAATACTTAAAATACAATACTTAAACTCATTTGTCGTTGGTAGTTCCTTTCGCATTCCTCTTATTATTATCATTATGAAATAAGTAAATATCAAAAAATTTAAACTCAGAAGGAACGAATAAAGAAAAATAATAATATTATAAATTAAACGGGCTGTTTTTTTTTTCGGAAATATTGTCCTTTTATGTAGGAAATAGTGACCGACTAAAGAAGTCATTACTTCATACAAACGCAATAAACACAAAACTTTGAGGTAAAAACTAAGTTCTGCTACATGGCTAAGCTACAATGCATAGAAGTAGCTTAGAAGTGAAACTTTGTAGTTCAGATCTAAGTTTTTACCAAACAGTTTTGTGTGATGAGATACCTAATAAGTGTTGTAATGTCGTGTTGAATCGGGCCTCCGAATATGTAAATCTAAAACAAGGCGTAAGTAATTACTGTTCATGGAATGGTTTTGCTTTCACGTGACCCATCACGAGAACGGTCAACTTACCACGGCCGTGGCAAATTGTAACCTACAATAACAGTATTTTGCATCAATGTACTGTTTTAAAGATGATGACCATTATTCATCGATACATGTCTCGACCGAAATTTAATCATTAGTTTTAAAACCGAAGCGAAGTAGGCAATTAGGCGTAATTTTTTTTCTAATTTTTAACTGATATAACTAAGTTGAACAACGAAATGTAATTATAGTTTGTAACACGCCAGCCTAGGACACTGTATTCCTTTAGTTACTTATTATACCTTATCGACGTCAGAATTTGACCACCAAAAATGTTAATGCAGTTCATTTCGTAGAATGGTAGTTTTGTTGTAGTATACAGCTTTATTAAAAAATGGTTTCAAGTCCTAAATAAGGATTAGAAATCAATGCCCTAGGCCCTAAAATACATCTTATTTTTCAACTTGTTCAATTGAATTAATAAACTAGATAAATGTATAGACTGACACTATATGTTTTTCTTAACTCCTTTTCTTAATTCCTCTTAACATTTAGGTATGTAGTAGGTATACAGAGTTTGATGCCGTTGATACGAAGAAGAACATATAGCTCAACAGTAACGATAACATCGTCAAAATAGATGAAAATCAAGCTATCGTACAATCAAATCAAATTTCTACCAACATTACTTATCAATAAAAAAAGTTAAAACGATAATGAATAGGGAAGTGCATGGTCGTTAAGACTCCTTTATGTAATATCGCAAGTCACAATTGAAACACAAAGAGTTAAAGAATTTCGAAGAATACAATGATAGAGACTCTCACTTCATGTCTGTGTATTGTATCTAACTAAAGAATAGTGTTGTTACGCAGCAATTGACTATTACTTAGGTTTTCTTATCAAAACATGCTGTATGAATGTCTAAGTTGTATCAAGGAGTGAAGCCACTTTCGCCAATAACTGTTCTACAATGTCTCTGCGAACCGATGCGAATTTTATAGCGCAAATGAAGTTCCGATTGATAACAATGCATTTACACTTTTTAAACTTACGCAAGATTTCCGGCCATCATTATTTGTCTTCTCGCGATCACGACCGATGTAATCCGTTTGCCGAAACGTCGAGGTAATTAAAAACTATGATTATGTACAATGCGATGTAGACTCGTAATTCTATTAATAATGGTGAACAATTGCATTGTTTAGAGTGTATAGAGGCCATAACGTTTCCCGTAAAACACCTGCCGGGTGCGGTAGAAAGTCCATCTTCGGAGATAAATTTCACCTTCAACAACTAAGTATCGTATACGTAGTAAAGAGTAGCAACCATAAAGCAGCTATTTGTAAAGTTAGTGCCCATTGCAATCCTATTTGTGTGAGCTTAATGTAAAAGTTTGTTTTAGTGACCAAGCGCCGAGGTGTACCGACAATTATCTTTCTGCGTATTTGTCTTACTTTTATGTTACTTAAATTGATTGTAATTGTTGTTGATTGTGTTATTTTCGAGTATAAATCTATCTATCTATTATCTAATATACCTAATATTATCATATTCAAGTATACTTAATACGTCAAATTTTGTAGATAGTTGGAAACTTAGAGTTCGTTATAAGTATTACATACTTTTTTATCCCAAAGTATCTACAAACTAAATCGTATTACCTACGCAAGTAAATGCGGGTAAAACTGCGTGACAGACGGACGCAGTATTAATATAAGTATGCATAATTCGCGCAATATTCTGGCTGCACTGGATAAATTATCTTAAATGAAATAAATAGACGGTAATCTGCGGTATAGTCATATCAACGTTAAACAATCACAGAAACAATTCTACAGGAAAGGTTTGACTTGTAACAAACAAACATTGTAAAAAAGCTTCCTGTATCACCAAGAGTGAACTGAACACGGATGAACAGAGCAATCGATAGAAGAAATGTACTAGCTAGTAGAGCAGGGCCCTTGAGAGGGGATCGGTCGTTGACCCCACCGGCCATGGTACTCCTAGCCTACATGGGAAACACGCGACTGGTTTCAACATTTAACATGATGATTAACTATTTTGAAAAGGCTGTAATAGTCAAGTAATATCACTTATCTCAAACAATCTACTTAGTTCTATTGTATATTTAAATCTACCCATATTTAAACTAGCTGAGCAGTTTCACAAACGACTCTATGCGTTGCTTAATGCTTAATATTGTTCTGTTAGTGAAAATGATAATCAACGTCAGCAGAAATGTGACAAAAGTTGGAGTCCACGCAGAGAGTCGTTCGTGAACACCGCTGTAAGTGAATGTGGTAGGTACATCACTTACACAATCCCAATGAATGCTTTAGTCCACACTTAACTACAGTTTTTAAAACAAATTTATTGCTTAATATTATCGGATCTAATTGGTATCTTACAAATTCAAACACTGTAGGTAAGACGAAGTATAAGACAGTTTTCCAAACTGCCAACAAATGTTTCAAAGATTGCACAACTGTTCAAGAGAACCGTGAAATTAACCACATTCATTCGGAAAGTTCTAAGAACTTTGCTTCTTACAGTCCTTACAAATTAATTAACTTGCCAAGCGAATAGAAGCTTTAATACTAATAACATGCTCCTAGATTCAAATGAATATTAAACGCGGGTATCAGCTTTAAACACAGTTGTTGTGATTAAATTGTATCTCCATCTCAAATCTAACTCCTTACAGGCTTATACTAATTGATTTAATTTCTGCAATGGAAATGTAAATTGTAGGTATGTGAAGTGCAATGTGTGTTTTTGGATATCCGAGTTGGACTTTTGACTATACTGTTTAAGGCTGCTTTTTCACCAGATATGTGCTGTACTACGATGCCATGGATGCGTTTGATAACCACCAATTATATTCATTGGTGCACATAGCTTAGCGTATTTTCGTAGCGTATTTCACATCTTTGGAGCATAGCTGCATGGCATATCTCTGGTGGAAAAGCAGCTTAAGATGTAACTAGCACGCTCATCTCATAAGTGAAGGTAGATTTGTAACTTCTTGGTTATAGGCACAAAATTACCAAACAGAGAGACATGACTCATCATGTGTACCTATGGAAAAATTAAAAACTCAACTAGGTGTTCGTCGAGATTAGTCAGTTCCAACATCAGTTTAAATGCGACTTCTTCTATTTGTTGTTTTAAGATCTTAGAGATACGTACATAAGTAGGTAGGTAACATAGGTAGGTGATGATCTAGAAATCGTGAATATCGAGTCACGACTCGAGTGAGGTATATCTTCAATACCTCACTCGGCTATATCGTCTCTTACCATCTGGTAAAATATTAATCAGATGCTGTCCTATCAAGTGAAAACAAAACATTGTTCGTAAAGCCCTTCTGTTCGTTTTATGCAATTCTCTCCACTTTTTGACGAAAACAAAAACGTTAAATCGGTCAGCAAAGATCTCTATAACGAATTACGTAAAGTATTACGATAAAAACAAACCGTTTTTTACAAGTAAATATCTTTAAGTGACCTCAAAATAATGTAAGTAGTTCAGTTGTTCAGGTCGACAGTTATGTGCAAATAACAAAATAAGTAAGTACCTAATGGCTTGTTATCACAACTTGCTTATTCGAGTTGCAAGAGTTTCCTTTGCGGTTACAATTTTCAGTATTCAACGGCGCCCTAATGCTGGAATTGCTGGATACGGGAGATTCTCATCTGAGCTATGTTCCAGGTTGCGTCCCTCTGGGGTTTAAGTTCGCTAGTTATTTGGGTTCGGCACAGTAGGTAAGCCACCTACTGTGCCGAACTCCTCCTACTCCAGTTTACTCCCCCCAAGATCATCTAGATAGCATTTGGAGAACTTTCCGACAACAATAAGTCATTGTTATCCGAGCGATGTTCCCAGTTACATTTCTCTCAAAAGTCCGGGATCTCCTTTCCTACTTTTGCGTCTCCACTTCGCACGATTTTCGGCAACAGTAATAATACATATAAGACCGAATTATCATAGAAATTATAGACCACTGAGAATGCGCCATAAAGTAAGTAAGTAGCAGGTTCGGTTTTTAACGTAGAACAACTTGGGCATCTATACCTACCTACAGAGTATGAGTGTGCAGACGATCTAGTTAAAACAACTCGATCTAACAACTAGTTTCATATCCTCTTATGAGATCGCTCACATGAAACCGATAAAGGAAATTGAATCAGTTTATCTAGGAACGGTGTTTGGAACTAAATTGTGACAATTAGTTTTTTTAATAGTTTTCTTTTAATGTTTCTTCTGTTTTCGCGATGTACAACTCATTTTTCAGTTATCATACTCGATAATTGCATTTGAAATTCAACTAATAGATAATATTAATGGTCTTTGGTAGTACTTACATAAATATTAATATCAAAAACATGTTGTCGGCAACGCCCACCCGACTCATGGTGCCCAAGATGCTGGCGGCGTTCCTGCGCTGGGTAAATTATTGCCATATTGATTTTATAACTAGTGAATAAATGCTGCCTGTTATATTACCCAGTACAATGTTTTATTACTCCGATACCTACCCCTAGTACAAACGTACGAAACGAATACAATCATTGGACAATAAATCTATCTCTCTATGTTATCTTGTATCTGTTGTGTTTTGACTTAAGATAGTGTAATTTCTAGTCCTAATTATAAAGTAAGTAAGTAATCTAATTCATGTTCTTACTTGCCCAGCATAAAGCCTAATTTACATTATGAAACTAGTGTCATGCATTATAGAGTAATTTGCACAAAAGCAATCTCGCAGCAGTTATTGGAGGCAGTTTTATCAAATAGATAATTTTATAAGTAGGTACCGTTGTACCCACGCATTTTTTTTTTATTTTTTTATTTATTTATTAACGGCATTGTTTCAAAGCAATGCCAACCGTTAATAAATAAAACGCGAGTTAAACCCGGTAAATATTGTGTTTTATTTATTACACAATATTTCAAATAACGAAAAGAAGAAAAAACTCTATCTAGAATTCCATACAGCTTAACTTCACTTTAAAATACAGATTCAATAAAAAACTGAATATTCATGGTGAGTATAAATGTCAAATCTCCGTTAACGTAAGTATACAAACTACTGGGTGAGTACTACGCTATGAAAGTCGCAGAAATGAGACAAGCAAAACGATCTCTTAGATTGTAGAAAGCAACTTGTCCTATATTGCAATGCGCGTCTCATGATTGGCGCGTCGCAGAAACTTATCGCTATGATTAAAATGGTAGCTTTTAATTAACTTTTGTTAACTTAATATTTCTTATTTTTATTGCTCAATGCATTATAACTACTTGAAATATTTTTCAAGCATGCATTCTCAAAGATCCTTCCGTGACAGGATTTGAACCCTTGCCCCGCTTACCGTAAAACTCTTGTAGAGCTAATAGGTCAGAATCATAACAGCTCATTTACATTGGGTCACTGACAGAAGCCAGTGCCATACAATTTAGACCAAATCCATATTATCTATCCAGTGGATGTCTGACAACAGTCGAAATCGACAGGCAATATGCAGTACTTTGACGTAACATGGTTATTACCAATGACCACCTCATAGCAGCAATGTACGAGTACTGTTTAGTGCCTGTCATTTTCCACTGTTGTCAGACATCAACAAATAGATAATATGGCTACAGGAAATTTCTATAAAGCACTGACTTTTACTATCAAATGTAAATCTGCTCTAACTTCTATTAGAGTAGGTTGTAGTTGAATGAAAACCACCGATCGTAAAGGCAGCATTTTCATAGCATTGTTTACTATACGGTGTCGTTTGATAGCGTTTCAGAGGAGCTTTGTCTCGCCCACAAAGCAACGTTCCCATTTAATGAGGAAGTGCTCTAGAAAAAACTATACCATACCTACCTACCCAACCACATACAATGATTGTTACGAAATGGCAGTTTTGTTTTGCGTAGGTACTACAAATTCTGTCCCGTACATACATTTTGTTACGTGAGTGATCGATTTTTTAGACTTATACAAGATGTAACAGGTAAGCCCTTTTAATCCGAAAGGGGGTTGTTCTAGACGTTTAGGCGAACAACTTTTGTTCTACGACTTTTGAAAATTCGAAGTACTTTTCGAAAAATTTAGGTGTAAAGTTTACTTGAATATCAGCTGTTTCTTAGAGTTCGAGGTCATTGACCTTATGTTGGCCTTTCATTTAGTTTGGTCTACTATAATCAAACCTTCAATTACCTTTATTTTCAAAAACAGCTGTTGTTCCAGTGAAACTTAATCTCAAAATTTTCAAAAAAAAAGTTCGAATTTCCAAAAGTCGTAGAACAAAAGGTGTTCGCCTAGACGTCTAGAACAACCCCCTTTCGGATAAAAAGGGCTAACCTGTTACATCTTGTATAGATTTTACAAAATGTCTATTAGCCTTTTTGTTTCAGATTTCACATCTGCAGTTTTTAGAGTGCCGTACTTCAAAATGCATTGTTTCCTATTTACCTTTTAAATGACGGTAAGTACCAGTTTTAAGGTCACAAATTTTAATTTTCGCGAATATTTGTCTCAGTGCGTTACATTGAATACAAAACCGTTCTTTAGATTTTTAGTGTTTACAGAATATCATTCTTTAACAGAAACTATATTTTAAAGATTTTTATAAAAGTATATAAAACGACTAGCAGTGAATCGCGTAGAAATTTCTAAATTATCATGTCTCTAACAGCAGTTGAAGCTTTAATTAATGAACTTCCGTGGGTGAAACCGCGAGTCACTGCCATATAGGTCGTTTTATAAACTTCTATAATAATCTGTATTCAAGAATATGAATTTTGTACCGATATTCCAAGATATTGGAAAATTCGCACGTAATACTGCCGGGTATATACTTATAGCCTACAATATTAACACTGGCCATCAATAATTCCAAGCGGCTATGAACAGTAGGTAAACCGAGTTCTGATCATGACGTGCGTTGTTTATGGCCCTACAAGCCGGCATATCCAGTGGGATCGAGACCCTGATCGGAATAATAATCAAAGAATACCTAGTTTTATTTACCTATCCACGCACAATAGCTCACTAAATGAAAAGAGGCCTTTTATGGTGTGTTACTACAGAATATTTGATCACTGGCTTCGCCTGTGATCTTCCAGAATTTCAAGACATATCAAATATTATTGTAGTCAACTGGCACTAGATAGGGACCAGTGGAAAAAAAGAATGGATGCTTTTGCCTTGCAGTGGGACAGTATGGGCTAAAAATATAATTTTCATCTAGCTAAATCTAGGCTACAATTATGAGGACCCTTTTATTGAATTATTTTATTGTTCTAGACACCAGGTACTGTGCGTTAGCACAGCTTCTACTTCGTCGTGTCAACTAGACAACTTTCCAACATCCCTTTCCAACATGCTTCTAGGTTCTTGTAGAGTTAAAGACCGAATCTGAGCGCTACTAAGAAAGACCTAGATTGTCACGTGACAGGTTTAGGTACATCATAACGACATCACATATATTTCCGAATAATCAAATATCTTCAATCTCTTTTTGTCCCAACACGAAATGACACACGACCTGCGACAGTGTATTCGAGCGTGGGATACGAACGAGTACAGGGCAGAGTCCGTTCCCCTGCTAACAATTAATATTATTTATTGACTCATCATGAGTCAATTGAGCCCTGCACCACCGCGCCTCCGGGCAATGCGTTGAGTGAGACGCAGACTCGGCCTGCTGATTGCAGTGTGATTTGATGTAATTAGGATCGTGGGATGTTGTGTGCTTGACTGCTTATGCTTGATAAGTAGGTTATTGTGACTGTACGTACAAAGGTATGTAGTGAGGCATTTTCTTCTTGATGACTAGATGGTTTAGTAGCTAGATACTTTTTTTTATCATTACTATGGAAACGGTGATAATACCAAGTTCCACTGGCAAATAAATTCTGCTTTTGTTTTCTTGACTAAATTTAAATTTGGGACTAATAAGTATAAAATACATGTTAATTAAGCCAGTTTAGCAAGTCCTTAAAATAGATTCAACATACGCGAGTATATACACCTAAATCAATTTCGCAAGTAAACTTGTACATACAATATTTATTTAGTGAACATTTGGCTTAATAGCTAAAATTTAACTAATGGAGTAGCTAGGCATAACAACAAAATTAGTAAGTGAGAATATTAAGAAATTAAAGAAATGATTGAAATAAGATACACTTACGTATCACAGATTAAAGTCCTTTCTGAATGATAAAACAATTAAACACACAGACAGTTAATTTTATGTTCTACCATAGTTATTAATAGAAGGCAAGTCAATTAAGAGCCTAGCGTTAATATTGTGTTGTGCAAATAAAGCGTATTCTATATTTCTTTAATTACTTACCTACATAGATAGCTTAAGTCGTTAGAGCTGTGAAAACACAACAAAATACCTACATTACCATTTCGAAATTTACGTCAAGTCTTTGTTCTATGGGGTAAGTCTTTCATGCAACTTGAGCGGATTTACGTCATTTAAAATTACATGCTACTGGCATACAAGTAAAATCACGTGTATAATGTAAAACTTCAAGTTGCTCCAGAAACTTGAACAGCAAATGTAACGTCACAAATGACGTGTTTCCGCGCGCACTTGCATTCAAGACTTTCCCAATGGAACCACGGCATTAGAGTCGTAATTGTTTATTCGTCAATATTTGTTTTCAAATACACGTCTCGAGAATCTATGCATTTTTATAATCGTCTACAAGCAATTTTCTACAGTTCAAATTGCTTGGTAATCATAAAATTAAGGTGTTATTTGAGTTTTTGTTTCTTTCGTAAGACCCTACCTACTACGGCAGATATTTTCCTGCCTTTCATTGAAAGAAATGTTCATTATAATAGCTTCATTTTCTCAGATATCTATTGCTTTTCCTCGACTTACATAATAAAAACACATGTGTACACCCATGCGTAGTTTCTCAGAACCTACATATTGCGTGGGAAATGTGAATACTCTAAGCTCCTTGTGGAGGTACAATCGGGTATAATTTTACTTGCATCGTCGAATGTAATGTCAAGGCCATTTTTAGTTGCAATCACAAACAATTGTCATAGCTAGCTAACTATTTTTAATAGCAGTCATTTACCACTCAAGTTGTTGTAATAAACTATTCGACAGAGATTGGATTCTTATGAGTGTAGAGTACAGTTAAAATGAATAAAGCTTTAGAGATAGTTAACACTAACATATTTGCATTTGTAAAATGTTGTAGTTATGTCTTTCTATAGGTAATCACGCAGTGTAATATTTGCCGCACGTTATTTTCTTATGACAAATAATCACACCAGCAATAACGCCGATCTCACGAGAATATCGGGATAAAAAGATTTCATGTTATTCCTGGTTCTCATGCCAAATTTTATTACAGTCAGCGGTTTTTGCACAAAAGAGCCATACCTTACCTACCTACAAAAATTTTCAAAATGTTGCTTTCGTAGCAAGACTTGCTTTTGAATCACTCGCAAAATGAATGGTCAAATCATAGCTACGCCATGGTTATCGACAACTCAGTTCAAACTTTCTCTTCAAGTACCTTACTCCATAAAGACTGTCTGTTTATTTCCCATGTACCTACCTAAGTTCGCCGGCCTCCTTCATGTCGGAACCAATACGCCCAAGTATGAGCTACCTACTTGCTTGCCTCGTACCTACCTACAGCTAGCAAAGGTAAAAACTGGCCTACTGACCGCCTAACGGTATACTGGTTAGTTGAAGATGCTGATTTTGCTATCGATTTGAAATATGTGGGATTTATTGTGGTACTTCAGAACCCTCAACGTCTACCTAGTCAGTTAATTTTCTTAAATTCTTAGATTTAAGCACAGAAATTAACAGGTAAGTAACCTACCTGCTTTCATATAAGTTATATACCTACATTATTTTATCAACAAAATAGTGTTTTCGTTCGAGTGAAGGCTTCAATAAAGAAAGTATTTTTTTAGGAGACGTTCCTTTGTACTAAGGAATTTGTAATATGTCTCCGGTTACCTACGAATACTTGAACCGATGGACAGAATTCGATATACCTATGTAGACGTAGATAAACTATTTATTCTCAAATATAAACAGTTTATAATGTTGTTTTTTTGAAAAAACCTCTACCAATTGCTCTTAAAAGTAGGCTAGTCCATACAAAAACAAAATCACATGTTCAGTTAAACTTTACTCGTGTAATTTCACGCAATCCATCAAAATTCAGTAGTTCCATACAAACAACGGAGATTCCATGGTTAAATGATAAGGCAAGGTTACAAAACTAACATACAGATAAAGAATACAAAGGATTTTGAACTTTAAAATTGACAGTTACGAGTTTGTTTTTAAACAACAAGTTCCATGTTGGAGATTTTCAGGAAAAGCTGATAATATTTGTTTGAGATGACAGTGATAATGTATCACGACCTTGACTGAGTGATAATAATACCTTAGCAGGTAGCTGTTACTAGGTACCTACTTATTTTAGGGCTTAGTTAATTTTGGAAACTGTAGTAATTAATGTATCCTACCTATGTGTTAATTAAGATAGGTTCCTATGGTACCAATGTAGGTAAATATACCTACCTAGGTGAACGTTTGCCCACTATCTTATATACCAGATTTTTAATGACATAATAATATCCTTCTACATTCACAGTCTACATTGGTCTATGTATCGGATCAACTTTCTTGTCCCCTTGGCCCTAGGACTAACCTAGCCTTTCAAATGCCACCTCTATTCATTAGCATTACTGAGGTTCCTTTTTTTCCACTTAAATCCGGTCTCAGTAAAAGAGCCATAAACCTGTAACGCGGTGCAACGCTAATTTATCAAACCTATCAATCTACCAACAGTTTGCACCTGCAATATTCGGATAAGATCAACATCATTGTTAGCTGCAACCGTAGTATTGCGTACGCGCATAAATCAACGATTCGCGACACTTGTTCGAATTACGACACTCTGTGGGTGGTACAAGAGAATTCCGGTATTGTTACAAACAGGTTTTTCTTTGAAATGTTGATATGTTTGATGATAAAATATAGATTTTGCTAATTAAAATTTCAGCAAGATCTTCTTTCTTCTTTGCGTATCGTATCGCCCAGAGGTTTCATCCCTAAATGAGCATATTCTGTCGATTTTTTGGGAATAAAGGTCCAATGTGTGTTTCAATGGCTTCAGCCACCTATATTCCAAATTCCATCCCAATCAGTTCAGTAAGTTTTCGCATCTAGATGCTACAAACTTTTCCACACTTCCACATCCATTAGTAGGATAATAGGCGATTTGTAGATACTTAGTTACGCCTAACAGTAAAACTTGAACCATAAACCACAAGATTCTAAAAAGTGATGTAAGGTCAGCAGGAATGTCGTATTACTTGTTGCACGTTATTTACCTGTGACTGAACAGCGCAGGCAGGTGCAACTTTACTTTCTATTTGGTGAAATTTATCGCAGAACTGTCGCCGTCCGGTGCGATTTGGTTTGAACACCAGTTGAATGGCGAATTGATGGGCTATAAACTTGTTACTAATATTGTTGTCGAACGAGTACTTAGTGGTTAAATTTGTTTGTTAAGTAGAATAATATACTAATAAGTACATAAGTAGATTGAGTAGGTAGAAGGTAGGTAGGTACTTATCAGTTTTATGTTTTATACAAGGTGTAACGAGGGGGTTGTCCTATACTTCTGGGCCAACAACTTTTGTTGTATGACTTTTAAAATTCGATTTTTTTTTTCATATTGTAGTTGTTTCACAAAAAAAATTTGTTACAAACAATAAAGGCAATTAAAGTTTTGATTGTAGTGGACCGAACTAAATGAAAGGACAACTTAAGATCAATGACTTCTAACTCTAAGTAACACCTGATTTTTAAGTAAACTTAAAACCCAAAATTTTCGTATTTTCAAAAGTTTTAGCCTCGCGCTACGTTCGCCATAAGATACCTTTAGATGACTGCTGGAAGCGTGGGCCTTTTTTACTTGCACAAACAGACCACGGACGGGTTTGCTACGCCAAAGCACCTGCTGGTAAGTGATTTTGTGGATAAGATGTAACTAGCTTGCCCAGCTTACATTTGAGATGCATTTAATCTCCAAATCTTCTTAAATCCAAATCTTCATAATTTATTAGTTACATTATATCATAAATTTAAAATTAACAAAATTACTGACATAATGATTATTATCTCATCATTACTCATTAGTAGAGGGAAACGAAATATATCTACCATCGTATTCTACATGAAATAATGACTTTCTCTACCATCACACCGACAACTGGTCGGGACAACCATTCAAAAGATATGTTGTAAGACAAAATACCGGTTTCCGGTATTAAAAACGGTATTTCTCAGTTTAGTAGAGTTTTTAATTGACTGACATAAAGATTTGGGTAAATGGTTTTAGGTGTTGTTCATGGCTGTACTCGATTGCTATGTAAGTACCTATATTACCTGCCTCCGTTTTTATGAACGTAATTTTTATCTTCTGATTATAAGGCAAGGTCTACATTTCAACCTAGTGTAAGGTCAGGCTACGAAAGGATTCCAGTAGACGATACATAATGTTAAAGCGTAGCAAATAGTTAATTGAAGTTTTTTTTGGAATGAGTCCCCTATTGAATTAACACTGTTTATCACTTTTTAATTTATTTTTCTACGGCAAACAACCGCAAGCCTGGTTTATCATGGTTTACGAGGCTAAAGTTATGTAGTAATGGGACATAAAATCAAGATGGACAGGGTTTATTAGATAATATTGCAGTCACGTAAGTATAGGTTCTTGAATAACTTTACGTTTTACGTGATTAATTAACATGACGATTCAGGTGTCTATGCATCAATAAAAATAAACCAACAAATCATATCTAATACATACTGCGTATCAACTTAATTTATTCCATTGGCTTAAGTAGATATATATAGGTAATTTAGAAGTTATTCATTGCCTGTATGTCAATGCACAAAAATCTTATTATTATAATAATATAACTTAGTCCATTTTATCACAATAAATATATCATACCCAAGTATCTAAGGAATTGACGGAACAAAACTCGTTCGCTACTAAACCACACGTCGCCGTCGCTCTGAAGAATAAGGGATGATTTATATAAGACCGTCACGGGTCCAAGCTTCGTTGTCCATTGCTCGGGAGCAGTCGATCGGTCTGTTGCAACCGAGTGGCGGCCGAGCAATGGACAACGAAGCTCGGACCCGGCCGGCGCTCGTGGCGGTCTAATATAAATCATCCCTAAGAAACCCCCTTTCGGCTCACAGATCTGCAGAGTTAACAAAGTTGTTAATAAGATTCTGCAAGCAATTACAGTAGTTGTTCATCGTGTCAAAACACAGAACTACACACAAACAAAGGATCTTCTAAACTACTCAACGAAGGTGTAGACGCTCGCTTTCGTGGGTGAATCCTGTAGGTATTTAAATTGCAAAATAATAATTGTCCATAGAGATGGAAAAATTATTACCTACAACTACAGACCAACTCGAGCCACCTCAACTAGTAGTTTCTCTTAAAGAATAGTAAAACAAAGGGGTCATCGTTCTCAGACTCAATTTCAAACAAAACCAGTTTAATTCAATGTGCCAGTTGCATAGAGAATATCTCTTGAATGAAGTTTGTACTGTCAGCAACATGAAACATGAATCGTGTTGTTAGAATTTAATTTTCACTCTCGCGTTTGTATTTGCAACTTTCAGTTTAAATTATGTTGTTTACTTTAGAATAAAGCGCTACTTTAAAATTATAATGGGAGCTTCAATTTTTTGTGTAAGTAAAAGCTGTACTTGTAGGGTGCTGGCAAGAGCTTTTGTATAAAGTGGTTTGAAGATTAAGAATTTATAAAAAATAAAAATATTTTTGTATAGTTTTATCGAATCTTATCAAAATTATTAAACACGAGATGGTTTTGATTATTATTATCTAAAAATCGAGAAATCGTAAATCAAATAACAAAGGGTAGACTAAGAAACTTCCAGTATTTGTACTATTATGTATTCTGTCGTATAATGATTAAAGATTCACCCTTATTTATTTAAGGCTCGATAACAGAGACTACAGAACACACTCCTCACTGCTTACTTTCCACGACAAATAACTACCTTTCGATAAATGAAGGTAGCTACATCTTTTACTTTAAAAGGGAAACCTGCTGATTACGCCATTACAAAGATCATCCACCGTGGAGTGACGAAGGCTGCGTCACAACCACGCTCTGTGCCTTATGAAAGTGAAACTGGGGTAGATAACCTTTGCTTGTGTGTAAAATTTATCAAAACAAAGGACGAACGTAGAATTTGTAGTAACGTATTTGAGTAGGTATACCTTCATAGAAATGTTCGTAGTTCATTTGTTATTTTTTACCTTCTTTGAAGGTCGCATACGTGCGTGTCGGTCAGCCACTGAACACCATTATCAGTCGATTGTTTACTCTGTGGCTAGATAGCAATAATAATATGAAAAGGAAATAATACGAAATAAAATCAAGAGATAGGTACAAACGAGTGTCAACATTTGGGGACAACCGGTCTCAGAGATAGGTAAATATTAATTTTTTACGAGACAAGGGTCATTTTATTTCGGTTTAATGCATCTTTTACGTAATACGGTGTCAGAACCAAGTAAATAAACTTCGCCTTATAAATAACATTATTTAGAGGTAAATTGGCGTAAATATCTTTCGACGTAATTTTTTTGTTTTTATAAAGACTTTAGATTATCTGCCTGTGATATTTGGCAAATTTTACGTGCAGGCATTTTGTTTTGTGCAGCAGTACTGCTAAATATAGTTGTTTAATTAAAAGTCACCAAATTCACTTCCAGTTTAATTATTCTTCTTATTATAACAGAACTTTGATAGAATTGACCTCAAAGTTCGAACGCTCAATGATCTAGGACCATTTGACATCTCTACCAAACAGCACGACTCGAATCACGAAAGGGAAAGTAGCTCAAAAATCACAATAAACTATTACGAAACACTGTTCCATCCGTTGCCATGTGGGAGATCGGAGACCATGACAAAATACCAACTACCTACCAACTCAATAGGTAGCATGTACTAAATTATGCGAACGTGTGGGTGAGATTAACCTGCCTCAAATTATACCACACTTACGGAAAACGTAGTCGCATCGAAACGCAAATTTGATTTCTACTGAATGATACATCGTGAAGTTTCTCAATTTTGCTTTCGATAATTGATGAACAGTCTATTAGTGAAGCTTAGAAGTTTCTAAATATATTTGTTAACTTTCAATTTTAGCTCAGTAAAAGATACGACAATATTTTATACTGTTCGTTTATAGTTAGTTAAAGTTTATCCAAAACAATTTGTTTCCTTTTTAGAAGCTTTCCCCAAAACTAAAGCTCACTGCCGAACAAGTTAAGTAAGTAGAAGTTATAAGTATTGATGGCTCAAACTTGCAGAAAACATTGAGAAGGGAAAAGCTCCAAATCCCACTCTACATCCCTTTAGAAACGAGTCGATACTACATCGTTCCTACTCAAGAACGTATTATTCATGAAAAGCTGAACTCATGCAATTTAGATAAGCTTTGCCCTGCGGCCTTTGAAGCCCTGGAGAAATTTAATTTGCACTTTTAAGATCGCCAGTACAAAGCCGCAACCACGGATTGAAATTTCTCTTTGTAACTGAAGTGTTGTTGGTAATAACTTTTGCGAATATTAAGTTCCTAACTATCATCATGTGGAAAAATCTCCACAATTTCGTAAATATCTGCAAATTGTACTCGTAGCAACCAGTTTTTATGCTAGGACTTCATGATTCTGTTTTGTTTAATTTAATAAATTGGAAAAAAAAATCCCAAAACTAAGCAAAACAACCTTTTACTCGTAGTTTAACGTAAAAGCGTAGAAACAATGTAATCAGTAGTACCTATGCTTTGATACTCTCGGATCGGGGTCAGGGATAATTGAGTTTGTTGCCTCCCCTTGGAGCTTATGTAACATATAGTTACTATAGCTGCAATCATAGGGAAAAGTTAAATAGAACACCTGCCCAATTGAATGTTATTTAACTATTTCCGAAGTGTTTTTCTTAGAGGTAAGGGTCGGTTTAGTAAATTGAAGCCCCAAAGAAATAGATAGATTTTTTATAATAGATCCAATTACCCTCTGATGTGATAGATGATGTTTTATGTTATGATAATCTAAAAACTCATGGTCGAACGTGCTTCCGCACCAGTTCGTGCGATAAAAGCAAATCCCACCTAGTCTCTATTATCATTTTAATTATTTACGACAACGTCTAGTTGTATGTAAATACAATAACAATTACCACTTTATATTAGTAGGTGTTTGCCTATGTTTCTCAATCACTTAAGCACAATTGACTTAAGCTATAAATCCTGACGAAGGTTCAACAGAGTTATTGCTTTACCTACCTACTTGCTTCAAAGTTTTATGGACATGCCTTCACGTAGGTACATACCCATATGACCCAAAAAGTATATGCCGGTAGGGATATCTAAGCCTATGTAGTAATTTCGAAGTTCCAGCAACTAATTGCGTAGTATATAGTGGTATATTTCCATCGGTCAGATTAGATTGTCAGAAATAAAATGGATAATGGTTTATGGATTCTGTAATACAAATAATATGGAATCAAAACAGGTAACTTACTAATAGAATGTAGAAATCTCTAATGTGAACTTCCTGAATCAATAATTCTTGAGAGAAAGGCATCGACAAACAATGTAGGTATTACCAAACAAAGTCACAGCAAACACCTGCTAGATAAAACCAATCAATTAACTATTAATCACAGTACCACCTAACGGCAATGTAACTGTGTAAAGCTGTACTGACTACAGACTCGCGTCGGTAGATTGCTCCCTGACAATCTGCAATGTTTCTATCTATTACTGACTAGTTTAATCAAATTGGGGCAGCCAAACTATGCTTCTTGAGCTACACTTATACGCTTTGTATAAATAGGATGATTAATTTCAAGGAAAGCCAGCACTGGTTATCTATACACGCATTTTTCTCACGCCCCTCACGCGAGTTTTTGACTGTGTTAATAAACATAAATTATATATTTCAATGTGCTGTTGTCCCTATATCTGAATCTCTGCTTTGTCTGGTAATTTTAAGCCTCGTTCGACTAATATAACGGTGAAATTGAACACGGCTGACCTTTTCGTCTGACCAGATATTGGCAAACCGTGCCCATCGCCTGAGGATGTGGCGTTTTGAAACTTCGGCAATTATGCACGAACGCGGAACAATATTTGCACAATAATTGTAAACCAAGAACAAAGATAAAACTATAATTGAATTTTGTTAGTCTAAAAATGGGAACCAATGTGGATTACAAAATACAAATCTGACCGCCTCCTGATTACCTCGTTTTGAAAAAGTACTTTTTTTTAGACTTAGTTATATGGTACTAAATGGTACATATCTATTCATTGGTTGCCAAAGCGATAAGACCGCTCAATATACCACAGTAGATCTAAATCTTTCTATCAAATATTTGATTATTGTATATTTTGGTACAGGAAAGCGTTTATCTATCAATCTTACTTTTATAATTTAAAAATTCTAAAAACATGAAATAACTAAGTAAGTGTACCTAGTTAGTAGGTATTCAATTAGCATGTCTTGCCAAGTTAAACATTAAATCGAAGAAACTCCAAAGAAAAGACATCAACGCGTTTAATAAATGAAAGTAAACTTAAACCAAGTAAACAACACGATGTTATTTTGTTATTAATCATTAAGTAATAGATAATAAAAGCACGTTATTTATGTGTATCTATGTGTATCTATGGATGAGTGCGCAATCGAGTCTAATGCAGCTGTTCCTTTTCAGTTTAGTACAATGTTTGAGTCTATACTAATATAAAGAATACCTAATAAGTATAGACAATATAGATTATGATAGATTTCTTGTTTTTTTATTGCTCAAGGCATATTTAAACTTAGAAATATGTTCAATAGTTGTGAAACTTTGCTGGTAGATGGCGCTGAAACCAAGCCTCAGTTGGTAAACAATTAGTGGGGAGAACATGTTCAATAATTACACCATGTCACGTGATTTCCGTGTAGCTCAGTGGTTAAAGCACTCGCCTGGATTCGAACCTGTGCCTCGAGGGGCACAGGTTCTTGTGTTTAATTTAATGTATGTTTTTTGTGCACTGAATTAATAAAATAAATGAATAAATGATACAAATTAAGTGTAGGCGAGGGTGACGTAATTCTAATTAAGGGTTATTCTAAAAATACAGGCGATTTTAGCATTACCTACGTCGGTACTTCTAAGTAATTACTTGTGTAAGCATTTGCATTGGCTAGCAGTGTTTTCGTAGAAAACACACGACATGCATTTCCCGCTAATTTACCAATTGATTGTTAAGCAAAGCAAGGTACCACAAGGTAACCGAATGCATTCTTCCTGCCTTCACCGCCTTGCCTTGAAAAGTACTCTGCTGGCATTCTTGTTATACATTAGCATTAAGTTCAATTCGTTGATACTGATCGGCACTTGAAACAGATTATCTATATTATACAGGTATATCTAAACTAATTGGATTTCTATATAAAGTATACCACTAGGTTCTTCAAAAATAGAATTATCCAATATTTAAAGCCATATTTCAATCTTATTAGTAATTTTTAATTGTAAAAGGGAGAACAGAGAAACAGACAGCAACATATTAAATAGAGATATTTTAAAGGAAAAATTCATCTTCAAAAATTCAAGTTGCAAGTTGCGCACTTGCGTGGCCGAGCGGTTTAGGCACTGGAGTATTGATCCAGGGACGCGAGTTCAAATCTCGGCGCAAGTGAATTTTGTGAAGATGAATTTTTCCTTTAAAATATTTCTAGTAAATATGAATTGAGCAATAAAAACAAATTTACGAAACATATTAATTTTTAAAAATTATATAATTTTATTCTACTACTTTTTTCCTAAGTCCCCTAGACAGCTATTTTTTTGTAATTAACTTCCAAGTAGGTACAGACTTTTTGTCCTCTCTTTCTTTATTATAAGCACAGATTATTTACAATAAGTACCTATACTCACTTAATTAAGCGCTTAGTAGAAAAAAACTAAATCCAATACATAACCAACAAAGTTAAAAAATGTGAGAACCGATTAAAGTGATTAATAACCGTGTAAAAATTAAAGCGTAACAGTTAATCCTATAACCAATTAATTTAAAGTTAACTTTAAAACTAGTTGAAAACGAGTTTAGGTTACGTCTAAAATGTTCATGATATGACCGAACTTTGATGCTATAATAGGTTAAATTACCTATCAAGTTATTTTGCAGAATATCGTTCACTTAAGTAATTAGGTACTAGTGCACCAAGAAATCTCATGTATATATTATGCAACATCTACATATATCTACCGATTTAACAACTATACTATGGCATGGTGGGCAAACGGCTGCGTGACGCAAAAAATTACAAGTTCTATTCCCTTGTTACAACATGCTATTTTTAAGTACCAATATATATTCGATACCAACAATTTGCAGATACGAAACTCCCAGCTCAAGTAGCATCAGGCGCCATGTACGCCGCACGTACAGGCTACAACATTAGTACTTATCATCATCATCTCAGCTCACTACTCCGTCCACTACTGAACCCCCATACGACGCTACAAATAGTGATCGCGAGCCAACTTTATCCAATGTCTTGCAGCGTCCGCTACAATGCTGTCGGACCACCGGGTGTTGCAACATTCGGTTTTGCATTGCATCGTGGTAACTCGAGGACTTTAACTCCACCACCGGTACCTTCTTACACCTATTAGTTTTGAGGATAAAATTCTTACAATTTTTTCTAGAGTTACAAGTACCAGTAAAACCAGTTACAAACAGCATTGTAATATAGCCAAATTACAACTGAGACTGTCAAATTTCACGCTCAATATCGCGTATTTGTTCCGAATCATGAAACCAGTTACCTGGTCAATTCGTTAACACTTTAAATGGAAACTTTTCACGAGTAATCACGACTATTCTTAATTTGTATTGGGGAAAATAAGTACTTATACTCTCTTAGAATTTTAAATAAAAAATGTAAACCAAAAAACAATACATTTATTTGAAAGTAAGTGACACGTTTTTGTTGATATTTATTAACAGTTCTATGCACACATTGTGATCTAAAATTCTAAAACCGCATTAATTCATGTGTCAAAAAGTATCGAATCTATCTACCTATACGTGGTTAAGTAGATAATACATATTTAAAATGAAGTACATAACACAATTTCTGTAATAAAACTCTAATTCCAAAGACTATAAGAAACACATTTCCTAACAACATAATTGATCATAATCTTGCGTTATTTACGAGCTTAGAGTAAAGTTTACAGGGACCTTTTACTCTCACTACCTGTAGGCTGTCGGTGTAGCTAGATTCTTGTCAATTGGCTAACGCGACGTGTTCCTACTGTTGTATAACTAGATTACAGTCCTTCAACTACTACTTATTATTTATTAGTAACTGGTCGACGAACGTCTTAACTTTATAGATTGGTAGGAATCCTACTAATTTTATAAGAAACTAGCTGTGCCCCGCGGTTTCACCCGCATTAATTCCTATCACGTAACGTATGTGACGCATCACGTATGTCATACCAAGCGTTGCTCAACCCGTATGATTATTCAAAGTAGGTACCCTATATCTTATATCAACCACTAAACTATCCCTGTCCCAAATTTCGTTCAAATTGGTTTAACCGTCATTTTTACCCATCACGTATGTCATACCAAGCGTTGCTTTACCCGTACGATCATTCAAAGTATCGTATTTATACCCTTAAAGTAATCCCTGTACCAAATTTCATTCTAATTGGTGCGACCGTTCCTGTTGACCCATCACGTATGTATCACGCCAAGCGTTGCTTAACCCGTACAATCATTTAGAGTACCCTATAGTATCGTATATTTAAACGGACCAGCAGTTCCTGAGATTAGCGCGTTCAAACACACAAACAAACAATCAAACAAACTCTTCAGCTCTATAATATTAGTATAGATTCAGTAAGTAAGTAAACGAGTGTGTTTGTTACTCCTTCACGCAAATACTGCTGAACCGATTCCGATAGAACTTAGTATGCAGAGGGAATGTTGATCACATAGGCAACATTCCCGTTGACTTACCCTGGTACAACCGCGGAGTGCAGCTAGTACCTTTTACGAGCCGCACCCGCGGTATTTTAGTAAGATTTTTAATTTAATACACATACGAAATAGGTACCTAACAGTACAGTACTAAAGCATAAAGTAACGTATGCCAGAATAAGCGTATACGTACTTAAGGCGGCGATAGATGATAAGCAACGGTCCTTGTCCTATTGCATATAAATGAGCGAGATGGAATTGCGTGAAAAATCTACAATTTCTCGTAAAATCAATAATTAACGAAGATTAAAATAATATTTTGAAAAAATGCGATGAAGGGGTTCTAGGTATTGTATTTTCTAATATTATGATGCCTATAAGAAAATATAGCGGTTAAGGATTTAGAAGAAAAATTGATTTATTTTGTAAAACAGGGGTAACTTTGCCCGTATAATAGTGGTATTTAAAGTTATTTTTTATTGTTTTTGAAATGAAGGGGACACTTCTTGTATCATGTACAATAACATAATACATTGTTTAAAGATCTATTTGATACCGGTTATGAATAAAACCATTCCATCGGAAGGGATTTCACATGAGTCGCGTCCTTAAGTAATTATGTCAACAAAGATGGAAAGTTATGCACAAATGACTGAGTAATGCATTATGATAACGTCAACCGATAAGAGAAGTAGGCAATGCTATAAAATATTTAGTATGAAGCTTACTCAGACACCGAAGTACACGGGGACATTGCTCTGGCGAATTGGAGTACTAGGTACTTACCTGAAATTAATAAAGATTAGGTTAGGGTCACAGTGCGAGAAAAAAAACAGCAAACTAAAGCAAAATTATGCAACCACTGACGCAGTCATTACTTTGGATGGGTGACCGATAATGTGTGTGGCAAAAAAAAACTGAATTCCTCCGTGCTAGGGCGCCCTGAAAACTCATAATACTAAATTGGCCACTCTTCTATGTGAAAATTAAAAGAAAAATCCTAATTGTGTAGGTAATAATAGTCGATTTAAATTATGTACATACCATAGAAGAAAATGATAAAGCAAAAACACCTATTGAATCTAATTTGAAATCGAAAATAACCGTTTCACAAATGCACTTCATTAAACAATTTCATCAAGATAAAAGCCAGTAAAATCAGCATAACAACCTTTATACTGGACTAAACAAATCGGACTGTTGTGAGATTTCCTATAAACAAGATGTCGTTTTACAAAACAAGCTTATAGCAGGCTACTTGCACCTTGCACTTACATGTTACAAGACATATAATGCACTATATTTATCAAAGTAGGAAGGTAGAGTATCCATGTTGCGGTAATTTAGTTAGGTACTATTCTTTTGAATAATTGGATTAAAACCTAACTTCAGACTGAGAGGCTGACTATATTTTTAACCTATAGATAGAATTACTTGGGAACCTTTTGTTATTAAATATTATAGTAGAATATTGCTCCAGTTCCACTATAGCCATAAATAAACAACAATGTGAATCATATTATTATGATCATTGTAATAAAATGTAAAAAAATATATGTATTATGACGATTGTAAAACATGATCACAAAAAAAAAACCAATGAGTTTCTTGTGGCTTCTTCTCATCGGAGGGCGCGTTCCGAAGCCACACTAGAGTAATAGTTTGTAAGAACATTCGACGTATTTAAAGTGATTTAAAGATCATTTTCAAATAAATGTATGATTTTTTGTTTAAATTTTTGATTGAAAATTCTGAGATACAGTATAGATAAAGGTAGACTGTTTAGAGGGTGTGTTCTTTGTGATGTGTAGATACTTACACTAAGAAAGGAGTTTTTGAAATTTCAACGAGGTTGTAACTTATACTGGCAAAACCACAGGTCACTGCTTGTATAAAGTATTAATTAAAGCTAGTTGACAATATAAATTACAACTGCAATAAAACTGCCTAAAATTAACTTTCTACCATCATAATCATTATTATATCATTTACCAACTTAAAATTGCATTTTTCCCTACGTTGTTAGTTTTGTATAAAACATGTCCAAATTTGTTTATGACAACGAAGCCCAAGGATTAAGGGCCGACAGTTTTTAATAACGTTACCTACCAAAGAAGTTTCAGAATTTCAAACAGAAGCCTGAATGAGAAAATATTAAAATTCTTTTTTATTTCCACCGCTTTACGCGATGAATACTGAATGTGAATATATATCTAGAGGTACTAGGAAATTAATTTATTTTTTCTGTTTCAAATGGCGTAGAGATTATATTATATAAACAACTAAATATTTACGACATTACACACAGCGCAATCTAGCCCTAAACTAAGCACTGGGCTTGTATTATGGATACTAGATAGACAAGCGATATTACAGATATTATAGCATTTTTCAAATTATAAAGACTTTACAGTTTCTTCTTGTTCATAGGCAGAGTGTACTATGGAAGCACTGGTGAACATAATAGAAGCAAAACGTTTAAAATCGGAATATGTGATAATTTTCTATGAATATCGCGAAAATTTTAGAAAAAAAAACCATATCCATAGGTACCTATAATGTTAGTGTGCATATTTATCTCTACATTCAACAAAAAATAATAGCAAATTTACATCAGCAAAGCAGCATCCGACAATATAAGTTTAACAAATTACATGATATACGTGATGGGGGTTATCATGGTGTCCATATTGCAGCACCTAAAGCATCCTGCTAATAAATGCTAATTCAAAAAATAAATATTTTTTTATTATTAAGTATCAGAAGTTTTTTTAATTTGGATTTTTTATTATAATTTATTTTATTAGAAAAGCGATTTAAGTTCTGCTAAAACGACACCATGCTAACCCTTAATATGTAGCAAAGGACCTACTCGTACTTAAAATTACACCACAAATGTCGTTGTGAAGTTTGAAGCTCATTAAACTACCAGTTAGTACACCGGTATAAACCTTAACGACTTAAAATCAGCAATTTACATTTTTCCGGTGTGATTCATGTCATGTATAATCTACATAAATTAGCTCAGCTGTCCATACAACACAAGCAGAGAGTTAGTTACATATCTCCACCGTAACTTTACCTATGCAAAGATTAAACTTAATTAGCCCAACTTCGTTTGTAAGATAATGCACGTGTCAAGTTACGTATGACGCATAATGCTGAATAATAAGCTCCTCTAGTAGATGATCTTTAAAATTCATAGCATACTGCATCTTAGTTGCTTGTCTACTATGGTGTGTCAAGGTGATGAAGATATATTAAATAGGGTTTCATATTGTAGCGTATCGTAGACCGTAATATTGATATGATGTCATCAATACAGCACCGTAGGCGGATTTTATTAGATTTGTTTCCAGTAAAAAGCATACTTACATTTCAGCCTATAGCTACGGCAGGAAACTTTGACGTAATGTATGTATTATAGATGGAATACTTCAATAACTTATTTGTTTACTCAGGTTATGGTAGGTCAAAGCTTACTTTGAGTTAATCTCTTATTAGAAATATTTAAGAGGATTCATCCCGTGCCCCTCGCTTGCAGGGCGAGTTGCACAGAACGATTTTTAATGATGCATTTCTCCTTAAAAATATTAGGTAGGTACTAGAAGAATGCCTTGAATAATAAAATAGGAAACATTAATCGTTTTTAAATGAAACAAAACATTGTTTCAATCACTACTACCCATTAGAATATGGAATGATTTGCTTCTAAAAATATACCAACTAGTAGCCTGCTTTCTACAGCTATTGTATTCAAAAGGCATTTTGTGCACGCATCGGAATCAATTCCAGAATTACCAGGCAACTCACGCTCCCCAAACAGGTCAAACAAAACCTTAAAATCTGTTTACATTAAAATAGGTACGTACGGTTTCTGTTTCACTTGGTACCGCTGACGCATTTTTATAAGGCGCACGCAGCGTGCAATCACTACAACATCAGTTTCTCACTTGACCGAACGTGTTAGGTTGATACTTCGGTACTTCGGCAGTTTCCATACGCGGCGTACACGCGACGCTTTTAGAAAATGAGCAATTGTGCATAAAAGTGTTAAATTGAGCGACAATTACACTCGAGGATGTAATTAAGCGTGTATCAGTTCGTCGGTTGGGCGCGCGACTGTGGGTGCGCGGGCGCACGACGCACCTCGACACCCGTGTCCGCCAGCCGTGCAATCAATTTATGCAAATTGACGACGGGATGGTCCACTCGCAATCGCAATTGACCATTAAAATATACCGGGGACTTTAAACAAGACCTACCTCTCTACATAGAAAGGACTCTTTTCTATTCTGTGACTTTACCTCACATTCCAACGTCAGAATTCCACACCAACGATTTGCATAATTAATTACCATAGAATTACACAGTAGTCAATCATGATAGCCTATGATAAGGTAAATATTTTTCTTTAAATTACCATGGAATGTAAAGAAACTCTTACTTAAATAGAAAAAATAATCTAAATATTATGCAAATAATAGGCAAAACTATAAAAGATAAGATACGAAAACATCTGAGCGAACACAATGCGCAAGAGTTCACCGTATTCTAAAAAAAAACAATGTTACGATTAATGTAAATGGAAACCAGCAATAGTAAACTTGTTACAATAACCCGCAATTCGGCGTTCCACTTTAATTCACAAGTTTGAATTGATAATTTACAGTTATAGAGGTACCTAACTGCGTTTTACTTCAGCTGAAATAAACTGTACCGCACTGAAGTTGCTACGAAACTTCTTGGAAGATAACAATGTCGTTAACAGGGTATTGTTAGCATATTTGGACTGTAATTAAACTATTTTTTGTTAGAGATTCTATTTGTTTTTTGATATCATGGGAGAATACAAAAATCACCTTACAACACAAGAAACACCTGCTCATTTTTAATTTAATAAGAAGTAACAAATAGATCGTGCGCACATATGTCACCTATCAAACAAAATAAAATATATCAAAATAATTTCATACATTCTGGAACTATATTAATGCCACAGAGATCTAGACAGATACATAGACATCTTAAACTTAAACACCTCTGGTTTAGGTCAAAAAATAGGAATATTTTTCGATAATGCATAACCCCTGGTAGTTCTTTCAGCTGAGCTACGTGAGCCCAAACATTAGCAAAATTAGGGAAAGCTAGCTTTTATATACCTACGAGTGAGGCCCTTATTACCAATCATCGGTGTAACTTTGCGGCTTCGTCAAAGCTTGTGATTTCCATTTTACATTGAATTATTACAACTAGCACGTACTATAATGTTGCTAATCTCTAAATTACATTTCTAGAGTCAGTGTTAAAAGTTGTCTGTCAGTATCTAAGAAATTCATATCAATTAATGTCAATTCGTGTTAGTAAACTGTGCAATAGTTAATTAGTAGGTACTGAGTCCGATCTTTTTGCACTATGATCACTTTGGCAATCACATTTGCAGACCCAAATTCTTCTGTTCCCATTAAATCTGATTTGCTCAACATGCAAACAAATTCTACCACTTTAAAGGTCACTCCCCTTTGAATTCACAGACTATATTTGCTACATAGAGTAGATACTTTATAACTTGATCCGGAGACATGAATTGAGTCAACTAACGAAAGCATTTGCACGCGTTGCTTGAATTAGTTGAAAGGAGACGCTTTACAAATGTTACATACCTACCTACATACATTCCATTCAGCATATACTTTATAACTTCTAATAACATTGATTGTCAGATTTCTCAATGCTGTGTAAAAGCGCAGAAAGCATTTAGAATTTACTTAAATACATTTTCAGACCGCTCATTGTCAGGTCATCTAAAACGTAAACGCTTAGAATATTAAATTTAAGTACCTAATCGAACAATTTACGTAAAAACATTTAATTACAAAAAAAGATACATTTGCGTTTTATTTAAATACTAGCTGCGCCCCGCGGTTTCACCTGCGTGAGTCCCGTTCCCGCGGAAATAACGGGATAAAAAGTAGCCTATGTGTTAATCCAGGTCCCCAGCTACCTATATTCCAATTTTCATCGCAATCGGTTCAGTAGTTTTTGTGTGAAAGAGTAACAACCTCACATACATAGGTACATACAAACTTTCGCGTTTATAATATCAGTAAGAAGTAAGATGAGACTTATAACAGCACAACATTAACTTTTGCAATAAAAAACCATAACAAAATATATTATTGAATTCTAATAAGGTCAAATGAGGAAATTCCAGCAAATGCATCAACTCATTGGAAACTCAGTTATTAATTATTATTGTTATATTGATAAAATCGCCATCTAATCACAATCTTCTATCATGTAAATCGCCATTTAAATTGATGCTAGCCACACTTTCCCCAAAAGCCGCATATCCCCCAGTTAACTTTATAGGGTTAAGTTCATGTATTAAAACATTTTCGAAATGAAACAAATAGGAATTTTCGAGATACTTCTGGAAACGACTGAGTAATCATATTGTCATAAAGTTAAGAATGAAACGAGATTTTTCCAACCGTCTGATTCAATTCCGACGGATTTTCAATTCTTTGCGCCGCACCATCACGAGTTCGCTGTCTGGTTTCGAAGTACATTTTATTACCTACTTTTATTTAGTTTCCTCATTGTTGGAAATGTTTTTGATAAAGTGAAACTAGTTTTTAAGGACACGTAGTTTATCTAAACAAATAGTCTTGTTAGCATTGTATTTCATTTGATTAATGGATTTTCTAACATTCGTTACATACCTACTTTGCCTGTTTTTACAAAATTATCGTAAGGGAAGTGTTTCAATTCTATATATTAGAAAGAGATTGGAACAAAAATAAGAAGGGTCAAACTTTTGACACCCCTTTTACACATATCAATATACAGTTACGTTATGTAGGTCGATAAAACTAGCTTGCATTTTACAATAAAAATGTCATAACTATGCTTCAACTATGTCCTTTTTTTTCGATATCAGTTCTAAATTTATTAGTATTTTTCCAAGAATTCACCATCCTTCAAAATTACCAACAATTTTAGAACCATAAAGCAATGAAGCAATCAAGTGAACCGACTCTGGTTCACTTGACACATTTTAATTATAGAATACGGTCCCAGATGTGATTCTTACATTACCTATCTACCCATGGTGGGCCTTACATAGATATATGATTATGTTAGTAAATACAATAAAATAATAAATGCAAAATTCCTAGAGACAATTGTACCATACCTAGCAACCTACCTTCTCTGAAGTGGGTGTCATTTAAGATAAACAGTGAGGATACAATAGATCTGAATCAAGGTCTACAACAACGACAGTTGTCACTCTTCATATTATTGAGAGTAGATCATATTCATAACTTGACACCGGTTTAAACCGAGCAAAGCTTTAATTAAAAGGAAAAAGTAAAATTTACTTTCTAAACTCACACGATTTGTATTCATATTCATAGTCGCACGTGTTCTTTCTTATTTTCTATTTCAATTTTTTTAACATCCACTAACTACGTTATTATCTTCGTTCCTCTATTTATCAACATTTTAGGCATTCAACATTTTGAGAATACGGCATTTTTAGAATTCAGCATTTTGGGTATTCAATATTTTCTATCCTTGGCAGCTATTCTTCAAATAACTTAAAAGTCTCCAAACATACCTCAGCCATTTTTTTTTGGAAAATGGCATAATATACGAAGGTTCGGTTAACAGTTTTTGTCAATTTTGCAAAATGTCTCTAAGGCTTTCTAATTTCTTGTAAACTACCAAAAATTCAGAATGCTTCCGAAAAAATAGACATTTTAATTGTGGAAGCTGGGTATTTCAGTACTAGTTGAAATACATATAATCATCTTTCTAAACAACTACCTAGAATAGGCAAGTAGGTACTTTTAGATGTTTGTTCCCAGTAATCCAAACATTGCCGTTGTCAAATAAACTATTAATTTACAGACAGGCACAATCTTACACAAACTCTAATGACGTCACATCAAACTACCTTACGCAATTGGCTTCAGAATATTTGCCATCGGGCTTGTAATTTTAATCGTTTTACTTGTTTAGCAATACGATTATACAACAAAAAATCCGAAGTGAGGCTGTAACTGCAATTACAAGGTGTAAAACTTTTTGATTGCGTGATAATTTGTTACCGATAGATAAGACACGTTTTTATTGATCACCCGAAGTACTTAGGTGTGTTATAGTGTCCCTTAATCAATGGTTATCACGCGATGTACGAGTATATGGTTGTTGGTAATGGGTTTTTTGAAGAAGGATTCTTTCATTAATGCTCACACCTTTACGTGTTTATCTATTGTATTTCAGTACTGTATGTAAATAAGGACAAGGTTTCTTCTAGGTATACGATTTGAAACTAACATAGTTCTTGGAAGTAATTTTTTTTTTTCATTACGAGATTTGGAAGCAACAAAAAAACCAATAACGTCTACCTGATCAGATTGGGCTGTTGATTTAACCTCTCCGCATATGGAAACTTTATTACTTACCTATTCCTTTACATTTTTTTTCCACAAACCAAATCTTATTAAGTCTCATAATTCACCTTTGTACCTACCTAATCGTCCAAATCGTAAACATCTGCACACTTATTATACCGCCTAGAGCCGGTACATTCTGTCTGTACTTAGAATAAAACATTTAAACACCCACACTAGGCCGGTGGATGGCAATAAGCATCAATTTCATCCCATATCCTGAGTGCGGGTCCCTTGCGACCGTCGCGTCGGAGTGGTTAACAAGACGCGTCGAATGTCACTACCTACTCTACTATAAACATTTTTTTAACCATACATTCAGAGAGAAAAAAGTTTTACCAAACCATTTATTTGTGGGAATTAATCATTTTGGGGAATTCACTATTTTAGGAGATTCCTTCTATATTTTGACATTCAACATTCTGGGATATTTAGCAAACATTTTGTAAAAAAAAATTTGTATTTTCCTAAACGAAAATTTCAAAAGTTAGGCTTTCAAAAGTTAATTTAGTGAAGTCTTTGAGGAACATAGTAATTATCTATTTTAATGTACTATTTCTAAAATCAAACTGTTTTCAGATTGACTAACTTGTAAGCTTGTGTTAAACATCTTACTTGAAAATATTGAAAGCTGTATGGGTAAAATAATCGAGTGGTACCCGTATACCAGACTGTGTCGATCACCCGTATTGTGATCCAATGTCATGCCCGTAGCTAATGCCACTGGGAGAATTTAATACATCCATACCGACTGCTTTTTTCGTTTGATTGAAGTCTTTGTAGTTCAATTTATTCGTATCTTTTGTCGTTATTGTTTTTTTAATATCTCCTATATCATTTTTAACATATTATGTATCAAGCTTAACTTACATATTTTCTAATATATATTGAATTTCCTACTTCGAAGAATTTTCTTCCCTTTTTTGCGATGTTAGATTAAATTTTTCCAGTTTTGATCGCGTGGTGTTTATTATTTTTAGCATTGGTTTAATGATCAATGTTTCGAGGTCTTTACATGTCTATGTTTCAGCATATGCTTTATATAATTTTAGAAAGTCTGATTCCAAAAGATTTAAAACGGGCATATGCCACATTTTAATAAAATAAATAATAAAATTTAAAGACATTAAATCGTGCTGATGTTTTGTCCACGTCGGGTTGTCTACATTGATGGTCATGGATAGAAGTAAATAGCTTTGTAGCGTAATTATATGCTTCCTGTGTCATCAGTACTTATTATCGACCTCGGGGCTCAACCCTCATAATAACATAGTGTGACATGCAACAGAAAGATAAATATTTGTTCCATTACTCTAGTTGCAGTACCTACAACGAAATGGAATACTAACATTGTATCTTTCTATACATATCTACTGATGTTCTTTACTGCTCTTCTATGTTTTCGAAATGTCTGTACCTTACAAAGACTCGTTCAAAATAGTAGAAAAAACGTCCTAAAAATGTAATTTAACTGATACATGTTCCTACAGACATTTTACGAAATTTGAGAGTCTAATGAAACTGTAGAAAGGTTTCGATTCAAAGGTAGGTATGAAAATTCTCTGCTAATAGATACTTGATCTTGCGCAATTTATTAGTATATTTAATTAAATAATATGTTTTTGACAAAAACAACGTGAAAATATAAAAATGTTTTTTTTCTTCATAAAAAATTAATAACGAGGTACCTACCTACCGATTGTACCTACTGTAGGTAAGTGACATAAAATACAAAAATGAATTGTAGTCAAGTAATAAAAAAATGATTAAAGGTTGTTAATAACCGTACATAGCTAATATTAAGCACACAGCGTACCTATTCGTACTTCGGTACCGCAAAACGTTAATTAATCTAATGGTCGACAGTTAATTCTTAATGGAAAAATGAATTTTGTGCCCATTTCTGCGAACACAAGTTCGTAGATAGGTCTGTTCTTACGTCTACACACATTTGATAAACTTATTTAATATTCTATTGAAACAAACTGAACAAATAAATAAAAGTAAACATTACGTTTGACTCTTTCCTCGCGCCATCTTCCAAATGAGGTCACAAAACACTGGTACGTAATAAAAACAAAACACTCACAATAATGCACAAATTAATTCAAATTTTAAAGTTCGAAATTCGAATTAAAATTTGGCGGCAATTTGTCACAATATGAACATGTTTCCCGCGAGGTCCGTGTAGCCACTCTCCGAGATCTCGACTCGATCCCGCCACTACAAACGCCCTACTTCAACCAACCAGTTTGTAAAGACAGAGACGGCACTATACAATCACTATCGACTGACAGAGACAGTAAATTTAACTGTAAATAAGGAATGTGGATATTATGATCGTATAGGGACTTGATTGAATTTAATAGCCCAAAACCTAACTATTTGCTGGAAAACGTAAATTAATACAATAATTACCTACTTTTTCAAAGATTTATGATGACATCTGTAATAAAATGATCTATAACTACACCAGCGACATCTATCGCATTGCGCGCATATTTCATGCTACTGATAACTACGCTGACGTGGTAAATGATTCAAATAAAATGACTATTGGCGCATAGATGTCGCTGCTTCAAAAAAGTAGTCCGTAGATTTACTTAATAAAATAGTCCTGTTTTAGATCCTGTAATGTATTTTGCAGGAAAACATGTGTAAGACATTAGATCTAAGCTTGAATGAATTAGCAATGAGTCTGTTTGATATCTGACAGGCTTCCTGTAATAAGCTGCTTTTGTACACCCACATAATGAAGATTACCTAATTGAGCGTTCATAATCTACATACAAATAAATCGTCTCCATTCTGGGTACCTATACCTCTGGGATATTCTATACCTAACTAAAATGTTTCGACTATGTCAAACTAGCTGCGCCCCGCGGTTTCACCCGCGTAAGTCCCGTTCCCGCGGGAATATCGCGATAAAAAGTAGCCTATGTGTTATTCACGATACCCAGACCTATATTTCAAGTTTCATCGCAATCGGTTCAGTAGTTTTTGCATGAAAGAGTAATAAAGTCATACGCATACATACATACATACTTTCGCGTTTATTATATTAGTAAGATAAGATGTATCCTCCCTGGAAAGACATTAGAGCAAAATATACCTACGTTTAAGTATAGTTTTGTCTTAGATTTTCGCGATTATTCATAACTAGCTGCGCCCCGCGGTTTCACCCGGTAAGTCCCGTTCCCGGGGGAATATCGGGATAAAAAGTAGCCTATGTGTTAATCCAGGTCCCCAGCTACCTATATTCCAAGTTTCATCGCAATCGGTTCAGTAGTTTTTGCGTGAAAGAGTAACAACCTCACATACATACAAACTTTCGCGTTTATAATATTAGGGGTTAAAGTATGAAATTGCCGGTTTGTACTGAAAATCTTAATTGTTTATTTTTTAAATTTTTAACAAATTTATTTAATCAAAATAGTTGCCATTATTATCTATACATTGCTGCCATCTAATGGGAAGGCTAATGGGAATGATGAAGATTCTATGTTAATTCAAAGAACCTATTGCAATAAAACGGCAATTTCATACTTTAACCCCTATTATTAAGTAAGAAGTAAGATAGTAAGAAGTAAGATAAGATGAAACACAATTTACAGAGTTTTACTCGCGTTTAATTAATTAATGGCATTGTTACAGTTAGCTCAAGGGTGACTACCAACCTTAAAAAAAATAAAAACTTGTTCGTTAGTAATAAAAAGCAGAATACCTTATTGTTAATTAACGTTAGACCGTTCTATTTCCTAAACTGTTATTTAAAATGAAAAATGGTAAAAGAAACCTGACATTGTTTTTTAAAAATCTATTTAAAGATACCATCTTGACATACTTTGACGATTTTGGTTTTTTTAATTTTGACGGTTGTGACAAAAGTTAATTTGGTCTATAAAATTACTGTCATGCCTTTAGTAACATTCGCCAGATTAAGACGAATCGATTGACGTAAGAATCATCAAAATCGGTCCACGCGTTTGGCCTCTAGAACGCCACATAGAAACATCCATACATGCATAATATACAAACATACCGATAAACACATTACCCTCCTTTGCGTCGCGCAGTCGGGTTAAAAGCTAACTGTAAAGTTAGCGAAAGCAGTACAAGCAGTTAGCAGTACACAAATTAAAATGTCATTAATAAATAAAACGCGAGTAACACCCGGTAAATATTGCAGTTCATTAAGTTTAGGTATGTAATAAAACATATATCTGACATGACCAATTACCTGCCTTTAGGTTTTGTTTCTTCATAGATTATTCTATTTTTCCAAACAAATATAATCTAATCTTATTAAAAACTAGCTGCGCCCGCGGTTTTAGCCGCATAAGTCCCGATCCCGCGGGAATATCGATACTTTTCTTTCATAAGAACCTTCTCGTGATATAAGCAAACTCAACAAAAAAAGGATTAGCGAAATCGGTACAGCCCTTCACGCGTGATGCCGTGACAAAGGGAAATTGGGATTCATTTTTATATATAAGACTAGCTGAGCCCCGCGGTTTTACCCGCGTAAGATTTATCAAAATCGGTTCAGCATTTTTTCTTTTATAAGAACTTTCTCCTGATCAACACAAATACAACGCAAAAAGAATTATCGAAATCGGTCCAGCCGTTCATGCGTGATGCCGTGACCAAGGGAAAAAGGGATTCATTTTTTTATATTAAAAGAAAAAATAATAAGAAAAGAAAGACTAGTAAGTAAATCCCGTTTATCCCCTTGGGGGTAGAATTTATCAAAGTCCTTTCTTAGCGGATGCCTACGTCATAACATCTACCTGCATGCCAAATTTCAGCCCGATCCGTAAAGTGGTTTGGGCTGAGCGTTGATAGATGCACTAGGTCAGTCAGTCAGTCACCTTTGAGTTATATATATTTAGATGCAGATTAAGAAAACCAAAACATACGACTTCGTTTGCATGAAGAATAAGTAGGTATCAATTTCTCTTCAAATCTGTTGAAAATCTCCGGTAAGTGTACCTATCTTCTAACCTCCACATTTCTACTTCGCTTAAATATTTAACCAAGCTAGATATTAAAAAACTTGTAAAGAGTATAATAGCTCGTAAGCAGACTCAGTTATTACATGTAGGTATTCCCGTTTGAGTTCTAGGCAAGTAAAAATCAGGTCAAGTGCCAGTTAGACCCCGCGTTTAGCTTTCGTAATATGCAATTTTATCATAACCGTGTAATGGGTATGTTAACTGAATTAATTCTTCAATTTCATCTCATAAACTTAGCCTAATTTGTCTACAACCTGGTCGATATAATTTATTTAAGAGAACAGGGACTAGATTCGGTAAGGACATAGCATGCGGAATGCCGGGGGAATGCAGGTGACGTGCAGGAGATGTACGTTAATTCGTATTCTGTAAATGCTATTTTACTTAATTACTACTTAGTTAGTTAAGTAGCCTTCACAAGGCTAGTTAATTATTTAAATAGCTCCCCTTATTCCTCAGCCAATCAGTATTTAAAGAAGTTATAGAATAGCTATTATTTTTACTCCTGCAACAAATCGACTTCTGCAATGCTCATGCATCCCGCCTGCTTGTCGCATGCATTTAGAGATTCAGGGCCCAGGATATCTACTCGTTCTCCATTGTTGTATGGCATAGGTTTTATATCATATACCGACGTATTTGTTGCGCTATGTCTTTGCCCAGGGGGGAAACAGTTGACTATGATTGAATATGGAGAGCCAGAGTTACCCTTAAGTACTTAAGATTTTTACTTTGTTTTATATTTTTGTTTATATATACAGCGCCATCTAGCCCCATGGTAAGCTGCTAAGCTTGTGTTACGGTAACTATATAAGTAGGCAACGGATATACTACTTATTATTTATTTTTCTTTTGTAAATATACATACCTACATATTATACATAGAAATACACCCAGACCAGATACGAATAAATATTTGGATCGGCGGGAATTGAACCCGCAACCTTCTGCATTGCAGTCGGGAAATTCGCCCGCCGCGCCACAGAGGCCGTTGTTGTACTTACCTAGTCTTAAAATTATAACGGGCTTTGTGCTGACTGATTGATCAACGTACATTGCACCCTTATACGCTGATAGTAGAGGGCTAGAGTGTAGTGTGATCTTTATATGATACTAGTTGCGCCCCGCGGTTTCACCCGCGTTCCCGCGAGAATTTCGGAATAAAAAGTAGCCTATGTGTTATTCCAGGTCCCCAGTTATCTACATTCCAAATTTCATCCAAATCCGTTCAGCTGTTTTTGCATAATTGAGTAACAAACACACACACATACTCACAAACTTTCAGCTTTATAATATTAGCAGGATAGGCCGCATAAAGATCACACTCTTCGCGAGGTAGGATTTTTGAAAACTCCCGTGGGATTGACGTGGATAAAACCGCGATACACAGCTAGTTTATTTATAAATTTCACCCGCGTAAGTCCCGATTCCGTACGAATATCGTGATCAAAAAAATTGATGAAAGAATTTTTGAAAATGGTTCAAAAACCGGGTGTTTCGAGGCCTATTCATTACAAACAAACAAATAAACCTTTCCTCTTTTTAATTAAGTATAGATGACTACTTCTGTTTTAAATTGCCTAGAGGTGGGGCCAGGTAATTTGTAACACAGGCTTAGTGCCTACCTCAGACTCCTGCTTCTTACTTTAACTTATTTTATACTTATCTATGTTGGTATTGTTTGATGTTTTTGTGGGAAGAAATAGATGGTTTATTTATTTACTCACATTTTGATCTTTTTCCCTTCCGGCTGCGAAATAGTCGCAGGAGGCGGAGGCAGGTCATCCATCGGGACCTCTTCATTGGGCGGCGATGGCGGCGACTTGTCGAACTCGGCTATAGGGGCTAGCTCCGGCATCGGCGACACCGAGTTACTGTCCATAGCCGACAACTTTATCGGAGACACCTTGGCTACTTTCTAGAACTTTCCACAGCCCCCGGACCGACCGGAGGTAATAACCAGAAACTCCTAAGGAACTTACACTTGAATCTTAAGTCACACAGTTTAGTCTAATTCCAAGTTTGGATTTAACTAGCTGAGACCTGGAAGCGATTTAACGGTTATTTATCTTGCTACTTCGCTCGTGCTCGTTCCGTTTGGGGATGGGGTACCGGATGCTCGGGAAATTTGTTTTTTTTTTTAAGTTTTTCTTGCAGATTGTAAAAATTACTGTTGTTTTGTTAGGTATTAAATCGTTATTAATGTCAATTAAAATTACTTAGTTTGTTAACCATGATTGTTACAAACCTAAGTTATTCTAATTAAGTGCGCATTTTGGTATTCGAATTTTAATTCCTGTCATTTTAATGGCTATCAGAAATACACACACAGACAGACAGATTGTTAAAATACATTATTAAAAAATTAAGTAGTAGTCTACTTAATAACTAGCTTTTTGATAAGCAGTCATTAATAATGAAAAATAATATAAAAATTAAAATATCTCGCGCATCCGGTACTATTCCTAATCTGAAACTACTGAATCTGCGGAGCATCGACTGGAAATTCTATGAACTGAGTTATTAATAATGTAACATTGTACCTAACAGCTTTCCGAATAGGAGTTCCGCGTGGTCCGTTTCAGGTGAAACGTCAGCAATAAATAATAAAAAATATTAATATAAAAAATCAAATACCCATATCGCGCATCCGGTACTACTCGTAATCTAAAACTACAAAATCTGTGGAGCATCAGCTGGAAATTCTATGAATTGAGTTATTAATAATGTACCTAACAGTTTTTCGAAGAGGAGTTCAGCGACGTTCCAGGTCACACCGGAGGTCGCGGATTGAAATTTCTCATGTTCCGGTACTGAAGTTCTTCGAATAAATACCTAAGCCTTACCCTAAAGGTAAGGGTAGGTTGGTACCTACCTAGATAGATACTTAAATACATTAAACACGTATTGTAAACTAAGGTAAGTGTTTAATTTTTTTAGTCCTGTTATTTTATACTCAAAGGTAAAAATATTAGAATCAGAATTCATTCATTCGTCTGAACTAGGTTACATAGTTGCCCAGATTAGGTATAAGTACAATTGAGCCGTATTTCGTCGGATCCTCTGACATACGAACATATTTAGTCAACGTAGGGAGGTAGGTAACCATTATAAAACTTAATTGTGAAAATTAACGAAGACCCCTCTTGCGAAAACAACCCTATGAATGAAACCACAGCCCCCTTGGTTCTGTATAAATTTTGATAACATCGTCGTCAACGAAATACCAACGATTTCATTTCAATCATTACTTTTGATTGAAATTGAATGAAATTGGAATTGGAATGGAACTACGCAAAATATGTTGTAATGTTAGGTGAATTCCATTGAGATATTCCGCGCTACCATGATCGTTTGTCGTTGCTTTGTCGTCCTTTAGTTGCTTAAAAAGTAATTTATAAATAAAAATACACCGACAACTTTTAAAACTACAGCTAATTTAGAAATTCCTTTTTTTATTTGATTTTTTTTTTTTATTTAGATTAGATTTTCAAGTGTTTTTTTTAATAAATAGAGTGATTCAATAAGAATATTTTATGGAAAACACATCCTGATAATCCCGCGAGATCTAGACTTACGCGGAGGAAAACGCGGGGCGCAGCTAGTATACATATAAAATTGACTGACTGACTCCTGACCTAAAACATATCACCGCGCACTGTACAGACTACTGCCTAAGCTAAGCCGCTAGTCTGATATGTCCATGTGAACATTCGATTTCGCCACTGTTCACCAACTGATGTTTTGCCTATGGACGTTTCGTCGACAGGACCATTCACCGATGGACGTTTCGTCGACAGGATCTTTCACCGTTGACAGTTATGTCGACGGAACATTTCGCATACGGCTGATTCGCCGACAGGACCTTTCGCCTATGGACGTACATTCTACCATCTTACATGACTTGCACAATAGGTATACCTACCTACGTGGCCATCGACAATTACACCCAGAATAACACAATTAAACCTGTGACATGCGACATACGCGACGACATGCACAGAATGCACGGAAGGACAATGTCCTGTTCCCTACCTATTATTTGAAACGGAGGGACGAGCAAGGGCCGCCATGCCACAACCATATCTGTTTATAACATAAACATCGCTGACCACAACTTGAAAAGGGGCCGAAAATAGACGGAAATGTAAATATGAGATATGCGAGCCGTCCGCGGCAAGCTTAACGTTATCGTGGTATTAAAATATACAATAATGAAATTTTCTATAACTAAGAAGGGAAAAATCTCTGTTATTTCTTCAGTTCTTCAGTAAAACTTCAGTTTTTTACATGTAGGCGCATTATTTAGTAACGATTTTCAAGCAATTGCTTGTCGATTTTTTTTACTTGTGAGGCCTCAGTTTGTTACTTCCCCCGGCCCATCGTTATTATTATCTACGTAATCCGTGACCGAGCTTTCGCCAACTTCACAGTTGGCTTTTTCAAGGTTGACTTTGAAAAAGCCAACTGTAAAGTTGGCGAAAGCTCGGTCGGTTAAAAAAATATTAATAAAACGCGATTAAACCCGGTAAATCAAGTGTTTTATTATGCATAATCCTGCAAAACCATAGATGACATTATCTAAGTAAAGGAGTCGTTCATCTTCCGAAACGTAGGCTAGTGCAGCCACTTTTTAAGGTAAGAAGAAAACAACCACTATTAACTTCCTACTTCATCATATGGATCGTCACTTATCATATCATGAAATAAATGGTCAAACGCTCTGTAAACTAATAAAGTTAGATAAAGGTATACTTGAAGAAATGCTTTCCAAAAATGACAGGACTTGAACCTGCATCTCTGGGAATCCGTCGCGATCCGCGTTGGGACGGATCCCCAGAGATGCAGGTTCAAGTCCTGTCGGATGCGAAATTTGGAAAGCATTTCTTTAAGTATAGTCATCCAAGTGTAGGAAACACTTTAAATATATCAAAAATAGATAAATGTAGTTTATTTTCTAAAAAGATGGTCGCCGACATCCATCCTTGTTCCTCTACCATATAATCTGTGGATTATAATATGGTGGAGGAATAAGAAGAAGGCAAAAGCATTCAGTTTATTCAAACCGCTAGTAGGTATTTTCAAGATCTATTTCTTCGTACTCCATAAGAAGCTAAAACAGGTGTATTAAACACAACATTGAGGCTCGCATCTTGGACTTTATCGTCTCTCTTGAGAGTCGTAAAAGTTATGGTCCTTCAGAATAGACACGTTATAGCTTTGATGATACACATCCAGTGGTTTAAGGGATTAGAAATAGCGTCTCAGTGGAAATTAGCGACTCGAGAGATTGCATTATTTTCTGTGAAGTGCACTTGACGACTGGACGCTTCACCATAGAATAAATAATAGAAGTACGACCTCACCTATCCACAATTTCGTACGATCTCATGAAACGGTAGCGCGGTGGGTTTATTTGTGTCTGCTTAGTTATAAAGATTCGAATCCTGAATTGTACAGTGTACAGTGTGCAAACTGTTGCACACTGTACAATGTGTAGGTAGGTACTATACGTACCCACGCACTTGTCGCTGGTACATTTGACTGGTATTTTTGACGGCCTCTGTGGCGCGTCGGGCGGATGCTCGACTGCAATGCAGAAGGCTGCGGGTTCGATTCCCGTCGGGTGCAAATATTTATGTTTAAAAATAATTATTTGTATCTGGTCTGGGTGTATTTCTATGTATAAATGTATGTAATTAAAAAAAAAGTATAATATGTCGTATATCCGTTGTCTAGTACCCATAGTACAAGCCTAGTGCTTAGTTTGGGGCTAGATTGCGCTGTGTGCAATGTAGTGCAATATTTATTTATTTATACCTATCCTCTTTCGAAAGAAATTTTAGTGCAACCAACAGATTTGATTCTGGTCTGTTTCTTAATTTCCTTTTAGGTACAATTAATGTAAAAACATGTAGGAAGATGTGCCGAGGCGCCAAGTACTAGGTAAACTGTGGTAAAAGTAAGCAGGTACTTAGGTACCTATGGTAGTTTTTGCGTTATCTAGTTCTTTCTGAACATTCAGACTGAGAGAAAAGTTACAAACAGTATACGTAATAGATAAATCTATGAGTAAAATATTACTTAAGTTTGTCTTGCGAGTCTGAAAGACTGGTAGAGAAATCAAAGCAAATGCAAAATGAAAATGATCGTTCACATACAATTTCAACAGTGTATTCATAATTGGAAACAAATTGCAGGTTCTACGTAGGTAGCTACATCGTCTAACAAGATCTTCATTGTGCAATTGTTCCAAGTAACATATAGGGACATTAAACACGATTAAATCTAGATTTTACTTTCCATTTCCACGTGGGAATGTATGAAATCGGTGGCCGTTCGCTATTATTGTTTTACATGTTAAAATGAAAGCTATGGAGTTTTTAAAAACACTATAAATCAACACTATTTCATGTGATATTAGACATTAGACGGTTAAAGACCATCGCTCACTCATGAACTCAAGTCGAGTTTATGTCGAGTCCCGTTATGTCGAGCGGAAAATCTTGTCTCCCTTCTATCATCCCTATGTCGAGCGTAGTTTTCTGTCTAGCGGCTCTAGCCAAAATTCTTATCAAATAACGAAAACGCCAATCGACAGATTTTTATGTATGAAATTGGCAAAAGCTCGCGAAAATCAAGCGTGACCTTATGTCAATTTCATACAAAAAAATCTGTCGATTGGCGTTTTCGTTATTCGATAAGAATTTTGGCTAGGGCCGCTGTTTCTATTCCCTTAATGTGTCACGCTTTGGTCTTATCTCTTCGAGATCTAAATCCATAAGCAAGCTAATTGGTATTGTAATTCGGACGAAAATGAAACATAAAACATTGAGAATTTAGATGCAATGTGTAGGTACCTATAGCAAAGAATTTAGACAGGTTTATTATAAGAGACTAGGAAGTTTATGGTCGCTTGACAGAGAGGCATTTAAAACTCGGCTCTGCCGAACGAGCTTATATAAGTTCAAAGTTTCTCACAATCCTAAGTCAGAACATAATTCGAACTTTGATGTTAGAATACCCACTATCTATCTATAATAATCTAAGATATATAGATTTAAAAATCGTATATTTTCCCGTTAGATATTTCAACTTGCGTTATATCTGAACCTAATACAGTACTAGTAGTACCTATTTACCCCGACACGACACAAACCGGCATCAATTTTCTTGCAAGTGCTCACAATTTGAAAGCGTCCGTAATTTTCCTTTATTGTTCAAAAGCAAATGCAAAATTGAGATGAAAGTAAGGTAGGTACGAATGTTTTTCCTTGTTATTCTTGTTGTAATTTAATATTTCTTTTTATAAATTTTGGTTGCCTTGCCTCCTATTGCCTAGCCTATTGTCTAGAGTCTACGACGACAATAACTAACAATATTTTAAAAGAGAATAGCCACTTAAGTTCTAAGAAACAGCTAACAAGAAAATCCAGGAATCTTTACACCTAAGAGTTTTAAAAATGGAACACAATGGCTGAGAAATTCGCATACGCGGGATTTTACACGTACCCACGTCGACTGTAGCACAAACTATGGAAGTGCTTTACTGTCGAGGGAGTTGAGGAGTCACGTAAATGAGGACAGGACCCTTCAGACGGCTCGGGAACTCGGAACGAGCGAAGGCGCTTGTTAGGAACTCACGAACGCGTCCACTAATAAATGTGGTTGGAGTTGAGATTTGGGTTGTTGTCCAATTTCGAATAGATTTATGATGGCACGAAATTTTAAGGATAATAGACTTCAATTTTTATAGTAATTGCGAAACATTACCTTTTTTTTATAAGCAGCGTGTTACAAACTATATAGGCATGCAACCAAAAAATGCACAGGGGTGCCTACAATTTATCATTTGATTAAATTGCTTCCAGTTACCGCTGCGAGACTGCTTTTGTGAAATTGACTCTATAAAGTAAGACACTCACTAGTTTTGTAATGTAAATTAGTGTTAATACCTATCTATTACCTAATGCGTCTAAGTATTTCTAAACGTAGTTTAATTTGATTTGACGTTCAAATCAAATCGAGGTCCTGCCATTTTTTTTTTTTCGATACAAAAACTGTTATAAAAGCACACTAATTTTTGGATTCTCTTAGCCACCTCTGTTGCCTACCAAAATTGAAGATTTTAGATACAGCTACTTCGTCTCTAACCACTTAAATTTCCCACTCCTACGCCTATAAGTGCACACGCTTGTCTTCATTGGCCAAGCACCCAATCAGAACTGCTGCGGAAACTAGTGAATTGATAATATTAGATGACATAACATCCAAGCTTCTATATAAATAACCTATTCGTAGCTATGTGAATGCGTAACCTACTAATGCGATTTTATAAGCCACCCCTACACAGAGATGCGTTGTTACCGCAAAAAGCCATGCGGTAATATTGCACGCGTTTTTGCAGTAATACCACATGCGGTTCTATCATAATCACGATCATAGAAAATGTGCCAAAATCGATTTCGCAAAAACGCATTACCGCTGGTAAAACGCAGCTGTGTGTAAGGAATCGGGACGAAATACCGCAAAAAAACAAGATGTCATATCGCAAAACAGAACCTGTGGGGGGTTGTTATCAATAAATGAGTCAAGAAACAATCAAAACTTTGACCTATACGTACCTTGCAGACTTAGATACATACCTACACATCAAAAATAATCAATAAAACTATTTACGAACCAACGAAATCGGAATAACGTACCAAAGAAATCATTTTTCAGCACAAATGTCAATGTTTCTATGTAAGTACCTACCTAAAGTTAATTAACCAAGCCACTAGACCAAGGTTTCAATTACGATTTTATATGTAACACTTCCAAATGTCAAGCCGATAAAATGAGAACTAGCTCATAACTACAACCTACAACGCACGAGTGAATCTATATCTAACTTAATATTATGGGTAAAGTACAGCTACGTAAAGTTCGATAAAGAAAAACAAAACTTAGTTTAGTTAGCGGGAAACGGCTTATATCCTGCTATAAGCTGTCTTAGTGTGGTCCCAGCACTATAAATACCTAGACCAACAAAATATCTGAATCTATATAGGTAACACTCGTTCAGATCTCTCTCGGGCTATACGATTAGTGCCTCCGCCATATAAATCAAAGAGCCGACATCAATATTAGTACACAATTACACGATATTTATAGCACATTGCAACTCGTCATCCCGTTGATCTGTGCAAGCGCTCCCGTTCCCTAGCCAACGTGACGATCAAAAATGATTCTTATCATCGACGTTTTAGAGTGGATTATTAAACAACCGTAGTGCGAGGAAGAGGACAATTTGTTGTGGCCTCAAATCAGTATCGGGGAAGGCTCTCCTACGCTAGCGAATACGTCCCACCTCGCACGTAACTTGGCAATTTGCTTGTGCAACGAATATAACACACCCGTATTCACTTTCATCACGGTTGCCAAACTTAAATTGAAGTCTTTTATAGTAATTCAGGCATTAAGTCATCTACTTGTAATAAATAGGTATAGGTAGGTAATCATAAAACGTTTAAATAGGTATAGAGGTACATGTTTGTCTTTCAGTCATTTGGATCGTTTGGTCTATTTCTTGGGAAGATCTAAAAAACTGTTACTGCACGCCGTGCACGCCCGGGATTGATTGATTGATTACCTAACGCTTTTTATACCAATAGGTACACAGATAAAAATTTATAGAGATCGGTACAGAGAATATCTTAAAATGAGGTGATCGGGGTATTGTTTTCCTACAGGAGACCACACGATAATATGTGTATTTGTTGTATATGTTATATATGAAACCCACGGCTTAGTTAGCTCCAGACGTATTGACCAGTTCTTTCCTCTGTGCATGGCGACTAGGCTGGGAGGGTGGTATAGGTGCTGGGCAAGCCTACTCCACCTAACAACGTCCCGGGCAAACAGCGCCATAAAATAGCATGGATTAAAAAGTTGCTTGCGCTGTATAAATCATCTAAATTTAGATGAAAAATCCAATTATATGTTGTATATGTATATTATGATTATCCCAAAGAATCCCTAAGGCATGGGAAACCGCGTGGCGTAGCTAGCTAAAAGGGTCTATAAAAAGCTATTTACGTAGATTCTAACTTGTACATAATTGGTAATTGTTATTATTTACCGGAAATTGCTTGTCTACAGGCAATGTTCACGAGATCTAAATCTAAGCGGTGCCGGTGGAAAGTAAACATAATAAACACGACCGCACCAAGTAATTTTCGTCATAAAACTGTGTATACAAAAGTGGCATTACTGGAGTCGTTAAATTGGCACAGAAGGCGGCACTCCTCTGGGTAGACAGTGACAACTTGACAAGGCGAGGGTTGTGATGGAAATGCCAACAAAAATATGGAAACTCATTCCATTAATTACTCGAGAAATAATTTAATTACCACTAATTTGGAGCTTTGTAACGTTGATAACGAATAGGGGAATGTAAAAATTGTGAATTTTGAGTAATGTTTTGGTAATGTTTTTAAGTCATGTTAAAAGTATCTTAGAAACATAGAACATAGACTTAGAAACATTACTCAAAATTAAGGTTCTACTGAATCAATTAATCAAACCCAAACTCATTCTCATACTAATTTTAAATTTTGAAGCTGCAGAATTATTTAAGTAGGCACTAGGCACCCCTCAATTTTTAGGTGTCGCGTCTGTATTTGGCTGGATAAACTAGCTAGTTTTCATAATACCTAGTATAATGACAGACAGATTTTCTTTTTGAATGATAGGGTTTTTTTTTTCGTGCGTACGTTCGTTCGTAGAATTAGAGGCCCTAGGCCCTAGTTTATTTATTTCCTTTTCATTTATTTTCATGTGATATAATAGGCTTGAAAATAATGACACAGAAAACAAAATTAATTTGAAGATCTTTCAATTATTATATGATTGATTGTTCGGTTTTCAGTCCGCCATTGTTAATTAGATTATTCAATATTCATTGTTAAGAATAAGTAATATCACCTTTAAATTGGAAGAACAAAGGTTGTTTTCCCTAGCTGATATTTCAATTAGAGCAAATTTGAAATATTTCAACTCAATATCTCTAACCAGGTATAGGTACTTAGCAGACTAAAATAACTGATCAATTTGTAATTTATACTGGGATTTCAAATGGACAGAAGTTTAACATGGTCAAGCCATGTAGACAAGCTGTGCGAAAGGATAGGCCGAGAGCGAGTTTCGCTCTGTGGCGGCTGTCTGCAACCCTAGACAGGGACATGGTTAAGACTGTATATTTTTCCTCAGTACATTCTATACTGCAATATGGAGTCGAATTCTGGGGAGTTGCCGCAGACTGGGAGCGAGTGCTCAAGTTGCAGAAGAGAGCTGTTAGGGCTATTGTCCGCATTTCTAAAACTACGTCAGCACGACCATACTTCAAATCCCTCAGAATAATGACACTCTCTGCAATTCATATATACCATGTAGCAATGTATGTACGAAATCACTTGGACGATTACACAAAGCGAAATGAGGGACACGGGATGTCTAGGAGTCTAAGAGATCCGGATAGACTGAAACAGATACCGCGTTCTTTATCGCGAACGTCCAAATCTATCCATGTTCTGGGGCCAACGGTATACGTATAATCACTTACCTAGGAAAATTACTGGCACAACTTGTACTCAATCGTTTAAAAGAAAGCTTAAAGTTTGGCTTATAGAGCAGGCTTTCTATGGCATGGACGAATTTATGAAATCTAAATATGAATGATTATTATTTTATTTTAGTTATTTCTTTAATTTATTTATTTTTTATTTCAAATACAAAATGAATTTGACATAAGATTATGCTGTAATGTTACCTTAATAATAGAAATGTATACCCAGTCTAATGTAAATTGATTGATAAATGACGTGTAACTTAAGTTATCAATAAATGAATATGAATATGAATATGAATATGAATATGAATATGAATATGAATATGAATATGAATATGAATATGAATATGAATATGAATATGAATATGAATATGAATATGAATATGAATATGAATATGAATATGAATATGAATATGAATATGAATATGAATATGAATATGAATATGAATATGAATATGAATATGAATATGAATATGAATATGAATATGAATATGAATATGAATATGAATATGAATATGAATATGAATATGAATATGAATATGAATATGAATATGAATATGAATATGAATATGAATATGAATATGAATATGAATATGAATATGAATATGAATATGAATATGAATATGAATATGAATATGAATATGAATATGAATATGAATATGAATATGAATATGAATATGAATATGAATACAAAACACCGATGGGAATATTTACATTTGAAGCAACCGGTCAGTGTACAATTTTCCCGCTTATTTTGAGATGAAGTAGGTATAATTTACCTATACAGCAATAATGTATTTGTAGGTTTTTACCTAATACATTACGGTCAACATTAAAACTCGATAACCACATACAGATTTTCAAAATAATCCGTTCTAGATAATCTTTTTTTTTAACTATAAGGGTTTGTTGTTGTCAGAAGATAGATAGATTAATACTTTATTAACGATGAGACAGAAGAATAAATTTTAATAATGGATAGATGTGATTCTTAGTCAGAACTTAAATTAAATTAAAATACAAACTAATTAAATCTAAATACACATAAAATTAAATCAACAAAACAAAAAAATAATAATTAAAATACAAATGAAAACTAATAACTAACAGAGATGGAATCAATCGAACAACCCTCCCCGGACCATCCCCGCCGCAAAAGAACCCATCACACTCGCGGCATTACCCCGCTGCACCGCGATGGAAAGCCTCTGCAACAGGAATGACCCCGAGCGGCAATCCAAACCCCTGTCCCTGAGTCGGCGGCCAATCTCTCTAAAGAACTCCAGAGCCTCCACACACCAACAACCTGTCACCTCAACAGCCACGGGAACAAATATATACTGCCGCTCCAAAGCGGCATACTTTATTTGCACAAGCTACAAAATACAATCAGAAGAAAGGCAAATATCACACAGAATGCTTAAAAGTAAAACGTTGTACAATTGGGCGAACTTATGGCTGAAAGCGATTTCAGGAAAAGCTTCTTTTGAAAGAAAAAATGCTTATTATTGAAAATCGGGACTTACGCGGGAAAACCGCGGGGCGCAGCTAGTCCATTATAAATTATAATATTGTTGTCAAAACCGCGCTTTAATTTGATACCCCACAGTAATGTAGTATAGCGATTTTGAAAAACTGACTTGATGATCAACTTTTGATGCTGACAGTACGTTGTTATATGTACCAACTTACAAGCTTACTTAGCTTCCTAGGAACGTGAAAATCAGAAACGATTACCATGACTTTCCCGCTTGCAACGTTAAGTGTAATGCGTCTCAAAGGAGGGAAAGTGGCCATCATACTGAAAGGTCTCTCTCAAGCACCCACTTGATTATATTCCACACTCAACCCCCTTCTACACCCCTATAGGTTATTGCAAAATACACCCTAACACAAAGTGAATAAACATGTTTTTTCGTTGTGGTTTAACGGTGCTGATTAAACATGTTTCAACAAAATATTTGAACTCGTTATGTTTAATTTTACGGTGAATTACCTGTTTTAAAGGCAACACATTAAAAGGTTTTTTTGTCAGCTCCACTGTAGGGCAAGGGTCTCTTAGAGGGGGTAGGTAGTAAGACGCCACGAGAGCCTACTTCGGATTAACCAATGTCCCATGCCTTTGAATCGTTGTGAGTCCTAGGACATGTTGGTTTCCTCGCCATGTTTTCCTGCACCATAAGAACAAAGCTATATAAAGCAGACATTTTTGTGCTTAAGCATAAAGAAAATAGGGTTAGTATCTAACAGACTACACCAATATTATGCCACTCGAAAAAGGAATATTAAGTACAAAATATAAACAATATAAAAGTTAAATAAATCAAAACTTAAACGTGTTTAACCTTCAGCTAATTGAAACCCAGAAAACAAAACTGGTCCAATGAACTTTTAATTGATTCTATACTAAGTACGTGAAGGTACAGTACCTCCCTACTCTAGACTGAAACGAGTTCGTAAAATATGAAACACGACATAAACAGGTAGAGTTAATTTCAGTCGACCCACTTTCGCACAATACATTCAGCTACAAAAGTTTCTATTCGGGGATGAATACAAGCTTAGAAACATCCCTTCGAACGAACTTTAGTATGAAAGATAATATTAGAACACCCGCGCTCCGCGATTTCACCCGCGTAAGTCTCAAACCCGTGGGAATATTGGAATAAAAGGATCTCCAGCTATCTGCGTAATAAGTCTCATCGTAATCGGTTAAGTAGTTTTTGCATTAAAACATATATACCTACTCGTTTATACTTACACGCAAACTCCTGCAAGTTTGCGTTATTTTAAATAAGGTTTAGTTTAATTGTAGATTATAGATATAAACTAGCTGAGCTGTAGATAGTAATAAACTAGCTGCGCCCCGCGGTTTCACCCGCGTAAGTCCCGTTCCCGCGGGAATATCGGGATAAAAAGTAGCCTATGTGTTAATCCAAGTCCCCAGCTATCTATATTTCAAGTTTCATCGCAATCGGTTCAGTAGTTTTTGTGTGAAAGAGTAACAACCTCACATACATTCATATATATACATACATACATACAAACTTTCGCGTTTATAATATTAGTAAGATAAGATAAGATTGTTTTGTATCAAAAAATTTAGTTGTACTTGTTATTGCAAAGAATTTACCAAACCAAATTGTACTTAGGTAAATGTATTTCACATGAATATAAAAATATATTATAATATTTCATTAAATAGGAACGTTTACCTTTAATGGAGAATAAAGTTGCCATTTCACTGTCGAAGTGCCTATCGATCTATTAATTATGTGTTTGTCTACTTACTGAAAGGGTAGAAAAGTTGGTAAATGAATCGATGGCACGAAACTAATTTTCCAGTCACTGATATTGACATATTTTAGGGACCTTGACTGGAGGTACATTCAAAGTTAACAAAAGTGGAAGTCCACCTGTCCACCCGGTATAAATAGAACAGGAAACTTGGTACGAAGTGGACTATAATCAGATGTTGCCACGGAATCTAGTGGTCTAGTTTGCTTGAAAAAACGGTTTTTCTTTCTTTCGGTGGGGTATTTCCTTTTATGTGTTCCTTCTTTCCGCAATTGCGGTCGAACGAAAATTGTATAAGATAAAATTGTTACAAGAAAATTTGAATGCGGTTTGATGTGGTCCCATCCGAAGAAAAATTAGTAGGCTCATACTCACTTCGTTTTATATTAGCTAATATTTACTTTTTGTGTACCTATACGAATAACATCGCGATTCTCAACTAGTGAGAAGAAAGATGTTTATTTTAACATTACGCTTTAAAATGATATCCATTACGTTATGTAAAAATAGGGTTCAGCGATTTAAGCTTATCTTCGTATCGCAAATCGCAGGCATTACACCCCGTTAGATGAAAGAATGATGCCGAACCCTTTCAGATTAGGGTGACATTCTACCTACTAAAATAAACCGCAAAAATGTATTTTGAGAGTTCACGGTTAGCGAGCTCTGAAGAGTTCGAACATTTTTGGGTCGGATTTGAACCCACGACTCACGACCTTCTCAAGACGGGCGCACTAACCAACTACGAGAAGTGAGCTCAAGAAACAGTTTCCTATCTCATCGAAATGAATTTATGTAACTACCGCATTTTTTGCATTATCGACTGAAGCTCTTTATTGTTATTGTAGTTTTTTTGTTGTTAAATTTTCCTTACCTCGACGTTTCGATCATGTTACAATGATCTTGTTCTCGCGGGGACGTTTAAAAAGTTACGCGCGATTATGACCCGGGAAAATGTGTAAATACCTATGTGTTATTGTTGTTGTTTAAATTACAAACTAACTGAGGGAAAACTTCCAACTAGGTTTATAATCATTACCATAAAATGTTCAAATACAAATGAATCTTTTCTCCTGCATTACATGGCATGAATATAAATCGGTACAGAATACCTAAAAAGTAGTAAATACTACGTAAAATGCCTATCAATATACATTCAGCTACGATTGTACCTAAACTGCATTTTGTGATTGCGAAGTGCAGTTCGAGAGGCGCGTGTGTAGCGAAAGTTTTTACGCGTTTTGCATGAATTTTCATCTTGTTATTTTGTTGATAATGCTTTAAGATAAATAAATCAATTATTTTAATGTAGATAGAAGGTAAAGACTGTAACATTTAATAAGTTTACTCGCAGATATGTAACTAAAATTTCTAGCATGTAGATACTTATATTATACAAGATGTAACGGGTAAGCCCTTTTAAGCCGAAAGGGGGTTGTTCTAGACGTCTAGGCGAACAAACTTTTGTTCTATGACTTTTGGGAAATCGAAGTACTTTTTGAAAATTTTAAGTGTAAAGTTTACTTGAAGATCAACTGTTTCTTAGAGTTCGAGGTCATTGACCTTATGTTGTCGTTTCATTTAGCTTGGTCTACTACAATTAAACCTTCAATTAACTTTATTTTCAAAAAACAGCTGTTTTTTCAGTGAAACATAATCTCAAAATTTTCCAAAAAAAGTTCGAATTTTCAACAACAACAAGAACAAAAGGTGTTCGCCTAGACGTCTAGAACAACCCCCTCTCGGATTAAAAGGACTTGCCTGTTACATCTTGTATAAAATAGGTAAAAAAGGCACTTAGAAATAAATATTACAGGTAAGTAGGTAAATACCGAAAGACACCTAGTCCTAAACTAAGCAATGCTTGTAATATGCCAATAACATTTTTTTATAAATTTAGAACGTTTTGATAAATACAGAAACACAAAATAAGTACACTGTGGATTGTGCAAAATACATTTCTCGGTGAGTATTGAATCTACGACGAATGTTTCCCGTCATCGCTATACCGATAAGAATTTTGGTTACCAAAGGAAATTCGTTTTATTTGTGGATAATACGCGATACAATTTCCTAACTAGCTACGCAAGAAGAAGTTTATTTCAGAAACTTTCAGAAATGTATAATAAACTTTACTTTCTCAGTCTGGAAACGTGCCATGATATAACTTAACAGCCGCTTTTAATGCCATTAGGCTTGTATTTAGCGTAATAAAATGAACCGTCGTAAGAGCACCTTCACTAGCCTTTAGCCATTAGCTTTCTAGAGCTTTAAAGATAGCTTTATGCCTTAATTCAATTTTAAGTTGGCTAACGTTCTAGTTGTTTGTTTAATGAAGTAGTTCTATTTTATACCGGGAACCTTTTACTAAGACTTCACTGCCCGTCCGTCTGTATAGTTTTTTTTAAATATATTTCAAAGTGTTTCCAACACTCAGGTGAGTAATTTTTAAAGAAAAGATTTCCAAAAATTCGCACACAACAGGACTCGAACCAGTATCTTTGCGGATCCGTCCCAAGCAACGCCTTATCCAATTAGGCCATAGGTGCTCAACGTCGTTTATTGTTTTTGTGTCTTAATTTTTTCTTAACCCGGTAAACATTGTGTTTCATTAAAAAACTTTATAATGAAACACAATGTTTACCGGGTTTTACTCGCGTTATATTTATCAAGAGCCTTTTCAAGACTTTTCTAGGTTGATCGATTGAAACCCAGTAAATATTGTGTTTCATTATTCACTTGTTGTTCGAATAAAATATAAGAATAGCTTTTCTTTTTTATCCAGATTAGGTTCTACGTTAGGTACGTGTCCAAAGCACTAGTGCTTGTGTCATGAAATTTGAAGTGTGTTCTTTTTAGTGTCGAAATGATTTTTCGAAATTCCCTCGGGGTTATGACTTAGGCGAATGATAGCGCGGGGCGCTGCTAGTAATTTTACCATCTAAACCAAGTCCAATAATAAACAGGATGTTATGAAGTGTAACATAACAAATACCTAATGCAGTTTATTGCTCATTCCATTATTGAACCGTTATAGAATATATCCTATAAAAGTAAACTACAGACTTGTCTGACTGACTTGAACTGGATTTAAAATATATTAAATACTAGCAGCACCCCGCAGGTTCACACGGGTAAGTCCTGACGTTCCGGGGAGGGAATATCGGGATTAAAAGTAGGCTATGTGTAATGCCAGATCTCCAGATAGGTATATCTAGTACGATTTTCAGCTTTTAAGTTCGGTTTCCAAAAAAATCTAATTAGACATTTTGAAACGATTGCAGCTATTGGGTTCGGTTTTCAAAAAATCTATAGCAAAGTTAAATAATCATAATCATCTTCCGAGTGATGTGGTTAGATCCCTCTCAGGAGCCCAGTAGTAGAATAATGTCCCTGGATAAATTCCAAGATAAGCGGGATAGGTAGGTAGGTACTTTTCATAGTGCGAGTAATCTCATCGAGGAGCTCATTGACCTAGAGCTGCACCTGCCGATCTTGAATAGTCGTGTGGGTTAAGCAACGCTTGGCGCAGTCATTACTTGGATGGATGACCGAAAATTTGTGTGTCAAAAATCATTTTCTTGCGCTCCTCCGTGCTTCGGAAGGCAATTAAGCAGTTGGTCGCTGATAGCAGTCGTTAGGTCAAGTTAGAGGCCTTAGGGCGACTTGACAATTGTAACACTGGGTGAGTCACACCACTACACGAAAATAAGACACAACGGAGAGCTGTAGGTTGTGAGGTATTAGAATAGCTCAACGATTTATATAAATGTTACGCAATATCCACCAGTTCTTTAGAAGCAAGTAAGTGAAAGTTGCATAACAATTTATAGCCATTAGGACTAATAGAATAGGTATACGGACAATAGTATACCTAATAGAAACAATCACAATAACACTTCTCCACATTTCTTTACTTTACTAAGATTCCACTATCCATTTGTCTGTCTGTCACCAGGCTTTAGGTACCTATCTTTTAATAGCAAGACATTAATTATCAACACCCGAAATTCGAGGTCCAGGGGCCTAATTATTTAAAAAGTTTTAACATAGTATACATAGCTACTTTATATTCACAGGTTTTAACCAAGTTTCCACATAGTTTTAGAAAAGTTGACTGGAGTCTACAGCGAAGCTACGCGGTTTTTTTTCTTACAGAATAAGGCCCCTGACCACCTGTTCACGGGTATAGACCTCTAGTATTAAAAATAACTCCACTAATATATAAGTAGGTAGTCATCTGTACCGATGTTTATCTTCAATTCCATCTAAAAAACACTTACTTGTCATGTCACGCTAATCGGAATTCCTATTCAAATAACCAAATTAAGTACCTGCCTATTTACATAAAACTGAAAATTCTCTCAGCCTCAAACAAATTAATTTCTCGCCATTTAACACCAAAAACGAATTAGAGGAATCTAGTTTAAATTAATTGTAGCCCGATAAGGTTAGCTAACGAATTAATCAGCTTATCTGTGGAACATATCGAATGAATTTGTCCGAGTAGCCCCAGAATAGGGTTACCCCATCTCTTTCTGTGGGAGTCGTAAAAGGCGACTAAGGGATTTGATTGTACTAGAGAACCTGGAGTTAGTCCCGCGTGGTGGCGGGTAAACTGCTCCTAGAAGGGTGTCAGGTTGTCCGCGAAGCCCCAAATTATTTAGGGTTGGCACAGTAGTTAGCCATCACGGACCATACCTACTACATTTGCAGAGAGGTTTGGTCTGTGAACCAATTGTAAAATATTGCTAAATCTAAATAGATTTGTCAAGGTCCGCTAAAACCCCTGTGCCAACCCTAAATAATTAGGGGTCTGTGATAAATAGGTAGTCATCACAGATCCCTAATTATTTACCACACCTACCTACTGTTGCAGTAATTTGAAAGGTAGTATTAAAAGTAGTTTTTGGTCTTCTAAATAGATTCGGCAATTTTTACAGTTGGATAACATAAAATAACCCCGTAAGTTTAACACAACCTGGCTAGCACAAACTCGGCTGCAGTTCGGCTGGCACAAACTGGATGCGAGAAGCCGAAAATTGATCTAGATGCAACAGGCTGATGATAATGATAATGATGTAAGTTTAAAATCGTATGATTTTAAACTTACATGGTTATTTTCACTATGGCTTATACCTCGTTATCTAATAATATTCATAGTTTTACAGTTGATTTTTTAACAGTCTAGGTACCTACTGACTGTGCCAACTTATTGTTTAGCTGACATTGGGGTCCCGAAAACGAAGCAACCGGGACATCGCGCGGCTGAGAGATATCGAATGAATAAGCAACTACATCAACCATTATTGTAACAATACGAGTTTACTTGAAAACTGTTGTTGTGCTCTGAGATATTTCAAGGAATCCCTACTACTTACGTCATTTTTAAGTAAGTACATACTAGCTACGTCTGATGTTTCAACCGCATAAGTTCCAATTCCGTGGGAATATCGAGATCAAAGCCCCCTAATTAGGGCTTTTCATCCCTAATACTCTTGTGGTAAAACTTAAGCTGTTTAGGCCGAAGGACATAGCTAGTCAATTAATAAAAGAGTATTAACTATACTGGAATTAAAACCTAAATATATTTAGATAATAGATAACATAGAATAAAAAGCATTTTTACAAAAAATTATACGATCAAAAGGAAGTCAAAGAGTTAGGTATCTAACTAGAAACAGTGCATAACAATCTTTGTCCCGCTTCCGGCTAGGGAGGGGACGGACGCGGCATTGTTCCGGTTTTCATACTCGTAGGTAGATACCATTGAAATCGTGGCCGTCAGTTACTCGCACCTACCATTATACTACGAATATTGTGTGTAGAACTGTGTTTAGGACTGGGGTTTCCTTACATAGTATTCTATGTGATATAACGTAATGTAGTGTGAATATGACTTCGTGAAACTACGCAAACAAAACAGGAGCTCTTTTTGAATAGCTTGACGCACGATCGAGCCATTTAAATCGCTTGCATTCTAATGATTTTCGTTTGTATATTGCACAGCCCCAAGGAGCTCAACTTCCTTTTGAAATCCAAGTCCAACTTCAAACGCAAATCAATAGAAAATGGGACAAACGATTAAAAAATAGGCTTTAGATGGAGTCTTAAAATTCATATAAATTATTGTTGGTCATTCAATATGTTGGAAGATATGATAGGGTATACTTACTGTGTAAAGTTCTTTAGTCTTTACTAATAAATATGTACGGAACCCTCCCGTCGTTTGGAAAGCGAACGTCCTATTTGCACGTGATTGCAGTGCTAATTTATTAACGCGATAGTTTGTATGTATGTATGTGACTTTGTTACTCTTTCACGCAAAAACTACTGAACCGATTGCGATGAAACTTGGAATATAGGTAGCTGGAGACCTGAAATAACACGTAGGCTACTTTTTATCCCGGTAACCCTGTAGGAACGGGATTTACACGGTTGAAACCGCGGGGCTAGTATTCTAGTATATATTGAAAGTTAACGACGCATCTTCATTTAAGAATTATGTAGGAATTTAAATTTATACGATTTCATAATTTGTATTTATTGGCTTCTAAAATGTAACGAATTCGCAACAGTTGTTAGTAAAGTAGGTTAATAAAGTGATAGTAATTTTGAACTACAGACGAATATCATGAATATAATTATCAATATTTATTGTAATTTTAAATGCACATTTTTATATAACTTAATAAGAAATGCATTTATAAGCATTTTATGTAACGTATTTAGGATTATCTACTAAGTAAGATATTTAGCGAGAATATTGTAAATATAGTAGCCTACATTTAATAGTCCGTCCACTATCTATTTATAGATCCAGTTTCATCGCAAACTGTTCAGTGGTTTTGGCGCAAAGGAGCAACAAACAAGCTGCGGGTGACACCTGCGGAAGTTCCAATGTCGTGACAATTCTTGATTTAAGAATTGTCACTTCTATTTAAGTACATAAATGATAGGATTTTATCGCAGATTTTGTTTCTAGTATTATTTAATTAAATTAGATAGGTAGGTACCTAGTAGTAGTTATGTACTTTTTACTTGCTCAATTAGTTTCGCTTCAAATACCTAAAACCCGTTTCAGATTACATAGTAAAGATTCAAGTTATTAGTAAATAACATTACCTAAACTGACTTACCTACTTAACATTAAATTATAAATCAAGTGTTCATTGATCTAATCAAATAATCTTATCGAATTTCATATAACTTGCTTTAAATTAATTTATTTCATATTAGCATCAGTTTCAGAAATTTCAGCAACCCCTCTCGGGTCAATGATCTCTGGCGTTATCTCCTCTAAGGTACCTACTTTAAGATAACATTGTTCGTAAAATTATCATTTACACAGATGCAGGTTACATTATCAACTAACATCAAATATAAGGACATAATTAAACAAGCCGGTATTACGGTAAATAGGACCAGAGTTTCAGCGGAGGGTAGATACTCGGCTATTTCAGATCAACATGGCGAGCGGATGCTGCGCGGTACAGCCTCACGGGCGTAGTACCTTAGACAAAGCGACCCACCCTAACTCCGTTTCCAGTCGATACTCCAGAAATCATGTATTGAACGAGCACTTTAAAAAGACGAACGTTACTTTTATTGACACTTTTGTGTGATTAAATTGTAATTTACTGTAGTAAAAGTGTCGGTTTGCGTGCGGTCGAGTGCGCCAGTCAGCCCGTGAGCGCGGTTCGCGAGATACTGGCAGCTTCAGGGGCGCGGGGCTGCGCGGACTACGTTCCATTAAAGCGGGCTACGCCGTAGCTCGGTCGCCGCCCCGGGAAAGCTCCAGCCTCTGATTTATCCGGCTCCCGACCCGTGAGAAAACTACGCCGCGTTATTTCATGTATTTCAGTATTTACTATGTGAATTTTTGTATTAGTTTACCGCTGAAATGTATTCGTAACGTTTTCAGATTCATATTTCGTTTGAATGTAAGTGTATTTACTGTTGGTAGGTTTGTAAACCTTTACGCTACGAGGGTTAATTTAATTGCTACGAGTTAGCTTTATAACAGTTTATCTAATAGTTGGTACGCCTCGCTGATAGTTTTATGGTGCACTAGCAGCGTCCCACGGTGTCACCAGCGTTACGATTCCGCAACAATATCGGAATAAAAATTCCAGATCCTCAGTTTTTCGTGATTGATGTGGGATTAAAGATTATAAATAGATGTCGGGGGCTTGACTACCGCTCAGGGTCTTATTTGGTGCAAAGGATAGCTATTGCCATACAAAGAGGTAATGCTGCCAGTATCCTCGGGTCCTTTGCGCCGGGTACGGTCAGGGGTGGTTTATTTGACTGACTATAATTATGTATTACGCATAAATTTATTCTTCAATTCAAAAAACTAACTTCGATTAGGTTTTAAGATAAAATAAAATTATTTGAAATTATACCTAATTAGTTTGTGATTTTTATATAATTTACTAGCTGCGCCCCGCGGTTTCACCCGCGTAAGTCCCGCTCCCGTTTCAGTTCCCGCGGGATTAAAAGTATTCTATGTCCTTCTCCTGGTTCTAAGCTACCTGCCCAACCAATTTTCAGACAAATCGGTTCAGCCGTTCTTGAGTTATAAATGGTGTAACTAACACGACTTTCTTTTATATATATAGATAATAATAAGATTGATTACCTAATTTTAATAAACTTTAGATAGTCCATGAATGTTTTCGTTTTCATGAATTACAATGGTATAAAACATACATTCTGCTGTTTTTGCGATTTGGCATTGTGATAGAACACAATATTCAGTCTACCCTGATAAAATCGACTGTAAAGTCGGTGAAACGTTGATACAGCATAACGATGCTGTTAATAAATAAAACGAGAGTTTAACCGGAAAATACAAACACTTGCACTTTCGCTGAAGAATTAATTTAGTCAACTTGTTGTTGAAGTAATTGTTTAGAATTTTATGGCCATCAAATATTTTATGCTCTTTTTTAAGGCGTCTAGATCAAAGAAGTTATTTCACTAGAACAAGAATGATCACGTAAAACTAAAACATGTTCCGCTACATCGAGCATGCTGTCCTTTTCTAATAACTATATTAGAAAGGGAGAGAACGCTAAATTGGGCATGCTGTCTCTTTCTAATAACACGATTAGAAAGGGCAAGAAGGCTAAATTGAAGCGGACCACTTTTTTAGTTCTACGCGAGCATTCTAGTTCTGAAAATATAACTTCTTTGGTCTAGATTAGGTCGATATTCTTTTTACTAGAAACGAAACTTTACGTCTAGGCCTACCTCCTTACTAATTATTCTGAAGGTTATTCTCTTACAAACTTTTCAAGAAGAATGTCAATTTTACGTCAATTACAATTTGTAACAATTTTACAGTTATATTTCTTTATATTTTATATTTTTTACGTTTATCCGACAATGAATAAAGAAGAAGCTATTATTTTCTTATCTAACATAGCAGAAGAAGTGAAGCGGTCGTTTGAAAGTCCGGTAATACTTTTTACGAAGAAAGATTACGCCGATCCCATATTGACGGCTTTAGTGGATATGAGACATGCCCTGATACACCAATCAACTCCTGAGAAAATATTTGCAATAGTCAAGGCGTTTCACATCGAGTGGCTGAAAGCTACAGAAGACGTAGATAACTTCAAGAAAAGTTTGGGCGACATCCCGAGAGAATCCATTATCAAATCCATTGAATATACCAAAGAATGTTTAAGAAAACGGCAAGAGAAATTCCAAAACTTCATAGATACACTACCCGACCCGATTTCTTCGACAGATCTGACCCTCATGCAAAGTGATATTACTGCCGTGTCTGACATGCGAGAATTGGTCAACTACGCTCTCGCCGAAAAACAACAATCTCTTCGATTTCAATCAGATAAAGAAGACTTTTACGTGCTAGTTATGAACGAAATAGAAGAACTGATGAACTGGGTGAATAAACTCTACGACTTTCTAGCAGTTCGATTAAGTAAAATTCTCAACTACAAAATTCATTTAGATCCAAAAGATCTTACGAAAACTTTACAGCAAATAATAGACGAGGTCGCTAGTTACCCGATTCCTTATGCAAAAACTATTGCGCACGAGATTGCTAGCAAAGGCGATAAACTAAGTTCCGCTATCAGAGTAAGCTCGTTAAATGAAATAGAAATATCAAAAATTGTTCAAAAAATCAATGATTTGGAAGATCGCATCAATAGGCTCAAAGCGGGAAAATCTTGTGCTGTTGTCGCACTCCAACATAAGGCGATGTTCCTCGAAGAACGTCTGCGTTCTTTAGTAAATCTAAAATTGTCTTTAAACAGTCTTAAAAATCAACAGGTTCTTTCAGATGAAGGTGATGTAGAAGATTGCGAGTACAACATATTCAACCACTTATTACCGATTCAAGAACGCCGTAAACTAATAGACGAATTAGTGAAGCTATGGGAAATTGCCATCATAGGCGATCGTTGTACGGAAACGAAATCTATCATATCTATACTGAGTATAGCCGACTACAAAGAAGTATTTTGTGATGAAGTGGGAGAATTCAGCGTTGACAAGTACGGAAGAAAAATGTACTCGATGAAAGATGACGATACTATGTACCAACTAAATGAAAGGAACGAACTTGTTCCTGTGGGAGATGACGAACATCATATTTATTACTACGATGATTGCGGCCGATACTATCTCGATAAAAACGGGATACGGATATACAAAGCGCACAATCTAGCCAGTGAATACACGCTCCACATGACAGGTTCTATATTGTTAAAACTCAGCGAACATGCAGACGGCAAGACCTTTTTCTATGATCATCTAGGACGGTACTATCTCCAAGGAGACATTCCAATTTACATAGACGAGGGTTCTGAAGAGAAATGCTTGGATGATGGTATGGGTAACTTGGTGAGGATCCGGGATGAGTGGCCTAGCTATATATACCACAAGTGTCCCGAAAAACCAATGGTATTGGCGGACAACTTGTACGTGAAAGAAGTGGTGGGTGATGCTTTGAAAAAATGTCTCGCTCAAGTCATAACGGTTCAGCCTAAGGATCCAATCAGTTTTCTAGCTGACTGTTTAGAACAGTATCGACGCAATAAAGAAAACAGACTAAAACTATTGAAAGACAATGACTGTCTGAATGCTGCTAGAGACGCTTTAACTCCGGAAGAAAATAGTTTTGAAGAGGATCTTTCAACAATTGCAATAGGCTATGAAGCAGAGGAATCCGAAACAGATTTTAATTTGATGACATACGTATCAAAATCCTAACATGTAATTTTACGTATTGTATTTTTAGTCATTTATTTTGTAAAACTACTTTATATTTGTAAAACATACGTTAATTTGATTATTTAGAGTTCTTTAAGTTTATTAAATTATTATTTTTATTGACAGTGGTCTTGCGTTTCACCTGGGTATCTATCTACAAAGTGTAACAAGTAAGCCCTTTTAAGCCGAAAGGCGGTTGTTCTAGAAGTCTAGGCGAACAACTTTTGTTCTACGACTTTTGCAAATTCGAACTTTTTTTTTGAAAATTTTGAGGTTGTTTCACTGAAAAAACACCTGCTTTTGAAAATAAAGGTAATTGATGTTTTGATTGTGTAGACCAAACTAAATGAAAGGACAAAATAAGGTGAATGACCTCGAACTCTGAGAAACAGCCTAGCTGATTTTCAAGTAAACTTTACACTTAAATTTTTCGAAATGTACTTCGAATTTTCTAAAGTCGTAGAACAAAAGTTGTTCGCCTAGAAGTCCAAAACAACCCCCTTTCGGCTTAAAAGGGCTTACCCGTTACATCTTGTATAAATATAAATAATAATAATAAATAAATAAATTCTAGATACATTTTATACATAGAAAGACACCCAGATCTGATACAAACACTTATTTTTAAACATAAATATTTGCACCTGGCGGGAATCGAACCCCCAGCCTTCTGCATAGCAGTCAGGCGCCCGCCCGACGCACCACAAAGGCCGTCAAATCAATCTATCATATCGTCAATCTATGCATTCATCGCAATCGGTTTAGTAGTTTTTGCGTGAAGGGAGTACGTTTGTAACTTTGTACTCCTATGCAGTTTATAGTTACACACAAATTTTCACATTCATAAAATTTACGTTATAAGATATTACCTAGACGTTTCGGCAACGTCGTCGAGGCAATTAAAAACAATTATCATCTAAAACGCGACCCGTAGTTCTAATAATATTGATAAGTAGACGGAAATCGTGTAAGTTTAAAAAGATAGATCATCATCTCGGCATTTATCTGTCCACTGCTGAACATAGACCTTCGTCACTCCATACGACACAAATAATGTCCGCAAAAATTGAGGAGCCAAGTCATGGTTTTAAAGTAAAATCACACCCTTAATTAGTAGTAAAATAACTGATTTTGTAGGGCAAATAGCGTCCGCGATTCACCTCCATCCAACGACTTCCCTCAACCGCTACAAAAAAGGTAGATACTAAATAGGAACGGTACTTTGATAATAAAGAGATAATAAAATTATTTGAGAATTAGAGTCAACTTTATTAACATAAACATTCATCACATACCTAGGTATTTTAAAATAGAACTTATGTATGTATGTATTCCTTAATTAATTGTTCTTTCTATTAAACTTTTTATCCTTACCCTGTACTCGTTTTTCTTTCTTATTCTGTTTATTAAGCTGTCCTATTTGCTTTTTCTGTTTATTTTTCTGTTTCTTCATTATCTGTGAAACTTGTTTCTCTATGTTTTCCGTGACTTTTCCTTCATTTTTGTTGACTTTCGGTGAATTAGGCGGCCCTTTTTTCTTGTTCTTGTTTTTCTTATTTTGGTTTTTGTTCGGTGAAGATATACTGTCATTAGATTGGTTAAGCTTGCCTTCGTCTTTAACCACTGGCACAGTTTCTGCTTTATTTTGTCTTTTTTCTTTTTTATGGTTTACATTACCTTCAGTTTTAGCCCCTGGCCCCGTTTCCGGTTTCTTTTGACTTTTCTCTTTTTTATTAGGGGTTGGTAAGTTTGCCTGTCTTGCTTCAGTGGTTGTTATGGCACTAGTATTTTGTCCTTCCGCGTTTTTTTGCTTATTTTTCTTGTTTTTACGCTTCTTATTTTTCTTTTTTGTAACTGCCTGGTTAAGTGTTTGTTGGTTTTGTTGCGTGCTGTAAAAAATACATGATAAACTTTATAATTCGTTTTTAAAAACAAAAAATTAAAAGCGCCTAGATTTTTTAATTCCCAAATTCAAATTTACTTAAACGAAAAAAAATATGCTAGACTTGTCATTTTAATTTTCAGTTCCCATTCTACCATTTGCATTAAGTTTGAAATTAAAATTAGTCTCTGAAATTAGCTTTACATTCAAAGCGGCGCCGTATGGTTGCATTGCGAGGATGATGAGTGGATTTGTATTTCAAAAATTTAGATTTTTCTATCGAAAGCCTAACTTAGTTTGAGTCTATCCAGAAGAATAGACCTGTAAAGGTCTCGGAACGTTTAGCATTGAAACAATGTTAAAATTAATAAACACCACGCAATTAAAACCGAAAAATTAGTTTTAAATCTAATACAAAGTCAAAGTTATCAGAGGTTGTGGTGGACAATCGGCTTTCATGTTTTGATAGGGTTTGCTTACCTTGGCGTCCCATTCTGTTGTTGATTGCTAGGTTTAGTTTTCTTCGCCTTCGGTTGCGACGCGTCACTCTCAGCGGATCGTTTTACTGTTGTCGTCTTAGATTCATCTTCAGATAGTTTTTCATCTGACTCTGCGTCACCATTCTGTTTCTCCACTTCATTTTCTTGTTTTTCCCCTTCTTCTTCATCATCGTCGTCTTTAACTGGTTCAGGCTAAAAAATAAACAAGGAAGATATTACCTTGGTATTTCATTCAATAAGTGTTATAAAAAATAAGTAAATAAGTATTTGTGAAACTTACTATGACATTTGAGAACTTTTTCAATTTAGCAACGAAAAATCCGTCCATATTGTGAGTGTGTGGATAAAACCTTCTAGTCAGCTTCAAGGATGGGTGGAACCTATGATGCCTGTACTTTACAAAGCCTTCAGTGCCAAAATCAAGACCAGTTGGCACTAATTTGACATTTCTTCTCTTCAAAGCGTAATTGACAACCCATTCATTTTCCTCAGGCAGTATAGAACAAGTAGAATACACTATGTAACCCCCTGTACTAGATTTAGCATTGCAACAGTCTATAGCCGCAAGCAATAACTGACGCTGAAGATTAAAACACCTCTGTATGTCTTTCTGATCTTTAGTCGTTTTCACACTGGGATCTTTTGATATAACACCTGTACCAGTGCAAGGGCCGTCTAACAGAACTCTGTCGAAGCCTTTAATAACATTTGGAAACTCTCTCCCATCATAATTACATATAACAGCATTGACTACTCCCAAACGATGGAAGTTCCCGACAATTGCTTTTGTTCTTTCCTTATTTGCATCGTTAGCAAACAAAGCCCCAGTATTTTTCATAACTGCAGCTATATGTGATGCTTTACCGCCAGGGGCAGCACACATATCCAATATTCTTTCATTTTCTTGTGGTGCTAAAGCCATAACAGGCAGAAAACTAGAAGCTCCTTGCAAAATATAGTGCCCGGCCAAGTATTCAGGTGTAGCACCAATTGGAACAGTTGAACTGTAAACAACTAAACCAACTTTGCTCCATTTACCCACAGGATCTAAATTAACTCCTCTATTTATAAGTGCTTGAGCTAAATCCCTTCGTCTTGTTTTAAGACTGTTTGTTCTTAGTGTGACAGGTCGAGCAATTTCACTCGCTTCTAGGAATTCTACTAATTCTTGTACAGGGAATATCTGCATGAGTATATTCATAAGGAATTCATTGTAACTGTAATACATGCACAGGTCTTTGAGTAGTAGATCTGTGTACTCGCATCTTGAACGACCTTCTTCTTTTAACCTGTTGAAATCACTCAAGACAGTTACTATATCTTTGATCCTTTGATGAACATCTTGGAGACTTGTAGGATTCTGTTGTTCCTCTTCACTTGGGAATGCAAACACATCTTGCTTCGCTATGTTTAACTGCATTTCTTCATCTGCAAGTTTCTTGTCCAGCTTTTGCTTTTTTTTTAGTTTGATACTGGCTTTTTCAATAGGCAGCATATCATTGTCACCATCATCATCATCATCATCACTGTCTTGTTCACCACTTGAATCTGAATTGTAATCTAATTTATTGCCGGCCCCACTAGTGTCTTCATCCTCCGATGATTGATCACCATTTTCTTGATCGGAATCTTGAAAAAGGTCATCTAGTGTTCCTACCTGTGAAATCACACAAAAGTATTATTGAGAAATGCATACATATTTCAGATAATGTGTGTGAACTATATCATACATGTTATTTATGCAATATAAGAATTCGTTTAAGGTCTTTAGATTCAACTTAAAATTAAATGGTTGTTTTTGGTAACTTTTTAGCAACTGATAAATTATTGTTTCTACTAATATCAATAGTGTTATTGGATAATACAGACATTCTTGTACCATATCTATAGCAGATTATGATTTGCTATTTACCTGACTGCGAGAAAAGGGTTATAAATTTACTGGCATTTTACAGAGCTCACAGATGACCGACAGACTACCTCTGTGGCGAATCGGGCGAACGCCTAGCTGCAATGCAGAAGGTTGCGGGTTTGATTCCCGCTGGATGCAAATATTTATGTTTAAAAATAAATATTTGTATCTGGTCTGGGTGTATTTCTATTTATAATATGTATATCCGTTGTCTAGTCAAGCACAACCTTAGCCGCTTACCATGGGGCTAGATGGTGCTGTGTTGGTCACAGAATTTATTTATTTTAAAAAAACCTTACTGAGCTTCAATTAGTAAAACAAAACATTTTGTAATTATAGCTTACTTTATATTTTTCTGAAGCCTTCTTTTCTTCCACCTCGTCATTGCCATCTGAAGATGCTTCCTGTTCATCAGAACCCTCATCAGATCCACTACCATCGTTGGAATCTTCATCTGGCTTGGTTTGCATCTTCTTTGCATTTTTAGGCTTCAGCCATTCTTTATTATCGTCAGTAAATCCTGAAGAATTGATTTCTTTTTTTAGCAAAAATATATAGATTAAGCTGAATAATTACAGACTAGTCTCTGAATATGAAACATAACTGTAGATTACTGAACCTAGGGAAAATGAAATTATAACAGAAATAAAAGTAATTATATAAGATATTTTATTGTTTACTGTAGAAATGATGTACCTTTTTACAGGAATGGAACCTACAAAGTACAGTTTTTACTATTAATACTAGCTGCGCCCCGCGGTTTTACCCGCGGAAGTGAAAAACGCGTTAACCCGGGCGCAGGCGGCCAAGCATTTATCGAACGGTTGCACTTTTTCATTTATTACTCGGGTTCTACTTATTTGATGCAAAGTATACCACGACGTTCTTCGAAAATAGAACTATCCAATATTAAAAACCAGATTTCAATCAGATTAGTAGTTTTTAATTGTATAAGGAGCAGACAGAGAATTTTAAAAATCATATAATTTTGTTCTATTACTTTTCCTAAGTCCTCTAGACATCTTTTCTTTTAATTTACTTCCAACTACGGACTTTTGTCCTCTCTTCCTTTTTAATAAGTATAATTAATCCACATACTAAATATTCATTTTACCTTTAACTTCTTCTTCTGCATCAGAACCATCTTCTGCATCTTCTATCACTTCTTCTTTCTGTTTAGCAACATTCTTTTTGGCTTGTTTCAATGCTTTCCTCTTCTCTGCCAGTTCGGTTCTTTTTTTCGCTCTTTTGGCTGCTCTCTGTTTCTGTTTGTGTGATAATTTCTTTGGAGTACTATCATCTTCAACTGCAAGGAATAGTGGTGTGTCAGTGTGGTTTTGCCGAGTGTCACTGCGTAGCTTAAGTTTCAGCGTTGTAAAAAAAACATAACCCTAATTTGGTTGGATTTGAAAGTTTTAAACACGATAGTTAAAAAAAAATTGAACTCATATACACAGAAACATCTGGCACATTATTGTTCATAGTTTTAAACATTGCTAGTCTAGATTTTTAAAAAGACACTGAAAAATAAAGGTGATATTGACACTTACGAAGTTCCTTCCTAAAAACTGGATCAGGCTGCTTCCGGGCTTTTCTACCAGGACCTTTCTTTACTTTTTTAGTTTCATCAAACTTAGCTTTACGACCCATTTTATTATTTGAGCGATAATTACAGTAAAAAAATATTAGAGGTTAATTTTATCCGAAACGAACTACACCACGTTCAACTTGCGAAGGTTCAACACGCTGCATGCGGCACAGCGGCACAACTTGTTTTGACAGTGACAATGACAGTAACAAATATTTTGTTTCTTATCGGTTGTGAACCGATTATGGCTATTTAGAAAGTAGGCAGTGTTAAGTATTTTTAATAATTGCAAATTATTTGCAATTTCGGAGTTTTAGCGGGAACGCGTTGAGGAGATGTGGTGCTAAATTTTCATTTTTGTGAAACCTAGTTCAAATTGTTTAATTTCGGGGGCATATTGATCAATTTAGTTTCGTGAAGGTGTACAAGTGTAAATAAAAGTGAAAATCGGTGCAAAACATGGACTTTAGCTTAGTGTTGTCTCCAAAGCTGCGTGAACAAACATTGAACTAGGTTTCACAAAAATGAAAATTTAGCAATACATCTCCTCAACGAGTTCCCGCCATAACTCATAGCTGCAATCATTCTGTGCAAAATTGCTATTTATGAGTAAAAGTCAGTGTTGGTGTCAACACGACATTGACAGTGACGATATGTATTGGCAAACAAACTCCATTATTCAATGGATGGTCCGTCACCAAAAAATTGATTTCGTAGTTTTCCTCCGCAAATTATAACCAAAATGAAATAAATAAAAAATGGAATTATTTTAGAAATGTTTGCCAAAATCAAAGTAGATAAACGAAATTATGTTATCAAAATATTGTACCATAGCCCGAGCGGTCTACTTTGCAAATAATTGGAGCAGGTAAGAAAAAGATAAGTAGGTAATTGTGACTTCTGAAGGCAATTGAGTCATTGCATCATTCTATTATTTACATAATTTTGATTGGCTACATAAGTATGAAATTCAAGTTCTGCTGCCTTTCAATTTATTCTAAATTTTTCTAATAGCCTATTCATTTCCTGAAGATTTCAGGGTCATTACGTAAATACGTACGACAAAGTTCGATGTCAATGCCATGGATTTGATAGACAACAACGCACTTTTTTCAACTTCCCAGACTCTAGTAGGACGAGAGAATATTGTGGGAGACAGTTGGTTGGGTAAGTCTTGAATGATACTATTATTCAGTACATTTGATTTCAGCACAAATCTAAAGAAAACGTTTGTGTACACAAACATTTCTACTTTGTGGATTTTCTTTTGATGTCTGTGTTACCATTTAGAAAATTTCCAGATTTCCAGGAAAGTACCCAGACAAAAATGTGATTTTCAAGATTGTGAAAATGAAATATTATGGGATCTCTAGGCTTTATATACTTACACCATTATAATCTGATTATAATTATAATATTTGCACACATCTTGGAGTTAAAAACTCACCAAAATATTCATTCAATACGTGACTCTAACATTACCATAATTGCTTACTTAAGTCACTGTTTTGATTAACATCTTACTTCTTATTTTACTAATATTATTAACGCGAAAGTTTGTATGTATGTAAGTTTGTTAATCTTTCATGCAAAAAGTACTGAACCGATTGCGATGAAACTTGGAATATAGGTAGCTTAATACCGGGAATAACACATAAGCTACTTTTTATCCCAATATTCCCGCGGGAATGAGACTTACGGAGGTTAAACCGCAGGGCTCAGCTAGTAATAAGATAAATATGTATTAATACAGCGAGAATATTGATTAATAGACAGCTTTAGTGGTTCATTCTGATAACTAACTCATCATAATGGGAGAACATGTCCATGATAATAAGACCTACTGTAATACATATAATTTGTATTTTAAATAATTAAATATTAGCAATCTTATAAAATATTCATGTAATAAATTAAATTATTCTTACCTTACAGATACACAATGGATCAAATGTTTGAAGTTGTCTCAGATGTAGGAAGTTATTACAAGTTTCTCCCCTGGTGTAAAAAATCTATTGTACTGAGAAAAACTCCAGATAACTTAAAAGCAGATCTCATCATAGGTTTTCCTCCAATAAACGAAAGTTACACATCACATGTAACATTAATTAAACCACATTTAGTGAAAGCAGAGTGTACAGATGGCAAATTATTTCACCATTTACTCACTCTGTGGAGATTCAGTCCTGGACTTAAAAGAGAACAACAATCATGTGTTGTTGACTTTCAGGTCACATTTGAATTTCGTTCAGTAATCCATTCACATTTATCCAATTTATTCTTCGATCAAGTCGCTAGACAGATGGAAGGTGCATTCATTAAAGAGGTAGGCAGACGATACGGTTCTGCAACAATAGAACCACGAAACTTACTGCTGAACAATCAAGCTTTGAAAAGTTGACGAATATGACAATGTGAATCCCAGATCAACAATAGTGAAATTTTATTTATTGTAATTACTTGTGTATATTTATTAATCTGTAAATGTTACTTATGTTTTATCAGGAGCAAAAGCTTCTTTGTTAATACAACCAAATAAATAAATACTAAAAATTTCTTTAAATTATTTATTACATTTGGCCACATTGTGATATTGTGACTGGTATTTTAGGTTTATTGTTTGGTCCTGTAGGTACATTTTCTATTTTTCTCATAACAAGTAGTCCGTCTATAACTCTCCCAAAAACAACATGTTTATTGTCCAAGAAGTTACATTTAGCACATGTTATAAAGAACTGACAGCCGTTTGTGTCTTTACCACTGTTAGCCATTGATAATAAACCTGGTGAATCATGTTTAAGTGAAAAGTTTTCATCTGCAAAAGTACTGCCACCATAAATACTCATTACACCAGTGCCATCTCCCTGTAAATAATTTAAAAATAAATATTATTGGAACTTATATAGTCTTAGGGCTCCACTCCCAAAGAGTAAAAACAGGGTCCTAATAATACTTCATTGTGTCTGTTACCAGACTCAGGAACCATGAGAAGTTTTTACCTAATTATAAGATAAATATTATAAATGGGTAGTGGGGCTCCCATCGCAAACGCATATTTTTATTTCAGAAAAACATACTTTTTGCTAATAAATATGAGTAGTATTACACTGAATACTTACATTAACAAAATCCCCTCCTTGTATCATGAAGTCTTTAATAACTCTGTGAAAAGTAGCACCCTTGTATCCAAGTGGTACTCCATCTCTCCTATACTCGCCTGTGCAGAATTCTCTGAAGTTTTCACTTGTTTTTGGCACAACATCAGCAAATAGTTCAAATATCATTCGCCCAATTTCCTGAAAATTAGATATATAAATCGAAATTAGATAAACTTTCCTTTATGATGGGATTATATGATCTTTTATTTGTTGCTACATAAAAAAATAGTGCCAGACTTGCATATGCATGACAGTAAATAGAAAAACTTGGGCTACAGATTTTAATCATGCTATTTTAGTTGGTACTTTATATAAAAAAGAATCTATCACTCTTTTTCTTTTAATAAAATTAGTTCATTTACCGTAGTTCCCACGTTGACATCGAAGAAAACAACCGGGTTGTTTGGGTGTCTCAACTGAGACTGTATTTGGTTCCATGTAGGCATTTTTTACTTAACTGACAAAAGTAGCCTAGAGATCACTTACTTAGACTTAATTACTTAGTTATACTTAGAATAAGACAGCAATACACCGGTTATCTAAATAAAAAATCAATTGTTCAACAAATAATAATACAATGTTTGAGGTTAGGTATAATACCTATCAGTATTAGTTTTTTTTTCTGTAAACAAAAAATACCACTTTCAAATCGTCAATTTCAAGTTATTGCTGGATGGCTTTGCACGACTTGTGCATAAAGTAGTATAAATAAGCCTGCGCCCTTTTGCCAGCAAGCATCAAGTCACTTCATGAATGCAAAGTCGCTTCATGCATGGCTTGTTTTAAAGAAGACCGTTCAAAATGGACCAGCTAAGTTCTACAGATATACCAAATTTGGCACTTCAAACATCTTTTAATACGAAATTGTTTTATTCCTTAGAAAAGATATATGGATTATTTAATAGATTTACAGTGGCTTTACACTGTGTTAGTATTTTCGTTTTATTTCCGCGAAATTAAAATATATTGTGCTAGCTTCTGCCCGCGGCTTCGCCCGCATTTAGTAAATAGTACTGTTTGGATATCAATAATTATGTCTATCGATTATGATAATCAAAAGGTTAAAAATTTGATGCAAAATCAGCATAGGATCAGGATATAATCGGCATAGGATCAGGATATGATCGGCATAGTATCAGCATTGGTTATGACTTTTAAAAAAAAAAAAAGTGCTTCACCAACGACTCCATAGCAATCTCTGTGTTAAATTTCAAGTTTGTAGGTCAAGCGGTGAGCCAATTTTCATAGAGATTTTCTTCCCCAATTTAACACCCTTAGGGGATGAATTTCTAAAATAACTGTTTTGCGCTTCACCTATGTCCCTACAGCAATATTCGTATTAAATTTTAAGATTGTAGGTGAAGCGGTAAACCAATTCCCATACCAACTTTCATCCCCAATTTAACACCCTTAGGGACTGAATTTCTAAAAAAAACTTTTTAGTGCTTCATCTACGACCCCACAGTAATCTATGTGTTAAATTTTAAGTTTGTAGGTCAAGCGACTTGGAAGTTGCATACAAACGTTTTCCCCCCCCCTTTCCCCCCTTTAGGGGTGGAATTTCGGAAAATCCTTTCTTATGACATCTTCATCACATAACGGACACACCCTCCAAATTTCAGCTCTCTACTACCAGCGGTATAGGCTGTGCGTTGATCCCTCAGTCAGTCACTCAGGACAAAGAGTTTTATATTTATAGATGATAAAGTTTCACAGTTCTGGAGCACTACACTCTTCACATAAGTTAGATGAAATTGGGCCGCCATTTTGGTTTGGTGCTCCTGACTGTTAATAAACACTATCTTTTAATTTACGAGAAAATAAACGAAAATACTAACAACGTGGCTTCAGCTCACGTAAATCAGTTGAATAATCCATATCTTGTGTTTTATGAATGCCTTTAAAATACCAGTGCCAAACACGAAATTAGCACGTTACAAACAAATGTTCCATGGGGTTGGAGAAAAATCGTCGCCATTTTTTCTGCAGCTGCTTCACGCAATGAAAATTATTTCAAAAGATTACAGTACAATAGTGTTAGTACACCATTAGTACGTGAAACTGGCTAAATTGTCCTAAATTGCTGACAGAAATCCATAACTTAGAAAATGAACACTTTTTTTTTCATTCGTGTTTTTGTTTTCTTTCCTTGCATTGTGTTTGTTGTTTAATTTCTTTCCACGATGTATGAAAATGAAGATGAAAATTACTATGAAGTACTTCAATGCAGTAAAGATGCTACTGCAGACGAGCTAAAACGAAGTTACCAGCGTTTAATTCTGTCTTTGCACCCTGATAAAAACGACAATTGCTCCGAAAACACTTTTCATGTCGTCCAGCAAGCTTGGTCAGTGCTCAGAGATCCAGAAAAGCGAAAACTGTACGACGCAACACTGAAGTGCCAAGAACACAGTGAAATATTACTGTATGACACAGTAAAGCTATCGGACATGACTTACATTGAAGAGGAAGCAGTCTACACTTACAGCTGCAGGTGTGGAGGTACTTATATTCTTGAAGATAAAGATTCTGTACAGAATAGAATGTTGATTGGATGCGATGAATGTTCTTTCTCTATTCAAGTAGATAGATAAGTAGTTTAGACTATGTGAATACTCATGGAATTGTATGGATTTTGCTATCATATATCACCGAGTAATTAATAAGATTGTGTAATATCTAAGAGCCAATCACCTATATAATTTAGATGAAGATGTGCAAACAGAATATAGTGGAACCCTTTTAAGCAGTGGCTCAAGACTTTCAGCCATTTAACTTAAGACAAGATTTTTTGAAACTAAAGCAATCATCAGACGTTCATGGTACAGCTACGGACTACTGTGTAATATAGTATTTATGAGATACCTTTTAAAGTTCATCACAGAATCTATCTGGTCTTTGCCCTACTTAAGAGTAAAAACAAGACAGTGTTTTTTATTTTCGCTCTTTAAATGCATGTTTCTTACTTCAGACAAGAACACAATATATTGGGGAAGTGATTAGTATACTGGGATAGTAATACCAAAACTCAAAAGTCACAATTTTTGGGAGTAAATTGAACTAAGTATCCGAACTTCGTCAAATCCGATCTTACGCAAACTCACCTTAATTGATAGTCAAATTTTCAAAGAATAAAAGTCTGTATTAGTAGTTTTAAATTGTCAAATATTCGTACAGTAATATTATACTATGAGTTTTATAAAATACTTACTATTAATTTGAATTCTTTCACTGTAGAATTTTTATGATGCTTTTCTCCTGAATTTCTACTATAAGTTTATTCGAATCATTATTAACTCCATATCTAATAATATTATCTGAGGGTAAATTTATAATAGGTTAGAGTCAAAACCAACAAATCTCTTATATTACCTAGGTATCTCAAGAAATAATGTGCATTAACAAAGTGGAGAGGACAGGGAATTATCTATGAGAACTTTTAGATTAGACATCTTAATTCTATAGTTATAAATGTACTGTATATATTATGTATAGTGAAGTATTTTAATAAATTATGATTACTTTATACCTTTATTCTGTATTTCTTATTTATATTTCGTTTTCCTTATACAGGTGTAAAAGTAGTTTAGTTATTTACTTTTTTAGTGTAATGTTAATGGAGTTTCATTTTCTTGATACTTGCGTATAAATCATACTTATGCCCCAAATATAGAATCGCTTTCTTTTTTGAAGTTGGTCACAAAAAGTGCTTTGTAAAGCCGACTGGTTTTTTTACACGACTGCCAAAGGAAGTGTTATGATTTTTATATGATCTGTCAAGTTTCATCAGAATTGAGTCAGTTGTAGTTTTTAGTGTTTTGTGTAAAGGAGTAAACTTTGTCTTTTTTAAACCTATAGACTTATATGAGTAACTAGCTGCATCCGCGGTTACACGCGCGTAAGTCCCGGTCCCGCGGGAATAACGGGATAGAAAGTAGCCTATGTGTTTCATCGCAATGGGTTCAATAGTTTTTGCATGAAAGAGTAACAACCTCACATACATACATACAATCTTTCGCGTTTATAATATTAGTAAGAGTAAGATATGAGTAACTAGCTTCACCCGCGGTTTCACGCGCGTAAATCCCGTTATGTGTTATTCCAAGTCTCCAACTATCTACATATATTCCAAGTTTCATTGCAATTGGTACAGTGTTTTTTATGTGATTGACTAACATAGATACTCACAAACTTTCAGCTTTATATTATTTTTTGGAAGATTTGAATTCTAACTTCTATACAAAAAAAATTTAAGGTAAATGTTCTTTACAAATAAATTAAGTCTTTTTTAATAATACAATTTATTTTGTTGTTAGATCTAGCATTTAAATACATATTTTGACAGGGTAATAATATGGTTAACTCATAGAAATATAGGATTACATGTAACTATATTATATCTATGGTAAAATTTGTACAGTTCAATTATTATAAAACCTTAATTTGGAAATAAAAAGTGATACAGGAATAAATTAGGTAGGTAGACACTTAAAATTTCGATCTTTTAACTTTCGAGTGAACTCATTAAATATTTCATATTATCATCTAAAAGATCTAAGCTTATCACAATATTCAAATAATATTTTTGTAATATTTAATTTTTACAAATACTTTCATTGGCAAGATACTAAAATGAAAATTAAAAGGTACATCCATAAATTCATTGTAAAGTCTATAGAGAGTGAAGAGATAGAGAGATAAAATATTGCCAAAGACAAGGAATTTTAAGCTATGTTAAGCCAAACTACAATAGCAGACTGGCCATTATTTGGTCACCACCTCGTGCGATGCTCTTCAAACATGGCAGGGTAGTTAACACTTATCAACAAAGTAAAATACTCTTACACTCATTGAGATTACAGTAGGTAATTAGAAGATTACCAATTATGTGCGTAACACATTTCTAAATTGAAAGAATCATACACAAAATATATACACATTGTGCGCACTTTTGTACTTCAAAATAAGATTCACATGATTATGCGATTAAAGTCCAATGGGGCAGTCTATGGCCGAGGGGCCTACACACTCTGCAAGCACATGTTTGAAAACAACCAATTTTCTATCATCACAGTCTCACTTTGTTCACACATCTGTCCATGAAATTCTTCTTTCTCTTTGTTTGTGTGGCAGCATCTAAAGGCGTATGCAGAGAAAGCTGCGTGTTCGCTTCCATATCTATAATGCCTTCGCAACTACGGCATCTACGTGAAGTAGCCTCTACTTCGCTAGATTCTAAGTGATCACTACTTTCGGACAGTCTTTCAGGCAGACTGTACAGTGATTTTTCTGGTGATGCAGTGTTGCTTCTAGTACTGTTTAATTGTTCGCAGCTTTGTGACGTGGACGGCAAAGCTTTCATATGGGATGATTTGCGGTGTCTTCGTGGTCTGTAAGTAAAAATATTATAACTAAGAAATGTCAATCTATAATTATAATTGTATCTTTTGACATACACACACAGTATGTTAGGATTTAAAGTTTTATCTAATATGTGGCCATGGAATCTGGCATAAGTAGATATTATATATAAACCTTATCTTCCTAGACTTATTCTTTATTACAAGATTTGATTGGTCCTACATGCACTTAAGTATAATTTTGTAAATATTTGAGAAAACATGGACAGAAATATTACCTAACAGGTGGCAGTGGCAGGGTGTGTAAGGACTCTAGTCAATCTGCCTTATCGCTTCCTCTGCTCTCGCACGAGGCCATTCTCTGGTAACTAGGCGGTCCCCGCCCTATTGTAGCTGTGCTTGGAGTTTGTACATCTCTTCCTCTAAGTGGACCCTCCAGACGAGTCGCCAGATTTGACTTTCCACGAAGAAAACTATAATGACAAAGAAATCTCGTTAATACCGTACTGTTTAGGCGGAAATTAGATTATGAACTATTGCTGACATAAAAAGCTTTCCACAAATAAAACAAAATACGTCTAGTGACAAAAATGAAAGAGCTAGGCTGGTTCTCCCTCTGACAATAGGAATCATCACGCAAACGGAACCCTATTTGAAGAGGTCTAGTTGTTTCCTTATGTTGGTACATTACTTGCAATTACTTAACAAGTTCGAATTTTGTTTACCTTTCCAATTTCTCGACACACGCATCCTGGTAATCATGTATCCACCGTACGCTGTTGAAGTGACAGACGGCTCTCATATCTTCTGGTAGTTCTTCTGCTTTCGGCCAATCGAAGTTGTCGATAATTGGTACAATATTGCACGATGATTGCAATGCTGCCACAATTTCCTGTAAAACATTTTACTTATTAGATCAGTCCTTTAATCCTATTTATTTAATAAACTCAAAAATATGTAGGTATAAATGTGACTTTGTTCCTGTTTCACGGTTTAATAAGCTGGAACGGGATATAGGCTACTTTTTATCCAGATATTCCCGCGAGATCTGAACTTACGCGGGCCGCTTATGATAGTGGCTTATTAAGCTTTTGATGTTTAAGTATGGTATTTTAACTACTTACTCGATGGACCCAGTCTTTTCTGTCGGTATCGTTTTTACACCTGTCTAAGGAATTTGGCGTCAAAACTAGTAGGAAGTGCTTGGCTTGTTTTATGCTCTGTAGGAGATTGTTGTCGAACTTGCCGGCTTCTAATCTCTCTACATCGATGAACACAGTAAAGCCTCTCAACTGAAGATGGACCTTCAACAAACTCGCCAGCTGAGAACCATTCGATCTTCGATAACTGACGAATACATCCAAATTCTTCTCCATGATTTCTTCACCTTTACTAGGCAATGTGCTTTCATATGCTGTGAACATAACAACAAGTTTCTTAAATAGCTCCACGTCTCATATACTTTTTAGTGTGGGCCTTTGATCTATGTACTTGAACACATTAGATATTATGTTTACGTTACCTACCTACTAATAATTCATATTGTGAGATATTCTGGCAGTTACGCAGGATAAAACTAATACATCATGTTATTTGAAAGTTAAAATTGAAACTCGTATATGATGAGTGTTATTTATTTATTCTTACCTTTGATTGCATTAAGAATTCGAAGCCTATGAATACTGTTTACAATACGGCATTCATTTTCTAATTGTTCGTCACTAAGGCCTCTAATAGATTCCTTATCCACTCCAGCGTTTAACATGGAATATGTGTAAATTGTGTATTCTGGTCCAATACTTGATAAGAAATCGTTCAAGCTTCCTGTATCTCTTGAAGTGTAATCTGCCATTTTTTTAAGCTGCTGAAGTTCTCTTGTAAATCTGGGAAAGACAAGATAAAATTGATACACACTCTAATAGTATTCAACTATCTACATAATAATTATGTAGGTATCGTGATTAAAATTAATTTAAAAATATATATAGAAAAATTGAAATTGAAATGAAAATTAGTTTTATATTTATAACAATCTAAATTACCTTTTTCGCTTGATTCCATTTTGTAAACCAATATCTTCTTTGAGATTTTCTTCCGTTATTTGTAATAATAGATCTCCGTCAACCCTACTTTCATAGAAGTTAGTGGCATACTCAGAAAACCCTATTTGTTTTACCCATTCTCGGACATCTTCAATAGACCACAGAGGCACCTGCTGCGACAGTTTATGCGGAACTTCCTCGCCGATAAGCCGCAGTGCCTGAGCAGCGTATTTTGATGCTACAGCGTTTGGGCAACTGGCAACTTTCTTCAAAGTTTCTATAGCTCCTATTTCCCGGAATATTTCCGTGTTACCTTGCTGTTTCTTGATTCCAGCCTCCATACAAAAATGGAAAGCAGCCAGATTTCTTGCTTCTTCTCTCTTTGAACTCAATACCGGTACTAGTCGTTCTAACCAATTTTTGCTTTGACCATGTGCGTGTGAGAGATTTGATCGAGCAAATTCGGATGGATTGTGAGTAGTGACAAATGGTTCGACTAAATCCAGGGTACCTGACTTCAGGACAGCTGCTTCAATTTCTTTATTTGCTACTAATACAGCGATTGCTAAACAGGCGTAGTATTTGATATTGTCGTCGTTATGGAAGGCTAATGGAAACAGCCACATAGGAACTTTTCTCTTTATCATCGCTTCCTGGTTCTCGGCTCCTCCGTAAAGCGATAGGTTCGCTAGGGCAGTAGCACAATGTCTTAATGTTTCGACATCATTCTTTCTGCATTCGAACAATACTGCGTCTAAACCACCAAGTTTGATGACATCACCGCAAGTGCTTTCGCTGTGTTTGAATAGATTCTCTAATATACCAGTGCCTATTCTTGAATGATCTACAGAATTTGCATGTTTTGTACAAACACACGCTACATTTACGACTTTTTCGAGACCGTTTTCAACAACATGAGCCCTGTTTTCTGTGGTTAAACATTGTTCCAAAAGTTTAGCAGAAGAAAATTGTAGCTTAGGGTTGCTGGTTTCCAAACAGTTTGCCATTAAAATATCTAGGCCACCAGATAATCTGAGTGTATTGCATAATGACGAACCGAGTTCATGTCCATACGTAGGCACTGCCCAAGCTCTTCTTACCATTTCATTCAATGTGTTAAAGTGGGCCGATGCGTTTTTCATGTCAATTTGGTTGTTTTTAAGCGAAGTAATAAAAGCATTCATTCGTAGGGAATATTTCTGGATAGCCATTTCTATGTCCTTCTGATTTGAGTTCGCATTCAATGAATCTAAGTCCTCAAATGTTAAATTCGTAAGATCTTCATCACCTGGTTTTGTTGAACCATTTAATAATTGGCTTATCTGAAATAATTAAACACAAATTTGTTAAACCTCGACATTTGCAGATAAAAACTTAAAGTTAATTTCGTTAAGTTTAACAATTAGTTAATAATTTACCTGTGAAGATAGAACTGTGGATTTTGTTGAGAGATTTTTGCTGGAGATGGTCATATTCGAGTGAGCAACACTGGAGTGCTCTTGGTGGCTAAACATCCCGCTGGATGTGACAGTTTGTCGTGCCTGTGCTGAAGCCATAGCTTTCTTTTCGGCACTGAATGCTTCTGTTTGCAGCCGCGAACTGGATGCCGACATGTTATTTGCTTCCTGTGCTGAAACTTCTCCCGCCTTTAGCGACCGCTGCTCCTAAAATACACAAATATTCCACCGTTATAAAACACTACTGGAAAACACTTCAAGACACTTAATTATCACTTAAGTTTCCCACGCAAACTACTCGTGTTATCACTTCAGTACGTCTTATACTTCTGTGTTGGAATTTTAAAATTGAATGATCTTTGCCTCGCGACCTCAGTGCCCCTTGTTATCACTAAATCACTGTTATAATTAGCATATCTAGCGCAACAACGTTCCAAGGATGATTCACAAAGTAAATATTTGATAGTTACATCAATAATTAAACGCAATTTTGGTCTAGGACGCCGTTTCGAAGACATTGCGCTCGTTCGTTAAATATTCGCGACTGGACTCCCAGAATAAAAGCACTTTAATATTGGACAACCGTCTACGTCACTGCTCGGATTATTATACATGAACTACGTGCCTATTGGATATAGGCCAATCGCGGGAAACTCGTGGGTTCGTATAAGTTATTTTCAGTTTGTGTATGAACGTCACAATGTGTCCGAAGGCCGCGGTGTAATTTCTTCGAAGAAATTGACTCTCACCGGGGAATTCTGACAGAGCGGAGGAAAGCGCGATAGGACGCCGCGATGCACAGGCCACGGGGCCGACCCCCCTCCTGCATACATTCCTAATCTATATTAAGCGTCCTATTCGCGTACTACTACGCGCACACGCAATGATTTACTTCCGCGTGTGTTCGCGCGCACGACGGTCAGGCGCTGACTGAGAAACGCGTTTTACGGTTACTTGCCGATAAGCGATTTAGATAAATGAGCTCACCGCTCCCGGCGATCCTCCGCGTCGCAGAACCCTGCCAACCCAAGCAACAACCTTAGAAGCCATTCTAAGTGTTGCGTTGCCATTAACTCCTCTAGACTAACATCGCTTTCTTGGTTGTTATCGGGTCAAGAAAACCAACTAAACTGACGCGAGTCGTGGTTCAATTCGCGGCAGACTATGATATCGATCGGTAGAACACGCGAGGTCACGTCCTTCGGCGCGCCTTTCTGGCTCCGTGGTGCGACTCGACGGACTTATTATTTTGGACAAATTACTAGTTAGGAATTAATACCTACCAACACCTAATAATAAGTAATAATTACTTTTTCTGTACATCACATAACACGATCTAGCTATGCGCGCTATGCTATGCGTGCTAACCACACAAAGTGGTCACCATACCATGGATATAATACATAAGTACTTATTGTACATTCCTACGCAAACACCTTTATTATCGTTAAGTGGACTACTTGACGGACGAGTCGATGCGTTTATTCAACGAAGGTAAAAAGTATACCCTAGTTCCACCCTTAAAATAATCCGATTCAGGTGTTTTATTTTGTATTTGAACTCCAGTTGTAAGAATCTTCTACGCCGATTGGGTAAACTTTGCCTAATCGGCGCAGCATGCATAAACTAAGTGTAATAATAAATGTTAGGTACCTACTTACTCATAAAATAGTTTGTTAATTCTATAAAATTCATTCCGCGATATGGACATCATAATAACACGAGCTTTCTTGCTTTATTTGGGTTTAGGGGATGTTTGGTTCTGTATGATGTGTAATTTATTTATTTATTTAATTAATTCAATACACAAGAAACGTTCACAAAAAAAACCAGTCAAATTACTACTAAGGTGAGTCTAACCCTGTCGAGAGTGGAACCCTGTTGTGTATAATACTTATTTACTTTTCAATGAATGAGGATGCAATATAATTAATTCTTAGTGCTTTCTACGACTAAATAATTTGATTTGCAACGACAAGGTATTTATTCTGACCGATAACACTTCTTTGTCTTTGTGATTTTGTCCGGCGTCCATTTAAACTGTCGGCTTAACTATTAACGGTGCCTGTGTTTTTTTTTTGATGCACTGAATTACGAAAAGAAATCGATTAGGGGCATTCGATTAGGAGAGCCATTAGATCATCCAACACATTAACTTAGCTTCTAGCTGATCATCAAAAGAGGTTAGATAAACATGTATATCCATTTATCTATAATAAGAATACCGGTAAGGTATGTAATTTACTATTACCGAATTAACACGTATCTAAGTATGATATATTTACCTGTAGGTATGCGGCATTTTGTTCTGCGGTGAGGCCCTCAGCTTGTAACAGTCTATGGGATGCGCCAGCGGCGCTTCGTTCGGCGTACTGCAAATCTCCATGCTGTAGTCGACGCATTCTCGCGCTATTCGCTGCTGATCTTGATGCACTGTATCCATCAGCCACAACTCGAGTCGAACTTGCTGAAGTCACTCTTGCCGCACTGTATTTTAACTCATTGGAAGCAGCACTAGCACCCACTACACCAGTATTAGCACTCAACAAGGGTTTTTCGCCACCAGGTGGCGGCGTGTCAGACTCTGGGAATGTTACCAGAGGTCCGTCTCCTTGTAGCTCACTCATATCACTCATGTCCCCGATATCACCCATATCACTGAGATCACGTATGTCTGGAAAATGTCTTTCTCCCATGTCATCTTGGTCGACTATGTTTTCCATTGAACTTCTAAGTCTGAAATGGCAAAAAGTCAGAGCTTAATTTTTATTGGTAACACTAAATTTGTATATTTAAAATACTGAAACGACCTGCCGGATCAAGATTTTTAGTATTATCTTATTTAGGTAATATTGTAGGTACAGTCTGTATATTCGAGGGATAGAACGGGGCACGGTACTGATGCTATTGTTTGTCGGCGTAGTACTGCAAACAGATCCCAGAAACGGTCGGGTTAAAATTGGCTAGAAGCCAAGGTCGCTCAGGTGAGCTGGCTCCTATCGGTTTTTGGCTAATGGTAAAAATGTTTTCAAAAAACTGTTCATGTTATCATCATAATACTCATTGACCACATTCAAAACATGTTGGCATTTGGCACATGTTGTCTCATTCATTATGTAATATTGTGGGTAAAGCATGCATGTTGTCTTTTAAGCATTAGCATTATAATATCCTAAAATAAAACTCACCGCCCAAAGTTTTTAGCGGCAGTGCTACTAAGATTCTTCATTTCTGAGATGGAACTCTTGAGTTCTGACAAATCAGACTTCATCGAGCTGGCCTTCATTTCAGAGGTGGCCATGTGTTGTAAGCGTTGCGAAGAGCTCTGCATTCTCTGACTTGAAGCGGCACTGCTTGATGTTGTACTACTGGACACCATCTGCAGAAGAATAATAAATCATTTTTTGATTTGATTACGCACCACACATAAAAAAAACATTATCAAAAGTACCTTTGAAACTACAAAATATTATTAAATTTTACTTAATATTTTGTTGAATAAACGTACTAATCGTACACATTCGTTATCTAGACTAGTGGTGTGGGAGAGTTCAGTGCCAATGTTACAGAAGTTTGTAAGGAGCGGGCGTCACGCGTCTTGGCGCACCTCACATATGAAGTAAATAAAGCCAGGGTTACACAAAATAGAAATACAAAAATAAAACTGGGATTTATTTAAAATTAGCAAAACAGTCGATGATTTGTAGCTAGATGGCTAGCAACAGCAACGAATTGATAGTCAATCATTTTTATTTTGGTATTTTTCGGGTACAAAATTTCGAAACTGAAATGAGGAAACTTGTGTAGGTACGTATTTATTTTAGCTATAACGTTAAAAAGTTTTAACTTTTGATGTTAAGTATTTAACCCATACCACCAATTGTGTTTTTTTTTATAAAGCCCGCTATTATGCGTCATTTTGTAGCAGTTTAAGTTATGTATGATTGAGAAGTGAACCAAAGTGAATCAGCGTGCGTAGGTGGTTGAGATGCAACAAATTATGGCCTTGAACCTCGCAAGCCGCGGCTACTCGATGGAGTCTCTCATATACCCGTTACTGATATTTGTCTGTGTCTTAAGCGTGGGAGAGATCTACTTAATATTCACTATACACACATATCGCAACCAATCGCGACGCCATGATACCTATAACTATATTCGCGGAAACCAAGTCTTACTCGCTAAATTTCCTTAAACGATATTAAATTATACTGAATGAATATACTATTGTGCCAGAGCTATCTGAATACGGACCAGATTGAGGTATTCGAATGTTAGGTATACATAGGTAAAGTGTCCTATCATTTTTTTTTGGCGTAATGCCTCAGTCCGACCTGTTTTAATATGTAATAATCATGTTCGGAACAGCTAGACATTGGAAGCGAATCTTCTTTTATGAGAGAGAATGTTTATTTATTTTTTCTCACATGTGGTTTGTTTTTTATTTATTGCTGTCTGCGTACGTTAAACACCGTGTCGTATCGTATGTCATGTTTAATAATTTTACATTTATTTTCATGTGTACAGAATCTAATTAGCCTGAGTGCCAAAATATTTAACAGACAAAGGAAGCAGATTAGTTGCAAGTTTCAGTTCTGTCTGTCCTTGCCTTCGTTTCAAATTAGGTGGAGGAAATATTTTTAACTGCAAATATTTGTATGTTAGACCATGTTTTATATAGAACCAATTTAATTTATCGCAATGTAAAGTAAAAATAACAGCAAAATTTGAACGAATGATGTAATAAACGTTAATTTTATTTGCAAAATGCCTGCCGTTTCAAAAATCTGCCATTTTTGTTAAGTTAATCTTTGCCAAGTTTAACTTAACAAAAATGGCAGATCAGTCATATATAGCTCTATAAACTATCCCTAATTGAGTTTCATAACTAATCATTGAGTTTCATAACTTGGGTAACTTGCCCATGGAAACTTCGTCGTCATAAACATTCATAGACAACCTAGAATAAAAGTATTGAATGTTAAATTCATTATATACTTGGCAAATAAAATTTAATACTTCAATAAAACTTAAATGAGATCGAGATTATAAAATATGTAATTTCAACCATATAAATTGGTACCATGAATATCTACTAGGAAGAAACTAGTTTTACAAGTTTGGGCCACTTCATTCGTGACGATCTAAGCAAATATGTATTCCAACTCTATAGACTTACTAAAGTTTGTTTTATTATTAGGACGGCAATTTTTCAATGCAGCTAAGTTTAATAATCATGGCAGTGCTACTAATGTAGTATACACAATTATACAAATGTGAATTGTATAATTATGTTGTTTACCTGTTGAGAAGATGAGCTGGTGACTGAAGTGTTGAGAGTCTGATTCTGACGAGAAACCAGACTACCTTTCTTCAGATTCTCCATCACGGAAGCGAGGTTGGTAGCACTACCGTTATGTTTCAAACTGCTGCTTCCATCGAGGGAAAATTCTGGTATCTGAAACAAGTATTTTTGATTGAAAAACTTAGAATGCCGAATTTAGTAAAGCAACATCATTAGGTACACGAATTGTCATGGGTCTTATAGATTGGCGCAGTGCTGCTCATTATTGCTATCGATAAGCGGCATTGATATCACAACATGCTCTCCCTCACAGTTCTAATCTTATTAATGACCTGGTGTGAAATGAGTGAAAAATTGTTCTAAAGATAGTTAGCAAATTAGTTTTATTGATAATCATAAACAATCTTAAATTAAATTGCATTCATTAAAAGCAGACTGATGTAAATTGAGATTACGGCTATAGTCTCATCTCATCTTATATTGTCGGTATCATTTAACATTTATTTCTTGAAGCTGTACCAGGAATCTGCCTTAAATTAAGCGCAAGGACATTGGTGTATATTGCAACTATTGAACTTGTTGAATGGGGTCAACGGAATTATCGACGATTTGATGTATGATCGTCGAATGAGTCACAGGAGAGACCGGTAACAGTGAACCATTGTCAATCTGATACTCGGTACACGAGCCCAAGTCTAGAACGCCAAGATACGTTTTACGCATATTGATAGGGCCGCCTACGAAACATCCGTGGCCAACATGTTTGGGTACGCCAACATATTCCAAATAATAATATACCGTGGAAATATGTCAATCAAACATAGTTAACAATTCTTAATCGAGAGCCTCTCTCGAATAATGCATTAGGAGCTCTTAAGATTTGTACAATTCGTAAGTTAGGTGAATTATGTAATAAACCTAACCATCCCTTTGAATAAAATTAGTCTTAATACTATTGAGACATCAATCAATGGTTCAGCGTCATTACTCATTAGCCTTAATAGTTGTTATACGAGGTGGTTGATTGCACAATCTTGAGATTTAATAATGATAGCGTGAATGTTGATTGGGTGCGTGACATCGCGATGATTAACCTATTGTACAGCTATACAGTTGAGAGATCGCGTCTGATGACGCGCATGACGGTAGTGGCTGATGTCATGACCACGTTACGCCGGCCGGCATATCGTCATCATAACAATATTAAGTTAAATGTTAATAATCTGTATTTGAATTTCTGGATCTATAAAATGACAACTTATCACAACATCATTAAATCAAATTAAGAAAATTAAAAATGAATTTTAAAACCTCAGCTAATTAGTCTTGATATTAACATAATAAAATCAAAAGACAATTCTTAGTCTGTATAAGAAGAATAATATGATCCTCTACCTTTTGGAACTAATTTCAATTGTACTCCGTGGTAAAAGTGACCCCATGAATGAAAACTAATGACAAAACCTGTTTATAGTTAACTACGTATTCCATTGATGATGATGGCTGATATCCCGACGATCAAGTGATGAGTAATATAGATAGGTACAAAAAAGATGCTGTTCGTGTCGCGTAACAGGGTCAACTGTCGTCCATGAGTCATAATTCCTCGAAATATCGTCACAGTTCCACAGACCAATCTAATACGAAGGTAATAGGTACCTATCTACGCAATTACATCATTGGAAATAAGCGTCATGGTTACGTCACTGGACACGCTGATGCTGATACGATAGCTGATATCACGACACTTTAGGGCGAGCATAAATTGATAAAGGCTCATGCGAATACGGTTTGAAGTGGTTCTATATAATTCCATTCAGCGAGTGAAACTTTGGATAAAACATTTCGTAGATAAGTTAAACGATAAGATTCATAACATCTTTTACGCAAAAATTGTTGAGTACGACAAGCTTTATCTAAACGTCTGATAGTTAAAAAAAATAAGGGCCAGAGTGAATAAACAAAATGTCGGAATTATTGCGAGTGTGTGTTTCTAAATATTGAATTTATTATTAATAATTATTAGCTGTAATGATCTTAAGAAATTTTATGATAGAATAACCTCTATTATTAATCAATATTAAATTTATGATTAATTAATACAACGGCAGTAACACTTCAAAAGTTAATGTAATTTATATTTTCCGTGTTGTAATACTTTTGAAGAAACTTTCGTAATAGGTTTCTGATTCTCATAAAATATATTGTTATTTATGGTGTATCATGCGTAATATCATATAAGAACATCAAAACAGACTGGTTAATCTTACTTGTCGTAACATTACCTAATTGTTAGAAACTAAAATGAGTTTCTAACAATTAGGACCCCCTCTATTTTATATTCTTCATAGATGCCTTGACCAATTGAACATTTCTCTCGTCGCGAACATTAAATATTTAGATAAAATCGGTAGGGACAGTTGTCATGCAAACAATGACTTGAACTAAGTACCATAAATCGAAATTAACGAGGACGACAATAATACCGCACTCTCTATGCCATCCATGACTTCAGTAAACATTTCTGAGAACAGCTTTCACGGTTAACTATTCTGCATTTGGAAATTGATTTTATTTTTCCCTGAGTCTGATGCATCAATCCAATATAATCCTTAAGTCCAGGGACGTTGTGTAAATTTTCCCTGAACTGTCAATGCGTCTGAAACCTGTGCACTAATGCCAGATGCAACGCATTGCAGCCATCGCCGCGTCAACTCGCATCGCTCGTTTAAAGATTGCAGTAATGAAGGTCAGTTTCACATACACGATAATATTGCGTGACAGGAAAAATAAGTAACCTGCTTATACCTTGCTTATCAATTGAAAACTGTGGAATATAATTGGCATGAAGAGTTAGCTATGGTTTTGTGTTTTATCTATTGACCACCATCAAATAAGCCAAACGTGATTTGTTTAAGTCACTTTGCAATTGCAGTTTTATCAGGGAAACTATTATTATGTAAATGTTATTGAAATTGCAAACGGTATATGTCACTGTTAATAACTGTGTGTTAGAGTGTTTAAGTTAAGCAAGGATTTAATTTATATTCAAGGCCAATTTTAAGAATAATTAAACCAAGATTTGGTAGAGCTTCGTCGCAACTCACGCCGCTCTGAATGATATTCTAGACTCATTGTATCTGATTTAAAACAACTTCCATAAAATTTAAATAGTGCTATTATAGTCTGATCATAAAATAAACATTTAATAAAACCTACACAAAACGGTCAAATTATTAGTAGGTACGCAAGAAACTTTCATGATTCAAAGATTAAACTTACGAAACTTTTAGAAAAGTGCATTCAGAATCATTAAACACTAAACAAAGCTTGCTTTACAGATGGTTCAACAAATAACTGAAATTCGTAAGTAGTACTTGTGTACTTTGTGCGCTTGGATTTGTATCCGCTGATAGTGGCACAATGGTCCCAGTTTTAGTAGAATGCAAGTAGATCATAATGGATTTACCTTGTACTGCGGAAACGTTAGAAAATTTAATAGAAACGATTGTCCTTTTCTTGATTTAAATAGAAAGATTCACATATTGATTCAACGTCACAGCGATAGAGTTTGTTGTTATCGACATAGAGACGCTGTCGATCACTTATCGTCATCACAGTCGCGTGTTTTCCGTACGAAGCCGACTTTAACGCACGTATCTCTGTGACGGGCGCAGATGCGTGACTGCCGGCCGGCGAGCCGCAAACTTTAACTGGGCATCACAATGGGCTAATTAGAATGGCGAACCGCGTGCGGGCGCGGCGCGGGGTACCTTGCCTACACCCACGAACCTTTGCATCCGCCTCATGTACAACATTGATGAGATACCTACATTCTACAACTACATGGATTGGTACCCTATCATTACTAACGACCATATTGACATTTAGCTTCCAAAAGTTTACTATTACTATAACGTCATTTGAAGTTTAAAAGTGTTAAACTTGTTAAAGTGTATTACGGTAGACGTTATTTTGAATTGCCTTTATATACTTACCATTTATTTGCCTGACGATACGATATCATTTATTTGACCTTTGAGAAGCTTTTGTTACTGGGTGGGTTGACTGACTATCAACAGCAAAGATATACCTTTTTTATTAATATTCAAATTATTTCACTGTTGTCTATTTTGCCTGTATGTTTTGAATTGTGTTCTATTAGGTATTATTTATTCCTTTCAAAGTCCGTTTCTGTGTAAATAATGATATCAATAGATAACTTCATAGATAAATATATTAACATAGGTATATCTTTTACAATATTTTTTTTAATAAATATATATAAAATTTCGGTAAAACAAGGTACTTGATATATGTTAAATAATTTTATTTTAGATCACGACTAGTTTTAAGATGGGTGTAATTTGATAGGTGGCAATAAATAATGTAAAAACTGTTAAAGAAGACCAAGCGTCTTCTGCCACTGTAATAATGTCATTGAACTCTCAATGTCAGCATGATACTTGATGCTTGTTTAAACCCGTGCTATGCCGATCATCGGTAAAATATAACTTTGAATAAATCGCTGTATACAATCGTTTGACGACAGATCATAAAATTATATTGGTGGTATTTTAACAATATAGAGACGCTGCCGCGCTATAGTGCCTTAGAAGGCTATAAATGTGTTTCATTAGAATTGATATTACCTAGTTTGTCTATCGGAATTTCATTAATCGTGAATGTTGTGTTATTTACTATTAGTCGTGTAGGGCCGTCCTGAAGTTCTCCTAGCGTGGTATTTCTGATATGAACTTACTTAAAACGAAACGATTTGTGTGGAAATCTTAAAATTAACTGAGAAAGACCCAAAAAAAACATCAATGCATCAAGCTTAAATTTCAAACATCCCTTAACAAATCCATTAGCATGAGCATCATAAAATCTTAAGGAAAAAATGCATGGTGCACTCTATGAGGCTAATTTATAATTACTCATTCTTCTTTTAAGTCTCAAATTAAATTAACTTAACATGAAGTTTGTTAGGTATATCTCCAGTATTTAAGTGAAAAATAGTATGTACAATGTTATTTCAAATCTACTTAGTTTCCTTATTCAATTGTTGTATTTGGAAATTCCACAGCTGATTTTCAATGACAGCTACTTTTATCATTTAGTAAATATTTTAGTTTATTAACTTACTGAATTCCTATTTTTAAGCTATGTTTCTTTATGTTAGAATCGTCATTGTTTGAGTATTTTTTATACTCAAACAATGAAACAATTTCTACATTCCCTGTACCTATTCGTTTCTCCTCACTTACTGTTGATTCAGTCATTGATTTTAATATAGTAATTACAGAGCATTAGAAAATAACCATTATTAAAACATTCGGTTCATGCGGTTAACTATTACCGCAATTTGTTATACCTAGGTAAAATGTGTTTTATACTAAATTCACGTCATTGACTCATAGTCATAGCGTATTGCAGTTCTGAGTATCATCTAACAGTTTCACCGAGGCACAGTGACTAACAGTATGACTGGAGTTCATTCATACGTTTTCATATCAAACGTTTCGCTAGTTTACTTTTTGCTAAAGTGAATTATGTCATTTATGATTAGGAGCATTACGATTGTTATTATAATTTATATGTGGAGGTACATATTTTAAGGTTTTTTTTTGCAGAAATTTAGTGCAATGATTTGAGTATATGATTTAACATAATTATATTGGAGTAAATAATACTGATCAGGTGTGATGTAAAAAAATGGATATAATGTATCGAAGTCTGGTTCTATAACGCAAACTCTTCTCCGTTTGGGATTAAATTATACTAAAAAATATTAAATTTAATAAATTGAAACAAGTTCAAAGAAATGCTCTCTAACATTAAACTATTAGTTAAGTGAGACTCGGTTGCTGACTCATTGCTTACTCACGTGGCGGCTTATCACACAAAACATTTAGCTATAGGTACATACTTGTTACGGCACATAGGCAAGGTAGACGTTACCTGCGCGTGCGCCGATTACAACTGACTATGACTCAGACACAACATCCTGTTCCACTTGATCTTACTTTCACGAATACATTTCGGAAATAGTTTTGAGTTCTATTTCTTTATTTTCTTTTTCGTATTTCTGATAAAACATCTTGTATATCGAAGTATCATGTATTATCGAAAGTATTAAAGAATTTTTATTAATAGAAACGAAGATAACTGTTATCAGATTATTAAAGACGATTGTTCTTCAATATTGTCAATGTTATTTCTTTATGCAAATCTACGCACTAAACCGATTGCGATAAAACTAGGTAGACAGTTGGCCTTGATTGTTCGGGTGAAATCACTGTTTCACCCGACAAATCAAGGCCAACTGTCTTATAACATATAACGTACAAATTTACTTAATCCGAAATCTAAAAACAAAAAACAATTAAAAATAGCTATTTGTTTTATTATAAATAATACAAAAACTCCTCTTGTAGTGACTTAAACGTATATTAAAATATGTATTAATATTAAAAATATATCTACTTTTAAATAAAAATTAATCCCTATTTCGCGTGGTCACATTTGTTTTATTATAAATAATACAAAATCTCCTCTTGTAGTGACTTAAACGTATATTAAAATATGTATTAATATTAAAAATATATCTACTTTTAAATAAAAATTAATCCCTATTTCGCGTGGTCACATTTGTTTTATTATAAATAATACAAAAACTCCTCTTGTAGTGACTTAAACGTATATTAAAATATGTATTAATATTAAAAATATATCTACTTTTAAATAAAAATTAATCCCTATTTTGCGTGGTCACGGCATCACGCCTGAACGGCTGGACCGATTTCGCTACCTATTTTTTTGTTGTGTTCGTTATGATCAGGAGAAGGTTCTTATGAAAGAAATATATGGGACTTGCGCGGGTAAAACCGCGGGGCGCAGCTAGTTGTAAATAAAATATAGAATATAAAGTCATGTATTTGCAAGTTGAAACATAACAAGTTCCTTAGAACGCAAATATCTGATGATAATAATATGTACCTATATAATCCAAACGGAATTCTATGAGTCACTGTACAAGTTCGATGATGTTACAATATCACAAAGGTATTTCACAAAAAAGTTAGGTGAAGTCATGTAACATAATCTTTGATAATAATGACAGCATGGTCTTATTCTGTTATCGGATTTTTGTTTATTATTTTACACAATTTTTTGTAAATATTGCTAAAAGTAATAATTTGACTAACTTTTTTTTGTGGGTGTCACGGAATCTTTACTATGAGCCAGTGTCCTTGATGGTCAATTAAGACTTTAATTTTATCTGCCATTCGGACTCCCCAAAATGTGTCAAAAATTCTAAAGATCCTTCTATGATGTTTAAGGTTCTAAATTTGTTGGTGATTTTTGGTTTCCATTTCCTTTATTTCTAGCATACCATATATTGCAATTTAACTAATTATTCAGGTGAAGTACATAAATACTGTTTTTATGACCATTGTCATAATAATACATAGTGAGTAATCGACTACATTATCAGTTGAAAATGATTGTCGAGATGATTACTCGCCTCCGTATCTAAGCTGTGAAGGAAGGCCGGTATTAAACACTAGAAACGGATGTTTGGAAGTATTACGTAATAACAAACTTGTTAAGATTATGTTAATTGGATCAGTGTTAAGTCTGATGGACCGGATTTGGAACTGACAGTTGTTTGCAATGATGATGATAAGCTCGAGTCTAAAAACATACGCAGGAAGATTATATTAAAATAGGGAAATCCAATGGCAGTGCAGTAGGAGGAAAAACGTGTTTATATAAAGTGTAAACATTGAACGACTAGCCGATTTATTTTATTAAAGACTAGCCGGGTCTGCGGATACCGTGGGAATTTCTCAAGAATCTTTTTCTTAGGTATCGAAGTCTACTTCATATAACTTACTCTCCAAATATCAGCTCTCTGCTATCAGTTGTTTAGGCTGTACGTTGATCTATCAATCAGGCAGTCAGATCAAAGAAATTTCATAAATATAGTTTAAGATATTTCCTTATAGGTGCAGACTTTTTGTCCTTTCTTCCTCTATTTAACAGTAGAGATAACTTGAAAAACTTACTGAGTTCTGTGGCAAGCTCTATATTCTAATAATTGATTGTAAAGGGTAACTAATTGTTGTTTATTGATCTTTTTTATCGAGAGAGATACTGCAATGTCCGTTTACATTTTAAATCCACGGCAACTTAATTGACAATGTGAACAATAATGATCCAAGTTACATAATAATTTGTGGTCTTGTTTATTGACCACTGAAGTTAAAGGGAAATCCAAAACCATTTGCACGAGTACTCATTCTATTTATTCTAAAACACTTTATTTATCCAGTTTAATCGCGTTTTTTTTTTCTCTATTTATTCTATTATTATAGATTTACTTACCGTCATTGCATTTTTTATTAAGTTTCTAAGCAATTATTATCTTATTTTCTTTTACAGAAAAATGTAATAATTATGTTTGGAATAATTCCTTGATTGTTATATTTCAATTTGAAATGAACACTGAGATAGGCTTTACATGTAGGTATATTGGTTGTTTTCTACTTTTATATTTAATTTTGCCACATATTTCCTGATTTAATAATTATTAAGGTTTTACAACTTTATGCTCGTCGTTTTAAATTCTTTAATTTAAATACTTCTTCAACGTACGTAATACGTAATCTATTGGTAAATATTTTGTTGATAATAATTACTCGCCGCTTCTGCGCTCGCATTCTTTGATAAACGTACTCCATAACATTATTGATATGATAAAATACAATCAAAGTTAATAATTTCTGGTATTTACGAAAATGACGTCGTCGATATATTCTTACTATAATATACTATAATACACTGTAATATAAATCGTTTTTGTCCTTTTATAAATAACGTGTAAAAATTTATAATGATTTTTAGGGTTCTGTACTCAAAGGGTAAAAACGGGACATACTATCCGTATGTCTGTCTTTCACCAGGCTTAATCTCATGAACAGTGATAGTTAGACAGTTAAAATTTTCACAGATTATGTATTGCTGATGCCGCTATAACAACAAACCCTAGAAACATAATAAAATAAGTATTTAACTGCGGCTCTCATAAAACAAAGTGGTAAAGAATCCTTCTTGAGCGAGTCCGACTCGCACTTGACTGGTTTTTAAATAATTTCAGATAAGGAAATACTTGCTTGACATCATTAAGAGTTGTGAACCTTATCGACACTCTTTGTATCTTCCAAGAGCTAATTATCGCATATTTCAAGTATTTGTATTTCTTATAAACGCATACCTAGTAACCGTGAATGGTAACTAGAAATTACAAGTTCTTCTAAGGAAATCTATTAATAGCTGAACCCATTTGTGTAACTTATTAATTATATACTTAATTATTTAACCACTACTTCAGTCAACAAAACCGTTGAAAGTGTAAATTCTATGGACGTTCACGAAAACGATCCCACCACCGAATTCGTCAAATTTGAACGTACCCATCGTGAGAACTTCGAAGGTTTGTCGGGAGAAAGTAGGGATTCCTCCGAACGTACCTGTAACAAACAATAAAAAAATATATTAGAAAATAGTACTTAGTTCACAGCAAAACGTAGTCGTCCCAATCACGTGGGATCACGATATGAGTAGTTAAAAAGTATTAAAGTTCCTAAATTCAATAAATATTGGTGTTATGAAATTAGTAATTACAGCAGACACTAAATATTTTCGTGATAATAAGTAAAAAATGTCCAAAATGTTTTTAGTATTAAGTGTCGGTGTTATTTAAAAACATAATTAAACCAATGATTCACTTTTATTTGTTTTGTATTTTAATGATTGCTTATAGAAATTTGTAAAGTTTATTCGTCTGTTACGTTACCTACCATGAGTCACTTGAGTGTTTAGGCACACTCAAGTGAATCAGATCGTTGCTTATTGTGATTTTTGTTTTTACCTGAACAGTTTACTTTCGTGATTTGTGTATTGTGTTTTATCAGACCTTAGGTTTGGAATGTTTGTATAATAGGAAAATATTGTTCTGTAATTTTTTTATTATAGCTCTTAATTTAAATATGATGAGTTTTTAATTGTTTGAAAACATTTCATCATTATGCTATCATAATGATTTGGTTATAATGTATTTGTATAATTAAATAATTACTTATTTTCTGCCGTTGAGTGTCAGTAATAGTTTTCATTAGTAAAAGCTCGTTTTCCTATGACCACTTTCCACTATGTAGAATCGACGGAGTATGTCCTTCTCCACCTCCACAATCGTTTTACTCTGAAGTTGTGAAGCAAGTCACATTGCTCAACTACTTCTACCATTATATCCTCCAAAATACAGTATCGCCACCTCTTTTTGCCCTAGTTCTCGCTGAACATTTACTTCCAGATTTTGTAGTCTCCTGGTATACCTACATTCTTTCCGTGATTTGATGACTGAACCACACAAATTCTTTCTACAAGCCTCTACTTTCTTTCACGCGTTGTATACTCATTTTTATTCTCCAACTACTTAATAGACTTATTAATTTTTGTAGTCAAAACTACTCCACTAAGTAGATTTATTTGCTCTGATACATTTAAACGAGCCCATACAAAGTCATTTATCTTAATAGATATTGGTCGGTTTTATGTATTTAAACGATGACAATTGTCGCTAATTTGAAGTCACCTTTGTTGTTAAAATTAACCAATTAATTTGATAACAGGTCCGTCTCCTAAAATAGTTATTTCATGGCCATTTAAATTAAATTTGTGGTTTAATTAATTAGTTTCGTAATTTAATACCTATGTTTCTATGAAAACTTTGCGTAGTGTCGTTACAAACCATACGTTGTTATTAAAATGGATTTCTAATTAATGTTGATGTAAACGTTCAAATCATTGTGTCCATTAACATACAAAAAAATTGAGCAAAAACAAATTATGTAGATTAGGTACTATATTTTATGTATTTCTGTATCCATGCGAATCATTTAAATGGCACATAGTAGTAATAAGAATTTCTATGTCCAAACAGTATAATTAAATAATACCACTGTGTTAACAATAGACAGGATAGACAATACATCATAATACCTACATACAAATTTTATGGTTAAAATTATATTCCTAGGTATATCATATTCGGTTATTTTATTATGATAATTTACCTACTTGTTTTCTGCCTACGCGAATGCGTTTTACGGTTGTACCACGGAGAAACAAAACACCTATTTGACCATGGGGTATGTGTAAAATAATGTATATTTAATAACAAGCATGTAACACATGGAATGTTCGTTGGTACGTATATTATAACTACGTATTATATGGTCCCTCAAATTAAAAATGACCAGTGTATAAACCAAGATAAAAAAGGAATAAGAAAAGAAGGAAGCAAATTAAGTTTTGAATGAAGAGTATATTTTTTGACCGACGAAACAACGGAGGAAGGTTTTCAAGTCAACGCGTTTAAATATATATTTTTTTAATTTTTGACCACGCATAACGTTTTACAAAGTAATCCGATTTAGATATTTCTTTCTTTGTTGTAATTGGTGAGGATGCGATGAGAATCTTCGGAGTGATGAATAGAATTCCGCATCAGAGTCCAGTTCCCGAATACTACCAGTAGAGAAGTTTCGAATATTTACTTTTTATAACATATTTGATTGATGGTGTACTAGGAACCATTCTCTCATCACAAAAAATATATAAATAAGTTCTGTGAATATATCACAGCGCCATCTGACCCCATAGTAAACTTGTGCTACGGTGTCTTGAAAATGGATATTATGTTTTACGACTTCATCTTTGCAATTTATGAGTTAACGAATTTGTAGTAGCATCTCCTGCCATCAGTCTTCACACAGAAAGATTCAGAATTGCGTCGATTGTGATCGAACTTCACTTGGTAAGTTCGTTTGATCATTAAAAATACAGACAGCTAACCTTATTATACACACATAGAAAGACATTTGGCATTAAACTCCAAACTAAATTAACCAATTCAAATACAAGTTGATGATTAACGTAAACGCCTTACTGGTGTTTTTGTGAATGAAATCTTAACGGCTAATGATATCAATGTATGAGCAATTTAATTCAGCTTAAGAGACAATGCGTAGGACTGATGCAGTTCATAAATGTGTTGTAAACTCAATAAGCGTCGAGACGTCTGTAGGCGGCCGGAAAACTGGACTGCTGAGCGACTTCCTACTTAGAGCGCTCGGTGTTTGGCGGAAACGCTATTTTTGGCGCCCACCGTCGCTTCCTTCGAGGAAAGTCAAGTGGACACTTGAATCCATCACTTGATGTTATCAAATCATTAACCCCTTTTGGATACCAATATTATCCAATTATCTGATCACTAGAAACCAAGTAATTCTAAACTAGATGTAACTAATACATCAACGATAGATAATTCACATGTATAAGGCTGTGGATAAATGGAGATTTAAACCGACAGTCAAGTAAATACTGCAAACGAGATAATTCAACATAAATCATCATGCGACCTTACTTAAACAGAAGTGGAATAGGAAGTTCATATAAAGTAAATAAAATTATAACGATTTTCCATTGGTTGAATGTCGGATGCTGGTGATCATTGACATTTATGAAATCTTAAGGGCTGTTTGATAAATTTAATATGAAATACTGTACCGGATAATGCTAAAATTAAGTCGTCAATAATCGTAATGTTAGATTGCATATAGAATATTTGCAAAGATTTAATGATGAGGAAGATGGTTTTGCATTCCGGACAGCATTCCCTTTCGTTTACGAAGTAACCCGTCGACATTCCAGCCATTGTGCCCCAGTGATAAAGGCGTGTCGGGAATTCACCGGGATGCACATTCACCGGAACACCCAGTAAATGGGCATAAAGCGGTTTAACTTCGAACGTTACAATGACCGTTTTGTCTCATGTATGCACTATGATACATCATCCAACAGTCTCGCCCTACTTTTTTTGTTTTGTAATATTCGACATTTAAAGTTATTAAAAACATTACCCTGCGTTAAATTAAATAAATTACAGGTTTTTAATTATGAATGAAATGAAATTAGTTATGAATGAAATCCGATATTATCTTGGCGACGAAAAATAATATTCCAGTAAAGTAATAAAAATAAATCAATCATTTATATACATTCCCCACGAGGTGGCTATTTTATTAGGATTATTCTAATTGCAATACTTAAACTGATTACTGAATTCAATAATCTTATAGAAAAGTATAATAACAAAATCTAGCTGACAGTCTGGTGTGTCAGGCCATGCGTTGTTGCGTGCTGGCTGGCTAATAGACGATCTTTAGTAATTATTTGCGGTTCAAGTCACCGATAACAGCTATATTCACTACCCAACAGACACTCACGTCACTAATAAGCAGCACAATCATATTATACTTATACATAATGTGACAGAAAAAACTAATAGTATTTAGTTTTATGACTAGGTTAATATGAAATGACATGACGAGGTTGATGCAGCAATGAAAATCGTGATCTTTTAATAAAAACATTACAACGTTTGCAGGTCGTTTTGCGATCCATATCTTCAGTCGGTAATGTTTCTCGCTGCCATGACCTATATAAAGCTCAATCAATTATAATTTATGCCATAAACGGAGAAACTGCAAAGGCTCTGATGTGCAGCCGTAAAGTAAAGTATTACGACAGGTCTCAGTCATAAGCGGCAACCATTCTCGTTTAGGTAGGTACATGATAGTTATTTTATCAGAGGACGCGGCACACATCAAACAGAATAACAAATGTCCGATTTAATTTCTTGTTATTAAGACAACAAAGTTTACATTAATTTGTTTTCATGCATACCTAGATGTAGGAATCATTACACTTTGAGCCGAATGAATGATAGAAGAAATTGATCTTTAACAACCGTTGGCTTTGAGTCCAATCTCTTCATCGACCGCACGCATTTGTAGGTCACCGATATTGCACACAAGACCTTGTTAATATAACCAGTATATTGTGCGGACACGGATGCTGCGCCAATAAATGGGAAAATTAAAAATGCCTTTTTTTATTCTACGTTAATCTCAACTCGGTTGGTTTTTAATTGTTCGTAGTTTTTGCAAACAAGATTGTAGTTTTGGATTTACAGAATGCTACTTGTAGTTAAAAGGAATCACACAATAGTCCAAGCGTTTCTGAGAATCTGCCGAAGGCCAAAGTAAATATTTCTGAAGCAGGTCGTTAAAATAGAATAAGTACACATACAATTGATTATTAGTATTATTATTAGTTATTACGTAAGGGGCGTTTTATTGTAGTTGAAGTCATAGTAAATGTAACATTACAGATAACAAATTGTAATTAATCGTAGATTTTAATTGTACCTGTTTTAGTGGTCAGAAAATTATCATGTGTCCAATACATTATAAATTTAGCTATCTAACAGATGAAATCTTGGAAATTCTATGTGTATAGCAATTTTGATTATAAGTCATTAAATCAAATGTCAGATTATACTATCATCATCATCACATCACAATCAATAAGAATAATAATTTCTTAACCTTCGTCGTCGACGACTCTACTGGTTCTACCTACTAGTAATGTTTATTTATCTCTATAATGTATTTTATGATATTTGGTGTTAATATTGCGAAATATTTTTTGTTACTATGTGACATATCTAAATTGTGTTTCTTACCTTCTTCGGAAATAATATCTTTGGTTTTCCGGTGTATGTGGAATACGAAGCCATGTTATCAACTTTCGACACGACCATAATTCGTTTCAGAAAAGTTAAACCACTATGAGCAAACACCAACCGAAACGAAACGAAATTTGTGAATGAAGTGTAAATTTCGGTTTTTCCAGAATTTTCTATAAGCACAAGCAATTTCGTGAGAGTGAATTGACAGTAACACTTTATGGTTATAATCTTTGTACACGTTCCGAAATGCGGGTTATTAAAGTTTTTTGTTCAGTTTAATTTCGTCGCAATAAACGTTTGATTCTTAGATGGGCGTCCACATCAACGCAGTCGTAGCGGCACTGAGTCTATCACGCCGCTACTTGTCAAATTGTTATGTACACTATAAACCAACATCAATATTATTCTAAGCACTCATACAAATTCGTTGTCACATCTTAATTTTGCCGCGCATTATTAAGGGACGCGCTATGTACGGAGCCACACGCTGTTTCTTTTCATACTGAATTTTCGACGCGTTCAACTGTTGCTTTTATCAATTCAGATATCCTCCCCCCGCGTTTCATTCTATCTCACTCGCACTACATATTTGGCGAATTTGTAAAAAGTGATAGAATATAGTCGTTGTACTTAGCTTACACACCTGCATTATATAACTATAATTAATATGTACCTATAGATAGGGAGCGTTTATGTTATAGGATAATATTTTATATGTCAGACATTACAAATGTAAGCGCATATTATGTATGTATAACAATTGTGTTAATCTACTAAGATTTAAGTTGATTTTTCAATCTCAGTAGATTGTGATCGTAAATAATTAGTCAAGCAAATAATAATATTATCAAAAGTAAGTGTGTGTGTAGTGTGTGTAGTACTCATAAAATATTGATGAATAGATTGCTCTATCAAATTAAAAAAATACTAGACGCATAAAAGTAACAAAACGGCATAACCACATTTCTCCGTCCCCCAAAATACAATCGACGACCTCATATAAATCTTGTGTAATGTGACATAGCTGTTTCAACAGTGGCAATAATGGATGAAAAGGGAGGAATCCCTTTGGGTTCAGATAAACAAATAGAATAGAATAAAAAATGTGCTATATCGATCGATTCTCCCTAAATATTGCTAAAGAGAAGTAAAGCAACAAAGAAATGAGTCATCCTGGTGGTTCGAATGAGAACAGGTATTTTTTGTTCGTGTATGAATGACGGGGTGTGATGATTAGCCTTAGGTGCTCACCGGCGCGGCGCCTGTTTAGAAATAGAAAGTAGTGACACATCGGGAAGACGAGCGTCGCCAGGCGGCTCGGACGGAACCTGGATGCTGTCGCCAGTCGTCTCGACACGAATCAGGACTTCATTTATTTTTGTAATAAGAATAACTCGTCTGACTGAACATGTTACACAAACGAGTGGTTTGGAGACACATATAAAGTCTACAGCAAATGCTCGATGTTCTGCTCTAATTAATACCCATATATGTTAATAACTTCAAAGTGATGGAAATCAGCACGATAATTTAAATAGGTACCCTAATGCAATGATGATTTTCATTACATTATGGTACCTTTTTAATTTATCTGGAAGTCTTTTTTGACTTTTGCAGATATGTTATGTTTAGTAGATATATGTTTAAACAACCTGATGAAGTGTGTTTATCTTAACCACTAGTTTCAAGGTCCATGACATACTTACTCATTTGCAAAACAATTGAGTGAAACAATGGAAATGACAAACAATACCTTTAAGTTCAATAAAACTAAATAAAATGAATATAATCCTTAGACTTCAATAGTAATTTAATTTTGGAGATCATCAATCAAGTATCGACGCAGAATCTACGTAAACAGAAGTTGAAATTTAATTTAAAAAAATGAGTGGGTTTCAGAACACCTCTATTTTGGTGAAATATCATTGATTAATTCTATAAATATGGCGAAGACGCTATTAAACGTCATTATCGTTGACTTGAATGGGTCTTTGAGATGGTATTATTCATAATCACAGATTTACCTACCTGTCATTCACAAAAGAGGCAGAAGAATATGTGACGCAAGTTGCAGCTACTTTGACATAGATAAATTTAAATATTTAATTAGCTGTTGTTTGTTTCCAATATCTTACTTATATATTTACACCGAGTAAGACATTACACATTTTTAATTTTTAAAGAATTCAACTTATTTGATGACAAAAAAAACTCTAAGGGTTTCTTGTTGTCGACTTCAAAACCCCAAAACTACGTACAACTAACCAGACAAAGTAACCGTTTAAAAATTCCATCCAAAAGTTTGTGCACATTTTCATACTTTATTAAATACCTTCTTTAACAAATTCATGTAATATAATAAATATCAGTATTACCTTTGGCTGAAACTTTGTGCTGTATCTGATGTAGAACGAGTTTCCTTTTATACAACATGTCACTGTTTTCTTAAACTTCATTGTTTTTTAAAACAACAATAATAATTCACTGTTAACACTATGCATGCGTCTAATTAAAACAAATGCTCCCGATATTCTGTCGCTAAGTGTCAAGAAATCATTTATTCAAAATCAGCGAGATTCGTTTGGACGACCGACTTTTTTTGCTGGTATTGATTTCTTGTCTGGGTTATGCAATAAAAAGTAGTGCACGGAATATTTTTCAGTAAATTCTATTTTCTCATTTAATTCATTTTTTCCTGCATTAAAGTAGACTTTGTACTGTAGTTATTACAGCAATAGGTAGAGTACCTAGATTAATCTAAGCTACCTGATTATTTGTTTTTCCTTCAAATGTGATTTTCCTTATTAGTTATTTTAAATAAATTAAAGAAATTTATGACAATAACACCTAGACTCATCTAGTTCAATGAACCTATCCATAAAATCATTAGAATTTTTATGGTCACGTCTGTCATTTGATTCATCACCAAAAATGTAAAATGTTTAGATTTTAATCATGTCCCGTACAATATAATGATATCTTGTAGCAATTATATTATGTAGGCACAATACTCCTACACACCCGGTCATTGCACCTAAGGCATTTTGCCTTTTAACTTTAGCAAGTACCTACCCAACCACTGATTTTCCTTTGTCGAGGTACGCTTTTGACACAAATAAAAGTGCACCGTTAACATTTTGCAAGCTCGAGATTGCACGTAGCTCCGTTTGACGTAGGTTCATCATCGTTAGAAACGATCAACGAGATTTAAGACGAATCAGCGAAAGTTCTGTAAACACTTTCTCGGAAATAAAATTGCTGTGAACGTAAAGTTACGACTTCACAACAAATCAACGTTCCTTAAATTTTGTTTTTGTTATAGAGTACAAAGTAAGTACTTACCATTGGTATTCGTAAACGTAATCTGTATTCTGTAAAAGTTAAAGACAGGAACTTCAAGAAATAGATATCAAAGATATCGTATGATAGATACCTAATGAATGCAATTTCAAAACTGACCCAAGAAAGGGGCGGTAACGTTGTCCCGAGCTAAAATCTGTAGAATATAATTATTTATTTCATAGCAATTAGGTACGGCCGTACTTTGCACGGGCCAGTGGTGGTACGTAAGTATATTAACAATACTGTGTTTACATAAAGAGTCACGTTGCAGTTGAGATGCAGAACTTTAGACTCTGTTTTAAGTTATGATTTAAAAGAAAAATGCTGTATTTTATGAATTACGCTAGTAGGTACCTATAAAAAGTATTGACGTACTTAGTTGATAACTACAAAATGTTAAGATAGCAAAAAATACCCGTCAAAATGTCTAACCCAAATTTAGTAACATCTTCAACACCTATATACTTATCTGTAGAAAATCACTAAGGATGATAAATTATACGTGAGCTGATTTCACTGAAATGTAAAACTAATTTAATATGTAAATTTGAATATACTCAATCTCTAAAAATTGCGTTTAAGAAAAGAAACACAATTTGTACCTAGAGTATCTATACTGTACGGACTTTATCAGTAGACATGTACCTACTTTTTCGCCAATTTAATGTACGAAAAAGAAAGACAATCTGTCATCCAGAAAAAATATCTGTCATTCATTTCATTAATCATTATGTTAAAGGCATCATCAATAAACAAAATAAGCTTCCTGTATTTCAAATGATTATTTTACAAAACCTATTATTTATTAAGCCTATAATATTACATTACATCTGAAATTGGATATTTTACCATTTGATTCTAAAGACGCGTGGGAATCTACAAAACACTCTGAGGTGATCAAAGGTCGAAAGACATATACATAATATAAGCTGCAATTATCTTAATTATCTGCACATTTTAGTCTCGAACGGTTGAAATTTCGTTTCTAATGTTACATGTTACGAGGTTTAGAGATCATAAAATGATAAATAGCACCATATATAGGTATATTTATTTCGTAAAGATCATAAACTCTGTGACATTGATGAAGTGTTCAAGATTGTCATAAAAATACAAAAATATCTAGATTAAGCAAATGTAAAGTTGTCGAGCAAGCTGACAAAAGTTCTAAAGTTTAAATTACACCTACCTACTTGTTCAATATTACAAATTATCTATGAAGCGCGTGCTCTATGCGAAAACACTTGTGGTGTCGGATGTCTATACGGGAAGTGCAGACACTTCAGAATGGATCCTTAATAACATTATCAAGTTATTATTATCTTCATTGTAAAGTTGGTATGGAGAGAATACATGATTGACATCTTCTTGTCAACTTTATTAGGTGCAAGCTGTGAGTGTAAATCTTGTTCCCGTAGGAATATCTGGATAAAAAGCCTATCTAAGGTCCTATATCTCTCTATACCAAAACTCTTCAAAATCGGTTCAGTGGCTTAGACGTGAAAGCTAACAGACAGACAGAGGTACTTTCGAATTTATAATATTAGTAAGAATAACTGTTGAGTAGAGACGAGGTTTATCGACACTAATTGTATTTAGGAAAAAACAAGATTCAGTTTGTTTGACATTTTGAATACCTATAAGTAATTTCAGCCTTTCTCGTGGAAACCACACCAATGTAATGGACCTAAAATAAATGATTGAGTTACAATGTGTAATTACATTAGGCCTAGAAAAGTAATATTTGATCAATTTAATCCAAATATACCTAACTAAAAAGACACACAGTCTGGCAAAAATATATTTAATGGCATAAGTTTATTGCCCTGCTTAATTTATTGCAGGTGTTGAATTATCGAATTACTTACTGAGTTTTAATTTTTTGACAGAAATAGTGCAAAGTAAGCGAAAGCACAGAATAAATTTATAAAAGTTGAATGCACCTTAGTTGCGATCTACACAATTTTCAATATTTATATATTAAATTGATATAAATATTTACGTTTTCAATTATAATATTGATAAACCTAATTTTATATACATTATTTATATCTAATAATAATCAATTTAACTTGAGCACAATCAGCTCCAAGCATATTTCTTTAATCAAATGTCAAAATCGTCATCTACAACTCCAAATTCAACTTAAATCAACACGAATAATATAAAATATTCGGTACCTACGTAATCGTTAAGAACAAAAATTCATGATGCACTTTTTATCGTGCATTTTTTTCCCGTAAAAGTAACTGATGCGTCAACCGGATGTGGTCTTTTAGTTTAGGCTTAAGGTTTTCCCTGACTGCTCGCATAACTGTAACCTCAGTTCGATTCATAGTATTACATGACTAGTTATCGTCCAAATCTGTTACTAAAAACTACGACTGTTATCAAATGTGCGTCATTCAGAATGTAAGGCTTATTTTAATTGACTTTAAAGCCCAAAAATAATAATTATTTCATTTATTTTTCGAATATTATCTCTAATATATTTGACAATCATTATCTATAACGAACTATTTGGGTTGATTAATCCATAATTATTGATTTGCGGTTTAAAAATTTATAATTATTTCAAAAGAATGAATGCCATGACCAGGGACTGTGTACCGGTATGAATATCGGTACAATATCTTTCTGTATGACGTCATACCATTAAATTCCGGTTCTTACTCAAAAAAATAGCAGTACAGACGTTTTTTGTGTTAAATGACATTCATTCCTTTATAGAGTAGCGTAAAATTTTGATACAGATGATATTGATACTCCTATTATTATTATATTTCGATCATTCTTGATTGTCTTTATCACATCTTTATGTTTAAATTATAAATTATTTATTGCTACAATTAAATACTACTACTACTTAAATATAACTGTACTGGAAAATATTAGTACAGAAATTTTCACAGTATTCATATTTGAGTACTGATGTTTTACTAGTCCTATTAAAGTACTTGATACCGATATGCACTTTCTGGGCTGGTATAAATATTTAAGGAAGTATGATTGTTTTGAAATACTATTTAATTATTTTATACTTACCTACTGATATGCAGTCCCTGGCCATGACACCTGTTGAAAAAACTCTTTGGAGAACTGATATAAATATTTTATCTATAGAACGTTCCTAATCAAAATAAAACATTTATAATACCTGCCTAATATAATAAGCTAGTTAGTTATATTAGTAAATACGAAGATTAAACCAAAACAAAATGTCCGTTTCCACGGTAGGTCTCCTATTGATAATGCATTGGTGCGCACCTGTATTTGTACATGTGGTCGATCTGTGTGCTAACTAGTAGGTATATCTGTTATGTTTTAATTTTCGTTAAAATTATATTTAAGTTATTGTTAATAACTTACATACTTACAATGTTACACTAACAACAGAATTTTGCATTTTTATGTCCCTATTATGCATATGTAAATTTATAGGTATATAAAATTATACCGTATATACCATATACCGTGTATAAAATTAGTTTCTTTTAGTTACTTAGTAGTCTTCATGCCAAGGTACTTACAGTAGGTACCTATATCGATATATTTCTTTGAGTATGCAAGAGCCACTCAAAAAGCTAACGGATAAAGCGAAATTTTGCTAAGCGGGGTTTTCTCGATGCCTTTACGGTATTTCCCAAAAGGTCAATTGCAATTACATTATATTCTTACTTAAACTCTAATTTTACTGCAAGATGTGATATTTCTAGTCTATGATACTTATTCAATCTATTTATTCATCGAATCATTTTTGATAATACCATTAACTGCCATAATCAAGCTACTGTAGATACAATTTGCATCATTGATACATTTTAATTCAATATTTGATCTCCAAGGTGACCCATTGTTAACAATAAGCCAAAAGATGGGCAGCATGATTCATTTTGTCATTTTATTCTCGATCTTAAAACGTTTGTAGGCGTTTTGTTTGAAACCTATACAAATTGCGGATAGTTATCGTTTGATAAATCAAGATTTGTATTCTGAAACATCGTTTAATTTAATTAATTGCGAAAAATATGATCAAGAAAGAACAAAGGAGAGGCCGAAAATGGCTAAAAATAATTATGTATATATTTTACTAGCTGGGCCCCGCGTAAGTCCCGTTCCCGCGGGAATTTCGGGATAAAAGTTGCCTATGTGTTATGCCCGGTATCCAGCTACTTAATTCCAAGCAATCAGTTCAGTAGTTTTTGCGTGAAAGAGTAACAAAGTCACATACATACAAACTTTCGCGTTTATAATATTAGTAAGATAAGTGCTGAAGTACCTAACAACATCCGAAACTTAAAAATGTTAACTAAGTTTTACTTTTAAAACCACTTAGTTAAATTTTAGCATCAATTAACACTGTCGTAAAATCTGAAAGCGAGTCACGTATTCAATGCAATGGATGATTGTTAGGAAGTAAAACTTTGAGCGTTTTTTTTTGGATAAAATTAAGGTAACGTTTGGTACTACGCTACTGTGTAAAAGCCACAAGACAGGACACATCTGAATTAGATCAAATTCTTGCGTATTATAAAAAGTTATTTTATTAGTCTGAAAACTATTGTTGTCAATAGCCGCCGAGACAGACAGCAAAACAAAGAGGACTACAATCAAGGCTGGAAGCCGTAAAGACAGGACATCCCAATAGAGTCGACATGAGGTTATTTGTTTAAGTTTAGTACCAGCCCACATGCCTGCTAAATTACAATATCATGGGTTTATTGTTGCTCTTTCATTGACCATTTCCACTCTATGTCTTCTGGGTTGTGTTTTGATTTTATATATTAGGTAGCTTAATTTAATTGCAAGGGTTTCCTTGTCTTGAACCTATACCATTATAATACACGTGTGCTTAAGTCTCAATTTTCAAATATTTTGTCTCATTTATTTTTATCTGTGTTCCTATAGGATCCACGATACATACTTGACACTCCCCAAATATTTACAAGGAATATTCGTATATTCTTTCGTCATTTAATAACAGGTACCTACTTATACTATTTAAACAAGTGATAGTAATAAAATTCTTATTTTTTTAAGGAAGATATTCGATAAGACGCGTTACATTGAAATTGTAACAGTCGCATGTTCTAGTCATGTCGAATACAGAATTTTTCACCCATTTTTTTTAAACTTAAATTATTTGTTTATCTAACGGACATATTAAGATAGACAGGACTTTAATGTAAGACATTGATTCGATATATTCTAAAACAAAATTTTGTTACAATAAAATCACGTCAATGGCACCTAAGTAAAATAGTATCTTAATCTGATAACTACAAGGCGATTAAAAGTAAATTTTAATTAATTAATTTGATGATTCCGTATCAATCCATATGACGTTATAATTTCTTAAAATCGCACACACAATAATAAGTAAAAAAGTACCTATCAGAAACTGATAATATACAATCATTAAAGTTTGATGATTCCATAACAATCGATGATATTATGACATATGAAAATTGGAAACACAATAGGGAAACATCCGCTACCTGTAGTACATATTTATTATCTTCTGAGAAATAATGAATGAAATCGCCTGAAATACTAAGTAACTGATATCACCAATTGTGAATGAAACGATGAAGAACATCATACAATATAGTAAATTATGAATCATTGAGTATATTTCCTCACGTATATTCGAAGTATTCTGGCACTGACTCAAAGCTGAAGAAAGTTAATAAACTCGATATACAATTGAAAATAACCATTTTTTTATCAGAACGTTTCGCTATCATAGTTAGTACGATAAAAGAACAAAGTAGTCGCCGTCTATTTATTTCAAATGGAATGTTTCCTTGTTTTTATCGATGTTTATCTATCAATATACTTGGGTATACTTGTAAAGTTCATATGCCAAGTTTCATACCATATATTTGCATGAGGCCGAAGTAGGTACATATTTATTTAACCTTTACTATATAACTTTTACTTGTATTATATTAGTAACTTAGGATTTATAGTACTTTCTGCGCCTGCACTTTCACTAGAATTTATAATATAAATTGTAATTCTTTGCTTACCAATATTAAAATTGCTAAAGTTTTAAGTACCTAGTTAAAATTTACTAAACACTATTACTTTATTTCTCTTTTTCTTTACTTACTTTTATTTCTAAATTAACTCTACCTCTACTCTATTCTCACTCTCAATTTACTTATTTGTCAGAGTGTTTGTAAACTAACAACGCCATAATGTAAACCGCGGAATCATACAAATTGCTTGCGCCATACATTCCCAAAACGAGACATTCTATATTCACACTATTATACAGACGTAAAATTTAAATTATTTAATAATGCGCTTAGAATTCATATAAATAAGTTTAGTTCAAAAAATAGATAATTTCCCAAACTACTGAACGACCACAAAAAGCAAAATTTAGAGCTTTGTATTTTCTGTAACAAGCAATGACATTTTAAATTGTTGTAAGTAACATCTTGAGTTACGCGGATTACCGCGAAACGTTACTACTAATAGATACTATAAAATTGAAAGATAAAATAAAATAGGTACTTACACAGGTAGTTTGGAATGTTTCACAAACAAAATGATAAGGGTTGTGAGAAATTCAGTGTAAATGACGATAATATATCTAAGTTCCGTAAACCGAGTTTAATGACATAAACACCGGAATATTTTATTATAAGTGAGATTAAATAATTTTTATACTTTTTTAAACCCCATTTGAATTTTAATGATATTTTTATGATAAATATTATACGTGCTTATAAATATTTTGTCTGTGAAATTGTCGACACGTTTCTAAATGATGTCACCCCTTCAAATTAAAATGTTAATATTTTTATTGACTTCTTCGTTTAAGCATTAAAATACAAATTTCAATAATTTAATAGATAATGAATCATCCCATCATTAAATTAAACTTCATTAGTTAAAAGTAAAAAATATTATCTTGTTGAGACATTAAGTCTATAAGCATGATTATGTCTATGAATAAATTAATTAGACATTTTTTGATCGTCGGGCGAACGCTTGGCTGCAATGCAGAAGGTTGCGGGTTCGATTCCCGCTGGGTGCAAATATTTATGCTTAAAAATAAATATTTGTATCGGATCTGGGCGTATTTCTATGTATAATGTGTATGTATTAACAAAAGAAAATAAATATAAGTAGTTATATCCGTTGTCTAGTCACCGTAACACAAGCTTTAGCAGCTTACCACGGGGCTAGATGGCGCTGTGTGTTCGTCACATGATTTATTTATTTTTTTAACTGACTGCGCGACGCAAAGAAGGGTTAAAATATGTTTATTATTAATCTATCTGCCAATAACTGAACGCCACTGAAAACTTTAGTGCTATTTAAGCAGCTCGCTTAAATATTTTAGTAACTTCTAAATTATTACATGCTTATTTTTAGGTTTAGTAGCTCCTAATCTCCTAATTTTTTGGTTTAAGAGTTTAAGCAACTGTGAAGTTGTTTAAGTAACACTTAAATTTTAGATATAAATAGATATAGATGTTTGTTCTATTTGGCCCTTCGGAGGCCAAATGAATGGACCGATTTTAATGATTCTTATTCAGTTGCCACGTCATGGGTGTGATCGTATAGATTCACATTGAAATTAAAAATACAATGTACCTACAGTCTAGGTTTCTCGCCTGTTCTAGCCTACTTTGCTAACGTTTGAGCGCTTTATCAATGACATACATACCAAAATCATTTCTTAGAAATAAAGGTAGGTTAAGTGCTCTGCCTACATAAATATGTAGACAGATACACCCAACTAATACCCGTAGCACTTTGAATGTTTACTTAAACAATTGAGTTATTTACGCCCTTAGTCGTAGCTTAGGACTTTATGTCTAAGAAGTAACTATTTGTTTGATTTATCATGGTCTATTACAATAAAAAAAATTAATAACAAACTTATGTATACACATCTCTACAGAGACGACAACATACTATGCGTTGTACTTCAATAACTTTGTACCAGATAGTACAAAATCTTGTTTAACGTTTGTGTTGTCACATCTTAGAGTAGAAAAAGAAAATGGGGTAAATTTTAAAGGTAAAAATGGTCGAGCCTATTACACACAGGGCAAATTCCATGTTTTGGAATGAGCTTGGTTGCGTTCATCTGCTGCAAATAGATTTAGCAATGTTTTTATCGGCAACCGACTACCCTAAGGGGTAAGCAGTTTAACTGTCACCTTGCGGAAGTAACTTCAGGTTCTTCGCTAGGCTCCCCCAGATCCCTTTAACGACCATGGAGCGATTTGGGAACTACACGGCCCAAAACCTATTCATTCATGCTACTACTAATTTAGCACATAAACTAACTCTATTTCTAGACCAAGGCAGCCTGTTTATAAATTGGCACCCATTGTCGTGAGAAAAAAACTATTAAGATGAAATAAAACATTATGTTTTGAATGGGTCGCCTACACGTGCACCGATTGTTGTTTGACATAACATCAGTACTTGTAAAGTATTGCAATCGTTAAATAATATGTGGGTTTTGTTATGATAATGAATATCAAAAAAATCAACGAAGTTTACCATTGTCTCCTAAGTTACGTACGCACAGTCAGCATCAAAAGTCGATGACCACATTTAAATTTGAAAATCTCAGACATCATAATTATTTTATTTCGTTTTAAATTTTATTTTTAAATTTTTAAACTTCAGAAACAGTAATACAAAAACGGCAGTTCTAAATTTCAAATTTGTATGGGATCTTTTGATTTTGAGAGCTGTTTAAGGACCTATATAACCCTAATATCGTGACAGGGATAAAGCTAGCGAACTTCAGATGTGTAAGTGAAGGACGTTAGATGCGACTATGCAAAATTTTATTGCGTAAAATCAAACAATTGCTAGTTTCAAGATAACTAAACGTTAATCTTGAAATTCAAAACATTCACTGCCTGTATTGAGCTAAGTTCAGTTATTATACAAAGTTTTATTGGTTTTCGTACATTATTGACTAAGTAATATCACTTATTTGTACAATTTAGAGGGAAGTTTGGATTATTTTTAAATTTCAGGAATCGTGTTTTCACGACATTCTCGTGTTAGTCAATATCCTCGACTTTAGTAAATATGGTTTCTAAAACTTTTATTTCAAACAACTTTTGTAGTAATTCACCCTAGAAACATCTGGCCTACTACGGCCCCTTACTTGTTTAAGTAGGCAGCTCTCAAACTCCAAGTTCAAGTAGCGTTTCTGTATTCAGCCTTTAGAATCTTTTCTTCAATATTGGACACTTTTTTTTTTTAAAGGAATCACTAAAAGAATCACTTTCTCTGTAGTCAATCTTGTGAGCGATAAAGTGAAGATTCACCACATATGAAGTTCGTATTATTTTTTAATATTTATACCTACTGCCGATTAATGTCGTACTTTATGGATGAGTACCTACCACAATCATAAAGTATGACATTTATCGGGAGAAGATATATACATATTAAAAAAAAACATTTATGAACCATGTGAACATGACATGTCATCCACAAAGATCGTTATTCAATAAACATAGCACAATTTACCTAGTAAACGTCTCAGCCCTTCTTGTAATAGGTGGTTATGTTACAATTAAATTAGATTAATTATTTATTACCCACTAGTTGCGTCCCATTCCATAAGAATTTCGGGATCAAAAGTAGCATTTACTGCTCAATAATGTAGCTTTTTGTATTGGTGAAAGGATTATCGGTATCGGTCCAGTAGTTTCGCAGATTACACCAATATACATACATGTTAACAAAACGTTACCTCTTTGGGTATAATATTAATAGAAACAACCTTAACAAACTGTTTTGAACAATATTTTTCGTTTAGTAATTTCTTATCTGATTTCCCACGACTTTCTTATTTAATTTCTGTTTATAAAACCGTAGGTATATCAAGTTACTAGAAAATTATTAACGAAACTGTTTTACATAATATTTTCACCTGCTCGGTTCGTGACTGTAAACCGGTATTCCTAGTAAATTGAGTCATATTTTGTGAATTGTAATGCAGTCTTACACTGCAGCATGTATCGCTAAAGCGTTATACGTGTAATTCGATAGAATTATACTCATTTATTCGTGTAAACAACAAAATAGCATTGTTATTTTATAAGGGTACTAGCTGCGCTCCGCGGTTTCACCCGCGTAAGTCCCGCTCGCGCGGGTATATCGGGATAAAAGTAGCCTATGCGTTATTTCCGGTATCCAGCTACCTATATTCCAAGTTCCATCGCAATCGGTTAAGTAGTTTTTGCGTGATTGAGTAACAAACACACATTTATACATACATACGCACATGCATACACCCTTACATACTCACAAACTCACAAACTTTCAGCTTTATAATATTAGTAGGATAGGATTGTGAAATTGAGAGAGATGACGCTTGGCGTCCGGCGAATTCTATGTCGCGTCTCAATGATCACTGGGGTGGTTTCTATAGCTTTTTTTGCTATCCACCTTAGGTAGGTATACAAATTCGACAATAGGGACTGCAAAACAGCGATAACCTGCACTGAGTTGGGTGGGTCCTAGCTTAGTCGACAAATCGTTGAAGAAGTCACTATAACCCGTCGGACTCCGATTATAAACAGAAATCCGATGGCTTTATAACAGGTGCTCTGTGGTATAGAGTAGGCAAAGAATTACGTAGGTACAAAAATTACAGGGAAAGGTAGGTATTTTGGAACAGATACAAACAAGGTATTTTGTCACGTTTTCCTCGAAAACCTGGTATGAGGTTTTATGGCCTTAACAAAGACTAGATTTTTTTACACTTTGATGTTCACAAAGAACGGAAACCGCTAATAAATCTAATGTCACAAATTGTTCTATCGCTGTAATTACTTATCGTAACTGAATCACGGCTTAGTCAAGGTTTTAGACGAGCCCGGAATTTTGTTTGTAATGTTAGTAATGCGGGTTCATGTTAGTTTGTAGATTAGTAATTGGATTAATCTATTCAACTGTCTGTAGGAAGCGAAAAATATGGTATTTGTTAAGTAAAATACTTTAAAAGGGCGATAAAGGTACGGCCCCTTTTCATCAAACCATGTTTGACTAATGTAATGGATAGTTTAATATTAGGGGTTAAAGTATGAAATTGCCGATTTGTACTGAAAATCTTAATTGTTTATTTTTTAAATTTTTAACAAATTTATTTAATCAAAATAGTTGCCATTATTATCTATACATTGCTGCCATCTAATGGGAAGGTTATTAATGCCTTTGCGATAGAACTCCGACGATCTAGACTGCACAAACTGTGTGAAAGCATTTTGTACTGCCTCCTGGGAAGAAAACTTCTTGTCACGTAGATAATTGTCCAAATCACGAAAAAAATGGTAGTCCGTTGGAGCAAGGTCTGGTGAATACGGAGGATGACGAATGGTTTCTAAGTGCAGTTCCTGAAAGGTCAAAATGGTTTCTCGTGCTGTGTGAGGTCTCGCGTTGTCGTGGAGCAATAATGGTGAAGATCGATTCATGAGTCGGGGCTGTTTTACTGCTAGTTTTGTCAACATGGTTCAGAGTTCGGCACAATAGACATCTGCCGTAATTGCTTGACCAGATCGAAGAAAACTATAGTGAATAACACCATGCTGAGACCACCAAACAGTTACCATTACCTTTTTATTGGTAAGTTTTGCTTTAGGACACTGTTGTGGCATTTGACCTGGGGTCAGCCATTGCATTTTTCTTTTCCGGTTATCATAAAGAATCCACTTTTCATCACATGTTACAATTCGATCCAATATTCCTTCATTTCTGTACCGGTTCAACAAGGCAACACAAGTTTCAACACGCGTTTCTTTCTGCAGATCAGTCAAATCATGAGGCACCCATTTTTCGTATTTTTTTATTTTATTGATTTGACGCAAGTGAGTCAATAAAGTGGGTAAGGTAACGTTGAACCATGCCGCTAATTCCTGGGTAGTTTGACTAGGATCGGCTTCCACTATCTCTCTTAATTCATCGTTATTCACCTTTGTGGGCGGTCTTCCTCGTGGCTCGTTCTTTAAGTCGAAATTTCCATCACGAAAGCGTTTAAACCAAAACCGCACGGTGCGTTCATTAGTAGACCCCTCTCCAAACGCAGCATTGATATTGCGGGCTGTTTCTGCCGCGTTAGTTCCGCGTCGGAACTCGTATTCAAAAATCACTCGAATTTTCGCAGTATCCATCTTTCTTGTCTAAATTGAATAACAAAAACAATTGAAAGTCGATATTCAAATGTTTCACATTTTTAAAAAAAAGAACATCACAGAAACCATTTGAAAAAAGTTTCATTCGAAAACCTCAAACCCTTCATGGTTTGAGGTTTTCGATTCTATGAGGATTCTATGTCAATTCAAAGAACCTATTGCAATAAAACGGCAATTTCATACTTTAACCCCTATTATTTGAAATTGCAGCTTTATTATATAGTTCTGGGCTGAGTTTGCTTTGATTAAATCTCGGGAAGTACCGCTGTTATTGACAGAATTCGTTGATAGTGAAAGTAAATTCCTTTCAATGACATTATCGTATTTCGTGTACCAATTTGTAATATTCGTGTAAATATTTGTAACGGTTTTGTTGTTGATTAAATAATGTATCTGTCTTTCTATTTTGGCTGAATAAAATGATAAATGTTCTTAGTCGTTGACATAAATTGTTTAGTACCTAATACCTATGTCAGAGAAAATTGTTAATACACAACATAAGTATAATCTGATAAACCCTTTATTGACCTAACAAGACATCTTCGATAAGCACAAGCCCAAATGTATATTGTTATTATCTTTCAAAACGGAACTGGAAGCGAGTATATTAGGTAGAAACAGATTATGTAGTATTTCTTATCTCTCCTTAAACATAATTGTATGCTATGTAACAATGAACCAAGTGGATGACTAATCCATGAAATAATATGTCGTAAATCGTATTACATTGACTTGTTTTGTCAAAAGACCGGTTATTTTCTAAAATACGCACGGTGAATCATCTGTCAGTTATAGAGATAAATAGGGCATATTCTATCTAAATCTTATTTTATCATTGTTACTAGGAATATATCAACATAATCAGTATCAGAGACGAGGAAAATGGCCAAAAATACGACATTTTTACATTTTTAAATTTCATAAGTAATGTGAATTTTCTGTGTAGATTTTAAGCTTAGAGCTTTAGCGGACTAAGCGATTGCTGTGTGATGACGTCACACCCTAGTACGATTCTGCATCGCACGTTTACTTCTATTAATCGGAAACGAATTAACGTATCGAAGTATTTGTATTTTTAATTTTCGACAGAGAATTTTCGAGCTTATATTCAAAATTAGTTATTATTCCACATTGTTGATTGTGCACATATAGCATTTTAATCTATGTTTCAATGTCGTATATTACACATTTAGTAGAGATTTGATAGTTATATAAATTAGAATTATAGAAGATAGTTTCTAATTATACTTTTTTGAAAGTTTATTTCTATAAACACTTTTATAACTACAAAATTGTCTATTTTAATGGCGGTATGGTATTTAGGGCGCGTAAACAGACGAACTTTTGATGTTGTTGGTTTGAGCAAAGAAAATTCCTTTTGAATTCCAACAGTATTTGATACCTTTGTGTTTGTTTTTATATTGTTTAAACTTGGAAAATGGACTGTTAGAAATCTAATTTGTCACGCACACGATTTATGCGAATTAGATAACAAAAATATGTGATGGTACCCAATGGTACCTAACTGAGTTTTTTAAACAAAAGAAAACAAAAGAAAGAAGATAATCTTTAGGAGAATAACTTAAAAAAGCAATACGCGGATTATACTTGAGAAAAATGTAAATAAGTGTGTACTTATACAAATAGTTTAGTCAAAAAAGTTTACTCTAGCATTATCTGGTTTTAAGTTTTATCTGATCTTTGAAAAACATAATTTTAGGTACTTGTTGCGCCCCGCGGTTTCACTCGCGTTAGTCCCGATCCTATAGTTCCGGTCCGTAGTTATTACAGGTCTCCAGCCATCTACAAACCGAGTTTTATGGTAATCGGTTTAGCGATTTTTACGTGATTGAGTAACTAATAGACTTACATAAGTACATACCTACCACTAACTTTCGGCTTTATAATATTTGTTGAATTTCCATGAAGCTGTAGGTACTTATATTTACTTCATCATTAATTATATTGAAATCCATAATAGATAATCAGATCGCAACATCAAAGCGAGCTCAATAATTAATGATCCACTTTGTGTGTAAATAACTGCAGTTAAATAACAAACGCGAAGCCATTTGCGATCATTAGTCTTATCAAAAGTCAAGGAATCAAATGCTATGATCATCATAAATTGTAACTTTACAACTTAGTAATTTAAATTTAGATTACCTACGTTAGGTTACTTTACGGATTTATTAAGTGGATAATTTAACTATAAATATTTTAAAGGAAAACTTCATCTCCAAAAATTGGCTCGCGGCGAGGCTTTCGCCCTTCTAGGTCAATACCCTAGCGCTGTAACCAACTAAGCCACGCGAGCGAATTTTTGGAAATGAATTTTTCTTTTAAAATATTTATTGTAGATATGCCAATCTATGAAAATTACTAAAATATATAACTTTATGTCAAACTACACCATCATATTTTTTAATTAACTTAATGCCAAATCGTAGTCTACAATTAAAAAAAAACTATAACTGAATTTATACAAGATTAATAAAATTGTTTGACTTCTACAAGATGTAACGGGTAAGCCCTTTTAATCCGAAAGGGGGTTATTCTAGACGTTTAGGTGAACAACTTTTGTTCTACGACTATTGAAAATTTGAAGTAGGTACTTTTCGAAAAATTTAGGTGTAAAGTTTACTTGAAAATCAGCCGTTTCTTAGAGTTCGAGGTCATTGACCTTATGTTGTTCTTTCATTTAGTTTGATCTACTACAATCAAACCTTCAATTACCTTTATTTTCAAAATCAGCTGTTTTTCCAGTGAAACATAATCTCAAAATTTTCAAAAAAAAAAGGTCGAATTTTCAAAAGTCGTAGAACAAAAGGTGTTCGCCTAGACGTCTAGAACAACCCCCTTTCGGATTAAAAGGGCTTACCTGTTACATCTTGTATTTACACTGATTTGTATGCACATGAAGTTAAGCCCTTATTTATAAGCATTAATTTAGCGACTTCCAGTTGGACTGTGGCGAACTATTGTGCGTATGTAGTGGCCCAATGATTAACATATTTTACAGTCGCAGACCATATATAGATATAAGCTTGGGCGTGCTATTTAACTTAATAATTAAGAGCGTGACTTGTTGGATCATACACTCTGGCTACAAGGGTTCCGTAGCTAACGTTTATTTGTAAAGCCTTAATAATTTTCGATTTAACTTCGTATTAAGACTACTTTTGTGAATAATTTAATATACTTCAAATATCGTTGTTCACGAATATCTAATTATAATGTTAGAAATTCGTTAGAAAACTGCGATTTGGATTCCTGCCGAAAACAAATATTTATAGTTAAAGATAAGTAATTATTTAATCTTATAATTAGAATTACCTATACACCAATTTTTATTTTGTATATACCATTTTTATTGCCTTAATCTATAAATGAATCGGAAAATGTTCTAAAAACTCACCAAATTAGCTTTTTTAAAAATACATTGTTTTCAGATTAAGGCTTGGGGATCAGCGCGTGTCAGCAAGAGTTGACACAGGTTGACCTTAGAATTTTCAAGTCTAGACTGACTAGGTATCTTCTTGGTAAGCATGCTACATCGTCGACCTCATCGTCGCTTCCCATCAGGTGAGATGAGGTCAAATGCACCTATGTACATAAAAAAATGTTCCTTGTTGACTATGAAATAAGGAACCCTAAATACGTGCAACATATTGAACACCGTCCAGTACTTGGAAGAAGTTAACAAGAACAAACGGCAATATTGTTGTAATATCCAATAAGTCTTGCCTTTTATGTGAAGGAATACTGTTAATGCGGCGATAGTCACCAACGCAATGCGCCGGCGCCGATCCATACAACGAACCTTGTTACTCTTTGTCTTAGATTTTGTGAGACAATGTTATTTTATGCTTCTCAGAAACGTCGATATGTACGAGTTGTAATTTGTAATTCAAATTCCATATTTGTCATTATTTCCACTAAACATCTGATAAATATCAAGTACCTAAGTACCTACTGTGAATGTATCTGGGTTATTTTTTTGTCATCTACACCTACTTGCGAAAATTAAAATATAAAGGATAGGTTTTGTTCGCGTTATTTTAATTAACAGCATTGTTGCAATCCCATCTCTAAGTTTCACTTTCCCTACAGACAGTTGTATAGACTGTCAGAAAGACAGTTGTAAATACAGTGACATCGTTACGTCATTGCAACAATGCTGTTAAAATTAAAATAATGCAATCAAAACGAAAAAAAAGTTTTATAATTTATTTGGTCAAGTATTTCGAATTCAGAAGGTTTGGGTACAATAATTATAAAGTTACAGAAATTCTGCTCACAGGAGTCCAAATATTTTATTCTTACTGTTATTTAAAACCGTTTTGTAGAATCCAATTTAATTATATCATTATCAATTGTTTACTGTAATCCCTCTTATTAATAATTTAATTTATTATTCATATGTTATCCGTCTGTTATCTGTCAAATAATTATGGAATCAGTGACTTTATCGCCGCTATCAACCGACGCGACGTATAACTCAAATAAGTGGATGATGTGATGCTTACGTGGAAATCGACGCGATCTGTCGATGTTGGGGGAAAATGTTCTTTGGTACGACTATTCTTTAGGGTTAGAAACCTTAAAGGTTAATGATACACTAGTTACTTAATTAGGCAGACTGGAACCATACTCGCAGGTAGGTAAGTCGTAACATTGGAAAAATTGTATTCCAAATACTAATTCGTTTTTCGTTTTTATTTTCAGTCCTGTTAGGTGCGAAATTTTGGAAAGCGTTTTCCAAGAATTAAATTTTAAAGTGTTCGATATTAGATTTCTTTTTGTTTTTTTGTGATGTTGAATTGAAATTAAATTAATTTTCCGGTCTTAATCGCGTTGTTATTATAAATTCCAGCGTTTACAGACTACCTCCCGGTAGACTGAAGTCTACAGCTGAAATATATAGTCCGTACCTACTCTAACTTTACTTAGCAAAAACTTTCAATTTTTAGTATTTATAAAGCGATCTTCGCAACTATTCAGTGATTGCTTAGTAAAGTCGAAGTGTTTTAAATTTAGAATGTAAATCAATCAAAAATAATGACCTAAACTTTGCTGCTCTGTTATGAGGATGAAGTTTTTTTTTATTTTGTTGGTATACCTATTACAAAATGAATTTAGACTATAAATTACAATTCAAAGTTTATGCTTAGTTTTTTTGCTAAGCTCAGTCCGAGCAAAGTCAAAGTACGCACTATAGATTTTAGCCTAAATGTGACTGAGACTGACAAAACCGGAATATGAGTTTAATTTCGAATCGACCTATACTAATACCACCTATACTAAACTTACTTCTAACAAACATCTACTCCAAGAATTAAACAAATAAACTGACATAATATGTAAAGACAACGTTTGTTTAGTTTTACACCATATAAAGATTCAATGAATAATGTAGTTCGAATACAAACGCCTTACAAATTATTTAGAGCAAGTTTAATGGCTGTGTCTTGCGGAACAAAAAACGTACTGTAGAAACTGAGCATGTACAGTAACTATAAATGCATTAAATGCAAATTGGTACGCGTGTTCATTATAAATAGAAACTTTACGGGACGGGACAAATTATTGCATGTTGTCCGTGCCCCGTCCGTGCCTCATCCGTGCTGTTTCATACAAATGTAACTTGTCTACCGAATGGGGCGGACACGGCCCGTTCTAATGAGAGTTATCCCTAAGCATACAACCAGACAACCAGTTAAGTGTTGTTTTGTTCTATCACTGTCAATCAAATCATGCCGCTGTTTCACCCGCATAAAGCCCAATCCAGTGGGATATTGAAAAAAAAAAATCGAATGTCTACATCACAAAGAACCCTCTCGAAATTGCAGCCTTCTATTATTACGTTAAGGTAATCCACCCCCCCCCCCTTCTCGCGATCAAGATCATTGTAACATGATCGAGATCGAATAAATAATAATACGCGATTAAGACCCGGCAAAATGTAACTATGTTAACAAATCGTGTGAATTTAAAAAGTTTATTTAGCGGTTGTACCTACATAACTGTAATATAACTTTTAGAAAAAATGCGAATTATATTGTTTAAGTGAGCCTCAATCTTTGAGTAACGTTTCAGTATTCGGGCCTAATAACTCTTTATTTAGAATTGAAATTAAATCACAATACACCGTGATCTAAGTAATTTAACCTCGGCCTCCGAACGAACCCATTATCAATTACGTACGATAAACGCCCAAACTAAACTATGAAGCACGTGCCCCTGTCACCAAACGGTTAATGACTCTGTTAAACCACAAACTTTTGATCGGTCGATAGTTCTTCTTGGCCTATCATTGATAGGTTAATTGATCTATAAATGATTTAAAGTTTCAGTTTTTACTATTATTAGCTGACTGCGATTCCTAGTAGGTAGATACTTGTTAGGGTACAATTTTTCTCTCAACGCACATCGCATTGGTCATACATAAAATTAAAAAAAAAATATAGAGTACCTAAGTTTATTACGCCGCATCTACAATGAATACTGCACACTAGGTAGGTACTACTGATTTCACGTCCACGTCCGATTCTACGTTTCCAGATGTGTGCAACGAAAGAAAAATTGTACTATATTAATTTCGTTCAATAGGTCAGTCTCCAAAAATCTTTACTGAGTATCTAATAAACAAAAAAACTTTTGCTAATTTTAGTACAAGGCTCGTCGAGAACAAACCTTCGTCATGTGATAGAATCCTCTGTGGAAGATCTCTCCACAGTGGATCTTTACTCTGTGTGTGTGTGTTTTCGCCCAGATTCCACATTTTGTTTAACCGACGACGATGAGAATCACTAGTCTGCGCATACGTCTTTCTAATGCCCACGCGCACATTACAGTGTATTACGGACATGTCACTCTTGGAACTGTACAAAAAGGAAACATGACACCGGCGACTTGCGACACTCCTGCTCTGTTTAACTTGGACAAACTAGAAGTTGATGGCCGTCACTGGGAGTTAATGCCCCTGGATGATGCCTACTGTTTCTCTTTGAGATTATGCCTTGACATTTTAGTTAGTAGACCAGCTTAGATATTGTTATATTGAAGGTAGGTATATTCTTTTGTTCGTAAAGAACAATGTTATTAGATGTTTATGGAAATTATTTATTTATTTATTTTTTAGGAAATCCAACAGCTATTACAGAAGTATAAATTAACGTGTATCACCAGGAAGCCAATTATAGGATCTCACGAACAAAAAACAATGTAGATATACAATGTAGGTATGAGCTTAAATATTAATAATATCCAACCAATTCTTACAAAGAGTAGGTAAACAGAAAAAATAAAAACAATCCTAAACGTTATCAGATAAAAATTTAGCCAATCGTGATTCACCACCATAAAAGTGCTTAGACACCCGCCGCCGCACCGTATCAATACTAGTACAAAATTATAATAAATCTGTAGAGAGGTCAATTCTGTACATGGAATATATTTTCAAAATAACTATCGGGGGGTGTTTAGTTATCGATACTGATGTCAAAAATGCAATCAGTAATTTTTTTTTCTGTCTGTCTGTCTGTCTGTCTGTCTGTCTGTATATTCGTTATAGAAACAAAAACTACTGAACGGATTTTAACAAAACTTGGTACAATAATACTTTATACTCCTGGGCAGGTTATAGAATACTTTTCATCATGCTACGATAGATAGGAACGGAGCAGTAAAGAGAAAAGTTTCAAAAACGGGAAAATTTACTCCATTTTTTAAGCTTCCGTCGCGCGTGTGCAGCCTGAATGGTTTAAGTTACACAGAAATCATGTATGACGGATTTGTTCCGCTAAACATGCCATAAAATAATAAATATGTAAATAAAAAAATTAAAAATTAAAAAACCGACTTCAAAAAGAAACAAAAAATAATTTAAAAACAAACAAAAAAAAAAGAAGAATTGATAAAAATGACCAAAATAACCTCTACATAGGTACAGTGCCACCGACTAATTAATCTGTTTTATCATCTGAAGTCGGGCAGCCAAACTAAGTACAATATGGAACCAATCAATAAAACTGCCCGACTTCAGATGATAAAACAGATTAATTAGTCGGTGGCACTGTACCTATGTAGAGGTTATTTTGGTCATTTTTATCAATTCTTTTTTTTTTTTGGTTGTTTTTAAATTATTTTTTGTTTCTTTTTGAAGTCGGTTTTTTAATTTTTAAATTATTTTTTTATTTTACCCTTTTTAGTATACCTACCTACCTAAAAATCAACAATATTGTTACCGTAATTTTAATTATTGAGGAGTTTGCTGATGAGAAGGTGGTTTCAGGTGCCCCATCAATCTGTACTTAGTTCTTTAGGGGTCAATTCTTTTTGGTAAAAGTTCAAAAATGAGTAATTTATTGAATTCTGGGATGCTATCCTGTCCAACATTCCGAAGATACTCATCAGATTCTTAACAAACTTTCATGGGACCACCTCGCAGCTTCCACCTTTCCATTAAAAAAGAATCATCTCAATCGGTCAAGCCATCTTTGAGTAATCGATAAACAACTGGATTGATTAATGCGTTTAGAGGAGCATTTCCGTTCATCACTCCGAAGACCCTCATCAGATCCACATCAAATTTTTATGGGACCATCTTGGAGCTTCCACCTATCCATTAAAAAAAGAATCATCTTAATCGGTCAAGCCGTCTTCGAGTAATCGGTGAACATACAAAAAAAAAAATTATACATACAGACGAATTGATAACCTCCTCCTTTTTTTTGAAGTCGGTTAAAAATATCCTGCGACAGCATGTCTATCTTTTATGGTTGACTCACAATCAATCAATTAATCAATCTATATCTTCTATACTTATAATAAAATCGTAACTTAGCGGTGTCTATTTTTAAAAGATATTTTGAAAAAACTATTTATAGGGGTATGTACTAACGTAACAGACCATTTCCGTGTTTAACTTTTTGTCTGTTTGTCTGTGCGTTTGTGCGCGCTAATTTCTTAAAAGACCGATTTGAATGAAATTAAGTATGCAGATAGCTTAAGATTTCGATTGACATATAGGCTACTTTTTTCCGGATATCAAGTCTGGATATCCGGATAAAAAATAGAAATTGCGTAATTTTGTTATTTTTTAACCATCGTCATCTATCGTCATTGATCATCATCCATCGTCATCGATCGTCATCCATCGTCATGAACAAATTTTGCCTTACTTCACCTACCTACCGCAATGCAAAAATCCACACTTAAACGGACGACCAGGGAAGTACTGATGATGCCAGGCGCGGTAGCGCCTGGCTCCATCAGTACTTCAATGGGCGACCGTTTAAGTGTGGATTTTTGCATTGCGATAGGTTGGTGTAAGAACAACGCGGGATCGCAACTTGCGCGGGTGAAACCGCGGGCGCAGCTAGTACAAAATAAATCTATGTCAGTATCTTTAATCAAATTATTGAGATTATTGCTAGCTCGCCACAGGAAAGTATTCTGTCTGTCTGTAAAATTGTTGAAGTATTTCCTCTATAATAAAACACTTTATTTATCGGGTTTAATCGCGTTTTATTCATCATTTTTAAACGAACCGAGCTTTCGCCAACTTTACAGTTGGCTTTTTCAAGGTTGACGGTTCAAGTGTTTTATTATGCAAAATCGCGAAAACCATAGAAGAACTTATTTCCTCTATATCAGATTATGTCAAATTAAATTTTCACTTACGTAACGTTCGCGTTACTTTATAATATTAAAAGAAGAATATGGACAAAAAGTCTTCACTTGGACGCATATTTTATTAGTCCAAAAGTAGTAATTTACTGCATTCTTGGAGGCTAGTCTGCTCATCATTCCGAAGGTACCCTTTAGACTCAAGCGCGGATCCAGCCCTCAAAAAAGGTTGTGGTCACAGCTACTAGAAAATCGGCTAAGTACGAGTTGGAGCATGAACATGCTCATTAACAATCATGCAAGTCGTTTATGAACTTTTGAATTAGATTATTTCCTTTTTTCTGAGCATCAGGACTTTGGCCTTAGGAATGGATGGATATAAACTTAGGAGGAAGTCGGACCCGATTTCTTCAAATTAAATAGTCAGTTTCGATCCAAACCTATTTCAATCAATATCTTATATTTTTTTTCTTTTTTTCTAGTAGCCTGTAAGCCAATATCGGGTCACTAGACTGGGTAAATAGTTGTATCAGAAGTAATGTAAGTGAGATCAGCAAGTGAAATCCACCAGGCGAGATTTTGATTATTTTTTACATTTTCTACGAATATCAAATTAAATTAAATGCTGGGTACATTTTACATTAAATAACTTTATTTAGGTAGTTACTTAAATTACAAATTCAAGCTTACGTTTCTTTTTTGCGAAAACGTTGATAATGTCATCGATATCCAGGTTCACATCTTTGTGTATATTTAGGAGAGCTAGCCCGGATAATCTTTCCTGTGCCATTGAGGCACGCAACCAAGATTTTATTCTGCGAAGAGTAGAAAAAGATCTCTCTGCGGTAGCTACGCTGACGCTGGAAGAGTTGCCAGTATTTGTAAGAAAATTTTTGTGATATCCATCTTCGAACTTAGCCGAGAAATATGGATTGTGAATATTTTGGATACACGATCACCCTCAACTTCGTTCATAAATCGCGTTACAAGCAAGTGAAGATTTTCGATTAGCCCTTTTTTTTATTTAATTAATTGTTTTCTAAGGGATAACCGGTCGAAAAAAATTAATTCACAGTGAAATTGGAAAGCCACACCCTTCCCATTAACAAAGATGTATGGATATTAACATTTTAAGGTGACAGAATGACAGAAAAAAAATTTTTTTTGTTGTCAAAACTGCTCTGGAAAATATTCTGATAATAAGGCACACCCCGCGGGGTGTGCAATAATTTCATTAAAATATCTTACCATGATACAACAATATATATTATGTTCAAAAAATAATCAAAGTAATTTACTCTTTATAAGTAATCTTTTTTAAGTTATGCTAGGCTGCTTACGTTTCACAGCACAAACAAAAGTAGGTACTAAGTAAAGTCGGCCAGCGCCAGTTAAGTAGCGCCACGCACCCCTTGCTACGCGGCTCGGAAGTTTTGGCGGCACGGCAATAAGTTGTCAAAAATGTGACATAAGCCATAACATGTCAGCGTATCGTCTATGGCTCTTTGCTGCGTTCCGAATCACGCACGTATCATGATTGATTGTGTTTTTTAAATTTTAATAAGGCATATCGTTTATTATCATCAGTCTATCGATATCAATAGTCCATAAAAGTTTGACGTTACAAGTCTATTAAGGTTGTGGGCATGCCCATCGTGCCCACAACGGTGGATCCGCCCTTGTTTAGACTTAACTAAATGAAAACCTCCCCCTTTTGGTCGAAGTCGGTAAAAAAATTCATGTATGTCTGACCCTTAGTTACTGAGGCATCCAAATACTTCTGAAACGGTTCTAATTTGATTTATGTATTAGTTGTAATGTTCCAATGTTTTAAAAGTGGTATAGTTTTGGATACCATAACATAACCTAATAGAACCGGAGTAACCAATGAAGGAGTAAGCCAGACTCGCCCTGGAAACTCCTGAGTTTCCACGCGAAAGCGCGTGAAAACGCGAGGCGCAGCTAGTACTTGACATAAATCATGGTCGTAAAACATTTTACTGTTTAGTGCCTCAAGTTACTTACATAGGTAGACACAGCAAACTATTTATGGACATGATACATGTGTAGGTCTGTATGTGTGTTTACCTTAACAATTCTAACATCTAAAAATCGATTTGACTACTTTTCACCAAGTTTACGACTCATAAAACCATAGTTTAATCTGGATTTACAACTGAGCTGTTAATGGCTGACCGCACTAAGACAAACTCAATTAAAAAGCCACTGGAATTAAAGCCAGCAATAATTGAACCGTAACATTCATTAAAACCGCTAACAGCTCTAACTAATTTAACCACACACTTTAAATATGATTGACACAGTTTAATAAGGCGCCACTTAAGAAACGACCTAGAGATGAGCAAGATATCCCTAATTGCTGTTTGACACTTGATCATTGAGACGACCACCCGCATTAGTTGGACTGGTGAAGGAATATATTTATGATTTGGTCAGAATTTGATAATAAAATTACATGTATGATATAAATTAAAATCACATCAAGGCATAAAAAAACATCAAGAAACCTCCGCTCATGTTGAATGTCAACCACAAACACATGTGCATTGTCCAAGGGTTCCTTAAGAGCGAAGTCCTTACCGTTTTTCCGTTGGGTTAGGTATTAGTGGACTTCACTTTGTTTTTAGGAACGGCCAAAGGATACACTGAGACACTTTGCTTTCAACGGCAACGTTTCCTCGGGTATGGCACGCTATGTACATCTTAAATGTTTATACTGTTTTTAAACATTTAAACTGTACCTACCTAAAACCAAAGAAACTAAAGGCTATAAAGAACATAGATACGGTATGTAAAAGAGTGGGCTATTTGACAATATTACGATTTTGATAGCTATTTTATTAATTCATTTCTTATCAATCAACCTTCCAAAGCCCTACATCAATTGCGTTACAAAGTCGAACAATGTCACGTCTCTGAGACCTTCGTACCTACCCATATTTTATGTTTCCGTTAAAATAAAACCAAAATTCCGAACAACTTAGTTTGTGAACATTTGCCCTTCCTCTTCGAAGTTTAAACCTTCTAAACTTGTTTTGGAAGACCTAGGTATGCAAGACCATCTGTATCTAAACACGAGTTTGTCAATGTTATTAAATTATTTGTTTTTGTAGTCAATTATTTTAAATACAAAAATGTTGTATTTAAAATGATAAGGTAATTGTATTATTTAATAGAATCGGTGGTGGCTTTGTATTGCTCAGGTGTGATGAGGTCAACCGCTAGCCTATCCCGTGTAAAAAAAGAATATGCATTAATTATTATTAATTATTAGTTTAAGAATGAATAATGTTAGCTCCATCTATGAACAGGACGGGCGGGTTGAAGTAGCAATGGGCAGGTCATATAGCGCGGAGAACGGATGGCCGAAGGGGCCGAAAATTTCCCTAGTGGAGACCACGGACCGGGAAACTAAGAGTACGACGTCCATCGACGCGATAGACGGATAATCTGATTAAGACTGCGGTTCAATGATGGATGCAGGTTGCTTCCAACTGGAAATCGTTGAGGGAGGCCTATGTTTAACAGTGGACGTCCTACAGCTAATATGATGATGATGCTGATGAAGAACAGAACAAATTGCAAATGGAACGACTCGCTTCGAATCGCTTTTAACAAAAACATATTATTATAATAATCGGTAGATCTGTTTTACACGTGATGATGATAAAACAAGCGAACCAACAAACTTTTGCATAGGTTACTAGATTTATGATACTGTTGTCATCCACTAAGAGTAAATGACAAACATATTATGTTTAAAGCAAGCATAATATTATGTTATGTTAAATTATGCATTGTTGTTATGTAATATTCAATAAGTTATTCAAGCGAAGGTTTTATGGTACACTCAACTATTGATAATAATTAATTATCTACCTTGACCACAGAATACACAATAGTGCAAGCCTTGACAAACAACTTTCAAGAACTTTAGTAATGAATATAGAGAAATTAGGAAAATTACTATCTCTCTGCTCTGTTATTAAAAAGACATTGAGGTAAAACTTATTTTCGGCCATTCAGCTGCCGTTTATACATTTCAGAGCCTTTTCGGCATTGCAACAATGCTGATAATTAAAATAACAATTCAATACAAATACAAGTCGCGAAAACAGAATTTCTTCCGTTTTCGTGACTTGTATTTGATTTTTCAATTTAGACAATAGCAACAACAAGCTTTTTTTTCAATGAAGTGAATGAATGAATGACACTGCAAGTGTAAGCTAATAAAATAAACAATTCAATTTGACATTTAAAATAGGTACACAGGTATCAAGCCAAAATCGTTGCCAAATGATCTTACGGAACAAATTATTATAGTAAACATACATATCTACAAATTTGTACAAACGTTATACGTAATTTTGACGACTTTTAATTGGTTGAACAAGATAAAACGGTGGGTTATGCGCTGAATATCAAAAACTCATTTATATAGTTTGCTTTTTTATATAAACAGATGTGAGTCATTTATGGAAATCCTTTGAAATGTAACATAACTGGAAAAACTGCTCTTGATTCACGAACTAATAAATTTAATTTTTATTTGTATTTGAACACTATGGAAAATTTAAATAAAGATAATAAACGCAGGTAATGTCTGGAAATAGAATATAATCTACATATGCACTTACCATAAGCTACATATTAAAAAAGGCTTTGTTCTTACTTCATGCATGACAGATCAACTTAACCACGAGGGTTGAAATTTAGAGGCTGTGATGAAGGCATCATGATAAAAAAGGATTTTTAATGAACCCCACGGGACTTTGGGACTTAAATGCGTGTGAACACAGCTAGTTTATGATTATGTAAATCAATTCGAAAATACAGATGATTATTTTCTGTTGCGAAAAAACAGATTATCTTTTCCGCTAAAATTAAACCGATTTGAACACCTAGGTATACGGGTTAGGATTCTGTACCTTAATTGAAAAAGACATTCTTTAATCAAACTGTGCTATATTAAGACTAGTAGTGACACAGTTACCAATGTAGAATAACATTCTGAGTTACTAACACATAGGTGGGTGGAAAGTCTTTATAAAAATATGAACCGTGGGCATTACTCTCTCTGAAATGTTTACGTTAACCGATTTCAACCGTGTGATTCATACCATCAAAACATTAGCGAAAATCGTTCCTGACGACATCACGGTTCAGATTTTAGACTCCGTATCACGATTTTGGGTGCGCCAGTCTATTCGAATGTTGCATACCGAAATACCGATCTCGTCTATGAAGATGTACCAAGCATGAATAAGAGATGTTTTATTGATATAATGACGTCATGCGTCATTGACCTGCCGTGCCTGTCTTTTTTTAAATAATTTGATAATCTTCTACGCAATCGGATCAAGTCTGCGGCTCACTTTACTAATGCTAGTGGCGACATCCTTGTTTCACTTAGACATGGATGGCTGGATTTTGTCCTTACTTGGTAGTGAGTTTTTGCTTTTACTATACCTACCTGCTTATTTTTCTTATATTACCTATACGTCTGAGTATACTTCAACAAAATAAATTTTTTAGTGATCAAATAATGTCATTCGATTCTATCGTCTTTTCTTAATTTGGTGAAGTAAGATAGAAGATGTACAGAAAGAGAATCAAAAGTCATTAATACTCGTAAAATCGATCAATTGAATAAACCTACAACAGGTATCGTTTTATTTTTTGTGATGACATAGCTGGCAAGTTATCAAGACTATTTCTAATATCACTTATAAGATGTTTCATATCAACAATTCTAAAATGTTTTCACGTTTATCTATCGGTGAATGGAAAATACTAAACTGTATTTTGAGTTTTTATTAAATAAATTTAGGAACGATAAAATTAATGTATTTTTTTGTTGGCCCGCTGATTTGCACTAAACTGGAAGGCTAAGTCCTCCTCTTTGAGGGGTTAGGTGGCCACTGGACCCTATTTCGTATTGGCGAATGTCTCATTCTTTTGGACAGAATGTATAAGTTTTGTATTAAAAATTATATTTTTACTCTATAACAGAATTAGCAACGCCTATATACATGCATTAAAACTAAACATCTTTGTAAATGAAATAAAATAAATAAATAATGCACGACATTACACACACAGCGGCTATCTAGCCCCAAACTAAGCACTAGGCTAGTACTATGGGTACTAAACAACGGATATACTACATATAACACTTTTTTGTAAATACATACATATTGATACATACACATAATTATGTTCATATTAAATATACTTGTCTTATTTCGGTCTGGGTAATTATACTAATTCACATCTAGTAATTGTAATTGATTATTAAGTTTAAAAGTAATAAAAGATTGTGTGATCTGTAGGCGTATAGGTACCTATCCATCCATATCCTATAATACGATGTCAATAACACAGAATCATAAACGGAACAATATATCGCAATCTCGCTATTATAACCATGCAACTCGGAACAGTTGATGTTATTTCTGTAATTCTCCCTGGACTCATTCCAAAAACGTACTTCTTAACATTTGAAACACTCGGTCACTTTCCCCAGAGTGAGTCAATGACATGTAAGAAAATCGTCATACGAACCTTCCGATTCTCATCAAATTCATAGTAATAGTACCTACCTGTATTATTTTTAGAAAATTAGTAATGTGGCGTTAGGGAAAACTGAAAATCACGATTTCGAAACATGGTTTCAAGAAATTGAAAACGAAACGACATGAAAGAAATGCGTTGGTGTTGATCGGTATTTCAATGAATTTTATGAAATCGTAAATGTAAGTGCTGTAACATTTACTGAAATTCGTAGTAAATCGAATTAAATGATATCTTCTTGGGAAATCAGAATTAACATTGCCGTGTTACTTGAGGAAGATATGTGCTTTTGAGAAGAAGAATAACATCCGTTGACCTCCTAAGAGCACAGAACCTAGATCCAAACCTATGACATTAGATTCGAAGTTGAGATGTCTGTAATCTCGATCCAAAGCTCGGTCTTTAGTAATAATGCTGTTATCAAATAAAACGCGAGTATATATTGTGTTTTTTGTGCAAAATCGCGAAAACCTTGGACAATATTACATTATTTTACAAAGATTTTTAGAGGGTTTGTTTGTTTGTATCTTGTTAAATACTACTACTTCTTTTAATACTATAATACTTCTTAAGTAAGAAACCGAAAACTAAAAAATAAATTTGGAATTATTATACGTAATTCAAAGACGCTTTAGCTAATTTTCTTATCCATATACCTCCATAAATACCTTCTTAAAGTTAATCTTATTGCATTCATAAAAATGAATAAAACATTTAACGCGTCCTACTTTTGTATTAAAGTAATATGTTGGAAGATTACAAAAAGATTTTTCTGATGTTACGAAAGTATTAAATGGAATCTGTAAATGTTTTGAATGGTTTAACATACGGTGTTGACCTCAAGTTCTTATGAAAACTCGAAGATGTTCTTACGTAGAGTCCTTGGTAGTTAATCTATGCACATTAGATCATCATACAGAACCTGTCCAATAACCTTTGAATAGGTAGATACGTATTCATACATACGTGTGTTAATGAGATAAGCGGACCTTTGCATGTATTCTTAACTAAATCGTGAATTTGTTAACTCAAGTTTATTTCAAAGTAAATAGTATTTCCAAGTTAAACAGATACCTTTGCACCGTATCGTTAACTATATCAGTCACCCAGGCCATTAATCTTTCCTTTATTCGTTCGGTGAATATTGATCTCTAAATTATGCCAAATCGGATACTTTATTTTCTCTTTCGCGTACTCATTTCGGAGAACCATAACAAAGTAGCAGCATGCTTGATTGTATTTTAAATTTAGATTTATTTCTTAGAAAGGTCGACGTAGAATGAAAGTTTCAATCAATTTACAAACCTACCAACAAAATAAACTTGATACAAAGGAATTCTGCGAAGAACTATAGTATTTAACGTCAGTAAGTAGTTAACTTAGATAAAAAGTACGAAATCGTACAAATATTCCACGACCATCAATACATAAACATCTTTATAATTCACGTACAATATGAGCCGTTTGGAGATAGTAGGTACAACAAGTAAACAGATACGTGAGTATGAGTTAAGAGTTATCAAGAGTACTGAACACAACATTCAGTTGATGTAAAACAGAACGATCTTCGGCGCACCGGCAGATTCGTTCCGCTACGATAAAGGGATTTAGTCAGTCACGCGGCGCACCACTTGTAGTGGTCTCTTGTTACTATAGTTACCGATTATCTACTATATAAATAGAGCATAAAATTTCAAATTTAAGCTTAAATACCTGATTAAAGAAGCGTTCCCTGGCTATTGCGATACTTTCATGGGGTCCAGCGGTAGCATCACTTTCAGAAACGGCAGAGTCTTGTTGATCTCGAATTTCCTGCTTGGTTTTAGACGCATCCTCGCTAGGTGGTGCCGCTTGAGTTAGTGTCTGTTCTTCTTTTTCTGGCACTGTCTTATCTGAGACTTCCTCTGCTGCGACTATCACTTTAGGAACAACTCCGTTTCCCTTTCCACTACCTACACTGGAAGTTTTCTTCGTGACACCTTTTAGTCCCTTGGTTTTCTTCTTCTTTTCCTTGGGTTTTTTCTGCGGTTTCCCTCCAGGAAAGCGTCCGCTGGCGCAACACTGCACGTTACCCATGTCTATACGCTCGCATGTCGCGATTCACTCGGTCGGCGGGAGTCGGCTTGATCGGTCGGTCGTTCGATGCGTGTCGGCGTTGACGCCGACTCGCGAAATGAGTGCGGCGCAAGAGTTCCCGACAGCGTCGCGGTGCCGCCCACCCGCGCCGGTATTTTCGACAATCTTCGGAATCGCGCTGACCGCAAATTACGCGGATGCCGTCCACGAAGGATCGCACCCGAAAGCCGAAACGCGTACCGGCCGCGTTGGCGTCATCATCGCCCCGTCCCCCGCGCCGCAAGGTCAAGGCATGCTCATTGTTCCCGCTGCTCTGGTAGCTGCCGGCTAGACGCGCACTTCTCCACTCGGATGCTCGACGACTAGACGAGAGTTGTACCTACATTTCTAACACTATTGTTGTTAAGTTCGGCACGCGAAGTCGTCGACACGACTGCTATCGATCACGCGATGTTTATGTTTGGCTACCACGGGAACGCCGATTTCGGTCCCCGTATGTAACGACGCGACGCGCCGCCGTCACGCTATTTGCACTTCGATATGAATTTAATTACACTAACTAGCTACCTACCTAGTTACAATAAGTCACAGATTATTTTATTTCATATTATATTACACGCGAGCCATTTGAAATGGAAGTTCACACACAAGTTAAAATGTAACCTGGTAATATTATATCGTTTTAAATCGTAATCGTACGCATGCACGAGAGGCTTATGTCAAGGCACGTGTTCTCTCCGTATATTTTAGTAAATAACCACTGGTAACAATAAAATATGCGGTCAAAGTACAGAATAAAGACACAATGTTATAAATTGAGGACAATAACTGAGGAACACAACCCACATATTTCCTATTTTGTTTTATCCTATTACATATTGATTGTATTATTTTTAGAACAAGGACAAACACAAGCTAAACAAAATATCTAATGTAAACAAGTTACAAACAATACAAATCTGTAAGGACTAATTACAATTTAAATACGGAGTCATTATTTCTTAACCTTGAGCAGCAAACTATTTATTCTAAAGTAACTTGAAACACTTTACTTAACCTTAAAGCCGATTTTTATAAACCCCTACAAGATTGTACTGAATGAACGCGTGCATATTTATCGAACAGCAACAAATTAAAAAAGCATAAAGTCCAGTTCCCGAACTCCAAAGAAAACAGATGTTACATAAGCACGGTTTCGAAGTCAGTGTCGCAATATTGTAGAAATAGTGACAAGGCGAGGAATGTAGTACATCTGTCTGACGATGATACGGATCGATTATCTTGCTGTGTTTTTAATTAAATCTATGTCTTGTATTCGTTCTTTGTGATCAAAGAAAGATTTAACGGCTTTAAGCCGTCCCTATACATAAATTACTATTCGTTATTGTAAGGGAAGTCTAAGCATTTGATAACAGCAATAAAAGATTAAATAAACCGATGGAAGAGAAGGTTTGTCTGAGTGATTTATTCTCTTCAAAACCTTCTAAATGTTGCATTAGGCAAACGACGTCATTGGTAACCTAAGCGTGCAAAAAGGTTACTAAAAGATATCGAATGGCAAACGATTTTGTTATTTGATATTTGTGCAAACTGCTAAAACTAAATAAAATTATCACGATTTAGGTAAGTACCTATATTTATTGTTGATTGTGCAACTTAAAATAGTCTTCAAAATCATGTCACAATTTAGTTTATAGCGGAAAAAGTAAAATAAACGTGCAGCCAAAATAAAATGTTACACCAGTTTTAAAGCCCCAGTTTCTGGATCACTGTGCTGTTGGAAATGGGTCGAATGAAATGGCGCCTGGCTGCTCTTCACTAAATATATTTATGGTTTCCAATGGTACCCCGTTTTAGACACCATCATACACAAAATCGATGAAAATAACTCCCTTTATATCTCATAACGAATAAACACAGTTATTTACTGTTTAGAACTTAATTTTTTTTTTTTTTTGAACTTGTCCTGTTGTCCCAATAATATAATCCCTACTACAAAATTGGAATTATGTGTCACTTCACTACCGTCTCGTTTACTTTTTTACAGTAATTACATTTAAAAAAAAGCATTGGTTGCCTGCCAAGATAAAGAAAAAATCATGTACGATTTTAAACTTACATGGTTAAACCGACCACCGACCGACCTGCCCCCAGATTATTTATTCAGTGGATGTCTGACAACAGTGGAAAATAACAGGCACTATTCAGTACATTGCTGCTTTGAGGTAATTACCGGTAAAAACCACGTTACGTCAAAGCAGCAATGTACTGCGTAGTGCCGTCATTTTCCACGGTTGTCAGACGTCCACTAGATAGATAATCTGAGGGCTGGTTATGCAGGATCCAGTAAATAATGAAGTTAGTGACAATAGTAGGGGAACGATAACCAGACGTTTAAGTCGTGTCAGGAAGCAGGTAGTCCGATATGGACGCCTCTAACTCTCATCACCTACCCGCATTCTACCCGCATACCCGCACTCTCGTGAACAAGCTGGTTAAAATTACACCAGCGAAATATCGAGCTCCGCGAATAAATTATTTAAAATGGTAAATACCCCATTATTACGTAATTTTTGTAGTGAAAAATTCATGTGTTAGTGGCCCCAACTTACCGTGTCAGCATCACTTTCTTCAGTAGCAATGGCGGCTCCTTTCTCTAGCTGCTCCTCAGCGTTATCCAGCTCTCTATCCAGCTCTTCCGTCTCCATTTCCAGCTGAGGAGAAGTCTGGAGCTCTTCAACGCCTAACGATGTAACTGGCTCCTGGTGCACGGAATGACAAGCCGGCATTTTGACAACCAGGGGACGGAAGTTAAGGCCCTTAAGTCCTGAAAATAAATGTTGTAATTAATGAAATGTCTTTGAAGCAATTAATTTTTTTCGATAGGTTTTATTTTTTACCGACCTCCAAAAAGGAGGAAATTATCAATTTGGGGTTTTTACGAAAATCTGCTAAATAATATAGGCAAGCGCATTCTAAAATACAGTGAATTAGTAATTTTTTACCTTCTATTCTACCAATTGAACTGGCTTTAGGTATATATGTAGGTAAGAAGTAGATAAGTACAGATTGATGGAACTCCACGAAAGTGCCTAAAATGATGAATAATAAATAAAAGATTTATTAAAAAATTAAAGCCGACTTCAAATACGACAAAATAATAACAACTTCACTACATACAGTGCCATCGACTCATCTGTTATTTAATCTGTAGGGAAATTCGTGTATTGATATTATCACATATTATCCAAAAAAATATTTTAACATCATTACTAAATCATTGCAGTCAATCTTTAATCTCAAATTTGACGGCTGTCAAATAACATTTGACATTTTACAATAAACTTTTCTTTGGAGAATGCTGTTTTCCATACATTTTTGAGTCAATTAAGTTTTGATTGCAGTCATGTTTGCATGTTATAGTTTCATTTTGAGTGTATTATTTGCAATTGTTATGATGATGAGATAATTTTGTTAATTAAATACGGGAATCGGGACACTGACGTCGGGCAGACAACTTGAAATCTAGATAAGCTCTAGTAAAGTTTACTTGAAAATCAGCTGTTTCTGAGGGTTCGAGGTCATTGACCTTATATTGTCCTTTTATTTAGTTTGATGGTTTACAATCAAAACTTCAATTAACATTATTTTCAAAAGTAGCTGTTTTTTCAGTGAAACATACTCTCAAAATTTCAAAAAAAAAGTTTGAATTTTCACAAGTCGTAGAACAAAAGTTGTTCGCCTAGACGTCTAGAACAACTCTCTTTCGGATTAAAAGGACTTACCCGTTACAAATTGTATAGTTCAGTCAGTCAGTCAGTCTGGACATTGAATTCATATTATGTATTTTCCGATAGGTACTTTGAAAAGAAAATAAATAAATAGCTACTTGCGGATTTCAATAATGTATTAACATATCAAAATATTTTCCTCTACACGAGTTTACATGTGAATAGTTTATTTAATCAACATGAAAGAAAATTTCGTAATCGTTTTGCAAGTGACATTAAAATATAATTTGATTTTAAACTATACGGCACTGAAGCTAGGTATAATTGCACACGATTGAGTTAGTACTACAAATAATCTTCGTGCATTTACATAGTGTGTGTAGTGTAAGCATATTGCGTAATCTAACCTTGCTTCGTATAAAGCCAGATGAAGAATAAATCGGTACCTATACTTATAGTTAAAATTTGAGCTAAAAGCTGATCTGAAAATATTTCTTGTCCAGACATACATATCTATACTAATATTATAAAGCTTGTAGAGTTTGTTTGTTTGTTTAAACGCGCTAATCTCAGGAACTACTGGTTCGAATTGAAAAATCTTTTTGTGTTTTATAGCCCACTAGCTACGCCCGGCGGTTTCCCGCGCGTAAGTCCCGTTCCCGCGGGAATTTCGGGATAAAATGTAACCTATGTGTTATTCCCGGTATCCAACTACTTATATTCCAAGTTTCATCGCAATCGGTTCAGAAGTTTTTGCGTGATTGAGTAACAAACATCCAAACACATACACTTTTACATTTATCATATTAGTAGGATTTATCGAGGAAGGTTTATAGGCGCTACGACCAGTAGAGCGGTACATCCATGATATTTGTTGCAAAAACGGGAAAAAATGCCTTTTTGCAGAGCTTCTGTCGTGTTTTGAAGTAGGTATTACGCGAGCGCGGCTACACGACGCGACGGGAACGGGACTTCCGCGAGTGAAACGATCGGCGCTGTTAGTAATGAAATACGTAGATTGTAAATGATCCATGTCTGTTATTGTAATATAAAAAAAATAAACATAATGTTGTCCATATTCTGACGGAATATCTAAATTAAAAATAGGATTTTGAGGAATTCAGTTAAGGACGCGACTAATGTGAATCGAGGCGAAATCACTTCCGATTGAATATTTTTCCTTATAACCGGTATCAAATACATCTTTAAAAAATATAATAAGTAATAATAAATAATATAAATATTATGTTATTGTACATGGTACAAGAATTTTAAGTGTCCCCTTCATTTCAAAAACAATAAAAAAAAACTTTATATACCACTATTATACAGGCAAAGTTACCCCTGTTTTACAAAATAAAACATTTTTTTCGAAATCTTTAACCGCTATATTTTCTTATAGGCATCATAATATTAGAAAATACAATACCTATGGCCTCATCATCAAATAAAAAAAAATGTTTTAATCATCGTCAATGATTGATTTTACGAGAAATTATAGTTTTATTCATGCAATTCCATCTCGCTCATTTCTATGCAATCGGACAAGGACCGATAATTATCATCTATCACCGTCTTAAGCTTGGGCGCTTACGTGCGGAGTTTTCCTGAACGGAAGCCCCACATGCAGCACACATCGAAAGAAAATGATGATGTGCACCATTAAGATGTTACGTATCCGCCTAAGGTCCAGGCTATTTTCATACAAATCGATTTAGATTTTAGGTGACTTTAACATTTATACAATTTTAGAATTATTCATAATAATATGATGAATGAGAGATATATAAGTACGTATACTCATTACTACTATTATTGTTTTATTGTAAAAAAAACAAAACCTTAAAGTTACCTTTAAACTAAGTCCCTCAAGCGTAATTACTTAACTTAATGACTGAACTATACATCAACGCAGAGCTCAAACCACTGGTCCTATGGAGATTAAATTAGAAGAGTGTATTTTCAAACGAATCGGGACTTACTCCTACTAAATATTGTTTACACATGACTTAGTTATGTGACGTTTGTCTCTGTCTGTCAACTTAAAACTTCATGTGACAGTAAAAGACAAACGATGCATAAAAGTTAAAGTTTTAACTTGTGTGTTTCCGCAATTAGACTACTAAGACGTAAGAGCGATGTTAATAGCACACATATTTTTTTCTTAAAGAAAAACACATTGGTGCGCGGCCGAGATTTGAAACCACGACCTTCGGAATGAAAGTCGTGGTATCTACCACTAGACCAACACCGCTCTTATGTAAACGATGCATATTTATGCAGCGCATTAATTAGCGTTTATAAGTAAGGGGGTTAAACAGTTGGAACCGCGGGGTGCTGCTATTCAACATCCGTTACTTCACTACCTAATTTCTGTTGCATCTGTAGGTACAGTACACATTTTTACCCGACTGCGCGACGCAGAGGAGGGTAATGTGTTTATCAGTCTATGTATGTATGTATGTAAGTATGTATGTATGTATGTATGTATGTATGTATGGATGTTTCTATGTGGCGTTCTAGAGGCCAAACGCGTGGACCGATTTTGATGATTCTTACGTCAATCGATTCGTCTTAATCTGGCGAGTGTGACTAAAGACATGACAGTAATCCAAAGTAACATATGTCACCACCAGACGCCATATTGTCAAAATTAAAAAATCCAAAATCGTCAAAGTATGTCAAAATGGGTATCGTTGAATAGGTTTTTAAAAATAAATATTAGGTTTCTTTCACCATTTTTCATTTTAAAGAACCGTTTAGGAAATATAACGGTGTAAAGTTAATTTACAATTAGGTATTCTTGCTTTTTATTACTAACGAACAAGTTTTTATTTTTGTTACGTAGTTACGCTTGGAACTATCAAAGTATAAGCCGTGATGGTACAGGTGACAGGAATTTATTGATATATACTAAAACAATATTTACATAAATTGTACCTACCTACTGAATAAAAGCCTAATAACACTTAGGTACCTAAAAACGTTAAAAGAATAATAATAAATTTAAACAATAAATAACTAAACCCTAACAGAATCTTACTAATATTATAAACGCGAAAGTTTGTATGTATGTATGTATGTGAGGTTGTTACTCTTTCACGCAAAAAATACTGAACCGATTGCGATGAAACTTGGAATATAGGTAGCTGGGGGACCTGGATTAACACATAGGCTACTTTTTATTCCCGCGGGAACGGAACTTACGCGGGTGAAACCGCGGGGCGCAGCTAGTACATTATAACCCCCTACCTAATGAAATGAATAGATTACGAGACTTACCTACAAGCTTGTGCTTAGTGTAGAATCGATGTCTGATATATGTAATTTGAGAAATGTGTAATAAGTGTCATAGTTAATAAATAAATATTTGATTTGATTTTGATTTGACCTACCATCAATAAATGAAAATAGCTAAAAAGCGTAAAATAAAAAAAATAATTTATAAAAAAACAAAAAACCCGACTGCGTAAAAAACTCTATTAAAAAATACGCATAGAAACAACAAAAAAACCAAAAAGAAAAAAACAAGCCCAGTAATTTGAAATTACGCTAAGTACCTAATAATAGTTTTGTAATCGATACACACAGAACACATAATAAATGAGTAAAAAATTACTCACAGTCGGGACCCATTGGAAAAATTAGATTGGTAAAATGAATGGGTCCCGACTGTGAGTAATTTTTTACTCATTTATTATGTGTTCTGTGTGTATCGATTACAAAACTATTATTAGGTACTTAGCGTAATTTCAAATTACTGGGCTTGTTTTTTTCTTTTTGGTTTTTTTGTTGTTTCTATGCGTATTTTTTAATAGAGTTTTTTACGCAGTCGGGTTTTTTGTTTTTTTATTACTTATCTATTTGTCCCCTACAAACTTGATATGCAGATAGCTGAATATCTGGATCTGGAAATAGGCTACTTTTTAATACACCCACGGGATCGGGACTTGCGCGGGTGGCGCAGCTAGTAATTAATAATATAAAAATTGGAATTACCCATGTTTTCATTTTTTTGTCCTTTCCTTATTCCTCTACAGGAATTATGCTCAGTTTGTAATGAAACTGGTCTTATGAATACTCTTTGCAACCCACTGCCTTGAAGAAGCGATGTAACCACTCTCTTTGGCTCGTCTCTCTCCGGATTGATCTGGTACTGGCCGGACCCCAGAGAATTTTCATCCTGGTCAGCGTCAATGTCTAAAAGGCACTCTTCGAATTGCTCAAAATTTTCCAAATCGGAATCGAGCTCGCTCCTCGATCCATGAGTTTTAGGTCTGTAGAAGGAATCCGAGTTTCGCCTGTAATCTGCAGCCTTCGAATCTGGCGAAGAGTAGCTGCGCGTTACGAACGCTCTTTGAGGAGTTGGGGAAGAATGACATTCCTGGTCGTTTTGCGAAGGTGAGGAGTAGCTTCTTGGTAGTAGGCTTCTGGTGCTCGCACTCTGCATCGCGCTTGAGCTCTGCATTTTCCTTTGCTGTTGTTGGTTTGTCCTCGTGGATATAAGACTTCTTCCTCTACCAGCGCTTTGCGCAGGAATCTGTTCCTTACGCTTCATAACGCAAATCGAATAAGAACACACTGCTTATCTTAAACGTGTGGAACTGCATAGATCTCGCAACTGACTGAATTTAGGAATCGTTTGATTCCCGTATGTAATGTTACTCTGTGATTTATGCGTGTCCAGTTCTATGATATCGAATTTCGGTATCAGATGACAAGGCCAGGTCCTGCCAGATGATATATCATATGATAAGCAACGGTGAGCACGACCGACTTACAGCCACTCCCGAGTAGTCGTTACAATTTAATGTAATTAGCTGGAAGGTGCTCCACCCACGCACTGATCAACGATAACATTCATCTAGTTTAATCTAAACATCATGCTCCTACTCGTACAATATACTTGTTATTCCAGACTGATTTAAATTCTAAGATGCACTAATAACCTTACGTATACACACTTTTATGTCAATATGTACTTAATCAGTTATCTAACTACTTATCTTCGATGATGTTTCCATATTGAACCTTCGAAGCACTTATTGGTAATTCACACACTGTTACTAAACGATCTCTATGCAAACACACAGCACTCTAGCATTATAGTTGGGTAAACAGAATACCGAAGAGTTAAGGAGGAGAATCGAGAGATGAATGATGGAGCTTTGGGCTCAAAATGCGAACTGTTGCGTACACGGGCTTTACTGTGGGCGGGCAACTTTCTCTTTAACAAAACGTCACTGCGCATGGGACCATGCATTAAGCGGTTGAGTAATGAGGTTTTCATATTAATATTTTTCAAGTTACTTTCGTATGTCTTTTTTAAATACAGTTAATTCATCATCGAATAAGTTGGTCACGAGTCACGTCATGTAATAATTATTTTAGTAAGTATTTCAAACTAGCTGCTTTCCCTTGGTTTCACCCGCTCGTTAATCCCGGTTCTGGGGGAATATCGAAGTAAAAATGTATGTGTTTTGTTAATCCAGATCTTTAGCTATGTCCATCCTAAGTTTTATAATTATCGATATTGTAGTTTTTGCGTGAAAGAGTAAAAAATTACTCGTTTATTTAGTTACCTACATACTTTCAGACAAACATACACATTGATAATATTAGTAGTTTTCCGCGTTTTAAGTAGGCCAGTACGTACATTACAAAGAAATAATAATCGTTTTCTTTGAATTAAGTTATTTATATTAGATTGGATGGGCCTTTATTTGACTTTACCTCACCTGATGGGAAGCGACGCCGACCATGAGGTCGGCGATGTACCATGCAATACTCGAAAAACAGAGGTCGGTAAGTCATCGGTCCACCGAGTGGATAATGGTCTTCTAACACTCCGTTTTGCATTAATTACATCGTGGTCGCCATTCGAAGACTTTTACTCCCCACAGCTCGAAGGACAGATAACCATTTGTCCTTCGAAGGACAGACAACCATCTGTCCGTCGAGCTATATGGCCTGCCATTGCCATTTAAGTCTACTTATTTTGAGAGCTATGTGTCGATGACTTTGACTTTGGTTGTCGGTGACGATGGAGTCCGGATTTCCAAATTTCAGAATTTCTGAAATCTTCTACAGATACCACAGAGCCTTAAGACGAAAGTCTAATCAGTGTGTGTTGCCAGTGATGACTGATGGATGACTTATGGATTCGAGACGTGGTCGCTAACTATGCGCGCTTAGTTGTAATAAGAGTCGCTCAACGGGGTATGGCGATAGCTATGCTTGGAGTTATCCTACGTGATTGAATCCGAGATACGAAACTAACTTAAAACGTAATAATTCAAAAGTAACAGGTAGTCAATCCTTAATTGGCAAAAATAAGTACCTGCTTGATTGTGGTTACGATAAGTTGTAAAAATACCGAAAACCACCCTTGTGCTTCAGCTCAATTTGATTATACCTACGTCATTTTACCTACATTTCAAGTTAACTACAGACACACCTACGCAATGCCAAACGAAAACTTGAAAAGAAACAAGTTTTACGCCAATTTACAAACAATAAAGTGTACCTTTTTTTTAGGTGGAGAAATGCGCGTTATGTATTTCTCCACCTATACGTTCCGGGGGCAACGGTGAGTGTGTGTGGGGCTCCCTGTAGCGGTTTACCCACTAAAACTCCACCGGTTCCTCGCACGCCTTGGTGTCGGAGTCGAACGCGGGGACAAACAGGTACCTACTATAATATTATGTGATGGATGATATTGATATCTAAAAGCATTTTGTAGTCTGTCTGTATTAATTACTCCCGCGGTTTCTCCCGTAGTTAAGTCCCAATCCCGCGGAAATGGAAAAATATCGAGAACAATAGTAGCATATGTCCTTATCTAAGGTCCCATCTATCCTCTCTTTATACCAATACTAGCTGCGCCCCGGGGTTTCACCCGCTAAGTCCCGTTTCCGCGGGAATATCGGGATAAAAAGTAGCCTCTGTGTTAATCCAGGTCCCCAGCTACCAAGTTTCATCGCAATCGGTTCAGTAGTTTTTGTGTGAAAGTGTGAAAGAGTAACAACCTCACACACATACATACATTTATACATACACACATACTCACAAAGTTTCAGCTTTATAATATTAGTAGTATTATTTTAATTATGAATTAGGTGCACATTGTAATTTTTAACCCACTGGACTGATTTCCATTTAAAATGGCTAAAATGTAAGAATTTTTACTGGAAATGAAACTCCCAAATTATGAAATAATTGCATCTGTTTTACTGAGTCACCTGCTATGCCCCGCGGTTTCAACCATCCGATCCCGTGGGAATATCTGGATAAAAAATAACCTACATATTAATCCAGATTTCCAGCTATCAGCTTAAAAAAATCCAATCAGTTCAGTAGTTTTTGCGTGATTGAAACAAGCATCCAAACTAATATCTATAATATTAGTGGAATGGGAAATAGGTTTTTTTTCCTTACGCAGCTCTTTGAGATGCTATTAAGTGTCAATGGCAAACCGAAACCTTTCTAACATTCAGGGGGTACTATACAGTATAAAGTATATGGGTGGAATCCAACAGCTCGCGATCACAAAAAACTCAGGCAACTGATTAAAATTCCCCAAACTCTTAAGTAGCTCCATGAACCGATGTCGCGCATTCGTTTGCCTAATCTTGAAGGGTAGATGAACCTACGAAATTTTAAGTACGGGGTTTATAAGAACGCGAACTTACTCGGTCCGAGTCAGTGACACACAGGCGAAAATGGTCGTCAAGCCAAAAGTCCACGTACTTACTCACACGTCTATCACCCCTCTTACAACCACCACCACCTCTCGAATCACAATAGATTGTAGAAATGAAACTCACGAAACAATTCTATGTCGCAGTATTGGAGGAAGGACTCCAAAAGGCTCCGAAATGCAGGAACGGCATTGCAACAACGCTGACAATTAAAAAACAACGGAAAATGCGTTTTAGTTCATTTCCACGCGAAAACAGAACTAAAATCTAGATTGTAGAGTTTCAAATTGCTATATCAGTATACCAGGCACCTTGATACTACCACAATGTAGATTTTTCTTTTATTTAACATCTCCACTGAACTGAACCGAAGTTCCTGCAGATCTTCAGCACTGCCTTATTTTTGTCAGCGCATCAAACTTCATATTATAGACTTTGGCTTTGATCGTATAGGAGACTTAGAGAAATGGTGCTAATAAGGCGTCAAGTTGTTCAAAGAACGGTCAGCTATCGGCAAATAAAATGTAGGGGATCCAAAGACTTGCGGACATTTTTATGGACGAAACGCCATCTGTTAGTGCTTCTGTGAATTAAACTGTTGATCGTTGTGACTTTTTGACGTGTTGTCGTTTAGTTTAAACTAGCTAATACAGCGTGTTCCCGATAGATGGCATTTTTGACAACTTCTGTAATGAGAATAATTTTGAACGAAATTTAAAACTCATTCTGCCTATTGTGAACGACGAACACAAATAGGCAGAGCGCGAATTTCTAGCTCCTAACTAAGCAACTAGGCTGCACTATGTTATGGATACTACACAACTGATAGATTACTACTACGTACATGAATATACATTTTTGTAAAAATATAAGTAAGTACATAATATCATAAATATTGAAAACATCCATAACCAGAATGATATAGCATTGGACCTTATTTACTTATATCACGACGATGGAAGCGAGAAGCGTGTTTCGCTATGTATTAACCCTATCAATGGTAACTGTAATATTTATTTATTTATTTGTTTATTTAAGAAACTTACAGCTATTTATTTTACATAAAGATATGGGTATTAAATATGTATTTCATTAGCCAAAAATAGTTTCCAACTATATACTATTACACAAATTGAAAATCAATTTCAACAGCGACAAAAAAAGAAAGAAAGTAAGTAACGACATAATTAATCACATCACTGATATTTCCAAATTTACCTAAAAAAAAAATATAATGACAAAATAAGATGATTTGCAAATATTTCTTACTTATCAAAAGGTTTAATGGTGACTAACATCGCCCTTCGGTTGTTTATCAAATGACTCTTACTGCCGCGGGACTTTCCCCCAAAGTACAAAACCCCAATGGGTTTTTATTTTATTTTATTAGCGAGGATACCTTAGTAACCTTGCCCCTATGATCTGCGCGCTACATCATAGACCATATCGTCCCTTACCTACCATCAGGTGGGATACTGGTCAAACGATCATCTATAATATAAAAAAATCTGAACAGAGATGTTTCCGTCTGAAGCTAAATGGATAATATTTTGAAATCGACTACTATTCATCAGTACAATAACCACAGGATCTCTCATCAGTCTTACTTACTTACTCCCTCCCCCATAATTTCCAAAGCGATCAGTCGTTGTTTTTTTTTAATCCAAAATACCTACTTTTATCAGTATATCACTACAATATCACAAACAATATATCACTATAATTCAGTTCATTTCAATCTTTATTCAGATTAGGTAGGTACTAGACTTGCCAGACAAGAGTAAAAGCAGCGTACTGTAATTAGTAGATTGTTTAGCTAGATTAAAATCGCTGTAATAAATAACTTATCACGCTATCTTAAAAAAAAACTATTAATCAAAAGTTTCATTAGTAGGTAGGTACCATAGAAATAGTATAATAATAATTAACTAGAAAGCTTACTCCATCAAAAACGGTCCCGCTTGATGTTAGAGAGACCGCAGTCTGTACTTTTTTCACTTTAGTGTTCGTCGGTTAGTTAGATAAGTACAGACTGGCACCAACTGGGTTCAACAGGACCGTTTTGATATGTCGCAGCAAAAACTAAGTACCTTAACCCTATAGACTATAGAACATGATTGAAATTGATATTTCAACAGTTGTCAAGTGCACAGTCTAGGAGCGAAGTCGACGATGTAACATGTCTGTGGTAGGTAGGTACCTGGTTGTTATTTTTTTTAAATTGCTTTTACTTTTAGTTGTTAGTGAAACTAGGTATACATAGATAGAACACCATTTCTAAGTGTTTACTTACACGTCTTAATAGGAGTAAGTACATAGCCTTTGGTCCATTTTCGTAACTGTTTTTTGTAACTACCTATGGCAGAATAATAGATACAACAGTGCATAGGTACCTACATTTCACATGCTTTAAATTTTTAGAAGCTATTTTTCAAAATATATAAAACTAGCTGCGAACCGCGGTATTACCCGCGTAAGTCCCGTTCCCGCGGGAATATCGGGATAAAAAGCCTATGTGTTATTCCCGGTATCCAGCTACCTATATTCCAAGTTTCATCGCAAGCGGTTCAGTAGTTTTTGCGTGATTGAGTAACAAACATCCAAAAACTCACACATTTATAATATTAGTAGGATAACTAGGTATACCATTTGTATTTTGAAAAAAAAATGCTTCCAAAATGCACTTAATTTTATATCATTGTTTACGAACGTATATACGAATATTGATTATCTGAACGCCTACTCCATCTCTCTATTTATTGAATTACACTAAAACTATTAAACCAATTTTGATGAAACTTGGTTTGGATTTCCTTCAGATATTGTAGAGGCCACAAGGACTTGGTAGAATCTGCAGAACAGAGCTAGCTAGCTAGTCTTTTTAATAAACGTGGAGTAAGGTCGGAGTAGTACAAACATGCCGTCTGTATCCGTGACAAGAACTTTCAAACTGAACTGACAGACAGAAACAATATGCCACAGTTATTAATAAGGCTTTCTATAATCGTCGGATGCAAATATGGTGAATGGTCTTTTGCCATTTTAAAATCGGATTAAAAATAAATTATATTTTAAATTAGAAAAAACAATCTCCCAAACGCCTCGATATTTAAAAATCATAATGTCAAGGACTAAGTATAGTTCTAAGCTAGGTTATTAGACTTTATCCAAGAACTAATTGATTTTATTGGGTGAAATTAACCAATCGATAGTTTAATATTTCTTTATGTTTTATTGCTTCAGGCATATTTTAAACTTAGAAATCCTTTTACAACTAGCAGGGAGAGTTATGGTTGAAAATTACAACATGACACGTGATTGCCGTGTAGTTCAGTGGTTAGAGCACTCGCCTGGTTTGCGAGCGGGCACAGGGTTGAATCCTGTCTTAGAAAACAAAACAAAAAAAATATATGAAAAAAAAAACCAATGCAATAGATATTTATTGATGATTTAAGTTTTTAACAGACTTCAAAAAAGGAGGAGGTTCTCAATTCGTCGCGTATATGTATATAAATATTTTCTATGTTTGTTCACCGATTACTTGAAGACGGCACGACCGATTGAGGTGGTTCTTTTTTTAATGGAAAGGTGGGAGTCCCGAGACGGTCCCATAATTTTGGAAGGATCTGATGAGATATCTTCGGAATGATGGACAGGATAGCATCCCATAAAGCAATAAATGACTCATATTTTGACTTCTACCAAAAAGAACTAGGTACAGATTGATGAAGCACTTAAAACCACCTTTCATCAGCAAATTCCTCAATAATGAAAATTACGTTTACAATTTTGTTGATTTAGTGACAGACGAAAGTAGGTAGGTACACTAAAAAGGGATATATAAAAAAATAATTTAGAAATTAAAAATCGATTAAAAAAAGAACTAAAAATAACCTCTACATACAGTGCCACAGACTTATCTGTTGCGTCATCTGAACTCCGGCAGTTTACTGGCTGGGTCCATATTGTAGTTTGGCTGCCCGACTTATGATGACGAAACAGATAAGTGGCGGATGTGGTTTTTGTTATTTTTTACTACCTGCATCCCGTAGTTTCACTCGCGGAAGTTCCAATCCCGTGGGAATATCGGGTTCAATATTTTAGTCCTGGATAATTTAGCTTTCTATGGCTATGAATTTATGAAATCGGACCCGTAGTTTCGAAGCCTAACATTATTTGTATGATACAAAGAAATCTTTCCTCTGTAAGATATATTTGTATCTGATCTGGGTGTCTTTCTATGTATAATATGGATGTATTTACAAAAACAAAGTATAATATGTTGTATATCCGTTGTCTAGTACCCATAATACAAACCTAGTGCTTAGTTTGGGGCAAGATTGCGCTGTGTTCAATGTAGTAAAATATTTATTTATTTATATATTTCAGCTTAGGAATGTTCTAGCATTTAACAAACTTGCTCAGTAACCTACAACTATGGTAGGTCCATGAATACTTTACCTCAGAAGTTAACCTACATAAGTACACCTATACATTGCGGAATTCGCAAAGCGAATATCGTAACGATTCTCCTACTTAGCACTAGGTACTCGGTTAACTTAGCCGTTATACAACTTCAGTCGGTAAGCTATATTCGTGCGCTCGCGTCGCGGTCCGCTCGCCTCTAACGAATTTTCACTTTTCTTCTGTAGTTACGCAGTTTGGTATCAAAAACTTGAGTTCTAACTTGTGTAATAGGATTAGATTTTTAAGTTGGAACTGTTGGTGAGTGTTAAGTTCTCTTTAATTTGGGAGTTGTGTGTCTTTTAAGAAGTTAAATTACTTTTTTATTGCAATCAGGTTAGATCTGTGTCTTGTACAATTATTTATTATGGTTGTGATTCCTGAATGGAAAATTAATTGAGTAACTAATCTCGTTTTCCACTATATTAGATGTTTATGTGTCTATCACGCAAAAACTGCTAACTCCCTTATTTATAAAATATTATTTACACATAATTAAGTTATGTGACGTTTGTCTCTGTCTGTCAACTTTGAAACTTCATGTGACAGTAAAAGACAAACGATGCATAGTTATGCAGCGCATTAATTAGCGTTTATAAATAAAGGGGTAAATGGTTTTGAGTGAAAATTAGTACCTACACAGATAGTTTATAACCTGGATGACAATAGGATTTTTAGTCTGGCATTCCCACGGGAACAGGGATTACGCATATTAAATCGCAAGGCATTGATAGTATATATTTTTTAACAAACCCAGTTGCTTTTATACTAGTGATAAATATTGTATGACATTGCACATAGATTGAGCTAATATATCCCCAAAATCTGTTTAAAATAATTAATTGTATCTGGTCTGTCGTGTTTTTCTATGTATAATATGTATGTATTTACAAAAAAAGTAAAATATGTAGTATATCCGTTGTCTAGTAAACATAGTACAAACCTAATACTTAGTTTGGGGCTAGTTAGCGCTGTGGGTAATGTCGTGCAATATTTATTATTTATTTATTTTAAATTATTTAACTAGTTTTATAATATCATAAAAACGAATAATTAACTAAGACGTTGTCCGACCACCATATTACAAGCCAAGCCACATTAACTAGTTATTATTATGGAAAACTATAACACTTTTCCTATGTTTATACCTACTTGAAATTATAACTTATCTCAGACTATATATAAATACATAACTTACCTACTAGAGTCAAGCGGTTTCACCCGCGTAAGTCCCGATCCCGTGGGAACATCGGGATCAAAAGTAATCTAGGTATTTCGTTCTCCAAGGACCCACCTATCTGTAATCTCTAGGTATGCCAAAATGTATCACAGTCGGTTCAGCGGTTTAGGCGTGAAAATGTTATATTAAAGTTTTTTTTTCGCATTTATAATAGTAGTATGGTTTTGTATATCGTTTTATATATTTACTTATAATACCCAGTACAATCCTACTTCTTATTAATATTATAAACGTACGAAATTTTGTATGTATGTTTGTTACTCAAACACGCAAAATCGACTAAAGCGATTGCGATGAAACTAGGAACAAAGCTGGAGACTTGCAATAACACATAGGCTACTTTTAATCTCAATATTCCCGCGGAAACGGGTCTTACGCGGTTGAACCCAGGGGCACAGCAAGTCAATAATATAAAAGCGAGAGAAAGAGCCGTGTTGGTCTAGTGGTAGATACCCCAACTTTCATTCCGAAGGACGTGGTTTCGAATCCAGCGGCAGAATGGCCGCGCACCAATGTGTTTTTCTATAAGAAAAATGTATGTGCGCTATTAACATCGCTCTTAAGATGAAGGAAAACATCGTGAGAAAACCCACGACTTAAAATCTCGCACGAAGCCCCAATAGTAGTCCTAATTACGGAAACACACAAGTTAAAACTTTAAGCCAATAATAATTCTTTGTAATTTTCTTCTCCTCTGACGTCTTTGTAATTATGAGGTAGCATCTGCAGCCTAACTCTAAGTAGGTACTTCCTATAACTAACAATAGTTAAATTCATGGTCAAAAGAAAACGCCATAATTACTACCGACACGATAATTAGAGGCTGGTATTGTCTCAAATGCTAATTATCAACAAGCGTAAGTTTGTTTTAACTTGTAAAACCTGTATCGAGTTATAAAACTCTTTTAATGCAAATGAAGACTTTAGAATAGTTCTACTATTAATCTATACTCATGGGCGTACGCAGCGTTTGCTTTTAACTGGGGCTAAAGTAAGAAAAATCGATAAGTACCGAACCTAATGTATTAGAAATATTTAAACACTAGCTGCGCCCAGCGGTTTCACCCGCGTAAGTCCCGTTCCCGCGGGAATATCGGGATAAAAAGTAGCCTATGTGTTATTCCCGGTATCCAGCTATCTATATTCCAAGTTTCGTTGCGATCGTTTTAGTAGGTTTTGCGTGAAAGAGTAACAAACTCACATACATACATACTTACATTCATACAAACTTTCGCGTTAATAAGTAAGAAGTAAGATAATAATATCATCTAATTATCCAATTCGGATTTACATTAAGTCGAATGAATTTTGTTCCAGAGTTTTTTTTTGCGAAACCTTTGTAATTCGAGCGGATGTGATTTACGAATGAAAATTGCTGCGAAACACGATTTATCGACGAACGATTCTCCTAAAACTGTTTCTTCCGAACAAAACTCATTCGAAAGAACTCTGTTTTTAAAAAAGGAGGTTCGACGAACGATAATCATATTTATTCGCGTTTTGCAAACAAGTCTCTCGATATAAATCAATAATTGTTCTATTTGGATTTGGACTAAGGCAAGCGCCCCAGTTGCCCATCCCTGCGTACGCCCATGTCTATACTTATAATATTATCAAGAGGAAATATTTATTTGTATGTTTGTTTGTAATAAATAGGCTTCGAAACTACAAGACCGATTTCAAATATTCTTTCACTAATAGAATGCTACATTATCGTGGAGTAACATTGCCTTTTGACTTTGATCTCCCTATACTCTCGCGGGATCGGACTTACGCGGTTGAAACCGCAGGACGCTGCTAGTTTTTAATAAATGTCATATATGGAAATTGATATTTTAAGCGCTTGATAAATATTATTATTCTTCTTAGAACTACGGAAAGACTCCCAAAGTTTTCTCATGACTACTAATGACATCGGGTCATGTATAGCCCGATTGCCGAACCGTCACGTCGAGGTTTATTCAAATCTGTAAGAATCTACAACGCGATCCAAACCCGTTTATGATAGTTTATAAGTTGATAATAATGAACTGAAAATCCCTGACGGATTCATCCGAAAATTGTTGATTTATTATTTTAGAATATTTTCGCTTGTAGCGGTTGTAAATGACATTGTTTCTGACGTTTTAATGTAGACTTGAAATATAAATGTCGAAAGGTGTCGTAGCACCTTTCGACTCCCCATCCTCCTATCTTTCACTCCCATATAAGTCTTCGAAATGTTTGTCTTGAAACTATACCAAAATACACCATAATCATTTTCGATGAATCCGACAGGGATTTTTAGTTTATCTCGTATAGAGGCCTTAAAAACTGTCATAAAAAAAACTAATACGTACTTATTTGTAATTTATTTATTTAATTAATTAGGACATCCACAGCTACATACACATAATAGAAATTAAAAATGTAAAACAGTAAGCCAATTATGGAAATCACAAATGAAAACAAACTTAGAAAATATAAATACTCCTGACAAGAAAATATATAAAATAATACACTACTAATACATTATTATACTACATAACACTAATTTTCAATTTACGACACACGATCACGAGTTACGATTTATGTACATAAGGGCTTAAATCATTACTCTCTTTTTGTTTATGACGTTGTCGGGTAATTACTGGTTTTCTTGCGTGTTAAGTGCAAAAACTGTGTTACAAGTTTATGCAATCAGAAGAAGTGTTTGCTATTTCACTAAAATAGTGAATATATTTTCTTGTTAGGAAATTTCACTTATTACATGCTTAACATTAATACATAGGTAAGTAAAAGATGGGTAAACATAATCGCATACTGGGTCCTTCTGCTTTTACCGTGTATTATACATAACTGAACAGTGAAACTAGTCAAGGTAACTAACATAATATCTAGCTAGAGGTGTGTTACCCAAAAGTAAGACAAAATAAAATAAAAAAACATCGTTAATTTTTTTTAGATTTTCGCGGACTTTTTAAGAACTTCATCGTCGTCGGTGTGTTACATAAACAAAGTAGGTAAAAGCTGTTAGATACGTTAAAACAGTTGATTATGGTATTATTAGTTTTTAGTTAAAAGTAACTCCACCCACGCCATTCTTCTCGATCAAGTATTTCGTAAATACCTAGAGAAACGTGGACAACGAAATTTTATGTTAGTAAGTAAAATGACAAAGAAAGATTGAGCAAGTTCATCGATAGATCGTATTGTGCTAATAACATGTAAACAAACCATCAATTATTACCAAAGCAAACACACCGAATTCATGCGTGATTTGCGCTCTTAACTGCAAACTTGAAGTAATATGAATATGACACAAGGTTTGCGCAAGCGCATGGTTTCAAACGCAGGCGCAGTAACCAATAGATTGGAAAACAAATTGACTCCATTTCGATGTTGTCATTTTTAATACGCTAAAAAGTTAACATCGTAAATAAAGGTTTTGTCGTCGTACATACTCACAAACTTTTAGCTTTATAATATTAGTAGGATCGACAAGTGAGAGGGTGTGGCTTGCTTCTTGCAATTGAATCTAACGCCACCGCGTCGAACACAAGACGTTATATTAAAACAAGCCCTCGTGGCTCGTTACAAAACAGTGATTTTATCTTTGTTTGAAATATAAAGTCCCGATCCCGTGGGAATATTGTGATCAAAAGTAGCCTATTTTTGAAGTTGGAACAAAACACATTTGAAAAAAGTTTTGAATGAAAATTTGCATAGGGAAAGTTTAAGTGATGGAAAGTAACATAGGATGCTTTTGTTCCCGTTGATCCTGCGGGATCGGGACATATGCGGGTAAAACCGGGGGGGGGGAGCTAGTAAAATATTAAGATTTATTATCGATTGGTGAACAAAGTTAGGGCGTGCGGTATCTTAATCCAGCGGATTAAAATAAGCAAAACTTTCCAGTGAGGGAAGGCTGTGCCATTTAGTCTACCTCACATCTTGAACATGGTGCCCCTGATGGAGACGTCGATTTTCTTTTTTAAATTTTAATTTTAGGGAAATAATTTCGTAAAATTAAATCCTTTTTTTGTTAGGCAGCTAATTTTTACTACTACTATAGGGCAACGGCCTCCTCTTAGAGGGGTTAGTTAGGTAGTAAGACGCCAGCAAGAGAACATACTCCGGATTGACGAATGTCACACGCTTCTGGACCGTAGTGAGACCTAGGACATGTCGATTTCCTCTCGATATTTTCCTTTAGGTCCACTTTACATTGCCATAATAAGTTTTCTTATATTCTGCTTAGAATTAGCTCTTCGTAGTCAGATAAACATCGAGAAAAATTATACCCAAACATTGCTTATTGGAAAAAAATCTATTCCAGTATCCACCACCATGACATCAGAAGTGAACGAGTGGTACCGAGGCCGGAAGGTCCTCGTGACCGGCTCATCAGGCCTGATGGGCAAGGTCCTCATCGAGAAGCTGCTCTACAGTGTCCCCGACATCGGCTGCGTCTACGCGTTGGTTCGATCTAAGCGCGGCAAGACGCCGGAAGCGCGTATTGAAGATATGTGGAAACTCCCTGTAAGTTTCGAAAATTATAATAAAGTACGCTAAGACATCAGACGTCAGTCGAATGCATCCTGAGCGATGGGCTAAGATCGTCACGCAATGGGTGCCAGAAGACGGACGTCGGAATCGTGGCAGACCCCGAAAAAGGTGGCGTGACGATCTCGATGCATTCCACGTAGATTGGCCAAATCTCTAGCCCAGGGCCGGAAAGCTTGAAAGGATGTTAGGGAGACCTTTGCCCAGCAGTGGGTTAATAAAAAATGCTAAGACATCGTCAGCAATGTTGCTACGTGGTCTTACAGCAGGCCTTGAACTATCTACTCTGCTTAAAGCTGTAATATTAAGCGAATAGGCTATCTGCGCTAGTTTTTAAATGTTGATAGTACTACAACATGCCTGAAGGGCAAATACGAAATAAGAAAAGTTAATAGCGGCGACCCAGTGCGGTTCACTCGACGCCCTAGTTCTGTCAAAACGCATAGCAAGTTAGCGGAAGCGCGTATCGAAGATATGTGGAAACTACCTTTAGTAGTCCGTTTTGCAAGCCTACGATTTAATTATTGGTTAAGGGCATCGCGAGTGATCGAAATCGGATGTTTTAGTTTTTTTTTCCAGTTGAAAGAGCGTGAAGCAATTAAGTAGTTGAATAGAGTACAAATCTGTTTATTAATGTCTGTTATACGTCCAGTATCACGGAGCTATGAAGTTCCGGACCCGAGGCCCGTTTCAATAACAATTTTACTCACAAAATATAAAGTAAACACTAACCCGGCGATTATCCTTGTCGTCATTATAGACTATTAAGAAATCTACGGATTAAAACAATATAGGCTATAGTGATGTGATGGTAGTGGATCGGCTACTGGGGGAACTATGGTGTTTTGGCATTTGACGTAACAATGTCCAACAAACTCGTAAAAATGGCAGACGGAGGCTTGCCAACTCACAAACTGGGCTACCTTATTCTTACTACACTTATCATTAAGTGTACTTATTAAGTTAAATAACAAATAAGTGTGTTTCTTATTTTTATATTTGTAGTCCTGACACAAAATACATTTATGTGTTTAATGGAATATAAGAATATTTACATTTGATAAAGAGGACAAAGGTGTGAGAATACCTATATTTCGTAATAACATTTGCTTATTTGCTTAAGTACTTATCTACTAAGTTGGTTGTGTTTACTTCCAGCTGTTTTCGCGACTACGAGAACAAAAACCTCACATGATGAAGAGACTTATTCCTGTAACGGGTGACATCATGTACGACGACCTTGGCGTTGAGAAGAAACAATTGGACCTCATCTGTGAAGAGGTATGAAAAGTGAAAACACTACCTACTTAAGACCACGTAGTGGAGTGGTAATAATCGAATGATTGATCCTATTATTAAGTTGACTGGTATTCGTTCCGATACTTAGGCCGGTGTAGCCTCTTAGGAAGACGGGTCGAGACTAGTCACTGTCCGCATTTATCTTCCTATCTTATAAGTAAGCGTGCTACATCGTAACTTACCTACCTTTGGGTGAAATAGTGGTCAGACACGAAAGATCTACTGCGAATGTTTTAATATAAGTGCCCTTGTTCGGTGAACTTTTCAATATATCCAGCTAGACTACACCAGAGAAACGTAATCATATAAAAACGCTTTGTTCTAACAAAACGGTAATAAAAATTAACTCCATATTTTTTCTGCGTTTTAGCTCTCACTTAATGACAAAAATACATATCGGTCTTACTTTAAAACTAAACTTATTCTCAGGGTTAATTAAGTTTATGTAGCCATGAAAAATAAGTTGCATAGATCTTCTATTTCTTTTATATACACATCACTGGTCTAAACCACGGGTTTCTTCACGATGATTTCCCCATAAGAGCAATGTTAGTAGGTTAGAGTTATGTTAGAGCAGTTAATTAACTGGAGTACTATATTTGAACTTTATTAACTTGTCGATAAGTATCTTATCAAAATTCGTGGGTAGGCACGTAGGCACCAAATAATAAAAACTGTTCCGTACCATCATCACAATTGAGTACGGATACCTAAAATAAACCCTGGAACAAGCAAACCACGTTTGTATTTAGCTTCACCACTGACGTTAGACTATCACTAGATGGCGCCAGTGGTAAAAATAAATCGTTTAACCTTCAAATATCACGTTTAGGGAACCCCCCTTAAAAGTATTTGTTTTTAGTATTTGTTGTTTTTGATATATTTTAAAGTGTTTCCTACACTTGGATGACTATACTTAAAAAAATGCTTTCCAAAAATTTCGCACCTGACAGGACTTGAACCTGCAAAAATGGAAAGGAAATGGAAAGGCGTTGGTACGGATCCCCAGAGATTCAGGTTCAAGTGCTGTGCGAAATTTTTGGAAAGCATTTCTTTAAGTTTAGTATTTGTTGTTATAAATAGCGGCTACAGAAAGAACATTATTTGTGACAATTTTAACTATATACCTATCACGGTTCATGAGATACAAACAGACTTACAGACAGTAGTCTCAGTAACAAAGTCCCGTTTTTACTTTCGGCTGCGGAACCCTAACAACGATACGTTTACAAGAACATCTGACAACACAAAATTACATGTAATGCAAGACGGCGGGCGATCCTTTCCAAAATTAGAAACTGGCTGTCACTTTCGTCATGTTCATTGTAACTTGTTACGCAATACTTATCTCATTAAATTATCGCTGAACTAAACCTTAGCCAATTGCCTCTTAACGAAAACATGTTAGAACATTTTTGATATGAATTATAGCGAACTGGTGTTCTAGAACCATTATGGTATTTTAATACTTTTTTTATGTTTTACGTGACAGTACTCAGTGTTTAACTATACCAATGTTGCAATAGATAAAGATCGTTTAAACTTTTAGTTAAAAAGGGCGATATACGTACGAAGTTTAAGTACGCGATCGTGTACTTATTCGGGTCGCCGTCAGATCCGGTGACACATGAAAACATTTTTAAAATTTTCAAAGATTTTAAACCGGTTGGTTTGCCGGCGGTTTATAACTTGAAAACCTTGCGAAAAAAATAGTCGAGCCTCAAGTCCGCGTACTTACTCGCACGTTTATCTCCCCTTTAAGACGTTTACCAAACAAATATTCGTTACTTGTTGGTATTTTTTGTAGTATCGACGAAATATAGTATCGACCATACTGGAGCATCTGCGTGGGTGAAACGGGGCGCAGCTAGTCTATAAATATAAAACAATGTTGTGTTGGTTAGGTTAGGTTAAAAGCAGCATATCGAATTGAACCGATTTAGATACCCTATTTGTTAAATTCGTTAAACCGAAGACTTGATTCATCGTCGATTCACTGCAACTCTCAAGCTTTTTTCTTTTCCGGCCTAAATAAGGGTTACGAAGTGTGCCTGGTCGGTCAGCTAGCAATAAACTTAATAGGTAGGTATTCCAAAATCAAAAATGTTACGTAACATAGTTGCTATTTCTTCCACGCCCATGAGTTTTAAAGCTTCTATCTCTGTCTACGAACTCCAATAGCTTTCGGTTCACATCCGACCAATTGAGAATCAATGTAACAGGTCAGACCCTAATCGTTGTTATTTAAAACAAGATGCAAGTGAAAGCAGTTTGAAATACCCACCATGGAAAGTAGAACCTTAGCTAACCAGACTCATACTCATAGATACCTGTTTCAGGAGAAACGGAGAATTGGACGTGTATTCTATAACTGAACTGCCTTAACAACGCCTCAGCATTGTTAGATTTTACTCGAACGTGGTTAAACATTTTTTAGAAATTTTGCAGTTTTCTATAGCTTTTGAAGTACTAGTTGTATTTTGCAAAACTAGAATTACCGACAATAGTTGATCCCATTTTTTTTCGGGTCCCGATTATAATAGGACCAGGTATAAAAGAAGTGTTAAGAAATGCTTTCTAATGCTTTCAAAAAAAAAACTTTTTATTTTTAAATAAAGTGTTTTATTATGCAAAATAGCGAAAACCATAGAAGAAATTATCTTTTCATTTCTTTCATTATAGTCATTTAAGTGTAGGAAACACTTTAAAATGTATCAAAAACAAATAAATGTGGTAGATTTCAAAAATTAATTGCTGTTAACTGTTTCGTTGAGAAATTTAACAATGCTGAGGCGGTTTAAGATATTTTAGATATAGAATGAACGCCGCGATCGTTATCCATTCAAACATGTTGCGCATACTTGAATAAGAAAATTGACTGTTAGTATATTCAGCATTTTCCATGCTTACAATTTTGCGGTTTCAATATCATTACGCGGTTTGAAATATCTTTAAAAGTCGTAGAAAGGTAGGTACAGTGTCTATGTCTGGTGGTAAAACGTAGTTAGGTACTTGTACGTACCATTGATGTATACTAAACTTGGCTTATATTTACACATTTTCCCGGGTCTTAATCGCGTGAAACCTCTCAAGACCAAGATCATTGTAACATGATCGAAACGTCGCGTCGAGTAAAGGATTTTTTTTTTTAAAATTGAAGTTTTTTAGACTCGGGAAAATGTGTAAATATGAATTCCAATCGTGTTAGTTTAAAAAGTTTAAACTTGTCTTACCGATACTTAAAAGCAAGTGGGATTCGACTAAACAATGTAATTTTTCGGTTATTATCGCATTGCAATGCCGATCCAACGTTTCGGAGCCTATTTGAAGCATTTTTTTAAAGATCTACGATTCAGGAGCCTTTTTCAATGTTGGTTTATGCTACTATTACCTACGACCTGTATTCAAAGATATGATTACCTACTGTCATTAAATATTGCGCTAATTTTGCGGTTACTTGAGGCAAACTAGCATAGAGCCGAGATGAGTTTTATAACTCTAAACATGTGACTTCAAGGTTGCTTATAAGTACTTAATTATTAAACCCCTTACTTATAACCAGCTGCATAACTATGTATCGTTCGTCTTATACTGTGACTTGAAATTTCAAAGTTGAGAGACAGAGACAAACGTCACATAACTTAATCATCTGTTAATCTTCGATCTGTACGGTATGTACCGTAGTTCTTAGCCTTAAAATAAGAATAAGGTTGTGTTTCCATTCCACCAAGAATGTGCGACGAGAAGTTATTACATAGAAAGGTAATGGAACAACGACGTTCGAAATTTGAATCAACTTTTTTAAAGGTGTGTGGGTAAATTTCCCAACAGTTTAACTTTGGAATGCATGAAACTCGGTCGTCAGTGCCGAAAAAAACTTCACTATCAAGTGGCCTTTCTCCTTCTAGTATCTAAAAGAGACCAGTCCAGTTCTATGGTTATAGTATTTGTGCTGTATGTTTCCAGGTGTCTGTAGTATTCCACTTCGCTGCAAGTCTTCGCCTGGAGGCTCCTCTCAAAGAAGGCTTAGAAATGAATACGAAGGGAACCCTCAGAGTGTTGAACGTGGCTCGGAGAATGAAGAGTTTAGCTGCCTTCATACATTTGTCTACTGCTTTCTGCTATCCCGATTATGAAAGGATGGCTGAGAAGGTATAAATCCTCTCTTACTAATATAAACGGGAAGTTTGTTACTTTTTTATGCAAAAACTAAAGAACCGATTGCCATGAAACTTGGAATATATGTACTAATATGTAGCTAGAGACCTTGAATAGCATATAAGTAAGCTATTTTATATGGGAGAAAAGGACTAACATGAGTGAGTAGTTCCGAATCGCTAATAGAAAAAAAATATGAGAGGTGCCACAAACAAACGGTGCTAAATATACCTATATTCCTGTTCCGATTCTGCAAGAACTTGGTGGCTTTCGAAGAATATAGCGAATCGTGACCTTGTTATCAATGGCAGAATTAACCGATTGTTATTATAGAATAGAAAAAAAAACTTAAAGAAGAAAACATTTTTCTCTAACACTAAATTGCACTTATTATTCAAGGTACACGACCCACCAGCGGACCCGCATGAAGTGGTCCGAGCCGCAAGCTGGCTTTCAGAACAACAGCTGGAACTACTAGCGCCCTCTATTTACCAGAAGCATCCTAACTCATACACCTACTCGAAAAGACTGGCCGAAGCGTTAGTCAGAGAAAGCTATCCAGAGCTACCAACTGTCGTCGTCCGGCCTAGCATTGGTGAGTTTGTGTTTTTATTTTAAGTTTATCAACAGACAGACTGAGTTATTTTCGCGCTAATAACGTTAGTAAGAATAATTGCTCCGGTTCCACTATAGTTCTAAATATGTGACAATGTAAATCACAAGATCATTGCAATAAAACCTATGAGTTTCTTGTGTCTACTTCTCATTGGAGGTTGTGTCCGAAGACACACTATAGATTACTGACGATTCAAAAGGATCATGTAAATGTCATATTGAATATACACGTATTTTTTATTTGATTTGCTCTTTGGAAAGTACCTTATACTCGTATACTTTGTCGTACTTTGGCATTTGGTATTAGGCAGTCAATATTCAAAACACTCCCCAAGTTGTTATTCTACAGTTGTCTATAGTTGTTAGTTATTCTTTTTTTTTCTAAACTTTCAGTAACTCCATCTTACAAAGATCCTATCCCAGGATGGGTAGACAATTTGAACGGGCCGATCGGTCTCATGGTCGGCGCTGGAAAAGGCGTGATCCGTTCAATGCATTGCTACGGACATTACCACGCTGAAGTCATCCCCGTTGATATAGCGATCAATGCAATCATCGTCGTTGCCTATAGGACCGGTGTTGAGGAGAAGTAAGTCCACTTTCAGTACCTGTTCGAAAAGATAAGCTGAAACACTGGTCAGACTAGACTATTGTGACTTAGAATTGAATAAGGCTTAATATAGGAAGTATCTCACCGTTATGACAGGGCACCACCTACAAGAGTACATTTGTTTCCAGTTATTTGCAAGAGCACCATGAAGAGAGATTTGATTGGACAATGGTCTCCAGTGGGGCATTTAATTCACAGCTCCCAATTCGTATGTCCTCTGTCACTGTCATATTGAGTGGTTTTGAGCGAGACGGAGATATGTTTCCAATCTTCGGAACCGGAACTACGCTCTCTGACTGAATACCCCTGCTGGTTTCCATAAAATATAAATAAATAAATATTGCACAACTTTACACACAGCGCAGTCTAGCCCCAAAATTAAGCACTAGGCTTGTAGGTACTATGGGTACTAGATACGATAAAACGGATATACTACATATTATATTTTTTTTGTAAATTCATACATATTATACATAGAAAGACACCCAGATCAGATACAAATATTTATTTTTAAGCATAAATATTTGCACCTGACGGGAATCGAACCCGCAGTATTCTGCATTGCAGTCAGGCGTACGCCCGACGCGCCACAGAGGCCGTCATAGGTTCCACTATAGCTCTTTAGCTATAGTAGAACCTATAACTATAGCTCTTTAACATAATAGGAAAATGTGCATCCGACGATCATTGCCAAAAAACCTATGCGTTTCTTGCGTGTTTCTCTCATTGCAGGTTCCGTTCTGAAGACACGGTATTTTTTTTAAGTGTAGGGAACACTTGGATATCAATTTTTTAAAGAAATGCCCAAAAATTCGCAACCAACAGGACCTCCATTTTTAGGGATGCGTCTCCAATTTCGTCATAGGTGCTCAAGTGCTAAGTGCATAAGTGTTCGTCTCGTCGAGTCGAATTTATTTTAATAGTAAGACGATTCAAAACGATCACCAACGAAAACTGTTTTGACTTTTCCAGAACTCCAGAGATACCAGTCTACAACCTGACGACGGGCGACGATAGGAACACAACTTGGAAACAAGTGCTGGACATTGGTAAAGCGACGGTCAGAAAGTTCCCGTTCGAAGGACCGCTGTGGTACCCCGACGGGAATATCCGACACAACAAGTTCATACACACGCTATGTGTTGTACTGTTCCATTTGTTGCCGGCTTATTTAATCGACTTTCTAATGCTGCTGTTTGGACAGAAACGATTGTAAGTACATATTATTATCTCAAAGACGATACAGTTGACTGATCATAAAAGTATTCCCTTGTCACGAAAGTACTTACGTCTTTTTAGGAGCTCTCTCGTGCAAGAACGGCCTATTGCAAATAGTCTAGTATAGGTAACGCAATGGCCAATTACAAAATTGGATTATCACCTCACCCCCTGCCCGCAACGATGAGTTGTGTTTTGTAGAAATACTCGCGGTATGGGCTTTATTGTCTTTTTTTTTTCTACAGAATCAACAGCACTTAAGAATATTATATACAAAGTGTAACAGGTATGCCCTTTTAATCCGAAAGGGGTTAGTTCTAGACGTCTAGGCGAACAACTTTTGTTCTTCGACTTTTGGAAATTCGAAGTACTTTTCGAAAATTTGAAGTGTAAAGTTTACTTGAAAATCACCTGTTTCTCAGAGTTCGAGGTCATTGACCTTATGTTGTCCTTTCATTTAGTTTATTCTTATTAGAACATTAATTACCTTTATTAACAAAAGCAGCTGTTTTTTCAGTGAAACATCCTCAAAATTTAAAAAAAAAACGAATTTTCAAAAGTCGTAGAACAAAAGTTGTTCGCCTTGACGTCTAAAACAACCCCGTTTCGGCTTAAAAGGGCATACCCGTTACAACTTGTATAGTTAAATAAGTCATATTACATATAGTTTAACAAGTCATACTGCCAATTACAGATTCTCACTTTTTACAAAAACTAATATGAAAGAAGGAAAAGTCAGCCGGTCTTTAATATATCTCGATTGTGTTTTCTCCCCATAGTGAGGAAACCCCGGCTTAATTAACTCTAGCTAGACGTAGACTCAGGGCATGGCTGACTAGGCTGGAAGGGTGGTATAGGTGCTGGGCAAGGCTACTCCACCTAACCAATTCGCGGGCACTACAACACCATAAATAGTATGCATTAAGAATTTGCTTGACATGATCATTGTAACAAAAAAATAAACCCATGAGTTTCTTGTGTCTTGTTCTCACTGGAGGTCGCGTTCCGAAGACACGATAGTTTACTTGACGTTCCTAAAAATATGTTATAATATTTAAAACAATAAAAATACTTTAAATTTTAATTCTTTATAAATCTCAGATCGTTATGTCTGATCTGAGGTATAAATCATCAAAAATTAGATGAGAAAGTCCAATTATTATTAGATTGTGTTTTATAAGCAGTTAGTGGCTGCCACAAACTGGATGCGAGAAGCCGACAATAGATCCAGGTGGCGTGCAATTGGAGAGGCTTATGTCGAGCAGTGGACTGCAATAGGCTGATGATAATGATGATGATGAACAGTGCCTTCGATTAATTCGCGCAATAACGGAAAAGTCTTTCTTAGTGAATCGACACATTAATTTTCATGTGTTTAGGATTTGCCTACAGTAAGGTGACAATGACCTATAAAGGATGATTTATTTATACTAGACCGTGCCGGATCCGAGCATCGTTGTCCATCGCTCGGCCGCCAATCGGCTGCAACAGACCGATCGACTGCTCACCGAGCAATGGACAACGAACCACGTTACGGGCTCGGACCCAGCACGATCTAGCATAAATACTTAATACCTTTGTTTCAGAATCTTCGATCAAAAATGTAAACAAAAAACTCAGATAGGTACATTTACGAAAGTGACAGCCCTTTGTTTACTTTTTCCTGTGTGAAGTCACAGTTCTATGTTTACATTTTTGATCTCAGATAAGTACCCCATAACCGTGTGTCTGTCATGCTTAGTACTAGAAAGTTGTTGGTAAGTACTAATTAGAACTAAAACGAATGTAAATAATGTAGAACTTTCAAGATGTTTTGGTCAAACGTCCTCCATTAACGTGTAGATTCTAGAGAATTGCCTTTTAAAACTATTGCGGATGTGGAAAATCCATCTTTGGATTCAAATATTCGTTTGCGAAATATTTACTTTTAAGGTGCTAATAGGGGCATGCATGTGTCACCAACGACTTACCTCCACCTGTTTGCTATAGGTATGTGAGAGTAAAGTGTTGAATTTTTACTCTTTTTTTTTCTTAAACCAAAATACTAATACGGTACATTATATTATTGTCTAGTAAGCGAAACTTCAAGTCTGGCAAAATTTTCTTATGTCTGACAGTTAGTTGCTTCTCATCTACAGTGCGTATTTCTCAACCGATCTTCACGAAACTAAGTAATATATGATACCTACTTTGAATTTATAGATATATTTTTGTTTGGTTTGCGACTTGCGAGGTCTACTTTTCGCAGAATTTCTAGTACCTACCTAAATATATTAGGGGTTAAAGTATGAAATTGCCGATTTGTACTGAAAATCTTAATTGTTTATTTTTTAAATTTTTAACAAATTTATTTAATCAAAATAGTTGCCATTATTATCTATACATTGCTGCCATCTAATGGGAAGGTTATTAATGCCTTTGCGATAGAACTCCGACGATCTAGACTGCACAAACTGTGTGAAAGCATTTTGTACTGCCTCCTGGGAAGAAAACTTCTTGTCACGTAGATAATTGTCCAAATCACGAAAAAAATGGTAGTCCGTTGGAGCAAGGTCTGGTGAATACGGAGGATGACGAATGGTTTCTAAGTGCAGTTCCTGAAGGGTCAAAATGGTTTCTCGTGCTGTGTGAGGTCTCGCGTTGTCGTGGAGCAATAATGGTGAAGATCGATTCATGATTCGGGGCTGTTTTACTGCTAGTTTTGTCAACATGGTTCTGAGTTCGGCACAATAGACATCTGCCGTAATTGCTTGACCAGATCGAAGAAAACTATAGTGAATAACACCATGCTGAGACCACCAAACAGTTACCATTACCTTTTTATTGGTAAGTTTTGCTTTAGGACACTGTTGTGGCATTTGACCTGGGGTCAGCCATTGCATTTTTCTTTTCCGGTTATCATAAAGAATCCACTTTTCATCACATGTTACAATTCGATCCAATATTCCTTCATTTCTGTACCGGTTCAACAAGGCAACACAAGTTTCAACACGCGTTTCTTTCTGCAGATCAGTCAAATCATGAGGCACCCATTTTTCGTATTTTTTTATTTTATTGATTTGACTCAAGTGAGTAAATAAAGTGGGTAAGGTAACGTTAAACCATGCCGCTAATTCCTGGGTAGTTTGACTAGGATCGGCTTCCACTATCTCTCTTAATTCATCGTTATTCACCTGTGTGGGCGGTCTTCCTCGTGGCTCGTTCTTTAAGTCAAAATTTCCATCACGAAAGCGTTTAAACCAAAATCGCACGGTGCGTTCATTAGTAGACCCCTCTCCAAACGCAGCATTGATATTGCGGGCTGTTTCTGCCTCGTTAGTTCCGCGTCGGAACTCGTATTCAAAAATCACTCGAATTTTCGCAGTATCCATCTTTCTTGTCTAAATTGAATAACAAAAACAATTGAAAGTCGATATTCAAATGTTTCACATTTTTTTAAAAAAGAACATCACAGAAACCATTTGAAAAAAGTTTCATTCGAAAACCTCAAACCATGAAGATTCTATGTCAATTCAAAGAACCTATTGCAATAAAACGGCAATTTCATACTTTAACCCCTATTATTATATCACTAGCAGCGCCCGCGGTTTCACTCGCGTAAGTCCCGTTCCCGTCGCCGCGCACGCGTATACACAAAGAGAATATAATCACTACGTTTGCGTCGTACTTCAGTGCAAGCGACAGAAGCTCTGTAAGCTCTGTATATTTTTCCCGGTTTTGAAACATTTTTCACAGATGCTTCGCTTCTATTGCTCGTAGCGTGATGATATATATTATATAGCCTATAAACCTTTCTCAGTAAATGGACTGTTGTAATATTAACTTATTACTATAAATTTGAACTCTTTAGTTCTGTAGTGATATATCTATTGTGTATGTCACATTCCTAATTTAGTAATTCTTTTGTTTTGTTGTCTGTGTTTTTCTTTCAAATAAAACTACGTATTTTTCAAATCTTATTACTTTAATTTATTAATTACCACAGGTCATGGGCCTATCCCACCTGTTTTAGCTTCCAAAGTAAAAAATAAACCGTGAAGTGATAAAGATCCGTGAAAAGTAGTAGTTCCGTGAAAAACAACAACCGGTGGTCTGTTCTCGACGAGAAAACTCGCTATAAGCAAAATGTCCTCCAATACGATGGCACTGATTGAAAAGCTTACGGGGCGAGATAATTACCACACAAAGAATTCGGATTATTGGCATATTGATTCAGGAGCATCTATGCATTTATGACAATGCACCGAGACTGGCTCATAGATATAGGTAACTCATATGACCTATATCTACCGTCTGTAAAGATTGCCAATAATACAATTTTAATATTATGTTCTGGTAATTGAGTGAAATTACTAAGAATGGATGCCAAGTGAACTTTGATCAGAAAGGCTGTAAGATAATGAACAAAAATATTATGGAAGTCGCTGCTGCATAGATGATAAATAATATGTACCGGCTAAAAACTAAAACAGTTAAAGCATACATATCTGCATCAAATGACAACGACTGTTATCTATGGCATCAAAGAGTGGCACATTTGAATTATGAAGATTTGAATAGACTGTCCGAAAATTCAGGAATTCAACTTCAAAATAAAGAGATGGTGATTTGCGTGATCTATACGAGAAAAGCAAACAAGAAAGCCATTTCCGTCTGATGGTTTAGAGCTGAAGTGAAAATTGGACTTAGATATTTTTTGATACTTTTATAGATGAATATACAAGAAAGACATTTGTATACATTTTGAAGAAGTCCGAGGTTTTGGAGAAATTTATAGAATTTCAAGCTCTGGTAAAGAATCAACTAAGTTCAAGAAAAGTAATAATTAGTAGAGATGTAATTTTTCTTGAGAGTTCTATAAAACGAGATTTTGCTCTGATGTCGTTATCAGGTTTGATTTCAGAAACAAAAGAGAAAGAAGTTTGTTCCAGTATTAATGAAGGAGATCAAGATAATTCTAAAAAGACTGAAGTGGTAGACAGCGATGATACGTTTCACTCCGATGAAGGATCTTTTTATGAAAAACTAGATGAAATTGAAACTCTACCTTATATGAATACAAGATCTAAACAGAAAACTAACATTAATGTTAATAGTTACATGTGTACAGATGAAATCTTAGTACAGGATGTTCCACAAACATACAGTGAAGCAATTGATGATGAGTTACGAGCACACGAAAATAATAAGACTTGGACTCTAATAGAGAAACCCAAAGAAGTGAGATTGATAGGCTGTAAATGGGTCTTCAGAGTCAAAGAGGTTGATTACAAAGAAAGTTTTGCTTCCACAGTCAGAAACTCAGTTAAGTGTTTTAAGGATTAGTAGTGAGTCGTCATAAACGCAAACTCGTCATACTAGCGCAACTCGTCACCAACGCGACTCGTCATTTTCGCAACTCGTCATAAACGCGACTCGTCATTTTCGCATCTCGTCATTTTCGCAACTGGTCATTTTCGCAATTCGTCACACGAACCTTAAGCATTACATTTCTCTCATTTTACAGCTGTCCTTATATTGAATCACCCTGCATGATAGTCTTTCTATACTAATATTATAAAGAGGTAACGTTGGTAACATGTATGTATGTATGTTGGGGATAATCTCCGAAACCACTCAACCGATCTGGATGACATTTTGCATGGGGGTAGCTGAGTGTCATAAGCTATTTTGTATCTCGAAATTCCCACGGGATCGGGACTTACGCGAGTGAAACCGCGGGGCGCAGCTAGTGCTAAAATAAAAACAAATGTTGTTGGGAAATTATTATATTAACTTTTGGAGCATCGGAAAATTATAGGTGAAATTATAGCATACGTCATATGATTGATAAGATATGAAATGGTAATAGATAATTACGACGTACTTTACATAAATACGTTTAAAAACTAAACTAGACCACCTACCCTCTTTCTGTAAAAATATTGTAATTATTAATGTTTTTTCTGTTACTTAGTAATATATTTGAGATTTAGTAAGCAGTAAATAATTATTTATTTACTTTGAAGTAAAAACTTTCTCCCAACTTTCTTTACGAAGCTTTTCCGATGCTCCAAAAGTTAATATAATAATTTCCCAACAACATTTGTTTTTATTTTAGCACTAGCTGCGCCCCGCGGTTTCACTCGCGTAAGTCCCGATCCCGTGGGAATTTCGAGATACAAAATAGCTTATGACACTCAGCTACCCCCATGCAAAATGTCATCCAGATCGGTTGAGTGGTTTCGGAGATTATCCCCAACATACATACATACATGTTACCAACGTTACCTCTTTATAATATTAGTATAGAAAGACTATCATGCAGGGTGATTCAATATAAGGACAGCTGTAAAATGAGAGAAATGTAATGCTTAAGGTTCGTGTAACGAATTGCGAAAATGACCAGTTGCGAAAATGACGAGATGCGAAAATGACAAGTTACGAAAATGACGAGTCGCGTTTATGACGAGTTGCGAAAATGACGAGTCGCGTTTGTGACGAGTTGCGCTAGTATGACGAGTTTGCGTTTATGACGACTCACTACTAATCCTGTTTTAAACTCGGTTAAATGTTTTAAACTCGGTTCAAATTTGATGAGAGTGTTGTAATATTAACTTATTACTATAAATTTGAACTCTTTAGTTCTGTAGTGATATAAATATTGTGTATGTCACATTCCTAATTTAGTAATTCTTTTGTTTTGTTGTCTGTGTTTTTCTTTCAAATAAAACTACGTATTTTTCAAATCTTATTACTTTAATTTATTAATTACCACATGGACTAGTTCCTGAGATTAGCGCGTTCAAACAAACATGAAACCACCACACAATCAAATAAAAAAACTCTTAAGCTTTATTGACCGAACGAGCGACGCGAGTGAGGTCCATCTAGTGTAGATGGGCCTGGCGCTTGTATCTTTGTTCGACGATAACTTGAGTATCGTAGCTCCGATCTTAATGAATTTTGGTATGCGCGTAGTTTAGGTCAATAGAATTTATGAGTTCGAAGATGAGCCGGATCGGTAGGGGGGGTTGGGGAGATAGGGGGTCGTGAGGTCTCAGTTCAGGGCGAACATCTAGTAATATTAATGTATACATTGGTTTGGTTTTTTATTATATTTGTCGATTATTCCAGCATGGTGAGAATCCAGAAACGCATATCGGTCGGTCTCGAGGTGCTCCAATACTTCACGACCCGCGAATGGTGGTTCGACACGGCTAACTTCAAGTCGCTCTCTACTAAACTCAACCATACAGATACGGTATTAAAACCAAAGAATTTATATAACTAGAACTAGAATGTAAACGGATAGCTATAAAGTGGTCCGATACATTGTACATGCTGTCCCTTTCTGATTATCTGTCCCTTTCTGGGACAGAACTCTACATCGAAGTAGACCACTTTTCAGTGCTTTTTAGCTCCACCTGAGCATTCCATTCCATATTAATAAAGAAAATTGAATAATTATAGGGACCAGAGTAAAATAATGAAGGCTGTGAATTATCTTAAGTTTATTAAAAGTTAGTTAAAAAATATGTTGCCTCCATGACAGTCGACCTAAAAAGAGATATACATAAAGAAGTAATATTACTACAACTAGAATGCTCACGTAGAACTAAAAAGTGTAATTAGAAAGGGTCAGCATGCTTCAATGTAGTGTTCTGTCCCTTTCTAATAGTGTTATTAGAAAAGGACAGCATGCACAATGTAGCGGAACACTTTTTAGTTCTTCGTGAGCATTCTAATAATATATGAAGATCGGCGTTTTCCCTCAGAGCTCAGACCAAGTAGAGGTACATTAAAGAAATTTTAAAGGCATTCCTAAAACACAAGTTATGGATTATTTAACTGATTTACGTGATCTAAAGCCACGGTGTTGGTATTTTCGTTTTTTTGCGCTAGATTAAAATATTTTGTATATTAAAGTTTCATAGTTAAGAGCTCCAAACCTAAAAAATGGCGGCTCAATCTCTACTAACTTAGGAGAATAGTATAGTGTTCCTAACTGTGAAACTTTAACATAGGTACAATATCTTTTAATTTAGCGGAAGTAAAACGAAAATACGAATACAGTGGCTTTAGATTATGTACACCTATTTAATAATCCACACATCTTCTTTTATCAGCCACACTAAAATCAAGACACCTAAGACGTAGCCAAATGATCATATGCATTTAATTTTGTACAAGAATCTAAAGGAAATAAACTATTTTGACTTTGACTTTAGGAATGAATAAATTTCGTATTAAAAGTTGTTTGAAGTGCCAAATGTGTTTATCTGTGGAACATAGCTGGTCCATTTTGAACGGTCTTCTTTCATGCAGCCACATTTGCCAAGGCTGCCAACATTATGAAGTCTTCTATTAGAAGAGAGATGGCGGTTATAATTCATTCAATGGAGTTATTTAAATTATATCTACTTGCCCTCGGTGCTCTGTTCGCAGTGTCAACAAAAATGGACATAAACAAAGTAACTTCTTAATAAAAACCTATTCTGTTCTATTAGGAACTGTACCCAATGGACCTGACGATCATAGAAGACGAGCCCTACATCGAGAGCTGCATGATCGGCGGCAAGTTGTACTGTCTCAAGGAGAAACTAGAGAACTTACCTAAGGCGAGGCTTCAGAACAATATGTAAGTACAATATGAACTTACCCAAAGCGAGGCTTCAGAACAATATTATGTAAGTTCAATGAACTTACCCAAAGCGAGGCTTCAGAACAATATTATGTAAGTACAATATGAACTTACCCAAAGCGAGGCTTCAGAACAATATGTAAGTACAATATGAACTTACCCAAAGCGAGGCTTCAGAACAATATTATGTAAGTACAATATGAACTTACCCAAAGCGAGCCTTCAGAAGAATATGTAAGTACTATATTAACTTACCCAAAGCGAGGCTTCAGAACAAACAATATTATGTAAGTACAATATGAACTTACCCAAAGCGAGCCTTCAGAAGAATATGTAAGTACTATATTAACTTACCCAAAGCGAGGCTTCAGAACAAACAATATTATGTAAGTACAATATTAACTTACCCAAAGCGAGCCTTCAGAAGAATATGTAAGTACTATATTAACTTACCCAAAGCGAGGCTTCAGAACAAACAATATTATGTAAGTACAATATGAACTTACCCAAAGCGAGGCTTCAGAACAATATGTAAGTACAAAATGAACTTACCCAAAGCGAGGCTTCAGAACAATATGTAAGTACCGCGGTATCACCCGCGGGTTATTTTCGTTTGTAAATGGGTGGATCAACTATTTTTTGTACAACCCTGTCCTTGATAATGATGTTGTAGTATTAGGTACTGTTTATGAGAAAATCTAGATATTTCGACGTGTTAAACTAATTAGATCATTGACAATTAGAACCATTTAAAAATATGTGTAATTTATGTAATAAATTATACAAAATAATTTTGTGACCCAGGAGATAAAACTTCATTTCCATACATATTTTTTCTGTCCCTAAGCTGTACCGTCAGTACATTATACGACGTCATTCAATAATTCTCTTTGACATATTGATATATTAATCGTTAATATGGTACCCAATTATATCTGTGAATGAAATTTCTAATTCGCTGATTTGGTATTTAAGTTTTCGGTAGATTTTTTTTTATTCAAATAACTGTCCCAAAATTAAATGAACACACGTTGTCCTTGGGTCACGATGTAAAAAGTACCGATAAGTGCAAATGAGATAGCGCATGCATTAATTAGCCAATAGAATATTGATCTGAAAATCGGGTGATCGCACCCTACCGATTAAAAACTATATTTTGACGCGGTCACTGCGTCCGGCGCTCTCGAGAAGACTGAGTGTGTTTATTGTGCTTCTGTTGGGTCACGTCAAAAAATCGGTGAGTTTTAACTTATCTATGGCTATTGCAACTGTATTTCTATTTTTTTTAAGTCTGATATGTATTATCAGCATGCATTTTGGTGATTCAACAAAAAAAACCATAACAAACCTTACAAAAACTTTGAATTTTCTTCTGGGTCACACTTCCATTGGGTCACAAAGTCGGTGACCCAAGAGACAGTTTCCGTGACCCAAGAGAATTTTTAACTTATTTTCTCATAAAATGATCAAAATTTAATAATAAAAATTCGAAAATGGTGCTTATGCGTGTTTATGCGTATGTTTGTTGTAAGGTTTCACGTAAAATCGTTTGCTATTAATTTTAATTGTTCAATTAAATTTCGTCATATACCTTAATTATCAACATAATTAAATTACAACATATCGATACCGGAAATTTCAATTGTCGTAAAGGACAAAACACGATTGTTCAGGAGAGCTAAAAAACAAAAATAAAAATTTTTGATGTCTTATATTTTTGTCATATAAACTGCTACATTGATAACGTCAAGAGAAACCCTAGCTATTTTTTCTTGCTCTATCCTTAAAAAATAATAAAATAAGCTTAAGTTAATTATTGAAGAAAATAGGATTCCTTTACAGCCTACAAAAAATAAACTTAAGTACTTTACAGCCACAAAAAATTGGTTATAATAGAGTCATATGTGTCGTAAAGGACCAAATATGATCAGCAATGGGATGTACAAGGTAATTAAATTTGAATTTAAGGGGGTAAAGGGCCTAAAAAACTAAAGTATCTAGTTAAAATACCTGCATTAGGCAGTAAAACGACCCTAAATAAAGTGTTTTTAATTATTATTTTATCATTCATTAGAAGTCTATTCGTTACAAACAAACAAATTTTGCCCTTATATTATTTTAGAAGAAATGGATAAATCGAATCGTGTTTATTTATAACATTTAATAGTATTAAATCATTGCAATAGTAAAAATTAACTAAATTTTTAGAATTATCAGCCAAAAATAATTATAATATAATAATATATTTTAAAAGAATTATAAATGAAACTTATTCAATAAGTATTATTATAAACTAAAACAACATCTTTGTCCCTCAAAATTTTTGTTTAAGTTTTGGGGGAACAAGAAATTGTTTGTTTAAATGTCTTAATTTTTTTAATTACTTTGTTGTATAGACATTTACTGCCTGTGGCTTTATTATTTTTAACCTAATTCATAGTATCTAGAATAAAATTATCTCGTAAAGATGATTTCGTTAAGTCCAAATGAAATAAAACTGTCCTATCTAGGTCATGAATTTCTAAAGGTGCCATGTCTGGCATCTTAGAAATCACACGAATCTTGAGTATATTAAGAATATTTCTACTCATATAGATGATTTCGTTGAATGTAAATGTGATATGATTCAATATATAGCATCAATAAAACTAATAAGTAGCTGCATCATCAACTGTATTACTAAAATAATAAATTGTGTCCAAAATTGAGACATTATGGGCCAAATATAACGAACATAATATAATAACCTCATAATGCCTTATTATTATAATATTTATAGTTGTAGCAAAAGCATTATTATTTCTAGTAGGGGACGCCAGCGCAAGCACCAGACGGGTGATCTGTCCTCTCATGTTGGGACCATTCCACCCAGTTCCCCAAGACCCCTATAGTTTTGAGTTAACTGGTAACTCACGGTGATGGCGACCCACTAAATCTACCTGTTACTTTGCAGAATTTTAACAACTGCCCTATTGTAATGTCACTCAGGTCCCCTTCAGATAGGGTATCTGAGTTCATTATTTCTCTCCTGGCTTTAGCGTATGCAGGGCACTCCGCTACCAGGTGATAGCTAGTTTCATCTTCTTCCAGACAGCTAGGACAAACGGGGTCATCTCTTTGTCCTATCTTTGCTAGATGTCTGTTCAGCTGGCAGTGTCCTGTGAGGACTCCTATAATGATTCTAATATTGTTCCTACTTAGCTTAAGTAGGTGTTTGGATTTCTTTTTGTCCAATGCTTTTATAAAAATCTTGGATTGCCTTAGACCACTTGTTTGTACCCATCTACAGTTGAATTCTATTTTCATTCTATGTTTGATGACACCTTTCGTAATCCCATAGGCTATGGAAAGTCTGGGTTCGGGTCCCACAAAGGTTTCATCCGCTCCTTTTCTTGCAAGTTCATCTGCTCTTTCGTTACCAGTTATGCCTTTGTGTCCTGGAACCCAGGCCACGGTAACCTTAGCTTTGCTACCCAACCTGTTCAGAGCTTCTTTACATTCTCTGACCAGCACTGATGTAGTTTCTTCTTTGTCTAATGCGTTTAATGCCGCTTGGCTGCAAAAGCATAGCGTATAATCAAAAATGAGAGTGCATCAAAAAAATAGAATGCTTTGAACAATAAAAATAAGAAAAAAAACATTTTATGTTCAAGAAATGTATTGTTAATGGTTTGATTTTAATAATAAGAAAGTTGGCAAAATTTAAACCTAAATAAAATAAAAATATATATGAATTAACCATACTTTTTAGATTAATTTATTTTGGGGTGCTTGAAATTTTGCTTAAACAAAAGGTCGTAAATGCTACTACTGAAAGGCTGAACAAGCTTATTATTGACAAGAGTGGTCTTTACGACCATATTTTTTTTTGTAATAATATTATTGACAATGTCGTAAAAAACAATTTGTTGGAAAAGAAGATTTACGTCATCATACATAACAAAAATTTGTCTTTACACTCGCTTATAAAAAATATTTATTCTATACACCCCAAATCGTGAAATAATTAGGCAAAATGTCTATAAAATTCAGGTCGTAAACGGCCTCTAAAATCTTCATTTTTAAAGATACGATTACTTTGAATATACCAATCGATAGAGCTCGCGATCCTGATTCCAAATATATAAAAAACTCATTTTGGCCAAAATGTCCTTTACGACAATTGAAATTTCCAGTATCGATATCTTCACTTACATTTAATTTGTATTAAAATTTATTTTAGTGGAATGCCATTACCCTTTGCTGAAGGACAAAGACGCTATAAAGAAAAAACGAGCCTAGTTCGCCCATTATCTTAGAACGTGATGTAGGTCTGCCACCAAATGCTCACATAACGCCACAGAACAACGACAATATATCTTGGGTGGAAACAGCTGATGATCTTGTAGCTGCAGGTCATGATATAATAAGTGAATATACATTTGATGAAGCATTGAAGGATCTTAGCAAAGTAATTCTTTGCTTTATTTTGTAATTCTTTACTTTATTTACGACCATTCGAGGGGAACCTACAACACAGGAACTTGTTTTAGGTTCCCTTCGTTTTTTGTAGCATTCTGTTTTGCGACTGTATTTCTCCCATATATATCACCCCCTAGCTACCAGTAAAATAAGTTAAGAAAGAAATATTAAAGTTAAGAGTCTAAGAAAGGTTTGTAGTTGAGAGATATGAAGCGTTATTAATTTTAATATTATTAATATTATGGACGATGTTTTAGCGAGCCCTGACGAAGACCAACCTCTTAGTAGCTTCTCTATTTCAGCTCAGAAAAGTCAAATTTGATTAAAAGACACACTAAGTTAAATTGGATTTATGTTTGATCTCAATTATTATTGCCAAAGGAGTGTAAGAATTTTATTTTTTGTACAGCTTAATTATTTAGGTGAATCCATCATCGTTTGTTCTTAACTTAATTGTATGTAATATCAGTTTACTTCTCTTGAGTCACAGCATTTGTCTCCTGGGTAACGCATTGGTCCCCAAAAAATTAAAGAGGAGTAGTATTATTTTAATTTTAATATAAAGTAATAATAAAATTTTTTGACGGAACAAGCATTTAAAATTAAAGCAGATATACACAATATTAAAATAAATATGTGGTGTTTACTGTGACAACAGTTAAATGAAAAAAAAATACCATTTTTGTTAGAAAGTGACTCAGGAGACAGAAATATGTTTATATTTTTCAAAATAATTAGATATTTTGGTTTCAGCTTATATTTTATTAATTGCTACAAGTACAAAATTTTATTAATACACAAATACTGATTGCAATATTGCATTTTATTTACTTTTTACCGCTTCTTTGATATGTGAGCTAGGGGACATAATCACGTAGCGGGTATTGAAATTCACCGCAAAAAGACAGAAAAGCGCACCAACGTTCGATGCACGTTATAGACTTATAAACTTCAGAAATATTTTTAGCAATTTCAAGTATAATTTATGAAATTAAACACAATTTATTTTTTTACACAAAAAGTTGATTAGGAACAGAGAATAGTTGATTCACCCAAATGACATTGTTCCCTACATTTTTATCTCGGTAATCCCGCAGGAACGGAATATAGGGATGATTTATATTACACCCTTTCCCGGCCGGTCCGGGTCGAGCTTCGTTGTACATTGCCGCGACTCGGTGGCAAGGCAACAGACCGATCGACTGCTCGTCGAGCAATGGACAACGAAGCTTGGCCGGGTGACGGTCTAATATAAATTATCCCTATACCCCGTTCCCCCAGGATTATCGGGATAAAAATATAGAGAACAATGCCATTTACAAACGAAACTATTTTAAAACAATGCTTTAGAAAATAATCAACAATTTTCAATGAATCCGAAAGGGATTTCAGTTTAGCTCGTGTAAGGGTCTTAACTTATCTCTGACCTATTGTCTTTCTTGCAATTTTCAGTCTTTACGTGCTAGATCGGCTTGTAACGATGTTCTTCTACTTGTTCCTGCTGAGTTATATCGTGGCCTTCTTCACGCCTGTTAAGGAACTGCTCAAACTAGGCGGACCTATCGTCGGCTACTTGCCCTTTGTTGGTAAAACTGTGTTTAGCGAATAATGTTAGAGTTACACGAATATTATTTAGATACTGGTAAATGAGGCTGTCTATTCGTTCTATGTTATTATTAAAACTTCGAGTCTAATTCAGCATAAGTAAATTTTAAACTTTAAAGACATTTTTAATTTAAATTGTTAGTAAAACACAATATTTACCAGGTTTTAGCTTTCGCTAACTTTACAGTTAGCTTTTTCAAGGTTGACTGAAAGCTAACTGTACAGTTAGCGAAACCTCGATATTTTGTAGTAATGCCGTTATTAAATAAAACGCGAGTAAAACCCGGTAAATGTTGTGTTTTATTATGCAAAATCGCAAAAACCTTAGGCAAAATTAAATTGTTAGTTTAAATTTAAATTGCTTCAATATTTTGGCAAGTGAATTACACCAGCCGTGGTCTCGAGGAGACTCAAAGTTCTAATAACAATAATGGACACAAAACGTGTAAGTTTAAAGCGTGTATGTTTGTTGTTATCACGGCCAAATTAGACATTAAAAACTAAATTATCAGCCGAATACAGAAAAGCCTATGAAAATTTGAGGGGTGCTTAAATAATTCAGCAGCTTCTAAATTCAAATTATAAGATTTTTTGAGTTTTACAAATAATAATAATAAAATGATTTATTTGTGCCACACATACAATTAACAAATAAGTATAGTTCATACATTTACTATAAAAAGTAGGGCAAGGTTTGCACAGGTCACAGGTTTAGGTCACAACTGTACCCTAGCCAAAGAAGTTATGTTACTAGAACTAGAATGCTCACGTAGATCTAAACAGTGGGCCGCTTCAATGTAGCATTCTGTCCCTTTCTAATAGTGTAATTAGAAAGGGAAAGCATGATCAATGCAGCATTTCTAATAGTGTTATTAGAAAGGGACAATATGCACAATGTAGCGAAATACTTTTTAGTTCTTTTTTATTTTATTTGCATTCTAGTTCTAGTAATATAATTTCTTTGACCCTAGCTAGATTAAATTAATAATCTGTGTTAAGTTAAGGGTAACAGTCCCAATCGTTCGTTCTTAATAATTAGGTCACTTCATTGTGCTTAAAAAAAATTATTTAATGTAAGTTGTGGATATTATTGTAAGCATTAAATTTAAACTAATTCTGTATTATTTCGTAAGCATCTTTAAAGTTTGATAGCTGCTTTTGTTTTAGTAAAACTCAAATTTTGAGTAAGGTTTCTGAATTCAGCCGTATGTATTTCGAAATAGCCAATTTGAAATAAAGTTTGACAGTTTACTCTTAAAAACCTGTCAAATTGATCGACTTGATCGATAGATCGGTAAATAAATTTCAGCTTTAAAGAGTTTTAAGATTTTATCAAAGAAATTATATAACTAGATGGTTCTTATCTTGCTCACGTAGAACTAAAAATTGGGCCGCTTCAATTTAGCGTTCTGTCCCTTTATAATAGTGTAATTAGAAAGAGACAGCATGATCAATGCAGAGTTCTGTCTCTTTCTAATGATGTTGTTAGAAAGGGACAGCATGCCAATTTAGCGGAACACTTTTTAGTTCTACGTGAGTTTTTCTAGTTTTAGTAGTATACTTCCTTTGGATTTTATTAATATCATCGATTGATATTGATTTAATCTCATTAGCCGACATTCATTTGTCTAAGACTAACTCCACTTGTCCACTTTTGAGGCATGTTAACCATGGTATATATAGTTCTATGTAAAATAGGATGTAATAACATGTAAAACCTGAGTAACAATCAATGTAAAAAAATGATAATATTAAATCTTTTAACAAATTTGCATTTTACTAGCCCAACCAATGAAAACATAATATGAACTTCAGAGTCCTAACTGATTGACTGACTGAACTATAGCAACGCACAGTCTAACACCCGTGTTTATAAACGTGTCTAAGTAAAGAGTTTACTTATAAGAACTAGCTGCGCACCGCGGTTTCACCCGCGTAAATCTCGTTCTCGCAGAAAAAATAGCTTGTGTTATTCCTGGTGTCCAGCTACCTATATTCCAAGTTTCATCGCAATCGGTTCAGTAGTTTTTGCGTAAATAAGTAACAAAGTCACATACATACATACAAACTTTCGCGTTTATAATATTAGTAAGATATTGAACGTCGAGAGAAAATGTGACAAATATATTTTCTAAGACAAGTAATTACTAGACTTTAATTAAATACGGTAGTAAGTCGCTGGTCCTTGAGACATTTTAGGGTGTTCTTTCTGACGAACCCGAAATATTCTAAATTCGAAAAATTTCGGGTTTCGAGGGTGAAACCGCAGGAACCAGCTAGTAAATTATATAAATTAATTAAGGGTAATAAATAAAAGACAGTAATATTTTTTTTTATATTTTTTTACTTGAGGTGTAAGTTTATTCGCGTAACAATTTCTCAATACAAATTTCCGTTTTGTACACACCTTTTCTCATATTTGTTTTGTATCTCTTATAAAAGTTGACTCTCTAAAATTTTAACATATCGTCATGACCTCTATCTGTCTGTTCCCTATACTATATTTAATTCGCTTCACCGCTGTTGTTAAACCGAGTTATAACAGGATTCTAAGGCAAAATTAATTGAAGGAAATTAGGTAATTACGGCATCGGTAGACTAAATTAGAGAAAATAATTACAATATACAAAAAATGTGTTTCTATGAACACCGGAATGGGTTCTAGGGGTCATTCAAGTATTACGTAAGCAGAGTTTTACTGCAAAAGGAGGCAAAGCTGTTACTTCGTCCTTTATGCTTACATAATCTATTCAGATTTCTTTTCAATATCTATTTTTGGGGGTCCAAACTTTTTTGAGCTGAGGCAGTAATAGACAGTGTTCAAATTAGTACCTATTTCTACTAATTTTAGCAGAAAATAAATAAGTAAATAAATATTTCTGACGGATTTACCATCGAAACCTCCCTTCTCTCATTATTAAGCGCCCCACCCTGATTTTGATGCAAACATAATACTTGAATGGCCTTTAAGAGGTCAGGCAATACCAGAGCTGTATTTGATAGGTAGTCCAGTAAATAGCGAATGTTAAGTAAGCAGATCATTAGATTTAACTGCGCAGTCCGACTGTACAGTTAAAACTGCGCAGTTAAATGATCTGTAGCCTGCTTTACGAAGCCAATGGTACTTGGTCTTACGTATTGTTGCTTACTGGGCTGGTATTACCTGAGCTACGCGAATGACTCGTACACAGTGAGTGCCGCTACTACGTCATACCTAGTGGTACCCCTACGCCACGTCTTAGCTTGTTCTTTACTCATTGCACTTGGTCACTGGTTATAACGCTGCCAGTTAATCTATTAAGAAAATTCGTTACTATTATAACAACTAAATCACTTTTAAATCAATTCAAAATGTACATTATCCTCTTATCGATGTAAACAATTCTAATCTGCTACGAAAAAAATTAGCAACTTTAAATACAATGATCACCTATGTATTCTATTATAAAATTAGTAACTTAAGTATTATAAAAACACAATATTGACGCTTTCCACTTGTGATTTATAGTGTATTATGCCTTTTAAATGTACATTCAACGAAACGTACCAAAATATTGCGTTGACATATTAAAACTAAAAAAATTGACTGTACATTATAAATTTAATATGTAAATATTTGTACATATTGCACTCTGAAGTAACAAATTATTAAGAATTACATCTGTCGAAACGAAAGATTATACGCAGAACAAAAATATTCAGTAAATACGAATAAAACGAATTATTCAATCACAATGTTCGTAGCTCGTACACTAATCTAAGTCCCTATGGCTTAAAAAGCTTATATAAGATAAATACAGAGGTCATTTACAAAAAAAAATATAAATCTACCCAAATAATATAAAAATAACAACAGCCATCTGTACTTTCTTAGATGAATAAAAATTAAACGTACATATGTCATACATATGACAAATAGAATCTAAAGGTACCTATGTACAAAATTGTAATGGACACAACATGGGACTTGCAAATCCAATGTTTTATAAAGACTGGACATGCCGCGTCTGGTCTCACACTACAGTGCTAGGAATAAAACAAGGCGTAGGTCTGTATGTAGGTTAGAATAAGGGGGTAGGGATAGTTCGTCGGTATACCGTCGCGTTTCCCTGATCCAGTCTTCTCGAATATCATATCCTCGATCTATCGATATAGTCTTATATATTGTTCAACAATCCGTCCGTCTGTCAACGTCTCGTCGTCGCGTCGTGTAGAGGACCTCTCAAATAGATCATCGGGAAGCAGAGCTCATTTTGACCGTAATCAAAATAGAGTTTTAGCTAATCGAAACTAGATATTATTACATTAGTTTATTTTCTTATCGTGAATGCTCGAGAACCACAAAACGTAATAGCTATCCAAAAAACTTAACCAGTTTAAGTTACCCAAAAACTATTTTGATTGCGATCAAAATCTGCTCCGCTTTCCGAGCCGGTCTATTTGAAAGGACTTTCGGTACTCAGTCCGCTTCCGATCGCGTACTCTCATGCGATATAAACTTATATTTTACTTTAATGTTCCATTATCAGCTAAAGACACAAATTATATTACCTTTACTTATTACTTCTCATGTGAGATTATTAAATTACTTAATAAATCTATTACAATTTCAAAATCGAATAATATGTATCAAACACGATCGACTGTGCACCGACGGAAGCAGTAACTATGAAGCTAAGGTGACAACTACGCTTTCAATGATGGGTTTAACAATTATAGGTACTTATCGAATGGCAGTTTAGTTTGTAACGAGAAGGTCGTGGCGGGCCTTCGCTTCGTCTTTAATATAAGGCAACGTATCGTAGCGTAAGAATTTCAAAGATTGAATCACTACGTCGACTACAGTTAACTTAATATATCAATAGTAAATCCATCAATGTTCGTCACTCACACAAGATAGCATCGTTTTCATTACGCTTATAATGGCAGTGTGTGTTATCATAACGCCCCTACATTACAGAGACTCCTAAGACACTCCGTGAAAGTTATTTGTGCATCGAGATTGCTATTTTAAAACGCCTAATGCTACGTTAAAATTATATAGTTTAAGTTCCGTGAGCGGCCTAGCGCGCTCCGCGGTGCCAGCCCGATCGTTTTCGCGCCGATTTATTATGTACGTATAGTTTAAGAAATGCATTTCCAAAATTACTAGACATACGTACGTAAATACAACATACAGTGGCATGTAAAGAAGACTCATTCAACACGCATTATATTCTAATCGCACGAATGGAAGATGAGATGTCTTGACGTGAGTTGTAGACTCGCACACGCATAATGCACACCGACTATACCAGCTAGGTTAAGGTTGATTTGACGCCATATTAATTGAAATTAAGCTCTGTCGTTTTTGCACATAGACTCTTTACTTATAAACGATGGTTAACAGATGCATAAACTATGTAGGTATCGCATGAAGATTTAAAGTTGACAGACATTACATAGCTCGGTCTTCTGTAAATCATCGTTTAAAGTAAGGGGTATCTTTTTCTCCACTGTGATACAATTTTAAGACTAACATTCGTTGTTACGAAGTTACAGACAAAAATAAATACTATTAATGTTTTAAACTGATAGATTAGTCTTGAAGATTTAGCTGTTATCATAATGGAGGAAAAGTCACTTAACCCTAATTACAAAAACAACAGATCCATGTTAAATAATTAACAACTGCTTGCGTAATGCAAACTGGTTAGCATGTAAGTCCACCTTAACGATATTTCATGAGATTTCAATGATGCAGTAATGTACACAAGTCGGAAACAACAGACGAAATGAAACTACTCAAACGAATGCCCAGAATTAATGAAACACTTAAACGTATTCAAACAACGCTTACCGGTAATTGAGATCGAATATTTTAATTTTCTAAAAACTATTCCCCACAACGTAGGTACACGTCAGGTAACGCGAAATAAGGCATTTACTCCTAACGCTTTTCGGGCAGTATCTTTTATTTGTAATATTTAACACGTCATAGTTGCTGTGAAAGGCAGTTTTGGTTCCTGGGACGCTACCGTGCAACTTCTGTCAGCATCGGCATCGAAATCTCACAGCGCAACGGGAAAACCTGCGCGGTGAAACCGACGACGCCGTCGAGTTGAACTCTCATTGAAAGCCAGTTCCCTTGAGCCGCTGGTTTTAATGTCAGTTCAACTCGACCGCGCGGGCGTCGGCTTCAAATGTATGAAAATCAATGCTGTATTTTTCATTGCGCAGGTTATTCCTTTGCGCAGTGGGATTTCGATGCCAGCGAAGATGCGCGGTTTGGTCCCTGTTCTATCCCATGCATGTGTACCTATTTTTAACAAGATTTGTTTTGCTCTAAACCAATATTGTTCCCATAGAGTAAGCTCAGACAAAAGGAGAAACTTCAAACGTCTATGTTATCCAATTTATAAGCTGCCATTTTGTACTTTTATATTACGCGTAAAGGAATGTAGTATCTAAAGAATAACGAACTAATAAATAGGGTACCTAGTTAACAATGTTTTACCGACTTTTTATTTAACTTTTCTAAGTCGAAACCTACATAACAGCTGCCAAAACACATGCACGGGATAGTCCAGGAAACAAAACCTGTCTTTGAAACTTTATTATGTAACACATAGGTACTCAATACTATTTGTCTAATTATTTTTTCGAAAAAATCAGACCGTATATACGATAATTACATTATTATAACTGTTTGCAATCTACTATGTACGTAATCTACTAATACAGAATCATAACATGTCGCTTGTTTGTCTATTGGCAAGTGAATATGTTCGCAAAGTCTGAAATACTAATGTCCTAGAAAACCAACGGATATTTAGACAGTGTGAAAGCTAAACAGTACCAAATATTTTAAAAAGACACTTATTATTGATCAATAATAGTTACAAATGTAATCACAGCAATAATATATCATTAAAGCTAGGTTTCGATATTAAAAACCAATCGTTTTAGTTACATACATCGGACAGTAGATAAGGCAAATACGGGTTCGAAAATTGCAAAGCACAGTAAACAAACTTGGTGAAATTTTCTATACCTTTTGTTAAGTTCTACGTCTTATGATAACATTATGCAACGTTTACGTCTCGTAGATAATCCTTTGCTCAACCTACTGTCCGTAACTAAAAAACGGATCGTATCTTTAATGTAGAAATCCAGCATAAATAACGTTCGACTTGGACAAGGACAATGGAACATGAACGGAACTAAAATCGACAGGACACGATAACAAGTCAGACATTAAACTGTACAAAACAAACACATGTACCTCTAGTTCCCGTCGCTCGCACCACTACGCCATCGGCGACGGCCGCGGCGCTACCCGGGGTAGCGCGTTCACTACAGAAACACTGAATACTCGACAGATATCAACGCATTGTTAATTTTGGTAAATAAACATAACTATCAACTTTTCACCCAATAGAAACATCTCTTCATATATTATTATTCTCTTCTATAACTCTCATAAACGTACAGTAGGCAACAAAACTAGGCACCCACAGTAGAAATTCAACGATTACTACAAGAATATCGAAGATTGGACTCAAAAAAAAAGTCCTGCATTCATCCATACAATTTTTTTTCTGTAAACTCTACGGTGGATATCAAACTTTGTTATCAGACTGTACATACGTGTAATTTTAATGTACTTATAGAACAAAGTCTTATCATATCATACAGTCGTATCCGAGTGACCAACAAGTACCCAGTCGTAATGTAATAAAGGCGGGATCGCGCCGGGCATGACCCGCCGCCACCCCGCAACTCTCAACACTAATATATATTCCAAACGTTCAACAACACATATATTCACTAATCTCGCACGCGCGTCGGTCACCGAATACAATAATCCTTAAAGAATAATCACTTCCGACGTGTGTCCGTGCACTTCACTAAAACTAGCCAGTCTATGAGCGTTTCTCTCCTGAGTGTCGCGATGAGGCGCTTAGAGTGCGCCGCAAGGGCGGTATAGGGCGCGAAAGGACGGCTAGAGGACCGTGGGATTCTCCACGACGACTGTGGTATTCCCGGAATTGGGCCCGTTCTGGACATCCGCCACATCCCAGATCTCCTCCAAGAACGGTGGCAGCTTCTTATTCTTTAACTTCAGGGAAATACACATGTTGGAGTTCTGTGTGCCCAAAGTCCGGAGCTCGGTTAGAACTGACAGGATCTTTGCGAAGAATACGGGGCACCGCGGCGATGCGCTCAGCTGGTTTACGATGTAGGTGCGTAACGTGTTCAGGTAATATCTCTGGATCTCTTCTACTAGTAATGGTTGTTCGAGCCCCGGTCGATCTGTAAACGGACAGAGAATCTTGTTGAAGGGCCGTAGAAATAAGGGTTATAGAAGTTGTTCAGTGATACAGAACAGGCAAGTATGATATACTGAAATATATTGCTATAATGGTAACAATAGTACAAATTTAGTCGTAAAGTTTGGGTCTAGGTGGTGTGATGTGAAAAAACTGGTCGTAAAATGTCTGATTTTGAAGTTTAAACGTATTTATAAGTGGCAGCACTTATAATCGCAATATTTCTATATTGGTTTCATTAACAAATCGTTGACCATTCATACACTCCACCATTATTTGCAGTTGCTAGATATACAAAACTTTCTTATTGTCTAACTAATAGATAACTGAATTTCTCTTCGAAATCTTGGCTTTAAGATAAATCGTTATAATATGTATCAAATGCTTTGTACTGACTGATTGACTTAGACCAACGCACGGCCTAATCGCTGTTAGTAGAAAGCTGAAATTTGGAGTGTGTTCTTTATTTGATGTTGCAATCTAATAAGAAGGGATTGACTGATTTTGAAGAAACGTTAAGTCACATCCCAGTATAGGAAACACTTGAACATAGATAAAAATTTCAAAATTCCCACGGGATCGGGACTTATACAGTCGGGTGAAACGGCAGAACCTTGCTAGAGTAACTAACCTGAGAAGATAACTATCGAAGTTAAGAGCGCGTAGTGTACGTTATCCATCTGCATGGAGTACATGCACCGACAGAAGTGCAGTAGATCCTCGATGACGTAGGCCATGCCCGCCTTGCGGTAGTTGTCGCGAGTGTACGCCTGGTTGTTGGCGAACAGGACGCTGTCGGTCGCCGCGTCGTATCGTCGCGCCACCCTCAACATCATTACTTCACTTGAACAGGCCTGGAAATTGTTATAATAAGTTATGCTTCGTTTTTATTGAATGCAACCATTTGACAATTCTTTCTATAGAAAAATTGTCAAATACAAGGAACACAAACGTCAGATTATAGCCTGAAATTAATAAACGGAGTTCTAAGCTTATACGGATCTTCAATAAGCTTTTAAGGGTCACTATTTAATAAAATTTTGTCCAGTTGGCCATCTAAACACTAGTGATTCTGCGAACAGTAGACCTCGCGATCTTACCCTTAGCCTCATCAGTGGACCAATCTAAAATCTCTCACAACGAAAAAGAAAGATAAATTCAAAGTACTTTTAACCAAATTTCATGAAGATCGCTTGAGAAATACGACCTGAAGAGGCGAAGCTACATACTGACGTACAGACGAAAGAATATGTTGATAGATTCGAAGAGAGACTTCCCGAAACTGGTGATGGAAATGACTCTGCCTGTCACTATCATATTGAGCCGGGCTGAGATATACAAAGATCTTTGGTATAGGACTTCTCTGATGCTTCTGATTCCCTATCTGGGGAACTGGTGTCTGAGTTCTACTTGGAGTAGCTTTGAGTAACTCAGCATATAAGTTTGGTGTACCTTTAATAACGTAATCTGGTCCGATTGTGAGATCTTTGCGAAGCCAGGCAGGCCCTTAGCGAACTCCACGATAAGTTGTACAGTCAGGATCGTCATTTCAGTGATCTGTCGGAACGGCATGTCTGTGTCTTCATCCTCTTCTTCTGATTGCCACGTCTGTAATAGAGAAAAGATCATAATTAGTTACCTACACTTTTTAAACGTTACGTCACACACACGTCCGTCCATCATTCATATTTTAACGGGTCTAAATTGCGTTGTCTATATGCCTAAGTTACCTAATTGTGGAACAGCAAATCGTTCTTAGAACTTTGCAGGTATTGGAACCTGTTTCGCTAGTGCAAAGAAGGTTCTCTTTTCCTTGGAATCTTGAAACCCGAGCCCTTTTTGTACAATTAAAATGTCTCAAGTATGCCCAAGCCCTGTTTAATTTTTTTTTCGAAAAAGGTTCAACGATTGTTGTAATTGTGCAAATTTCGCTAACGCTTTTGAAGGATTACTGAGTTTTTGCAACATTACCAACAGATGAACTGCTTTCGAAAGAAAAATTGAAAAGAGTTGAAGCATACTTGAGTTGAGACATTCTAATTGTCTTAACAATACGGGCTAGATTTTTAACATCTCAATATTGACTTTCGATATTTATAATTTCATACAATATTTTGCCATTCCAAGAAAGTGTTTTCCTAACATGTACCTACCTATTGTCATACCCATTGCTTTTAAATTTAATTTATAATGTTAATTTACTTTTTATAATATATTTAAAAGGAATATAAATCAATATTATGTAACTACTTAAAAGTTTTCTTTACATCGGCCATACAGAACACCGATAACAAACTCAAAATCTTTAAGATTTTTCAGAACAATAAACAACTCATTGAACCAGTTTTTTTAAGGATTATGGACATTAAAAATGGGATTTATAATTTTTCTTCTCTTTCGGAAATATTTATTACCTTTTTCTTTTGTAATAAATAACCTGCAGTAAAGAATTATTGCTATAAATTGGTACCTAGTACGTATATGGTGTTGGGTGTGGTATGTATTAAAATAAAACCTTTACTAGCAGCGTAATATACCGGCCGATCTAGCTTATAATTAACTTTTATAAGTAGCAATTTGTATGAGTAGAGAGCCGTATGCTTAAACTACTAGTTACTGGGAAACAGCTTAATGATGTATGCAGGTTTGCGTTTAAAAACTAGTATTTCAGTGCAGTATGTAGAGGAAATTACGTTTTTTGATATCCTAGATGTCTGTGCAGAATGTGCTACCCGTTTCGACTATACTCAGAGAAAATATCTTGGACCACAAATATGACTAGGTATTTGATACCATATAATTAACTGCATTCCGAGATGCTGTTCGGTCGTCATTCCTTTAGCAAAGGTCGATTTCAAATTAGAAGCCATACATGACCTTAAAGTTGCTTTATAAATTACCTCGATATTTACTTACTTTAGATTACTTTAGATCACTCATGTTTTCTCCATAATGTAGCTTTGTATTGGTCAAAGAAATTTAAATCGGTCTTATAGTTTTGGAGCCTATACATTACAAACAAATAAACGTTTCCTCATTACATCAAAAGTAATATTTAGTTTAGATTAATTACCTGTGTAACCCTTTTGAGGTCCTCTTCAGATGGCTGTTCGTAACCCTCCTGGTACCAGACGAGCCTCGCTATCAGCGACTTCTGGTTGGTGGTCAACGGGGGGATGTTCTTCAACCGGTTCTGCTCCATCAGCTTCTCGCTGAGGAACCGCGGCACCACCTCGTGCTGCAAACATTCCAGCTTCACGTCGGAAACCGTGCGATTAATATCTCGCATCATTTTCAACGTTATTACTACATGTGGAAGCTATGCGTTGTTGACTGTCTTGTGTGTCGATGGATGTGTAGTGTAGTGTAGTGTGGGTACATCGTTATCACGGATTTGGAAACCAATGGATTGATCTAGGAGTATTTCTCCTTTCGGAAAGTATTTTGAAATAGTCAGACCTAAGGTTTTCATAGTTCATTTTCTTAGTTTGGCTTCCTGCCTGCAATATAAGGCAATTAGCCAGTATCACGTGTAATACGTGTATAATGTATATCAAATCATTTTAGGGAACTTAAACAAGGGGTATGGCGGCAAATTTTATTGCAACTCCATGTGAGCCTGTTGGTAACGCGCTGATTACATGTTTGACTTCAGTCGTTATCTTCTTCGAAACTAAATTGATTAATTTAGCACCGAAATTAATTAAACAATTTACACCTACCATGACTAGGTTTCACGAAAATGAAAATTCAGGACTTCATTTCAACGCATCCCTGACACGTTTCAGACACAAAACCTGATTTTAAAAAGGTGACTCTTCGACCAATCAAAAAGTTTGGCCGAAGCATCAAATCAGGACCTCTTTATCGTATCGTTTTGGAGAAAAATTCGCGGTGATAGCCTAGCCGTCAATTGGTTTCCTCTTTAGTGACATTAATATTAAACACAAACAGCACATGCGTGACCGTTACAAAAGCATTCAATTAACATTTGTCCAATCGTGAAGCGAGAGCGATGGTAAAAGTACCGAGAGAGTGTAAACTTACAATCCTGGCGGCCTCGGGCGGTGGCGGTTCGCACTGCATTATCGACGGCATATGATCATCCACTGTCGTCGTACTAACTGGCAGTTTATCTTTTTCTCTCTGCGCTTTCTTTTCTTTCCTTTTCATAATGCACTGGTTCTCTGGCACCACACACTCGGGCCTCATGCCCACCGCGAGACATTTCTTCAACCGACACTCCTGACATTTTCTTCTCATATACATGTCCATTTCGCATGCGTGCCCGAATTTACAAATGTATACAGCATTTTTGGTCACGCTCCGCCTGAAGAAACCTGAAAAGTTGGGTTAAAATGAGCATTCCGTTCATCTTTGCGATCTCAGAGAATGAATGATTAAATAGAATTTGTAAACCGGTTGTTTTAAGATATAATACCTATGTAGTCATGAACGTAAAGGTTGCCTGAAAGACATCGGTCATTGACAGCGCTATGTAGGCACCTACCGTATGTACTATAATGGCGATTTTATTGCAAAACAAACATGACGCTGCTAGTAGTATAAACGGTGCTGAATTGGTCATAATTGAAGTGGGCAAGGTGCCTGTTAGCATACCGAGTGTCGCACCCATTTGAGACTTTAAATAAAGTGGTGATGTTTACAAAGGGAAGGTTGACTGAAACGAGATGGAAGATATGTTGGTGAATCAGGCAGGAGCAGACGGCCTGCAGACGACTATTGTGTCGTCCTGACTATATATGCAGATTGTAACAACCTCGACACAATGTGCCAATTTAGTAGTGAATTGGCACGTAGTGGGTGTCTGTAAGGGCCACATGTGGAATAACTTGCTTGGCAACGCGGACTCACGTACCGAGCTACGTTAAGAATGTAGATCAGCTTGATCTTCATTAATTTCAAACTTTAGTTCTGGCGTGAGGATATTCTGATGCGAATTTAATTCTAATTTTCTGCATTCCCTTTCAGAATAACGTCATGAGACCACAGAGTTCAGGAATATGACATCACTCTCAATAAAAACCATATGAAGCGAAGATTGAGTTTACACGATTTTAAAATTCGCATTATTTACATTTGAAAGTGTTTGCAGAAAACTCGAAACGTTTTACTATTAGGTGAAAATATGACAAGCGTTATAGTTGAGCATACCTTTGCAGCCTTCGCAGGTGAGTGCGTTGTAGTGGTATCCGGAGGCTCTGTCTCCACAGACGAGGCAGAGTTCCTCCTGTTGCCGTGGCGCCGGCCCTTTCTTCTGCCGCCTGGCCTCGCCATCTGTACTGCAGCCGTTCACGCTCGAAGCCGGAGACAACTCCTCGCGACCTGCAACAATACAAACACTAAATTAGTCACATACTCTAAAATGCAATTGCGTAAAAAACGCAGAGACCGGTAGCGCGACGCCCAGGAGTCGAGAACGTCTAAAATCGGACGCTATAAAATTTGCATACATTTCATGAACCATTCGTTGTGTCGGTGGCCGGACGAGTTTTATTTTCCGTTTTATTCTTCGTCGAAAATGTTTTCGTATTGATGGTAAGACGTTTCGAGTAATTTCGGTGGTAGGTACTGAGGATATTTCCTGCCTAAACAAAGGTGTTTAGATCACCGTTCGCATACAAATGGGACTGATCAGTTTGGTATTCGAAACGTATGTTGGAGCTGATGTTTGATACGCGATGGAAATGTAATTGGCAATTGTCAATCATGCAGACGGAACTCCATATTAAGTCACAGGAGTACATAACATTGTCGCCTTTATTTAAAGGTTTTGATACATTTTCAATGGTAATTTGTTCCTCTCTAAACAGCAATATCAATATTTTGTTTAACAGTGGTTTGAGGTAAATAAATTAACAGCATTTTCCTGACAAATATTTTCTACAACTTCTCAAGATTATTTATGACACACATGAAAGGGCTTCAACTTTATCTTAATTGAACACGTACCAAGTCGTAAACTATAATTGTCATCATAAAAGAGACGAAGATGACGAATCTTCAAAGGCTGTTGCAGACCATGAAAACGTGAATATTTACTGAGCATTTGAAATATTTTCAAGGCACCTACTAAAAAAGGTGTTATTGAGCCTCTGAATATATTAAATCTATTTACATTTTTATTGTGTCCATTAGCCGCTAGACGGGTCTTTGGCCGCAATGTATTCTCTACACCTCCATTACGCAACCGGCCGAAATATTCGGTGCCAAAAACTAGTCAGGTAGGAGTTCTACTTCTTTCCACGTGGGATCTGCGCCAGATTTGAGGCCGCATTACACAAACTTGCTACGAAATCTATCGTACTTGTTGGAATCTAATACAAGGTAGATTGGCAGCGCAATATTTCAACCTGAAGCCATGGAACATCGTGAAAATAGCCACTATAATTCACCCGATAAAAGTGGCTCAATAAAGAGGTCAAGTGCGGAGTTTTATCACTAGGCTCTGGGCTATTTACATCGGAATGAACCACCTACTGTTAAATATTGTGGCCAATATCATTGCACTGACCTGCGCACGTTGAACTATTTTTATCAAGCTCTCAATTATAAAGAGTGCGGTTTCACGAATGAATTTGTTGTTGGATCGTAAACACGGAGAAATTCTTTGCATTTTAGTGCCAATAAAACTTTTAAAAGCAGCAAAAAGCACCTAACTATTCACTTTTGTGCAATTAAATAACGATATAATTCGAATGCTAGCCTGAATGACGTAGAATTTGTAGACGTTTTAGTGATATTTATTGGAAACCAGATTGGCAGAAAATTTTGGGATGAATTTAAGACCTGTTTTATGGCTTAGACTTGAACATTGTATCGTATAATTATTATCTAGAAAATGCAACTACGTATTTATCTTTATTATTTATCAACCTATCTTTATATTTATCAACCGTCTATAATGTGTAGCAAACACGACTGTAATTAGTAGCAATATCAAATAAATGCCCGTGAAAAGAAAGCTAATCAAAAGTTGAATGCACGGATGACCGAGTCAGTGTGTTGATGTTATTACGCCTCTCAGCTGTTCGTTCAGTGTGTTGCGCTCGCGCAATAGAAGGTCTAGTTCGTGCCGCTTCGGCAACCTTCGTGGTCCGTCGGGCGGGCGAGCGAGAGGCGCTGCGAGAGCGACAAGTGGGGCGCGAGCGACAACCGGGGGCAGCGTGCGGCCTTGACTCTTGCGTCGCTCCTCCCCTCTCCACCGCGCTCCGCACCTCCCTCTGCCCACCTCGCTACGCTTACCGCTCAGCCACATTATTTATGATAGCATCACATCGTGATTCTCTACCAACTCGACTCGACACACACCTAATAATAATTCATTTTTCTCATGATTTTCTATTTTCTACGATTAGCTTATCAGTCTTTATAGTAAAATTACTCTATTAGTTTAGGTACCATTTATTCTTAGTAGACGTAGGTATTTATTTAGTTTTGTAAATCTTCGAGTTTCCTTCGTCTTTGTCTTGCCTATTGCTATGACAATTTTTCTGATTAGGTAGGTAAGCCGAGAAAATAAATATACATAACAAACTTTAGAAATTAGCCAACGCAATTGTACATGCGACCCACGTAAGCACTAGTGAAAGTTGCCGAAAAATATATATTGCACAAGCCATGTCACGGCACGCACAATTGAAATTCGGCGGCGGCGAAAGTACGCTCTATGCGTTGTGTCATCATCACATAGGCTCCGTTTTGCATTTAAAATTGCGGTCTGTGCGTGCCGCGACTGTATGTAACCCAATTTTTCTTCTACATTGCAAATTTCACCGATTACTCAATCCGAACAGATAATAAAAAGAGTTAAATGCAAGCGTGCACATTTAGAACAATCTAATCTCACAGAGGCCGATCGGCAAAAAATATATAACAGAAAAAGTGTATGCGTGATTGGTGCATCGCGCGCAGACGCTGCGGCGATGTTACTTTCTACAATACTTTCTAGCAAGAGATGTGGGCCGCAGCAGAGCAACTGGAGCGATCGGTTTCTCCGCGCCTCGGGAAAATCGGATTGAAATAGAAATCGTATCGCGGTGAAAATCATATTTTCACGTCATACATATAACACGCTAATGAAAACTCGGTTTGTAGAGTAAAACGTGATAATGATTTCTCTAAGAAAGAAACTGATAATAAATACGTAGGTACCTCTGATACTACAAATAGCATTGGGGAAATAGGAGATTTTAAGTCACATTGGAAAATTTGACTTGTTTTTGCTAGTTAAGGGGCCAACTTAATACCTTCCAATCTTCTCTAGTTTCAGTGAATATTACTAGCTAGAGTCTTTTTACTAGCTAGAAGAATCTTCAGGGGCGGACGCACGTGGATGTGTTTACATCCGCTCCGGGATGCTGTGTACCGGAAAGCCGAACATCCGCCGAGAGGAATATCGTTTAAACCCCATTTAATTTCCCACATGCGTAGATCATGAGAGTTTGCCGCAGGGCGTGCTGGATATCTCTCATTTTTTATATGACAAATATGAGTGAAAGTCGGTAAATAAGAAGACTATGCTATTTGCATGAGTATAATAATTATAATACGCTGGCTACATATTGGCAATAACGATTTATTAAACAGTAAGAACATTCTTTAGTCACCAAACTCGTAAATAAGAATGAAGCATCTTAGTTTCCACACGAGAGCAAGTTGGAGGTAATAGACAGCAATACCCAACCGACTGTTCCGTTTATTGACATAATAATGCTTTACGGCCAGCTTTCTCACTCCCTCAATAGATAAAACATGATATTTTCGTCTCACTCTACCCCCCAATTTAGTTAACGTTGCACCCACGCTCTGCCGCGTCTTTTCTGTTTAAACACGAGTATGGGTAAATAGAAGGGAGATATAATTAGAATAAATGTTTCAGGGAATCTTATGGCTATTAGGGCAAGTCCCAAGTTATGGGTCTTAAACCGTTGGTAATTGTTTGATTTTTAGATCTTAACTGGTCGGTTTACTACAACCGACATAAATAGAAAAGAATAAAGTTTTCAAAGTAAACTTTGAACTTTAAAATGAGCAACCGCCCTTATTCAGAAATAGGTAAGGAGGTTACTGCTTATTAATCATCAAGAAGTTATTTTGTTTACTACAACACGCTTACATTGTGACCTGGTTTCCTTGAACTATAGACTTTTCACAAATCACAATCAGATTCGCACATAGCGCGAATATTTTGGTAAGATCTCCAGATGCATCCTTTTACATTTGTAAGTTCAGGTACGAACTAAATGTTTAAAATTTTAGTAAATAATTTCTGATGTGAGTACTTACCAAACACAATTGCTGTACTTAACTTAATTTTGCTTAAGCATCAACAATAATACCGTCGTTATAACAATTTATTCCGACTAAGTATGAAACGATGTCAGTACCGCAAATGGTATTCAGTACCTACGTAGTAATAAAATCATAGAACTAGAAAACTAGGCCAAGGTACAACGATATGACGTCAAATTTTCCGAGCACTGGTAAGTGGTGGGTGACCAGACCACTGAGATGTAATTAGCAGTAGTACAATCAAATTGGTTCAACGATCTTTTGTTCTTAAAGCCGATTACGTGTTATAAGAAAATCGTAATGGTACACTCGTTACTGATATTGATTATTTGAATGGCAGACTCTGCTGAGTCGGATGACCTCTTTCCATTGTTTTTACCGTATTTAGGTCATTAACATTAGATTTCTGAGTAATCGCAAAAGAGGAAAATGACGCGAACACGAGGTAAAGTAGGTCGAGCGCGGAATCGAGGCTGAAATAACAAAATATTGTGACAGTGAAGTAACCGATGAATTCAGCGCATACAATATAAACATTTCGGCATAATTCACTGACGTTAAGGTGTTTAATGTGGATAATTTAATATGATTATCGCGCATGAAAAATGTTATAATATTTGTAATCTTGACATTTGATAAATGTTCGGCGCAGGCGGTTTGTCGGCTATTTATTTCATTGGATTGTAACGAAAACACAAATTGTGTTATTATTCTGTATAATTTAGTGGTATCTCTAAGTTGTCCGGGTCGGTGACCGAATATCAGTAGAGATAAGCTCGCGACGAAACGCTTATCGGCTGACAAAGAACGCCTTTGTTTTTGATGCATTCGACGCTGTACATCGCAGTGATTTAATCAATTTTTGTAGGTAGGAACACTTACCAACGCTGGCAATCAACTAGGTACATATTTTTGGCGAGCCATTATGGTACCTACACCTACCATGTTGATACTTTATAATTTTCATTACCAAGTTACTTATCGACTGTAAGTGAGTGATAACCTTTAATTTTAAAGTTCTAATTCATTTTTTTATAGTTTTTTTTTTCTGAACTATGACGTCAAACATGCGAATTTTGTTATTAATAGGTATGATAGATTTAATCATATCAAACGTAAAGATAAGAAACTTTCTTTGTCTGTATTGCAAATAATCACAAGGTAGTGTAGGAATTCGTTTCAGAAATAATAAATTTATTCAAGAAGCAGAATCTTTATAAAAAGACCTTGTAAACGAAGAGCCATTAATACTTTAATTAAAGTATAAAATGAACCGAGATACGGAACGCAAAGGTCTTACAATACAAGTTTATAAAACCAACAATAAGATTACTATTCAGCTCGAAAACGACAAAAAAAAACAAGCATCGATGCTGTCGATTGGATGATTAATGCCAACGAAGTTACCAGAATGGCCAATTACAAAAAAATAAGTGTTCTTGAGTTGTGTACAGTATATTGTTATAGAGCAAGCAAAGTGGTAATACCGGCAGGGCCTCTGGAGATATCGGCGCGTGACCAGATCCTGGTAACGAGCAAAAACTTCACATCGACATTCGACGTTGTGATCAAAACAAAAACAAAACGCAAAACTAAAAGCAATTGACATTGTGTATTAACTACCATGGAAATGTTACAAAGTGCTACACTATCATTCATTTCATGTCATATAAAATAGATGGAAGCCCATTTGTCGATTTGGCCGACCAATTATGATAACAAATCACATTGAAATTAAAGGCCTGTGAACACAGTAATATGCTATTCGTACGTAAAAACGATGCGACAGAAATATCGCATTTCGTGGTACATCAGTGAACTGTGTCATGGGCTCAGCCCACGCTCGGCAGAAGGTCGTCCGCCCTCACTACACTCTCATTACTCAATAACTAGGTATGGTACGTCTGCATTATAACGCCAATGTCATTTACCTACTAAAACATTCATTATAATGGAGATTTTATATTAATTACCTTAAGCAAGCCCTTGAAAAGACGTGGTCTTTAGTTTACTTTACTGTGACAATGCATAACAGCACGTGCTGTATTTCCAATTGGCGGATTGGCCATGGCAATCAAGTATTCAAAGTAATTCCAACAAAAGCTAGTATTTTATCCTCGTTGGATAAAATACTAGCTTTTGTGCATGCATTTCTTCATGAATGGATCATTGTAAGCATGATATGAGTTTTTCATCTTTACATATGTAGACTGTACGCTTACAGCCTGATACTCCGTATAACAAGCAAGCAAGTATGGCGGGTATTAATAATCGTAGCTGTCAGCTTGATGGATGAGACTGCAATGACGAGGCGGTGAAATAGGAAACTTTTACCCTTCACCCTTCATACTTAGCGGTACTGCTTACAAAGCGATAACGACTCTACCAGAACCTAATTCAATAGCTAAACTTTATAGAAATGGATACCTCTATTATTTTGTATTTGTATTCGATCCTCGCTAAGTTTTCTTGTGTCTTGAGGTTGTTTGTCAGTTAGTAAAGTTAAAGCAACTCCGTCGGAGTTGAAAAAACAATCAGCACCTCATAATAAACAAGAATAAATTAAAATAAAAACTCTAATGACGCTACAATTTACACCTACGCTCGTTTTGCTGTGTGGGAAACCCGGAAAAGATTCTTCATTCCATGGAAACGAACAACGGAAGAATAATGATCAGCCTTTGAAAATTAATCATCTGCGTTGACTGAATTAAGTTTTATTATATGTCTCGGTTGTTTACGTAATATTGTCAAATTCTTCGGCAAGCGGCCATCGCTAAGATTTATACTAAAGACCTGGTATTATCATTACGACTCTTTTATCCAGCATTATGTTTACTGCCAAGTCTATTTGTGTAATAAAATGATAATATTTTTCGTTTCTTCTATAATTGTAGTAACGACAATGATGACATAATAATATGTTTGGAATGTACACGGAAGAATTCATGCCTCAATATTTCAAACCGAAAATGGTAATGGTTCGTTACGAACAATGATTGGTACAGAGATTATTACGTTTTCAGTGGACGTGGCAGTATTTAATTAATCCTTTGCTAGTATCTGTGACAAAGGCGGCAACGTTAACGAGCCACAATTGAAATTCTTTATCGGTAAAAAAAGTTTTATATTCGTAGAACTGCTTTATTGAAACCAAGTATTTTGTCTGTGCTTTTGCAAACTCACTGGCATATGATAGCCAACGTAGTTAGTGAGAGCAAGAGCATTCCACACAGGCAGGCCGACCGGTTCCTCGCGAGGCTGTTTATGGCCAGACCAGATATAAATAGATGCGCTGCGAACCATCCATCTTCACCGCGCTCTTTTTGTTAAGTATTCCAATGTAAATGTCCGCCTTATTTTTCTATTATTGCTGAGTTGTACGATTGTATCGCTCGTACTTCAAGAATAAAATGAATGTTGATTTCCAGAATAATTCCAGACATCGCATCGCCCCTTGGCAATATCGTCTATTAAATATTAAGTGATGTAAATGGAGCACGTTCCCGCTTCAAGCTAGTACACAGTATTGTTCCATCAATTTATAAGTCCACACAACACCACACATCTAGACAATGGACCTTGTTAGCAGTTGACACACTGTCAGACTGGACCATAAAGCAATCTAATCAATGGTGCAAGTGGTCTGGAATGAAGTGATGGATTGCCGGAGGACAACTATGCAAGAGAACCACGACGACCGGAGCAACGCCATGTTCCAGATCTATATCTTTAAACTTTATTGCTCGCGTGCGATTTATTCACTGCAGACAAGAGTTAGTTTTCTAGCTATTCGATAAAATCTCTGAGTAGATTTCACGAACGGTTGCCGACGACAACGAAGCGTCGCACGAGTGAAGTTCACTTTCACTTTAAAAAGCATTCCACCCTCATATTGGATCCATATTCGTTACGCTTCGTGACCCAATATTGGGGGATTTACATTGAACGATAAGTTGGGTAGGACAAGCGTTGCATAACCGACCACGTGGCGTGTAGAGCGTTGACCCGACAACCGTGACGCTGATAGACAACTCCTATCACCTACGTACAGATAACGACCAAATTTCGAAAAGCGATAAAATGGTTCGATTCGTTAAAAACCCCGAATCACTTGAGCAATAAAATATGAGAATTATCTTTCAAATTCCTTCGCAACTTCATTGGCCTTCAGCGCATGTCTTTTGTATGTAGTCTTGCGCTGGCGCTTAACCCCTTCGGTTAGCAATTCGTTGCATAAACGATTGGACGGTAAGGAGGTCATTGTCGAGTCACATGGTCTGAAATCGCAGTGGCTGGCAGGCGGCAGGTGAGCACGCTAGTAAAGTTGCAGGTTAGATAATTATATCGATTGAACCCAGGTCTCCTTGCGGCGTGTCTGTGACCCCGATGTAAATAACCTGAGGCGCTCATAATGTAAACAACTGACGGGCGGCGCTTGCGTCAATCGCTGTACAGAGCGGAGCTTTGGCGGTGTGCGCCTGCGCCTCCGACCACCATTGATGCTCGCTTCATTTCTGTCCGAACGACTATTTTAAGAACACACAGCAAACATTTGCTAGAGGAATGGAAAACTCACAATACAAACTATGACGCAAAGTTATTTCTGTAGAGTCGAGGGATTCCGTCCAACCCTCATTAGTGATTGTTGATAGGTATTTTATATCAAAATGAAATGTAGTAGCGTAATAGTTGGTTATTTTGACATTTTTTTCACTAAACAAATGTTCTCGGTAGTAAAATAACAAAACGAATAACCTTTGAAGTTTAATAAAACACTAGAACAATGAGATTATAATGAAATTGTTTCATTTAGAAAGACTTAGAAATCTTACATCAAACGTTGAGTTTGTGTGTTTCATTTCATCTAATGAAATAAGTAATTGTGAACCATTATAGAAGCCAGGGCCACGCATATTGTAATTTGTTAAATTCCAGACGTTTTCAAAGTCTTATTTACTTTCTAAGAACTACTTGATAACATTGCTCGTAAATCCAATCAAACGAATCAGATTCTTATTAGACCGTGAATGGAAAAGAACTTCAATAAATAAGAACACTAACGAATCTTAACTTAACGATTTTAGAATGTCCCTTTCAGTTATGTTTTATAGTTTTCAATTAGTATTTTACCTGTAATCATTGAAATTACAATCGATGAAGAATGAAACAAGGAGAATTAAATAGAGTTAAGTATAATCATTTATTTATCTATACAATATTATTTTTCAACGAATACAGACAACAATACAAAACTAATGAACATTGGCGTAAACCTAGTGCATTCGCTGGTGCTATCTACAAAGTAAGGTGACCCAGATGATAAGATTATTTCAATACACACACTCGCACGATCAAACAGACGTGTGAGTGTATTTGCGCCGAGTTCGTTCGTACAATGACATTGGCGACCTTGGCTGCATCGTGTATCATGCATGACACACAAACACACAACCAAATACTACCGTAGCTATAGTGCGAGTGCCAGTACATAATGGTACATATTGCCATGAATATCATGCAACATTTTATGTAGGTAAGTATATCAGAAGCAGTGTATTCAGGCTTGATTTGATATTGCGTATAGTTCAACACACGATAAGGTGAATGCCAACAGATATGACTGCAAACTGCGGCATCAAGGCCATTCTACTTAAATAATTTACTGCATTACTGAATACAGATTTGCTCTGTTGCACTTGTGCCAATGACTACTCTAATACTCTTCTAATAAAAGATTACGTAATGTCACACTCGTACCAAGCCTAGGCACCTTAGTTACATAGGTACATTACAAGTCGGAATAATTTAACAAATAATTAATCAAATAGTTTCATATTATGTACGTACGTGGTCATTTCATTTAAAAAAAATAGAGTAGGTGGTCATAGCCGGTAATGTTGGCAGAAATGTTTACTTTGATGTAGGTTCGTGCCCCGATTCTCTTTTAGGAATGGAAATGGTGCATGTCAAGACAAATGACAATTAAAAACACAGCAGATATTCCATCATCCTGGCAATAATTGCTTTGCCATTTTAATGAGTTTAGTTATTTATTGCTTCTTTCTTTGATTGCGTTTATAACTAAGTAAAAAATATATATACTGCTTGCGTTTGAAGTTATTTTAGTTTTTATGTTTATCTTCCACAAAGTCATTGTTTCTTGTAGCATTGAAGCTATGTTGAGGTATGAACACTTTTAATTGCTCTTATTTTTATGTGATCGATTTTGGTGATTCAAAACTGATCTCACCCATCCTTTTAAAGTAATTCAAAAATAAACTACCATAAAATTCGTTCGAACTTTGAATGGTTTTGTTTTGAGTTGCAAGTTGCAAATGAATTTGTGTTTGCTGTTTTATTTACTTAGTGATAAAATCAGCATATCAACTGTATCTGTAAAGTTTTGTATTGACTATTCTATGATCTGATTAAACCCAATGTTTAGCTTTAGATTATGGTAGTTTTTGTTTAGTCTTTCGAATTACCTCTACCGCGTTAAAGTAAATTGTGTAGCACCACAATGTTCCTTCCTTATAATTTAAGTTAGAGTTGCTTAATATATTGTTTTTTTGCCAACAAAATTTTCGTGTCGTCATTCTCATACACAGTTCATTGGTATTCTTATCTTGCATCTTTCAATACATTTTTTAAAGATGATTATGCGCCGCGCTATTATTTTTGTATTTGCATGTAGGATGTAACAATAAAGAGTCCGGGCGTGCGGAGGCGGCAAGAGATGCAAAACACGATATATCATTTTGATAGCTGACTTGATTTTTATAACCATACCGCTTTATAAAAAGGGATTAAAATAACTATAAGGTACCTTTATAAACTTATTGGATTTGTTTTAACCAATAAGAGTTTACATACAGTTAAAATTATAAACAGTCAGATTTTTTTAAAGTATTTTGTCTTAAAGTAGCTTCAAGTACATGTAAAATAAATGCTCGATTAAAAAAAGAAGTAGACGCATATATACATGATATATTTGTATACATCAAGATAGTCTGAGATTACGATAAATCTGATAGACTCGATCAATTCTATACCTTATTCCTAGGCAACAGAGTTCATCGAAAACAATGGATGTAAGAATAATAAAAGTCACGTAGTTAGTTTATTCGTAGACGAAGTTCCGTATTAGAGGTTACGCCATTGTAATACAACACGATTACATTTAGTTAACTTTACTTATTTAAATGGGACATTGACAATCAAACGACTTAATTATGTTACAAACTATGTACTTAACATTTCTATTAGTTTACGTAACTAAAGATATAATTGAGTATAATCATTTGAAGACTTTAAAGACATAAAATGGAGTTGTAAAATTGAATAAGAGAAACAAAATCGATGAGAAAGGTCGAGTGTTAGTACAGATATACCTACTTTGTGAAACGCAATTGTTTATAATAAATTACTAAAAAAGGCATCTCTAAGTATCCACCTCTATAATGGATCAGAACAAAGTTCGTGAAGACGATGACTCCGCGTAACCAAAACCAGCGGAGTTACCAAACTTTTTTAGTCCACAATAAAAACTTAACAGAAAAACTGTTCCTATCTGACTTGGAAATCAATTTAACAAGAATAATATCAAATGGTGCACAGGCATACTACAGAGTTGGATGTTACCAATTCTGTACCGATTTCGTGAGCAAATTGCACAAAATAAACTGGTTTGACTCGTTTGTAATAAAATTTTAATAAGAATGCTCAAAAAGCACATACTTTGATTGACAATGGTCCAAAGATTTTAATACACCGGCCAGAGTGTTTAACAATGGATTTAAAGAAGGTTAAATTTAAAGTCCGTTATAAATTATAATCAGTTGATTTAGATCGATGCTCGTGAGATCCGGGATGCAAAGGTTTGGGCTTTTGACACAGCAAACATTGTTCTTAAACAGTAGACCGTTAATAAGAGATGCTTACAGCAGATTAATGAAATTTAAGACGGTAGTGATGCGATTGTATCATTTCTTAGAGCTGCTTTTGAAGATTCACTTTGTGCTTTGAAATGAATACCTACTTGTAGGTGCCACCAATGCGATGTTAGATAGTGTAAAGAATAATAATAGATAGGGTAAAGAAATGAATTAACGAACAAAATGACCCTGAACTAGCAGTACTTAAATAAAAGATGGATTTATAAACAAAAGGATAATTCATTTATAGACAAGATAGATATGGAACATGTTATAAAAACTATTGTGATTGTGGGTGTTTTCGAGTGTCTTATTGAAGTTCCAATTCAAAAATATTGGATCTCAAAGATTGCTACAGGGGGCAATTCTAGCCGAGATAGATTAATAGAAGTAATGAGCGTCGCGTTGGCAGCGCAAGCGCACCCGACCGCAACGAGCGGTCGACCGCATATCCGCTGGTGTACCCAACGAAGAGAAGATACGTCCTCCTAGTAAAGGTACAAGAAAATTATTTACTAGTTCACTTTGAAAACGAACATTAAAATAAGTCAAGTTCAAGTGTCAAGCACTTGGCACGCGTAAAGTGTCATTTGTTGATACTAGGTAACAACAACTATACCTAAGAAAGTATACGTAAATTTATTATGTTCTGCTGCCGAATACTAAAACGCTTCTCAAAATTAACAGCACTCAATTATTTAACTTAGCCCTCAAATTTTATGTGTTTTTATATTTCTCTGTGTTAGTCAGACAAATATTTTACACGCACCAAGAATTCGGCTACAGACAGAAGTTGATTCATTTTTTGACAGCTTCAAAATCTGGGCTGTTTTGCGATGATATTTACTGTATCTTTAAAAAGAAACGCTTCACGTACCACCTAATGTTTATTAATCTTCAATTTCAAACATGAAATTATACAGAATTCAAAGATTGAATTAGAATAAGCAAAAAGCGTTTATTCAATACGAACACGAACCCCAATTATTATACTCTCAAATGGTAAAACCTCGCTCTTGACTTGGTGTGTCAACTCATGTCAACGAACTTTTTCATTTAAAAATACTTATTACAATAATAAATCGATACCTCTAAAATATTTAAAACCGTTTAACTACGTACAGGCGAACTTTCAGGTGTGGTTTAAATGAAACTAGACTTCTCTATTATGAGGAGCGTGCTTAGAAATTAGGGGGCCATTCTGCAAAGATTTCTAACTAAAAGGGTTGCTATTGCCAAATTTAAATGCCTTTATAAATGTGAAAAAAATCGGACCCCAATCTAATATGTCATGGCAGCTGCTAGCCCACTCGTCCATAGATTAATATTATTCTAACACCAAGCTTACTCGTTTCATTATGATCTGATCCCATTTGTATGTTAATACAGGTCTTGTTCCAGTTACATAGAGCTTTAGAGTCAAAACTCAGGTCGTCATTAGTTGAATAAAACTCTTTCATAATACCTCTAGAGAAATGTTACCACAGACGCGTCTTGTTCTAACAAGATGGTGAGCATAAAAAATCAAAGAACGCATGTCTAAAACTAGGCTTATTCTATATGACACATTACCATCACCACCTGCATAGCTCATAGCATGTCGCGTAAGTTTGAGACTCAAAAAGGTAATTTCAACCATAAGATAATTAGATAACCCAATGATGAGGCTCATCTCCTAGTTTGTATGAAGTCACCAGTTAACGATGTCTACGACACGTAACAGATCACGTTTGGAAGCAACTTAGCGTGTCTTGTTGGCCGGAAGACCGGTGTACCGATACAGTCAAGCATGCTTAGCTTTGCGACAGTGAGACTTTGCCTAAGGCCGATACATTTGGGCAGCACACGGCCTCTTTTGAATCTTGTGATCTTGTTTATCATTTGTTTTGAGAATTTATGTTTCTACAATGACAATATCTGTCTAGGAACGTAGTGGTCGGTAACCTTAAGCCCATGTTTATTAAATTCAACAGTCATATTAATTGGTCTATGAGCTACGTGTATAGGTTTGATCGTGTTGAACTCGTACGTTCAGAATGCTAGACACGGTACCTATTTCGGAGGTCACAGACCCTTGATTAAGGGATCATCAATCATGCATGACTACTCGTATCATATTTCACACGTATTGGAAACGTTTCCTCACATGCCTGTCTATTTAAAAGGATTCAGATATCATATTCTCAACGTATTTCTTTTCAAGCTTGTTATACATGAAATTTTATATTACCTACTCTACTTACGTTAGGTGAGTTGGTAATATATTTAAGTAAATAGGTTTTCAATTCATTTTTTTCAACAACAATAGCATTTATGTCGTGCCCCGGCTTAAAAATAAAACTTAATTATAAAGTAAGTAATGTAAAAGTACCTAAGTACGAGGGGGTTAGTTGTTTTGTTCAGTTCTAACAAAAAGACAGTTTTCTTTAGATTCTTTTCCTCCACGATGACTTTGGCAATTTTGTTTTCTATAGTGTTTTTAAACTTAACAAATAAGCTTTGCTCCTTTAATACAAAACAACCTTCATTTTCCTTTACAACTAAGCGATGTAACTACCCACTGATACTTTTTAATTTCTATCAGTTCTAAAAGTACCTAGCTTCTTACTATCATAATTAATGTTTTTCACTGTCATAGGTTATCTATCAATTGTGACGATATTGACGATTCGACGGTATCTTCACTGTGTAGGTTGACAGGGACCGAATATAAAACTTTTATTCCATGGGACGACTTGGTATACTTTACGGTACATGTCAGGTACTGATTTTATATTGACTGTTCCTATACCGGGGGAAAATCACATATTATTTCATTATGAGCGTGGTGTAGGGGCCAAATCAACAACAACGTTTATCTCAGGGGACGAATTTCAGAGAACGAGCTTAGGTACCGAAGCTATAAGATTTCCTTGTTGACTACAGAACGGTACAAATTAAGATGTCGTGTCTTAGAATAACATTACGAAACAAATTTCAAATCGTATTAAATGACATTACCGCTTAATTCGGCCGGACGCAATATTCAAAGCATCACCGGCTTATTACGTATCATGATTTGGCACAATATAATGTGTAAAAATGTTCTGAATACCAATCGTCTACCATCAAAATAGTTAGTTTTATTGACCGTCACACTATCAAGGCCAATCGAGGTCCATAAACCTTTCGCTGCGGTAAAACAAGGTAAAACAAAACGATCATTCAAATTGGGGTAACAAATTATTTCCGGTAAAATAGTACCTAACCTATGGTGAACACTGGCCACGGAATAATTAGCTTGGCAGTTTACCTATACCTAATAGGCACACGATAGCCAGTGTTGTGTTACTCTATTTATAAGCGACGACGTGTCAAAAAACGAGGATGACCTTGGCACCTCCACGCGGACGGTCGATACATTCACCTCTCAGGTGGGGCCCGTGGGGCTTAAACACTAAACAACTATTTGCACGTAGTGTTGTTATGTGTGATGCATTACGGACGACTATAACTGAATGTACATTGAGAGGTGAGAGGTCTATAAACGTTAAAACATTGAAAGGGATGGCTAGAGACGATCCTAAGGGAGAGCTAAGGAAAGACCAGAAACTTGCGCATTTATTACACTGTCGGGCGGGTATGCGGTATGTGTCAAGCTACTCAAAAGAAACTGATTTTATTAAGAGAGCTATTTATTTATTTTATTATGAAGAAGTCATACAAGTCAGAAGTCTATCTAGGGTGATTATATAACGTATATAAAACTTATAGGTATCTGTATTTTATTTGTTTTAACTGACTGGATGGATCAACGCAAACTCGCACAGCCTGAACAGCTGATAGTAGAGAACTGAAATTTGGAGTGTGTTTTCTACTTATGTGATGTAGGTACATATAAGTGGGATGATAAAAGATTTTTGAAAAATTCCACGGGATCAGGACTAATATCCGGGTAAATCCGCGGGACATTGCTAGCCGCGAGAATATCGGGATAAGTAGTAACTTTGTTAGTTCAGGTCTTTGGTATCAACTATTTGTGCTCTCCGAAAGGGTTCCGTCAACGAAAAAGTTTGAGAACCACTGTTTTATTTAATGAATACATTTAAACGACGTAATTCGTAGTCGTACATCTTTCAATGATAGATATCTACCTAAATTGATTAAATCACAAAGCAATCTAATGGATCCCAAAAAAGCTTTCTTCAAACTTTTTAAGTAAAACACCCTTTCTAAAAGGTAAAAGTTTCTTATTGTTATAAATTCAACTGTAATATATCTCGATATAATATCACAAAAGAGATGGCAGGTATTTTAGTGTTAAGTAAAATCTTTTTGATCGGACCCAGAGGTGAAGCCAAATTTTATTTTAACTTTATTTATCCATTGTTTATTTTTCAAAGGTATCGTGAGTTTCGTACTTACAAAAAGAAATTGAATTTGAAATCAATACCAGAATAGTCTACGAGGTCATTAACTTTTAGGTACCCAACAAATAATGGCTCGCCTAATAGGAAATTTTCATAATAAAGTTCTGTTTTTTAAATTTGTTTTTTTTTTTAAGTTATCAATACGTAAATACAGGGCCGCTGGAAGCAGATAAATAGTTTTTTATACGAAAAGGGACAATAAATGGTAATACACTTCTTATCCAGTTGAGTTATGAATCCGTGGGAATTTCCAAATCCCCTTAGTGGATGTCTAGGTACCCTTTACAAAGAACGTACTCTTCGAAGGTCTTCTAAACTAACTGTTAATATATTAATTAATCAGTTTGTAGGTACTTTGAATTTTCTATGCTTTAATTGGATATTTTTACGTTTCGACTTACCTAATTGATTGTTTAAGATTATTTTTTTCTTATAACACGATACGAAATTACGAAGGATTAAAAAACTAATGTGATAGCAGTAACGAAATCCATTTTAATTAGTTTCATTAAGGTTTAGGTTGGGTAAGTAAACTTGAATAAATGTTCCCGTTTCCAATAAAGCGACCCGCATAAATAGTAATTTGTACCAAATGCGTCAATATAATGTTCTAAGCGGCTAGTTGCTTCGTAGATAAGTACACATGCGGGCTTGACAACAAATAAATCATTTTTTCGTAAGTAAATAAATAAGTACCTATTATTTATATATAAAAAACCTTCCTGAAAGGAGATAAATTGCTAAACTTGTTAGAAGATTCAAAACTTTTTATACGCTTAGAAAGAACTTGATAACACATAAAAGTTGGTATTATTAAGGCTTCTTTCAATAGAAATTGAATTTGGTAAATATGTTTTAGATAGGATTTCCTGTTACAAATATACCTTCTTATTAAATTATTTTTGTTGTTGAATACACAGAGAAATTTACAAGATAGAGATATTACAATAAAATTCTTTAAGTATTCCACAATTTCTTACATGGTTTTCGCGATTTTGCATAATAAAACACTTTTTCAGTCAACCTTGAAAAAAACAACTGTAAAGTCGCGATTTAACCCGATAAATAAAGTGTTTGATTACATATTCCACGACAATAATTTATTGTTATATCGCATTTTTTTGATAAAATAAAATTACATATTCTATTGAACTTTAAGAATTCAAATTTGAACTCCGATGTTAGTTTTTTTCTTCCGTTTAAGCAGTGCCGTATAAAGTGACGTAATGGAACTAAAATTTCTTGTTGAGAACTTATTTACATAGTTATTACAAGCAAATAATTAAGAACAAGGAACTAACACCTTAAAATAAACTCGGAAGAGACCATGAATCAGCTATAAGTGCTTGAACACACTTTTGGCTCCTAACAAACGATCAGGGTTATATCTAGGTACGAAACGGTTTAACAATTTGCACAATTTAAAACGATCTAGAACGGTGCTAGCCCACATTAAGTTTGTATTTACTTCAAACTGGCTATTCATCTAGCATGGAACTAGTTTTATAAATTAAGTCGCTAGCACTCTTTTCTCTTTCACTAATGAGGTGAAAAAGAAAGGGATGGAAGAAAATTATTCTGCTAACTTTAATTTTGCGCAATTTTAAACATATCCGGTCTAAACCAGTTAGTTGGTATGGACATTTATTTTGTTTAGCTTAATACATTTAAAATATCGTGCTGTTCTGTCTGCGCTGCTTGTTTACTTATATGTAAACTAGCTGTGCTCCGTGGTTTTACCCGCGTAAGTCCCGATTCCGCGTTGTTCGAACACCTACCTACGGCAAAAATCCTATGCAAAAATCCACACTTAAACGGGTGTTGATTTTTGCACTGCAGTAGATAGGTAAAGTAAAGTAAAAGGTAAAGTTTGTAAGTAAGTGATGATGATGATGTTGATGATGCCACTCTACATCACTTACCCTACCCCTGTGTCGATTATTATTCAGGTCTGTCTCGATTTGTTAAATATTACCTGCGTAAGTCCCGATTTCGCGGGATTTTCAGAATCGAAAGTATCGTATGTTACTCTCCATCACTTAAACTATCCCTATGCAAATTTTCATCCAAATCTGTCAAACCGTTTGACCGTGGAAAGGGATCAATCAAACAAATATACAAACAAACGAACTTTTGGATGTATAATATATTATAATTAGTAGGAATAAAAAGGCAAGAGCTTGAAAATAATCGATTTTTAGTTTATTTGTTGCACTGCACATCAAAATTGAAACGTTCTGAATACGAAAAAAAGTATATTATGTTTAGTATATTATGTACTAGGTATACTACGTATATGTATACAGACGTCTACCTATCTAGCTGCATGTGAAACTTGAATTAATCGCATGGACGGGCATTGAAGAAAGTGAAAATCTGCGAGTAATGATTAGATTAATTAAAAACTAGTGTGACAGTGAATTATGGATCCATTGTTAGTTGAATTATTATTGTGATTTTAAAATAATTAATTAATTAGTAGAGGTAGGTAGCTTAAATCTAAAACTCAAACTTCTATAATGTTACATATATTTTATTTACATAATATCGGTTATTACTTCGTCTAAAAAATAAGAAGGTAGTTTTTTTTAACACGATCAAAAAAACAAAAAACCTGAAGAATTTCAACCTAGGTCATTTAAACTCTTAAAGTTTCCCACGACATAATTTAGGCCAAAGAAAATTAACCCAGTATCAAAAGAACGCAAGGCAAAGTTCCACAGACGAAATATTAGATTCTAAAATTTAAAAATGTTATTTGTACTTTCGTTCACACAGGTTCTGGGCATATGTTGCCTTGTCAAGATGCGATTTACCATCAGAAGTAGTCAAGGAACCGGTTCGACCACTTGTGGACTCTAACCAATGTTACTGGTCTTGCACTACACCGTATATTATACAAATAACATATATACTAACTTTTTAATACTTTGTAGTTGGCTAATTCAAAGAAATTTTAAACATTAGAATGTTTCGCATTGGTTTGGGATGATGTCATAAAGTTTGATGGGTTTAGTACCTTTAACTAGCTGCGCTGCTGATCCTGCGCTAATATCGGGAAAGAAAGTAGCCTATGGTTTACTCCAGGTTCCCAGCTACCTATATTTCAAGTTTCATCGCAATCGGTTCAGTAGTTTTTGCGTTAAAGAGAAAGAAAGTCACACACATACCTACATACTTTCGCGTTTATAAGATTTGTAAGTACAGAAGACAAATAGATAACATTAAACTAGTATTCGTACACGTACTAAGTAATGCGCAGTAATTTTGAGAGATTTCATTCATGTTAATCATTCTACTTGAATAATTTGATAACTTCTAAACTGAACGTCTCGTGTCAAGATGTCAGAGTAATTTACAAAATATCTATTTTTCTACTATAACATATTCAACTCAACCCTCTTTCTCCAAATTCTACCCTAAGAAATGCACCTTTAAACATACACAATATGGGGTGCCCAAATAATGCCTATTATTTTAAAATAGAATGCCCATTGCAAACCCCTGAGCGTTCTCACGAACACCGAACGCCACATTTCTGTGAAACCAAGTTGGGAAACATGACCGGCCCAAAAATAATCAATTAAGTTTTTTTTGTTTTTCTTACAAATAAGTATATGATACAATAAAGCCTTATGCAGAAATGCGTGACGCGACTTCACGTAAACAACACAGAACATATTGTAATGATAATCAAATTAATTTAATAATGTACCTACCCTAATTTATTGATTGTCCAAATACATCAAATTTTTAATCTTTCATCGACTGCTCAGCTATGGAGGGTGAAGTTATGGCATGGAGTGACACGAGGGAGGGAATGAACCCCTCAGAATGAAGAGTACTCATTTACACTGGGGTTTAAGCTCTTAGCTATTTTAATATCATGTGTAAGGTAAGAAGGTACCAAAAATAGACGATTGCTCTACAGTATGATGCTCAAAAGGAAATAATCTTCATAAAAAGGTGATTAATTGAGCAAAAACAATGTCAAAGCCATGTTTTTGCTCAATTAATTAACTACCTACGAAACACTATAAGATTTATAACTAATAATTAAATTAAATGACTCATTTCGACTCTATTGTAAACTGATAGACCGGTTATTAGAATTTAAAATGCGTATTTACAATATCCAGATCAAAAAGTAGTTTCTAGATTAACTTTGCAAACCTTTGTTTGAATTTGATTCAAGTCACGTAAATCTATCGACGAGATTAAATCGCGAAATACTTTTAACTAGGTATTTATTCAACCTAGGTACATAATACATAGTCGATCATTGGTACACCTAACTTGGTAGTATTTTCCCGGGCAATTGAACTAAGTAAATTTTCCGCGGTGACCTTGATTTGGTACGTTTCCGATAAGAATTACTCATATCTGTGGCTTATATCATACTTGAAACTTGCTAATCAAATAGACGCGTTAACAAAGTTCTCTATAAACACGTCTAAAATAGTACAGGAATTTCCGAATTTCTTACAATATGCGTCCAATATAACCAATTTGACGTAGGTCAAATTTGACAGGAAAATAATATCCTACAGAAAATACTACTAACTCGCATGTGCGGCACTAACATTGTGATTGTACTGCTTGTACGAAATGTGACCAGCCTATTCCTACTAACTGAATAAATACAAACACATAACATTAGAGTTGGTATGGTAACGTGCCGTATGTAATTAGGAATTGAAGTGGTTTAATCAATGACTAGGTATTTGAATTTCGAATTACAAGTTCCCTATTTAATTAGCTTGATTTGAAGTTGGTGTGCAATAGTTTTCAATTAGTGTACCTATTTGGCGACACGGGTAAGGTTAGGTAGAGCTAGGAATTTAATTGTTTCCTAGGCCTCAATCACTTCATTTAGTATGGTAGACTCGTATTCGAAGGCGTACCTAAATTAAGCTCCCGGCAAATAAACAAGACTATTATAGGTAGGCACGTAGTTGCACGATTAAGGACGCGACTCATGTGAAATCCCTTCCAATTGAATAGTTTTCTTCATAGCCGGTATCAAATAGATCTTTAAACAATGTTTAATGTTATTGTACATGATACAAGAAGTGTCCCCTTCATTTCAAAAACAATAAAAAATAACTTTAAATACCACTATTATACAAGCAAAGTTACCCCTGTTTTACAAAATATATCAGTTTTTCTTCTAAATCCTGAACTGCTATATTTTCTTATAGGCATCATAATATTAGAAAATACAATACCTAGAACCCCATCATCGTATTTTATAAAAATATTGTTTTAATCTTCGTTAATTATTGATTTTACGAGAAATTGTAGACTTTTTCACGCAATTCCATCTCGCTCATTTATATGCAATCGGACAAGGACCGTTGATTATCATCTATCGCCGCCTTAAGACGATTATGCCCCGCGCGATTAGAAAATCACTAGTTTAGTTTTACGTATTATGCTGCGCTCGCAATGCGAAATATGTGAACCGCGTGGCGTGATACTTAATTTGTGGAGAGCTTAAAATCGTAATACATTTTTCCTGTGTAAAGTCTTATTGAATGTCTGGTTTGAAGTCACGTTACGAATGGCTACCGGTAGAAGAGCAGTACTAAAAAACGGCTAAAAATAAAACCATCGGCTTTAAGCTTAAGACTTCGATCTGTAATATAATAAGGGGGTTATGCTTATAACTAATTATTTTAATAAAAATGCGTCATATTTTTTAGGGACTATAAGTGACATTGACTTAACAAAATTATAGGTAAACAATACTTGCATTGTAAAGAGACAAGACAACGCGAGCGCGGTCGCCCGGTCAAGGTATTCGGGCCAAAGGTCGATGACAGCGCGCACACGGCCGAAACAGAGAGCAACGCGTTTTATCAACAAAAACGTACAGAAATAGCCCGTACATATGATTTACTAAAAAAAAGTAATTACCTACCAAACTACCTACCAATGTTAAACCTACTGATAATATTTAAGTTCATAAAACAAAAAAACAATCGGCTTTTTTGTAGATTATATTTTTTGAAGAAAATTCCCCCATTTGAAAGTAAACTTTTCCGCACGGGCGTTGATCTTGAATTGCCTATTCTTCTTTTATTATTACTCGGTACTTACTTATAAATAGAAGGCGAGGTAGGACCAACTTAAATTATTAATTAAATTAGTACCTACCTACGTACCAGATTAATTAGGTAGTTAGTAGGTACAATAAAGGTTTTAATTTTGTGGGATTATGTCCTACCTACACTGTAAATAAACGTTCTGTCTGTCTACAAAATATTGTTGTATTAGGACTGGGGGTAGCTACTATATGTACCTATACCTATTCTGTGGCTGGGGTTAGATTGAGTTTTGTTTTGACCTAACAGAACGGACGGACATTACTCTCAGAGTTATAAGACAATCTTGTTGTTACAGATTGTAGTCGATTAATCTTGGGTTTATGTTTAATACCTATTTGTCAATAAAATAATTTCAATTTATGTATACCTAAATATTTGAAAATAATGGATTGTAACTAAGTAGGTACTTCCTAGTCTGATAGAGACGTACGGACCGGACGTAGCCCTAAAATTTTCTCAGAACTGATGATTTTTTAATTGAGTTAATTTCAAAAGCTTAAAAAAGGTCCTTTGACCTAGGTTACGTTATATTTTGTTACCTATAATAAAAAGGTTTTAAATTAAAGTAAGTACTGATTACTAACTAGAGTCGCCCTTTGGTTTTGGTTTCTCTCGCATAAATACCGATTCCGTAGAAATATCGGGATAAAATTAACCCAAGTTAAACCCAAGGATGTAATGTCTCAACATAATAAATTTCATCAAAGTCGGTTCATTAGTTCCGGAGATTTTAACCTTCAAGGAACATTCCTCCAAATTTTACCTCTTGAACTTAATTTAGATTGTCTAATTAGCTAACCTGAAGACATGGACTCGTTTTCTGATTTGGGAGTAGTTGGCGGCAGTGGAAGCGGCATCGAAGGCAACGGCTGCTGCTGAGGCTGTGGCTGGAGCGAACAAGCACCCAGCAGCGACTGCGTCGTGTTGTAGGTGATGCCTTCATCGTACCCCCACAGCTCAAGCCCAGCATACTCCGGCGAGGCGAGAGATTCGGGCGACATAACCATCGCAGGAGGCAACCCCAAAGCAGACGAAGAGCTCACTTCAGAGGAGCTCTCTTCAAGCATTCGCAGCGAGTGGAAGCCCCCGTTGTTAGACCAGCGGCGTCTCATGGCGAGCGCGTCACACGCCCGTTCATCCACCAGCGACGACGGGCATCCTCCGAACGCTTTCACTTCACTACCACCCAGCACAAAATCTAAACCTTCTACGGACATGCACTAGTCTTGATTGGAATCCTTGGAGTTTTCTTCAGCTTTTGTATTTGTAATCACAACACAAAACGCGCAACAGGTGAGACGGCACGCGAGTCCCACGAGTCGATGCGATGATGTGGAAGCGAAGCGGTCGCGTTCCGGACGTAAAGCGTGGACGTACCGCACCGCGCGACGATCGCCAACCGAATGTCGGCGTCGCGTCGTCGCTCGCTCTCACTGCCACGGTCGAGCGTGACGTCACCTTCCCTTCCCCCTTCACCGCGCACCTCCCTCCGCGCGCTTCAGAAAGTCAAGTCGAGACGCAGAATAGACGATAGCTACTATCAAATCAAGTTACTGGGCAAGCGATAGAATGTAGCGCAGCACCGAAACATAAAAACACCCTCAATAATTTATGAAGACTCGTTCTATCAAAACAATCACGTTTGTTATACCATTTTGTTATTCTTGAACTAAAGAAACTGGAAACTAAATGAAATTAATGTTCTTAGTTTTATTACTTATGAATTCGATTCTTAAGTTTTGGACTTTACTCTACCAACTCTACCTAGCTTTATTATCATATTGTATCACGGTAGAGTTTTGAAAACTTCCAAACTCTACTGCATACATTTGAGTTATTTTAATAAAATAAGTTTAGGTTTTGGTTTCGAAACAAAAACCCAGCCAGGTAGAGTACAGGGGTAAGCAAGCAGTATTTCACCTAGGTACCTATCACATTTTGACTGACCAGTCAGTCAGTCTCTACCTATTAAAGTAATCTAAGCAGTCAGTATCAAAATTGTTGATTGTCAGTATCAACCACCATAGGTATTATGAACAAACTTGGAGTCATGTGGCTAACAGGTATTTGAAGAGAAATGAAGAAAATAGAAATGTTTTTTTTTCTGTAGCGGGTTTTAAAGTCAACGGGGAATTTTCTTCCAAAAAAATCCAACACCTAAGTACACCTATACTTACCACATTTTTTTAAATTCTGAACTATGTATTTATTATGTCGGTTTGGTTCTTTGTATTTTGTCATTTTTGTCAAAATAAAAAACAGTCTACAATTAAAAATCGAAATACTGAAGGATATAATATAATAATATAAAGAAATAGTAATAGGAGTGAAAACGTCGATGTAACATGTCTCTGGGATAATGAAGTCTAAACGTCAGATCGTAGTCAAGAATTAAAAAAAAAACGTACAGACCTACCTACCTTAGGTTGATATTCCTAACAACATTTCTGAGTTTTGGCGGGAACGCGTTGAGGAGATGTGTTGCTGTTTTCAGTTCCAGGAAGGTGTACAAGTGCAATGAAAGTGGAAATCGGTGCAAAACATGGACTTTAGCGTTGTCTCCAAAGCTCCGTGAGCAATCTTTGTAAATGGCCGCCGTGTTTACAAATGATTCCCTAAACTTGACTTTAACTATGACGACTTGACTGTTTCGATGCAAATAACTTGCATATATTAAATACTTGACACTGGCTAATTTCCAAATGGCCATAATCGGTTCACAACCGATAAGAAATAATAATAACTACATCTCTAGATGGAGCGTGCGCTCAATAATTCAAGCGGGTAACAAACTTCGTAAATCAAAGACCTCTGCCAATTTGTTTAGGTTATTTAAATTAAAGACGCCAATGAACCATTTAAACCACATCAAAATAATGAAATAGACAAATCTGTGTACACCTACGTAATCACACGATAAATGGGTGCTAAACTTGAAACGATAAATTATTCAATTTACAAGACAAAAGTGGTGAGCCGTGTTATACGTAGATTAATCTGAACATTTTTTTGTAATTACATGACAGATAACTAGGCGGTAAGCGCATAAAATACAGACTTACGTCAAAGTCAATATAACCAATAGTTTTATTCTAAAAAATTACATTCAAGTAGGCACTGCCTCTAACTACTCTTTTTTACTTTTTACTATTGTAACGTATATTCTATATTTCCAAATTCTATTCACCCTGCATATTTAGTATCAGTTTTTTATCTAAAGGGTTCTACTTCGTGTAGTACTTAGTTATAGTAGCAGGCAATTCATATTTGGCTACCCACTTTAGCTAAAGGCATTACAATCTCTATTTGTTTTAATGTGGATAGGTTATGAGAGTACACCTCTGAAGTAGGTACTTAATTAATACACACGAAATTTGTACTCATACAGTTTTCATTTCGATCACTTTAAAAATTATGGTTTCTCTTAACATTTTTTATTACGAGGAAAAGGTTAAGTTTTTCGGGCTCTTTTATGTGTTTTATTAGTCAATAATTTCAATTAAATTTGGGCTAAAGTTTGAATCAACCAAAAAATGGCTTAGGCATCTTACACGTATGTTACGTTGCTATAAGCTTACGGTCTACATTGAGCATACCCGGTGTGGATGACTGTTTCCAAAACACGGCAGGTCATCGTACTTCGACAGCACGTGATTCTGTGACGCGAACTGTACCGCGGTATCGCGTCATTATCGCAATCTCGTACATTGCTGCTTCATTGCGCAACTTTTTACTTATTCTTCTATCAAAACACGCAATCTATGTAACACTTTTTTGCGATAATATATGGTTTTATCTTATGATGATTCTAGGTTCTGTTTTGGTAACGGTTTTCGTTCACTGTACGATTGCAAGATAGGTATAATAATAATAGTTATGTAACGTACTACTTACCTACTAGTAATTAAATATATTTGTTCACATAACAATCGAACATCTATTTAAATTAATATACTTACGTCATCTCTCTACGTACACAAACGTCTTTATTACAAATAGTTATTCTTGATAATTTAAAAAGCCAACCAGCATAGCAGCTTTCATATCTATGTTCATTGAAAATTTCCTATTGTCGAACGCTTCACAGTCAAAATTATCATACTTAGCCAGTGGTCTTACATTCAGCATTTAATATCTCGTGCAGCTCTTAAGCAGAACTCAATTCCCGCTTATGTCCCGGTCCTGTGGGAACCAAAAACCCTTTCTTATTCAGAATCCTAGGCACATTATTTTTATATGTAACACACTCTCTGAATTCTAGCTTTCTACTTGATAGAAGATATAACTAGTTTAAAGTATTATCAGTCAGTCAGGATAGAGCATAATGTCTTCGATGGTTTTCGCGATTTTGCATAATAAAATACTCTATTTAATACCGGGTTTAATCGCGATTTATTCATGATTTTTAAACAACCGAGCTTTTGCCAATTTTACAGTTTGCTTTTTCAAGGTTGACTGAGATGTAATTCGTCTTTTTTAACATTCTAAGAAGTTAGTTAGCGGTAGTTTACAGTAACTTTATACTGAATGAATATAACGCGATTAAACCTAGTAAATAAAGTGGATAGATAGGATAGAGCATTTTATGGATAAAGATAGGCTTTGAGGGTTATAGTGAAAAATCTAACTGACCCAAAACGTAACATTTAGGTCAGTAAGTGATTTCGTTTCGCAGGCGATCGGTGTCAATGTGTCGACGTCGACCAACAGCTAAGTAGGTTATGTTTATCACATTATTAAGGGCATTTGCCGAATTAACTGGGTCTAGGTTACTGATATCATAACTGATAAGGCGAAAGTTTTTATTTTTGGAAATTGGCACGTTATGTCTAGGTTTTGGTTCGATTTTCGTATTATTAAAGGCGAAGTCCTCAAGAGAGCTTAAGGAACCTTAAATCTCAAACAAAAATCGTGAGTTGTGGCAACTCTTTCTAGAACTCACGATTTTCAATGTCTATAACTAACTTTAGGTAGGTTAGGTACCTTACCTTCTAAATTTTAAAATATCTTAGTAGTACTATGTAAATAAATATTGCTCGACATTTCATACAGTGCAATCTAGTCCCAAACTAAGCGCTAGTCTTATACTATAGGTACTAGACAACGGATATACTACATAGCACAATGAGTCTATTAAAGTTATAGAGACGCCATTGCAGAACAAATCATCATTGAAAAGCGCCACAAACTATGCTATATAAACTCATTATTTATATTCATTCACATAATTTAAAGAAGAAATAGACGAAACTATTGTTATCTCTTTCTAAAACATAAGACACAATGCTACTTGCATGACGTAAGAAAGAGATGTCATAATATTATTATGACATCTCATAGAGGTTAGGAGAGAATGATAAAACGTCAAAGTCAAAAACTTCGTTGAGTTTTTGGAAAAAAAAACTTTTTCACAAAATAAACTAAAATAAATAAATACAGCTTTACTTACGTATAAAATGAAATATTTTTGCCAGTTTTTGAAGTACAATTCGTGCATCGCCTAAATACGCCCGAAGGCATTGTTGTCTGTGAATAATGTTGTGAAAGTGAACTAAATGTACTGTGTGATAACAAGCGGGTGATCGTGACGTGAGCTGGGATGGAACTAAGACTTCTCTGGCTAGCTAGCTTGCATTTGTGTTGCCAAGAAATTTTCCCTATTACGTATCTAGAAGTTTTTACATATCTCTGACATAGCATACTTTTTTACATAATGATACCTACATAGAAAGACACCCAGACCAGATACAAATATTTATTTTTTCAATTTGCCGCATAAATATTTGCACCCGGTGGAAATAGCACCCGCAACCTTCCGCATATAGTAGGTTCTATTATTTATTCTGCGGTATTAGTCTAGAAGTTCATTATTTACATGAGATAGGCGAGCATTTTATTCTGCCCTCAGCTCATCTGATTTTTAAATCAGGTGAAATGCTGACGATGGGGTCGACTCCTTGCTTAGAAGAAACCTATTTACTGTAGAGATTTTAAGACTAGATTAAACTAATCGTTTAACGACTTTTCTTGGACTATCTAACTGATAAATTTTTCAAGAAATAACAATTTCCCAAAGTAAATGGTTAGGTTGATGCGCGACTGCATGCGGTAACTACAGGTTAACTAACACACCTACACGTACATAGCAAATACAACCTTATCTCCACTATGTTGAAGCATATATGCACTTACAAAATCTAGACACGAGACATGGGTACCTATTCCACAGCTAAATGTCTTTAGGTCAACGGTTCGGCCATTGTTGGTAATTTTAAAAGAAATTACCAACAACTGCCGAATCACTAATTCCGTTCTCGAAAATAATTGAACTGGTTGAGGCAGCTCTAGGATATTTCAGTTGTAGGGTAGGTGGCATTCGATAGCTGTCGCTGGCATTCAAAGGGATACATTGAATCGTAAAGCTACGTAGTGGAAAATTAAAGTTCAAATTGCTATGTATGTTACCCTGCAGTTGCCACGTGTCGTCGCCTATCCAACTTCTACGAGTAACTGAAACAGGCACGAGTTCGAAACAAATTATGGAGAATTGTTCTGACTTAGGCATTTAGGTAAAACTTAGTTCGAGTTCAAATGTCAAGGTTGGGTTTCTTATATGTCGAAGAGGAATCATAATCAAAATTAATAGAACAACAACTGTTAGTAATCAAATCACTTCTAAATCGTTGGAGTTTAGATTGCATTGGTGACTAGCTGCTTTTCGCGGTCATCATCATCCGAGCGATGTTCCTGATCGCAGCTCCCGAGAGGGATCACGGGAGCTGCTTTCCGCGGTAATGCCTACGAAGTTCTGAGAAACATTAATTATGAACGTCAAACATATGAAATGCTTTGTCATATTTTTGTGGACGTTAAATGTTACTAGACACAGAATGACAAAAAGTATTTTCGTAAATATGTAATGATTACAGTAACGTGCGACGCTATTGTGTACCTATAACATTTCAATTTTACATGGTTAGCAACTTGCCGATAGGCACTGAAAGAGTTTTAAACAACGATTTCGTTCCAGCCTTGTATCTAGATTTTTTGCCTCTTTTTGCTTCAGAGATTTTCAATAGGTAAATTTTATAGATGATGCTGATTTATTTGCTTGAAGGCTTTGAATTCAAGGTTATTTAGGTATTCAATAGTACAAGTGGGGAATTATAATTTAACAGCCAGATTTTTGCTATGCTTGGCGGTTTCAATTGTAAGTTTCGATCCCGTGGAAATATCCGACTAAAAGTTAATCCTGGTAAATCATCCGTGTTCTATAGACCAAGTTTCATTGCAATCGGTATAGTACTTATATCGAATAGTTTTTGAGTGCAGGAGTAACAATTCAGCTGGATAACTAAAATGTAGGTAATTCGTCGCAAAGACTTTATTACTTCGACATTCAGAGTTGCAGTCAATGTTTCCTAAAGAATTTATATTCAAATGTTCTGTTTTGATTTCATACAAAACTCGTCTCGATGAACTTCAATCAGGTAGGTACATAAATATTAGCAAATTTTCGAACGTTTTGCAAATGTTTTGCTAATGGGTCAATTTATCAAAACCCTTTTAGTTTCTTCTACTTAAAGTTATTTTAGAGTTAATTTATTCAATCCGTTTTATCTGTCTACTCGATTTTTAACGTTCGGCGTCATTTGTAGGTAGATATGTAAAGATTTATAAATGGCGAATTTTAATACAGAAGGATGATAAATATGGCAGAAAGTTGGCCTCACGCCATCTTGGCTTTTGTTGCGGTTTTGGAAGAAACTTAAAAATACCACATTTATTTTGATGTAAATAAATATTTAGACATATCTAAGTATACTGCTTGCAAAGATTTAACGTTTTATTAAAGAATTGTTTTGCAATCACATACCTACCTCTATATGTAAAAAATAACTTACATTATGATGGTAGGAGTTATGTATAAACTTCGTTGCATCTTGATATAATGCTTACCTGAAAGAAAAATAATATTTATTACCAAAAAAGTCTATTAAAACATCTAAATTACAAACTATCATGAACATTCTCTATAAGAAATGAATAATTGAACCACTATATTCACTTTATCTACCGCGTGTATTACATTTGTTGGGCTATAAAAACAAGAAAGTTGATTTATCATGTCAGATTTGCAAGGATCCGGGCAACTACGAGTATAAGTGTTGATTTCTCGGTAGAGCGCACTCTTAGCGAAACCGTCTAGTTTCGAGAGTTGTCATCCACTAGACTTTCCTCGAGTTATTGCACCATTTAGAGCTGGTTGGGTATTCGTTGTCGTGTTTTTACTAGCGATGTGCAGGCGCATAAAAAAGTGGACGCGGCGGAATGGTCCGAGCAAGCGCAATTAAGACCAAGGTCTTCGGGTTATCAAACCCGTGTCGGAGACTTACCGCGCGGCGTCGTCGGCCGCGCCTCGCTGCCACCGCAAAAAAACCCAACGAATAATAAACTCGATGGTATTAAAGATAATGCCAGACTTAACACGAACACTGCATACCCTTAAGTTAAAACGCAACCCATTCGCGCCTTCACTGCCTCAAATAGAAGATCTCACTCACATTCTTACTCGTTGCCCACCATAATTACATCAAAGCCTTTTAGTAGGCCCTATCATTAGGAGATAAATCTTCGTTCACCTTCAGATATGTAGCTATTACAAAACTCATATGTTAATGTTACAAAACCGTAATGGAATTTCCGAAGAGTCGTAGTGGGTCAGTGAATGGTTCTGGCCGAGAGCCATGATCAGCTATCATGGGAAGTCAAGGCTATGCTGCATCTACTGCATACGCAATGCATAGATCCTGTTCGTTGACTTCTATGCACTTGACAGCGACTGATGTCATTCGCACCAATGTGACCTGCTAAGGAACCATGTTACCGTTCTTTGCAGTCACACGAACGCTTACATAATGCAATCTAGACAATGTTATCAGATGCTAAATAAACTTAGCCTTTCAGAGAGCAGCTTTGGTTCGACTTTCGCTTGAACGCATTTCGCGAACGCCACTCGTGCATCGTACGAGGTTAGAATGTGCAACTCGCATCAAATGGAAGCCTTAACTGCTTGGACTAAAGCTTATTTTCAAGTTAAACAGGTTAGCTTTATGTCGTTTTCTAAGACGCGTTTCCAATACTATCGTTTACGTGATGTAACTACGGAGTCCAGGCTGTGATATGAAATTGTGAGTTCGGTCGAGGTCTGCCGTGCACGCGTCTCATTGTAACCGATGGGAACCAGAGCTCTGAGCTATCGATGCTATGCCTTTGTAACATAGTAACAATTACTTCTGAAGGGAGAGTAGCTAACACAAATAGGTAACTGTTGTTTCTTATCCCGAAGCATCGAGATCACGACTTCGAACCTGATGCAATTTCAAATAAGTCAGTTTGTTACACTCCATCCATCCGTTCCAGAAGCAGAAGGAAGTAACTCAATTTGAAAATCGGTTAATGTCCTGTTTTAACGCTACGCCTTAGCGGATATTAATCATGATTAAAGTCAGCCAAACGTAATAATTGGGTACAGCAGTGCTTTACGAGTTTATTTACGAGTGAATTTCCTCCGAAGGTTATTTTTTATAAGAGAACCAACTCCACGTGACATACGTGTTTGTATAAGGCGTCCAAGATCTTTATTGCGGCTCTGGACAAACATGACTGTCAGTATATTGACAGGATTATCGAGAGATTTCGATTAAACGAGGTCGATCATGATACCGTGTCAACATTGCTTTCATTACATGAAGATATTTTTGTTGTCAAGCGATTAAATTGGAAGTAAATGCGCATAAGGAGTGGTGGTAATATTTTCTGGAATGAAACTGCAATTGGGTCAGACAGAGTATGCATCGACCGTTGCACGATGCGCGTGCGTCGCCTTCCGATGGCTGGTGTTGTGTAATGCATTGTCCACGCTTAGGTAATGTTAGGTAGGTGCTTTGCTAGCGCTACCGTTTTCTGTTACTACCTAAGTGTTCACGTAACAAATCAAACATAGGTACTCTAGGTAGGTACCTATTAGAGAATCTAAAAATTAACTTTATAAGCGCATATTTATCAAGCCTTAAAACCGGAATAATGTATTTTTTTTTAAATATATTTTTAAACAAGACAAAAAGCAATATTTATTCTTGCGGCATAAGTTGATTCAGTTGTCAGAGAAAACGTTGACTCCAAGTCCAGACTAGAAAAGTTAGCATTTGCCAAGAAGAAAAAATGTGTTAAAATAGCAACTGATTGACAGGTTGCGTGGTCCATAGCTTCCTTGCCAACTTTGTAATTAGAAAAAAAACACATTTTTAATATTTAACGCAAAAAATATGTGTACACATGCGTTGCTTACCGAGTTTGTTTAATTACTTTGAGATCATAGTTTTAATAATAATTTAGATAAACAATTTGGTTACCAGATGCCCTACAAATGTGATATCCTGTCTTTGTATTCTTATTACCTATAAGATACTAAACAAATTTTAATGCAAAGCAAAAATACCCTAAGTAACATTCGATGAACTTCCTTGGTAATTTTACTAAGGCTTAATTTGCGGAGGCATAATAATTGCAGTGCCCGAGACATCACAGCACCGAGAATAGCATTGGTTGAAGAACAAATTGAAGGTAATTACGACTAATTACGCATCATGGTCATGGCCAATAAGCACCCACTAAGCAATGACATGGACAGGTATACACACATATTTTGTTGACATATTGAATACAGCTCTACAAACATGATATCTCTCAGTTCTGAAATTAAATCTTCATTCGTGTTTTAATCCAATATCGATAAAATTGAATTCTTAAAACGATTCATAGTTAGACTTTGTAGTACATTGAGTTAAAAGCTTAATCTGGCGAGTTGAAGTTATACAGAAGTTAACATTCCAATCCAAACGTTTGTTTAGTCGCCGGCGCATATATTGGATATGAAAGCGTTTTGCTAGTGCAAAATATAAGAGTCGAGTTACACACTGCAGTTGTATGCGAGTCATATTTACGTCGGCGTCGCTCGGCGGGGTCAGGGGCACGTCCCGGCGTATTTATAGCGTCGTAACTTGTACCAATGATCGGTGGAAGGCAACAAAACCTGCCACATTATAGCTACCTCTATTGTTCGAGCTAGGAATAAAGGTGGAACGATCGCACGGAACGCCAATACCACTTGTACAAACGTCTCTTTTCAATCGAGCCCCGGTAATAAGTGAATTTTATAGCCACCCTACGTAAGCCTATAACGCTCGAGATATTAAAATTTTCCTCTGTAATAGGTTCTTCTTTTTAGACAGTGACATATTATGTTACTATAGTACTTAGAGGTGATGTCTTAAACAATTCTTGTGGATTTCATACTTGATATAAATACCAAGTAAAATAAGTATCGAGGCGGGTGCTAGAATGACGATAAAAACGTCGAAAGCATCATTGAGTTTGTGGTAACGTTACCGCTGTAGCTGTTAACAACTTTCTTCCTTCTGGTCTCATGTCTACTGTTAAAGTTGAGATTAGTAATTTTAGACCAATTTTAAATACTTTAGATAGTCGATTCCGTGTCGTATGAAGCAGCGGCGGTGAAGGTTACACGATCGGAGAATGTCAGATGTCGTCGAACTGCGATTTATTGTAGTGAACTGGTAAAAAGACCTGTAATTACGATTGGCCATAAACAAGCCCGATGGCGAAACCTTTTGACTTTTAATTATTGGACGCAACGGACAATAGCTCAGTTATGCGATATTGGCCGGGAGGAGGTGGTGCCCTTTAATCAAGTCTTGTAAATCATTTTAGCAGACGCAGCGCGCCGATTCATTGAATGCACCATCAAGATAAAATTGTTGCGTGTAAGTGCCTTATATTATGTAGGTAGTAGGTCGAGTAATTTTGCGCATGTTAAACTTATAAAAATATATGGATGCTGCAATAAGTTATAATAATAATGGTGTCACTATTTTAAATCTTAACACAATAAGCTTTATGTACTACTTATCAAGGAGGCCTGTTATCGCCATGAAGTTTCAAATGTGGCCTGGTGCAAATCGTCACGTAACGAGGTGTCAATGTTATGCCGATGTATGGATGCGAGTCAGTTTGACTACAAATGACCAGTCATCATCAGACCATAACATAACATCTTTTCTTATCTTAGTTACATACTTAAAAGTAATTTCAAGTTACCTATAATCCTAATTCCAAGTAAAATATAAGCTGCATTTTGATCAGACATAGCGCAAGACTAATGACCATTAAATGGCCGATGTAGCCTAATGAATTACACAACGTGTTTCTCGGCTCGCAACTTTGCTGTTAAACGTTGGAGCTGCGATCAAAATAATTGTGTTTGTATCAACCGCTGTACGACTTGATAACTCAACGTATAGGTATTTACTATTTTGTGTCAATATTAATAAGTTGCCTGATACATATTTTATTTTAAAACCTTAAACGATGTTCCAATTTCTTTTTTTTTTAATAATATCTTTTTAGGAATATAATTCGCCAGTAATTGAAATTAGCTTATTTTTAAATAATATTAAATTTTGGCTTTCTGATGTAATTTGGTGATATGGGTATACCTAGGTCTAAAATGACACAATGAGAAACTACCATGGTTGTTTTCACACCAATTTTTTGAAAATAATTATTGTTAAATATTATTAAATAATAATGTAATTTCCATTCTTCTGTAAATATACAATTTCTAACGGGTAAGTCCTTTTAATCCGAAAGGGGGTTGTTCTAGACGTCTAGGCGAACAACTTTTGTTCTACGACTTTTGAAATTTTATACTTTTTTTTGAAAATTTTGAGATTATATTTCACTGAAAAAACAGCTGTTTTTGAAAATAAAGATAATTGAAGTTTTGATTGTAAACTATCTAACTAAATAAAAGGACAACATAAGGTCAATGACCTCGAACTCTCAGAAACAGCTGATTTTCAAGTAAACTTTACACCTAAATTTTTCAAAAAGTACTTCGAGTTTTCAAAAGTCGTAGAACAAAAGTTGTTCGCCTAGACGTCTAGAACAACCCTCTTTCGGATTAAAAGGACTTACCCGTTACACCTTGTATACATATAACTGTTTGTTTGAATGTAGGTCTTGATCGTGTTATCATGTCAGACTGAATAACATCGCGTTTTCCAAAGAAACTTACGTCGTAAGTCCTCAAAAACTCTTTGGCTTATTTAATATCTTTGTAATTGTTATGTACTTAAAAATCTTCTTCAAGGTTGTGAGTTTCATTCCCGCAGCATTGTCTACTTGACCGTGTCTAGTGTTTTTAATTTATACTTCTTGTATCTCTTATTATAGTTGACATTTCAAACTGAGTTCCAACGGCCGTTTTATAATTACAACTGGTTTTATTGTCCTTTTCATGTTTATAGCAAAAAATATTTAACGTCCCTCTCTACATGATATATGTTGGTAGCTATTCTATTATAATGGCCCTGAGTTTGAACACTAACTTAAGTATTTTAACTTTGCTCGTTATTAGTAGTTTAATGTCTGTTGTTAGGTTCTATCATATCTTACATGTAATCAGTTTGTTGGGCAAACTTGTTAATTTCTTCTTAACTTTTATTAATTTCATGTCATTGGATATGACTATGACATTTAGAGGAAAACGTATTAAAACTAGTTACTTAACTAAAGTACATACCTACATAGTTCTAATGGAGTAACTTTGTCGGAGAAATATAAAATGAATAAAATTATAGGAGAAAAACTCTCAAGACGAGTATTATGACGCAGTAATATACATATTGCACGACATTACACACAGCGCTATCTAGCCTCAAACTAAGCACTAGGCTTGTACTATGGGTAGTACATATTAATATGTATTATAGTCTTTTTTGTAAATACATAAATATGATACATGGAATCGAAGTAATACGAAGAAGTGCTTGTTTTTTTAACGTTCTCAAACTTTATTTCTAAACTACAAAAATGGGATTTCTGTACATAATATAAACTCTACAGGTACGTTAACATTTACGGTCATACATAACATCAGTGACACAACAATGTAAACAAAAACGTGTTATCTATGGAATGCATGTTTAGATAGTGATGGCCATGACAACGTCGTCTCATGAGGAACTCATTAACAGATTGTGTCGTATGTCGGTGTGTTCTGCATAGAGGACAAATGAAACATTGTAGTTGAGTGTCGAAATACGAACTATAATCATCATCATCATCATCTCAGCCCTTATCCGTCCACTGCTGAACATAGGCCTCCCCCTACGATGTAACAAATAGCGATCGCGAGCTACCTTCATCGAATGACTCCCCGTGACCGCTAATCCATCGAGTATGTGGTCTTTCAATACTCATTTCGAATTGTATCGTGGTCACCACTCGAGGAATTTTACTCCGCAACGGTTATCTTAACGAACCAACTTCGGTTCGTTTTGGTAACAAACTCACATAAAGTAAACGATGAATTATGGTGGACTGAGCCTTCATTGCTCATGCTATACTGTGTGTTTTCTGTGCTATATTGTGTACACAATCGAAACAGAAGTCGATGGCCTAATATAAAGACCTAATATAACAGTATGGTACAAGTATGGTTAATACAACCTGCAACATTTTAGGGAGATATACTAGAAAACACGAGTAGAAATTAATGCAATTGAATAACAGAAACAGTTAACTTCTTCAAGAATTAACAGTCCAAGCATTCATCATCACAATCATGCGTTGCATGTTAGTAATTAGATAATTATATTAATCAGTTCAAGTGGCTTTGAACCTCAGTTATCGTATACGGATATAAAAACAAACCTATCCTTGAAAATATTCACAAGTATAAAAATAAATGACGTTAGATTTATCACAGCTTGGTTTATGACTGCACATGACAAAAAAAACTAGACAAATTTAAATTGACAATGCCCTTGAGTAAGATCAGCATGAGTAAGCAACACCGAATTTAGCAAAGCTATTAAAAACTTATAGATGCATTATAATTGAGTAGGTGCCAAACTGTCTCATGCATCTTAAAATAAATAAGCCATTCAGTTGATGGAATAATATTTTTCGATATACTCTTCTACTGGTTGTCGTTGTCGCATAGGATATTTGAATTGAGACAATTGTTACAGATCAGTTAATCGGTACTTGTGTATATTGATCAAATCAGGTCATAGGAGGATATAGGAGTTACAATGTAGTCTAAATACATGTAGGGAGCATGACAGTTATTCTGTCAGTTTGCATACTAAAAGTGACGCATTGGACAAAATAGTTAACCAAACCACGTAGGTATAGCTTGTAGTCAATATTGTGCTTTTGTAATTTTAGAAGTGGAAAATTAAAATTTACATATTCAGGTTTTAATCGCATTGCTTTTATTAGTTTCAGCACTGTTGCAAATGCTCATTCCTACGTTTCGAAGCCTTTACAGATTCTTTAAGTAATAGATATATAGAGATTGACACCTGTTCAGTATATTAAACTAGGTATGTATGTATTGAGTATATCTATATGTATGTATGTATGTATACGAACTCATGTTTGAACTTATTGTATGTTGCAGGATAATGTCACAAAACAGCTTCTGTGTATTTATAATAGTCAAAGTATACAGTCAAGTCCTATGTTCATTTATTGGCATAAAAAATGTACGTGGAAATTATTTTACCTACCTACTTATTTCTTTAAAATAAAAGAACGGCTTCACCACACTGCATATTTACACGCATAAGCATGCAGCCACGTGCCAAGTAGAGTTCAAAGTTGAGGGTATGTCTACTTAGACGATATGTTATTCTACAGGCGTTCTATACAATTATTTATAAACTGTAAAGCTATAATGTCTCTCAATGCCAGGCTCATTTCTAAAAGTCCCATCTTGATATAGTGAAACAACTGCCATTGTGATAATAACCGGGGCAGTTCAAAGCCGTAGCTTGAACTGCGACAGCCTTGACCTGTCCTATTGAGTCAGTCGTCTCGCGCGTGCATTACATTGCCACCGACTTTCTGTACAGGCGGGCAAAATCAGAACTAAAGATGCTAGTTACAAAATTCGTAGTTTCTATGGAGACTAGCGCCATTGCTGACTCCAAAGTTAACATTGTTGAAGTGTATCATGTTCATGTGCAGTCAAAAGACTAGGCTAAGAGACATTTTAAAAGGAATAAACAGCAAAAGAATGGCCTATGTAACCTAGTTACATAGGCCTAGTAAGGTCGAATAGCGTCAACCTTGACCTCTGCCTATGTCATACAAGCGTTCATTACTCGTACAGTGCAGTGTATCATTATGATAAGATTATCTGTGGCATAACTTGGTAAATAATGTGATGAAAAAGATGGCAAAATAACAATAGGTACAAGTGCCGGCAAATAAGTTGAAGGGGGGGAGTGGAGGGACATTTGCGAGCAAAAAATACTGCGTGAACGTACCCCTTCCACGCCAAATACTTTACAACTTATTTGCTGGCACCTAAAATTCTTGGTTCGTAGCCGTATCATTCTAGATACCAATATAAATTAATGTAGGTACTAGGTAATTTAATTACTTAGATCAGTATTAGTGAATGTTTCTTCAGCTTTCTCAAATATCGACTTACTTAATGTAGGTACATGTAGGTACTTACTCCTGGATATCTTGCTTTTAGCAGTTGAAAAAAAAAACTATAACCCTACGACGTGAAAAAGGGGGTCTAACAAGACGACACAAGAAAACAAATCAGATAGAAATCCAGAAATACAAAGCTACAAAGATGGTCAAGGTAAAGCTGTGTCCGGGTAAAAAATAACCCAATTTATTCATGAAAATTGAAATTAAAACAGATTGTAAGCCGAAAAAGTGACGTAAGATAAGGGACACCACGCGATGAATTTGTATGGCCCGTGACCTATAAGGCCCTTGACCGACGGCCACTGCCATTTAGAATAACATTTACCTAGTCTGTAAACCACTGTTGATGGAACTGACTACAAAAGACGTCATAGTTCAAAGTTTAGGGACGAAATTACATGACACATATTATTATTCATATCATGTTATGAAATGAGGTAAATAAAGTAAGGTTTAATTTTAAAGTTTTTCCTACACTCGAGATTTTACTTTAAAAAAATGCTTTCCAAACATAGCACTGGACTGGTCTCTATTAGATACTGGAAGGATAAACGTCACTTGATAGTGATGCATTTCAAACTCGTCTCTGAGGCTTGTTCAGCACCTATACCACCCTCCCAGCCTAGTCAGCCATGCCCAAAGGAAAAACTTATCAATACGGTTATCTAATGAAGGGTTAGTAGGTAATCTTAAGTTCCTTTATTCTGATGCATCCAATCCCGCTTGGGCCACTGGCTTATTAAGATGAAATTAAGCACTGCGTTTCTATCTATCGTGTGTTTCTGACTGAGGCCCTCAGTCAATAAATATACGTAAACAAGCATCGTAAATATATTAACTAAGTTGTGTCACAAATGATGACACCATGGAATATTACTGATGATGAAGTGGAATTACGTAGTGTTGCGTAGAAACATGGCATTAAGATGGAGTATCTAAACCTTACATGAATCACTTTTGTGTTCAGGAATTTTACCAATAGTATGGTTCTAACTTTAAAAGGACTATTAGATGAACGAGTCGAAGCGTACTTTCGATTCCGGGGATTTTAGGGTACTGTCCCTCAAAAGGTAAAAATGGAACCCCTGTAAGATCATTCTTACAGATTTTTATTCTACTTTCAATTTGTTTTGGAATATTTTAAATAAACTTTTTAATTATAAAAAACTTAAATTAATGAAATTTTCAAATAAAAAAATGATAATTTTTAGGCCTAGTATTTTGTTAGATAATTACTTTACACACAAAAAAAATACCAGAATCGGATAATGTTAAAAGGGGTGAAATAAAAGTTTTTATTTTTGCATGAAGAATCACGCATCCCCAAGCAACTCAACAAAGTCCCAGAATAAATAACAGTAGGTACTACGAAACAGAGTGCCCGTGTTAAAAAGCGCATCCTGAGCGTCTAACTAGGACAGGGAATCAGGGCAAGGCTGACGAGGACGCATTATTCTATCAAGCGCACTCCGATCTCAACCATCGCGCTATTTCTGCTGCAAGCTGGCCTCGACACCTTATTTATGGTGCCACTTGGTTTATATGTACGCAACGGGATGGCAATATTGCCTCTTTTATTTATTACTCCTGTTAACAATGTAAGGTGTATTTCGTTTTGTTACTTACCTCTGAAATAGTAGGCGTAAAGTTTGCTTGCTTAAATTGGTAGTTAACCACAGAAGCGAATAAAAATTGTTTGCGCCTGTTTATTTTAGGAATCTTAGAGCTTCTTCTCTTTTCAATCGTGTAAATATTTCTTATTTTCACAAAAAAATGCAGATACAGGTACATATAATTGTCTCGATTAATACACGTGGAGTAAGTTCGGATTGGTGAGAACATGTTTTGTCTTTTTCCGTGACAAGCACTTTCAAAGTTGACAGATAAAAACAAAAAGTGGTTTTAAATTAGGTACTCCGACTGTACTCTACGTGTATTAATTAAACAAGGCTAAGAGAGGACATCAAAACGTCGGAAACAATCTCATTTACAAACGCTGCAAACGAAAATATTCTAAACAGAATTTATTGCTTCAGAAAATAATCAACCATTATCGATGAATCCGACAGGGATTTTCTGCCTTAAGGTCAGACAACGGAAGGTTTCCAGTTTCAAATAAATTAGATACCTATAAGTAAAATGTAACAAACCCTTTTTTAACTTGTGTACTACATTTTTTCGTGAATGGAAACGTGACTGACGATGAACCATGGTTTAAGCTTAGACTCAGTTTTGTAAAAAGGGGAAATGGCAAAAAAAGAATGAAGGCTTGAGCCAACCGAATCAAATGTCCTTAACTGTACAAAGTAATGCTCAAAAATTATCATGTCTTATCTACAGTGCGAGGTTAACCTTGGAGTTCTACAGACATGTTTACAGTAAATGCTACTGACAAAAAAAAATGTAGGTATAGCCAGCCAATAATCCGTGTACTTAAAAATAATATGAGGTCTAATTATAATCTGGAGCCTATTCTCTACCTATATACAATTTTAAATTGAATTAAAACTATTATATTAATTAAATCAAGACTAGGTGAGTGAGACACACCACTATACGAAAAGAAGAAGATGAAGAAGAAGAAATGTTATATCCAATTTCCTACAAATCGAACAACTAACCCGTAGCTTTCTTGTGGTTTCTTCTCATAGTCGAGTGCATTCTGAAATACACATTCTAATCGAAGTTTTTAAACATAAAACTAAAAATGATCAATGCCAATGAAAACGACTGTTATACTTACGTATCTGAATTTAAATAAGGAATCAACTACTTAATATTCCAGGAAATTTGCAAGTACCTACATACACAATGTGACCTTGTTAAAACTAATAAAACACACCTTTTTAAACTTCTTTGACACAACTAAATTGTATTTATATTGTCTCTACCATTCAACTTTCAGAATCAAATAGATAAAAGCTGGGGTTTTTAGTATTTGCACGTGGATGCAAATCTGCTTCGAAGTTTTTTTTTTATAAAAAGAACGACAGCATGTATTCTTAATATTCATTGATTGTATTTACGCGGCTTTGATAAGATAAATGATTAAAAACGCCTACAGAATAACTCCACGGTGAAATAAAAACGAAATTCTTCCGCATTTAGTCCGAGGTCGTGATAACACTTATCAGTTGTGACCTTATTCTATAATAAAAATATGCATTTGTTATCAGTATGTCCTTCTTTTCGTAATTTGAATTTAATGTAGCAGAGATTTTATATCAAGAAGGTATCTAAGATACTCAATGAATAAGTAGGTTGAGGAGTATAATTGTTATTAGACGTCGACTCAAAAGATGTACCTAACTCAATTTGAAAAAGAATTAGAACTCAATTTTAACGAGGGAATGTTATAATGAGGTAACTTTGAGTCTGAATGGTTGAAATTTTGGGCGGGTTTGGTTATTTATGGTATTTGAAACACACTTTAGGTATTCTCTCGAAGTTTTCATTCAAATTAAGTAGTTAAGGTATAGAGAATTGAGGCATATCAATAAACGAAGTCGGCGTAGATTAGTAATGATTTATCAGCAGATTTACCGCAAGTTTCAAAGACAAGAAAGTTGTAGAGTGTGTACTTTCTGATATTTTGTAGATATGTATCCACTAAGAAAGAGTTTTTTGGAAAATCAGTGGGATCAAGGCTTAAGCCGCTTAAGCGGGAAAACCGCGGGACATTACTATCAGCGGTAAAAGCTGTGCATTGATCCATCAGACAGACAGGACAACGCATTTTTACATAGTAGCTGCGCCCCGCGGTTTCACCCGAGTAAGTCCCAATCCTGCAGGGATATCGGGTTAAAAAGTAGCCTATGTGTTATTCCAGGTCCCCAGCTACCTATATTCCAAGTTTCATCGCAATCGAATTAGTAGTTCTTGCGTGATAGAGTAACAAACTCGCAGACATAAATAGTTGCAAACCTTCGCGTTTATAATTAGTAAGATTAATATAGATTATAATTCAAAAGACCTATGCAGAATACAATACCTAATATACAAAAGTTAATTTAACCTAACCAAATAGTTGTACCTAAATAGTATCTAGTAGTATATACATTATAATAGTACTAGAATTGAGCGCTATTATAGTCGACTCGCCTCGTATTCAACGTAAGAGCGAACAGCGAACCAAACAAACATTTATCAGATGTCGCCGAGACCGAGATAAGTCGAAAGTGGACCAAGGGCAGTGGTCTCAGATAACGCAAGGTTACTGCCCGTTTGCAACTGCAAACTACAGATATTGCGAATATTTAGCTACGTACTTCAATACGCAGACTGATTTAGATTTATATTACACTAGCTGCGCCTGGCGGTTTCAATATCAGGATAAAAGTAGCCTATGTGTTAATCCAGGTTTCCAAGTTTCATCGCAATCGATTTAGTAGTTTTTTCGTGAAAGAGTAACAACCTCACATACATACATACATACAAACTTTCGCGTTTATAATATTAGTAAGACTAGCTGCGCCCGGCGGTTTCACCCGCGTAAGTTCCGTGCCCACGGGAATATCCGGATACAAAGTAGCCTATGTGTTATTCCCGGTATCCAGCTTCCTATATTCCAAGTTTCATCGCAATCGATTCAGAAGTTTTTGCGTGAAAGAGTAACAAAGTCACTTACATACATATTTTTTCAAATTAGTGAGACTAGCTGCGCCTGGCGGTTGCACGCAGCTAATTTAGCAGCACGCAGCATACAGCAGACATTTCACCTTTATAATAATTATTAAAGTTAAAGTTTTAACTTGTGTGTTTCCGCAATTAGCCCTACTATTGGGCCTTTTTGCGTGATTTTAAGTCGTGGGTTTTCTGACGATGATCTCCTTCATCGTAAGATCGATGTTAATAGCGCACATAATTTTTTCTTAAAGAAAAACACATCGGTGCGCGGCCGGGATTTGAAACCACGAACTTCGAAATGAAAGTCGGGGTATCTATCACTAGACCAACACCGCTCTCTCTCTCCCTTTATAATATTAATAAGATCTACAGACAGGTGCCGCCCTAGTTTCATTTCAGTGGCAATTTATCGATATAGTATATACATTATATACGTATATCAATTATATACCTAGTTGATACAGATCGAGTTTAGATTGTGGATTCGAGGTTAGGATATTCGAAAACAACAATGTCACCTAATTGCAGTTATCAACGTCAACTAACTGCTCAACTTAGTTTGAAGGAAATTTCGTTTAAAGAATAATGTGTATTTAGATACTGTTTTGTATAAGTATAAAAAAAGGAAAATATAAACAATCATCAAAGGTATTTAAAGTTAGCTGTTACCCGCGACTTCGTCTGCGTAGAAATAGTGCATAGCCGACTTTTTGGTTTATTACTCGGTGTGCATTGAAAACAGAACTACCAAATATTTTAAAGCAGATTTCAATATGATTAGTAGTTTTTAATTGTATAAGGAACAAACAGAGAAACAGACAGAGACACGAATTTTAAAAATTATATAATTTTGTTCTATTGCTTTTCCTAAGTCCCCTAGACAATTTTTTTTTTATTTACTTCCATATACAGACTTTTTATCCTCCCTTCCTTTAATACCTATAAGTATAGATTACCCCAGTCTACCCGTGACCAAGAGGCATTTAAAAGGCACGTGGGGCATTTCAAACGTTTAAAACCGAAAAACAACAAATGTTAAGCGCTTGAAGTAATTTTAATATTATCTAATCTATAAGCAAAACTATGTTAGGTATATAAGAAACCAATAATTATAGGTATATTTAATTGTATAATAAATAGGTGAATTGATTTCTTCTAGGGAGGCAGACTTCGCTTATCCCATCAGCAGTGTTATTCTTATTTTAGACCGATCTCACTTACGAACTTAAATTCACCTCACTCTCACTTCGATTTAGGTTCAGAGCGACAATGAATTCGTATTCTCATGCAATATCGAACGTCTTTCGAAATCGTATGTCATCTCATACACGTCTAAATCTCGCTTGAGCATAGTTCAACTCGCCTCTACTTCGAAAAGGGTACAGCTATAGTTTTCTTTCGATTTACTTAGTGAGTTATTAGAATGCCAATTCAATGATTCACGTCGGTTTTCGCGATGAGATGACCGTATTTTGTCTTTAGAATCGAACAGCTGGTGTGATTAGGGCAAATGATAGCCTACCCCACGTAAAAAATCATCTGCCTTTCGCCTGAAGCAGAAATAATGTTTTTTTTTTCAACTTTGTACCTATCCTGCTCCATTGGTCTGATGCATTTCACGTCATTATTTTTATCCTTCACCGAGCTGAACCGAACAGCGTAAACATCCAATTTTTCGAATCAAATCATGCAAGTAATAGAATTTGATTTAAATCGACATTGCCGTTCGTTTCATTTATTGCCTTCGAAATTGTCAGCTAAGGTGAGTAGAAAGGCTTTTATCTTAAGGTATATAATCTATAAAATCACAATCTTAGGTTACCACGATGGTGGATATTCTATCAACGATGTTCGACTTTTGATTAATTCATTTTAAAGGTGTGTGAGCAATTTCCCGAACAATTTGGCTTTGGAACTGAAGCTCGTTCGTCAGATACGTTTGAAATGCATCACTATCAGACGACCTGTCTAGTCTTTAATAGAAACCAGTCCAGTTCTATGCTTACAATAAAGTAGTGAAGGTATGTACTAAGTAAAGCAGGTATGTACCAAGTAATAAGAGCTTCTGAGTCTGAGTACAAGGTTATTTACTTTGCCAATTTTCTTTTGTCTTTGACACTACATTTACGATAAGGTACTTTTCCTAGAAAACAATGCTCTTTCTTTTGTATACCTGTCCATCTTTGATAATATTCTTGTTAAACACTGCCCTTCTATTCATGTCAGTGTGTTCTTATTTTTTCTTTATATCGAGAATCCTTTACGATTTAATTTATATTTAAATTGGACGCATATATTTTACCGCGGTGCATAGGAATTTATTCTCAAAGATAAAAAAGCTAAACGAATGGAGTCGCAAAAATGTGGCTTATCGCAAAAAAACAATCAACGCGACGACGTGATTCGATTTAGACTTCTTAATGTCGTTTTTTGGCGTCTAACCAATTTGAAGAGTAGGTAAGATAATACTATAGTGACTGTAAAACCAATACTTCTTTTTAAGAGGATTACTAGACAGGAAAATTGTTGCTATTTCTCCATACAGTGAGGGTAAAAAAAACAATCTCTTTTCCACCACATTATCCGATTTCGGTGATATTCTCTTATGTAATTGCCTTACAGAGAGCTAAGTTTCAGCGCCTTTATTTATTTATTCCTAACTTACTGAGTCCTGCGGTTTCACCCTCGTAAGTCCTGATTATCAAAGTTAAAAATAGCCTATGTTATTTCTGAATAATGTAGCTTTCTAATGGTAAAAGGGTTTTGAAATCGGTCCAGTAGTTTTGGAACCTATTCATTACAGACAAAAAATACAAATCCATCTTTCATCATTATAATATGAGTATAGTAAATAAGGAAAATGAAATTAATTGAAAATATTTATTTGCTTTTTTGGCATGTACATAATGGTCTTAATTTAACAATATAGTTTCTATACATCTAGCAATAAGATTGCGCACAAATATTTAAAAAGCTTTGTTTTTAAAAAACAAATGAATGATTTATATCAAGTGCTTCTATTATGTCATAATAGATATACATCTTACTAATATTATAAACGCGAAAGTTTGTATGTAAGTATGTATGTTTGTATGTGAGGTTGTTACTCTTTCACACAAAACCTACTGAACCGATTGCGATGAAACTAGGAATATATGTAGCTGGGGACCTGGATTAAAAAGACCCCAAAATTACTTACATTCGTCATTTATTTAAAGGCTCAAATTAAGTTTATTCTATTACAAAAAGATGTATCAAAATATTGGGTACCTAAATTGAAAAAAAGTCCCAATATCTGTTCAAACCGCAGTTGAAATACTTCGTCATATTATTTTGATTGATTTTGTTAGTATATAAGTAATGTAATGATAGATCCCGCTATTACGAAATGAGCATCTATTGTTCCTACGTTTTCGATTCTCCGGTGATTTGAGATGATTCCACGCTACGATAAGTAAATATTCGTGTCGTAGCAGACTGAAGATTGCCATCAGACGATGAATTGAGGACCAATTGCTGAATCAGTTGGCAATTACATTAAAAATTTTGCATTTCCCTTCAAAGACGTACAATTTGTACAAAAGATGAAGTGAGATAAAATTGTTTTCTCAAAAAAACATTTCAACGTTTCGTCATGTATTCCAATGTGTTTTAAACTAATTTAATCCTAAAAAATTATAAATTGAAAAGCTGTTCCTATAACAGAATTAACTGAATTTTCATAAAATATTTTTCAGATTGTAAATGAGTGAAATCCTTCTATAGCTTATTCATACTCTCCGCTTGCCCGTAGGTGTATTTGAGTAACTAACTTATTGCTATCAGAATGTCATTCGCATACATTACAAAAATAGTGGCAACTTTCTGTCAAATTCTAGCTACAAATTTAATTCTGACTGGCGATCCTGCAAATGGCCGGCAAACAGATATCGGCCGACGGAAAAGTCAGCAGTTTGCTTCGCCTCTGTGAAGGTGTTAGACAATTGACAGGAAGTCACAATTAACCGAGCGAAGGCTGTGTGTGTCGTGTGTACGAGCAGGTACGAGCGATTGCGACGTGGGCGAGTCACATTTACATAGTACCGTTTATTTTAACTTACCGTCTCTTAAAAAGGTGCGAAACACATTGACTTTGAGGAATTGATGAGTCGACTCGAATTAGATTGTAACTACAAAGATGTTTTATTTTACTTTAGTTTACAATTTGATTTATTGTGATAACTGTTTCACTGTGAATTTTAAAATTATGTTACTTACGTCTTTGAATTTTAGTTGTGGGTTCGATGCCAGCCATTAAACAACATGTGTACCTACCTATGTTTCAAACTGAACGCTATTTTTATCAACGCAGAGCCTAAACCACTGGTCCTAAAGATATGTTTGTAGGGCGTGTTCCTTTATGATGTGTCGATACCTAATGAGAAATAACTCTGGGAATTCCCCCAAAATTGCTAGAGAGGTTACGGGTGAAACCTCAGGACACAACTAGTACAGCATAACTACACAAAGTGACCAAACTCGTATTATTAAAGTGCAAAATAACTATAATTTTCAATGGAAATAACAACTTAACAACATAGGTACTAAGTTTCTAGTTAGGTTGGTGCAAATTGTATGAAACTATGTTTTTATGCAAAGTCCATACAATGCAGTTGGCGAGACACCTGCGTACTCTGCACCTGTATGGAATTCATAAGTAGTTCGATAGACCGTTTAAGAGCAGTTGTTTTAGTAATTACGTTTTTGTATAGTGGATCTTCTACCTATCTTATAGACTTAAGCAGATCCATGAGTCGAACTTTGAGCATTCACTGTTTTTAAGTTCGTCACGAGCAGGTTTGTCTCAGGTAATTTTAAACCCAGCCTAATTGTAACTGACCTCCCTTCCTTAATGGCTAAACTGGCCTTTCCACCAGAACACGGAGGAGTTGCCTTAGGACGGTGTGTGATTTCTTTTTCCTTTTCAAGGGGTAAGATTCTACATAGGTGTACCTATCCTCAGAACATATTTTATAGTTGGGCCATTTATAACATGGTTGATTATAGAGAAAGCTTAAAATAAACTAAGTATGAGATATCTCGACAATGTGTTAGTTTCAGTTGTGTAATCATCAAGGTATAATTGAATTAACATTAGACAAGATATAAGTGACGTCCTGAAGCATAATTTCCTTATAACTGTTGCTTTGACTTCAATATCAATAAAGAAACTAGGAGTCAGTCAGTCAATACATTCATTAAATCATTAATCTAAGAGCCCATTTAGATCCTGTAGTCATTTTGTAAACTGAGCAATTTTAACTGCAGAATTTGTACATACTCTGCGTTCACCCTAAACCTACGCAATTTTATACAAAACAAATATTATTCTCTCATGACACGACACGTATGATTGATGAACTCAATGTTATATTTTATTTGTACAATAAATCATAGTAATAGTAGCGAGTCCAGATTGACGTCTCCAGAGGTTGCAATGATTAACGGGTGCAGGCTCCGGCGCTATCAGTTGCTACTTTTCCACTAACTTATCACTAGCAGAGGTTAGCATTGATATATTTGCTACATTGTAATTTACAACTAATTAGGCCGAGTAAATTATATTATTAGTCACGATAGTAATGAATTAATTAACGAAAACAATATCCCAAGAGAAATTTAAAACAAAGTGTTTTTAAGTCCTATTCCTACTCGAGTAGTGGTAGATAATTGTTGTAGTATAAAAATTTGAACAAAGTAAATTTACTACAGATGGACGTGATTCTAAATGTATGGAACTCCAAATTACCGCATCTCAATCGTATTCTTAGAGACTTAGTTAAGTGTGAAATATGTGGAATTTACGGTATAGGTACTTAGCGTCTGAGGAAAATATTCAGAACCTAAGGTTCTGTGATACAAGCAACGTATTATTTCGTTCTATAGAGTAGCGGAAGGTGTACAACGTAGGCCTTGACACCAGCTCAATCCCCAAAAGGCAATTTGACAATTCAGCGACTGAATAAAACTAATTTGCAATTAGTGGCTCCAAAATCATAAGGACGTGTTACACCTTCATACGTAGTTCATACAGTATGTATTATCAACTTCACGCTTTCCATATTAAAATTTGATGTTCAGAATATTATAATTAACAAATAATAACGTTTCAGACACCGCGACTTTGAATCGCAAGCGAGCAAGCGTTAAATTTGGGTAGAAAGATGATTTCATTTGATGGAAGTGTGATATGAGAAGCTTTGCAATTTCAAGTATTTGACTTCTGAGAATTAAGTCGAGAAGACGTGAGCAAATTGACTTTTAAGTTTGAACTCTTTGATGAACTTTGTTCGCTTTGAACATTTAATGTGATTAATGCTGATTTAGTGAAAGTCGCCTGAAAAATCAAGTACCTACTTATTATACCTATGCGTATATTATCTCATCATCATCGTAATAATCAAGAGAATTCTAAATTTATTTTAAATTATTTCTACATTATCAATTTACTGGCTGCGTGTTGCGGCTATTTCAGGTCTTCAGCTATCTATATTCTAAGTTTCATCCCAATCGGTTCACAGTCACAGACATACATTCATACTTAAAAAACTTTCGAATTTATTATATTAGTAAGATTTTTTAAAATAATGTGAGTCGTTGGGAATTTACAGGTAGACAGAGAAATTTTGGGCATTGGTTTCTAAATTAATGCCTCTGAGTTTTCATCCAAATAACTACTAAACTACGCGATAATTCTAAAGACAAAGTAAACTTGCTACATGAAGCACTAAAGACAGAATTGTAGATAACAATAAACATTACATTTCATAACGCCATCTCTGAGGTCACAGTTCAAACGATATTCAGCTCAATAACAGTTTTACGACTCTCTTCTATTGTATGAGAATGAGAAATGACTAAGAATACAATAAAATATGTATGGCATAATATTTTAAGGCCCACTTGCACTGCTATACTTAGCCCCGGGCTAGTGAGCCAGCCTAGTGCTAAGCTCTTAGATGGTACGGCCTTTTTTGCTCGACTTGGCAGGGGAATAAAACAAATACACCGAAAGTGTTAAAGAAAAATAGGTTGCAAGTAAGAACAGAAGATTTACACTATGACGTAAGTAATTAATAATTCAATAATAAGTTATACCCACCCAGTAATAGAAAAACAACACCCTGACATGACGTAGCCCTTGGATTTATCAGTTAATATCACGTAGGTAACAAACAATGTAGCTGCTGTCACGGCTTTGAAAAATATATTGACAAACATAATATCCGTATAACACTAACTGATAATAATACTTTAGTTGTGAAAGGTTATTTTATATTTTGTGACATAATCTATTGGAAGTTTTAACACTAGATATTATACGAGTTCTATGATAGATTAGACTGTTAGATTAAATACTATTAAACAAAATAATCTCCTAAAAATATTTTGAAGAAAAAATATACCTTCAAAAATTAACTCAGCTTGAACTACTCCCCACGGGAGCTCACGTAATGTATTTGGTAAGAGCACCGAAATACTGATCCGGAGCCGCGAGTTCAAACCTCGCAGCGAGTGCATTTTTTTGAAGAAATGTTTTTCCTTTTCAAGTAGAAATGCTTTACCTAAGCAATAAAAAAAAACAAATTATGAATAATAATTTCGTTGAGCGAATATTAAGTGTAAAGTTAAGACAGTTCAAATTTTCGAAACTATCACGATAGACAAAAAAAAACGGAAAGTCAATAAGATGCTGGTTAAAATACTTGCAACAAAGTAAAAATGGTGAAAAAACATTAAAACCACTCATTAGCACTACTTGATTTGTTACAGTGACTCATGCGTGGTCTCAACGAAGCCTTCATGTTTGAGATGGTAACTTCTAGAAATTACGACGCAATATTGGGTAATATGTATGACCAATGAGCATAGTAGATCTACCTGTCATACTTCAAAGATCAAGTCATGACATGACAAAGTTACATTTAATCATTCTGCTTCTCATTCGTATTTTGACTGAGCTTAATTTAATTCCCTCCAATGACCTCAATAAAAATGTGAACATTACGAAATAATGTTTATACTCGTATGAACTAGTGTTGTAAATGGTCAACTACATTCGATTCCGGTTACTAGTGGTAATTTTTTTTTTTAACTTTATTCGAGGCTGTGAAAAAAACCTTTGATTATTTCCATTACTATATTTTAGTTTTTCATTATCAACTCCAAATTTTTGTTACCACGATCTCCTTATTGCAGGAACTAAATCTCCCCTACCACCCCTCCCTCCTACCCCCCCAAATAAATAATATATGAAAAGAAACAGTCAGAATATTTAGAATTTAAAGTATTAAGACTAAATGTCTTTATAACAATGCTCTGATAATGATATGAGAGGAAAATATAACTAGAAAGTAACAACATCCAAAAGACGCTAAATGACTAAGCTGCTTTCTGGAAAAGAAACAGTTATCGAAGTTACCGAAACGTTCTACGAACTTGCGCAAGCGCACACCAGTGACCCAATCTGAGACGTTCTCTGCGTTGCGCTCCAACGAGACACGTGTACAACAATATACCAACCTTAATAGGTATGTAGCATGTTTTAAATCATGTTGAGATTGTTTATTTAGATAGATAAACATATTCATAATCTATAGTTTTATACTTATTTTATAAAAAGGAAAGATTTATTGGTTTGTTTGTAATAAATAGATTCCGAAACTACTAAACCGATTTCAAAAATCTTTCACCAATAGAAAGCTACATCATCGAGGAATAACATAGACTACTACTGATCCCGATATTCTCCCGGGATCGGGATTGGAGGGGAGAAACCGCGGATCTCAGTTAGTAAATAATATATAATTATCGTTCTTGGCTGTCAATAAAACTATGTGTAACCAAATTGTTGTAAGCACCTAAGTTGACGGATGGAAACCATCTACCTACATAATTTTGAGAGGTCAATACAATCACATTTTTCTTATGAAATGTTTATTTTCCTAGTCAAATCATTAGAAAATGTGGCCATTCTAACAAATGTGGTAGGTATATTTAGAAAAACAATGTAAATACGGATATATTAATGTAAATGAAATTTAAGAAATACTTCTATTTAACATCAGTAACCCAATTTGCGATACCAGAAAATTGAAATATGGAAATGATCTACATTTCACAATTGCTTTCGTATCCAATGACGCACCCCAACACTTATCTCATTGCACCAGACATGACTAGAATAAAAACACAAGGGCAATGTATCATAATACAAACATAATACCTAACTTTTTTATCAGTTAGAAAATCCATGAATGTGTGCATGTAGGCATCAGATAGAACAATGAATGTGCGTATTACATATAGCTTTATATTTATGTATGTGTGTTTTTGTGGTAGTATTTTAGATCCGTCCGTTGCCCTCTATACTCGGTGACATTGGCGAACCACAAATAAACTGATAAACGCTTATAAATAATAATGTGAATAGATATGAGATTGTACGTCCATTAGGTTAATGGGGTGTTTCGACATTTGAAGGCAAAACAAAGCTTTCGTGAGTCGTATGGTGGCATTTTGTAGACAGGCATTATTAGTGGCAAATCCATAATATGTATGAATGAATCGATGGAACTGAAGAATAAAGATATAGATGAGTTAGTGAAACTAGTTTAATAGAAAATTGACGAAACAATAAAAATATGAAACCTGTCGAAATCATAATATTATATTGCCATAAGTTTAGTAAAAGGTAATAAGAAATTTTCGGTACGATTCAGACAAATGATGATGTAATTTTTCTCGTCATAGTAAGAGAAAAGTTCTGAATAGTTCTCGATTATTTACCCAATACTTTTAAAGAAAACGACATGCAAAATACTAAAAACATGCGTGACAAATGCCAAATACGATATTCATGGTTATACGCAATTTGTTTGATTTTACGGACACAAATTATAATGGAATGATGACATTACTCGTTTTGATCAACAATATAGAAACCCATAAAGAACAATAATAAAATAGGCGAATTTAGTATCGCAAACATATCAAATCAAATCAAAAGTTATGCGTCGCGAACGGTTTATTAACGCAAGTTACGTTTGGAGCTGATTTAAAAGGTTTGATGTACTCGTAAAGTAGTCTAATAAGATACAATGTAGATACACAAAAAAGTTAACCCTCATGAGTTTCTTGTGGTTTTTCCGCACAGGAAGGCGGGTCTGAACTCCTATTTTTGTTTATTGCACAATACCTATATTGCACAAAATAAAACTTTTTAGAATGGCCTAGAATAAAACTTTTTACTTTTCGATGCTAATGGGTAAGCTAGGTAGGTACATATATTGCACAAAGAAATGTAAAAATATCTGATTTATAAATGTTATCCAACCAGAAGTACGAAATTAATTTGCATCATGATCATAAAACTAATTTCAAAACAGAACATTACCTCTAGCTATTAGTTTCATGGAAAAAAACGACTTGACGAGTATTTTACAATTCCCACACAAGATTTCATTTGAGATAAATTGACTACCAAACTAAATTAATGAAATAAAACGTAGATGATTTATTACTAAGACTTTATCTGCGGGTATATAATAAATAAATAGATTCACAATCAAATAAATATGCGTGATAGGTTCAGTAGGTTGTACACCTAAGTATAGAATATTTTAATATAAACGGCTAAGTAGGTAACTAAAGTTCCCTGACATCGAAATAACCTGAGAAGAATTACGTCAAAAATAAAAAAATGAAACAAGGTAATAGCGCGATCATAGAACTTTGATCCTCGCACACGAAAATAATGTGACGTAATAAAGTTTAGTGAACGCGGTGTGGCGCGGGCGCACGTTGCCGCTCCGATAGCCGCGTAGTTTTCAAGGTTCGAAGCGATCAAGGCCATGACTGTGGGAAGGCATGTCTTCGTGACCATACACTACGTTTTGATTCGCCAATTCGTTTCTTCTTGTCTAAATATTTTAGCTGAACTAATAATCGCGGAACTGAGTTATTTCGAGCCTTTTTATTGAATATCAATTTTCATTCTGTTTTTTTTTTGCCACTTTTTGTAGTAGTAGTCAATATTTTAGGCCTAAAACTGTATGAACCAGAGGCCCCATGTAGAGTCAAAGAAAAACGAGCGCGAAAGGCAATTGTTGTTGAGAATTGGAAAATAAAAGTGGTGTGAAATGAAATATCAAATTAATAAGGAAAACGCATGCAGCTTAAAGCATATTAACAATAATATTAACATTAAACAAACACTTGACGAAAGTTAATGTTATTTAGACAGTTGTTAGAGAAAAAAACATTGTAAAATATAGGTATTATACTAATAACAAACACCTTTATGATTTATTGACCCCACAACTTACAATAATACGAATTATCTTTAGACTAGAACTGCAAACATGCAACTGGTTTGAGAGAGTCTAGAAGGAAGATAAAACAAGTTAATTTTATAAATAAGATAAACCACTTAAATCACTTATTATTAATATAATAAGTGATTTAATAGTCTACAAATAAATGAATAACAAAACAATGAAATATGGAGTGCGCGTAACACTAAAAAATGAAATCTTTGATGAAACATCTAGTATAATTTTTGTTTTTTTCTAGGTGCAATCGTACGTATTTCTTAAACGCATTCTTTAATTCCATTATAACATCTCGATGTGTCATTTAAATGTTGAATTGTGGTATGTAAACCCGTTTTGATGTCATCGTCAGCAGTCATCACTATAGATAGTACGAGTATAGCACAATTTTGTATTAAAAACAGTGCCAAAAAACTACAAAGAATAATTTTGTTTGATGTACTTATATCCTCGTTGTGTGATTCACCTGTAGTTAATATTTATTTTCCGTCAAGTTATTTGACAGACGATCATACTCTTTACGTACCGTAAAACGGGGTGTCTTTGACAGCGGGGGCGACTTTGATGATAACTTGAAATTTATATAATTCCGTCAATAACTCCGAAAAACGGAACGCGACTTTATTAATTTTTTTCGTATTGGCAAGACAGATATTTTGAGCACATTATTCCAAAGTGACGCGAATTTCAAACGGCGTGCAAGTACATTTTTAAAATTTTTAAAGATTAGTAAATAAAATGCCAGAAAATTCGACGTAGAATACTTTGAACCTGCAACTGTAAGTATTCACATGCCAGTAATAGTGAAAGGTTATAATAAATGTGTATTTTTCTGTAAATAAAATAGTATTTTCACCATTCGCCTTCGGTCGCCATTTTGATTTGAATTACTGATTTTCCAAACCGGGGGTACATTGATAGAGTATATGAGGTGACATTGATAGCTATCAATCTCGTCCCAACTCGTGCCGGATATCTAGCCTAGAAAGATGTATCTTATCAATCTCACCCCATGATATTTTTTTGGCCAAGGCACACCATGGTTAGGACTTTTAAGAAGACTCCTGGCCCCGAAACTATAAAAATAATAAAGTGGATCCGCTCGAGGAACCTTTAGAAAAGTTAGGTTCCAATGATGAATTGATGATCCACGCTGCCTCCGTTTAATAAAACATCCCATTTGGGACTTTATATACCTAATAAATATAAGGGTTTACACGAGAAGACACCTGGTGGCCAAACGTTTTTCAGCCATCAAGAAGATTTTTAGTTTTCTTTTCATATTGTTTTTTATAAACCAGTTTTATTTTAGAAATTAATAACAAATATTATATTTGATACCAGACAGCTAAGCAGTCGGGTAGGTCATATCAATGTTACCCCTTGCATCAAAGTAGCCCCTAAAATATAAAAACAGTTTTAATTTTGGAACTATAGTTCTCAATTATCTTTTTTTTGCAGTTTTGGGTTCCTGATCAGGGTGTCTTTCAATATTTATAAAAAAAACATGTGGTCTCAAAGTAACCCCAAATGCAATATAATTTTGATAGCGAGGTTTTCTTCTTTTTTCTCAAAAACTACTATAAATAATATCAATTTTTTTATTGATAAGGGTAGTACATAGTGTGTCCATCGCTTGTCTATTTTTATTTCTTTTTTAAGTTCAAAAATGTAGAAATGGCGCTCATTTTAATTTTTAAATTAATCAATGACACCTCGTTTTACGGTACATAAGTTCATTTATTTTTTATGTTTTTAACTTCAATTTTATTGTCAGTTTTATTAATGCTTACAGAATTTCTAACATCTTCGAATAGATTTAGTTTTAAATTTTATGTTAAATTTTACGGTGAGTATAAATTTTGTAATTTAAGAGGAAGTCCTTATCCCACAGTGAGTTTGGGTAGGTACATACATACTACATATATGGGGACTATTTTTTGGATTTCTCATTATAATTATTGTATTAGTAAGCACAATGTTATGTTATTGATATTATCTTTAATGTGCAATAGGAATCTTAATTAAAGGGAAAAGTAATTATTTCATTGCAAATTTCTAAATATATTTCACTAATTTCATTGCTGTCATAATTATTTTAAATAGGTATTCTTTGATTAAGAACATCAAAACACTGTTAAATTCAATCAACACCGAACAGGTGCAGAATTTTCCAGGCCACTGAATTTAATAAAATATAAAAAAATGCTTTATAAAAATCATTGAACTATTTCAGTCATGGGAAGCGAGCGTGGTTTTTGTGTTCTGTATATAATTGTGAGTTACGATCAGGGATCCGTGTTAATTAACTTTTTTGTTTTATTTCCTCCGTCGGCTTCAACGTAATGATTTACAGAAATGTTGTTTGTATTGTTCTGTTTTATGAATCGTGATTTTGTACAATTTCAATTTTATATTATATGGCGGTTAAACTCTCGTAAGTTCCGATCTCGTGAGAATGTAGAAAACCCTGTCTTATCGCCTAGAGGGCCTACATCATATAAGAAACACACTCTCCAACTCCACTCTCTCTGCCATCAATGGATTAGCCTGTGCGTTGATCCATCATTCAGTCATTCATTCAGTCAGGACAAAGCATTTAATATACATTTGAATTGTACCAAAATGCGATGCAACAAAATAACAAGCTCTTTTTTAAACATTGTTCCATATTATTATTATTATCTTATCTATTAATTTAATTTGTACAAATCGAACATAAATTTCTATAAATTTGCAAGATCACAACATTTTGAATTCTTCATAAGTATGTATTTGTATACTCTGAATTCTGAGTGCCACAGACTCATTGAATACCATATTAAATTTACACCAATTTATACTGTAAATATCATCATTCATACCAGTAAATTATCTGTCTCCGAAATACTGAATTAGATTAACCACCCACATGTCCTTTATATTTATACCAATATTTTACTTAATTCCTTCAATCAGATACGTAGGTAATAACTCTTTGAAATCACGTTATACTTATGTAATTATGTACAATCTGTATCTTCATGCGAAGACTGTCTAAGTAACGATCAGAGAAAAAAACAACATTATTGAATGAATAGGATTGGAATTTGAGATTAGTACCTGTATCTATCATTACTTTGATTTGTTCACATTCGTTTGGTTAATTCGCTTTACTTATTCGTTTGGTCGATCGATAGAAACCTATTAAGTACATTAGCAATAATAGGTATATTTTTATGAATTTTTCTTTTATTCTTATTATTGTGCGGTTCAGCTGTGTTAGAGTATATTTTAATCTACGTGACTGTTGTCTACGTTGTCACAAATTATTACTAGGTTTTAAAGTGGACTGAAATAGCGAGTGGCGCCATACTATTCAGCCTAGCGAGAGATCGAACTAAAATGCTGAACTGACTGCCAACCTTTATTAGTCGGAGAGGCACCCTGGGAAGAAAAAGGTATACTTAAAACTAGTGTTTAGCTTTATAATGTTTTATTTTATAGGGTCAGTGTAGACAACGTGCCCATGGCTTTAGGAAAGTTGCACAAACGTAACCTGTTTATTTAACAAGTATTTTCTAACTTGCAGAACATCTGGCTAGATATTACCGGCTTAACATTACCTAGATTAAAGGATAATTAGCAAGTTTTGAAATCATGTCTCGAGAAAAGGCAATATTTAATTTTATTCATGGAGAAATATCAAGCCCTTTAAAATAAAATAATAGTAAATATTACAGTTTTGAAATATATTTGGAGAATTATTGATAACAATTGATTAGTTCTTAGGTTAAATTTGATCGAAGGATTACCTGAGTTTATCTATGGATAATCTTTGAATGAAATGTGAAATGCTAAGGGGACTAGAGACATTTTCCACTGATATCAAATAAAATCGAGTAAGTATTCAAAATACCTAGCACCTAATAAGAGTAATAAGGTAGCTTCTACATTTAAATGTAGATTTTACAAAATTAATTCTAAATCTAAATTAAACTCAAAAAGCGTAAATATCGTCGTATTACAAAGAACAAAAAAAAATTTGCACTCGTAAATAATTTGCAAAATAACAGCTTAATACTTTTACCGTACAACGTAGCCCTAACTCCACCTCTGATCCCGTTGAACTTTATTATATTGCTTAATAAATTACAGGTACTGTTATGTATCACTTTTCGAAAAGAATTGTATTGGATTCCAAGGTAATTTCATTTTAGAGAACGATATTGTAAAAAAAAAATCAGTGACACAATTTGTTAGAGGCTGGAGTCCTGTTTTAGCTGTGTCTTCTTTTAGTATTGTTAATATTCCAAGATTGTTATATTCAAATAAATTTTTGATAAGTCATTGAGGTTTTATAGACATTTAAGTAAATAATCAAACACATATGCTTCTGGTAATACTGGTTTAAAATGGACAGTTCTATGAAGCCCTCTATGACACCCATGACTGATCGAAGGAATTTTCAACTTCCTTAAAGTCGCCGGAAAAATACAATCAATCTATTAGGTAATCATTTTCAGAAATTTGACCACAGCTATAAAAGGTCCTTTACCTTATGGTCTCATTTGATAATCCTTATGCCAACAACAACAAGGTAATAGTCATAGATAATTTTTCATCGAATAGTTTTTGATTAGGCATTCATTTTGCAACATACATGCTTAGAAAATATTGCTTTTCGAACTTCTATTTTGAGAAAGCATAGGGGAGAGGGGGGCAAGACGGGGTCCTTAAGGTTTGAAGCTCAATAAAATAGACAGTCTTGTGTTTTCACAACGTTTGTTGTTCTCATAATGATTATTGGTAATTATTGTTTGATAAATAAGTTCTTTTAGCACCATTAGAATAATGGTTAAATGAAAAAAAGTAGAAAACTAGAAAAAATCCTAAGACCCCATCTTGCCCTACCCTCGGGGTAAAATGGGGTACAAGAAATTACAGTTGTTTCATCGTTTTATTCTATTAAACCAACATAGTTACAGTGAGCCTTTTTGCTGCATACAGCATAAGCAGACCGACTATCAATAGAGACCAAATATAAAGGCTGGCGGAACACATCTTGACATTACTGACGATTATGGTGATTATTTTTATGAAAAAAAAACTGGTGATTGTTTTTTTGGATTATTAGTCCTTTTTTCTTTCGTTTACCTATAAATGTCCGTCTTTACTATTCTACAATAAAATAACTCAATAAACCGTTCAAGATGAAAAACTTCCTTATTACTCTCACATGTTTAAACATAAATGGGGCAAGATGGGGTACCATACCCCATCATGCCCACTCTGGTTATTTTCAATTAAAAATCTCACAGATAAAAAACACAATGGGATATGAAGGTAAAAAAGTTCCTCCCTGGTAATGTAGTAATTGCCATAAACAAAACACTTTATTTCTAATCTGAAATGCTTTTGAGTGTCACGCAGTTATATTCTAATAAAATTGCAAAAATCACAAGGTGATTGACAAAAAACAGTTTTTTCTAGAAAAAATCAATTGCGCTTGGTGTCGTCGCTCAATCACTACGTCATATAATGACTACCCTCTCGTCGCACCTTTTTGCATTTTTACGATTGTTATTGGTCAATTGGTTTGTGTTCTAAGGCCAATACCCCGTCTTGCCCGCAACCCCGTCTTGCCCCTCTTTCCCTTACTTGTATTGCATCGAAGATCAAGAATTCGTGACATTATTTATTATAATTACTTAGAATTTAAAACTGACTGAACTGACTGAATATGCTTTTTGAAAAACCTTTTTAAAACCCCTCAATTAAATTGTTGACATTATCTGCTGCTTATACAAAGGTAATGCATGGTATCTCAGTTTCGTCATGGGTTATTTCCGATGTTGATCTGAACCTCTTTTATCCTTGTAAAACTTGTTTTGGAGGAGAAGGTAGGTAGGTACACACGTAACTGTATACTTAAGTATTTTATGATTCAACCTATTCTTTTTAGAAATTTAGGTATATCTGATTGCTGGGTTGAAATTTTAAAACTTTGGGTACTGTAATTGCAGGATGAATGGATATATTTTAGAAAATTAATAGTGAAGTAAAAGATGGTCTTGTATTTTTTTTTTCTAACAATTAATTTAAACGTCTAATGACATTTACCTATAGTTTATCTACTTCTTTCAAATAAATATTGCTAAAATCGTCCACTGATTGTAATCACGGTGAAATTATACTATACTAGTATTGATTTAACATTTAGCAAATTATTGGTTGCTATTTGGCGACGTCACATTTTTTACGAATATAGGAACAAAAATAATCTTTTTATATCCTATCCTATCCTACTAATATTATAAAGCTGAAAGTTTGTGTGTATGTGTATTACGTGTGTTTGTTACTCAATCACGCAAAAACTACTAAATTGATTGCGATGAAACTTGGAATGTAAGTAGTTGGATACCGGGAATAACACATAATAGGCTACATTTTATCCCGATATTCGCGGGAACGGGGCTTACGCGGGCGAAACCGCGGGGCACAGCTAGTATTATATAAAAATGAATCCCTATTACGCGTGGTCACGGCATCACGGAACGACTGGACCGATTTTGCTAATTCTTTTTTTGTTGAGTTTGCGAGAAGGTTCTTATGGAAGAAAAATGCTGAACTGATTTTGATAAATCTTACGCGGGTGAAACCGCGGAGCGCAGCTAGTTATAAAGCCGAAGACCAATTTTAAATAAATAAACAAAACGTAGGTAACTCTCGATTCCATTTAAAGAATGTAAAACATTTTATCCCATTAAGGATTTGAATTTCATGTTAACGCCTTTATCACATGAAACAAACGTGTTTGGTTCTTGACATTTAGAATGTATCGAATTCCATAATATAATATAACGAGCGATCCGAATCTCAACAGCGATACGATTCTGCAACCATTATAATCGGATTATGATCGAATCTCGACATATATCGAGTTCCCAATCATATTATAGGATTTGTATGTATTTGAAGTTGAAAATATTACTTTTAATTTAAAAGTTTGAAATATACTTTACTTACATTTTAAAATTCCATAACATTCAAGTTCAAATCGAGATACATTTTAAAAATTTAAAATTGAGGAAAAAGGGGGAAAAAGAATGGGTAAATAGGTACTGTGGATCTATTAAAATCTAGGAACAAATTACAGTAGACAAGCTAATATCTAAAAAGTTTTCATGGGAACAAATGTCAGAAGAGATTTCCTTCAGTATAACAATTCAAAGCTATGGTTTCCTTTACTCAACAGGATTTGAGGTAAAGTATTGATCACGTACCACTATTTTCCGAATTCATCAATTCACCCTCAGTGATTTTGGTCTTACGCAAGAATTACGAGTATCAGGTAACAAAACAAATGCACCGTTAATAAAAATCCCAAATAGGAAGCCTTAAAACTAAATTTGATCCAAGTGGGTAATCAGATAGGCTTTTCACGGCCAATGTTAAGACCTTGAAGATCCACTAAATATATGGTTTGTGTTACCATCACAGGCACCTGATCAAACATGTGGGTAGATAGATAAGACACTTGATGTTGAAACTAGACAGATAACGCCGCCTTCCTGGTCTCCAGTCCACTTGAAACATTTTGTATCGGTTTCGTTGAGTGTGGGAGAGTTTGGTTTTAAAAATACTAAAGAAGAGTCGAAAGCTTAATGTTATATAGTTTCTTATCGGTTATGTACTGAATATTCTAACTTAGTTACATAAAGACAAACAATGTATAAGCAAGAAACGTATTATTTCAAAGATAGCTTTGAAAAGGTTCTTACAACCTAAAGAAAACGTAATTCTGAGTCTCAAAGGCTTTAAGGTTATCCTTGCAAACATTAACATCACAATATTCCATGCAAGGTCTGTAGTCTGTAGTCCGCAGCACAAAGGAGCTGGCTCGAAGCGCATCACAAAAATCAAAACATTGAAAGTGTATTTCGTTTCGTATGCAAATGACAAGTGATGCGTGTTCGAGATAACATATGAGGACGATCTTCGTCTGAGATGGAAAAATGGAATTCTCAAGAATATTTTTGTAGGATTATATGAAAATTGGATAAAACTTCTGCAATATCTACAAAACTTTGTCGTAGTTGCAACGATTTTCCTAGAGGCCTAGACTATTATAAACAATTAAATTATGAATGTTAATATCGCTTAAGTATTTTTTATAGATTCCAGAGCATCGTGACCAATCCATTAAATGCCTTTTAAATACGGCCATAAAACGATAACGATTAACAGGATAATACACCGGAATTAATTCTATTTCACGTTGTAACGCGAACATGCAATATAAAAACATAATAGAACTTAACGTAAAATAATAGGAGTTGTTGTTTAGTTCACTAGGTACTCAGGCAGAATCGAAGTCCCATTATATGCAAGACGGGCCGCCTCGCCATGGCCAAAATTTCAATAGCCAGCAGCGATTGAGACGGCACGTGTAACTTTTTGTGTAAAACTCCTTGAAATACCTTGATACTATTTTGGAAAAGGTTTTGGGTTGAATAGCTTATTATGCAACAATGTTATATGTTTTACGACTACAAAATTATACGTTTCAAATTATACAGTCGGTTCTATCGTAGAAGGAAAATATAGCGTGATAAAGTTCGTTTATGTTTCTGTCGTAACATCATTCAGCCATCGGAGACCGGAGTTGATTGTGGATTCAAGTGAATGAATCGGTGATAGTATTTAATCGTCGCGCGGCAACTTTCTACGCGACCTCGAAATGCTGCGTTCACTTTCCTCGAGCCTGACACCGGCACCGGTTACGCAAGCGACAACACGACCGACATACGAGTGCACTGCCATCGCCACATCGTCGGTCGTCGTCGCAACTCCATTACCGGCGACCACTCCTGTCTTGTTGTCCCTCTCAACAACACCAAAACCAGTCCGACAACTCTTCTCACATTAAACTAGCACCTACAAATATTACCATATCGAATTCTTTTCAAACTCAACATGCTTATTACATCACACAAAAGTCGCGTCGGAATGCACGATTCATCGAGGGACGTGGAAGAGTTAAAATAAGTCCGCAATTTTATTTTGAAGGGCAGATAAAAACGCCAGGTGCCGCGCCTTGAGTCCAAGGTCAGCATTTCCTAGAGCTGCATATAGATTTCTTTTTATTCGTTGCATGTGGCTTGGAGCCGGATCGCGTGCGGCAAAACCAGTTTGTTGCTGGTCTCCATTCCACCCGTGAGACTGTACAGCCTATTACACTTTTAGTTTTTATTTATTCCTGCATCTGAAGGAATAACAAGTAATTAAAGTATCGTAGGACACAGACCTACAGCAGGACAATTATTTTTTGCAATCGCCCCCAGCAATGTTTGGTATCTTAATGTATTCTGTTTGCTGGAAGCTTGGATCGCAATAATGTTTTAATTGGAATTTGTTTGTTGAAAATAAACGTACCTACCTAGATTTAAAAAATATTAAGAAAAGGAAACCGACATATTTTATAATAAACAGGCCAACTGAAATGTCTAGTGTTAACTCATGAAAAAAAGAAATCTACCAGGTTGAGAGAGTGGCGCGTTAATGACTTCAATATTCCTTCGTGTGAATGCAGTTTTCCCCGATGAAACTGGTTTACCATTAGGAGCAAAACAATAAAGGTAGGCTGCAAATTTGGCTTTTTCTTAGAAGCATTCGACAACTGCACAGCGCGCCAGCAGGAAGTGGGGACGGACCAAGTTTATGTAACCTAATCACCTGCCGTTCTCGAGGTCAGAGCGAGAATTCGGTAAAAAAAATCCAAGGCCATGGCGGACAAAGCGCGACTTAGACCTTACTAAGTATCGAACTATCCCAGTTCGCTGCGCTGCACTCCATCGACGCTCGCAGCTCACTTCACAGACAGGATGTTGCATAAGCTTCGTTGTTTTGTTATTCTCCGTATAGAGTCCGCATTTGAGATTAGTTTTTTACTGGAGTGTCTGTTCCAAGTTTGAATCACTGCACAAAAGTGAACATTAAGAACATACTAGATGTAAAAACTTGTAAGTACCTACTCGGTATAAATAATCAGTCGGAATCTGACCGCGAGTTCTTGGTTAGTTGATGAGAAGTTTAAACTAATGTCATTCCCATGTTGCTTTGCTTTTTCTTCATATAGTCTGAGAAGTGTAAAAATGCATTTTCCACGGAAACTTTGTCAATTTGGCGACGTGTTCTTTTCACAGTTTTCAGAAAGTGACTATGAAGTGCCAAGAGAGGGAAACTTTTAGACTAAATGACCTGGATAGAACTGGATGCTGGGTTGTATTTAGAGTTGAGATCTTTGCAAACATTTTTCAACATTACTACTAGTCTTCGGGATTACGTCAGGAACTAAGGTTAGATTCGACTCTGTGAAGTCGTTCATAACTTATTTGCGAAACTCAAAACTTTGAAAGTATATGTATCTAAGTAAATACATACGGAAAGATCAAATGTGTTGTGTGCTCGTAAACATGAGATGGTACCAGTGGCCGGACAAAAAACTTTACCGGGGGATTTCCGTGGCAAGGAATTTGTGGGTTAAGCTAGCAGGGGCACCCATCCCCCGATTTGGGGAGGCCGTTGCTACGGTAACGTGTATAATACGTTTGCATCAATGAGCCCCATTGTATTCCTAGTGAACGAACTACCACAATAGAAACGACTTCAATAGACAAAATCTATGCTAAGTATTTAAATGTGACGCTGTTGACATAATTCGAATGATTTGGGGCTCGAGTCAAAATTTATAGTCAGCTGTGTACGTATTTGAAGAATTTAAATAAGTGCTTTTGGTTATTGTGAAGGATATTAAATTGGAAGATATGAGTGATGGAGGTGCTGTAATGGTTATTTATCCAAGTGTTTCGTTTTATGACACATTAAGTTGAGATTTTTATTTATGGAGTTATTTAGGGAGTCGTTAAATACAATATGTTAAAGAGGTGGGTGGTTAGTCATTGAATTTCTGGATGATGGAGTGGGCGGACAAGAAACACACAATTTAGTTAAATAGGGCGGAGCTAAGCGAAGTAACTCTACTAATTTAAAACTAAAAAAACAGCTGGTGCATAAGAATCTGACACGCGTTTTGCTACGTTCGCGTTGTATCAATAAAAGTTCTTTGTTATCTACAAGACAGGCATGCAGGTGCAAACTACGTGGACGCGTGCCGCAGTACAAAAGTATGAAAACCATTTTTTAAGAACATTGTTGCAAAATACAAGGTACTTAAGTAATTAAGTAAAAGATATATTATTAGTAACGGTTGTCGCAGAATTTAATTAAAAAGTCATCGTTTTTTTGTAAATAATTATAATACAATTTCTTGACTTTTTTGAGTATTTGAAGTAGAAAGCAAATGCATGTGGTTTATTACTCTTGGTTTACTAAAATAAAGATTTATAGATTAACATTGTTATAGGTCTTAACTTGCACATGCTGGTAGAATAGTCGTGCCTCGCTCCAGTCGTTTTTACTTTTTGGCCTTTTTATACCAAGTATGGCAATTTTATCACAGACTGGTTTGTCTTTAAAGTTTATAGGTATAGATAGATAGGTACAAGCTGATAGTTAAGAATGTCAGCACATTATTTAACCAATAAATGTTATACTGTTTATGTCGTTTTTACCTTTTTGGCCTATGCTAGAAAGGCAACGATTAATATAAAAAATGAACTTAGTAAAACAAATTTCTAGGTATTTTCTTAAAAAAAAAACTTATTGCTGATTTTTTTCATTCTACTACAATCTAAACATATTATAATAAAACAGTAACGAAGCTGTGTCTGTACATGGAATATTTATCGAAAAAAGTAGTAATATATAAAGAAGTGATACAAACTTTTCATCAAACAATCGAGCAATAACTAAAAATCAAATAAACAGAGAAAACAAACTAAAAAGTGTATTATAATTATGAGGAAGACACTTTCAATAATTATTTTTTTTAATTGTCAATTAAATTAGCCAGTGATAATTATTTATAAGTCTGTGTCAAAACGATGTTCTAGGCTAGGATTACATAATGTATGATTTAATATATTAAGCCCTCCTAAAATGATCATTTTACCACTATCTCACTTCATTCAACTTGACATATTTCGGTCCGATTGTGCGGAGTCGGCGAACTTGGCGACCGACTCGAGTCTACGAGTACTTACGCAATCTACGTAACCGCGATTGAAAGCTCCTAATTTCAATGACATTTAACGTTGCAATGGAAAATAGAGAATATCTTTCACCAAACTTTGATTCTGAATATTAGCTAGGTGCAACTTTGAAATGTATATTATTTCGCAGTCAGTGTAATTACAGTTGAAGCTTGTACCATAAAATGTTAAATGACAGATTGAATATTTAGGCAACTATAAAGTTTCTTTCAAAGCAGAAACATTCAAGCTAAAATCGAATTGATAAAATCAATGATCATTGATAGACTTATCAGTAAATTATAAAAAATATTCATTCCATAATTGTAGGAAAGAATACTGCAACTTTCTATATTGCGATCAGTAGTTCACGGCGTGGGTCGTCCAAAACATTCCTTATCGATATTTGATATCTGGAATCATCTCATGTAATTGAGATATTTGGATTCATTTCAACTTGCAATCTACAAAAAAAGTCCTTTACCCATATTATCTATTCAGTGGATGTCTGACAACAGTGGAAAATAACAGGCACTATGCAGCACATTGCTGCTTTGAGTTAATCACCGGTAATAACCACGTTACGTCAAAGCAGCACTGTACTGAAGTGTACTGCATAGTGCCTGTCATTTTCAACTGTTGTCAGCCATTCACTGAATAGATGAATATGGGGACTGATTTTTGCTACTGTGTTGAAGTTAGATTAGTCACATAGATGGAACTAATTCTGGAGTCACGTCTATGACTTAATCAATGTTAAATATCTTTGCCAAGTGCGAATCAATGAAAGGGTCTCAAAGAGTTCAAGGGGAAGAAAGGTCGAGCCATTGTGACCTCTGCTTTTGTTACTCGACTTACTCTAATTTTGTTACTCGTGACAGCTATTGTCATTCTGAAACAGAGGTGCCGGATATAATTGTTGACGATGTGAACTGTCAGGTTAAGTTTTTGGTATTTTTTGAGGGGTTAAGCTGGTTACAAAGATAATTTACAAAAAATACTAGTAATATCAAATTCTAAATACATGTCTAAAAGAAGATAAATGTATGTCAAAATTAAGGATAAGTAGTATTTTATTATAAAGCCACACATAATACACAATAGAACAAGTAATTAAGCTCCTAATTTTGCAGCTAATCCTTTTTATTTTGTATCAACTTTTCAAGGTAGAGTAGATTTACCTTACCAGTGAACTCGATGCCCAAAAGATCAGAATCATTAGTTCTTATAATATTAACCAGCATATAGTACGTACCTAAAACAAAAATATTATGAGGTTAGAAACACTATAAAAACTCAATTCAGTTTTAGAGTTATTGCGTTCTCTATGTGAATCTATGTAAAAAGTATGTTAGTCAAGCTTAACAATTTCGTGCAAAATCTAGCGGCCGGGTATTTGTGAACCGATGACGTGTCCATGCATGAGTCTGTCTTAGTTCCATCTTTTAAGATTAGAATTCATCAAAAGAATAATACTCATTCCTAAAATAACTAATAGGTACATAGTCCTCAAATAATTTCAAAATATAAGTCAACGGCACGATACATGAGCTCAATAAAAACAAATACAATTTCACTTTTATGCGCACGAAAGTCTATAAAAACTCTAACGAGATTTTTTGTAAACAAAGAAATGGTGTTATTTTTATGATCTCCCGTTTGAATTCATTATTATTTTCGTACTGAGATGTCAACAATACAATTTGCTTTTCAAACCTCAATTAAACATTTTCCCGTTTATTTACAGATACGTTGAGAAAAAACCAAAAAATAAATCAATGAAAGAAAGCTCCACGAAAAGTTTATTTTCCATTAACTTTTAAAAAGAGAATCAGATCTTGTTCGAAGACTAAAATAACTGGTTTCAACTAAACAGACGCGGTTAACAGAAGTTTAAACAGTGGGTTAATGTTTACAAACATTCTATTCGAGAATTTGGTTATCTGAAGACACCGAGCAGACGAGAGAAACAGTACTGTCCCTTTGTGGAATCCGTCGGCGTCATAGGGGATGCAATAAAAAATGCAGGTAGGGGCCCGAGCATCGACCCCGGGGTTTCGGGCGATGACGTCACCGACAACATTGCTCTTGCGTTCGATACCACCGATGTAACCGCTGCAATACTGAGGTCGATAAGTTCATTGTTTGCGTTCAAACAAACCGATAGAACGGCATTTTGTTTAAGCATCGCGTACATGCAATTAATCATCTATCGATATTCTCTTGTTTTTGTTATTGCACATAACCTGATAAACAAGTTACCAGATATAAACACGATGTGAAACACAGTACAGGGATATAAGTAACAAAAACGTCTATCCATTCGTAGTTTCAAAGCGCGCTGCGTTCTCAGAAACTGGGCTCGCATGCGGTTCCGAAGCAAAATGGGCTTCATTTTTTGCCTTTTTCGATGTGTAACTATACAATTTGCACTAGGTGTCATTGACCTTTCGCCAGCTGTTTGCCTATTGTCGATCTGTAGTAAGGTAAAGAAAGATTACTAAGGAATCGCATGTACCGGTTCATGCTTTTATTCCAACCGTGACAAAAGAGCCGTGAATAATAGCATCATTATATACCTGTAATGAGAATAACACAAACAACAGGTCTGCCAAAGTTTGTAATGCTGTACTTCTAAATGATAAAATGTGTGTAGTAGATATAAATGTATACATATAGATAGGTACCTAAACAACATTCAGGTAACAAAATGTTAATAACTAAGAAGACATTCAAAACAACTTTGAATTTCTTTAACGCTTTTTGAATGTATATTTCTTATTTAGGCAGGGTCCTGAATGGAATATTAAGTAGAGGAGTGGTGTTAATATGTCTGTGTGGCATACAGTGAAGTTTGTGAACGTGGGTCATGCATGAGGAAGCATAAATTTATAGAAGTCGATAGTGTGGCTTGGCTCCAAAAACCCACAACAGCTGTAGACAAAACGCACGCACACATACACGAGCCCGCACCCCTAGCACACACACAGGGAACTACGACGCAAGACCGCGTAAACATAGGAAGGTTTATGTATACCAGATGCCCTTATAGAAAGAGACATGAATACTGCACCTCTAGATGTTAGAAGGGAATCGCGATACAGAGGTTTGACAACGTGCAGAGACGTCTAATTAGATATAGTTGAAGGTCGAAAAAATAAAAGAGTATGGACTGTAGATGTTATGACAAGAAATTATATGAACAAGTGCATGTACCAAAGACATACTAAAGTTAACGCAGCTGCAGTTCAGTGGAATGGTACATTACATTACGTCCAGACAACATTCCCTTAAACAGAGTGTGTTTCGATGGAATCGGCTAATAGAAAAATAAACAGAGCCGGTCGAAGCGAGGCCGTTGTTAATTAACATACAGATAGTTTAATAAAAGGCAGGAAACAGGCAGCGAGGGGGAGTAGGCAATGAAGCGGTAAAAATAGAAGTAGGGGCGACAGACGTAGACGCCAGGAATCGATCCTATACAATGCGACGATGCACTTTAAGCCAATCGATAATGGAGGCCACCACGCAAGCTCCGAACAATCATTTATTAAATGGCATTGGCAGAGTCTCAAAAAATCGATGAAAGTCGAGTAGAGTTTTTAAAAGGAAAACGAGACAAAAACGAATAAATTGAAAATAATTTATCGAGTAAATTTGATACTGACTGATACCGACTTAAGCAAAAATGTTCAATACAATTATGATAACTAATACAATTTGAATTCTAATCCTTATAGGTAGTACGTAATTTGATCGGTGAATTGCAGATAGGTATTAGAGTCCATTTCAGAAATGACAATACCACATCGTTTACCTTTATTTGATCCATTTATTTATTAGATAATACAGATTAACATAATATAAACATGTTGTTATTACTGTATTTAAACATCAAATTATTTAAATCTGCAGTTACTGGAAGCTTAAGTAGGTCATTCCAATATTTATGTCTGTGACATTCATCGTGATTTGTTTGAATAATAATTTAATTTAATTAAGTGCTATATTATTTTACCTACCTACTTACATGTTTTCCTGTGAACTTTAATATTGACACTTCATTTAAATTATCATTTTTGACTAAAATTATACCAACATTAAATAATTAATCGTAGTAATTTAACTTCATTAAAATCAAACCGAAAATGTAACAATAATAAATTTAGCTGTCATTAGATCAAATATTATTGTAACTTTTGAATGGCCTTAATAATTATTTTATACTTATTTATACCGACACTCGAGAACAATTAAAATAAAATTTTGATGTGATCTCAAAAATGTAAAATTGATAGATTTCTTCAATGATATATTATTATATGGAGTTAGTTGTAATTCTGAATTCTTGAATTCTATATATCTGCGACAGAATAGTTACAATATGGCATTTGAGTTAATAATACCAAAAAATACATGAAACATAATGCTGATTCTTTCAATATTACACTATTAAATGCAAAACTTGAAAATTTGTAAACGCCGAGCAATTAGCCGTTAAAAAGTTCAAAACATCCGTAGTAGGTAAGTACGTATCAATATCATAAGGAAGTACCGACCACCACCACATGAGTCCCGGTTAGGCAGTTTATTTTCGTTTCGCCAGTGGCTGCACAATCCAGGGTTCATTGTGGTAGGTCATACACAGGCACGCTGCAAGCCCTAAGTACTAGGGGAGTATGTAGGTCATTGTCGGGAGTGCTCAACAAACCGTGAAGTTATTTGGTTGATTTTAGCAGGAAAATGCAATTGCGGCAGGTCAGGCAGGAAGCAATCCTGAATGTAGTAATTGACGCATGAGTTTTATTAGAGTTAGGTATACTTTCAACTGAGTACTCGTCTACCTAGCATTTATTACTGTTCTCATTGTATTCCTGTATTAATTTTCAAATTGCATTGAAGTATTAGTAAGTTTTGAGTTTTAATGCAAATTTACAAAAACGAGAATCTAACCATAAAATCTTGTGAATGACTCTTAATCACTAACTTTTTAATCACACAATGCCATTTAATCCCAAAAAAGAAGAAGAACATTTTATATTCAATAAAGGCAACCTCGTTAACTTTATTTAATTTATTTCTATATATAATAATGCTAATAAAAACTTTAACAATATCGTTTCTTGATTAAAAAGCAAAAAGTATATTATCAAGCAACTTCACCGCAGTGAGAATCAGCTGGAGATTCACCGCAAATACAATCTCTATTCAGTCAAGCAAAACCATGTCTAGACTTCATTTCAAACAACACATTCATTTAAAAAGACCTGCATAATTCTCTCACTTTGTTTATTTGATTGTTAAATAATTAATTTGGTTTTTATGATGGTTGCTTTTTGATAAAAGATTAGCTGGATGCAATACACGTATACGAGTAACACAACAGGTGGTCTCAAAATATGATGCGGTGTGATTCTTGTTATTATTGTTTTGGGTTGCAAAAACTTCGACTTGCAGCTAAGGTCTTTGAATAATTGTACAACAAATTTCGGAATATAAAGTGATCAATCACTAAGTCAATCGTCAAGTAGTTACGATGCGAACTGTTGCTATATGAAGGCCATCTTGTTGGTATCCATATCCTCATACTTAAGACTTGAAATTTGATAATACCTGGTGCCTCATGTATTTATTATACAAAAGTTATTAATGGCATCGTAAAAGGGACTGTAATTAATACATGTATAATGAATGCCGCCCGTCGCGCTGGAGATTGACGTGATTCAGTAGGTATTTGAGCGAACCCTTTGTACTCATACTATCGTGTTTAGGTGTAAACGACCAGCACAAAGGCGGTCGGGCGAGGCGCCCTTCAGCTAAGACCTTGGCTGTATTTAGCCGCGGTTCGATGGACTCTCCGACGACGACGACGGCTCACTTTAGTCGTTTAGTGTTCGATCTTGTATTTGGACCTTTTATTGCAACCGGCAAGAATGCACACGCAATCTTAATTGGTCTCAGTTACACGTTTCTTTTTCAAGACGATTTTTCCCATTCCCATCCTGAGAAAGAAAAGAATCCGATGTTCGACTTTTTCGTAACCATAAGGGTCGATGTACGATGAGACCTTGGCCGATTTTAAACGCAAAGTTCGACGATCGAATCGTATTTTATAACTTTCCCGACCGGCGATAAATTCCTGAACTTGGTTTCCTGGTGAACTGATCGATTTAAAATAACTGTACATCTGCCAGCCAGGATTTGGAGCCGTAAAATGTTTATGAAAATATTTATTCACTTTTAACGATTTATTTATCGGAAAAACGAAAGTAAACTAAACTACTTACCTCTTTTAAGAAGAGTATTGATCGTCGAACATAAAACATGTATTTGATTAAAAATATCATGATTTTAACATCTAAACATCCAAAAACATCAGCCTACCTACCAACAAATAATTCAAATAAACCACAGACCCATTTATGGCTCTACGCATTTATCTTTCCCGCCTCTATGCGGGCATCAGTCGGCGTGACTTGGGATGGGAAGTGAATAAACTAAGTGATGTCGCGCCATCAGACCTTGGCCGAATTTAGCCGAGTTCAACGACCAGTGCGCTTTCTCCCGGTGCCTGTTGCAAGGCACATGTTAACTCGGGTAACACGGCCCACTCGGCCGTTATTGAGCGCTTCGTTTCCTTGGCATTGAGCAATGATGAATGCGTTGTCTTCTCCGATATGGGTGAGTCAATGACTTTGTTTAAGTAGGTTAGGTTTTAATAGAATTAAGGATTAAGGATTGTTGAGTTAGGTTTAAATAAAGTTTAGGTAGTTAAAAATAAAAGGCATTACAGACAAGTCTATTAAACTGCTCTTTTTTGTTTGTTTCTTTTTAAAATCAATTAACTATTGAATTCAAGTTGCCCTCATTTTCTGAGTTAGGTTCCAGTTAAGAAGAGGAATGGTGGTTACAAATAATTGAATAGAGTAAGGAATTAGTAGGTTTATAAGCAATAAAAACAATATTGTTAGGTATTTTTTTTGTATTATGTATGTTTAAGATCTACATCTATAAAACAATCTTGATTCATGGATCAACACACAGCCCCACAAACAGTCCGTTAAATCTATTTTTAGGGTTCGGTACTTCAAATGGTAAAAAATAAACCTTAATAAATAACGATTGCACGCTTCTTCCATAAGTTTTTTTTTAATTTCCTGCCGGAAATTTTATCAATAAGTCTATCGTAGCCTTATCGTGTCTTACAAACACCTTTAGGTACATATTTTAGGTCAGTAAACTTGAAGCGAAGTCGGCGTATCACTATCAGGTTATCGAGTCGAGTCGAGCACTTATAAAAATCAAACAACATTATTTAATTTTGCAATCGTTGTTTACTTTGTCGAGTGGGTTGCCCTTGAAATACGAACAGAACAACGTTCCAACATTTATTTATGGCAAAAAGTTTTTTATTTCAGTTTCTTTACGGCCAGGCCGTATCTTTTATTTTTTTATTTGCTTTGAAATTTATCTGACTGTACTATTCGCTTTACCTCTCATAATTTCAGCTCATAGATATTTACTGCTAGCCAATAGTCTATCTGTTTATTTATCGTATGGCTTAAAGTAGACTGGTACATTGACAAATTATTAACTAAATAGGTAAACTTAAACTATTTAGATACACTACAGCTTCACTCGTGAGGTCCTTAAAGTCATTGGGTGAGCCGCTGAACCTGGAAAGTGGACACTCGAGCATTATGTGCCGTACCGACTGCTCAGGACAGCCACAAGGGCATGCGGCAGTGTCGGACCACCCCCATCTCCTCCACATCTGAGCACAGTTTCCATACCCCGAGCTATCTGTGAGTAGTCAGTAACTACAGCATTATATTTTATGGCTTTGACAGCGAAACCTCAAGTTAGTGATCTAATTAGGCTTATTGTTTATATACGAAGTGGTAACCACAATTTATATTACCCACAATATAGATTTTATTTAACATTCTTCTTCTTTGCCCTACATGAAAAATTTCCTTCTATTAGCCGACTGCTCATCATTTAACTTCTAAGTATACAATAGACACTTGACCTATTATTTTTTTCTTCTTTATTTTTTTCTGTACAGTACATTTACATCAATACTCATCATTCTTCTAGTACCTAACTATATTTTATTTACACTAAGTTATTATCTATTCACAAAGGAAGTCAAAAAAAAAAAACGAAAGAAACGAAGCGATGTTCACGAACGAACTCTTTCTTTTTCGTATCGTTTCATTCGTCGATAAATTCGAAATTCGAATAAAATCGTTTGTGATTATAAAATGCCAAGGTTCGGAACCAGTTCGGGCCTGTATGGGCATTGGGCATCCATGGTAAATGCCAGAGTTCCACACATAAAGCTAACGTACTAGCATCAATCAAAACGTTAATTTAAACACAAATTGAGATAATAAAATAATGTTTAATATATGGATGGGAAACTGGTTGTGAGAAACTTCATTAATATTGAATATCGTTCGAGTATTTAATTTTAAGTTTAAAATACATTTTTTACTACTTAAATTGCTCTGAGATAAAACAAGATAAAAGAAACTACAAAGTTGCTATTTAGAACCTTAAAAATAAATACTTCAACAGACATGCGAGAAAAATATACTAAGCCAAAAAATATAAAGGAAGAAATAAGGATGATAAGGAATAAGGATAAGGAGTATAACAATAAGGAGAATAGAGAAAGAAGAAGAATAGGGATAGAATAAAGAACAAGTAAGTATATGGAGATTGTGTGGGAGTATAAGAATAATGGAAAGGGGTCTAAAGGTGACAGTGAGCTTCCATAATTAATAAATAGAAAGGTCAACTTGTTTGATCAAAACTTACCATACGCAAATATTACAAAGAAAAACCTTAAATTTACTATGGTACAATGGGCGGCCTTATCGCCGAAGGGTGATCTATTCTAGACAACGAAGGAATCAAAAAATAATCTTCAGGAATCCGGATCTGGATAGGTGGTAATATGAATCGGTACTTTTAAGTAGTAGATATTACATTTTAAGAATTCAATATGAAAATCACGTCACCGCACCTCTACACTACGGGGAAACACTTGATTTCCGTTCAAAAAGGAAGCAACATTTTAATTCTAGTTAAAATAGATTTCCAATTACAAATCCTAATGCTATTAAACTTATTTTAATGTGTAATCAAATTGTAATTAAATGACCACGAAATACATTTAAATGTAAAATATTAGAATCATTAATACTTTTTATATAGTAGCTTTAGGTTTGGCGGAAATGGGAAAATGGCGTTTTGGGGTAATTATATTACCTACCTATTTTAATGTTGTGACTAGATAAACTTGTTTATCGAGAACCTTGTCTAGAATTAGTATAAAATGTAGACCTTTTCGTCTAATTTAAATTAGCACCGATCCCCTTTTGATTCTTCAGTTTCGATAGGCGTTTATTTCGTTCAGTTCGATAATATTTCTACTTCGATCGTCTTTTGCTTCTACTTCGATCAATTTTTATTACCCGGCTGCGAAGAAAGGGTTGTTTTTAAGCTTATCTTTTATTTGTAGGTTTGTAATTTGTAGTTGTTGTAAAAATAGACAACCGTCTCCAAATTCGATGGCCGATGAGACCGGCTGCTTGACCACCGTGATCAAGCAGCCGGTGCAGTGTTTGTTGGGAATATGGGGCAAATAATCACTTTCTTAAACTCCTCCGTGCTTCGGAAGGCACGTACCACTTGTTATCACTGATAGCAGTCGTTAGGTCAAGCCTAAGGAGGACTTAAAAATTAGACAGTTGCACCATAATTTTCATATGACGAAATAGTAACAAGTAACGTACAAATTACACGTATAGCTTTGTTGTTCCACGCTTTGGCGATACGTTTTGCTTTACATTATACTGTTTCTTTTTAAGGAGCAAAACCGTCAATAATTTTTTTTTCAATTGTCATGGGCGGTTCGTTTGTATTTGTTTTGCAAGAAGTTAGTAAGTAGCATTTACTAACTTCTTGCAAATTAAGGATTCAATATTACTTATTTATAAATAAATAGGTTATACCGATAGTTACTAATTTCACGGATACTTGTACTGGATTCTTTGGTGCAACATACATTTACGAATTCGTGATATTCGTAGAATATAGTAACCGTGATACGTAAAACTGAATTCGTAAAAGAACATTAATTTTGGTGCAACCGGCGTTACACTAGGTGAACTAAACCACTACACGAAATGATGTAGATGAAGAATGATGAATAGCACCATAGTAAGTATAATATTATATATTATTGGATAGGTGGTAATATGAATCGGTACTTTTAAGTAGTAGATATTACATTTTAAGAATTCAATATGAAAATCACGTCACCGCACCTCTACACTACGGGGAAACACTTGATTTCCGTTCAAAAAGGAAGCAACATTTTAATTCTAGTTAAAATAGATTTCCAATTACAAATCCTAATGCTATTAAACTTATTTTAATGTGTAATCAAATTGTAATTAAATGACCACGAAATACATTTAAATGTAAAATATTAGAATCATTAATACTTTTTATATAGTAGCTTTAGGTTTGGCGGAAATGGGAAAATGGCGTTTTGGGGTAATTATATTACCTACCTATTTTAATGTTGTGACTAGATAAACTTGTTTATCGAGAACCTTGTCTAGAATTAGTATAAAATGTAGACCTTTTCGTCTAATTTAAATTAGCACCGATCCCCTTTTGATTCTTCAGTTTCGATAGGCGTTTATTTCGTTCAGTTCGATAATATTTCTACTTCGATCGTCTTTTGCTTCTACTTCGATCAATTTTTATTACCCGGCTGCGAAGAAAGGGTTGTTTTTAAGCTTATCTTTTATTTGTAGGTTTGTAATTTGTAGTTGTTGTAAAAATAGACAACCGTCTCCAAATTCGATGGCCGATGAGACCGGCTGCTTGACCACCGTGATCAAGCAGCCGGTGCAGTGTTTGTTGGGAATATGGGGCAAATAATCACTTTCTTAAACTCCTCCGTGCTTCGGAAGGCACGTACCACTTGTTATCACTGATAGCAGTCGTTAGGTCAAGCCTAAGGAGGACTTAAAAATTAGACAGTTGCACCATAATTTTCATATGACGAAATAGTAACAAGTAACGTACAAATTACACGTATAGCTTTGTTGTTCCACGCTTTGGCGATACGTTTTGCTTTACATTATACTGTTTCTTTTTAAGGAGCAAAACCGTCAATAATTTTTTTTTCAATTGTCATGGGCGGTTCGTTTGTATTTGTTTTGCAAGAAGTTAGTAAGTAGCATTTACTAACTTCTTGCAAATTAAGGATTCAATATTACTTATTTATAAATAAATAGGTTATACCGATAGTTACTAATTTCACGGATACTTGTACTGGATTCTTTGGTGCAACATACATTTACGAATTCGTGATATTCGTAGAATATAGTAACCGTGATACGTAAAACTGAATTCGTAAAAGAACATTAATTTTGGTGCAACCGGCGTTACACTAGGTGAACTAAACCACTACACGAAATGATGTAGATGAAGAATGATGAATAGCACCATAGTAAGTATAATATTATATATTATTGTAAAACCCACCAGCTGATTACGTAACTTTGTTGCTAACAAATCTCGATCAAAATATTTAAAATTGTTGTATTTACGTCATTCAGATGCAAATTAACTGCCAAAATGTATACTCGTAATCGCGAAAACCATCAAATTCTATTGTTTCAATCGAAATTTGTTAGCAAGAGAGTTACATAATCAGGTAGCAGTTTCGCTGCCCGCTCCGCTGCTTCCCCTAAACTACAATCGTGAAGTCTTCAAGTCTGGTGGAATGAGTATCTTCTAGATAAGCATGCTACATCGTAGACCTCATCGTCGCTTCCCATCAGGTGAGATGAGGTCAAATGCTAGCCTATTAAGTATGAAAAAAGGTATATTTTCCCAACAAGCCCTACAATACTAACCTCGTACTTCACAGGCTCTCATATTGTTTGTGCATAACAACTTCACACTAGCCTTCAGGGATCAAACAGTACCGGAAGAGTACGAGGTCGTGTGACGTCACATCATAGACAATAGTTAACTCACGTGGACATTCATCAAAGGATTGTAGCCGACATTTTATGGCACATAAAAATGGCAGCCAATGACGATATGTTAGAAAAATAATTTGTTCGAAAACAAAGAGTAAACAAGTAATTTATTTAACTACTGCTGTGCCCTCTAGCTTTAGTTTAATTGAGGAAGTGTTAATCCCTTATTTATTTATTAGGAAATCCAACAGCTATAACTTAAAAAATAGACAACACAAATTAACAACTGAAAGCCAATTAAAGGATTTCACGACTAAAAAATTCTAATATGTAAAATAGGTCCCAATAGGTAATCCCTTGGGAATATATTTGTTTACGTTTAGAGCTGGTTGATTGCCTACGAAAAATCTCGCATTGATAAACCGTAAGAAAACATTGAGTCTTGGTAAAATAAATCTCAAGTCACTTTGATTTTCTGTTCTCCTACTTTTCATGTAGTGGTGTGGCTGATTTAGTGTTAGAGTTTTCAGATTGGCCTAAGGCATCCAACTTGACCTAACGGCTGCTATCAGAGATAATAACTGGGACCAACTGCTTAACGTGCCGATTAAGCCGACTGATAAAGATTTTTTGGTGTATTTGTAACATTAAACATTCAAACCAAACAATTCAAATACAGGACCTAAACAGTCCTGCTTAAGAACTGCATGAGTTTGATCCTGCAATTTAGAGTTAATAGCCTCATAACATGGATTTGGTATACGAGAAAAATCGTGAGAATCAGGTAAACTTACTTGAAATAGTTTTACCTTTACTTTTTTAATGTCAAACACAGTTCGAAATCGTTTTGACGTATAGGTGAACAAACTAGAAATGGCTTTCGCGTATACCTAGAGAAAAATAGCAATATTTCCACTAAAATGTGAAATAAATAAATAGGTAATTATCATCAGTATGTAATACGACTCGACGACCTCTGTGGCGCGTCAGGCGAACGCTTGGCTGCAATGCAGAAGGTTGCGGGTTCAATTCCCGCTGGGTACAAATATTTATGCTTAAAAAATAAATATTTGTATCTGGTCTGGGTGTATTTCTATATATAATGTATGTATTTACAGAAGAAAAATAAATATAAGTAGTATATCCGTTTTCTAGTCACAAGCTTAGCAGCTGAGCTGCTCGGAGCTCATCTAGGACGGTGTTTGTGGCTAGATGGCGCTGTGTGTTGGTCACAGGAATTATTAATTAAAAAAAAAACAATTTCACTAATAAGCGGGTAGATGTTTATTGGTGGGTGCCTTAGGTCGTGAGTTTTTACACACCGGCTGAAGTCAGTAAGTGCGTCGTCGATTCGCAAACTGCTAGGTATGGCTAGAAAGACGGATCAGATTCATCGATACGTAGACCAGTGCAGCGCCTTAGAAAGATGGATCGGATTCATCGATACGTAGACCAGTGCAGCGACTTAGAAAGATGGATCGGATTCATCGATACGTAGACCAGTGCAGCGACTTAGAAAGATGGATCGGATTCATCGATACGTAGACCAGTGCAGCGACTACGAAAGACGGATCGGATTTAGTTCCACTAGCGTCTTCCTTCTTCTAGGTGAGCGAGATACAACTTAGACCATCGTATTATCACTACTACGAAGTGAGATATTGGTCAAACGCTCATCTCAAGCTTATCTATTGTTTGTATAAGAAGTATTATAAGTACCTACATCAGACTTGGGATTACGAGTTAAAACTATAATAATTACGTCATGTTTCGTCTTCTTTTTTACGATTGTTAATGTAAATGATCGAACTTTTTGTTCGTTTGTCATAGATTTGTCAGTCTCTTGGTCTCGCCACAGTCGCTACATTTAAATAATGTTGTCATTTAATATTAATGCTGATGAGTTTTGCAGAGGTTTTTGTTATGTTTTAAGCTATTATTTTGTTTTTGTTTTAGAAGAAAAATGGCGGAAACACAGCCAGTCGAAAAAGTTCACCCGCGTATTCCCGATTCCGTGGGACTTTTGAAAATGTTTGTTTGTCAAATGCGTACATTATAATGAAGAAGCCACTCTCCAAATTTGAGCTATGTCCTATTAACGGTTTAGGGTGTGCGTTAATTCTGAATCATTCAGTCAGGCTTTTTATAGGTGTAGTAAATATTATCCCGTACCTTTATTTATAGCAGTTATAGTATTAATTGTGATTGAGACGTTTTATTATTAAGTATTAGATTTTCGGGTCTAGATCGCGTTGGGTACACAAAATTATTTTTAATTTAATAAATAAATTTAAATTTCCCCGACGTTTCGGGAAACGGATTACACCGACCGTGGTCCTAAAGCGCTCTAGATCAGAAATCGTGTAAGTTTAAAAACTGTGTTATACGTATACATATACAAATATAAATATACAAAAAACGTTCCGCTAATACAGTCCCACTGTTAGCCAAGGGGTTCTTAGAGAGGTTAGGCAGTAGCTAGGTCTTTATAAGTCCACAAGAACCTACTCCAAAATGTCCCATGCCTACGAATCGTGATCAGTCTTAGAAACAATTGAAAAAAGATATTATGAGTTTTGGCGGGAACGCGTTGAGGAGATGTGTTGCTAAATTTTTGTGAAACCTAGTTCAAATGCGTGCAAATTGTTTCATTTCGGGGGCAAATTAAGCGATTTAGTTTCGTAAAGGTGTACAAGTAGAATGAAAGTGAAAATCTGTGCAAAACATGGACTTTAAGCGTTGTCTCCAAGGCTCTGTAAACAATCTTTGTAAATGGCCGCCGTGTTTACCTACAAATTATTCCCTAGACTTGACTCTAACTATGACGACTTGATTGTTTCGATGCAAATAACTTGCATAATATGTTATTAATACTTGACACTGGCTAATTAGACACTAATTTCCAAATGGCCGTAATCGGTTTACAACCGACAAGAAATAAATAATAAAAGATATAACGCTATCTTAAACGACCATCTGTCAAATATTTACCAATTTCACTCGCCAAAATTCCTAAACAACGAACTAACTTTTAATTAATTGATTTCTGCATCGAACCATTATTTTTCAATCAAAAAATACTTAAAAAGTTAATTGCTCAATTCAAAGGTCTTTTTAAACAATAAATTGCCGCAATTCGTTCAATTGCCATCGAATTGTAAACTCTGTAATTTATACAGTCACTGAGACGAGACATTAATCACAATTCCTGATGAATGACTTGCAAGAGATGAGGTCATTTTCATACCTATCTACTTCGTTTAGTGCTTCTATTTTAAGTTCCTTATTTGAATATCGAATTGAGAACGTTTCACGCGCTATTAGTCTTTTTTTTTGTATTTTTTTTTATGAAAAGCTTGCAACATTAATCACAAATGAGTAAATTCTGTTGAATTAACTTAATGACGTCCTTAAAATTACTATCTACCTACTTCTGTTTTTATGGCAATAGATGAATATTGGATGATGATAATGTAAACCTAAAAAATCTTGAACAGGGTTAAATTTACCTTATACCTTACTAAGGTGAATCTAACCCTGTTATCTGTTTACGAATAAAAAAAATCTTACTAGTATTTTAAACGCGAAAGTTTGTAGCCTATGTGTTATTCTCGGAATCCAGCTACCTATTGCAAGTTATATTCCAAGTTTCGTCGCATTCGGTTCAGTAGTTTTTGCGTGAAAGAGTAACAAACTCACATACATATATACCTACAAACTTTCGCGTTTATAATATTAGTAAGAAATAAGATATCTTCTTATTTCAACTCAACAGCAACAATCCCAGAACAGGAATTGTATACCGGTATGAATATCTGTACAATATTTTTCTGTATGACTTCATACCTTTAAATTTCGGTACTCAAAAATAGCAGTACAGATATTTTATTTTTTAAATAACATTAATAACTTTATATTTGGGTAGCGTAAAATGTTGATACAGATATTATTGATGTACTCGTATTATTAGTGTATTTCGATCATTCTCGATTGTCTTTATGTTTGAATTATTAACTATTTATTAGTACAGAAATTAAATAAGGGTTAAATATCTGTACTGGAAAATATAAGTACAGAAATTCTGACAGTATACATATTTGAGTACTGATATTTTACTAGTCCAATTAAAGTACTTTATACCGATATGCACTTTCTGGGCTGGAGAAAAAATTTGAGTACTGATATTTTTGAAATACTATTTAATTAAATATTTTATAACGATATACAGTCCCTGCCCTAGAGGCACCTTATTCTAATAAGTATCTATAATTGTCTCAATTACAGGTAAGATTGATCGAGACCCTGATTGCTTGATAGTTCACACAATCGATCCATGATTACGAGGTAGCCATGATATCACCGACGACGTCTATAATTAAGTTTTCAATACACTTGCTCAGACAGTGACTCTAATTGCACTGAAGTTGTAACCAAACAGCGACATTGTGATTGCCATAACGCCCTAGTGCGAAAATAGTAAACCTTTTTCGGTATACTCGTACCGACCTCTACTTGCACATTTACTAATTGTTATTTTTAAATAAACTTTAGAAGTAACGAAATAAAAACGATTTTTCGTCAATTTTCTTTAGGCACAAGTGTTGAAAAATACTGCCAGAGCGGTAATCAATCACCGATTGTATAATGTTGTATCATACATACCTAATCTACTACTAAAATTTCTCAAATTAGCTACTAGCATAGGGTTACCATTTAATTTACTTCGTAGGAGTTAGCTGAAGACTATTCTTAGCGTCACACACAACACTAGCTTAAAATAGTACCAGAAAGCTCAAGAAAAGCTGCAGCATAATAGCTAGCAAGCTATTAAAAGTTAGAACCTCTAGTCTGTATTTGTATCATTTGCAATTTGTGAATACGGGTCAGTAAAGCACGCTTTAAAAGCATCATCATCATCATCATCATTATCATCATCTTATCCGTCCACTGCCGAACATTGGCCTTCTGCATCTTCGCTACAAAAAGCGATCGCTACCTCCATCTATACGACTCCCCGCGACCGCTACAATGTCCACCGAGTAGGTGGTCTTCCAACACTCCGTTTTGCCTTGCCTCGTGGTCGCCACTCGAGGACTTTTACTCCCCAAAGTCTACTAATTATGAGAGCTATGTCGGTTACTTAGGTTCTCCTACGGATTTCCGTATTTCGGATTCTGAAAATTGGAAAACCAAGCTTAGCTCTCTCCTAAGCCCACTGAGCGACTCTAAATGCCGTATCTATAGACAAGTCTACTAATTACTTGACTTAGAAAATACATCTGTCACATTTTCTCTGACATTGAAAATTCTTCATAAGAACGAAACGAGGCATTATTTAGCCAAAGTAATTACCTAGACACGTCTATAAAAATGTAAGTCTTTTAACTAAGCACATAGTTAGCGACCACGTCTCGGATCCGTAAGTCATCACTGGCAACACACACTGATTAAAGACTTTCAAAGATTAAAGTACAATAATAAAGGGGTTTAAGGGGTTTAAATATGCTATTACTTCTAAAATGCTTTCATAAAATTGCCTATAGAAATCTAGACTTCATTAGTATGACTATAAAACAATTTATAGCCTGCCGTAAGTCTGAAATATAATTGGAATTTAATTATAATGTAATTCAAGAAGGAACATTTTAGATTCCGTCCAAGTTATTCGTTCGGTTAATATAGTAAATATTCCATCGTCAAGTTTTATGATGGCGTATTTATTGTGAACTAAAATAACATAATTCGTAGTTCCGTAGGTATATAAAAATACAGTTTCATATATGTAGTTATCTACCGTTTTCTATATTAAGTAGTCAAATTATATGTGCAAGCGCATCCTAATAAAATTATAAGCGAGAACGTTTCTGTGTAAGGAAACTAGTATGTTTGTTATTCCTTCAAGTAAAATCTACAGAACGGATTGCAATTAAACTTTTTACATACGGAGATTTCGATAAGGTAACTTTTATGCCTAATCTAATTTAATTTAATTATAACTTATTTAAATTATAAATAAATTAATTTAATTTAATTTACAGCCTTTAATTTAGGCTTTTTCTAATTTATAAACGCGGAGTTTCCTAGTCATAGGCAGTATTATAAGTTTTGGGTCAGTTTTGTTTTCTCGTCAACCTTCCAAGCAACGCCATCTACCAAGAAACAATGGAACTAGTTGATCAGAAACCCTCATTCGTGTTGATTTTAATACCTATTAAAAATAAAAAGCCAGAGTTTTTTCCCACGAAGTCACAGAATAAGTAGATAGGTACTATACAAAACCAGAATATCTGATCTGTCCGCGACCACAACATCAAGCAAGTTTAATGACCATGTGAAACGTTCTTTACTTGTGTTTTTATTTTATTTTGTTCTTTATTTATATGAAACATTGTCCTGTTTATGGCACTAAAAAAGTAGGTTTTTTTAAAAGACTATTAAAAGCATTGCATTTAGCCCCAATCTAAATAACTCGGTAAATAAAAAACAAGTTTGGTGGGCAAGTTTTCTTTGATAGTTTGTGGATGGGATTGTATTTGAATATCTAAAATTAAAATATCCACAGTCAAAATCGTTATAGTCAAAACCTCTAAAATTACAATACATAATGGTTGGTTGATCAAATTTCTAAATAGTGAACGTTTTAAAATGTCTAATGATTATTTCATCGAAGTTCATATCGTAAAACTTAATTTTACAATACCTAAATATGAATTACTAGCTGCGCCCTGCGGTTTCACCCGCTAAGTCCCGTTCCCGCGGGAATGTCGGAATATAAAGTAGCCTATGTGCTAATCCAGGTCCCCAGCTACCTATATTCCAAGTTTCGTCGCAATCGGTTCAGTAGTTTTTGTGTGAAAGAGTAACAACCTCACATACTCAAATACCTACAAACTGTCGCGTTTATAATATTAGTAAGATAAGATTTAAAAAATCTAAATACCCAATCGTTGTAATGCTCAAAATTAGTAATCTAAAACTAAAATAACGCAAATATCAAAACGGAGAGATCAAAATATGGTTAGGTTAATCCGCGCTACCATGATCGTTTGTTGTTCCTATGTCGTCCTTTTGTCGTTCAAAAAAAAAGTTAATTTTAAATAAAAAACCCCAAATACTTCTAAAACCACAGATCATTTAAAAAAATATTTTTTGAAGTTTTTTTTTTAGTAATTTGTTTACAATTTATTTTTTAGCTGAACGACAACGCGACGACTTAAGTTATAAGACATCATGGCAGGGCCCAATATTAGACCATGACGTTATTATTGTTAGTTATTTTATATTTTAGTAACTTTGTAATAAAATCATAGATATAATTTAACAAAAATATGCCCTTGTACTTTTAGAAATAAAAAAAATCATAAACAGCCTAAATTTAGAGAGTTTAGGACAACTTTACATAATAAGTGTATTTATTAATGCCCCACTGCTATATAGGTACCTACCTAGTTATTCTTAACTAGTTATACCTTTTAACATACTAAATATACATAAGTGAACGTAGGTATACCTATGTATAGGTACATACAGGTGCTATGAATAAATTAGTTAGGTACGTGCGGATGTCGAGCGGTTAACACAATAAAACGAAAACGGCAATTTGGCAGGTGGATAGTCACCTTATAACTAACTAGTTAGTGTCTATGGATAGAAGGTAGGTATAATACTATCTAGCTTGCTTGCTTTACAATGGAGTCCGCTAGCTCTCAGTTTTAATCGACTTTTAAGCTCTACATAAACTTTTCTAAGTGAAGGTACACTTATTACGCGCTTGCTTGTTTCGATTCTTTGGGAAATCGTCTTGCTAGATGGTAGTCGGCTTGATAGTTTCTAGAAAAGTATGGAGCTAAGTAAGTAAATATAGATTAGCTGCTCTCAGAATCGATAGTAAGTACTACCTTATAAATTAAATTCGAAATATTTAATGCTTTAGCATTATTTAAGTACGATTTTTTTAAATCAACCTACTCCTTGTTATTACCAACAGAAACATAAAATAAACCATTTACACGATGCTATTATATATTATTTACGGATACTACAGCTATAGATCTACATTATTGACTGACATTGACGGTATTGGACGGTAGACTACGTTTTACTACCGCCATCTGTTAGAAATAAAGTAAAGCTCTTTCGAAAGTTTGGTTCATGAAATCGGTGTTATAGGTTCGATATCTAATCTTCAGAAATAATTTAAAAGAAAAATTTATCTTCAAAATTCAATCGCTGCGAGGTTTAGAAATAGTTTAAGAACTACTATGTACCTACCTATTAAAGTTTTTTTTTTATTTCTTATCGGTTGTGAACCGATTATGGCCATTAGGAAATTAGCCAGTGTCATGTATTTTAATATATTATGCAAGTTATTTGCATCGAAACAGTCAAGTCGTCATAGTTAAAGTCAAGTCTAGGGAATCATTTGTAAACACGGCGGCCATTTACAAAAAATCTTCACGGAGCCTTGGAGACAACACTAAGTCAATGTTTTGCACCGATTTTCACTTTCATTCCGTACAAGTGGTTACCTTCACGAAACTAAATTGATTAATATGCCCCCGAAATTAAACAATTTGCACGCATATGAACTAGGTTTCACAAAAATGAAAATTTAGCACCACATCTCCTCAACGAGTTCCCGCCAAGACTCCGACAATCACCTATTAAAGTTAATTATGAAAAATAGCAATTAAGTAGGAAGTTTGGTGGGTAGGTAAGTAGTTATTTATAAGGTAGGTAGGTAAATTTAATAAAATTACTATTTACTTAGTTGTAGGTACCTACTAATAATAATTTGCGAACATTAACATTTTCCGCTAAAGGTTAATGATCTTTTGACAGAGGTTGTTAGGATGTCATAATTATTATGTACCTACCTACCTACCTAAGAAACAGCCATCATCGTACCATTAAAATGATACAATTACGTACTTACCTAATAATTAGGTGGTAACCTAACTTAGCTCCTACTTAAATCAAGGTATAAAGTCGTTTCACTATTTTTTTTTTAATCAATAAATAAATACCTAACACGCCATCAAGTTGCGAATGCAGATAAGGTTACTCCATAATTATTGGTATTTTTATTAGATTCTCTGCTTAAATATAAGTACCTACGATTAAGCGATAAACGATTTGTTTAAAATAATTAACACGTTCATTCATTACAAGAACCAAATAAAAAAACATCACTCAAAACTATTTTGTGAAATTTAACAGAAAAAAAACTAGTTTTCTAAATTCGAACAGCAAAGCAATCATCTTGCGTATTGTATGAAGTAAAGTCTAAAGTCGTTCAATGTTTGTGTCACGACGAACTCGCTACGAACTTGTCAAGAACGTTCATTAACCGCGAGCGACGCGTGTACTAGTGCCCTCTCGCGGTCAATGTCGGCATGACGTCGAGATCCGAGTTCCAACGTGTTCGCATAGATGACGCTAGTTGTATGATAACATGAAATATGCCACATGCAAAAAATATGAAAATCGATTTTTTATACGATAGTTTCTTTTTGAAAAATCATAATTTTTATTATCTAGTTGATAATGATTTTTTTAATTAATAATGGAGCAGGTAAAAAGCTTATAAATTAGAAGTTAGATAGGTATGTACATTTTAAAAGATGCTTACCTATACGCTTTTTTGTAATAAAACAACTTGTATAAGTACATATCTAATTACCTACCTAATTAAGAGATTATTCCAACCAAAAAATCTTATTTAAAACAATTATTTAAGTTTTTATCTAAAAATATTTATGAGCGCGTTGAAATCTTTCATTAGTACAATTTGATTTTTGCGTTTTCCTCATCGTTCTTTAGACTTTTTGTCCTACACTTACAATGTTACAAGTATGTAGGTAGGTACCTACTACTTCAGTAACTTAATACCTACAGAACAGTAACCAAGCAAGCCGAAGCCACTGCGTTGGGGCTGGCTTAGGCTTAAAATTAGCAACATTTGAAATGACCTCATCGCCATTATTCATTGGAGGTAAGGCTGTGGCTATACTGGAAAAAAGGCGGCCATTTTTATCTCTAAATTATCGCTTCACTTAATTATTTAACTACAAGAAATTTTATTTCACTACTTTTATTCACACATGTCTTACCGAGCAATTTTTCGCTAGTTGTATTATTTTTCCTTCCGCGTATTTAACAGATGGTTAGACATTGTCCGTTTTATTTACTTAATTAGAAACCATTTATGTGATTAACTTTTTAGAAATAAAATATAGCATGTAGTACGTGTCTGTAGTGGAGGTTGTAATTGAGAAATAATTATGAAAATCGAATCGGTAAATCCGGAGATTAGCAATTTAAACATGCTAAACATGTATCGAAACTTTACCTCTTTAATTAATAGTATTAAAGTAGGTATTGGTAGTATAAATATACCAATAGATAATAGATATAATTACTCCAATTTCTCATTACTTATAACTTATAAAAATAAATCCCTATTTCGCATGGTCACGGTATCACGCCTGAATGGCTGGACCGATTTCACTAATTCATTTTTTGTTGTGTTTGTTATGATGAGTAGAAGGTTCTTATGAAAAAAAATGCTAATATTTTAATATCAGTACTTAAGCGGGTGAAACCGCGGGGCGCAGCTAGTATACCTATACAAGTTTAGACAACCAAAAATAGGTTTCTTCTAGGTAAGCATGACGTTACACCGACGACCTCATCGTCGCTTTCCATCACGTCAGATGAGGTCAAATGATAGCCTCATCCATGAAAAAAAAATATATCATAAAAACTAGTCAAATATGTACCTATCATGAAAACTAGTCAAATGAAAAATCTTTGTTAGTGGGAAAATTCCAAAGTCCAGTTAATCAGGTTTCACTGTATTTCTAAACGTCACTAAAAATACACGTAAAACAACGCTTATGACATGAAACTTTAAAACTGATTGCAGTTTAGCGTGACAATGTAATGAGCGACTGGAAATTGCAAGTAAAGGTCATTCCACAATAGAGGGCGCGACCGAGCCGCCATTGTCATAGATTAATAACGAGTTACTTCGCGCTATTGTGTTCGCAATGCCGCGCCCTCTAGCGGCGACGGAGCGTAACGCGATGGATGCGATGACTCATTAAATTTGTGTGACAATTTTTCATAATAATGTTAAGTTATAATTAGTAATTCCATTATTTTTCTGGACTCTAGATTGCCTATTCGAATAAGTAATAAAGTTTTCCAAAATATCTTTTGAAAACAAATTCGTCGTTTGTCAAATTATTTGACATTTTTAGTTTCAATCTTCTTCTAAACAGGAGAAACAAAGAAGTTATAGCACTAGAACTAGAATGCTCACGTAGAACTAAACAGTATTCCGCTGCATTAAGCATTCTGTCTTTTTCTAACTATTAGAAACGGACCGAATGCTTCAATGTAGCGTTTTGTCCCTTTTTTGTTCACGTGAGATATTAGTTCTAGTACTACAATTTATTTGTCAGAATATCGTTTTCCCAACATTTTTAAGTCTATATAGCACGTTTTAATTTTAAGTCGATTGCACTCCAAATGCAAGTTAAATATAGTTTTATTTTGAGTGTATTTTTGCAATAATTGCAGTAATGTTATACAAATTGGAACATTATTGTGTGTGTGGCAAAAAAACATTTTCTCGGGTATAGTGCGTGTCACGAAAGATGAGACGTCAAAAACCACGTGTTTTGACTTGTGTACGTCAAGTAGTCGATTTTTAGGTAGCGGTCTAAGGCAACAATTATTCTGCTTGGTCCTGCTGCTCTGCTTGCTTTCAACCCCTATTTGGGGTGGCGGAAACCCCAAATAGAGGTTGAAAGTTAGAGAATTGAAAGTACCTAGGCAGATTCTCCGCTACTGACGCTAGGCAAGTCTCATCTTTCATGGCACGTATTGTATGTACCTCTGTGCTTGGAAAGGCACGTCAAGCAGTTTAGTCCCGGTTGTTATGTCTGATAGCAATCATTAGGTCAAGTTAGAGGCTTTAGCGCGGCCCAACAACTTTACCACTAAAATAACAACACTACCACACGAAAAGAAAAAAATACTTGGGCTTATAATAACTCAATTACCATTTAAAATTTCTTTGCACCGCGTTACAGTTCACAATTCTATACCTACAAAAGAACTTTCTTTCGGAACTTCTCACCGCAAATTCAGCTTGTTTATTTGTATCTGATCCTACAGCTGTAGAAGCTAACCATCGTCACAGATGCCTACAATATGCCTAGTTTAAATGAGAGGGCGTCCCAGCGGAAACCACCGCTTTCTATTGCGATTTCACTGCACGTTGTGGTCGCCGCTTTACCAATCATAGTAATTTTATTATACTTACGACGTATAATAAACGAAACTTAAATTACTATATTGCATTTTTACTATCTCTTTTAAGCAATCTGAATCAGCTATCTACATAGGTGCTGGTTTACATGGTTTAATAAGCTTTAACTTGAGGTGATTCAACTCATACTTCGGTTTCCATCGCGTTGATTCGAATTTTGAATCCGTCCCGCGAATAAAAACTATTTAATTCATCCCTCGGAATTGAGCCCTTATAGCGCAGTTGGTTATGTACCCGATTTTCCTTCGATTTAAACTTATTAATTATCGTACTTACCAAAGTAAAGTAACTGTGATGATGACTGTGATGATGACTTACCTAAAACAAACAAGAACAAATAAGATTACATAGTGTAAAAGTGCACGTACATAAATTTGCACACAAGTTCAGAAATCAAAAGATAATCTTAAAAGAACGGAACGTAGAAATTCGACAATATAACCATTTTAAAAAAAAATACAGGATATTGCAAACAGCGCAATTTAGCACCAAAATATATAACTTAAAATATTCAACTAGACTTGTAAGTACTATAGAACGACGGAATATATGGGTACCTACTACATACTATACATTAAGTAAATTTTAGTTTAAATTATGTATCTAAAAATACTGACACAAGAAATAAATACTACAAAGATAAATAAACAATATAAATAATCTAAGGTGAATGACCATTGAGTCCAAAAGTGCCCATCACACTGGCGGCATTACCCCGTTGAATCGCCAACGATATATTCTGGGCTAGTACATACAATTGATGTTTTATTATGATATACAGAGAAAACACCCAGAACCACAAATTCATTTATGGTCCGCAGTCAGACCATGGCGGGAGTCAATCCCATAACCTACTGCGTTGCAACCGGGTTCTCCCGACTCAACACAAAGGCAAATAAATAAAAATTAAATTTATTCAGTTGATAAACTCAAATCTCCATCTTAAGGGAACTCCGATAAACTCCACTGTTCAAGACCAAGAAAGTTTACTTTCTCGAAGGACTTAGCTGCAGTTGATATAAAGATATCCTTTTATATGTTGATCCTTCTATCAGGTACGGTCAGCATCAAAAGTCGACGACTACATTCCGATTTTCAAAATCACTTTAAAACATACATAATATCAAATACAAAGTACTGACTGATTGACTGAACTATATAATTATAATTTTAACGTAGACCCCAAACCGTTAGTCCTAGAGATATTTAATTTCTAGAATGTGTTCTTAGTGGTGTGTATCCAATACGAAACGTTTTTTATCGAAATCCTCTGGGGATAACGAGTTACACGGAACCTGCGGGAAGCTGCTAGTTCAGCATAATATAAACCGGACATACATTCTGAAAATAATTCTACTAATATTCTCTTTTATTTTGAAAAGTCTGTCCTGCTTTAACATCCCTGTCTGTAATTTTTGTCTCTCAGTCTGTCAGTAACGCTAATGGGCCCTACCATGATGTCTTATAAGTCGTCGCGAAGTCGTCGCGTTGTCTTTCAACTAAAAAAAAAAAAACACATCAAATAATTTAAAGAAAAACAAAAACAAACTTCATATAAAAAAATTGTCCTCTCTGTAAATTGTCTGTGGTTTTTAAAAGCAGTCGGGGTATTTTTTAATTAAAATTTACTTAATTTATTTGAACGACAAAAGGACGTCATAGCAACGACAAACGAGCATGGTAGCGCGGAATATGTATGTATGTTTGTTTGTCCCTTCTCTGTCAATAGTTTAGTAGTTGATTTATTTTAGAACTTGTATACAACTAGTAGTTCGCCTCGAACTGAGACCTCACGATCCCCTATCTCCCCAACCCCCCTACCGATCCGGCTCATCTTCGAACTCATAAATTCTATTGACCTAAACTACGCGCATACTAAAATTCATGAAGATACAAGCGCAAGGCCCGTCTATACTGGACCTCACTCGCTTTGCTCGTTCGGTCAATTACATGATTATTTTGATATGACAAATTCTATCAATGATTTTAGTCTTTGGTCATTAACTTTTGATGACCACTGTACCTACCTATATTGGAGATAGTGCGCAGTACAGAACTGCACCTCCGGGACCATTGTGTTGGACAAAAGGTATCGTAACTTCGAAGGACGGTATTATGTTCTTTGCAGTGAGAAATCTACGTGCGCACATAAAATGTAGGTAGGTACCTTCGTTCGTCTGCAATTTTCAAGTTTCTTTTCAGATTTTCATTTCAGTTTGCGAGTACTGAAAGTGAACGAGAATATATTCCGACTGTAGTTGTGTACCAACTGTGACAGAAGAAAATTCTATAATTTACTGGTGTCTTATTGGACTGTATGACATAAAGTATACACTAGAAATATTTTAAAGAAAAAAATCATCACACACGTGTTCCCACTCGAACTCGTGTGGCCGAGTGGTTGAGGCACTGGAGTATTAATCCAGGGACGGCAGTTTAAATCTAGCCGCGAGGAAATTTTTGAAGATTATTTTTTCCTTTAAAATATTTCTAGTTAATATGCCTTGAGCAATAAAAATATATTACGAAATATAAAGTATACAAGGCGAATCTTAGTGCGTATATCTGCTATGTACAGCGCTTTTGTTGTAGGTTTCACCCGCGTAAGTCATGATGCCGCAGAAAATCTTACAGCCGAATAAAATTTGAGAGGAACTTAAATAATTAAGCAGCTTTTAAATTTAAAATTAGTACGTCTATGACTTTTTTCAGTTTGCGACCTGTTTAAGTAGAACTCAAATTTTTAATATTGAGCAGTTTCTAAATTTAAAATTGTATGAGTACTGCTTAATTGCTTAAGTTAAACTTATATTTTGAGTAGCGTTTCTTATTCGTTAGATTTTTGCTCAGTTTAGGATTAGACTATACTGTATAGAACAATATCATTAGTTCACGAAATAAACGAACCCTGTGGTCAACCTTCGTTACTTTGGTGACATTTCTCTATTGTGTAGAGACCCTTATCAGGTATAAATCTGTTCCATATCCCATGTATCAGTATTATAGAGTATTAAGTTCATATGTCAATCAGGCTTAGATTTACCACAGAATATGTAATAGTACAAGACTTACTACAAACGCGTTCATACATTAGGTACCTATAAATGATGAGATTCGGTTTAACTATAATCTATGTAACCCCTATCTATGTTCAACTATTAATAACTAGCTGCGCCCCGCGGTTTCACCCGCGTAAGTCCCATTCCCGCGGGAATATCCGGATAAAAAGTAACCTATGGGTTAATCCTGGTCCAGGTCTAGTTACCTATATTCCAAGTTTTATTGCAATCAGTTCAGTAGTTTTTTCGTGATTGAGTAATAAACACACATACTCACAAACTTTCAGCTTTATAATCCCTATATCTCTACGTTCGACTATCAATAATACAGATCTGCACACAAAATAAACATAATGTTATATTTCTAAAACGCGGACTTCAATTTTACTAGATAAAATGGATTGAATGAGGATTATATTGATATTTTGCATCTGCTGTATTTCAAACTACGATAGAGTTGGATTTTGTAATCTCAAAATTGATTTAAAGAATATGTAGGTTTGAACGGCACAGAAAATAATAAAATTTCATATACCTACCTTAGAAAAAAAGATTACTAAACCGCCCTTCTTTGATATTTCATATTTTGACACTGCAGTATTTCAAATTTCGAAGGAGTTGGATTTTGTAATCCTAAAAATTGATTTGAAGTAGGTATAGGTAGTAGGGTCGAACCACAGAGAAAATAATAAAATTTCATATACCTACATTAGAAAAAATATTTTACTGAACTGCCACACTTTCGCATGCAGTCACAGTAATAATAGTTGATGCGTCACCATCACGGAGGATATGAACAAAAGGTCACCATTCTTAAACGTTGTAAATGAATTCCACGTTGCTACTGTTCTAAACATTAACTACAATTACAATAAATACTATTTAAGCCAATATAAGGAGACTTACAAAGATTAAGATTCATACCCTCAACCTCAACAAAACCGCAGTTTTATATCGTTTTAGGATCAGAACTCAAACTGTCAAATTAAAATGTCGTTTTTAGAACTAGTTTATGTCTAATTGTCGTTGGAACTATAGGTGGGTACTTAAACTCACCCGATGGATTAATTCGGTTGTCATATAGTAACATTCTGATATTTGAAATCCAACATTAGTTAAAAGTAGATACATAGGTTGATCGCTGCACTTCATTATCTGAATTAAGGCGAATAATCGATGACTGATTTATCTTAAACATGATCTAATTTTTAAGATAGGTAAATCTTTTATTTTTTTTTAATTATTTTGTTTGTATTGTTATTATTTATCTTTTTTTCTGTTTTGTTTGACCGTGTGCATGTCCAAAAATGTTTCTTTCTTTCCTTCTTTTATCGCTGAGAATTGCCATAAGAAACTTGTAGGGGTAATTTTTGTGACCATGCTCAGAAACGTCGACTGCAGATTAATATCCAATCCAGTATTACAATCTTATAATAGTTTTTCACTATTTCACTTTATATTGTCAGTCTAATCGAGCAGCGAGCGATTTGAAAACACGTCATACAAAAGTAAGCATATAATCGATATACCTAAACTTTCTTTCAACAAATACAAATTGGGTAAATAAAGAGTTAGGTACGTCACCGACCATTCTCGAAGTGCAGTCGGCGCAGCATGCCCTTGAATACGGATGAGACTCATGTCTAATGCATTGCTGACCGCTGTACCTATACCTACCTACCTACCTACTATGCTATACCTACCTTCTGTTGGTAGGGCAGAGATAAATCGAGTCTTTCAGTGACGCAATTAACGAGTTTCTGAAACGTACAAATGTTTTTCAGCAACAAAATATATCACTTTTGGTAACTAACAAAAATTGGAAAATGAAATCATTAAAATCGGGATGTTCGGTACCAAGGACATTGTAGTGAAACCGCTGTCTATTACACTGAAAGTAGTTTTTCATTATACTTTTGCTAAAAAGAATAAGGAAAAACTGCTGTCGCATTCATACAAAATTTTCATTCGCTTTGATAAGCGTAAACTAGCGTTCGGTAATGATTAATTTGTCAGGGAGACGATGGAGAAAAGAGGAGCCTAATTGGTTTCATTGCTAGATGAATTCGGTACCTACTTACTGATTTCGTCAAAGATTAGGGATGCAGCAGAGTAGGTTTTCAGTTGACTCTCACCCAAGGGAAAATTTGTTAATACTTGGCATTCTGCACTCGCCAAAACTCTAGGTACTAGAACACTTGATATCAGAGAAAATACAAGTATGGTATGCTATGGCTATAGGCAGAGCATTCATCAAAGCCATGTTCGTTCCGATTATCTTCCCGTATCCTATTTAGTAAACTGGTAACTATTTATTTATCTCGTGATAGCCCAGTATAACCCGGTCAACCTGTTGTCCCGGGACGCATGCGGCACACTGACCCAGTAACCGAGCTTCTGGGACGAACGTTATATAGTACAAGTTCGCTGTACTTACTCCTTTGTTTTAAGATGAAGATGTGGTACGTGATAGTAGAAGGCAAGCAGAAATTTGAGGGTTTTGATGAGATTTTTAAAATTTTAAAGGCGCTGGAGATTAAACGATCAAGCTCTGCGGAATTTCTTTTAATTTCTTGGCAACACAAATCTAAGCCAGCTAGCCAAAGAAGTCTTAGTTCCATCCCAGCTCACGTCACGATCACCCGCTTGTTAACACACAGTACATTTAGTTCACTTTCACAACATTATTCACAGACAACAATGCCTTCGTGCGTATTTAGGCGATGCACGAATTATACTCCAAAAACAGGCAAAAATATTTTATTTTATACGTGAGTAAAGTTGTATTTATTCATTTTAGTTTATTTTTTGAAAGTTTTTTTTCCAAAAACTGAACGAAGTTTTTGACTTTGACGTTTTATCATTCTGTCCTAACCGCTTTAATAATAATATTATGACATCTCTTTCTTACGTCATGCAAGTAGCATTGAGTCTTAGTTTTAGAAAGAGATATAAATAGTTTCGTCTATTTCTTCTTTAAATTATGTAAATGAATATAAATAATGAGGTTGTATAGCATACTTTGTGCCGCTTTTCAATAATGATTTGTTCTGCAATGGCGTCTCTATAACCTTAATAGACTCATTGGTTGCAACTGTCATTTTTAAGTTGTCATTTTTACGAAGTCCAAAGTTCTTTATGCCCTGCTGTGGTATAATGGTATAATCTAATTAGCATCCACCGCTACTAGTTGCTATTTACTGTCAAAAACATATTTCGCATTCTACATTGCTGATTTGAAGTAATCACCGGTAACAACCACGTTACGTCAAAGCAGCAATGTACTGCAAGTTAGCCACTAGTAGCGGTGGATGCTAATTAGATGATACCACAGCTGAAGTCTGAAATTTAAACTTTGGCTGTACCTGTAAGCTCAACATGCCGTACTTGATAGCGGTCGAAGCGTCAAAATCAACTATAATAAAGGTTTTTACAGGAAAACGAGCGAATTAGGTACCTAATAAATACAAAAAATTTAGGTTTTGCAAATCAAACAATATCCGAACAAATCACAAACTTTAAAATTTCAATTTCAAAAGCAATCCCACGCACGCGACCGGGTTACGTCCTCCCTGGATGCGTAAAGTGGGACAGCGGAGGCTGTGTCAGTAAGGGACGACATGGGGTGGGAGGGAATCGGCCCAATTCCCTCTCAGAGGTCATACCGTGACCTGCCTCACGACCTACTTGTTCTCGCGTCATGTGCCGCTGCTGAGTTGAACGGGTTCAACTTTACATTTTAGTGCAGGGTCAGGTTGAATGCAGTTTGACAGTGAATGTAAATACTACTAGCATTTTCGAACCGAATTCGATTTTTAACAAGTTCACCAGTCTTTCTGTATTCTATGTTGCTTTTCGAAAACAATATAAAAGCTCGTAAATTTCGAAATAAAGAGCTTTCCAATTACCTACCTTTAAATATTTCATAATTTACTAGCTGCGTTCCGCGGGTTCACCCGTGTAGTTACCGATGCCTAGGTACATAGGGATCAAAAGTAACCTATCTTCTAGAATAAAAAGTTACATCTCGATAATGTAGGTTTCTATTAGTGAAAGGTTTTTTGAAATCAGTCCAGTAGTTACAGAGCCCATTCTTTACAAACAAACAAATGAATAAATATTAGTATCAAGAGTGTATTTTAGCTAACTTTAACTTATTGTAAACTAGCTGCGCCCCGCGGTTCCCGCGGGAATATCGGGATAAAAAGTATAAGTGTTAATCCAGGTCCCCAGCTACCTATATTCCAAGTTTCATCGCAATCGGTTCAGTAGTTTTTGCGTGAAAGAGTAACAACCTCACATACATACATACTTACATACAAACTTTCGCGTTTATAATATTAGTAAGATTTTGGTATTGAATAAAATTCCTTCCCACATTAGTGCAGATAACTAGTGAGCCAATTTACTGGTAATATGACGCTCATCAGTCCTTAAAAGACGCGTTGTCTCGTGTCTTCTACCTCGGCCGTACAATGATACGGCTCGGTCACGACTTGACGTGTTTCAGCTAAAGTATTTGTATTTATAAGGCCACTCATATTATAGGGTTCAACAGTGCACATTTAATTTTATTTCATAGTTTAGTTTTAAAGGACCAGCGGTGTGGGAAAGGTTTTCATGTTATTCAATAAGATTATGGGAACTCTGTGACGTTGAATCTAGACGACTTGCGATGTCTTGGTATAATATAAAAGTTAGTGGAAGTTAGTTAGTAAGGTTGGTGTTAAAATTGACGAACGTATGTTGAATGAATTGTCTCATGAATATGTTATTAAAATTTCGGTAGGTTTCTTGAGGTTTAGAGACCGTTAATTTAGACAATTACTAAACCAAGAGTGTGAAACGGCGAAGTGTCACAAATTCCATTGGTAAAAAAACTATGAAAACCCGAGGGAAAATCCCAATGGATTTTTAGTTTATCTAGATATTAGGTCTGTACCTGGTTGCCTAGATGAATCGACTTTGAGTAAATTGAGCGAATTTGATCTAACTTAGGGTTAGGTCTGTAGGCGTATTTTATTTTAGCTAATTTCGCACATCTATACTAATTAATTAGATTTGTTAGATAGCACCCAAGTGCTTACAATAAACTCACATAATAGAAGTGACGACTAGAGTTACTCTTACTCTCTTACGCAAGATTAAAGTCAAGATATTATCTCTTCCTGTGAGTACATGTCCTAAAAGGCATCTGAAAGATCTAGAAGTAAGAATAATAAGCCTGAAATTCTCCCCGCGCGGTGCGGCGGGTAAACTGATTAATTGGTCAAGTATGCGGCCGATCATAAGAACATTGCTAAATATTTACAGTAGACTTACCTATTATGTTTAAGGCGGCGATAGATGATAAGCAACGGTCCTTGTCCTATTGCATATAAATGAGCGAGATGGAATTGCGTGAAAAATCTACAATTTCTCGTAAAATCAATAATTAACGAAGATTAAAATAATATTTTGAAAAAATGCGATAAAGGGGTTCTAGGTATTGTATTTTCTAATATTATGATGCCTATAAGAAAATATAGCGGTTAAGGATTTAGAAGAAAAATTGATTTATTTTGTAAAACAGGGGTAACTTTGCCTGTATAATAGTGGTATTTAAAGTTATTTTTTATTGTTTTTGAAATGAAGGGGACACTTCTTGTATCATGTACAATAACATAATACATTGATTAAAGATCTATTTGATACCGGTTATGAATAAAACCATTCCATCGGAAGGGATTTCACATGAGTCGCGTCCTTAAGCGGATCCTCGGCTGTGTGAGGATCGTGTGGATAGGGAAAGAGGGGCTAGAAGCGACGACGAAAACATCAGCGTTGTTGCTGATTACAAAATAACTATCGTATGTTCTCCTTATCGTATGCAGTATGCATGCACGTTTTCTAGAAGTGATTTGGCCGGTGTGAGCACCATTAGGCCCCAGGTAGCAATCGTGACTATTAAGCTTAACTGCCAACAGTTTCCTAGCGTTTCCTAGTACTATCTGCAATTGCATGGTACCTACTGCCAATTTAAAAACGCTATTTTCGAGTATTTTGCACTTTTGTCTCGATGCACCGATGCACTTATATGAATTCCAGCGGCCATAGCTTCATATAAAAGGTAAAAACAAAATACGTTATTATAGAAGTATGCTTACCCTTATAACGTAAAATATAATCAAGTTACGAGTTAATTTTGTTTTAGGTTTTCGCGATTTTGCATAATGAAACATAATAGACAAAAATACAGATCAACGAATTACATCTTAGTCAACCTTGAAAAAGCTAACTGTGAAGTTAGCGTAAGCTCGGTACTTTGTAATAATGCCGTTATTAAATAAAACGTAAGTAAAACCAGGTAAATATTGTGTTTTAAATTTTGAGTTTATATAAAAAAAAGTGATTAATTAATCTCTCGATAAGTTACTTTATCGATGTTTTCTCTTGTAGGTAGAAATTCCATTTTGAATCAGAATAGAATAGCCTAAAGCACTTTATTTACCGGGTTTGATCACGTTTTATTCATGATTTTTAAACGACCGTGGTTTTGCCAACTTTTCAGTTGACTTTATTAAGGTTGACAGTTTACCCAATACTTAATTTACATTACAAAACTAGTGTCATACATTATATAGAGTTAATTTCACAAGCAATCTCGCAGCAGTTAATTGTAAGCAGTTTTATTAAAATTAAATAGAAATCACTACGTACTGAGCTTTTTTTTTGTGAAAATGACTATAAATCGCATGCCACTAATTCCATTTCTCTTCTATGCTATACCTAGATAACTCGACGATGGTAGAAATGTACAAATTTATATAAAATCCAGAATATTTTCTACCTAGAAATAAAGTAGTCTAGTAAAAGAACGCAGACTGACAATACATTCTCGACTATGGATACTAATAAATATGATAATATCGATTGAACTAGGACAATCATGATTGCACATACATAATTTAATAGTGGGTATACCTACGTCCTGCAAGAATGTGCAAAATATCTTTTGCAATATCGTTTGCAAAAACGACTATAGAAACTAGTAGTTTTGCGTACAGTAGACCTCGCTAACACCATGCGAAAACAGATTTTTTGAACCAATTAGTATGTATTCAAATACCCATTTTGTAGGAGAAATATCCCACCAATCAAAAATCCCCTACGACAAAAGAAATTTATAAGCTCATAGAACTTGTATACAAAGTTTAATCAAAATCGGATCTCATAGTGCAGAGATATCTCCGCACTCCTCTTTGTGGGAGAAATACCCCACCAATCAAAAATCAGTCACGACAAACAAACACCATAAGCTCTTAAAGCCTGTTTACCCTAAAGTGTTAACTCTGAACTTTGTATGTGTTAATCCTGAACTCTGGCTACGTCCAAAATTTCATTGCAGTTGGTTCAGTAGTTTTTTCGCAACAAACATATTCACATGCAAACTTTCGTATTTATAGTATTACTTAGAGGATAGCATATCAAATTATTATAGAAGAATGTTTTTATAAACGAATTTCATACCTACAAGAAATTTCGGTCTTTCTTCTGAGGTAATTTATACTGCTCTGAGGATTTAGAATTGAGATGAGTTTGTTAAAGGAGATCCTTGGAAATCCGGTGTCAGCTTAAGATAGGCAAAAACTGTAGTTTTGGGAACAATTTACATAAATAAGGCTTTGAGTGGTTTGTATATTGGAGGTTTTTGGGAGACGGTGAAAGTCGACAACACAATGTTGTGAAAGTAGGCAAACTAAACATTTTCTAGATCGTCTCATAAGACAGTTTCGTTTTCTGTAAAACTGTAAGACTGCAGCCGCATTGTTAGGAGACTTGCTTAGCGCCTGGAGGCTAGCTTGTCGCTTGGCGAGCATCGAAGTAAACAAACAGGTTGGTTTTATGGCACGCTAGGTGACTCGCCAGGCGACTAGCTAACATCCTAAGCATAGCAAGCAAGCATAGCGCTAAGCAAGCTTCCTGGCAATGTGGGCATAGCCTCAAAACGAGTATTTGAAAGTAGACAATGAATAAATAACTCAAACTATTATGTATCTCTCGTGTAAGTGGTACCTACAATTGCTGAAAACTAACAGTGAGTTTCCTAACGTTTTAGGGACCTTTCGGTAATAAATCACGGATAAAGTTTCAGTCGAAAGAAGTCTTATGAAATACTTTCTTATAGGAAATAGTTTCACGACTGTTTGATACCTAACACTAAGCTCTGAATTTCTATAGATTTTTAAGTACTTAATGCTGATATGATGTATAAAAAACTGAAGTTTTACAAATTTTTCAATTAGTGACAAAACAATAACAAATATAGTAATATTTCTTTAAAACGTGTTTTGAATGAGATTTCCTACCGGTCGATGATAATATAGGTACTTGTGTAATACAAAGTAAACTGTAACTAATTTCACGGACGAATAAGACTGTGTAAACAGTACCCGATTCGCTACTACCGATACTTATTGTATTGTGTACAACACACACACAAATGTAAGCTGTGTACTTAGGTAGAGGTATGTACCCCATGCGTTTCTTGTGGTTTCTTCTCATCGGGGTGCGCGTTCTGAAATCACACATTATAGCTCGTAGTTTTAATAAGATTCAATTTGTTTTCATTGACTTCAAATATGTAGGAGTCTTCAAATATGGAATACCGGTATCTTATGATATACTTTTTAAACTAAAACGATTGGAACTTAGAGTTAGGAAAAGTTAAAATCACGCGATTAAGACCCGGGAAAATACGAAAATATGAGGTAGGTATCTTCAAGACAAGCACGCTATGTCGTCGACACTTCCTATCAGACGAGGTGAGATTTATTATATTTTACTCTATCGTTTATACAATTTTGATTCTCTTTTGTTTCTACTTCGATCGACGTTTGTTTTTATTTCAATCCTCTTTCGTTTTCATTTCGATCTTCTTCTTTTATATATGGCTAAATTCCATTTGGATAATAGCCAGTGTCAAGTGTTAATATATTTTGCAATTTATTTGCATCGAAACAGTCAAGTCGTCATAGTTAAAGTCAAGTCGAGGCTTTCGTTTCGATCGACTTGTCTTTCCATTGAAATTATTTAAAACTTACCTTGTATTATTTTATACACCAGCGCATTATTGTTAGACTGTAGGTATTTATAATGATTTAAGATAAATGTAAGACACTTTATGTCTGTGGGTTGCAACGTGTACTGAATTCTGCATAATGTACGTTCCCACGTGTACGGCCTTGGTAAGAATTCCGCAAATTCATTCAATTGTGTGGAAGCACGGTTCGTATTCCGTATCTCCGGCTAACGCGACACCTTGTTCAAGTTGTTCAATATAACTAATTGCAAATTATAGTGGAACTGATATTGAATTCATTTTTTCCGGTTTTAACGTTTCGAAGTTTCTCCAGACCTCTTGCTCGTTGCTCTTACTCATCACAGGTAAACTAAGTTGTTATTGGAACCCGAATAGTTTAATTTCAATCCAATATAGCTAAAACAAGTAAATCAATCGTGGAACTATAGATTTTTGGGCTGATTAAACTATCAATATCAACTAATTAAGATTTACTGGGGAACATTTTTGATTGAATAAATATAATTCGTATTTTTCTTGGGAAAATCGTGGGACACAAATACTTAGAAATGCCTATATAACAAAGCTAATCTTTAACCATTTATCAAAATAAATATAATATCATCATGAAGTATTGATGGAATTTATCTATTTGCAAAAACTAGTTTGGTACAGTCTCACGAAAACATAAAATAGTACCTACCACAAATATTCGATTCCCGCCGGGTACAAATATTTATGCTTGTAAAAACAATTATTTGTATCTGGTCTGGGTATCTTTCTATGTATGTTAGGTATGTATTTACAAAAAAAAAAAGTATAACTTGTAGTATATCCGTTGTCTAGTACCCATAGTACAAGCCTAGTGCATACTTTGGGGCTAGATTGCGCTGTGTGTAATGTCGTGCAATATTTATTTTATTTATTTTTAGACCAAAATCAATGCTGACAACGTTGTTTCTTCTTCATTAGACTACTTGTATTTTAGGCCCTTATTGTATCTATTTTAGGATGCAGTTATTTTGTAAGTCACGTTATTATTTTGTGTTCAATTCATTTAGTAGGTAAATATAGTATCTACCTGGCGCTCGATTCAGTAAGGACATAGCATGCGAAATGCCGGCAGAATGCAAGCGACGTGCTGGAGATTTACGTTCATTCGTATTCTGTAAATGTTATTTTACTTAATTACTACTTAATTAGTTAAGTAGCCTTCAAAATTAAGGGCTACTTAAATATTTAAATAGCTTGTTCCTCAGCCAAAAGAAGTTATAGAATAACTATTATTTTTACTCCTGCAACAAATCGACTTCTGCAATGCTCATGCGTCCCGCCTGTTTGTCGCATGCTATGTTTTTAGACAATCAGGGCCCTGCAGCCCTAGACAACATTCTTATCAAATAACGAAATCGCCAATCGACAGATTTTTTGTATGAAATTGACATATGAGTTCGCGAGAAGACACGTGACTTTTCGCGAGCTTATGTCACCCGTCAAGATTTAGAATCAGCGATTCTAAATCTTGACAATACTGAGACATGCATGAAATATCATATATATTGTATAAGAAACTTATCCATTCATGATGTTATTTTTATGTGACATTCAAATCGAATGGCGCGTGCTACGAACGTTCCAGAAAGGTTGATTTAGGTGTTTACGTTTGTGAAATATTTTTGTATTTATTGTGCTGAAATTTACCGCCTGCTGTAGTAAATAAACAAAATGTAGAGTATCCCGGATATTCTATTGCGAACCGTGGGTTTATCCCGATCCCGCGGGAATATCGGAATAAAAAGTATCTTATGTGATAGACAATGCAAATCTCCATATATCTGCATGCCAAGTTTTATTGCAATAGGTTTAAATGTTGAGAGAAAAGGAGTAACAAATTTATACCATGTCTTACTTTATATATATCGAAAATGCATCCCTACCGCCTCCAGGGGAAATGTCCCTAATAATATTACAAATGCAAAAGTAACTCTGCCTGTTGTTTTCACGTCTAACTAAACAACTGCATCGATTTGGATGAGTTTTGGTGTGAAAGATGGGAACTTGGAGAAGGATGCCGGCTTCCTTTTTTCCGATGTTCACACGGGATCACGCCTTAAGCGAGTGAAACCGTAAGGCGGAGCTAGTATAACATATAATATTCTTTAGAATTCCCATCATCTGATCTTATCTTAAGAGACTTAGATACATTTAACAGACTCATGTACGCAGGCAGTTGAAAATAGCAGTATCAGTGCCCGCCGTTACAAATGATCCACTCATGTTTAGACAACGTTTTGGAGCAAGACAACTTATCCACCAAATGGATATACTCGCACCATTTGGCAAGGAACAGTGTAAACGAGATCTAGAATTTTGACCTTTCAAAATTCTATTTCTAGATGTTTTATTTTCAGATACTTTATAATTGTACCTACCGTATTCCTATACATATTGTTTTCAGTATTAAAGTCAATGAATTAGCATTTGAAATATTAAAAATATATATGTTGGCTTCTACGTAATTGCGTAGTTATTTTACTTATAATTCACTCATTCAAAATACTACTTAGGGAATTTCTATGAAACTTGTAGATAGATAATGTAAGTTCAACACTGATTTGTTGTCGCAATATTGTAAAGCCGCGTACAGACGTCGCGAGGCGTGTGTCGCAAATGCCTCAGCTTCTATGCCACAACTTGAGACATACGATGACTGAATCTTCATTAAGCATGCGTTATAAACAACACATGCTCAAGCTAAGCACGCAAACAAAGAGCTGCGTAGATGGGGTGTTCCTTTCCTAGTGTTTCAACGAAATGCGGCGAATGCTCACAGTGAGCAGATACTGATAAGGCAGCTCGAGGCATGCGTGACGAACCAACGTGACTCATGCATCGTGATGTCACAACCCAGCTGAAGAAATTGACTTCATACTTGTGTAAAATTGCAGTCAACACAACTAAGTCAAGTCTATAATTACGTGATAAAATAAAATATCCAGCGTCAATTTAAAATTTATAAATATTGTTATTTTTGCTTTGACTAGGAACCTATCAACTTTGGAAACCTCTGGAACACCTACAGGTATTTGTAACATAACCTAACTTTTTTTTTATCCAGTACAATTTACGAATAAGTATTTGACCTTTATAACCTCGTTATCCTTTCCAAAAAAGTACCTTTACACAAAAGGGTTGAACGAATCACTAAACTCATAAATCCAGAATATCTCTATCCTCATATTTCACACAAAATGTAGCGAACTCAAAGTCAGGTCCATAAATTATTCATATGCGTTAATAGCTGTGCAAATTAGATTATAAATAAAAGTTAACATTTGAGCTTTTGTTGAAACTAAAAAAAAGTAATTTAAATCTGAGAATTAACATTATGTAAAGGCATTTAGATTAGGTAGGAACTATGATGTTGAATATATTATTTAGGTAGAAATAAATCTAAGGCTAAATTAAGGCGGTTTAAATTAATTTTATATGGTAGATAGAGTAATAAAGTAAAACATAAGCCAGGCTTGTATTTTTTTGAGCCAGACTGAATTCTAGTCGAACCGTGTACCTTCGACATAGAATAGAGCTACCCCATCCTTACTCACAGGTGACGTAACAAGCCAATAAGGAATCTGGGGAGAATATCAACCGCAAGTTTCTGGAGTTTTTCTGATGGCAATTGTGCAAAAAAGGATGAAAACGTAACACATTTGCATTATATACTATGTTAGTACTACTACAAAGTTTTAAAACCCATTTCAAAAGTGTTTTGTACGGGCATCAGAATAAAATAAGATGACGTTTTAACAAAAAGTAAATCTAGATTTTTTTCATCGTCCCACGCTATTCCCGATGCATTTAAATTTTATTTCACTTGTCTTTTTTTATCAAATTAGAATTCTTGAAATGCCGCGATGGTTCTTAAGTGTTTTACGATATCGCACTGAATTTTATTTTGTCTTCTTCGGATGGAGAGTATACACGTCCGGTGTCTGTTTTAAAACACTTATAAATAGACATAATTAATGATACTGTGGACATTTTGATATAGTGGACTTTATGAGACTAAAGGATTTATAAATCCAGTTTTATTTTCTACAAAAATAATAATTATACTTACCTAGGTCGGTACTGTTTTCAGCAAAATTCCAGAAACATCCGGATATAGAGATGTGATTCCGCTTTCTAATGAACTTGGCCTTGGGTAAAAATAGATCACATATTTAAATTACTTTTTCAATTATTTTTTTTAATTTCATTTATCCATTCGATCGTCTTTGACGTTAAGTTAAATACCAATTCAAAAATAAATTAATCTTTGCAGGTGTAAACAAAAACCAGTCCAATTTATTACAATGAAAATATATCATTTCAAAAGTTGAGCATTGATATTGAACGAAATACTTTTAAATTAATGACAAAATAATAAATTATCGTAATAATTCAACGGTTTAGGGCTGATAATATTCACGATTTTAGATTAATAATGTTGTGTGCAAAAAGATCTGAATGAAAAACTCAGAGATTTTATCAGCTAACGATAATTGACGAAATCGAGTGCTGTCTTTTACAAGTTTTAATAAAAAGGGACTGGAAGAAACTAAAAAATACTAGATTACCTCTACCTACTTTTGAGCTTGATTAATTCCTATGCAATATGGGTTTTTGGTTTTATTTATATCGAAACGAAGTCACAAACTCCACCATTGAGGCTTACTGCATACTGGCACCAGTTGTTGGTGGAAACCCAAACATAACATAAAGTTAAAGACTCCGCTCTGTTTAACTAGTTCTAACTCGTTTCTCTTCGGTGGTGGGAACCCCGCTTTAAAGATCAATTGCACAAGAAAATAACACCCCGGCAAGGCGGTATTAGTATTACTGTTATTAATACAGGGTAGCTAAATTAGCTCTCCTTTAAACGTTTTGCAATTATCAATAGGATGCAAATGGACTCTGCTAAATCGACTCGGAATGGAAAATCACCTTCAGGCTGACGTAAATTTACGAGATGCCATAATAAGGCTTTCGTTTGAAACCAACATGCATGCTAATGGGGTCAACGAACTCATTTGTTTTTCTCTTACCTTGACGTGAATTTATTGCGGTTAGGTATTGTGAGTGTATGCTACACTTATGAAAATAAAACAGCAGGTAGGTACCTAGTTAATTACTATAGCATGAATTTTATTTAAAGTTATGATTATGACGCAAACGACTAGTTACTCGAGCATTAAGAGGGTTTCAAAGTAATTGATGGAAGCAATTAATTAGAAAGCAGAGATTAAAAATATTCGCAGTTGAAAAATGAGGACGAGGCGCGGCGTCTCACCTAATTCATTTAGACGATGTTTGGCATTCATCAACTTCAGGTTTTCATTAAGGTGTGAATTTAAGTTCACATAGTAGCTCATATTCGTGTTTTTTATGGTTGTCAACACCAACAACAATCATCCCGTTAATTTATCCCACTGTAGGGCAAAACTTCTCTAAGAAGGGGCAGTAAGACGCCACGGGGCCTACCCCGGATAGGTGAATGTCCCATGCCTTCGGACCGTGGTGACTTCTAGGACATGTCTGTTTCCTCACGATGTTTTCCCTCACCGTAAGAGCGATGTTATTAGCACACATAATTATAATAATAATAATTAATTTTAATTATAATGGTTGTCAAATTTTTCCAACTAAAGAAAACAATAGTTTAAAAAAATAAACTTATTTGTTCCTGAAAAATGAATAAAGGAAAATGTAAAATTGTGTGTAAGTATGTGAATTCTTAATATGGCGATTCAAAAATTTGTGTCAACCCTAGAAATACATGACGTTCGACAAAATATTTCATCCAGTGCCTACTACGACCATTGATATAAGCAAACAAGGGAAGATACGTCAGTAGTCACTACAAATGAAACGACAAAACTGTGACGAGCCGGCACACTGGCTTCGGTTGGTTGTGGAAAATCGTTGCAATTATTGTCACCGTGCGTGCGTGCCAAATAAGGGTGCACTCAACTGGCGGCAACACTGCCTAACATTAGGCACAGTTTACCTAATACAGCGAGTAGTTCCGATTTTGACCACTTGCAGTATGCATTATGCCAAACATTCTAGCTCATTTATCGAATAGGAAATGTTAGACCGTGACGTATCTTCCCTTGTTTGCTTATATCAATGGCTACGACTCGTATTACGTACATTATTGCGCAATTTGAAAAACTTTAGCGCGACATGCGACAGCAGTGTTTACATTCAACAAACATTTTTGCTATCTACAATACCAAAAATTCCTAGTTATCAAAATCACGCAACGTTCGGGTCGTTGCCCTCTTTATCACTCTGAACGATAATGAATGTTGGCGGAAAAAATCCATCCTCAACACTGATAAGGTTTCCACTGAGAAATTACCTGTCCTTTCTTTGGGGTGGTTTATATGCCCGTTAACATAAATTTAAAGATAACTACTTTTTCCAATTAGGTAAGCAATAAAAAATGTCCCACGCGGAACATACTTGCGATTCTTTCGATAAATTGGTGTTCATACCACCAAAACCTTAGTACATTTAATAAATGGAGAGTGGGCTCTACCCATTGGACTAATAAACTAATATTTTATCATCAAACTATTTACAATGTGAGAATTTGTAGCCTATGTAATGTTTACCGACCGACATACCATTCTTGATTCTCTGTATCTATTCCAGCGAGGTGATATTAAAAATAATACCATAGAACTGGTTTCCATTAGGGACTAGAAGGAGAAAGGTCGCCTGATAGTGATGTATTTCAAATTCGCCTATCACGGACGAGATTTACCAGTTCCAAGTCACACAGTTCGGGAGATTCCTCACACTCGTTTAAAATAGATGAATGAAATTCTAACGGTGTTTTTTGAATATCTACCATCTAAGCATAAGCTTTCATTTCTCTGATCTACTCTTACAATGGGTCCAACCCAGGTTTAAAAAAATTCTATTCCATTTTCTATACTAAACCTGACCTCGCCATGTGTAATGTCCCCTATCATGTTCTAAGCAAGGTTGTCATTAACGTAGTGAGTTTGTCAGGAAATGGGCTACTGCGATTCTTTGTCAGTAAAGTGGGTATACGGATCGTTGGTGCTCCCTACTGTTCTTAACAGTGTAGCCACGAGGTCGCACTTAGAACACAATGTTGGATAAGGTTTTTGTGTTGATACTTATTTATATTTTATACCAAGTAAAATGTGCACCAGTGTTTTTCTTTACAAAAAAAAATGTGAGCTATTAACATTGTGAGCATACCATGTTCTACAGGGCGCATCATCCATGACGACCTCTGTGGCGCGTCGGGCGAACACTTGGCTGCAATACAGAAGGTTGCGGGTTCGATTCCCGCTCTGTGCAAATATTTAAGCTTAAAAAATAAATATTTGCATCTGGTCTGGGCGTATTTCTATGTATAATATGTATGTATTTACAAAAGAAAAATAAATATAAGTAGTATATCCGTTGTCTAGCCACCGTAACACAAGCTTAGCAGCTTACCACGGGGCTAGATGGCGCTGTGTGTTCGTCACAGGATTTATTTATTATATTTATTATTATTTATATCCATCGATTCAATCGATTGTGTTGGATATATTTTGCTTATCTAGAGTAGACTCCGAACTGTTTCTTTAGGAGGAGGTATTAAACCCTACAGTGGAACAAATAATTGGACCAAAAGTTACCATTACATTATGTAAAATAAATGCTCTGATATGAAGGCCGATGTAGCCACTAAACCTTGGCACCTGGTGCTGTTATTATTTTCCGGATATGGGTGACTTCGTTCTGAGCAAAACCACCATGCTAACGCCGGTCTCCGTCATCACTTGCTCCTAGACAGAGCTAAGCAACCTCGTTCTTTAGGGTCCAGTAAAAATGAACTTACCTATTTTCCCATTAGGACTGTAAGGTCCGTAGCTGCTCGATGAAAGAGGCGAGGAGTACCCATTGTTAGGCTGCGTCTGCGCTGGGGCACCAGGCGAGGGCGACCCTGCCATCCATTCTCGGACGTGGGTGACTCCGTTGTGGCCGACGCCGTTGTGGCTGACGCCGGGTTCCGCCTTCACCTGCCCCGCTAGACCGCGGTAAGCGACCTCGTGCTTCAGGTCCATGCCGGTGCTACCGCATGCTGACGAGCCGCCGCCACCGCCGCCCCCGCTCCACACTTCTGTAAAGATAAAGGCAGTTATAAAATCTATACATAATACTTAAAATATGAATTTCAAGGGCTCATATCAGAAAGATAATCTAGTTATAATGCTATGCTGGCGTCAAGGTCTTAGCTGATTGATTTACTGACATCTTTATCAACGCACAGTGTAAGATACATTATTTTATTTGGAATTTGATCTCCTTTAAGTATTGCACTTTAATGAGTATCCGCATATCCGGTAGGTCTTGGAAACTTGGAACTAAATTGTCAGGCTTATGAATAATTCCCTAAAGGGACAGAGGGAAATGAATTAGGAACTAGACATTTTCAGAGACAAAAAGGATCTATGTGGGTCCATGTTAATATTTGAAAGGGGATCATCAAAAATGAATGGTTTTCAATTAAAAAAAATCACTTTTTTTCCATTACAATGATATCATACCTAAGTATAACATGATCAGCGCTATTTATCTTTTGCGTCAAATTCGTAAGCTGATTTGCTACATAGTACATATACCTACAAACGTAAGAAATGTCAGCCCATGATAGGTCTACTCACTTATGTAAAGGATATTGACAACAAAATAAATTAATATCAAGTGGTTTCCATTAAACATTGAACGCGGCACAAACACTGTCTGCATTTAAAGTTTTCGTTTCTTATACTTCAGTTTTTTCTCTCATATTTTTACTACATATAAGTCGATGGTAAACTTTTACAAGTAATGATTTTGCCAGATCATGCATCCGAGTGCTCAGCTTAATAGTTTTAAAATACGGTTCTATTATAGAAATAGAAATAGAAATAGAAAATATTTTATTCGCAACAAAAAAAAAAATACATAAGCATAGAAAAACTATAAAAGGTACTTAAATGCAAGCTATACTAATTTGTTGCGAAACGGTCTTCAACTCAGCATATTGCTAGTCTTACGACTAGCGCTGGTCTTCCGTTGGGACCGTCCCGGCGACGTCAGTAACAGTCGGTACACGTCGAATTACATTACATCCTACACATTAATTAAATAATAACCTAAATATAATAAAAATACATACTAAAATACATGTAATATTGAGACATAAGTATAACCGAGCAACGGACAATATGAAAAACTAAATACATAAAATATTATCTTTACACACAAGTAGATTCAACAACACAGCCAAATAAAAAGATAAATGTAACTAAAACCAAACTAAAGTGCACTGGTTTCGAGCAACAGCGTTTCCTGCGACTTTTGATGGCGGAAAATAAATTTCTTTAAACCTAGTCTAAAGCCATGAATACTTCGCAGGTTTCTCAGGGGTGGTGGGATATTGTTCCAGCATTTAGTCGCAGCGTAACGGAAACTCCCTCTAAACGCAGCAGATCCGCGACGCTGGGACATAAGTTGATCCGCACATTGCCGACTTCTACAAGACCTCGAACCAGATACCCAAGATAATTTGTCGTACAAATATAAGGGAGCCTTATATTTTATAACGCCGAACAAAAGACACGCCAGATGCAGCTTTTGTCGATGTCTCATTTTTAAAATCGAATGTTCGTTCAAAAATGGAGTTACATGAGACCTAAAGGGAACTCGGAAGCAAAATCGTGCACACGCATTCTGAACGCGCTGGACGAGTTTTTGAGTTTTAGCTAATAGTCGTGGACCAAACACAGCATCCATATAATTTAGCTTTGACAGCACTAGGGACTCCACCAACTGTATACGCAATTCTTCTTTCAAAAAAGGTCTCATACTGTAAAGAACTTTCAGTTTATAGAAACAATTTTTTACCACGTCTGCAATATGTTTCTCGAATCGAAGGTGACAGTCCATGACCAGTCCCAGATTGCGCGCCTCTTGTACACGTTCGATAGTCTCGCCCATTAGCACCACACTCAGAGAGGGATCTAATTTTGTTAGCTGCTGCTGTGTTCCAAATATCATATATTTTGTCTTAGTTGGGTTGAGTAGTAAACAATTTTTTTTAGACCAGTCAGCTATTCGTGAAAGATCCTCATTCAGTTTGTAGATCGCCTCATCTATATGAGGTGGCTTGCATGAGATGTATATCTGTATATCATCGGCATAGATATGGTAATTACAGTGTGTTACAGCAGTTTTAATATCTGCAGAGTATAAAATAAAAAGTATGGGCCCCAGGATAGATCCCTGGGGAACTCCTCTACTTACTGGCATTTTGTCAGATATAACACACGAGCCATCATTCCTACCCAATTTTACATACTGATAACGGTTAGTGAGATAGCTATCAAACCATCGCACGGCTTCCTTGTCAAATCCGTAATAACTGAGTTTTGATAGCAACAAAGGGATATTTATAGAGTCAAAAGCCCTGGAAAAATCTAATAGAACCAGCAAAGTAACCATACCCTGATCCTGGAAGCATAAGATGTCGTCTGTGACATCCAATAGGGCAGTAACTGTACTACGCCCCTTCCTGAAACCGGACTGTACATCAGGTAATATATTATTGTCTTCAAGAAACTTCGTAACTTGTGCACAGACCGCTTTCTCCAAAACTTTGGACAGACAGGGCAGAATACTAACCGGCCTCAAGTCTTTAAGTTCAGTAGGATTAGCATTCTTCGGTAATGGACGTACTATTGCTGTTTTCCATTCATCTGGAAAAGTGCATGAGGTAATTGAAGTATTAATAAGTTTATAAATACTTTCTATCGTGCTAGGAAATGTCATTACAAGCATGTCTAAGGTAACGGCATCACAACCCTCAGAATTAGACTTTATACTCTCTAAAATTTTAGTCATCGAAAATAAAGTAATCGGTTCCATGTGAAAGACGGCATCACTAAATCTATGGAACTCAAAGTATGTCAGACTGGATATCTCGACTTCTGAGTTCCCAGCAATATTTAAAAAATGTGTATTAATAACAATAGGGTCATCAAAAATTGGAGGCAATTCGCTATTATATTATCTTGTCCTCATAAATTTATAAAATAAATTACGCTATAACTTATTTCAGTTGTAGGGAAGATAATAAAAGTTTTGTTGTAAATTTGCGTATTTTATTATTACAAGTGCCGCCCATCAGTGCGCGCTATATATTATAAAAAAAAACGTCTCTTTTTCGCATAAGCTGAGTTCTTTATTATTATTTGTTATTATTAGGTGAATATTAATTTTAAAATTATTTGATTTTTGCAATATTAACTGTTTTTTTTTAGTTTTTAATTATCCAAGATGTAAATATAAGTTTTATGAATTTGCACAATCCTTCCTGAAATAATAAAGCAAAATAAACAGCTGGTTGGACTACTGCACCTACATTATCAGCTGTACCTAACTGCAAAATTAAAGACGATAAAACCAAATAGTACGTCGTTTAGTAGCACACTAGTGCAAGAACGGCCAATCACAAAGAGTCTAGGTATAGATAGGTAACGCAATGGCCAATCACAAAGTTTGATTATTACCTCACCTATTATTATATTGTCCGTATCGGTTAGTTGTATTTTGTAGAAAATTTATGAAAAAAAAATATGTACAATAAATTGGCTTTATTGTCCTTGTGCACAATTTAAAAATAACTCTGATATTGCCGAGCACAGATCACACTAGCCTTTGTGAAGCCGACTTCAATATTGTTAATGAATGGACATTGCGGGAAGCCATGAAATGCAGGCACGACTGAGGAAAACTGCTGGAGACCAACGTCTTGTTGTGGCTTACATTCCATTCCGTGACATTTAGCAGGAATTCATGTAAATAACTTGCAATAAAGACTGGGCGGCACGAGACCAATACTAAGGTAGGTAAGTAGTGAAAATAGTAAACTTAGCACAGTCAAAACCTCATGACAACGTACCCACTAGTGCGATTTTTTATTTAAATTTCTTAGCAGTCAGGCAAAATTCACGTGATACCTATCCTATGAGATGTATATTTGAAATTCATGAACAAATATCTGTTTTAGAATAGAATGGTCTACTACACTGGTCTAGAGGTTAAAACTGTAAGATTAACCAAGTAACAAGTAATGTTTTTTCTTCTAAAACGTTGCTACAGGACTGTGACAATGCTATTGATAAATAAAAGAAATGAACCAAGAAATGCTTTATAGTATGTAAATCTATAACTGTATATCTGTTATCTTTTAGCAATACTTTAAAGAATTTCTTGTCTCGTGTCATTCATCCGTTTAGTCAAACGGATGAATGACACGAGACAAGAAAGCAAGTCTAAAGCAAATGTTTGAAGCTAGAAAGCCAGAAAAAGTATTCAGCGCAAGGCAGATTCTTATTTTACTGTGTTTCCTGGCGAGTCTGATGTGCAGCCATTTTGCACTGGATTACTCAACTTACTTACTGGATTACTCAATTTACACGTTGGCAACTGCCAAAATTGCTAACGTGTAAATAGCCTATAACAAATGGGAAACAAAAACTAAAAACTTACTTGTTTAGGTATAAAAAACAATGCTTTGTTAGGTAGGTATACTTTTGACGATTTCGTCTCGATTACAAAATTGAGACTGCGAATTTCTTAACTACAGTTTCACTTTAGTTTTTACACTCCCTCGTTTTTACTGTCCAAAAACATTAAACAATAGTTTAATTCCAAATCTAAATATTGCTAACTTTAGTTCTAAATCGAATAGAGTCAAAGAAAATTTGTACCTATATTTTAATTTTATGCAGATTTTCGTAACCGAAGAGTCGTAAATTACGATTTAACGCTGGGATCAACAGGATTTAGGAGCGATAGCAATTACTCGACCGTCGTTGCTTACTATAACACTTTATACATACCTATACGTTTCGGTATAGGTAATGGAAACTTACAAAATTCAGTGCCGATACTAAAGGCCGTGTACAAAATTAGAGCTCCCCTATTAATAAAAGTGGAGTTAGGTAGGAGTAATGAGAACATGGTTTGTAATTTTCCGTGATAACTTTCAAAATGAACAAAAACAAAAACCAGAATATCCGACCGATAATGTAGATGAAATAATTTTTCAAAACGGTTCAGTAGTTTTGCAGTCTATTAATTACAAACAAACTAACAAATAAATCTTTCCTCTATATAATGTTATTGTACAGAAAGGGCAAGGGCAGTTACTGTTCAGCAATGAGCAATCTCACAAAAACATGTAATTACAAGTGGTTAGAAAAAAGGTACTAAAACATTCAAAACATAGGTGTGTTTTATGGCCTCGAAGGTGCTAAAAAGGAATTTATATCTATCCATCCGACAATTTTTAATGTCCTTTTTCGACAAAGATTTATTCAACAACATACACAACACAGAGTACGTTGTGTTTGTTAGAAACTTTATAGTCCACTACACAATAAAGTTTGTTACTTTAAACATTTTACGAGTTAACATAAAATATAAATATGCATAACACGCGATTTTGCTCTCAGTGTAGGTAAGAATTCTCTGCAACAGCATCACAGTAGTAAAATATTATTGTATTTAGTATATAGCCAAGACATATATTAATTTAATTAAGATATATATATAGATAAATAGCAAGAAAAAGTACGAGTATATTATATAAGAAAAAGAAGAAAGGGTACTTCAAAAAAGAGAGGGAAGGATAGACTTCAAATAACCTGGTTGACCAATGTCCAAAAAGATATGAAGAACCTTTCGCTTCGAGGAAGTAGGCACAAATCAGTATGTTAAATTACATGACACCGTTTGATAAGGAAAGTCCCCGTATGAAACAGGAGGAAAAGACGAAGGGTAAGCCCTAGTTGATTAATTAATACATATAAAACTGATTGACTGAAATCAAAGTCTTAGGGCAGATCACAAACTTGGATTTGGATGGTGAAAGTAAAGATAAAAGTAGAAATTATTGTCGACTCCTCTGTGATGCGGAATTTTTCTGTGACTCAAACTAGATTGCAACTGTATTTGTTAGTTCTGTCAAAAGATACGTAGTTCTTAACATACCTAGCTAAATATTTAAACAATGTACCACTATGAGGGCATTTTCTTTCATCACCTAAAGTCACGCCAACATGAGGGCAGAGTGCATGAATACAAAACAAACATAGCTTAGTGATGGCAAATGGAATGGGAAAATTATCGATATTTTATGTTTTGCTACATTTACGAGTAATAATCAAGGTGGGGACAGGACAAAGTCAGTGAGTTAGTTGCACTTGTATTTTATATAGTGGATTTTAGTCATTACACATCAAAGTCCCATTCACTCTTTCTAAAATATTTAACCCCCATTAAGGGACGAATGTCCAAAAGTCGTTCCCTAGTGCTCTTTTGTCAAGAACGTAAAAATATTTTTTGCCACTCCACACTCCACTCCAAGTTAGAGGACCTCGTTTCAAAAATATACTTTCATATTATGTTGATTGATATAACTGTCTAATAATAAAGACTTCTTTCCAAAATGATGGTTTAACCTTGAGTTAAATTGTGGTAAGCCCTCGGTTAACTTTTTTTGCAAATTTCTAATCAATTGGAAGCCGTATTTATCGTCTTAAGGTTTACTATAAATGGTTGTAAATACTAACCATTTATACTATAAACAACTACGCTTAACGTTTTGCAATAGCGGTGTTAATGTCTAATAGTGAATGTATCGACCGATAGAAATAAATCAAAGTATCGATACGATACGTTCATTAACACAACTCATCACAACACATCGCCTCGGCTGTTGCACAACTCGCGAGGCATGGCGCGGGCGCAGAGAAAGCGCGTGACGTCACGACCTCGACACGCTCACCTACTTACCTGCCACTTGCAAGCCAACCGCTTGCACCAACCCAGTTCTACGGCAAGCCAATGCCATCGGCTTTCTCCACATCGTGAGAACGAACTACACTGTTTATGTAGTAGGTATACTGTGAGAGATAGAGCTTCTAGATACATTTAGTTATCTCGTCTGAGACGAGCCTTAGATGGTTGGGAAGGTGGTATATCCATTGGTGGTAGGAGAATTTCCAACCTAAGATACGCAGATGATACTACTCTGTTTGCGTCCTCAGAGCAAGAACTGGCTCAGCTCCTTTCTCGAGTGGAGAAAGAAAGTGAAACGGTCGGCCTCACAGTTAACAAGGCAAAAACCAAGGTTTTGGTGATAGACAGACCGGGTTTGATGGTGCGCTCCAATGAACTTAGAGGCCTGGAATTCGTTGAGCAATTTGTGTATCTCGGCTCTCTTCTCAGTAACGAGGGTGGCAGTGGGAAGGAAATCGCCAGAAGAATCCAAATGTCCAAAACAGCGATGACTAAACTCGCTAGAATATGGAAGGACCGCAATATATCCTGTAAAACTAAAGTGAGACTGGTGCGTACGTTGATATTCTCGATTTTCCTCTATGGCGCCGAATCCTGGACGATAAGGAAGAGTGAAAGAGCAAAGATTGACGCTTTCGAGATGTGGTGCTGGAGGCGTATGCTGCGAATTCCATGGACTGCATTCCGGACCAATGTGTCCATTCTTAACGAGCTCCGAATTACCAAAAGGTTGTCCACTCTCTGTTTTCAGCGAATTCTCGGATATTTCGGTCACGTCGCTCGTAGAAACCCTAATAGTCTCGAGAAGCTCATGGTGGTTGGTCAGGTCGACGGAAAAAGACCACGAGGTCGCTCGCCCACCCGTTGGACTGATTTGGTCAAGACGCTCACAGGCCTACCAATTACCGGAGCTTTTAGGGCAGCCGAGGACAGGGAATCGTGGGGGAGCATGATGCACCAGGTGATCGACAGTTCATCTTAGACACGACCTTCAGCAATGAAGATGACGACTCAAAAGAAGAAGAGATCTCGTTAGAAGCATTTATCTATCTTTTCTTTTACGAATAATTTAATTAGACGAAAATGTTTATGACTGTGGTAATTTCATAATTAGAATCTTAACACAAGACTATAAAATTGGATAGCAAAATACATTTTGTAATATAAGTTAGTACTAGCTTAGTCTGTGTAGCGATTGTGTCATTTCACCTTAGCGCAAAAAGTGACATCAAATACTTAGCACAACATTTCTACAACTACATACATACATAACATAATCAGCCCGTTAATTTGATCTCACAGCAGGGCAAGGCCCCTTCTCTTAGGCAGTAAGACGCCACGAGGAGCCTTACCCGGATTTGCGGATGTCCCATGTCTTCGTGGTAAGTTTTAGGGCATGACGGTTTCCTCACGATGTTTTCCTTCACCATAACAGCGATGATATCAGGGCACACAACATTTTCTACAAGAAGAATACATTGGATCCGAACCCACGACCCTCGCAATAAAAGCCAGGGTATTTACCACTAGACCAACACCGCTCTACATATTTTTGGCTAATTCATTCCAACAATACTTGATTACAAACATATAATGCAATTTATGTAGTCAGCTTCAAAATTTAAAGAAATCTTAACGCACACACTCCAACAACGCACCGTGCTTTATTGGAGTTAGACCGGATACAGTTTTTAGTAGGCGTAAACCCTACATACGTGTAATCACTCACTATGTGGTCGTATTATTACATTGATTATGATTATTGAGTAAGTAGAGGGAAAGTCGTGTTCTGCAATCCAAACAATGCAGTATCGTACTATATGGGTCGTCTCGCATAGTGATTGTTCTATGTAAGCATGAAGTTTCTAAGTCTTACAGAATTGAGCACTTTATTTTTACGAGTTCTTGTTGTGGTTTTATACTTCAATGTCTTTGACGACCTCTGTGGTGTGATGGGAACGTTTCATCTATGACTGAAAAGGTATTGTGGGTTCAGTACCCTCTGTGAAACCAACATTTATGATCTAGATATTTCTATGGTTTAATATTTCTGTGTGTGTGATGATGAGCTAATTTTAATTGTTTGGTTTATAGAGGTGTTATTGTAGTTGTTATTCTAAAATCATTGTTGTTTTCCATAAGTTGTTACGATTTATGTACCTCTTTCCCTTCATAAATGCTTTCAACGTTTTAATGTAGGTCTCGATCGAGTCTTGACTATAATCCAGTTCTTGCTATACGTGGAGAGAAAACTATCAACATTATCTACCTTATATAAACCACGAGACAGTAATGAGCCCAACCTTAATCCTTCAAATTAAGCGTACAGGCTTCACATAGGCAGCACACATCGGAAGAAAACACATGAAGATTTCCTTTCGATGTTCATACGTGTAGAGTCCATTTAGTTTTTTCCTGCAGTGTGTGGCAGTTCTCACAAGATCCAATTTCCCGTGAAGTTATTAGCCGACGACGCCAACGTGGCTGCAAGCTAACAGCTATATTCATTGCACTCGAAGTAATACCAATATCACACACTATCCTCCACAGAATTCACTTTTACGACTTACCCAATAAACTTTTATGATTCATTACGAAAACGTTAAAATATGTCAACAAGGATCGAAAGAAAGTAACCATGAAATTTCTTATTTCCCTATAAGTCCGTAGGAAATAGAAATCCTTATAGTTTCTTCCGGGGCATTACAATTTGAAACTTCAAATTAGAGAATAAGGCGTTTTATTAAAACTTACTGATTGTAACGGATTTCAGCCTACGCGTACGTCGAAAAAGCGATACTAAATTTCAGCCAGATCTGTCCATTGGTCTGAGCATAGTTATACAGAACTAACTTTTATGCAAACAAAGATATTTAAACTCGCAAGTAGATGTGAATTGTGAATCATGCGATGTAGAAAACATAGTGAAATAAATCCGGTGCGGTTCGGTGGTTCACGTTCAGAGTATAGAGTATCCTCGATGCGGTCAGTGGACAATGGCATAAAGCGTATTACCGGTGAAGAACGAGCTCCGGGGAACGTTCTGAATGCACAGCTATTGTCAATGCTGTGTAACAGCCAGTTGGGCGCCATGCAGACCTGCAATCTAAATGCAAAGCCAAGCTCGTCTTCGATGATGCGGAAATAGAATTTACGAGTGTTGCGACCCCGCGAGTGCACGGTGATATACGCGAGGTCACCGGCTCACGGCGCCGGTCCCGTGTTGCGTCATTTCTAATGGCCTTGCTAGCTGCTATAATACATTTACGTGAGCATAGTTTCTTGAAGTCGGGTTCGATAACCGTGCCGTGTGGTGGGAATAAACCGTTTGTGTTGTTTGCCGTAATTAGAGTGTTGAGCGCAGCACAGCGGACGTCTGGCTTCATGCATTATTGAGTTGGGCGAGCAGTGCGGTGCTGGACTCCGGTGATTGCCAGCAAATTGTTATAGTTCCCATGGGGTTGCCATGTTTGTGCATCGTTTTACGCAATATTAATTAGTCGATTCATTAGGTCACAGTTACTGCAATACGTATATATGTTGGCGTCATAGATACAGACTTATTAATACAAAATTTGTGTTTAGGTATTTCATAGTAAATTACTCTTCAACATTTACTTGTATGTGCAGCATTATATGTAGTCGAAGAAAATAAACGTATCAAGTTTGTTTGAAAATGAAACGGTTTATTATATAGCTGAAGATTTGTCTCTCAAATCTGCACGTTCGATGCTGCGTTCTTGCATTCTCTCAAGCGTTTTAATAATACGATTCCTAGACTTGCACTGAATGTAAAGTCCTTGGATTCTTGCACCAGATGACAGTCATCACTGTTTACTGCGTCTTAACTTTAAGATTGAAATCCTTAGCTACCACACGTTTGCTTATAAGTCTGGTTCACAGACTTCAATATTCCCAAATTGCTAAGAGGAAATCGTGTTTGGATAACCTTTCTTTTAAAATTACTTTTTTCTAATAAATTCCCAAATATATTTTCGTTGATTTATGATTTAGATCAAATTATAATCCTTGAATATGACAAAAAGTAGTTTATGTATTAGCCAATGACCCAAGTCCTTAATTCGTTTTATGGCGATCGGTTTCTTCTCATAAGAAACATAATTCATACAAAAATATATTTTTTTACATATTATACCTATAACATTAGATAGAATAGGACGTATTCCATCTTCTGAAAATAATATTTATCCAATAGCAATAAAAGAATCAGACATTATTATGCTGTTACCTATACTTCGTAAAACCCGAGATTTAAGTTTGCACCCTCTAGTATCTTTTCAAGGAATCACGTAGCTATTTTATCGACACATCTTCGTCTTGATAGCCCAATTGTGCATCCAAGAATCTTTCTAAAGAATATATTATTTTCAATACTCTGTTCATAGAATATATTTCCAAAGAAAATGATTCTTACATTGACACTATTACTAGAATCTCTTTGCGCCAAATATGACACGATTTGATAATGTTACCAGATGTTTAAAGAATATAGTTAATACTGAAATTATTTTTTACCATACTTAGTGACGTCGAAATATGTAGGTACGAAACGAGTGAAGATTTTAAATTAAAGAATGAGTTTTGTTGCATCACATGAAGTGTTGCATAAAGTTGATTTGGTTGATTTGGTCGATTCGATAAAGCTTCAGACAACAAATATGGTTCTGATTTATTATAAGCGACATCGAGTAGACTTCAGATTGACAGTTGTGATTATAAAATAGGTCGAACAGAGCTTTAACAACGCATTAATATTCATTTGATAGTCCTATATTTTGATCTTATTTAAGCATGTCAATACTAATAAGTAGGTAACAAACAACAGCCACAAAATTAAATATTGAAACTGACAGCCAGAAACCCCAATTTTCTCAGGTACCTCTCGAAATTTATACAAAACAGTAAAATCAAATTTAAAAACATAGAACCAGTGCAAATTCTATATCCAAATGTAGGCACGAGACGTCGAATCCGATGTAAATGAAATCATTCGCGGACAAACAATTTTAAGTGAATAAAGTGAAACGAACGCAATGTTTCCGCTATTGACACATGACTACATTCAAACAGCAGTTGGTACGTTGGTACTGCAAAGTGTTATTGTAGCATATATATTTAAATCGCATTGTTACAATAGCGTTTCGTGGAGACAAGGACGTAACGCGGCCTCGGCATAGCCCTTTCTGGGCACATACTCGAAATGCTCACGCTAATGCAAAGCTGAACTTAAATGAAGTTTCTACAACTTAATTAAAGTAGTAAGCACTTATCACTCAGTGTCATAGCCAGTAACGTATAAGATTGAAGCCTTAGTAATAAAAACAAAGTATAGCTGATTGATAGTCACAAAGGAATTCGCGACCCTGCGACTGAAGAAAGAGACCTCAGCATAATTGAATTCAAACCGGTAGATATACCTAGAACAATGTCCATAGAATTACAGAGTATAAAAGGTGCGTGTGATCGTCGCTATTCCTTCCACACGAGCTGCAATACCAAAACTCATATAAAACAAATATTGTAATAAATGAAAGAAAGAAAATGAAATGGTTTTACCGCTTCAAGGACTCAAATGTTCCTCCAGCAGCGTCAAGTTTAAACTTCTCAAATAAAGTGAAGTTCAAAATTGCTCATTGTTCGTACGTTCAAGTTAGACTGTTTGCATAATAGTTTTATTCATATTTCATGTTCGGATATAAAATATCGGACATTTAAATTGCTTTCAATAGAATTTTATTATTGTCTTTGAAAAATATACACTGTGCTCTGTAATACAGAAATTATGGTGTAGAAGACAATAATAATATTTGCGAAGGATTCCAGATCAGTATTTATTGATACCTGCGGCACTTTGTGATGTCATATTATGTAAATTTTTGTATATATTACACAATTATGACAACTATTTGTAATAAGTACCTACTGTAAAATGATTTATTCAAGGATATATTCCAACTCTCAATGGTAATAAGATTGAGTTGCTCAAAGCTTACCGCAGTTTAAAATAGAAATCAATAAAGATTATTTCTTAGGTTTCACAATTAATTTCGATCTAAGATAAAGTAGGCATATTCTTTTTGGGCTAGTGAATAAATAAATTATAGTGAAACTGATACAACCGTGAGCGTTTAAATAATTGTTTCTCATCTTCTTTTATTGTTTTTGTACAAAGTCAATATATCAGTTGGAAGCTTTTATTGTTCAACCCACAATAATATTACTCACTTTGTTTTATTGAATTTAATTATTGACACACAATATTTACCGGGTTTTACTCGCGTTTTATTTATTTATGGCATCTTCACAATTTACTGAGCTTTCGCTAACTTAACAGTTAGCTTTTCCAAGGTTGACTTGAATTGAATTGTAAAAATATGAAACACTAACTCCCTTACTTATAACAGTAAAAGATAAACGATGCATAGTTAATGTTGGCAAGTGGTTAATGTTTGGTTTTTATCTAAAATCTGAATATTTGGATTTTCAAATAGGGTTAAAGTCAGGAAATTTCTATTTTAGGAAGACAAAAGTCCCTCCCGCCAATATATTACCTAGTCTATTCGTTAACGTGGGGAAACACGAGCTCGACTAAGCATCTTATTTACTGTAGACGTTTCCAAGTATTACGCGTCGGAATAACATTTTTTCAAAAAAAATTTAAAATTTCCATTACATTTAAATACACAGTATACACATCGATATATATAAATCTTTCATCGTGGTTAGTTAGCTATAAGATAGATCCTTTATAATGATATTTCAAGAACATTCTAATCAACTCTGATCTCTTTGTTTGAACATGCAGTTTCAAGCAATTGCTCGAACACTTTATCTGGGTGATCCATCCTTTGTGCAACTTTTTATGGTGGTCATAAATTAACACCCATTTTTTGCAATTATCGGGTAAATTTAATTAGAGCCTATAATTGAATTTCATTAAAGACTGTTGTTTATTGAGTTGGTTGATTGTTGGCAGATAATATTAGATGGTTTTGCAATTCGTAGTGGGTGGTTAATAATAACGACTGCAAAAAAAATAACGTTGTCTTACAATAAAGAGTTCTAATTTTAATTTTGTTGAGATTTAACTAAAGTTGGTAGTTCGAAAGTCTATTTTTTCACTATCCCTAGGTAAGATTATCTTCAGGCTGGCTGTACTGCTTCTTTGGATAGTAAACCCTATCCATTGTCTAAATAAGAGCAACCCAGCTCTGTAGTAGATAAATTAGGTTTGTCCATATATTTTCTTTGTTTGTTAGAATGCGATCTTTATTTTGTGTCAACTATTTACTTTGTAACAACAACATAGGTTGTGTGATTGGCCGAATAAATTATTTTCTTTCTTTTATTATATCAAATACAAAACAACCATACCAAAGGTATGTAAATCTACTTTAATCGTATAACCTAATATTATAAGAGCAGTTACCAACATAAACAACTAATGCTAACCCAATTGAGCCACGGACGTCGGTTTTAAATGTATCTTAATGCTAAGACAGAGTTGAAAAAAAGAGTTACAATAATCATTGTATCAATACCTACGCAACTATCGCATACCGATTGATTTTGTAAATCGTTTGCGTAATCTCAATGCATGCCAAGTGTGTCAGTAATTGAAGTAGTTTTGCACCTAACCTACTTTGTTCAATGAATGTTGATAAAATTTTGAAGAAAACCAAAACAGATTTGGAATATAAATTCAATGGTAATGTCTACATCATTTGTACATATTTTCATTAACAACAAGCCTAAAATAGCATCTTTGGTATAAATTCTTCGGGTACATTATTTGTACATTTAAATCTTTATTAACCACAGATCTAAAATTACCTCTACGCGATTCGAAACGCCTCCGGTCCTTCTGTTGTTCAGTTGTTTAAAAATGTGCTTTTAGTTCTTCTTGTTTAATGATTAGAATGCCATTTAAAAGCCTAAAAATTAGTATTACCGACAGTACAAAAAATAGACGAAATTAATGAAAGAAAGAAAGTAAGTACCTACGTGCGCATTTATATGAGCTTTAACAAAATCGATTAAATTAGGATATCAATATACGTATTTACAGTTTGTCTAATCAGCTCAACAGTCGATTTAGTTTTCAATAACCATATATAAACGCAAGTGAAGATACAGTCGTAAAACTTTAAAGCAGAAAGAGAAAATTCCCACAAATTCTAAACAAAATAAACTAGACAAAGCGGTGCATGTAATAAAATGGAGTAATTTAAGTAAGTAATATATTCAAGGATAGAGCTGAGAGTCGGTATGACGCCACCAGCTACGATAGCTGGCTATTGAGTTAATAATACAGAGACACCAACAACTATTCCTGAAATCTTATTCGAGGGTCATCTAAGATTTGGAATTTTTGTATTGAAATGATTTTTTTGTTAAATTGTCGTCATATATTGAAGTTATACGATCACGTGACATATCTAGCAGTGAATATTATATTTTTTAATTACATCAAATATTTTGTTTTCAATTTCATAAAACATACAAAAGGATTCATCCATTAGTCCGTCAAGAGACTGAATTTCATTTAGTACATAGGATTTTAATTTTACAACTATTTAACACTGCGATCTTCCACATTGATGTCATGTATTTATTGCCTACACAATGACGTATACATACATATTGTTAAGTAAATAAAGCGATACAATGAAGTATCCTTGAATGAGGTCGATAAACCAACTGCCTTCAATTTTCCACAAATCATTTGTTTGTTGTAGTTTTAACGCCATTGCCACGTTTTGTGTTTACTTAATATACAAAGGATTTCAAAATCGAAACAAATCTTTTTTATAATGGCAGTACTATTCTCTCTCAGGTAGGGGCACAACAGGGTGATCCACTTGGGCCGCTCGCTTTTAGTCTTGGCATTCACAGAATCGTTACAGATCTTAAATCTCCCTTGAATGTCTGGTACCTTGACGACGGTGTCCTCGGGGGGTCCCAAGAACAAGTTAAGGGAGATTTGGTGCACTTGATTGCACGATTCGGAGAGTTGGGACTGAAAGTGAATGCGTCCAAGTGCGAGTTTTATCCTTGTGGCCCCGAATCCTCCCTATCCTTTTCTGTTTTCAATGATATATTGCCTGGTCTCAATACATTGACTCCTCTTTCTTTTAGTTTATTAGGTTCCCCTATCTTCCCTGAAGCGATTCCAGAGGCGATAGAGCAAAAGAAGTATACTTTGGTTGTTGCTCGATCACGGCTTCTTAATCTCTCGGCGCACACAGCCTTGGTTCTACTGCGCTTGTGCCTGGCGGTTCCAAAGGTGACCTATTTATTGCGGACGGCACCAACTTGGCTGTGTTCGCAGCAGGTGGCAGAGTTCGATGATATCCTTAGGGAGACCGTGGAGACAATTCTTAATGTTTCCCTAAGTGGTTCACAGTGGACTCAGGCGTCTCTGCCTATCAGACATGGTGGGTTGGGGGTTAGGCGGATGGTGGACGTCGGTTTGCCAGCTTTCCTCGCGTCGGCGAATGGAGTAGTCGACCTTGTCACTAAGATTTTACCTTCAAATGGTGACGGGTTGGCTATTCCATTTGCGAGCGACGCGTGTGTGGCCTGGGGGGTGGTAAATCCTGGCGTCGATCCTCCGAGAGTCCTGCATGGTCAGCGTCTGTGGGATGATCTGGGGTCCAAAAGAGCTTATGAGGAGCTCCTGAGCGCAGGGTCGGAAATTGATGGGGCTAGGTTGAGGGCAGTGGCAACACCGGAGTCAGGGGCGTGGTTGCACGCATTACCCTCTCCGCATCTAGGTACTCTTCTCGACAACGACTCACTGCGGGTGGCGGTGGGGCTCCGGTTGGGGTGCAACATTTGCGAACAACATGTTTGCATTTGTGGTGCTGCTGTGGAGGCGGACGGCCATCATGCATTAGCATGTTGTCGATGTTCGGGAAGGTTCCCGCGCCACCATGCCCTCAATGATATTCTGCGTAGGGCCCTCATTTCGGCTAACGTCCCATGCGTATTGGAGCCTCCGGGGTTGAGCCGTACAGATGGCAAAAGACCAGATGGTCTCACACTGGTGCCTTGGGAGCGAGGCAGGTGTCTTTTGTGGGATGCCACTTGTGTGAGCACATTCGCCAAGAGCCACATAGGCCGAACCTCCAAGAACGCTGGGGCGGCGGCGGAGACCGCCGTTTTGAGGAAGCGGGCCAAATATGCGCCAATGTTGGCGGAATATTTGTTTGTGCCATTTGCGGTCGAGACTGCGGGCAGCTGGGCTACAGAGTCGATCGATTTTGTCAAGTCGATCGGCCGCCGTCTTAGGGATAGGGGTCTTGACTACCGCTCGGGGTCGTACTTGGTGCAAAGGTTGGCCATTGCCATACAGAGAGGCAATGCTGCTAGCATTCTCGGATCCTTTGCGCCAGGTGCGATCAAGGGTGGTTTATTTAATTGACTCAATGTAATTTAGTTTTAAATTTATTTTAATATGTTTGACGTCTTCTATTATTTTATTGTATTTTATATTGACATGCACTTATGTAATAAATCTTTGATTAAATAAATAAACAAAAACGAATTCAAGTTGTATTATATTTTTTGTTTATTTAGATTTCTCAGTTACCGAGACCTACTAATTTAATTAAACTATAAACGCTGATGTTAACTTGTCAAGTATTTTTTAAATTAAATTACAGGTCCTGTAGTTATGCCATTGATTCTTCACAATGAAATTTTTTAGCACAAAGTTACAATGAATACCGGCACTTTCTATAAAATGTCTTCATTATTTCTTTGATTCACTTATATCATCTACTCCAATAACCACATGTGGTTATAATGTTTTTTTAACGACGAGCAATTTTTATCTGACGTGTTCCATAATGACAATTTTTATGATACATATCAAAATTATTGATCTGATTGGAATCAGTGTGGGAGATTTATCTTTAAATCTATGAACTTTTACTTCGTTTCGTTTTTGATAGGTACTTGAATTAAAGCGTACATTCCAGGTCATCAGTCCATACTAGACAGACCCTTAACATAAATATTAAATTAGCCCAAGGGTGAAACGTGTAAGGGAACATGGGCAATGTTCATTGAGCACTGGATTCTAATTGCGAGAGCGGGTCTGCGCGGTGTTGTGTCTGGTCTGATATCGATCCGGCGCCCTCATTTCGCTGAGCCGACTGCGCCCATGCTCCAGATGTAGGATCACTTGATGTGGCCTGAAGAGTCTGAAGAGTTTTTAACATTAGCTATGCTAAAGTTTTGGTTAAATGTTGAAATTGATCGCTGATATTTCCAACTATGTTAAAGGAGAAATCTTAACTCTGCTATGCTTGTTGTTCCTATTTTTGTAGTACGAAGTTTGCGAATAATTGGTTTAAAAGTCCTAATATCATTTTTCAACATATTTGTTTCTTTTATTTCATATAGGCTAGCGTTTGCCAACTTCACACCTGATGGTATGTTAAGATGCAGTCGAATTGTTTTGCTAGATCTGCGTTTGACTACATCGATCCGGCGCATTATGAAGCATTGTACTGCATCTCAGATTACTATAGGACTACATAGCACTTAAACGTACTTAACTGCTACAATAGTGATATAAGTATTAAAAATTGAATTTATCTAGAAGTTCAATTCCAGGTGTTGTACTAAATATGCCACGCCTGTCGTCTAGCCTACCGGGCGTAGGCAACTGAGCAACAACAACTTCTCATCCATGTTGTTTTGCTACTAAAGTCTAGAGATAAATATCCTTATCTTAAGTCTACGAAATAATAACGATCAATGTTTTTGCGTAGACCGTCGACTTTTTTTAGAGTTATTAGCAACGTAGGAATTTGTCTTTTCAATTCAAAAACATTCAATGCAGTTTGACATCGAGACATTCGAGATAGCTGTTTGACGTACCGTTTTCGCTATCTTCACAATAAAATATGTAACGACTTCCTTTGTAGGGAGCAGTCAATTTTGGAACAAACAGTATTTTTGGTAAAACTTATATATTTTTTAAAGACTGAAATTTTTTTTTTAACTCGACACCTCGATCTTCATCTTTTTTATCTTCAAGATAGATTGATATTAATTGATTGATTGGTTTTCTTCTTTTCGGTTCTTCTTTCTTGGTTCGATTCCCGCCGGTTGCAAATATTTAAAAATAAATATTTGTATCTGGTCTGGGTGTCTTTCTATGTATCTAATGTATCTATGTATTTAGAAAAACCCATTTATGGATTTTTAATTTTATTTAAATATACCTAGGTATGACGGTGCTTTAAAAATATTGTTAAATAAATAAACTGACTATTATAAATATTTTACAGAAAACGTACTAATCTAGTACCTATAGTACAAGCCTATATAGTAACTAGTTTGGGGCTAGATTGCGGAGTGTGTAATGTCGTGCAATCTATCTATCTTGTTACTTCTTTTTTTTCTGTATTACTTCAATCGAGTTGAGATCTCACCTTAAGAGATAATTTCATCATGACCGCTGGTCACATTGTAATCGCGATGTCACTAGTATTTATTCTATTCGCATTTAAATAATAGTTCCTCAACAGTTTGCGGCTTCCAACTATATTAATATAAATAGATAACAGGCATACTCATTGGAATACAACAACTAAAATAATTTATTGACCATTACGAACAAGATGCGATTTATGTTTCCTTCTATCGCGCACTGAATTTTCGCTCGCGGATATTTTGGTCTTTAGCGTTTAAATAGATTTTAACGCTGTGTTATATTTTCATAGGTTTTGGATATATTAATTTATTGATAAAGTATTGTATGGGTCTGGGTCTTAGGTTGCTTGTTTTTCTCGTTTTTCTATGGTCTTAGTAAGTTCACATCGACCCTCTTTCCACGATATGTCAGCGACGCATCCTCGGCTATTTTTGGACACATTATCAAGGGCCAGGATGAGAACCTGGAGAAACTGATTATCTGCGCAAACGTAGAAGGCAAGAGGTCCCGCGTAAGATCTGTCATGAGATGGTCAGACCAGCTGAAACCAAAGAGCTCATCCAGGTTTGATGTTCAAATGGCTGTAGACCGCAATAAATGGAGGAACCTTACAAACCGCTGGGTGTAGAAGGGTGGTGATCGCGATCTTCAGTCATACTCATAAAGGATCGACCAAAGGGAAAGAGAGTAAGTTCGTAGAGGTAATAGATACATAGCTGTATTGGTATCTCTCAACGTAATCTATAAGCTGAGAAATATCGTTTTTTTTTAATTATACGTAAAATGTTTTGTTTAATGTAGATATCGATAAGGTTGTCTACCTAAACAGATAAAATTGAAGGCCAAAACATCTTTAAAACATAAACAAGATTGCGTATGCACTATCGCGTAACCTTTGAATGTTGTGTTTATTATTTTTACATCTATTTTAGTGTTATTTAGTCGCTATGCGAAGTCATTGAACAAGAAATACACAATTTACCATAAATCGTAAATCTCGCAACCCGTAAATCGGGCAAGGCACATTATTTGCATCTAAACGAGGAACAGGGCGTTGAAAATAGTTTTTTCTTGTAACTTTTCTAATTTTCGAGTATAGTTATTTGAAAATCAGCTGTTCATTGTAAAAAGATAATAAGTCCTCTTTTGCGTTTAAAATATACACTCGTCAAAATGAGCTCTTATAGTTGACCAAAATTACAACCAAATGGTTATTATAGATAGATTTTTACATTCACTTGGGAGGCTAAGTTGCAATAGTAAATAATTGCTATTCGAGACAGTCGTAGGATTTCTTTTGACCATTATTTTTTAAACCATTAGCTTCGCGGATGTTTTGTAAAAGCTTTCGTAAAGTAAGCTCTTAGGCTTTAAGGTTACCTTTTACTCCGATATTCTGACACACTCAGGGATAAAACCATAGTGCACACACATGGTCTGTTTCCAGTGAAGATACTAAGGGCCATTTCTATGTAAATTTACTTAGAAGTCACTTAAAAATGTCATAATTTTTCAAGCCATTATTTATTGGATAAGATCAGTCATTTTCGAGCGTTGTTAAAGATTTCAATTACCTCTCGAAATGTTATCGTTGTCTGCAAACGATATCCAATATCGTTCCGACTTATTTACACTTTCACAGTTTGCAACTACGACGTTTGGACATTTTTATTACGAAAGCTTGCATTAACTAGTACAGTCTCATTTTAAAAATTAAGTACAGATTTAATTTAAAAAAAAAAACAATCATAAAATTAGTTTTTTAATTAGGATAGCAATAAATACTTCTAATAAAGGAAGAGATGGCAAAAAGTCTGTTCTTGGACGCATATATAGTAAAAATGAGTCTAGGTCACTAAGGAACAGTAGAATAAGAATAAATTTAAAATAAAATCAAATAAAATTACGATACGTACCTACAAAACGCACCTACTGACTTACTCAGAAATAAACCGTGTGTTGCATTGCATCACAACAATTAGTTCCAAGCTTGATCATTTTTCAATGAGAATCTATATCTGTCAAAATTAAAATAAATCTAAAATTTTCAAAAAGTTGCAGTAGGTCCAAAGTCGAACTCTCAAATTATAGTAATTAATCAATTTATCTTATTTATTTTTAAATGAAAGTAGCAATACCGACTGTAAGTTTTAATTGAAAAACATCCAGTTTATTGAGTTACTTAATACAATAATCAACTTCGCGAAAACCGAAAGAAAAATGTAAATACAATTATTTCAAAAGCTATCTTTTACAACAGTTACTCCTATAAATTATTATTTACTTCGGCGTTTACCTCTAGGTTCGTTACAGTTTATTCAGTGGTTCCATCTGGCAAATTGTTCCACTATTCTTACTATTTATTGTAAACTTCATTCTACCCTTCTGTTTTACAAAACAGAAACAATTTCCCTAATTGAATTTGTGTTGTTTTTGCGCTCTTGTGGAAAATTGGCTTGTGCATTGAAGACGAGGGGAGAGGGTGTGGTGGGGCGTGAGAAAATGCATAACTGGTTAGCTGAATCGACATTGATTTACGAGTTAGATACTTGTTAAGTTAATTTATATTTTACACTAGCTGCGCCTCGCGGTTTCACCCGCGTAAGTCCTGTTCCCGCGGGAATATCGGGATAAAAAATAACCTATGTGTTAATCCAGGTCCCCAGCTACTTATATTCCAAGTTTCATCGTAATCGGTTCAGTAGTTTTTGAGTAAATGAGTAACAACCTCACATACATACATACTTACATACAAACTTTCGCGTTTATAATATTAGTAAGATTTGTAGGTTAGGTACATATTTATGTTTTTTTTTAATTAAAATGCTGAAAGTCTAAAAGTTTTTAAGTGGTATGAATTTGAATCATGTCCACTAAAAACCCATCGATATTCGTTTAACAGTCGGGGTAAAAACCGGAAATTAATTTCAAGCAGGAGAAAGATCTAAAAGCATTGTTGTGTGTATCACTTTGGATTTTACTTTTAGTATCATTTAGTTTTTAAAAAAATTAAAAAATACCTTATAAGTCTCTTACTTGCCGACATCCTAGTGAACCATTATTGTAATTATAGTAACAAATTTAATAAAAACAAACTAATATGTAAGCTGATTGGGCACGTGCGTATTGTCGATTTCAACATTGTAACATTTAACAATGTTATTTTATTGAACACAGTTGTTTTTCGTTTCATATTCGTTTTACTGCGGGCGTTCTTCGTTTGACGCACAATGAGCAAAGTCGGGGTTACGAAATACCCGGAGTCTCCTTGAGAGGGCGAAAGGGCGCGCGTCTTCAGTCTATTTACGTTGGAGGCTCGAGGTGACCTCCGCGTGACCCTTGACCCGAAGCCTGTGACCTACATCGCGACAATCGATAAGCACGTTTCAGGCCCACATCATTTAAACTTTCGATATCGACTCTTGACTGACTACTACTAAAATAATAAAACACTTTATTTACAGGGTTTATTCGCGTTTTGTTCATAATTTTTAAACGACCGAACTTTGGCCAACTTTACAGTTGGCTTTGAATCCTGAAACTGTAAAGTTGACCAAAGCTTGGTCGTTTAAAATCATGAATAAAACGCGATTTAACCCGGTAAATAAAGTGTTTTATTATGCAAAATCGTGAAAACCATAGAATAAATTATGATTACTACTAGATAAAGAGTCGGATGTATTAATGGACAATTTGCACTCGCTGGACATTTTGGGATTTGGACATTATGAACCTACATTACTTATAATTTAATACGGTGAAGGAAAACATCGTGAGGAAACCGACATGTCTTAGGACTCACTATGGTCCGAAGACATGGGATATTCGAACATCCGGAGCAGGTTCCCGTGGCGTCTTAATGCCTAACCCCTCTAAGAGGCCCCTTGCCCAGCAGTGGGACAAATTAAAGGGCTAATTGTGTATTATTGACAGAACGAGCGAAGCGAGTGAGGTCCAGTGTAAACGGGCCTGGCGCTTGTATCTTTGTAACTTTGTATCTTTGTATGTTTGTTCGACGATAACTTAAGTATCGTAGCTCCGATCTTTATGAATTTTGGTATGCGCGTAGTTTAGGTCAATAGAATTTATGAGTTCGAAGATGAGCCGGATCGGTAGGGGGGTTGGGGAGATAGGGGGTCGTGAGGTCTCAGTTCGGGGCGAACTACTAGTGTATAATTGAGTGTAGACGGGCCTGGCGCTTGTATCTTTGTATGTTTGTTCGACGATAACTTGAGTATTACGATACTCAAGTTATCGTTATCGCTTCGATCTTCATGAATTTTGGTATGCGCGTAGTTTAGGTCCATAGAATTTATGAGTTCGAAGATGAGCCGGATTGGTAGGGGGGTTGGGGAGATAGGGGGTCGTGAGGTCTCAGTTCGGGGCGAACTCCTAGTTGACCGAACGAGCGAAGCGAGTGAGGTCCAGTGTAGACGGGCCTGGCGCTTGTATCTTTGTAACTTTGTATCTTTGTATGTTTGTTCGACGATAACTTGAGTATCGTAGCTTCGATCTTCATGAATTTTGGTATGCGCGTAGTTTAGGTCCATAGAATTTATGAGTTCGAAGATGAGCCGGATTGGTAGGGGGGTTGGGGAGATAGGGGGTCGTGAGGTCTCAGTTCGGGGCGAACTCCTAGTTTAATAAGATTGTACCTATTATGTTATTTTTAAAATGTCTTCTACAGTGAGACTTAGTTAACTAAGTATAGCTGGTTTTGTAAGTTTCTCTTTAGGTGAACTGTTTTAAATTCTTTAAGAAATAAAGATTCTTTAAACCTAAACCTATGTATTTTGTATTTTTTCCCCGTCAATTATTTAGGTCAGTGTATTTTTATTATCTAGCCAGTAGAACAATATTTGTGGCCGCAGGGTGTGTCTGGTGTTTAATGTCTTGTCTAACAAATATGTGGGTTTACGGCTCTTTTGTACGGGATTTATTATGAAAATACAAAGTAGTGTTCTCTTGGCAACTATTATTATCTAGTCAAGCAGGCAAATAAAGCCGATCGGCCATGCTAACTAAACTAAGTTAGTTTGTTTAGCTCGTTAGTTTTTTTAAATATGTGGATTTTTGCGTTGAATAGGTTTCCGGAGCACAATCTTAGTTAACGTTTTAATATTATTATTATCGTCCATCACCAAATATATTATTAGTAGTATTAGCTGCGCCTCGCGGTAACTTCCGAATGTTCGGAACCGACCGAATGCCGATCGGAATTTCGATTATGACCTGAAACGAAACCAAGTTCGGATTTCCCAAGCTCATTCGGGGCCATAGATTATAATTAATTTGTTGAGGAGTATCGGATCCACAGGTCGGATCGAATGACGGCGTATGATAGTTTTTCAATATACCTACTAAAATTTAAGTCTAAGCAGAAGAAAAATATTGTTTGTTGCGAAGCATATTCTGCATCAGCCACAAGTTTGGCGAATGTGAAATTCAAATACATGTTTTATTGAACCTTCTTCTAAGGTCTGCAAATAACAGAATCACGATTCATTAAGTTTTGTTCGATACTTTTTTACTTTGAAAATTGTGCTGTATTTTCTATATTTTACTCTTTTCTCCTTTATTATACTATAATCGAAACAATTTTTTATTTAATACAAAGGAAATAATCAATACTTTAAATTGCTTATGTGATGATTTTTAATATTGCTTAATTTCCGTAAAATTATCGAAAAATGATTTGAGACTTATGCCTTTTTAGTTTCGTGTTAAAAGCATGAAAACCTTCAATCTAAAATCAACTGTATTACAACGCATCTAAGTAGACGTTGCGCCAACCTCAGTCCGCCGTCTGGCGCCGTCGAAGGTGGACCTATGTCAGTTTTCGCTCCCAAATAATTACGTAATCTATTTTAAATTATATTTCGTATAGATTCGAACTTTTTACATTTTTTCCGGCCAATATGAAAATAATTGTTATGTTATGACAGTCATGTCAAATCATACCTACTGTCATAAAACTGTCTAGCATTGTTGGTAAATAAAACGTAGTGATTATTTATCTTTGATATTTGATTGTTGTTGTACTAAAAAAAGAAAGACTAAATAATTACACAAGAAATAAATACTACAAAGATAATAAACTACATAAATAATCTAAGGTGAATGACCATTGAGTCCAAAAATGCCCATCACACTGGTGGCATTACCCCGTTGAATCGCCAACGATACTATTTGTACTTAGTGTTGCAATCAGAGTAACTGTATTTACTAGCAATTTGCAATAAAAAAAGCTTTTTCCAAACGAAAGCTTGCTAAAACATCAAAAAGAAATCTAAATATCGTAAGAGAGGCGAAAAAATAAATCTATTTACCTTTTCCATTGTCAAAATGAAAATTGAGATAGGTACTTACCTACAAGGATTTTGCGGAATTAATATAATAAGTATCTACATTTCATCAAGGTAATGCAAGCTAATAATCGACCATTACAAATGAGAAAGTAACTCAGGCTGTGGTTCATTTTCTCGCCCAAGCCGCTAAACCGATTTTGATAAATTTCGATTCAAAGGTAGATGGTACTTTGGCAAAGGTTACTTTTGAAATTGATATTCCCGCGGGTTCGGACTTACACGTGTGGAACCGAAGGGCGCAGCTAGTACTTACATACCTACTAATCTATATCTATTATCTATACTTCTGTAATCTATCTATATCTATAAAACTCTTTGTCCTGACTGACTTACTCACTGACTGAACCGCTGGTAGTAGAGAGATGAAATTTGGAAGGTGTGTTCTTTGTGATCTAGGCATCTGATAATAATATTATTACAAGTGATTCAACGAACAGTGGACCTCGTGGGAACTAATTATTGAAAGGGCTCATTATATCATCATAATAGAGCAGAAAAATCGGATCACATAATGTTTAGATATCTAGTACATCCTTTTGTGGGGGAATTACCCCAAAAATTAAAATCCCCCACAACAAATAAAATCTATTTACTCATAGAACTTGTATACCTTTCAAGTTTCATTAAAATCGGATTTCATAGTGCGGAGATAGCTGTTACCGCTTTTAGTGGGAGAATCACCCCACCAATCAAAATACCCCCACGACAAAAATAGTAAGTTTACACATCTACGGCTCAACAAAGTAATTTTACACACCTACTGCTCTACAAAGTAATTTTATTTGACCACTAGCTGCGCCCCGCGGTTTCACCCGCGGAAGTGAACGCGTTATCACGGGCGCGGGCGGCCAAGCGGTTGCACTTTTTCGTTCATATTCGGATTCTACTAATTGGATGTCGATGCAAAGTATACCACGACCTTCCTCGAAAATTGAACTATCCAATATTGAAAACCAGATTTCAATCGGATCAGTAGTTTTTAATTGTATAAGAAACAAAGAAACAAACAGACAGACATGAATTTTAAAAATTATATAATTTTGTTCTATTATTTTTCCTAAGTCCACTAGACCACTTTTTTTTTAAATTACTTCCAAGTACAGACTTTTTGTTCTCTCTTTCTTTATTATAAGTATAGATAGATATAGGATAAGAAAAGGTCAACGTAAAGCGAGCCTTTATTCCCTAGGTACATAAAGTGCCATTATACACCTAAGTAGGGCATAATAGTAGTATATGCACCGAGGTACTAAAGCCCTGTCTTATATAGCGGGCGTCATGTTTAATCCAAAGCGTACGTATCTTGAGCGAAGCGAAGGAGTTATGTACCTTGAGTCCTGAGTGAAGCGTGGGATTCAAGCGCCCAAGATAAAGACAGGCTTTATTACCGAGGTGAATACTCTACTTTACACATCTACTGCGAGACAATAAAGAGGCTACAAAAATAAGAATTTAATTAACAACAAAATAATAGATTAATGCTACGTGTATGAAATATATTTACAGCTCTATTTTAGCAATATTTTAAAGGACAAATTTATCTTCAAAAATTCACTCGCGACGAGATTTGAACTCGCGTCTCTACGTGAGTGAATTTTTTAAGATAAATTTTCCCTTTAAAATATTTCTAGTAGATATGCCTTGTGCAATAAAAACAAATTATGAAATAGCTCTATATTAATTAAATTTAACAATGATACATCAAAATGACAAAACCAAGCATCGGCTTTAGTCGATGAAATAAGTTGGGGCTTTATATTAACTAAAACTTTTTGCCTTACCCTTCCGTCGAAATAAAAATAGAAGAAAAATAGCCCAGTTTTTATTTTTTTATGTGTTATGTCTAGGTGGCCAGTTCCAAGTGGACGTATGCTACCTGAACCTTAGTTCTAAATTTAAATTACTTTATGCCCTAGGTGTATAATATCGCTTTACGCTGACCTTTTTGGTCAAATAAAGTAACTTTGTTGAGCAGTTATAGGTGTGTAAAGTAATTTAAATTTGGAACATTAACATTTGCTTGTATTACAGGTATTTAATAATAAAAATCAGACTGGTACATTCAGGCCCAGGGCCAAATGCACATTGCAAACAAAAATAATTGTCTTTTGGCCGCATGGTAAGGTGATAATAAATTGAAAATAGAAATACCGGAAAAAGACGATCAATTTTGGAAAAAAGAGATGGAACCGAAGTTAACAAGTTTTTACATGGAATGCTTACTGCCTGAGTTGATAGATCCACGCTATCCCAGAAAAAGAACAATTCTCGATCCAGATTACATAACCGTCAAAAAGAGTGTTTGTCAAACCTCTTAATCTGAAATTCCATCGAGAAAACGACTACTTCCGCCTATTGAAAACCATTCAATAATTGTTACACCACCAGTTCAACGTAGGAAATTGGAATTTCATGAAATGTAAATACTTAATTATTTGTAAATAAAAAGGAGTCAGTTTTGTTTACAAATGAAACTTTTAATGCAAGAGTAAATAGTAATAATATTAAAAACCTATTTGTGAAAACTGTAAAATGAAAAAAATAAGAATAACTCCATAGTTTTTCTGTTCGTTGCGCTGATATTTTTGTATCACAACATTTTTGATGAAGTTGCAACAAAACCAATTTTTCATCTCTCCCGTTCGGAAAGTTTAATTTTCATGGGTAGATATCCGGGTTGAAAGTAGCTCATTTCATCCCTAGGGTGGAAATTACAATTTTTTTTTTAATTATTGCAACTATTTGACAAATTTTAAGGGGTATTTAAATAATTAAGTAGCTCTCAAATTTTGAAAGGCCTCAAATTTAAAGTAGATTTAAAATTGATTAAAATTTGAGGCCACTTAAAATTTGAGGGAAACTTAAATAATTAAGTAGCTTTTAAATTTTGAATGGCCTCAAATTTGAATTGGATTAAAAATTGATTAAAATTTGAGGCCACTTAAAATTTGAGGAAAACTTAAATAATTAAGTAGCTTTTAAATTTTGAATGGCCTCAAATTTGAATTGGATTTAAAATTGATTAAAATTTGAGGCCACTTAAGACTTGAGGGCTACTTAAATAATAAAGTAGCTCTCGAATTATAAATATGAGGCGCCTTCTATTTTCTCATAGAGGGTAATAAAAAGTAGAGTGTATCACACTACTCTAGAATCCCTCACTTCACTCTGGATTCAAAAAACCACCCTCACCGTAAAAATATTATTTTGCTTCATTGTAATACAATCTACTAACTATTCTCATAGTGGGCAATGAATATTTTTCATTCGAAAAATAGTATTCGCTCCCGAGGTAGACATTCTAGTATTACGGTATGAATCGCGTTTGTTGCCTCAGATGAGGGAGGCCGGAAGGGCTCCGAAACGTCGGGCTTGTATTATAAAGCCAACAAAACAAACGCGATTCAAACCGAAACACAGTTTCAGCACGCTAGCTAATTGGAAAGTGTATCAAATTGAATTTTCAAGATTCCGCCCGGACTCCGGACAGACAAACTAACAAGAAAAGTGAGAAAGGCACGACAATGGTCAAGTCTGTAATAAGTCAAATAGGTAATTCGGCAAGTCCAGTATCGACAAGTTATGAAATTTTCCAAACATGCCATTAGCCTGGTCCACACTGTACGATCCTCATGCTCCAGAATCTTTTATCCTATTTTCTCCCTCTCCGCTGCTTGAGCGCGAATAAGATAAAATATTCTTTAGCGCGGGGATCGTCCGGTGTGGATGCGGCCGATTATTCCCAGCTGTCCCCTCTAGCCCTGTCCCCGGGGTGACAATTCGTGGCGACTGTCCCCTTTGAAAGCTGGCTAAAGGGGACAAATGGAATTATGTTTCTCAGTTGTCACGGTGGGGGGGGGGGGGGACAGATGGGAATCTGTTCTCCCATTTCTACCCCGCATGTGTGTGTTATAATAAAACTAGCTGCGCCCCGCGGTTTCACCCGTGTTCGTAATAAGTACCCTAATGTACCATTATTATTTTAATGAACTTTATAAACGCATACCACTTGCATTCATAGTACAAAATATTACTATGAATGCAAGTCGTAAGGGGTTCGTCGGTTAGGGGTGAAGTTTGTAATGAAGATCTCGAGAAGCTCTATCACTTATGCTAAGAAACTAGTGGTCTAGTGTCAATAGTTTCCGAGATATTGACGGTTCAAGTTTGACAGCTGTCAACCAAACTGATGATCTCGAGGAGCTATATAACTTAGGCTGAGAAACTAGTGGTCTAGTGTCAATAGTTTCGGAGTTAGGTTAGATCGTTTTTTGTTTTTACTTCGATCGTCTTTTGTTTTCCACTAATCTCTTCTATTAACTTTTTTTTCCCAAAAATTTACAAAGTCTTTTTAGTATCTTCTTAGTGGGACTACTTCACCTCTAGAGTATATTAATATGTATGTAGTCGACTCGTCCCAATGTCTAAACTACCGTCCCCGGTCCCAGTTTCGAAGGGGACGACTTCACCCCTAATCCAAAATATTGCTATAAATGCAAGTCGTATGCGTTTATAAAGTTCATTAAAATAATAATGGTACATTAGGGTACTTATTACGAACACGGATGAAACCGCTGGGCGCAGCTAGTTCTATTGTAACACCAACATGCGGGGTAGAAATGGGAGAACAGATTCCCATCTGTCCCCTCCGCCCGCCGTGACAACTGAGAAACATAATTCCCATTTGTCCCCTTTAGCCAGCTTTCAAAGGGACAGTCGCCACGAATTGTCGCCCCGGGGACAACTGGGGAAAAATTCCTAGTTGTCGGAGTAGGAATAATCGGACGATACAAGTTTTGAAGATACAAAACAAACAACTTGCAAATTATTAAATAAATATTATTGCACGACATTTACAGACAGCGCAATCTAGCTCCAAACTAAGCACTGGGCTTGTACTACGGGTATTAGACCACGAATATAATACATATTATACCTCTTTTTTTTGTAAATACATACATATTATACATAGAAAGACACCCAGATCAGATACAAATATTTATTTTTAAGCATAAATATTTGCACCCGACGGGAATCGAATCTGCAGCCTTCCGTATTGCAGCCAGGCCCGCTAGGGGTAATAGTGTTCCGTGAGCCAGGCGGTCGCCCGACGCACCAATGAGGTCGTATTATAAAATACTTGACACTGGCTACTTTCCAAACGACCATAATCGGTTTACAACCTATGAAAAAATATATAACAGTTTTGATTTCGCGCGCTTGGGCGCTAGATCAAAAAAGTTGCGATGTTCGAAAGTGCATACGTGTGCGTGTGACTCGTGGATGTAGGGGTAAGTGGGCGGGCCGTTCATGACATATTTTTTATTGGAGCTTCGTCTTAACCGGTATTCCAAAAATTTAATTCCGTTTCAAAATAATTCATTTTGAAATTGAACTTTATTTTTACAATCTTATATTATTATCTATATATATAAAAGAAAGTCGTGTTAGTTACACCATTTATAACTCAAGAACGGCTGAACCGATTTGGCTGAAAATTGGTAGGGAGGTAGCTTAGAACCAGGAGAAGGACATAGGATACTTTTAATCCCTCGGGAACTGAAACGGGAACGGGACTTACGCGGGTGAAACCGCGGGGCGCAGCTAGTTAAATAAATAAAAGTCAATCACTATAATATGTCACGTTGACTTTCTTAGTTATGACCTTTCTGCTAGCAATAAAGGGCAAGTTACACGTGTTTAATAGTTTACTGTCAAATAGCTTTAAAAAAAAATTGCAATGCGTCTAACAAAATATTTTCTTTAAGACTTGTATAAGTACATGACATAAGTAGTATATCAGTTGTCTAGTCACCGTAACACAAGCTTAGCAGCTTATCACGGGGCTGGATGGCGCTGTGTGTTCGTCACAGGATTTATTATTATTATGTATATAATGTATTAGATAATATCTTATAACAAACTTGTTATAAATAGTAAAGTATCATCGTAATCGGTTCAGTAGTTTTAGCGTGATTGAAAGACAAACATCTAAACATTCGCATTTATAATATTATTAAAGATGAGTTTAGTGAGATAGTAGGAAGTAGGATTTAGTTAAAAAAAGTTAGGTTTTCAATAGGTCCCCATTGAGGTAATTGGGTTAACGGCAGGTTATATACCTAGCTATTGTTTGGAACTTTCTGAAAGACATCAGCTTGTTACTATGTCTAGATGTTAAACACAAGTATGTTTTTACAGTTTACTAGCAAATGGGTATATGTAGGTGCAGCGCGTTGTTATCTCTGGTAGCAGTCATTAGGTGAAGTTAGAGTTTTTAGGGCGACCTGAAAAGTCTGACATTAAGTGAGCCACACCACCACAAGAAAGGAAAACAAGAATAAAAGTTAAAATTACCAACATTTCAGTAAAAATGAAGTACCTAAGAGATATTTTTTGTCAGAAATTGAAAAAGAAACGATCATAATTTTCTAACGACTAAATTCATATTTATTAAATATTCACGAACCATTCAGCTTGGAGATAAAACAGTTTAATCAAATCCAGATCGTTTTCGCAAAATAAAATCAACTTCACGGAAAAGATTCAAGTTTGTTATAGTCCAAGCTTTAGCAGTAGTATATCCGATGTCTAGTCACCGTAACACAAGCTTAGCAGCTTGCCATTGGGCTAGATGGCGTTGTGTGTTGGTCACAGAATTTATTTATTGATGTTGAGTCATCGATTGGTACTCGTAGTTGATACTGGGAAGAAAGAACAGGTTCAAGTTTCCTCGATACAGCTCCGTTTTTGTAAGATCTCATCGAAATTCACACGAAAGCATCGTAAATTATACGAAATTGCCAACAACGGTTTTTTCTTTTTCATTTCGATGATTTATGTCTTCATTGTATCGCTTCGGGGTTTGCTTCGAAATCACGGATTGACAGGAAAATACTGTTTTAAGGTGTTTGTTGACTGCACTATTTCATTACTAGGATTACTGTGGTAAAAACACTTTCTGGAGCTCCTCCGTGCTTCGGAAGGCACGTGAAGCAGTCGGTCCCGGTTGTTATCCGTGATAGCAGTCGTTAGAGGAAATTAGAGGCCTTAGGGCTACCAGAGAACTCTAACACTAGGTGAGATACACTACTATCCTAAAAGACGAAGATCATATCGTTCTGAGAACGTACTTTATCAACTTGTGCAGGTTCTTTGTCACACTGTACTTGTGATGAAAGAATTAGATTGGATTTTAGTTCGTAAACCTGTGGTTGTCGATCACCATATTTGAGAAAATTGTCATCGTTCCTACGTGTATGGTGGAAATTCATAAACAAAGGGTTTTTTGTCTTAGGTTTTCGTGATTTTGCATAATAAAATACAATATTTACCGGGTTTTACTCGCGTTTTATTTTACTGGCTTTTTCAGGATTGACTGTCAACCTTAAAAAAGCCAACTGTAAAGTTCGCAAAAACTCGTTCGTTGATAATAATGACGGCATTTAATAAAACGCAAGTAAAACCTGGTAAATATTGTGTTTTAAAGGGTTATTTTTATGTTTTGAGGTACGGAACTATAAAAAGGATAATAAGTAACAGCCGAACTGGTTTCAGGCCTCCAGCATCAAGTACTAGGTACTTAGGCAATCGAGATTCAAAACCTGAGTGAGTACTAACCTCTAAAATATTATAGATATAATCATAAAGAGACTGGGATCTCATACAGTTTTTTGCAAATAACTTACTAATAAATAGCTGTACAATGTTTCATTTTGGGTAGTACTTACACACAGCAGTTTCAAATCGTTTCAAAACAATAAACACCATTTTCAACATATTTTTTGTCCAAAAATGTTTTATTACTGACGTGTGTGTGTACTAAGCATTAGATAGAAAGTTTCCGCCCAATTCGGTCGATACACCCAGTAGGTGAATAATAAATTAAGGATATTGACTTATGGGAGGGGTGGTGGTGAAATAAACAACCTATTTTGTGACGCTATAACCTTAGGGGGTTCTTTTTATCTAATGTTTCCGTGTTGAACGTTGTTATTCAACAAATAGCATTCTTAGCATAGAACTGGACTGGTTTTTTTTGAGAGACTAGAAGGAGAAAGAGCGCCTGATAGTAAAACTTTTTATTTCGACCCTGACGGCCGAGTTTTCACTTCAAGTTAGTAAAAAGTTGACTCAATATTCGGACATCCGTCGTTATTCTATTACCACCATTTAGGTAATCTAAGCTTATTAGACCTAGGTACCTTCTTTCACGTTCGTAGAACTTGGTTATTCTAAACTTATTCAAAACAAAATCATTACGCCGTCTATGTAGATGGGAACTTATGGAAACTAGATTTTGTGTTTTTTAAGAATCGTGTTAGGAAAGGTCGAAATCATTTCGACTCTCGAAACACCATTTCATTGATTTTGATTATTGTTTGACCTGTTCTCGACAAGGTAACGTCAAAGAAAAAACAAAACACCTAACTTATCAAACTACAAGTTACTTATTTAGCTGTGTATTCCGATATTCATAGAGAAAAGTTTCAGGTTACCCCGAATAACACAGTACGAAAAAATACAAAAGAGATTTTATTATTTGCTCGTCTCATGTTTCTAGAATCAGCCATTGTTTTAGGGATGTAATAGAAATATAAATAGACTAGCAACATCCCGTGGTTTTACTTGCGTAAATCCCGTTCTTGCGGGAAGTTCGGAAGAACATTTTTGTATTGAATTTGAATACATCAATGTATGTCAAGCTTATTTAGGCTTTTAGGCTGATTTAGGCTGTTCTTTGATATGTAGTTCAGCCAGTCAGTACTTTGAATTGTATATCTATACTAAATAATATTCGTAATGATGTTGACTTTCCTAGTTAAATACAGTTTAGGTAAATGACACCTCCTCATCGACAGTCTAAAATGGACGAACACGCAATTCACACAGGATTTGAAAGGATGTGTTAGTGGAAGCTAAAGAGCTTCTGTGGCGTTATTAGACGATCATTTACAAGTGATTTAACATTTCTGAAAGGGCGGGTTATCGTTCCTTTTAGAGATAAATACAGGGTTATTTCTTTCTCATTCAAAGCCGCGCAAAGGGTAGTTTTCTATATCAAAACGAACAATTTTAGGGCAACGACTTTTGGACTTTTTATTTGAAAATCAGTTGTTTCTTTGAGGATTCTATTGGGATTCAACTTCAATCTAAATATCAAAATATGGATTTTACTTTTTTTTTTTTAAGAAACGCTAGTTCAGTGATATGTGATCCGCATCGTCATATGTCCGCATATATATGGATATGTTATAAGTACATTTAAATATAAACCTTCTTATTGAACCACTCTATGGACTTATAAACCGCATAAAATCCGTTGCGTAGTTTTAAAGATATTAGCATACATATAAACAGACAGACAAGCAGGGGGAACGACTTAGTTTTATACTATGTAAAGATATACTCGAATTTCGAAAATCATAGAAAAAAAGTTCTTTGTTTTAATGTAGATAACTATCCCTTGTACAGTTTTGCATTGGAAAGAAGTAACCCTGTATATAAAAAGGTGCGAATGTCGATGGTTTTGTGTAATTTCAACTTTATTACAACATATTTTACCAAGTTATTTTTACCATGTTAAGTTTAAATTTCAGAAAGACAAAAAAGCTTCACGTTTTTTATTATTTTGTTTTAAAGTATTAAATATCAACACCACTCGCGCCGGTTTAAGTTTGTTTCATTTTATTTTCCACGTTTCTTGTTTAATAAAATCTTTTAAGTAAATTAACATAAAAACAAAGAAAGTTTTGAGATACAAAATTTGATTAATGAAAGAAAGTTACTCTTGAGACGTTCGTTTATTATTTATATTTAGAAATACCTTCCTAAGATACTTCTAATGAAATTAAGGTAAAGTGCCTAGGTTTATCAGCCTGTCATAATATTTTATGGAAACCCGTTGTAGGGTAAATACGGGAACTCTTTACTAAGACTACACTGTCCGACTGTCACTGTATTTCATAAACTGGGACAGTTAGATTTCGTATACACCACACAAGTGTAATAAAAGTGTAAATCGATGTAAAACATGGAATGAGCGTCTTCTCCAAAGCTCGTGTAAACCATCATTGTAAAGAGCCACCATTTACAGTGACTCTCTTGACTTGACTTTTACTATGACGACTTGTTTTGATGCAAATTGTAAATAAATTGTAAAATTAATAATACTTGACACTGGCTACTTTCCAAATGGCCATTTCGGTGGTTCACAACTGATAAAAAATAATAATTATGTAAAAGGTGGCAAAAGCATAACTGATTGATTACATTAAAAGGAAATATAAATACTACAACAACAGCGCGCAGCGTTAGAATCTTCGAATCAGTTGAATGGGGACGCGTAAAGGCACTGGCTTGGTGCCAGTTCTAAATAATATAAGTAAGTAGATTCTGAGAAATTAACTATGTTGACGTGATGACTAGTGAATAGTACTGGCCGGTGAACCTAAGTATATTCTGGCAATAGAAACTGAATAGATAATGAGTTTTTTGTGTAACCATTTTTACAGGAGGCGCTAAGGCGTGGCGTAGAGCTTTGATGACTCCCGATCATGGATTGGTAGATAAATGTTTGCGATGAAGAACGTTATGGTTCGAACCTTATTGTGTTTTTTAAATATGTATTTGTGCTGCCAAAAAGTGAAATAAAGTCAGACCTTAAAACAGATTTTATAATACCCACATATACTAGAATTCCATATCAGTACCTACTCACCTACGAAAAACGTGTAAACGAAAGACTTTTTCACGTAAAAATTATTCATGAATTTTATATACTTAACGGTTTTTTTTAAGAAAATGTTTTTACGTTTTTTTTACTTAATCACTATATTATCATAAGGTGGGTACTGACCGGAGTTACGTCGCGTAATGTTCGCAGCGAGCATGATACTTTTGTGAGCTCCGCTGCGAGCGCCTTATTTCCGCGTACTGACTACACGAACGCTCGTTGTGTAACATGTTACGCGCCGTAACTTGTCCGTCAGTACCCACTTTTATCGTATATATTTCAATTGAATCAATCAAAAAAACGATGTAAGTCAATATGCATGCTTGACGCTACATTGACGCACTTTCATGCATCCGATGAATTTATTACAATAGTTATAACCACAATATACAGTGTCAGTCAGTAAAGCAGTGTTCCTATTGCAAGCGAAGCGAAGTCATTAATGTTTCAGTTTAAATGTCGTTTTCGTAGTCATACAACTCTTTCAGACTATTTCGCGCTATGAAAACTATCCGTGAATGATCTAAACTGACAAATTAATGCTCGAAGTGGAAACGCAGCTTTACCTACTGACATTGCAATATAATGTTGTGTTAAAAACTACGAAGGTAGGTTGGTATTTTAATATTATGTATACATATATGTACCGCACCAACTTTTATTAATTCCTTGGATACATATTTGGCATAATTCTGGACATAAAAACCATGTCAAAGAAAGGTCAGATCATTTTATGTATAAATAAGACCATACAATTTATGTGTATAATGTATACTGTATTATTGTACAAATTAAATTTAACAATCACAAGAATGGGGAACTCGCGTGATCTAGTTCGTTAGGACGCTGGGGTACTGACCCAGAGGCGCGAGTTCAAACCTCGCCGCGAGTGAATTTTTGAACATGTATTTTTCCCTTTACAACTTTTCTATCGCAAGTAGCTACTAACCTTTCACAACAGTACATTTCCAAATAAAACCTATAATTTAATTATAAGAACAAGATATGACATGAAAAACAACACCTGGATGAAAATTTTCAAAGTCAAATGTGAAACATCAAAAGAATACGTTAAGGGTTACCAATTGAAGGGATTTAAAAGTCGTTTTACATTTACTTTATAAGCGAACTCAGTTTAAACATTTATTCAAGATGGCGCGGCGCATCAAGACGTCCGGTCAGATAAACAATATTTCATTCATAAGTCGCGCCTCAGACGGAATAAACTTAGACTAATGACTTTCCGTTAATACCTACTTATCAGTCTTAAACTCGATCCCCGACGCCCGCGCCGCCCTTCGGAGTGTTCGCTAGGGTATAGCGGACCCCGCACGGAATGCCTGCATATGGCTGTCGGTGGGGACGCTATAACATATATAAATAGTCGAGTAGACAGTGGTGTAATACTTACTTATACTCTCCTTTAACTCTTAATTAAACAATGGCAGAATAGATGCCACATACCTTTGCCGATTTATTATTGTAAAAATAAATAAATGAATAAACTATATTTTTTTTGTTCTCTTAAAAGAACGATTGTTAAACTTTGCTATGTTGGCGATTTTGTTAAAAAAAAAAAGAAAATTGCTGTCATTTAATGTCAAAGTCAAAACTGCCGCTCTATTTGTACGATTCTAACTGAATTTCAGATTTATTGTGAAATTTAGGATTTGTGTTCTGAAATAATAATCTGGCAAGTACATAATACTTATTCATTTGTAAAGTTAATTATATAATTATGAGTTGAGTATATACAATTAAGTAATCTAGCATTGGGGACTAGATCAGTCTATAATATTACTGATCCCCGACGGAACTCTTCGGAGTGTCCTACTGGGAACCGCGGACCCCGTATGGTAAGCCGAATGGCCGTCAGTGGGGACGCTATAACATATTATATAAATAAATAGTGCTCTCAGTTCATGGTTGCTTAATACTTGTAGCATATTATGTCATCGGAACTGAGGTCTAGTTTTTAAAACTCTAACACATACTGCAAGTTACAATTGTTCGATCTTATAACGCGTAGAATGTTAGAATACGAGTTATATGATAAAAAAAATAGAAATAAAAAATCCTTTTTTTTATTATCTGTGGTTTTTCAAATTGTCGGGGTATTTTTTGTTTTAATTACGCGACAAAATAACGAGATAAGGTCGACGAACGACCATGGTATCTTAAAACCAGTAAAAAAATATTTAATGATGAAACGTGTATTAAGTCTGTACTTACAGAACTACAGGTTTATCAAATTTAGTGGTTACCAAAACCAAGACTGCTCGACTCTAATCCTACAAGAATTAGTAATTCTGTCTGAGTCTTTACCATCTACAAAGATAGACTTTCGCTTTTGTAACAAATTGGGTCGTCTAGACCACTCACTTTTTTATATTCTACGTCTAGAATTTGGCTAACCAATAAGTAGGTAGCCTTTGTAAGTATTATATCAAAATCGGTCCAAATTCTGTAGTAGCAAACATCAACTTTGTAAGGGAAGTTATATGAGGATAAAAAGAAAAAGCTTTTTCCTACTCCTAAATTTCTTCAGATTCCGGTATTTATTTGTGTAACAATTTCAGAAAAAAAACATTTAAACTAAAATTAATTTCAATAAAAAAGTAAGGAAGGATTCTAAAACAGCATTTTTTTTAAAAGTCTGTTAAAGAATCTCCTTTATATTTAAACCTGTGATTTAAACTATGAGTTATGTATAGGTGTGTGCTATGCTATGACGGCCAACAGCGTGAGCGCCCGAGTCGGCTACCACACATTCCCTATAATGAATGCGCAGCCGCAAGTCGGCAAGCGTTCTTTCGTACGAAGGAATTTTAGAAATACGAATTGATCGTGGAAAGTATTTGAATTGTACTTATAATGAAATAATATATATATATATATTTTTAACTATACCTACTGTGCTGTGTACCACTACCTACTTGTCTGCGGCAAGTGATTCTACTGACTTAAGTTTAGATCCTGCAGTGATGAAAAGTAGTTTTTCTGTTATTCCAGAACTTTAGCTGTTTTTATTCTAACTTTCAACCCAATCGGTTCAGTACCATAAGCATGAAGAAGGAATAACACACATCATTCACTTTCGCGTTTATAACGTTATATAATATTAGTAGGATTAGTAGAATTTACGTACAAGCACGAGACAACCTTATTTTGGAAATAGATAAAATTGCCTATCAATTGTTTACACGTCTAAAAACCTTGATTAAAATATTTCACGTGTCTACAAATTTTTAACCCACATCGATCGTAATACATTCTAAACATGTGTTATTTGTGGAACACGAGTAAATACCAACTCTACAAAGTTTAAAATAGAGTTCTAATTCGAATTTTGATATTGATCACTGTAATTCTTAACGGGCTGGCGGAAAATAGCTCTTAAGAAGTCTGTTATAGAGTCAAAGTTTGTGTTGTACAGATTGTCGGAAGTATGTAGGCTGGCAGCGTCGGCGACTGATAACATTTATCTTTGTAGGTTAACAACCTATTGCCCAGTATTGGAGTATTGCAATCACAGCTCTTATCAGCGACTGCATGCATCTTGTCTTTGAGAGGTATGTTTTGGAGTAAAGCTGTAATAATAAGACTGTTGAAGTATTTTTTTAACACGAAGTTAGAATTTGTTAAGATTTTTTTTTACATTCGATATCTCTTGCTATCAGTAAAGCTGGGTTACAGACTAATATAGGTACTAAACCAGCGAAGTAAGCGAAGGCAAACGAATTTGAACTTCCGATTGATGACGAACTCTTAGCGATTTTGTTCGCTTGGTTTCGCCGGGATCCGAGTTTTTAATGTAGAATTTATCATAGATCTAAGCACAATACAAGCGTTTGGTTAGACTTTCATTGAAGAATAATCAAAAGAGTGGGATACGTAGATGACTATATGGCTAGGAGAGAGTAATATGAAGTGTAAGTCTTGCGCTTTTCCTTGTCTGACCCCTAGTCAAATTTATTTAAAGTACTGCATTCAAATAGACATAATTAAGACACATTTCAGTTTCGATATTGCTATTTTACTCCACACGTGGAAGCCATTTTGTTCTATTCCTCGCAAAGTTAGTTATACATTAGTGCGTCCAATCGATTATTATGACAATGACTAAATAGATTAAAAACTGTTCAACATAAGTAAGTATACAAATTATAAGTTACGAGAAATAATATGGTAAGAATTATAATATAATTCTAAGTATATTGACTAATAATATTAGCCAATATACATGCACTTGTGAAACTTGCAAGTGTAGGAACAAGTACTGTAACAATATAATATATAGGTAGGTAGGTAGGTAAAGCACACAAATCACATCAATCTACATGTAGCCTCGACCACTACATTAATCGGTGAAATATTTAGACACGTCAAGACTTAGTCTAATTGCTATCAAAATAGCTCAAAGCAATGTTGCCACTGCTGGAGAAAAATAAGGAAAGAGTGCTAAATGATTGTCGTATGTTTTTCATTCTTCTTTTGCGGTGGAAACACGGCTTAGGAATTATTCTTATGTGATGTTTTCCAGTTCACGACCCTACGTAAACCTGTACACTAAAAGTTTGTACCGCCCCCGCCTTTAAAATGTCAAATACAAAAGTGATTCTAAACAATAACTGCATTGTCCTCTATTAGAAAAACATTTTTCCCACCACTTAACATTATGCGATTTTTTGTATAATTTTCTCATTAGAATTATTACAGGAATCTTCTTCAAGAATCAAGAATCAAGAATCAAGAATTTTTATTGTTTAAGTGATGTACATAATGATCTTAAATTAACATGCATATTTTGGATACAATCACTTACCCACTACAGGCATACAATAATTAAAATTAGGTTAAATAATCTATAGTAATTTTAAAAACTGATACAATTTATTATTTAATGAATAATCGTGTCTGTTTCTTCGTAGTACTCTTTAAGTGAATAAAAGCTATTTGCTATAAGCCATTTTTTTAAATGAGATTTAAATATGTTTACATTTTCTAAAAATTTTAATTCAGTAGGTAACGCATTAAACACTTTTATTGCAGTAAAGTAGGCACTCTTATGAAATAGTGCATTGTTTGCCTGCGGCATGCTGATATTAAATTTATATTTACTTCTTAAACTACGGTTATTGGCAAAAAAGTAGCTGTGGTTGATTTTGACAAATACACAAAGTTCAAGGATATATATGCTAAAGAGAGTAAGAATGTTGTAGTTTTTGAAGATGAATCGCAATGAATCAGTACTTTTGAGATGAAAGATGGAACGAATACATTTTTTCTGCAAAACAAAGGCAGATTTTACGTCTACTGAGTTACCCCAAAAAAATGACCCCATAACATAGTTGGGGATAGACATATCCATAATATGCATTTATGGCAATTTTCCTAGATGCTATATTTGTAAGAATCGATAGGGCATAACAATACTTGGCTAATTTGCTATTTACTTTTCTAATGTGGGATTTCCAATTAAGGTGTGTATCTATTATAACACCAAGGAAATTGTTCTTCTTTTTTCTTTATTAAAATGGCTTTTCCTTTCGGACATTTGCCAGTGTCGAGTATTATCAGTATTTGCAAGTTATTTGCATTGAACAAAACAGTCAAGTCGTCATAGTTAAAGTCAAGTCGAGGAAATCATTGTAAAAAGGGGGCCATTTTTTACAATGTTTGTTCACGGAGCTTTGGAGACAACACTGAGCTAGAGTCCATGTTTTGCACCGATTTTCACATTTTATTTACACTTGTACACCTTCACGAAACTAAATTGATTAATATGCCCCCGTAATTAAACATTTTACACGCATTTGAACTAAGTTTCACAAAAATGAAAATTTAGCAACACATCTCCTTAACGCATTCCCGCCAAAACTTCAATTATACAGGAATCGGATAGTGTTAGGGGTGAAAAAACATTTTACTTTCTATAAGAAGGTACGGTTTGCCCTTCATAGTCCCAATATTAAATTAAGGACGCGACTCATGTGAAATCCCTTCCGATGGAATGGTTTTATTCATAACCGGTATCAAATAGATCTTTAAACAATGTATTATGTTATTGTACATGATACAAGAAGTGTCCCCTTCATTTCGAAAACAATAAAAAATAACTTTAAATACCACTATTATACAGGCAAAGTTACCCCTGTTTTACAAAATAAATCAATTTTTCTTCTAAATCCTTAACCGCTATATTTTCTTATAGGCATCATAATATTAGAAAATACAATACCTAGAACCCCTTCATCGCACTTTTTCAAAATATTATTTTAATCTTCGTTAATTATTGATTTTACGAGAAATTGTAGATTTTTCACGCAATTCCATCTCGCTCATTTATATGCAATAGGACAAGGACCGTTGCTTACCATCTATCGCCGCCTTAACATATGAAACACTTACCACTGGAGGCGTTTTCCGAGGCGAACAGCGGGGCGGCGTTGTAATCTGAAATCAATAGATCAAACTATTAGGTACCTATAAGGAGTTCCTTCGTGACAACAGATTGATTGATTGCAATTAAGTTTATGTTGATTATTTATATTAATATTAAGTGGGGAATTATTTATTGCTCCACTAATTTGAATGGACTAGTTTACTTTTTATTAGGTGAGGCAGTACCTACCATTATTTATAAATTATTGCCTGTGACTCGATTTACTGGATAAGAACGATTTAAATATTTCTTTGTGATTTATGTTTGGTCTCAAGTTGAGCAACGACAGGTATGGTTCAGTAGAGAATGGATAAAAGGTATAAGGAAAAGGTAATAAATAATAATACATAAAGAGAAGTTTGAAAGTAGTACCAGCTAAAGAAAAGTTGTAATAACGCTTTTGTAGGGTTCAAAGTTCATACTTACACAGTATTTTACAATTCACTAAAAGCAATCCGAAATATTTATGAAGTTCAAAATGAAATATAACAAACAAAATGAGTGATATTTTTAAAATCGTAAGAACCATTAAAAACCGAAAAAAATTGTCTGTAGTTATTTAGTATTTAAGTTCTATTAATGCAAGTCGTAGCGTAGCCGGATTGCAATTCTTTAAACAAGCGTGCTATCATAATATACTTTACGATGACGCACATCTTTGAAAAAGGAGCTCAACTACGCTAACTAAGTCAGTTTAGTCGGCGATGGACACTCGGCTTTCAGGGGAGGGTTTGTTTACCAGTGCAGCGCAACCGGATTACACTTGATCCTAGGTACGAACCACGTATGAGAGGCTTCATCGGTGTTCTGTTACATCATAGAACTTAGACCAGTATGGCTTGCCTCATTGATGGTTAAACTTATTACTTTTACAATGTTTCCAGATTACTAATTTTACCCATAGCTTTGCCATGCTTTATTTAAAAACAAATAGACCTATAAATTCACACTTGGTGGTATTTGAAATAGCGTCCTTATTCACAAAATAAAACACAAAGAAATGCATTCCATATGTAGTCTTGGCTGGAGGAGTACCTGCTTGTAGTGAAGTGGTCTAACGCGTTGTTTTGGATTAAAAGAGTTACGGGTTTGAATCCAAGCAAGTACAAATTTGGGTAAGCATGGTTTCAAAAACACTATTTCCTAGTGTTCATTAACATGTATGATTGTATAAAGAAATAATGATTAAACGCTTTGTTGTATAGTACCGATTTCACTGAATTTGAGGTAGCGTTACTTCAGTGACTTGTTTCAACTGTCTACCGTCTAAATGCCATATCTACTGTTCAGGATGTCTACCGTCTAATGCCATATCTACTGTTCAGGATGAGATCAATAGTTGTGGCCACTATCCGTCCACTGCTGAACATAGGCCTCCTCCAGGACGGTGCCTACTCTTCGACGCTACAAATAGCGTTCGCAAGCTACTTACCTCCACCCGACTCCCCACGATCGCTACAATGCCGTCGGCCCAACGAGTAGGTGGTCTTCCAACACCCCGTTTCGAATTGCATCGCACAACGGTATATTATGTATACCTAATTTACGAGGTGCGTCAAAGTCGAGTGAAAAGTATGGAAACAAACCGAAGGCCACGAGGTAAATGACTCCTTGATTACACAACATTCGTGATTTTACCAAGTAATTGTCACCAATTATCTTTGACCTCACTAACCTTAATTGTTTAAATTAAATTAAGTCACTTCCACAGGCCGCTGCTTACTGGTTACCGAGTTTAATAATTCATTGTGGTCAATATGTGAATTAATTTTTATTTTGTTGAAACTGCAGTTTGTCTTTCGGTCAGTGAGTCATCATAATAAATGTGTCGCAAAATAATTAAAAAAAAAAGTATTCTTAAAAATCATTTTAAAAAAATATTATAAGAGTGTCCTATTACCTACTTATATTTTGATTTTTGAAAAGTAGGTAATATTTCTTTTTGTGTTTTTATTGCTCAAGGCATTTTAAACATAGAAATATTTTTTAGTAAGGAAATATATTTCCAAAAAATCCCCATGACAGGATTCGAACCTGCGTCCTTTCGCTAACCAGGCGACTGCTCTAACCACTGAGCTACACAGGAATCACGTGACACGGTATCATTTTTCGGCCATAAGTAGGTAATAATTCAGTAGTAGGTAAAATATAAAAAAAACTTTGACTTTGTGCTTATCATTGCTACCTTTAGGTAAATTTGAATACTTTTATATTTCTAATAGAACCTACCAGCTGCAACCCGAAATTCATGGGGTCTCAGTGAATTCACGTAGTGATTTCCAACCTCAGTGATGAATTCCGATTCCTACGGGTAAGTACCGTGGATTACAAAATTCAATTATATTTTAAACCGATATTCGCATTTTTTTAGAAACTCAAGACCAGATACAATGTGAATCGGGCCTTTGGGTTAGAAAAGAAACCCAAAACACTGCAGACAAGTCAGTGATGGTAGTGTAATTGTGAAATATACTCTTCGAACGCTTATATTTCCTACAGCCATTTTGCTGGCTACATTAACAGAATGCAAATACGCTACGCACAAACATAATTCCAACACACACATGCGTGTTACTGACATGCCAACATAATTTACGTATATGTACATATGTGTAGATACATATACATATAAGTAGTAGCCATTCTGGCACGTGTGTGTGTGAGTTCGCGGCCTCTCCTTGTTGTTCTATCGAAGTTTTCTTTATTAGTTTACGTACCTATGTGGGTTAGTCTGTAGTTTTAGAGAGGCTACATACGGTTGGAATACAATATCTAAATTACGAAATGGAATATTGTTTAACTACGATAAAAGATTCAAAACGGATTTCGGTAGTATGTGGAATTGCACCGACCTACCGAAAATACATTAAAATTTACTTTTCGAATAGAAAATTTAAATTAAATTAAAATTAAAATTGATGTATTTCAGTTAATTAAATCCTTATTACAAAAATTACAGTGTTAAAAATAAGAAATTTAAAACTGTAAAATTATAAAAATGTGATAAAAAATAAAATGTCAGAAAAATAAAATAAAGATAGAATAAGCGGGTCAAAAATAAGTAAAAAAAATTACATTACATGAAGAGAAAAAATAATAATTTAAAAATTAAAAAACCGACTTCAAAAAGAAACAAAAAATAATTTAAAAAAACAACAACAAAAAAAAAGTTTTGATAAAAATGACCAAAATAACCTCTATATAGGTACAGTGCCACCGACTAATTAATTTGTTTTATCATCTGAAGTCGGGCAGCCAAACTAAATATTAGGGGTTAAAGTATGAAATTGCCGATTTGTACTGAAAATCTTAATTGTTTATTTTTTAAATTTTTAACAAATTTATTTAATCAAAATAGTTGCCATTATTATCTATACATTGCTGCCATCTAATGGGAAGGTTATTAATGCCTTTGCGATAGAACTCCGACGATCTAGACTGCACAAACTGTGTGAAAGCATTTTGTACTGCCTCCTGGGAAGAAAACTTCTTGTCACGTAGATAATTGTCCAAATCACGAAAAAAATGGTAGTCCGTTGGAGCAAGGTCTGGTGAATACGGAGGATGACGAATGGTTTCTAAGTGCAGTTCCTGAAGGGTCAAAATGGTTTCTCGTGCTGTGTGAGGTCTCGCGTTGTCGTGGAGCAATAATGGTGAAGATCGATTCATGAGTCGGGGCTGTTTTACTGCTAGTTTTGTCAACATGGTTCGGAGTTCGGCACAATAGACATCTGCCGTAATTGCTTGACCAGATCGAAGAAAACTATAGTGAATAACACCATGCTGAGACCACCAAACAGTTACCATTACCTTTTTATTGGTAAGTTTTGCTTTAGGACACTGTTGTGGCATTTGACCTGGGGTCAGCCGTTGCATTTTTCTTTTCCGGTTATCATAAAGAATCCACTTTTCATCACATGTTACAATTCGATCCAATTTTCCTTCATTTCTGTACCGGTTCAACAAGGCAACACAAGTTTCAACACGCGTTTCTTTCTGCAGATCAGTCAAATCATGAGGCACCCATTTTTCGTATTTTTTTATTTTATTGATTTGACGCAAGTGAGTCAATAAAGTGGGTAAGGTAACGTTAAACCATGCCGCTAATTCCTGGGTAGTTTGACTAGGATCGGCTTCCACTATCTCTCTTAATTCATCGTTATTCACCTGTGTGGGCGGTCTTCCTCGTGGCTCGTTCTTTAAGTCGAAATTTCCATCACGAAAGCGTTTAAACCAAAATCGCACGGTGCGTTCATTAGTAGACCCCTCTCCAAACGCAGCATTGATATTGCGGGCTGTTTCTGCCGCGTTAATTCCGCGTCGGAACTCGTATTCAAAAATCACTCGAATTTTCGCAGTATTCATCTTTCTTGTCTAAATTGAATAACAAAAACAATTGAAAGTCGATATTCAAATGTTTCACATTTTTTAAAAAAAGAACATCACAGAAACCATTTGAAAAAAGTTTCATTCGAAAACCTCAAACCATGAAGATTCTATGTCAATTCAAAGAACCTATTGCAATAAAACGGCAATTTCATACTTTAACCCCTATTACAATATGGAACCAACCAGTAAAACTGCCCGACTTCAGATGATAAAACAGATTAATTAGTCGGTGGCACTGTACCTATATAGAGGTTATTTTGGTCAGTTTTATCAAATCTTTTTTTTTTGTTGTTTTTTTAAATTATTTTTTGTTTCTTTTTGAAGTCGGTTTTTTAATTTTTAAATTATTTTTTTACTTAACCCTTTTTAGTATACCTACCTACCTAAAAATCAACAATATTGTTACCGTAATTTTAATTATTGAGGAGTTTTCTGATGAGAAGGTGGTTTCAGGTACCTTATCAATCTGTACTTAGTTCTTTAGGGGTCTATTCTTTTTGGTAGAAGTCAAGTCAAGTCAAATGGGTATTTTATTGAATTCTGGGATGCTATCCTGTCCATCATTCCGAAGATACTCATCAGATCCTTACCAAACTTTCATGGGACCACCTCGCAGCTTCCACCTTGCCATTAAAAAAAGAACTATATCAATCGGTCAAGCCATCTTCGTGTAATCGATGAACAATTGAATTGAATACAGCGTTTTGAGGAGCATTCCCGGTCCTCACTTCGAAGATCCTCATGAGATCCTCATCAAATTTTTATGGGACCATCTCGGAGCTCCCACTTTTCCATTAAAAAAAGAATCATTTCAATCGATCAAGCCATCTTCGAATAATCGATAAACAACTGGATTGATTAATGCGTTTTAAGAAGCATTTCCGTTCATTACTCCGAAGACCCTCATCAGATCCACATCAAATTTTTATGGGATCATCTTGGAGGTCCCACCTATTTATTAAAAAAAGAATCATCTTAATCGGTCAAGCCGTCTTTGAGTAATCGGTGAACATACAAAAAAAAAATTATACATACAGACGAATTGATAACCTCCTTCTTTTTTTTGAAGTCGGTTAAAAAATTAAGAGAATAATCTGAGCTCATAATTACTGTTCTAAGTAATTCTGTCTGAGTAGTGAAGAAAATAAAAACATTGCACTTTTCCACTTAATAAGGAACATTTCAAATTCTTCTAAAAGTTCCAACTTGCAATTGTTGTAGACTTACACACTACACATAATCACTCTAAGTACAGTATTCTTAATTAGGAACCTCTATTGCGGGAAAAATACTCCACCAATCAAAATCACCGTAACAAAAGCGATTTTAAAAATTATTTCACCAAAAGGAAGCTACACTATTACGAATTCATATAAGTTTCTTTTAAACCTGAATATCGAACGGCATCGAAACTCACGCGGGTGAAACCGCGGGACGTGGATAGCATAATGTAAAGTTTCGTCAAGATCATTTTAAAAATACAACCTGGAGAGCAGAAGCAGCATACCAACAAACCAACCGACCTACCAACTGACACAGAAAAGACTTGAAGCAGATTCGTTTTGCTCGCCAGGTTACTAAAAGCTATTTAGAATGAGGACTTAAGTGTAAAACATTTTTATTTACATATACATAAATTCTGAGAAAAATGATTTCAGAATCAGTACCATTTTACCCTAAATTTCTTTTAAATAAATAACTCTAGCGACCTATTTAGACATGCAAAAGAAATTCTGAACGAGCTTATATTTTTTTATTAATTCACAACAAAAAATGATTTGGGCTTGAAAGATAATTTGGCTTCGGTCTCTTAGGCCATAAAGTCATTAACTTGTTCTAAATTGTTATGTTTGATAAAGTCATTCTAGGGAGAATTAACAATTCGTTTCCAAAAAATATTAATCAAAGCTTTAGAAAGCTATATTGTTACTTTTCAAACCAAACTATCACTGTACTTTTTTATTTCATTTCAAGGAAATGTGTAAATTTTGGTTTTAAAAACCTCGTCATACCTCACTACTTTCCTTTTACATAGGTAGATACGTATAAACAACCACAGTTGAGAGTCAGTAAAATTCTCCAGTTAAATTGTACACGTGTACAATTCCGTCATAGAACGTTTATTGTGTTGGTGTATTTTAATACAAAACGGGAACAAACGACTAACATGCAATCTCTTCACTCGGGAACCGGATTACATACGCCAACGCAAACGTTCGTAACAAAAACTTTATGCAAGAAAATATATTGCATTTTTCTGCGTCCATTTTATTTTAAACTACTCGCTGTACAAAGCAAACATCAATTAATTAGAATTAAAATAATACAGTGTTAAAAATAACTTTTGAGTGTAACGTTTCTGTATAATTCTTGACCTATGTCACTCTGGAACATTCAGCCGTTCATTTTGTGCCCGAGTGACCGAACCATACTCCAGACGATGCAGTACACGCAAACACACGCATACCAACTATGTATGGACCTGTGCAAGTTCTGAAGTGCATAGTATGCGTGCATTGCACTCACACGCGTGTGCTGCGCCCTTATGTACGAAATCTACCCGATTCCCCCTTTATGTAGCACGATAGGGCTGCCATGGAGTCCATGTCAAATGAACATTGGTTTGCGGGGAAGGTTTGTTGTAATTTAATTAAACTGATCTACGCAAGCTTCTGTAATAGATGGCATAGATGTGACATCATAACCGATAACCGACTTTGCGGTGTCGAAGAAAGTAAATGTACTTTCTCTTTTTAGAGTTTGAACGGCTGTTTATGTTTATGTATAGGTAGGGGGAAATGAGGCTACATTTATCCTAACAATATTATAAAGCGAAAGTTTGTGTAGATGTTTGTTGCTCCTTCAGAATCGCCAAACCGACTGCAATTAAACTTACTTTAAACATAGATGGAGATCTGGAATAACACAAAAGCTACTGCTGCTAGTAAATAATAAGAAATTGCGATAAATATTGATAAAGTTTGTGACTTTTGAAATTCATCCCGTATTCTAAAATATTTAGTTAGGTATACCTATGAACTTTTTTGCAATTTGTATAAGTATGTAACAAAAAACTTCTACAAAATTATATAAGTGCATGATCTTAACTCACTTTTTACTGATAAAGCGCTAAAACAGGGCAAGAGTGCAGATATAAACATAGTAAAACAGTTCAATGCAGTGTCTTTAAAAATGTAACACTAAAATAAAATCAATAAGTTATTCATACAACGCGCATGTACTGGATGAGTTCCAAACACCAAGCCCTACAGGGAACCTACCAAACCTACCTCAACTCGCGTGCACGGAGCGTATATAACGCGGATTCGCCCTTGGGACCTAGGACACCTAACAGGGCTACCGTGCTTTAGAAAAATAAAATCAGTTTTACGTTCAAAGTCAAACTCATTTAGTCATTTAATAAGTTAATTTTTATCGTATTGAAACGTAAGTAAACTTTTTTTTGCAGCGAACAGCAGGTTTTTTTTTTGCAATAATCACATTGTCATATATTTAGAACTGCCGTTTTCATATACAGGGTTATTTCTTTGTCATTCAACACCGTGCAGAGGTAGTTTCCTACATCAAAACGAACAACTTTTGTTATACGACTTTTGGAATTTCTAAGGAGTTTTCGAAAACTTTTAGTTTAAAGTTTACTTGATAATCGGCTGTTTCTCAGACTTAGAGGTCATTAACCTTAAGTTGAGCTTTATTTGTGTTCAACTCTTACAATCTAAACATTAATTGAGTTTATTTTCTATAAATAAAATTTAAAAAAAAAGTCATGGAACAAAAGTTGTTCGATTTGATGTAGAAAAATATCCACTGCGCTGGTTAGATTTGGAAATATATAACCCTGTATATTCAACTGGAGCCTGTGTCATTTGTTTATGGTTGGTCGGTGTTTGATTTAACAAAAAAAACTTCTTTAATTTTCCTTATCGAGTTTTGATTAGTTACGTGGGACACGAAAAACGAATTAGGTTTGTATGTTCTTAGTGCTTTGTTTTTTGTACCTACCAATCTCAATCTCATCCTGTGGAATATTTTTACTACCAGATTCATTTCGAATGAATTTGTTTATCTATATCTGTAAAGGTTTCGTTTAGAATGACTGATTGATAAACACAAACAGCCTATAACGTTGATAGTATAGAGGTAAAATTTAGAGTGTGATCTTTATATGATGTAGGCTTCCGATTAGAAGGGATTTTCGAAAATCCCACGGGTTGAGACTTAAGCGGCCGGAACAACGGGACAAAGCTAGTCCTTTATATTTGTATTACACTATACAGTCACTACACTATACAGTCACAATAGAAAACGAAAATGTAGTCAAGAAATCTGTTAACATGAATTTGATAGCATAATAAAGTATAAAACGACGACCTCTGTGGCACGTCGGGCGAACGCTTGGCTGCAATACAGAAGGTTGCGGGTTCGATTCCCGCTGGGTGCAAATATTTATACTTAAAATAAATATTTGTATCTGGTCTGGGCGTATTTCCATGTATAATATGTATGTATTTACAAAAGAAAAATAAATCTAAGTAGTATATCCGTTGTCTAGTCACCGTAACACAAGCTTAGACACAGGCTAGATGGCGCTGTGTGTTCGTCACAGGATTTATTTATTTATTTAATAAAACAAAGTCACTTCCCGCTCGGGACTTGGAATTATTGTGAAACCGCTTGGCGCAACTAGTTAAGTATATTTACGCCTACCAAGAGGTATACTGGCCAGTTGTAATAAAGTAGCCACAAAACCAAATTCAAAAACTACACAGGTGCATGATGCAAACCCTAGTTACAAAGAGGGGAAAGGACTAAAGGGGAACGCAGTCCTGACCACGCACAACGCACGACTTGGTAGGTACACCCAATTAGCGCTACATTCGCTGGACTACACTCGCTATTTTGTAATACATATTACTTCCTTTGAAAAGGTTGGAGAAACAGAAACATTACAAAAAAAGCGAAAGCAGCAGACTGTGCATGATCAACGGACTGAATCGGCATTGAAAGATTACTCTACGTACACATTACAGCACTCGATACGTTCGTTGGAATGTGTTTTACATGTACCTGTATCATAGGATGTAGCCGACAGCATTTGACTTTATAAATTAAGTATTGATTATAACATACCTTATTATCGGTCTTTCGTAAAGTTATGTTAACAAGTTTGTTAACATTGGGAGACGTTCGATCCTTTATAGCTTTTAAAGCTATACATAGCAAGTATAGCATTATATACAGGCCAAGTTAGAGGGCCTTAAGTTAACCAGAAAACTTGAACAATAAGTCAACCACGAATAAATATATGAAAATAAAGAAATATTTGTTACTATATTATAATGTAACTATAACGATTTCAATGACAATGACGTTCATGCAAAATACACACATATAGCATAGCACACCTTGTGAGTCAGGGTTTCTATAAAACAACTACAATAAAATGAAAATTCATTGATAAATGTTATCATCACCTTTAGGAAATAACATAGACTTGCGTATGAAAAAAATGTTCTACGTCTAATTACCTAACTATGAAGCGTGTCATTGGATTGTGAGAGAGCAACGCCCATATCCCTTTGAAGACACAATGGGTATGTTAAATCATTATGTATCACAAATCATAATTGAACGGCAAGCCCTTTCATTTATTCAAGTATTTTAAAGAACGTATGCAATTTAGAGAGCAATTTGACGGTCTGGAAAATACAATGTAATAAAAATGCCACATTATTTTACGGACGAGGTCATTTAATGAAGATAATTTAATAGGTACTACAAAAATATGTAGAATAATGAGTAAAATTTTCACAAACAATGAAGGAGATCAAATTTTAAGTAGGTATTCACACTACAGTCGTATTGTTTCAATGACTCGAAGGATCTTTTAGTCGGCATTATCTAAATCTGAAAACCAAGGGACACATCGATCTATTCCTGGAGTCCTGAAATACAGGTACAACCTAGTTTAGGCTCCAGGCCACCAATGGAGTTATACTTTGCATTATTTAGCTCTTAGTTGTTGTAACTTTTGTAATTATTATTGGTGGTGAATAAACGAATTTTTATTATTTATTATTTATTTATTAGCGTAAAACAACATAGAGTTAACGATATTAAAAAAAATATTTCCTAAAATCTCTCAAAACCTGTATAAAGTAGCCTCGGTTTACGGTACCTGCTTGTATTGAATTTTTAGTGAGTCCCCTAATTAATTATCATCCTTATTTTAATCAGCTTGGATTTAATATTACACGTCTATTTTTCTAGCAGAGTTGCACTATAATCAAATTACTAATACTTTACTATATTCACAAGATCCATCACATAGCTCGGTATATTATGCGGTTGCGTGGCCATTATATATAGTGGTCGGCTTCACACGAAGGTGGCTCAGGTGTAGGCGTTGCCACCCCCTCCCGTCTCACCCCCTACCCTCCATCCTGAAGCCTTTGTAAGTAATTGAAAGGGAATCGCTCTTAAAGCTAGATTAATATTATGGTTATGAAGATAATTTATAACGTCTGGAAACTGTACATTAAGGCAATATAAAATTAATAAGAAGTTTGATAAAAAAGTGGTCTGATAAAATCTAGGTCTGTCAATGTTATAAGAGAAAATAAAATGGAATAAAAATTCACTGTTGAGAGAAATCTGAATATTGCTACAGGCGTCCATATGCAATAAGGCGGAAATTAATGAAGAACGATCTTGTATCTTAATCAGCTGGATTTAATTGAATTGCGTCCATATTCTATCTATTGTATAAAGTTTGCCAATTAAAGTAGATTTTCTTACGAAATATGTTTGTGACATATACAATATTTGATCTGAATACCTAGGCATATTTCAATATATTGCTCAATATATCCAATTGATATTTTATGGAACCCATTCATTCTATTAACAGAGTCAAAAAAATTAATTTCCTTAAAAAATATGTAAATTAAACAACTTATAATGAATACAGTATTTAATAAAAAATACTACGACGACTTGTTCTACGACTTTTCGAAATGCGAACTTTTTTATGAACATTTTGAGTTTATGTTGGTATTAGTAGCGCCCCACAGTTTCATCCGCATAAGTCCAGTTCCCGTGGGAATATCGGAATAAAAAGCCTATGTGTTATTCCAGGTCTCCAGCTACCTGCATTCCAAGTTTCATTACAATCGGTTCAGTATGTTTTGCGTGAAAGAGTAACAAAGTCACATACATACATACAAACTTTCGCGTTTATAATAAAATATTAGTAAGAAGTACGACAAAAAAACAGCTGTTTTTGAAAATAAACGCAATTAATGTTTAGATCGTAGTAGTTGAACTCAAATAAAAGGTCTACTTAAGGTAATGGTCAATGACCTCGAACTCTACGAAACTTAATTTTTAAGTAAACCTAAAACTTTAGATTACTACTTTTTTATGATCCGACATCTATTTTAATACATACAGTATAGTTCAATAGTTCTAGATCCGAACAATAAGCTGAGTGAAATCACGTTTTGTAACAAGTTTCACTCGATTGAAGCTTTCTGAGAAAGAGAAAACGTCCGCAATGCAGCGGAAAATTGGATTTTTTTAAAACGAAATGTCAAATGTGATACGGAGAGCGTACAATAACATAAATCGATAATAGGAAGCCCTCCGACTAGTTCAGCAGTGCGTGCGAGCGACCTAATACACCCACTATGGCGACCGCATGCAATGCGGGCTAAATATACAGGGCCCACTGCGTGCCAGCGATGCAACGCTCACAACGGAACTTATGCCGCAACTTCAACGTCCACATTCGCTTGCTCGGAGAAAATAACCGGTTTCACCAAAGCCGCAAACGAGACTGGTCTCAACGACCTATGTTGTAAGTCAGAATATGCATTGACCAGTTCTGTCGTAAACGCCATTTGCGAACGAGGCGCTGTATAGTAATAACACAGCTAGGTGCATTCTCGTTGCAATTTCGCTCTCGATCGGGCTCTGTGTTTGTGGCGCGCTGAAGATCAGGGCTAACGATCGCCGAGTTTTCCTACTCTGTCGCACACATAGGCGTTCTAGCTTGTTTCGCAAAAGAAACGCTACAACTTTATCTGGCAGCGGCGCGACGCGACGCCCGAGAAGCTTTTGTGCGTTTTCCATGTTTATGTTTATAGGAGAACACGTACAAGGGGTGCTTTGAACGTACGCTGGTGGCTCGATATGTGGTTATAAATTCAGCACAGTTTTATACGGCGCGGCGTGCTCATTGCAAAATCGCTGTTGGTTGAAAGACATGAATAATAGTCGTGTTGTAGATACCCTTCGTAGAACCATATTTCAGCTTCACGCTGTTATACTAGTTTGTCAGGAAAACGATCATTTCAATAAGTTTATTGCTTCCGGATGATGATATTTAGATACGAAATTTATTTCATGATAAACATAAAACCTTACCTAGTACAATAAATTACTAGCGTTAATAGGTTCATAACTGTTATGAAATTAAAGGTGAAGTCAAGGTTGAATCAACCATTCAACTGTTGTCTGTTAGGTATACAGCGAACGACCTGCTAAAATACTCATCTAGTGTAACGAATATAGAAAAATCACGATTTACTCATTCCATAAACCATAACACTTGTCGACGATATTAAAGGACTGGTTAAACTAGTTTGCAAAGAAAAAGATTCAATTCATACATAGGTAAAAGAAATACTTGAAAACAATCAATTAGAAAAAGAAGTTCGCACCCAGAAAATAATAAAAAGCAAAGTAACGAATTTTGGAGGAAAAGGTTGTCTTAACGAGTTGAAAGTGGTTGGTGGTTCTTTCGACATGAGATTTATATGCGCGAAAAGATCAAGTTTTGTATGAGAAAAAATCTGGTATCAACGTAAAACTGAACGTAAATTACGCATTACGAGGTACCTACACTACACATCAGTTTAGGAATGCGTATCAAATTTATCAAGCGTAAAAATCGCATTACAACCTTTTCTGACGTGGGTTGAAGAATATATAAACTATAAACACATATTTTAGAATACTTTTTCTTTTAACTACTAAAAATCTTCTCCCATTAAAAGTATTAAATTAGGAAATTAAATACACGGCTAAAACACAATATTTTGGCAAATTGCCGGGCTTTAGATTTACATACCTACATATTGTGGCCGAGTTCTAAATCTGAATTTCGAACGATCTAAGCTTTGTTACAATTTAATTTGATTGCCATCCACATCCTGAGACACGGATCCGCTTTTGGATCAATAATTTGAACATCAAGTTACACCTTCTCCTATTGTTTCTGTCTAGCTGAAGTCTCGTGGTTTAGCACCATATTTTAAGGCAATTTCCGTAGTAAGTTTTTAACAATTTTCATGCGTTTCTAAAACAGTTCAAAGGTTCTGTACTAACAGCGTTTGAAATCTAAAATCATAAATTGCTGTGAGCCATAAGGCCGCCTATTTGTTTAACATTGTAATGTTTTTTTTGCTGATCAAATAAAGTATTTCTTAATTTAGTATCTATCTATTTGCGACAATATCGAAGTGCCGGTAATTCTTCGACCAGAAATAGTCACTATTTTTAACCCGCGAAACATTCATAAACATTTGGTCTACCCTAAGGAAGGTCTGCAAAGCCACCGAAACGTAGGAACGACATTGCAACATTGCTGTTTTTAAAACAACGCAATTAAAACCGGAAAGTGACTTTAATTTCAATTAGTAAAGGTGTCTATCTAGGCTACGTGAGCTCCCAAGCCTATTTAGGCTAGTTTGTATGAGCTTCTAAGCATAGACCCGGGGGCGCGAGTTCAAAACTTGCCGCGAGTAAATTATTGAAGTTGTATTTTTCCTATAAAATATTTTTAATAAAAATACCAGAGCCTATTCTTCATTCCTCAAATAAAATATATCTGTCGAACAAGTTCGAACTTATCCAAATTTAAAAACCCTCAAATTTTGTTTCTTTATTTATTCGGTGGTGTTACATTTAATTTGTCAGATATATAATATATCTGACAAATTAAATGACAAGCTATCTTATCTTGACGACTTCTTTGGCGCATCGGGCGAACGCTTGGCTGCAATACAGAAGGTTGCGGGTTCGATTCCCGCTGGGTGCAAATATTTATGCTTAAAATAAATATTTGTTTCTGGTCTGGGCGTATTTCTATGTATAATATGTATGTATTTACAAAAGAATGATAAATATAAGTAGTATATCCGTTGTCTAGTCACCGTAACACAAGCTTAGCAGATTACCATGGGGCTAGATGGCGCTGTGTGTTCGTCACAGGATTTATTATTTTTTATTTTTATCTATCTAGGGATTTATAAAATTGATGGCCCTAAGAGAAATAAAAAAACGAATCACGAAATACTTAGCAAAGATGTACCTACCGCGGACGCGATAATTCCGCGAGTGTATTACGAGGATGGCGTAACATTTCGAGTACTATATTTACTTTCGGGCACGTGGTTGGAGCTGAATGGGCGATGAAGACCTTGCCCTTGAACCCGGACGCACCGCACGCACCGCCCGCCCAAACGAGTGGCCGCTTAGCCCCGCCCGCCCCGCACCGCTCTGATCAATACCGGCACATCGCTTCCTACTTGTTTCGTTTGTAGGAAGGTAGACAACGATTTGTGTTTTTAACCGACTTCAAAAAAGGAGGAGGTTCTTAATTCGTCGCGTATATTTTCTTTTTAATGTTTGTTCACCGGTTTCTCGAAGGTGGCTTGACCGATTGAAATGGTTCTTTTTTTATTACAGTCAGTGTTCGCGGCTGTTTCGACGGAACATTTCAGCTAAGTACCTTCTTCTATCTCAAAATTCCCATTCAAAATAGTTTATTTTTTTATTTACCGGGTTTAATCGAGCTTTCTTCATGATTTTTAAACGACCGAGCAGCCGCCAAGTTTACATTTGGCTTTTTCAAGGTTGACTGAACCAACCAACCAACAAGTCAACCTTGAAAAAGCCAACTGTAAAGCTGGCGAAAGCTCGGTCGTTTAAAAATCATGATTAAAGCGTGATTAAACCCGGTAAATAAAGTGTTTTATTATGCAAAATCGCGAAAACCATAGAAGAAATTAGTTTATTTCCTTTAGATTCTTGTACAACAATAAATGCACATGATCGTTTGGATAAGTCTTAGGGCTGATTTATATTAGACCATCACGGGTCCGAGCTTCGTTGTCCATTGCTCGGCGAGCAGTCAATCGGTCTGTTGCAACCGAGTGGTGGCCGAGCAATGGACAACGAAGCTCGGACCCGGCCTGGCGCTCGTGACGGTCTAATTATTAATCATGCCTTAGATGAAATCATTTTAGTGTGGCTTCGGAACGCGTCCTCCAACGTCATCCTCTAATGTCATCTAACTCAAAATTCTAAACAATTATAGAAAAATTTAAGTTTATAAATATCATTTACAAAAATGTTACATTTCACAGCCCTATTATTAAACATAGAGTATGATCGGAGTAGTGAGAACAAGCTTTGTCTTTTTCTGTAACAAGAACTGTCTAAGTTGACAGACAGAAGGAGTTGCTAAATTTTCATTTTTGTGAAACCTAGTTCAAATGCGTGCAAATTGTTTAATTTTTGAGCCATATTAATCAATTTAGTTTCGTGAAGGTGTACAAGTGGAATGAAAGTAAAAATCGGTGCAAAACATCGACTTAGTGTTGTCTCCAAAGTTCCGTGAAGAATGTTTGTAAATGGCCGCCGTGCTTACAAATGATTCCCTAGACTTGACTTTAAATAAGAGGACTTGACTGTTTCGATGCAAATAACTTGCATAATATATTAAAATACATGACACTGGCTAATTTCCTAATGGCCATAATGGGTTCACAACCGATAAGAAAACTACTTCGACCGTACTCCTCTTTCATTAATAAGGCTAAAAAAGTGGTAAAATTAGTCCGAACTCACTCTACCTTTATTAAATAACCCAGGTACAGCGACATACTGCGGTTATAACCTATATACCGTCCTGGATTTATCCAGGTAAGTCTCGTCAGCGGCGCTATAAAGGCCAGTAGCTGTATCTGAGTTAATCTTTCTTAATTTTGTCTTAGGCTTTTGCGATTTTGCATAACAAAACACAATATTTACCCGGGTTTTACTCGCATTTTAACCTTTTAACCGCCAGACTTCATATCAGTTGTCGTGCATCGAGCGCCAAGCATAGTAAACAAAAAAATAAATACCTACAATAAAAAGGGCTGTGCAATACTTTAGTTTTTGAGGTCGATATCGATATTCCGTTATAATGTTAATATTTGCAATTACGATCGTTGGGTCTATCGGTCGATTAGTATCCAACTACCAACTACGTAAGTAGGTAGTACTTACCCTACGATATTATCAGGTATTAGCTCTAACCCGTGGGTTAACCCACGTGGATTGTGCAAACTCACAAATTTCAATGAATGAAAGTTACATCTTTTATTAAGTATGATGATGAGTTTTGGTAACTTTACTTTCACATTTTTAATCATTTGAAAGTAAAAAAAAACGATATAAAATAAAAAATACCTCTTCATCAATGATAAGCTCTTCGTCTAATTCAAATTCTTCATCTTCATCGCCTTCCAGAATTCGTATCTATTAATTCTTCAGCAGTAGTCATGGTGAATTTCAATAACGATAACCAATATCGATAACTCGAACGTAAAACTACAAGCTATCACAACACTGATAGAAAATTCGAGAAGTCGGCACTCGTTTATGACGTCAGAAGCAGTCGTCTTTCTCCGACAGTGGCGCTGGGCGTACTAACAACATTAGTTTCTATACTTGTAGACTAGGGATGGGAACCATCAATTCAATCGCTGACATTTTCACTAGTTAATTAACTTATTTTTAAGGAAATTAAATAAAATACACACAAATATTTTAATTTTTATTTTTTTTATAATTGCTTTATTTGTTTTATGGCAAATTAATTAGTTAATTTAATAAGAAAATATCAAAATTAAAATCGATAATTCGGATTATCTTTGCATATGTCCCGTCCCTACTGTCGGATTTTACCGTCATTGGCGTTGGACATCAATACAATTTTCTAAACATAAAATCAGGAATTCATCGAACTTCGGACATTATTTTTAGGATAACTAATTAAGAGAATGAAGTGTATAAAATTGTAAATGACTACTTGATTAACTATTTACCTATTATGAACCTCTCTTTAAAAAAATACAGTTTCACGAAATAATAAAAGCAGATTAAACGAGCGTGGTATTTTGGTCGTAAATATACGACCTTGGCGGAATTGACACGAAAATATTTGTCGGATTAATCCGACGTTGGCGGTTAAAGGGTTAAATAACGACATCATTACAAAGTACCGAGCTTTTGCTAAGTTTACAGTTACTTAGCTTTTTCAAAGTTGACTGAATAATACCGTTATTGAATAAAAGGCGAGTAAAACCCGGTAAATAACGTGTTTTATTAATCTTTCTTACTAATATTATAAACGCTAAATTTTGTATTGTACGTGACTTTGTTAGTCAATCATGCAAAAACTACAGAACCGATTGCAGTGAAACTTGAAATATAGGTAGCTGGAGAACTGGAATAACCCATAGGCTTCTACATATCCCGATATTCCCGCGGAAACGGAACTTACGCGGGTAAACTGGGAGGAGCAGCTAGTCTTACTAATATTATAAACGCGAAAGTTTGGATTGTATGTCACTTTGTTACTCAATCACGCAAATACTTCTGGAACGATTGCGATGAAACATGAAGTATAGGTAGCCAGAGATGTGTTACATAGACTAATTTTTACCCAGATATTCCCACGGGACGAGGATGAAAGCGTGGGACGCAGCTCGTTGTCCGCATAGGAATTGTAAAAGAATTATCAACTGTTTTCAGTTGAACGAAATTGATTTTGAAATTCGAACACTTATTCAAACCTCGACGTGGCCGTTTTAAAAATTCTATCGAGTCTTTTCCTCTGCACGACAAAGCGATTTATGTAGCAGGTTTAAGTTGGTATTGTCACAGTTTAGATATACATAGGTAGGTAGGTATACTGCAGCGACTGTATTTTACATCGACTTACACGTGCCTAACGCTCGTTTCCATTGCTAGTCCAAAATTCATGCGCCGTCTGTTTCTTATAAATAATTTATAGCGGTATTTTATTTTCCTCAGAAATTGGGGCAATAGACAATATTAATTCATTAGAACTCTTTGATCGCTACCGTTGCCAACGCCTGAATTATTAAACTGAGTTGACCATAGAAATAGTACTACAAAGTAACTAGAAAGCTTACTTCGTCAAAATAACGGTCCCGCTTGATGTTAGAGAGCCCAGTCTGTCCTTTTTTCACTTTAGTGTTCGTCGGTTAGTTAGATAAGGACAGACTGGATCCAACTGGGTTTAACAGGTCAGTTTTGATATATCAAAGCAAAAGCTACCTTTACCTTAGAAAACATGATTGAAATGGAAATTTCCAAAGTTGTCAAGTGCACAGTCTTTTAGGAGCGAAGACGACGATGTAACATGTCTCTGGAGTTGATTACAAAGAGATACTTAGTGATTCCAATCTCATTTCTCATAACATTTCAGTTTTAGAGGAATTCTGATTCGTTGTTATTTGAAATGGTTTGACGAATTATATTGGTTATTCTGTATTAAGAGATGCTATACGATTTTAAACTTACCGACATGGTTCTTTTTAACTGCAAATATTATTAAATAATGGGGCTATATGCCATGTTTAAATTTGTTTTATACGAAGCGAGCTCCGTATTATAAGCGAAATAAAAAGATATATCGTAAAAAGATATTTCGCCAGTCATTTTTATAAAGAAAATTTCAAGTAAGTATAGCAGTAGTGTTGTCAAAGATTTTAACCTTAACTCGAGAGTTGATCAACAAAACAAAAGATGAGCAAATTTTTCCATTAGCTTGTTTCAAATAATGGCTTTACCTACTGCACTAAAATCAAGCCCCCAATCCTTGAACAAAAATAAGCCAAAAATTTAAACAAATCGTCATACACAATCAAAGTGGATGTCACGGATTGACATTAATAAACTTCGAACGAATTTTTTTCAGTGATGCCAGAATATAAATTGGTATTTCAAATGAAATGAGGTCGAGTCGAGAAGCAAACAGCTTCACCTTGGCCAGTTTTCATATCTGACAGTTGTCGGTCCACTGAGCAAATAGGCTGTATTCGTGGCAATTATACTGGACTTGAGAAAATCACAGTTTTAGTGTATATTTACTTGTGGAACTTGTTAAAAAAGAAATAAGTATAATAAAATTGATATCTTTTAAATATTGTAATGCAATATAAGCAATGCCTAGCGTGGTCATTTTTTAGGTGGGTAAGCGATAAGATGGGTGTGTGGCAAAAATATTATTTCAAACTCCAGATTGAGTATCTGTAAGTAGTTAAGAGAAGAACCAAATGAAAATTCTTACACAATTTGTAAGCCATACAAGAATAAAAGGTTTTAAACAGAGGGGCCTTTTAAATAATATTTCCTAAATAATAATAAACAAACTTAATATTTTTTAATTCAGAGTCGCAGTTACGTAAGTGAAAAAATATAGTAAGGAATTATAACACATTTAATTGAATAGGTCGAAGAACAATAGTTATATCTACTTCACACGGCTATGATTCACGATCTAGTTCCCAATTCCACAGTATCTGGTCGCTCTTGTGTTTATTTTTTATTTCGGTCAATGGCCGAGCTCGGCACCATTGTGCTCGCTCCATTGACATCGATTTTAGGGTTAGACTTAAAACGACCAAAATACACGAGCTCTAAACAGCAAAACAGGACGGTCCCTCAACGCTCGATTCAAATCATGCAAGAAACTAATAAAAGACACGTGCCAGACAAATTTTTGAATCCTTCTTTACAAAAAAAGCAGTCATGCGAATTAGGTACTCCTTTCAAAACAGGTCGCAAAAAGCGAGGATGGAAGCGTAAAGTCATAAACATTAAGACAAGTATAATGAATGTTACGCTAAAATCATCATTATTTTAAAGAATACGATTACAGTGCCATTTTAAAAACCCACGCCGCCGCGCCGCCGCCGTTCGACTACTTGTTTTTCAAGGTTTTTTTATAATGAATCGAAACGTAACTACAATCTGATAACTTCTGGCAACCGATCAGTAAAAACTAAACGGATGTTTAATGAGAATTTTAACCTCGCTCTCGGATGTAATTTAGTTAAATTGTTTTATAAAACGCGTGCAAGTTTATTTCGAAAACCCAGTGCAAAAATATTTCGTAGAATCTTCCGCATATTTATCTCAGCCTAGTCGTAGTTGTGGATATTATTGTACGCTAACGTTTCCACTAGATATTTTAATACCCATCTTTCATTCTCAAGGTTTTATTATACTGTCATTACAGCCAATTCTAGGATCTAGACATAATGACGAAAAATTGCTTTGTGGGTTTCGCACGCTGTGTTAGTGGCGTCATTACATCAAATTGGATGTCTGTTTTCAACTCAAGTGTAATTAGTACGTAGGTGAATTACATATTGATTGGCTGAACGTACACATTTTACCTGAACAAGCCCATGACAATCGGATCATAAAATTGTCGAAATTTGTCGATTGTCGCAATTCATGTTAACAGAACAATAGGAGAGGTTATGTCGAAGCAATGGTGTTCAACTGTTCAGTATTTAGGTATAGTTAGGTCACGCGGTAGTGTTTAGTCTAGGCATTCGATGGAAGTTAGCGTGTGTTGACCGGGCGCTTCACCTTGAGACCGCGCCTCACTCGCTATAACCTGACCGCGTAGCAACATCGCGGCACGCGTCCACTCGTCCAACGACCACCGCACTATGTAAACCGGCCGAGTGTTCTCGTTTGGTACAATGCTCGCCTCGTGGACCGGTCCGCTTGCTGGGCTGTGGGTGAGCGAGTTGTGGAATGCACGAGACGTACTCACTCAGACCGTGATTTGAAAGTGTCCGTCCATCGATTATCGACTCGAATATTTTCACCGGAATCATTTTTTACGAAGTCGTATCGACCATTTTTATTGCCCAGTATTTAAATAGCGAAATTGCTTTGCGAAGATGGTCATGTTTTTTCGGCAGTATCAAACCAATTGTTTGGTAATACAAAATTATCTATAATCACAGCGTGTTCAGTTTTTGTTTTTAACAGAAAAGTAATCTGATTATCATATTTAAGCCGTAAAATGATTTTCAGCTCTCAGTCGTTCCGCGAGCACTCCCATAAAAATCCGTTCTTGAATATTGTTAAGGCTCTTAATGCCTAAATTGTGTGATGAAACAGCTTACCGACTTTATCGACAGGAGAAGTGGGTTGAATAATCAATAAAATTTACTAACAAAAACATACCAATACAAACGGACAAATATTTGGGGTATACCGACCGTCTACCGTCGTAGTAACATTCCCGTTTCTACGAAAATTCCATCAAGTTCTTACGATCAATTATAATAGCCATCATTTGGAAGACCACTGCACGCTAACATTGTTTACCTTGTGATTGATAAGCGATTGGCTATGCAGATTACATATAGATATATGGCAGGTACCTATCATGATTGTTTGTTGAGTATAGTTACCTAGATACCAGTCATCCTATTAATAATTCTTACTTAGCTCGTTGAACCCTATTACGTACTTAATGTAGCATAATCATTGACAATTACATTTAAATTTAAATGTTATGACACCAGATACTTTTTTTTATCATTCTAACATATTTTTTTTATTTTCATATCTGGTTCCAGTTTCAGTTCTTGCGATAGCTGATAAGATTCTAAGTAACTAGTGTTTTACGGTACTGACTTATAATTTTATCCCGGTATATATCTTGGTAAAAGTAGATATAATTCACTTTATTTATTTCTTGAAACAAGATTTACTAAGTTTTCCTTAAATTTGCAAGAACGATTTACGGGTTGAGTCGAGTTTTATTTCCTTCATACTTCAATCCGAGTTTTCAAATTCATCGAGTCATTCATTAATCATTACATAAATGTTTCGCTTCTATGTTAAAAAAAGGATTTATAAGCGCTGACAAGTTATCCGTCCCTACTTACCGTTGCGAAAATTGTGAATTTAAAAATTAGCTCATGCTGCTTTTCACAACCATAACTTGCAAAAAGTTGAGTAATATAAGTTTGCAAATGAACTGTGCCATACAAGATTTTTATCTTTACCTCAAACATTATGCTCAGTAACATTCTCAGAATCAATGGTATTTTGTCACGATAATTAAAACATGTTAGTAATAGGTAGTCTATTAATAATAACAATAATTGTCTTTTATTCTTTACAAAGATGTCTTTCATTTATAATAATAACTAGCTGCGCCCCGCGGTTTCATCCGCGTAAGTCCAGTTCCCGCGGAAATATCGGAATAAAAAGTAGCCTATGTGTTAATCCAGGTCCCCTATGGTCCAGCTACCTATATTCCAAGTTTCATCGCAATCGGTTCAGTAGTTTTTGTGTGAAAGAGTAACAACCTCACATACATACATACAAACTTTCGCGTTTATAATATTAGTAAGAAGATAAGATAAGATATATTTATTCTTATTTCCTAAAAAACCTTTAAGTAGGTAACATTATTTAATATAATTTAATCATGTTGGATGATATTTTTTTACAAATATGATTGTGTCTGAATGGCATTGAATAACATGCAACTATACCAACCTATAAGTACCTGCCTGGTTTCTCTATTCTATCGATCTTGTGTTTATTTGTACCTACCGACTATTAAGTGACTGATGTAAACTTAACACTTAACATCAATTCAAACCTCCGTGGTTTTTTAGATGTTAAAATACCTGTTTTTTATACGCATTGTTTTTTCTGATAAATAAATAAAAAAAATAAAAAAAAAAAATTAAAAACCTAAATCAGGCTTTTTGGCAAATTTTTATAGATGTTTAGATCTGAACGCTTATCTTGCACCGAGTGAGATTACAGACAAAAGGTGGTAAAAGAAATATTAACATTTCACAGTTTCTATATCTTTAGTTTTAATAACTTTACACAAACAGTTTGTTTTTATAGTGAGGACTTGCTCTGAAACCCCGATGTTTAACGTGCCCCGCCGTGATTCAGGCTCGAAATAAACCGTGCCCTACATTCGATACTCCCGCTTCCCCATTCGCCGCTATACTTTCTTCAATTACCCCCATTACAGGCCTAAAGTGCTTTATTTTCAACACTTCCAAAAATCCTTACAAGGTTCTATGGCTGATATTGTTCTTCAACATAAATAACGACATATTCTTGTATAGAAGCTATTACAATTTCGAAGCTGTTGTATGGTGCAATCTATATTTTCCTAGAGTCAGTCAAATTCATCATCATGCTTCACCAATCTGATATTAATTTAATATTGATTAGTTATTGTAACATACAAACATTTCTGTCACTATTTTACGTCCTAAATTTAAATAATTGTTCGTTGAGCAATAAAAATCTCAGTCTTATTGTGTGCACCTTCATAATGGCGTACCTAATAATCTGATCAACACAACAATCATGTCCCCTATTCTATTTCCTGCGACCCCGTCTGTGCCACGTGTAGACTGTCCGTCTGAAACGGGCCCGTTATCGTCAACACTATGACTATGAGTGGTTATAGATACAACACCAAATATCAGCGGGGTGAACGACCCCGACAGCTCGTAGGCAGTAGGCACCTGCAATCGCTCTGTTGACACAAGTAAGCAACTAACCACTGACGCCTTGTGACGTACTAAGTGATAATGAGTGTCGGTGTACTTGACTGATTTGATGACCTCGGTGGTGATCGCGTAGTGGTTGGATTTATAAAGCGACGTCTATCGGCAGAAGATTGTAAATCTATAGTGGGAAGAAGACGCTAGCTAGTAGATTTTGTAACAGAAGAATATCAAAATATTAATTAAGTAGGTCTAAAGTTCTGATCTTAGTTTTGATCTCTACCAGAAACAGTATCAATTGTTACATTATAGTAAGTTTATTTATTTGTAACAGGTTCGACTTATCTCCCACTAATAATATTATAAAGCTGAAAATTTATAAGTATGTGTGTTTTTTACTCAATCACGCAAAAACTACTGAACCGATTACGATGAAACTTGGAATATAGGTAGCTGGATACCGGGAAAAACACATAAAATACTTTTTATCCCGATATTCCTGCGGGAACGGGACTTACGCGGGTGAAACCGCGGGGCGCAGCTAGTGACTATAATAAAGTTATTTTGTCAAAAGTCAGAATATTGAATTTTAGCGTTTGTCAAAATCTAGGATATAATGAAATGAAAAATTAAAATTAAATTATTTATTTTGCAGGCCATAACTCCACACAATCATACAATAATACACGATCAACAGACAGACACATAATTAAATTTATATTTAGGTAGGCCATATAAAACGAACCTATTTATTCCCTAGTTTAAGAATTTGTCGCGAAAGTTAAGTTTCTTAAGCACCCGCGCAATGTGCATAGAACCTTTAATTCATACTGCAGATAACAATATCAGATTACTCCATGATTTTACAATAGTGTTTATGACGAGTTTCACAAATTTCCCGCGAGGAAATGGGAACGCGGCCTTGTCCCGCTTCTGAGATTGGCACATTTTTATTTAACTCTTTGAACTACGGCCAAACGTATCAGCAAAGCCTTACATTGATTGATTGAAGATAAATAACTCTTCTTAGTATTTACCTATAACAAAATGAAAAGGACAAAAATAAAATACATAGTATTTTTTAATAAGACAAGGTAGTAAAGTATTGCTACCTAAAGAGGAATTGCAGCCAGTCTTTGGGTACCATATAAGTAACTTATTTTTTAGAGATTTTGTAAGTAATGCTAATGAAATAACTTATAGAGTGATTAACTACAGGTAATATATCATTATAGGATAATATTTGACTGATATAGAAAATTTTGCCTTTTCTAGCGATCGAAATTAACCTCATTTCGTCAGAGGTAGACTGAGATATTCACAGACACCTGCGCCTTGAAGGAAGAGGTCTATAAAGATCTCGAAACCCTATGCCCTATGCATCGATCAAATGCTTAACATGGTAAAAGTGTCGCGATTAAAACTGAGAAAAATGAAAATGAAACACATTTAAAAAAAAAAAAAAAAACCCGAGATCGGCAAAAATATTTTCTTTTTTATCCATAGCCATAGCCATTTTGATTTGTTCATGGCTAAGCAGTAAACGTGCAGATAAACTTCAAAATAGAGAAACAGAAACATCGAATCAGAAAATTGTAAACATCACCTAATTAAAGAAATATAATGAGAGAAGTATTATGAAAACTAGGTAAGTAGGTACGTCTGTGAAGTTAATTAAGTCGATTGTAGTTATTTAGAGTCCAAACAAGAACTTAATTGGCTGTGTTATTGATCTGGGTTAGGTCTAATTACGTTTTATTTGAAGTTCTATTCAGTTCATTGAACGGAATTCATAGATGGTCCTATATTGGAAAGTAAAGTCACGCAAAAATATTTTTTTATTATTGACATTATATTGTATTTAATTTAAAAAAAAAAACACTGTGTATGTGAACAAAGTAGGTTGTACATACGATTGTATGGAAAAGCCAGTCTGTTAATTTTTGTGTCAAAACCCTTCTGGTTTTGTTGCCGACTGTAACTATGTAGATATGTACCTATCTAGTTGAAATCAAATAACAGTGGAGCAAAAAGTTTCACTCTATCGCAAGATGACAAACGAACGGCAACTAATAAGTCCGCTTTGATATATTTTTGTGAAACAAAGACCATATAGAATATCTGTCTACTCACCAAGAACGGGAAGTAAATGCCGTAGAACTAAAATACTGCTGAAATGGCAAAGCAAAGCAAAAAAATATAAGTACCTACCTAGGTTCCGAAAATAGAAAAAGCCGAAAATAGATCTAGGTGGCGTGCATTGGAGAGGCTTATGTCCAGCAGTGGACTGTAACAGGCTGATGATGATTATGACATAGGTTCCTAATTCGCTAAAATTCGCAAGTCCCGCGGTTTCCGATCCCATGGGAATATCTATTCACTTTTAAATCATATACAAGGTGTAGCGAGGATGATCATTTTAACTGAAAAGGGGTTGTTCTAGACGTAAATAGGCTAGTAAATAGATACTACAAAAATAAAAAGGAAATTTTCTGTTAACGAAATCAAGTAAAACCGTGATCCCTCCGCAAAATAAGAATGAGACCTACGTTTTCCTATGAAAACGGAAAATTCGACTTGACTTTTAAATATCCATAGCGCAAAACGCGAAAGCGACTTTACTCTTTTGCACTATGTAAACGGTCGTTGTGTGTTTAATTTTCATTTCTCCTTTACGGTTCGAACGCGATTTAATTGCAAATAAAAGGGATGATAATGGGAAAATCCTAAGGGCCATTGGAACTGCAAATCAGCTGTGCATTTCTGGCAAGCCCTGATGGGACATAAGCGGCCGTGTCGAGCAACTTTCCAACTTGCTGGCTATAAATATTCAACGGTTGGTCTGCCAGCGCATATAATATATTATAGCTCTCCAACAATTTACAACACATAAACTCACCTATATACAGTTTGGGCTCAATTTTGACGACCCACTCTCGCACTCTGCTAGAAAAACAGTCAGCTCGCGGGGCTGCGGCTTGTGAAAGGCCTCAGTCTACTGATCCATCACTGCACATCCGCACGATATTGCGAACAACACGATTTCACTGTCACAGCACGCGGCGGCTGATCCGCCAACGAGTCACAGAACCAAAACAGACACGTCGAGAGGTCCGCGGGGACAACGTCAATGGAGCGCACGAGACTGCACCGCACCGGACCGGACCGGACGGCGGGTGACAGCGCAAGAGGAAACCTCCGAAGACCGAAACTAAGCGAGGTCGGCGCGACCTCCACGCTCGAGAGCGTGAGAGCCTCAATGTTGCAGATGTAGTGCGTGAAGTGCAGCGGCGCGGGCGTTGCGGAGAGACGTATACTCGGGTACGAGACGCCGTGCGTGACTCGCCGCCGCCGACTGACGGGGAGCGCCGCGACGAGCCTCGCGGCACCACCACAAGCGCACCGCGCACACTCGCGCCGCTCGTCCGCGTCCATACGCACACCACACCATCACACCACCACACAGCCAGCCGGACGAAAACGATCCGCCAATATTTTAAAGTTTCATACCGAATTTGACTTTAAAATCTCATCGAGACCGACGAAGGCGCGATCCTGTTGAACGAGATGTAAAATTATATTTACTTGAATTTAAAACCGGTGTTGTTCTCAGTGAACGCATCGGCGACGCAGTGAATGGACATCGTGTGTTGTATGATGATTTGAAACAAGCATAGTTGTCTTGAGCGCATGCGCCACACACACTCCCTTGAGGTGCCTCTCTATCTACTAAAGCATGAACAAGTGTAGATCTAGCTAGTAGCAAACGTAGCTGGTAAATAGAAAGTTAAGCCCCAGAATGCTGCTTCATGACATAAGCATGAAAGAGAAATTGTTGTAGATATAAAAAAATATGTAGATACCATTTGCGATTTAAATAAAATATAAACAAATAAACATCATAGCTGACAGGAGAGAAAACAAAGATAAATCAAAATTTAAGAGAAATATATCAAACACTGAATCCATTGAAGAACGAGTAAATCGTGTTATTAAGTCATAATCGTAGTCTCTGTAAACAGTAAGGTCATCGGAATGGTTTAGCAACGACGATGCTACGAATTGCGTAAGTATATGTTCCAATGAACTCGTTTAATAATAGCGGGCACCCACGAGGGCGAGATACCTACTCGATGTACCTACGATGTAGACTCGATACGGCCGCGGGACTCACCAAGGTTGCAGAATAGTCAGAATATACGTACGCCAACATACTTACGAAGAATGTGATGATGCGGTGACGTATGCTTGGTGACAGGCATTACGTGGAGCCTACACTACACCTTAGAATCATATTATTATTAGATGGATCCGTTCATTCATAGTATCGACAGCAATAATTTTACCTTTTTCATTTAATTTTACGTGATTTGTAGAGCGCAAGCAATTTTTTTTTTAATTTTATGAGCAAAATAATATAATAGATCTATCTTACCCATTTTTCTACCTGCTGATTACTATAAAAAGCGACTTTATATTCAGGAGTTTGTTTTATAATAATGTCTTTAGAGGGAAAAGAGATATAATTGGATAGAAAAGTACGGTAATGCTAGATAGAATATTTGAAACATATATACAGACAGAAATAATTAAAGATAACAAGAAAAACAAATCTAACCATCCATTTTCAGAACAAGCAAAAAATGACATTAAAGAATGGTCATTCAGAACTGTTAGCAATTAAAAATGACATTGGAATAATGAATGATGTGCAAAGAGAAGTCCCGAGGCGAGTCTTCACGGCACATCGACTTTGGCGAAAATAAATCTTTTTAATATTGCAGTGAATGTGATGGAAATTACACTACGCTTCTGTATTGTACATTTTAAATATTGACTTAAAATCCTACTAATATTATAAATGTAAAAGTGTGTGTGTGGATGTTTGTTACTCAATCACGCAAAAACTACTGAACTTAGAATAAAATTAATTAGATACCGGGAATAACAATAGGCTTCATTTAATCCCAATATACCCGCGGGAACGGGACTTACCCGGGTGACCCCGCGGGGCGCAGCTAGTTAATAATAAAATTTATACTTATGGACTGAATTATGTGACAGACAAAACGATCAATGCTTGCTTAGTTGTGACTAAAATAATCAGCCAATACTCTTTTAAACAGAGCGTGTTGATAAAAATGGATATCAATAAACTTTTTAATGAAAACTAAAACAACATAAGGTGTGTTGGGGCTTGCGCGAGAAATGATCTCGCGCAAACTCAGCGCGAATAATTGGTCATAATATAATAAAAGATCTGATAAAAGAATACAGAACTGAAGACAAAGATCTGTAATTCGCATAAATGTTTGTCTTATTGGAACTGCTTTATTGCATTCATTTGATATGATATTTTCTGCAATGTAAATGATGGCCAGGATGTAACGATTTGTAGACAACTCGTGTGGAATATCAAATGTTTACGATTTTAATATAGCCATACAATTCGCATCCAATTCTACATCCTGTGTCTCCCTTTTAAGTTCATAGATTGTTAGTATTTGCAGGTGGTCGTTTATAAACAATGTAAAAGAAATGTTTTAAATTAAATTCTTCTTTCTAATACTCAGATTTTAATTTTGGATTTTATAACGTCTCACCGTTTTTTCCCTTTCAGTACTTGAGACGAATTTTTAATATAAGTATTAGTCGACTGATGTTGACGAAACTTAACCCACATGATAGGTACAATGGGCTTTAAGAAATTCTGACGGTTTCCGGTATTTGCGGGTAAAATCACAGAATACTGTTAAATTAATTATTATTTTGCTAGAATCCCAAAACTCTATACAAAATATGTATTTTAAAGTATGTAACTTTATCCGGGCGAAATCGAGTTGCTGGTTAGTTAAAACTGATTAGCCTGCTATTTTTGTAAATTGTCTTTTAAGGGGTATGTACGAGCTAAACTGAAAATCTTTGTCGGTTTCATCAAAAAATTATCCTTATATTTCGATGCAATATTTTTGAATATTTTCGTTTAAAGCGTTTGTAAATGACATTGTGTCCTACATTTTAGTGTAGTTTCAAGACAAAAACTTCTTATTGTTTCGAAGCCTTAGCACATTTTAGTTAAAAAATGACTTTCTTGTCTGAAGTGTGCTAGGCCTTGAACACCTTTCGACATTTCTATTTAAAATCTACATCATAACGTAGGAAACAATGTAATTTACAAACGCTTTAAACGAAAATATTCATTATCCACAATAACATTGCGTCAGAAAATAATCAACAATTTTCGATGAACCCGACAGGGATTTTCAGTTTAGTTCGTAGAAACCCCTTAAATACATTCCTACTTACTTATTTTACCTCTAAATTATATATCACCAACAAATGTCGTACATACCTATGAATTGTCTAGACTAGCAAATCCATAGTCTATCGTCAGCTTTTAAGTGTTATAAGCCTTAAACGTGGAGTAATGTCGAAGTAATTTACCACTTTTTGTTTCTGTCTGTCAATTTTGAAAGTTCTTGTCATGGAGAAAGACAAAGCATGTTCTCACTATTCCGACCTTACTCAATGCTTAAAAAGGCTATCAGTGATTTGCTACTTTGTTAAAACAATATGGTTGTAGAGTTTTAAATCGTTAAGCTAACCCACTGCAAAAACCAGTATTCACCAAACGGATATGTTTGAAATGGGTTGATATTAAAGGACATGGCACAGACAAGAGCGGTCTGTTCGACTGAGGTGGTCGCCCGACGGACCATTTTCCATTTCCGCCGGCGTCCGATGTTAGACGTCGTTCACTGAAAACTGAGTGAACTTGTGAAGTGTACTTTTTGTATAGTTATTATGAATGATGATGGAACAGATGAAGTTGGTGGAACTGCCAACGATTGAGAAAAAGCTATCTTTTTTGTTAAATTTTGTACCTACAAATGTTACATTTAGGTTAACATATTTACATTTTACCTGGTCTTAATCGCGTATATTTTACAATGATCTTGGTCTCGAGGGGACATACGAGTATATGTAAATTTAGGTTTTTTTTAATATGTGTAGGGTAATTCCGGGGGAGATGGCCGTACGTTTGAGATGGCCAATCGAAAATAATACAATTAACAACCAACATATGAAGTCGCTCAGTATTTAGTTCGGTTCGAATCGTAACCGACAACTTATTTCTGTGTTGTTTTTGGCGAAAAAAAAATAAAAAAGTGAGTAAAAACTGGTTTGTTTTTTCAACAAGTGCTTGATCTAAGATGAAGATTTTACTTGTTTTGTCGGCAATTCGTGGTTTTAAATAAAATGAACGTTTTGGTACTTAAATTGTAAAATAATTGAATTTTTTCGAATTCTGACGTAAAAACATTTCTTGTAAATTACACGGTTCTTTTTAAAAATGATATGGCCATCTCACACTGACAATCGGGATAGATGACCAATATTGTTAAGGGTTAGATGGCCATATAACCTGAACTAGTATTTTGAGAATATTTATTAATTTGAATTAATTTTACATATGCCGAACAAATACGTAAGGAAGGCTACATCTACCAGGGGCATGTGGAGCGTACACAACCTTCAAATGGCAATGGAAGAAGTCCAAAATCATTGAGACAAAGCAGAAAAAGAAGAAAATAACTGCCAAGGCTGTGGCGAGAACTATTATCGGACTCTGCTTATTGAAGACTGGCTTCAATGTCGTATCTGTAGTCTCAGTCTCAGTCTGGACCCACGAGAACTGCACAGAATTTAAAGATATGTGCTTGTCGTGCAGAAAAATAGAAAAAAAGAAGTTAAATGAAAAGTCGGATGGGATAGGCAAAGGGAAAAGTAAAGGAAAAGGAAAGAAGAGTAGTGCCTAACTGTCTCCTATACCTATGGCCATCTCTACCGGATACTTTAGGGAGAGATGGCCAACGGTACTTTAAATAAAAAAACTTCGCATTAAAGTTTGGCTGATTGAAAGACTAATTTATGTTACGGTTATAAAAGATGTTTAATTAAAGTTTATTTTTCAATTACACATTTTGTTTCATTCATCTTAGTTTCTTAAATATTTTGTCCTAAACCTTAGTAAGGCCAACTCCCCCGGAATTACCCTATATTTCACTAAGCCCAATGAATCGCAAGATCTGTTTTTTTTTATAATATTTGTTTATAGTCGACTGATTCTGTCGTAGTGTTTATAGTTAATACGTACTAGAAACACCAATATTTCTATGTACAAATATGTATTATTTGCTTTTTCCTAATACCCATACTAAAAGCCTAAGGGCTGAGTGTTGGTAGTGATGGATCAGGTGTTACTTCATAATATATTATTTTTTATAAATCAAAATATATTTGTTCTTGAATGGATCAGTATAAACTAGAATGTTATGTTAAAATCTATTTGATCAGCTCATCTTCTGCAATCAGAATTTTCTGCAATCTTCTACATCAGTAACTTTATATTTTCAGATTTTTTCAAGTTTAAATAGCACTGTATTGAAATACACAAGTACATTATACCTCATTTTTTTACGTCTTTACGCAATTTGATACATAAATTTATTAAAATGTGGTACTTTAAGTTAATTTCTTACGAGTTTTTGTGTTAAACGACTATTTCAACTAATTATATTTTGCACTTTAAAAATGTTGACGCAATCCACTTTATTCTAAAGTTAAGTTGTGTTGTGACATTTTAAATTTAAGTGTCTAATATTTTAAAATTAAAAGTCTAATTGTATCTATATGTTCCGATACAAGCTAAAACATAGCTGAGTTCATTATATGTCATCATCATCATCCGGGTCATAGTCCCGGATGCATCACTTTTGGGAACTCGAGGTTCGCTTTCCTGCTTTGGCGTCTCCACTTCACCCGATCTTCGACATCCTGTTGTTTATTTGTCTATTTCATATTTCCCTCTTACAAACGCTGGTTAACATTTGCATAACTATGTATCATAATTTCTTCTATGGTTTTCGCGATTTTGCATAATAAAACACTTTATTTATCAGGTTTCATCGCGTTTTTATTCATGGTCTTTAACTATGTATCGTTTCTCTTTTACTGTGTCATGAAGTTTTAAAGTTGACAGACAGAGTCAAACGTTACATAACTGGGTCACCTGTTAATCATCGTTTATAAATAAGGTGGCGAAAGAGTAAAGTTTTTTGACAAATCCTGTTTAGGAGAACATCCGCTAATGAGAATATAATATGGTCGCGAAAATGCGAAACAGCATCAGACTATCTTTCCGTGGTGATAACTAAAAATTCAATGTCATATTATCTAATTTAACGCAAGATACAAGTGAATATACGTACAGAGCTTTGTTCATCTGGCCAACTAGTTAATAGTGTGTGGTCCTAGACCATTCTTCCATATCTTTTAAATTACGCCTAACGTCCGCCCGAGAGCTTTGTACATACGCCAGCCGCCGGCCTCGCCTCGCCGACAGAAGTGATTGAGTCGAACAAATCACCGACTACAATACGACATAAATGGTCATACAAACATTACGTGGACGTCAAAGGGACATTTCGCATTTCGTGTAACCATAAACACGATGGCACAGACGTAAGTGAACAATCGAACTTTTTACGTAAAAGTTTGTACCTGAAAAGAGCTTTCCACTTGTGTCATATTATGGTTGTAGTTCTTAGTCTAGACAAAAATGTTGCGCTGCGCAAATATGGACATTTTTATTGCTAACACGACACGCCATTATAAAAAAAACCTGAATTCTTGTTTTCTATAGACTCAGATAGCTTCCAAGAGAATTCCTTTCTTCTTATGACATAAGAAAGTGATTAAGGGTTCAAGTGTTTTAGCTGTGTTTGATCGGCCAGCCTAGCTGTTCAAAAGATATGTGGGGTTAAACTCGGATATGAAAACGCAAATATGCCCGATTGAGATATATGAAAGAGCATAACTTTTGTGGCAACAATATGCTATCATGGAATAGATCTAATGATGGAGTAGGGAGAACATAACTGAATCGGCATTGGCTCGGGGTGGGAACTCGCGTGGTTTATTTCGTTAAGGTGCCGGCCGCAAGTTTTAAATTTTGAAGATGTTAGTATTTTTTACTTTAAAATGATTCTAATAACTGATATTTTAACAATGGATTTTTAATCGGGTTCTATGTTATTAATATTTATTCGTCTTGATGATTATTTATTTTACACAAATATGAATAAAACTCACAACTTCATTAAGAAACTTTACTTATTATCCCATTCATAAAGTTGAATGGATTCCATTAGCATTAAATAACAGGGTGGTACAGAATTTACAAGTGCATTTTATCTAGTAGCGTTTTGTAATTAACACTTCGTAGCGTCGACGACGGAGCTAACAAGGCAAAGGCGGGCTGTATCTCGAGGCGCCTGCGCAGCCCACGCTTCCGCCTACAGAGAATACTCCTCAAACAACCATCTTAATAATCGACCGATCGATATCTGTTCATTATATTTATAATTAGGAAACCGCATAATTTATGTGCTGCTTGCGTATTTCATTTAATTTAATTGAAATTACCTAAAATTAACTCTCTCATTACACGGCCATAATTAATTTGCTTACTTCGCTTATCGAATGTTCTGAATGCTTTTTGTATAAAGAAAATTAGTTCATTTTTCAATATTTTCGGAAAATATATTTAATTCTCCAAAGTTATTCCTTACAACACTTTCCTAACAAATTGTAATAATTCAGTTTTAAGCTACATTATGATAAAATTTTAGCTCTGCCCAGAACAAAGACATTTGTGTTGGTTAGATCCTTTTGTTATTATATCATAGTGAAAACTTCTTCTTTTCGTATAGTACACTGTAGGGTTTTCAGTTTCAGGGCACCTAAGTCCTCTAACTTGACCTAATGACTGCTATACTAATAACAATCAGGACCAACTGTGAGGAACTCGTGAAATTTTGTTTTTTAGGTACATATATTTTTGGTCACCCATCCAAGGAATGACTGTGCCCGGCCTTGCTTAATCTGCGCGACTATTCAAGATCGTACCGGCGCAGCGGGCTCAGCTAAGCAAACGAGTTCCTCTATAGTCAGAACGATATAAAGTTTTGTGTTTGTGGATAAACGTGTAATAGTAATTATTCCATTTTAAAATACATATTTGGATATTGATAATTGTAAGCTTTTATGATTTATGTGATGGAGATGTTGTCTCGATAGGTATTTATACATCTGAAATACCTAACTAAAAGGTGAATCAAAGCCTTATTTTATTGTTAGCTGACAATAATCTTGTATAATAAATGTTTTATTTCAAATTAAGCAAGATAAATTAGGTGCGATTCAAATAAAAATGCAGTCTTTAATTTTAAGTTAGTTACTCATTTAATCACCGACCTATGTCGGATTTTAATTAACACTTCAAACTAGTTATCGAAACACAAAACAAGTTACGTAAGGAGACGAATCGAAGAATCTGTAGACTTGGTTGTCAATATATCTCTGTAATTAATTGCAAAACATATAGAAACCATGTTTTGGTAAATCATGTATCATTATTTTGCCTTCATTTTGTTTACAAGATTAGTTATCTTTTACAACACAAAAAATAATAATTAAAACAACTCTTTAAAAACAGAGTTTTTCATTTTACTTCGCCAGGCTATTATAATGATATAGACATTAAATAAAAATTACGGTATATTATCAATTTATCGTGATATGAAATTGTTAATGTGTAATAAGTATTAAATTAATAGCGAAAATCGTGCGAAGTGGAAGCGTAAAAGTAGGAAAGCGGACCTCTGGTTCCCAAGAGGGATCGTTCGGATGATGATGATGAGTGAAACTATACACAAGATCCACTATTGTATGAGAGTTTGCTACTGTGACATGTTATTATAAAAATTTAAGACAGAAACAATCGTTACAAAACTTAGTCATCTGTTAATCATGCTACTTCTTATCTTACTGTTATAAACGCGAAAGTTTATATGTATGAAACTTTGCTACTCTCTCACACAAAAAATATTAAACCGATTGCAATGTAAGTTGGAATACTTAGAATGACACACAGGCTACTTTTTACTATCCCGTGGGATCGGGATTTACGGGTAAAACCGTGGGAAGCAGTTAGTCGTTTATAAATAAGGGCGATGTTTATACCTAAATAAAATATTGGAAATACACACTAGTGTTTAATATTAATGGTTGTAGTTAAAGCGTGCTAGACTCGCGTATCGGTTGCGCCTGCGCAAGTAGGATTTCCTTTTTAGACCACACTCGCTCTCGTCCATCATTGGGTCAGTGTGCGAGCGACAACCGATTGAATACTGCAATGCAATCGTTTCCTGCAACTATTTATGGACATTTATAATTTAATATCGAATGAGATTGTGGAATCAGTAAACTGGTACCTCGATTCAAAAGCGGTATCTTACAAAGTGAGTCGATAGACTATCGCGACTTTATATAGATTCGTTGTTGAAACAGAGGTCCTTACACATAGAGCCCAGAAAGCTTATGTGAAATCAAAGAAGAAAATTTCACTAGACCTCCTAATTTAGGTATACTCGTAGTGTACCTATACTTTATGTACTTAAACTATGTGCCGCGAATATGTTCATGGGCTTTGGCGAAAAAAAAAAGGCGAAAGTGTTTTGTGTTTTTTTAATACAACGATGAAACGCTATTATTTACTAATACTAATAATTTTTAATTTTTAAAATCAGATACAACCATTAACCCTTCCGAATTTGGAATACGAGTAGTTAAATTTATAAAATAAAAATCTTAGTTCGGTAAAATTATTTAAGGTAATTAAGGTGAATAGCCGATAGACAGGTTAATCTCGGGTTCAACCCATATTTCTGACCTGATTCGGTAAAAAACAAGATAGGATAATGACCTGGCTGACGTAAAATTGGAGAAAAATAAACGAAACAGTCTCGAGGCCCAGTTGAAGCATTCATAACGGTTGTTGTGGGACTATCCCGGTTTGTTACCATGGTCGAGGAATGATCATGTCTCTTTACAGTTCCTGACCTCAGAAAGTAAAATAAAGTTAAAATAAGTATAAAAAATATTATAAGCGTTCTATAATGATAAAATGGAATTTAATAATATGAAAATGCGGTTTAGTAAACACACCGTCTCACCTTTTAATATATACAACAATTATTGATAGATAGAGATTTTATGATCATAATCTTTTGGCCACATAATCACTTTGAGCTAGAACTTTTTACTTTGCGTATTTTGCCAAAAGCCTATGGCGGACCAAGTACTTATTTGAATCGTATTGTCTACATTTTACTAATATTGTTTTTAGTAAAATGTAAAGTTTAATATTGAAAGTTTTCAAGTATCTGTATGTGATTTTGTGTCTACGTAAAAACTACTTTTGCGATGAAACTTATTTATCTCCATATGCCCACTTGTGCCTATGTGATTGTTTATTACATCAACAGAGAGATATTACGGGCCGCGGATCAACAGAGAGATTTTTACTGAACTTGATTTTTTATTTGATAGTCGCGAGCCAGATTTAAGCCATTCCCAGGCCGGAGATAGCCCGCGTGCCGTAGTTTGCCAATCACTGACCTAGATCATAAGCCAGTTGTCTAAATCAAAAACTGTTTACTTAACTCACAATTTATTCAAACAAGTAAACATAACAAACACAACTTGCATTTACGAGATTTCACTTGTTTGAAGTTGAATTATTTTCTCTTTCAAATATTACCTTAGCTACTATATACATCTTAGCTACTTTCAAAACAATAATAGGTATAGCTTTACAAATCCCACTTCAAATGTAACAAATACTGAAGCCACATTATAATCAACGTGTTCGCTTTGAAAACTTCAACAACAAAAATAACAACACAACAATACTCTCAAATCTCAAAGGTAACTCCAATGTTTGAATTATTTACAAAGTGACGTAAATGGCTAACCTACGCACCACGTACAAAGAAATTTGTGAGGCTTCTTATTTGCGAACTTATATAAAAGGCCCCCACTGCCACGCAAATAACCGCAAAATGGCAATCTTAATTCAGTCAATCTTCATTGGTCGCAGGTCCGCATAAAAAAAACTGGTCAAGTGCGACTTGAACTCAAGCGTCGATGGTTCCGTACTTATGTACATAGTCGTCGTAATTATATGGGTATACAGAACTCTCGGGGCGGCCACGTCCTTAATTGATAAATGACCAACCATCAAAAACCTTACTATTGTATGGGCTTTCATTTGACCCAAAGGTCTACTTACACTGGTATATAAAACAAAAATCTGTTGCCTGACCAATGAAATGACTTGAGACTCGAGGTACTTATAGGTAAAATTGACATAAAAGTAACAGTAATTAACTCTCAATGATGTGCCAGTACAATAAATCGAATCTAAAGTCAATATCTCTGCTTGGATTACGTTATTTGATACATGCCGTAGATTCGTTTCGTTGAGTGCGTTGTGTTGTGACTGTCCGATGCGTTTCGTTCCCGAAACGGCATTATGATCTTCAAAGCCATTTAGCTATCGACACTCATCTATTTTTATCTATTTTCAAGTAATAAAGTAAGTTGTCCTCTTTCAGTAGTAGGTTTTTTGTGTTTGCGTATTTCTGAGTTCTAAACTAAAAAACAACAAAGAATATAAGCAATAAAACTAATTTTAGATCAAATAAGCGGGTACATCTACGGTGAATTTCTCGAATTTTTGTTGCCATGAAAATGAAATAAGGCCCAAAATTACTACGATGTCAAATCACTGGTCTGTCAATATATTTTGGTGCTAAAAACTGTAAAAACACTAATGAAAACATGTCCCAAATGCTGCTTTATGAAAAACATGTCCCAAATGCTGCTTTATGAAAAGCTGGCGAACATTATTCGTTTCATAAAATAATTTATAGTTCTGGGAAAAACGTTCCCATTAAAACTTTACGGAGTTTAACGAAAACAAAGTCAAATAATAATGACTTTTGTACTTGCGAAGTTTTAGTAGGTACTTAGACGAATACGTTTGTTCTTCAAACTTCTATAATTCTTTAAGAGGAGTTAGAAGTTTTCTGAATGAACAATTAATTTGTAGAACTCTCAAAAATATTATAATAGAATACTTGTCGATTAAGTTATTCAACTTAAATAGGTAGTTAATTACTTAAGAGAACACTTAAGCTTTCAGTTTTTCTTTCTAACTCGCAGGACTAGTCCTGGCGAGATATCTTTCATACGTTGACTCAATGAGTATGAGAAATTGATCGCAACATTTATTTCGACGCACGCTTTATTCCTTTGATGTTACGACTTGGGCTGACTGATATTCCTAAAATCAGTCAGTCACAGACGTTATCATTATGTTTTTACAAATACCAGTAACAAGACCATAGACTTTTTTTGTTTTCATCTAATTACCAACTCAAATATCTGCGTACCATCACCGTCGCTAATTCGAGAACAGCTTTAAGCGGAGAAGTCATTATTCATATCATATTTATAGATTGTTACCTTGCCGAGAAGTCTTCTTTGATATTTGCTTCGCCAAATATATTGTCCGCTTTCTGTTTTAATTGGAGAACACTTTAAAATCCGACTGTTCGTAAACCAACATAAGTATTGAAAGTGCAAGCAGTTTATGAATTTCATTCCCAAGTGTAAACTAGCGTTCACTGTAGTGACTGGGCCACCTAACACAAACCTTCAATAAAGACAATAAATACCACCAACTACATTCCAAACTGACCTTTATAGAGTTTGGTATAAGGGCTATTTTTTCTTTAGAAGTATTATGCAGATAGGTCTTTTTGTTTCGATGCGAAGGTCACTATTTATAGAAGGACGCAAAACCTGCATGGCAAGATAACTAGAGAAGCGAACTTGGATTGCCACGAGCTGTTCCTAACCTAATGTTAATATAGAATAGATATACTGAAGAATTAGTTTAAATTCGTGGAGGGAAATCAGAACTTTAGGTACATTTGTACCGATATCTCAGTAAAGGTAATTTCTTACTTTGTTTTGTATGTATGTATGTACTCGTTCAACTTTTTAGAAGCCTATTAATAAAGGTAAGTAAGTACATACATAAACCCACACAAAAAGCGAAAATAAAATCTGATACATTATAATGTTCCTTTAACTAATTTGTTTACGTGAGATAAAATCAAAATATCGAACGTTCTTTGAATTGAAATTACTATACTTAATAAATCGATGTTAGCTGAAGAAATCCTTATGCAGAGATATCTACCACAGCGCAGATAAATCAGATATCTGTGGTACCTACCTATAATACAATAAATTTTGTCACATAGGAAGTGCTTATAGTTTTGAGTATTTTCATGTATAGGTAAACTAGCAACGTCCTGCGCTTTCACCCACATGATTCTCGGAATTACGGTAATTTTTAAGTTTGACGACTGCTTAATTGTTTGAGTAGAACTCATATTTTAAGTAGCGTTTCTGTGTTCGGCCGTTAGTCATTCAATCAGGACTTTGAATGTTTTATGTAGATATTATGTTTTTGGCTAAAATTCACGCACAAATCGGTCCTGCCGTGATATTTTAGCACGACAATAGAGTGTACTGTACAACGTATGTATGTTCAAATGTTCATGGCTAATTATTTCTCATTAACTAATAGCTCATTTACCTCCAACTACAAGAGCAATATTTTATAGCTTCATTAAAATGCCAAGTCAAGAGAACTGCCCTGAGATGCCTACAGGCTACTGGTAAGGATTTTTCATCAATTGAGGGCCTTATGTCCTCGCTCTCATTTGGTCGTTGTATCACATATTTAAGCAAAAAAAGGTTATTGTTAATAAAACACAATATTTATCGGGTTTTACTCACGTTTTTTTAATTAATGGCATTATAACAAAAGTAGGTACCGAGCTTATGCTAATTTTACAGTTAGCTTTTTGCTGACTGGCTCGGTGGTTGAAGGTGCAAAATCGCGAAAACCTACGGCAAATTAGGCAAATTTTTTTGTTGCGCAATATTTGAGCGTTTGACCACTATCTCAACCGATGATAGTTAGTACCTAATATGTGATCTGTGGTAAAAGTACCCACCTATAACTGTTTAATCTAGGGTCCCTTTTTGTTTATAATTAAAGAAAATAAAAGACATAATATTAAGCGCTTCTAGCATTGCTCTTATGGCGAGGAAAAACATCGAAAAACCCGCGTCATAAAATCACGTACAATTGCCCAATTATGAAGCTTCGTATGGAAACGCCCAGCAAAACTTTTAACCTATTTTTAGGTAAGCTCCAGTGCTTGTATTACGACGGTAAGTAAAACCATAAATGGACATAGACCCTTAGTCTCTAATTGCAGAATATAATAATAATTGCCTATAAAGAACACGGAGTTGAGGTAAAATGGTTATTTATTTACGAGCCATAGTCTAAACTGTAATCGTAAATGGCAATTCATTTGTAGTAAATCTACATGAGAAAGGCCCATTTAAATCGGTAGACAGGTAAGAACTCAAGTATTCAAAAAGTGACGTTTAATGCAGTTTTGAAGTTTGAATGAGCAGATGTTAGGACGTAACCTTTCAAACCGAGCGGCTAGACGCTTTTAGATTTTAATAGTACGTACGATTACTAGCGGTTGCATATTAAATTGGAAAAGCGGCTAGCCGCGCGGTTAGCCGCCCACGTGGTTACGCTAAGCGTTTACCTTTCGGCATCTTATACGTATCGAATGCGTCTACCAATCTGCATCGTACGGATGGCGCACTTGTCTGGCTTTCTAGACAAAGAAATGATCGATCCGTTGGATGCGATGCGTTCGATGAGTGCGATGCCGAAAAGTAGACGCTTTACTTAGCTTTAACCAGTATTTAACTGAACGAATCTTCGCAGTGTGAATACTAGACTTACTCGAACTGAAAAATATAAAATCAACGGTCAGAGTTATTCTACATCAATGCTTAGAGCAAGAATAAACATAGGGAAAGCCTTTTCAGAGGGCATTTTTCAGTTATAGAGGTACTGTTTCATTAAATATCGTGTACATGAAATAGAAAAAGACCTGGACTGGTCTCTATTAGAGACTAGAAGGAAAAAAGCCGCTTAATAGTGAAGAGGACTCAAAATTCGAACATCGTTGTTCTATTACCCACCATCTAGGTAATCTAAGGGTGTGTATATTATTTCTCACTTATTCCTTTCTATAAAAGTATAAGGATATTAATATTTGCCCTTTACTCATAAAAATTCTCATAGGTACTTGCTGAGCATCCTACTGACTCGTTCCACATTAATCTAAACCACTTTCACCTTGAGACACAAACACAACGATTATGCAAATACATACGAGATTCACAGAAACCTAGGTACGAAGTTCATTATTTAATTAAAGTATAATTTTACACTGCAGGTCTATAATTTTTTTAATAGCCCGCTTGCTGATTATGCAATTTTTCGCCATTCTATATGCGAATGCATCCAGATTTTCAGGTGACTCTTTCCATCTAAAATTAAGTTGCTGTTTTATTTAAATAATTGAAGAGTGGCCCCTTCAGTCACTTTCTCTCACCCGTCAGTTAACCACATTCTTAATTTAAATTATTACCATTGGGATGACACAGACTAGCGACGACGCGAAAATTGCGACATCCGACCCGCCCGCGCCGCCGTCTGCTTGGTCAATTTGCGCCTGCGCACCGAATTGCACCCATAACGACGCGAAAACTGCATCTATGACCTCACCCGTTGAATGCCGGGGTCAAAATGTTTAGCCAGTCGTCAGGTAGGTAGGTATTATTTTTAGTTTTACATTCTGTTACTAGGTTATTTTGTAGTTAGCATAACAACTTAGATTAGGAAGGTGAAAATAAGGGTACAGCGTTAGGTTTCTTACAGTTTTTTGCTTGAATTTCCTGGTTTTTATAGGTAGAGAAGTTAGTTTTTTATTTTGTCTAAGGTTCTCGCGATTTTGCATAATAAACAACACAACATTTACCGGGTTTTACTCGCATTATTATTACTAAAGACCGAGCTTCGCTAACTTTACAGTTAGTTTTTTCAAGGTTGACTGAGATGTAATTCGTCTATTTTAACATTCTAAAAAGTTAATGTAAAATACCGCCTCATAAATAAAATGCGAGTAAAACCCAGTAAACATTGTGTTTTAGGTCAATATAGGTTATATTATTTATTGTATCATGCATTTTAAGTAGCCAGTTGATTCACAACATGATGCGTGACTGAAAACTATCAATTGAAAACAGTAATCGCGGGGCATTCCGGTTTGCGGCAACCCGCTGCTGGAATGATCTGCCTCCTCCTGCTCGTGCCCTGAAAACAGTCACCCAGTTCAGAAGGCACCTCAAACGGTCTTTGTTAGCTAAGCAGAAGGCTGAGGCGGAAGTGACTTACGGATGTTGACTGCACGGTGTGCTTCTTTGTTCCAGCGGAATCTGGTTTCACCATCGTCCATATTCAATTTATTTTATTAAGTTTCTTTTTGGCAGAGTGGGCAGAATCCAAGCACTAAAACGTGGTGATTGTATTCTCTTTGCCAAGCACAAACAAACTCAAATTCGTACGCCATTTTTGATCGCAGAGGGGAAGGCCGTGGGACGCGTTATTTCGATGGAATCGCATCACGTGATTCTACCGACCAATGACTTTTTGGGTATGACGCTTTTTATTATTGTTGTTGCCATTTTGAAAGAAGCCAGTGTCAGGGGTTATGTTTTGGCTTCGCACGGCTGTGCATACTGCCAGAGCATGATTTCTTTCGTGGATTTATTATTATTATTATTATTTTATTTATTTTTTCCGGTATTATTTATTTAGTTATATTACGCAATATTTACGTATGCATTTAGATATATATATTTCTTTGAATACGTACATTTATATTATTTTTTTAGTATCGAAGCACTTTTTATTGAATTTATGTAACAATTATGTCCTATTGGTCATAAGTGTGTGTTTGTTGTCAATAAATGTTTTTCTTTCTTCTTTCTTTCTTTCTAATTAGGTATGTTCGTACTGAATATTAGTGGGTAATCAAAGGCGGTCATTGACCCCGCCACCCCAACACCCAACCGTCCTTCATTAGCCTTTGTCGTTTAAGTACCTACGTTATATACCTACATTAATAAATCGATCCTAAATTACACTGACGCAACTAAGGCTACTTTTAGTTTGATTGCTATTTAACACCTTTACAATTTAATCATCATCATCATCATCAGCCCGTTGCAGTCCACTGCTGGACATAGGCCTCTCCAATTGCACGCCACCTAGATCTATTTTCGGCTTCTCGCATCCAGTTTGTGCCAGCCGTCTTGCGCAAATCGTCGCTCCATAGTGCCTGAGGACGTCCCGTCATAACATACGGAGCCGAAACGTGGACACTAACGGCACGGTTGGTCCACAAACGAGCTATGCTCTGCGTTTCTCTGAGGGATCGTATCAGAAATGAGGTGATCCGTCAGAAAACTAATCCTAGCTCACCGGATTAGCAAGCTGATGTGGCAGTGGGCTGGCCATATTAGCCGTAGAACCGACAACCGTTGGGGTAAACGAGTTCTAGAGTGGAGACCGCGTCTCGGCAAACGTACAATTTAATATGATGCAGGTAATATAATTATATAGATATAATTTTATGGTATAGTTTATCCATTAATTGTCTTTGGTTTAACTAAGCCTTAAGCTCATTGGCAATTGCATTGTCTGGGCCATCACATTTAGACGTCAGTTAAATAATTCAAGTTAAATGCAGTATTACAAAATGATCATGATGAACTATATCTAAACTTATATAGGATGTTGTTGGAATGGGACACCTGCTTATTTAGCTGGTATAAATCCATGTGTGTGTATTAGAAAAGCGGTCAAAATGTTCGTCACAGAATTTATTTATTTATTAGAAAACACAATAAAGTACAGTAAGCTACAGAAAGTAGGTAACCGAAAATCAGTAAAAAATTAAATATTTTATGTATATTGGACGAACTGGATGGAATGGATGCCGATGCCTACATGTAATTAACACAGTTATTTTTATTATTTTGTAGAAAAACGACACTATTGTAGATTATGGTTAGGCCTTTGGCCATGTCCTATTTAAACGTCAATTTTTATAAATCAACTAAACAATCTATATATAAGAGCTGCATCACTGTTTTAAGCTGGAGCTAAGCTCTCCTGTAAGGGAGCGACCCAACCTAGACTAGAGCAGTATATAACATTTTCTTAATTTTAATTTCACTTGACATTGTTTACTCTTTTTTTTAATTATTTCTATTTGTATCATTATTCTCTTTTCTTATTATTGACATTGTAATCATTGAACTCAAATAATTCTATACAGTTTTATTTTATTATGTTGACATTAAGATTTATAAATTAAATTCATTTCATTATTAATATTTGCATGCCAAGTTAAGTGCTGGTGAAATATGTTGAACTTTATTCTCTTATAACAACTGTTGTGACCATATTTCGTGCAAATAAATGACATTCATTCATTCATTCATTCAACTGATCCCCGACGAAGCCTTTCGGAGTGTCCTACTGGGTACAGCGGACCCCACATGGTATGCCTGCGGATGGATGTCAATGGGGACGCTATAACATAAATGTATAGTTATCAGTTGTGGGTGCTGTTTTAAGCTAAATGCTTAATGCGACCCCAGCTAGACCCGCACCTAACGTTTCACTTCGTCACTTCTCATTCACACTGCGAGAAATTGCCATTATTTGGCATCATCTGTCTGCTACTGTATTGCTTAGCTACAATTGGGAGGTCTTCAAATCGCTAGTAAACATGTGCCTCCTAGGTGAGCGTAAAAGGTACCTGTTCACTTTGATTTAATCAACGCTTATCATCAGGTGTTTTAGTGGAAAATACTAGCCTATACTTTCAAACAAAAACCGTTAATCGACCAAATAAAGATAGACATAGACAGGTAGTTTCTTCGCAAATTTCCAATCTAGCATTAGATTTCCAAAGCGGTACGACATTGAAGCATTACCTCATATGTGGACGACCCGTTTATCGGTCATCGTGAACGTAACTTGCATTTATTATTTAAATTCGAACTGTCTGTGACTAACAACCCGATGGGGACGTGACTCGCTCACTTTTGTCACTGAATTCGGCATTCTAACTTTAAACATAATATACTTAGTAATTTAAAACTAGTTCGGTTCTTTATTTTCACCAGAAATTCGGTGGCCTATATTTATTTTTAAATTTAGGGCTTTATCTCTAATCATTCATTTATAATAATAATACACGGCAATCTTTTTTTTTCTAAAATTGCAAAAGCTGTCCGAGCCTCCAAGTTAATTTTTTTTCTGCGGCGAAGTAGATTTTTGCCCTAATTTTGTTACATTATCGCTACTTCATGGTAGGCTGCGGCCACGATTTTTCTTCTTACTCTACATTATTTCATCTTATCCTCTCTGCTTCTTATGTTGAATGAAGTAACTTATCATCTGCTAAGATATTGATCAAAACCATAAAGGAAAAAGAAGCAGCAAGTAGCACCTATTTGTATGAAAGGATACAAACTTCACTCTCTCTCCACACAAATGTTCCATACAAATTCTTTTTTCCATAAAAATTAAAGAAAAAACTAATCGTTGGGTCATGGCAAATATAGATTTAATGGCATAAATATAATGTGCTCTTATGTCTTTATCCAAGGAGCAAACGGTCGACTATGTTTGTTTGGAGAAAGAGTAGGTTCTCCTTATCTCCTAGTACGGATCCTATGTACTTTAAATATATCACTGTTTCTAAATTAAATTGCATAGCGTGAGTAACGAGTTGTGATTTTATTGTGATTACAAAACACTGCAGTTCAAATCACGGTTCACGGCGACACTAAACTTCGAGGACGTTGTTCGCAATGTCCTCATTTACATGTTTTACGATCACTGCTAAATGCACTACGAGCCGAACGTCGAGCATTCGCTGTTCTAACATTCTTATCGTCGAGTATGCGCAAAAATGTTAAGAACGTTCTTGCGAATCCTCTACGCTATGTTTGACGTTATGTTCGCGGCGAATGAGCATTTGACAAGTAATATTTATTTGTACTTTGCGTTACTTATGTCTCCGTCGTCCGAGCTCGTGCCTTTGCTCGATATTGTTCACCAAATCGCTTTTTTTGTTTGGAGTTCAATTCGAGTAAATTTTATTACAGCGAATGGTGTACTCGCTCTCTTGTCCTATCCACCTTACTATTTTAAAGGTGTTTGTAATGGGAACAATACTAGTTTCATCCAATTTTACCCGTTAAAACATGCTGATGATTAAATTTAAAATTAAATGGTTATGGTATTAATATGGAATTGATAGATATTTTTAAAAAATAAACATTGTATTGATCTGTTTTCAGGATTCCCTTACTCTACCCCTTTTACACCCACGTAAGAAGCAATATGTTCTCACTTTCTAAATCCACTTTTTCTCAAATATTCGACAAACAAAGCTACATAAATATTCAAACACTTTCATGGCATAATTCTCCTATCTGCTAAAAGCAACATACTATAAAAATATTAAAAATAATGCAATGTTATCTTTGCCTGGCACAACCAAGAAAGGGTTGAACCCTGCGGGCAAAATCTTTCACAAAATGAATTACTTTTATCAACAGACCTTCGTGAAAAACGTGAACAAAGAGTAAAACATAATATTCTTAGGTAACAGGTTAAAATAAAATGAAGACTTGTGCAGCTACAGAGTGAATTAAAATTTTAAATAAATGTTGATTCTGTGTAGATATTGTTTTATGAATAGGTACTTTGATTATTTGTAAACTTAGGTAAACATTTTGGTAAGGAAAGCTAGTCAATGGTTTCAAAGATATAAAGGAATACAGAACAATATATACACAAAGTAGTTAGACAGGTTATAAGAGACGCTGAACAGTGAAACTTATGAAACTCAGCTCTGACGACCGAACTTCATCAGTTCTAAAATCAATTTGTTCGTTAAATTACTCACACACCCTTAAAACAGTCTGCACAGAATTCAATCGGTGTTGTTGTGTAATGTGTATAATAATAATAATTGGCCTTTTCATCTAATTTAAGATGATTTATACAGCGCAATCAACTTTTAATCCATGCTATTTATGACGCTGTAGTGCCCGGGACGTTGTTAGATGGAGTAGGTTTGCCCAGCACCTATACCACCCTCCCAGCCTAGTTAGCCATGCCCAGAGGAAAGAACTGGTCAATACGTCTGGAGCTAACTAATCCTCACGATGTTTTCCTTCATCAGGTGAAGGAATGTGTATATCTTATATATTATTATGTCAATGGTATTATTATACATACATAATATTATAGGTAGGCACATTCAAAATATCCGTTTCGTTGCTTGCAAGACAAACGTGACTGACAGGCTGATCTATCTGATCTGAATAGGCAAGCAAAACTGAAGAAAACAACGTACACATACCAGTGTAGGTATGTGTATCCAGTGATAATGAACGCAAAATATTTTTGTATCCGATAAAATCTTTTGACAGGCGTGGTAGAGTTGCCATTTGAATGATTAATGACAGATACATCAATATTCGGAACGACTAGTGCGACATTGACCGGTCTTTTCGACAACGTGATTATCTTGAGAAACAGATGGCATTAAAAATATATGGGCACTTACTATAAATTAATTGCTTTATAGTAAAATTCGTGGTTAAGATCGAGATACTCTATACATATTATAATAAAATTCAATGTCCTGACTGACTGACTGACTCAACCATATGTAAACGCGGATCACAAACCACTGGTCTTACAAACATTAAATTTAGAGTAGTTCTTTGTGAAGTACATGACAAAGAAATTATTTTTCGAATTTCCACCCCTGAGGGGGAAAAAAGGGGTTTCAATTTCGTATGAAGCTTTTAATTCTCTCTATCGATGATGAATATTTGTACACACAGTAGGGGCGAAATAATCATAACTCTATCCTAATCCAAATTAGGTCGTATGTGCTAATTGTGAAGTTTAAAGTTTGAGGTCGTAAAAATACCTAATTTAATGGTTTTCATAGTTTGGTTTGAATTAAAAATCGTATTTATTTTGTTATAACTTATAGGCCAGCGATTGACCATTATCACACTTGATATAACACCAGATGATGCACCAGACGTCTTTAATGTTAATGTTTTTATAATCTTATAGAAAGAATTGGCTAGGAGTTGAAAATTACGTATATTTAATAACTTTCAATTAACTGATAATAAGTCAAAAATCCTTAAATAATAACTAACGGATTCATAAATACATCAAAAAATGATGTATTTATCTTCAAAAATCACAAACATTTTCAATGTTTTTACTTACTCACCACTGTACGACATGCAGTGTACACGTTATAATAAGAAATGCAACACTAGCTACTTGTCGATATTTTCAAAAATATCGATTTTAATGTTATTATGTGACAACAATACCTATCGATTAAAAAACTGCTTGACATACTGCGAGCACTCAATGATAATGCGCGTCAATGCAACTCGAACTGCAAAAAAGCGATCGGTATACTGATAAAACGCATGTCATTTACATAGTTGCTAGTGGAAGGACATCCCAACGGTGAAAAATCGACTTAAATAATAAAAATATTACTGTAAAGAGGAAAAAATATTTATTTGCTTGTTTAATAAAAGTAAATTACATTATTGACTTAACTTTGGCTACTTTTGATCCCGATATTGTCAAAGGAAGTGAATCCGCGAAACACTGATAGTAAAATAAAAATGTGATTTGAATTGTCAAGTCATTTTATTGCACAAAAGCAAGCGGAATTATTTACAAAAGCCGCCACCGTCCTAAGTACACAGTCGAACTCCTACGTATATTGATGTTTGCATTGATGTTACATTACATAGGATTTTGAAGAAAAAAATAATCAAACGGCTAAAAGAGATGGGCTGCCATAGACTCGTTAAAATATTGTGTTGGTTCATTGTGTTGTTCTATATATGATATTTTTATGTAGGTATGTATTTACAAAAGAACAATAAATTTAAGTAGTATATCCGTTGTCTAGTCATCGTAACACAAGCTTAGCAGCTTACCACGGGGCTAGATGGCGCTGTGTGTTCGTCACAGAATTTATTTATTCAGTTATTTATTTTATTCTAAAAGAGTTAAGAAATGGCAAAATCTAGCAAAACTAAGAGTTAGAAATTAGTATCTTCAAATCGACTTTAGGTACATACCTACTCAATGTTCTTTTAAAAGAAAAAAAACTCTACATTAAGTTAATTAAAACGTAGAAGTATAAGGGGTGTTACGAAAAGCAGTAAGTACGAGAAATTTAGTTTTTCAATTTGATGATAACATTTTAATGGTCCCTACCTACTAAATATAGTAATGTCGTGCAATATTTTTTTATTTATATACTGAATCTATCTACTGTATATCAGTGTTCAGGAAACTTTATGGCATACTGTATCGAAAACTTAATAAACGCTTTTAATAATAGCGCGCGGGTATATGTATGAATATATATTACCTATGTCTGTTTGACCTCTAATTCAATTGATAAGCGATTCCATTTCGCGGTCTATCATATCTTTCAGCGTAAATCTGACAGGTCTACATTTTTCCAGACATTGACAAGGATAAATGACCATGCTTTGAAAAAAAAAAACTCATAACGACCTCCATATCACTTGCCTTCTTTTGTTTCACAAAACCTGACGTATTTGGTTACGTTTTCAATGATGAATGTTTTAATAAGTATTCATTTGTTTGTCAATGAATCTGTCCATTTTAATCAATGTTCAGCCAATTATAATAATAACTAAAGGCCGTTAGAAAATAGATTTTGCTAACATTATCGTAGCCAATAACTAGAGCCAATACCAATATTTTGAATATTGTCACAAAGTGCTTGTTAGTTTCACTCGAATGCTAAGTATACCAAGTTTCCAATAACCCATTAGACCTAAACCAACTACCGCACCGCACTCAATCAAATACATCAACACACGCAATTTATTCAGTTGTCAATGTCAACAAAATTACTCTACAAGTATCATCGAGCGAACAAATATTATCGACAGAGCGTCTGTTATGTACAATGTACATCACTAGTCGCCTGCTACGTTTTTCGGGAGGTCATTGTGCGATGGGAGTGACGTCATGAATGACCTTGACGCGAACGTACCCCGCCCGCCTTTCCTCGCGCTGCACGCTTGAAAAATGTTTACTGTCAAATTTCCAACATGGCGGCGCCGCATGGCCTCTACCTGCCTACAATGTTTCTTTTGAATTTATCAAATTGTCGTAAGAAGTTGCCTAAATCAAGTTTTATTTTATTGTAGGTACAAGTTTAATTGATAATAATCTTTTGTTAATTTAATGTCACTCATTTAATAAACGGTCTGGAATTTATCTTTTATTTTTAACCCGCGCGGAATTGCGTGCCCGTTTAGATATACACATACACGTGCTCTGCCTTTTTTTACAGTTGTTTTATTTTACAAATGAACATGATAATTAATGCCGTGTTACCAACGACATGCATATACGAACTATATAATCATACAACATAGGAATATGTTGACATTATCTGTTTAAGAAGACGTAAATTATTAGTTTGTCACTGGTTTAATCCACGAGCGTGAGAAGTAATAAGTAATTCAAAGAAAAACGAAACTTTAAGGTGCCCCTACACCGTGAGCATTTACGGGTAACGTAACGTGTCGAGCGTTACCTACATACAGCGCGCACCTTGTAATGATACAATGTGTAATATCTTGATACCTTGCAATACAATTTTACATTACACGTGAATGCTCATCAGTCCGGCAGGTAGTACTGTAATGCTCAAAGTCGAATCTATAATGTTCCATTACACGTGAATGCTTGCGGGAGCTCATTTACAATAGTGGATAAAACGGAGTGATTTTAGTCGAACTATCCCACGAAACTACCTAAAGACAGGCATAGCTTTTACAATCTCACTTTACCAATTAACTTGCCTGCAACGTCGTCTGACATTCACCGCCCTTGCTATATAGCAGGTCATACGCGGACGATGCTTTATTATACATTTTACGGGCTAATCTTGATTGACAATGAACATAAAACGATTCATCGTCATCAGTTTAAATGTTGACTTTATCCTGTATAAAGAACGCGGTCAAAATAGGGTTACATTTTTTGTCCGAGTTTTGTATGCATTTTGGTTTTGTTGGGAGTTTGATATAATTTGTATTTGACAATAGCTGCTTGTTTTTAATTTAAAATAAATAATAAAAATTAAAACAAATTAAAATTTTGACCATTTTTAATTTTAATTTGTCATTGTAAAATATTTATTATAATATTAAATCGGTAAAAGAACTCTAGGTTTTATAAGGTACTTTCTTGTATAATTTCGACATTTGGCGCTTAAATAATAAAAAAAATATTAAATTCATTTATTATTCAGATGTCAAAGATCCATAGGTTAGTAACAATTTTCTTAGTAGGCTATGTTAGTAAAAATATAATTTTGGAATTGTCTGTGTCTCAAATATTAAATCATTTTTTTGTTCCATTTTTGTATATAATAATACCTACCCATAGTTACATTTTACCGGGTCTTAATCGCGTATTATGTTTTATTTTCTTACCTCGACGTTTCGATTATATTACAATAATCTTGGCCGCGAGGGGAGTACCTACTCAGACTATAATATACATAATAATCATATTGCTTCGCGTTTTCAAGGTAATAATAAGATTTTATTTTGAAACGAGATCCGTTGACTTACCGTTTATTAAAGAAAATCCTTCAGTTCTGTTTGTTGATATTGTCAGGATAACACTGTATCTGGAACAAAGAAGATAACTCAATTTCATCCAAGGTTACGGTTGGTATGTACTAATAAAATCCTATATTACGAATTGGATGTGCTAAAAGCATTATATGCCATTTATGAAGGCGCAAGTGAGGTAATAGAATAAATCGGTTCATAAGCAAAGAAGATATATCTGAGCAGCTTCCGACATCTTAAAGCAGCGATTCCATTAGGGAGATACTCAATATCTACAAATATGACGTCACATTTACGTACAAGTTAAAATGACCATTATACATTTTTTTTTAAATTTATTTATCAGAAAAAACAGCTTACATACAACTTGTAATTTGTTGTAAGTTTCGTGTAATTTATGAGTGGCTTAAGCTGACTTGTATGCGGGTATGTCATGTATCATACCTGTTTACAAGTCTTACCTAATGGAATAGCGACTTAGTAAAAGTATACGCTTACTTACGGTGCGTGGGCTGCATATTTGCAGACTCGAGTTCGATAGTTGCTTGCTTTCTTGCATCCGATTAATGTGCATTGTGTATGAAATGTCAATTTATAAGGGCCTAGAATTCCATAAAATATTAGGAAGGAGGAAAATAAACAAACAGTGCGAGTTAATGTAGTGCAGCTACTCAGCAAGTTGACTCGCACGTTAGCTCGCACTGTGTAAACAACCTAAAAGGCGGTTGGATAGTAACAGGTAGAGATTAAATTAAAACATCAATATTTCAACACACAAGTCATTGTACGTAAGATACATAGTAAATCATAACAGATTTACATCCCTGTTATGATTACTTATGATAATCACGGTCGTGCCTTCCAATGTCTTAACAGAATTAACTTTCAAGTCAATGCTTATGAATATTTTAATGTCATAATCTTTGTCATGTTAATTGTCTCTTATTGGATGTTCTGTCTATGTCTAATCATCAATTGTAGTCGGAATTTTATAGCGTATAAAATTCGCAATAAATATGTGATAGTGGTCAAACGCCGACAGTTTGACGACTATAACATATGATGTAGTGTTTATACGATCCTAGATAAAGCACGCTGACATAAGAGATATTTGTCATTTTAAAAGTAAATGAAGAAGTGTGGAGATATTTAGTAGCAATGTTATTTTTTTTTAAATGATTGATGAACGTTTGATCCCTATCTCAACTGAGAGGAAAGTAATATAATTCTAAAATGTAGCACGCATATCTAAAGTAAGGACGACTTTAGTGGAATAAGTTTTCTCAGTGGCTACACCGTCTATATCAATACATACGTGTATTTAACCACGAACATTTCCGCTTGGCGCTACGATTTAGGCTGTGCGTGCATGTATCGGCCAAAGTCTCCCTATTTTCGACCAGCAATTTTTTTGACCCCGTGTTTAATTAACCTTACGGGTTTTTTATATCCTTAAACTACATTGAAACCAGCTTTGTAAAATTCAGCAAAAACGGGATGCAGCGGAATCATTTGAGAATTCTTTACAGTTTACTATCTCTCTTTGCTCTTGAGAACACTAAAACTTTATTAAGGCTATCTAGACGGATGTATAGAGGGAGGAAACTGCTTCGAAGTGTTCGGAGTGAACATGAAATCCCTGCAATCGCTAGCCACACACAAATTGCTGTGGTCAGACGCCAGACGCGTTCTTACAAACTACACTTTGTTTATCGAGGTGTATTTTAAAATATAACTTAAACAATGTCAGAAAATTATTAACCGTGCCTACCTTGAACATAAATAGCTAAAGTCTTCAGAAGTTACGGCGACAGTTTTTAATTAAAATTATACATAAATTGCGTTGTCTTAGTTTTTATGAGAGTTGAAAACAAACTGTCATAGACGCGTAATTAAAATAAACAAACTGCATACAATAGATAAGATCTAGATAACTAATTTGCATACTTGTACATACATTCGACATCAGAGGCCCATTGTCCATCTAATTGGATATTCCATTCAATTAAATAAAGCCAAGCCAGTCTAAAACCTACCTCGATAGAGCCGCTGGCCGTAAATGGTTTTGTAAACGCGCCGCAGTCTTTCTCTAGTTTTTTTTTGTTTCGCAAACAAGTTTCTGATGATTTCGTTTACCTTTTCTCTTTTAAGATGTTGCATATTCTTCGCACATAGATGCAAGAAGCTCAAACTAGTTTGTAGAAGGTTTTATCTGATTTGTGTTACTAGTCGAAATGCTTTCTGCGAAACCAGGTAGTTTGCGTTATTTCTTTTTGTAGTTTTTTTAAGGAGAAGATATTTTATGACCTATTCTACTATCTAGTTAACTTGCATTGTGACATTGTTAGAGTCTCTGGGATTGTGGGGACTTTAATGTTTATGAAGTTTAATAATAACGTTAGTTTATCTAGTTATATAATTATTATCTAAAAACGAATAGTCGTATTCCACTAATATTATAAAGCTATAAGTTTGTGAGTTTATGTAAGTATCTGTTTGTTGCTTCTTCATGACAAAAACCGCTGAAGCGATTCCTATAAAACTCGGTAAGTAGATAGTTGGCGACTTGTGATAAATATTTAACATAAGCTTCATTTTATTCCTATCTTCCCACGGGATTTTAAATGTAGATTCATTTTCCTTAAATATTTTAAGAGTTTTTTACACTTGGATGACTTGTTTTGGGCATCTGTGACATAATTGGAAGAGCGTTGACTCGGATTGTCAAGAGTGCATTTTCGAATCCTGTCGTGTAAAAAATTTTTAAAACTTATTTCTTCAAAAATCAGTAAAATAATTTTCGTAAAGCTGTTCTAATTAGAGACCAAAATGTAACATTATTTTACAAACCGCATTTTCAATATAATTCTGACCGAAACAGAGATATGGCACTGAAAGGCACCGGATGTGCGGCACAGATGTTATCTGCACCCTATGACGTGCTGAAACATTATACACAACCCGACTCTTTGATGTTGCAAGTTTGATTCTCGTCTGGCATTTGTTCGTTTGCTTATTTTTATTTTACCGCATATCGGCTTCGTTGCACAAGGATTCGGATAAGATTTTTATTAAATTTGGATGCAATTCGTGGGCACTTTTGGCAACTACTCATCTTCTTCTTCTTTCTGCTACAAGAATTAGACTTCGAAATGCTTTACGTTTAGCCGCAACCCTATAATATGTTTATGGTTTTCTTATAAACGGCTCTTAACGATATATAAACAGATGAGCGTTTCACGAGTAGGTATCTTTCTTGGTCTATGATTTTGATAAAGATGTAGCACGCTCATCTAGAAGATAGAAAGACGGCAGTTGAACAAGATCCGACCCGTCATCTTTAGTGGCTGCACAGGTCTACCTTCGTATCGGAAAGCGTACGAGTGTCCGTTTGGCGTTACGACTGGTGGTCGGTAACAAGCCACAACCGAAGCTTGCTACTAAGAAATCCCTTTTGGTCGCCTTTTACGGGGGACAGTTTAGAACCGAATCTACTCTTTCTCTACTTTAATTCTACGAACGAACCATAGGAACGAAAGAACAAACGAAAAAACGGTCATCCAGAAAGAAAACCTCTCATTATAAGATCCATCCCAAAATAAAATTTTCGTACTTCAACAAAAGTACCTAAGCCTGCAGGACTACAGCGTACAGGGCTATTGTTTAATTTCTTTTACAAATTTGCTTTATGTCTCGGAATGGAAATGTTATTGTCCTACTGAATGATGATGATAAACGACAGAGCTCAATTCTACATTTATGTGCTGACGTATGATATAGGTATGTGTATATTAACCTCGTACTGAAAATATTAAATTCCGTCTGTCTGTCTGCGCTGGACATAGAATGGAATAAATTACATTCACTGCATTTTAATTTGCATTAAACATCACTCATGTTTTGAGTCGGGGCAATCATAAAGTAAATTAAAGTTTCTGTGGAAAGACAGATATAGGGCGCTTACATACCGAAGGTGACGAGCGACTGGCGTAACGTTTTAAAAATAAATATTTAAATAAAGTGGGTTGTTGTCATCCTTTTTCTTTTTAGATAAGTAATTTTTATTTTAGTAGATATTGTACGCGTAACCTGCGGTCGGGAAGTCGTTGGATGGAGGTGGCTCGCGATGGCTATTTGTGGCGTCGTCGTATGGGCATAGTACAAAGAAAGGTTGATGCTGGGGCACAGGTATGGGGAGGCCTGTGTTACCCCATACGACGGGTGGTGGACTGGAATACGCCACGGACTGATAAACTCTGAGATGATGATTGCATTAAAAAAACAAATTATATACATAACCGACTTTTTTCGAAAAATTTAATATTTTTTCGAGGAAACAGAGTAGGTAACCTGCATATTTTTAAATATAAAAGCTCGAATTTCCAAAAGTCGTATATAGGACAAAACTAAGTTATTCGTCTAGACATGTAGATGATCACTAATTTCCAATAACCCTGTAAAATGCAATATGGAAGCGACCACACGAACTTACAAGTAACTTTACAGTCTTTATCTGTTTGAGACGGATGAATAACCTTGAGCAGTAAGCTTATCCTTACTTGGCTGCAGCCCCCCCACTCTTTACACCCTAACCCCTTTAAATCTAGAGAAGGATATAAAATGTTCCGTACGATAGCCAATGGGTCTCTACATTCAAGATGGAACAAAGATGTGACCATGAACCTTTTACAAGCTACAATGGTTCTATTTCGTCTTGATTAACAATTTTGTACCTTAGATTAAATTTACTATATACCTACATAGTAATGGGGCTTTTTCATCGTCATTTTTAGGGTTTCTAGGTCATTTATACACCGCGTGCATAGTTGACTAGACACGTAATCATACCATTCATGCTTGGGCTCGGCACTCGGAATCGCTAGTGCCCGGGACATAGATAGTTTTTTCATTTGACCTCATCCCAACTGATGGAAAGCGACGATGAGAACAAATAACTTTATTATATTTCTAGGGTTCTAGCGGACCCCTGGCTCCCGAAAGAGATGCAACCTGGAATATGAATGAATGAATACATACTTTATTGCACCAGAAACATACATTAACAAATATTACAAATACAAAAAAAAAACTTAAAACTAACTTCACTTATATCACTCGGATGAGAAGAGATGATGGAGGTAAAAACCTAGTTATACAGTATATACCTAACATGTGATCTGAGTACCTATCTCTATTTAAGGTGTGATGTTGATTAGATATTCTAAGTTTTAGGTATTTGACTATTTAGGTTAATAACTTTATATGGATGTTTTGCATCCTAGGAAATTAGATTCTTAGGCATTTTGCTGGTAAGACACAGTGGTTTTAGTCGTAATACAATTTAGGCACTTTACGTTTTGGATGATCTGAAAATAAGCGCTTTCTTTTAACAGGAATTACTTTCACGTATGATAATAGGTACGTGAACTGTACAATTTGCTGCGCCCGTAAATCTCGATCCCGCGTAAATATCAGGATAAAAAGTAGCCTAAGTTTTAATCCAGATCTCCAGCTATCTGTACACCACGTTTCATCGCAATCGGTTTAGTAGTTTTCGCGTGATTGAAATACAAACAAACATCTAAAATTTCGCATTTATTATATAAGTTAGTGGGATAATCTACGTTTTCTTTTATCCCGAATACGGCGAAACCAAAAACAAGGGTAATGTTTTTGGCCGTCTTGGTATGTATGTTTTTAATCTAAGTTTTACACTAAATTACTAAGGAATAAAAAACCATTTATTAAAGGAAACGAAAGTGTACCTAAGGCATATTTAATCATACTGAACAAAGTTCTTAAGAGCCTTTAAAAATCAAACAAATTAATTAGAAAACCATCTTAGCCTATCAAATACTTCATCTAAATCCGGAATCCAATCAACTGTTATAGAACTTAATCTCAAGTGTTTTCTTTACGTAACTTCAGGGTGACGAGGGGATGACAAATATAATGATATCCATTTAATTTTGATTTCAGAAAGAAGTTTCTCTATTACACTACAATTTTCATTGTAATTTAATAGAGAAACCTCTTTTTGATATACCCAAACTTTAGAAACAACTTACACCTATCCATTTTTTCTACCAGCAATCGTAACAAAAGCAATAATCGCTAGGAGTAATAGTGTTCTGTGGCAATAATGCGTTGTTTAAATTCAACCCGACGGAATAGAGGCCTCATGTCGTTATGTGGCACCAATTGTTTAGCGCGCCCGGTTAGAGAACGAGAAGTTGTGGGCGAGGATTTCCACCATGCTGGGATGGGTCTTGCGTCTCCTGCCAAAAAAATTCAGATATCCTGAGTGCCGCCGCGCCCGTGGGTAATAAATATTTATGGGACAAAAGTTTTTATTCAATTTATATCCATATGTCTATGATACACACTAATAAGTGTAGATACTAATTAAGAACCGAACAAATACTCTTACCATTGCGTCGAGTGCGGCTCTTCGAGACAAATTACTACGAGTAGATACCCACTTTAGCCATTAGGTTGTCTGTTGCCAACCGAATGCTTGTTTTCCGATCTTACCTTTTCCATCCTCTAGTAAGGAATACGTTCACAAGTGGCTACCAGTCTGCAAATGATGAAGATAGTTGGAGTGCTCGGAAATGATCGTGTCAATTTGAAAAACTTCTAGGCGACGACACCCGCCGAAGTCATGGCAGTGTTGCCGCAAAAAATCTCTGCCACTACCACGCACTATGTAAATAAACAAACTTGTAGTAGGTATGACTACAGCTTAATAGTAGTTTATGCACCGAGGTACTAAAGTCCTGTCTTATATAGCGGGCGTCATATTGAATCCAAAGCGTACGAAGGACTCTAGAGGGTTAACTCCCGAGCGCAGCGAGGGTGTTAAAAACTTAACTTCTGAGCGAAGCGAAGGAGTTATGTACCTACCTAGAGTCCTGAGTGAAGCGTGCGATTCAAGCGCCCAAGATAAAGACAGGCTTTAGTACCGAGGTGAATACTTTACTTTACACATCTACTGCGAGACAATAAAAGGGCTACAAAAATAATCATTTAACTAACAACAAAAAAATAGATTAATGCAACGTATATGAAATATATTGACAGCTCTATATTAATTAAATTTAAAAATGTTACATCAAAATGACGAAACCACACATCGGCCTTAGCTGATGAAAAAAAAAAGTTGGGGCTTTATACTTACCAAAACTTTTTGCTTTACCCTTTCGTCCGTGAAAATAGAAAAAAATAGCCTACTTTTTATTTTTTTAATGTGTTATGTGTAGGTGGCCAGTTCGAAATGGTCGTATGCTACCAGAACCTTAGTTCCAAATTTAAATTACTTTATGCCCTAGGTGCATAATGTGCACTTTATGCACCTAGGGAATAAAGACTCGCTTTACGTTGACCTTTTTGGTCAAATAAAGTAACTTTGTAGAGCAGTAGGTGTGTAAAATAAATTTAAGACTTGTATTTGCCTATTAATGTTGTTATTTTTGTTTGTATGTATTTGTGTAGGTACATTATTTAGAAAGTCACATGTATCAGAAGTCTGTGATATGTATTCATCCTAAATCGACAGTATCACTATTGATACCCTTGAAAATATCGGCTTTCCCCGAAGTTTCCACCTCTAGGGAAATCAGTATTCGGTTATCTGGGCTCATTAGGCAGGCGATGACTGCTACAAGGGCGATCCAAGCCTCGTGGGAAGCCTCGCCCGTTGCCCTATTCTAGAATCTCTATAGTACCTATACTGGGTTGCTAACTCTTTTTTGTTATATGAAGGAAGGAGAACATTAACTGCGTGTGTCCAAAAGTGTCAATAAAATGATGTGGTCCATACAGTGGGTTAAATATATAAAAAAAAAACTTAGATTTTTATAGTCTTAACAATGTAATCCAGTTTTGTATAAAAACATTTTTCCTTAACTACTTTCCTAAAGCCCATAAACCAGATATTTCTTAGTTTGCGCTTCCTAGTATTCCATTAATTATTATAAGAATGAAAAACTATGATTTCCACAATGAACTTGCACTGCTTTGAACTATTAATTTCATTCCATATCGAATTGATACCTATTGAAATCTAAATATGTATTGAACAATAGTTTTCACAGGTTAACATTATTATTAAGTACATTAAAATAAAACAAAAAGTTAAATTATCTAAACAAACTTCGCCAAATAAAAACCAAAATGTCCTAATCAAATAAACCGCCCATGGTCACAATCTTTGATCACACCCAACACAAAGGAGCCGCCGATACTGGCTGCATTACCTCTTTGTATTGCAATGGCTAGCCTTTGTTAGTGAACAATTTAGATATTAGGGCAATAAAGACATACTCATAACATAATCCAAAACTGCAAACTAAAGTTTAAAATAACACATTAAAGCAACAAGGGAACCCATTTAAGCACACTTTCATCCATCCAATTCAATTACTAAAGAAAATAGTACCAGTGGTGAAAGTTTTACTTTCTTATTCAAATAACCCTTTGGTGGAACAAAGCGGGAGTATTCATTGAAATAATCCAGAACTTATGCAGTTCATTGTGCGGAGGGTGTGTTTAGGAATTGGTTTAGATATCCTAATACTGCAGTGGAATAATTGGGACGTTTGTGACGTAAATACCTATCGAGTTTGTCGGATATATACAACCCAACTGGAAGAAAAAGGGTTATATTAAACTTACGAATTCCCATATATATATATAGTTATATTATAGTTTTTAAAATAGAAGCTGCTCAATTATTTAACTAAAATTTATTGTCCACTCAAGAAATAATCAGTGGCACTTCAAGTATAAATATGCCTGAAAGAAATTAGTTTTAGCGTAAAGGTCGTCAATTTGTTCAGTAGTTTATGTCTAAGCTAAGTGTGTGATGCATATAATGTGTGTTGTGCAACCACATGGTAGATAGATAATGCTTATTATTTGTGTATGATTATTAATATCGTTCTCATTTTTAGTTTAAAGTTAGCTTTACTTGAATTTTTGTTATTTCGTTTTGCGTAAACAAAAAAACCTATTTTTTATTATAAGACCTCCTCTTTTTTATTATAAGACCTGAGATTATGTACATCTAAATGATAGAAAGTTTTTCCAAGGACGTCCTTGAGAACAAGTTTCTTAATCATATTAAAATATTCATCAAGCGACAGCACTATGAAGAGGTAAAACTTACATAATTAAAGAATGTACATGGATGAAGTCACGTCTGCTGTAACTTTTGCAAGAGTTGTATGCAACGGTAGAGTGGGTTGCATTTTACGCGTACCTCTACTTTTTAATTATAGCTCTACATTCTCACTTTCGGTCTCAATTTTAAAACAAATTTCAACCGATCAAATCAACCTGTTTTAGATAGAAATTTAACAGTTTGTCCATGGAAACCAGGCAAAACCAGTTGAAACGATTGCGATGAAACTTAGTATGTTGATATCTGAAGATGTGTAATAACACATAGGCTACTTTTTATCCCGATATTGTCACGGGTTCGGGACTTACGCGAGTGGAACTGCGCTGCGTATGTATCTAATTTTCCTAAAATGTCATTCCATTTGTGATTGAACTTAGCCTTACTACTCTACACACTACACAATGTCGGCATCAAAATAAAAAGATCGATTTATTTTTTTAATACCTGCATATTGCCGAGTGAGTCATTTTAGTAGTAACATTCAGTTTTCACCTACAGCAGTTAAGGAATGCGCTTCTGGATTTTAATCTTTATCATCAACACGTTTAGGTTCAAAGATGCTATGTTGTTATTATTTAGTAAACGGCCGTCTTGTAAACAGTTTTAAACCAAACATGGCCTGAAATCCAGCGGGTATAATAATAATGTGTTGGACTGTGTTGGTACAAGATCATCAGGTCAACGAACCCTGCAGTATTTGCAACTATGACTCGTTCGTATGCAGTTTTCGTTTTATTCTTAGAAAAATAAGAAATAGAATAGCGAGTGAGTCATGTCGTGTCTTTTAACCACGGACTGTGTTCGATGAAAATTGAGACTATACTGCCACAGTGTGAAGAATACAGTACCTGAACTGCTAAAGCTGTGGTTCTATTGGACATAAGAGATCACATTTGCCATTCAAGTTGCTTAAACTTGACTTGTTATCAAGTGTGTGTGTATACACTCAAGTTCCAGAATAATTTTAGATTTAATTTACTTCAAAAGAGTATCAATTCTTTAAGGTAATTAAATTAAATCTAAAATTTTCTATAACGTGTTTTAGATCTCATAATAATAATGATAGATAGTAAAAAACGTATAACTTTAAAAGTGTTACAAGTGTTTTGACTTGTATGCCAGTTGCATGCAATTTGAAATATGACGTCGCTTTTGACGTATTTCGCAAGTTGCACGCAATAGGTACTTGCTCAATGGAAATGTCTGACTTTTAATATCGTACAAAATTTTAGAGTGACTACTAAAAATCAGGGACTTAGTACTTACTGCTTTTAACGTATGAGATTTTTTATTTATTTTTTAAATATAGGAGTGTACAGATTTGTTTTTATTTAAGAAGTGTAGATTTTTGGTTTTTAGTGTAGATATTTGAATATGTGTCTCATAGCAGTTTTGGTACTGTATGCTTTCTTATACTGCGCTACTGCCGACCAAAATGACACTCGTTCGTTTTGGTTAATATTTGTTTTACATGTTAAGGAAAATAATCGATAAGAACAATCTATTTACCAACTGCATCCTGTTTTCGGGAAATATGGAAAATAAGTATTTCCAAAGATTTTTTAGGAAATTTTAGACGGACGATATCTCATTCATCACCCTAAATATAATTTTGAATTAATGATACCTATACTGCTCCAAGATCCCATCCATTTCTATATACTTACCAAAATCTTGAAAATTAGGGGCCTAAGCCCTTGAACCAACTTATCTGAAAATTAAACTTACTTAATTATTTTATGTGAAAATCATTTTACAATCACACAAGCACGATAAAGTATTTTTCTAGTTAAATAATTTAGAAGCTTTTACTTATACCATAGAAATAGTACAGTAGGTATTAAATAACGGTCCCGCTTGATGTTAGAAATACCCCAGTCTGTCCTCTTTTCACTTTAGTGTTCGTCTGTTAGATAGATAAGGACAGACTGGGACCAACTGGGTTCAACAGGACCGTTTGCTATATCCAGTTAAAATCTACCTTAACCTTAGAGGCCATGATTGAAATAGATTCGATATTTCAAAAGTTGTCAGGTGCAGTCTTCTAGGACCGAAGACGATGATGTAACACGTCTCTGACTTATACAGTCATTCGAGTCATTTTTGACCACCGGGTGAGGTCAAAGGGGTCAGGTAGATAATAGACGCACTATTTGTCTGTCAATGTCATACCTACGTATTTTGGCAAAACTCCTAAAATAAAATGGAATGTTAAAGAGCTGTCACCTGTGACTGAGTGATGAGCTCGTGTGGACCAGTCTGAATGATACACTTTTCCATGTTACACTTTTCGTGAGAAAATTCCTAATTTATACAGGATGTTCGTGAAAATATAACTTTTTTATGTATAAATAATAAATAAAAATGTATTAAATATATATATTTTATAAATTTCCCGCGGCGTTCCCGCTGGTACCTACGAGAAACCCATGGGAAAGAATTTAGAGGATAGATAAATCAACCTTTGAACCTTTATAAATATTTGGGTTTGATATTAATTTTATTTTTGTATCAATCTGTTTAAAATCATCTACACCCTGTAGAATACTGCTGAAATACGAAAATAGCAAAACGTTGTATTATTTCGAACATTTTGTTTTTTTCTCTCTCTCATGTATTTTTATCAGTCCCCATGTCAACAACAAAATAACTAAGCTATTGTGTTTGTATATCGAAGCGTGAGTGTTTCGACGGTTCTTAATTTTTTTCTGACTTTCCGGTTTTTTCCGAGTCACTGAATGGATTTGTCAAATGGACAGCCTTTATTTGCGAGGACATTTGATTCTTTTCGCATTATGTGGCCATTGACAGGGACCTTCGCTTTTGATCGCTTAATTAAGACTTCGAAGATAAAGCCTTTGTGTAGGCTACAAAGTATTGAATGTTATCATCAGTTTTGTAATTAAACTGATGATAATTATAATATCTCTATGGTTATACCAGGTTATTACTGTTTTTGTTCTGTAAATTGAATCACCCCAAGACAATACGTAAGCGCCGATAACAACTTCTAGGTAAACTGTGACTATTTTTAGAGATAGGTACCCGGAATCTTACTTTTTATATCTTACTAATATTATAAACGCGAAAGTTTGTATGCATATATGTTTGTTTGTTACTTAATTACGCAAGAACTACTAAACCGATTGTGATGAAACTTGGAATATAGGTAGCTGGAGACCTGGGATAACACATATGCTTTTTTATCCCGATATTTCCGCGGGATCGGGACCTAGTCTTATAGGGCGGAGCTAGTCTTATATATATATTTAAGTGGTGTAAGTTTAAGGTCCGGTATAAATTCATTGGATTTTTTAATTTATCAATGTTATATTGTGTCTTTAATACCTAGATATTCATTGTTAAATAAGATTAAACAATGGTACAAACTTATTTCAATTATTACTTAGATAAATTCAATGAAAACATCTTTTCAATACATTGATTTTCAACTTTGTAAGTAAATCTTTAATCACTGAAATTCTTTGAACACTAAGATCTCAACCATCTCAATTAGCTTCCAACCAAGAACTTTAATAAAACATATTTGAAAGAAGCAAAACCAGTTTTTGCTGTCGTCGTCAACGTTGCCCTAACACATAATTAAAATAGACGATCCTCTCAGTAATAAAGTTACAAAGATAAACTTAATTATAGCCACGCGAAATTTCCGTGCTCACATCTTAGAAAATTATAATCTACCGATCTCTAGCTTAAGTACTTAATCTGTACATATTCACACGTTCAACTTTGGATAAGGCATGGATATTGAATTAACTATTAATCCCTCCTATTTAATGTCAAATTTAACCATCGGTAGGGTTCTGTACCCAATGGGAAAAACGGGTCCCTACTACTGAGACTCCGCTGTCTGTTTGTCTTGGTCGCGAAACCTATTTTTAATGCGTGTAAATTGTTTAATTTTGGTAGTAATTTAACGATTTAGTTCTGCGAAAGTTAAGGAGTGTAATAAAAATACAGTGTCAAACACGGAATTAGCGCGTTACCAACAAATGCTCACTTGTCATCATGTCATGATGGTTGAACCCATCGGTTTGCAATAAAATTTGCCGCCAACTTATTGCTTCCTTACGCATCTAAGATGTGTTTGAACGATTTGATAGTAAACTCTATTAAACACGTGACACTGGTCTAAATTACTCTCTATTGTTAGTAGAACGACCTCAACTAAAAAATTGAACCCATATTTTACAAACGCTTTCATTTGAGTTATTTTATCCCTTGAATCAAATATTCAAATCCTTAGTTAAACACTAAGCCTTTGTAGATCGAATCAATTAAAATTATATTAGGTTCAAATAGGTTGTAGGTTTGTAGGATGTAGTACTTCTGTCTAGGGCGGTGCGTGCGGCCAGGTCACGCAAGTGGGTCAAATACGCCAAGGCTTCTTCCGTGCCCTGGTTTGTCAAACTGGGTAAGCAAAACTGAAGAATAATATTGTCAGTAGCTGTAGTTGATTATGAATACAGCAAAGAAAAAACTTGTAAACGCTGTTGTTGTGTTGCAAAGCCTCACCTGTGAGTTTTTTAATTTCAGATATGACGTTGTGGTTCCTTATATTTGACATTTTTAATTCTCTACGAATTTTTAAATTGTAGTCTACAATAAAAACCGAAACGTGTATGTTAAAGTCTTTTTAGGGTTTCGTAGTCAACAAGAATCCCTTATAGTTTCGTCATGCCCGTCTGTAGGTCCGTCCGTCCGTCCTTCCGTGGCTTTACTCAGAGACGGTTAATACTAAGAAGCTGTAATTTCGTATGAGTATACTAATTGTTCACGCCAAAAAAGTGATACAATAAAAAAATTAAAAACCTTTTTCAGGGTACCTCCCCCACATGTAACAAAGGGGATGTTTTTTTTTCTTGCTTATCGCTTACCCACACAATAGGGTAAATCTTGTTTACCATATCGTGTGGGGTATCGTTAGACTTTCACAATTTTTCATTTCAGGGTTCCATTTTCAAAATATTATTTTAAGCTTTAAAGTGCTACTTTTTAGAGTTGCACTCCCTCTATTAGCCAAACGTTTATACTTCGATACGTTATATGATACCTATGTATTCACAATTGTAGTAAATAGTATAATGAAGTTGAAAGGAAAATTATCACAGCTGAGCTGTCTTTTTAAAAAAAATGGAAGCTTAGTAGCGTCGTATGGGGGAGGCTTGATGAATATAAAAATAATAAGAAAATTATATTTTTATGTTGATGATTTTAAAGATACGGATTTATAGACTTACCTATCAGAGTTGCGCGAAATTGACAAAACTTCTCCCTAGCTGCCAGGTTTTAAACTTAGATAAATAGATCTGGCGGTTATCCCGTGAGATTCAGTTTATCGGTCTCCACTGTAATTGAAGGGCTGCTAAGCTGTCTCTGATCGAGATCGATCAAGCATTGAGACGAGACGCTGAGTCCTTAAGGTTCATCGTAAAAAGCCGTTCACGTTTTCTTCTGGTGACACTTAACTTTTTTAGCCATTAACTTCGATGAACACTAAACAGCACCTTATGCCTTTATCGACTGGAAGTTATACAGGGTCATTAAGTGTGTACTTACTAAAACCATAAACTTGCAAAATTATTTCCCGTCCTTTTGGGAAACGTCCTAAAGCCCTAATCAGATTTTTTTTAAATGCGTCTCAAAAGTTGCTCTCGACATAATTTTCATTTTTTCCAAAAAACTAGTCATCCAAGTGTAGGAAACACTTTGATAAGTAATAAAATCAAGACGATTTTAGTATAAATTGTGGATGCGCTTTGAAATGATAAGCAAACGTCGAGGCGCACTAATTAAACTGTGATAAAGTCTTTAAAAGCAAATTGCCAGAAATGGGTAGAATGGATAGCAGTCCTTAGAGTATATATTATATTACTACAAGTAGTTTAGCAGTCATATTATCACATATTATTCTAACAAAATTCTATATCTACCCACGCAATAGGGTAAATCTTGTTTACCATATCGAGTGGGGTATCGTTAGATTTCACAATTTTTCATTTCAGGGTTCCATTTTCAAAATATTATTTTAAGCTTTAAAGTGCTACTTTTTAGAGTTGCACTCCCTCTATTAGCCAAACGTTTATACTTCGATACGTTATATGATACCTATGTATTCACAATTGTAGTAAATAGTATAATGAAGTTGAAAGGAAAATAATCACAGCTGAGCTGTCTTTTTAAAAAAAATGGAAGCTTAGTAGCGTCGTATGGGGGAGGCTTGATGAATATAAAAATAATAAGAAAATTATATTTTTATGTTGATGATTTTAAAGATACGGATTTATAGACTTACCTATCAGAGTTGCGCGAAATTGACAAAACTTCTCCCTAGCTGCCAGGTTTTAAACTTAGATAAATAGATCTGGCGGTTATCCCGTGAGATTCAGTTTATCGGTCTCCACTGTAATTGAAGGGCTGCTAAGCTGTCTCTGATCGAGATCGATCAAGCATTGAGACGAGACGCTGAGTCCTTAAGGTTCATCGTAAAAAGCCGTTCACGTTTTCTTCTGGTGACACTTAACTTTTTTAGCCATTAACTTCGATGAACACTAAACAGCACCTTATGCCTTTATCGACTGGAAGTTATACAGGGTCATTAAGTGTGTACTTACTAAAACCATAAACTTGCAAAATTATTTCCCGTCCTTTTGGGAAACGTCCTAAAGCCCTAATCAGATTTTTTTTAAATGCGTCTCAAAAGTTGCTCTCGACATAATTTTCATTTTTTCCAAAAAACTAGTCATCCAAGTGTAGGAAACACTTTGATAAGTAATAAAATCAAGACGATTTTAGTATAAATTGTGGATGCGCTTTGAAATGATAAGCAAACGTCGAGGCGCACTAATTAAACTGTGATAAAGTCTTTAAAAGCAAATTGCCAGAAATGGGTAGAATGGATAGCAGTCCTTAGAGTATATATTATATTACTACAAGTAGTTTAGCAGTCATATTATCACATATTATTCTAACAAAATTCTATATCTACCCACGCAATAGGGTAAATCTTGTTTACCATATCGAGTGGGGTATCGTTAGATTTCACAATTTTTCATTTCAGGGTTCCATTTTCAAAATATTATTTTAAGCTTTAAAGTGCTACTTTTTAGAGTTGCACTCCCTCTATTAGCCAAACGTTTATACTTCGATACGTTATATGATACCTATGTATTCACAATTGTAGTAAATAGTATAATGAAGTTGAAAGGAAAATAATCACAGCTGAGCTGTCTTTTTAAAAAAAATGGAAGCTTAGTAGCGTCGTATGGGGGAGGCTTGATGAATATAAAAATAATAAGAAAATTATATTTTTATGTTGATGATTTTAAAGATACGGATTTATAGACTTACCTATCAGAGTTGCGCGAAATTGACAAAACTTCTCCCTAGCTGCCAGGTTTTAAACTTAGATAAATAGATCTGGCGGTTATCCCGTGAGATTCAGTTTATCGGTCTCCACTGTAATTGAAGGGCTGCTAAGCTGTCTCTGATCGAGATCGATCAAGCATTGAGACGAGACGCTGAGTCCTTAAGGTTCATCGTAAAAAGCCGTTCACGTTTTCTTCTGGTGACACTTAACTTTTTTAGCCATTAACTTCGATGAACACTAAACAGCACCTTATGCCTTTATCGACTGGAAGTTATACAGGGTCATTAAGTGTGTACTTACTAAAACCATAAACTTGCAAAATTATTTCCCGTCCTTTTGGGAAACGTCCTAAAGCCCTAATCAGATTTTTTTTAAATGCGTCTCAAAAGTTGCTCTCGACATAATTTTCATTTTTTCCAAAAAACTAGTCATCCAAGTGTAGGAAACACTTTGATAAGTAATAAAATCAAGACGATTTTAGTATAAATTGTGGATGCGCTTTGAAATGATAAGCAAACGTCGAGGCGCACTAATTAAACTGTGATAAAGTCTTTAAAAGCAAATTGCCAGAAATGGGTAGAATGGATAGCAGTCCTTAGAGTATATATTATATTACTACAAGTAGTTTAGCAGTCATATTATCACATATTATTCTAACAAAATTCTATATCTACCCACGCAATAGGGTAAATCTTGTTTACCATATCGAGTGGGGTATCGTTAGATTTCACAATTTTTCATTTCAGGGTTCCATTTTCAAAATATTATTTTAAGCTTTAAAGTGCTACTTTTTAGAGTTGCACTCCCTCTATTAGCCAAACGTTTATACTTCGATACGTTATATGATACCTATGTATTCACAATTGTAGTAAATAGTATAATGAAGTTGAAAGGAAAATAATCACAGCTGAGCTGTCTTTTTAAAAAAAATGGAAGCTTAGTAGCGTCGTATGGGGGAGGCTTGATGAATATAAAAATAATAAGAAAATTATATTTTTATGTTGATGATTTTAAAGATACGGATTTATAGACTTACCTATCAGAGTTGCGCGAAATTGACAAAACTTCTCCCTAGCTGCCAGGTTTTAAACTTAGATAAATAGATCTGGCGGTTATCCCGTGAGATTCAGTTTATCGGTCTCCACTGTAATTGAAGGGCTGCTAAGCTGTCTCTGATCGAGATCGATCAAGCATTGAGACGAGACGCTGAGTCCTTAAGGTTCATCGTAAAAAGCCGTTCACGTTTTCTTCTGGTGACACTTAACTTTTTTAGCCATTAACTTCGATGAACACTAAACAGCACCTTATGCCTTTATCGACTGGAAGTTATACAGGGTCATTAAGTGTGTACTTACTAAAACCATAAACTTGCAAAATTATTTCCCGTCCTTTTGGGAAACGTCCTAAAGCCCTAATCAGATTTTTTTTAAATGCGTCTCAAAAGTTGCTCTCGACATAATTTTCATTTTTTCCAAAAAACTAGTCATCCAAGTGTAGGAAACACTTTGATAAGTAATAAAATCAAGACGATTTTAGTATAAATTGTGGATGCGCTTTGAAATGATAAGCAAACGTCGAGGCGCACTAATTAAACTGTGATAAAGTCTTTAAAAGCAAATTGCCAGAAATGGGTAGAATGGATAGCAGTCCTTAGAGTATATATTATATTACTACAAGTAGTTTAGCAGTCATATTATCACATATTATTCTAACAAAATTCTATATCTAGAAACCATTGAAAATGCATTGGGTCCATCCCTTATTTATTTTGACGTGCTCACATTCCAGTTTGAACCCACACCATCTAGGTAATACTAAATTACAGGATGGCGTGTCAATAAATTAAATAGACTGCCTGTTTAATTGGATGCTTACATTAATTAACTATGTGATTGATTTACAGGGACATTCGCCAGCAGAAATACCCATCAGTCAACCTGTATTCAAATCCATGACCTTTAAATTAATATGGAATTGCGATCAAACGCCAACAAAAATCTGCATTTGATACCTAAGAGGTTTTGGGTCATTCCTACTGGATCCGTAAAAATGATCCATATGGACATATGTAGTGTTGGAATATACATACATTTAACTATATATATACAAATATCCAAGGTCAGTAAAACATAGACTAATATGTTCACTCGATCGTTCATTTCATTCTCTCATTCACTCGTTCAATGTTCAATTCAATTCTGTCATTCTATTCGAATTATAACCGTCATACCGAGCAGACGTCTTTCAATTATTACTCTCACCTGAATCAATTTACAATAGGTTCTGGGCTCAGGCCGTTTATCTGTAGTTGAAAGTAACACTATTAAAACTAAGCTTACGTTCAACCGATTACCTATACAATGGAATCGCGCAACAAACGAAATATTCAACAATTTAATGGTGACCGATACAGTACGTGGAAATTTCGCATAAAATCGTTACTAGAAGAGCTTCAAGTGCTGAGCGTTGTTGAAAATGCTACACCAGAGCAACCCGACGCGGAATGGATCAAGAAAAACTCCATCGCTAAAGGTACAATTGTTGAGTACTTAAGTGACGCATTTTTGAATGTTGCCAAGGAATCTACCACCGCTAAAGCTATATTCGAAAATTTCGACAAGATTTACGAACGAAGAAGTTTAGCAACTCAATTAGCATTGCGTAAACAATTGTTAAACCTAAAATTACAACCAGATGTGACATTATTGCAACATTTTACTAGTTTTGATCTTTTGGTCACCGAGTTGATTTCCGCTGGTGCAAAACTGGACGAAATGGACAAAATATCGCATTTATTGCTCACGCTACCCACCTCTTATGACGGCGTCATAACTGCGTTGGAAACTCTCAATGAAGATAATCTCAACTTGGTTTTTGTGAAGACACGCCTATTAGACCACGAAGTGAAGTTAAAGGCTGAACCGCTGACGGAACTCAAGGCCCTACAAACTGGCCACAAACATTTTGGCGCTCAAAAACCATCAAGATTTTGCAACAAACAAAATACCTACCCCTATAAGAAGACCAATAATCAACCTGGAAATTCATTGCATAAAACAATATCAAAAATGTATTGTGAACATTGCGGCCGTCGGAATCATTTCAAAAAGGACTGTCGTTTTATCAAGAAGCTGCAGTTTAACAGTAAATCTACCCACAGTAAAAGTACTGCGAACAACATTGAGACCAGCAACAATGACGAGGACAGTTTCGCTTTTATATTTGAAAAATGTAAGTTACCCACAAATTATCTTAAAAATGATACGATTTGTTTTCTTTTAGACTCTGGTGCAACGGATCATATTGTAAAATCTTTGGATGTTTTTACGTCGTACGTCGAGCTGCGTACTCCATTAAAGATCGGCGTTGCTAAAAACGGAGCTTCTATACTGGCTTTTGGTAAAGGAAGTATTGAGGTAACAACTAATTTAGATTTTCAGGGATCAATTGATGAAGTTTTGTATTCACCGGAGGTACGTTATAATTTGTTATCTGTTAATCGCATACAACAGAGTGGTATGTCGGTATTTTTTGGTAATAATTGCGTTAAAATTTTTGGTCCAAATAAAAAAATATACATGACAGGTGAGACTATTAACAATCTTTTTACAGTTACTTTCAAAATAAATAAATCTCTGCATACTTTAAATTCAATTAAAGAAATTCGCCAAGACTGTGCAAAAGATTATAAATTATGGCATAGTCGTCTTAGTCATTTAAACAAACAAAAATTAAACTTGTTAAAGAACGTAGTTCACGAAAATGACTCTAAAATTTTTGACAACTTGATAATTCCTGCTGACGACTTATGTGAGCCTTGCATACTTGGTAAACAGGCTCGTTTACCGTTCGCTAAATGTAAAGACAAGTCAAACAATACCAGACCACTATTTATTATACACTCTGATGTGTGCGGCCGGATAACACCTCCTACTATAGATGATAAAAATTATTTTGTAACCTTTATAGACAATTTTACTCATTATACCGTTACTTACTTAATGCATGCTAAGTCCGAAGTGCTGAAATGTTTTCGAGATTTTGTTGCTAAGAGTGAAAATATATTTAACTTTAAAATAACAAATTTATATTGTGATAATGGGCGAGAATATCTTTCAAATGAGTTTAAAGATTATTGTGTTTGCAAGGGAATAACCTATCACTTAACGGTACCCTATACACCACAACAAAATGGTGTAGCGGAGCACATGAATCGTACGTTAACCGAAATGGCTCCAACATTGGTTTCAAGTGCGAAATGAGATAAAACATTTTGGGGTGAAGCTATATTAACATCCACGTATTTAACAAATAGACTACCCACAAAAGCGCTACCGAATAATAAAACACCATACGAAATGTGGCACAATAAAAAACCGAAAATAAGTCATTTAAAAATATTCGGTTCGACTGCCTATGTCCATGATAAAACTAAAGTTACGAAATTTGACGAAAAATCTTTTAAGACCATATTAGTTGGTTACGACCAAAATGGTTACAAATTATTTAATACTGAAACTAATCAGTTCCTTATTGCGAGAGATGTCGTATTTGACGAGTTCAATTTCGAAAGTTAGGCTAGTCAATAAAGTACCGGTTCAAATTCCCGCCGAAATTAATAAGCCCGATAACAAATCGGCAAAGTTAATAGGCAACAAACACACAAATAATCAACCCACTGAAAATAGCTCAGAAACTGGACCTTCGTCTAGTAAACTGAGACGCAGTGAAAGAATTCTCAAACTACCCTCTATAGATTATAGTAAAATTAATAACCCTGACTACTGTTTATCGCTTACAAGTGTGAAATCGCTACCTAATACATATGAAGATATTTTTAATAGGGATGATTCTAGTGATTGGTTGAAGGCGATAGAATGTGAGTTAGACTCTATTCGTAGAAATAATACTTGGCGTCTCGTAGAAGGACCTAAAAATGTAAATATAATAAGCTCAAAATGGGTGTTTACTATTAAGAATAACGAGTTGGGCGAACCTACACGATATAAGGCGCGATTAGTGGCTCGCGGGTTCACACAACAATACCTACAAGATTATGACGAAACGTTTGCTCCTGTAGCTCGAATTACAACTTTCCGATTTATTTTAGCTCTTGCAAATCAATTTGACTTACATACCCACTATATGGACGTAAAAACCGCGTTCCTAAACGGTACTCTTAAAGAAGATATTTATATGGAAATACCAAAGGGTGTTTCAGCAAGTTCTAATCAAGTTTGTAAATTAAATAAAACATTATATGGTTTGAAACAATCTTCTAGATGTTGGTTTGAGCGTTTCGATCATACTCTTAAGGCTATAGGTTTTAAAAATTCTCAGGTAGACCCTTGTTTATATATACTAAATAAGAATAGTATGGATAAAAATGTATACATTGTTTTATACGTAGATGATTTGATTGTATGTACTAAAGATAAACACAATTTGTTATTGTATAAAAATCGTTTAATGCAAGAATTTTGTATGACAGATTTAAATGAACTTAAGTTATTTTTAGGCATAAAAGTAGAACGATTTGAAGGTAAAATAACTCTTGATCAATCCATGTACCTTAATGATGTTTTAAGCAAGTTTTCTATGAGTGATTGCAATCCTTCTAAATCACCATTTCCATCCAAATTTGATCATGTCGCCTTAAGCTCTGATGTATATTATGATGCTCCTTGTAGAAATGTCATAGGATGCCTTATGTACGCTATGCTTTGTACACGACCAGACATTTGTGCTGGGATAAGTATTTTAAGTCGATATCAAAGCAAAAATAATGAAGAGTTATGGCGGTGCTTGAAACATCTTTTGAGATACATAAAAGGGACTGTAAACTTAAAGCTGACCTATGTGAAATGTGATTATAAACAACTGGTGGTTGGATATGCGGATTCTGATTGGGGAGGCGACCTAACTGATAGAAAAAGTACAACAGGGCACATATTTAAAGTGTTCGATAATTGTGCAGTTTCGTGGAATACACGTAAACAGAATACAGTCGCCGCTTCCTCGACAGAAGCCGAATATATGGCCTTATTTGAGGCTGTCAGAGAAGCTATTTGGATAAAGTCATTGTTAAATAGTATTTCAATTCCTGTTACGCTTCCAATAACTATATTTGAAGATAATAACAGTTGTATTAGTATTGCTAATAACCCTACAAATCACAAGAGGTCTAAGCACATAGATATTAAGTACCACTTCACTAGAGAACAAATTGCTAACAAAGTAATAAAGTTAGAATATATTTCCACAGGAAATCAACTAGCTGACATCTTTACAAAAATGGTACATGCAGCAAAGTTTATAGGTTTAAGGCAGAAATTAAACTTGATTTAAAATATTATTTAATTATGTTGAATGAGTTGTAACAAAAATGTAAATGTTTTGGTTTAATCAAAAGTATAACCTGATTGTATAATTATGATTACCCATTGAATATTTGAGGGGGACTGTTGGAATATACATACATTTAACTATATATATACAAATATCCAAGGTCAGTAAAACATAGACTAATATGTTCACTCGATCGTTCATTTCATTCTCTCATTCACTCGTTCAATGTTCAATTCAATTCTGTCATTCTATTCGAATTATAACCGTCATACCGAGCAGACGTCTTTCAATTATTACTCTCACCTGAATCAATTTACAATATGTAGTATACCTACTTTTAAAATAAAAAAAAAAAAAAAATACTATCAAAACAGACAGTTGTGCCAACCTAGATTTGATTGCGCAAACCAGCTGGTAATGATGGTCGAGACCACGTCAAGGCGAAGAGTAATGATTTTTTTAGCTAAAACGTCGACGGAAACTGTCTATCTAACTTTGCGACGTTGATCGTAATTTGTAAACTTTACACCGACTTTTAGCAGTTCAGAATAAATAAGTAGTTATGTGATGGAAAGAAACGAACAAGAACAAAAGTCACTAGACCAAAAGAACGAAATCGTCCATAGACCTTGTTGTATTTATAAACGTGCTAATAGTTGCTGATTGACGACCTACATGTCTTGATAACCATGCAATGATCTCCCGCGCGGGCTGCAACCAAAATAGTCGACGATACCGACTACAACAAACTATGAACGATTTCATTTTAAAACAAAATACGCAGCGAGATTATGCTCTGCGAGTCCAACCTTGGCACTACATCAATAAACTTTACACGATCGTCCAAACGTTGAAGCGAGATACTATCTATGAAACCCGAGATGTATTTGATTCGTACCGGCCAAGTACTTGCGAATCCACTATTGACGCACGCATCGCCAGTTCGTGCATTATCGGCCACGTTCGGGATACGACGGCCATTTTTAAACGTTGCAACAAAAAGGTTAGAAGCCGATGACCTAGTTCCTAGCCTAGTCAAATCAGTGCTAGTGAATTCAAAGGTCACAGCGGTCCGGGAAGCGAAGATAGCAGCCAAGGCTGAACAGCAATATATACGACATTTACATTCCACTTATCGTAAAGACTCGATTAATCTTTATTCGGATTCTACGGCTTTTTGTAAATAATAACACACTTATCTATTTTAGAACTGTGTACAGTTGCTGTGTGCATGAAATTAATAAGGCGAGCTTGTGTACACAATTGACTGGGATTTGTTAACACCGTGTAAAACCTTGCATAAGTCAAAATGTGTCTAAACTCAAGGTTAAGAACTCTGCCCAAAGCAAGTTTGGCTAATAGGTCAAAGTGACTCACTCTACATTCGACTTATTGATTGGGAGTAATTACCATAGTAAATTTTAATTCATGCAGCAATTGGCTAATATTCTCTAGTAGAGCAAATGGCGAGTAAAAACCCGGGCGGAAAATGTTTGATAATTAAATTAATGTGGACTCGGTATACCGTTTGATCGAACTTGCGTGCAAGGACCATGTAAATCTTCCGTTAGTTAGTACGTACCATCGAAGCTTAGGTTTTGATTTTACCCACTGATTAGGTTGATAATTTCGATGTCTTTGATTTTATTTACAAATAGTTTAAATAGAATAGAAACAGAAAAGTGTAGGTAGAAGTTAAACTAATTTGTCGGTTTTAATCGCATTGCGTTTATTAATTTTAGCGTTTTATTTTGACGTTTCGATATTTATGATATTTCTCCTTGAGTCTACTCTGAGGAAGAAATCTGTAAAGATCAGAAAATAATCTGTGTAGAAGTTATAATAAACAATGATAATGTTTTTACCAGTGGTGTGAATCTGTAGATTTGCATTATCGCTTCGATGTTCTAAACAACTATAAAAACCTAAACCAAGGGCACCAAAGACCACGAAAGGGTTGATTTTAAGATTTTTTTTTCTTTTTTTACCTACCACATGACCACATGAATCACAAACTCTTTCTCTATCGAAGACGCAATTCGATTACGTCTACAGTAAATGGCATTAATCACTGTTGTCCCATCTAATTGGCTGTTGTTGGTCCTAACTGACTCATGTGCTAGCACAAAAGAAACTTTACAGCAGCATCTTTATTTGGAGTTCTCATAAAATTTTAAGTTAATGATCGTTTGATGTTGGTTTAAAGTTTTATATTTTTGGCAGAAGTTTATAGGACTGGTTCCTTTGTTAATTTTGAAGAGATGACGGTAGCAGTTATAGCTACTGTAAATCTAACTACATTATTCCGATTTGAGTAGTATTTTTGATGTCCTTTATATGTATACCTATATTCATCGCAATCGGTTTTTCGGTTTTTACGTGATTGAGTAACAAACATACAAATTTTTCGCTTTATAATATTAAGTAGGATTTATTATAATTGAATCAGCTGATAATAGTAGTTTGGGTGATTTAAGTTTTTCACATGGGATAGGCTAGCATTTGACCTCATCTGACCTGATGGAAAGCGACGATGAGGCAACAGTAATATGATATCCAGATGGGACCAATCTTGTAAGTTATACGTACATACATGTATTAAGAATACAAAAGACTCATGCCTATATGTAAAAATTTGACTCTAATGAAGTAGACCTACTTCATATGGATAATAATCCTACTTAATATTATAAAGCGAAAAGTTTGTATGTTTGTTACTCAGTCACGTAAAAACCGCAAAACCGATTGCGATGAATATAGGTATAGCTAAAAACCTGGACTAACACATAGGCTGCTTTTTATCACGATATTCCCGCGGGAACGGGACTTTTGCGGGTCAAACCGAAAGAATACTTCTATAAGTAAAGTACGACATAGGTTAACTACTTCTTATTACAATTTACACACGAGTAACTCAGCTTGTTTGTTGTAAAGTAGATGCCTAAAGTACCTACTTCAAATTAAAACCAAGTAAGTAACATGCAAATGAGCTTTTTCTAGAATCTGTAGGATCGTGCTTACTCGCTTAGATAATGAGTACAGATAGGCAATCCGTGAGCAAGCCCTTAATTAATCACCACCTTCGGGAGACTGGGACCAAAGAACAACGGATTTCCTTAATTAAATTACTTGTAAAATGTTTACATGGCCACTAATTTGTTGGGACTATGGCACAAATGTTCAGCACTGAGGTTAAATAACCATGGGAAATTATTTGAATCAAGTAGGTGATTTTCTAAAGAATACTAGACCGAGATTTTGTTTGTGATTATTTGATCACAAACAAAATTAAAGATATATTTGAAAAAATATTATAAAACTAATTGAATCAAATTAAACTAATTTAAAACTAAACTATATCTAAATCAGATGAGCCCTTGGTGGAGGAAAAAGTGGCCAGAATGCTGCATTGCTCCGTTGTATGCAAATACTTATTTTCTGGGCAACCCGGACTCAAAGCTCTATTTATATATGTTACAGCGTCCCCACCGTTCCCACCTTTCGGTATACCGGCAGGGGCCGCTGTACCCGAGCGTACACCCCTAAGGGCGACGTCAGGGATCGAGTTTAAGACGGATCTAGTCCCCAATGCTAGACTGGTTCTCATAAAGGAGAGTAGCCTCGTGCCCGTGCCTCGTGCCTCGTTATATAAATAGAGCTTTGAGTCCGGGTTATTTTCTGGGCAAAATAAAAGCTAGCATTCTGGTCAGCCGATGCCTCCACCAAACGTTTAGCTAGATCTCTGTACTACAGCGCAGTTGTTATTACTGGCGAAATATCGAGTTCCTTAAAAAACCGTCACTGGTGACAAATAAAACAACATGGTACGGACGGTGAAGTCCTAAAAAAGGGTCCGAACGCTTGTGTACCGAACTCTAAAGACATAGCAGCAGCGCTGGTTGGAAGATCTTATATTCTTGTTTCATTGCCTTATAATTACATATTTAAATTCCTTCTTACCTATCGGTGACCGGGGTATACCCGGCGTTTCTCTTCGATGCCGTTATATCCTCCACTTTTGCACCACACTGTACCACGAATCGAAAAACTTACACTAATTTATTGCCTTCAGCTTATATAAACTAATTCGACATTAAAACTAATTCGCCTCACACGTTTTCGCGTTGAATTTTAGACCTGAAACAAAAATATTATCGTTGATATTCATTCATAAAGCAGGGCAGATTATAACAATTCCATTTACAAATTAATAAAAATAAATTTTCGTACGGACCGCAAAATAAAATAACCGTTCAATGTCATGGGCCCCTTCTGCGGTTCCTTTAATCAAGGTAAATGCATATTATTCTACTCCGATCCCACTCCACGTAACACGTTACCGAAAGTGATGACGGCGCAGAAACAATGGGTTCGACCGCGAATTCATATTGGAACCGGCTAACAATAGAGAATATAAGTCTTTCAGAGGCGAATCGGTCAATCCGTACGAATAATTCGTACCCTTGCCCTTGAGTTCGAAATGCACGGTCATTACGGCTGGTGTCGAATGCAATCTCCGAAATTCGATCTTAAACGAAAATAGAATCTTTTCTTTTGTAATTGGAGTCTGTTTTCGGTTGCAGATCGGTCTGCAGTTAGACGTCAAATTGAAACAGCGATGCAATGAGCTAGACTGTCTGAATGTCAAACCAATGATCGCTAACGTCTGCTCGATGCAGCAATAAAAATATAATTTATTAGCCCCTTGTAAATAGTATGATGGTGCGAATTGAAATTTCGGACAGGGCTTACTCGCCAGTCGTAAAATCAATTTGACTTAATAAAATTTAATACTTTGTAACAAGCACGATTTTGATCGTGAGAAACTGTGGGTGGTTATTGGTTAACCGTTGAGTTTATTATATTACTTATTTAATTAATTGAAAAATTGATCGTTTTAAAACTGTCGTCCATGTCTGTGGTAGTTCTACTATAGCTACCTGATATTATAATTATAATAATAAATAAATAAATATTTCCCGACATTACACACAGCGCAATCTAGTCCCAAACTAAGCACTAGGCTTGTACTATGGGTACTAGACAACGGATATACTACATTTTTACTTTTTTTTTTAAATACATACATATTATACATAGAAAGACACCCAGACCAGATACAAATATGTATTTTTAAGCGTAAATGTTTGCACCCGACTGGAATCGAACCCGCAGCCTTCTGCATTGCAGCCAAGCGTTCGCCCGACGCGCCACAGGGGCCGTCAAATGTAAAATGTCAAATTATGTAACCGCGTTGCTAACAAATAATGATAGAAATAATCAAATTGTCGTTAATTCATTAATTTTTAGTTATGGCTTTTCTGTCAGCATTAAAGGACAATTTTAGCCAGTTTCATGTGATTAATAGTGCACTATCAAATCGTTTGAAACAATTTTAGCAGTGTGTGAAGGTTGCAGAAAATATGGGGTCGTTATTTTCTTCAACCACATTAGAACATTTGTAACGTGCAAATTCCGTGTTTGGCACTGGTATTTTTATTTTCACTATACGCTCGCTGATCTTAGCGTAACTAATTGATAACATGCATTAAAACTAGGTTTCGCGGAAATATAAATTCAAGACCACGTTCCACTAACGCGTCAAAAACAAAAGTTCCGAATTGTCGTTATCAATAACATACAAAATGACAAATTGTCAATAGAATTTAAAATAGCAATTTCTATTGTTAAATATATCAAAGCTAAGAGAAAAAGTCGTGCTCTAACTTAAATAGGCAAATTCACAGCCTAAAACTGTTGCCTGTCTAAAATAAAAGATATAGCAGCACCGTTTGTTTTCCGATTGCAGCAACTTTGCTACCTTCATTTGTATAAATTTACTCTGAATGAATAATACTTTTACTAAATATATACATAGACTGCCTAAAGCATTACCCTTCCTTTTGGCTTCGCCGTAGTCGGGTAAAAAAATACCGAGCTGTTATGCAAAATTCACTCAAATTTTTTCATGGTTCTTGCTCAATCTAACAGCTGAATACAGAAACATAGCTTAAATTTGACGGGTTTTAAGGAATTTTTGAGTCTGAGAGCTGCTTGACTGTTTAGGTCGAACTCAATTTTAGTAGCGTTTCTGTTCTCGTCTGTTAGCTCTACTACTAGAAACAACCTTGCATGTAGCCGTGAACCATAATTTAGAGACATTACAAACAATTTGACAACGATGATTCGTTCAGATTAATTCGAACATGCCAAAGGCTATGGTCGGTCTCCAAAGAGCCATTTAGAACTTCTATTACAAAAAGGCGGAACTCACAAATCAGCCTCGGAGTACAATCGTCTAATGAGTAGAAATAGAGCCATAAATCAAAAACAAGAACGTAACGCCCCCTAGTGATAACAACCAACCCGACACGAGTTCCACCCAATTTCTGTATCCACTGCTGCTTTGTAATTCGGTGAAGCGGAGCCGTTTGTAATAGTACCGTATTGGTTTTTGAATGGGGCGATTGTATGGTTAACTGGGTGGAAGCTTCAATGCGCCGAATGCCTTGAAGGTCGTCCATTGGGACGTGGAGCTAGCAGCCATTGAACTATGTATCGTTGCCGGAAGCGAGGACACTGACTGACAGTCTGTTAATACGCGAAATATAGGGCTGGCGCATAGGAATAATCCGGGAAGCATTTCAAAATGAAGAATGTTAATAGGTATGCCAAATCGATTGAAAATTGTTACAGTAAAGCTTGTAAGTATAAAAATACACTAGTCAAAAATACTTATTAGTTTTGATTTCATGGGCATTTAGACTTACGATATATACCATATGGTATATGGTATATATCGTAAGCCAAACCCAAAACAAATTAGCAAGCAGACGTTAATCATACCTACTATCAGAAGTTATGTACGAAATCACTACTTGGTTATTATCGAGAAGTTTGATGAAAATTAATGTAACGCCTAAAAGGAAAGCGAGGGAATGGAATAGCATAATTAAACGCACTTTGAAGAATGAAATCTCCCCGTTTAGTACAGAAATAATTTCCCTAATGTAAGGGAGTAAATAATATACTAAGTTTTGTGTCACGCTATTATCCTCATGGTTTGTACCAGTCTTTATTATCATCTAAGTTTTTAACCCAAGCTTGCAGGTGTTGTTAATTTAACTAGAAATAAAAAGAAAAGCGTTGTTACACATGCAAATTAGAGTTGACTCATCAATTTCTTTAATAAAAACTTTATTACCAGGAAACAATGAAATTTCTAAAAAGACTTGGTTTGTTTACGAGCTATATTTATAGTCTTTTGGTAAGTAAGCCTCCTGAATTTTATCTGAAGACAACAAAGCTCATTAGAATACAAAGTGCTAAAATTAATAATACATATTTCTTTTTGTTTTTATTGCTCAAGGCATTTTAAACATAGAAATATTTTTTAAAGGACGCAGGTTCGAATCCTGTCATGGGGATTTTTTGGAAATATATTTCCTTGCTAAAAATATTTCTATTAATAATACATGTAAAAAGTTATGTAATAATGTTATTAAACTTTTTATTTAAACACGATTTCTGTTCATTACTATTTGAACTACGGGTATAGATTGCGTTTTAGATAAATTTTCGATGATTCAGCCTGGGTTATTTTTTATTTTATTTTATTTTATTTTATTCGGAAGACAAACAGTAACTAAAACTAAATAAAAACAAATCTTAAAACTAAACACCATTTAAATGTTTCCGCATATAAACTGTACATATATACTGTTATATTACACTAGACAGCAAAACTTCTACATTGTCACACTACTTCGTTACATGGTATGTGACGATGTAGTCTACTCACTGCTACCTAGAAAATAAAAAAGTGGTAGTGCTACAAAATTTTGACAGTGCAGTGCAACAAAACGGCTGATACGTATAAACATTTCAATACGTATTCGTCGATATGTATGCCAGTGCCACTAAGAGATAAATTGCAACACGGTCGAGTCCACTTCACAGACTAGTAAGAAGGTACTAAGTATGTCCACTTGTCTCCTAAGTTTTGCGACAGTTGGTGACAAGCTATGGCAGAACCATCAAGAAGATTAAGAAATAAATAAGTCAATCAAATGATTACCGTCACTGAAATAAAGCAGATTGTCATTCGTCCAGTGAACTTGAATTTTGCTTACAGTGGGTACTTATTTAACTAGCTATAATTATTTTTTCAAGCAACACAATTTATATTAAGTCAAATCTTCAATTGCTGAAGCATGACGAACATTGAGGCCCGTTCCTCAGAACGTTTTAATTATAGTTTAGTCGAGTAATTATTGAATTTAATACGGAACAACAACCGGAATAAGATAAGACTCTTGCAACGGAAATCTGAGATGAAGATATTATGTATTTTTATGTATTTATCTACATTGGACAAAGACATAAAAATACATATTATAACAGATAACAACCGTATAGAAAGACGTTCCAATAACCTTGATTAATTTTAAAGTGTTTCTTATACTTGGATTACTATTTTTTAAAGAAATAATTTGTGCACCCGACAGGACTTAAATCTGCAACTCACAATTAAGCCCAAACAATTAGGCCACAGGTAGAATGTGAGAGATGCAGGTTCAAGTCCTGTCGTGTGCAAATATTGGGAAAGCATATCTTTAAAAAGTACGTTCCAATATATTTCTTCTGACATTCAACTTTTATAACTTGAAATTTAAGTGTTGCTTCTAATTTCTACCCTCGTTTCACTCGATGATTTTATTCTCATGCACATAAGAATATTGGCATAAACACATAACTTTTCCTTGGCAGAAGAGTAGTTAAGTCCCGAAATATTCGAGGAATAGCCCCCTATTCGGTTGCTAACATTGTTCGAATGTCCATACAAACATTGTAACCTTGAGCTAACTTAGAGGACGCGTTTTGTTTTTTATTTAAGTTTTTGCCTCAATACATAATGTCTCACAATACATGAAAGGAATACATTAACGGGCAGGTCGTTGCCTTTACAACTTTAGGCAAGGATAAGAATGATCAGATAAATCCCTGCAATAACGTATCGGTTGTTCCTAATGGAGGCGGTTGCTTTTAGCCCAATCAATTGAGCGAATAATGACTTTTTAACTTCTACAAATCATTAAAACTGTTCTTGTTTTTATGTAGTGGTGCGACTTACCTAATCTTTTAAAGAGAGTTTCCAGATTGCCCTAAAGCAACCAAATAAAAGAAAAAGAAAAAAATTAGCACTGAAGTTGCTGTACCAAATGACAAATGACAACTTCTAGATTGTTAGATGATAATTATATCGGCGAAACAAAACAAACAGCGCCCTCGTATTACACATTTTTTTTTTAAATTGACAAAGTGGTGCATCCTCTCCTACATCCTCTTAGGTAAGCTCCTTTGTTGGCAATATTAAAAATTAATCAACAGTAAACTTTTAATATCGATATTTATCCCAAAGAAAATAAGGATCAAGAAGCAATAGGCTTTCAAAGACCTTGATATTGCTGATAGGCGAGCGACGACCGAGGAATTCAATTAAGCCATTCCCTTAAGATTGATAGCTTAGCCGCACATTTATTGGCGAAAATTTGTCTTTGAGATAAATCACGAAGCATCCCATATTTTAGCCGGTTGCCACTGTTTTGAATTATTAGAGGATAAGATAATTACCATTCCATTTTCTAATTAGCTTTCTGTTAAGGTTTCCGTTATTTCTAATTAAAAATATTTAGCTTTATAGCCTTTTGAAATTGAACACTTACTCCGCAATAAAGTACATAAGCGTCATAAATGGAAATTTACGTTGGCATATTGCTATTGAAGTTGGAATTATACACAATATTATAACTAGAAAACTGGAAAGTTTTTAAAAAAAAAAAACTCGACTAGGATTTGCTTTCTTTATTTCGACTTGGTTGGAATAATTCTCGCGGCGTTGATTCGGATTACCAGAAGTAAGTAGCGTATTTGAATCCCGCCAAGAACAAAAAAATTCCTTTTTTTTTTCCAAAAACAATTATATTTATTATTTCGTAATTTCTTTTATTGCTGAAGGCATTTCGACTAAATATATTTTAAAGGAAAAATACATCTTCAAAAATTTCCTGCAGTGTGTAAATTTAAGAAGAAGAATTGCTAATTATTTTCTGACGCAATTTTTTAGAATATTTTCGTTTGTAGCGTTTGTAAATAACATTAATCCCTATATTTTGGGGTAGATTTCAAATAATAATGTCGAAAGGTGTTGAAGCCCATTTAAGTTTAAAACAAAAAATATATATTTTTATCTCTAATGTCCTAAGACTTCGCTTCGTTTTTATCTTTAAATATTTATAACAAATATTTTTCAAATTAACTCCTTATTTCGCGCTTTTACAAATAAGATATAAAGATTTATCGACGCAATATTATAAACTTTTAGTAGGTACAGATAAAGCTATGAAGTATAGTTAGAGATTTGTATATTATTATTCATACTAGCTGCGCACTGCGGTTTTACCCACATAGTCCCGTTCCCGCGGGATTCTCGATCTCGAATCTCGATTTACAGGTTCTCAGTTCAGTAGTTTTTGCGTGTAAGAGTAACAAAGTCACATTCAGACATACATACATACAACTTTCGTGTTTATAATATTAGTCAAAAAAAACTGTATTTAAAATTTATTAAAGTATTTGGGGATTTATTATTAAAATTTGTTTTATCAGAAGGGAGATTTATGTCCTGCACAATTATATAGGATGCCATAGTAACCCCCTATATCATACAATAAAAGTTACTTAGGGGTCGAATCAAAAGAGGCATGTACGAATGTGGCAGACTAAAAGTTAACCATGTAATGTATTCGTACCTAAGTTATAAGTAACACAATTTTCTTTGAAAATACACAATATTCCGGATCAAAGTAATCGCTATTTGTTAACTATTATGAAAGGTTTCAGGGCGGCATTGTGGACCCATTTCTAAGAAAATGACCCATTTCTAAGAAATGAAAATGTGTGGCTTCCTTTTGTTCAGTGAGGAAATGTATAGGATCGACGACGAAATGGTTTTGGCACAAGTGAGAGTTATTCCTCCCTACCATAATCGTTTCTCGTTGCTTTGTCGTCCTTTTGTCGCTCAAAAAAATTAAATAAAATTTTAATAAAAAATACCTCGACTACCTTGAAAACCACAAAAAATTTATTGAAATCCTTTTTTTGTTATATTAATATTTGATGTGTTTTAATTTTAATTTTTTTTAAGCTAAACGATAACGCCGCCACTTTGCGACGACTTATAAGACATCATGGTAGGGCGGAATGAGTTAGAATAAAGTAAGAAAACGAGACTTGACAAACTAGATATGGATTTGGAAAGAAAATGAAAGATATAGCTTCTGTTTTTAGAAATTATTTTTTGAACGAACAGCGTCATTACCCCAAATTTTGGTCTCATAAAATGTAAAATTCTCAAATTTGTTACTATTCCATTAAACAAAAATATATAATATCAGTACCACCCTGATCCGTATAGAAACAAAATGTGTGTAGGTCATACAAATAATAATCGAACCTGTAACCTTCCGCACCCATCACAAAGTTCGTCACATTTCCCTATTTCATGAAAAGTATGCTTATTGTCAGTGAAATAAAGCAGTAACTTCTAAATCTCCTAAAATACTTTTGATAATTCGTCTGCGGAGAAAATATCCCTAACGTTTATTGCAATAGAATCAGTATAATTTACCGCATTCAACCTATACTTTAAGGTGGAACCGTTAACAGGAATTTCCATGGTGATCAAGCGTACTAAATAACTTTGTATACCAGAATCAAGGCCTCACACATTGTAATATTTATAGCCCAGTTAACTTTACGTCGCTAGGTTACCTTTATTATGGCTGACCAAAGGAGACGACTTTCAAAGTCACTTCAGAGCCTAAACCTAAAAGAACCACCAAATTTTACTGGTTTATTGATCGAACTTTCTTGAAGCTCTGGTCTGGTCAATGAAAAACCCAGCTGGATACGAAATTACTTTTTTATATGGTTTTTTTATGAAACAGTCTGGTTTTTACGATAATGATATCAATTTTAATTTTACGTGTCTCAGAAGTCTCGATAATATAATGATGTCGTCAGTAAGTGGATACTTATGTAGGTATTATTAAGCTTTAGAGCAAACGCGGTCTAAAATTAAGGGTAATATAATAATCCATAAATGTTTCGATTAAAATGTTACTTAAACAGTACGTGTTGACTTTGGCCCCACGCACGTCTTCCGAAGGTCTGTGTGCTCCATAGCCCCGTGAATCGAAAACGGAAACGGAAGGACAATATTAATATTGTATAATATTGGGATAAAAAAGAGCCTATGTGTTATTCTAGGTCGTCAGCTACGTATATCCCAAATTCATCGCAATCGGTTCAACAGTTTTTGCTTGAAAAAGTAATAAAGTCACATACATACAAACTTTCGCTTTTATAATATTAGTAAGATATAGCTATCTAATACACACAGCCCCAAACTAAGCAACTCAGTAATGCTAATCATTTTCTCATCGGAGGGCTCAATCAAAAACGAAACATCTGTTTGTTAAATAGTTCATTATCATATTTTATATTGAAATGAAACTGATTTCACTTAACCTGAAGGAAAATGGTCGGCAATTTTCTGCGTTCTCATTAAATCTTCAGAGACCTACCAAATTCTACGCATTTTCTTAAGATGAGAAACGGTAAAACATTACAAAATCAATGTCGTAGATTGTCTAATGAAACTTTTGACAGCCGTTTTCTACTTTGTCCTTCATTCGTAAAAGAACAAACAATGACATACGTACCTACCTAAAAGTATACAATGAAGTACAATAACCCATGTGTACTACTCTTTCGAACTACGTTTTCTTCTTGATAAAGTTAATATTTGATGCACAAACATTTGCCTGTAAGTATATTCGTTTGTTGTTAGGTACTTCAATAATTACAGTAGTCTTGTATTTACGATGGCCACATGCATACCATAATTCATTTATTAAGAAATATATCTACATTTAAGTCAAGTGCGATTTGTGATTTGTAAACAAAAGAAAAAGCTTTCTTTGCCTAGATGACAAGTGGTTCATGTGGCACCGTTAAAAGAACATCGCAACTCTGGATCGAAGACCACATTTCATACCAGGTTCAGTTTCCACTACGGATAAAACTATTTTTGAACGAATAATTTTAATTTATTAACGTACGTTTCTTCTTCTGCCATAATTAAATGTTTCCAGTGTGATTTTTAGTCGACTCAAAATGTTTTCTGAAGTAATCGAAAACGCTAAGTATAGGAAACAGATAAAATATTTAAAAGGTTAATAAACGGCTGTTTTATGTTTACAATCACTGTAGTATGAGCAACCCTTCTTAAAATATTTAACATCGTCGCCGATTTGATTACTACATGCCATTTTAGGCGATCGTAATCCTAAAATTTTGGTTATTTGAATTTTAAAATTTGAGGACTTTGTGCCTTGGTTTAGGTAGTGAAAATGATTCCTAAGGATTAATCATCGATCCAGCATAGGTCGCCTCTACGACAAAGGAAGATAGGATAAGTATATCAAGAAATACCCAAGAGCTTTGCTATGTTCTTTATAAGTTAACTAAGCAATGAGGACGGGTAGTAATAATCATACATTGACATCCCGAGCCCTAAATGTGTACTTACGTAACAATGTGGTCTCTGTGGCGCGTCGGGCGGATGCTCGACTGCAATGCAGAAGGCTGCGGGTTCGATTCCCGTCGGATACAAATATTTATGCTTAAAAATAAATATTTGTATCTGGTCTTGGTGTTTTTCTATGTATAATATGTATGTATTTACAACAACAAAAAAAGTATAATATGTAGTATATCCGTTGTCTAGTACCCATAGTACAAGCCTAGAGCTTAGTTGGGGGCTAGATTGCGCTGTGTGCAATGTAGTGCAATATTTATTATTATAATGCATAGCACAGATCACGCACTGGGTCCAGAGATATGTAAAAACTTCTAGATACGTAATAGGGCAAATTTCTTGGCAACACAAATCCAAGCTAACTAGCCAGAGAAGTCTTAGTTCCATCCCAGCTCACGTCACGATCACCCGCTTGTTATCACACAGTACATTTAGTTCACTTTCACAACATTATTCACAGACAACAATGCCTTAGTGCGTATTTAGGCGATGCACGAATTATACCTCAAAAACTGGCAAAAATATTTCATTTTACACGTAAGTAAAGCTGTAACGTATTTATTTATTTTAGTTTATTTTTTGAACGTTTTTTTTCCCAAATACTCAACGAAGTTTTTGACTTTGACGTTTTATCATTCTCTCGTAACCGCTAATAATAATATTATGACATCTCATTCTAACGTCATGCAAGTAGCATTGAGTCTTATGTTATAGAAAGAGATAACAATAGTTTCGTCTATTTCTTCTTTAAATTATGTGAATGAATATAAATAATGAGGTTGTATAGCATACTTTGTGCCGTTTTTTAATAATGATTTGTTCTGCAATGGCGTCTCTATAACTTTAATAGACTCATTGACTGGGTCGTAGAATATTTATATGACTTGTGTATTTTGGAAATGTATACTAGAGATACTTAAAAAATGAACAATTAACGCAGTTTTTTGTAGATTTCGTTTCTTTTAAGTGATGAACAAGAATCGAACCCCCTATAAACGTTGTGTGGGGCATCCATTTTGCCACGGTCGACAATAAAACAAGTATTTTAGTACCTATCTACGTAGGGATATAAAAAGTTTTTCACTTTCGTTTGGAAAAGTTCGCGTTACCTACTTTTGTAACTGCCGTAATATTTAAATAAATTTCACCTTGTGAAATGAAAGAAATTGGAGCAGTAATTTTTTTATAAGATCAACTTTTTTTATTATCGTTACTTTTAATAAATAAGTAAGTATAAAATAAGTTTTACTTTTAGTTTGCTTAGGTATTACTGGTAGGTATTTAATTTATCTTGTGTCAAAAAACTTATGGATAGAGTTAAGAAACTGTATACAAATTTTACCTTTACATACTGTACCTAGCTGTTATGTCGATCACCAAAGATCGAGTACGCTACCAGTATAGCGTTATATATTCTAATTTTTTTTCATAGCACGACACGTATTCTGATTTTTAAAACTTAAATATCTAATTTTACATTTAATTTTACTTTTAAATGAAAGCATTTCAGCAATTACAGTCTCAAGGTAAACCAGCTATCTCTTTAAATAAACTCACTTTCTTAAGAATTCGTTTTAAAAAACCATTACGAAAGAAACTAGAATCCAAACTAGATCGTGAACTATTGAACTAGTCATAAAGATACTGGTTTATGAACAAAAAACGTCAATACATTGTCATTTTTAGGATTCCGTACCCAAAGGGTTAAAACGGGAACCTATTACTGAGACTGACACCCGAGTCTGAGTCGAGGTCGAGTCGAGTGGAGGAAACGACCCATTCCATGAACACAGCTAGACAGTTAAAACCTGTGGTTGAAACTTTCACAGATGATGTGTTTCTATTGCCGCTAAAAACAAAATTGAACAAATATTTAAGGGGGGAGACTTTACTCATATTATGATGGAATGTGTTCGAAACGGAGATCAGCGATTTTCTATGTTACATAATTTTATTTACAATATGTATTTGGTTGGAGGGGTAACAGGCGCTCTTGCGTGTCCTCTTTCAGAGGACGCTATGTCGCTTTATAAACTTGTGTTCGTAGGGTTTAATAGAAGATAAGGTGTAGTGATGTCCTAACAGAGCGACATAACCGTTTGTTCGGTAAAGCTCTTTATTAAATAGATTTAAAAAAATAAAGGGGGGTTCCCATACAATAAAGGTGAATTTATAAAATTCTTGTCTGTTTACAATCGCTCGGTTGCTAGGCAACGGTAACAGTCGGGGCCCGTTCGTACAGTACCCATATTATCAATCTGTTGACGTGTGACAACAGTGGAAAATGACAGGCACTATGCAGTACATTGCTGCTTTGAGATGATTACCGTTAATAACCACGTTACGTCAAAGCAGCAATGTACTGCATAGTGCCTGTCAACTTCTACTGTTGTCAGACATCCAATGGATAGATATTATGGGTGCAGGTCACTCTAATCGTGTTATAATAAATCGGTTTGTAATTATTTAGAAGAACAGACCCACTGGTTATAGTTTTAGGATTAGGTACCCAATTGTGATAATGGTATACGGAACCTTCATGTACGAATCCCGCACTTGACCCGTTTTTTATGAAGAAACCGGTCTGAGATTGCATATTGCACCCCTGATCGGAAACGGTAGTGCATTTTCCTGCACGTTGCACCACGTGCCCTGACCCTGAACTTGCCCCATATTCTCACGATTTCAAAGGGAACCTCACAATAGTATTATGCAAAAACCAAATCATTATTGTCGATGCATAAAAGCTGCAATTGCGGTTGACGAATTGCTGTATTTATGCACTTGAATTTATCGCTGAAAAAAAAACTTTATTCCTGTGGTTTAAGGTTCAGAATTACTTTCCTAAGCTGCAGTCTGAATTTTTCCTGGTTTTGCCTTTGGTTTTTATTTTAGATTAAATTTCCGTGATCTTTAAAATCTTTCTGACGAGATCCTACGTATTTTTTCAAATGCCTGTTTGTTTATTGTGTATTTATAGACCTCCTATATCAATAACACGTCTGTTCGTATGTATCGTACCCCAAATTAAAAAAAAGCAAAGAGAGGGTTGTTAAAGATATTTTTGTTTGTGATAAAAAAGGTATTGGAAATTGAATCCGTAGAACATCGAAATACTCTTTAAATTCACACGATTTGTTAACATAGTTACATTTTACCGGGTCTAAGAGGAGAAAAGTCTGAACTTGGAAGTAAATAAAAAAAGGGATTTAGGGGACTTGGGAAATATAGTAGAACAAAATATGTAATTTTATAATTTCATATCTGTCTGTCTGTTTCTCTGTTTGTTTCTATTACAATTAAAAACTACTAATCCGATTGAAATCTGGTTTTCAATATTGGATATATAATATTAGTATATCCGTTGTCTAATACCCATAGTACAAGCCTAGAGCTTAATTTGGGGCTAAATTGCGCTGGGTGTATTGTAGTGCAATTATTTATTTATATTTATAACACATCCTGAAATCACGCGGGATCGGGACTTACGCGGGTAAAATCGCGGGGCAAAGCCAATATTGTAATAAATGAATGATGTTATATAAACATTAAACGAGATCTAAACTGAATTTATAACAGCAGTCAAAGGCACTAACACGAACTTTTGCGGTCTTAAAATTAAATTACAAACCGAATAATTACTTACTTATCCGTAAACTAGGACTTGATAAACCTGCTGGGGACCGATCGATCAATACCGCAGGTACGTTGGCAAGCGTACGACACATAAAGAATGCTAGGTTAATAATAACTGCAGTTAAATTTAACTATGAACTTCTTTATTGAACGCAAGATTGCAAATAACGTCATCGCGGTTCTGCTGACCCTTCATCGCAACACAATTGGTCATATTTGACCCTTCTATTATTATAATTATAAGCGATGCACCACGGGTCCATTCTTAGAACAAAATCGCAATAATAATCGTAAGATTGAATTCTCAAAATAAATATCATCGAGTATAGAATTCTACAGATGCCAGTGTTACTGTTACGATGCGTTAAAAATCTCAGTATATTTAGAGAGTGTCCTCATTTTGAGCGCGGCCAGCGAAAGTAACCATTCAGACGATCGAATCGCCTACATTACTTCTGATCATTTTTAATAAACAATTTAAGTACACTAGCACAAAGAACTTACCGTAAAATCGGCTATCAGCACCTTCAAGATGGAATGTTCGGAATTACAATAACAAAACACGCGACTTGATTTGAGACTTGAGTAAACGGAACGCGACACCGATCTCCGATTGACGCTTATTCGATAACGAGGACTAGGTAGTATATTGTCGCGGTTTTTTTATATCGGGAAAAATTATGGTTTATTTTGATGGGATTGTTTTGAGGAAAAGGTTGTGGAGTGTAAATGCGGCGGCGTAGTAGAGCACGGAGCGTGCGCAGTGGGAACCGGGCCGATACTGATCGGAGCCGCTAGACGGCGCTGGTGGCATCGTATTGATAAAAGCGCAAAGGGCGGGCGGCGGGCGGTTCGGTCGAAGCGCCCGAGGAAGATGCGCCTCGTGCTTGCCATTCGTTCGACCAACCTTGAACTCTCTCTTTCGGATATTAGATAATAAGGGATTAGATAAAATAATTTACGGTCTAACAAGCGAGGGATTTGATGTGTCTATATGACTAAGTAGTTTGCCTATCTATCTACCTACTTAGATAGATACTATAGTACCTACCACATACGTAACTGTATTTAATTTCGGTTTTTAAGGTTTTGTTATTGTTTTCTTTATAGTAAGCTTTTATGAAATCGGACATTTGGTAGGAAGAAAGAGCTTGCATGAACTGCAACAGTTGTAAATTTAATTGTTAAAACTTTAAAATTCTTAATTCTATAATATCAAAATTTACTGCGGTAAATAGATATTAACTTTTATATGAAATTCGTTAAATTCATGAGCCCGTTTCAAGTTCTGTGATTAATTTGCAAACATTTCTTTTCCTGAAAAAAGACAAATGCATTTTCCGTAATTTTCCGTGATAATAATTTCAAAAAGAAAAATTGCCAGCGTCATGGCAATTTTTCTCTTTGAAATTAATTGAACGTAAGTATATCCATTTCATGCGCTTCCTATTTAAAAATAAATAAAGTATGTGCTACTATAAATTTTATTAAAATCTTTGATGATATATTTTTTACTCCCGGAAGAACAAAGCTGTAGCTCACATTGTTATCAGTAATTTAACACACTTTTTGTCCCGAAAATTTCTCGACAATGAAACCTATGCATGGAGTATAAGTAAGTATGTACGTAATAAACATTTTAAGCTCACACGATTTGAACTCATAATTATTTTTCCCGGGTCTTATTCGCGTATAATTATTTTTAAATCATGTTACAATGATCGAAACGTCGAGGTAAGAGAATTTAAAAATAATTATACGCGAATAAGACCCGGGAAAAATAATTATATGTACGTAATGTAGTAAAGCCAGCTTCTAAAGTCGATAACCTCATTCAGAATTTTCAAAATACCTACATTGGTCCCCTAAAATGCTTAATTGAGTCATAATTTCCTCTAAACAATTCATTTTCTGAATGTATTACAATTATTTAGCACAGCATTGTAATAAAACAAATAAATTTTACTTTCTGAAAACATAAACTACGTGACTTGAATTTTATTATTTTCGTTTGTAAGTCATCTACTTAAAAAATAAAGACTAATTAAAAAAGATGCCCAGATGGTACCATTTATAATTAATTGCTGTATTTTATCATTTAAGTAACTAGTAAGTAAACAAAGTGATTAATAGATATTATAATGTTATCTCGTAAGTTTAAAAAGACAAATGTAGAAATATGCTCATTAAGGTCATTCTTGCTCATCATGCTCATCCTTTACTTTTTGGATGGAAATACGAATCAAATTCATGTCAATACAGCTGTCAGCTCATCATCTTGTAGCGGATGAAATTTTTAAAGATGCTTTTGCCATATAAAAATATTTTGAGCAGCAACAAACAAATAGGTTCCACAAGCACAGAAAACACGAAACTTTTAATAGGTATAAAGTCGAAATAGTTTCTTATATAAGCACTTAATACAAAAAAAACAATTCATCTATATCTATACTTATAATAAAATCGTAACTTAGCGGTGTCGGTTTTTGAAAGATATTTTGAAAAAACTATTTTTAGGGGACGGATTTCAATGAAATTTGGTATGCAGGTAGCTTAAGACTTCGATTAACATATAGGCTAATTTTTATTCGGATATCCGGATAAAAAATAAAAATTGCGTAATTTCGTTGTTTTTGAACCATCGACATCCATCGTCATCTATCATCATCCATCGTCATTGATGGTCATCGATCGTCATCCATCGTCATCATCACTTACTGACATACAAATTTTGCCTTACTACACCTACCTACTGCAGTGCAAAAATTGAAGTACTGTTAAAGCCAGGCGCTTCCGCGCCTGGCATCATCAGTACTTCCCTGGTCATCCGTTTAAGTGTGGATTTTTGTATTGCGGTAGGCAAGTGTAATAACAACGCGGGATCGCGACTTGCGCGGTTGAAACCGCGGGGCGCAGCTAATAAATAAAATTAGAATAAAACACTTTATTTACCGGGTTTAATCGCGCTTTATTCATGATTTTTAAACGATCGAGCTTTCGCTAACTTTACAGTTGGCTTTTTCAAGGTTTAAATAAAGTTAAGTAAAGCTATATAGGCACTAATGTGTAAAAAAGTAAATCCAAGGACAAGTAAGTTCTACAAGATTCTCACGCATGATTATGAAAAAAAGTGTGCATCAGAATGGCGGGTGTACAAATGCAAATTATCATAAATCTAATATGGCTCAAATCTACCTTAATTCTACCTAATTCTACCAATAAAGAAATTAATAGTACCTCTCTGTACGCAAAGAAAACTCAATAAATATGTGAGCCGCCAATCTGACGTCAGGATGGCGGGTGTATTTCTTTTCTGGGCGAAATATCATTCGTCAATATTTATATTCACTGCCATATAAATCTACCTAATTAGTACCTTACAGAACCGTACGTAGTAATCAAATTCAGGCAAAGGCTAGAGAGTAATTTTGAAAATAAAATTTCGCAACTTTAAATTTCTGCAATGTTGGTATTTAGTAATGGCGGGCGTGTCGAGAATCTTCTTCTTCTTCTTTAAAATGGCTTTTCCTTTCGGATATTTGCCAGTGTCAAGTATTATCAATATTTGCAGGTTATTTGCATCGAACGAAACAGTCAAGTCGTCATAGTTAAAGTCAAGTCGAGGGAATCATTGTAAAAAGGGGGCCATTTTTTACAATGTTTGTTCACGGAGCTTTGGAGAGAACACTAAGCTAAAGTCCATGTTTTGCACCGATTTTCACTTTTATTTCCACTTGTACACCTTCACGAAACTAAATTGATTAATATGCCCCCAAAATTAAACAATTTACACGCATTTGAACTAAGTTTCACAAAAATGAAAATTTAACAACACACCTCCTCAAGCATTCCCGCCAAAACTCCCCAATCGTGTCGAGAATCTGGGCTAAAAAAAGATTATACTTTTTTTTATAATTATGGCCGTTTAGAAAGTAGCCAGTGTCAAGTATTATGTTATAATTGAATCGAATTACTCTATGTTAGCCATTTGACAAGTACATTTTTCATTTACGAAATAATAAACTATTGACTTTACAGTCAATAGTCTTTATTTCGTAAATAAAAAATGTACTAAAATAAACAAAAAAAATCATTTACGAAATAAAGACTATTGACTATAAAGTCAATAGTTTATTATTTCGTAAATGATAACGATAACTTGGCTGTTTCTATAATGCAAATATTATTATTTGCATTATAGAAACAGCCAAGTTATCGTAGTTAAAAGTGGAGTGAGTGTAATTGGCGGTTAATAACAAAGAATTTTGCATGAAGTTTGAGACATCGCGAAAGTCCACGTTTGGTTTTCATTACACTTGAACACTTTCAAGGAATTAAATTGATAAATTATAGTAATAGTAGTATAATTTATAATTATACTACTTTTACTGTAATTTATATACTATTTATTAACTATTTATTTATTTATTTACTACTATTACTATTACTATAATTTTATAATTATACTACTATTACTATAATTTATCAATACTACTATTTTAAAAATGTACTTCTCATATGGCTAACATGGAGTAATTCGATTCAATTAGAACATAATTCTTGACACTAGCTACTTTCTAAACGGCCATAACTATAAAGAAGTACAATTTTTTTTTTAGCCTAGATTCTCGACACGCCCGCCATTACTAAATACCAACATTGCAGAAATTTAAAGTTGCGAAATTTTATTTTCAAAATTACTCTCTAGCCTTTGCCTGAATTTGATTACTACGTACGGTGCTGTAATGTACTAATTAGGTAGATTTATATGGCAGTGAATATAAATATTGGCGAATGATATTTCGCCCAGAAAAGGAATACACCCGCCATCCTGACGTCAGATTGGCGGCTCACATATTTGTTGAGTTTTCTATGCGTACAGAGAGGTACTATTAATTTCTTTATTGGTAAAATTAGGTAGAATTAAGGTAGATTTGAGCCATATTAAATTCATGATAATTTGCATTTGTACACCCGCCATTCTGATGCACACGAAAAAAAGGCTATTGCTCGCTTGCTTGATAAAACATTTACAAGAATTTGTAAATAACAACTGGGATATGGATTACTGGTATTACTTATGATATTATTCTCCTTATTATACCTACTAGACATTAGGTTAAGTCTTTAATACCTTATTTTATGTGCTTAGTATCCTCATTATTCACTGCGATTATCACAGGGATATCGGTGCGGTTCCTCGCGCGAATCCATCAATTTGACAAGGGTCTTGCGAGGATCTCCCATCACCACCAAGGGAAACCTTTTTCGAAACATTAACCGATGATTAATTATTATTAAAATTACTAAGAAACGCAAATCTGTGGTGCATGTGTTTAAAAGTGAGCTTTCTTTGATTTATTAAATCAGCGGTCATACAAGAGATTAACCGTTGAATACTGAAACTTGAGGGCTATTTGAATTATTGAGCAGATTAGGAATTCAAAATGTAAATGAGATTTTATGAATTTAAGGGCTTCTCAATTGTTAAATGGGCTTAATTGTTAATTAGGCTTTTAAGTAGCTGAGTATTAGGTCCATCAGGAAAAAAATATTAAAAGTCAAAGTGCCTAGGTGGGTATTTAGTACATTCCCAATTTCGGACAATTTAAGTCTACGTGAAGAAAGATAAATTCTCAAAATGATCTACTGAATAAATCTTCCAAGTTTTACTTAATGGGCGAATGCAGAACGATTTGTTAGGTCAGTATCCGCCGACGGATTGTCTAAACCGCAATACTTTACTCTCTTTTTGGGCCTTTTTATATTTATTTACGTACCAGACAGTATTCTCGACTAATGGCCTCTGGGGAGCTAGTTTATAAACAAGAGATTGTGCAGATCGTTCCAAGATTATACCTTAAAATTCCTTGCAGTTTGTAGATTTTTTGTCGTTCGATAGTTTGCCAAAGCTGTCATAGTCGTGTGGTAGATTATTTTAGGCTAAACTGAAGACGTTCTATAGTTCGATCGATTGTTTCCGGTCTGCTTGAACTCAACCATTTTCCTTCCCGTGGTAAGCTCGACACATCATAAATTTTGGCGAAGATGTGCCGAGAATTTTAAACGATTTCGTGTTTATTACTTTTTAAAATGCTCGAAGTAAGAAGGTATTTTTCCACTTATTTCGAAATGTGGTCGACAGAATCTTTTTTTATGCGTAGATATAAAGCTTTACAATACGAATGCAGATTTTCGTCTATTTCAATTTTACATTCGTCACAATTAGGTCAATCGAAGCAAGCGAGCTGCCCCCTAGTAGGAATAGTAAGTCTACCGATCATTTTTTTGATGATGGATCAAATGATAATGAGATAGTTTAGAAGATTATAGAACTTAAATGATGGTGATGGCCTCATCCTACCATACGTACCTACTTACCTACGTCTTCTCGCCAGAGCGTTCCCAGAGCGAGTTATTTTTACCAGATGGTGACTGAAAATCAATTATGCTTTAAATGGTCTAAGCGAATGGGCTTACGTTGTCTCATGTCATTACCTACCTTGTATGTAAGTATCAAAGATTCCAAAACTAACAAGTTTATCAAAGAATTTGCCATTCTTGACAAGCAAACCACCATTAATTAAGACTGCTACGGTGACTCGGGGACTTTGAATTTAATATGGATAGGTAAGTACTTAGACCTTTATGTATTATTTTATTACACTACTTTGCATAAATATGCTTAAGTTGCATAATAACATAATCAAAGAGTTTTAATCGAATCGACTCGAACTATCTACTTTTTTTCATCATAGAATTATGAACTTTATATCGGCAAAGATTCAAGTGGTAAACGTCCAAAGCAAACATAGGAGCTAGTTCTTGCAACTGCATTTACGGACCAGTTCAGTCTGGTCTTCTATTTTACACCCTGGTTTTGAACTTCAAGGGTCAGAATAAAGTGGTGTATCCGATGCAGGAATACCGCATCAAGTAGTCGCTGTGTTAATGGTCGTTGATTGATATTTATGAGTTTGGAAAACGTTGCTTCGGTCGCATGACAAAACGATGTTATGCCTCAATCAACCAGTTTTTAATGAGGGGTTGGTACAAGCAAGTAAGAGCTTCTTAAGAATGTCTCTCTAGTGCTTAATCTGAGACGCCTACGTTGAGCGCATCTGTTTAACTATACTAGTTTCTATTCTAATGCTTGGATGTATAAAATTTTAGTAGATTTATTAAATTTAGGGCTGATTTTTGAAATCCCTAGATAGAGATATCTGACAAATAAAATGTAACACTACCGAATAAAAAACGTCACTACAATATTTAAAGGGAAAAAAAATATCTAGATTTAGAAGATTAAAATTTGAAGGCTTTTAAAATTGGTTATGTTTGAAGTTATTCGACAATTATCTTTTATCCGTCGAATAAGAAATCAGGCCTTAGTAGATTTATTATATCTTAATATTTTTGCGATGTAGAAATGAAATTAACTCATTTTTAGCGGTTTATATTCCGTTGTTTTTATTATGTTAAACATTTTTCAACGCCCGACGTTAGTAAGCAAGATATACGAGTATGTACGAATTTTCAGAAAGGTTCGAACCTCTCCAAAATTCTGTCGAACCCTATCGAACCCTCTCGAAATTTTGAGGTCTATCCAGTAGAGGTACTGGATAGTTCTCAAAATTTCGAATATTTCGGGCCGGCCGTTAATAATTTCAATTCAAATTACTTATTTAATATGAAATTCGATAAATAGTTTTCCTAATAAGAAAATTTGGCTTATTATTAGATTGCAGATTTGTGATATATGGTGTGAATTCATCCAGACAGTCATTTGTCATCGGGGCCGGTGCAATGCGCGGTCTCAAGTCTCCCGCGCCGGTCTCGTTTCTAATTGCAATTGCAGTCGTCCAATAGATGCAATTGCTCCATCTCATAACAAACTTTAATTAATAGTCTTTAATTTTATTACTAGGCTTATGCTATAAATAAACTTGGAGTTTGGAACTGGGCAGCCGTACCAAGCGCTGAGACGTTGAAACTGCTAGGTAAATGTAACCGATACCGGTCAAAATAATGTAGTTTGCGGTAATCTTTAGTTCTATATAGTTCTCGTTATATAAAATTCAAAGTCATAACTGAGTGATTAATTGAGTTAGTTACATTTTATTTGATCATTGTTACATGATCGAAACGTCTAGGTAAGAAAATAAATAATAATACGCGATAAAATAAAATATAACTATGTTAACAAATCGTGTGAACTGAAAGTTGTTTAATTGACTGACCTGACTGACTGACAAATAATAGGGGTTAAAGTATGAAATTGCCGTTTTATTGCAATAGGTTCTTTGAATTGACATAGAATCTTCATGGTTTGAGGTTTTCGAATGAAACTTTTTTCAAATGGTTTCTGTGATGTTCTTTTTTTTAAAAAATGTGAAACATTTGAACATCGACTTTCAATTGTTTTTGTTATTCAATTTAGACAAGAAAGATGGATACTGCGAAAATTCGAGTGATTTTTGAATACGAGTTCCGACGCGGAACTAACGCGGCAGAAACAGCCCGCAATATCAATGCTGCGTTTGGAGAGGGGTCTACTAATGAACGCACCGTGCGATTTTGGTTTAAACGCTTTCGTGATGGAAATTTCGACTTAAAGAACACAGGTGAATAACGATGAATTAAGAGAGATAGTGGAAGCCGATCCTAGTCAAACTACCCAGGAATTAGCGGCATGGTTTAACGTTACCTTACCCACTTTATTGACTCACTTGCGTCAAATCAATAAAATAAAAAAATACGAAAAATGGGTGCCTCATGATTTGACTGATCTGCAGAAAGAAACGCGTGTTGAAACTTGTGTTGCCTTGTTGAACCGGTACAGAAATGAAGGAATATTGAATCGAATTGTAACATGTGATGAAAAATGGATTCTTTATGATATCCGGAAAAGAAAAATGGCTGACCCCAGGTCAAATGCCACAACAGTGTCCTAAAGCAAAACTTACCAATAAAAAGGTAATGGTAACTGTTTGGTGGTCTCAGCATGGTGTTATTCACTATAGTTTTCTTCGATCTGGTCAAGCAATTACGGCAGATGTCTATTGTGCCGAACTCCGAACCATGTTGACAAAACTAGCAGTAAAACAGCCCCGACTCATGAATCGATCTTCACCATTATTGCTCCACGACAACGCGAGACCTTTCACAGCACGAGAAACCATTTTGACCCTTCAGGAACTGCACTTAGAAACCATTCGTCATCCTCCGTATTCACCAGACCTTGCTCCAACGGACTACCATTTTTTTCGTGATTTGGACAATTATCTACGTGACAAGAAATTTTCTTCCCAGGAGGCAGTACAAAATGCTTTCACACAGTTTGTGCAGTCTAGATCGTCGGAGTTCTATCGCAAAGGCATTAATAACCTTCCCATTAGATGGCAGCAATGTATAGATAATAATGGCAACTATTTTGATTAAATAAATTTGTTAAAAATTTAAAAAATAAACAATTAAGATTTTCAGTACAAATCGGCAATTTCATACTTTAACCCCTAATATTAACGCGGTACTCAAAGCGCTGATCCTTAGGGACAAGAAATTTAGAGAGTGAGTTCTTCGTCATATATACACGTTATACCGAAACGATAAGGAATGCTCTTCGGTTTGACCTACGAAAGGTCCGATTTCGTGAGAATATTGGAATAGAAATACCGATATGTGAACCAAGTTTCATCCCAATCGGCTTATAGTTTTTTTCGTAAAGGAGTAATAAATTTACTCGTTTATTTAGCTCTATAATATTAATGGGATTTATCTACCAATCGCTTGATAAAAAAGTACTAATTGATTTAGACAAAATAAAAGTCTGAATTAAAATTTCATAGAGCGACTAGTCTTACTAATATTATAAACGCGAAAATTTGTATGTAAGTATGTATGTATGTATGTATGTATGTGAGGTTGTTACTCTTTCACGCAAAAACTACTGAACCGATTGCAATGAAACTTGGAATTTAGGTAGCTGGGGACTTGGATTAACACATAGGCTACTTTTTATCCCGATATTCCCGCGGGAACGGGACTAACGCGGGTGAAACCGCGGGGCGCAGCTAGTACGAAATAAATGTTATGCATCGATTGACCTGGTTGCGCTGGATGACTCCACTCGTGTCGTGGCCACTCAAGCTGCGCGAGCCTCTCATCCCGTATACCTTTATTCAAGTTTATGACGTGATGATGACGTCATCGTTCGTGAAACCGCGACCTTTGCTTGCTTGAAAGAATTTAAATATTCAGCTCTAACTTGCAGTTTTTACCTACTCGTTTCGATTCATTCGATGTCATCTATTAAAGTTTTTAGTTTACTATCATCATCCGAGCGATGTTCCAGGTTGCATCCCTCTCGAGAGCTTCGCACGATCTTCAGCATCCCGTTTAGTGAGACCTTTGCACGCACATGAGTTTCTAGGTATACATAATTATTATATTTTAATGTCACGAGGATAAACTTAAAATAATACTTGGTTTGCAAACGGCTTTGCTTCACAAAAGTGTTTTCTGTCTGGCTCCAAAAATTTACAACAAATTATTTATTTATTTATCTATTCAAAGAAAACATACATCTTCTTATTTTACTTATAGATAAAGTTATAACTTATAATATAAATATTACACTAGCCAAAACTTTATAATTTTTTAGAGTTTTCAACTCTAAAAAATACATAGCAATGAAAAACTAAATAAATAAATTATATTAAAGAATTATGGAAAATATCATTGTCTTCAAAAGCAAACTCAAGGACCTTCTCATAGGTAAGGCGTATATACGAGTAATACAGTCGCAAACTTTGTATGTGATGGTTTTAAAACCTGATGATAGAAATAGTGCAAGCATTGAAAAGATAAGCTTTTGACAATAATTTTATGTAAAAGCATAGTATAGTTAAGCATAGCCGCACTCACTCAAATGTAACACCTCATTTTACCTATGTTTACAAATAAAGAACTTGATATGTTTTTTTTTCAAACCCCTGCTCTTACTAACCCCGTGAAATTATAGGGTTGCTTTTTCTTTAGTTATTTTAGGAGACTTATTGTTAAACTTTATAATAACTGTAAACAATTCTTTAGAAATCAACAGTATTCGGTAGGTGTTTAGATAAGATGTTCTCTCTACAAATTGCATTGTTAAATAAAAATGCACTACCGATAAGAGTGGTTAATTTCGACCTATTTTCTCAAGCCCCTGTGGCCTAATGGATAAGGCATCGGCCTCCTAAGCCGGGGATTGTGGGTTCGAGTCCCACCAGGGGTACACTGTTTTTATTACTCTTTTTTGCTGCATAGAATTTTTATAATGTTCAAATTTTTTGCTTACTTATTTATATTTTTTTATCAATTAAAAAAGACAATTACCACTTAGGTATCCAGCAATTCTAAACTTAAGTTTTAATTAAGTAGTTAATTAAATAGGTAGAAGTACCTAGGTAGGTATGAGGTGTTACATTTATGTACCTAGGTAGGTATGTATATTTTTTATAATTATTAATTAGATAAGTACTTAAAAACTAAAGGATTGTAAAATTCACATTTTCACTGTTACCTTTTTAATTTTTTTATTTTGTTACTTATCAGCTTCTTACTTATTATTTCAGAAGTTTCATATTTCGGTAAGTATTAATTTAAGTTACAAATCCACGACTTTCCACTTCGCAGAACCAATAAAAACATGTTAAACATCTCAAAATACAAAGCAAACTTACTTAGTTATATTAATTCAAAATCACATAGGAAAAATAATTGAGCTGCTGTGACCAAGCATACGTAAGCACCCAAGTATGAAGGTACCTGTACCTACCTTAATTTGCACTTAGTTAGCACCTCCACCTATTTTACAAAATAAACAAGCTTTACGCATCGCTGTCGGCTCTCGGCTCTCGGCTCTCGTCGAGCCTAAGTTGAACGTCCGTGCAGCGGTTGCAGCTGTGTGCGTGTATGCGTGTGACCGTGGAACGTCTGCGACCTTGGCGAGGACGTCTGCTGCCTCCCGCCCAGCCGCGTCGGGCCGCCCGGGCCCAGACCCGGTCGATACGCACCCGATTTCAGGACCTTACAACATATTTAGGAGGTCTATAGTCGTAGTCATGCATGGATGAGAATAAGCAAGCTTATGATTTATCGCACCGTATGAACCTTATTATGAGATCAGGGTTGCTTTGTCATTTTCCTTCTTATTATAGAATTAGAAGTGCCCTGCGGTTTCAGCCATGTAACTCCCGAAAAATCTTCGAAGCCTACGGGCTGAAATGATGATGATAATGATGATGAGTCTTTGATTTGTAGTCATATCGTTGTCTACGTAGAACTATATTCGGAGTTTCTTGGTCATGGCCTGTCGTATCAACGTCAACCGTAACTAAACGGGAGAGTTTCCGACACGATCGCAGTTTCAGATAGGCACTGGATCACGTATTTGATATGGATACTTAGGTTTAAGCAAAAAGATAAAACCCAACTGTTACTCTTGACAATTTTAATTTGAACTTCATGCCAAATTTTCATACATATAAAATTTTGGGTTTTTGGATACATATAAATTTAATTTCAACGTCATTACAATTTTATTGTATTTCAATTGCAACCGAATTGGCGCTTTTAGGAGCGATTACTTATACTAAGTACGTAGTATGCCTAGATATATGTATCAAAAGGGACTTAAATCGATCAATTCTTTCTCATTTAACTCAATCAATCTCAGATTAATAGAATTATTATCTCGTTTCCGAATCATTTCCTAAATGTTTTCGAATGCCGAAATTCTCGTTTACACAGCACTCGAAATTCAATCAGCCACCAAAACTTTTCGTAACCAACTTCCTTTCGGAATCGATTTCGTTCTGTTTTCAAGAAAATTGTTTTATAACAACCTCATATTATTACTAAATAAGTGATGGAAATACCTACTCTTGAACGCCAATTAAATAGCTTAGGCTTTTTAATGGACCAAGCGTATTATGTTTGGTACCTACAGACTGATAAATGAACGAAGTTTTCAAAAGAGTTTTCCTCTGTTACTTTCAATATAGTGTAAGTGTACCCATAATTTTACATTTTCTGGGTCTTAATCGCGTCATTTTTTATTTTATTACTCTCGACTATAGAGTAACTTATCTCTCGACGGATGACGAAAATTATGCTTAAATTTTCTTGGTCGCGAGGCATTCAAATTATCTATAATTAATTATTGCAGATTACTACAGAATACCTACCTAAGTATAAAATAAGAAGGTTCCTTTATACTGTAACATAAGGTTCTAAATGAAAATAGATGGTTTCCAAGAACTGTAAAAATAAAACGAAATGATAATAAAATCATTGTCTGAAAACTTGATACAATTCAAGCCTACGACTACGACTTTCACGAGCCGTCGCTTCAACTTTTCAGTGCATTTATCAGCATAACCTAGAACAAAAAAAAACTAACTATAAACTACTGACACTTAAGCAAAGGACTTAGAGTCTAAAATGGAGTGGTATAAGCTTTCCCAAACGTAAAGTAAGTATAGTTACAGTCGAAAGCAGCGACCTCTACTTGCGGACAACGTTCTCGAGTGACATTGAAATAGGGCGACTGCCTAGGCCTCCACCTCCCCTGCATATCTAGCAACCCCCACCCCTTAAGAAAGGCGAGGGAGAAGGGAGAAGTTTCAGCAAAAAATTCGACGCATTAAAAGAGGTACCGCACATAATGGAGGACTGTAAAATCCATTGTACATTTTTAATTACGCGTTGATGCATTGTTTTAAATTCCCAGAGCGTGTATTAGGGATATAAACTGAGTCGTCCCTTGTTACTCTATTGTTAAAGTTGATCAAAGGTTGGTGTTGTATCATTTTACCTTACTTAGGTATGGAGTATGGTAGGTAAGACTTAGGTGTATCTACTTTACATATTGTCTCACGTTACCAATATGGTTGTACTATCTACGCTAACGTTTATCTTACGCAGATATTTACTTATGTTTTTTGGTTGTTTCCCGTTGCTGTGTTTTAAAATAATACATACAGCAGATTAATCGGTCCTGATGTTTTAAGTGACGGAGCACCTGTGACAATTTTCCAACCTACCTATATTTTGGGCCCCGTAGCCCGGGTCTAAAAGAATTATGGTTACGGTATCCCCTGCCCGTTGTAAAAGGCGACCAAAAGGGGTTACTTATTTGGTGGAATGCTATGTCCGGTCTACGTCGTAGCGTCAAGCGGACTCGTCCGTGTTCCTATACGTTAGCCGGTGTATCCACTAAGGAAGACGGGTCGGATCTTGTCCTACAGTGTTCCTTCTTCTAAATAAGCGTATAACATCTTAGACCGTAATATCATCATAGTGGTCAAAATCTTATCTATCGTGTGAAAAAAAACATGAAAACAAACTAGACTTTTTTCAAAGACTTTATCTTCTAGATATTATTAGGAATGAGAGGAGGTTATTAATATCAACGCCATCTATGGTAACTTCTAAAAAATACGCACTAATACTATTGCAGTAGGTATATCAGAACCATCTGAACCACGTGAATCTCATAGTCGAGTCGTGAAACAAGATAAATATTCTAGATGGCGCAATAATAAATTTGCGAATGATTACAAACTGGGCCCGTATTCGACGTTTTGTGGCAAAGTGGTAATGGACTCGTTAGGGTTCCGATTTGCAGACCGGCCACTAAAGAAATATACCGCCTTCCTATCTTCTAGATAGGCGTGTTTGGTCACTACATCACTAAACAATTCGTGATCATACGTCACATATCAAATAAAATTATTGGTCAACAGAAAATTTGTGTTAAGAAAACAGGACCTGTCATAACATAACTTTAAATGACGTCAAGGTGTGTTAAAATCCCATTAAAGGTCATTACTTTATCGACTTATTATTATCATTTATCATACATTGACTGTTTAGTCATCTTTCAAAGTTAAAAGAAGCGTCTGGAGTTTACACAGACATGGTGTTTGAAGAATTGTTTCAACAAAAGGATGTGACGGATTTCCAAGTAAAAGATAACTTGTACTTCTTGGGACACCTTGGTTATTGCGAAAAATACGTCAAGTGTTTAGTAGGGTAGGGCTAGAGCTGAGCGGCAGGTGGTACGTAGGTAAACAAGTACCTAATTTCGTATTCAAACAAGTTTAATTATAATTATTCATAATTAAATTAAATAAGTATCTTCATATAGCTTCTTGACGACCTCTGTGGCGCATCGGGCGAACGCTTGGCTGCAATACAGAAGGTTGCGGGTTCGATTCCCGCTGGGTGCAAATATTTATGTTTATAATAAATATTTGTATTTGGTCTGGGCGTATTTCTATGTATAATATGTATGTATTTACAAAACAAAAATAAATATAAATAGTATATCCGTTGTCTAGTCACCGTAACACAAGCTTAGCAGCTTACCACGGAGCTAGATGGCGCTGTGTGTTCGTCACAAAAAAAAAAAAAAAAACATCTTCATTAGCTACTATTTTTCTAAAAAGGGTTTTGTTTCTCATGAAATTGGTAAAATAATGAAAAGCAAAAAGTTGACATACCTACAACCAAAGACTATTAATCTATGATAATACATATTAATCTATGCTACAACTTACAAACTTGAAGATTCATATTTTATCAAAATCGGTGCGAAAGATTTTGAGCGTAATTCAGTTGAGGGCATGCTACCCCAGATGGCCATATTAATAAGTTTTATATTGGACAGACTTTATCCAAAATCCAGAAATGCGTTTTCTGGGATATTCCAATGCTATTTTCCTTATGGTTCATTAGCAAACGTATTGACAAGGCAAATTGAAAACCAGCTCGCTTCTGAAACTACTAGAATAACTGTGGTGTCTTTAACTTACCGATAAATTATTACAACAAATCAACAAAGTTGTTGCTTTTGCAACAAGCTTCTGTAGAAGTATATCCAGTACAGTTTTACTTTTTAAAGTGTGACCATTTTGCCTGTTTAATTTCCCCACATTGCACACCGTAGACCAGAGCTAGTATGATGTAAGCAATGTCGCAAACCCTCGCCTCGGCTCCGGTAAGCCAAGTTATGTAAACTTTCTTCTAAGATCAGTACAGGCGTCATTCATTATTGGGTTAATTAGGTAGACGTGGTTGGATTAGCATCGCCTCGCGGTTTCATCCATGTTACACAAAATTTTCAAATTTGACAATTTGTAATCGGGCTTGCTGGTATAATCATTAGTTTTTATTCATCTTGTTCCAGCCCTCTCTTTGTAAATTGGGTCGGTAAAGCCTTCTTCTATTCTCCTCTATTAACCGTCATCTTATCGTAAACCTTCATCTCTGACCTAACCTTACTCAAATAGACCGCTTGCTGTGCTTGAGTTTAACCAAGTACATCGCAAGCGTTATAGCCACTACGACCATTATGAAGATGAGTCGCTATAGGTATGTAAGTTTGTATATATGAAATATATAGTTTATATTATCCTTTCTCATGTGATACTTATATCCATCTTTTCTAAGGTTAGTTCAAATTTCTCTATCCCTGGTTATTTATAAACCATATAAACTGTTGACATTATTGTAAAGTTGAAACTTAAAGTTTAAATCTAACTCTACCGGGCTGCCAAGCAATGCTTACTTTCGTAGGTATCCTTTATGTAGTACCTATTAAATTAAACACAATCGTCTACCATCTGCATCTGCAGGCTATTATCCTGTTATGTAAGTACCTTCTTCTTAAGTCAGTTAACCCGGACGTGGCCTAATTAGGTCTTCAAAGTGGATTCATGATCAATTTTGGAATACAAAACCTTATTTAATTTAATCGTGTATTCTATGAAATGTTTTTTTTTTAATTAACCTCCTCCTCTTGACCGAACCTTATTGTAATACAGTCGAAATAAAAATTAAACTGACGAGCTAAGCTAAACTTATTTAGATTAGTTAAATATTTAGTTAAAATGATTGAGCTATACCTACCAAAAATCGATCGGCCACGGAAAAATCTAAATTTAAATCGACATCATTCGGCCATCAGTCCAAGGACAGAGATCTCAATTTGCATAATTATTTAACATTTCCAAAACAAATTGTACTGATACAGTTATGTAAGTAAGGGCTGGACCGGTCAGTGGGCTATGTTAACAAAAACACATTCTAGGGCTGTCACTTCGTGCTCTACAAAAAGTTGTATGTACCTAGATATTGATTAAACACACTATTAATAAAGATTTCTCTTCTATTGAAATGAGACTCATTTTCTGTTGTTCTGTCATTGAAAAGTCAACTGTAAAGTTGACAAAAGCTCGGTCGTTTAAAAATCTTTCTAATATTATAAACGCGAAAGTATGTATGTATGTGAGGTGGTTACTCTTTCACGCAAAAACTACTGAACCGATTGCGATGAAACTTGGAACATATTTAGCTGGGGACCTGGATTAATACAAAGGTTACTTTTTATCCCGTTATTCCGCGGGGCGCAGCTAGTCATTAAAAAACGCGCTTTAACCCGGTAAATAAAGTGTTTTTTAACTAAATTGTTTCTAATTATTTTCAGCATTGCTACAATGCCGTTTCTACGTTTCTGAGCATTTACATATTCCTGCAGATAATAAGACAAACAGTCAGACTTTTTGACAACGGTGCTACGTCAACAATGAAAATGTTTAAACATTTCACAGTTAATTTTTACCACTAGCAACATAGTCGGAAAAAAAACGGATTATGATCCTGGATAAAAGTAACCGATAAACGAAAGCAAACGTAGTAATATAAAATAATGGAATTATGCTGGAACCACGAGTTTTAATTATAGTGCTGGGTGGGAACCCTGCACCTAAGAGAACCGTGTCACTGGGTCCTTTCTCGCGCCGCGCCGTCGCGTGCGCAACATCAGGTGGGGGCAGCGACAATACTGTTAGATAATATTATGACCTTTACCGACTTCGGCGTCCGTATGTTTTGGAATCGACCACCATGTGAAGAAGACGATTATGAATTTTAAACCGGCTTTGGAAAGGGTGGAATTTGTAACATTTTGGGAAATATTTCGAGCATGTCAGTAGTATGTTTGTTGCAGTAGAGGTCTTGACCTTCTTCTTATTCTTTTCGTGTAGTAGTGTGGCTCACCCAGTGTTAGAATTTTTTAGTTCGCCCTAAGGGACCGTCTCCACAAGGGAAAATCTACCACCAGAAGCGACGATACCACGGCGGTAGGATGATGACGTTACGTTCATGCTCAGCCAATCGTCGCACCGCCCGCCGCTTTAACACCGCCGTGTGGAGACACGTTTATAGAGATTGTATAGAAAAAAGTGTCTCGACGTTATCGTCAAGTTAGAACTCCAAGAGCGTTATTATTATAGCCACGATTCTAACGCTCATGGAGACGATTTCTAAGGCCTTAAACTTGACCTAACGACTGCTATTAGAGATAACAAACTGGACCAACTGCTTCACGTGCCTCCAGAAGCACGGAGGAGCTCGAGAAACACAAATTATCCATCACCGCTACAGCTGAGCCAATAAGCTTCTTAACTTATCTTAACCTGTAATCAACATTGGGATTGAATAATGACTGTGAGGCTACGGACGTAACAAAGTGTTGGATGACTGATTACCGGCATTGCTGAGGGGTGACCAGTTTTCTCCGGAATAATTCGCATTCTTAGCCTTACTGCGATTAACGCTTTTCTGGAAGCAAGTTCTGCAGATGAGGTCTGCGGACGGACGTTTTGTGTTTGATTCCATGGCTATACCTACCTAGTTAGGTACTAGTTAGTCCCGCAAGTAACGCATTTATAATTGGTATTTACCAATAAATGTTATATTGAAAACTGCGGCTGCCATAGAACCTGTTCAGAAATTCACCTGCATTCAAGAAGAAGAGGTAATTAAGACCACCTACTAACAGTTTTTTATAAAAATACTTAATACGACTTTTACTTTTATTTTCGCTTTCGACAGCGTACGCGATTCATCATGCATACGAAACACGAAGTGAACTAGGTTAGTATCTTCACTAACCCCCTTATTCATAAACTTAAACCTTGAGCAATAATTTGTTTTTAAAGCTGCACGCGCGATGATAAGTCGCGGCAGTACTTCGTAAGTCGGAGTATTTATTGCGGTATTTGTTTCTGTCTGTCAACTTTGAAAGTTCTTGTCACGAAAAAAGACAAAGCATGTTTTTACTACTCCAACCTTACTCCACGTGAATACGGGTGATTTGATTATTGACAGGTCTATGGTTACAGAGGGTAAGAAATTTGCGAAAGCTACGGGCGGCGGCGGCGATGCGCCTCTGCTGCGACTTATAACTAAAAAATACGCGCATCGTTAAGTCGCAGCGAAGGCGGAGTATCTCCCGTAGCGTTCGCGTATTCTTTAGCTAACTCCTTAATTTTAGAAGAACTAATTGACTGGGAAGGAGAGTGTTGGATAAGCAATGCTGTAAATGTTACATAAATACTTATCATAATGTTTGAACTCATTTAAAGTAAGTAATTACTTATCTATGGTACGTACCTATGTCGTACATTTGTATAGGTAGGTAAATAAGTACATTGTCCAACTGTCTGATGCGACTCACAATTGTGACCGAATGACATTCAAAATCCATGGAAAATTTTAAGCTAGAATAAAAAACTTAGGTCAAGTATTGATTTAAACTTTAATGAAGATTAAATTTATAAGGAGTTTTGATTAGATTAGATTAGATAAATTTGTTTATTTTATAAACAAAAATTTACAGCTTATTATAAGCAAAGTACACTGGGCAGCCTTATCGCTGAAAGCGATCTCTTCAAGGCAACCTTTTCATGGACAAGAATAATGGTTGAATCGCGATTAAGTTATTTATTAGGAACTACAAATATGTACGTGTTGCCGCACAAATACATTTTTGTTATAAGCAGTATAATAATAAATAGATCTAGGTGGCGTGCAATTGGAGAGGCCTATGTCCAGCAGTGGACTGCAACGGGCTGATGATGATGATGATGATGATGATAAGCAGTATGCTTACCTATACATATATTCTCCTCTTCCTACATCTACCTATATATTGGTAATATAAAAATTCTACCCTTTTGGTTTCAGCATTCTTGTTCTTCTTTCAGTTTACTGGTGTAGTTCACATAGTGATACATTTTTCAGATCGCCCTAGATTGAATTTGACCTACCGACTGTTAATATTTCGTAAATTTGTTTTTATTGCTCAAGGCATATTTACTTGCATGGCCGAGCGGTATAGGCACTGAAATATTGATCCAGGGACGCGAGTTCAAATCTCGCCGCAAGTGAATTTTTGAAGATGAATTTTTCCTTTAAAAAATATTTCTACCGACTGTTATCACAAATAACAATCGACTGCTAATCTTGCTTTCCGAAACACGGAGAAGCTCGAGAAAATGATATTTTTGCCATACACTATACATCATCGATCATGCTCCTATCCACATAATGACCGCGCTAAGCGTTGCTTAACCCGCTCGACTTCACAAGGCCCTATAGTCTATCTATATTACAACAAATAAATAAAGAGCAAAGTTAATTTCTTCTAAGGTTTTCGCGATTTTGCATAATAAAACACTTTATTTATCCGGTTTTATCGCGTTTTTATTCATTATTTGAACCGAGCTTTCGCCAACTTTACAGTTGGCTTTTTCAAGGTTGAGCAAAGTTTTTTTTATTTATTTTTTTGTAATGAATAGGTAGACACCGAAACTACGGTACCGATTTCAAAAAACCTTTTACCAATGGAAAGTTACATTATCTAGAAGTAAGATAGGCTACTTTGGATCCCAATATTCTCACGAAATCGGAAATTACGCGAGTGAAACCGCGGGACACAGCTAAAGTAACTAATATAACAACATAATCGTGCTAAACATCGCAATTCGTCAGCCTCGGAGAATGTGTTCTCATTTGTCAATACGATTGTCCGGTTAGCCAACAGATCTACTCAGCAAGCTGTGAAAGGAACCGCTAACTTTACAAAAACACTTCGCTCGTGAAGACTAACGGGTGATTGAGGCACAAACACTTGGCAAAAACCTTCAGTTTTACTTTTTAAATATTTGGGATCGAAATCTGGGATAAATGTGGACTATGTTCTTCTCCAATAGTACCATTAAACTACACTATACCGTAAGTTATGTCTAGACGACCTCTGTGACTAAAAAATACTAATGAAGTAAGTTTTACAAGCAACTAATAAACATACCCAGTGATTTAGGACTTACGCCCTTGGGTTGCTCAACAGTTACTCAACATGGGAACTTGTCTATTAGAAACTCGTACACCAGAACATCGACAATTCAGCGTCGACGTGCACCAAGTATTAGGTATAAAACTGTGATAATATTTAGCTAAATAACTTAATTCATAATTATGATGTGGATTTTAGGTTTTAATAAATAGGTTTTCAGTGATCAGAAGCAAAGATTTTCGAACATTTAAAAAATCTGTTCTTAGAACGCTTACGGATTCGGATGTGTGTTTTGTGGTTTAGAAACGTGGGTGATGAAAAGTTGCGGCCTCTGTGTTATGTTGGGCGAACTCACGATTGCAACGCAGAAGGTAACGGGTTTGATTCCCACCGAGAACAAATATTTATGCTGACTATAAATGTTTATTTCCAAATCAAAAAAGAAGTGTAGGAAACATGTAGTATATCCGTTGTCTAGTACAAACTTAGTTGCTTAGTTTGGCTGCAGATGGCGAAGTATGCAACCAACATGCAACATCCTGCAATTTTTAATTTCATACCTAGAGTACGTTTTAAGGTTCAGAAATTACCTGACGTTTTGGTTCTATGTATTTGTAATTTTTTTCATAGAAAGAAGTGTCAAATCGAAGTCTGTAATTAAAAAATAAAGTATAATTTCTTCTTTGGTTTTCGCGATTTTGCATAATAGTACACTTTATTTATCGGGCTTACTAGCGTTGAATTCATGGTTTTAAACGAACCGAGCTTTCACCAACTTTACAGTTGGCTTTTTCAAAGTTGACGGTTAATTAATCAATTTCACAACTGACGTACTAACAACTTTACACATACATACTCGTAATTATCCTTTCCAATTTTCTTAGTTATTCAAATTTATTTTTTAATTTTGATACATATAATAAATAATTATTAAGTATAGCGTAAGGAACGGAAGAGTGGTGACTCCTGGCACAGGTATTTTATATGCCTAAAAGGAGTCTCCAATTTTCTAATTTATTTAAAGCTACTTTTGTTATGAAATAAAGATTTTATTTTATTTATTAATTAATAATATAAATAAAGTGTATTATTAAATAAAATATAGATAAAAGAATATGTAACTCGGAACATTCTAGGGTTAGATAGGTACTTGTTAGGTGTCTAGGTATGTTGAACCCACGTGTTTGTACTGTACAATCCCGAGGGGGCCCGCGAGCTCAGAGCAAATTGGGTATATCCGCTCTTTCTAATCAAATTGGGGACTACTAAACTACGTCGTCGATTGTACTCGTATGTAACTACTACGGCTGTACTGAGAAAACGATTTGAAGGACAATTTGTATGATTGATGGTATGATTTATAGCAGACTGTGGTTATACCTACACAGTCTTAGAGATCAAGAACACGAGGACATTTTTAAATGAGCTGAAGCTAAATGTGAAAGCGAAATTTGCTTTAGGGGTATTGCTAAAGTACCAATAAAACAGAAGTTTACTTTATCTTCACATCATCATCATTAGCCTGTTGCGTTCCACTGCTGGACATAGGCCTCTCCAATTGCACGCCGCCTAGATTTATTTTCGGCTTCTCGCATCCAGTTTGTGCCAGCCGTCTTGCGCAAATTGTCGCTCCAACGTGCCTGAGGACGTCCTACACTACGTTTGCCGAGACGCGGTCTCCAATCTAGAAATCGTTTACCCCAACGGTTGTCGGTTCTACGGCTAATATGGCCAGCCCACTGCCACGTCAGCTTGCTAATCCGGTGAGCTATGTCGAAGACTTTACTTAATCTTACTTCTTACTAATATTATAAACGCGAAAGTTTGTATGTATGTATGTATGTGAGGTTGTTACTCTTTCACACAAAAACTACAGAACCGATTGCGATGAAACTTGGAATATAGGTAGCTGGGGACCAGGAATAACACAGGCTACTTTTTATCCCTATATTCCCGCGTGAACAGGACTTAAGCTAATGAAACCGCGGGGCGCAATATATAACCTAGTAAACTTGCAAACTTTTGCGTTGTACTGTACTTGTACCTGTATAAACCGCTGAACCGATCGCGATGAAACTTGAAACGTAGACAGTTGGAGATGTGGAATAATGCATTGGCTACTTTTTATTCCTATATTCCCCGGGGACTAGCGCAGGTTAAACCGAGGGGCACTGCGCTAGTCTCTATATGTAGCATTGAATGTATTAAAGGTTATTCTACTGCCGTAATTGAATACTAATAGAAAGTATAAGCATAAAAGCTAAATAGGTAATCAAAGAAAAATAAATAATTGATGTCGGTTTTACGAAAATAATGTTCGGTGACGCAACGTACAGTGTTGGGTGTACGCAGCGAGCGAAACCGGGCCAATGCGCGTGCGCTGTGCGCACAGTGACCGACTAACTGACACACACTTAAATATGAAGAACCAGTTAGATGAACTTATTAAAATATTTCTAAAAGATTTCGTGATTGGTAAATTGGCAGCTTTTATTTTTTGCGTTACACATACTTGTGGGAAATTGGTATTTAGTAAAACATGTTTTTGTTCCAAAGTCCAATAGTTTAAAACCTTAGAACCTTAGGGTGCTCCCTCACATATATGTAATGTAACATTGGACTTACAAGGTACGCGCTTAAAGCCGTGTTTTCGGCTTAGTCATCTTTGCAAAAAACGTAGCACCAGCCATTTTTTGCTAAAATTAGTGTGGAGCAACTAATTTGTAAAGTTGACTATAACTTTCGCGACAATATTTTCGTAGTCAAAACACAGTTTTATGTTTAACTCGAATCTGTAACGTTACATTACACATGTATGCTCGCGGTGAGGGAGCACCTTTTCGCCTTCTCCACCCAGGCGCGCTAGCTAACTGCGCCAAGTGAGCTCAAGTAACAGGCGTAAATATAAGGAATGCGTTATTATTATTTTTATGCTCGGGTTGACACTGAAAAATAAGAATAACGCGCCAACTGTACGGTTCTAGCTAGCATAAAAGTCATGAGAAAACGTAGTTTGAAATGGATCGGTATGTAAGAGACTTATAAAACCTCTGGGCGCAACTAGTTGGTACAGATAGATTTTTATAAAATCTTATGTCAATAAATATACTGCGCAGTGATGCGTGTGACCGTGTATTCCAAGACTGAATTTTTTAATCGATTTTCGTCATTTAAAACTTACTATTGGCAAACAAAAATCATGTACAATATTTAAAATTGAAATAGCAATTTGTTATTTTATATACAATGTGGCCCCGGTAAATAAATAGATCTTTTCAGGACCAACTCAAAACGCGCAGCAATCCAGCCTACTCAAAGGAGACAGCAATGATAAAAAAAATACTTATAACACTTTAATACGAACATCGATTGACCAAAGTTAAAAGTTAAAGTTTTAACTGTATATTTCCGCAATTAGCCCTACCACTGGGCCTTTGTGCGTGATTTTAAGCCGTGGGTTTCCTCACGATGTTTTCCTTCACCGTAAGAACGATGTTAATAGCGTTAATAATTCTTTCTTAAAGAAAAAGACATTGGTGCGCGGCCAGGATTCGAAACCACGACATTCGGAATTCGTATTCGTATCTACCACTAGACCAACAGTGCTCAATTGACCAATTAAGTACGCGTTGATGTCTTCTGTTGGTTACGTCATTTCTAAGTACGACATAAAAATACATTTAAAGAAATTAAAAATGTTATTAAGTATGCCAAATCGGTTGAAAGTTTGTGACAGTAAAGCTTGTATGAATACAAATACACTAGTTTCTGTTGAAGTCAAAAATACCTATTCGTTTTGATTTTACAAGCATTTAAACTTACGATAAATATCGAATCTCGCTAACAGTCACGTGGCGTCATTTAAAACGCTCCCTTAATCAAAACGTTAGACGACATGTACTGTGACATCGACACATAGAACGCGAGCCAGACTGGACGAGTGTGAAATGACGTCACCCCCGAGAACGACTCCGCACCGCACGTTTACTTCTACAAATTGGAAACCAATTACCTTATCGAAGTATTTCTTCCACTTTTATTTTTTATTTTTGACAGAGAATATGGAGAGTTAATATTCAAAATTAGTTATTTTTCTTTATTGTAATCATACCCTACACCTACCTACATAACAACTTTTACATTCACAACATAGTTCAACATCAACATAACTAAACAAAATCAAAGTCTTTAAAAATTAATCACTTTTTCCTGCATTTCAATGACTTTAAGAGGAAATGATATTGTTCGTTACCTCAATTCAATTATTTGTAATTCATGTTGATACAATCACAGCTTACCTAGTAGATTTTAAATAAGCAGGAGGCAGACCTTGCACTTTTGTTGTGGCCTACTGATAATGAAGCTTTTTATCTCGGCCCTGAGGGCCGAGTTTCATACGTTCCACATTGAAACTGTTCGGAAATTTACACCTTTAAATAAAAAAAACCGGTCAAGTGCGGATCGAAGGATATCGTACCATTGTCACAAAAAATAATGTATGTTGTATAGGAGCCTATCTAAAATATTTTGTTTTTAGGATTTGTAGTTATAGCGGCAACAGAAATACAGCTACATCATGGAAATTTCAACTGTCTAGCTATCACGGTTCATAAGATACAGCCTGCCCCCATATTATCTATCAAGTGGACGTCTGACATCAGTGGAAAATGACAGGCACTATAAAGTACACTGCTGCTTTGATGTAACGTTGTTATTACCGGTGATTTCCTCAAAGCAGCAATGTACTGCATAGTGCCTGTCATTTTCCACTGCTGTCAGACGTCCACTGGATAGATAATATGGGGCAGATGGCAGACGCACAAACGGACAGACAGCGAAGTCTCCATAATAGGGTCCCGTTTTTACCTTTGGGTACGGAACTCAAGAAGTTGACTTAAAATGCAAACGTCGTTGTTCTATTACCCACCATCTAGGTAATATAAGAGCGCACCATTGAGTTATAAAATTACTACCATCATACATTAGCGTGTTTATGTATGAAAGTATGAAACATTGTTACGGCAGGCGTCATAATCTCCATAGTTCCCCCCAGTATCCAGTCCACTACTATCGCATTTCCATAGCCTAACTGGTTTTCACCCGTAGTTTATACATAGTTCGATCCGACCCGGGGGCTGCATTGCATTGTCCTTTGCTGCATTTTATAGTGCAGACAGGGATAATCGTCGGCTTGGTGTCCACTTCACTGTTTGCGAGTAAAATTGTTATTGAATAAGGCCTCTACGTGTTGGCTTCGGCTCCATGCACGCCTTCCAAAAGTCCGGGGCTCCATAGCCCCGTGATACTGGACGTGTAACAGACATAATAATAAATTGTTCCGATAGTCGTGTCGGCAAATGGTTTAATAGCGAAAAGCCTCGACCAACACCTTAAGAGGCTCTCGCTTGACGGCTGGGTCAAGGGTCAGATTTAGTCGTCCTTGATACGGCACGTATCGTCAGAAGATTCCTGTCTCTGAGACTCTAACTATCGGTAGCCTGGGCCCTAACCTGCTGCCAACGGACTTCTAGGCTTAGATTTTTATAATAGTTCACTGTTTTTGTACAAAATTTATCAATTATTTGTAGGGTCGATTTTATTGTTTGTAGGTTTTGTAAGTGTTTTGTATTTAGTTTATTTTCACAAAAACCTAAATTTAATTTAAGAAATAAATGATGATAAAATAACAATAAAAACTTTATTTCCATCGATTAGTAAGTAAATTGAGCTTAAGATACTATATTAGTACTAGACGTCATCTAAAAGTAATTGACTAATAATATGGATTCGCATCCATTTCCCCTTAAAGGGCTATCATTTTTTTCAGCAATTGCTTTCAGGTATCTGTTGGTGCTGGCTCTCACGCGAACCAACATCGATGCTGCTCTCTTTCTAATTATGACACTGTACCCGTCTAAAGAAAGTAGTCAAGTGGGTACATTCATGGTGCATATTTGCAAGTAGGCGTTGCAGTCGGCGTCCGCACGGAAGTTAGATTATAAACAGACAGCTAAATAAGCGAGGCGTTGTCAATCGCAATGATGCTATGCTACCAAGATTCCTCATCGTCATAGAACTATGTCTGTGAATATTAGACATCAGTGTTGTAATAGAAAACATTGGGGTTTTTGTCACTAAGCCATTGAAAGTTTTCCCTCTTAATCAGAAAACGGTATGTGATTTCTTAAGGCTTTTACCTTGTTTGTAGTTTTTTTTTAATACTTGATAGGTAAGCGTTTGTCCACTATCTCAACTGATGGAAAGCGACGATGTGGTCTTATATGTTGCACGCTTACCTAGAAGATACCTGTTCACTCGTGACTTGAATACCCCCAGATATCTATTTGCTCTGTTTCTTTAGGTTGAACCGATTTGGATATTATGTGCTACGCAACAGAGTTCCTTATAGAAAAACATTTCTTTGTTCTTGGATACAAAAATAAATTTTAGGGTTTTTGATGAAATATTAAATAACAACGTCAATAGGTATTAAATTTTAGCCTTATTAATAAATGTGGAGTGAGGTCGGAGTAACATTACCAATTTTTGTTTTTGTCCATCAACTTTGCAAGTTATTGTCGTGGAAAAAGACAAAGCGCGAACATCGCACTATAAAAAAGTGCCAACATCGCAATAAGGCTATTTGTATATTTTAATTATTAAAAGAAATTGTCAGTACAAAATATATAAAACCTTATCTTCACAGACAAAATAACAGTTAATAAACAAAACTATCAATACCACCGTTAATTTAAAAAGTAGATTAAAAAATCCTCTTCCTTTTTGGTCTTTCTATGTCCCACTATATTTAATCGATAAAGATCTTGTAATAATTCATGGACTTTCAAAAAAAAGTTAAAAACTCTGTTAAAATTGCAAAGTGACAACATTGTTGTTAAGTCTCACACTAATAGACAACTTTATCAACGAATTGATCTTGAGATTGGAATCTCCATGTCAGTTGCTGGTATTTCTTATCTCTATGGATGGAACTGCACAAGTTTATGGCCACAATGTCTGGGAGTTAAGATAATATTATGTAGTTTGAGTGAGGTGTAAAGCTGTGTGTTCAATGCATGTAAATTTTACTTTATTTATTTATCTAAATATATATAACGCAAAGTTGACTGGCTGACTGACATATTGATCTATCAACGCACAGCCCAAACCACTGGACGGATCGGGCTGAAATTTGGGATGCAGGTAGATGTCATGACGTAGGCATCAGCTAAGAAAGGATTTTGATAAATTCTACCCCCAAAGGGATAAAATAGGGGATGAAAGATAATATTTCTTAACGCGAGCGAGGCAAAAACTAGTACATAAATAATCCTGACTAATTGACACGTTGACTTCAAGACTGAACTATGATGTCAACGCAGAGTTTAGACTCTGAGTTGACTGCGTTGTCCGCTGGTCCTAGGGATATGCCATTTAAAGGAAATACGAAAAAATACAATGTAGAACATCTAACAAAAATAAATTTATACGTTCAATTAGGACCGACGTTTTTTGATAATAATGTCACTTGGAAGCAGTGATTATATCTGTTTAACATTTTAAGCTGTCGGATGAACTTCCTTTGAGTGACTAATGATGTCGTGCAAGTTTCAATCTTCATTCTCCCCCTTGATGAGCAGAATAAGCACTGTATTGGGGATAGTATAATAAGTTCTTTGTAACAATCACTTCATAACAAGAACATTGTTGGAGATGTAATATCTTATTGTTCTTGAACTGGAAAGTGACATTATCCCGGAGCACTTTGTATCGCCATCCAAAAAAATCCTTGACAGTGGCAGAACTATAATGCCCCATTACAAATAACAAAATAAAATAAAAATGTGCCAGGTTTTCGTATCTTGGAACGTTATTTGATACAAAATGTATAAGAAAATGAATTATCGGATAAATCTGATGTTTCTCTCAACTTTTAATAGATTTCATCGTATTCTAGAAAGATACGAATGTACCAAATAAACCATCATAACAATCGGCCCAGCCATTTGCGTGATTTATTTTAAACTAACACAAAATTGTCTATGGCATCGTAGCTAAGCGATTTTGATATTTGTATGTAGTTAGTTATATTTTATAGATAGAACTAGCTTTTTCCCGCAACTTCGCTCGCGTTAAGAAGTATTATCTTCCATCCCCTATTTTATTCCCTTGGGGGTAGAGTTTACCAAAATCCTTTCTTAGCGGATGCCTACGTCATAATATCTACCTGCATGTCAAATTTTAGCCCGATCCGCCGTCCAGTGGTTTGGGTTGTGCGTTGATAGATGTGTCACTATGTCAGTCAGTCGGTTACCTTTGAGTTATACTCGTATATATTTGAGATAGATTGAGCACTAAGCTTTATCAGATCAGAGTATGTAGGAGTAGATTCAGCGTACCAAATGTTGTATGTAATCGTGTGATTACGCACCTAGTAGAGGTACTCCAGCGACTCCTAGCATACCTACATTAGGACATAACTTCTACTGGACAAGGTTACCTGATCCTTGTCTCTAGGCAATTTTACTGAGGTCAAATTTTATTATCTAGTTTCTTTAATAAATTGTTCGTCTGATTCCAGTGTCTTGTTTTTAGTGCTCGTGTACCGATTTTTAAAAGGACAGCCTTTTAAGTTTCAAAGGATTATGTATTAAACCTCATTTTTCATGAATATTTAACTAAAACGAGGTTATAAATTTTTCGTGTTTTTCACGATGTTGGATCGAAATTTAACTGATTTTTCGGTTTTAATCGCGTGTTGTTTATTATTTTTTGCATAAATGCTCGGCGTTCCGAGACCTTTACAGGTCTCCTCTTTAGGGTAGCTAATGCTAGAAACCATAAACATTACGCGATCAAAACCCAAAAATGAGATTAATTTTTAAAACGAGGTTATGAAACTTTGCCACAAATATAAAACGCTCTTCATCTATACTCTTCAATAATATTATGAACAGGAAATATTTATTTGTTTGTTTGTTTCAAAAAATCTTTCACTAATAGAAAGTAACATAATCGAGTAGTAACATAGGCTACTTTGATCCCGATATTCCCACGGCATTGGGACTTCCGGGAAACCGTAGGACGCAGTTAGATTTGATATAGTGGGACCATTCTGGGAATAATCCAGACCATTCGAGCATCGAGCATGCATGCCTGACTGTCCGAAGGTTTACGATCCTTTTCTAAGGCCGAGTTCAGTTTAATATCCAACGATCGTTCTAATAGATACATACTATTATTTTAGGCACTTTTGCGCTTTGAAAACGATTATTAGATCGACGACCCGCTTGGCTTGCGGTGGAAACGCAGCTTTCCATTATCAAAGTAAAATGAAATCGCCTTTTAGGAAAAACGCAATAGATAGACAATACGTTTTCCATACCAAATAGAAATTCTTTCTTCATAATGTACTTAGTAGATAAATAAAACAAAAGTTCTTACACGATTTAAAATCGTGATATTCAAATGATAGAAAGGAATTACCTATAAGTGTATGTTACATCTAGAAGCGGCTACAGCCTTTGTTAGAAAGCCGCCAAAGGATTCTTCGTTCCCAAAAAATAAAAGAAATGCACGAGAATAATCAAACGTCTCGAGGCAAGATTCGTGCAGTAGATCCTTATAAACACTCTGCTTTTAATAAATTAAAATGCGCAGATGCAAAGAAATAGAACAAAAAATAAATCAATTTGTTTTCTATTAAAAATTAAAGTACAATCCTAAAGCAAGGTAAGCCTAAAGATCCAGTCTATCTAACACAATTGCCGCTATCGGCAATGGTGTTAGATATACTGCATTTGGAGCTGTAATCTCTATAGATTAAACAAAGTATCAAAATTAAAACTTCTGGCTGTCTACTACCTCAGGCCAGAGGAAGTCCCATACATTTCGCCGCACCACCAAAATAGTGAGACCGTGGAATAGGATGGATTTCCTCTATATAAGTTTCTTGCAAAATCGACCTGCGTTTACATAAGTTAATCAAATTGAGTATTAGATCGCAGTATATGGCGTGCGAAAAATGCTGCCTAGTTGGTATACAACTGAGTCCAGTGTCCGCTGTCCACTGCTGGACTGAAAAATTCCATCGGAAATATTCAAACATAAAATGGATAAACTGATCTGAAGCCAATCTAACTAACTATTCAGTTTATACTATGCCAGTATCATTCCAGCACTGGATCGCCTCGTCACTGGATCCAGTGACTGGATCATTGTAAATCTACTTTAATACTTACATAGCACGGCGAAGAATACAAGTGTTGACATGTGTGTGTACGTCACTTTCAAAATATTGCAAGTAGTATGCAAGCTATTCTCGACACACTAACTCGTACGCTAGCTCGCACTGTGTAAACGAGTTGTAACTATTAAAATGTAATAAAAAACTCTAAATTCGTTCATAAAGCAGTGTTGCCGTATTCTAAAATTTCACTATTCATCCACGCATAAAGGATTGAAACACATAAACTAATATCAAGTCAAAGGTTGTAATTGCACTAGTTTACCTTGTTAGTTACTTAGTTACATTATATGGACCGTGGTTAGTTGGATATTGAGAACGTTGTGGGTCAGATGTTAAGTAAACAAGACACGCAATCAAAATTATGCAATTTTAAACCAACAAACAAAAAGTTTTAGATAAAAAAAGCGGTGACATTTATCGGTATTTTGTTACCATTTTTGTTGCGGTTGATGAAGTGCCAAATGTCTTTTATTTTATTACCGTCAGCGTGCTTTATATATATTTCAGATGAAAAAAGAAGGACCTAAAGAATAATGCAGCTCATTAAGCTAATCATATTAAACGTTTTAGGTGACTTCCTTAGACCTAATCAATCACAGAATAAGCGATAGTCACAAAGGATTTAGATCCGAAAATTGATCTAGGGTCCAGCAGTGGAGTGCAACAGGCTTATGATATGACAAAGAAATTCACGGCGCAACGACACAGACACACACAAAACAGATTATTTTTATAAATATTTCACTACTTCTTAGTATTTCTACATATTTCATTCTTATTTATTTAACTAAACTTTAGAGGAAAAAATTTGCACGTCTTTTACCTATGCTTTTTTAGTTTGAAGGTAAGTACTACGTACTACGTTCAAAGTTCTTTGAACGTAGGTACTTCACCAACTAAACTAAAGAGTTGATGGTGGACGTTTTGCTTTAATGTTAACTGTATCTACCTAACTATTTCGAACTGTTTTCTTTTCTGCTGAAGTAGCAAAAAAGGCCTCAAGTTTTATAGCAGCTGTTTATTTTTATTATCCGTAAATTATGAGCCATTAGAGTTTTTTGTCGTTTCTAAGAACTTTGCTAGTGAAGATCAAGTTTTTTTAAGTAACGTCCTAAGTAGTACCTTCTTACTTACCAATTGCGATCCAGTATTATACTAGGTATATCAATAGTAACAGGTAGTCTAAGATCTAGCACTCGCGTTAAAGACGAAAAACGGCATCAACAGTGGAACGGCTCCGATACGTATTCCTTTTGCCTACTTGTTGGAACACGGAAGTGACAAGTAATAAACTTTTTTACTTATATTATATTTTTTCTACGTACTTTTTAGTACTCTAAGTACTTTCTTTGCTCTAAGTGTTCCTCTACAGTTTTACCCTGTATCAGCGTTGCGTCTTCCGGTTTTATAACAAAAGTATTGCGAGACAACACAATAGTTCAATATATCAATGCCCACGTGATGACACTAAGGGAAGTGGTAGACAAAAGATGGTATCGCTTTACTGCACCATCGCTCCGTGATCATTGATCAAGTTACAACAGCAGCATCATTATATAAAAGCTTAGTGTGAACTTATTATGTTTTCTTCTATTTCTCTTACACATAATAAATAACATAAAATTAATAATTATGATACAAGGAAAAGAATAGAAACCCTTTAAATTAACAACGAATACATTTATTTAAATTTGATTTTAAAACAATCATCACTAAAATAGTTAAGTAGAGTAAGAAACTCCACTATTAAACGAAAATATTTCATTATTTAAATTTGGTAAGAACATCAGCTTCTCACAGGTTATCGCACAAAAGCTCAGGTAATAGACCTCTCGAGATGATAAAAAATAAGTAGAATTCCAACGACAATACAAAAACTGTGACAAAGTTCATAGACTTGAAGGATTAGGGTGGTCGCAGCGGGAAGCGGCAAGTGGTCCTTATCGGAGACGATTTCGACATAGACAGGCCCTGGCGTAGTGGGGCAAGCGCCGGCGCAGCACTCCGCAGCCGACAGCGACCGCCGACAACCGCGAGTCGCACGCGCACCCAATACAACCAACACTGAAAAACTCGGGTTCCGTTTTTAAAATGTATTCGAACACAGTGAGGTGAATTTCAAACTTCATTAAAAAAATTAACTACTTTTTCCAGTGTGTTTTTATTAAAGTGTACGGAAAACTGTGCCCAGTGTTTTTATCAGGATTTGTTTTGAGCTGGAACAACCCTTGGGTATTTCAAGGTAATTATTTTTTTTGTTAATGGAACAGTTGCAAAATGTGTGCCGCGACAAGTTGTTGCAATATTTTAGCCGCCACCTATTTACAACATAATAACGCGTCTGAATGTCCGGCTGCGGACGGACTTTCTCGCAACTGTTTTTGCAGACATTAATCTTGGGTTACATCGTCTATAATTACGGTTTATTGAGTAATATTGTATTAAAAAAATTTCGTCTATTGTTCTCTGAATTGAACTAGGTATAATATATGAAGTCCTTTTCTAGTTTAACCCAATAAAACTTGCGTATATCTAAGTTAATTTGAAGTAGGTAAGTTGCCAATTATTTAATTATAACTTGTATAATAAGTACTAAATACACTTAATAATAATAATTTAAAGCACCGCTCTACCATCAAAATAGACAACGATACAGTCAATTAAATATTGAAATAGTCATGCAAGATAGTTATTCTGTACTACTTATATTCTTGGGGTTCACTCGTATAATAATATTAAGTCGGTATAGAAATTTCCAAAAAAAAACTATGGTTTTCTGTGAAAGAAATTTAATTGTCCTGACAACCTCTTAGTTTTTGTGAGCAATTAATATACGTCTACAAACTTGTATCTTAGAAATTAACTGAAAACTGAAATGCCAGCATAAAAAAATAAAACAAAATTTTACGTAAAATCCCATTGTTACATGAACGCAATCATAACGATAGGAATGTTATTGCATTAAGCGAAAGCAACACATATTGCACATGGCCCGTATGTATGCGCACACGCAGCGTGCATCGTTCGAGATACCACTTCATCCTGAGTTAGATCATCGGTTCATCGTGAAAGTAGGTTTCACTGTGGGAAAGATTAAACAATCAATAATTCGCCCTACTTTGCTATTACGTTGTAATCGCATCGATTTCATTCGTGTGACTTTTATGAAGAATTTTTAGATCTGCGTTTTAGAAATCTGTCAGTGACTGAGACGACATCGGCAGCAGCTTGATTACGAGTGTTTTTATATCATACCTAACGCATTTCGTCAAAATCGAGTTAAAACAACCCTTAGATTAATAAATTCATTCATTCAATATAGATAACTTTAAAATATGTTCGTAGACAGATTTACGATAATTATAAAATGTAACATTTCATTCCTATTATAATAAAAACAAAAAATTACACATACACCTATTTCTTTCCTCTGGGGTATGGCCTACTCAATTTAACAATACCCCGAGCACTACAGCGTCATAATAAAGTTAACTGTGCATCGTTTGTCTTTTACTGTCACATGAAGTTTCAAAGTCAACGACAGACAGAGACAAACTTCACATAACTTAGTCATGTGTAAATAATATTTTATAAGTAAGGGAGTAAATAATAATTATTGGAATTATTATTTTTATTTCCTAATTTACCGTTATCTTCTTAGTAAATTAAGTTTTATTTATAGTTTTGTGGGAAATTAACGACAAACCTTTCCCGTTAAGTTTTTTATGTATCTAAGTTTGAATTTAACAATAAAATGATTGTACAATATCTCACTTACATACCGTACTTCAAATAATACTTATGTACTTACTTATTTGTAAATAGCTACAACCACCTTTCTTCATTATCCATTAAATTCAATTCCTTATTTAATAATGAATAAGGAATTGAATTTAAGGATTACATAATTTATTTAAGCTTAGATAATTAGTACCTAATTAATTAGTCAAATGTTATACATTATTTGGGTTAACTTTGTGTACCTATATGCACAATAACTTGTTTATTTAATTAATTACACATCTATTTGATTGTCAAATAATTACCACCTAATTTTGGTTAATTTATCCTAGGGTAGAGTAGTTAATATTAATCATAATGTAAATTTTAACTACTAGAAAACACATGATAGAGTTAGAAGGCCAAATAGTGAATTCATCGAGAGACGCTTCTCTGAACGTGAATCTTCACCTAAATTTTAACATTAATATTGTTGTTTAATATTGACAACAAAACACACATAACTAAACATCACATCTAATATGCTTAAGACTTTAGTTTTTTATTTAAGATACTTCTATAGAAACATTTTTGTAGTTTCTCTGATCTAAGTAACTTTTATAGGGTCTCGCTCGCCTTTTCTCTGTCGTACTTTTGTAAATAAACATTTTTCTTTTAGATCAGAGTAATTTTAAAGCCCACATACCCACTAAGTACCTCCAAAGACCGGTCTAGTTACGTTCCTAGATTGATGCGATTTATTAAGTAAATACATACTCTACTTTTTCGTAACCGACTGAATGCTATTTCAGCCAGTTACTTCATAGGTATTGAAAGTGGATGCATTTACGAAATCATCCGTGAAATACAAAGAAATTTAACAAAACCTATTTTTAACAGGTAGACCGTTTTCGTTCTTCAAAAGACATGCTATTGTGAGATTTACAAAGGTCGAGTTTTCGACCGTTTTTGGGTTCGTATTCAGGCAACAAAAGTGTAATTATTCAAGGTGTAATTCCACGCTGTGTTTGGAGGAAAGTTTTTAACATTCTCGTAAAACTATATTAAAATCGATAAATATGTCAGTGTTAATTGCTACAGTGCTGGCCGCCGACTGTACCTACCTACTTATGTTAACGTTGACCGTGACAACAGTAATTGTCGAAATGTCGAAGTAAGCAAAGTGAAAATATGATTTCAAAATCTAGGAAAACAATGCTATAAACACAAATCTTGTGTGTTTAAAAAATAGTCCAGTGCAGTCAATAAGGAAAGGGAAAGGAGGACTGGTCGGATCTTGTTCGACTGCCGTCTTTATTCTTATAGATGACCGTTCTAATCATTTATTACTTACTATCATCAGAAGAAGCAGCGGTCAAACGCTCATCTATCGTATTTAAAAAACACCTAACAACTAAGAATTCTACGTTAGAAATAAATGCGTCGAAAATCGAATGCGAAGCGACTTTTCCTAAAATAACAATAGTAGTGTCTTTCTGAAAGTATACAAAAAAGGTCGAAGCTGGCGCACGTGGTTTTTGTGTACCTACCAATCTGTCTACCTGTGATCTTTATTCTTATAACAGGTAGGTAGGCCTCACATGCATATGTCCCACATATGCACTGAAGCAAATTTTTTGGAGTCTTATAGTTTTTTTTTTTCGTTTATTACAACACTAGCTGCGCCCCGCGGTTTCACCCGCGTAAGTCCCGTTCCCGCGGGAACATCGGGATAAAAAGTAGCCTATGTGTTATTCCCGGTATCCAGCTACCTATATTCCAAGTTTCACGTGATTGAGTAACAAACACACATACACACATACTCACAAACTTTCACCTTTACAATATTAGTATGATAGGATAGGATAAAAAACTAAGTCACTTATACCTACTGCGGTTTCACCTGAATAACTCCTGATTCCGCAAGATTATCAGAATCAAAAGTATCCTATGTTACTGATTTAAATTATCCCTACGCAAATTTTCATCCAAATCGGTTAAGAAAAAATGTTAAGGGTGGACAACCCTTATCACTTAGGGGTATGAAAAATAGATAATAATATTTATTATCAGATCTACTGAATATGCGTATAAAATTTAATAAAAATCGGTCAAGCCATTTTGGAGGAGTATTATAATTAACACTGTGACACGAAAATTTTAGGGTCTCCCTTATGACCCCGAGCCGCGGCAGCCCTGTTCGTGATGGCCCCGATTTTGATAATTTTGATTGCATTTTATTTTGTTATTTTTCTGCTTGTAGAAGTGATAAAGTCGATTTTTATATATAATATTTTTTAAAACAGCTGACAAAACACGGAAACAGTTTCAAATTCATCAAAGAGGGCTTAATGACGTCACAGCCTGATACTTATGCCGGAGGTATTTTACGGCTACTTAATTTTTGAATTAAATAAATTAATAATAAGAAAATCACCTTTAAGTTTCTGAAGGACTAATGGCCAATATAAACTACCAACTAGGTAAGTAGATAGAGGTAATCCGCGCTACCATGATCGTATCTCGTTGCTTTGTCGTCCTTTTATCGCTCAAAAAAAAGATAATTTTAAATAAAGACCCCGTCTACTATTATAAACCACAGATAATATAACAATCTTTTTTTTTTATTTGAATTCGTTTTTTTTAAGCTGAACGATAACGCGGCGCCATTGCGACAACTTATAAGACATCATTGTAGGAATAAGTACTTAAAATTTTGATTAGTAAATTACCATGGTTATAAATCAAAGGAAATGAATTAGCTAAATAAATAAATAATGAATATTGCCCGACATTACACACAGCGCTATCTAGCTCCAAACTAAGCACTAGTCTTGTACTATGGATACTAGACAACGGATATACTACATCCTGCCTCATGACACCTCATATATAGACACAGTTTACCCAATCGGCGCTATTATATATCTATGTATTTAGTTTAGTCAGAATTAGTCGTTTCCATTGTACCTATAGTCATATTTTGCCATCGTTGAATTTCATTTGCAAGATCAAAAACTCTAAAATCCAAAGTGCTGCTAGCATCTAGAGATGAAACGTAGTATGCAGATAGATGGCGATCTGGATTAACAAATAAGCTACTTTTTATCCACATATTCATGCGGGATCAGGAATAACGCGGATAAAACCGCGGTGCGCAGTTAGTATACTATATTAGCAGTATGCGTAGTATATGCGTATACGCATACTATATTAGCCCTTACGAAGTTAAATATCGACAAAACGCTCTCCTTCGACCTTGCTCAGTGAAGTCAAGTTTTCGAAACAAATCCGTCTGGTGTAATGCGTTTTAATTCTCGATCACGTCACGATACGTGCAAATCTACGTGATGGGCTTACTGATTGCTTTGATTTATTACGTTTAGGTAGACCCTTTGTATCGATGCGATAAGTACAAGACATATCTACGATCTACGACCATCTAATTTCATTAATATATTTGCCAAAAATTGGCCAACAGGGTTATTTTGGAGTTTTTTTTTGGTTTACTCGTATATTTCCCGATCCCGTCGAAATATCAGAATCTTCTTCTTCTTCTTCGTGTCGATGGCACATAAGTTTTCAGTGAAATGGGGTTAAACCCGCCCATTCCAGTATTTTGCAAGGGTTTTATCGTTTTTATTAGCTGACATCAGGTCAGTCAACATACAGCTATTAGGTCTGGAGGGGCATACAAGGAGATGCTGCATAGTTTGCTTGGGAGCTCCACATTCAGACTAAATCTGAGTTGAATAAATTATACCCCATCTTCCCAGGTATACCTTGCAGCGACCGACCTTAGTTCGCAGTCAATATCAGAATAAAAGTTGGCTATATGTTATTGTAGAACTCCAGCCGGGTATATTCTTTAAGTTATTAAAATCGTTATTGTAGTTTTCACCTGAAAGAGTAATAAACATATTCACATCAACCTTTCGAATTTATGATTAAGTAGGATAGGAAGGACATAGGATAGGTTAGGAAGGAAATAGGATAGGTTAGGAAGTTGATTCAGTCACAGACAAAAAGGGATCAAACGTCTAATAATCGGCTTATAATTTAAACTCTCTTAAAAGTAAGTTGGTAGATTGGAATGTAGAACCTAGTCTGACAAACAACCAAAGCCTTAAAAAAAGCCTTAAAATATCATTAGTCATTATTATTTCTAAGCATGAGGGTTTTTTAACCCTAACTGTAAACCTAGTCTTGTTTTAAGGTTTCATTTTTTACGAGTATACGTGGCGGTGGTCTCATCTCATCTGTCCATTTCACGACCACACAACATGATGAAGAGACCTCGTCATCCAACAGAATGATATCATAAAAATATTTAATGGTCATCAGCGAAAATGAATGGCATATTTATGGTTTGATTGCAAAGCTGAAATGTAAATATTTTAAGTGTGTAGATGTTACTAGAATATGACTTTATTTTATGCTAAACTAGCTGCGTCCCGCAATTTCACCCGCGTAAGTGCCGATGTGTGTTATACATATAAACTTTCCTATTGAATCACTCTATCTACTAAACTGCATCAACATCCGTTGCGTAGTTTTAAAGATTTAACTTATTTACTAGTTTGTTTATGTAAAGGCGTCTAATACAGTAAGGCAACTCTTCAAATGGATATATAGACGAAGCCTGTGTTTACCTCCAAACTTTAAGCTTACTACTAATCTTAGCTGTTTATCTGGCTATAATTATTAAAAATATCATGGTATTTTCTACTTACACCAGGACACGTTTTCTATATAGCTAGATCGCATCGTCTTAATAACAGAAGCATTTGCTGTGCTGTAATTAAGAGTACTCTCCTTGAATCAGTCCTTTACGATGCCATGACATTTACGAGGAGTTATTTATCTATACTAATATTATAAAGCTGAAGAGTTTGTTTGATTGTTTGTTTGTTTGAACGCGCTAATCTCAGGAACTGCTGGTCCGATTTGCAAAATTATTTTTGTGTTTGATAGTCCATTCATCGAGGAAGGTTATATTACATAGGAAGGCTATATTACATTACGCTACGACTAATAGGAGCGGAGCATCCATGAAAAATGTTGCAAAAATGGGGAAAAAATCACCCTGTTCCGAGATTCTGTCGCGTGCGCTGAGTAAACGGTCAGAGTTACATAAAAACCATATATGAGAGAATTCTTCCTCTAAAAAGGATCTAATAAATAGTCCGCGACAGCATATGTCTATCTCTTAAGGTTGACTCAATATAACATTTTTTAGAGTAATGAAATTTGTTGTAGAACAATGCATTGTTTCCGAAGGTAATTTTGTAAATATAATATTAATCCTTATCCAAATAAATACGTTATGCATTAAAAGTATTTAATTTTAAACATAATTGTCCTTAACATCACTTGATTTCAATGAATATCTCACGAGATATTACAGTTTTAAAATAACTCCACAATAAATAATTACTAAGTACCAAGCGTGCATATTATATACGTAGCGGGCGACGATGATGAGGGTGGCCAGCCAACTCTGTGAGGCATCATGCCGCGCGGCTCAATCGGTCGGCTCCATGCGAGACGGTTGTGTCACCAAACTGTAGTGCTTTTTAAAAACTTCTTTTGCAATATCTCATTGTACTTTTGATTCTTAATATTTTGTTTTATGTTGGTATAATTAATATTATAAAGAGGTTACGTTGGTAACATGTATGTATGTATTTTGGGGGTCATCTCAGAAACTTCTAGACCTATTTCAAAAATTCTTTTACTAATAGAAAGCTACATTATCCAGATATGACATAGGCTACTTTTGATCCCGATATTCCCTCGGGATCGGGACTTACGCGAGTGAAACTGCGGGACGGCAGCTATGAAAAATAAAGTCGTGTATTTCTATTTCTAACTCAACAACCCGTGAACCGATATGAATGAAATTTGTACAGGGTTGGTTTAGAGGTAGAAATAATATATAGGGTACTTTGAATGATCGTACGGGTTAAGCAACACTTGGTACAACATACGTGATGGGTGAAAAAGAGCGGGTGACCCAATATTCATAAAACTTGGTACAGGGTTGGTTTAGAGGTAGAAATATTATACAAGATGTAACAGGTAAGCCCTTTTAATCCAAAAGGGGGTTGTTCTAGACGTCTAGGCGAACACCTTTTGTTCTACGACTTTTGAAAATTCGAACTTTTTTTTTAAAATTTTGAGATTATGTTTCACTGGAAAAACAGCTGTTTTTGAAAATAAAGGTAATTGAAGGTTAGATTGTAGTAGACCAAACTAAATGAAAGGACTACATAAGGTCAATGCCTCGAACTCTAAGAAACAGCTGATTTTCAAGTAAACTTTACACCTAAATTTTTCGAAAAGTATTTCGAATTTTCAAAAGTCGTAGAACAAAAGTTGTTCGCCTAAACGTCTAGAATAACCCCCTTTCGGATTAAAAGGGCTTACCCGTTACATCTTGTATAGTACTTTGAATGATCGTTAAGCAATACTTGGTATGACTTACGTGAGGGATCATTAACGTTACGGGATAGGAAGTTACGCGGGTGAAACCGCGGGGCGCAGCTAGTTTAAGAATAACGAGCTAAAATTCCATGGTAAACCATTAGCAAAAAGTATAATTAAGTTATTTCCGAATTATGGTTTAGTTTTACTTACTAGACTCCAAAAGTGGAATAGTCTTAAGTCTTTGAAACTATATTATAGCCCCCGCACTAAATCCTGTTTAATAGCGAAAGCTAAGGCTCAATAATAATTTATTGAAATTAAAAATAATTTGCAGGGGTAAGTACTAGCAGCGCCCTGCGGTTTTATCCGCGTAAGTCCCGTTCCCGCGGGAATATCGGGATAAAAAGTAGCCTATGTGTTATTCCAGGTCTCCAGCTATATACCAAGTTTAATCAATCGGTTCAGTAGTTTTTGGGTAAAAGAGTAACAAAGTCACTTAGGTACCTACATACATACATACAAACTTTGTACCAACAAACTTTCGCTTTTAAAATATTATAGCATTATTATTAACCGACTTCAAAAAAGGAGGAGGTTCTCAATTCGTCGCGTAGGTATATATATTTTTTTTAGTAAGATTAACTTATTTCGTAAATTTGTTTTTATTGCTCAAGGCATATTTACTTGAAATATTTTTAAAGGAAAAATTCATCTTCAAAAATTCACTTGCGGCGAGATTTGATCCAGGGACGCGAGTTCAAATCTCACCGCAAGTGAATTTTTGAAGATGAATTTTTCCTTTAAAAATATTTCAAGATTAACTTAAACAACGAACGTTGCAAAGAATGTGTTACAGCATTGAAATGAGTTCGTCATTGCTGATTTATAAGTGATTGCCATCAGAATCGGAATATAAAGTCGGACGTAGCCAAATGTCATTCTTCATGGTCTATGAAATCCCATCTACTTCAAAATCTAAATTTATCAAAATTAGTTCAGCTGTTTAGGCAGACAAACAAGTGGTTACTTACTAGTTTCAGTCAGACTTACACTGAATATATTATATCTTTCACATTCCAAAAAGTTAAGGTCGCATGCACTCGACTGGAGGCAATAAATCAGTAACACGAGGTTTCTTCATAATTTATATTCGCCATCTGTTATTTAAGGATATCAATATCCCCAAATCAGTTATTATATCAACAATTATCATCAATGTATTGTGCGGTAGGTGCTGTTTGGTTCGATAAAATTTATGTGCGCTATTAACATCGCTCTTACGGTGGAGGAAAACGTCGTTGTGAGGAAACTCGTGGCTCATAGTCTCTAAATACATATGTTCTTTTCACTGGATGTGGTCGACGTAGTTTAGAGGATGGTATAGGACCTATACTATAGGTGCTAGGGGGTGCCTAGCACCTATGAATATGTAAATCCTAAATATGCGCCTCTTAAGGCTTTCGGCCCGAAAAGCCGAAACGAGATTTAAACAAGTTTTCTGGTAGATGAGACATCGCCAAAGTATCGTCCCATGTTAAAGGCCGTGCCATTTTCCAGAAAGCCAGGGTTGTACCTATAAAACAATATTTACTTTTGTTATTAACAAAAGCCTAAAATAAAGTGGTTTTAAAACCATTAATAAAAATTCGGCATTAAGAATTCAACGTAGCACTGAAATATTAGTAGTAATTACTCTTTTTTTACATTGAAAAATGAATTATCTTGTCAGGTTCCATATTGGTATACTTGTTTAAATAAATAAGTTTTTAATTAATAGGCAAACGTTATAAATAATCTTTATTACAACCTAGTGAGAGATACGAAGGTAAACTGGCCTATAGAATAAATTATGGAGAACTCCGGTTCTTCGATGGAATATGGTGTGGCATCCAACTCGATATTAACAGTACGGAAGACAGTAGGAAGTTGGCAATTATTACGCTGGCAGATATTTATAATTTAATTGTTAAAGTGAATTTGGGTTGGAGGCCAACCACTTTCAGATTTCAGAGATTTCATGCTTGATGTTTTATTTTTTGCTTATTTATTACCTAAGTGGAGACTTCATTGATTTAACTAGTTAGTGCCTATCTACTACAATAAAAATATCGAATGTGTGTGTAATAAATAATACACAAACATTCTTTATTTTATTGTAGTAGATATAAACAGCAGAAATAAATGTGACTTTGAATAATCAAAGTCACATTTATATCTGCTGTTTAAATTTCGATAGAGGGATTGACATTTTTTTCATAGAAAAATATCTCACTGAATTGAAAACAATATGGCCTGCACGCTGTACCACGTGAAAGAGGGTGAGTGCTTTTAAATGATCACGTTTCTGTCACTTTGCACTATTATTAGGGCTTCGATACATTTTTTATTGTTTATTGTTTGTTTTATTGTTGAAAAAAGCTAGTCTTATGTTAAAATAGAAAAAAAAACTCCAAAAATTGTGCGGGGCTGAGGCATGTTTGAGACCTTTTTAATTCTGAAATAGGTTTAGGTATTAATCGCTAAAATAAACGATATTTATGATGTGACCTTAGAGAACTGCGAGCTATAATTATAGTTAACATACTAAAAAGTTATCATAATTTTATTCGTATTAATTTTCTTAAAACATTTCAAGCTGCGAATATTAAAGAACGATATTCGGTTATAATGTAGATACGTGAGTAGCGTTTGACCTTTGAATACTATTCTGTTGTAACCATAAAGTTACTTCATTAACATTAACAATAATATAAGCTGAAAGTTATACAATTTTAAACAGTTACCCAATTCGCAACTTTACTAAGAATAACTACTGACTAGGTCTGAACGTAATGAAATTAGCAAATTAGTCGCGACGAAATGACAAGATTTGATTCGCTGTTTAAAATATATAATTAAGTAGCTGCGTTCTGTGGTTTTATCCGCGTATGTCCCTATCCGTTGCGAACATCAGGATAAAAAGTAACATAGTTGTTATTACAGGTCTCCAACTAACTAGATACCGAGTTTCATCATAATCGGTTAAGTGGTTCTTTTGTGAAGAAGCAAAAACACACAAACTTACAATCTTTCATCTTGATTATATTTGAAATTTGTATAAAATGTCAATTAAATTAAATTCAATCATTTATTCATAAATATAGGTGTACAGGTGGTGAGTTTACAGTAACATGAGTTTCTCTATATTGGCCGGTTCGGCATATGAAGTCATAAGATGCAGTTGCAATGTATGTAGTTTTATGCATTGTCTAGTACCCTTATCACAACCCTATTTGCTTAGTTTAGGGCTAGATAGCAATGTGTGCTACGACCTGCCTTTTTATATTTATTTTATTTATTAGCAGAATAAAATATGAATACAAATACAATATGACATTACAATAACATGAAAGAGTGTAATTACACGGTCACTTGGAGAGATCGCATCTGATATACCACCGCACGATGCCATGATACCTACATTACCAACCAGATCTAATTTAGATACCAGTCGTACTACCAAACAATGTGTGCAAAATAAATATTATTTTTAGGGTAATATTTTAACGTTAAACGTGTTTGGAAAGTTTTATTAAATCGTCGCGGTTCCATTTTGGGTTAACCTACTTTCTTTCATCAATTCATCATACTTATTTTAAAATATTCTAGCTGTTGTATTTCTAGATGTGTCTAGTTGAAATTATTTATGGACACATTCAAAATGAGATACCTAGGTTCAGGTTGAGATGATGTACCTAACACAGATTTTGTCATCTGAGCGATGTCCCGGTTGTATTTCTCAAGGGAATCCCGGGTCCGCTTCTATAGCTCCTACGTCTCCATTTTGCACTATCTTCCACATCGATTGAAGTGGGTCCATTTAAACACATGTCAGCCCTTAGCCAAGTACTTTAGGATCTTTGCAATTTGAGCTCATAGTCAGACATTTTTTGTAGTAACACAGATTTTTTTTTGTTTAAGGTTTTCGCGATTTTGCTTTTTCAAGGTTGACTGTCGGTTTCACAGTCAACCTTGAAAAAGCCAACTGTAAAGTTGGCGAAACCTCTGTCGTTTAAAAATAATGACGTTTTTCAATAAAACGCGAGTATAACCCGGTATATACCTATTGTGTTTTATTAACACAGATTCTTTAAATATTACAATCAAACCCCGACTTTTTGAGGGTGTTCAAAATGAAACTAAACATCCACATCATGTTTAAGACATCTGGATTTGGATTCTGGAATTGAGCTTAGCATTCCAAAAACATGATAAACGGGATTTTTGTTTATTTAGGTAGGTTTATAATTTCCTGCCAATAACATACAAGACCTATTTATGAGTTAGCATATATCCTATAATAGGTACTATTAATATTATATCCTACCTATTGCTTAATAACAAATTCGTAATTTGCATACCTGTGTCGATGTTTTTAAAACCAGTTTTGATCTACAAAAAATACTTTTCAATGACGAATGATTGTAAAATCTCTGATTTCATAAATTTATAATTGGTAAAGTTTGAAAACAATAAATTAGGACAGGTTATTTTGTAAACAGATACATAATAAAAATACGCATCAGTCTATAAGAGCTGCAGTTGGGCAATATGTAGGCGGGTACGAGCTTACATATTTGAGCTCCTCACGCGCGCCCTATTTTTCAACGAATCTAAATAACATTTCAGCAGACTCCTAAAATAGTTGGCGATAATCAACTTTTAAGAGTTTAATCTATGCTAATATTATAATAAATTGGAAATATTTATTTGTTTGTTTGTAACGAAAACGCTCCAAAACAACTGAATCAAATTCAAAAACTCTTATAGCATAGAAGGGATATATAGGCTACTTTTGAACCCCATGCTGCTAGAAGCAGCTATTTCTACTATACTATATATACTATAGAACAGATTACTCCCAGACATTAAAAAACAAAACCTATGTAGAAAATTTAGTCAAAGTATTATCAAAAAGCAGTAAAGAAAGTGTATATAAATACTTACTAATTTCGATATAAGTATACGGAACTCGTGATACGGAAATAAAATACCTATACAGAAGTAAAACTTAAAACACCATAAAAAATCATGCATGAAATTAAAGGTGTGGTTTATGTAGTAGATTTATGGTTCTACAAATTCCAATTTGACAATGGTGAAGGTCGCTTAAAATTTATTAAAATAATTAAAAAGAAGATAACAAAAACGAAGGTCACGTTATAAGAAAAAATGCTTTACAAGTTGCCCATGGTATTAAAAAAATACAGCCGAATAGATAACCTTTTGACTTTTTAAGGAAGTCGGTTAATAAAGTTTCTTGACAGGTGGATTGACGGACATCAAAGTGATCTTATATGCGTTCCTTTTTTACCTTTTGAGGTATGGAACCCTAACAAATGGGGAAATAAAAAGTTATAGCACAGACTAAAGTATAGTTAAAGAAGCAAAATATATCCATTTCCACTTCCTTAAGAAACTACATGAAATTAATTATACTTAGAGTTGGTTAAATTTTTAAGGTAGCGTAGGTGAATGGTAAATGAAAATTGGCTTCCGTCCTGTGTAATTATTTACAAGTCACGTACCTACAAGTGAGTAAAAACAGCAAAAAAACAACAATTGCACAATCGATACGTACAATTCTAGATCACTGTTATTATTGTAGAATACACTTGGAAATATTGAAAGTTTTAGAATGTAAGTAGATAGGTAGGTTAACTTACTCACTGAACACACAGCACACTTAATATTTAAGAGGGATGAGGTTGTTCACGTCTGCAGGAATTGCCGCCCGTACCCTGCACGTGTCCCTTGCAACTATTGGCTGCTGTACTGTTGCTAAATCTGCGACCTTACAGCACTTCCAGTCTTTCAATAAATCTTTAAGTATTGTAATAAATATTAAATGACTGTATTAAAACTAAGCCATACGAATAAATAAATAAATAGTAAAGGATACACCTTACATAGGATCGCAGGAAATTTTGCATACTGACCTCCAAAATTCAATATAGAGATGACACTAAATGATAATGATACTTACACTTAATAATTAAGAATAAAGATACTAAATCTCTGAACAAATGGAGTCTACTGTTGCCTCCTTGAATATATGTTCTTGCCATAAAACCTATATATGTGACATGACTATGCCCCTATGTTTCTTTTGATTATGATGTTTTTTTTTCTATTCTAATTACGTAATAGTTTGCGAAACTCCCACTACGCAAGCCACTTTTGCTAACAAAAATTAAATGGAACTTAAGGAATGTTGATTTCTATTTCTCATTCGTATCATTTTATTAACACGGTTCGGTGACTGATTTAAAAATGTAAACTAAACTAAGACCTGGTCAAATAAAGCAAGAAGTTTTTTGAATCATGGCTAGGGAGCTACATGGCCTAAGAATATAGGCTGACTGGTTAAGTAGGAGAAAGGGTAATGGCACGTAATGGCATAATAATACGTTAACATACTTATAACTATAATGGTTAAGCTCATTGTCTATGTTTGCAAAACTTTATATGTATACGAAGATGTACCTATTTAGATGATCTGTGCACTTGTATAGAGAGTTCTTGTAAAGAGTCAATAAAAATGGTGATTCCCCTTCCTTTCAGGCAAGTGTCATTCTTTTTAAGAAAGATATAATTGAGAGCTGGATCACTATAATAAACTTAAAAAAATATGAGTGTAGAAATATTTCAGAAGTAAAAACTAAAAAAATGTCGGATCGAGTTAGGTATTAGGGGTTAAAGTATGAAATTGCCGATTTGTACTGAAAATCTTAATTGTTTATTTTTAAATTTTTTAACAAATTTATTTAATCAAAATAGTTGCCATTATTATCTATACATTGCTGCCATCTAATGGGAAGGTTATTAATGCCTTTGCGATAGAACTCCGACGATCTAGACTGCACAAACTGTGTGAAAGCATTTTGTACTGCCTCCTGGGAAGAAAACTTCTTGTCACGTAGATAATTGTCCAAATCACGAAAAAAATGGTAGTCCGTTGGAGCAAGGTCTGGTGAATACGGAGGATGACGAATGGTTTCTAAGTGCAGTTCCTGAAGGGTCAAAATGGTTTCTCGTGCTGTGTGAGGTCTCGCGTTGTCGTGGAGCAATAATGGTGAAGATCGATTCATGAGTCGGGGCTGTTTTACTGCTAGTTTTGTCAACATAGTTCGGAGTTCGGCACAATAGACATCTGCCGTAATTGCTTGACCAGATCGAAGAAAACTATAGTGAATAACACCATGCTGAGACCACCAAACAGTTACCATTACCTTTTTATTGGTAAGTTTTGCTTTAGGACACTGTTGTGGCATTTGACCTGGGGTAAGCCATTGCATTTTTCTTTTCCGGTTATCATAAAGAATCCACTTTTCATCACATGTTACAATTCGATCCAATATTCCTTCATTTCTGTACCGGTTCAACAAGGCAACACAAGTTTCAACACGCGTTTCTTTCTGCAGATCAGTCAAATCATGAGGCACCCATTTTTCGTATTTTTTTATTTTATTGATTTGACGCAAGTGAGTCAATAAAGTGGGTAAGGTAACGTTAAACCATGCCGCTAATTCCTGGGTAGTTTGACTAGGATCGGCTTCCACTATCTCTCTTAATTAATCGTTATTCACCTGTGTGGGCGGTCTTCCTCGTGGCTCGTTCTTTAAGTCGAAATTTCCATCACGAAAGCGTTTAAACCAAAATCGCACGGTGCGTTCATTAGTAGACCCCTCTCCAAACGCAGCATTGATATTGCGGGCTGTTTCTGCCGCGTTAGTTCCGCGTCGGAACTCGTATTCAAAAATCACTCGAATTTTCGCAGTATCCATCTTTCTTGTCTAAATTGAATAACAAAAACAATTGAAAGTCGATATTCAAATGTTTCACATTTTTTAAAAAAAGAACATCACAGAAACCATTTGAAAAAAGTTTCATTCGAAAACCTCAAACCATGAAGATTCTATGTCAATTCAAAGAACCTATTGCAATAAAACGGCAATTTCATACTTTAACCCCTATTATTTATTTGCCTATGCGTTGTTTTTTCGTTGATGATTTTTTTTTACAAAATAATATTGTTATAATAGTCAAGTGCAGACTTAAGCAATATTAGGGTACAAGGTGTAACGGGTAAGCCCTTTTAAGCCGAAAGGGGGTTGTTCTAGACGTTTAGGCGAACAACTTTTGTTCTACGACTTTTGGATATTTGAACTTTTCAATTACAAGATGTAACGGGTATGCCCTCTTAAGCCGAAATTTCCCTTCCCTTTTTTTCCCTTTTCGGCCTAAAAGAGCATACCCGTTACATCTTGTATAAGCGGCCTGCTAATGTCATAATTATAGTCATAGCACAGATGAGATATTTTTACTAGAGTAAGTCATAGTGAGGTGTTACTAACTATCATAATTTGTTTTTACTCTTTCGTGTCGAAAATTGCCCTGCTCATTTCGTGTGGTAGCAACAGCTCTATACAAGCGCCCTGATACGAGCAAAAGGCAGCGATTAAGTAGGCAAGTGGACGCGTTCAGTTTCGTTACATCATCAAAGTTGCACCACGCGCGGCGTAGCATGAAGTTTGCGACAACCGCCATTAAACCTTCTCGGACGTGTGCCTTCCTGGAAAACTGCGACGTTCGAGGTTCAAGTATCTACCTCGAGTGTAGGTATGTTAATCGATCACTTTCAACCTCGAAGTTAACTAACCTTACCATCAGTATACCAATCAAATTACGTCCAACAGACGAAGGCGGCACAGTCACAAATCCCAGTACATATTATATTTGTGTCAGGGCTAATTCCATCTTACATAAAATAATAATATTAGTCTTTATGAGTGTTCATTACATGGTTTCGATTTACATTTACTAAGCATAAACATATTTTCGATTTTCTAATTTTTGGTTTATTATTATAATAATAAAACAGTTGATTTTCAGTGACAGCTTGTCTTCCGACAAATGCCTTTTCTCAATACTTCCTCTGTGCTATATGTCTACTCCTGTTTATATAAATAATAAATAAACAAATCCTGTGACCAACACACAGCGCCATCTAGCCCGTGGTAAGCTGCTAAGCTTGTGTTACGGTGATTAGACAACGGATAGGTATACTACTTATATTTATTTTTCTTTTGTAAATACATACATAATTATTATACATAGAAATACACTCAGACCAGATACAAATGTTTATTTTTAAGCATAAATATTTGCACCCAGCGGGAATCGAACCCGCAACCTTCTGCATTGCAGCCAAGCATTCGCCCGACGCGCCACAGAGGTCGTCAAGCTCGTTACATCTTGTATATTATGAAGCTAAAAGTTAATAAAAAAAAATATTTATAAAAAAACAAAATACCCGACTGCGTAAAAAACTTGATTAAATAATACGCATAGAAACAGCAAAAAAAAAAAAAAAAAAAAAAAAAACAAGCCCAGTAATTTGAAATTACGCTAAGTAATAATAGTTTTGTAATCGATACACACAGAACACATAATAAATGAGTAAAAAATTACTCACAGTCGGGACCCATTCATTTTACCAATCTAATTTTTCCAATGGGTCCCGACTGTGAGTAATTTTTTACTCATTTATTATGTGTTCTGTGTGTATCTATTCAACGATACCCATCTTGACATACATTGACAATTTTGGATTTTTTAATTTTGACAATATGGCGTCTGGTTGTGACAAAAGTTAATTTGGATTACTGTCATGTCTTTAACCACACTCGCCAGATTAAGACGAATCGATTGACCTAAGAATCATCAAAATCGGTCCACGCGTTTGGCCTCTAGAACGCCACATAGAAACATCCATACATACATCCATACATAGACCGATAAACACATTACCCTCCTTTGCGTCGCGCAGTCGGGTAAAAAACACGAAAACCTTTCGAGGCAAATTTGAGTTAAGAAGTGTTTATTAATAAGCAGTCCAAAAAGTCAATGAAAAAGTGTTGCTTAAATAATTAGTCATAACTTGGGCTTAACATGAAGAAAAGGTCGTTAACACAAACGTTAAAGTTTAATGAACTAAAAAAGTTTTGTACTTACAGTTTTTTTAATTGGTTTTTGTATTGTCCCAACTTTAATTTTTCGTTTATACCTAAACTAGCTGCGCCCCGCGGTTTCACCCGCGCAAGTCGCGATCCCGCGTTGTTCGAACACCTACCTACCGCAGTGCAAAAATCCACACTTAAACGGACGACCAGGGAAGTACTGATGATGCCAGGCGCGGTAGCGCCTGGCTTCAACAGTACGTAAGTAAGTTAAAGTTTGTATTTCGTCAGTAGGTAAGTGACGATGACGATGACGAAGGATGACGATGACGATGGATGACGATTATGATGATGCCACTCTACATCACTTATCCTACCCCTGTGTCGATTTTCATTCATTGAATGGTTATCACCCGCGTAAGTCCCGATCCTGCGGCATTTTCGGGATCAAAAGTATCCTATGTTACTCTCCATCATTTAAACTATCCCTATGCAAATTTTCATCCAATAAATATTATCACCCGCGTAAGTCCCGATCCCGCGGGATTTTCGGGATCAAAAGTATCCTATGTTACTCTCTATCACTTAAACTATCACTATGCAAATTTTCATCTAATAAATAGTTATCACCTGCGTAAGTCCCGTTCCCGCGTTATTTTCGGGATCAAAAGTATCCTATGATACTCTCCATCATTTAAACTATCCCTATGCAAATTTTCATCCATTAATATTATCACCCGCGTAAGTCCCGATCCCGCGGGATTTTCGGGATCAAAAGTATCCTATGTTACTCTCCATCATTTGAACTATCCCTATGCAAATTTTCATCCAAATCGGTCGAGCCGTTTGACCGTGAAGAGGGAACAAACAAACAAACAAACAAACAGATTTTCGGATTTATAATATTAGTAGGATTAATTATTTGATAGCCAATCTATACATATACATAAATTTCAAAGTGACTAATTGGCTAAATTACTGAACTACCTAATATTATCCGCCCTACCAAAAAAATAAAGTAAATTTTAAATAAAAAAATCCCCGACTACTTTAAAAAACCACAGATAATTAAAAAAAATATGTTTTTTAAGTTGGTTCTTATTGACTTTTTATTATTTGATGTTTTTATTTTATTTTTTTAGCTGAACGATATATGGGCGACTTAGCGACAATTAATAAGAAATCATGGTACAACACAGAGCCCAATACGTCGCACCGCCCGGTCCTAGGGACATGAAGAGTTTATAAATTTGTATTTTTTTTTATTCTTACTGGATCGGGATTAACGCAGGTGAAACCGCGAGACGCTGCTAATTGTAGAATATTTTGATTTTAAGTTTGTTGTTAACATAAATTAAATATGCAGTATTTTGTTACCAAATTATTTCGTAAAACGGAACAATTTGTAACTACAAAATACTTAAGGGACGGAAAAATTACAACATCAAACGGAAACATTTGTTGGATTGCAGGAGACAGTACACCTAATGTAATAACAAGTAATCGCAACACATCACGTCAAGTATTTTACAGCGCACGTAAAATATTATAAATCTTTAAATTATTATTGACTTTCACCTATTACTTTGATCTCACTATGTCCTCAAGCTATTTGTAAAATCTACGATAAGGTACTTACTTAATTTTTGACGTACCTATGTGTTATAATTATTAGTAAAATCGAAAACCTTGTTGATTGCTTAAATAACAATAAAGGATGTACCTTGATGTCTTATTGCATGAATCCTAAATGGTACTTCAAATAAAAATAAAAAAACGAATAATGAAAAAAGCATTTAAACCTTTTTGTATTATTTCAAATGGAGGTATTAGTTTTTTCTTTTAAAAGTATTATTTGAAGTTTTTGAAAGTACCTAGTCGGGGATGTTTAATTATTTTTTTGAGTTATGTATTATAGAGACCATTATAAGTTATTTTTATTGTTAAACCAACAGTAAGTGGTCCGCTTCAAAAAAAGAAAGTAGGTACCTACCTCGACTTAAATTTTTCATCATTTTTTCGTTCGTTAAAACAAGGTAGGTCGTCTTAAATAATTAGGATATGACCGCCAGAATAATAAGATGTTAATTTTTACAACTTCTTTAACATTGATTTTTATTTGACTGCCCGTCCAATAACTTCTGTCACTTTGCATGGCCTTAATGCCTTAAATCTTCACTGGAAATTAAGAACGCATCCATTCGCGTAGAGTTATGAATCTATATAAACTTTATTTTGTTGATTACTGAAACCTTGAACGGAATCTTTCTTCACTGCATTACGAAATCACTTAACGGAAATTACTTATTTACTGAGCGAATCTATGAATACGTGTAACCATCGATGTATTTTACCTAGAGGTATATACGTAGTAAGAGCAAAACATTTGATCTTATTTCTACTAGCAAATATAATGTCAAAGCTTGCTTTGAATGAATGAATGAATGAATAAATTCTTTATTGTACACACCATATAAATTACAAGATAAATAAATAGAAACAAATACAGCTTAAATTTAGGAAGCACAATGGGCGGCCTTATCGCTGAAAGCGATCTCTGCATGCATGCTTTGCATGCTTTTGACGTCTACTTCTGATAAACGGATTGATAGATGTACGAGTAAGTACGCGACCTTGGGGCTTGGAACTTCGCCCGTACCACCGATGTGGAGTCGAATAAGTTCGCGATACTATAAACCGTGTAAAGTTCGTATATCTATCACCCCGTTTTAATGAAAATCGTCCGTTAGTTTCATAAATGTCGCTTTCTTGATATAGAAATATGCTAACCTTAACTGGTGCATGCGAAATCTAATTAGAAGCAATGTGTACCGTCACTTGAAAAGTGACTCTACCAACTAACACAATTATTTTCGATTAAATCAAAGGCTTTCGCGATTTCGCATAATAAAAAACAATATTTACCGGGTTTTACTCGTGTTTTTTTCAATAACGTCATTATTATCAACTTTCAACATTATTATTAACTTTTTTGTCAGCTTTCGCCAACTTTACAGTTGGCTTTTTCAAGGTTGAAAGCTTTGAAAAAGAAGCTCGGTCGTTGTTAAAAAATATATTGCACGATATTACACACAGCGCAATCTAGCCCCAAACTAAGCAATAGGCTTGTACTATGGGTACTAGACAACGGATATTCTACATATTATACGTTTTTTTTTGTAAATATATACATATTATACATAGAAAACACCCAGACCAGATACAATTGTTTATTTTTAGGCATAAATATTTGCCCGACGGGATCCGAACTCGCAGCCTTCTGCATTGCAGTCGAGCGTCAGCCCGACGCGCCACCGAGGCCGACATAATAATAACGTTATTGAATAAAACGCGAGTAAAACCCGGTAAATATTATGTTTTATTATTTTAAATTAGTTATGGTTACTGGCAGTTACTAGTTTAGAATGTAGTGACTTCTTGCAAAACTATAGAAACTGCTTTTTACACGACTGCCAAAGGAAGTGTTATGTTTTTGCCGTGAGTGTATGTATGTATGTGACCTATTTTTGTGCCGTCCTAGGGCCTAAACGGCTGGGCCGATTTAGAGAAACGATACGTCGTTAGATTCGTCATGACCGCGTGAGTGACATAGGGTACATTAAAATAATAAATAAATAATAGTAATGATGTAAAACGCTATTAACCAAGATTTGTAAAGACCATAAAAACAGAGAAAACGCGTAACATTGTTCACTCAAACGATATGTTATATTCTTTCGTAAATTTACATTTTAAAAGTATTGCTTGTAACATTTTACAATTAAGTTTTAAAATAATTAATTATAAAATTATCGGAAGTCGTTTAAGTAGGTTGTCTTCATTAATATGTCACTTGCCTTCGGCTCGGTTGTCATGTCTTTAATGACGTTCATATATTCGTTTTACTTGCTTCAATTTATGGCTTAGCACTACCTCAGAAATTCAATATTTGCCCGCGAAAACAATCCGTGAGTGAATAGTGTATTCTAATAGTCATTCTAATGGTAACGTATAAATATCTCAATCTATGGATTTGACTTTGACGCCGAGTTTGAAGGAATTGGCAGAGATGACGTAAAATCTGTGCGTAAAATACTTTAGTATCTTCTTACTAGCCTGTGAACATAAATAACCACTTTGTTTTTCAAAAAAAAACAATACCTAAGTAATAACCTAAAATTAGAAAGCTAAAAGAAGTTGCCAGCAACAACAACCCGAGATACTTTAGTACCTTCTTACTAGTCTGTGAACCCGAGGCATTGCGCCCAAGATGCTGGCGGCGTTCCTGCGCTGGATAGGAAACCGCCAGATTTTGTACTTATCACCCTGAGTAAGCAAAAACAAGCAATGCACGTACTCGCTGCTGGAGTATATACATCTAGAATTAATGAATTTCTTCTGGTGTAATTAAATCTGATCTCTAAAGACTAAAAAGCGATAAATAAAAAAATATTTAAAAAAATAAAAACCCGACTGCAGTTTTAACAGAAAAGTGAAAAACAAGATGCTTCTAGTTGCTTTAGGAATGGTGGTGTAAATAAAATATCCAAATAAAAGGTGAATAAGTTTAATAACACCAAATACTTAGTGTTATATAATTAATTAGGTATACTTTCTTTATGTTATTTGGAGTCCCGCCCGACTGCATCCACCATTCCTAAAGCAACTAGAAGCATCTTGTTTTTCACTTTTCTGTTAAAACTGCAGTCGGGTTTTTATTTTTTTAAATATTTTTTTTTGTTTCAAAAGGATCGGGATTGTTATAATCACGCAGACAGTAGATTCTAGTAATGATTTTGTAACTTTATAGATACAATAATCGCTTTTATAAAATGTATTTAGAAACGATTCCAAAGATGGAACTAGCATTACTAACATTTACCTGTTTTGGTCATAGGTCAAGACATTTGCCTCACTTTCACTTCTTGGAACATTTGATTCTATACAACTACCTATTACAAATTGACTCGTATCATCACAGAGAATTACAATTCCTACAATTTGTCGTCATCGATAGACTACCATTATAACACGGAAGCCGTTTCGAAGGGGTAATCCCTTCACTCCCCTCACTTTATTGTACGATATGCCTGACTTTCGCTCTGTCTGTAAATGTAGAATAAAAGATAATCCGTAAAGACTGGCAGAATTTTAACATGAATTATGCAGAATGGGTATAATTCATGTTCTTTGGTATAATACATATAATTCATTAAAAAAATAGATTCTCAATCACTTGACGGATCTGAATAGGATTCAATATCTGAATAAGGCAAAGAAAATAACAAGTAATGCCTATTAAAACAAAAGCATTTCTTTAAAATAAGTACATATTTTTCCTAAAGTGTGGGTAATATTAAAATATATAATTATAATAAGATAAACGGACGACACAGCTTATCACTAGCCACTCAATCTGAGTGTCTTTTCTGCAACTAAACTTGCATAACAAAATTTAAAAACATATTTAACTAAATCAATTTTAAAATAATTTATGGGAAATCGAACATTGGACTCTATTTGATTATATGGACGATTGATAATATGTTGCCACACATTGACAGTTCTTGCAATTCTGACAGATTTTAAACACGTTTAACAGCTTAAACATGTTTAGGAACCGTTATGCAAGCCGGCCTTAATGATTTAGCAGGGAAATAGCTACCAAGTGGGTGCTATGGACCTAGTAGCGACATTTGTGATCAGTGTAAGTTGTCGTCGTGTGTCTTAAGGTTTTACAGAAAAATACCTATTAATAATTTTAATCTCAAATTGACGAGACGAAAATGAATAGCTCCAATAATTTTGGCACGTAAAAAAAAAGTAACGTTTTAAAAATAGACCAGTGAAAGTGTACTTTATTTATAAAAGTAGTCGGGTAAGGCACCTGACTGGTTTCCATTCTTGGTTTTACCTGTAATATGCGAAGGCAAATCGTTCAATTGACACAGTTTAAAACGCTAAACTGTGTTCAAATACTAAATTAGCATACTAGTGGTTAATTAGAAGTACTTTATAATAACTATAAATAATAATTGTTCTATTGGATCATTGATTTTATTTCATAACTAGCTGCGCCCCGCGGTTTCACCCGCGCAAGTCGCGATCCCGCGTTGTTCTTACACCTACCTACCGCAATGCAAAAATTCATACTTAAACGGTTGCCCATTGAAGTACTGTTGAAGCCAACATCAGAAGACGATTGATGACGATGAATGACGATAGTTGACGATGGATGACGATAGTTGACGATCGATGACGATAGTTGACGATCGATGACGATAGTTGACGATGGATGACGATGGTTAAAAAACAACGAAATTACGCAATTTTTATTTTTCATCCGAATATCCGGATAAAAAGTAGTTATATATGTTAATCGAAGTCTTAATTAAACTATTTGCATACCAAATTTCATTGAAATCGGGCCAGTTTGTTTCTGTCAACTTAAGTCTTGATATGACAGTAAAAGACAAACGATACAGTCATATTAGCTTACGCATGTTAACCAATGTTCATAATTTATGTCGATGTTTACATATTGTATAGTACCTAATTTGAATATAGCAAAAAATATAATTTAAGAGTTCGATACATCATTTTAATTTAAGCAACTAATATATAGGTAAGTCCACCTATCAAACAAAAAAACTATACATCGAAATTGCTTCATGCCGCAGACAAATACGTCAAACTTTAACATCCCTCTTTTTCCGTCGAGGGTTAAATAAACAATATACACAGAGTAATATTAAAGTTTGCCAATGTAATAATATTATGTACTTAAAGTTAATATACATAACTATATTGGTAGCTATGATTAAAACAATTTTTCCAATCCCTCCCTATTGTCTACCATAGACTGAGACAAATTAATGATTGCAGCATTATAAACTAGGTAAAGCAAACAAGCTCAATTTGTTGTTTTATATAAAGATGGTACATATATATGGTTTGAAGAGGTCGTGTCGGTACTAGGACGGCATAACAATGAGACAATGAAAATTAGAGTTACGGAAGTGTCATATAAGGAAAGCCCATTGCGACAGAAGCCTTGGGTGTTGCCTCGGGACCATAATTCGACCTTCACGGCGACCTCTTTGGCGAAAAGATTAAATTTTTCTTTTATAGTTGAGCCAGTGAGTAGGTATTTATTAACAGCTTTTTGAAACACTAAAGAAACTATTTTAAAGGAAAACTGATTCTTCGAAAAACAATTCCGAAATGAGATTTAAAAACGCGCCGAATCGCCGATATATAAACTATCATCTTAAAATAAAATGAAAATGGCAGGAAAAAGGGACCAGTTTCGCCCCGCGGTTTCACCCACATAAGTCCCAATCTCGAGGGCAATTTTAAAAACTCTTTCATAGGGGATTCCTATACTTCACAAATAAACTCATTGATTGATTGAAGAAATGTCTCTAAGACCAGTGTGGTTTAGGCTGACTAAGAAATTAATATGCATAGAGAAGATTTGTTCTTACATACCTGATTTTTATTTTTGGGAAAAAAATTGTTATCTAGTCTAATCAAATAAAAAAAAACCTGCCGAAAAACAAATTCAATTGTAAATATTTTCTCGATACTGGTTTGTAGTTAAAGATACTTGTATCAGGAAAATATAAAAACCTTTGATTTGTTTACTAGGTAGTTACTAATTTTAGCTAGAAAATAAATAGCATGTGCGTGAATAAAACCCATTAACGATTCAGTTTTACATTAGATTATTACCTCCAGATTGGCAACGACCTTCTCAGTGTACTATCAGAAGTGATAGTGCACAGTTTTAGTTAAGTATTAGCTCTATTGCAACACACTGATTAACCTCGCAGTATATTTTTATGACGTACCCATGTTGTAATTTCAATTTGACAGGGTAAATTTCGGTGAGAAATTACAAAAGGTGTGTTATGGTCATTTTAATTTTTTAATATGCCAATTTTGTTTCGACATCGTTGTTTGTACTTACAACAAAGTGTTTTATCTAATACAAAAAGATTTATTTTTGTTAAACATTGCAAAACTTCATTAACCCTATGGGAATAGATTTCATCCTAAGTACATTTCACAGAGAACGCCCTTCAAATTTCATGTCTCAAGGACCAGCTGTTTAGGCAGTGGGTTGATACTGTATACATAGGCCAGTCAGTCAAAAATCATGATAGATAGGTACATAAAAATTCATATGTACACTTGGTAAATAATAATATAAATTTCAAATACCTGACTGATTTCTGGTTCTGCAACGCACAGTCTACACTCCTGGTCCAGTCCTATAGGCAAGCATCTAAAGGCATCTTATATCGTGGCCCTTGCAAATGTACATATTTTGCTTGTTCTTAGCTCTCTTCCGTTTCCATGTTTTTAATCGTGATCGTTAATCGAATAGATATCGAATAGGTTGGTAAACGAATAGGTTGGTAGAGAAATAGGTGAGTAAGTATTACTCCTCTAGAAAAATCTTAAGAGCAATATAAGACTAGAAAAACCTGGCATCAATCATGTGCGTCATTCTTTTATTTATTAGATAATCGTTGTGGATAGCCGACAGGAATATTCACTGTAATAAATGCAAAGAACAACAGTAAGTTGCGTGCCTGTCTGAATAAACGTAAGTATTTTTGTTTCTTTCTTTCTTCAGCATTTATCGATAACCAAATCATACTAAGTGATACACCTTAGTTTTATCAATCGTCTTTTAAATAGAAAATAAAATACCGAAATAGACCATAACGACTGATTGAGTATACGAGTACAAGGAATGAACAGTACCAGTACTACATAATATCTACCTAGATTAATTTGATTTGTTTTTGTAAAGCTAAAGCGAAACTACATCAAGATTTCAATATACCCATTTTCTTTATGTTTATTTGTTGAAGTAGTTACAGCAGTTGTGGTTGCTTTATGTTTATTGGTAAGTGCCTACATAATTGCTTATTTACTACTGCAATAAAATACTAGGTAAGAGCAAAATAAACTGAGAATTGTTTGTAAGTGAATGGGCAACATGATCTAACTAGATATAAGGAAATATGGGCTGACCTATACCTACCTACCCACCTACCATCAAGTGTTTGAATGTCACAATGAATTAAAGTAATGTATCCTCTTTCAATTTTGAATCATAAAGTAATTAGACAGTGGTGGCCCACTGCCCACTGCCCACCGCCCATCTTAGCCCTTGTACCGAACTAAGTCACTGTCTTGTAACGTGGATACTAAACATTGGATTGATTACTTGAATCTTTATCGCAAAATATTTATTTAAAAAAAATCGCTTCCTCCTGTCGGCAGTCACAGACAAACACACATATAAGTCCCCAACACCTCAAATATAAAAGTTATAACACTCCTTTTTACTGGAGGTTAGAAAGGCACGGTAGGTCGAGTTTCAAACCAAATATTCTTATCACAGAATGCTAATTATCTCCTGACAATTATTATTAAGAGCTCTTAATAAGTCAACTAGTCTCCAATCAGAAACAAATCGTTTTCGAAGATAATTTAGTGCATGCAATCTTGATATTTAGTTATGTTTTGTTTTAAGATCGACTCAACAAAGTAAATGGAGCAACATTAGATGGGTACTAAGAAAAAAAATCATAATTTTGGAGAAATGCTTTCCAAAAATTGCACCCGACAGGACATGAACCTGCAACCCCGATATTCCGTATCGTGCGCTCGCCAATTGCGCCACAGGAGCTTGCTCTGTCGTAGTAAAATTATGGACTGCATCTCTTCGTTCGAGGCACGTAACGACATCTACCGGTTTCTTTACAGATTATAGGTTTGCATTACATAATTCTATTTACATAGAATTTAATACAATGATGCTTCGATTACCTTGATTTTTATTTTTACAGTGTTTCCTACACTTGGATGACTTGGAAGAATTTTTGGAAAGCATTTCTTCAAACATTAATCATCGTAGTGTATGTAGCAAACACTTATAAAAATTAAAATCATGTTTAAAAATTTAATAAAAGATGCATCCTACGTTCGAATTTACTAATCGCGTGCCGGTAATTAAACGCATTTAACAAGAACATTAAATAAAAAACAGCATTTTGTGTATGTATCTGATGACTTCACGGCCTCTGCATAGAAACGTTACTGCAATTTCATAACCAGAATCGGGGACACTGTAGTTTATAAATATTAACAACCATGCCTACCTAGTGATTATGTGTTAAATATAGTTGTTAATTTTGTTAGTAAGTAGGTATATAAAGGGCACACGTAGATTAAGGTTGGTATAATTGGTCACCTAATTTCTTGGTGATAGCCAGTGATGTTGGTCCAATGGTAGAGATACTTCGACTTTTTGAACTTACAGTCCGTCCATCATCACCTCGACGTTTCGAAGACACGCGCGTCCTTAAGCGTCGCGTCTTCTCGCGACCTCGGCCGGTGTTACCCGTTTGCCAAAACGTCATGGTAGATAAAAACAATGTTTATCTACAACGCGATCTAGACCTGTAATTTAAAAATACTAATGACTTCGACTTATATTAAGGAGGTCATGCGTCCAAACAGTTTATACTTAGGTCACGGATTTAGCGGTACCAAGCAAGACTCTCAAGAAGGATGCAGGAACATCGCACAGGTGACAATAGACGGTTGGAATACGGTTGTTTAACAGAATTTTCCACAATTTTCCTTTAAGTTTGCATTACTAAATAGGGAAGGAATGAGGTCGAATGATTCACAAAATCAATTTTGTCCTAGTATGTTAACGTGAGCTAAATAAATAACATAGTGTAGATAAACACCAATGAGCAGATTATATCTGTACCTAATAAGTATTCTTATTTCTTACATATGAGGTGATGCTGCACATTCGGTCCTTTAAATCTAATTTAAATTGTTAAAACATTAATCTCCAGAATTGAGTCATGTTTTAAGGGGTGTAAAGGATTTCTTTTGGAATTGAGAGTAAAGGAGAGACGATGTGTATACCTTTCGTGTTAGTTTAAAAATCTGTTGGTTAAATAAAGGCTTCGTGCAAAAACTACTAAACTTTTTGCAATGAAACAAGTTTAATTTCAATCGGTTTAGTAGTTTTTGTTTTACGGAACATTGCTGCTGCTGACCTGACACATACACATTTTATTCCAAAATAAAAATATTTTAATCTGATACTATTGCAAATCGGGAATAAGACAGCCTAGTGAAATCGCAGACCTCTGCTATTTTATCTACAACTTACATTATTTTGTGTTAAGAACATAAAATAAGTAGGTAGTTTTCTATAGGCAAGCTTTTGTATTACTTAGAACCCTTGACCCAGCTGATCATTACAATAATTCAAATCCACTGTTTATGATTGCGAAACATAAAATGTACGTAAAGTTACCTTAATAGACTACAATTTTGAAAAAGACGATCAAGCGTAAACGTTACGAAACCCTTGACCTGTCGTGACAGAAAACAGTTAAAATATAGTCTTAACTCTAATGGTTATTTATACATAATCCTTCTTAAAATAAGTTAGGTATATAAAATCAAGGTAGGTAAAAAATATCTAGTAGTTAAGTCATTGCCAAGTTAGATCCTTGACACAGGTCAACAACAGAACTGGTGACACCGCTATGTCGTTTGTTTCTAACTACAATTTCACAATAAGCTACTACATTTAACACTGTTTTGTTAAATATTTTATTGTGAACATTCAAAGTGTGTGACAGATAGTCAATTAGGTACACAATATTGGGCTTTTGACCTACTCATATTTTAGGCAATAGAAAAAACTGTTTTAATGGATCTATTCGCTTATCTATACCTACTTTTACTCCCTTACTTATAAAATATTATTTACACATGACTAAGTAACTCCGTCTGTCAACTTTGAAACTTCATGTGACAGTAAAAGACAAACGATGCAGCGCATTAATTAGCGTTTATAAGTAAGGGGGTTAGTGCCTATTTACATACCCACTTACTTATAAACGATGATTAAGAGATGACCAAGTTATGTTACGTTTGTCTCTGTCTATCAACTTTGAAACTTCATGTCATAGGTATTAAAACAAAACGATACATAGTTATGCAGCTGTTAACCAGCATTTATAAGTAAGGTGGTGTATAAAAACTCACATTCCGGACACTACAGTGTTTACTTTATAGACTTTACCTAATATTAAGCAGGTAAAACCTCTACATTTAACACCGTATTGTTAAAATTTTTATTATTAATATTAAAAGTTGGTGATAGGTTAGATTAGGTACATAAGATTTTTTTGTTCTACTGATTTTCTGGACAAGGATTTGCGAATGTATACCTATGTTATAATTATACGTTTGCACATATACATATACATTCTTAACTAATTTTCTCTTATGTTTTTGAATACAGTATCTAGTGCTGCCTAGAGTCTAGACTCTAGATATCGAATGAAAACATAGATTTAATATGATGGAATATACTGTCAAGCTAATATACTTAGTAGGTACTGTCTAGACACTTCTAATTTTTCACTTTCAACTTTCATCTGGCTAAAATAAATAATAATCAAATAAATATAAAAATTTAGAAAAAAAATTCATTGTAAATAGATTCTATATGCTTTCTTATTTACCTAGTATATTACAGACAGACCTTTTGTAAAGTAAATTAATGATGTAAAATAACAAAGTTCTTTTACAGTACAAACAGATATCGTAATGTGAGTTCCGATTCAGTGGGATTGATGCGAAGACATAATTAATTATTTGTAAACAAATTAGCCTGTCCTAATTCCTAACTAGTTTCACCTAGCAAACTCTTTATAAAGTAGGTTTATGGTAGCGGAACCTGCCTCCACCTTTATCTACAGATCCGACACGCATTATCAGCCTATTTGACTAGCAATGACTAGCTAATTAACTCCTACCAGAACGAAGGCTTACACAACGTAAGTAATAAGGCAAACTCGACTTAAACACGAGCGGGTCATAACAACAGCCCAAATTAAGTTGTAAAACGGCATTGATGAAGATATAAAAGATCTAATAGATCCTTGTAGAAATACTTAACAGAAACCCAAGTTGTCTTGCTATCCCATGAAACCAAAATTGACAAGCAATTCTGTATGTACCTATTTTTTTATTGAATGGATGCGGCCGAGCGTGCCAACGGCGATTTGCGTACCTGTCCCATACCTGCCCAGACGTAAAAAAAACATAGTTTTTTAAACATTTTATACATAGTAGAAAAAAATATTCAGTGGGTAAATAGGTAGAGATTACTTACCCTTCTTTAATTTTAATATAATTTACTTGTTCTATATACAGAGATGGGACATAAGCAAATCCGGAGTAGGCTCCCGTGGCGTCTTACTGCCTAACCCCTTCTAAGAGGAGGTTTTTTGACCAGTGGGACAAATAAACGGGCTGATTATGTATTAACAGAGATGTTTATTTCGGAAATATGTAAAAATAGTCGAAATTGACCATTCAAAAGACCTTAGGTACACTGACCACAGCCACTCAATTACGGTGTGACGTAAAATGCCGTTGACCGCCTGTTGAGACTGACTTTCACAGTAGCGGGGCAGTCAAGTGTGGTGCCAAACCTGACCTCTGACTATAATCAGGAAGGTTCAATATTGCACCAAGTTTAATGATTATTTTTAAACTGTATATTCTGTCAATCACTCGAAAATTGAAGTATAGTGTCACTTTTGTGCGTATTTTTTAAATTACCTTTTACCCGACTGCTGAAGGAGCATTTGATGTTTTCGCACGTATAATATTTTTGCTTCTCTTTAGTGCGCACGGCCGATTTTAAAACTGCCTTACTACTGAAAGTATTACGACTAGTTTTTGAAAATATACCTGGATAAAATATTTGTTAGACTGACGCGGGTGAAACCACGGGGCGCAGCTAGTATTATTAAACTACCTAAAGACGTATGTGACATGACATGTTTCTTACAAGATTTCAAAAAATATAATTAAAAATATGCTGTGTAAAATGGCGTATCTAAATACCTACAATGATACTTTGTTATATTTTAAGAAAAATAATCCATGGACTTGATTGTTGATTGCTCTTGTTCAAATTATAGATATATGTTGATACATGATCACAAAAAAACCCCATGAGTTTCTTGTTCATTCTTTTCATCGAAGGGCGCGTTCCGAAGCCACACTAAAATCATAGCTCTAAGTGATCATTTACACTATCGTGTACAAGCATATTACTAAATAAATATTTTTGACTTTGACTTTAACGATGAATGAGAAAAGAAACAACGGATTTCATAGTCATTCGAATCGTTCACTTTATAAAAACGACCGATATACGCTTATTCATTTGCCATTTCTCTTTTGCGGTGCGAACACGGCTTTAAAATATGACAGTTTGTTCAAACAATCATACTCAACCGTAAATACTTGAACAAATGTGGAATTTCTGTGTTCATTAAATAAATATCCGTATTTCAAGGCGCGCCATTGGCCTGATTTTCTTCTTCACTTCAATATAAATACATCGTGAGGCACTGCTTACTTAGTCAGCCCAAGACGTATTGACTTTCCTCAGATATGGTTATATAGGGTACCTTTAGCTTGGACAAGCTTGGAGGAGGTACAGGCGTTGAGCAACCCAACTCCACTAATAACCCGAGCATATTTGCTCTGTATAAAAAAACATATTTGCTCTGTATAAATAATTCAAAAATTAGATGAAAGGCCAAAAGAAAAATCGGATTTCATTTCTTAGGAAATGTACAACTAAATAATCAGCTTAATAACTAAATTATTATCAGTCAACCAATGTAAGGTGTATTGTAAGCTTTCGACCATGGCGACAAAGCTTTCCATTCAAGGACATTGATCCTGGTAACGTGAAAGTTGTGATTCAGAATGATTCAACTAAAGAATGTATGGGTTAATATTACAAGTCTTAACCACATTTGTGGTAAACATTGTTTTCTTTTTTACCTCTATAAAATGCTTTAAAAAATTATTGTGATTGTATAGGTGATTAGGTAGAAAAATAAACGCCATAAAAAGCCTGTTAAAGCTTTTATTTACTTTTCACTGCAAGTTAAATAAGTACCCGTATGTAATCGTACCTATTTCGTTTTAACTTAATTGCATTTTAGACGATCCTATTTATCGTAATGTTTAAATATTAAATTAAAAAATCTCATTAAAACAAAAAATGTCACAATACCACAACTAGAGATGACGCCTCCAAAATTTTGTTTATTTAGGACCTATAAAATAAACAACCGGCTAATGACGTCGGCTACTAATCCTAAAGCAACAAATCTTTTGGTTAATTTTAGAGATCTAAGCAAAGATCAGACTGGGCGGGACACGTCTGCCGCATGCCGGGGGAGTCTTGGGCAAAAGTCACAACAGACTGGATCCCAAACTCTAAGCGGCGACTCGGCAGACCAAAGCGGAGATGGCGGGATGAAATCGACAAATTTAAGCCCGAGTGGCGGACCATAGCCCAAAACAGACCCGAATGGAAGAGTTGGAGGGAGGCCTTTGCCCAGCAGTGGGACGATTCAGGCTAATATAATAATAATAAGCAAAGATACAAACGTCCAGACAGAAATACAGCAAGAAGCGATTTTGTTTTATACCATGTAAATAATAAATACCGATCTAACACACAACCTAGACCTAATTCCCAGAAATCTCAAAGTAGTGAAAGTCAAAATGAAACTCGAACTGTTACCTGCTACAGATGATCTGATAACTTCACCTACTTAATTTGATCTTCCGACGGACTTTCATTTTTTAAAACCTACCTACCTATAATGAAAGTCCGTCAAACCCATTGAGATATTAGGTATGTTTATTATAGTAAGTTAATCGATGATTTCTCACAGATATAGGTAGGTATGAGAATATGTCTGTGAGAAATCAAGTAGGGTTTGATTCCTAGGTATTGGTTTAATGTTAGAAATCTATGGAACTGTTTCTTAAATAGAGTATACATTCTTTATGTAAACATAATAAGTACAACATTGGGAATAACTTTGATGGAATTGCGAGGACCAGTGTACGAGTCAGCCGGTCGAGTAGCTGCATAACAGTAATTCGCACCTACTCGACGTAAGTTACCTACCTTGAAAGCGCCGCGCCGCGCCAGAGTTAAACCTAAAGTAAAGACTTAGTTTTAACATAATCGTGTCAAAAATGTATGCACATCACACCGTAGTGATTAGATTTCTGTAAGGAAATCACGGTAGATGGCACCAACATGTGCCTAACTCTAAAAAATAAGAACATGCGTTTCCCTGCCGCATAAACTCACTTGGCAAATGACTTAGCGTGCCCGTCCAGAAAGGTGAGGTCGTGGATCCAGCAAAGTTCATATAAATTAAGAACAAAAACCATTTTTTTTCTAATATTTAAAAAAACCGGGGTGTTAACGTTTTTAACCCACATCGCACAAACCCGCTAATGTAAAGCAATCGATAAAACTCGATTAATTACCATGCAGAACTTGGATACACGAACGTGGAACGCCTTGACCAGTGCGAATGGTCTCAGACCTAAATGCAAACCTTTCACTTATACTTAGCTACGCATATATACAAGGAAAACTTTAAACCTTTGATTCTTAAATTGTACGTACCTAAGTAGGTGTATGGTAGAGTGCGTGAACTATGGAAATTGATTATTTCATTGAGGAAATTATAAATCGGACAGTGAGCCTTTGACGTTTACTTTCGATGAGAAGATGTATAAATACATCTTCTACATCTGAATTTTTGATATGTGGTACCTACCATTAATACTGGTACCTAGGTAAATTGTAACTAGTTACCAGTTTTCTAGATTTTTGCATAGTTTCTTAAATAGCATACAGCCGAGAGAAAAGTCTTAAAATTTCCCTATTCTCCTTTTAATCATTTTATTAAATAAAAAGCGATGATTACCTAATTCAATAACTAACTCTAGAACATTCTAAATAAAGATATTCCATGAAGTAAACCATAGTATCTACTTGGTCGTAATAAAACCACCATCATAGAGGCTCAGACCACAAGTAATCATCATCATTAGGTACTTCTCACAATACATGTACTTAGTATAAATCAAGTCAAACCTAATTGCCCTAATTGTGGCGTGGATCGTTTCGTAATACTGTAATGCTTATAGTGTCATAAATACTATTATGGTTTATTACTTAGACGTAAATTACTACACATAGGTGTATTGTAAGTTTGCACGTAAAGTTGGAGTCGCAATTGGGCTTAAATTTGGCACTTGTTTCCACGTCTTATATACACATAGGATGTGGAGATAAACTGACAAAAACTGATTAAAAAAAGATAAACTGACATTAATGACTCTCCTCATAAATTAAGAAATAGTATTGTTACCAATGAAACCAATAGTCTAGAATAAATCGTTAGAGCTTAGCCATAGCTCCATGCGTTTAACAAGTAGCTCCTTATCAAAGAAGTAGTAGCACGCGACAGACACGCGAAAAAGAAACAAAAGACAAATATCACGTTTAGCTTTAATATACCTACACGGAAAAAAAAAATATTTAAAAAAATAAAAAACCCGACTGCAGTTTTAACAGAAAAGTTAAAAACTAGATGCTTATAGTAGCTTTAGGAATGGTGGATGCAGTCGGGCGGGCCTCCAAATAACATAAAGATAGTATACCTAATTATATAACACTAAGTATTGGGTGTTATTAAACTTATTCACCTTTTAGTTGGAGTCCCACCCGACTGCATCCACCATTCCTAAAGCTACTATAAGCATCTAGTTTTTAACTTTTCTGTTAAAACTGCAGTCGGGTTTTTTATTTTTTTAAATATTTTTTTTATTTATCGCTTTTTAGTTTTTAGAGATCAGATTTAATTACACCAGAAGAAATTTATTAATTCTAGATGTATATACTCCAGTAGCGAGGACGTGCATTGCTTGTTTTTGCTTACTCAGGGTGATAAGTACAAGAGCTGGCGGTTTCGTATCCAGCGCGGGAACGCCGCCAGCATCTTGAGCGCAATGCCTCGGGTTGTTGTTGCTGACAACTTCTTTTAGCTTTCTAATTTTAGGTATTGTTACTACTTAGGTATTGTTTTCTTTAAAAAACAAAGCGGTTATTTATGTCAACATGTCAACAGACTAGTAAGAAGATACTAAAGTATTTTATGCCATTTCTGCCAATTCCTTCAAACTCGGCGTCAAAGTCAAATCCATAGACGAGATATTTATACGAGTCAAATCGATAAGTTTTTAATGACCGTTCCGTTGTTCTTGCGAAAATTACCTGCGTAATCATAAATGTAGTAGATACATAACTTTCGAAGATTAACCATTAGAATACACTATACACACGCGGATTGTTTTCGCATGCGAATACTGAATTTCTGTGCGAAAATTCAAAAATCCCAATCCAGAGCTGGTAGTGTCATGCCATAAGTTGAAGTAAAAAGAATATATGAACGTCATTATAGACAAGACAACCGAGTCGAAGGCAAGTGACATAATAATGAAGACAACCTACTTAAACGACTTCCGATAATTTTATAATTAATTATTTTAAAACTTAATTGTAAAACTTTACAAGCAATACTTTTCAAATGTAAATTTAGGAAAGAATAAAACATATTGTTTGAGGAAACAATGTTACGCGTTTTCTCTGTTTTTTATGGTCTTTACAAATATTGGTTAATAGCGTTTTACATCATTATTTTTATTTATTTATTATTTTAATGTACCCTATGTCACTCACGCGGTCATGACGAATCTAACCACGTATCGTTTATCTAAATCGGCCCAGCCGTTTAGGCCCTACGACGGCACAAAAAAAGGTCACATACATACATACATACATACATACATACATACATACATACATACATACACTCACGGCAAAAACATAACACTTCCTTTGGCAGTCGTGTAAAAAACAGACTCTGCGTCTTTTTAACTATTGTAGAATTATAGCGCACTAATTATTAGGTTAACTGTGTTTCAACTAACTATAGTTAGTTACGCACACCTTAAATAATGGACTGTAAACTAATCACAAAAACAAAAACTCCTATAAATGTCTTATGGTGCTTTCTCATCGGAGGGCACGATCTAAAACCACACTAACGGCTTACTCCCTTACTTAAAAAATATTATTTATACATGCATGACTAAGTTATGTGACGTTTGTCACTGTCTGTCAACTATGAAACTTCATGTGACAGTAAAAGACAAACGATGCATAGTTATGCAGCGCATTAATTAGCGTTTATAAGTGAGGGGGTCAGTTATAAGTTGACGTATCAAAATGATCATGATTTTTTTTACAAGTTCTAAATTAAACAAATTATTTGACTAAAAACTAAAATAACCATTTTTTTCTTTATTTACAGATGGGTTGTAGAATAACGATAGTAGACGATGTGCTGAACAAATCTTTCTACAAACTGGGACTAACAGTGGGAAGGAACCCTGGATACTTCATCATCATACCTGTACTGTTATCCGCTCTAATGATAACTGGGTATCAGCGGATACACTATGAGATGGATCCGGAGTATTTGTTCTCGCCTGTCAGTGGTCAGGGCAAGTTGGAGAGGAGAATAGTTGAAGAAAATTTCAAGGTCAACTACTCGCACAGGTTCAATGTCGGAAGGATTACGAGAGCTGGTACGTATTAAATTTATTTTTGTCCTATACCTTTTGTGCTCTCGAACGTCCACGAAGCTGGTATTTGCGTTTGAGGTGAGAGATGCTTTTTTGTTTGTTTCTATGTGGTTCTGTCACGATTCGATTCTCAGAAACGGCTGTGCCGATTTTGAAGTAGTTATTTACGTTGTACCTACCAGGTATTATTCCAGAGTATTTCTTAGTAAGGTATTTTTAATGTTTTAGAACGCTAGGGGGCGCTACGGACGTCCTATTTTTAATTAATAGTTTATTAATTTAGGCTTATCTAAAGAAGTACCTACTGGAGCTCTATTTTTGAAGCACATGTGCCACTTCGAGCGTTTTAAATACCTGGATTTCTACTGATTTTCGTTTTGATTTATGTAATTTTTCTATGTGAATCGCACGACCGAGACGAGTGGTATCAACCACCCTCGCAGGAATCCGATATCGAACGAACATCAGTAGAAATCGAATTACTTAAATTGCCTAAATTGCAACGAGCGATTCAAAAATAAGGCTCCCAGCATGGTGTTAATATCATTACAACTAAAGATTTCTAGTTTTTTACTACTTACGAGTATTGTATACTACTTTTAATCAATTAAGAAGCGATTGTCATTCGAATTGATTCGCCCTTTAATTTTCTTAACAATTATTGAAGGGATAATTTCGCACGGATACGTACACGTGCGAATTGACTGTTGACTCTGTATAACAAAACTTAGTCTCAAAGCCGTTTTTAATCTTTCCTATGATTTTAAAACCTGACAGTAAACAAAGGCCATAATGAATAGCTTAGGTAAGGTACAGTTGCACATAACTGCACTGAATTCCCGATGTGCAGTCCAGATGCGCATGCGACGATGCATGTTTATCTTACGGTTACCTACAATTATTCAGGTTAGAGATAAAAATCAATAACCTTTTACTTTTAAGGATATAACTTAAATGTTCAGTAGTTTTGCAAACCAAAAACAGTTATTAAAAATGTCATGGATAAAATATTCTGTAATCAATCTGTTATATTTACGTACGGACAACATTAAAAGTTGATACAACAATCATGCCACATTTAGATTTTCAATATCCTACACAATAATTAAGGGGTGACAAAACAAGACAGTCATTCTGAAAACTAAAATCTCAATTTATGTTTGGTATTAAGCATGTTTGTCCTGTTTAACAGTAATGTTTTGATGTATGGCGATTTTATAGTCATTTTTGCTATGAATTCAGCCTTATAGACTGTCCCACGGTGGCGGCAGGGATCCCTCTGGCCTGAGGTAGTGGGCAGACAAAGGCCCACTAAACTGATGCTATCCTCTCTCTGAATGTGCTATAGTATACCCACGTTCAGAATCACTCAGGCCTGATACAAACCACTTTGTTGTAGTACGGGAATCAAACCTACACCATTCGAAAGCGCAAAGACCCAAAAGTAGTCCTAAGCGTATTTTGAAGCAAAATTTTTTAATGGGATGATTTACATTATATGAGCCGGGCCACGTTCGTGCTGTTTCTTACAAAAGTATGTGCTCGCCCCGGTCCGGAATCGGCCCGTCCTAAAAAGATTCTTCCCTTATTTGTTTTCAACCTAGCCTTTGTTCTTACAGGAAGATTCGGCCGAGTGATCATAGTGTCTAAAGACAACGAAACAAACATGCTTCGGAGCGAAGTGTGGAAGGAGCTGCGAGAGCTCGATGACTTGGTGCAGAACATTACAGTGACGCTACCTTCGGGAGAGACATTCACGTACAGGGATGAGTGCGCGAGGTGGGAGGGACAGTGTTTTGTGAATGATATACTTAACTTGGACAAGATTATTGATGAGGTAAGTTTAAATATATCACCACACAGACGCGTTTTTACGACATTTGTTAGGCCGGCTATTTGAAGTTACACACTGCTGGGATTTTCGCAAAACTCATGCGATAATACCGCAAGTGTTGTTGCGGTAAAAATGCATTTGTGTGGTGGCTTAATGTTACGCACAGGACACCATAGAAAGGAGAACACCAAACGCCTAGTTTCTCCTTAGTTTAAATTACATCCTAGAGTATAAAGCAAGTTTCCTACGTGATTTGATGTGATGTTACTTTGACTAATTAGGTAAATACATTAAAAATGTGTTTAATTATTGAAGCTTGCAATATTTATGGGTTCTTACCAGACAGCGAATAAATAAATATCCACTCATTTGTTATTTAGTTACCTATTTCTAACTTAAAAAATATGTAGTCTTTTCTATTTTTATTCTATCATGTAGGACGGTAAAATCACGCCTCCACTTTTGTACCAATTACTACGAAAAGTCACGTCAGCGGAGGAAGTAGTCTTTTTTGTTTGTTTTTGTGCCGTTCAAAACTTCCGTTGAGTAATTTACTTAGGTTCCTATAGTAAATCCGCGGTAAATAGAAATACCTATGTACCTAGTCTTTCAAAGCCACGTTATAGTTATTTTATAATAGGGTCGGGAGTTGTTGGGCGGGTTGTGTGTTTGTGGATGTGATTGTGATTGTGAAAGCGAACTAGGTACTAGAGAACACCTATACTAACATCTGAAATTCTCTTTGCACCGACTACCCCTCGTTTCAAAATCCAGTGCGCAAGGAGTTAAAACTGTACAATTACTGTCTTTTTATTCTGTCTCCCTTTATTTTAACTTCAATTAGGTATACTTTGGGAATACTTAATCCAACAATGTTTTTGTAATCATTGAGTAACATTCCAAAGGACAAAAGTTGTCATTTTCTAAGGTTTGATATTTCTTAATTCATTAAATACGTTGACGGAAAATGGCCAAGCTTCTGTATGTATTTTCAGGAAGACCATATCGCAATTATTATTTTTAGAGGTAGGTAAGCGTTTGACCAATTTGTCTCACCAACGATACCAGAGACAATGAGGTCTACGAGTATATGGGTCTAAACTCTAAAACGTTTAACTAGACAATTGAAAGGCTGCTGTCAAACAAGACCGGCCCCATGTTTATTTGTGACTGAACCGACCTACGAATCGGAAAACGGACGGATAAGCCCACTTATCGCTACGAATTTGTTCAAATAAAAAACGTAAACCTAGAGCACGCAAACAGAGCAATAGTTAACTTTACTACGATTAAATAATTATGTAGTTTACACACAAGATTACATTTGCTTACTTTCAACTTGACTCTTACATACGAGGTTTCATAATAAATTTATCCAGACGTTATTGCATATCTGACACGTAATTTTACGTAATTTGAAATGATGAATAAGTCTTTTATATATATTTACCAGCTGCGTCCAGCGGTTTCACCCGCGTAAGTCCCGTTCCCGCGGGATCAATGGGATAAAACGTAGCCTATGTGTTATTCCAGGTCTCCAGCTACCTATATTCCAAGGTTCATTGCAATCGGTTAAGCGGTTTTTACGTGATTGAGTAACAAACACACATACTCACAAACTTTCAGCTTTATAATATTACTAGCTGCGCCCCGCAGTTTCACCCGCGTAAGTCCCGTTCCCGCGGAAATGTCGGGATAAAAGTAGCCTATGTCTTATTCTCGGTATCCAGCTACCTATATTCCAAGTTTCATCGCAATCGGTTTAGTAATTTTTGCGTGAAAGAGTAACAACCTCACATACATACTGTATACTTGCATACATTCAAACTTTCGCGTTTATAATATTAGTAAGAAGTAGGAATAGGATGTACTCCGTAACTATATACTTAACTGTAGATGTATCTACCAACGATAAAGTTTGACGGACGCATTGACTTTCGGTAAATGGTCCCAAAGCCAAAATAGTCCCATTTATAACAATAAATTCTAGCTAAACTATGCTAAGCCTAAGCCATAAGCGTCGTAAAGTCAAAATACACAACATTTAAATCTCCTATAGAAACTTTTTGCACTAAGGCATATTGTGCCACTCTATGTGTGTAATTTCTGTAATGTGATTTTTAGTGTGCACCTACTATAAATCTTTCTTTCTATCTATTTTATACTCTGAAGATGTCTACCTGACGCACTAAGGAAAATTTAGCGTAGGTCGATGCCTGAACCTGACTGACTAACCTTGCGTAGCAGGAAATAATAACAGTTGAGTATCATGAGTTTTAACAATACCTTATGCCATTTTACGAGGGTTCCCGAGTAATATGATTCACAGGCAGCTACAATCTAATGAATCATTGCAATAAAATTGATAGGTTAACTGAACAGAAACAATAGATTGGTGGGTACTTACTTCGCGTCAACAATAAGCATGAACCACATTTTACGGACACAAAGTCAAGGAAATATTAATAAGTTTATATATAGGTAGTTGACAGGTTTCTTCATAAGTGAATCCAGAGGAGCTAAAATATAACTTTCTGAACTTGGTAGCTCGCATGTCTTACCATACCGTAATATATTCCGTGCGTGATATAATGTAGGTACATAATATAGGTAGTGTAAATATATAGTCGATAATATATACTACCTATACAATTTGTAACGGGTATGCCCTTTTAATCCGAAAGGGGGTTGTTCTAGACGTCTACGTAAACACCTTTTGTTCTACGACTTTTGAAAATTTAAACTTTTTTTTGAAAATTTTGAGATTATGTTTCACTGAAAAAACAGCTGCTTTTGAAAATAAAGGTAATTGAAGTTTTGATTGTAGTACATCAAACGAAATGAAAGGACTACATAAGGTCAATGACCTCGAACTCTCAGAAACAGCTGATTTTCAAGTAAACTTTACACCTAATTTTTTCGAAAAGTACGTCGAATACCTATCCAAAAGTCGTAAAACAAAAGTTGTTCACTTAGACGTCTAGAACAACCCCCTTTCGGATTAAAAGGGCTTACCCGTTACAGCTTGTATATTTATCATAAGTTATTACCTACCTATGGAGGATTAACTTCAATTCAAACTTAACTTCAAACTTTCATAGCAAAAAATTGCGTAGTTTCAATAAACAATCAAAGCGTTTTTATGGTTAAACTCTAGGGAATATTTTAAGTTGATTGATTGTATTTTAGATACTACTTATAGGTACAAAACAATTTATAATTGTTCTAAGTCACGTGTGTCAAACTGATTAGTATTCCAAGCATTCTTGCTTATTTACTTCTTGTGGGACTGCCTCATTAATATCTCAAACAAACATTATGGGCTCCAAGATACGACCTTTACTTACTAAATAGAAATACTTGCCTATTGCGTTAATGATTACAATATGATGTGCATGATGTTATGTAATTTAACTACAGCTATTTGTAATAGGTAATACCAAGCAATAGTGCACAATAGTCTCTAAGAATCATAATTTGTTTAGAATTATTCGCCCACAGTAGAATTTTCAAAAATATTTCAGTCCTATCAGAGACCTTACTCTCAGTTATAAATTGTAGGAGCTAACTCGGGCATTTCTTAAGCTGGACTAATTAGGTTTTGCATTTGATTTGATTTCCTCGCATTCGTTGTTCAAATACAAAATGTACCTAGTAAATACACTAAAAATCTTAATGATTTTATGGTATGTATTAAAGATATGTAAGATTCTACACAAGCATATTGCCTGTAGATCATGCAAATATCAAACTATCCAGTTTTCAGTCGAAATTGAATTTGTGGGCTAATTTAGGATGATTGTAACTGTTTTTGACTTTATCGTGTTATCTCAATCATGCCTTCAAGTTTACAAGGGCGTCTCTTAAGCGGTGTTCCTTATACCTACTTAAATTAACGGTTGTCGCATTGTTTACAAGTGCTTACTACTTATTTGTTGATTTGTCATAGCTGTTAGTTTGTCTACAGTTACATAGTTTTTACATTAAGCGATTGTCATAAACAATAAGGTATTTAATTACTAATTAACTTCCTTTGTTTAATAGGTAGAGAGAGGAGAGCTGAATCTAACATTTCCGATAATGTTTAATCCTGTGACGTGGGAGGCTCACGCGTTTCCCGTGTTCTTTGGAGGGTCCAAAGTCGTGGACGATATTATAGTGTCAGTACCTGCTGTCCAGTTGGTGTGGTTCGTGCGGACTGATACCAAAATTCAAAACCAAAGGTAAGTAATTTAAGACAATTTAATGATTCTTCTTCTTTTCGTGTCAATGGCATAAAAATAACAGTAGGTTAGGTATGTCAAATTTTGGTGGACCAGTATTCAGCCACATCCACAGCGTCTGTGGCTTCCATTAGGTATTCCCTTGTGCAAGTGGTCGGGCATGAAGGGCAAGAGAGTCACCGACTCGTGCGTGCGACATATTTTTGCTCAACGCCCCTCAATTTAATGCTAATAGCAAGACGTTACAGATAAATTATTAGAGGTTAATATAAGCATAAAAACAAATTTTCATTTTGGTGTTCTAGTAAGTATAAGTATATTAACTTCTATGTACATACTTTCTATGCACATGTCTGCGTAAATTTTTGTGTCTTATTAAGAAATTATAGTAGAATATAATTATTTATTCAGTGAAACCATTTTGACTAAGTTTTTTGAAATGTATTCCTATTATGTTTTATAATATTATAATTAAAGTTATTAACTTATATAATGCACATATTTATTTTAAAAATTTAGAATACAGTCACATAACTCTCTAAAGTGTGACATGAAGATGTGCAATAATGATTCATTCGTATGAATTAACTATAATGAATGCAATAATCGCTGCAATAGATAATAATAATACGATCAGTTGCCTATTATCTTAAACTCTGATAAATAATTAAGGATATCCTCAAAAATTTAATACAACATCTGTTAGATCAAACGCATGCAATATACGAAGAACGAACGATTTAAGCAGCGATTACGAAGGAAACTGACGTTTCTAAGGTTTCTCATCGTGATTCATTCTAATTTACTTACTTACTCGTAACTTTTATGTTTTGTTTGAATCGGCTCTATCAATAGCAGTGCAGTAATGCAAACATACGGGTCTATTGCTTAGATAATAGACATCGATCTTGACACCGTTTAAAGAAATCGTTTCGAATACTAAGCACTGCGTAATATTCAACAAGAATACGAATAGAAAGGCCATTATTTAAACTGTTGCAGGTTTATATTTTGTAATTTGTGAAGTTTATTTTCTCTTTTTTTCCTTTCTTGACAATAATCTTTGATCTTATTTGTCTGCATTCTCAAAATCTTTAAAAATGATTGGTTGTAATTCGATCACCTGTATTACGAGTAAGGTGAACACAAAGTATTTTTTTGCAAATTAGTAATCAGTATTGTCTGGTGTTTTGTACAGACAGCGACGAAAGGTTGCGGGTTCGATTCCCATCAAAGACAAATATTTACGCTGACGATAGATATTTGCTTGATTTATTGATTAATTATTTATTGCAACACCACAATTGAATAATTATACAATAAAAGGAAAATACTTAAACAACTTAAAAATTAGGTGGCACAATGGGCGGTCTTATCGCTTAAAGCAATATTTTCCAGGCAACTTTTGCTTCTGGCTTTGGAGCGTTTTATTCAATACATATCATAATGTACCTTAGTATCACAAAAAGTGTTAGGTGCATATAGTGCATCCGTTATCTAGTACCCTTTAATGAGCCTAGCTGCTTAGATTGAAGCTAGTGACGCTGTATGCAATGACCTGCAATAATATTTTTTTAAATTTCAGAGGAGTAGCCTGGGAGGACGCATTTCTGGAAGAGGTTGGTATCGCTGAAGATTCAGGACGTTTCAAACACATCTCCGTCTCTCGGTTCGCATCTAGAACCTTGGACCATGAACTCGAGAAGAACACGCGGACCGTAATACCCTTCTTCAGTTCCACTTTCATACTTATGGGAATATTTTCCATCGTGACCTGCATGATGGGCGACTGGGTCAGATCGAAACCCTGGTTGGGACTTCTCGGAAATATTTCTGCTGTAATGGCGACCGCTGCTGCTTTTGGTTGCGCCATTTATTTGGGAATTTCGTTCATTGGAATCAATCTTGCTGCTCCATTTTTGATGATAGGTAAGTTCAACATCTGAATTTAGTTGCAGCCCTTTCGGGAGCTCAAAGTGAAATAAAACCACAAAATATTTGGGGGTTGGCGCGGTAAATAAACCCTCATTGACCACACCTACTGCAAATAGATTTGGCAATACAGCCGGCCGCCTGCCGGACACCAACCCTCCTTGGGTGCAAGCAGTTACCGCCACTGCACCGTTAGAGCTCCAGGACCGCTAGTCGTTCCTAAATTCCTAAGATACGTAGCTGTATTTGTATAACTATAAAATATTATGTCACTACATCACTATATCTGTATAACTAGAATATTATGTCACTACATCACTATATCTGTATAACTATAGAATATTATGTCACTACATCACTATATCTGTATAACTATAGAATATTATGTCACTGCATCACTATATCTGTATAACTATAGAATATTATGTCACTACATCACTATATCTGTATAACTATAGAATATTATGTCACTAACATCACTATATCTGTATAACTATAGAATATTATGTCACTACATCACTATATCTGTAATAACTATAGAATATTATGTCACTACATCACTATATCTGTATAACTAATAGAATATTATGTCACTACATCACTATATCTGTAGAACTATAGAATATTATGTCACTACATCACTATATCTGTAGAACTATAGAATATTATGTCACTACATCACTATATCTGTAGAACTATAGAATATTATGTCACTACATCACTATATCTGTAGAACTATAGAATATTATGTCACTACATCACTATATCTGTAGAACTATAGAATATTATGTCACTACATCACTATATCTGTATAATTATAGAATACTATGGAGCTACAAGACCAGGACACCCCACTACTCATATTAAATTGCGAAGATATCGTTGTTATTACTTAGGCTATTCATTATTAACATAAGCTTCACTTTTGACTTAATATCAGTATTTAATTTTGTGCATTAATTAAATTATTCGTGACTCTTCGAGTAGGTACCCCGTTGAGCTACTCCGACTACTCCGTCAATCCATTAAATCATTGTTTTTGTTGTTGTTTTTATTAGTGGTATGCTGTACCTACACAAGTACAGGTTATCAAGAGGAAAAACGTGACCTGCTCGCATATAGCCCGTTAGTCCATCTGCCAGTCTGTTCAGACATTCTTTATTCAAAATCTTTCTTTTTTTAATATGAGGAAACATCGAAAAAGTAACCTATGATTAAAAAATTGCCTCATGCTCGTATTTCATTTGTTCTTTTCAGGTATAGGAATCGATGACACATTCGTGATGCTAGCAGCTTGGAGACGAGCATCTCCAAAGCTGCCGGTGCCAGAACGGATGGCCATTATGTTATCGGAAGCTGCTGTCTCTATCACCATCACGTCGGTGACAGATATGTTGTCCTTTTTCATCGGAATCTTTTCACCTTTCCCTTCAGTGCAGATCTTTTGCATGTATTCTGGTGAGTAAAGTTCAATGGTAGGTACTAAATGACGTTAGAAATTTGGAAATCAAATCTGCCTTATGGGTCAAAGATATAGAGGGATAATATTTTTCACCAATCGATTTAACTTACCTACAGTAACTTACAATTCTTAGGTGTCGATCTCTTCCCTACTCTGGGCATTAATGTTTGTAGGGTCATTAAAACTCTCAATAAATATAAACGAACGATTATAGCGAAAGTGATTAATAAATTAGCATTTACAAGCTGGTTTTACCAAATGTTCGATTCTAGGATATGATTATGCATTTCCTTTCACTGTTAAGCAAGTGATCTCTTTGAGTCATTCCAACTCGTTTATAGCTTCATAAATTGATATTGCTAAATATTTCACATTAATTGTTATATCTTTAAAAATGTTATTTATTTCGTTGACTTTGATACTTAGTCAACATCTACCAAAGGTTAGTTTAAAGATTTTATATCCTTCTAAAATATTGTTAGTAAAGTTCGACTAGAAATATTTTATAGGAAAATTCATCTTCAAAAATTACTTGCGACGAGATTTGAACTCGCACCTCGGCGTCAGTACCGCAGCACAGCACGTAGTAGATATGCCTTGAGCAATAAAAACAAATTACGAAATAGTAAAGTTCGTCAAGAATAACAGCCCGTATTCACTCCATGCGTGGCTTAATGCTTTGTCTTTGGTCTTCTGAGTGATAAATCAAAGTCAGCGAAAATATAGCAAAAGCTTAATCCACACTTAGGGTCGTTTATGAAATTGAAGGTGATTTGCAGTTCTAAAATCACAACTTTATCCCCGTTTAATTAATAAAAACATTATGTTATTGACAGGTTTGGCTGTTTGTTTCACATTCGTTTGGCATCTAACATTCTTTGCTGGATGCGTTGCCATCTCTGGATACCGCGAGAAACAGAATCGTCATACCATTACTATGATGAAAGTCTTGCCTGAATCAAGGGCACTCAAAGGTAAGCGTATACGTGACGTACCTATTAGCTTTCTTATGGATGTATTTTAGAAACATTTTCATATACTTAAGTATAGTTCTATCATAGATGTTTTCTCAAACACTTTAAATAAGACAAGTGTAATTGAAATGTGTTTTTTCGTGTTCCAGAAGAAAAATTATGGATTTACCGAGTCTTCTGCAGTGGTGGAATAGATCCAGTTGATCCGGACAATCCTATCGACAACCAAGAACATTGCATCATGGCTTTCTTCAAGACCACCGTAGCAGACTTCCTGAACAAAGGCGTGGTCAAAGCCGCGGTTATTCTAATCTTCATCTTGTACCTTTGTGGAGCAGGGTACGGAGTAACGAACCTCAAAGAAGGCTTAGAGAGGCGGAAACTGTCGAAAGTGGATTCGTACTCTGTCGAGTTCTTCGATCGTGAAGATCTTTACTACAGAGAATTTCCGTATAGAATCCAGGTAAAAGATTTAACCATCTAATTATTCACTACATAATATTACCTACTTATTTATTTTTTCTTATATTACATACTAGCTGCGCCCCGCGGTTTCACCCGCTAAGTCACGTTCCCACAGGAATATCGGGATAAAAAGTAGCCTATGTGTTAATCCAGGTCCCCAGCTACCTACATTCCAAGTTTCATCGCAATCGGTTCAGTAGTTTTTGCGTGAAAGAGTAACAACCTCACATACATACATACAAACTTTCGCGTTTATAATATTAGTAAGATGTACCTTTACTGTCCTGTATGTACAATTGTACATAGGTACATCTTATCAAATGAAAAGAGCTAGGTAGTTCTACCCTTCGGTTAAACCATCTTTTTTGTCTCGTAGTCCACGGGAAAAAAGCAGTTCAATTTTCATAATTTAGTCTACGTACCTAAATATCAAGATATAATTGCAGATCATTTAAAAAAGAATAGATTTAAGTATAGCATTAAAAGTTAACTAAACGTCCTGTAAACTTTGTTCTGTGTGTATGAAAGCATTATCTAATGGTTTGAATTCATTTCAAATCAAACCAAACTATGTTAAGTACAGATACTTTTACGATCTTTTTTTATTACAGGTGGTAATTAGCGGCCAATATAATTACTCGGACCCTGATATGCAAGAGGAAGTAGACAAGTTGACCAGGAGATTAGAAAACACGTCTTACATATCGAACTCATTGTATACTGAATCCTGGCTTCGAACATTTGTTGACTACGTTTCCAGAAACAACGATTATCTTAATGTCACGATCGACAACGAAGCAGATTTCATTCACAATCTTAAAGAGGTACGCGAGGCTATATGACCCAGCTGCTGGGCTACCAAGAATGTTTCTCTATTAGTTAATCATATCTGATCTCCTTTCAGTTATGGCTGTTTCCTGCCAATCCGTTCTCTTTGGATGTCAAATTCAATGATGCTGGTGATCAGATTGTCGCTTCCAGATTCTTGATCCAAGCTATAAATATTAGTGGCACTAATCATGAGAAAGAAATGGTGAAAGTCTTGAGAGATATAGTTGCTGATTCACCACTTAATGCTTCAGTGTTTCATCCGTACTTTGTATTCTTCGATCAGGTAAGAAAACATTTCTTCTCTCAAATTATAAGCTAAATGACCTTGTTTATATTTTTGTCTAATTACATTATGTTTTTTACTTTACAGTTCGAGCTTGTCCGTCCAACATCACTTCAGAATTTATGTTACGGAGCACTAATGATGATGATTACATCCTTCATTTTCATTCCAAATGTTTTGTGCTCACTCTGGGTGGCCTTCAGTATAATCTCAATAGAAATAGGAGTTGTGGGCTACATGGCACTTTGGGATATAAATCTCGATTCCATATCAATGATCAACCTCATAATGTGTATTGGATTCTCAGTGGACTTCACGGCCCACATCTGTTACGCCTACATGGCATCAAAGGCTACAAGACCAGATGAACGAGTCAGTGAATGTTTATATTCTTTAGGACTTCCGATAGTCCAAGGTGCCTTCAGTACAATCCTTGGAGTTGTAGCGCTGTTATTAGCCGACAGTTACATATTCTCAGTGTTTTTCAAGATGGTGTTCATGGTTATATTCTTCGGAGCCATGCATGGACTTTTCTTACTGCCCGTTCTTCTATCGCTGTTTGGTCCCGGCTCTTGTACTAGGCATAAAGATGACATAAAGATGGCCAAATTCGAAAAATCTTATCCTAATCCCTACTGCATACCTCACCCACAACTAATGTTGAACGAACCGAAATATAACGGGAAAAATCCTAATGGAGTTTATAAAATTTATGGGGATGACAAAGATTTAGGCATCGGGACATCTGGAGAAGATACAAGTGAAAGCAGTTCGAATCAGTCTCAACGCAGACAAGTCGGAGATGACGAGAATGGTCGAAAAAAGTATGAGGAAGGTTGGAAACGCTCCAGTTATTGCCAAGGAAGCCAATTTCAACCGTCTGGGGAGTTAGATATGTATGGGCACGACTTAGATAGGAATTGGCAAAGACAGCGATACGAAGACAACCGAAGAGTTTTCGACAACTACAGGAAAGCTCCAGCAATCCAGAGGCCAAGGGATGACGAGTGGGCAGTTTCAACGCGTAAAACGAGCGACTCGGGTCCTTCCAGAGATGGGCCTTACAGAGTGATGCGCGCACATTCTCACCACAATATAACCAGGCCGAGAGCCCCTCGCCGCTCTAATTCTCATCACAACCTAGACCACTTAGATTACGTAGCGGAAATGCGGTTTCCCTGACGGTAACCCTACAACCTCTCTATTTATAAGTAAATGTTAAATACCGTGCTCAATTTGTGGACCAAAGTATATTGTACCTTCGCATGAAATTAGTGATCTAATTTCAATGACATTGAAGGTAACTGGCGCCTTCGGAGACTTCCAGCCTTCTACTAAAATATTCATAGTAGGAAATAAGTTTGTGAGTGAACTCCTTTGTAATTATTTTTTTATATCTAAGTATTTAATTTTGCTGTAAGATTTTTTGGTTGGGTCACGTTTACGAGTAATTTTTAGAAAAGAAAGATTTTTAGTACAAGGCTGCATTAGAGAGGTTATTTTTACAAGTTAGTATTATTTTAAGCTTTTCTTACTAACTTTTTATACATCATAAATATATTATACAAAGATAGTAAGAAAAACGATTAGCCCCATAAGTTTTATTAGTCCGTTTGTTTGAATGTGTGTGTTAATCTGAACCTAAGATCTTATTAATAATAATGTAGATACCGGGTTACCTAAACTAGTTCGAAACACGCTATTAAATTGATTGAAACTTAGGTGAAACATAATTAGAAAGATTAAACTATAGACAAAAAAACCATTGAGAAAATGTCATTAGATAAAATGAAGCATGGATGTAATATCATTTTGTCCAAATGAAACTTAGCTCAATTTAGTTTATGGTGGTGTTAATTAAAATGTAATTAGGTAAAGCGTGTTTCGAACTGGCGTAGGTAGCCCATAGATATCTGCCTATTATAGTGATTGTCATTGTACATAGTATCCTAGTTTTTTATGCTAAATGTGTATACGCCACTAATATCACAACATATTATGTACACCACGCTTGTCTGAAAAAAAAACCTTGATGCATGCGCGTTTTTTGTGATAGGAAATTGCAGTTTTTCAGCAGTCAGTGTTTAAAAAGAAACGAAAAAAATTGGTTCTATTTATTTATTTTACCTATTATCTAGTTCCTAGAATAAAAATATGGTGAACCGAATCAGCTAATGTTATGATTGCTTTGTTTGATATGATATTTTTTAAATACAAGTACTGCAAGTCTACGTCTATTAATTTTTAATGGTAAATTAAGGGCAATGTGAAACGATTGCAAATCAAATATAAATCAAAGTTACAAAGCACTTTTCGTAAAAAAAATAATGAAAAATGCAATTTTTACTAATTCAGGATATAGGGGTAAAGCCTCCAAAGCCACAATTTCTTTTTACAAGTAGACAAAACAAAAAACTTCCGTTTAAGAATAAAGCTTTAACGTTACCTATGCTAGATAAATTGTAAATATTAGTAAAATATCTTGTTGCCATTAATACATCACATACAAACTGCTATTGAATAAAACATGTATGTTTTATTGTAAGTATGTTAAAAAGCCCGAAGTACGGATAGACTTAACTGGTTCTTCGGTTTTCGAGATGCTGATTTAAAATAATGAACTTATACAAGGTGTAACGGGTAAGCCCTTTTAATCCGAAAGGGGGTTGTTCTAGACGTCTAGGCGAACCACTTTTGTTCTAAGACTTTTGGAAATTCGAAGTACTTTTCGAAAAATTTAGGTGTACAGTTTACTTGAAAATCAGCTGTCTCTGAGAGTTCGAGGTCATTGACCTTATGTAGTCCTTTTATTTAGTTTGATGGTTTACAATCAAAACATAAATTACCTTTATTTTCAAAAACAGATGTTTTTCAGCGAAAAATAATCTCAAAATTTTCAAAAAAAAGTTTGAATTTTCAAAAGTTGTAGAACAAAAGTTGTTCGCCTAGACGTCTAGAACAACCGTCAACCGAACAACTTTCGGATTAAAAGGACTTACCCGTTACAAATTGTATTTTGGCTTTAATCGCGTGGGTTTAACTGAATAAGCAACGCTATTAAAACTGAAAAATGTAAGTGTAACACTGAAAAATGTAAGTGTAACCAATTGTAACCACATGTATTCAGTTATTATCATCATCATCATCATCAGCCCGTGCAGTCCAATGCTGGACATAGGTATTCAGTTAAGCACTAACTTATAAGTATACTTAGAACTGCGAAAAAGAACCGCAAGTCTACCGTGCAAGTTCCGTCCGGTTCAACTCGATGGGACGTCGTCCCAAAGCGTGCGCAAAAAAGACACACTGCGCAAATGAAAAACCTGCGCGGCAAGAATCATTGCGTTGTTTTGCATTTGAATGCCACGACGCGCAGTACAGTACGTTTGCCGTCGAGTTCAATGCGACGCGGCGAGTTGAACCGGACGGAACTTGCGCGGTAGATCTGCCGACTATTGTCGATTGTAAAATTTTATAACTAGATGTAACCATAATTCGGGCTTTAACGTGACATACTCTGATTCAGTGATACTTTAGCCGAAACGTAGCTTATGATAGCTATAGAGTGTCCATATAAATTATGTAAGTAGCTCTCTTATCCTTGATGTCTCGACAATTTTAACAACAGCTACACTCTTTATTTACCTCTATTACAATGATTAACATATGACTAAGTGATGTATGTATTGTTTGTCTCTTTCTGTCAACTTTAAAATATTATTTCACAGTAAAAGACAAACAAAGACAATGTTATTCATCATTCTTATGTAAGAGGGTTTCTTATGAAATAGTTACAGTATTTTTTGATAGATGGCACTGTGAATTTTTAAAGTTTTAGTATCGATCGATAACGATAAATAACGATAAAGTTTTAACGATAAAGTTTAAAAAAAATTCTCTAGAATACTACTGTGCCGTGTATCAATGTCCTGACACTATTTCATAAGAAAGTAAAACTTTACCCGTGGTTTAGTCATCGATCTTTAAAGTTCTCGAGAAACCAACAACAATTGTTGGAAAATGAAACGTTTAGAACCGGTATTAGAGTCGTACTGCCGAGAGAGCTACATAACTTTTTACAATGAGTTTTGGGTACAATAATATTGGTCGAAAAAGGGGTTATTCTAGACATATAGATTGCGTTTATTTTAAAACTTTTAGAAATTTGAACTTTAATATCAAGATTTGTAATAGTAGACCATACTTTTGATTGATTGAGTTAGTGATCTCTAACTCTTAGAAACAACTTATTTTCAACTAAATATCGAATTTAAATTATTCAAAAAAATATTGCCTTTTTAAAAGTTACAGAACAAAAATTGTTAAACATCTAGAAAAGCAATTTTCGGTTTATATTACAATTCCCGAAACACATTGTATATAGACGTACTATAACGGAACGGATCTAGTTATATTTCTGAGCCGATCAATGTCAGCCAGATGTAAGACCGAACGGTCAAAATCCTGACTGAAACTGTAAATATTTGTTTTGTATTGAATAAATAAATATATAAAAACCATATTTATATTTCGTTTCATTTAAAATAGTCCTAAATTAACCTATAAAGCTAGATTACACACAACAAGAGAGTTTTCTGAAACAAAATTAACTAAAAAAAAATGTTGTATCATTAAAGGTACTTTAAAAGACTTTACCACTGCCCTTATAGCACTAAAGCTGAGATCAAAACTATTTTTCCAATGGTTGTGTGACGTAAAGCAAGATAACAAAGAAATTACGTTTTTGATAAAAACTAACTACAAAATAAAACATAAATAAAAATAAAATTATCACTATGATTTTAAACTAACATGGCATAAAAATTTACCATGAAATATCGAACTCCGTAAAAACACAAATTAAAACATGGTAAAACCCGTTTTTGAACCAATATTCGTAGAGAAATCAAAAATATAGTTACAATAAAACTAATTATAAATAATAGGAGACCAAATAAGATATCATAAATCAAAACGGATATCCCAATGTCTTTGTTCAAAACAGTAGGTACAGGATTTAAAAAAAGACATGTTCAAACGTAACAAGTACTTTTCGCCTAAACTGATAGAAAAGTCGATCCATACATAACATACATACTTATGTAAATGCAACAACTTTGAAATGCATTATTATACATAATATTATATAACTTGAAATATAATTTACAATGATTTATCAGACTCAGTTTTTGAAGCCGCTGGCTTCTTTTGGAACAATAATTTAATCAATGTGATTAATACCTGTTTACAGTACATATATAAGTGTAATAAAGGCTAGTTCTACATGTTGTAATGTCATTAGTGCTATAAAGTAATCTACTGGAACTACTTTGGCTATAAGAATGGCGGCTATATACAGTTATTGAAAAACATTACTTGATGTAAAATTTCGCAGGACATGTAAAATCATAAGTAGATATTATTATGTATACCCATTGCGAAAGTTGCGTGGCAACTTCGCCGGTCTTCTTTAAGTCAAAGACTCAATCTCATATGTAGTTTGCCCAAAACTTAGTGACGGATACGGCAAAAACCGTGTATAAAACGTGGAAGGTCTCACAGATATAAAACCAAACGTCCACCACCAACTAAACTCTAATTTAGCTCGCCAGTTTTTATAAGTGAGCATAGCTGACAAAGTTGAATCATCTGCATTCACCACAAACTTTGTCAGCTACAAAAACAGACCCAACTATGCGAAGCTAACTTAGTTCAGTCCGCGGTGGATATTCCACGTAAGTCCTATCAGATTCGCGTTCCAGTTAGTTAAAAAACCAATAAGGAAGATGAAATTTGTTCCACTGTCGCCTTTCTGACTTCCCAACAAGTGTGTTCTAGGTAACCATACTTATGGTAACCTAGTGATACAGTGGGAATTACTCTTGAAATTGGTTATATACAGACATATGGTTATAGACACAGCAACATAATGTTACGAAATAGCCCTTGTTGTCTACTTTACAATCTAAGACGTTTTGTCATGTAACTTTTGCAGAAGTTGACTACAGAAAAGCATTAAATCCTTACTTTTAAAGTTTTGAGTCATATAATCCATCATAAAGGTCATACATTTCTGTACACTTCTTCTGTCACCGGATGTTTCCAGGGCTTCTCTTGCTAATATATTGTCTAAAATATTAGTAGTATTTTGTTTGGCCATTAGAACGTCAAAGACAGTGTCCGTTGGTAATTTCTCGGCGATCGTCTTAAGACTTGATTCTTCTAGCATTTCACTGAGTTTTTCAATGAAGTCATTTCTCTGCAATCGAAATAATATTGTTGGTCCCTTACATTATTATTATACACATTCTCGCATTGTCGAAATTCCCTTTACATTTGTAAAGAGAAATCAGACAAAAAAATTAAGCTTAGTTAATTATTGTTACTTTTGAAGTGGTAAACAATTCCTTCAAATTAAATTGTATCTTTACATCAAAATAAATCAATGTAATTATTTTTTATAACTGGCTCAATCAAAAAACAATATTCACACAATTATATCCGAAAGTTTTTGTTATATTGACATTTATATCATAAAAATGATTGTGAAATTCAGTTATACTCGTATTACAAAATTCCAATGACTAAAGGTCACTTTCATTTAATATATTTCACTTACCTCTTTTAGACATGTAGCGATAATATCACCAGTAGTTTTACTACCAGATTCATCAGTCTGCACATCAATGTGACTTACACTGAGTGCGTCCGTTTGGGTTGATCCTGAAGCCACAGGTTCAACTGTAGTCTGTACTTCCATATCACTATGTGATACGTTTTCCGTCTGTATTTCAATACTTGAAGTATTTGATTCTATAACTTCCATTTCTGCTTCTGGACTTGTTTCTGATATTAGAGTTTCTTTTACGAATTCTATAGTTGGTATGTCCTTTTCTATTTTCGCAGCATAATCGCTCAGTACTTTCGTAGCTACTTTGACTTTAGGAGCCTTTATACATAATCTACACACATCGACTTCAGTCATCTTTGCTAAATCACCCACAGTCTTTACTTTGTCTTCAACCTGTTTTACGAATAAGTGTTTCAGTGAAGGCGATGATAGCTCACTAGCAATGACAATAATTGGATCATTGCAGTTGACTAGTTTGGGGAATATAGGGTCAGTGTCGTTAAGATCGCTTGTTTTTACAATTTCCATAGCTGGAGTCACTTCTAATGAAGTTTGGGTGTCTTCAGGAGTGGCGTCTGTCAATGGCGTTGGCTGATCATTATCTGTGAAGCTCTCGAGGGTTTTAGAAAGCACAGTATCGAGTTTAAAAACGTTGTCTAGTCGTTTCGGTGATTTAGAGTATTGGGATTGACGTGTTTGTCTCTCTAATCGCTTGTGTGCTGAGTTTTGAGGTGATCTTAAACCAATAGGCTCTATGTACTTATGTACTGATATGGTAGTTGATACCGGTGGATCGTGGAAGCTTACTCTTTTTCTCTGAAACAAAAAATACAGTTGAATTTGAGGCATAATTTTTGACAGCCAAAATAGTGATTACCATAATGATCTGACTAACCTTGCTTGCAGGAGATGTAGTAGTGTCATCGGTTATATCACAAAGTTTCCTTTTCAAAATTGGTCCAACCGGACTGCAATCAACAGACGGTAGCGATTTCTTAAATTTCAAAAAGTTTTCGCTTTCTTCATTGTCAGTAGACTCGCTAGTATCTGATGCAATATTATATAGAGCTCGCAAATTCCTTCTAGCGGGCGTGCCAACTTTCTTTACTTCTTCGGGTTCTGTCCTGTCTATCACTTTTATGGTGTTCAGTTTCTCTGGAACACATAGTCCCAGCATATGAGCTGCCCTACCACCAGGACGTACTTGAGGCTTATTCTTTTTCAAAGACAAAGAGGAACTTGGACTAATGTTATAAACAGAACTAACTTCAACTCGTGGAGGCGAAATATCTCTATTATCAGGCGATATTTTTTCATCTGTAAAGAATTCAGGGGACCCCTGTTTTTCAAACGGTTCTCCATTACTATGAACGGGAGAAGAAAGTTTAATAACTACGTAATCACTGCTTGTTTCGGGTGAAGGAGATTTCTTATCTCTATCAGGGCTCTGAACTTTGATAGGAGAAATTTCTAAAGTATTGTTAAGGAAATCTTTCTTTCTCTGATCGGAGTCTTCAAATGGTGAGGAAAGGTCATGTTTCTCTGCTTCTGTTATTAAATCGGTCTGAAGTTTATTTTCATTTATAGTTATTTCTGAGAAAGTTTGGTTTGTGTCTTTAGTAATGTCTTGTGTTTTATCTTCATTAGTGTTAATGGATATTGTAGCCTCTACAGCATCTGAACTTTCAAATTCCATTAAATCGACTGAGTTGTTAGGCTGTGTGTCAGCTTCAGCTATTTCTTGTGTCTCAAGTCCTATATTGCTAGGTTGTTTGTCAGCTTCAGCTGTTTCTTGAGAACCAAGTTCTATATTGTTAGGTTGTGTGTCAGCTTCAGCTGTTTCTTGTGTTCCAAGTTCTATATTGTTAGGTTGTGTATCAGCTTCAGCTGTTTCTTGAGGTCCAAGTTCTATATTGTTAGGTTGTGTGTCGGCTTCAGCTATTTCTTGAGTCTCAGGTCCTATACTAGGTTCGGAACTAATGGTAATGGGAGCTTCTTCGTTATCGTTAATAATAATGACGTCATTTGATATATCTTTGTCACCAATCGGTTCAGTATCCATGTTTTCAGTAAGTTGCGATTGACTTCTTTCCACCTCTACAGTCTGATTTTGTGGTAGTATGGTATCATCTTTTTCTTCGGCAACTGTTTTATTACGCTCTAACACTATATCAGAATCTTGCAAAAGATTTTGCGTTTGATTAAATTTATCAAAATTCATTTTTTCAACTGTAACAATAGGTTGTCGTTTAGTTTTCTTTGTAGATATGGCACTTATTGTAGTAATTGAAGAGTCTTGTGAACTCTCTATGACATCTTCAGAACATGTTGGTTCATCTAGTAAAACGCTTTCAGGTGATTGGCTTGCTTCTTGCGTTTCATGAACTGTAATGGATGTTTGGGTAGTTGGCGATGTTTTTTTCTCTCTTGTCTTCTTGGTAGATTTCGGAGTAGCCTCAGATTTAGATTTATTTAATTTTTCAGCTACGCTCTTTCTTTTGCTCGTAAGCTCTGTTTCGATTAGTTTTTTTCTAGTTAGTCTCTGTTCAGTTTGTAATTTAAGAAATGGGTGACCTTCAACCATATCTATAGCTAACTCTTTTTCAATGCGCGACTTTTTTGTACTCTTTTTTGTAGATGATTTTAGTCCACTTGTTACTCGAATTGGATCTGTGGGAGTCACCGGTATTTTTTCAACAGTTTCTTTTGCTGGCTGGTCTTTTGGATGATCAATAATATCACGCTCTGATTTAGTTTCAGGTACTGATTCATTTTTGTCTTTTGATTCTGTAAAAGCTTCCGACTCAGAAATAACAATAGTCTCAACTACAGCATCCTTAACGGGTTCCATCTCTGGAATTGTAACAAGCGATTTAGCTTCGTTATCTTTACTAGACTGGATTAAAGCCTCGACAACCACTTCATTTGCTATTTCTGGAATTTCACATGTATTTTTTGTTTCACAGTTTTCGTTTTGGACTACTACGGCAACAGAAAGCTCTGCTTTCGTACTATTTTTAACTACCTCTTGTTCAGCACTTTCATTTAAGTTGTTTCCAACAGCCTTTTGTTCAGTTATTTCCTTTGCTATTACATCTTTGGCGAATTCAGTGGTTTCTGATTTATTCGTTTCGGTAAACGGTTCATCACTCATGGAATAATTTTGACTGTCGCATTGAACGGAATTGCGTCTCTTTTTTAAGGCGAATAATTCGGTATCGTCAAACTTTTTAGGTCTTCTTTTCATACGTGATGGTCTATCTGCAGCTAACATTGGTGGAGCTGAATTAGCAACGTTCATGTCATTTTTAGGTATGCTCGGAGGTGTTTTTGGTATATTTTCTGTGTGGTCGGGCTCAATTTTAGTTTTATCTTTAGGTGTAGATTTTTCAAGCAAATTCTTCATATTACGGAATACTCTATCTTTTAATGCCATTCGTGGTGATTTCGTTAGCTTAATAGTTGGTGTCAGTAATCCATTATTCTTGATTTTTTCGACTTCTGGACTCGAGTTTACTTTGACAACTTGTAGGATTTCAGATTTTTTATCACCTTCTTGTAAAATATTTTCCATTATTTTAGGCACAACATCTTTATTGGGTAAATTCTTGAGAATAGTTATGTTTTTACCTTCAGTATTGGGAGCAGATTGGATTGATTTGCTTGTATTACTTGTGCTAGTATTAGTACTGGTATCATGTGAATCAGTCTTCCATGTCGAGAGTTTGATTTCGTCTTGAGATTGAGATAAATCTTGGTACAAAGCTGGTATATCTTCCCTCTTTCTTTGAAGTTTTTCCTTCTGGTTTTCTGTCAATTTTTTAGGGTTGAATTTCCAGTTAGATTTAACGACTACATATTCTTCACCATTTTCTACCACTTTGTTCACAATGTTAACTTCAGTTTTCTTATTTTTTTTTACTATTTTGATGTCGGGACTTGTAAATACTCTTACTGGTTCATTTATAATATTTTTTTTATTGTTGCTGATGTTTGTTTTTTCTTTGCTTCCTGTAGCTTTGTTAATGCTTTCTGTTGCTTTGTTAATTTTTTCTAAAATATCTTTACTTTTTGTACGAGCCTTAAATATGTTCAAATGGGTAACTATGCATTTAAACAGAGGAGATTCTTTCTTAACTTTTGTAAGATGAGAAGATAGTTCTTCAACCAATTCTAGTATACTATCATTATAGGCATTTTCTTTTAGCAGTGGATGAATAGCACTTTTTAGATTGCCCAACAAAACAAAGAGATTGTCGTTGGTGTTGTTATCCTGGAATAAAATTATGTTGATTAGATTAGAAACATTAGGTTAATTAAGTATAACGGTATATTTTCAATATTTATACATTTTTTTACTTACCCAATCATTTTTTTCAATCGCAGCAACGATAACACCAATTAAATTCTTCGCACACGTTATGGATGCGTTTGCAAGTTGAATATCAATTTTTTCAGCAACATGGTTTAGCATGACAACTATTGTATCCACAGATAGGGGTATAATTTCTTTGAATTCTTTATAATCTTTAATCGACGATGTGAAATTCTCTAACAGTTTCGGCATAAAACCAGGACCTAAAAATATTTATACACAACAATGTTAATACAAAATTTTAAGGAGAATAATTTTTTTATCCAACGTTTTGAGCAACATCATATTACTAAAGAGTTCATCAGATATCTGTCAAAGGAAAAAGCTCACCCAAGTTGCCACATCAAAAATGCAATTGTACAATAAATTATTATGAATCAATTTTAGCTTTACAATTGAAATAAATGCGATAAATATTGTAGATTAAAGCAAAAATTTTACATTTTTTTTTCTGCAACTGTCGTTTAACATTTAGGTTGATTAATATAAAAAAAAGAATCTTTTGATAAACAAATGTAAGATTTTTACTTTGGGATAATCTTTTCTGTCTCATTGTTTTTACAATGATAAATAGATTGAAAACTAAAATCATCAAGATTACAATGAGTGGGTCTTGGGCTGAGTCAGAAGCTTTGTTCACAGTGACAGAATTACTTATGTATGCCTTTTCAAATCATTTGTTGCAAGAAATATTAAAGTCACCTAGACCGCGATTCCATAAGGAAAGTCCTCTATGCAACTAGTACGCAAATGTAACGCCCTATGTTGAAATTACCTTAAATTCAACCTTATTACATACATATATGGCATATTACGTTACATTTGAATAGAAATCCTTTCCTAATACAATCGCTGCTTTAACCTAAGAGTAACACATACTTTCTTGATTCAAAATTCTCTGTTTAAGAACTCCAATCGCCACACAGACTATAAAGTAGTTCATTGATTCCACATTAGGTAGGATGTATCCAGAAACTTCTTTGTCAAATCCGGTGCTGTGCAGTTTTTTGTGATTCACAATGTATGCACTATACCATGCAAGTCCTGCGGTTTTCACCTGGAAAAGATTATATGCATCACTAATTGTTCCCTAGAAAATCTTGTGTAAGGCAGGCGATCGACCGTAAAAATATTGTCAAATCATATTTGCAGAACTTACGGTCAATGATGATGACCTACATACTTTGTCAACCCCAAATAATTTAGGGTTTTAGCGGAAACGGGCTTTCCCGGGAGGGATGCAATAGTCATCAGTGCATCAGTGATATAAAGCAAGTAATTTTTGACACGTTTACTTCTTGAATTTAAACCAAGATCTTCTAAAGTATTGGCAGGTGTAAATTTAATTTCGATTTTAGATAAGTTAATATTACCTCTTTAAATTCATTCAAGGACTTAAGTGGCCACTCCATCAAGTCACCCAGCATTTCCTGGCTAATTTCAGTTTTTAAGTCAGGCAAACTATCCACAGTTACTGTCCAAAATTTTAATGTAATGTCATTTGGAATGAGCAAGTAGAACAAAGAGCACTCTTCCTGCACTGCTTCTTCTAAAGCTAGTTTTGCAATCGGCTTGAACAGGTGATTTAACTGTGCTTCTGTAAATCTAATGACAAAAATTATATATTTTAAGTACATTTATCGGAGATTTTGCGATAAGTGAGGGAAAATCCTCGTCTTAAAGTCAAGTAAACGCTCAACAAAACCAACGGCTAGTCGCGGCAGGTAAGTAATTGACTACTTCAAACTTGAGGACTACCCCCTTAAGCTGTAGCTGAAGCCTTGTTTCACTACAGAATATTAATGGTCTCAACTGTCAATAATTAAGTATTCCTTAAAAAAACAACGCAATTTTTTGTTAATTTGTACAACTAGACTAGGATTTTTCATTTCTAGTTTTACTATTTTACATCTGACAGACATACCTACATCTTTTATCATTCTCCATATGCTTTCAAAACACTTACCTCATGTAATAATTGGTCATGGAAACATTTGTTACAGCTGAAATTATCAGTGACAATGGTTTGTATTTATCAGTCTTTGATTTGAGTAATTCTTGCATTATGGGACTTCCATCAAACAATGAAGACATTATAGCAGTGATTATTACATCTTGCAGATGGTCAGTTGTTTGGGGTTCCTAAAATATGTCATAGAATTATTTTATGTATTATAAAAATATTATGTATCCCTGTATCCTTAGTAATATTATGAATGCAAAAGTAGCTCTATTAGGCTTGAACGTCTAACAGCCGAATACAGAAACGTCATTTAAAATTTAAGAGGTTCTTAAATTATTGAGCAGTTTCTAAATTTAAAATTAGTATGGCAATTTTGGAGTTTGAGAGCTGCTTCTTTGTTTAATAAATTCTCAAATGTTGAGTAGCGTTTCAGTATTCGGCCGTAAGCCACTGAAACGATTTTAATGAATTTTGGTATAGAGATAGATGGGACTTCATGGGACGTTGGGACCATATTCCCACTGAATCGGAACTTACACAGGTAAAACCACGGGATGCAGGTAGTCACATGTACATATATTATATATATATTTATTTATATATTTTATATTTATACATATATTATTTATTATTACAACAAAACAAATATAAATTATTTACCTCTAGCAAACTTGTTATACAATTCAGCATTCCAGTAAATATATCCCGTCTCACAGCATTGTCTGGGAGCTCCGCTATTGAATGTACCATTGTCTTCCAAATACACCTCAAATTATTCTTAGCTGATGTTTCATAGATGGCTGGGTTACCGGAAATTTTAAACGCGATTCTAAGACTATAGATCCAATCGTTCCACGACGCACTCACCAGTAATGTCCTAGTCAATATCCTATCGTTCAAACTTGGAATCTGAACTTCACATTCACAGTTGTCTGAATGTCCAATTATTTCAACAAAAGCTTCCAATGATTTTCGTTTTAATCGATTCGAAAACTGTATGACTTGGGGTCCTGCTTTCAGTTTTCCAAACATAAAGTGCAAAAATGGTATAACAACATCATTGCAGAACTGATCATTTCTGTATTCGAAACTACTTATCAAATGCCACCAAGCTTGAAACTTGGCTAGTGCTAATTCTTCAGTCTTTGCATTATTCAGTTTCAAAGGAATCATTAACAATTTTATCCGTTTAGCAGTGTAATATGTATTTGTCTCCTTAGAGAAGTTATCAATCAATTTATTCCAACATTCAAAAGCTCTGACTCTCTGTAAGGCTTGTTTTTTGAAAGAAGATTCGACAACAGGGAGCAAGGAGTTTATGGGAGTGCCCAATCCAGTGAAGTTTTTTGTAATGTCAGTTTTTAATAATTTTGTTATTACAATCCAGAGTCTATGCCAGATATCACTGTTACTGTCTAGCAATGTCATTAAAATTAATGGATACCTGCAATAAAGATTAAATATTTCATAGGTACATATTGTAAAATACAGTCGGTATCTGGTATCAGTTCAGTCGGTCAGACTAAGAAATGTGCCAAATATGGCTTGTAGTTTATTTTTCAAGGAACAAGTCTCTTTACAAAATGATTGTGAACTATACAATTGATAACTATGCTAAATTTCTGAAATATTCATTTGTAGGTATTTAACGTAAATTAATCATAATATTAAAGGACGTTTTTACGCAGCGCCATCTAGCCTAAGATTAAGCAACTAGGCTTTAATTTGTACTCACTTTTGAGAATCACACACATTTCCTACAAAATCATCCCAATGTGGATTGCTAAAATAATTAGTGTCAACAAGCAAATCTGTCAGCAGTTCCAGATACTCTAAATAAATAACTTTATGGGCTGAATCAACATTGACTAAATCCATTGTACTCATAATATTTGGTATGACTCTATGAAGCCAAGTTGTGTGGCCTGCTTTTATAAATGCTACTGCTTGAGCTAATGGTAATCTTGTTAATATTTTTAATAAATGGTATACCTGCAAAATAAAATAAAAAGTTCATTGAAAAATTGGGAAGAGCTAAACTAAACATTTATATATAATGTAGCTGCGCCCCGCGGTTTCACCCGCGTAAGTCCCGTTCCCGCGGGAATATCGGGATAAAAGTAGCCTATGTGTTATTCCTGATATCCAGCTACCTATATTCCAAGTTTAATCGCAATCGGTTCAGTAGTTTTTGCGTGATTGAGTAACAAACATCCAAACATCCAATCACACACTTTCACATTTATAATATTAGTAGGATATCCGTGGCCAAATTGGAAAAAGGCGTTAGGACGGATCCCCAGATATGCAGGTTCAAGTCCTGTTGGATGCGAAATTTTTGGAAAGCATTTCTTTAAGTATATTAGTAGGATTTATAATATTAATATTATAATATTGTAATATAATATTATAATATAATATTATAATATAATATTATAATATAATATTATAATATAATATTATATAGTAGGATAAATATTGCAGGATGTTGCACACAGCACAATCTTGACTCTAACTAACCAACTCAGCTTGTACTAGACAACAGATGTACTATTATTTTTTACAACATACACTTTTTTAACTGACTTCAAAAAAAATAAAGTAGTTTCTCATTTTGCTTGTGGCTTTTTTGTAAATATGTACATAGTATGCACACAGAAAACCCCAAAAATTGTTTGCAAGAATTTATGGTTACAATAAATATTTGTATTGAATTATAATTTAATGAAAATTCTTAAAAAAAATTCAATTTGAGAATGGATTTGGAACCCTGGGGAGTTGCTAGTAAGGACCTAAACCTTATGAATATTATTAGTGGAAGTTTGTATATTATGTATGTTTGTGCAAAAACAGAACCGATTGCAATAAAACTTGGAATACTAAGATTGAGTTTTAGAATATCACATAAGCTACTTTTTATTCCCATATTTTTAGCAGGATATGGACTTACACGGATGAAATCGCAGGGTGTTGCTAGTAAATAATAATATTCTTACCTCCATTTTTTCGTTCCATTTATCGTCATGAATAATGGATGAATTTAAGTTAATATCAAATGTTTGAAGCAATTCAGTGCTGTGGGTCACAACGATTTTTATAAGGACTTTATCGGGGAATGCCAAAATTATCTGTATGGCCAGAGACCGAAGTTTCATTGTAGTTAGAAGCACAGTATTTAATAAATTTAGCAGGAATACAGCAGATGAAACTAATACATCTGTATTCAAAGTGTCGATTAACTGGAAAAATTAATACAATATTATTAGTAAAGATTCAGGACAGTTAGAGGCTATAATATTTAACACCACTTTTAGTGTAAAAAAAAAACAAACAATGACAGTGAATGGACTGATAGCCTATATGATAAAATCATCCAAATTATCATTTCAACATCAATTAATTCTTAATATGAAATTCGATATTTGTCAAATAGCATTTGAAAATTTTCAGTCAAAATTTCTTTGAGGAATACTCATTTTTGAGTCTTAAAAGTTTTGAAAGTTTGATTGGGGTCCAGTTAAAAGTTATAGTTTTATTTTGAGTGTATTGTTTGCATTGCAATATATTACAAAAATGACCCTGTTAACTTTCTAGAGCTTGAGTACAGACCAGTGAACATGGCACTTACAACCTTGACGAAATACAAGTTCAGATGTTTGAAGTTCCTTGATGTTCAGAAAATAAAGACTAAAATTATGACTTAAGTAGTCACCAAGAAAGTGATGATGGTTTAAGCATCCAAGATAAAGACAGGCTTTATTACCGAGGTGAATACCCGAGGTTCTACTTTACACATTTACTGCGAGACAAAAGATGACTGATACCTTGGACTTTTATTCTAAGAGTGATGTTTAATTCTCTATTTTCAGTGTATTATTTTCGCACTAATGTCATATAGTAAAGAAAAATATTTTGATGAACCTACATACCTTTTTTTTTAATTGTTTTGTTTTATTTTTTGTGTTTTCTTGTTTTTTTTATAATTTAGTACAATAAAGAATTAATCAATCAATCAATCATACATCTTAATTGGCTACAGGAGCATTTGATCAGTAGGTACTACTGCTGCATGTGATGGTATTTCTTAATTCAATCATGTTTTAGTAAACATTGATTTTTTTTTAAATACCTAGGTAAGTACTGAAATAAATAACACATACCTTGAAAAAACCCTTAAAACATACCTGTTTATTTTTGAGAAGTGCAGACATGACTGCAACGCCATATGCTAGACAACTCCGATCATTGTCAGTGCAAAGCTTGAAAAGGTGCTCTGCTTCTTCCTTTGTAGGAACCTTGTAATTCTTAAGTATATTTAATATTGATTTGAGTCTGTTGGATTTGGATCTTGTTAACTTCTTATCAAATTCAGGATCGTCCACATCGTTGAGCAAATCGGCGAATTCTGAACCAGTTCGACTATTTTCTGCCATCGCTGGAATTTACATCAATCAATGACGACTTAAGAAACCCCAGACACAAAATGCAACACAGTGACCTGATTTACAACATTAGCTTTGTAAATATACTGTTTTGAAGCTACACAGCGAAATAAATTACGCCGATCTAATCAAAAAAGATTGAGAAATGACGTTGCTTAAAAACTGGGATCTTTTTGTCTAATTCTTGTAAAATATACGACCTTACATATTAAAATGCATCAAATACGTACTAGTTTTCTCAGTAACACTCATTTTATCCTAAATTCACGCTAAAAATCGTTCACAACAACCAAACATTTTAGATTTGACGACTTTGTTTGACGTTTCGGCATTCTGGCGCGAACTGTGACAGCCATTTGTTGCCATTACTAAAAAATAAATGAAGTTTACACGATGCCAGTTTATTATGAACAAAGGGTAAAAAAAGCCAGTTGCTTAATCTACACCATATGTTGAATCAGTGTATATTTTGAATTTTATAATTTTATTTTCATAGTGATTTTATTGGTAATTTACATACCTACCTAGCTATAGACTGGGCTATACATAAGTAGGTGATCGTGGTGACCGTATTCTCAGGTGTACGGTCGTTGATGAGACTAAGTAGCTATTGAAATAAATATCCCATCAAAAACATTCTGTAAAAAACTAGCTAAGTCTCGATGGAGTTGCTTGTTTATTAATCTCTAAAAAGTAATGAAATCTAGACAAAGTCGTGTCAAGTCTAAGGGTTCCTTACTGCGATTTCTTAATTTTATTATTTTAGTTAATGTTGTGTGACTTGGGCGTTATACATTCTTTATACGTTAGTGGGTACAAGTCAATTTTGTTTACACGTACCTAAGGTATATGTGTTGTAACTACCTTTGTTTAAGCGTGATTATTATTATTACTCAGTTTCTATCATCTTGCTTAACAAACATAGTAATAAAACACTTTATTTACTTTATGTCTGCCAACCAACTTTGTCAACCTTGAAAAAGCAAACTGGAAAGTTGGCGAAAGCTCAGTCGTTTAAAAAATCATAAATAATAGTTACTTCTACTAGTTCTATTCTGACGATCATGAGTGAGTGAGTGAGTGTCATAAATGCGAAACTTTGCTTTCGCTTAACTTCGGAAGTAAATGTTCTACAGACCTGAAATTTTGTGTAATGTGATTATAGCTTACTGGATGACCAAATTTCTGCGTTCTGGTCTTATCCAGGGGTTCTCAAATAGGGGCTTGAAAATGCGGCGAAATGGTTCCAGTAAAGGATGGTACGGCAGTGTTTGCTTCGCGCTCGACTTGGCGGGGGCACTGCCGTGCCCCCCGATTTTAAATTAGAATAACTAGAGCAACATAAGTCCCTCGGGAATATCGGGCTGTCTAGCTATCTAAATTACAAGAATCATCGCAGCAATCGGTTCAGTAGTTTTGATTGAAACACAAAAACATCTAAAGCTTTGTTTTGTCTTATGATTATTATCTACTAGCTGCGCCCCGCGGTTTCACTCGCGTAAGATTTCTCAAAATCGGTTCAGCATTTTTTCTTACATAAGAATCTGATCATAAGGAAGACAACAAAAAAACAATTATCGAAATCGGTCCACCCGTTCAGGCGTGATGCCGTGACCACGCAAAATAGGGATTTATTTTTATATATAAGCCTAGCTGCGCCCCGCGTAAGTATTATCAAAATCGGTTCAGCATTTTTTATTTCATAAGAACCTTCTCTTGACGATAACAAACACAACCAAAAAAGAATTAGCAAAATCGGTCCAGCCGTTCAGGCGTGATGCCGTGACCACGCGAAATATGGATTCATTTTTATATATAAGAAGATATTATGAAAGAAGAAGAAGAAGAAGAAGAAGATATATTTAAGATGTAAAAATTGTGTCCCATTGTTCTTATGTGTGTGTTTGTTGTCAATAAATGTTTTTCTTTCTTTTTAAACTTTCGCATTTCTAATATTTAGGGGATCTTTTTAGATCCTTAGCTTTAGTAGGTACCTTATTCTGTCTCTTCCCTATTTTATACGACGTTCCTAGTGGTTCAACTCATAACTAAGGGCTACCTAAGGATGATTTACCTATATACTCAATGTGATCATTTACGTTTTTAGCCAGAGCGGGACGTCTGCGGAATTAAATTAAAAAAAAAGTTTTTAGTGTAGGTACAAAACACTTTAACAAGTTTTGAAGTGAAATCTTCTTTCGGTTTTAAACCCGGGTTAGCCGAAAGTATGTAAGTTTTCACGTCTGCTGTGCGGTCATTTTTATTAAAGACTAGCTGCGCCCCGCGGTTTCACCCGCGTAAGTCTCGCTCCTGCGGGAAAATAGGTGTATAAAGTAGCCTTTGTGTTTTTCCAGGTCTCCAGCTATATAGGTACATACCGAGCTTCATGGTAATCGGTTCAGCGGTTTTTACGTGATTAAGTAACAAACACACATACACACATACTTACAAACTTTCAGCTCTAGAATATTAGTAGGCAGGAAGATACTAACACAAATTACCTATTCAAAATAGGTACCTAATAAACACGATAAATAAGCACGACGACGTGGCGTGACTTCTTCGTATTTTTTTATTTGTCGGCTGAACAAATTAGTTTCAAAATATCGGGTTTTGTTCTTAGATAAATGATCAAAATATCGGGTTTTGTTCTTGATTTAAATTTATCGTTACAACTGTTTGCAAAAGCGGGACTATGTCGACCTCGCGCTGTCCCCAGACAGCGCTCATGTCTGTCTGTTTGTTTCTCTGTTCGTTCCCTAAACAATTAAAAACTACTAATCCGATTAAAATCTGGTTTTCTATAAGTATTAGATAGTTCTATTTTCGAGGAACCTCGTGAATACTTTACATCGAAATCCTGTTAGTAGAACCCGAGTAATGAACGAAAAAGTCGGCTATGCACTATTTCTACGCAGACGAAGTCGCGGGTAACAGCTGGTAATCAATATATTTTTAAGGTAAGATTACCTTTATTCTAAGGACCTATCTACCGTGCTCATACTTTACCAACATACGTTCACTTGTTCTCCCGCGCCGCACCGGTTGCATCGGCAGTCGAATGTCCACACGCACCGCGTCGCGTCAAGCATAACAATCAGTATTACCAAGCGAGCCAAATAAATAACACGTTATCCCATATAGGGGAGGAGCGCGAACGTGCGGCACAGGTTATGTGTTCTAACGACTGTGATTCAATGGTTCAGTACGTAAAATATCGTCCTGATCAGTGTTCGAGTGTTTAAAAATGCCAGGTCACGAAGGCAGCCCCTACTGGGCCGTTGTGGACTTTGAAAGCGAAGGGGAAGACGTACCTAGTCCACCCCCGAATCACAGAGTATATCTCGACCCTTGGGATACCGAGCCCCCTGTTGCAGATAGACCAGAGTCAAGTCAAGATGAGAACTTTAATTCTTTCGCCGGCGAGCCTGTCAGTGCTAGTTTTTATTACGTGCCGACGAAAAACTACGATTCTGCTGAGGAACCTCCGCTGCCACCTCCGAAAAGGAAGATAACGCCGCGTGACGAACATCCTGATGATTTTGCTGTTTACTCCAGGAAGCCATCTAGGACCGTAATACCAGATATACCTGAACATGTTATTTATGGCGAGAGACCTCTGAGTAAGTAGATATACTAATATAGCTACACCTCGCGTCATTTCATATCCCGTAGGAATATCTGAGTAAAAAGAAGCCCATTCCGGAACTCCAGCTGTCAACAAAGTACATTTTTATTTTTAGGCTTCTGTGCCCAAAGACCAACTAACTGTCTGTCTGTCTGTTAGAGACCCAATTTTATGTGAGCACTAACACTAAATGGCATCAATATCTCTTCAAAGAAGAATAGATAGGGGAATAGAATGAGGCTGGCTAGTTATACTCATGCAGACTCAAGCAGGGTAGTTATACCTACGTATGAATACAATTAGGTACTACCCCTAGGATGTAGTTAAATAATTAATCAAAGCAATTTACATTTCATAGCGTACTATGCAATCGTTTATTTGCACTTGCAAATCCTGTAATTAACTGATGCATCTATATACTAAATTATCTACCCACTTACAAAACTATCATTTAATAATCATTAATGTCTTGAAATACCAAACTTTGGTAAATCATTAAAAGTTAATTTAAATCAACCAGACTCATCTATTTGTTATTACAATTCAGTCGTTCAAATCAATAACACAGAATTTTATTATGTACGAATATGGATATAAGTGCAGTCAATATTGTAAGTACTTTACACCACGGGAATTATTATTACACGTCGACGTGGATTGGTTCTCATTCTGTCTTACCCTTGTGCTGCCCCATAATAACAACTTGTAGTAAAATAATTCGTGTTAATTTTCACGTCATCATAACATAAAACAAGGAATCCAAAAAAGGTAAAAAAAAACCTTTTTGTCCAGCTAATTTCAATCAATTGTCCACAGGGGAACGCCGTCGATCAATGTACATAGAAGAACCAGTGTACATCCCGCATCCGATGCCGATGATCTATGAACCTATTTACGGAGGAATGATTCCTCCTCCTCCGGGCTACATGCCACCACGACCGAGACCCCGAATGTCTTTGTCGCACCAACAACACCCCGATTACATGATGGTTTCCAACGGTTATGGAAAACCTAGGAGACATTCAAGGTAAATGCTTTATTTCTCGATCTCTCAAGTGAGGTTTTGGATTGCCCGCATTGCCGCGCGCTATCAGATATATTATTAACAGATGGATGCCCACTTTTGTTGTTTAGCTATCTATAATTCTCACAAATATAGTTAACAACTTTAGATATTGTTCTTAAAATGCATATAAAATAGTATGGGATGTTTTATTAGTGTGGATTTATTAAGTATCCTAACCGACCTATAGGTAATTCTAACTATTAACAGTGACATATAATGTTTTTAGGTATGTAGTGGGCATCTAATACAGGGTATAGCGATTGAGCGAGTAATTATTAAGAAGACTTAAGTAGGTACCTACCTACAATAATTCAAAGCATTATGTGATTATAACATAAATAGATGCGTTCGTTACGCATTATGATCACCGTTTGATTCTCCAAGTTGCACCAACCGCAACAACACACAACGTTTTCACATTAATGAGACGAATAACATAACATGCACGCAGATAATGGCGATGCTAAGATTTCTAGACATGTCGCTGTAATGGCATGCTGAGGGGATCTCTATCTAACTACATACAGCTATTAAATAAAATTGTGATTGCAAAAATTACTAACCTTTCAATAAAGTGACTCTAAGTAAGCCTACTACTAGAATTAAATATGAAAAAAATTGGTATAACTATCGCTGATCAATCCTTATTTCAGACCTTTTTACCTACCTTTTTTTTGTTTGTTGTAATATATGCCTGACTGTCCTGGTCAGGCATATATTAAATAGATCAAATCTTACCTTACTAATATTATAAACGCGAAAGTTTGTATGTATGTATGTATGTGCGGTGGTTACTCTTTCACACAAAAACTACTGAACCGAAACTTGGAAAATAGGTAGCTGGGGACCTGGATTAACACATAGGCTACTTTTTATCCCGATATTCCCGCGGGAACGGGACTTACGCGGGTGAAACCGCAGGGCGCAGCTAGTCCTTTAATAAAAAGACAGCATGCTCAATGAAGCGAGAAACTTTTTAGTTCTACGTGAGCATTCTAATTTTAGTATTATAACTTCTTTGGATGGAACACTTAGTTTAGTCAACCTCAAACGAAAGCATTTGTGGCAAAAAATTACTTCGTCGGCGTAAAACAGTTTAAAAAACTGCAGAGCCATTTTGCTTAATAATTACAACGACGCCCCCTCGCATAATCCATCGTGTGAACGCGCACTAGTTTTTATTGACTACAAATGAAAGTTGCACTTGTGAGAACTGAGAACCTTTGTTGTTAGAGAAACTAGCTCAGCATTGACCTTAGTGACCGTTTCAGTCAATGATCTTATAAATAATATATTAAAACATTTGTTATGTAAGACTAAGAGTAAGGCTTGTATTTTACCTTATCTCTTCGACGATGTAGCGTGCTTATCCAGAAAGAATCGATTGACTCTAAACTAGAAGAATATAAGGTTATAGTTTTGGTTAAATAACAGAGCATGCAGAAATGTAGATGCGTACCAGAGATATGTTAAAAATAGACTCATTGATGCGTACGCGAAAAAGGGCGTTCATTATGCATCCAGAATGGGTGACGATTGTTAGTAAGTACCTTGGACAACTACAACTGAAAGTTTTCTAAAATTATTGTGCCCATATTAGAGGAGAATAGAGAGTAAAAGTATTACAGAATTGACATATTACAGAATCTACAAGTGAAATATCTACGTTTATCGATAGAAATTGGATCGGAAAATAACGATTCCTTGGACGTAACTATGAACGCAGTTAAAATGAAAGAAATGCTACCAACCTACCAATTGATACGAACAATTAGCAAAACAATTTGTAGTTAATGAATATGTAAATTACGGAAGAACAATTAATCCAGTTCTTTAACAAGAAAAATAATGTGAAGGAATGCACCGGAAACTCGTTTTATTCACTTTGTACAAAATGGCTCATGAGCAATTATTCTAGTAATACACTACTTTCTAGTCACGCATTACGTGAGCGCAGTTTTGTTGAGTTTAGCGGATACTAGAAAGTCAGTCAAGTTGTGTATTCTTCATAATTGTCATAACACTACTTAGCGAAATGCGTCGTGCGGATGAGGCGACGCTCTCAATATTGCTCAATGTTATCTAATCGATAATCTGTTTTGTGGTTGACTGGTTACTGTTTAATAGCTGCATTGTTTTTATGTAGTCACATACTTTTAGGTACCTACATAAAATTTTCTCAAATAACAAAAGGTTTTTGTATCATTAAATAAAAGACCTGAAGTTACCTTAAATTCGGTTGGAACAACTCAACAACCCTATAGGAGCAATAGCTATTCCAACTCCCAATAAACATTACACAGTTTCACAGCAGTGTTGTAATAATATTTGGAGGTACTAATCGTGTTTTCATTTCACAGATTAGCTGAAGCTTACGAACAGCATTTTGTATACGAGAGCCCTGAGTATGAAGATTGGGCACGACCATTTCCAAAATCAGTTCCTGACAATTTTCACCTATCAAGATACGGCCATCTTCAAATAGATTACTCATTCAGCTGGCACTCCCTCGATAGACTGATTCGTAGTTCTTGAATGATTGATAATAAATTATAATGTGAAATTTTGATGCTATTAGGTATAATTATGTATAGCTATGGCCAAATATTTGCATGACTGATCCGTAACTTGGCTTTAGTTAGGGTCACTCAAATAGTTTCGCAAGTTCTAGCACTTGAAACCAAAGGTGTTCTTGGTGTTTTGGCACCTTTCAATATTTGAATAGGTTGACTTTAGTTTTTAGTATCTTTTATATTTGGAAGTAGAATAATCCGCTCAATAAAATATTTCTAACAAATACCTTTGATTTAAGTTCTTCATTATGTTTATACTAAGCTGAGTTTGGTAGCTCTTTTTATTGTTACTTTTATCTAATTTGTATTACAATGTACCTATTAGCCAAAGAATAAATAAATGTTGATTTGAGAACGATCGTTATTTCTCCATTATTTCCAAAACACATTATTTTTTCATGATTGTTGCGAGATTATTAATATAACAATCAAAGTAAGGTCAGTTTTCGCAACACAGCTCAATATTGCAAGAACTAGAAATACTAACAAATAAGAATTATTACTGATTCTGTGAGCTTAGTTTATGTTCTACATCTCGTAAAAACCGTCATGCTCTCTAAAGGGAACCCAACCACAGAAGCTTACCTATTGAAGGAAATAGCCTGTTTAGCAATAGATTAGTTCAATTAATTCTATTAGTTAAGTTAGTACTATTATTAGTTAACTTTCCATTTCTATAAATTTCCTACAGAGTAGATTAGGGTGTCATCAATGTAAGTGCAACTTTTAAAATTGCTTTATAGATTTGTTTGTGGTAAGCTTTGACAGAAGGTAGGCACTGTTAGAAACCTAGGCAGGTTATTTATTATAATAATGTAAATATATTATAAATACAATTATAGTTATTACCAGTATTATGCGTTTTGAAAGCGTGGTTGGCTTTCAATAGATTGCAATGACAGCTTTCACTATTATCTGGGAAATAGCATGGTGAAAAGAAAACCGTTGTAGCTACTTACTTAATGTTGTTGCATAATTTAGACGAGATAATTTTTAATAGCTAAATTCTCCAATTGAAATACTTAAACGTGCAAAAATTTGAGATATTTTGATTGTAGGAACTCGCGTACTTATCTGTTAGTGTATTTACATCGTTTACAACATCAAATTTGTTACTATAACAGTAAAAATCACCAGTCAATCAAGTTTAGTGTCATAATTTAGTGGGTATATATATACTTGGAAAATTCGTGCGCGTAATTACGAAGCAAAGATTTTGTTCGTTGTTAATAAAGCAATTCACGCTTCAAGGGAATCATATGCGTACATTAAGTTTGTAGGTCATAATGTAACACCAATTATGTAGTCATGTAATAATTTTCATAATGCCACAATTTTAATAGTACTAGTGATTTTAGATCGGACAAAACGATAAGGTGCAACAGAGATTTGTTAATTAATTTTAATAGGTAATCTAGTCAATTTAATGTATTACGTAGAGCTGAAAGTGTTGTTACTCTATCGTCCATTGTTGTAGTTCTAAAAGAGATATTAGGTAAATATCTAGATTTGCTTCTTGATTTTACACTTGTAAATCTCTGTTACGTAGGAATCATCGAGATATATTTTAGATTTCCAAATATATTTTATGGGTTGCGGTTTAAAACGGAAAGCCTAAGTAATAATAATTCAGGCAATTTATTAAAAATTATAATTGAATTAGGTAATAATAAATCAAAACTTAAACCCTTCGGTATTCGGGTAAGAATACAATGTTAGTGCTTCATAAGTTGATTAAAATCCACTTTAACATTAATTAAAACTAACAATCTTGGAAATCTTTTTCGTTATAAAGCTTCCTTTTCTTAGTAATTTTGAATGTTCCCTTTTCAGTTTTGGATGCGTTAGTACTAGGTTTATCGTAGTACATTATCTGAAGTTTGTTTTGTTTGCATTTATTTGCATTGTCTTTATTTTCATTAAAGTTCGGTCCTTTGTTCTTAATAGGGTTAGTAACCTTATTCATATCAAAATTACAATAAGGGTTATATTCAGTAAAATTTGGGCCCTTATCTTTAAAGTTCGATTTCTTATTGTAATTTTGTGGAGTTTTCGAAATTTGAAATCCTGTTTCATTTGAGTGTGGGGTTTTTGGAATTTGGTATTTTCCAGTTTCGTTTGAGTGGGGGGTTTTCGGAATTTGGTATCTTCCAGTTTCGTTTGTGTGTGGGGTATTCGGCACAGGTCTTTCGAGATCGGAATCAAACGCTAGTGGTGGATAATCACTGTTTACCGAATACGGTCTCTCGACTTGACTTTCGTATTGGGAACGATAAGGAGCCTGTGCTAAGTATTGTTTGAATTTAGTTTGTTTTAAGTTCTCTTCCAATTCTTCTATTTTCTGTAAGTTTGTGTGATGTGATGTTATTCAATCAAATTCATCGATATATCGACAGATACGTATAAAATGTTGAAATAGGAAAACTCACCCGTTTATAAGCATCAATATTTGAGTCCTTGCTGGCTGCCTGCCATGTTAATTGCTCCTGTAGTTGTGTTACTGCGGCTATTTCCCTTTGAATCTTTTCCTCATAATCTAGTACTATGGCGTTTATCTAAATGGGATCAAAAACCATTGGTACTTCTTGAGTCCTGGCTTACAGGATGAAATCTAAGCGTAGGTAATACTAAGGTTCATAGTTAGATTAAATCCAACAATTTCATGAAAGTAAATGGACTAGGTTGAGGGATAACCCTATATTTTAATAGTTAATTTCATGATGTAATTAAAGGGCAAGGGTGAGGTGTGAAAAGAGAGGAAAATGAAGTATAACAAGCAGATTGGTGCACCTTATCCCTGTGTTGAATCTCCATATCGTTAATCTTGGATCTCAACTCTTCTATGACGAAAGACAATTGAGCGATGCGAGTATCACATTCGTTTTGAATTTGTTGCACTGAAATGTTAATTTTGGTGAAGTAATAATCAAAATTTAATAACTTAAAGAATAGCAAGAAGCTAAAAGAGCAGAGTCGAAAATAGCACCAACCTACAAGTGTAGACCACGCGTCTTCGTCGCGAATTCCGATATAGATACATAACCACAGACAAGTCGGTAGCCACAAAAGAATTCACGGCGCTATGACAACTTATAAGTGCGCGTATATATCTAGCCTTAGGAAGACTTTAAGTTTAGAAATTACTGGTTCCACCCCTCGGTTTCGGTACCCGCAAGAATATCAGGATAAGAATAGCTTATGACGTGTTATTCCAGGTATCCAGCTACTTTAATTCCAAGTTTCATCGGTTTAGTTTTTGCGTAACTTTCTACATACAAACTTTCGCATTTATAATATTATAAGTAAGATGAAAACGATATAATACTTGTACAAAGGTGCTAGACACTTGAAGTATTTCTGTCTATGCGCTTTGACCACCCGAACCTCCAGCATTAGCTGTTTTTAAATTTCCTTAGCTAAACCTCAAACATAAACTATCGATATGTTTTAACAAAGTGATAAAAACCAACCAACAAATTAGTTGCTGGTTGACAAAGTTCGATTTTTGGCTAGAGTATAAATATTAAAAAAAAATGTCATTTTTGTTTTGGTCTAAATCGGGACGCAACTTCTTTAAGTCTTTTAAAAATCAGAATATCCCCCTGAAAGCCCATTGAAATGGTTCACCCTGTTTATCCACGTTATGCTTAGGTGTACCTAGTTCAATAGTTGTCGTAATGTGCTATTACGATTTATCATAAACTGTCAACGTGTAAGACAAAATGAAGACTACAATACAAAGTTATTGTAAAGAAAATACGGAATACGAACTCTTCCTTTCGTTGATAGCCGTTAGTTCCTCAATATGTTTCTCGTTAGCATTACGCAATTCGAGTATTGTTGCATTCTGTATACTTATTAGATTTTCTTTGTCCTATAAATTAAATGGTGCTGGTAATTAAATTTTGGAAAGCACTTTGCTATGTAGGTATTAGGAAGGTGCCAAGTATAGAGTAGGTAAGTACCTAAGTATTTTTATTACGCAATTAATATTGTGCGAAAGTAGCACTTAACTATGTACTTGACGGTCTGTCTGTTTTATTTTTAGTCTCTAGTTGATTAACCAATTTTGATGATAAGATAATAATATGAAAGTTCCCTATACAAGATGTAACGGGTAAGTCCTTTTAAGCTTTTAAGGGGGTTGTTCTAGACATCTAGGCGACCAACTTTTGTTCTACGACTTTTGGAAATTCGAAGTTTTTTTCGAAAATTTTAAGTGTAATGTTTACTTGAAGATCAGCTGTTTCTTAGAGTTCGAGGTCATTGACCTTATGTTGTCCTTTCATTTAGTTTAGTCTACTACAATCAAACCTTCAATTACCTTTATTTTCAAAAGCAGTTGTTTTTTCAGTGAAACATAACCTCAAAATTTTCTAAAAAAGTTCGAATTTTCAAAAGTTTTAGATCAAAAGTTGTTCGCCTAGACGTCTAGAACAACCTCCTTTAAGCTTAAAAGGACTTACCCGTTACATCTTGTATAAAATAGAAACCTTGTGCCCCCTGGTACAAAACCTAGCACTTTCCCCTGTACACTGCCTACTTTGAGATCTCTTTAGAATCGATAGAATAAGTAAGTACCTGGGTATCGATTATAAAACAAATCTCATCGTAATATTATAGTAGGTACCGTGACATGTGGTATAAGATGTAGCATATTTACCTATAAAAGGTAGAAAGACAGTTGCATAAATTATTTCGACTCCTTTCTTATTTGCAACACTCGCCTATAAAGGTATTTTTTTATAATAACGTATCAAAGTAGATTTGAAAACTTCGATAAAAAAGTATGTTTATTACATTATTACTTAGGGCTAATTTTTCAAATTCCTAGATAGAGATGTCTGACAAATAAAATGTAACGCCACAAAATAAAAAACGCCACAATGATATTAAAAAATAAAAAAATTGAGGGCTTTTAAATTTGGTTGGGTTCGAACTTATTCAAAAGATATATTTTATCCGAGGAATGAAAAATCGGCTCTTAGTAATACAAGATGTAACGGGCAAGCCCTTTTAAGCCGAAAAGAGGTTGTTCTATACGCCTAGGCGAACAACTTTTGAAAATTCGAAGTACTTTTCGCAAATTTTAAATGTAAAGTTTACTTGAAGATCAGCTGTTTCTTAGAGTTCTAGGTCATTGACCTTATGTTGTCCTTTAATTTAGTGTGGTCTACTACAATCAAACCTTCAATTACCTTTATTTTCAAAAGCAGCTGTTTTTTCAGTGCAACATAACCTTAAAATTTTCAAAAAAAAAGTTCGAATTTTCAGAAGTCGTAGAACAAAAGTTGTTCGCCTAGACGTCTAGAACAACCACCTTTCGGCTTAAAAGGGCTTGCCCGTTACATCTTGTATAATAAACATACTAAAGAACATAACATACATAAAATGTATGTTTATTAAATTACTTAGTTTTTAATATAATAAACATACTTTGTGAAGAAGTAGTCTTCACAAAACGGCTGAACCGATTACAATGAAACTTCGTAATCGGTTTAAGGTAGGTATTTAATAATAAAAAATTACCTACTCTAACGAATTACACACTGCACTGATAGAACAATGAAACGCAAAAGTTTTACCTAAGGTGTACACTAAAACAAGTAACAACTCACTTTTGTCATAGCAGATATTGTGCCGTCCCGCAATATTAATTCGTCTTTGATTTTTTTCTCATTCCTTTTCAAATAGACAAGTTGCGACACAGTCTCTTGTAAGTTCCCAATCATCTCGCGGGAGGACAGTAATTGGTAGCGTTGTGATTTTTCTAATTCACGCGCTTCTTTCAGTTCTACTTCCAGTTTTATTTTTATTTCACGTGTTTTTCTGCATTCTTCTCGTTCTGTTATGAAATCCTAACAATGGATAAGTACATAGGTAGGTAGTTAATCCTTTTACTAGGTATGCATGCATACACCTGCATGGTAATACTTTAGTTGTTACAAAATAACTTAAAAAAAAAGTAAGTACTTCGAAAATTATAGAATTTGTAAACTCACATTTTTACACTTTGTCAACGATACGAAAATGTTTTCTAATCTTTTGCTTATAGCATTAGCTTCATCTTTTGGTTTAAGCTCTCCTTCATCCATTTTTTTAAACAAAATAATTTACTTTTAAATCATAAAATCGATGAGAGCGGGAAAAGTAAGGCCAGTGACATCACAACATAGTTTTTTTTTTCACTTCTGCCTCAATTCTTGCCATTTAGCCAAAATAGTGAAAGCACCCGTGCAGCATTTATCAAACCAACTACAATCGTCTAAACAGGCCTTAATATTTTTTTAATAATGGCAACTTTGAGTTCATTCAGCAGTGTAGCCGTTTAAGGTAATATTCTACTATTTTGGTAATTTTTATCAAATAGTACAGAATTTACATAAATATTTCAGAGTATTTCACAAGCAGAAGTCCTTCACGGATATAAATCATTTTATGGCCATAATATGTATATGACTTTATCGATTTTCTGTTTACATTATTCGTGATTGATAAAAAACCCTTCAAAGGTTTTTGGAATATTACCTCTAGTCATTGTTCTGAGGAATATTAATAATAATCATGTGAAATGGTCACATTGAAATGTGTCGGGAACGTCACTAACGTCACTGTCAAGGTTCGCTCGCATAGCGTGTGGGTTAGGTTATGTTTTTATTAATTCCTAATCAAAAACTAATGAAAGTTGACAAAAAATTTAGTCATTAAGAAATCATACTTACCTTACCTACTTTCCGTGCGAAGTTCTCCACAACTATTATAATGGCTGCTGCATACGGAATACATATAGGTAATAGTTCGGCTTGCCTAGCTTTCTACAGCAACGGTGCTCCGGCAGTGATTGCTAATGATGCAGGTGACCGTGTCACTCCAGCTATACTGGCTCTTAACGGCACAGAATGGGAGATAGGCCTACCAGCAAAATCAGGCCAGGCTTCCTCGAAATCCATCATAAAACACAACAAGAGACTAATAAACTGCGATTGGAATGAAGACGACTTATCTTACGTTGAGTCTTCCTCATCGTGCCGCATACAAAATGAAGAAAAACTAGAATACATCTTCAAAACCAGTGAGACAACTGTGTACTCCAATCCTGACCAGATTGCTACTAAAATGTATGATAAACTGTTTACAATCGCAAGTCATGCCATGAGAAGCGATGGCGATTTGAAGCTTGTATTAGCGGCACCTCTGAACTGGACTAATGAAAGCAGAGACAGGTTAATGAAAAGTGCCGAGTTGGCTGGCTTCGATGTTCTACAAGTTATTAGCGAACCAGCAGCCGCATTATTAGCATACAACATAGAAGAATCAGTGGAAGATGTTAATGTGTTAGTCTACAGACTCGGTGGTACATCATGTGATGTTTCTATTGCAAAAGTCTCTGGTGGATTCATTTCCATTGAAAAAAATTTGTTTCGATCTGATTTGGGTGGGCAGTGTCTTACAAAGCATTTAGCTGACTATGTTGCTCAGGAGTTCAGACAAAAATGGAAGCTAGACCCACAGGAAAGCAAAAGAGCTATGGTCAAGTTACTACACCATGCGGACAACTGTAAACATGTTTTATCGACACTGAACTCGGCCCATGTCTTCATCGAGTCATTGTTAGATGGTGTTGATTGGAGTCAAAATGTGTCTAGGGCTCGATTCGAAAATATTGTATCATCGAAGATATCAGAATACATAGCGCCAGCTCAGAGTTTAATAGAGAATTTTAATGGGACTATAAGTAAGATTGTTCTTTGCGGTGGAAGTATGAAGATACCTAAACTCCAGTCTGCTATTGCAAGTTTACTCCCCGAAGCTGAGGTTCTTTCAGGGATAAACCCTGATGAAGTAATAGCTGTTGGTTGTGCTAAGCAAGCTGGCATGTTAGCAGAGATGCCTGAGCTGGCATTAAAAGAAGCAAACGCAGAGGTAGAATTCTTAGGAAAAGACATTTACTTAAAATACTTGGATCAAACAGTCCAGATATTTAAGGAAGGTACACCACCATACACCCAGAATGTGCAAACCATTGATGCAGGAGATGTTAAAGATATCAGTTTTTCTCTTCATGAAAATCCTGACTCAGAGCTGTTTGCCTCTGAAACATTTAATATTGAAAACTTGGCGAAACCCTTTACTTTGAAAGCTACTCTACAACAATCAAATATTTTATTACAAGTAGAATAAGTTTGTGTGTCTCCTAGAATAATAAAATTATTTACACAGTCTGGCTTATTTTTAAGCAGTTGCATTATTTTACTACAAACATTGCCATTAAAACTGCCTCACTTGTTTAAAAATATTTGGGTAAAAAACTGGTGCGCTAGGATAAAGTTGGCCTGTGGTCAGCGCTTTGTATTGGTGAGCGAGCGTGGGCCAGGAGGCTTATTTTTATATCACTCGATCTTTTTCGGATGATTATCTGCTGATTTTCATTAATGTCTTCTGCGGCAAGTGGTTTGAACCACTTGTAGCAGTCATTATTTGACTGACTGTTACTTATTTGAATTTTTGATATAAAAGCGAAAATCAGTAGAGAAATCAAGCTATTTAAATTGTCCGAATTGGCACAAGTCTCCACTAGGAGTATTAGTGTTCCGTGAGCACAAGCGATTCAAAAATAGAGCCCCAAAAAGTGGCAATGGCAATCGCCACTTTTGCAGTTTCATTACAAAAGCCCAAACGCACAAATTCGACAGTTACAATAACAAACGTTAGATGGCAGCACACTGGAAAAGAGGTCTATACCGGAAGTAGTCAAATATAAACTTTCACACAGCAGATGGCAGCACCATTTTACTATTTTATCAAGTTGGCTAAACTGCTGTCTGCCTGCCATTTGTCAGTGTCATTCGCAATTTTGAGTCTTGGCGGGAACTCGTTGAGGAGATGTGGTGCTAAATTTTCATTTTTGTGAAACCTAGTTCATATGCGTGCAAATTGTTTAATTTCGGGGGCATATTAATCAATTTAGTTTCGTGAAGGTGTACAAGTGGAATGAAAGTGAAAATCGGTGCAAAACATTGACTTAGTGTTGTCTCCAAGGCTCCGTGAAGATTGTTTGTAAATGGCCGCCGTGTTTACAAATGATTCCCTAGACTTGACTTTAACTATGACGACTTGACTGTTTCGATGCAAATAACTTGCATAATATATTAAAATACATGACACTGGCTAATTTCCTAATGGCCATAATCGGTTCACAACCGATAAGAAATAAATAAATAAATGGTTCACTTCCAACAAAAACAAAGTCAATTTATGTTTACTTTATTCAAAATTTTCAATTTAGATACCAAATGGAGTTTTGGCGGGAATGCGCTGAGGAGATGTGTTGCTAAATTTTCATTTTTGTAAAACTTAGTTCAAATGCGTGTAAATTGTTTAATTTCGGGGGCATATTAATCAATTTAGTTTCGTGAAGGTGTACAAGTGAAAATCGGTGCAAATCATGGACTTTAGCTTAGTGTTCTCTCCAAAGCTCCGTGAACAAACATTGTAAAAAATGGCCTCCTTTTTACAATGATTCCTTTGACTTGACTTTAACTATGACGACTTGACTGTTTCATTCGATGCAAATAACCTGCAATTATTGATAATACTTGACACTGGCAAATGTCCGAAAGGAAAAGCCATTTTAAAGAAGAAGAAGAAGAAGAAGATACCAAATATTTTTTTACTTCTTGCTATGAAACTGTATGTGCTATGTATAATTTTAGCTTACTTATATCCTAACGGAGATGCCTCAATATTGTCCAACGATGTTCTGAATAACTTAGGTACTCGGACTCCGTACCGGTTCAAATATAATAAAAACGATACAAAAATCAATTATCCAGGTTTGTATGATCAACGAATTTACCAAAATTGGTATTGTCGTCTCTAAAAGACTTACTTATCTATACTTATATTTTTGGTTGCTATTTTACTCTATACTGTTTTACTGAATTTTCTTCTATTGGTTGCTAATCCAGGTTGTAAAGATAAAAAGATATGGATGGTTGTACGACATGGAACCAGATTACCCAGTCCAAAAGACATTGTCGGTATGAACACGACCCTCCGAGACTTAAAATATGATATTCTTATGAACCTTAAGTATGGAAAAAGTAAGTTTTAATTAATGATTCACAAAAGTAATGAATAGCTTTTTTGCTTTAATTCTTGCCAGCCCATCTTAGCTCACCCAGATATAGTATTTATATATACTTACTGCTTGTTATAAGGACACTGACACTGCATAAATCCAGGTATGTGGGGGACATGCTGCAGAACCCCCTGTTGTATCTGGGTTATATATGGTTTTTACAAATGGACACAGTTGCATGTGTAGTTTTGGAACCCACTTTTCCACAAGAATAAAAAAAAGTTTGTTAACTGTGGTAACATTTGCTAACATGCAATTGAATGATCTTATTCTCTTTTTTAATAATAAATCAAAGTTTGAAATTACTTGTTAGTTACATGTTAAGATATTCTATAGGGGGATTTATTTTCACCAGTTCCAGTTGCCTTATCAGAAGAAGACTTAGAGAGATTAGAAGATTGGTGGCCCAACATTGAGATAGACAAGGAAAAGTTGCTGACACTGGAGGGCCGAGAAGAAATGATACTCCTCGCTGAACGTATGCAAAATCGATTCCCTAATGCCATAAAGAAAAAATATAGCAATGAAAGCTTTTTGGTGAGTATAATATCTTAATATTGTGCTACATATTAAAGGTGAACGCAGATTGATCCGAGCCAAACAAATCTAATTTTTGTCATCCACGGGAAACAGTACCTTATATTATTAGAGACTAGCTGCGCCCCGCGGTTTTACCCGCGTAAGTTTTATCAAAATCGGTTTAGCATTTTTTCTTTCATAAGAACCTTCTCCTGATCATAACAAATACAACGCAAAAAGAATTATCGAAATCGGTCCAGCCGTTCATGTGTGATGCCGTGACCAAGGGAAAAAGGGATTAATTTTTATATATTAAGATAAAGTACATTTACACATTAATGACTATTCATCGTCTCCCAACCATTTTGATGATGCATTACCCCTTTTATAAAATATTTCTAATAGAATGCCTTGATTTTATAATTATTATATAAGTTATTGCTCATTTCAGTTTCGATATACACCCACTGAGAGGACACAACAAAGTGCAAGGTACTTTGCCAATGGTTTGTTTGAACAAAGAGATGCTCAGGGTGTTATATTTGCACCGGCTACTGCAGTCGAAACCACATTACGGGTAATCTCAACTGTTCACTATTAATTTAAAACAAATAAGCTTGTGTAAGTTTAGTTACTCCTGAAATTAACAATTACTGATTCAAATTGCCATGAAATTTTGTATGAAGATAACTTAACTAGTTGAATTCCCAGAACAGCACATAGACTACTTTTCATCTCGTATCCTGATTTTTGCGAGAGAAATCTGCTTAATAATTTTGGGCTATAAGTAGGATTGCCATTTTCCAATCCTCCTGTTATTAAGCGAATGTACAACCATAGATCAATGTCTAAAGCGTGTTACCTTAAACAAATTGCGCACGTTTCTCATTGCTTTTTATTAAATTTAATCTATAATATAAAGTTTAGTATTGTAGGTACCTACGTCACGAGTAGGTATACTATCAACTTGGCATGTTTCAGTTTTACAAACACTGTGACAAGTGGCAAGAGCAAGTTAAAAGGAACCCCGACACGTACAAGCAACAACACTTGTTCGGTTCAAGTGAACTCATGAACAGAACTTTGGAGTCTGTGTCTAAACGATTAGGTTTCTCAACTGTCTTGAGTTTGGGTTCGTACTTATAGTGCACAATAATAGCTTGCTTTGTTATTTGCTACATCTTTCTTCTAGCTAGTAGCTGTTTGTACACTTGCAATGACATGCGGTTTGCCTTCATAAGTCCCGATAAAATTAAAGTCGACTGATAGCCCGAATTGCAAGGTCTTTTTCATAGTGGTTCCAAGGGATCTCAGAGTGTATTTAAAACACTTTTGAATAAAAACTAAGTTAGTTGTCAGACTGACAGATGGCCTAGTGTGACATCTTTCGCGTTAACACTTGCGTAAACTCTAAAATTGTATGGAGAATTGAATAGCGCAGTTTATAATATAGGCGGTTTATTCCCGATGTCCACCACTTATTTGGCCACCACTGGGGGACAGCGAAACAACTTCTAAAAATATTCTCGTTGACCACCACTGGGGGACAGCATCACAACTTTCTAAATTATTTCCATTTGCCACCACTGGTGGAGAACGACACAGATTTTTAAACAATCCCTATGACCACCACTGGGGGACAAGGGCACAACTTTTGATCTAATTCCTAATAGCCATTAATTTAAACGGATTTAGTTTTTTAGCAGATACTAAGGGTGAGATTAGGTAATATTCTTAAATAATGTGTTAGGTAATTAATAGAGTTGTTTATTATTTAATCAACTTTTATTAAATATTTCACTAAAATATTAAAAATACATCGTTTTACTTATTAAAGCTTTGATTGCATATTTTTTTATTGAAGAGGGTAATTAACCGAGTCAGCCGGTTATAATCAGTTTCCTTTTTCAAAGCAACTTGAACATTACAATTTTAGTCAGAGTTTTATCGTCTTTCAACAAGGTATAAAAGTTAGTTATAAAGTAATTGAAAAGTAAATGATTAAATATAACGTACTAATCAACCGTCTTAAAAATCACTTAGTTAAATAAAAAATTAAAAAACTCATAATTTCTAAAAATTGGCCCATAGATATTTGGTCGTTTACAAGTTTCATTTGGATTCCTTGAATTATATCGATACCTCGGGGCTCAAAGGGCGTAAGCGCCATTTTGGCCAAAATGACTTTTAAATGCAGTTCTACTTATTTTGCCCTTATATCTATGGGCCAATTTTTAGAAATAATGAGTTTTTAATTTTTTTTATTTAACTAAGTGATTTTTAAGACGGTTGATTAGTACGTAATATTAGGGGTTAAAGTATGAAATTGCCGATTTGTACTGAAAATCTTAATTGTTTAATTTTTAATTTTTTAACAAATTTATTTAATCAAAATAGTTGCCATTATTATCTATACATTGCTGCCATCTAATGGGAAGGTTATTAATGCCTTTGCGATAGAACTCCGACGATCTAGACTGCACAAACTGTGTGAAAGCATTTTGTACTGCCTCCTGGGAAGAAAACTTCTTGTCACGTAGATAATTGTCCAAATCACGAAAAAAATGGTAGTCCGTTGGAGCAAGGTCTGGTGAATACGGAGGATGACGAATGGTTTCTAAGTGCAGTTCCTGAAGGGTCAAAATGGTTTCTCGTGCTGTGTGAGGTCTCGCGTTGTCGTGGAGCAATAATGGTGAAGATCGATTCATGAGTCGGGGCTGTTTTACTGCTAGTTTTGTCAACATGGTTCGGAGTTCGGCACAATAGACATCTGCCGTAATTGCTTGACCAGATCGAAGAAAACTATAGTGAATAACGCCATGCTGAGACCACCAAACAGTTACCATTACCTTTTTATTGGTAAGTTTTGCTTTAGGACACTGTTGTGGCATTTGACCTGGGGTCAGCCATTGCATTTTTCTTTTCCGGTTATCATAAAGAATCCACTTTTCATCACATGTTACAATTCGATCCAATATTCCTTCATTTCTGTACCGGTTCAACAAGGCAACACAAGTTTCAACACGCGTTTCTTTCTGCAGATCAGTCAAATCATGAGGCACCCATTTTTCGTATTTTTTTATTTTATTGATTTGACGCAAGTGAGTCAATAAAGTGGGTAAGGTAACGTTAAACCATGCCGCTAATTCCTGGGTAGTTTGACTAGGATCGGCTTCCACTATCTCTCTTAATTCATCGTTATTCACCTGTGTGGGCGGTCTTCCTCGTGGCTCGTTCTTTAAGTCGAAATTTCCATCACGAAAGCGTTTAAACCAAAATCGCACGGTGCGTTCATTAGTAGACCCCTCTCCAAACGCAGCATTGATATTGCGGGCTGTTTCTGCCGCGTTAGTTCCGCGTCGGAACTCGTATTCAAAAATCACTCGAATTTTCGCAGTATCCATCTTTCTTGTCTAAATTGAATAACAAAAACAATTGAAAGTCGATATTCAAATGTTTCACATTTTTTAAAAAAAGAACATCACAGAAACCATTTGAAAAAAGTTTCATTCGAAAACCTCAAACCATGAAGATTCTATGTCAATTCAAAGAACCTATTGCAATAAAACGGCAATTTCATACTTTAACCCCTATTATTTAATCATTTACTTTTCAATTATTATATAACTAACTTTTATACCTTGTTGAAAGACGATAAAACTCTGACTAAAATTGTAATGTTCAAGTTCCTTTTAAAAATGCAACTGATTATAACCGGCTGACAAAATAGTATGTCGGTCAGTTAATTACCCTCTTCATAAAAAAATATGCAATCAAAGCTTTAATAAGTAAAACGATGTATTTTTAATATTTTAGTGAAATATTTAATAAAAGTTGATTAAATAATAAACAACTCCATTAATTACCTAAGACATTATTTAAGAATATTACCTAATCTCACCCTTAGTATCTGCTAAAAAACCAAATCCGTTTAAAATAATGGCTATTGGGAATTAGATCAAAAGTTGTGCCCTTGTCCCGTGGTGGTCACAGGGAATGTTTAAAAATCTGTGTCGTTCTCCACCAGTGGTGGCAAATAGAAATAACTTAGAAAGTTGTGATGCTGTCCCCCAGTGGTGGTCAACGAGAATATTTTTTAGAAGTTGTTTCGCTGTCCCCCAGTGGTGGCCAAATAAGTGGTGGACATCGGGAATAAACCCAATATTGTTTTTTTTTTAAATACGTCCTTTAAAAGGGAGCAATCCTACCTAAATCATGAAAACCTGGAATGTATCCCATGCGCGGTATAGACCAATTATTAAATTGAATAAGAGTCGACTGCTAGTACAAGATGTGTGAGTTAAGTTGAGTCGAGTGCAAGTCAAGTCTGAACAGTTTTATCAATATCAGTTTTTAAACCTACATCATTGCTCTTTTACCATACCTCTTGTAAATGAGCCTCCCAAAGAGCGTAAAAACGTCAAATCACTAAGAGTAGGTAACTTCGGTCTTGTCCTCTGAACTATTGACTATTCAATGTATCTTCTCTTTATATTTTATTAATAATTATATCGATTGTTGGCAGTAATTTTATTCGCTTTTAGATTTCTATACCTATGTTTTGTGATCTAAATGCACATCCCTTCAGCTTTACTTGTTTTGATGTATTGTTTATCTGTTTGATCTTATGTGTATCTATGTTTGATGTATATGATAGCCTATGATTTTATCGGACCCTATTCATTATTCAAGCAAATCTTTCCTCTTCATTACAATAATACTATTTTATTAGTTTTAGGCTGTTCATAATTGTGTTAACATAAGATATTTCATATGTGGTTATTAAGTGCCTTAATTTAATCGATAAGATATTTAATTATATGGGTTATTATTAGAGATTTCAAAGGTACCTCAGTAACTGCGATAAAAGCTTGTGTTTTGTTTGAATCCGATGTCTGATTAATGGAATTTGAGAAATGTATAACAAATTTAGTCATAAATTAAATTTGATCTTTGATATCTCAACCAAAAACGTATCTAGCTATATGTAAATGACCTACTATCTATCTACATACCGTGACCATATTATCAAACTTTGCCATTTTGTCCACATAGCTCAGGCCCGTATTCAGAAACGACCCTATGGACTTTTGTTACATTTTCACTGACACTGCGCACTTTGACTTTGCTCAGACTGAGCTTAGCAAAAACTAAGCATAAACTTTGAATTGTAATTTATAGTCGTAATTCATTTTGTAATATACAAATAAAAAAAAACATAGCCATATTAGAGAATCAAAGTATTTAGGTCATATTTTTTGATTGATTTACGTTCTAAATTAAAAAAAAAACTTCGACTTCACTAAGCAAAAACTTTGGATAGTTTGATCGTAGATCGCTTTATAAATACCAAAAATTGCCTTAAGCCAAAGATTTTGCTTAGCAAAGTCAAAGTACGGACTATCGATTTCAGCCTAAGACACTTCCTACTGACACCTTTTCTCTTTCTTTCTCTCCTGCTTCCCACAGCATAATGTAACTACTGCACTGAAATACACCAATACACATGTATAATTAAATTGACATATATGTACCTACTTCAAATGTTTGTAATATATTTCAGACCAAGTACAGTTAATGTACAAGATATGTGGCTACGAAACGTCGTGGAATAAGCATTTTCCGTCGCCTTGGTGTGGTGCCTTTGACAAAGGAAGTGCAGAGGTATGAATGAATTTATTAACTTATTATTTTCGTGTAGTGGTATGGCTCACGTAGAGTTAGAGTTTGCTGGTCGCCCTAAGGCGTTTTTTGTCAGAAATTATAACCGGGACCAACTGCTTAAAGTCCGTTCCGAAGCATGGAGGAGCTGATTTTTTGCCACACAAATTATTAATGTCGGTCATATTGACTGCGCCAAGCGTTTCTTAACCCACACGACCATTCGGCAGGTGCAGCTAAGCCAATGAGATCTTCATTAACCTACTTGAGTACCTATGTTATTGAATACATCGAACTTCTCCGTGCTTCGGAGCGCACGTTAAGCAGTTGATCCCGGTTGTTATTTATAACTGACTAGCTTTTGCCCGCGGCTTCGTTTACGTTAAGTAGTATTATTAGTAATAAACTTTCATCCCCTATTTTATCCCCTTGGGGGTAGAATTTATCAAAATCCTTTCTTAGTGGATGCCTACGTCATAACATCTGCCTGCATGCCAAATTTCAGCTGGACCCGTCCAGTGGTTTGGGATGTGCGTTGATAGATCACTATGTCAGTCACCTTTGAGTTATACTCGTATATATTTAGATTACTTATATAAGATAGCAGTCGTTAGCTAACTAACACTAGGTGAACCACACCACTATATTCATAGATAGGTACACGCAGGCATGTTATCACGCTCCAATATAAATTTAAATACATGTTTTACGTGGGTTTCATTTTCCAAACCATAAAGGTATGGGTCCTCACCTAAACCTATCCCATACGTTTCTTGTGTTTAAAATGATGTTACCGAAAGCCTAACCTAACCTAAAACTATTATTTTTCTCTTTGGTATACCTAGGAAATTGTACTATGTTAAGGCCAAGAATATATGCCAAAAGACCATTAGACTAAAAGGAATTATGCTTACAACGATTATTCCATAAGACTAACAAAATGAGTCCAAATGACGTTAATGCCTAATAAAATTATGCAAAAACCATTTTTGCAATAAGACTACATATTATGCAATAACGAATTATGCCAAATGTGTCAAAATCCAATTGATTTAATGTCAAAAAAGTTTATCCGAAAAGTGGGGCTAAAAAGATTTAATGACACTAAAATGTATGCGAAAAGCCGTTAAAGCTACCGTTTTAAGTACTATACGTCCTTCTTTTTCTCAGGTATTAGAGTATTATAACGATTTGAAAACATATTGGTTGGACGGATATGGACACGAGTTAACATACCGCCAAGCCTGTATGCTACTCAAACATATGTTTGAAAATTTCAAGTAAGTATTTTACCGTATTTAGTTTGTAGAGATCTTAGATTATAACATTTAAGTACTAAGTACATGTTGATGTATACTGTCAGAACATGTTTTAATTTACAATTTTAATGGCCCACGATATTTCCCCAGTAGTTTCAACTCCGTGCTTACGGCTAATATCTATAGTGCGTATTTTGACTTTGCTCAGACTGAGCTTAGCAAAAACATAAGCATAAACTATGAATGGGAATTTATAGTCGAAATTAATTTTACTAATATACGAATAAAATAAAACGAATTTCATAGTCATAACAGAGAAACAAAGTTAAGGTTATTGTTTTTGATTGGTTTAAATTCTAAAATTGAAAAACTTCAATTAAACTAAGCTAAAACTTTAGATAGTACCATCGCTTTATAAATACCAAAAATTGTTTTAAGTCAAAGTTTTGCTTAGCAGAGTCAAAGTACGGAATATAGATTTCAGCCTAAGTCTCGTGAACAAGCCAGTTCAAATTACTGGCCAAAAACGTGATAGCCAAACAATTAAACTTTTCACATTGGTATGATGGATTTCTGTTGCCGCTAACACAACAAAATACAAAAACATAATAAATAAATAAAAACAGAATAAAAAAAAGAATAAATAGGTCCCCATAAAACAAACTTGATTTTTTCCCACGTTTTTATACACTCACAATTCTTGTTTGTTTCTTTGCTGGTTTTATTCTCGCCGAGTGCAAGTATTCATTTCTGCTTAAAAATAAATATTTGTTTCTGGTCTGGGTGTTTTCTATGTATCTAATATGTAGTAAATCCGTTGTCCAGTTGCCCGACCCATAGTACAAGCCTAGTGGTTAGTTTGGGGTGTGTGTAACGTCGTGAAATGCTTGGTTTATTTAATTTTTTTTTTGTTTTTTTAGTATGAAAAATGGTCCCGAAGCGTCATTCCTGTTCGCCCACTCCGGAACGATGTTAAAGATCCTCTCCCACTTGGGGCTGTATAAGCCGGACTTCCACTTGACTGCCGACAATATGGACACAAAACGCCAGTGGAAAGCTTCAGAGATCGATTGCTTCGCTTCCAACTTGGCCTTTGTTTTAATGGAGTAAGCATTATTTTACTACCTTTTGATGATGTCTGCTATTTTTACGAGACTGTAAGGTAAGGATTTCGCGCCTATGTTGTAATTTTGTATTGTTATTTACATCTTCCAAACAATTCGATGATGCACGCCTACCAAAGGTCCGAGGTTCCATAGCCCCGTATAACTGGACGTAGAACAGAAAAATATGGAATTACGTGCAGCGTCCCGCGGTTTCACCGGCGTTAGTAACGTGTGGAAATCCTGTGGGAATTTGTTTTTTTTTTTCTTAGTGTATATTATACCTTCAAATGAAAAAGAATACACGCTCCAAATCTCATGCCCTTAGAACCAGCGATTTGGGCTCTGCAGTGGTATTCTCTAATGTAACATCATAGAGCTCGACGCTGTTTCAGCGTCGAATCTGAGCAATACGACGCTCCTGATTGGACGCTAGCTCTGATTCGACGCTCTAACAGCTTCGAGCTCTAGGCTGTTGCATGAGAGAATACCACTGCAGGTTTGATATATACAAGATGTAACAGGTAAGCCCTTTTAATCCGAAAGGGGGTTGTTCTAGACGTTTAGGCGAACAACTTTTGTTCTACGACTTTTGAAAATTCGAAGTACTTTTCGAAAAATTTAGGTGTAAAGTTTACTTGAAAATCAGCTGTTTCTTAGAGTTCGAGGTCATTGACCTTATGTTGTTCTTTCATTTAGTTTGGTCTACTACAATCAAACCTTCAAATACCTTTATTTTCAAAAACAGCTGTTTTGCTGCAACAAAAAAACAAAAAAAAAACAACAAAAAAAAGTTCGAATTTTCAAAAGTCGTAGAACAAAAGGTGTTCGCCTAGACGTCTAGAACAACCCCCTTTCGGATTAAAAGGGCTTACCTGTTACATCTTGTATAGTTCTTAGAAATATTTTTAGCAAGGAAATATATTTCCAAAAAATCCCCATGACAGGATTCGAACCTGCTACCTGAGTCAGTCAATAAGCTGCAAAGCTTGACCGGCAGATGGCGCTGAAACCAAGCCTTAGTTGGTAAAAATTGGCAAGGAGAGATATGGCCGAAAAATTATATCATGACACGTGATTCCTCTGTAGCTCAGTGGTAAGAGCAGTCGCCTGGTTAGCGTAAGGACGCAGGTTCGAATCCTGTCATGGGGATTTTTTGGCAATATATTTCCTTGCTAAAATATTTCTAAGTTTAAAATGCCTTGAGCAATAAAAAAAAAAATATTCAGTTCTGTCAGTCAATCAGTCAGGGCTCAGAATTTTATATGTAAAGATTGTTAACCATATAATTTTTTAACATACCTTACAGTTGGTTTTTTCAAGGTTGACTGCCAACCTGGAGAAAGCCGTTAATAAATAAAACGCCAGTAAAACCCGTAAATATTGTGTTTCACATCTACCTTGTTTTATTTTTATGCAGTTGTAAAGACGGGCTGCATGTGCTGAGTCTACACCAAGAACGTATCATCAAACTACCGATCTGTGACACAGAACTCTGTCGGTACGATGTTTTCAAAGAATATTTCAAACGATCTGTACTGAACTGTGATTTCAAAGACATGTGCAGCTTAGGTAAGAAATGAAGCCACCTATAATTATGATTAAAATACAATTAAACAAGAAAACATGAAAACAAAAAAAAACAAAGCATCAAAAATTGAAATGAAGGAAAAATAATCCAAAAAGTATTTAATTCGTTTTTATATCAATATTACCAGTGTCGGAAAAAAGAAGACCAGTGAATTTTGTATAAGTATTTAATTATATTATTATAAACTATCAGCGACTAGCAGTTTCACCCGCGTAAGTTTTGACCCTGCAAGAATATCAAGATTAAAAGTACCCTATGTTTTATTCTAGGTCTCCAGCTATCTACATACCGAGTTTCGTCACAATCGGTTCAGCGATTTTTGCGTGAAGGAGCTACAAACATACATATTCAGTCACAAACTTTCACCTTCATAATATCAGTAGAATTATAAATGGTCAGAACATTTGATAGCGCTTTTTGCTATACACATGTTATAATCCGCCTTACCATGAACGTTTCTCGGCGTTTTGTCGTTCTTTTGTCGCTCAAAAAAATTAAGTAAATTTAAACAAAAACCACAGAAAATTTAAAAAACCTTATTTTTTAAATTGGTTTTTAATTTTTAGGGTTTTTTTATTGTATGATGTCTTTTTTTAGCTGAACGATGTAGTGGCGATTTAGCGACGATTTATAAGAGATCATGATAGGGCGAGAGGTCTATTACAGCCGAATACAGTAACGCCACTAAATATTTAAGGAGTACTTAAATCATTGAGCAGCTTCTAAATTTAAAATAGTATGAAAAAATCGGGGGTTTGAGAGCTGCTTCATTGTTTAAGTAGGACTCATAGTTTGAGAAGCGTTTCTGTATTTTACTGTTTTAGACAGATAGGTATACTCGTATTTTACAATCTTATGAAAAAGCACCCGTTTTACGTGCGTAGTTGCTTAATTAACGACTAGATGGAGTTATTTTCAACGACATACAATCCTCCCTCTCCACCATGATATCTTATTATAAGTCTCAGTTGCCATGTTATCGTTTAGCTAAAAAAAAAACAAATGAAAAAAGATAATTTCAATTATCTGTGGTTTTTAAAAGTAGTAGGGGTATTTTTTTATTTATTATTTACTTTGTAGTGGAGGTGGTGAAATTCAGACGAAGGACGATGGGGTTTCAGGCGAAGGAAACGAAGCGTTGTGGTTACAGTGGCTTTATTAACGACGGGTGCCTACTGTACACTGCTAGGTTAGGGAGGGGAACTGAACACCGGCCGGCCAAGCACCCCGAGTAGTTCGGAAGTGTTCGCTAGCGCAGCGTGTCCAGTCGATATCGCCTCGTGGTATAGCGACAGGCAAGTACCTAACGGTTCTGGAGGTCCGAGGAGCGCTATAGGTACATACAAGCACTATAAGTAGAAGCGGAGAATTTCCTACTTGCTTGCCCAAACAAAATCCAGTCAACACCTTATAGAATGATTGAGACGCAACGACAGCGTGATCTAGTATTGTCGGTGGCGCCATCTAGTAGACAGTAGCGTAAACTACCATTCTTTAGTAAGGGTGCTGGTTTGTGTTTGGTTTACATTATAACATTGTGTTACTACTTTACTTTTTTTGAGCGACAAAATTGCTTTATTGCTTTGTCGTCCACAAAGACAAACGATTGTGGTAGCGCGTATTATCTGTAGTTTTCATTAATTACGAGCGCTTTTTGCTACATTTTACACGTTACGTATTACGTAGGTAAATTATATATTATATAGAGTCAAACGTATAGAAACAAGTACAAAATACTTAGCTTATAAAGGCAGCTGTATACTAACAAGATTGAAAATTAAGATGTCGGCGGAGTATTACATTTGTATGGATTTACATTTGTATGTACAATTCAATCTCCGCCCGCTTCTTTAGAGCTGCCACAGATTGATGACGGAAACACCGAATCAGAATCCCCACAGACAGCACATATAAAAAAAAAGTCATGTAATTACACACAAAGTTATATTACTAGATCTAGAATGCTAACGTAGTACTAAAAAGTGTTCCGCTACATTGAGCATGCTGTCCTTTTCTAATATAATAACACTATTGTGTTCTTAGAAAAGACTACATTGAAGCTGAACACTTTAGTTCTACGTGAGCATTCTAGATCTAGTAATATGACTTCTTTGAGTTGAAATCATTGATATCAACCTTAATAGATAAGCTATCAGAAAGAATACAGTTGTGAACAGCCACTGTGGTAACGGCATAGAAATAGTACAGTAACTACTAGAAAGCTTACCTCGTCAAAAAAAATGGTCCCGCTTGATGTTGTAGAGAACAGTCTGACCTTTTTTCACTTTAGTGTTCGTCGGTTAGTTAAATATACGTGTTTTTCCCCCGAAGGGTAAAAAACACTTATTTGGGTTTCAGCCAAAGGCTTGACCTACTGTGAGATTAACCTTCTGAACATCGGCGCCATCTAGTGTATTTAGGGCGGATTTATGCCCTGTTACGTCATTTCCTACTTCCCTTCCCTCAAGCCCCTCCCTCACCCACGTGTCAGCGAGGCAGCTTCGGCCATTTTGTTGGTCAGTACTTTGCAGAATTGAAGCTAGGCTGAAGCCAGCAAGAAAGAAAAAGTAAAGTGGGTCAAGCCTTTGGCTGAAACCCAAATAAGTGTTTTTTACCCTTTGGGGGAAAAACACGTATGTTTGGGTGTTCGAGCCTTCAGGCTTGACCCACTGTGAGACCTGTTTACTATCTGCTGGCGCTGACATCCCGTGGGTAGGTACTGTGACTTTTCCCATAGTATTGGGCTTACATTGTGAGAGTAATGGAAACTTAGTTTTAGCTGTAAGTTTTTAATAGCGTAAGTAAGTAAAGACAAATCTTACTTCTTATCTTACTTATATAATATTATAAATCCGAAAGTCTGTTTGTTTGTTTGTTTATTTGTTTGTTTGTTCCCTCTTCACGGTCAAACGGCTCGACCGATTTGGATGAAAATTTGCATAGGGATAATTTAAATTATGGAGAGTAACATAGGATACTTTTGATCCCGAATATCCCGCGGGATCGGGACTTACGCGGGTAATAACTATTTATTGGATGAAAATTTGCAAAGGGATAGTTTAAATGATGGAGAGTAACATAGGATACTTTTGATCCCGGAAATCCTGCGGGATCGGGACTTACGCGGGTGACAACTATTTATTGGATGAAAATTTTCAGAGGGATAGTTTAAATGATAGAGAATAACATAGAATTCTTTTAATCTCGAAAATCCCGCGGGATCGGGACTTGCGCGGGTGATAACTATTTATTGGATGAAAATTTGCATAGAGATACTTTAAATGATGGAGAGTAACATAGGTTACTTTTGATCCCGAAAATCCCGCAAGATACTTACATACAATCTTTACCTTACTTCACCTACCTACTGCAGTTCAAAAATCCACACTTAAACGGACGACCAGGGAAGTACTGATGATGCCAGGCGTGGTAGCGCCTGGCTTCAACAATACTTCAATGGGCGACCGTTTAAGTGTGGAATTTTGCATTGCGGTAGGTAGGTGTTCGAACAACGCGGGATCGCGACTTGCGCGGGTAAAACCGCGGGGCGCAGCTAGTAAATTAATAAATTAAAGATACAATAGTAGAAATGACCAAATAATGAATTAAATTTCAATTATAAACGATTATTATTATGCTCTAGTAGCATTAAAGAAGTCCGATACTACGATCGATTGCGAGTAGGACGTATTATTCTCTTTTCTTATTTCCTTAAAATAATGCTTAAAGAAAGTAGAAGCATGACGCCAATTTCCTCGCGCCAGAACTTCGTCTATGTCAAGGTTTTTCTTGGACCAATTATTTGAGGCCACAGCCGACCTGAAACTGCCCGGGGAACCTCTGATATTTGATTCTTTTAATTACTTTCTTAGCCATCCTGCGATAATTGTTCTCAATGCGGCTTTTACCTTACCCCTCGTAGTAATAAAAAGGTTCGAGAGAGAGGGGTGTGCCTTACGGCGCACGCTCGATATTTCGATCAGTCTCGGGATCCAGTAACAAAGATCTAATTTGCGATCTTCACACGATCGAAGGTGCCAACCTGATTGTCGGTAGCTTGCTGTATCTGTATTAGATCCGAAGACTGGCCATAAAGTGATTTGCTGATTTGAGATGGTGCAATTTTTGGAGTCAATATGAAGCAACGTCAGGTCGTGTACACGTCGACCCGAAGCCATAAGTAGGAGCGTCGCGACATGCTGTGAAACTTGATAAATATTGGATTCATCTAGAGGTCGCTGCTTAATTCGGTTGATGAGGTCTCCTACATCCCAGGTTGTGGGATTGCGTGTCGGGGGCTGTTTTAGCATTATTGTTTTTAATACTTTTTTAACCAACGGGTGATTGCTAAGAATGTTAACGTTGGTCCGCGAGGGTTTTGCGAAAGTGGCTACTCAGGCAAGGGTGGTAGGCAAATTCTAAAATTTGCGAGGTCGTTTTGAGGAGTGTTTTTGATCTTGTACCTCCTTGTTTCCTAGTGTAAGCCGCAACCGTTCGATTGTCCGTTTGGAAAATAACGGTTTTGCCCCCCAGCTCTGGTCATTCTTTCTGTAATACCTCGTATAAGGTCGACAGTTCCTTTAGATTGGAGTGCCAGCTATTTGCGAGTTTTCCCAAGTTCCGTGGAGCTTCTTGTTGTTTACTATCGCACCCCAGCCTGACCCCGAGGCGTCGGTGGTTTCGAAGACTGTGGGCGGAGAAATTTGAAGAATAGTACTCGTATTCAAGTTTTTTAACCACCAGAGAAGCTCTTCTTTTACTTGGATCGGGACTGGGAAGGATCTGTTTTTGTCTATTTCTGGAAGAGTTTTTGCTGCGAGTTGGATGGTCCTGCAATGAAGAAGGCCCAATGGTACGGCTTTAGTTGCGAAATTAAGTTTACCGAGGAAGCGTTTCGCGACTATCCAACTCCACAAATTTCCCCGTAAGACATGATTTATACTTTCGGCAACGTTGGTTATTTTGGCAGCAGGAAGTGCTATAAGATTAGTGTTTTAGTTCCATATTAGGCCGAGGTATTCAATGTCTCTTTTAGGAGATTGGATTTTTCTAAATTCAGATGCCAACCCAGTTCGTTTAAGAACGAGACTGTCCATTGAGCTTGTTGTGCCAGGCAGTTTGGGTCTTGATTTAGAAGTAAAAAATCGTCGAGGTAGACTATAACTCGAATGCCTCCATCGCGCAACAAAGATGCTAACCAATTCGAGATTTTGCTGAAAATAGACTGGGCACTAGGCATTTCATATTGTAAATTTGACCGTTATAAACGAGCGATAAGTATCGCCTGTGAGCTTTGGCAATTGGAACGTGATAGTAAGCGTTTGACATGTCAATTTTAACAAGGTAGTCATTTTTTTGAATAGTTTGTGTCACTTTTTTTAAGTTAATTAATCGAAATTTGGGGGGTTTAATGTGTGAATTTAGATTTTCTAAGTTAAAAATTAGTCTGTAAGAATCGTCATGTTTTTTCCTTAGAAAAATAGGCGAAACATAACCATTTTTAAAACTATTTAAAGAAATAGCTCGCATTTGTATGAGCGCATCTATTTCAAGTGACATCTCCTTCGAGGCTTTTGGTTCGAAACCCTTACGTTTTTCGTAGGAAAGCTGGGACAACCTTAGTTTCTTTGAGAACGGAATGCGGTAACCTCTCAGGACTTTAAGAATAGTTACTGGGGCATCCAATGATTCCCACAGACTAATTTTAGATTTGAGTTGACCCGCATGGAAAGTATGTTTTACCTTAAGGTTTATGCTCTTTTGGTTGGGTGGGTCTGGTGCCCCTATTCCCGTTATTTTCGTTCTTCCAACTAAAGTTGGAGCCCTGTTTTTTGTAGTTTTGTATGAGGTTGCCTTTATCCTTTGGGTTATTGGTGTGTCTTCCTTTGAAACCTTTTTTTGGAGTTCTTTGATGCTTGGTATTTGCTCGCTTCGGAAAAAACTTGTAGGCTCCCCCTTGTTCTTTTATAACTTCCGTTATTTTTTCCTCGCAAAACAAATGCGTGTCAGACGGCGGGTTATCGTGAAGGAGGTCATTCAAGACCTTGTTTGGGCATTTATTTATAAGACCTCGCCTGGTTTGAATGACTTCCGCCCATCGACCACAAGTGTATTGGAGCAAATTATCGGATTTTTTTCTGAATTCAGAGTCACTATTTAAGAAGCATTTCTGAATTTCCTTCCTGCTATCAGAGCTTAGGAGTTTACAAGCCTCTTTAAAGGCGGACCTCTGCAATAAGAGAACATGCGTTATGGCCCCTAGTGTCAAGTCGCTTTTTTCGAGTTGGCTCAGTGATGTCCAACCGGGCGTGTTTGTAGCCAGTACCGAATTTTCTTTAAGGGCACCGAAAATGGGTGTTGCGTGAAATGCCTTTTGAACGTCCGCATACCTCACGTTTTTCCAGCTCTCGTCTCCTAGTCTTTGGCACTTTCGGCCCTGTTCTGCAAGGTGAGGGTTTGCCCTGGCCAACTTTGGTTCCGCTTCTGCCGTGTTTGAGGCCAAGGTGCAGGTATTGTCTGATTCATCAACATTGTTTGCATTCTGAGTTTTTGCAGAAGCACTACGGTCAGGCTCTGACTCTGAGAATGAAGTTTCAGAAGAAGTGTCGTTTGGTTCCAATTTGTCGTGAAGGATGGAGACTTGATCTGCCACGGTAGCCATCACCTCCGTGTTTTTTGTAAGGACGCTCATAATTTTTTCGAAAAACGCCATCTGAGCTTCTATGACGCTTCCCTCGTGCTGCGAGGCTGAGCGATTTGAGGGTTATGCTGCTTGGAGTCCACCCTTTCCTATGTCCAGCGAATGATCTCGAGGTTTTTTAGTTGGCGGTGTGGTCCGCTGTGGTGATAGACTCCTCTTCCTAGATACGAGCTTAGGTTTAAGTAGACTGACTGTGCATATAAAAGCATCGTACGAATTCTTGTGAAGTCTCTCCATCACTGAATGTGGGAAGTAAATGAGAGCACGTCCTAGTGGCCAACCGTGATGAGCCGACCGAAAAACTCTTCGTCTTGTCCGTCGCTACCGCCTGGTATTCCGGCTTCCAATAGCTCTTGCATAGTAGACATGGTCTGTAAGTGCAAGATGAATTTTGATACGGCTGCTATGACTGGTTAACTAGTCGTGTATCTACGTACACTGCTACATTACGCAGCGTGCGCTGCTCATTGAAACGGCCCTGGAGGCGAGTTGTTTTTTTTTTTTTTGTTAGTTGTTAAGTTTGACATTGGCTCAACGTAAGGTTGAAGTTTTTTTTTCCCGGAGTTTGACTTTGGCTCGACGTATGAATGAGGTGACCGTTGGTGCGACCCTTGAGCCGTCCTGTCGTAATGAGGCGACCGTTGATGCGTCCCTCGAGTCGACCTGACGTATGATCGAAGTGACTTATGAGGCGACGCTTGTTGCGTTAAGACGCTTTATGAATCATCGAAGGGTTGTCAGACGACATTTGAAACCGCCCTAAATACACTAGATGGCGCCGATGTTCAGAAGGTTAATCTCACAGTGAGTCAAGCCTGAAGGCTCGAACACCCAAATAAGGAGTTAAGGACAGATTGGGACCAACTGGGTTCAACAGGACCGTTTTGATATATCAAAGCAAAAACTACCTTAACCATAGAGAACATGATTGAAATTGACGATGATGTAACATGTCTCTGGTGGTAATGCAACCCCAAACCCAATGATCCTTTTTGCGTTTTGATCGTCGTTCGTCGACTACATCTTAGCGTCCGTGGCGACGATCGTTTAATTTTACAATAGACGTTATTTTTATTTTACAATATTTATTTGGTGTAATAGGAATTTGAAGACCTCTAGTACTATAAGTAGGCACCTACCTATAATTATATCTCAATGGTAGTTGGTTGGTACCTACTCTTTTGTTTGTAATGTGTGCTTGAATAATATTCTTTAATAACACTTGCCTTCATTTTATGTAACTTATTCTCAATTTCTAACTTTTTTATTTCTTTTTCAATATTACCTTTTTCTAGCTCATTGGCATTCTTCAGATTTACTTTGAGAGCCTTTGTTTTAGCCAGAAATTCATCACAAGTACTGCAAGTATCACTTCTTGGATATCCGAATCCTATGTTAAAGTTATTTACGAATATAAATCGATATGTTTCGTAGGATGGTTGTGTTTTGTCTTCGAACATATCATACATTTTTTTGACATTCAACTCTTCTGGTAAATAAATTTTTGAGCTATCGTGTAAACTGTAATGACTTTTTCTTCCACGAAATGAACTTATATGATCCATGACCTTAGATTTCAGTGCTGAACTAAGTTTTTTTGGGCTAATGTTTACCTCGCATGTCGGTTGGGGCTTTGCCTGCTGTAAGTAACGATTTCTTTATTGTACATACTCTTTGCCTTGTTATTCCATGTATTGCAATAAATGCAAAAGCACATACTGGTACTTCAAGAGCTTGGATTTCGTCCAGAAGTCTCACTTTAAAGGCGTAATTGGCTGTACTTATGTAACTTAGCTTCATGCTCATCTTTTCTAGGTCGTCTTTGAATTTCTAAAACACTTATTAGACCACTTAAATAAAGGTTTTGTGCATCCCTAGATGGCAATAGATTGAAATATTTCAATATTCTAGTCCTCTGTTCTTCATTGATAACTTCAAAACACTTGTATCTATTGCAATAACAATTGGGACCAGTTTCATGACTTTGAAGTCTAATTTTCTTATTAACATCCGACATACGACCGTAAAGTTTACGTTTTTTGGTAGCCTGCTGCCGATTAACCTCATCTTCTGCTTCTGACGACATTTTTCAAATAATTGATACAAATATTGAATTAAACTTTGATATAATCGCCGTACAACAAAACACACAAAACATACAAATAAAATAACTTTAAAATCGCTGTCAACGTCAAACCGGCAACCGGGAGTCTTGGCGGGAACTCGTTGAGGAGATGTGGTGCTAAATTTTCATTTTTGTGAAACCTAGTTCATATGCGTGCAAATTGTTTAATTTCGGGGGCATATTAATCAATTTAGTTTCGTGAAGGTGTACAAGTGGAATGAAAATGAAAATCGGTGCAAAACATTGACTTAGTGTTGTCTCCAAGGCTCCGTGAAGATTGTTTGTAAATGGCCGCCGTGTTTACAAATGATTACCTAGACTTGACTTTAACTATGACGACTTGACTGTTTCGATGCAAATAACTTGCATAATATATTAAAATACATGACACTGGCTAATTTCCTAATGGCCATAATCGGTTCACAACCGACAAGAAATAAAAAAACCGGCAACCATGGACAATGCTTATTTTTTTCCTGTACGACTTGGACTTTGCTTGATAATGCACTGTATCAATATTTTTGAATGAAGATTACTCCGTGACTATGCATGTTATTGCAAAGTATGTTTTGGTGTTTCGTTCTACCACATTTGTACTATAGAATGGCATTGCCAGTACAAAACACATAGAAATGTGACTTTGCATGTTTTCCCCTGTGCCCTTCATATGTGAATTCTCTTCAAGAAATTTCCACCAAATACATCAAAATGGAAATTTCCAAATCGGTTTTTCTCCGTCCGTCTGTGGCAGCTTTTACTTGGTCGTATTTTTATGATAAATCTATGTATCATATTTATTCTGAGACTGATTGGACGCGCAAAATTTTGACCAATGCTAATTAAAGTTAAATTGATTAGGCGTCTTTTTATATTGCATTATATTGGTACCTCGGTTGCTGCGATAAAAGCTTGTGCTGAGTGTAGAATCGATATCTGATATATGTAATTTAAGAAATGTCTAATAAGTTTCATAGTAATATGAAATAAATATTTAATTTGATTTGATTTTGTTTATTTTGAAATAAATGTTGAACATGGTTAATTTGTTATTTTTACTTCTAATACCCTTAAAATTTGACGAGATTTCCTATTATTTATCATGTGGACGTTTTTCTATCAATACTTACTTACTCCGCTGGCTCAGTGACCCAAAGTGGATCTTGGCCTCCGAAACGAGTCTCATCGCTCCCTGTCCTGCGCCATCACTTGCCAGTCGTTGACCTGGATTTTCGCGCAGATCAGCTTCCACTGTATCTCTCCAAAGATACCTAGGGCGTCCCACAGGCTTATCTATGGGTAGTAATGTATGTATTCTATATTATAAGTAGTATATCCGTTGTCTAGTCACCGTAATACAAACTTAGCAGCTTACCATGGGGCTAGATGGCGCGGTGTGTTGGTTACAGAATTTATTTTATTTATATCCATTAAATGATATGCATATACCTATAGCTAAGGATAGGTACTATCCCAATATTCCCATAGGATCGGGACTTACGCAGGTGAAACTGCGGGTGTAACTATCTTCTATCTATAATCTTACTAATATTACAAGTATGTATGTATGTATCGGACTTTGTTATATACCTACTCTTTCAACCCAAAAACTATTGAATGCCGATGAAACTTAGAAATATGAGTTACTGAAGACCTGGAATAACACATAGGCTACTTTATATCCCAGCTGTGTCTAATAAATCAAATACATCCCAAAAGATGGATTTGATTTATTAGACACCTACCTAGGTCATCATCATCAACATCTTAGCCCTCAACTGAACATTGGCCTCCCCCATACGACGCCACAGATAACGATCGCGAGCCACTTCCATCCAACGACTCCCCGCGACCGCTACAAAGACGTCGGTCCATCGAGTAGGTGGTCTTCCAACACTCCCTTTCGCACTACATCATGGTCGCCACTCGAGGACTTTTACTCCCCAGCAGTTATCTGTTCTTTGAGCTAAATGGCCTGCCTATTGGCACTGAAGTCTAACTAATTTTAAAAGCTTAGTCGGTAGGTAGGTACTTACCTATTTAAAGGAAAAGACCTACCATCCCCCGTCCCTTTAAAACAAGGATTTTAGATTTATCGTCTGTTCAATCCAACTCAGTAGTTAAGTTTTAACAAAACCATTAAGACAAGATTATTCCGTCCCGTTGCGTAAAGTACAAACTTTATTATCGCAGCCTGTTTACTTTTGCTTCCCCTTAATTCGGGCAGAGTGGCTAACTTTTAGTAAACTCGATAGGTTTACGAAACTTCTATCAAACAACAGCGTTGTATTTACAAAAGTTTAAATAAGATGAATATGCATTTTCTTTAAGTAAGTACACCAAAATACATAATTAACTAGCGGCGCCCCGCGGTTTCAGGGATATCAAGATAAAAAGTAGCCTAGATATTATGTGCTATTCCAACAGCTTTAGTTACCTAAATAAGTATTCCAAGTTTCATCGAAATCGATTCGGTAGTTTTTGCGTGAAAGAGTAACAAAGTCACATACACGTAGGTACCTCTACTAAATACTTACAAAGTTTCGTGGTTATAGTATTACTAGCTGCGCCCCGCGGTTTCACCCGCGTAAGTCCCGTTCCCGCGAGAATATCGGGATAAAAAGTAGCCTATGTGTTAATCCAGGTCCCCAGCTACCTATATTCCAAGTTTCATCGCAATCGGTTCAGTAGTTTTTGTGTGAAAGAGTAATAACCTCACATACCTACATACATACAAACTGTCGCGTTTATAATATTAGTTTATTATAATATTAAGTAATAAATCATTGAATGGTCACTGTGGTGCATCGAGCGAACCCGACGCAGATGGGTGTGGCTTTAATAGGTACCTACCAGCCGAGGACAAGTATTAAGCTGACCATTCATGTTTCTTTCTGATTCGAGACGCTTTAAAATTTGAGGGGTTCTTATAAAATTTAGAAGTGTACTTAAATTTATAATGAGGAGTTTTTGAGTTTGAGAGCGGCTTAATAATTTAAGTAAAACTAAAATTTTGAGTTGCGTCTCTCTATTCGGTCGCTAGAAACAGAAACATGCCGTGGGCACGTATTCTTATTACTAAATAGATATTTCTCGGACAAAGTATCGCTATTTAAAGCTTTTGAAATATAAGTAACTAGGTGTAGAGGTAACAATAACACACACCTGCCTTAATAAAGTTTCGCTAAAGCTTTTGAAGTGTTAGTAACTAGGTTATTGTTAACCTTAACATATATATCTGCCTATATAAAAATATGGCTTTTATTCCAGGTACCTATGTGTTAGGTACGAGGTAGGTAACTAACTTTCGTATAGCAGGTACCTATACCAACAATTTAACGACTCAACCTTCATAAAGCACGACCAGTCTGAGACGTTACGTCGTACTTTGTATCCCGTGAAATATTTCTGTAAAGGTCGTCCTGAACGTAAATAAAGGGTTTGAGATAAGGAAATTAAAGTATGTTACGTAAACTTTTAATTTATTTAATAAGTACTTTCTTATTTTTATTGATCAATATTGATACCTAAATAAAACCTGCCTATATCATCTTCAGCCGATAACTACAAGTGTAGTGAAAACGTGAAATTTTCTTGTTGCTTCCAAATCTAGAGATTTGTAGTGACGATTTTAATATTATGACTTCTTTGAATTGAGTAATCACCAGTAATCTTTCTTTTTCTTAGTTATGGCTTCTTCTGTCAGCAATATAGGACAATTTAGCCAATTTCTCGTACGAATAGTGAACTACCACTATTGTACTGTAATCGTTTGAAATAATTTTCAATGCGTGAAGGCTGTAGAAAAAATGGCGACGATTTTTCTCCAACCCTATGGAACAAAATGTTTGTAACGTGCTAATTTCGTGTTTGGCACTGGTATTTTTATTTTCACTTAACTCGTTGAACTTCGCGTAACTAAATTGGTAACTTGCCGCCGAAATTAAACAATTTAAACGCAATAAAACAATGTTATTGTAAAAATGAAAATTCAGGACGACATTTCACTGACGCGTAAAAAACAAAAGACCCAAAATCATCAGTAATCACTCATTTTACAAATAAGAAAAACAAATGAAAATCACACATTTTCCTAATTTGAATTTGGAATTCTTTACAATTTAAAAATTTTAATGACACCAAAACCAGCCAGATACAAATTGTATAGCCTAAGATATTTAATTACAAGTTCATACATACTCAATGCGAAAATACTTTTTAGCTGACCTAATTTTAATATAATAATATTATAACAACATTGTTTTATAAATAATATAGGCCACTTTTACTAAAAAAACAATAACGTACAAACTTTACTTTCAGTTAGTTAAGTGCCTAAGTACCTACGTACTTTATTAATTCTCCACAAATAGACATCGATACTGGAAATTTCAATTGTCGTAAAGGACAAAACACGATTGTTCAGGAGAGCTAAAAAACAAAAATTAAAATTTTTGATGCCTTATATTTTTGTCATATAAACTGCTACATTGATAACGTCAAGAGAAACCCTAGCTATTTTTTCTTGCTCTATCCTTAAAAAATAATAAAATAAGCATAAGTTAATTATTGAAGAAAATAGAAGTCCTTTACAACCTACAAAAAATAAACTTAAGTACTTTACAGCCACAAAGAATTGGTTATAATAGGGTCATATGTGTCGTAAAGGACCAAATATGATCAGCAATGTGATGTACAAGGCAATTAAATTTGAATTTAAGGGGGTAAAGAGATTAAAAAATTATAGTATCTAGTTAAAATACCTGCATTAGGCAGTAAAACGACCCGAAATAAAGTGTTTTTATTATTATTTTATCATTCATTAGAAGTCTATTCGTTACAAACAAACAGATTTTGCCCTTTTATTATTTTAGAAGAAATGGTAGAATCGAATGTGTTTAATTATAACATTTTAATAGTATTAAATGATTGCAATAGTGAAAATTAACTAAATTTTTAGAATTATCAGCAAAAAATATAATCTAATTTAAAAGAATTATAAATGAAACTTATACAATAAGTATTATAATAATAACTGTAATAATTAAACTAAAACAACATCTCTGTCTCTCAAAACTCTTGTTTAAGTTTTGGGGGAACAAGAAATTGGTTGTTTAAATGTCTTAATTTTTTTAATTACTTTATTGTATAGACATTGACTGCCTGTGGCTTTATTATTTTTAACCTATTTCATAGTATCTAAAATAAAATTACCTCGTAAAGATGATTTCGTTACGTCCAAATGCAAAAAAAACTGTCCTATCTAGGTAATTAATTTCTAAAGGTGCCATGTCTGGCATCTTAGAAATGACCTGAATCTTTAGTATATTAAGAATATTCCTACTCAAAATTATAGATGATTTCGTTAAATCTTAATGTGATATGACTGTCTTATATCGATATTGCATTCCTGTAGTCTCCTTCTGTCAGGTGCCAATAAAGTTAGCGGTGCAAAATTAGGTAATAGTTGGGTGGGGTTAGCTATCATAAAATATTTTCTCGTCAAGATGATTTCGTTGAGGTCAAATGTGAAAAGACTGTCTTACTTAGACAATTCTAAATTTCATTTATAAAAACAAACAAAAACTAATTCTTTGTTTTCTATAATATGATATTCTTCATATTTCTCTTCTCAACATAGATAAGATTTCATTAGAGCTAAATTACCTTATTAACTGCTAAAAAGTAATCCACCAAACAGACTTCAATAACTATTTCTGTGACTTAAGAATATTAGTCAATAGTCTTGGGTTTAATATGAAATTTACAGTATAAAGCATCAATAAAAGTAATAAGTAGCTGCATCATTTACTGATAACTGTATTACTAAATTAATAAATTGTGTCCAAAAGTGAGACACCATTGGTCAAATATAACGAAAATAATATAATAACCTCATAATGCCTTATTATTATAATATTTATAATTGTAGCAAAAGCATAGTTAGCTTATAATCAAAAATTAGCGTGTATCAAAATAGTAGAATGCTTTGAACAATAAAAATAAGAAAAAAAAACATTTTATATTCAAGAAATGTATTGTTAATGGTTTGATTTTAACAATAAGAAACTTGGCGAAGTTTAAACTAAAATAAAATTTAAAAAATATATTAACTAACCATACTTTTTAGTTTAATTTATTTTGGGGTGCTTGAAATTTTGCTTAAACAAAAGGTCGTAAATCTTACTACTGAAAGGCTGAACAAGCTTATTATTGATAAGAGTGGTCTTTACGACTATTAAATTTATTGTAATAATATTATTGTCAATGTCGTAAAAAACAATTTGTTGGAAAAGAAGATTTACGTCATCATATATAACAAAAATTTGTCTTTACACTCGCTTATAAAAAATATTTATTCTATACACCCCAAATCGTGAAATAATTAAGCAAAATGTCGATAAAATTCAGGTCGTAAACGGCCTCTAAAATGTCCATTTTTAAAGATATGATTACTTTGAATATACCAATCGATAGAGCTCGCGATCCTGATTCCAAATATATAATTAACTCATTTTGGCCAAAATGTCCTTTACGACAATTGAAATTTCCGGTATCGACATGTTATAAAATTAACCAAGATGTTTGGAGTTCATTAGAATAACCGAATTATGTAGGAATATGACACGTGGGAGCTTTGACTGTGTAATTTGGAGTGTGGGTATTGTATTCATTCAAGCCTTTAAGTCTTGTAGTACCTATATAAGTAATGCTACAAAGGAAATATTATTTGGTATTCTATGGTAATGTTTCAATTCATACTAGTTAAGCAATGCTTGGTGCGGTCATTACTTGGATGGGTGACAGATATTTATGTGGCGAAAAATCATTTTCTCGAGCTCCTTCGTGCTTCGAAGGACACTGGTCCCGGTTGTAGTCTCTGATAGCAGTGATAGCAGTCGTTAGGTCTAGTTAGTGCCCATTGAGCGATCTGAAAACTCTAACATTAAGTGAGTGACCCAAACGACTACTTATACACGAAAATAAGAAGAATCATAAATTATAAATATATTTGCCTTGTATAACAAAAAATGCCAAAGGTAAGTCAGGGCATAATACAAAATATATTTTATTAATTAAATGTACCTACCTAACTAAATAATCCCATTGTAAAATAGAAATAAAAATAAAATTGCGTAGGTATCTATCATAAAATTAAAATATTTGATGAAATGATTAATTTTATGTGTAAAAATTGGTAATAGTAAAAATTTAATATACAAGATGTAACGGGCAAGTCCTTTTAATCCGAAAGGGGGCTGTTCTAGACGTCTAGGCGAACAACTTTTGTTCTACGACTTTTAAAAATTCGAACTTTTTTTTTAAAATTTTGAGATTATGTTTCACTGAAAAAACAGCTGTTGATTGTAGTAGAACAAACTAAATGAAAGGACAACATAAGGTCAATGACCTCGAACTCTAAGAAACAGCTGATCTTCAAGCAAACTTTACACTTAAAATTTTCGAAAAGTACTTCGAATTTCCAAAAGTCATAGAACAAAAGTTGTTAGCCTAGACGTCTAGAACAACCCCTTTTTGGATTAAAAGGGCTTACCCGTTAGATCTTGTATACATAATTTAAAATATCTATTATATGCTTATCTACATTTGTGCCTGGATGTTAATATGGTTATAGGTAGAACCAGGTATTTGGTATTGTATGAAATTAGGGTTAATTATTTTCAATTACAGTTACGAAATACTAACAAAGTAGTTAGATGCGCTCGTTAAAAAGTGCTTGTAGAATGTACCTATAGCATAGTAGCGTCAAGACCGTTCTCTGTTTATTTTTACTATGGTCACGTGTGGTATATGGTGGTGGTAATGTGCATGTGACACGAATTATGTAAAAACATAATGGTGCATCTACAATATAAAGGTAGGTAGGGGAGCTATTTAAGATAAATGGGTAATAGGGGTAATTAAGTCCCCGTTTAAATGTTTCCGTAAAACGGTAAACGTTTTAGTACCTACAGGCCACCTACATTTCTCGAAACCATAATTAATGTAATGTTAGCAAGGTATATGCTTTACGAGTCGTTAATCTTAAACAGCGTCTTACCGTAGAGGTATAATTTTGCTTTTTTCATAACTATTTGACGACCTCTGTGGTGCGGCGTTGCGGGTTCGATACCCGCCGGAATTTCTGCTGATCATAAATGTTTGTTTCTGGTTCTGGGTGTATTCTATGTATCCTATGTAATATGTATGTATTTACAAAAAAAGTATTAAATGTAGGATAATCGTTGTACCCATAGTACAAGCTTAGTGCTTAGTTTGGGGCTAGATTGCGATGTCGAACAATGTTTATTTATTTATATTTACCTACTTATTACGATTTCAACGAGATTAGTTATCTGTTTATTTATTCTTATACATAGGTATGATAAATTTACTAGCTGCGCCCCGCGGTTTCACCCGCATAAGTCCCGATCCCGCGGGAATATTGGGATAAAAAGTAGCTTATTATTATTATAGGTCTCAGCGAACCAATCGGTTTCCGATAAAACAATAAGTTACATCCCAATCGGTTCATTAGTTTTTACGTGATTGAGTAACAAACATACCTGCTTACATACCTAGGTACTCACAAACTTTCAGATTTATAAATATTAAGTGGTAAGAATTGGATAGCGATGGAAAAAAATCTGTAAGTAATTTGAAAATATCCAAAGAAATATAGACAGTCCCCTCGCGACCAAGATCTTTGTAACATGATCGAAACGTCGAGGTAAGAGAATTTAAAAATAACAATACGCGAATAAGACCCGTGAAAAATAATAATGAGTTCAAATCGTGTGAGTTTAAAATGTTTATAGACAGGTTGTCTCAAAATCTGTAGCTAAATACGATAGAGTAGTTTTTGAAAACTTACTATTCGCTCACGGATCTCGGAAACTATGAAACTGGGCACATATTCTACAACTTTAACGTCGTTTCAGCATCGGAAACGCTTCAACAAGTTCAACAAACAAGGAAATTTTTGCACTTTCCTAAAGCTTTGATATACATACCTACTTACAGACTATGTGATTACTCTACTTAGCACTTGCATGTTTTTATTTTTCCAAAGATTTTAATTAGAGAGAACATACTAAGATAACAAAAAGTCTATATTTAGAACTCAGTGAACTTTATCTACATTCTCCTTCAGCTTGCCAAGTTATTTATAAAATTGAACCAGTAACATCGTCCAACAGTTTCCAACTTATTTTTATTAAAAGCTTCCGAATGTCTAGCAGGAGTAGGTCAGTGAATCCTCCCTTTTGTCTGTTCTCGATATAGCCAGAGATAATAGGGCAGCCACATAATCGCACGTGTGGTGTGGGAAAAGGACAGAGATGCCGAGTGGTTATCTAAAAAAATAATTTGGTTTTTTCATCTAATTTAAATGATTTATACAGCGCAAGCAACTTTTTAATTTATGCTATTTTATGGCGCTGTAGTGTCCGGGATATTGTCAGGTGGAGTAGGCTTGCCCAGCAACTATACCCCCCTCCCAGCCTAGTCAGCCATGCCCAAAGGAAAGAACTGGTCAATACGTCTGGAGCTAACTAAGCCGTGGGTTTCCTCGAGATGTTTTCTTCACCGTATGAGCGATGTTATTTACGCACATAACTTTTCCGCAAGGAAAAAGACATTGGTGTGTGGTAAGTCGGGATTCGAAACCACGACCTTCGGAATGAAAGTATCGGGGTATCTAACAGTAGACCTAAAAAGGTTCCTTAAAGCAATTCTGCACGCAAAATTGTATTTTGACACATTCACGATAAATGTGCACCTGGTTCCCACGGCTTTGTTGTATGACAGGTGCACGGTTATTGTGAATCTGTCAAAAAGCAATATTGCTAGCAGAACTGCTATAAGGAACCTTTTTAGGTCTACTGGCTATCACTTGTCGTGCGCAGGCGCAAACCTAGATATAATCAAGTAGGGCAAGTATGCGCAAATTTGAAGAGTCATAATGTCGAATATATCAAGATCAGTTTACCAAAATAAAGTTAAATTCTCTATATTATGGCGTGAGCACTAGTGAGCGGCACGAGTGTAGTGCGAATGCAAAAGAGAGAAGAAAACTTTGTCCGCACCATTATTACTTATAGCCGTAGATAGTTTGGCACACGCGTGAGACTCGCCTCACGCACGCATTACGACAATAGAGGCAAACTTTGGCAGCAGAATGCAAGAGTTATGGTGTCACAGTGTTGGCAGGGTCTATGCAACCAGGCTCGTAACTAGGATACCTAGTCACTATTTAGCCTACTGTACTAGGTAGCTAAGTCTAGTAAAACACTTTATTTATCCGGTTGAATCGCGTTTTTATTCATTGTTCTAAACGAACTGAGCTTTCGCCAACTTTACAGTTGGCAGTTTACGTTTTGTTGCAAATAATTATGAGGCGGTAGTTTACTGTAACTTTTTAGAATGTTAAAATTAGACAAATTACATCTCAGTCAACCTTGAAAAAGCCAACTGTAAAGTTGGCGAAAGCTCGGTTCGTTTAGTTAGAACAATGAATAAAAACGCGATTCAATCGGATAAATAAAGTGTAAAACACTTTAAGTCTAGTAAAATTTAATATTTTTAATTGATCCATTTAAAATTCCAGGTCAAACTTTTCTGAATATCCTTAGTGACTAGTGATAGGCCGACTAGTCGTCAACTAACAATCTTACTAATATTATAAACGCGAAAGTTTTTATGTATGTATGTGTCTTCGTTACTCTTTCAACCAAAAACTACTGAACCGATTGCAATGAAACTTGGAATGTAGCTGGATACCGGGAATAACACATAGGCTACTTTTTGACTTAGTAGTACAGTTAGAACGTAGGTAGTCAGGAAAACGTAAAAAAACACCACACAACCAGGGTGCACCTTATAAATGTTTTAACATGTATCAGCTCTGTTCTAAATTTAATCAAAAACGATTTAAACATTTTTTGGAAGTTTTGATGACGACTAATCCGAATATCTTCGAATTATAATAATTTAGATTGCAGACAAGTCGTCAATTTTAAAACCGGCCAGTCGGCAAAAACCATTTTCGAGTCATCTCTATTAGTAACACTGGGTATAGGAAAGAAATGTGTGCATCAGAATGGCAGGTGTACAAATGCAAATTATCATGAATCTAATATGGCTCAAATCTATCTTAATTCTACCTAATTCTACCAATAAAGAAACTAATAGTACCTCTCTGTACGCATAGAAAACTCAATAAATATGTGAGCCGCCATTCAAACGTCAGGATGGCGGGTGTATTCCTTTTCTGGGCGAAATATCATTCCGTAAATTTGTTTTTATTAATATACCGCTCGGCCACTCGGGGGACTTGCGTGGCCGAGCGGTATAGGCACTGGAGTATTGATCCAGGGACGCGAGTTCAAATCTCGCCGCAAGTGAATTATTGAGAATGAATTTTTCCTTTAAAAATATTTCTAGAAATATCGTTCGTCAATATTTATATCCACTGCCATATAAATCTACCTAATTAGTACCTTACAAAACCGTACGTAGTAATCAAATTCAGGCAAAGGCTACAGAGTAATTTTGAAAATAAAATTTCGAAACTTTAAATTTCTGCAATTTTGGTATTTAGTAATGGCGGGCTTGTCGAGAATCTAAGCTAAAAAAAGATTTGTACTTTTTTATAATTATGGCCGTTTAGAAAGTAGCCAGTGTCAAGTATTATGTTATAATTAAATCGAATTGAAGAGTCTTGGCGGGAACTCGTTGAGGAGATGTGGTGCTAAATTTTCATTTTTGTGAAACCTAGTTCATATGCGTGCAAATTGTTTAATTTCGGGGGCATATTAATCAATTTAGTTTCGTGAAGGTGTACAAGTGGAATGAAAGTGAAAATCGGTGCAAAACATTAACTTAGTGTTGTCTCCAAGGCTCCGTGAAGATTATTTGTAAATGGCCGCCGTGTTTACAAATGATTCCCTAGACTTGACTTTAACTATGACGACTTGACTGTTTCGATGCAAATAACTTGCATTGAACTTGATGAACTCAAACAAACAACTTGATGAATATATTAGAATACTTGACACTGGCTAATTTCCTAATGGCCATAATCGGTTCACAACCGATAAGAAATAAAAAAAAAAAATCGAATTACTCTATGTTATCCATTTGACACGTACAGTTTTAAAATAGTGGTATAAATACCAACATTGCAGAAATTTAAAGTTTCGAAATTTTATTTTCAAAATTACTCTCTAGCCTTTGCCTGAACGTACGTAGTAATCAACTACGTACGGTACTGTAAGGTACTAATTAGGTAGATTTATATGGCAGTGAATATAAATATTGACGAATGATATTTCGCCCAGAAAAGGAATACACCCGCCATCCTGACGTTGGAATGGCGGCTCACATATTTATTGAGGTATCTATGCGTACAGAGAGGTTCTTTATTGGTAGAATTAGGTACAATTAAGGTAGATTTGAGCCATATTAGATTCATGATAATTTGCATTTGCACACCCGCCATTCTGATGCACACGAAAGAAATAGGCTTTTAAAGATATAAATGAGTCTAGAATTAAAAATCAAAAATCAAAATTTCTTTATTTAATTGGATGTATTCGATCACTTTAACCACGTCGAGTGTTCTTACAATTCTGACTATAGTGTGTTTTCGGAACGCGCCCTCCGATGAGAAGAAGCCACAAGAAACTCATGGGTTTTTTGTGAACATGTTTTTTTTACAATCGTCAAAATAAATATTTTTACAATGTTTTTTTTTACAATTATCATAATATGATTCACATTGTCGCATATTTAGGGCTATTGTGGAACCGGAGCATTATTCTACTATAATATTTAATAATACAATAAAGCAGGTGGGTAGATACCTAGAATATATTTTATATTAAAAGTTATAATCCATTTGAAGCTTTTTACTTACAATTCGCATGGTTAGCCCTTTCGTTGTTTATGAAAACCATCAAGAAAAGCTTTTAAAACATTTCTTTTTAATCTTTTTAATCTCTATAGAAAATTTTAAGGCAGCAATCTCATCTAAAATCCGTTTCTGCAGACAAGTCAGTCTCGGCAATCTGCCACAGTTCACTGCAGTTCATCGGCATTGCGAATACACCCGCGTCTTAACTAACCTAGAACATACCAAATGTAACAATCCCAAGGAAATTAATTAAAACTTCCACGTTGATTTACAGAGCATCCTTTGTTGTATTGATTTACCGCTTTGTTTCTCAATTGCTGATTAATCGGACGATGAAACGAATTGATTTGGTTTGAACCACGTTTGAACAGAAGATTCTTCAGGAAAGAGTCAACACACACTATTACCTGTCTATCCGACTATAGGTTTCTTAATTGCCTTTCCTTTTTTTTGAGAATTTAAACTACATAAGTAAGATATACTTATATACACATAATAGGTAGAAAAATCTACATAGAGAAAGAAAATAAAAGCTAATGACATAAAACTTATCTAGTTAAGTATGGGAAATTGTATTGCACAAGATAAACGGATCGGATTTCCTAAGCAGTGGAGGTATTTTTAGTAAGTCTTACATTTTAGACAGTATCGTCACTTATTGCAAAAACAACTAAATTGCTTTGCAATGTAAAAAAAAAACAACTAAACTTCTATAACTAGTTATATATAATAATAAATAAATAAATATAGAAATCGAATAGCAATTTAATTGACTATTTTATTCATAAAGGACTCCGTCTCAATAGTCTTTGACTCTGTATATAGAGTACTTAGTTAATATAGTTTCAAAGAGATGGATAACGTACCGTACACTAGCTAGAACAACTCGTATAATGGTGTTTCTGTTACGCGTCATTGAGTTTAATTACTAAGGAGTTTCATTGAAGCTGTCTTTGTGTTAGAATCAAAGAAGTTATATTACTAGAACTAGGATGCTAACGTGGAACTAAAAAGTGTTTCACTTTAGTGTACTGTTCAGTCTCTTTCTAATAATGTTATTAGATAAGGACAGCACGCTCAATGCAGCGGAGTTTTTTTTTACGTCAGCGTTCTAGTTCTAATAATAAAACTTCTTTGGTTAGAATTTTCTTGAATTAAATAAAACGTTTAATACTTACCTAGACACTGTCAAGATCATGACGGCTGTATGCTCCTATCTATTTGTAGATATTAGGTACATCTCTGCCTCAAACTAGAATACTTACGTGCTGAAATATAAAATCTCCGGATTATTTCTTGCACACATACTCACATAGGAAAAATGCGCATTTCCCAGTATTTTCACTTCTCGGGAATGCATTCTCATGTACGTAAGCTCTTTACAAAATGTGTATTTAGCAGGATTAGCACTTTTTATACCCACTAACAAATTTTATTATTGTCGTTGAGCTACGAAACTCTTTTACTACAGATGGAAAACGTTACGTAGTCATATCTAGGCTTCTAAGCTTTTAAAGTAATACCTTATTCCATATTCATAGTGTATTACATAGGTAAACTCATGTTACTGTAAACTCACCACCTGTACACCTATATTTATGAATAAATGATTGAATTGAATTGAATTGAATTGAATTGAATTGAATTTAATTGAAGCTTTACAGCTTCCTGTAGAGGAACCTAAAGATTTCTAGAGCCAGTAAAACACTACCAAATGGTCAATATATTACGTTGTTTATATCAATTTGATAAATGATATGATCGTACACACCTGCTTGATTTACAGCTGGAGAACTTGCGATGAAATAACAAGTCATAATACAGCGATTAATTTACATAAATACTCAAATAGATGTCAGTTGAGTAAGTGAAATTAAACGCAAGCGAGCATGGTGTAATTGTCTAATTCATTTAATTTCTGTATTATGTTCGTTTTAAGTTTGTATAGGTACTTACTGACTGTCTACTTGTAGTTACCTCTTGCATCAGCCATGGTTCGTCTGATCAAGAATCACTGAAGTTTTAACATTATTAGGTAGGTACAACTAAGTACTTCAATACTCGTGAAACTTCACAGATGTGATACCTAAGTAGGTAGGTACCAAAATAATTTTACACACCTACTGCTCTACAGAGTTACTTTATTTGACCAAAAAGGTCAACGTAAAGCGACTCTTTATTCCCTAGGTGCATAAAGTGCACATTATGCACCTAGGGCATAAAGTAATTTAAATTTGGAACTAAGGTTCTGGTAGCATACGGCCATTTCGAACTGGCCACCTAGACATAACACATAAAAAAAATAAAAACAAAAAGCAAAAAGCAAAAAGTTTTGGTTAGAGCCCTCTAGAGTCCTTCGTACGCTTTGGATTCAATATGACGCCCGCTATATAAGACAGGACTTTAGTACCTCGGTGCATAAACTACTATTTGATATTTGGTCGGACAAAGTTGATAGAGCAGGCAGGTATAACATACTTACATAAAAATCAACTTTTGAATTGATATAAAGAGATTTTATTTATCTACTAAATATAGGGTGTCACAAATACATAAATAACAAACAATGAAGAATTTTTATGCAGAATTGAACACAAAAGTTATGAGTAAAATATTACCTAACCTTCTTTCGCTACAAAGTTATACTTTTACAATGGATTTAATAGCCATCAGACGATCGCCTCTACTCACAGTATAATATTCGCCAAAAATACATCGCGTGGATTTTAGCGAATTTTACATTTACGTTTTTAGCGAAGCTATAAAGTTTCTGACTGAGATCTGGGATGTATCAAGCTGTATTTATCAGCTTAATGATTGATGGCATCATTGTTGTGGAGTCCATTGTTTAGCAGACGGCCTGACTGACAGCTAGGGGTATTTTATACGTTTTTTAACGGGCAGTTGGAATAGCCGTGTGCTGATTATGCGAGCGGAGTTAGTCTCGCGGAGAGGGTGATGTCGTCGGCTGGTCCAGTACCGCGCACACGCAACGCTAATTTTCTCGACTTCTGTTAACTTCTATGAGTTGTGACTCTTGAGGATTTTTTACATAGTGTTTTTATGATTGACGGGTGAGTTTATTTCGGTTTTGTCTATTTATTGCTTTATTTTACAAGATGTTTATATATTGGTTGTCGTAAACAGACAACAGCGATGTTTTGGTAGAATATTCCAAGTTTTCTTTTGAATTTATTAATCACACCAAATACACATATAAGTAGATCAGAAACAAATAACATGTAGCTCTAGTTGTGCTCATCTTTTATTATCCTGCTAATATAAATCGTGAACCTATGTTATTATGTTTGTTACGCTTTTCGTAAAAACTATATAGGTAGGTACTAAACCGATTGCGATTGAACTTGTAATATTCCTACGGGGTCAACAATTACGAGCGTGAACCTCCCATCTTCCGATATGTCGCTTCTGATTCGCTGATAAAACACAGGGCAGATAAAGTTTTTCAATAAGACGATACATAAAAATATTAGGATTGTATTCTATGATCCTAAAATGCAACAAATACCAACTCAAATTCTTGCCTTTCAGATCCGCCACAATGAATCTAAAGCTCAACAATGACATAAAAAGCTCCAGAGCAAATATAAAATCGGCTGAATCATTAGTTAAGGTATTTAATATTTACAAGGTATAACGAGGATACCCATTTAAGCCGAAAGGGGTTATCTAGACGTCTAAATAAAATATATAATTATTACATCTATACTATATTGATAGATCGATGTAAATATGTCTAGTTAATTAAAAACCTTAGTGGTTTACAATACTTGGTTAAGTATTGAATGTTTTTTTAAGATTCTTAAATTGGTATTAAAGGAAAAAAATTATATATCAGAAAACAACTTTTGGAAATTCAAATTTTTTTTTTGAAAATTTTGAGTTAAAAATATTTAAACAAGTACACAAATTTAAATGAAATATTAAAAGAAAAAAATCATCTTACTGACGCAGAGACGCGAGTCAAAATCTCGTTGCAAGTGAATTTTTGAAGATGTATTTTTCCTTTAAAATATTTCTAGTAGATATGCCTTGAGCAACAGAAACAAATATCGAAATTTTTTTGATTGTACATACTAGACCAAACTAAATGAAAGGACAACATAAAATCAATCACCCCAATAAAAGCTGATTTTCAAGTAAACTTTAAATTTAAAATTTTCTAAAACTACTTCGAATTTCCAAAGTTGTAAAACAAAAGTTGTTCGCTTAGACGTATAGAACAACCCCCTTTCGGCATAAATGGGTATCCTCGTTACAGCTTGACCTTTTTTATTTAGTGATAAGTTCGAAGACAGTCTGCCCTACCATGATCTCTTATAAGTCGTCGCTAAGTTGCCGCTTTATCGTTCAGCTAAAAAAAATTAATTAAAAAAACATCAAATAATAAAAAAAAGAACAACTTCAAATTTTATTTTTTTAAATACTTATCTGAGGTTTTTTAAAGTAGTCAGGGTATTTTTTTTCAACTACCTACGTCCTGCGGTTTCACCCGCGAAGTCCCGTTCCCGTTAAGCGGGAATATCGGGATATTTTTATCCTGTGTCTTTCTCCTGGTTATAAGCTTCCCATCAATTTTCAGCCAAATCGGTTCAGCCGTTCTTGAGTTATTAATGGTGTAACTAACACAAATTTCTTTTATATTAGATAGCTGCGCCCCGCGGTTTCACCCGCGTAAGGCCCGATTCTGAGTTGTTCGAACACCTACCTACTGCAGTGCAAAAATCCACACTTAAAGGGACCAGGGAAGTGCTGATGCTGCCAGGGGCGGCAGCACCTGGGAGTATCTGTACTTCAATGGGCAATAAAGTAAGATAGAATGATGATATAGATGATGATGGAACATGCCACATCACTTACCCTACCCCTGTGTCGACTTTAATTCAGATCTGTCTCGATTTGTTAAATACCGCGCGTGATCGGAACCCACGTAAGTTTCGATCTCGCGGGATTATCGGGATCAAAAGTTTCCTATGTTACTCTCCATTAGTTAAACTATCCCTATGCAAATTTTCATCCAAATCGGTCAAACGGTTTGACGGACGACCAGTGAAAAGGGAACGAACAAACAAACAAACATACAAACTTTCGGACTTATATATCTGTTTATCTTCTTCTATATCTATTTATTTATTTAACTTCTATCTATACTTATAATAAAGGAAGAGAGGACAAAAAGTCTGTACTTAGAAGTAAATAAAAAAAAGTTGCCTAGGGGACTTACAAATATTAAAAAAATATGTATATAATTTTTAAAATTCATGACAGTCTGTTTCTCTGTTTGTTCCTTATACAAATAAAAACATCTAATCTGATTAAAATGTGGTTGTCAATATTGGACAGTTCTATTTTTGAGGAACCTCGTGGTACACTTTACATCGAAATCCAATTGGTAGAACCCGAGTAATGAACGAAACAATTGGTTATTGGTTATTGGTTATGCACTATATTTTCGCTGACGACGTCGCGGACAACATAACAGTAATTTAAACGAAAGTAAGATAACTTTAAAAAACTTAACGTCAGCGCGGTCTAATTTTACCAGTAACGCCATCTATCAACGATAATGGCAGCATATTCTAATAAAAAGTTTCATCCCGAATTGAAAATTCAATTACTTTTCGAAAATTTTAAATGTAAAGTTTACTTGAAAATCAGCTGTTTCTCAGAGTTCGAGGTCATTGACCTTATTTTGTTCTTTCATTTAGTTTGGACAACTACAATCAAAACTTCAATTACCTTTATTTTTAAAAGCAGCTGTTTTTTCAGTGAAACATAACGTCAAAATTTTCAAAACAAAAGTTCGATTTTTTAAAAGTCGTAGAACAAAAGTTGATCGCCTAGACGTCTAGAATAACCGCCTTTCGGCTTTAAAGGGCTTGCCCGTTACATATTGTATTGAGTGAGTCACTGATTTTCACTTTTATTACTATTAAATAGATTGACTTTAACTTTTTGAGCGACAAAAGGACGACAAAACAACGAGAAACGATCATGGTAGGGCGGAATGTCTGCGTCTGTACATTTATTTTAAGTACAAGTATACAAACACAGTGACTAAAATAAATTCGGCCTTACACAAGTCTATTGTGAAGTGCCAATTACACGATTGAAATGTATCGTTCGAAGTTACGTCTGCATTTTAATTCTTTAAATAGACCATATTAGGTATATACTTACCTAGGTACCTATTTATGATATCGCGTGAGGCTTGTCGAAAGCTGGTTTTTCATCGTTAAAGAGAAACGTCTCTTTCCTATAAACCGCTCTCATCAGCAAAGCCGCCTATTGTGCCATTTTAGATTTAATTTTACCATTTTATGGTTGCGCTACCTATCTATTATGTAGGTATGAGACTGAAAAAATATAAGTAGGTAAAGAGTACCTTGATAGTATGTATAATGAAGAGAGCGAAGTTGGTTTAGTGCTAGATAATCCGAATTTTAGTGGTTTATGTGCGCTATTAACATCGCTCTAACGGTGAAGGAAAACATCGTGAGGAAACCCACGGCTTAAAGTCACGCACAAAGGCCCAACCTATCTGTTGATTATATAATTATTTACACTAAATTAAGAAGATGACACACTAACCTACCAATTATGAGCGACACTATTTTCATATTGGTATTGTTATTAACGATCTCAGACTAATAGTAGTTTATGCACCGAGGTACTAAAGTCCTGTCTTATATAGCGGGCGTCATATTGAATCCAAAGCGTACAAAGGACTCTAGAGGGTTAACTCCTGAGCGAAGCGAAGGAGTTATGTACCTAGAGTCCTGAGTGAAGCGTAAGATTCAAGCGCCCAAGATAAAGACAGACTTTAGTACCGAGGTGAATACTCTACTTTACACATCTACTGCGAGACAATAAAAGGGCTACAAAAATAAGTATTTAACTAACAACAAAAAAATAGAATAATGCAACGTATATGAAATATATTGACAGCTTTATATTAATTAAATTTAACAATGTTACATCAAAATGACGAAACCACACATCGGCCTTAGCTGATGAAAAAAAAAAGTTGGGGCTTTATACTAACCAAAACTTTTTGCTTTACCCTTCCGTCCATGAAAATAGAAAAAATTTGCCCAGTTTTTATTTTTTTTATGTGTTATGTCTAGGTGGCCAGTTCGAAATGGCCGTATGCTACCAGAACCTTAGTTCCAAATTTAAATTACTTTATGCCCTAGGTGCATAATGTGCACTTTATGCACCTAGGGAATAAAGAGTCGCTTTACGTTGACCTTTTTGGTCAAATAAAGTAACTTTGTAGAGCAGTAGGTGTGTAAATAACCTTATTGCATTGTTTAGTTTTATTGAAAGGACTTTTAATGTAATGCTCTTATTAATGGCTCTACTAGATATTAAGACATTTGTAAGCCATATGGCAGATCACGGAGAACAACATAACATCTTGTAAATTACCTGTGTATCACAAATAAATGATTTGTGATTTATGAACTGTAGGGCTAATTGCGGAAACACATAGTTAAAAATGTAACTTTAACTTTAGTATTTATAATTCACTTTAATAATGTTTATAAATAATTCACATTCACTTACGTATTCGTCATTAAGATATGGATATTAACTTTACGCATCAGTTTCTCTGTTCACCATTAGTTCAGCATAGCATGCAGAATTTTACGTAGAGCTGTAAAGCATTCCAGTCGTGAAAATGAAACAAACAAACAAGCCGACTTTAGGATTTTATGATAATTACTGTTCTTAAACGTTATACTCACTGACTGCACGTATAATAAAACAATTAGGTAGGTGGGACAAAGCGTAGCACAAAGTGGACTTGTCCGAGTTACGATGAACGATGTAGCCACTAAGGGTCATATTCACAAACGACGATATTATGCGTGGACTCGACTTTTATAACATCACTGACGTTGATTGTCACTCACAAGAGCAAGAGAAAGCATTAGGCCACGCATGGGGTTGTCTGTGAATACGGCTATAAGATCTATAAGAATCTATTGCCCGACCCTAGACCTTCTTTACCCTAGACCTGTATCTGATATGTTAGCCTTTTGGAAAGTTCACAGCTGATAAACTTTCATCAGCATATAGAAGATATCCTAACCTACATATTTGTTTAACAGGAAGAACGTCGACGCACAGGCCGCTACATCGCAATACTGGTTGGCATTATGCTGTTCATCTTGGCCCTCTACCACGCGTGGGTCCGCCGTATACCAGTTGTGGCCAGTCTCGTGGTGCCGGCCCTGATCATGTTTGTCTATGTCGCTTGGGTATTGTACACTGCTTCGAGGGATAAACATAGGGTAAGTCAGATTTAGTGGGGCATTATCTCACGTCATAAGGTCGCGTTATCAACATAACTAAAAAAATAAAATAACTCTAACACTAGGTGAATCACACCACTACACGAAAAGAAGAAGAAAAAGAAAAACATTACAAAACTAGTGGCATGCATTAATAACTATTTTCAACATACAGCGCATGACACGAGTACCTGTGCTATTTATTGCATGTCACTAGTTTTGTAATGTAAACTACGCTTTAGTCATTTCCTTAGTTTTTCCTTCCCAAAAACTTTGTAATATAATGGTGCTTACCACAAGTTCCTCGTTATTTAACGTCCTCTTATAGCGCGAGACTGAATGGACTGTAGTAAAGCCCAATTTCTTATATCGATTCGTATACCTAGACGTTTTAAAAACTTTTCGCAGTCGAAGTTTCAATAATGACCATGACTCACCGAACATAGTCAGAATTAAAACCCACGCCATATAGTTTACCTCAGGTATAAAACTGTTGTATTTTATTCTACTTTATCGCATTTATAAAAACTTCGTAACGCACTTACTAAATCTAAACAGTAGAACTTCACGATCCATTCGTCATTCCAGAACAGTCTTTTTATATTATGTTACTACTATTTTGGAAGTTAGGCCCCCTTCATTCTCTTCCACTTACAGTCTTGAGCTCTTAACACCCAATCACATCCTGCGTCCCTTATAATGCCTTTATGTTAAGAAAAACTACATACTTAGATTATGATGGTGGTATTTTAAAAACGACATCGAATTTAGATTATTTTTAAGGTGTGTGAGTAATTTCTCGAACAATTTGAATTTGGAACTGGTGAAGCTCGTATTCGGAGACAAGTTTGAAATGCATGACTATCAGGCGACAATTCTCCTTCTAGTCTCTAATAGAGACCAGTCCAGATCTACGACTGCATACGTTGTACACTTATTTCTACCTAAGGGATTAATACTAGACCGTCATACCGTCAGATCGTTGTACATTGCTCAGCCGCCACTATTGCAACAGACCGATCGACTGCTCGCCGAGTAATGGATAACGAAGCTCGTGCTCATGACGGTCTAATATAAATCACCCTAATTAGAAAAGTGTTGCATTTTCTTTATATTTACTAGCTCTAATCTCTATCGTTTGTAAGTAGGTAACTATTGTTATAAATTATTACCACAATGTGAGTGCTCAGAGTGTGTAGAGAGACTACACACTTTGAGCACTCTGAACACTCGAGACTGCAGTTATTGGTTTATTACTTAACGTCTATTTTTTATATTGATGTAAAATAGGTAGCTATATTCCATAAAAATGGAGGCTTATGGAATATAGAAATATTTTGCATTATTTTTCTTCCATTTTACTTAATATTATCAGCACCCCCTATTTCACCCGCGCAGTTTCCGTGCCCATAGGATTACCAGGATAAAAACTTAAGTAACGCCCTAATCTGTCACGTAATCTGTAACTAAAATGTGTTCAGATGTTAAGTGCCAAGGTAAGCAACCAAATTTCTACCAAATCCGTTCAGCCGTTTTTGTTTGAATGCAACTCAAATTCAAACAAACGTTTAAACTCTTACATTAACTCTAACCTTATCTAACAAAAAAAGCACATTATTATAACTTATAACACAAGCAAATTATAAATGCTGCTAGCTTGATTTACATTTTTAGTATTTAATTTTACCCTATGCCCTTCAACACTTAGCCCTTTGTTGTGTTAAATGGCACCCGAACGAAACATCACACTCGTGTGTTTTATCGCATGTAGATACCTAGCGACGATGATACATTTTATATTAAAGTATTGTGGAATATAACTACGTCATTAAAACAAATGATCCAAAGCTCAGCAGCTGCCTATAAACATTTCGTAGTCTGATGACGTCGTAATCACGTACATTCGTTTGAGTTTGAAACATTGTTGCCATTTGGGACTTTGGATTTTTGTTAAAATTAATGGGTAGGTAAGATAAATGTAGGTGAAAAATGTATGGGGAAATACGAACCTACTTTACAAGGGTTGCTAACGATTGTTAAACAATGTTTACCAATGACAAACATTGGGAATCCTAAACAAATTCATGTTTATAGAGGATAATGAGATTAGTCGAAGCTTTTAGATGTGGAGAAATGGAGCCAGGAATAACGTGGTTGAAACTGGAGGTATTGGCTAGTATGAAAGTTTAGGGGAATTAAAAGTCACGTGCAATAATAACCTAATCGTGAGGCTATGTGCGGAAAAGCCCAGAGAAAATAAACAAAAAACTAGTATAAAAAACTGTTGACTCTATAAATCTACGAAATACCGCGTAGATTTGTAGACTGTAGTCATAAATTGAGGTATTTTTTCGGTTCGGTCCTATTATAATCTTATGACAAATTTTCGTTTTTTGTTTGAAAACAACTTACAATTTCTTTTACCGTCTTAGGTATAGGTCCTTAAATATATATAGGTATATTATATATAGACCAACACCGTGTTGGTCTAGTGGTAGCACCTCGATTTTCATTCCTAGCGATTTATATAAGTATAGAAAGAAAGAATACTTTTCTTTTTTTCCGGGTTTTTTTTTTCGGTTTTTTTATTTTGTATAGGTATATTTGGTAGCAAAACTCACCCAGTTCATTTGAAGCTGAAAGTTTTCACAATAGGTTTGAAATTATAATTACAATTTTCAAAGCAAAGTTGTTCTGGTACGCGCCAGGTGAAATTAAAATAACTTGTTAAGCCTGTGATAAATTATTCAAACTCGGTTTTGAAAGTTGTCTTAGGAAAAGGAAAGTGAAAGAAAAATAACTGTTTCTTCTAGAAAAAAGAACTTGAAAGAATTATGAAAACTTATCAATCAAATCAGATTCAAAAATGTCTCTAAAACCATGTAACACCCGAAATAAATGTAGAATAGAGTTTATATGCTTGTTTGCAATGCTCAGCTTATTATTAGGTAATTATTAGAACAGTTATATAATAAAATAATACACTTACTTTCGTTATATCTACGAGTATAAGCAACTTTCTCCTGAATGACTGATGAACGCTCAGCCTAATTTTAGGAAGCTAAAATTTCGAGAGAGCTTCTAAATGATGTAGGCAACTCATAAAAAAGGTTTTTTGAAAATTCCCACGGTATCAGGGCTTATGCAGGTTAAACCGAGAGACACGTTATTATACTCCTGAAATAAAAATAAATCTTACATTGAATAAAATCTTTGTTTGAATCTTCAATATCTCCACAAATACTCCGGCAAACGTAAACAAAATCAACAATATCTCCTGTTCTAAATTAACAATGACGTCACGTAATCAAACTGCTAAAAACACAAAAAAAACATCAAAGATGTATTCTTGAATATAAATAGACAATTTTAACACTTGCTTACGCATACAGAGTTACTTACAATTTTTCATGAAAACGGTTTTTTTTAATAATTTGAGCTTTTTGTTCTAGTCCTAGTTAGGTACTAAACTACTTGGGCATCGTTACATTACCTGTAACCCCAGATCTATAGGTACAAATATTATAAGAACAAAAAGATTTATTTTTTGTACTAAATAGGCTCTGAAACGACAAGACCGATTTTAAAAAATCTTTCAACAATAAATAACTACATTATTCAGGAGTAACATTAGACTACTTGTGATCCCGGTATTCCCACGGCATCGGCACATAACGAAACGAAACCACGTAAATAGGAAAAAATAACGATGATAATAAGTTTGCCTAGAAAACATCGTAGGTACCAACTTGTACTGACCAAAAAAACTGGAACTTGAAGAAGTATAGGGTACTTTGAAGATGACCATTATAGTCGAAAGCCAAAGTTCTTGACGTCGAGGCGAACAAATTTTGTTCTACAACTTTTGCAAATTTGAAGCAGTGTTCGAAAATTTTAAGGTTTACTTTTTTTTTTAAGGAAAATTTGAGATTCAGCTGTTTTTAGAGTTAGAGGTCATCCTTTCATTTAGATTGGTCTACTGCAATCAAAACTTAAATTGCCTTTATTTTCAAAAACAGCTGTTTTCTGAGTGAACCATAACCCCAAAATTTTCAACAAAAAAGTTTGAATATCTAAAAGTCGCAAACCAAAACTTGTTCGCATACGCGTCTAAAACAACCCTTTTTCGACTTCAATCGTCATCGTCAAAACACCTGTATAGACATATCAATACCACAATCTTGTAAACCAGTTTCGTATGTGGATATGCGCATGAGTCAGTATAGAGCTTCTGCCACGATTCTGCGATTGATGCTCGTTTGGCGTGTGTTTACAAAACAATGAACCTAATTAATAAAACACGTTTTCGTATTCAGGGGCGGAGATTTCAGTGAAAATAATCGTCAAGGAATTTTAGCTGTAGGTATTTTAAAACTAGGTCATTTACGTTGAATATTAAATCAATGTTTTTCTATACAACACCTTTAGTAACAGCATCTTTAGTCTATACATAAACATACATTTTTATACAGTGGTATATTGGTTTTCGGATGGCACAAACTGGATGCGAGAAGCCGAAAGTAGATCCAGGTGGCGCGCAATTGCAGAGGCCTATGTCCTTGACTGCAACAGGCTGATGATGTTGATGATGATAATATTGATTTTAATTCACAATTGCTCATCACCAAGATAATATATTTCGATATAATTAAATCACATTATAACTAACATTTTCCGTATTCATAATGTCTATTATGTGATCAAAAGTTGGGAAACAGGAGCCCAAACTAGGACAACCTGTGCTTTAGGTCTCCTGGCCTACCTTCTCTTTTGGTAGGTAGGTACATAAATTTCAATTTTTTAGTTCTCCATCGTTGTTCATATCAGTGAGTTTAAGAAACAAGTTGAAACAAAGTTTAACGAAAAATATTAACTCAGTTTTTTAAAGATTTTATAGGTATAACTTACATGATAGCTCTAACAGACGCGCGAACCCACGTCGCACCGAACGTCGGGCATGTACTATAACTCTACGAATGATCGAAACATCTGTATGCGTACTATAATGACAGATTTTCTTTTTGGATGACAGTTTTTTTTTCGTTTGTTCGTTCGTAGAATTAAAGTAGAGGCCCTGGCATTCTTAAGGAAACGAACACATTAGATTCTATCGTATGTTACGGCTATAATAATAGGGGTTAAAGTATGAAATTGCCGTATTATTGCAATAGGTTCTTTGAATTGACATAGAATCTTCATGGTTTGAGGTTTTCGAATGAAACTTTTTTCAAATGGTTTCTGTGATGTTCTTTTTTTAAAAAATGTGAAACATTTGAATATCGACTTTCAATTGTTTTTGTTATTCAATTTAGACAAGAAAGATGGATACTGCGAAAATTCGAGTGATTTTTGAATACGAGTTCCGACGCGGAACTAATGCGGCAGAAACAGCCCGCAATATCAATGCTGCGTTTGGAGAGGGGTCTACTCTAATGAACGCACCGTGCGATTTTGGTTTAAACGCTTTCGTGATGGAAATTTCGACTTAAAGAACGAGCCACGAGAAAGACCGCCCACACAGGTGAATAACGATGAATTAAGAGAGATAGTGGAAGCCGATCCTAGTCAAACTACCCAGGAATTAGCGGCATGGTTTAACGTTACCTTACCCACTTTATTGACTCACATGCGTCAAATCAATAAAATAAACAAATACGAAAAATGGGTGCCTCATGATTTGACTGATCTGCAGAAAGAAACGCGTGTTGAAACTTGTGTTGCCTTGTTGAACCGGTACAGAAATGAAGGAATATTGGATCGAATTGTAACATGTGATGAAAAATGGATTCTTTATGATAACCGGAAAAGAAAAATGCAATGGCTGACCCCAGGTCAAATGCCACAACAGTGTCCTAAAGCAAAACTTACCAATAAAAAGGTAATGGTAACTGTTTGGTGGTCTCAGCATGGTGTTATTCACTATAGTTATCTTCGATCTGGTCAAGCAATTACGGCAGATGTCTATTGTGCCGAACTCCGAACCATGTTGACAAAACTAGCAGTAAAACAGCCCCGACTCATGAATCGATCTTCACCATTATTGCTCCACGACAACGCGAGACCTCACTCAGCACGAGAAACCATTTTGACCCTTCAGGAACTGCACTTAGAAACCATTCGTCATCCTCCGTATTCACCAGACCTTGCTCCAACGGACTACCATTTTTTTCGTGATTTGGACAATTATCTACGTGACAAGAAGTTTTCTTCCCAGGAGGCAGTACAAAATGCTTTCACACAGTTTGTGCAGTCTAGATCGTCGGAGTTCTATCGCAAAGGCATTAATAACCTTCCCATTAGATGGCAGCAATGTATAGATAATAATGGCAACTATTTTGATTAAATAAATTTGTTAAAAATTTAAAAAATATACAATTAAGATTTTCAGTACAAATCGGCAATTTCATACTTTAACCCCTAATACTTATTTAACTCGCTATATCAAAACCAAAAATAGGTTATCTAAGTTTAAACTTGTCTAGAACACGATAGATAAATATATGTACTAAGAAGATAATTTCCATACCATACGTTTGTATAGGCAACGATATTATAATTCAACCGTTGAACTGTGTAACTTAACCTAACAACATCCGTTCTGAAGCCGAGCTAGAATAATCCAAAAGGTTGTTTGAATATTAAACGAGTGTGCAGAATATCAAAGCTGTTTTAGTTTAGATACCTATGTATTTCTCTACGAGTATCAGCTATTTTACATTCTACTAGCATTTCCCCGTGGTTTTAGTCGCGATTATTCTCGATCTTTTGGGATAAATAACGGCCGCAGAGCGTGTTCGCCGACGCAGTATTTCGTTGTAACAATCTCGACCTAGTGACGTGTGGAAAATTAAAGTATAAAAACTGTAGTAGGTTATATTTTAATATTAGAATTGCTTAGTTGCTTTATTCCTGCCTATTTTAAGATGTTATAACAATATTCAACTTTGCTTGTAGGCATTGAATTCTGATTTTATTTTTTTAGGCCATATTGCAATAAAAATACAACAATAGGTACAATGTTGCTGTTTTTGTTTTTACTGATCTAATTCTCATTTGTTTTTTCTAACAAATGTATTGAAACACGTCGTAGGTATAGGTACTCATAATTACACGTGAGTATTGATGATTATAGGTTCCCTCCGCGGCTCTCTTCAGATTCTCATATTCGACTCGGATCGAAATACAGCCTCAGCGTTAATCATTAAAATTACAAACATTTTCCTAGTTATACTCGTATATATATAGATAGACGATTCTATTATATAATTTATTACATTTGGCTACCAATGAATAATCCCTAATATTTAATCGAACGACAGTGGTTTGGGTACCTATTACCTATATCCGATCGCAGTCAAACCGGAGTTATGTAAGCAACTATCTACCTACTTATTTACCTGAATAATCCCAATATATTATTCCACCCAGCATTATATGAAGATAGAATTTTCGATAAGGATTAAATTAATCTATACTCTAAACTGAACTAGGCCTTTATTTTACATTTTAAAGTTTACTATCGATTTAGGATTATGTTCTACCCCGCCACTTGCCATAGTTTTATCTGCATTCTCCATTTCATTCATTCTGAATTGCTAAAACAAAGTATTGTAAATGCTATGCTACTAATATTATAAAGCTGAAAGTTTGTGAGTATGTGTGTATGTATGTATGTGTGTTTGTTACTTAATCACGCAAAACTACTGAACCGATTGCGATGAAACTTGGAATGTAACTACATTCCAAGATTAAGCTGGATACCGGGAATAACACATAGGCTACTTTTTATCCCGATATTCCCGCGGGAACGGGACTTACGCGGGTGAAACCGCGGGGCGCAGCTAGTAGAACATACTTTTCACACGTATTACCTACTACCTGCGCCCCGCGGTTATCGGATATCGGGAATATCGGGATAAAAAGTAGCCTATGTTTTAATCCAGGTCCCCAGCTACCTATATTCAAAATTTCATCGCAATCGGTTCAGTAGTTTTTGCGTGTAAGAGTAACAAACTCACATATATACATACATACATACATACAAACTTTCGCGTTTATAATATTAGTAAGATTTGAAACCAAATGCTGTATGAAATGCTACTTTAAACCTGTTTAGATATTTGATTTGATGAATACTAATTGTTTTTTTTTTGTTGTGCAAGCATTTATAATAATATAATATAATTCTTTTATTGTGAGATAACTTACATCCATTACACAATATAATCTATTATCATTTATAGTAAATAATGAAAAGGTAAATTTAGTTACTTGGCCGTAGGTTAAAGAAAATCGGGAATGGTGAAAAGAGATGCAGGCCTTTGCCCAGCAGTAGGACAGCGCAGGCTAATAAAAATAAAATAACAACAAGTTATAAAATCTAAACAAGTTTAATCATTACTAGTCTGTACATTAATCATTTCACAATCTTACTAATATTATAAACGTGGAAGATTGTATGTATGTATGTGAGGTTGTTACTCTTTCACGCAAAAACTACTGAACCTTGGAATATAGGTAGCTAGGGACCTGGATTAACACATAGGCTACTTTTTATCCCGTTATTCCCGCGGGAACGGGACTTACGCGGGTGAAACCGCGGGGCGCAGCTAGTTATTCATCCTGAAATACTGATTTATTTGTAAAAAGAAAATATTACACGTCATTTTACTTTACTGACAGTCAAACGTATACGTTTATGTATCTTTCTAAATTGTAGTTGCTCGCCACGCGCTCGCCACACACCTCACACTTAGACACTACTTTTATTCCAATTGTGATTATAATTTAAAATTGATGTAACTGCTAATTCACTCAGTATTCAATTGTTCACGTTATTTTGGGAAACTCAATAATGTTTTTTCAATGGTTCCTAGAAATTACTTTGAATTTAACTTCCAATTAAAAATAAATAGGTATTAATAATTAAGTATCCTTAGAGCATATAGATTTAGCCCAAAAGGCCGCGGGCAGTTGTCTCAAAAATTACTGACAAGAAATAAAGAAAGAATCCTTACTTACCTTCATCTTTTTAAGCTCTTGTAATTAGTCCCTTAAAATTTTAATTAAACCAAACTTGATTACGATTGTGGACCTTTTTAACTATTTATATTTTTGGCAATTAAGTTCAAATGCGTAGTGTCCTTAAAAATACAAACATGTTTTTCTGACACAGTAGAGGCCGAACTATATGTTTTTCAAACAAACTTACGTATTTGAAATGTGCTAAATTAAATGCGTTTCAATTCAATACGATCATGTACACGAGTGAATGTAATATCGTATTGAAATAAACCATTTTTGAACTCGGAATTATTTATAGTTCAACCTTATATGGATTGTTATGATCAAATACGCCTACAGTTAACCTACTAAACTTCATTTCAAGATTGCATTACGTGGGTGGAAACATATTAGAGGTTAGGTAGGTAATTACTTTTAGCTATCGATTGTTAAGTTTCTTTGACTTCCTGAAACTTCGAGTAAAGTTAGGTATTATGTACCTAACTTCACTCTCACGAATAATGAACTTCATCCTTAGTCAGTGTTTAACATAATAAAGGTACTTAGGTACTTACTTATTTTATGTATTCACTGAAACCTCATTTTGTTGGTTTCAAACCTTTAAGGTACATTTCGATTGTTCAGGGCGTTCTGTGTCTCGGATGTCAATAAACCAGACCTGATTTATTGCTTTCCCAACTTTTGCCGTACGAAATTGTTTTTTTATCGTTTCTCAGAAAAAGGCATTCGTCTAAGGGGTTACAATCATATACTTATCCCAATATTTTATTTAGCTTTATGGCCATACGAGTTAGGCAACGGCTGGAATGGGGTGACCGATAAAAAGTGTAGTTGATATTTTTTTGGGAACACACGTTAGGGCCTTACCACACTAGCGGTTTGCGAATGGGCGGGACGGCTAAGCGGCGGGCACGTCGCGCGTGTGCATGCAACGACGTACACTTACTTGCGTTCATATATACAAATAGCTGCGCCCGCGGTTTCACCCGCGGAAGTCCCGTCCCCGCGGGAATAACGGGATAAAAAGTAGCCTATGTGTTAATCCAGGTCCTCAGCTACCTATATTCCAAGTTTCATCGCAATCGGTTCAGTAGTTTTTGTGTGAAAGAGTAACAACCTCACATACATACATACATACAAACTTTCGCGTTTATAATATTAGTAAGATTAAAATAAAAACAAAATAAATTAGTTTTGGTACAAACTTAAATAATATTTAAAAAAATACTGAAATCCCCTAGCAAAAAGTTGACGGTAACTTGGTTAGTAGCGAATACCTATTACTAATTAAGGAGTGATAGGCAGTAATTGTGTTGTTTTATTAGTAATTTATTACGTTTATCCCTGAAAAACTGAAAATCGTTTGTGAATGACATTGTTCCCTATATTTTGGTGTAGTTTCAGGATAAAATCTTCTTACTGTTTCGAAGCCTTAGGACATTTTAGACAGAAATATTTTTTTTGTCTAATATGTGCTATGGCTTAAACACCTTTCGACATTTTTATTTTAAATCTACACTAAAATGTTGCAGTTAGCAGGAGTTCTGTATTACCACAAAAGCAACATTTATTCCAATAATCCCGCGGGTACAGGACTTACGCGAGTAAAACCGCGAGGCGTTAACTTATAGTTTGTAATAAGTTGGTGAATACACATCTTGTGGTGGTTCATGTCACAGCGGGGCCTGCGGTTTTGCTTCATCTACCTACTTGTGATCTACTGCCAAAACCGCCAAATTGTAAGGTCTCATATAAATTATTATAATACAGTATGATTATAGTGTATTATACTGTAGTATAATGCCAAAAGGGCTTTGCTCTAAACGTCTATGCGAACACTTTTGAAAAAGTTAACTAAAATTTAAATTAAGGAAAAAGAATACTTCAACTATACATTTTTAAAGAGTAGTTCATATTTCCTAAAGCATAGAATAAAAACAACCCTTTCCTTGCTGCCGGGTAAAAAATTGTTCACCCACATGTATAATTTTAACACCTCTTTTAAAAAACAAACCTGTGCTGTTTACATATACACAAGATAAATTTAAGAAAATCAAAATAAACGTTAACGAGAAAAAATTAAACTTCCGTTGCGGAAACTATAAAGTAATCAAAGCTTGAAATGAACAAAGAAAACGCGTGTAATTTTCCTTTAGATTTTCTGCGGTCCTTTTTCTTTTTGTCTTTTCACTCGCTAATTTATGCTTTAGCGCGTTACATAACCGCTAAATTAGATAGGTAATACAGCATCCGCCTCTTTAACATTTTGCCCTGTATCATATTTCCACCCGCACAAGCATTATCATAGGTACTTATTTGATGATCGTGTGGTTATTTTGTTTGTACCTATGTATTTGTATGTGTGTATTTTAAAAAAAAGTCCCTTTACGCGTACAGTCATCATCATGGTAAAAAGTTTAAACATAATATTAATTTTCGTCGTGAATCACTCTATCTACCTATAGGAAATAACCGCGTGAAAATATGTTAACTAGTTTAATTGCAACAAGACAAACGCGGTTGAGGGCGGGATACTTTTCTGCTGCTCTTTAGTGGAATGGTCAACCTGAAAATCCGCACCTAAGTTACGCGCTTTTTAATGAGCAATGAGCATCCTATTGCCGATACTATTCCATCGCCCTGTCTGAGGTGCGTGAGTGGCTTTATTCCTGGAGTAACTGTCTGTACAACAGGTAGTGTCACTTAAGCACGAGGCAGCTCCTCTTATAGATAACCGAATACTAACTTTCTGTTTATAACTGATACCGGACGGAGCTCGTCCGGCGACCTTACGGAATAGCGGATGCCGTATGGAACGGCTGTCAAGTGGAGACGCTTTATCATACTTATGCATTTATGGTAATACAATTACTTATGGAGGGGGTTGTCAATCATCCTCATCATGGTGTCATCTTCTAAGAAAGGTCGGCGGTCAATTGATGAAAGTAATTACAATCTTTAGCTGCAGCTTTTAGTTGTTGATAGATGATGGCCAGTTCAGTCTTTTAAGTCGTCTAACCATGTTTGCCTCTGCTTACTTTGGGCCCTCTTGCCCTGAATATTGCCCTTCTGTTCTCATATCATCTCTCTGGGTGTCCGAAGAGAGCAGTTTAACGTCGTTTGATGGGTCTCATTAGTTGTCTCCGGCATCCCGACATTTTTAGGACGTTGGAGTTTAGGTTAGGTTAGGTTAGAGTATCATTGCTTCCAGACGTTTGCAGATGTCTTTCATTAAAATCCAGGTTTACAACCAAATAGAAATCTAAATTGTCAATACTTATTGTTAGAAACCTATGCGAAACAAATGTTTATTATACCGATTTTATTATGGAAGACAAGGTTAGACCAACAAAGTCAAGTGTACGATTCCGCTGTTATGCTAAATTGAGAGGTAATAAATTAAAAATTAAGCTGTTGATGGACGAACATAAAAATTAGATGTTTTTTAACGATTTGTTTGTAGCTGCTGATCACACATGAGAGAGAATAAACGCTTTTATGTCTTAATTTATTGGTTACTGATAATAGAGGCTAAGAATGCGGAACTTTTTTGCTTACCATTAATAGCTCCGATTAAAAGAGAAAGATACATTAAAGGATAAGAGAAAAGATCTAAATTACGCGCTGATTTTCAAAATAAAACTAAAAAAATACTGTTTCGGTTTAAAGTGATGCACTTAGTCTAAGGAGCTTTCATTTTATTGAGAAAAGGATGCTACGAAAATGTTTAATTGTTTTTGCTATGTTATTATTATTTAAGAACGAGATAATTTTTGTAATTGAGATCTAACCCTTTCGCATTGGACCGTGGTACTCGAGAACTTTTAGTCCCCAACGAGCTATATGGCCCGGCCATTGCTACTTAAGTCTACTTATTTTGAGAGCTATGTCGTCGGTGACTTTGGTTCTTCTACAGATTTCCGTATTTCGGATTCTATCTCGAAAAGAAACACCGATCTGTCCTTCGAGTTATATGGCCTGCCCATTGTTACTTAAGTCTACTAATTTTGAAGACTTTGTCGTTAACTTGGGTCTCCTACAGATTTCCGTATTTCGGATTCTATTACACAAGGAAACACCAAGTAGATTCAGGTCTCTCCATAGCCCGCTGAGCGACTGTAAGTCCCTTAACTAGGCGCATAGTTAGCGACCACGTCTCGTATCCTCGTCAGTGATGACTCGATTCGTATGTCAACACAGTCATGTACAAGTATCTGTGATGAGATTACCTACCTTAAAATACCTTTTCCCATTAACAGTACAAAGAACCCAATAAAATCGATTTACTAACAAATAGATAAGTGAAATACGGTTAGGTTAGAGGTATTGTTAGAAGAGCGCGGTGTCGTGAAACCCACAGCCTCCGAAATTAGTTCTCTTCAATCAATCATGATGTTTCTTTAGCTTTACGATTGTTTTGCGGCTCGATACATTTCCTGTGATACCTACGTCTGAAACAAGCTCGTTTCATTGAAGGTTTTATTGTTAAGGTTTGTCTGTTTCAGGCTTTTCTGTATTCCCCTTGGGGTTTGTGTATGATTTGGTTTTACAATATCAATTCACGTGCTTTAGCTTTCAATTCTAAGTTATGGCACTCAATAATACCTGTGGGCAATAAAGCAAATAGTATGAAATTTTTCAAAAAAGAGGAAAATACGAAACCCTTAGGTTTATTACAGTTATATGTTAGTAACTCTAAACCTAAGAGTCTTAACTCTACTGTCCGTCTGTCTGTCTCTATTACCGATTTAATAACAAATCTAAAAACAGAATAAAATTAATATTTAAGTTGGGCTCCCATACACTAAACTAAAAAAAAAGTAAATAAACTAAAACAATAAACTTAATTATTTTATGAAAATGATACCTTTGTCGCACGTTGTTACGATAATGATAATGATACTTACGGAACCAGTGAAAGTCGCCTTTTACCGGTTATTTTTTCAATACCTACTGCATTTTTTTTAATTGTAGATTACGATTTGAAAATGTCAAATACATGGAACCAAAACGTCATATTATAGTCTGAAATAAAAAAAACCTATATACTACGAGTATTATAGACCATATCGACGTTTTGTCTTCGAAAATGTATAAGTTATATCTCTATTCGCTATTTTCGAATTATACAAGACATCGACGTCTTGAATTGGAAGAAACAACTAATCAAGAAGTACTAACTACTTTTATTTGTTTAATTAAAATGTTAATCTTAATAGTTCCACGTGTATCTTACTTTAACCCACTATCGTCCTATTTATTATCTGCAAAACTAAGCTTCCTGTTTAATCGCAAAAAGAACTGCTTTGATCCGACATAACTCATCAATCCCTTAACAGATTGAGACTAGATATTAATAAAGTAAACAAAGAATTCAGACTGTTTACACCAGTGTCGGTAATTACAAACAGATGAGTACCTCGCGCTGTTCCTTTCCGCTAAATATAGTTCGATAACAAATACTATAAAACTAGTTGACTGCTAATACCGCGATTTATACTACAAAACACAAGTCATAGTTGTAGGCAGAGGGTTAGGTAATAATCAAACTTTGTCATATCCGATGCGTTACTTATCTATACTAACCCTTCGCGTACTTCAAAACCGATGTTGTCGGCCGATCGGGAGGACTCCGGTACCTACTTACACTGAAACAGTGTTTACACTTGTGCCGACATTGGACGTTGCCGGCATCGGTGTTTTCGGAAAAATCCTGTTTATCAATATTAAATCATCGTACGTCATAAACGCTGGCAGACTGACGTCCCGACCGACGGCGTCAGAAATCCCAACTAGTTCGGACGAGACGGCTGATCGACCGTTATCGTCCGATGACGATCGTGTTGGAGTACGCACTCTCTTTCTTTTACAAGTGTTTGATCATTCGTCCGAGTTCGGCCGTTGTCGCCCAAGCAAACATCGGCCGATGACAGATTAGGTGTACGCGACTTGCTTCTAAAAAGACGTACTTGCTCATTTAGTGAGAAAGGATTACTTATGAGCAGTCAACTGGTTTTTTCGTCTCTGTTCGATGCTAATTAACTCCACGTGCTTGTGATGCCTGCCGTTGTTAGCTAAATACCTGATATATAATGAGTTTCGTGTCTGCTGAAATGGGTAGGTAGGTCGCGCTTATTTCTCTTTCAGAAAATAAATTATTGCTTTCATATTGTTTGTAGCATGAAAGATAAAGTTTTTGGCTACAGTAAAATAGTTAACCATATTTCACACACCTTAGTACCTATTTTGAATATTTCTTTTTATTTGTTAAAGCGGCAACAGAAATACAAAATTTGTGAAAATTTCAACTGTTTAGCTATTACCACAGTATCGTAAAGCGCTGCTTCTATGCTATCACAGTTTATGAGCTACAGCCTGGTGACAGACAGACGGACGGACGGACAGTGGAGTCTTAGTATAAAGGTTCCTCTTTTTTTTTTAAATTAACCTTTGGGTACGGAACACTTACAATGGTTTGCACGATTATGAGTAGGTACACTATCATTAAACGGAGTATTCAGCCTTGTGTAAGTCTTACCTATACTAGACTTGATATTAAAAAAATTTTTTTTTTTTTTATAATTGGAACCAATTTACGGAATCATAAATATCTAGATTAACCGCAATTCGATTCCACTTAGCTACTTTCAAATGTTTGTAGGTAGTAGAAATACCACCAGGAGCTGCTTGCGATTTTCCGACATTCCGGTTGTGCCAACGCGCATAGCAATGCGTGTACTTACGGACCTACTTTATTTAGGTATCCCGATTCTCCCATTTTATCAAGATACCGAAACATAGCTTTGTTATCTATACTAATGTTAAACGTGAAAAATGTACCTATTTGTTTGTTTGCAATAGAAACCACTATTCCGCGCTCCTATGATCGTTTGTCGTTGCTTTGTCGTTCTTTTGTCACTCAAAAAAAAATAAAGAAAAAATTATATAAAAATACCCCGACTACTTTTAAAAACTAAAGATAATAAAACAATATTTACCGGGTTTTACTCGCGTTTTATTTATTAACGGCATCATTACTAAATACCGAGCTTTCGCTAACTTTACAGTTAGCTTTTTAAAGGTTGGTAAATATTGTGTTTTATTATGCAAAATCGCGAAAACCTTAGACAAAATTATAACTGAGTACAGATAAATTAAACAACCTTTTTTTAAAAGGGAAGGATGGATGGATGGAGAAGGATCCATTTATGCAAGTGAAACCGCGGTACGCAACTAGTTAAACAAAATATGTAGGTATAATAGGCCATTCGTAAATATTGTTAGAAGCTAGTATTTTACAAATATCGCCTGCTATATAATAGAGTGGCAAACAAACAGAATATTTATATTATGCTCTAATACGTGCTACTACCAAGCAGGCGGTGGGTGGTATATTTTGATTAATAGTATTTCTGTTTGTAAATAAACAGAAGCGGAAAAATCTATGAATGTGTTTTGTATGCGTTTCACAGAAGGATTTAAGAACCGAAGTTATTTATTGTTTTATTTTTGTGTTAAATGTAAGTTGACTCATCATTAGTGTGTTTAGATTTTAAACAAAGTACGCACTTGTAGAATCATGAAATCTATCCCGTATTAAATGAAAAATAAGTGAGTAACTGCGACAGAAATATGTCGAGTTATACTGTAGTGATAGCACAGGTAATAGGTTGGCAAAATAACTATTTTCTACTAACATCGCCCAGCCGGATCACCTGATCTCGTCAGCGTAAATCTCGATCCCATTGCAATCAGTTCAGCGGTTTTTATGCGAAGGAGCAAAGAACACATATCACAAACTTATCTTCTTACTAAAATTATAAACGCCAAAGTTTGTATGTATATAATCTGAATGTAACTTTGTTACTTAATCACGCAAAAACCACTGAACCGATGGCGATGAAATTTAAAAAAATATAGGTACAACCTGGACATTGGCCATTCGCCAATGCACACGCACACAGGCTACGTTTTATCCCGATATTCCCGAAAACTACTCACACACTATTGATAAAGTCGAAACAAAATTCGAACGTTGCGGTCCTACTTCTATGATAATCTAAGGGTAAAATCTATAGTCAGTACTTTGACTTTGCTAAGCAAAAACTTAGACTGAAGACAATTTTTGGTATTTATAAAGCTATCTTCGCAACTATCCAAAGTTTTTGCTTAGTAAAGTCGAAGTTTTTCAATTTAGAATGTAAACCAATTAAAAATAATGACCTAAACATTGCTTCTCTCTTATTACTATACTTTTTTTTATTCGGAAACTACAAAATGAATTTCGACTATGAATTCCAATTCAAAGTTTGTGCTAAGCTCAGTCAAAGTACGCACTATAGATTTCAGCTTATGTGACAAATTCTTGTCCCTTAGGCTGAAAACTCATGTCATGTTATGACAATTGTTAATCTAACGAAAATCTTCTCCAATTCCAGTTGATGGACGCTGAAGCAGCACTACACGCACGGGAAGAAGCTGAACAAGAACTCCACATTTCCGAACTATCACACAATTTAGAATCGCCGTCCAGTAGAGACAATTCGAACCTTAACAGTCCAGGTGTAGGTTCTTTTAAAGGGGAAAACACACGAGCTCTCACCCACGGATTTATTCTACCAATTATTCTAATAAATGACAAACCTCATGAAGATTTGGATCAGAAGTGGATGAATATCGTAGAGAAAGTGTCTAGTAATGAGAAAGTTACCAGATCATTGACGACTAAAAAGAAGTATAGAAGGAAATTTTGTAGAAAAAGACGGTATATAGCTAAGAGATCTTACTCTATTGGATAATGTTTAGTTAGTTTTGTAATTATAGTGCCTTGTTTATTTCAATATACGTTTTTTCTTACCTGTTTTACAGTGTTTTTTAATTTAAATAATAAATAAACTTTGTGAACATCACACAGCCCCATTTTTCCCTATGGTAAGATACTAAGCTTGTGTTACGGTGACTCGACAACGGATACAGTATCTTATCCTTAAATTTATTTTCTGTTGTATATAAGTACTTAACTATTAAACATAGAGAGACACCCATATACAAGGAACTGATATTTACTAGTACTGGAATGCTCACATAGAACTAAAAAGTATTAGAAAGGGACAGCATGCTCAATGACATAAATAAATCTTGCATCGCAGTCGAGCGCCACAGTATTTTTAAGTCAATATTCATTAATTCATTTATTATGTAATTAGAAGCACGTGGTGTTACATGCCAAGTTATTATTGGTTATTGGTTTAAGTTACGCTAAAGACACTTTATTTTAAAATTTCAGGATTTTATGAAAGTTTCTTGGAAAAAAAAGGCGATTAAATTTAAGGGATTTTCTTAAGACTCTACGTTTAGTTAGACTGATTTATCAACGTAGCTAACACTTAAGAGAGATTTTGGGACTCTTGTCACTAATGAGTTTTGTTGAATAGACGAATATACCTACCTATAGATAGAGGTAGGTACGAAAACTCATTTTCTCGCTTAATTTGTTGCTCCGAGTAGGTGCCTTTTGAATAGGTACTGTATTGTAACTCTTAACTCTGCAATTTTCAAATGAAATTATTATGTGTGTGGTGTGTCTATCACAAACATTGTGTTCTATGTACACTTCTATAGTTTTTTTTATATTATAAACAGGAAAGATTAGTTTGTTTGTTTGTAATAAATAGGTTCCGAAACTAATGGACTGATTTAAAAAAATATTACATCAAGAGAAGGCTATAACATAATATGGTACTCATATACCAACCGTGAGACACACAGCTAGTACTCTATACTAGTTAGAGTGCGGTCGTTTTGCCAGAATGATTTCGTATAATATTATATTCATCAATGACAGCAAATTATTTACACAGGGCTGACAAATTCTTTAAAAATGACTGTCTGGCTTTAGGGTTAAGACAAAGTTGCTCGGCTTGTATGACTTGTGTTTTTGTTTGTGAGGAACTGGTGAAATGGTCCCAATATGAGAGGACCGATCACCCGTCTGGTGCGCTTGCACTGGCGTCCCCTACTAGAAATAATAATGAATTGTGTTTCCGCTCTGCTCTATTCTGTGGTTAGACTGCAATTAACACAATTTATTATTTATGTATCGTATGGCTTATAATGTAGAAATACTGGTACAAATGGAATACTTGTGATCTAAACATTCAAGTTGAATTAATAAGGTACGTTATAGCTTCGTTCGAGAGATTCCTAAAGTCAGAGTTTTTTGTCCGAACGCGCTCGAGCATTAAATGTTGCACTGTTCAGTGCAGCCACATTGGCACAAGAAAAACGTGCCAATCCCACCTCTTCCACATTTGGGCGCAGTTTCCATATCCTGTGCGTAGCTTAGTCACCAGCAGCTTACAATGTAAGTAAATTATACGAACCTGGGGTGTTGTTCGCTTTTTTCAAACGAACGAACCATCGATATTTTTTTAAGTCGGACCACTAACTTTAAATCCATAGTGATTTATAGATTAACTTCGAATCTACGCACGTCAAGTAGATGTAGTTGGTTAACAATTGCGGGACGATTTAGATCTGTAGCAAATACATGAACGAACGAACTATAAAACGTTTTATGTTAAAATAAAGTAGTCCCCCTGTTCGGCTGTTGTCGTTGTTTCGTGGCTTCGTTTTCTATTGTGCAGACCTCTAAAAGTACTTTGATAATAACTGAACAAAACAACACGTCAAACAAACCGAAGTTTGTTCATTGTTCTATGTTTCGCAGCTGTTTGTGTACTATTATTAAAGTTAAATAAAATACCGAAATAGGTTTACAGTCGATTTGTGGTAGGAATGAACATATAAGGTGGAAAAAATACTTAATATTTTTCCTTTATAATAGTTTCATTGGGTTATGTTATGATGAACGATATGAAGGTTATGTTATGGATACTTCCAAACCGAATAAAGTGAACCTGTCAAGCACAATCCGTAGGTAAATGGCGTACAAATAAAACTTACCTTCATCTAGTGGTACTAAGATATCGAGAAGGGATCTCTATTTACTTTTATTTGTTGACAATATCTGTCTCGACAAGGCATTTTATAAGGTAGAACTAAGTGGGTAAGTAGTCCGAAAGGTTGGCGAATGATTATTTATACTTTGTCATAGGATAATTTGTTAAACAGAATTTTATACAAAAATCCTTGAAATTTCACACAAACATGATTGAGAAATATCAAATGTCTAATTACATTTGCTTTGATATTTTTACAATCTTACTTTTAAAGAATTAAGGATTTTTGCAAAGAAATCGTACCTAATGTTATCCCTGTTTTTGCGAAATTTCTAATATTTTCGCGAAAATTCTATATATCGACTTATCCTACGGCATATAAGTACTAAGAAATCTATTTTCACACCTACATTATACTCGTAGACATGTCTAAGGTAAGATGTTTTCAATTTGATTATCTATTGTCTAGTTGACGTAGGTAGGCTTATTATTATTCCATGCCTACCACCCGACCTCCCTTCTCGTGTAATATGTTACACTAGCTGCGTCCTACAGTTTTACCCGCGTAAGTCGCGATCCTGTGGGAAAATCGGAATAAAAAGTTCACCTATGTTAGTTACTCTTCCATAATAAAGCTTTCTATTGGTGAAATAAATTTTGAAATCGGTCAAGTAGTTTCAGAGCTAATTCATTACAAACAAAAATATCTTTCGCCTTTGTAATATTAGTATAGATATAGTTTCAAAGTATACCTAACAGTCTGGAGCCCACAAGTGACAATCTTAGGTTACCTGTCTCGGTACTTACCTATATCTATGTCTCAACTTTAGCCTGGATACTTCATTGGCTTTATACAGATAAATAAAGCTCAGATACCTATTTTAACTAAACCACAGATTGTACAAGCGTAGATAAAGGATAAGGGAATGAAATACTTACAAGTTGTTTGTTTGTAAACAATATCTGCGTTAAATGATTGCCTCAATCGCAGACTTTCCTTTGAAGTGGAAGGAACTCTACGTTGTACTTAATAGTCAAGGATACGTTACAAAATTACACTACTACTATAAATGCGAAAGTTTAGATGTTGTTTGTATTTTAATCACACAACAACTGGTTTTTGCGTATACATAATATAGCCGGAGATCTGAATTAACATATAGGCTACTTTTATCCCGATATTTCCGTGGGATTGGGAATACCGCGGAAGAAACCGAATGGCACTGCTAGTACTCAATAAGTGATTATCGATCTACTAGTAATGTAAAATGATCAAACCGAATGGCACTGGTAGTACTCAATAATTGATTATCGATCTACTAGTAATGTAAAATGATCAAACCGAATGGCACTGCTAGTACTCAAAAAGTGATTATCGATCTACTAGTAATGGAAAATGATCAAGGTTGTTCCCCCTAAGTTCCTTTCAATCCCTCTCCTCGTGACCATCGCTGTAGTGAGTCGCCCTATCAGCGGATGATGAAATTTGATAGTTTGGGTTCTTGGAATTGACCTAGCCAATCCTGTTGACACCCTTTAAAGTTCTGGCTGATTTTCCGCAAATCCGGGCTCTCAACCTATGTTTTTCGAGAAAATGATGGTTTCTTGAAGTGGGGGGTAGGATTTATAAGGTGGTAAAGACTAGACCATTTTCCGTCACTAGAAGATCGATAGTCACTTATTAAGTTTTTGGCCTTTGTATCCCTGACAAGGAATCTTGATTGTTTTAGACAGCCATGGAGACTTTGAATGCTAGTTTTTATTTAATTACTTCAATTTCCGTTTTGGAAACCGAGGCCGAGTCGTCACGGACTGACGTCAGTGCCATTATTAAACATTTTGGATTTTTTTGCGTGATAATTGGTGAGAAGTAGATTTAAATATACCAAACAAGGAATTGAACGATTCCGCTGTCTAACACGTCATTGACTGATTTCATGGCCTGTACTTTAATTCTACGAACAAAAAATTTGTCAAATTACCTACTATAATGTTCGTTTTTTTTCCTGGATGACACAGTATTTTTGTTCGTTCGTGCATTTATAGAATTATAGTAAGAGGCCTTAGAAGTTCCTAACTACAGTGCCACAAGTACCTTTAAGTTGGCGCCACTGTGCGCCACTGTGTTTGTTCGGACTGTTCCCGGCTTTAGATAAGTTAGTGAGAAAAAAAACAAGAAAAGATGACACTTTTTAAATTCACACGTGGTCGTGGTCTTCCCGCGACCACGGCCGGTGTAACCCGTTTTCCGAAACGTCGGGGTAATTATAAATTTATATTTCAATTTATAAATTTATAAGAAGTGCATAAACGCGATCGAGACCCGAGTTTTTATAAAAATAAGAAAAGATGACTTGAAACATTTTTACAACAGTTTTTCTATAAAAAAATAATTGATATTCGAAAATAATCATCTTAGCTTGTACCTATTTAGTTCCGAAAACCTCCACCGCCTATACTTGTGGTACTGTACACGAGAATCCTCAAAGAGAAGTCAAAGAGAAGTAGCTATGAATAAACACTTTTAACATCTCTATATTTATACAATGAATTATTACCTACATAATGTTGGGAAGTGTTTAAATTCGCCTCTTTGTCCAAATTAACCTGTTACACTCGGGTAAGCTATTTACATTTCGCGGCAAAGCATAACCTAACTAAACGGTTAAAGCACTTAGCGATGTGTAGGTAAGCTTGTTTTGAAATGCTTGCGAATATCATAAATTACAAGGCTTTTGTTTCTCTGCAGTGGTAAATGGAGACAGTTTAAAGAATGTAAGTATTTATTTTCTCTTATTAGTACTTACGTTGATGGTTGTTGTTACGCAATTATATCGAATGCTTATAGTACGGGTCTTGTACTTTATTTCTATGAACGAACGAAAAATCTGTCATAGTGCCTACTATAATGATAAATTTTCTTTCTGGATGATATTTTTTTTTTCGTTTGTTCGTTCGTTCAAAGAATTAAAGCAGAGGCCCTTAATAAAAAGCCGATGGATTATCATATATTAGTGTTCTTCGTACTAATTACATGCAGAGTTTTGTCGCAGTCGGTAAGTTTGAAGGTTGCGCTGTGTGGAACGTCCAGTTATATTGAATTGATTAATATTTCATACTATGCTGCTGACATAGTATGAATGGCTTGCTGACTAGGATACGTACCAGTGAATCTTTTATAGGACAAGCTACAGTTAATACCTAATCATAAAATTTATTTTTATTCTAGTTGAATATAAAAAGAATGAGAAGAAAAAATGTTAAGAAATGTCCTATAGAGAAGGGTAGTGTTTATTTTTTATCCGAATGGAAACTAATGTTTCCATTTTTAATGTTTAAATTATTTAGAAAAGTAAATTGAACCACCTCTTTATCATCTCACGCTTTGCCAAAATATAATGCCTCTGGATAACAACTCCGTAGATCGTTAAAAAACCATCATCTGTGACAATATTTTTGTAATCAAAATCGAACAACTCTGTCAAAAGTTGTACGTGGTTATTTGGTGGTCATGCATATAAACAAAAAAAATGTGCAGGTCGATTTCAGAGCCTTCCTCCATTGTTTCGTCATATAAAAATTCAAATGTCTATTTATCACGGTCCATAAGATACAGCCTGGTGATGGACTGACATAACAGACAAACAGACAGAAAGCGCAGTCTCAGTAAAAGGGTTCCGTCACGGAGCCCTGAAATGGTTATTAAACCCCCGGTATTATGGTGTGAGGCAATTAGGTACAGTGAGGCGTTTCAGATGGTCTTAAACCGTCTATTCTGACCTAACAGTTGCTACTATAGACATCAACTAGAACCGATATAAATCCCCGTAGCGCACAGTAACACAACAAGCAGCTCAGATTTCTGACTGACGCGTTCATTATGCCAGCTTTTCCCTTGTTACACCGCTTCATAACCTGGAAACCTCTTAATAACTAGGTCAACTTTATAATATAACTCTTTATAGCTTGTGACAACAATGGAGACCGTGAAATTTCACTAATATAATAAAAGCAAAGTTGAGATGTTGGTTCGTTTGAATGTTTGTGTTTTAATCACGCAAAAACTATAATAGTGAACCGATTGCGATGAAACTTGGTATGCAAATAGTATGCAGGGTGATGACTCCTGAGTCGCGATGACGCGAGTGAAACCACTGGACACTGCTCTAGTAGTTTATTTTGTCCCACTGTAGGGCAAGGACCTCCTCTTAGAGGGGTTAGGCATTAAGACGCCACGGGAGCCTACTCCGGATTGGCGATGCGGCAGAGGTACACTTCTAGATACGTTTGTTCTGACATTTCAACATACACGTAGGTATATATATATCTGTGGTATATAATATGTAGGTACAAGCAAGATCGCACGGCGCATATAGCTTCAGCTTGATATATTTTTATCTATAATTTATACAGAGATTGTTATAACAGTCACGTTTAATTTTTGTGAAGATTATTTCGCTCTTTTATTGCAGCATTCGTTATTTATAATTAACATTTATTTGCACGTTTTGTTTTAATAATATTTTGTAACAAAGCTTTTAATTCAACGTGAAATAGCTGAAATATAAAAAAAACATCTAAATTTTTGCCAAAAGCAAATTTACCAAACAAACATTTTTTTTATTTTGTTTCAGTGTTTGGTCAGAAGCCAAGCCTAAGTGCCTGCAGCTTTTAGTTGAAATCAAACAATTTGTATTTTAAATTTAAATTACAATTAATTATAAAGCCCAAATTATGAATGTTGTTGAACTTTCTTTTCATGTTTAGGTATGTTTGCCACATATTTATCTCTGGAACTATCTCTTTAAACACATTATATCTCTATTTTTTTCTTTACCCATTAAAACACAAAGTCCTCTGCCGCGTCTGTCTGTAATGCTGGAGCCACATTAGCGGGCAAAGATTTTTATCGCGTTTGGGCGCTAAGGCGATTATCACACGGCACCGCCCGACTGAGCGGTCCGAGTGTTAGGCATCAACAAATTTCATAGTGGCCAATGCGACATGAGATCCGCTTCGCCGCCCGTCCGCGCTATTAAGCGCTGGCTTGTGAAAATCGCCTAAAACATCGTCTATAGGTGTAACCATCCAAGCAAATATTGTCAGGAAAAATCCCTTTACGCCCTAGTTTACCGACAGTTTTCCTATAGTATCGTCTTTACCCGGATAGGTCTTACTGCACTTTGCAACGACCTACCCGACCACACTCATCGCATTAAGGTGATAACTAAAAACTCATACTCGTTCACTATGAGTAGCTAGCTCGAGTTGCAATGTCCAGTAATTAGATTGGTAACTAGGTAAACCTGTATTACCAAATTAAAAGAAGGATAAATTAAATATCAACATGGTTTCCCTATGTTTTGTAATTACTGAGATATATTGACAAACAATACAACAAATTCTTCGATTCGTCCTCTTAACACGAATATTTACCGTAGCCCGCTAATACATCCTCATCAGTATTACCGAAAATTTTCATGCGGGTTTTACCAATATAAATAGAGTGATTCAAGAGGAAGGTGTAGGCAATGAGGTGTTATTTTATGAAACAATTAGTAGTAGAGGTATATATAATTAATTAGTCAAGGTTTATGTAAGTAAATTGGATTGTTAAAGATGATCGAAAAATAATTGACACACACAATTTTCAAACATAATTATGATGACCGGTCACCATGTTGTTTGTTTTTTCTTGATGGCGACACGAAGTGGTGCCGGGTTAGCTGATATTCAATAAATGCTTACTTTCTCTCGCTTTTTCTCTATCCAATCGCCATTAATTTGCTTACACGTGAAGGATAAAAAAGATTACAATTACCATGAAGGTAGACGTATATTTACCTGATTGTCCTTAGAAAACACTTGGGTCATTAAAATCCACAGAATTTCCGTATTCCTGTACTGAATTGTGTTTCCAGCTCTAATTCAGACAACAAAGTCTTTATATCTCCATCTGAATGGGTACTAAAACTGCAAATACACCATCAATTACTATCAGAGCAAAATACGTCGACACCATCTGTAGGAAGGAAAACTAAACGCAAATATTAACTCTATTTCAAAGTGTGTAAGTTTCATATTTGTTGTGTTAAATTTGATATGCTAGAAGCAAGATACTACGATTATTCATCCCACGACTGTCGAGCATTTTAACATGAAAGATTAATATATGTATATAAAATTGCCGAAACACCGTGTGTTTGCGAATTGTTGGGTGTTTGTGAATAAGTGACCGACGTAACGTTTGTTGGAGATCATTAATTATGTTAAAATAAATGGACGGTTAATATCACTATACCGCAGGGAACCGAGCCCTAATTTAGTTCGCAGTTCTTTGATCTACTTTTCTATTATAAATGGGACAAGTTATGGAACAACATTTTAAATAGGAAGGATTAATCAGGGATCAAATTATAGTTTGTTATTACACACGGTTATACCAACACCACAAAATACCTAAACTTAACAATATATTTTTACAGGTATACTTGTCTGAAATCTGAGAGAGATCTAGATTCCTTTATAGACAGGAAAATAAGATCTTAAACATTCTGCTCTTAAGTTAATAAACGGCAAGAAGCGGAACACCTAGCTGGAAGATCTGTTCATTCAGAAATGGCCGTGGTAATAATTTCTAGAACTTTCTTGTGACCACCAAAGTTAAGATTTTCGTCAACAATCGTCACTAGCCACTATGGCACTTGAAAGTGGCTAAAAAAAATCTATGAATGAGTATTCATGTATTCCCGGTCCAGGGCTCTTTGAACAGAATAGAATAGAAAAACATAGAATAGAAAAACACAAATAAGTACATACAAACAATGGGACACAATTTTTCTAAGAAAATGAAGGTGTCACGGAGTCTTTTGTAAACGTATTTTAAAACGACATAACTATTGAACGGCTGCTAAGTAGAAGAAAAGGAAAAAAAAATCTTCAGAAACATTTTTATTTGAATAGGTTAGATAGATATACAAAAACTTTTCTTTATCGTGAGTAAGTAGCTAGGGACCTATCTTATAATTGAAATTTAGCAATTCCAAACCAGAGAGCCGACGATATTATTATAATATCTCGTTCAAGCATAATCTTGTTCAACCAACATGAATAAATTCTCCTCAAGAATATTTGTAATAAAATATTTGCGGCTTAGATGTTTACGCTTTGATTTAATTTTAATGTAATTAAGTTACCTACTTTTTAATTTTCTAGTAATTTGTAAATAAGATTTGTACAACAAAGCGATGATGGGAAGGAGAATAAGGCTAAGTTATTAAGCATTTGAATTGGTTTTGATGAATTATCATTTACTGGCTGACCCGACACCACTTTGTATCGATATAAAAACTTGACACTGGCAGCACCCTCGTTACAAACTGGAGAAAACACCCTCTTGCTGCCCGGGTCCGATTATCATCAAAATGTATGACAAAAACAAACAAACACCCTAACAACTATAGTTACGTTTTACATAAAATCATGACTAATTTTAAACAACACCTTTCTGTTGAATTATAAATAAATATTGCACGACATTTCACACAGCGCTATCTAGCCCGTGTACATGGCGTGGACATTTTGTACTTTTTTTCTTGTAAATAAATATTTATGATACATAGAAAACACCCAGTTGTTTCTATGGTTACAAATATTTATGGGCCGGGAATCGAACCCGCAAAATTCTGCACTTTTAACATTTTATATAAAAACGTAACTATAAAATCGACGTGCTCGCCGAGGCGCGTCGCGGCGCGTGATGGCGCCTCAAGATCCGAGTCGGGAGTCGGTAAGTTCAAAGGCGTGTCTACGTCTGTACAAACTCATTCATTTCACTAGCATCAGCGGCGCAATGTAGCACGGCGTGGCGTGTCATACTTCGCACCCTGGGAAACGTGTCGGCGCGAGGCGAAATCAGTCGCATAGACTTCGACAGCGTGGATCGGCGCGGCGCGGCCTGTGAAGCCTATGATACATCGCTCCATGGGACCCCTACTTAAGAAGAGACGATTTTTATAAGTGACAGGCAAACCATGTTCGTAGAATTGCTACGACGTAGTGGCACTTCGTAGAGCTGCCGGTCGTAGGAGAAGTATCTACGTCACAACCGCACCTCATGGAACTATCCTGTAGCATCATATGATATGCGACATCTACCAGCATAGCCTGACCGATTAAAATCTCCCTAACTACCACGATATTCTGGTTATGTCTTGGTTAAACTAGATTCTATTAAAGTTACGATGGTTCTATTACGTCTCTAGTTAATAAGTTTATAAAACTAATTTTCTTAACTTTAAAATCTTACGTTTAAGATGCTGACTGAGGTTGACTTTTTTAACATAACAGGTAGGTCCTTGGAAACCATAAATTTTAATAAGTACTTATTTTATTTTTAAAGGCGGAATTGTCATAATTAAGTTAGAAATAGGTACTATTTTCTACAACTCGAAATTTTTATTTTTTTAAATTCATTTTAAGACATTTTTATACCTCGTCATTTTTCAAAATCGACATTAGTATGCTGACCACGCGACAGCCCCGATCTTGGAAAGAAAATTTAAAATAAAGTACTTAATATTTTAATAAGTATAATATTTTTTAATAAAAAATTAAGTAGGTTCATATTAGGTTAGATAAGTTCCAATCATTACCCAGAATCGAATCATTTTTGAAATCCAATAACAACACAAGTAGGTAAATAAAAGCAAGTAAACATTAGGTGGGTTTCCTATTCCCAGTTTTATCGAGTTGTGATTACCTTCAATAACTGCATGCACTCAGCTCCCGGGGAGAAACATCGAACCCCTTCTTCTCTATTACGAAGGAAATCGATTTACGTAAGTGGTATACTTTCCTTTGTTAGGTTTATTATTTAATATTATCATTGCCTCAAGAAATAATGAGATAAGTAGGTAGTTTCTAAACATTATGTTAAAATACTAATTAGGTAATAGATACCATTGTGGTAATGATAAGAAGTAGAGTAGTATATTTGAATTGCCAGAGTAACGTATATTTCATTATAATTAATGTATTTTCAACACAACCATTAAGGAAGATATAGGACCCTACCATGATGTCTTATAAGTCGTCGCGAAGTCGAGTGGCCGCGTTGTCGTTTAGCTAAAAAATAATAATTAAAACACATCAAATAATAAAATAAAAAACAAATTAAAAATAAAAGATTTATTCCATAATTTGTGGTTTTTAAAAGTTTAATTACAACCTAATTAAAAAAAAACAACAAAAGAGAGTTGGGTCAGAGTAGTTATTCCGCTTTTTGTTTCTGTCAGACAATGTACCTGCCGCGAAAAATGATAAAGCGTGTTCTCAATACTCTGACCTTGTTCTACGTTGAAGTCCAATAAAGCTATGAGGTTGCACATTTTACGAGCAAAGACATGAGGCAAAGGCGCGAGCTTCGACGTATAAACAATTGAAAAGATAGAAGTGGAGCGATGTTGGTCTAGTAGTAAACTTTCATGCCGATGGTCGTGGTTTCGAATCCCGGCTACGCACCAATCTGCGCATCTTTAAGATAAATGTATGTGTAGGTAGTTGGTATAATTACAGTACCTATATAGGGCACCAATAGTAGGGCTAATTGCAGAACCATACAGTTAAAACTTTGGATAGAAGTATTACAGGTCACCCGTGGATCAGGTACAGGATACAGGTGATCGTGCGTGAGTAGAACACAGCTTTGAACATACAAAAGAACGAATCTTCTTGTGAGTATTGTTGCAAACGATCGTCGCGAATGTAAAAAAAGCGAATGCTTAAAGTTCAGCTCCTGATTCTGCCCAAGTCTATCAACCTTTAAAGTTTAGCTAAAAGTTAAATTAGAACCACTCCCTAGCGACTCATATCTTTAAACAAGTGGTATTTCTATGTCAATATGCGACAAAATAAAATAGTAAATTCTTTAGAAGTAAATAAATATCTATTTAGTAATAAATAATGTCTCAGAATGTTTCTCAGAAATGTTCAATACACAAAATCTTTTCAGAGAATTGTGGAAGAAATAAGTAAAGGTCCTAAGTATTTAGAAATAACAGAAACATTTCTAAATCTATTTCAATAAAATATCTGCCCTTTCTTTATCAATAATCAATAAAAACAATATTAATAAGTCCTATAAATAAAATACAAAAAGCCTTAAAACTACAAAATATAATAAATGTCATAAATAAATTAAAAATCAAAAACAAAAGCCTCACTCAAACAACCCGCCCCTGATCGTCCCCTGCGCAAAGGACCCCATCACACCAGCAGCATTACCCCGCTGGATAGCAATGGCTATCCTCTGCACAAGGAACGAACTGGACCGGCCGTCCAACCCTCTGTCCCTTAAACGGCGACCAATCTCCCCAACCAACCTAATCGCCTCCGCCCCCCAACAACCGAAAGTCTCCACAGCGAAGGGAACAAACAAAAAATTTCCCTCCAAAGAGGCAAATTATTTTAGAAATTGTAAATGTTTTGTAAAATTAAGGGAGATATTATTAAGAATGATTAAAAAATTCTTGTTAAAATTAAATATAATATGCAAGCAAAAGTAAGAGAGTTCCTTCTACTCGTTACATCTACCTACTTCAGAAAATATATATACCGATAGTTTTATTTGTACACCATTCATATAGGAAACACAACAAACACAAAGTAAATAATAAAAGTTTAAAATAAAGTTGCACAAATGGGCGACCTTATCATTGAAAGTTCCAACCTTCAAGTCTTTCCAGACAACCTGAAGATTGGAGCTAAAAACTTAAACTGCTTTAAATTGGTACTTCTATTTAATCTAATTTCACGTCAAAATCCTGCGAGCCGGCTGATCTCCGCGAAGGGAGGCGTGGCGTCGCCGTCGCCACTAAATCCTACAAAACATTTATTATCTGTCGTCTGAATTGTTTCACTACGTCACTTCCCGGAAAAGTTTGATGTGATGTAGTACGTATTTCCCGTTGTCTGAGTTTTTCACCGAAATACTTAGCTTCCACTTTTATCATGCTTTCATCTAATTTTATTTTTGTAGAAGTTATAAAACATAGGTGTTTTATTATTGTTATTGTTTTTGAGTAGTGAACTCAACGTTGTATGTACCAATTATAGTATTGACAAACAAAACACCTTGTTTCGCCTCATTCGTAAAGATTTATTCGTATTTTCTCACAACACGGCCAATTTTCTTGAAATATTTTATATGAAATGAACTGTTTACCAATTTCGATAGGTTTATTAAACTTTGTTATGAAATTGCATTGAAATGAGATAGAATCTGTTTTGAAAATGTATTTAATCACGCCACGTATCGACATTTGACAATAGTATAATAAGCTAGCACCTAGAATCTGCATTCAAAGGTAATTTAATTGCGGTGGTACCTAAAGAGTCAACGCTAGAGGCTTTATTATCGTATATTATATTTTTAACGTTTCGATAAAAAAAACGCACATTCCTTTATCGAAACGTTAAAAATTTGACCAATATGTATTGCAAGACCTCTGCTCACTTGAGCACTGGCTTACCACAAAAAAAATGTTTACTTAAAATAGGATATTAAATAAAAAAAATGCTTACACAGTACCCAAAGCAAGACATACTTAATAAACTAATAGCCAACTCACAAACGATCCTTACGCGGACTCTACGTTTGTCACATAATATTCTTACTGACGTTGATTGTCACTCACAAGAGCAAGACAAAGCATTTAGCCACGCATTACACGCATATATGTAGGTAATAAGGCTATATATATATAAGACAATGTCCTCCTCAGTCAATAAGCCGTAATACTCAAATACTCATTTATTGGTAATTAATCATTACATGTCAAAATTATTCATAAAGTTCATAGAAGGAGTTAAGGTAGTGCCAATAAAATTAAATCGTAACAAATTATATAGTCGAAAAAAATAATTAAATGTATAATAAAATTAAATGTCAATTTACAAAATTAATAACAATAAATTGATTTTCAACGCGCCGATTTTTTTTTTAATAGCCCTACATCCTAGAATGGCAACACATAATTATGACAGTTTTCTTTTCTATCTAGCTTGAGGCTAGCCATTACACAAAAGACAGCCTTTGTAATTGAGTTGTCTCCTACAAAATGAAGGCGCGAGATGATGTTTCAATATGCCTTGACTTAGATGAAATAATGATTTAAACAACGTTATAATTATAAAAAGTTGCAGTTTCATTGGTATAGGTCAGCCCTGATCCCGAATATTGATCTGAAAGTAGCCTATGAGTTGTCAGGACTTAACAATCGAAGAGTTAAACAATTTAAGAACTTCAACAGAACAGGAACGCCTGTCAGACCTATTTCTTTTATCCATAGATTCAGAAACTTTAGAAAAATTAAAGCCATCACCAGCTATAAATAAAATAATCAGTTTGCGAAAAAAAGGCAAGGAGAGTGTATATAGAAAAGGTGGCATATAGACTTAAACGATGATGATCATAATTATATGATGAATAAATATTTTTTTTAGTTTTATGCACTTTTTTTTCTTTGTGAGAAATCTTTATCCTTCCTAAATAAGGGCCCCCAAACATATTTTAAAAATATTTAGGTGCATAATCAAAACGCGCCTATGCACGCTTTGATTATGCACCTACCCGACAGAAGTGCCCTGAATTTTACTTAATTTCTTTTGTTCGTGACTTACTTTGTAAAAAAAAACATAGTTACCTATTTTATTGTAAAATTCTGCGTAAAGATTATATTTTCCTATAGGAAAATCCATAGGTTAATTCTAAAAAGATACTCATTTGACTCGAAACAATGAAAGGTAATGCGCAGGTATCCCGACAAGAGAAACCTTTGTTTCTTTGAAATTAAAACAGTATATTTCCAATTTGGTGCATTTATGTTTCTAATTGTTCGTTCGTACACATTGTAATCATTGCTTTTTTTTCTTTTTGCTACGTTCCAGACCAGATTGTTTATTTAAGTAATATAAGTACCTACTATAATTGACAGCCGTATTTTTGTTTTATATATATATCTACGAGCTAAACTCAAAATCCATGTCGGGTTCATCGAAAACTGTTTAATTAATTATTATTTAATTATTTATTTGTCTATGTATCATAGGTGACATTTTTTCCTACATTTTGGTGTAGTTTTAAGACAAAACTTCTTATCGTTTCGGAGCCTATTCACATTTAAGCCGTTGACTGTTTTGGTTAAAATGTCGATAGACTTCAACACTCTTCAACATATTTCTCTGAAAACTACACTAAAATGTAGGAAACAATGTCAATAATCTTTTCACAATAAATTTTCGAAAACAAAAAGTTTGAATTTCTAAGTAGTAGAAAAATAGTTGTTCGCCTAGTCTTCTAGTACAACTTCCCATCGTCATCAAAACACCCTGTATACTTTTTATTTTTCTAACCGCAAAGTTCTACGCTACTCTATCTATGTCGTATGGACGCGCCTGTACAATACAATTCCAGTTCAGTCGGAAAATTGTGCGAACACGACTTTTCATAGAAAGAAAAAATATGTCCTTTGTAAGAATTATCACTAGTATTATCAAGAATTTACTACCAACAAACAATGTTAGGAAGACTTGCATTTTTCACGATAAGGAAACATTCCCTCTGAAATTGCGGAACATTTCGATCCCCTCTCTTATTCATCATGCCTTATGGCTTACTAAACAAAAGCAAGGGAATCCGGGTGTAGCTATCGTAGATAACACAGAGTGAGTTATGTTAGTCATTTGTCAAAACGTCTGCTTTGAGAAACAAAAGGGACTTGATCTCTGTGTCTTTTCATTATTGGGACATGTTTTGATACATAGATTTTGTTTTTAGGTCAGTTATTTCGCAAGTCTCAGTTCCAAATGTATTCATTTTGGAATCGTTCAAAATCCTCTCCAATCCGTTTGTCGGTCCTTGACATATAAACTAGAAATAAAGAAAACACGTTACAATAAACACATTAAATATATACACAACATAATAAATTACTATCTAAAAAAAAACTACTAAACCGATTCCTAAAAAAAAAAAAAAAAAATCCTAAAAAAAAATAATTTCGTAAAATCCTTAAATAACTGATGGGCTATTGTTTATGTATAACTCGATCCTGATCTAATGCGGGTAAAACCGCGGGCTGTATCTATCTCAAGGCAAAGTGAATAAAAAACACAAAACCTGACATCGCACGATCCTTGTGTTTTTTTAATATACAATTATACGATGTTTTCTGTCACCATTCGGTTAATCAAGCCATAACTTTTATAAAGGTAAGGTTAGATGGGGTAATTGAAACTTCCAAGAAAAATAAGAAAGTATTTAAGATGTACCCTATGGCGATATTACGTTGGTAAAATAAGAATGCCGAACTCATTTCAATACTCCAACAAAATAATGGCTACGATCGTTGTTTATGCCTATATATTCAATTCAAATCAAATCATTTATTCATTAATTACACAGTGTAAACTAAGTAATATATAGACAACTGTGAACTACCTTATAAACTACTAGCTGCGCCCCGCGGTTTCACGCGCGTAAGTCCCGTTCCCGCGGGAATAACGGGATAAAAAGCCTATGTGTTAATCCAGGTCCCCAACTACCTATATTCCAAGTTTCATCGCAATCGGTTCAGTAGTTTTTGCTTGAAAGAGTAACAACCTCACATACATATATACATACCTACATACAAACTTTCGCGTTTATAATATTAGTAAGATAAGATAAAACAAAAAAATCGCGTTCAATCTGCACGCCTGTTTATTTTTAAAGTTAGGCTTTAATTTCAAAGACTAAATGACTGTTTCACTTACCACTGGGATAAGAGAATCCAAATCATAATTTATTTTTTTTTAAGTTAAGGAAAGAAAGGAGTTAAATATCATGATACCGTAAACAATTGATGCAAGAAAGGTACTTTTAGGGGCGTTATTATTTAGACGCCTTTACAATAACATACCACTGAAGTACGTTTCACTTACCCCACCTGACGTTAAAATATAAATTTTGTAGTCTTTGATATGAGAGGGTTAGCGCCTCGAGCTTCATCTAATGAGAGACTTGTCTTTACCCTACTGACTGATAGACAGACAAGGTTCATTTACATAAATCATTAGTTTGTAACTCAAACTGTTTCCCTCTTAAATTAAATTGCAGGCATTTGATGATAACCAGCGCGGCGATAAGTTAATTAATAAACTTGGGCCGTTTCTGAAATATACCTAAGTAGGTACGTAAGTCCCAACTCGCAACAAAATTGTAATTAAATTGTTTAATATTGTAATTAAACTGTTATGTTGTTGTGTTGTGATATTCAATCGCTTTTCTTCATGTGCATTTGTTTTTATCGATGTTCAAACAAAGTTGAGCTGCTTTTTAAGTTCTTTTTTATGAGATAGGCTGGCTTACATTTGACCTTATATCATCTGGCCGCGGCAGACTGGGTAGACTCAAGAAGTCCTGGCTTGACGTCGTAAAGGGTGATATGCGTGCCAATCACTACACGGGATGCCAAAGATCGTGCGAAGTGGAGACGCAATAGCAGGAAAGCGGACCCCGAGTTCCCGAGAGGGATGCAACCGGGAACATCGCTTGGATGATGATCACCTGATGTGAAGTAACGATTTATCGATTCGACGGTGAAACATACTGTTGCCTATTCACTCGAGAGTTGAAGGCGCAAATGTCGGGCTAGATTCGACATAGGATACTATAGTGCAACTATGCACCCTTAATAAGTTAATGGGATGTACATACCAGGGACTATTATTCTGAAATCGATTTGATTATTCCTTCGACGGTTTTGTATTCGTTCCGGTTTGTGACCAGAAGCCGTACTAAAATGATGACTAAACTTGGTTGTTGCTGTCTGATGCTAACTGACCTAATCGATTCCCGGACCAAGTTTGCATTCAGTTTCAGACTCTGATTTAACTTCTGGCGTACTCGGAACATAGGTAACTACGTCTCAGCACTGGTAAACTTAAATAAGTTATTTTTAACTAGTAAATTTACTTGAAAATAAAAAAGTTTAGTATCTTACTTCTTACTACAATAATTCTTATCTAATCTTACCAATATTATAAAAAAATGCGTAAAATGCGCAATGCGTAATGTGTGCGTTAAATGCGTAAGTTTGTGTGAATGTACTTTGTTACTGTTTAACGCAAAAACTGCTGAACCGATTGCGATTAAACTTGGAATATAGGTACTGGATACCGGGAATAATACATAGGCTACAAAATTTAAAAAAATATGCCGATAGTCCCGCAGGAACGGGGCTTACGCAGGTGAAAACGCGGGTTGCAGCTAGTTACCAATAAAATAAAACGATCTTTATAGTCAGAGCAGAAAAGCAAAACGTCATTATTTTTGATAGGTTTACATTTTGACTTTGCTAAGCAAAGTAGTTGCTAAGTAAAGATAGTTGCGAAGATCGCTTTCTTAACACCAAAATTGTCTTAGTCAAAATGGATTAGCATAGTCTAAGCACGCTCTACAGATTTCAGCCTTATTAGTGAGTAGGTAGTTATTGTTCTTTCTGGACCAATAGGTAACTCTGAAAAAACTCTATTCTTTCAAATTTTGGTCAGCCCCCGCGCCCTCGCTGCCCAAAATTTGAAAGAATAGAGTTTTTTCAGAGTTACCTATTGGTCCAAAAAGAACAATAACTAAAAATGTGAAACAAAACTACAAGTTTCCAACGAGTGCCAGGACACTCTTCGCATCGGGGGTTCTAACCCAAAGATCAAAGAATATATTTTGGATTATTGGTCTACAACGTACAATACCTAGAATGTGAAACAAAACTTTATTTAATATTTTAGTGCTAACCATTAGGGTTTATTAATTACAGTTATTATAGATCTTTAGTCATTTCGTTAGGTGCACTGTTAGAATGAAGTTCGTTAAGCAACCAGTATCTTTACAATTTGAAAATATCAACTTTTCGTCTGATCAACAAAATTTTCGTCATGGAAAACTATTACCAAATACAGTTCGAGGTATAATATGCGGTCCATCGAACTGTGGAAAAACGAATTTGGTTATAGGTCTACTTTTGCATGAAAATGGTTTAGAATATCGTAACGTTTATGTATATTCAAAAACTCTTTATCAACCGAAGTACAAGTACTTAGAGCAGGTATTACAAAGGGTTCCTGGTGTTACTTTCTCAAAGTTTTATGAAAATCAAAAAGTAATCACTCCAGAAGTAGCAAAATGTAATTCAGTAATTATTTTTGATGATGTCTCTTGTGAAAATCAAAACAGTATGCGTAATTTTTTTGCAATGGGCAGACACAAATACATAGACTGTTTTTATTTAAACCAGACATATAGCAAAATACCAAAACAGTTAATAAGAGACAATGCAAATTTAATAGTATTGTTCAAGCAAGATGATATAAACATGAGACACATTTATGATGAGCACGTTAATACTGATATGACATGGCAAGAATTCAGAGAAATGTGTGCTCAGATATGGAAAGAACCTTATAGTTATGTTGTAATAAACAAGGACTGTGAAAAAAACAAAGGTTGTTATCGAAAGAAATTTGATACGTTTGTTTTATTTCATTAGCGGACTTATGAAACTGAATAGCATAGCTATTATTTAAATCATTGTTCGTCGATCCGTGGTTCAAAATACATGTTTTGTCAGTGTTTTTAATAATGTCCTACATTCCCTTTTTTCGTCGGTTCGCTGATGAAGAGGAACGTTTACGCAGTTTTGAAACTTGGCCGATAGGTTTGAAACAGAAACCAAAAGAAATGGCTGAAGCAGGATTTTTTTATACCGAAAGAGGTGACAGAGTCATCTGTTTTTACTGCGGCGGAAGAATGAAAGATTGGGGCCCCCACGATATACCATGGGAAGAGCATGCACGCTGGTTTGACAAATGTCCGTATGTATTGGTAATGAAAGGAGAAGACTATGTAAAAAATGTACAAAATGGAGGATATGAAGAATTCGAAGAAGAATGCAGTCAAATTGAACCTGAAACTCTGCAAATAAAAGTCGACGCAATACCATCGTCAATTATATGTAAAATTTGTGTGCAAGAAGAATTAAATACGTGTTTCATACCTTGTGGTCATGCTGTGGCGTGTGCAAAGTGTTCTCTATCTGTCGGAGTTAAATGTCCGATTTGTAGAAAAGTATTCGAAAAAATTATTAGATTGTTTTTATAAATAAAGAAAAAAGTAATTTTTTTAATAAGTCTATCTTTTTTATACCTTATAAATAGCGGAGAATATTACTCGTACTATCATTTTGTGAGGTTACTTACAACCAGCAAAGTCCAATATGATGAAACAAAAATTAAAAAAACGATTTATAAACGCTGTTAAAGGAAAGGGTGAATGCATAATTCATTGCTTATGGTCATGCTGTGGCTCTCTAGGCGATTTTTATTCGATTGTATTTCTATGTAAATAATATTTTGTTATTAAATTTAGAAATTGACTATAAATAGCTAAATACATAAACTACGCTATCATTTCACATGAATACTGTTAATAGTTCAATCGACTCTGATGCAATGGAAAAAAATCTAAAAAAACAAATTGTTGAAGCTGCGGAAGCTGTTAAAAAGAAGGTTCGAAAAATGCGAAATATTGAAATGGAAAGAAGTAATATTTTGGAATCGGTTTTTAAACCAATCACAGAACCGCTTAATAAAATGGTAGACAGTTCTTTATTAATAGAGTCTCCGGTCAAAAGAAAATCATTTAATTTTTCCAAAGCCTTAAAAAATGATGTTAAATTCAATACTTCAAGTCCATTAGGTAGCGATAAAACTCTAAAGAGACAATCTAACGTTGGATTAAATAGTATTGCGTCTATAAGCCCAAAAGAATATAGTGAGTCACAGGATAGTGACAATGACGATTACGATGGTGATACAATCAAAATGGATAAAGAAGAAGACGAATATTTTAAAACAGTGTCTTCGGGTTCAACCGATGCAAATTTAGATATTTCTTCGTGGTCCCTTACTCCGGATGCTTCAGATAGTTTAGATAGTGTTCCGTTTGGTGTTAGAAATGATCGCGGAAATAAACTCATGATGGGATCTTCGCGTGTGGTGTTGACCGATGGTTATATTCAAGTTGGCACAAAGAAGTACAAATTTACGAATGGAATAAAAGAATTACTTTTTAAAAAAGTCCCTAACTTGGACGTAATAAATAATGAAGATTTGACTCATTATAAGTTAATGTTACAAGAAACAAATGCTCATCGAAGAAATTTTAGTCCAAATCAACCGATCAAGAGTAATAAAGGTCGGAAATACTTGACTATTATAAAACCACTTTTCAAATTACGTAAAGTTTCAGTAAGCACTGATAGTAGTCAACCTGATACAACACATCAAGGAAAAGGTTTACCACTTATGAAAACTTGGAAGAAAAATGCTGACTACGTTTACTGGGACGATCCTAATGAATTAGTAGATAGATTAAAGCTTTTGATTGCTTCAAAAGATGCTGGTAACACTGGGTTGGATAATGAAATAATTTCTATTATAGAAGAATTGCGTGAAAGCGGGATTATACCATAATAAATAGCATGACTTTAAAAAGTTATTTCATTTCAACTTTATCGATGACACCTGTCAGTTCACCATGATGGACAAGTTTGGACATCACATTCATAAACGATTGCGTTTACCAGATTTTATAGAAAGTTTTGATAAAATCTTAATGAAAACCGAAAGCGGAGAATTTGATTTACATAATACAAGATTAACCGGTATTATAATTCCACTGAAAAATTCTGATGCTGTCAACAAGGAGTACGTAGATACACAAAATGAATTGTATATAAAGAAGGAAGAGATCACAACAATAGTAAATAATTTAAAAACAGTTGTAAAAGAACATTTCGATAATATTATTGCAGATTATTGTACAAAAGCTGATTTACTTAGAACTAAAAAATGAGTAAACTTCAAATTGTGAATGAAATTCATAAAGCTGTTCGCAAGAATTTTAATCGACGATCAGTATTATTAAAGGGCATCGATGACTTATGGCAAGCAGATCTAATTGATTTTCAAAGTTTAAAAAGATATAACCGTGACTATAGATATATTTTGGTGATAATAGATTGTTTTTCTAAGTTTTCTTGGGCTATCCCCGTTAAAACTAAAACAAAAACTGAAATCGCAAATGCGTTTCAAAGTGTATTAGATAAAAACCACCGAAAACCCATTAATTTACAAACTGATATGGGCACCGAATTTTACAACGATGAATTTAAAAAAGTAACAGCAAAGTACAACATTAATCATTACTCTACATATTCTGTTAAAAAAGCTTCTATAGTTGAAAGACTAATACGGACATTGAAAAATAAGTTATTTAAAGTTTTTAGTTTTAATGGTAACTATAAATGGATTGGAGAGTCATTGACAAGTGTCATATCAAAATATAACAACACAATACATCGAACAATAAATTATAAACCTAAAGATGTTAACCATTCAAATCAAAATGCTGTAATGAAAAATATTATGAAATTCCAGAACTCTAATAATAAGCATACAAAATCCAATAAACTAAAAATCGGAGATCATGTTCGTATAAGTAAATATAAAAGCTGCTTCGAAAAAGGATATACCCCTAACTGGTCTACAGAATTGTTTTTAGTTAAAAATGTTTATCTTTCTGTACCAGTTACGTATTCTATAGAAGATCTGTACCACCATCCAATATTAGGACGTTTTTATGAACAAGAACTGCTGAAAACCAACTGTCCGAACGTATACCTTATTGAAAAAGTTTTAAGAAAAAAGAATAATAAACTCTTTGTCAAGTGGTTGGGTCTTTCTAAAAGTGAAAACAGTTGGATTGATAAACAAGCTATATTATAATTCTGTTTTATTAGATTTATAAAAATATAAAATTGCGAATGACAATAGAAATTACTTCATTTATAATTCAGCTATGCGCGGTAGAGGTCTCGTAAATAGTATTATAAATAAATTACCATTTGAATTGCATTTACCTGGTTATAATTATTGTGGACCCGGTACACGATTAAAGAAACGATTACTAAGAGGGGATAAAGGAGTTAATGAGCTTGATAACGCATGTATGAGACACGATATTGCTTATAATAATTCAAACAGTTTGAAAGATCGACACAAAGCAGATTTAGATCTCATAAATATTGCAAAACAGAGAATGAAATCAAAAAACGCTGGAACAGGTGAGAAATTGGCTTCGTGGCTTGTGAACAAAACGATGAAAACTAAGGTCAAGTACGGTGCAGGCGGGAGATCATTCAAGTCGTTGGTTTCAAAAATACATAAAAAATTGAAAAGGTCAAAACCGAAAAGTGATGCTGCAGCAATAAAGGAAGCTTATTCTGCAGCTAAAAAACTCATTAAAAATAAGAAAAAAGTTCATGTGCCTCGTGTTATACCGTTACCGAAAATAGGAGGTATTTTACCGCTCATTCCAATATTCGCTGGACTATCCGCATTGGGCGCAATGGCTGGAGGCGCAGCAGGAATAACGAAAGCTGTAAACGATCATAAATCAGCTAAAAAGAACTTGGAAGAAGCTCAACGTCATAATAGAATGATAGAATCAATTGCTCTTGGGAAAGGCCTCTATATAAAACCCTATAAGACAGGAAATGGTATTTTTATAAATAAATCAAAAAACTAGTTAAAAGGTTACCCAGACGCGCACTTACTGATCTTGACATTTTAGATTATGCTAATCAACATGTTCCATACTTTAGGGGTGTTTTTATGAGAAATAAACTTCCGTCAAAATCGAAGGATATTGAGTGTGGGATTGTTAATTTAGATAGTTCAGAAAATGATGGAACTCATTGGGTAGCCTATGTAAAACTATTCGAAAATTGTGCATATTTTGATAGCTTTGGTGATTTAAAGCCACCGTTAGAGTTGGCTAAATATTTGAAATATCGCATCACATATAATTATTGTAGATATCAAGACTTTAATACATCTAATTGCGGTCATTTATGTTTAAAGTTTCTACAAACGTTTTGGAAAGAAGAGTTAGGTGATAAGTACGCTATTGTAAATCTAACAAACAAGAATTTTATATGTTAAGTGTGTGGTTCTTTAACTTACGAGTGTTTTTTCGTTTTTTTTTTTTGTTTTAGTGATAGATTATTAATCATTATATTGACTATATAATTATAAAATTGTTTTAATTACGTTCATTTGTAAAATGTCTTTCACGTTGTCTATAACTGGTAATACCTCGATTTTATCTTCTACTTTTTATCCACCATTGCAATTTGACGGTGAATTCGAGTGTGCCCTTCTGTATTTGTCAACATTCAATTCGATCCCTAACATTGATAAACGAAATAATAAATTTTATTATGACAACAATGAAGTCTTAGAAATACCCGAAGGTGCTTATGAACTCCAAGATATTTCGGACTATTTAAAATCAAACGTAAAAAATGGTACAAACATAAATTTATTTTGTAACAATAACACGTTGAAAACTTTTCTTTTTTGTTCTAAAAACATACGATTCGACAAAAATGATTCTCTTGGAAAATTATTAGGGTTTGATAAACAAACTCTTAAAGCCAATATAATACACGAGTCGCAGCTTCCAGTTAACATTTTATCTACAACAGTGGTAAGAATCGAATGTGACATAGTGAGCGGATCATATATTAATGGAAAATCAAGCCATATAATTCATGAATTTGCTCCAAACGTTCCACCAGGGTATCGAATAATAGAAGTACCAAAAAATATAATTTATTTTCCTATTAATCAAAATAACATAAGTACTATAAATATCAGATTGTTAGACATAAATAATAATTTGATAAATCTACGAGGTGAAGAAGTTCAATTGTATATGCACATCAGAAAAAATGATAGACTTTAATAAATACGGTAATAAGAAAATAAAACACATCAGTACTCATCGATCAATCCGTAAAGGAACAACTAAGAAAAATAATAATAATATTACAAAAGAAAATAAACAGTTCTTAAAATTAATCGGACTACTAAAATGAACATCTTAGATATAACGAGTTCACCGGCATACGATAATACCATAGATGGTATAGAATATCATTCATATAAGCCCTACATAACAAGTTTCAACAGAAATGACGAAATTCGCATCCTTATTAACCAACAGGATTTATACATATTACCATCAGCAAGTACTCTCTATATCGAAGGAACGGTAAACATTGTAAAAGGTGTTGGAAAAGAAAAAGTTAATACTATCGAGTTCACGAATAATCCAATTCTTTTTATGTTCCAAGATGTTCGTTATGAACTCAATGGAGTAGAAATCGATAGAATAAAAAATGCAGGAATGACAACAACAATGAAAAATTTGCTATCTTTAAATGAAAATGAGGCTAAAATGGCTAAAGCTTGGGGTTGGGATGTAAACGGGACAAAGACAACTCATGGTGAACACTTTTCTTGTTCAATACCCTTGAAAAACATTTTAGGCTTTGCTGAAGATTATAAGAAAATTATTATGAACTGCAAACATGAACTAATATTATTACGCAGCAATACAGATTTAAATTCTTTGAAAATTCCAACTGGCGAATCACTCGAAGACATTACAATTCAAAAATTAGTTTGGCGCGTCCCACACATTAAAGTGTCTGACAAAGAAAAAGTATATTTATTAAAAATATTAGAAAAAGATCGTCCCCTCCATTTAGCTTTTAGGAATTGGGATTTATATGAGTATCCATTAGTACCAAAAACAACTAAGCATACTTGGGCAATCAAAACATCGTCGCAGATTGAAAAACCGAGATATGTAGTATTAGGCTTACAAACAAATAGAAAAAACTCGTCAGATAAAGATATATCACGATTCGATCATTGTAATTTGAGAGATGTAAAAGTGTATCTTAATTCTGTCTATTTTCCATATGAAAATTTAAATATAAGTTTTAAAGATCAGAAATTTGCGTTATTATATGAACAATATATCAAATTCCAAGAATCCTATTACGGACGTAGAAGTGAACCACTGCTAAGTCCAAAAGAATTTAATGAAAAAACTCCACTGTTTGTCATCGATTGCTCTAGACAATGTGAAAACCTAAAGTCCGGTCCAGTAGTCAGTGTACGTATTGAGCTTGAATGCGATTCAGAGATACCTGATCACACCGCTGCATATTGTCTCATTTTAAACGATTCCATCATTGAATACAGACCGTTGAGTAACATAGTGAAAAAGATAACATAAATATGAATTCCAACACAAGTGAATTTGTGATTGTGGACTTACAAGGATTTAAGGATAAAGATAATAAATTTATTATAAAAGAATTTGCCGTTATAAGAAACGAATGTACGCAAACTTTTCTTGTGAAACCTCCTTTCCATTTTAAACACTTATCGGTGGAAGAAAAGAAACAGGTACGATGGATAGAAGCTAATCGTGGAATTTATTGGAGTGAAGGTTTTATCGACTACAGTGAATTCAAACGTAATGTTAAACCGTATCTGAATTGTCAAAATGTTTTAATTAAAGGAACTGAAAAGATCAAATGGATTAAAGATCTTTGTGAGAACTGTGAAGTAATTGACATTGGAGAAAAGCTAGGCTGTCCTAATCTTTTAAAATTATATAGTCAATATGAGGAGTCTAATGTAAATTTAAATTGTGTTCATCATAAGAAAATGTGTGCTCTAAAAAATGTTATGTGTATAAAAAAATGGTATATTGATAACCAAACTAAATTTAATTTATGTAAATATTTTAACTCTGTATCTTGTACTTAATATTTTTACTGAAATATATTTCTATCAATCATTACTTTTGTATTATTATTATTTCGTCTATGCAAATAAGGTACCTATTTCATAAATAAAATACATTATTTGAACAAATCAGATAAGCAAGGATTTATTTCAAAATAATCTATGACTAATACATTTTTAAATAAAATTAACTAAAAACAGATTATCTTTATTAATTTAAACAATACTTACTAACTAAAATATACATTAATTAATTATCGATTATAGTTTCTGATATATTTTTGATCACTCTCTCCGTTTGGTCTAATATATTGTCCACAAAATCTTTTACTACATATTGAGCCGAAACAACAACGTCGCTTTCATTTTCACAGTTTTCATCACTAATTTCAATTATTTTAATCTGTATTAACCGCCTCCCTTTACAGGGCTCGCGGTTCAAAACAAATGAAGACTTTCGTTGGATGCTACTGTAATTATTCTTAGTCGTCTTCTTTAATTTTCGTTTTAGCTGCTTTGGTGGTGTTTTCTTTAAACTTTTTACAGGCAAGTTTTCCTCATAATCCGAATCTGGAAATTTTTGCGCACATTGAAAGAATAGATCTTGGGTGTCGAGTCCTAAGAGTCCCTCTTGTATTTCCACATCATTTCTTAGTACCATGTCCGACATTATCTGAAACAATAAAAATAACACATTAAGATACGTAAATAGGTAGTATTTCGAATTGAAAACAGAAAAGTCAAAATTTGAAACTTACCAACGTGCAATATTTATTTATTTAATTAGCTCAAAAGGTCTTGCCTCTGTAACGTACAAGTAAAGAATAATCCACTAACATTATAAACACTTAATGGAAGTTAGTGTTTACTCGACAAAATCATGCATTGATGCAATGATACTTGATATTGCTATTTTTACAAAGAAACAGCGCAGGTGTCTGTTCTCGAGTTTCATTCCTTTAAAGCAAACAAACGTGTTGCAACATGCTGTCGGTATCATCAAACTGCTTTGTTTATAATATTAGTGGATAGGTACCTAAATAATTATTTCATTTCGAAAGAGATAAATAAAATGCTTTTATAATATAATAATATAATTCTTATTTAACTTAAACTATAATTACTTATAGCTATAACATCGTGTATTGTTCTAAAAGCTGGCTCTCTAGCAAAAAAGTAGTTACCATTTGATTTTTACAAAAATAACTTATAGGTTTAACATCGCGTTTAGTTTACCGCAGGTAGTTTATGCGTGGTATAGGTATACCTTGTATTTTTATTTTCACAAAATAGTAGGTATTTTTACAAAATAGTATTCTTAATTTTGAATTTATGACGTTGATTTGGAAAGGGTTCAGAATGAATACTTAAGAGCCACTCATAACTCATGGCATTGTTTTGCCTACATTATTATAACTAGAGTTACAATAATAATTATGTCAACTCGATAATAAGCTACAAAATAATGTTTTACACTCCTAGAAAAGCAACATGACCCAGTGCTTTTGTAGATATCTTATCTGATGATATTAGACGTTTATCATCTTTACTGGATAAAGCGACTTTGTCAACGCATTGAGTGAAAACTTGATGTTTTATTGATTTAAACAATTTATTTTTTTTCCTTAAAATTGATTGAGAAAATAAAGTTTTTCTATAGTCAGACACTTCTAAATCGCGAACGACACATGATTTGACACCTTTAGCTTTTTTTATTTCAGTTTCGACAGTTTTTAAACAATAAAGTTTTGACCGTAATCCTATAAATTCCAAAATAATTTTACCACCCATTTCATCCTTAAATAACCCTGGTACTTTTTTATTAATCAAAGATAAACCATACCCGTTGTCTATTGGAAAGTTACTAGTGTCAAAATAATTAACAAAATGTTCTTTTAAATCTTTATAGAAGTCATTTGTTTTAATATGATAGATAAAACTATCTGTATCGGTATAACACATTTGCAATCGATCACCATAATGTGGTTTCATTACTGAATAATGAAAATCATACATGTGAGCTTTAGAAAGTTCAAGTACCGAAAACCCAATGTAAATTGGTTTATCTAATGCTATTTGTGTTGGCTTCAGTTGAATAGCTGCTAGGTTTTCGCTAAAAATAATGCTACTGTGGTAATAAGGACTGGATATTAATTTCCTTGCAGAATTTTTCTTTTTAGTTAAATTTAGACTATCGTCCCATGTATTAACCAACTTCACATCCACTTTCTTTGCGTTGTTTTCTAATGTTTTACCAAATATACTGTTATTAAGTAATTTAAAAAAATCTTGTTCAAACGTCGATTTAGCTTGTTGTCTCAAACGCGTATTTAATTCAATATACTGTTTTAAATAATCATTTTGACGGAATGTAATGACTCTATGAACTTTTTTTAATATTAAACCATGTTTCAAACATGTTTTTAAATGAACGTAATGAATAACGTAATAGAATTTATCATATAGATTTGGGATTAGTTTAACAGTTTTTGAACCTGGTGCAATGAATCGCTGTGAAGCTAGAGGGTAATCTGAATGGGTTAAATGCAATGATTTTGGATAGCTTAAGTCAACCTCAAGAATAAAACCATATTCTGCGTTATCCGGTACACTATTTACGTCTAAACTAGTGATTTCTTCTTTAGATAAAAATTTAAATTCAGATAACGGCAAAGTTAAACTTAAACTATGACCATACAGGTTATTGCAATCTATATATATGAGGTAAGATTGTGGAATCGAATGATCATAATCCAACATATATTTATTATTCGCTCTGGCATATCTATGTGAAACTAAACAAATACCGCCTCTAATTCCTGATTGTATCATATTATAAATAGATTCATCATTTATCAATTCTAACTCGACTTGTGTTTTGTATAACATCGCATCGAAAGATAAACTCGGAGCGGTAATATAAAACGCTGGGTCCAATTGATAAAAGCTTTTACATGTGATACGGAACTGTTCGAAGACGTCAGTTAACAATAAAACGTCCGTTTTTAAATATAAGTCTGTATATTGACCCATATTATTTAATCTAAATTGTCTCCAAATTAATTGCGCATGAGCATAATCTTTTTTAGATATATGCACATTCGTAAGAGAATTATAAAAATCTTTTTTATTTGGGAGTGATGTTTCATTGTAACGATGTAAATTATTCATATAATCGTAAGGATACACTCCTTTTCGAGTAAGAAGGTGAAACTGTGCATCATTCGAAAAATGTTTTTTTAAGTGCACAAATTTTTCATTATGCATTGTTTTCGCCAATTTATCAATACTCGTATTTAGAAATTTGAAGGAATCAACGAAACGCAACAATATTAATTTTCCATCAGGAAAAGACATGTACTTAGTAAATGATACATAATTCTCTTTAGTTTTTGGGATAATTTTTATAGACCCTGGAGCTTCACCTAATTTTGTGATAAATAAATGACAGTCGTAACCAGATAAATTATGGAAAAAAATTGGTACAAAATTTGGAATTTTGTATTGGAGATTGCAATAATTATGAGCAGCTCCCCTAAATTTTCCAGTTATATGACAATGGTCTCTAACTTTATCACCATATAAAAAATTGTTACATATGTGACACCTCGATGCGTTTTTAAAATTATGCTCATCAAGATCAGTAAAAATTATAGGCACATTTCGACACAATATATCATGAATTTCGCGAACGTCGTTAAATATGTTAGATACGAATATGTCTACACAGTCCATGCCTCGATATGTTACAAATTTATTGTACTCTGAATTCTCCGAACAAACAATGTAATAAGCAAATGCAATAGGTACATGTCGATGGGTTGTAGAAGTATGTAAACCTCTAATTTCTTCATTACAACTCGCTTCAAGCAAGCTCTCAAAGTCCGCATAGATAACAAACGGAACGTTTTGTTTTCTGTCATAATGTCTAAACTTTATTTTGGAACCCTTTTCGGGCAAAACAGTAGCTAAGCCGCTGCAAGTGTGCAAGTCTACTAGTTCGGCACTTTTAAAAAACACTAAACAAGTATCACATAGAAACAGTTTTTTATGATTTGCAGTAATTTGATTTCGTAATAAACGCGACAAGTTTTTAATTAAACAATAATGGGACTTTTTATCATTTTCTAAATAAAGTAAATGAATAATTCGTCGATTAACAGTGTTATCAGATTTATATAGAGGACCAATAACAGTGTTCTTTTTACTCAATCCGTAAATTATAAAACCTAAACCAGGATTATTATTTTCAAATATAGATATATCAGAAAAAGTCGCTGGAAATGACATGTTTTGTAAGTTCAACACATCACGAAAATTCGGATAGGATGAAACTCTATCAACATGTTTTTTTGTAGGATATAAATATGCTAAAATACTATACAAAAAGCAATACTTATCGGTATTACGAACGTTTATACAAGCCTTTTTGCTTTTTATTTGATTAGGTAATTCAATGTACGTTGAACCACCGATCGGTTCGTATTTATTTACGTTAATCTCCAGGTGAATACAATTTAAAAATGACCAGCCGCTGTCATGACCTTCAAATTCCTCCACTTGGTTTTTCAAAGTTTGAAGCAGTGAAGAAAATAACATATCGAATTTATAATTACTGTAAATAGGTGTATTTTTCGTACAAAATGATTTAATATCTACGTGATCATCCTTAAACGTTATAAAACCTGCGTAAAGTTCAAAATTAACTTTTATGCAAATATGTAACTTTATGCAATCATTTAAAAGACGTTGTAATTTACCACGAATCGATTTTAAAAATAATTCAATACTAGATTGATTCGTCTCCTGAGCCAAAATTCTATAAGATATAATTCTACATTTAAATGCAGATTCAATGGTTTCAATCCCCTCGCTAACCAAAAGACTTGAAATTTTTTGTTTGTGAACCCTGCTTCTTAAATGACCTACCCAGGATTGATTATTAATTACTAAGTCACACGTCTTACAGAAAGGCATGGTAATAGAGTAAATGATCAAGGACGTAAAATAATTATTTATTTATTATCTTATGTAAATCTTATAAATTTTACAAGATGAAAAAGATAAGTGATTAAAATCTGGAAAATTGCATAGAGAGCCTAGCTAGCTTACAGTGTTACAATATTAAACTTATAATCTTATATATATAACATCGCTCTTACGGTGAAGGCAAACATCGTGAGGAAACCGACATGTCCTACGCCCTTGCCCTGCAGTGGGACAAATTAACGGGCTGGTGATGATAAATCTTTAAAATTTAAAAGATAAGTCATAAAGATGTTATAAAAAAGCCTCAAGTGTTACAAAATTATAATAATTATTTTTAAATCTTTAAAAATAATCTAATTTAATTAGAATCTTTAAAAATTTTTGCCTCTGATGCTTTAAAAACATCAAAAGATGTGACTAAAAGTTTTTGGAGTGGATCCCAACTCGGGTGCCCCTCATCCAAAATCAGTTTTAAAGACGATAAAGCTTTTTTATACCGTATCTCAGGTTTTTCGTTAATAATGTCGGCCTTATTATAAAGCCTGAGCTCTAGATAATAATCACCGCTGGAGTCAGCAGTACGATACACTTGACCATTTGCGACTCGTGTCGCAAAAGCAGAGATCAGGGGTTTAGCTCCGCCGGCCTTTGTTTTTCCTTTTTCACTGAAGGTTGCTTTATCTCCATCAATTATAGAAAATATATTGGATTTTCTGTAAACAAAAATAAAAATAATTAGTTAGATGAAATTGGACTTCGCAAAGCTATCTGGAACCGTATAAAACGATTGGTATCGACTGACTACCTGAGGGGATACATCTGGACGTTTTAAGTTGTACAACAATGAAATTACGTTACGATACGTTCAGTTTCAATGATAAAACAGAAACTAAGCAGGAACTTACTTCGAACAAACGGCTTCAGAAGTTTCTTTGCTGGCTTTCCTCTTAGTCGCCTTTTTGACGCTGGCCTGCTTCTTATTTTTCTCAGGTACTGCAGCGATCCAACTGTCTGTGACCTCAGAACTGCTTTCGTAATCAGACCTAAAAAAACAAAAAACAAAAATTACATTATATCACATATCAAATAAAACTTTTTGAATCGTGAAAAATAAAGAAAGATCGTATGTACTCACTTACATGATTGTTTTTAGCTTTGAAAAAAAATGTGATCTTCAAAGTAGACAAGTGGCTGGATTCAGCTGCTTTGTTCCTTGCTTAGAGGTCAGCTTCAGCTTGAAGAGTAAGAAGTACTTCTTATCGACCGTAACTAGGGTAAATAACGGTAAGTAAGCTGCAGGCTCTCGGCGCAATTTTCCAGATTTTAATGACTATTTCATGACATAAAAGCGTATTTATATCGTAAAAAAACAAATTGTCAGCAAATAATTATTTTACAACCAAAAACTTTTAGTCGACCGACAAAATCATGTAATAAAATCAATAATAATAAATTACGTTAAACGTGGAATGTTGATCGATTTATTAGTTTTCCGTCGGTATAAACAAAGAAAATTATTTAAAATACTATTACTTACTTTATTTTAAAACCATTAAGAATCATTTTCTAAAAGACAAAAGAATACAAAAACGATAACGTTGCGAAAATTTTATTTTATAAATATCGTAGAAATAGAGGTAAAAGATTGTTTGGATTCCTACCAAATCCGTTTGATGTAATGTCTACTCTATTAGTTAAAAAATGAATATCTTTTTTTAGTCGATGGCTTAAATGGTATAGTGGTAGATATAGCAATTTCCATTCCGAAGCCGTGGGTTCAATTATTTTATAGGTAATATTATAAAGTTAGTATGCCTGTTTGTTACTCTTAACTTAACTTAAAACTACATAACCAATTGAGATTAAACTTACTTATTTTATTCTTTTGTTTTATTTTTACAATGATTAAAATGTATTTCTATTCGATAGAATGTAAATGTTTTACGGGATAACCTAAGAGAAAAGGTATCAAATTAATTTTGGATCGAGACTTATGCGAGTGAAACAGCAATTTCCATTCCGAAGCCGTGGGTTCAATTATTTTATAGGTAATATTATAAAGTTAGTATGCCTGTTTGTTACTCTTAACTTAACTTAAAACTACATAACCAATTGAGATTAAACTTACTTATTTTATTCTTTTGTTTTATTTTTACAATGATTAAAATGTATTTCTATTCGATAGAATGTAAATGTTTTACGGGATAACCTAAGAGAAAAGGTATCAAATTAATTTTGGATCGAGACTTATGCGAGTGAAACCGCTTGATGCAGTTAGTATAGAATAAAAAACAATATGAATTTAACATTCGATAAAACGCCTAATAAAATTTTCAGAGAATCAAAAACTAAGTTTATAAAATTTTTTGTTTCTCTTTATAACAGAACATCAAATTAAGATGTGTAGTCAATTTACTTACTATTAATTTTACGATAGTTAAAATAACTGGGGCAATTAGTTGATACGTTTCGTATTTTTATGAAATTAAAGAAATTTATGTTTAAGCCTAAAAGAAAAATGATAGCAACGCCCAGAGAATGACGTGCTAATATTAATATTTGCTTAAATGTTTAAAATATTTCCGCGGAATCTGGACTTACACAGTTGTCCTGCGGGACACAGCAAGTACTTCGATTAGCAGTTCTATGTTTACATTTTTTGGTCTAAAAACGCCGAAGGCTGTGAATATTTATGCGCAAAAACTAAATATTTGTACCTATCTGGTCTAAGTTTCTTTCTATGCATAATATTATAAGTAGTATACCCGTGGTCTAGTACCCATAGTACAAGTCTAGAGCTTAGTTTGAGGCTAGATTGTGCTGTGTGTAATGTCATGCAATATTTTGTTTATTTATCTAGATATTGGTATGAGTTCGGGATTTCTAAAAAGCAAATACCTACTTCTTTTTTCTAAATCGGTTAAGAATATTATTCGATTTCGTAATAAAGTTCCCAAGATAATATGATACAGGTAGGTAAGTTTTCATAACAACAAGAATGAACTTGTTTTATAAATGATGAGTCGACATTGAGTGCTTACTTAATGCTAAAAGTGCCGTATTTTATCCACCGTATTTTATCGTAGGATTATTAATTTATAATTTTGCATGTGTCAAGTACCGTAGTGTTCCTTGTCTAAACACCCTAACTTTCATATCACTTTAAGCGATAAGGTCACCCATTGTGTTACCTACATTTTAGTTATTTTGTATGTATTCAATTGTGGTGTGTTGCAATAAATAAATTAATCTATCTATCTATCTCTTCCTTGGAATAGCATGACTTCATTACCAGAACAAATATTTTTTGGAAATTGAAAACCTCCTAAGTCGGTTAAAAGTGTTTCTGGACATTTGCTCATGACTTTACAACTGGTAAGTTTTCAGTTCGCTTAGGTGTACAAAATTATACACCGCCTGATTCCTCGTGGGAAATAACACCCAGTTTTCATTATGTTTTTGTGCAATACTGTTTTAGTGGTGGTTTTTTAAGTTTTAGTGTTTATATTCTTCTAGGAAAAAATAAAAAAATGTAAGTACGAAATTTAGATAGATATTGATTTTGTATCGTACTTATCAATTTCTATTTAAATATTAGTTCAATGCTGAAAGTACAACCAACAGTTGTATATAGTCAGATATAATTTATTTCTGTTTTATTAATTTCAAGTTAACAAGAAAAGTACGCGGTGGATTTGTGTTATTTAAGAATATAAGTAATTAATTCTTCCGACTGATTGTTTTAAAACGAAATGTGGTTTACACACATAGGCAGTGTTTACCAACAGAATATTATATGAAATATATTTTTTAATCGGTACTCATTATTATAAATTCATAATATTGGCTAAAACGATCTTACCATGGGCGAAAAGTATTCATATGGACGGAATACATTTGGTCGAATATTATATGAATTTTATTTTTAATCGGTGCTCGATTGTTCCGATTGATTGTTTTAAAACGAAATGTACTTCTTAATATCGGTTTAAAGCGGTCTTACACCCATAGGAGGTGTTTACCGACCGAATATTATATGGAATATATTTTTTAATCGGTACTGGAATCTTTCGGCTGATTGTTATAATTCATGAATATCGGTTAAAACGATCTTACCATGGGCGAAAATAACACATACAGACGGTGTTTATTTGACTGAAATATCATGAATTATATTTTTAATCGGTTCTCGATTGTTCCGACTGATTGTTTTAAAACGAAATGTGGTTCATAATATCGGTTTAAAGCGGTCTTACAAACACACATTGGCGGTGCTTAAAAGCGGTCTTTACCAACCGAATATTATATGAAATATATTTTTTTTAATCTTCTGACTGATTGTTCGATTTAATTCATAATATTGGCTAAAACGATCTTACCATGGGCGAAAAGTATTCATATGGACGGAATACATTTGGTCGAATATTACGTGAATTATATTGTTAATCGGTCCTCGTTTGTTTTAAAACTATTGAAATCTGTAAAAAGTTGCACGTATAAAATTGAAATACTTAATTAAATAACAGAAATACTACCGCAATGGAAGTTGACATGACTATAAACAACAGGAGGTTAAAAATTTAAAATAAACCTATGATAACAATACATGATCATACAAAAGCGTGGTTTTAGCCTGGAACAAGCAATGAAGTTTTGTTTTACATTCTAGGTAGTGTATACCAATAATCCGAAAAATATATTCTTCGATCTTTGGGTTAGAACCCCCGATGCGAAGAGTGTCCTGGCACTCGTTGGAAACTTGTAGTTTTGTTTCACATTTTTAGTTATTGTTCTTTTTGGACCAATAGGTAACTCTGAAAAAACTCTATTCTTTCAAATTTTGGGCAGCGAGGGCGCGGGGGCTGACCAAAATTTGAAAGAATAGAGTTTTTTCAGAGTTACCTATTGGTCCAGAAAGAACAATAACTACCTACTCACTAATAAGGCTGAAATCTGTAGAGCGTGCTTAGACTATGCTAATCCATTTTGACTAAGACACTAAGACTAAGACAAGACAAATGATAGTACGAGTAATATTCTCCGCTATTTATAAGGTATAAAAAAAGATAGACTTATTAAAAAAATTACTTTTTTCTTTATTTATAAAAACAATCTAATAATTTTTTCGAATACTTTTCTACAAATCGGACATTTAACTCCGACAGATAGAGAACACTTTGCACACGCCACAGCATGACCACAAGGTATGAAACACGTATTTAATTCTTCTTGCACACAAATTTTACATATAATTGACGATGGTATTGCGTCGACTTTTATTTGCAGAGTTTCAGGTTCAATTTGACTGCATTCTTCTTCGAATTCTTCATATCCTCCATTTTGTACATTTTTTACATAGTCTTCTCCTTTCATTACCAATACATACGGACATTTGTCAAACCAGCGTGCATGCTCTTCCCATGGTATATCGTGGGGGCCCCAATCTTTCATTCTTCCGCCGCAGTAAAAACAGATGACTCTGTCACCTCTTTCGGTATAAAAAAATCCTGCTTCAGCCATTTCTTTTGGTTTCTGTTTCAAACCTATCGGCCAAGTTTCAAAACTGCGTAAACGTTCCTCTTCATCAGCGAACCGACGAAAAAAGGGAATGTAGGACATTATTAAAAACACTGACAAAACATGTATTTTGAACCACGGATCGACGAACAATGATTTAAATAATAGCTATGCTATTCAGTTTCATAAGTCCGCTAATGAAATAAAACAAACGTATCAAATTTCTTTCGATAACAACCTTTGTTTTTTTCACAGTCCTTGTTTATTACAACATAACTATAAGGTTCTTTCCATATCTGAGCACACATTTCTCTGAATTCTTGCCATGTCATATCAGTATTAACGTGCTCATCATAAATGTGTCTCATGTTTATATCATCTTGCTTGAACAATACTATTAAATTTGCATTGTCTCTTATTAACTGTTTTGGTATTTTGCTATATGTCTGGTTTAAATAAAAACAGTCTATGTATTTGTGTCTGCCCATTGCAAAAAAATTACGCATACTGTTTTGATTTTCACAAGAGACATCATCAAAAATAATTACTGAATTACATTTTGCTACTTCTGGAGTGATTACTTTTTGATTTTCATAAAACTTTGAGAAAGTAACACCAGGAACCCTTTGTAATACCTGCTCTAAGTACTTGTACTTCGGTTGATAAAGAGTTTTTGAATATACATAAACGTTACGATATTCTAAACCATTTTCATGCAAAAGTAGACCTATAACCAAATTCGTTTTTCCACAGTTCGATGGACCGCATATTATACCTCGAACTGTATTTGGTAATAGTTTTCCATGACGAAAATTTTGTTGATCAGACGAAAAGTTGATATTTTCAAATTGTAAAGATACTGGTTGCTTAACGAACTTCATTCTAACAGTGCACCTAACGAAATGACTAAAGATCTATAATAACTGTAATTAATAAACCCTAATGGTTAGCACTAAAATATTAAATAAAGTTTTGTTTCACATTCTAGGTATTGTACGTTGTAGACCAATAATCCAAAATATATTCTTTGATCTTTGGGTTAGAACCCCCGATGCGAAGAGTGTCCTGGCACTCGTTGGAAACTTGTAGTTTTGTTTCACATTTTTAGTTATTGTTCTTTTTGGACCAATAGGTAACTCTGAAAAAACTCTATTCTTTCAAATTTTGGGCAGCGAGGGCGCGGGGGCTGACCAAAATTTGAAAGAATAGAGTTTTTTCAGAGTTATCTATTGGTCCAAAACGAACAATAACTACCTACTTTAGTGTCTTGCGAATTTGCTCACGCACGCCGGATTGGCCATACAAATAGCTTAAATAAAAGGAAATTCCGCGTTGCGTGAGAGAATCGAGAATCTGCATGACACTAAAACCGCCCAAAGCCAACACAGGTCTTTAAAAAAAAAAATCGAACGTTTAAATAACGAATTCGTTGACAAAGAAAAAAGATATTGAATATGTAAATAAAGAGCAAACATGGACTTAGTGAACCGGAAAAACGGTGAAGCGATCATTTTGAAACGTTATTTTTCCACTTAATTGTGAAGGAAGGTAATGAAATGAAGTAGTGAACCGAAATACGAGTGTAAATAAGCTTTTTATCAAACATAGTTTATTTAATAAAGAATAGTAAAAAATTTAATTGCATCGAAAACAACTAAAAATTGAAATTGACCTACCTACTGCTAGTGAGTTATTTACTATGTTATACGATAAAATATGCAATGCGAAATGCAATATCTCAGTAGTAAAATCTCGACCTATTATTCCCACTCTGTTTACGTCGATTCCTGCCACTTCGACTTCTAAGCCAGAACAGTGTCATCGCGTATTTCCACGTCGCCGTCGAGTTATCGCTGCGTCGACTGAAGGACGAAATTTTACTTTAAATATCTTTGAATCACTCGTTAATTTGAAATGACAGCTCAGCTGTGGAAATTTTCATTTAAACTCCATTATATGTACTACTGTCGTGAATACATAATTATGACGTATCCACGTAAAGAGTTAGTAAAGAGTTAAAACAATATTTATAGAATACCTATGACCAAAACAGAACATGACTAAGATAGAACATGACTAAGGTAGAACATGACTAGGGTATAACATAACCAAAACGAAACGTGACCAGTGAGGAACATGTTAGCATGTAAGAAGGAACATGTTAGTCGGAATGTAAGAATTAATCAATCAATCAACATGTACTAAAGCGGATTATGACTAAAATCGAATATGACTCCCACCGAACAACCCAACAAAACGACAATAATGTTGATAAAAGGCGTACCTAATAAAATCAATAAACAGTAAGCACAAATAATTTTTGAAAGGTCCAAAATTCATAAGCGCCCGGGACTAAGTAATAAATCTGACCGGGATGGTAAAAATGTGGGATACCTACCTACCAGCCGGCAGGCCTTTGAATTTCTTATTGTATGAGTAAAATTGGTTTATCGGATGGCGGGAAAAATAATATTATTTTTATAAACAAGTGAGAGAACTGTTATGGAAATGTTATAGGTATCGGTTTTGAAATAGATTTTGTTCGTTATTCGTCGTCGATAGGGAGTCGACTCTCAATTTGTTTACCATCTAAAAATATTCATTGGTAAAAATATCTATCTAAAAACGAAAACTGCCTGTAAAAATGAAATCGGTCTACAACTGAATAGTTAGTTAAACTTCTAGATTGAATTTCTAAAGCCTAGATTTCAATGTCTTTAAGTTATCTTGTGTACACCCTTCTTATTTATTTTCTTCTCAAGATACAAGTTTCAGGTCGTCATTTTTTATTCATCTTGAGAGAATAGAATCAGAATCATGGCTTGAGTTTGTATGTTCTAAAGTAGAAATTATAAATAAAAATTGGCCTTTTCGTTTAATTTTTTAATGATAAACTCAATGTTTTCAAACATTTTCACTACGAAGTAGTTTATCAATAACACTTCCTTTGTCAGACGTGTAAAAAGAAGAAGATGAGTTAATAAAGTGATTGTTTGTTTTTGAATAAGTATTCGCCGCTTGAATAACGTATGATCAAATCAATAATAAAACTGGATATTTGGATTTCTAATCCAAACTGTCATTAAATAATCTTAATCAAATGAAGAAACTATTCAAATTAGCAAATTAAATAAAACTTAATTAATTTTAAATAAACCCATTTAACGCTTTTGCGTCGACAATATTTTTTCTATAGAGCTGGAAAAAAACGCAGCAGATAGATAAATAACTAAATATGTTTGTTGATATTTCACAAAGGATGATACGACAGATCTCAATGAATACTACAGATTAAGAAACTTAAAAATAAAATCGTAAATGTGAGATGTATGATGTATGTACTGGGTACATCCTGTATGACGGTTCGACAGCAAGATACTGAAATTTCCACAAGAGATCCGACACCCGCTTGGACTGCTTATTATTATTATTTTTAAATCTACTTCGCTTTAATCGCGGGAAGTTTAAGAACATTTCAGATAAGGCAACTTTTTGAGATAACTCGAGATAAGTCACGACAGGCATCTCGAATTTTAAAGTCAAAGTTATTTTTAGTTGTCTTGATTATTTTCGACCTTTACATTGCTAAAATATTGTAACCTTAAAATATTTAATACAATTCAAGTATATGAGTATACATTTTAAACCGTTTCGGAAGTTCACAATGACCACAATCTATAAACACAGTGTTTGTATTTGTAATCAAAACGTTCCGAATTTTTTCATTGATAGTAAAAATCAAAGTGCATGAGATTTAGTATGAAGATTTATGATTCACTTTTAGTTGTAACTTTGACTCTAGTTTTAGTATAATATCCTAGCGTAAATCGATGTGGTTACCGCAGGACCGCTCGATCGCGACAAAACACATGGGTAGATAAGCTTTAATAGCATTTAAATTATTCATAGAAAATACCAAATTACAAAGAAATCAAAAAAGAAACAAAAAATAATTTAAAAAACAACCAAAAAAAACAAGAATTGATAAAAATGACCAAAATAACCTCTACATAGGTACAGTGTCACCGACTAATTAATCTGTTTTATCATCTGAAGTCGGGCAGCCAAACTAAGTACAATATGGAACCAACCAGTAAAACTGCCCGACTTCAGATGATAAAACAGATTAATTAGTCGGTGACACTGTACCTATGTAGAGGTTATTTTGGTCATTTTTATCAATTCTTGTTTTTTTTGGTTGTTTTTTAAATTATTTTTTGTTTCTTTTTTGAAGTCGGTTTTTTAATTTTTAAATTAGTTTTTTATTTTACCCTTTTTAGTATACCTACCTACCTAAAAATCAACAATATTGTTCCCGTTATTTTAATTATTGAGGAGTTTGCTGATGAGAAGGTGGTTTCAGGTACTTAGTTCTTTAGGGGTCTATTCTTTTTGGTAGAAGTCCAAAAATGAGTAAATTATTGAATTCTGGGATGCTATCCTGTCCATCATTCCGAAGATACTCATCAGATCCTTACCAAACTTTCATGGGACCACCTCGCAGCTTTCACCTTTCCATTAAAAAAAGAACTATATCAATCGGTCAAGCCATCTTCGTGTAATCGATGAACAATTGAATTGAATACAGCGTTTTAAGGTGCATTCCCGGTCCTCACTTCGAAGATCCTTATCAGATCCTCATCAATTTTTTATGGAACCATCTCGGAGCTTCCACCTTTCCATTAAAAAAAGAATCATTTCAATCGGTCAAGCCATCTTCGAGTAATCGATAATAAACAACTGGATTGAGTAATGCGTTTTGAGGAGCATTTTCGTTCATCACTCTGAAGATCCTTATCAGATCCACATCAAACTTTTATGGGACCATCTTGGAGCTCCCACCTATTCATTAAAAAAAGAATCATCTTAACCGGTTAAGCCGTCTTCGAGTAATCGGTGAACATACAAAAAAAAAAAAATATTATACATACAGACGAATTGATAACCTCCTCCTTTTTTTTGAAGTCGGTTAAAAAGAGAAAAAAGGCTTAAAAACATCCCTACCTAACTATAGCACTACAATAAAAACGTAAAGATTTGTGTGTGTGCTTGAAGAAATATTGTTATTCCTTCACTGGCAGAATTCAGTAATCTACCGAGCTCATGACCACTTTTTACACACTTTTAGAAAACCCCACAAGACACTTTACTAACACCAATGCAACAAAACGACATGGTTTACGTTGCATGCTTAGGTAAATTATTTTAAATAATAAATACATACGCGACGAATTGCGAATCTTCTCCTTTTTTTGAAGTCGGCTTAAAAATATCTTCTAAACAATAATGTTCCCAACATTACCTTCAAATTAAGACTACAAATTAAGAAATTATTATTACATGTGACAGGTACCAACGAGAATATTCGTTTTTCTCACACAACCCGGCCTAGTCCTGATTAATAGTATCCGTCTTCCTAAAGATCTAAGTTACCTAATTTATTTATGACCTTTGTACTCAGTGTTTTACTTTTTACGTCTCACGTCGGAATCGTTTCTCTTTGTCTTTCTCTAAGAAATTAAATATCTATGGCACTGTAGAGAGTAGGTACCTTAAAAATAGTTTCATTTCTAACTTCCGATGGAAAGGAAAGTTATGCCAAAAGTTTGGAGTGTCTGTATTTGGAAAATTTACTTTCCTCTGTCAGTTGATTTTTCTCTACAGGTCTTGTTTTAACCGATCGTGATGAAATTTGGTATACCTAGGTTCAAGAGTTTTTTTTTGTCGTGGGCTTTTTGATATCTCTGCCATTTGAAATCTTATTTCAATATTTATGGTTTCCTAGAAATCTCTCAGGACTCTGGGTATATAAACTTCTTCGCTTTGCCTAGGGGTTAAGTTTTTAACAGCCTCGCCATGCTCGGGAGTTAACTCTTGAATCCTTCGTTACGCTTTGGATTCAATATGACGCCCTCTATATTAGTACCTCGGTGCATAAAATAGTATTTCTCATTTGTTTCAGATTTCATCGTCAGTGTCTATGTCTTCCATACATTTTTAATATCTTTCTGTTTTTCACTTTTTCTTTTATATTTCTTCATTTCTTATTTTTCATTTGGAAGTCTATTTAGAGTTAGGTATGTATCATGTGGTTTGGGTTGTATATTTCGGATTTATGTAAGTAAAAGAAGGTAGAAATGTGGTTTCCGGCTTGCGGCGGCGTTTTATATCGTGGATTTCTATTGTTTTTTGGTCAAAGACAGAATTTAAACGTGCATAATGTACCTATGTCATGTGTTTCTTGTATTTTAAAATTGGTTGTTAACGATTTTTTCTGTTACAATAAATTATTAACGAAATCACGTTTAATGAAATTGGGTTCTATAAAACACTAAGTTTAGGTATCTAAATAAACGTCGGTACGAAATCAAACTCATATATTCAATTCTACTTTTGCTGAAATGAACCATACCTGTACTTATTTACATCTTGTTCTATAAACTTCCTGTTTCAATTTATAAGTAGGACGACAACTGAGCGGCTACAAAATTGCTGGTTTCACTTGTTGAACGCAATATTCCTCCCCCTCACCTGCCTCCGACACAAGGCGAGGCAAACTAAAGACTTTCTTATCCACCGATAGCACGTCAAATGTATCATTAATTTTAAACACACATTTTAGGAAACGTAGATATTTCATAATCCGTTCATAATTATTATAATATACAAGGTGTAACGGGGATGCCCTATTAAGCTCTGTTTAGACGTCTAGGCGAACAACTTTTGCTCTACGACTTTTGGAATTTCGAACTTATTTTTTTAATTTTGAAGTTATGTTTCACTGAAAAAACAGCTGCTTTTCAAAATAAAGGTAATTAAAATTTTGACTGTCATAGACCAAATTAAATGTAACGGCAACATAAGGTCAATGACCTCTAACTCTAAGAAACAGTTGATCTTCAAGTAAACTTTACACTTAAAATTTTCGAAAACTACATCGAATTTCCAAAAGTCAAAACACTAAAGTTGTTCGCCTAGACGTCTAGAACAAACCCCTTACGGCTCAAATGGGCATCACCGTTACAACTTGTAAGTATAAGTAACATTAAAATGGATAAAAATCTCCATTAACTATTGTGATGCTCTAACCAAACATGCCAGAAGGACCCGCAACAAGTCGGACTTAAGGGACTTCAAGGCATTTAAACATTTAGAGACCATTTAGATCCAGTTAACCCATTGAAGTATTATAAAAAATCTCCACCCACTGGTTTTGTTCTTCTTTCTTCTTCTTCGGGGTTTTTCTTGAACAGAATTCGTTCCGCTAAAGTTAGGTACTTCGAGGCACTTGTGCACTTCTAGTAGGATGCTGCATCTGTTGAGATATTAATAAATTATTGTTATTTTAAATGATATGTTAGATATGTGCCTAGAACTAGTTTTAGTTTCCAGACCTAAAAAAATCATTGTGGCACCCATGGCGAAAGTCAGTACACGCACTAAGTATATAGAGAGACAAACAGATTTGGTTACAGGTTGAAATTCTATCGAATACAGAAGTTTGAAAAGCTTTTGAAAAAAAAACGCTATAATGTGCAAAAATCTGTAGTCTGTTATCTTTCATACTAATTTGCAATTCCTTTCCTCGACGACTCAACCGAATTTCCAACTGCGAGGCTTATTTTCACTGAGTTTTCTTTCTGGCCGGTGTTTTTTCCACGTCAATAGGTAGGTATGAGCCCCGAAGCTCGCTTTCGTATTCGACACGCGTCAGATGAGAAACGATTTGAACTGATTTGAGGGAATATGTCTTTGCAGTTCTCAGATACCTTTCTACCTACTGAAGTAGAGATTAATTTTTCTTTAGCTGGAAGGGTTTGATGATGTTTGAACACTATCTTCGCAGAGGTAAGTAACCATATTCAATGTTTGAATATGGTCACTTACCTCTGTTTTTGCATGCATGCAAAGCGGCTGCGTTTCGACTACATTACAAAGCATACCTACTTGAAAGTGGATGAAGAGTGTGCCGTTACATATCTTATCATCTGATATGATATCATATGATCATATGATCATATATTATATCATATGATTTTAGAAACCAGAATTAACGCGCCCTAATTTATTGATATCAAACTGTTTCCCGGAATTGTAATATCGAAGGAAACTCATTATTTTTCAATCGATTTGGATCCTTACAAGTAATATAAAACGAGCTTCAATTTATTTGAAATAACGTACAACCAATAAATACTTATTTAACTTTGATAATAAGGTTTCTTATATTTATCATCCCTTTTCCTTTTCCTTCGATCTCACGTGTAATTCCTATAAAATACCTACCTACTTACGACGTACTTTACCGGATTGAAGAGAATAATTCGTATATATTTTCTGATGAAACATAATAAAAAAAAGTTAAGCAGATTATATTTTATCTCGAATGATAGCAATCGAATTTGGAGTTTCATTCAAGAACTTTTCAATCGAGAAACAAGGTTCTAATTTATTGTCAGGATAATAGGAGTAGGAGTACCTACTTAAGTAACTGCGCTCCGGGTTTTCACTTTCGTAAATAAATAGTCTTAATCTGAATATTGGGATGATGAGATAAGAAGTCCGAGACTCCAGCTAAGAATCTACCTATAGTACAAGTAGGTACAAGTTTCATTGAAAACGTTTCAGTAGTTTTTATACACAGACATACTTTAAAGTCAGTAGGACAACGATTGTCTTTGTAAATCAATTAGGTAAATAAATACCTATATATTTAAACCAAATAGGTTTTGACTTTTTAGGTATAGAGTTACCTATCATTTACCGCATACCTAGTATGTTAACTATAAATAACTGAATGATGAATGATGAATGAACGATGAATGTTTCATAAGGTACCTACATTATGTTTAAGTTATTGTTATCACATAAGTGACACTTGTGTCTTTGTCGATAATAAAGGTCTTTAAACCTAAACCTAACTGTAATTTTGTTATTCTTTTTTTTGTACTAAGTACTAGTTTTGTGTTTCATGGGACCTGTGCCTGCAATAAATCTATTTTATTATTATTATTTTATATTTAGTAGAAAATATGAACGAAATGACGTCTTACGATTTCACAAAACCACGAATAAAACAAATGTAAGTATTGTGATAATGAAAGTGATTTTTCCCGTCAGCGATATTATGGAGTAGGGTCCCGACGAACTATCCACTGCTGGAATTCATCTGTGTGGGTACTTACTTCACTAGGTCCTTGTTTTATACGGTGACTAGTGATCGCAGCCCAATTTACCCACCAAAGTTACCATAGATATCCAAGTATTTATAGTAGACGAGCGGTGTTGGTCTAGTGGTAGATACCCCGACTTTCATTCCGAAGGTCGTGGTTTTGAACCCCGGCTGTCCTTTTCCTTGCGGAATACATATGTGCGTTTATAACATTGCTCATACGGTGAAGGAAAACATCGTGAGGAAACCCACGGCTTAGTTAGCTCCAGACGTATTGACCAGTTCTTTCCTCTGGGCATGGCTGACTAGGCTGGGAGGGTAGTGTAGGTGCTGGGCAAGCCTACTCCTCCTAACACCGTCCCGGGCATACAGCGCCATAAATTAGCAAGGATTAAAAGTAGCGTGTGCTGTATAAATCATCTAAAATTATATGAAAAGGCCAGTAGATATAGTAGACACATACACATAGATATAGTAGGCCCATACTAGGTAGTTACCTAAAGTTGTAGATGTTTTTTGTTATCCCACTTATTCACAATAACGTTTGCCCAGAACACACGGCAAATGCAAACAGTCCTCGAAAAAGGTTCCGAAACCAAAGATGCTATATCAAAGACTTGTAAATACTGATAAATAGTACACCGGACAATACCTACAACAAACATTGTGTTCATCTGTTACTTGCTATCTCGCTATATTATAATAGTAACAAAGTTGCTGAGCTTGTGTTTCATACAATTTCCTGCACTAACATTTTAGTGCAGGAAATGGTATGGAAATAAATTCTATTCTTCTTTTAAAAATAGGTTGTATTTTGTTTGATAAATTCTTCACCTCTCTAGAGTTAACATTTTAACATCTTTGAGCGAAATATTTCCAAGTATGTATCTAAGCACATTATAGGAGCTAGGTAGGTAAATACGCAGGTCTGTATCTACCTACATCGATGAAGCAACAGGCTTCTATCGACACACAATAGAGGAATCAAAGGAAAAAGTTATGTTTTTTTTTTTAAACAGTCTAGTCATCTAATTCACATTTCACACTTGCAACTTATATTTTGATTTGTGAGATAGTGCGTGATTGTTTGTTTGCGGCTTTGATTTCACCGTTAAAATAGCGCCTTACGGTTTTAGCTGCGTAAGTCTTGATTCTTCGGGAATATCGGGATAAAAAGTAAGTTATGTGATATTCAGGTCTCTCGCTATCTATGTACCGAGTTGCAACGCAATTGGTTTAGCGGTTTTTGAGTGAAAGAGAAACAAATATCATCACTCACAAGCTTTATTATAATAGTATATCAATTTTATATGAATAGTAGTAAAAGATCTAAATATAAAAATATCTGATCTAAAAATGTTTCGTAATAATTCGTGAGTTTAACCTGTGTATTCAAAGGATTATAGACGACCGTTATTTTCCTTAGTAAAATTGCTCGGAACATAATTTCCAAGTATTTTCAAATTATGTTTTTTTACGATGAACGTGGCGAAGAGGAAATTGCTTTTTAGACATTCGTATTTCAGTTATAAAGTAGGTACTTACGTAGCAAAGTGTTATTAATCAAGTTTGAGGCGAATGTTGCGTTTTTAATGACATGTTATTTTGTCCAAAGAAATTTAATGAACATACCTGCCTACACAAACATCTTTATTTAGGTCCTATCTTACTACTTTAGAATTGCCGCCTTCTTTTTTCTAGATGAGGGTCTATCAAGAAACTTGTATTCTAACTGGAAATCGCAGAAGCATATGAAAAGGTGAAATGAAAACGTTCCGAGCAGGACAACAACAGAAAAGCAATCTGTCCCTCTCACACAACTGCCAGTAGGAAAAAAGGGACATAGTGGAAGGTTTTCAATTGGTTACTGAAAACTTCTTCATAAATCATATTTAAAAGCTCTTAATGATTATCAAATAAGAATGAAATTAACCACAACATAGGTGCGGACTATGGTAAACATATTTTTTTTAACTTCTTAGTAAAAAAATATAATAAGTCATGGAAACACTAATGATAAACAACCTTTTTTTAATGACAGACATTGTCAGACAGACCGTGAATTAACAACGTTGACGACGACGAATGGTACATTCACCGAACACTTATACTCCTAGCGGGTTCCATCTATATTCCCCAAAGAAATTATATTACTTGAACTAAAATGCTCACGTAGAATTGAAATGCTCCCCTAGACCTAAAAAGTGTTCCTCTACATTAACCATGCTGTCTCTTTCTAATTACACTATTAGAAAGAGGCAGAACGCTATATTGAAGTGGGCTACTTTTTAGTTCTACATGACCATTGCAGTTCTAGTGATATAACTTATTTGCATTTACTGTATAAGTACTATCAATAACATCAACATCATCATGTTTTTACGATACGAGCTGAGGAAGAATATTACATACATACATAAAAGATAGACGCAAAAAACATAATGCTTTCCTTGCCGGGTAAAATTAAAAGGCGTTTTATTTTATTCCTGTTTAGAGAACGGGAGATTGTAGGTCTAAGTCCCGTCACGTTGGAAGTTTTTGGGAGGTTTTTCCTAAAAAAAGTTTAAAAAAAAACACCCAAAAGATTTGCCTTTTATGTCTTTAACTTTTTGTTACAAAAGGCGTAGACGATTAGTTGACTTGGTCAAAGTATTTTTATCAATTTGTTTCCAGCAATCGAAAAATAGAAACAATAGACATTTTAATTTGATTTCAGCCTTTGACCGTTTCGTTGTTCAATGTTCATTGTTGGTTCTTTTTACGAAAATTAATCGAATTGTAGTTGCCGAATTGGGTTTTAATAATAAAATACCCTTGATATAGTTTTTCAACCTTTGTGGTTAGTACGAATATACCATTTGCAATTTAGTTTCGTTTTTGAATCAGGAAACATGAAGGAATAGGTAGGTACTTAAATTTACCTCAATACCAGCTTTGTATATAGCCAGCTTTGCACCTTTGTATTGCCATCATTAATTCGAAAAAAAAAAATTTGACACTGGCATCCGGACGACCCTCGACGACCGGCCACGCGAACCCACGCGTCCCCTTTATCACTGTACATAGAAAGGCTGGAGCACTATGCATATATACATTGTTATTATTATTATTGTTCCCTCTATGTACTGTGCGTTACTACCATAAGAAAAAACTTTTCTGTAATTTCTTCTATGGTTTTCGCGATTTTGCATAATAAAACACTTTATTTATCAGGTTTAATCGCGTTTTATTCATGACTACACGAACCGATCTTGCGCCAACTTTACAGTTGGCTATTTTAACATTCTAAAAAGTTACTGTCAACTTAACTTTTCTGTGCCTGGTTATTGTATTATGTTAGGAAAGGAAAGGATTTACTTTATGAAATTAAAAAGGAGAAAATTAATTAACTTATTTATTTATTGGAAAAAAAACCTTTTGTAATTTGTAGGTATAGATTTCCGTCGGTATTGAGATTTAGGTTAAAATAGATTTGGTGATAAAAATGGAGTTTGTCGCAAATGTCGCTTCTAAAACCTTCAAAGCCTTACCTGTAGCCTGTAGGTACCTTCACCGTTAAAATAATATTTCTAATCAAAGTACAATAATTTCTAACAAATGAATGCCTTCATTTCAGGTCGAGCGGGTACTGCTTCAATAATACTCGCTTCAATAAACCTGCAAATAACGTTAATGAACTCAAACTCACTCACATTGTAGGTACATCTCGTTCTCAAGGTAATTTAGAGTAAATTACATCGATTTCTTGTAGCTAAGAAAAATGTGAGAAATGTCTTCATATTTTTTTTAAATTCACACTATTTGTTACCATAGTAACACATTAATACGGGATTACGACCCGGTAAAATGTAACTATACCTCATATACAGCATGAACCATTTCGATAGGCTTTTAGGGGGCTATACCAAACTATAAGAGATAGCGCAAAATGCTGAAAGGAGCTGCGTCCCCGATTTTGACAAAAACTGAAATGGCATTATTAGTTTTTTGAAAATGTATTACTTTAGCCAGGAATCGAACCTTGTCTTTTTGCAAAAAACTAAACAGCCTATATTATAATTACTTTTTAATCGGGGACGCAACTCCGTTCAGCATTTTTCGCTATCTATTATAGTTTAGGATATCCCCCTGAAAGCCCATTGAAATAGTTCACTCTGATGTGAATAGTCAGACACATCACTGTGATTAACCGTACTTATAATTTACATTACGAAACTAGTGTAATGCATTATAGAGTTAATTTGGCAAAAGTAGTCTAGCAGCAGATACTGGAAGCAATTTTGTCAAATAGATAAATCAATAGTAGGTATCGCTGTCTCTACGCAATATTTTTGAGAATATAACGTTTTCATTTTGCAAAAGTCCAATATGAATAACATTTTGTGTTCAAGACCGTTTGTTACTGAAATATACACTTCGCGTTTTTTCAAGTGATATTTCAATACAATAGCCCTGTTTTACTAAACTGAGTCTAAGCTTAAACCATGGTTTACAGTTACGTTTACATTTACGAAGAAAACTAGTAAAAAAATGTAGTAAGTATACACTATAAAAGTAAAAAAGTTAAGAGGGTTTATTACATTTTACATGTATCTACTGCAAGGTACTGGAAACATTCCGTTGTCTGACATTAAACCAGTTTTACATCTAGTCTCTGTTTTGAAATTGTGTTTTTGTTTTTCACAACGAAGCGAAGGTACGAGGAAGCTGCGACCAGCACAACCAATTTTGTCGACTAAGACCTTTAACACAATAATTTTATTATGCGTATTCTGTTTTGCAACTTGATTCAGAGCAGATTTTGTATTCACGATGTAAATTTATGTAAAGTTATACGATTTAATTAAAGATAAATACAGAGCCCTATAGACGTTTAGGGCTCGTTAATCACCAGGTTTTTATTACAGATTTTTTTCATTTTTAAAATAGGTGATAATTTATCAGGTTGTTATAATTTACTTTGGTAGCTATTTGATTAAGTTTTATTGGGTAACTGTGAAAAATATACCAATCTTTTTTTTTTTACTACAATAATAAATTTAAATTTGCAGCTAAGTAGGCAAACCTAATTATTACGAAGAGACCAAATCTGGTCCGTCAGGCAGGTCGGCGGCCCTAGCCAAAATTCTTATCGAATAACGAAAACGCTAATCGACATATTTTTTTGTATGAAATTGACATAAGCTCGCGAAAAATCAAGCGTGACCTTATGTCAATTTGATACAAAAAAATCTGTCGATTGGCGTTTTCGTTATTCGATAAGAATTTTTGACTAGGGCCGCTGAAGGCCTATTCACGTACCTAATGTTTTTTTTCCGAATTATCATTAAAATCAATTTTGTTTGCAATTTTTTCAAGCAAATATTTCTGTCCTACCATCCTACTAATATTATAAAGCTGAAAGTTTTTCAGTTACTATGTTTGTTACGCAATCGCTTAAAAATTGCTGAACCGGTCGCAGTGAAACTTGGAATATAAGTAGCTGGAGACCTGGAAAACACATTGTCTACTTATCCCAAAAATCCCGCGGGTACGCGACTCACGTGGGTAAAATCGCGGGGCGTAGCTAGTTTGAAATAAAGGTATCTTTTTAGCATAACAAACCAGCTTCTAAAATTCAATGCTCTCGACGGTATACAATTAGATCCGTTAAAATGGTTTGATTATGACTTTAACTAATTGAATTAGCAAGTACAAACTATTCTAATAAAGGGTGTCGAAGAGTAACGGCTTAACTACTTAGAAGGTGTAGGTAGACAGAGACCTATAGGTACTTATGTATGTTTTGATTAAAGGATGCGCTCAGAGGGCGCGGGCCAGGCGGCAGGAGGACTAGCAAAGGCTAGGCCCCGCTACATTCGGTATTCGGTCATCGAGCGGTGCGCACGTGTCGACGCTCCACGCACCAGCCTGTTGCCTCGCGACTCTCCCACCCCCGTACTATGTGCTAAGTGCCATCATGAAGGGACGCCACCAGTTCCGCCGCAGATTCAGTCTGCAACCCTCTTTCATGAAAGAGGACCACGAAGAAGAGAAAAGACCTCACAGGTGATTAGTCACACTTAATAACTCGAGATTTTGTTATCGTAGCGTCTTTGAGTCGCGTCACGTAGCCCGTAGCGATTCGTAGACGATTTGTTAAGGTTCGGCACGCGTCTCACCGCAGATAAACAAACGGGTTTAACATTTAATTTAACAGATTCTTCTCCGGTTTTGGTAATGCTGATTTGAAATTGAACTCATTTTGTAGTGTAGCCGTTGTCTAGTACCCATAGTGCTTAGTGCTTAATGCCTATAGTGCTTAGTTTGGAACTAGATTGCGCTGTGTATTAATGTCGGTCAGTATTCACCTATTTATTTATTTTTCGGTTCATTAAGGTTCCATTATACCTCAAAGGTAAAAAAGAAACCCTTATGAAACACTTTTTTTCTATTTTTCGGTTAGTTTATTTTTATTAAATGTTCTTTTAAAAATTCTAGTCGAAATAAACTGCAAATAAGTACTAGTATCAACCTTTAAATAATAAAATTCAAATAAAATTGCACATCACACAGTAGAATTAAGAATAGAATAGAATAGAAAATTGTTTATTTTTGATTCAATATACATGAAAAAAAAATACATGAACAATATAGATCTAACAAAGCACTAAAGTATGGACAGCAGAATTAGAATATGGTCCGATTAATAAATCTTTGGCGGTGTGAAAGCAGCCTAAACATGTCTTTACTCTAGGCATTATGACTGATACATTAATATACTTATCAAATGTATCAATCTTGCAATACAAACGATCTGTGTCAAAGGCCGGAGAGGTGAAAGGGGGTGGTCTCGATCACTATTAATCCATTAGTAAACTAATATTCGTCTTAAGAATTCTAATAGCTGGTTACACAAAGATATACTTACTTAAAGGTATAGTTTTAACAATTAGCCATACAACTGGGCCTTTGTGCGTGACTTTAAGCCGTGGGTTTCCTCGCGATGTTTTCCTTCACCGTAAGAGCTATGTTAGTAGCGCGGACAAGACATTGGTACGCAACCGGGATTCGAAACTACGACCTTTCGGAATTAAAGTCGGGGTATCTACCACTAGACCAACACGGCTCTAGATACTTATACCTTCTATAACCATTTTTAGGGTTCCATACCCTTTTACTAAGATTCCACTGCATTTTTTGTCTATCATCAAGAGCTATCTCATGCATGAACAGTGATATCTAGACAGTTGGAAAGTTTACAGATAGTGTATTTATATTGCCGCTTTACCAACATAAATAATTATTAAAAAATATTAAGGATTTTTGTAATAATGTTACGGTACTCTTTGCGCGTGAATCTGACTTGCATTTGGCCAGTGTTTTCATTTATCGAACCCGCATGAAAATAATTAATCAGAAAAAGATAAATTATAAAGACAATAAAGTCATGCCGTAGTTAGGCATTGGTTTCAACATTGGGTCCATTCTTGATTTCATACAAATTTGCCGCAATAATAATGAAATCCATTATTGTGTCAAATATTGACTTCAAATGAATGTTATAGCCAAATGTTTCGTCCAATATACCTATCTTTCTTTATGGACTGGATTTTTGAATTTGCATGAAAACTCTGAATCAACGCGCCAATATCGAAAAACAGGGTGACTAAGCTGGATTCAGTGTTTAAATTGGGTCTAAAGACAGGTCCACGCATTGGTTTATAGTCTCAGAGATTTTAGGTGTCACATATTCAAGAAACTCGTGGCAACATTGTATGCCCAGACGGAGATGGTGGGACGAACTGATACTCGCGATATTGACTGCAGGGATCTCAATATTTTTCAGTAATTAAGTACAAAACATTCGAAAATACTATTTTGGTATTTTTTTTTTTCATTCTTTTATCTTCAATTTTGTAGTTTTCTTTACACGATTGGTTAACTTTTATAACAGATTTTTTTTAATCTAAAATTCAACTCGTACAGAAATTTTAATTTTACAGCTAAACGTGACGTATTTAAACCTCTATTTCTTCTGTATTAAAGCATAATAACATACACTTGAAATTAGTAGAGCAGTTTTACTAAATTTGCGAAAGTTATCTTGTTATTAGTAATTGTTTGATTTTACTCACTAAAATATTGCATAGTCGCATCTTACGTCCTTCTTTTACACATCAGAAATTTGCTAGCCCTATCCCTGTCACGTCATTGAATGACTTCACTGTGAAAAGCCTGTGCGCCTTAAGCGGGATTTACATTACAAAACTAGTGGCATGCAATTTATAATCATTTTACAAAAAAAAATGCGTTGACACAGCGGTAAGTTACTAAATTTATCTAATTGATAAAATACCTTCTAGTGAAATTGACTCTATGATGCATGACACTTGTTTCGTAATGTAAATTAGGATTTAGAAACTGGACCCAGCTCGAACTAAATAGGGACCAATGGAAAATGGGACGCTAAAAAATAATGTTACTATTAAAAAAATGGCACAAAATCATCTTGGGATTACGAAACTTTCTCGTGAGATTTTAAATCCAGATCGCTTGAAAGTGATTCTTTATTTATTTTAACTTAATGTTTCTAAAAGTTCAGCTTACGCAGCCAAACCTGAAGGCAAGTCTTTCAATTTAAATGAGTAATGATGGCAGCTTCGCGAGTGTTCTTTCACAAAAACAATATAACGGTGTTCGTGATTTATTGTATTTTTTAGACCTTCACCAGTGATTTATACAAATACTAATGGCGACCCGTGGTTTAATCGGATATATAAGTTTCTATAACATCGGAATTTTGGGATAAAAAGAAGCCGAAGTGTTATTTCATGGTTTCAGCTTTATCCACTTACAGCCCAATTGGTTACTTAGAACAGTTCAAGTTAAAGCGAAGTTCAAATCTCAGTTTCACGGCTCAGTTTGGATATAGAATTTATAATAACACTTTACATTAAATATTTTCCTAAAAGTATAAAAACTATCTAAAACAAATAACTTGAGACTTAAAAAATCTTATTACGAAACACTACCATTTTTAAATGGGTAAATAAGTATCGTAACGTAACACTGAAGGTAGAATATCTTCAGGTAACTTAAAAAGTACACCCGATGAAAAATCTGAATTTAGAAGACTTATAGGAGGCAATCAAGATGAAAATCTCATAAAAACTACAGCTTCAAAGAATAAATTAACAAATGAGAGGATAAAATGAAACCTAAAAAAAGAGAAAAGAATTGTGAATTCAATTAAAATCGTCCGAAGAAAGAGGTATTATGAGTCTAATCTACTATCTAAGTACCCATAGTCTTATTTGAAATGTCTTTATACATATAAAGTTCGTATATGACATACAACAGTGACTGGCCAAAGGAGCTTCGACCTAGGTTCGTTTCCACCTATCACCATCAGCCTAGGTTATACTACTAAGCGGACTCATTCGTGTCCTAATACGTAGGATGTACCTCAACTGCTAAGAAATAAGCTACAGGCGAAAATGACGCAAATTTGCTGTCAAAACCCAATTTCGTATTCCATTGACAACAGATATTGCGTCATATTATTCGCCTGTCGCTTGTCGTCTGCAAGATAGAGAATCAGGCAGCCGGTCGCATCACAATGCGTTCGACTGCCATTTTTACCTACATCGGATGTAACAATCAACTCTGTCCATACCGAGTGACCACTGCTGTTCTAAATAAGCGTCATCAGGCCTGGTGATGAGGTAGTGGTTCAACGCTCAGTACGAGTTCCTCGAAAAACATATTTATCATATTTTGGGCTTTTTACAACCTACATAAATACCTTCTAAATATATTCCAACTTTTTCTCCCCCAAAATATAACTTCGAACAAAGGCAAAAACTGAAGTACATATTACAACCCTTAAATTGTTGTCAATAAATCGAGTTTATTGAGAACGTAAAACGTAGACGTCAGCCGGTTTAGCGTTAGGGTTTTTAAAGATTTAGGCACGCATAATATATCGCTTTCGATTTGATATTTTGGAGTAAGGTAGATATGAACCAACTTAACAATTTATGGACCTCTTGGGATAATAAGAATAGTTTACATAGATTCTAGTCAATATGGGTTTACAAGCAACACTGCACTGCAGCAGGTTCATCCGTTTATTCATAGGTACATAAGTTTATCACACACTAGTAATATAATTATTTTTTAAATCAATAATGAAGGGATTAAATCCATACGAATGTAAATTATATTAAGTACATTGAAAAAGCCATCTCGTGTTATTACAAAGCTGCGTTTTTTAATCTGTTTAGAAAACCTACCAAGATATCTACCTACATCTTTACCAATTTAAATTTGTAAGTATTTATTAAAAACACGTTTAGGATACCTACTATATTCAAAATAAAAATATTTTTCATGCTCATATGGATGATTAGGTCCACAATTTGAAAGCAGGGATCAAATAAAATTTATATTTGATTTGGGCGACCCGAAAGGGTAGACGATAACTTTTCTAAATGGAGATAAATATCGGACCATTCTGTGTGTAATTGTTTTCATTTGACGTACACCTCCGTAACAAAATAAATTGCGAACTATCAAATAAATAAACCGAAAACAAATAACTGAGGTATAACTTATATTGCTATTCTTTTATGTAATGCTTTGTGTCAAAAATAAATATAGAACTTAGAAATACTTTTTGCAAGGAGATAGGTATATTAAAAAAAACCATGACAGCATTCGAACCTGGCGAATCCTGGCAAACCCGGCGAGTGCTCTAACCATTGAGCTACACGGGAATCACGTGTAATGTTATAATTTCCGGCCATATCTCTCCTTGGTTTCAAAAATATATGTAAGTCTGTGAGATATTAATATTCAAGATATGCTATACAACAGCTGATAGAAAACTGTAGCCTTTTCTTCATTCTTCTGGTTATGCATATGTTGTAACTACCTATTACCTAACTACCTATTTTATACATATGCACACAGACCAATCTATATTAATGTTTGCTAATAAATAGGCTTATAAACTACTAAACCGATTTCTCCAGCAAAAAGAACCGTTTTCGAAGAGGAACATAGGCTACTTTTGATATCCCCACGGGTTCGGTTCCTACGTAACATTTGTTTCTGGTTTCATACTTAAGGATAACAAAAACAAATAGATCGTCATTAAAGTTAGAGTCTGCAACCTTCTATGTCGTAGGCAGATGTTTACCTACCACGCCACAGACATCTTCAAATTTGTATTGAGTGTAATGAGTAAATTTCTACGATAAAAATATGAGTAGGATACTAAATTTGGATACAGGAATGCAATTTACAACTTCAGTGAACACGGCTTTTGTTAGTAGTAACCGATTTCATGGCTGCAATAGTATAGCGACATGGACGAACGCTATTTTCGAATTTTATAAGCGTTATTTATTTTAAAATTACTTACCTATCGTATGACATACACACGGAAACTTTTTCTATAAATACTTACTTCTAAATTAATAACACTGCTACCTAATTTTAGAACAGCCAACTCTAAATAATTTAGTTTTATCAGTAGGTACCTAATCGTAAGGCTTAAAACAAACCAGAATCTTATCTAACTTAATATTATAAACGCGAAAGTTTGTATCTATGTGTGTACTTACTCTTTCACTCAACAACTACTGAACCGATTGCGATAAAACTTGGAATATAGGTAGCTGGGGACCTGGAATGCGCCCTTATTTTTGCGATTGTTTCGATTTTTGATAAGGTTGCGTTCGGTTCTTGAGGTCACTAACTTGCCAACATCATAAACAAGTCTGCAAAAAATCACAGCTATCGGATTTAACGCATACGGCCCCATACATTCGGACGACAATTTTACTGGACTAATCTGACGTTATGATCCGTAAATAACTGTTTTTTTAACAGTGTCAGTATGTATCGTGCCTTAAATTTGGCGTGTTATAAATTGTAAACCGTCAGGTAAAATCTAAACCTTGTAGTAGGCATAGAACCTTTAATTTCCCCGTAATACGGGTCGTAGCACATCAACAGTAGATGCTTTAAAAAGGCATTAATATCGCATGAATGGACAGTAATAATCACGCACTCAAAGCCTGACCCACGGCAGTATTTTCATAGAAGAATAGTTCTGTAAAAAGGCATGTGAGTCACTTTACTGATAAAATAGGTAAAACGGTGGAATAGATCTGGGGGCACGGTAGTGGCCCCGCCAAGATGACCCCTCCGCCTTTTTCTGTTTCAGTTATGTAGGTTAATAATAAATTGGAAAGTGCATATACTTTAGTATCTTCTTACTAGTCTGTGAAGTGCATTACGGACTCGTGCACTAAGGGACTCGTTCGTACTTTTATCACAAGGAATAACGTTTGTTGTATGGGAGCCCCACTTAAATCTTTAATTTGTGCTGTTTTAGTATTTATTGTTAGAGCGGCTAAAAAACAAAAATTCGCCTAAATAAAAAAGTGATTTTATTATCTGTGGTTTTTAAAGTAGTCGGGGTGTTTTTCATTTAAAATTTAATTTTATTGGAGCGACAAAAGGACAATAAAACAACTAGAAACGATCACGATCATCAATCTAAAGGGTGAAAATGTCAACTGTCTTAACTATCATGGTTCATGGATAGGTGCGGATTGGTGACAGACAGACAGCGGACAGTGGAGTCTTAGTAAAAAGGTTCCTGTTACCCTTTGGTTACGGAACCCTAATATATTGTGACCGTTCTCCTAACTTTGAAGTTCAGTAGTAAATCACGCGATTTAGATTTCAACATTCAACCGCCCAACATAGACCGTATACCTACCGTGAATGTGGCTAATAAATCTCTTTCCGGTTTTGGATACATTTGACGTATGACTTAGCGCTTTTAGAATAGGGTTAAAGCGACTTACCATAACACATCACTTTTCAATAGTAGGTATATTTATATACAATTTGTAAAGGGTAAGCCCTTTTAATCCGAAAGGCGGTTGTTCCAGACGTCTAGGCGAACAACTTTTGTTCTAACACATCACTTTTCAATAGTAGGTATATTTATATACAATTTGTAAAGGGTAAGCCCTTTTAATCCGAAAGGCGGTTGTTCCAGACGTCTAGGCGAACAACTTTTGTTCTACGAATTTTGATAATTCGTTTTTTTTTTTTTTCAAATTTTGATGTTATGTTTCACTAAAAAAACAGCTGCTTTTGAAAATAAAGGTAATTGAAGTTTTGATTATAGTAGACCAAACTAAATGAAAAGACAACATAAGGTCAATGACCTCGAACTCTAAGAAATAGCTGATCTTCAAGTAAACTTTACAGTTAAATATTTCGAAAAGTACTTCGAATTTCCAAAAGTTGTTCGCCTAGATGTCTAGAACAACCCCCTTTCGGCTTAAAAGGGCATACCCGTTACATCTTGTATATAAGTAAGGTGCACTGGATAGGAGAAATTCTGAAATTGAAGACCTTTGTGGCGCGGCGAGCGAAGCTCGGACTGCAACGCAGAAGGTTGCGGGTTTGATTCCCGCCGGGAACAAATATTTCTGCTGACCATAAATGTTTATTTCTGGTTCTTGGTGTTTTTTATATTTCATATTAATGTATTTACAATAAAAAAGTATAATAATGTAGTATATGCGTTGTCTTGTACTCATAGTGCAAGACTAGTGCTTAGTTGCTAAGAAAAGGCCTTTAGCCAGAGTTATTTTAATTACATTTTTGGATAAATTCGAAATTACCCTACTTTCAGAATTACCCTAGTACACATTAGGTACTTTTATGTGTAGGGTCTGGTAACATAGATACCTACTTGCCTGAACATTTAAATCTTTACTAATGTAATAATCTTTTTGTTTGTATGCCTATTAATATAAAATAGAACATTTCACATAAAATATGTAACTATGTTGAACAAAGTACATTTACAATGAAAAAGCTTTGAGTTGATATGAATAATGTTACAATACAATTTATGACACAATCTCACATTTTTATGTTACACTTACGACAAAACATTTTATTTTTTAACACAATGTTGTTGGTAACAGGAATAACAATGTTATTATTACGGTGATGAGAGCAACGTGCTGCGGTTTCACCAAAAAAGTCCCGATCCCTGGGGATGTCGGGATAAAAGGTAGTCTATTTGTATAGTCAGGTTACTTTGACCTGTATAATAAATAATAAAAATAAAATAAATAAATCCTGTTACGAACACACAGCGCCATCTAGCCCCATGGTAAGCTGCTAAGCTTGTGTTACGGTGACTAGACAACGGATAAACTAATTAAATTTATTTTTCTTTTGTAAATACATACATAATAATATTATACATAGAAATACACCCAGACCAGGTACAAATATTTAGAAAGATATTAAAATAAAATAATAGAAAAGAAAGAAGTATAGAATATAGAAGAAGAGTAGAATATTTATAATAGTTAGATAGATAAATAATATATACGTTAAACCTAATAACTAACTTTCACATGTCTAACTCTAAAAGCAAAAAAGTTTCATACAACCCTTCGACCCTTATTTTACACCCTAAGACCCTCTTAGGGTGTAAAAAAAAAAAAAAAAAAAGAGTTTTGAAAAATCCGTCCTTAGTGAGCACCTACGTCCTAAAAGGAACCCCTATGCAAAATTTCAGACTTTTACTACTGTAGTTTCTGAGATTTCGTGATGAATGAGTGAGTGAGTCAGTGATTTTTTCTTTTATGAATTATAAATTAAATGCTTTATTTGATCAACAAACACGTATTACAATTGAAAACAGAAACAGAAAAATACACAGGAAGCTTAATAGTAAAATAATAATATTAGTCTAATAATATGTTGTAAGCAAAGTATAATATTAGTTGAAATTAAATCCCTTAATCGTAGGTAAATTGGTTTCAATCTAGGTATTCGTTCATTTAGATTCAGTGCGTCGACGGTCCTTGGGCAAACTACACATGCCGCAGTTCCTAATCTGTTCCTCCCTGTCCTGCTGACCTGATGTCAGTCAAGGTCAAAATCTGACATGTCAAAAAACTGAGGCGGGCAAAAGCTAGTTCACAATCTGATCTAATTCTTACTAACTCAAACCATAGAAAAGGCGAAGAAGAATTTAAGCCCTTTACAAAATAAATAAATAACTTAATAGATAGGTAAATACAATAAAATAGTATTCGTGGGTTTTTAGCAACGACCATGTACGTGTTAGTCAGTGCCAGGTTGTATCGATAAGTCGGGCTCAAGTGGTTCAAATTCATTATTATGCGATGTGATGTCATCATTTCACTAGTGACTATTGTCTCACCGCGGAATCCGCTCAGCTGTTCGGTCCTGCAAGACAAAACTGTATAAATACGAGTACGTACAGTGTAGCTTCTATTAAGTTCGCTAATCATTTAATTCCATTTTTGGTATTCTAGACGCGATAAAATATTATTAATATATTATTAACAGATTGGATTTAAGTATTAAATTATTTGTATTTTATTTAGGGCTGATTTTTCAAATACTTAGATACAGATATCTGACAAATAAAATGTAACACTACCGAATAAAAAACTTCACTATGATATATAAGAATTAAAATCTACATTTAAAAGACTATAATTAAAGAAATGCTTTCCAAAAATTTCCGCACCCGACAGTCAATCGGTTATAGTCATCCAAGTGTAGGAAACACTTTGAAATATATCAAAAACAGCTAAATTTAGAAGATCAAAATTGAAGGCTTTTAAATTTGGTTGGGTTCGAACTTATTCAACAGATATCTTTTATTCGAAGAATGAAAAATCAGGCCTTATTCCAGCCTTATTCGTATATGATCGATATATCAAGTGTTTTTTTATCGCGTTTACAATATTGGCGTAAAATAACTGGCAAACCGAGTAAAAGCTACATGACACCGACACGGTTTTTTTCTGACACTATCTGGGCCCTGTTGCTCTAAAAACATAGCATACGACAAACAGGCGGTATGCATGAGCATTGCAGAAGTCGATTCGTTGCAGGAGTAAAAATAATAGCTATTCTATACCTTATTTTAATACTGATTGGCTGAAGAATAAGGTAAGCTATTTACATATTTAAGTAGCCCTTAATTTTGGAGGCTATTTAACTAATTAAGTAAAATAACACTTACAGAATACGAATTAGCGTACATCTCCTGCATGTCGCCTGCATTCTGCCGGCATTCCACCGAATCGAGCCCCTAGGCCGTGAGATAGCCGTGTGTTTTATACAGAGTCTACGGGTTAGCTAGTCTAATAAGGTCCAATAGGTCTGCGTAACTACTAGGACTTATTTATATAATTTTATTGCAAGGCTATTTGTTACTAACTCTGTAGCTAATTTAATCTTCAGAAGTTGTGACGTGTAAATAAATTAAGTTTCCAAACTTTAATAATTTTTCAGACTAAATGAAAAAGTGTTAAAGTTAAAAGTCATCACACCGAACAATTAAAAAGCCAATTCGTTCAATTAGTCTGTACTAGAATACTTTGACAAAATTGCTGAAACAAATTGGCTGATAAAATGTTTCAGAATTTATATTTTCACAGAAATAATCGACATTGTACGAGAATGGTATTTCTATGGATGCTTGCGTTTGGTTCGATACATATGAAACGGGATAGTTGAAAATATTTCACATTTAAATGGAAAACGCTGAATTTCGATGGAATGGTCTGCTAAATAACTTGCCAACCGGTATGTTTGACGGTAAAACAACAAAGTTATTCCTAAACTGAGCGGAGCGATACTTGTTATCTACTTACTAAGTTATGTGCTGAATATATCCCTGAATACGACCATAGAGTCATCATCAATTGGACCACTATTTGTGCTATTACATCTTGGCAAACAAACCTTGTAGAAGCTAACTGTTAAGTTAGCCAAAGTTCGGTACTTTAATAATGCCGTTAAAATAAAACCGAGTAAAACCCGGTAAATATTGTGTTTTATTAAGCAAACTTGCGAAAACCTTAGACAACATTAAGTAATCTAAAGACTTAGGGACTTAAACCATTTAAAATGGACTTTAATTGACATCTAACAATTAAGAAGGACTATTTAACTTCGAACTTAATTTTCTAATGTTAACTCTTGTTAAAGAGAAAGGTACTTTTGTCTTATATATCTTATAAGTATATTTATAGCCCCTAACTAGATAAACTAAGAAACTTCTGTATCTGGACCCTTCAATTATACTATTACATCTGCGTAAATATAAAATCCGTAAACAAAAGAAAAGTATTTCGCCAACCTATTACTTGAGGATTACAGATACCGACCGAGATAAATTGGGAAAACTCCGAAGGGATGCGTTTTGGATCATTTTGTTGACTCGAGGGCGTATTGTAAAATAATTGAAACTAATGTTGAAATTCAATTTTTCGTGTTACGCGGCGTTCCAAATATTTATTGTGTTTTCTTTGGTAAACAAAACTTCAATTATCAACATACATAATATATTTACGGGCTTACTACCTACTTAATCAGAAAATAGATAATTACAAGTCAACTATAAATTACCCATAACTACATAGATCGTCGAGGTAAAGCATTTTTTCTTGTTCGGAGTTTTTAAATAAGTTGTCCATCATCATAACACCCACATAGCGAAGTTTTGGATGACCAAAACGAGACAAAATTAACAGCTGACCAATATATTAATGAAACAGTGGTATGAGGTAAATTATTTATAAGTAAATAAATATGTTACGTAAAAAACTTCTTAGAACTGACCAAAAGTTCTTCTAACCTCTAATCTAACACGGCTGGTCTTAAAACTTTCGTAGCCTCACAAGTTAGTAGGTACCTATTCTATAGTGTTCACGTGAGAATTGGCTCTGGTCAACTGCGACTTAAGGGCAGAAAACAATATGAATTTAAGAAAAAATATAACAAGAACTGTTTTTGAACAAGATACATAAGTATTATAGCAAGCAACAGGGATGAAACAAAATGGTTATTGTGCGAACGTATTTTCCTCCCGACTGTTGTTTGTTGTGTTCCGTTTTTGTCAGGTACTACCTACAATAGGGATAGTTTAAATGATGGAGAGTAACATAGGATACTTTTGATCCCTATAATCCCGCGGGACTTACGCGGGTGATAACTATTTATGAATGAAAATCGACACAGGGGTAGTGATGTAGAGTGGCATCGTCTTCCATCGTCATCTTCATCATCACTCACCTACTTACTGCAGTGCAAAAATCCACACATAAACGGTCGACCAGGGAAGTACTGATGATCATCAGGACTTCAATGAGTGAACGTTTAGCGTGGATTTTTGCACGGGATGACGACTTGCGCGGGTAAAACCGCGGGGCGCAGCTAGTATTATATTTTTGAAGTAGATATTTCTCTTTAATGTTTGGTTTGTGTTAGGAAGAATATTTTGATGTTTATATCTCTTTCTAAATAATTAAATGCTAAAATATTCCTAGATTCCTCAGTATGTTACCTAATTATGAAATGCTAAAGTGTTCTACGTATCGTAGGTACGCGTTAAAATAAATATAATTGTTTTAATTAATTATTTTGAAAGAAACTCTTAATCTTTATTATTTTATATATAAAATGATAAAAATATAACATTATTTTATAAATAAAAATATATAAATATATAAAAATCTGTTGTGCTTATTATGATCAGGAGAAGGATCTTATGCCAGAAATTTTTGAATTTTGGATAATGACTTACGCGGGTGGAACCGGGGGGCGCAGCTTGTACTTCGATAAAATTGTAAATGTTTCACTAATATAAAGCCTGGGTTCGGATGTCCTTTGTTGTCTGTAGGTATTTACGAATTTTAAACAAACTATTCTATGGGTATAAATATTGTATTGTGATTGTGACGCAAAATCCCTAACACTATTTTCAATTCGCAATTGTTTTGAAAAGTTAGTCATACTCTTAACTCAATATATGGTATTGTCAGCTCGCTGCTGTGCGAGGTTTGTCAAAGAATTTTTACGAAAAAGCTAGCAAAGTTCTTGCTAAAGCTTTGCTTTCGGTGCAGGTTTCAAATCTCTATGGTATCGACACAATTTCCCTTTGTTTAAAACTGCAGAAACATACACAGCATTGTGTGTATATTTTTGTTCAGAATCGATAAGTACAATAGAATACTACTTACCTATTCCTTGATTTTAACTTCGAAGTTCGAGAAATGCTTTTGCTAATTTCTCGTATAAAATCTAGAACTGTATTGACTAGATCCCACTTGAAAACATCAAAGGTAGAATTAGGAGAACTGCGAGCTGCGGCTGAAATTCACATTGTTCTAATATTGATTTAACGCATTACAATGCCCTTCAAATATATAGGTAGGTAGAGTACAGAAGGGTCGCTCAACGCACGTGTCATTTATCAGTGGACTTATCGCGCATGATATCACCGATAAAGTCCAAATGAATCCACGCGATAAGTTTGCAAAATATAAAATTATCGAATACAATACTAGCGTGTCCTGTAGTTTCACCCGCATGAGATAGCGGTCCCGTGGAAATTAGACAAACTTTTTAAATTTAAAATATTATTATTGTTTTAAATATTAGCACAGTTTCTTTAGAATCGTCAAGTCATCTACCGTGTCGTCAGAACGCGAATTCTAATAATAAGGAGACACAAGAAACTTATGGGAAAACACTTTTTCTAATTTGAAACTCTCTACGAACAGCTGTGCGTTAATCTATCTGTCAGACATTCAGCACAAAGCCTTTTATTGTTATAGATTCATACTCTGGAAATTTTCTTTAAGCCTACAAAATAATACCTAGCTTATTTTTTCATCGCGGATAATGCAAATTAATGTTATATCTTGCAACAAAGCGTTATAAAAAAGTTAAATAAAACAGCACCGGTAAACTCGAAACAACACACATTTAACCTACTTAACTGAGGTGAACGACGAAAAAATTGCAAACGGGGGTGTAATGACCATAATCCCGACAAAGAAAATATAAAATTACACCTAAAACACCTATAATTTTGTCCGATAAACAATAAGGTGAACTGCGTTAGAAATCTTCGCAGAGCTTTTCAAATCCCCCGGTCGAGATTACCGGCAGATTCCGGTAAATCTCCAAATATCCGCCTGTAAGAACCGATTAGGTAAGAACAACTAAGTTGCCTTATGTAATCTACTTATGCGTAACCAATTTACTAAAGTCGGACGTTCAGAGACTGGAATCTTTGTGCGGATTTCAACAATTGTTAAGTATTTGTTGTCAGATTACACTAACAGATTTTACGGATGGAAAGGAATATTTAATTCAATTTTGATCAGATCTTTATTCATCTTGTTTTATAATTATACTGAAACTGTTTATTTATCCCGAGACACTGAAGAGAACCCGAAAGGATAGATTTAAAATTGAAATAATTCACGCAAATCCATAAAATAAAGTTATAAATAAACTTGTGTAAAAATGGCGAAATCTTAAGTATTTGTTTATTTGTTACGTTTTACAGTTTCGCTATTATGGTCGAGTCATGATATATTTTTAATCAAGATCATCCAGATTACTGTGGTTACGTGAATAGATTTGCGGCCTAACCAAAACAACCCCCAGAATACGAAACGACGTTGGAAATGAAAAAAAGATGCACGAGATATCTCGATCAACCAGATTACTGCGGTTTTGTGAATCAATTCACGGAAATCAACCCCTGAATACGAAGCAGCAACGTTGAAAATGCAGGAGCAATGATTTCCAATTTGAGTCGTCCGTGTACTATCGTAGTGGCAGAGCTAAATTTTCATCGATGTTTTAGAATAACCTGTATTTGTACTCATTATGGACATGGATTAATTGAATAAAATAATCCCTTTAATTTTAGAATATTTGCTAAATAAAAACCCACGTTTTTAAATGTCCTAAAAATAGTAAAATAACCCTGCGGGGCTAAACAAGGGGCCACTCAAAACGTGGAGGCTTGCCATGTTTTGATTACTTAGGTGATTTTATTGGCATGCATAGCATACATAGGTAAATCGTCAGGATGCGCTACCACGTTTTGGGTGGCCACTCGTTGGCCCTGCAGCGCAGGGTTGTTTTACTCTTTTAAGACATTTAAGAACATGGGTTTCAGATTTTTTAAATCTATTAAATTTCTTTTTGAGCTTTAGGTTGCATTGTCTTCGGACGGTAGACAGACGGCTTCTGACGACCGACGTATTTTCTGGTTCTGAACTATTCTCAAAATTTCTTTCACAATTATTTTAAAGGGACTTGACTAAGATAAAACTTTTTAAAAAGTACATGGAAGAATAAAAAATCACAAAGTTAATGTTGAAGTAAAACCAATTTCTGCATTTCTGTTAGCTGAGTCAATTTTAGTACATAGCATAAAATTGTACTGGTATAAAAATCTAATCATCGTTTTTTTTTTCCATAGAAACCCATATTGCTCATTTCTATACGTGTACAACCGGACAAGGACCGATATATCTACCTACACTTTAATGTATTATTTCAAGAACGTAAGTTACTAGAGATATCTGCAATTCACAAACTTACAGTTTGAGTGAATTCTAGATGAGTTTGGGAGTTAAATCGCTTAACTCTGAGTTGAACAGTGAACACGTAGCCACTCCAACAGGTACACTTGGAGATAGACGTAGGTAGAGTGTGTAATTGATTTGGTTCTGGTTTAATTCCCGTTGCTAGTTTGGCTGGAGGATAACATGGTCTCCTTATTGCTTTAAAAAACTTCAAATACCTAATAAAAACACCTAGTTTTAAAGTAGGTTTTTTTTTAATTCGGAGAGCCTACGTCTCGGTGTGTGTGGTACGAGTGGCAGTCAACTAGACAATTAAGTATATAGGACTTGTATCAGACGAGTCCTAGAAAATTACGCTTCATTTCGAGCAGCTCACTCCAAAACTGGAGATATCGGCAAGGGACAAAGGAGCAGATCGGCATCGGTGGCTTGCCAAAGGCCGAAGGTAGTCCATGGATTTATACGGGCCAAAGCCGGGCTCTGTTGTAAAAGTCACAGAGGATGATGGACATTAAGGCTATAAGCGGTTACCGCATAATCTCGTATGAGGCCAGGTGTGCCTTGGCCGGAATTCTGCCGTGGGACTTGGACGCGAGAGCCCTCGCGTCATTGTTCCGCTGGCGTGAGGAGGCACGACAAAGGGGCGACAGGCCGGCTCCTCGGGAGATGAAGGGACGCCAATTGGAGCTCCACTAAGCACACGCGGATGACGCGAGCTCAAGCCGGTCATACGACCGTGGAAGCACTGCGTCCCGTAATAGACAAGTGAATCGTCAGGCCTGTCGTCATACAGGCTGACGCAGATACTTTCCGGACTTGGGTGTTTTGGAAAGTATCTGTGTCAGATAACTCGTAAGGAGATAGACACGCGCTGCCATCACTGTTCCAGCAACGTGAATACCGCAATCCGCTCGAAGTCCGGAAAGAAAAAAGTTTAGTTTAAATGGTGAAAGATTTCATGAAACTCTAAAGTTGGCATGTAAACCGTGTCGTTTGAAACTAGTTCCAAAAACATTATAAACTTTAAGACCTAAAAGCATTGTTACTGAATACTAAATAAATGTAATGGAGTCACTGACCCTAAAACTTGGCTTAATATACCTGGCAAATGTTCAAATAGTATTCAGGTAGACTGAGTACGGTTGAAACAGGGGTCGTTTGAAACAACTCGAATATCTTACAAACCGTTAGTGGAACAGAGAAGGTTCCAAGGGGAGAAAGAAGGGGACGGCCCGCGCGAGCACGAGTCTTGTTGTTGTGTCGCTTTTCGCGCGTTCTGGTTGTTTTTAGGGGACCCTATTGTATTTTTTCAACCAAAAGTAAGTATTTTTACTCCAACAGTTTTTCAATTATTTTCGTTTCTATTTGAGTGACGGTATTGAGTGTGTGCTTGTGTGTATTATGAAGCTAGTAGAATATAACACTGCAACTGGTTTTTAAATATTATTCTTGTAACAAAAAATATTACGACTTTATATTTAAAATAGGCACTGGGTACACTTGAAACGATTTTTATGGGTACAGTTGAAACATTTTATTGATTCCTTTTTGATAATTTTAGATAGTATAATAACATATAAGAAAGGTTTTGAATGTACAAGTAGACATGTTAAAGCGTAGAGACACTTATGAAGAGGTTAAATCAGGAAATTAATTGTGAAAAATGGCAAAAAAACATAATTTAATAATTTTCCGCTCCATAGACACATTCGAATGAGAGGAAACCTCCGTTATGTTTGGGTCATTTGGTTTAAAAAACAGTTATAATGCTTTTTGTTTTGTTTATTTTGTTATCTTGCATTAAAACAATGTTAAGTAGATTTTAACTAAGATTTAATAATTTGATAGTCAGAAGTACTTAAAGTATTGAAGACTGTGTTTATTAACCGAAAATCTCCTTAATTATTCTATGCGTTAGATTAATATTCATTAAAACCTTATATAACAACGTAATTTGTATCATTTATATGACCCTAAACTGGCCCTAATCACTGTTTCAACCGCCCCTGGGTTGGGGACGATTGAAACAAATTTTACTATTTTTTTAAATAGAGCTATTATTAAAATTATTATACATAGAACTAAACTCATCATATCCATTAGTAGACAAAACCCTAAAGTTTCATTTAACATAAATTTTGCAACGTTTAATTAAGAAATAGTAAAACCATGAACAAAATAAGTGAAATTGTTTCAACCGTACCCAGTCTACCCTACTAACATCGCACAGCGGTTTTATTCGCGTAAATCTCGATCCCGTGGAAATATCGGGATAAAAGAAGTCTTTGTGTTGTTATAGGTCTCGAGCTATCTGCATACTAAGTATCATCGCAATCGGTTCAGTAGTTTTTACAAGAAAGAGTTACAAACATACTTAAGTACTTACATACAAACTTTCATGTTTACAATATTAGTAGGACAAGTTCCATCGATAGTTTTACATTTAAAAAATTAGTTTGATAAATTCGATTTTAAGCGAAAGTTATTTTGTATTTATCAACGATTACTCATTTATACTGTTTAGAGGAGGTTAGGTAAAGCTGAAAGGGACTGGTCTAGATTTTTAGGCAAATTACTTTTTTCTACGACTTTTTGTAAACTATTTCATAATAATATTCATTTACTCACTGTAAATCATGGTTTAATATTGCAGAGGGGATACCGAAAAGTCTTAGATCTACATGATTCACTCTTTGAGCGTTCAGTGCTAGATAGTTCTAGTTTTTGTGCAATCAGGTAAATATAACCAAGAAAATTTTGAAAAAATAGTTCGTCGTAAAAAAACTTGTTTGGCTAGAAGTATATCTTATCTTATCTTACTAATATTTTAAACGCGAAAGTTTGTATGTATGTATGTGAGGTTGTTACTCTTTCACGCAAAAACTACTGATCCAATTGCGATGAAACTTGGAATATAAGTAGCTGGGGACCTGGATTAACACATAGGCTACTTTTTATCCCGATATTCCCGCAGGAACGGGACTTAGCGGGTGAAACCGTAGGGCCCAGCTAGTAATAAATAACAATGTCCTATCGGCTTGTGTCCGCGATTGGCTCTGTATCCCTATATGAAAGAACACATCGTTGGTACTACTATGTAATAAACTGTTTTGTTCAAATACCGTTACCCTTTTATTCTCGAGAGAAATTCGTTCCAAGAACTGTGGAGTAATTAACCTAACAGTAACTACTTACTCGACTACGTGTAGGTACGTAGGTGTACCTCATCTAGCCAAGGAATCTGCCCTAAACTGATTTTGTAGAATGAGTTCTACGTGGGTATAATGTGAACGTGGCGGAATATTGTTTCAGCCTACATTTCGATAAATAATACCAAATACGTCCCAATTCCCAGGACGTATTTGTAAGTTCGACAAAGCTACGATTTCTGTCTTACCATTTTTTTAAAGTTGGATTTCTGGGTCTATCCATCATCCCTATTACGTATATGAAATGGAGAATAATGGAATGGAGATACTAATATTTTTACACTACCTACTTTACTGTACTTATTGGAAATGCGAAAGTTTAGATGTTTATTTGTGTGCCAATCACGCATACGCGACATTCGGGATCTTTAATTTTTTTGTTTTTATACTTAATAGAATAGCATTTGACCTCATCTCACCTGATGGGAAGCGAGGATGAGGTCGACGATGAAGCATAATGCTTACCTAGAAGGTACCAACAAAGAAGGTATTCACTCTAGATTTGAAGACTCCAAGGTATTCTGTGATATAAAACATCTATATATATAAAAGAAAGTCGTGTTAGTTACACCATTTATAACTCAAGAACGGCTAAATAGATTTGTCTGAAAATTGGTGGGGAGGTAGCTTAGAACCAGGAGAAGGACATAGAATACTTTTAATCCCGCGGGAACTGAAACGGGAACGGGACTTACGTGGGTGAAACCGCGGGGCGCAGCTAGTATTAATATATAGGAAAGTATCCAGTTATAAATCTTTGTTAAAGTTAAAGAAACCATTAATTTCCGAGCGTCATGGGGGCCCATACCCGGCCCTCACAAAGGTTACAAAAAGGGTTTCGTTTGTCTACTCATTTATACACTTTATCTCGCGTGCTACGGTCTAATTTAGAGCCTTTGTAATTTTGTTTTTCATAATGACTACACTTATATATTTTTCACCTAAATGCTTCGCAATATGGCGCCTTGAACTTAGTAACTGCCGACTAGGTTTCTAGTAAACATTAAAGTTAATAGGTCATAGAAATGTAGTGGTCTCAATTAGAGACTGGAAGGAAAAATGCCACCTGATAGTGAAGGTTGTTTATTTCGGTCCAGCCGGAGACGGCCGAGTTTCATACGTTCTCAGTTAAACTGTTTAGAAATTTAGTCACACACCTTTAAAAAAGTTCACTCAAAATTCGAACGTCATTGTTCTATAAATCTAAGCGTACACATTCGGCATCGAACGGGTCGCATCAAACGGATGAATTTTTCACAATGCTGGCTGATCGGCAGCATTGTGAAAAATTGTATGTAAATGGCAATCGTATTTGTTGATCAAGCCAACTATGCGATCGAATGACGTCATCGGCACAAAGCCGCGGTACGGGTGTCGTCGGCATTGCCGATGAGCAGATTCGAGCGATACGTACGATGCAAATTGATGGGCGCACTTGTGTAACTACTTTCTATACAAAGAATATTACGATCCGTTTGATGCAATGCGATATTAACATTCAACAAAATAATGTATTGAACGTACGGGTGATTTAAACCATTAGTTTAGGGGACTATGAAAGGTAATCTATATAAGGTTTGGTTCTGGTTCAGATAAATTTTGTCCAAAATACAGAAAAATTGTCTAAGTAGATGAATCAGCATGGTAACTTTGTTACGTAATGTACTAAAGAATCTAGATCACAAACGTGAAAAGGTTTGTCTCCATAAAACGATTCAATTGGGTGGATGAAACGTTTTTGGCTCAATAAGTTGCTTTCTAATTTGAAGGTATTAATTAAACCTACGTTCAACCATAACCAGAACTGATTAGTTGACCTTTTTATAATAAAATAAATCGATAGAAGATACACACAAATAATTAAAAATCCTTTAAGAACCTTTTTTTTAATATCTTTGAAACATTTATATTTAGCAAGCAAGGCAGTATCTTTGCATGAATAAAAAAGTTCCTATGATAACCTAGGTAGGATTTCAGTAACTACTGACGACCGAGCGTCAATAAATCTACCAACAAATGCCATTTTTATTACATCGAAACCAAAACAAAGCCTAAGAGCTTTCCGAGAAGATTCTATTTGTTACCATGTTTATTAATTTCTTGAAAGAAGGCCTCATTCCAGTATTTTACGAACGAACAAAAGGTTCTGAAGTAATTATTACATCGTAACTAGCGTCTCGTCGATTAAGGTCATTGTCGACAATAAAATTTGAAACATTCCCTATAAAGACAGCGCGACGTTACATTTCTTGATGCTTACAATAGGCCAATAAAGTTATATGAAGCCCCCTGCTGGCAAAATATCCTAAAGCGCCAATAAGTGATGTTTTCTTGTTCCATTGAAAGAGACGCTCCTTGTAGATGCTACGATCTACTTAAGTAGTTTTTTTTTCTTCAAAGTAGACTCTTTCGACCAGTAAAAAAATGAACAGATGTCGCTGACAAAAGAAATCGTTTATTAGGTTTTTACAGTATCAGTAAAATAAGATGTTATGAAGGAAAAGGATAAGTTAGTTTATTTTATTGGCACTTAGATGCAGTTTTTATGACTTGTAATGTAAGAAACATGAAATATTATGATAATTTTATCGCCACTCTATTGTAGTAGAAGTAGTTCGTTAAGAGATTGAGAAAGAACCAGCTTGTTTACGCTGGACACAATTTCCTCTTATGTATGACTATATTAAATATAGAAGTATATGTCTGTAAAAGAAAATCGATTTGTTATTTGTTTACGTACAATCGACTGAAGCCTCCAGGCAACTCCTAGATATATTGTTTTTACCTTTTATTTCAGAGTTTCAGGTTTTTTTTTTTCAAATTTTGTTTCGAAGTGTTTGTTTTTCGCAAACCTAATTAACTGTTAACAGTTTTTTAACTTTATTTTCTTTTTCCGATCCAAGTTTGAAAAACAAGTAAATAGGTTAGAAGTAGATAACGAAAAATAAAATCAAATTAGTTTTGATGCTTTTTCAGCTAAATAAGGGAACCTACATAAAGTATCTACTAACTAAACATACGAAAAAAACCAAACAATATGTACCAAAGTCCATGTATGTACCATCCGTACCAAATGTTTGTAAGAGTGTGATGTGATGAGGGTAAATCACTGATGATAGGTAACGTACAACAACAGATAATGGAGAATATTTATGTGCTTACAACTTACAATAAATAATATTTAACTTCGACGACATTCATCTTATTCATCTTCGAACACATTTTTGAAACTCACACTATTTCTGTTCATTATTTTTATTTGAACTTCGAATCATGATCGCGTTTGTATCAGTGTTTGTACACATTTTTTAAATTTAATTTATGTCAGTTTTCTTAAGTTTTCGCGACTTAGCATTTTAATAAAACACAATATTTCCCGGTAAATACTGTTTTGTTTAACTTATTCATTTAAAATTACCTAGACGTTTCGGTAGACGCGTTAGACCGGCCGTGGTCCCGAGAAGACGACACAAGTGAAGTTTGCAACAACGTGACCTTCTTAGTATTCACGCAAAGCTACTTAACCGATTGCGATCGTACTTGAAATATAGATAACTGGATACCTAGAATAATACATAGACACTTTTTATCCAGATAATCTTTTAACTAGGGACTACGCAGACTAAATCGCGGTGCTCAGGAAGTGTATAATAAACTAGCAACGCCCCGCGGTTCTACCTGCGTAAGTCCCGATCTCGCGGAAATATCGGGATCAAAAGTAGCCTATGTGTTTTTTATTCCAGGTCTCCAGCTACCTATTTTCCAAGTTTCATCACAATCGTTCAGTAGTTTTTGCGTGAAAGAGTAACAAGGTCGCATACGGACATGCGCGGGAACGGAACTTACGCGGGTGAACCGGCCGTGGAACTATTACAAATCAAAGTATGAGTGATTTCTTTAATAAGAGTCAGGTTACGTAAGGCTTCCGGTAGACGAAAAATATATCTAACCCCTTAACGTGTTTATTAACCCTACTAATATTATAAAGCTGAAAGTTTGTGAGTGTGTATGTGGTGTATGTTTATTACTCAATCACGTAAAAACCGCTGGACCGAGTGCGATGAAACTTGGAATATAGTTGGAAACCTGGAATGGACCTGGAATAGTTGGAAACCTGGAAACAAAAACTTGATGACAAAAATGATAATACGATGATTTATTTTATGGTTTTTGCGATTTGCATAATAAAACACTTAATTTACCGGGTTTAATCGCGTTTCATTCATATTTTTTTAACGGACCGAGCTTTCGTCAATTTTACAGTTAGCTTTGAATCAACCTTAAAAAAGTAACTATAAAGTTGGCGAAATCTCGGCCGGTCAAAAAATCATAAATAAAACAAATAAACGCGATTAAACCCGGTAAGTAAAGTGTTTTATTATGATAATAGGAATTACACAACGCATGAACGAAACATGTCTAACAACTTTTAAAACAAAATGTTAAAAATGAACCCACATTTTTTAGTTTTTGACCGAAACATGAGTTTCAGTTCATATTATCAACATCGCGAAAACATAACAAAAATGTTATTCGACCGGCATCATGTCTGGGTTAGGCATGGGTTAGATACTTATACCACAATTAATGTAATAATTAGCTGCGCCCCGCGGTTTCACCCGCATTAGTCCCGTTACCGCGGGAATATCGGTATATAAAATAGCATTTGTGTTATTCCCGATATCCAGCTACCTATGTTCACAGTTTCATTGCAATCGGTTCAGTGGTTTTTGCGTGAAATAGTAACGAATTCCTACATACATAATATATCTACATACAAACTTTCGCGTTTATTTATAATATAAGTATGAAGTAAGATAACATAAGATTGGTGCGCCTCGGCACTGTCTTATACTTACTACTGTTATTGCTTTATTTTTAGGGTTCCGCATTAAAAAGGTAAAATCGGGAATACTTACAGCCGTATTTATGTGTCTACCTAATGCCTCGACTCGTTCTTATGGAGGACTAGCTGCGTCTCGTGGTTTCACCCGCGTAAGCCCCGTTCCCGCGGGAAGTTCGGGATATAAAGTATGATATTATATAGTTACCTATATTATAACCTATACCTAAAGTTACCTATATAATTTGTAACGGGTAAGCCCGTTTAATCCGAAAGGGGGTTTTTCTAGACGTCTAGGCGAACAACTTTTGTTCTACGACTTTCGAAAATACTAACTTTTTTTTTGAAGATTTTGAGATTATGTTTCACTGAAAAAACAGCTGCTTTTGAAAATTAAGATAATTGAAGTTTTGATTGTAAACCATCAAACTAAATAAAAGGACAACATAAGGTCAATGACCTCGAACTCTCAGAAACAGCTGATTTTCAAGTAAACTCAACTCCTAAATTTTTCGAAAAGTACTTCGAATTTCCAAAAGTCATAGAACAAAAGTTGTTCGCCTAGACGTCTAGAACAACCTCCTTTCGGATTTAAAGGGCTTACCCGTTACACCTTGTATAACCTATATATCATATAGTAAATATATACATATATGTACAAACCGCGATATATCAAGAGACGTCGACAGAACCGCATCGAGACGTAGCGTCGGCGTCATCGGTCGTTCGGTCGGTCGGTCGGGGGTAGGTATTTTGTCTAAATATATTGTGTGTAGAGATTTATAGATGCCGTAATGTGGTTGGTTCTGTTTGGTACTTGTTCGACATAGTTTTTGCCTCAAGTGAATTATGTTATAGCTGTCGCTCTAAGTGCCGTTGTCAGAAATAAATAGGTTTGTAGATACGCATGTAGATACGTGAGTTTCTTGTTGTGGTGGGCGTAGCGTAGGTAGGCATGTTTTACAATATTGCCTATACAATTTGACGACCTCTGTGGCGCGTCGGGCGAACGCTTAACTGCAATGCGTGCAGCGGTGCCTTCTGCATCGCTGTGCTTGATCCGGCCGGAATACCAGTGCTGTGGCTGAGTATGTTTACCGGCTACAGCTTTTTTGCTGAGGCCGGCCCATTTAGGGTTCGCACATGGCTTCCTAACTTAGTTGATGATATTATGGTTACATTACTTTTTATTTACCTACTGTACCTACTATATTTGGTTTTGTTCTGTTTTGTATTTTTTGCTGTGTGCTTGTCCTAATAAATATATTTCTATTCTATTCTATTCAATGCGGAAGATTGCGGGTTCGATTCCCGCTGGATACAAGTATTTATGCTTAAAAATAAATATTTGTAAGTATCTGGTCTGGGTGTATTCCTAAGTATATCCGTTGTCTAGTACCCATAGTACAAGTCTAGTGCTTAGTTTGGGGCTAGATTGCGCTGTGTGCAATGTAGTGCAATATTTATTATTATTTATTTATTATACAATTAATTCTATACCGAAACCTACAGATAGTTAAAAGTATAAAATTATCTGTTTTATGTCTTGTTTGTTGTCTTTTATACTTAGTTATACAAGATGTAACAGGTAAGCCCTTTAATCCGAAAGAGGGTTGTTCTAGACGTCTAGGCGAACACCTTTTGTTCTACGACATTTGAAAATTCGAACTTTTTTTTTGAAAATTTTGAGATTATGTTTCACTGGAAAAACAGCTGTTTTTGAAAATAAAGGTAATTGAAGGTTTGATTGTAGTAGACCAAACTAAATGAAAGAACAACATAAGGTCAATGACCTCGAACTCTAAGAAACAGCTGATTTTCAAGTAAACTTTACACCTAAATTTTTCGAAAAGTACTTCGAATTTTCAAAAGTCGTAGAACAAAAGTTGTTCGCCTAAACGTCTAGAACAACCCCCTTTCGGATTAAAAGGGCTTACCCGTTACATCTTGTATATATGCCTAAATAGATTGAGATCGAGCCTCGAGAAGATTAAAAAAGCAAGAACCAATAATTGTTAGAAGTAAATAATTACCAGGAGAAGTCACAATTGTTAGTACAATAGATAATTGAGTATAATTTGTGCGCGATCTAAGAATTTTCTAAAATTCTTATTGCAGGTTTCTTATTTATAACAATAATTTTACATTCAAAGGCTCAAATAACACAGTAGTTAGGTAGGTACTATCTATACATATAATAAAGAAAGAGAGGACAAAAAGTCTGTACTTGGAAGTAAATTAAAAAAAAAAGTGTTTTGGGGACTTAAAAAAAGTAGTAGAATTTAAAACATAAACTATGCATCGGCACCTGACACTCACAAATTATAATAGGCAGACTATATTCAAAGATGACAATAATCTGGAACGATTGCATCACACTAACCTCTGTGCTTGTACTTATATAGAAATATACTCGCATATAGTTTAAATTAAGGGTGCAGTCCTAGTTTTTTTCCTTTTTGCGTTAGGATTAATCTTTGGCGGACTTTTTGAGAAAGGTCAAAGGATTCATTAACGTATGTTCGGCAGCTTGGTAGGTACAGTGGCGATGTTAAAAACCAAATACGTTCTGTTTTTTAAACGATATAACTGTACCTATCTAGCTTGATATATCCAAGTACACGTTGTGGATCAAAGCGAAGCGTATCCTTTGATCGAATCCCAAAAACAAATTTACAAAGTCCATTGATAACTAAAACAATCCCAACGGAAAAACTATATGTTTGCTGTATTTTATGATGATGTTATACTTTAATGTTCGTGGACGACGTTATTTAGCTTAATTTTATATCTAAGTACCTATTGTTTCTCGTTTTTAAGTGAACTATGTATAAGTTCTTGAGAAATAAAGTTTCTTTAACCTGAAAACTATATAGGTACCTAAAGCCCATGATATTTGAACAATTTTAACAACCTAAACTACTCGTGTCTTCTGAAAGCGATCTCCAATGAGAAGAAGACACAAGAAACTCATGGGGCATTTATTTGTATCTTTTTTGTTGTCATGATCAAGTAATTCACATTGTCGTATTTTAGGGCTATAGTGGAACCGGAGCAATATTCCACATTAGTACAAAAATCATTGGGATAAATTAATCACTTCCAAGGATCTTTATCATTAAGATAATGACGTACCGTAATATGCCAGCCTAACTTAATATAGTAATAATTGTATTTAAAAGAATAAAAATATTTTGAATTTGAGTTCATGATTACAATATAAAGTTTTTACTTTACACCGTTTTCCAACGCGACTATTTTTAGTAAACAAACAACAATATCGTAGAACCCATTACATTTCAGTTCCTTCGCTCGACTATCTCATTCGAAAACATGAAACAGCATCTTGCTTGATACTAATAAAACAAACATACTCAATCTGTGTTGCATATAGTCGTAAAAGTTCCTTGTAGTTCCCTACTGCAATAGAGGAAAACATAATAGGGAAAGTCATGGTAGGCATAACAATCCGAAATAATGTTGCGATAAAAATGGCACACTAACTTCCTTATAGTTTAATAAAAGAAACAGTAAATAATAATCAAGTTTACTCAAGAAACGTTGGATTGTACTTACGTAGCTACCGGTTTCTTTCATTAGTAGTGAACACATGAATTCACATGATAATGAACAGTTTTTCTGGAATGATAATGAACAGTTATTCAAATAGGCTTTAGGAAATTGACTGCGAACTTCACAAAACTTCCATTGGCCCAATTTCCATGCCCAATGGACAACTAGATAATCATTTCGCCGCCGCAGCACATATAAAACCGGCTTCCTAAACAGTGAAAAATAAAAAAAACCTTTGGACTCTGAAGTCGTGCAGTTTTCCAGAGAAGAGTCTGTTGGTTATTTACTGCCCGAGTCACACTTCAGAGGTTTTTTTTTTATTTTTTACTGGTTTTGAGGTACGTAAATTTTAGGTATTTTTATTGGTTTAAGCTCCAGTAGTCAGTAAGCATACACATTATAATATATTGACTTCATATTATAAATTGTTAACCTCCTCTTTTGGTTTTTGGGAAAGTCGATTAAAATGCAAATATATCAATGTACTATTAGGAATGCTACTTTTTTGTTTTGATTACATAACAATTAAAACTCCATTTTCTAATACAGACGTAAAGTTAATATAGCTTTTATAAAAGTACACGAACATTTAATTCAAGTCGAAAATAAAACTTCATTTTAATGATTGCAAAAGAATATAAAACGTATTCAACTTCAGTACGTAAGTAAGTAAGTTTAATTAAATGCTCTTTCTTTTACCGCCATGATCCGTATTTATTTAACTGTTAAAAGGTTATTTACAAACTGCACTAGTGAGCTGGATAGTTTTAAAAATCTCTGGAAATGACTTTTAACTTTATGTTTTAATTTATTTTTAGTTTGGTTTCCATTTACTTAACTTGGGCAAAATACATTTGAATACTGCATAATGGAAAATAAGAACTAACTAAGCTACGAGAATATACCTCTACCTACCTACAAATGTTGGAGCTAATATTTATACAATTTTATTAGTTCCATCTAATAAAGTTTACTCGTAGTTCGTTATTGAAACGACTATTTATAGCGTTTGCAAATCAAGTAAAGACGCCCCAATCCTCGCCGTGGCTGTTTCAATACTCTGCTGCTTTCAACTTTAATTTTCATCTAAATTGAAATCCTAGACTCTATACAAAAGGTTTTCTTACAAACAATTACAAATACCACAAATGTCTCCTGTTGAGCTACCTTAAACCTATTCTACAATCCCTTTTGAACAATGTCACTAGCCGAAGTTTGCTACGAACATCACCGACAAACGAAATAAGATCTGAGAGAGATACTGAAACCCAAAACAATCGACCATCAAAAGCACTCGATGGCCGCGTAAATCCATTTACCATCTAACTACTCTCTCCTGAATAGCAGAAACATTTAGCTGCGTTCGGAACACAATGACCGCAATCAACGAGCATTAATGGGAACAATTCCGCCGTTAATAACATGACCAACAAATGGACGCCTGTTACCGCCTCCAACTAATAAACCAGATTCAATTACTGTAATTAAGCGGATGGTACTCTAATATTAGGGACGTGCGTGTCACTAAAATTCACTGATGTTAACTGCTTGCGAATTGTAATTGAAATGAAATATTTTCAGAGGTATATAGAATTGGTAAGGTTTAGTTTGTGACTAGCCCCCTTACTTATAAACGCTAATTAATGCGCTGCATAAGTAGGCATCGTTTGTCTTTTACTGTCACATGTTTCAAAGTTGACAGACAGAGACAAACGTCACATAACTTAGTCATGTATAAATAATATTTTATAAGTAAGGCAGTATAAATGGCGCCATGTGCAACGTCCTGCAATATTTATTCATGTATACTATCTGAACATAATAATTTCTGATTTTCGCAATTCTTCCCATAAATCGAAAAGATAGGTAGATAATAACTTTATTTGTACAACATATACCAAAAATCTAGTTAGCTAAATAGCAACTGAGCCACTCAGATTGTAATCGTTGCTAGAATGGTGCCAGACAATAGATGGAAAACTTAGAAATACCTTGCTAAGGCTCAACGCGTGTTGTCGCATCGGGAAATACCTTTGTGACTATGCTCTATTCTGTGGTTAGGTATGCCAAAGGAATTCCCAACGACCTATACATGACCGACGCGCCTTCGGTCAACTTAGGTATTATGATTTAGTTAATAAAAATACCTTTATCAATTTTATTTTGGGAGCATTTTAAAGTTACGGGAGATAATGTGATATTCTCCAAGTCTGCTACAAACTTTAATGTCGCTTGACCATCAGAAGGATGTTGGCCTACTTGGTAAGTGCTCTATTGAGTCAGGTGTTTCACTTACGTATGGAGTAGACATCTTAACGAAACAGACATGTATTCTGGCCTATTGTAGTCTGGGTATAAACTACAGACACCCCTCTGGGCCGTGTCGTTTCGGTACCCAGATACTATTCGCGACGTCTGTTACATGCTTATTTACCTCAATGGTCCTTATCACGCAGTTTCGCGAAATATCGCCCACATTCAGTTTATTTTTTTCATGAATATAAATAGCTATTTAGACATCAATTTAACCAGCATGTAGGTACAAATGCAATCACACCACCACAATCAATTGAAATTGATATGTATGTAGATGTACCTACGTAAGTAATGTAGGTATGTTGGATTTGTAAGGTTAATTCAGTTGGAATGTGGAGATTCCTACTATAAGCGTTTAGGCTGCTCGTCAATTTATCAGTCAGTCAGTAATTTAGGACAAAGCCTTGTGTGCCTACACTCAGCGGGACCCCCTATCCTATACTGATAGGAGTATGTCTAGATTTTTTTAGATATAGAATATCGTGTAAAATGGTGTTATTATGTGACAGTATACCTAACTTTGTGACACTCTACTTTTTGACAATCAATGACGTATCACAAAACCTTTTCATTTTGATTGAACACATCCAATGATCCTTTAAAAATTAAAAAAAAATAATATCTCGATGTAAGTTCAGAAACAAAAAACGTATCTTCAAAAAATCTTGTCACAAAGTATCCCCAGTTAACGGTACTTAATATCTGAATTAAATTATTCAATTTAACGCAATGACATTTGTTCCAATACAAAATCAGATATAATTGACGAGTTTCTGATCCCACAGTAATAACCACTATTCTAAACTAAGTCGTTTTACTTGTTTCAGGACTGAAAGAACAGAAGACACAGTATCTAGTAGCGGCAACCTAACCAGCAGTATCGTGCGACACAAAATCGTAGTCCTAGGCGCGGCTAAAGTAGGGAAATCTTCATTGATAACGCAGTTCCTTTACAATACATTCTCACCCAAATATAAAAGAACGATCGAAGAGATGCACCACGGAGATTTCAACGTGTCCGGTGTTCGATTAACGCTGGATATTCTAGACACATCTGGAGCGTACGAATTCCCTGCAATGAGAGCGTTATCTATCCAATCGGCCGATGCCTTTATCCTCGTTTACGATATAACTGACGCAAACAGTTTTACAGAAGTGCGAGTTCTTAGAGATCAAATTCATGAAGCTAAAGCAAGTACAGCTGTCCCTATCGTCGTTGTTGGCAATAAAGTCGATTTGGCTGAGACAGGTGACAGACAGGTTTGTGGTTTATCTATTTTAGTTAACTTCTGTGCTTGTATTAGTTTATGTTTGAAATTTGTTTTGTTTGGGTTTAGTAGAGGCTTTGGTGTAAAGCGGCTTAGATAAATAAGATTAATTTTGTTCGCAAAACAAAGGTTGTTTCTAGTACCAGTTTAACAGATAAGTCGGTGCTTTATGTTAAACTTACGAATAGTTAAGAGCAAGGAGTATAAACACTCCTATCGTCATTATAGGTTACCTTTTAAAGCTAAGCGTGTACTTTCGGCGAATCGTACGAATTGGATGCAATGCGTAGGATGCATCGCATACAATTCGTACGATGCGAATCGGTGGACGCACTTGTGTCTTTCTATACAAGAATATTAGTTTGATTCGATGCGTTCGATGCTAAACGGTGGACGTTTAGCTTAAAGCACCTTTAACAACTAAGACAAATTCGGTAACTATACGTAACTAGCTGCGCCCCGCGGTTTCACCCGCATAAGTCCCGATCCCGGGGGAATATCGGGATAAAAAATATGTTTTAATCCAGATCTCCACCTTTCTATATAGCAAGTTTCATCGCAATCGGTTCAGTAGTTTTAGCGTGATTGTTACACAAACAAAAATCTAAACTTTCGCGTTTATAATATTAGTAGGATACAAACGGTTATCCAAATTTTACCTCGTTATACTATCAGTGACAGCAGATTACAGGGTCGGTTCCCACCGGCCAAACATTGTAACAAAAACAAACATCAGCTGAGTTTAAAAGCAAACTATAATGGAATTAATAGTCATTATTTCGTCCGTCTTCCCCCTCAAAATCGAACTATTGTACCGAAAAAAGAACAATTAATTACTTGCTATATTCGAGCATTTTTCTTTTATAGTTTCTTTTATTCCCTTTTCGCTGATCATCGGATTGATTGAACTGGTGCGGGCGAACCGTAAGTCACGCGCCGAAACTTTTAAAGGAATTACTCGACAACTAATCAAAAACTTGGTGTATCGTGATTTCTTAAGTACTTGCCTTGGATCTTGGGTCTTCTCATTTTTATGACTTTGGACGAAGTATTAAACTTTGTTTATACTTACCTCCCGAAGTAATGGCGTGCACGGTTCAATTAATGATAAGATCTTGTCCAGTCAGAATTGATATTTCAATTGGTATTCAATTCAGTTTTAAAATAATTATTTACAATTTCACATTTAAATATTGAATTATCACGTTCTAAGGTTTTGGAGTAAGGTCGTAAACATGTTTTTTTTCAAAAGTGGTAAAATTACTCAACGTTTATTAATAAGTCTAGAGAACAAAGACATTGAATTACAAAATTGATTTTAAAAGAGTTTCGAATCAAATACAAGTTTTTTTTAAACTCCTGATCAGCTTCAGGTATAAAAGCTTTTTTTATAGAGTAGGTTTCAGTTTTTATATGGTTGATATGCATAGGAATGCAAAAAGAATATTTGAATGTATTTCAAATACAAACAAAACAGCTAAACCAAAATCAAAGTCTATAAATAGAACCAGCGGAAGCAAAACAATTCGTTCTTATACATTTTCTTTGTATTCTTAACGTTATGCACATATTTTCATACCAAGAAAGAAGAAACAGAGCGAAAAATGTATTCGTATAAAATATATGTCTGTATCTAGTGTTGGTGCAGGAAACAAATATTGTAAATATGAACGTTTATATGTGAGTAGGTATAAAATAAAGATTGTTTATAAGTATACGGGGTTATTTATTTCCAATTCAAAAACAAGCAGGGGTAGTTTTCTATATCAAAACGAACAACTATTGTTCTACGATTTTTGGAAATTCGAAGTAGTTTTCGAGAAGTTTGAGTTCAAAGTTTACTTGAAATCAGCTATCACATAAAGTTAGAGGACATTGACTTTAAGTTGACCTTTTATATGGAGTAAACTAGCACAATCTAAACATAAATTGAGTTTATTTTCAAAAACAGCTGTTTTTTTTTATAAAAACATATCCTTTTTATAAAAAAAAACATTTGTCGAAAAAAAAAAGTTTTAATTTCCAAAAGTCATAGAACAAAAGTTGTTCTTTTTGATGTAGAAAATTTTATTATATCCCTGCAATGGACTTAGAAAATAAACAGGACTGATTAGTTGAACATTTTGCCTTACAATAGACAGAGGCTAATCCGAGCCGAATGAGATAGCAATCGACGATGTAGTGTGTCTCGTTCTTTCATCTTGCCAGTCTACAAAAAATATCATATATAAAAAAAAACATTAAAAGAGGTTGCAGTTATTGTACTGCCAGATAAAGCACGACCCGATAATGTCCCTATAATACACGACCTGTTAATTGGACGCCAGGGTCTCCTTTTAACACTCCGTACAAATTGTATAGGATCTTACACGAATATCCTGGCTTCCATTTATCAGGTCGTAAATTATCGGGTCGTGTAATAAGTGGTTGTCAAGTACATTATTGGCTCCCATTTCCTTTTTATTATTTTAATGGTAACCCAAGCGTCAGTGTCATGGTGGCATCATGGCGGTAAAATATTAATTATTTAATTTATAGAATTTCTGCGTTAAATTGCATAAAATGGTGAAAACGTGTTGTGTTTTTACTTGTACAAGTGAATCATATGGTGGTTGCAATATATCATTTCATAGGTAAGCCAAAATATGTTTATTATTGTATTCTACAAATATTTTGTTCTATTACAAGAATTTATGGTGACTATGATTTTTGGATTTTTGTATTGAGTTCGGGTAAGTTGTTTTTTACTGTAATTTTATTATTTCAGCTTTCCGAAAAATGAACAAATACGACAAAAATGACTCAGCAGTATGGATGAAGTAGAAAATTACAAAAAAATCAGTCGTATGCAGTCGTCACTTCGATCTTTCCTGCTTTTACTCCCGTCGATTATTGAAAGCCGATGTAATACCAACAATTCCGCTGGTGGTACGAATACTGTTAGATATTTTACTACTTACCTGCTGAACATAAGTGATAATAAGTAATTAGTCAAAAAGTTTTATTTTTGAAATTTCCTCTAGCTTTACATTTGATGAATTTTGAGGGAAGTACTATATTAAATTTAACGTAATTGACCGTCATGTCTGTTTAAATTTGATTTCGTCAGTCAGTATGTACTAAGTGTCTTTGTGTGTATGTATTTTCCTTCTTCTTCTTCTGCTGCTGCTTCACACCAAAGAAAATTAATTTAATTTCTTCTTCTTTCTTCGAACCTGTGCCTCTCGCATGACGGGCGAGAGCGCTAATCTTTGCCTCACGGGAACCCGTCGTGATACGGTGATTTTTGATGATACATTTCTTTTTGTAAAATATTTATACTTATTAATCAAAGTGTTCAAAAATTAATAAGCATACTATAATAATTAATAAAACTGTTTTATACCGTGTCCTTTTGTATTATTTCATTAATCCTTAAAGAGCGTCTATTGCTAATGGAAATCTTCAATTTGCCAACAGAGACTGAGACGTAAGTCTCAGTAATATTATAAACGCAAAAGTTTGTATGTATGTCTGTGACTTTGTTACTCAATCACGCAAAAACTACTAAACCAATTGCAATGAAACTTGAATATAGGTAGCTGAAAACCTATAATAACACATAGGCTTTCCCGATAATCTCGCGGTAACGGTACTTACGTGGGGGAAACCGCAGGGCGCAGCTAGTAAATAATACAATTACACTTGCATTATTAAATCTAACATCTGTCACATAAAAAAAATCTTATTGTCACCCTATTAGAAAATGACACAAGTCCTTTGCTACAACCATCTTGCTCAGCTCGTTTTTATTCTGACAGTGTTTCCTCCAGTTATTTATCTTACCTCCATGATCCCTGCACGGTTTTGAATTGGAAAGAAATAACCCTGTTATTTTTTTTTATTTTCGCGCTCGCACGCATAAACACAGTGTATCTTAGCAGTTTTTTTTCTTGTTTAAATAAATAGTACTAATAAATAATCAAGTAGTTCGCGCACCCCCAAGATGCAATACCGTAAATATCCCAAACAAAGAAAAAGATATAAATAAAAAAAAACCCTTACGATTTGTTGTATTCACGTTATTTTATTTATTTGGTTTGATGTAGGAGCACGAATATAGCACACGAGGTGCGGGTAAAATTAAATTTCCGATCCGTCTAAAATGCAGCGTCACCTCACCTTCGGAATCAAAGTCAGATGTCGGAAGAAATAGCTTTGACATTGGCCAATACTACTATTCTAATAATAGAAATGTTTATTTACGATGCAATTTTCTCTTTCATGTCGCTAAAAATGAATGGATGGGTTTTATTCTAGAAACAAGTTTAGTTATTGATATTTGAACCAAAGACGATAAAATCAGTGGACTGCTCATAAGTTTTCCCCCTCACGAATTTAATACCTAGGTACGTCTCTTTAGTAGCTCTCTCGTGCAAGAATGGCCAATAACAAACAGTCAAGGTATTAATAGGTAACGCATGTGCCAATCACAAAGAATCTAAGCACAGATAGGTAACGCATTGGCCAATCACAAAGTCTGATTATTACCTCACCCCCTGCCCGCAACGGTAAGTTGTGTTTTGTAGAAAAAATAAGAAATGAGCAGTCAGTTGGCTTTATTGTCTATTATTTGAGCATAGCGTAGCGTAGGTAGGGTGTATTATCTTTAGTGACGAGATAGCTCTGACCATCGTGATGTGTCTTCCTTTATTCTGTACCGTCGTAATGTCAAAACTCAAAACACAAATCATAAAGATGACACAATCATTAACCTAACCGCGCATCGCAGCCGGCGCGGGCGGAATAATATCATCAAAGTAGGTTTTTATTATAGCGAAAGGCTGTAATAATAATAATATTTGCTTTTCAGAGGTCTATTTTCATGTGACGCTCTTACAAAAATAATCCAAAAAAGACCTTGGGAAAAGCCAATATAGCTAAAGAAATATAGTGTTTTTTTATACGTAATAGGCTAGCATAATGTAGGAAATAGACCTGAAGAAATAGTAGATTGTTAGACAAGGGCTGAATACCACGCATTTCACCAGTGATAGGTATTTCTGACCAACACTCTACTTTTAATTTCGACTGTTCGGAAATTAAAATACTACACGCCTTTTTAATAAAACAAGTAATATTGGGAAAATTATTAAATAAAAATAAGTTAAAACGCCAACTACCCACATTAGAACAAAAATCGAAATGCTATGAAATCATGGCATTACCTACAGCGAGTTGCAGAATAGAAGAGTAACTGAAAAAACAACAATAAAAAAAATTACTTTCCACTCTAGTGAAGACATGAGCAACTTTCCATTCGGCTATCAACCCATGAAAATTAAACTTTCAGTACAGGAGAGATAAAAAATATATTGCATATTATGTTTTTTCGCTAATATTGAAACAATTTAATCGCTTAGGTACTTACAGCACAAATATTGATTGGCCTCCAACATACTGACAGACGAACATTTTTTTTGCCAGACTTGAGACGCTTCGCCCGCTCGGTTAAAAAGTGCCAAATGCCTATCTAGCAAAAATGATTCAAAACAAGATTCGTAGAGGTCTTTTTACTGCCAAGACTTCTAAATGTCTTGATGTACGGATGATTCTATTACTTGGTTCAACAATTCCATACTTTACCTTACATAGTTACGATGAGTGAGTATGCCAACGCGATAAAACAAACAAAACGACGGCGTTATTTCATAACTAGCAGAACAAAGTTAGCTCAACTGTCGACGGAAGGCAATGGGTCCACAATGGCTTGGGCGGGAGGCCTGGTATATCCGCCCCACTGCACTTCCCGCTACGTTCCGCTCGGAATAATATTATTAATAGATAACTGTTAGTAGGGAACAGTTACTTATCTCGATTGAACTCGAAACTTTTTATGTAAGGAGAAAGAAGTTCATTATATCAAGTTATTGATAACGATATAGGTAATGTTAGAATCGATTAACATAAGTAGATCTCATTTTCTATCTGACTTTAGTTAATTTATCATTATATTCAGTAAGGAGCTCGTAAATACGATTTACGTTAAGCTTTCACATCAACGTTTTTGAAATGAGATAGACATAAAAACATTATCGAATTATTTGCTACGTAAAGCAACACAGATAAAATTAAAAGTAGAATAGACAACTGTCTATTTTTCTTATTTATTAATTTAAAAAACGGACTTTTGTTTTTAACGCGTTATTGAAATGTCGTCCTGTATTTTCATTTTTACAAAACATTGTTTTATTGCGTTTATATTGTTTAATTTCGGCGGCAAGTTACCAATTTAGTTACGCGAAGTTCAACGAGTTAAGTGAAAATAAAAATACCAGTGCCAAACACGAAATTAGCACGTTACAAACAATTGTTCCATAGGGTTAGAGAAAAATCGTCGCCATTTTTTCTACAGCCTTCACGCATTGAAAATGATTTCAAACGATTACAGTATAATAGTGGTAGTTCACTATTCGTACGAGAAATTGGCTAAATTGTCCTATATTGCTGACAGAAGCCATAACTGAGTTTTTTTTTTTAAAAACAACTAATATACTATTTACATAAGGGTGTTATAATCAGCCATGTAGTAGTAGATTTACAATTTCCATAATTATTAAGGATCCCGATTCTGATTCTAGGTTCAAAAGTAGACGCTAGTTGACGCTTGTTCTTTATATAACCTTGTATTCCTAAATCTAAAAATCCGAAGTTCTATAAGATCACTCGATTATCCATTGGTCTGTCTACCAAGACCCTTTTTACTTTAAAAATTGTTAAGTCAACGAACACTTCGTTCGGTGCCCTTTGAGATACAGAGATTGAAGACATTCTAAAGTTGGGTCGTAAAACAACGATGTATATCTCGTACAAGCTCATTAAACTCGCAGAGTACACTCAATTTCCGAATAATGTTGTCTTAACTTTCGCCGTGAAGTGTTTCGTCAAAAATGATATCACTTGAAGTGAAATAAGCGTCATTCATCGTCTTACTTAGGAGATTAATTTTGAAGTATGTTTCTGTTTTCTTGCGATCTTATTACTCTAATAATTTGGTAGATTATTAGCAGTCGGTGCGAAGCCATGGATTAACATTCGCTAATCTGGAGACTCGATCCCGTAGCGTCTTTCTGCCTAACCGTTCAAAAAGGATGCCCTCGACCTGTAACGGGACACTATACCATTTTTTTAAATATCAAGTTAATGTGCCTAAGAAACATTTATTGAATAAAAAAAACATCATCATAACATCTAAATAACGGACGGATACACTCCTTTTTTAGTAAATACATACAGAAAAACCCAGATCCAGAAACGAGCATTAATTGTCAGCATTAAATACTCACTCCTAGCGGAAATCAAAACTTCTGCATCACAGCCGGGTGTTAGAAAAACGCGTCACTGAGGTCCTTTTTATATATTAAACTAGCTGCACCCCGCGGTTTCACCCACGTAAGTCCCGTTCCCGCGGGATTATCGAGATAAAAAGTAAAAAGCCTATATGTTATACCCGGTATCCAGCTACCTATATTCCAAGTTTCATCGCAATCGGTTCAGTAGTTATTGCATGAAAGAGTAACAAAGTCACATATGTACATACATACAAACTTTCGAATATTAGTAACATTTTGTGCATAAAGTAGTTGGTTCCAACAATTTAGGTAAAATGTAATCTTACTAATATTATTAACGCGAAAGTTTGTATTTATGTGAGTTTGTTACTCTTTCACGCAAAAACTACTGAACCGATTGCTATAAAACTTGGAAATAGGTAGCTGGATACCGGGAATAACACATAGGCTACTTTTAATCCTGATATTCCCGCGGGAACAGAACTTACCGCAGCTAGTATAATATAAACGTTAAAATACCTGTTTTGCTATGCAGGTGGAATTTCATACAACAGAATCGGTAGTCACAGTAGACTGGGAAAACGGATTCGTCGAAGCATCAGCCAAAGACAACATTAACGTCTCGCAGATCTTCAAGGAACTGTTGGTGCAAGCTAAAGGTATCTATTTTACCTTTTTTAAATAAAAACATTTGTTTTCTAGTATATTTTTATTTGTCTTAGTACGATAAACCACAAAATTTACCGGGTTTTATTCGCGTTTTATTTAATAACGGCATTATAACAAAAGACCCGAGCTTTCGTTAACTTTACAGTTAGCTTCTCCAAGGTTGACTGAGATGTAAAAAAGCTAACTGTAAAGTTCGAAAGCTTGGTACTTTTGTAAAAATGCAGTTATTCAGTAAAACGCAAGTAAAATCCGGTAAATATTGTGTTTTATTATGCAAAATCTCTAAAACCTAAGACAAATTTATGTCTTAGTATGTTCGTATATGGCAAAAGCTAGACGTTCAATAAACATTTCGCTATCCGCAGTACATGGCAATATTCATTCAGAGTGTATATCGACGGATAATCCATAATAGGTAATTAATGAATATTCAACTCGGATCACTATAACTATTGAACGTTTAACCTTTGCTTATAGAGCAAGGGCCCGAGAACTTCAAAATAGTCCATCGTTATTTCTTGTGTTGGATTCGTTGACAAACTTTCAGCTTTTACAAGATAACGAAGGTGTGGGGTCGTCCGTGAACCCCCAGACCTTCGTTATTTTGTATCTCAGACCAAGTATTATAATATAACGCGTTATTAATGTTCTGACTTTCATAATCACGACGCCCGCCCCGTCTCTATACAAAATGTATGGAAACGAATCATGTCACTTGTTCATTGCTATCATTTTACAACGTATTTCTACTGCACGAAAACGATTCTTGCAACTAATTATTTCGATATTTGATCGGGGCATCATTAAATCTTCACAACCGGAAAGAGGTGCTTTAATAGAAGAAAAATATTTAAGTTTAGACGAAACACTTACATTTCAGGCATACAATGCTACTATTTGTCATCTCATCATCATCTCAACCCTTATCCGTCCACGTCCCGAGCAAAGTTCAGTTTTTAATACAAAGTTTTATTAGTTTTCGTACAATATTGACTGAGTAATATCACTTATTTGTACAATTTAGAGGGAAGTTTGGAAATTTTTTCTATCGAGAAAATTTTCAGGAATCGTGTTTTCACTTTATTCACGTGTTAGTAAATATCCTCGACTTTAATTAATATGGTTTCAAAAGCTGTTATTTCACATAACTTTTGTAGTAATTCATCCTTGAAACATCAGTTCAGCTAATTATTAGTATCATCTAATTAGTATCCACCGCTGCCAGTTGCTATTTGCTGTCAAAAAGCATATTTTGTATTGTACATTGTTGTTTGAAGTAATCACCGGTAACAACCACGTTACGTCAAAGCAGCAATGTACTGCAACTTAGCCACTAGTAACGGTGGATGCTAATTAGGTACATGATACCACAGCTGGCCTACTACGGCCCCTTAAGGACTTTTCTGTGTCGTAATATTGATATTTGTTTCAAAGTGAAATACAACCTATCGCCGGCGCTGCGGCGACGAAGGCGGCAGTCGCTGCCGACGGGCCCGCAAGGTCCGCCCGGCTCCAGTCCGACCCCACCAGCCGCACCGCACGTACCGTCTCCTGCGCAGCTCGCGCATCTACAGCAGATAAGAGAGCGCCACAGTAACAAACGTAACTCCTGCGTTATCTCCTAAGAAATGCATTTTCAGAACACCTAAATAACTAATATGATTTTAGGATTGTGATCAAATACCGATGTGCTGTCATGTTGGCAAAGACTATAAAACCAGTTGACGAACCAAAAGTAATCTAGATTTATTAGAAACAAATACAGATAGACTTGCCCGTTCTCATTGTATAGATATACAAGATGTAACAGGTAAGCCCTTTTAATCCGAAAGGGGGTTGTTCTAGACGTCTAGGCGAACACCTTTTGTTCTACGACTTTTGAAAATTCGAACGTTTTTTTTGAATATTTTGAGATTATGTTTCACTGGAAAAACAGCTGTTTTTGAAAATAAAGGTAATTGAAGGTTTGATTGTAGTAGACCAAACTAAATGAAAGAACAACATAAGGTCAATGACCTCGAACTCTAAGAAACAGCTGATTTTCAAGTAAACTTTACACCTAAATTTTTCGAAAAGTACTTTGAATTTTCAAAAGTCGTAGAACAAAAGTTGTTCGCCTAAACGCCTAGAACAACCCCTTTTCGGATTAAAAGGGCTTACCCGTTACATCTTGTATATACCACGAGATTTCTACTGAGACTATAATTACAGGATATTATACAGACCCGTGCGAGCCACAGGTGCACATTTATTGAGAATGCATCGAAAAGCAGAATTACGTTTTTAGATGCCATATTTTTTGACTGTATTTTTAAATGTCGATATCTGACTCTGTGCTACCATATAGTATAAAAACCAAATAGTCCCTCACGAAAATAGTACGCCATTTTTAGTAGCACTCTCGTGCAAGAACGGTTAATCACAAGGAGACACCAGCCAATCACGAATTTAGATTACTACCTCCAGTCCGCAACGGTGAGATATGTTTTGTAGAAAAATCGTGGTATGAGCTGTCAATTGGCTTTATTGCCTTTGCCCGTAAAGTAGGCGTAATACCACAGTTTACCTAATAGTGGGTACCTACGCCACGCGGCTGACTTTTCTCTACTATGGTAATTACCACGTAATTACTGATAAAAGGTAAATCATAAACTTTAACAATATGGCAACATATTAGTTTCTTCGTAAATATACAAAAATTATAACGTTCTTCGCTGTCCGACTGAATGGTGTCCGATTTAAGGTTCAGACAGACATGTTTTGACTTAACTTTATAAACCCCTACAGTACAAATCTGACTTCTACTTGAAGATATTGTGTATACAATACGATATTTACAGAACTGTGAAATTTGTATATAAACTTGATATTCTGGTTTTGACCTCAAATCGGACATGAGATGAACCTATTATGTGTGATTGTAGTTAGTTTTGTCAACGTTTTCAAAAAAACTTACGACAAAGCACAATTTTGAAATAGTCTAATTTAATATTTTACATTAATACCAGTCAAACTACAAACTATTTACTTAATAATAAATAGCCAAACAGAATTTATATTTAACATTTGGAATACAAAAGAATTATGTATTAAGAGATTATTCTACTTATAATAAATAACTTAGATAACTTAAACCTTGTATAAATTGAAGATGCAATTTTATACGTCCTTCCAGTGTTAGAGTTTAGGAACAGTTTAGTAAAGTTTAGCTTAGAATTTTCATTGAAGGTTGACGCCCATATCACAACTAACTGTTGTGCCGCGATTGTATGAAAACTGAACGGCACATAGATAATGGGCCCTACCATGATGTCTTATAAGTCGTCGCGAAGTCGTCGCGTTGTCGTACAGCTTAAAAAAAACACATCAAATAATGAAAAAAAAAATTCTTACTTCAAAAAATAAAAAGATGGCCTGTGGTTTTTAAAAGTAAGCGGGGTATTTTTTATTTAAAATTTACTTTATTTTTTTGAACGATAAAAGGACGACATAGCAACGACAAACGAGCATGGTAGCGCGGATTATTCTTACAAAAGTTTCTCTTTAACGTCCTAACGATCATAATAACTGAGCAGTGGGCTTAAACCTTAATTTCCTTTAAAACCTTAGTAAAGTGTGATTGAGAAATTGTGAAGTACTGGCAACTTGAGTTAAGTCAAGGTAAGACAATATCATTGTGAGTGTGTGAAGCTGTAATTACATTCGATCCAAGAACAAGCTTCCTTTTTTACATTGCATTGTAACAACTAAACTGATATCAGTAATAAAAGAAATTAAATGGATGTCCATCATTAATACCTATTAAACTACGGGTCTTGATCGCGTTGTAGTTATCAAAAGTCAAAGTAAAAAATTTATTTCCTTTAGATTTTTGTATAACAATAATTGTACATGATCATTTGACTAGTAGTGATTTTAGTGTGGCTTCGGAACGCGCCCTCCGATGAGAAACTCATGGGGGTTCTACAGTCTATACTACGTCGAGGTACTTAATTACCTACCTAGACGTTTCAGCAAACGGGTACACCAGTCGTGGTCCCGAAAAGAATTCTCACCCCGTAACCCGTTTGCCCAAAACGTCGAGGTAATTAGTAACCATGGTTATCTACAACACGATAGCTTAATAATAATGATGGACCGAAATCATCTAAGTTTAAAAAGTGTGTTAAATGGATGTGTCATGTCATGACACTAGTCTAGACTATGTGGAATTTTCAGTATCAGTAAAATAAGCTAAAAAAAAAAGCTTATAATGTCTATAACTAACAACTTACGCTTGACTGTAATTAAAAACTTGCAACTTTAAGATCAAGATGTTATGTACTCGTTTGAAATCAACAAGCAAACAGTATTCTTTAAAGTATTTTTTATGGACATTTGTCATTATTTGCCTTAAAATTGAAGATTTACAACAACAAAGATCAAATTTTAGTTTAATACACGAACTGCATCTTATGTTTACGAGTAAGTAAGTAATTCACTCGAGGGACTTGCACGGGGTTTGATGAAAATATAAATTCGGGAATTCATTAACACGGTATTATTATATTAACTTATTTACTCTAACTTTATATACCTACCTATCTCTAGTTTTAACAACCATTCTTGCTGGTGAAGTGGGGTGTACCTGTACTGTATAGTCTAGGTGTCTAGATGCGTAAGATGAGGGCCTGGATCAATGTACCTAGTTCAAGCTTGACGGTGTTCCTACTATGTATCATAAAACACGCGTTTATTATGTAATCGCGATAATCCAGCTCATGTCGTACAATTTACGGTTATGTTAGCCAATAAAGCTTGTTACTTCTCACATTAATGGGATTTATATTTTTAGTAATTATTTTTCAGGTTAATTGTGTCCCGAATTAGATTTATTACCTGTCGGTGTACGGGGTTATTGCCTATTATTAACTGTCTTTATTACACGTTGACATTGACATTCAAGTCTAAAGTGAACAGGTTTTTTCTAGAGATGTATGCTACGTCGTCGAGGAGGTAAGGACAAGTGCTGAGGTTTGCAGTTACCTTACCTGAGCTGATGGAAAGCTATCTAATACCTTTATTTTAAACGTGTTTTCTAAATAAACGATTTTAAACGTACATGGTTATTTTCACTATGAATATTATTAGAAAACGAGTTATTTACCATGTTTATTTTTATTTACAAGGAGCTCGATAATTCGCCAGTAACTTCGACCAGCTTGTTCACGAGACATGGTTAATACCTCGTCTAATAATATTCATAGTGTTTTCTAAACTTTGAAGACTGATTTTTGAAGAAATGCTTTCAATGATTTGCACCCGACAGGACTTGAACCTACAACCTCGGCATTCCTTGTTCTGCGCTCAACAATTGGCACACCTGTGGCGCAATATATGAATAAGTCCTCTCGAGCACCCGACTTTAAAATAAAATTTAATTCCTATTATTTACCCCATTTTAAAATTTGCTTCAAAAATCAGCTATCCAAAAGACAATTTCCATGGGCTGAGAAACTTTTACTCTATAAGTACAACAAGTATTTGTATGTAGTGGAAACAATTTTCAAGAAAACTATTTTCTTTGTTTGCAAGTTACTGCTATTATAATAATCATGGCTCTGTGCAATTTATTAATTATTTCAATTAGTTTCACAAAATGTTGCAAAACTAATAAACCTAAAAAAGTTATAAAACATTAAAGTAATTAAATTTAGGGAATTTCCAATAACTCTTCAATTTCTTACTTTGGTTATGAAAATTCTTACTTTGTGGGAACGTTATTATCTAGCTGGGTATTTTATTTAGTTTTTCGGGCCTGTCATGTCAGTCTCCAATCCTAAAAAATATAGGAAGAAAATAATATAAACTTCAGAGAATTTCCTAATGTAAATAAATCATCTGAAACCCCATTGGCCAAAGGTTTTATCATAATTGAAATAAAAGTAACGCCAATTTAGGTTTATATGTATTTAAATCTAAGAATTCTGAGCTGTAATGTAAGAAAAGTGATCTATAGATTGAAAGGTAAGGTGGGTTTGTTTACTTTACTATGTTGTTCAAAGTGTCTGAATCCTCCAAATAGAATGAAACTTCTCTCACGTGAAACCGGGATAAAAACGTATCTGATAAATTTATCCAAGGTTCTATTAACCTCTACATCAAAATCGGTTCTACAATTCGAAATCCTAGACACAAACGATTCATCTGAGTTAAATGTATTTCTAATTTTATAATATATCTGCGTCCCGCGGTTTCACCCGCGTAAGTTCCGGTCTCGTGGGAATATCGGAATCAAAAATAGTCTATGTTACTCCTCCATAATCTAGCTTTCTAGGTACTGGTGAAAGAATTATTGAAATCGATTTAGAAGTTTCGGAGCCTATCCTTTACAAACTAACAAATAAATCTTTCCTCTTTATAATATTAGTACCTACCTTTAGATTTCGGGGGTCTATCAAAACCCTTGTGGACAATATTAGACTCTATTTTGATTTGCGGAAAATTAGAATAGAACAATAAATCTTTCTAAGCCAATGCCCTAATACCTTCTCGCGCCTAAATCCGATGTTTCTTTGACTGAAAAGCTATCTTTGTTGGTTTAGTGCGATTGTTTTTAGTTGAATTGTGTTTTAGACGAATTGTTTCAGTCCAATTTTTCGTCTATATTTTGGCAGTACCTTTAGATAACGTTTTAATTGGTAAAAGCGTTTCCAAAGAATTTTGTTGGTACTACAGGTCCAGGGTTTTATTTTGTATCTGTGACAGCCCAGTTCTTTAATTAACTAAATCCTATCCTAATGTTATAAGCTGAAACTTTGTATGTTTGTGTGTGTGTATATTTGTTACTGAATTGAAACTTGGAGTAAGTATAGATAGTTGAAGACCTGGAAGAACACATGGGCAAATACGCGGGTGAAACCGCTGGGCGCAGCTAGTACCTAATACAGACCGTACATCTCTTCCTTTTTAGAAGTAATAAGTATAGTCCATAATTTAATTATAAAGTAATTCTTAAAATACACAGACATTACAGTATTTACCTATCTTATATTATAACTAAGTTAGTACTTCTACTGTAATCTAAGTTTATGTTAAGTACCTAGATTTCAAGTTAAGATTTTTATATCGTGAACTTAAAACTAGTTGAACGTATAAAATGTTGTGTTAATCAAAAACTGAAACTACGAGTTATTTCTAACTAATCTAGACTAGACTTCTAGACAACTTTATGTTCAATCTATTATTATAATTTAGATTTCAATTTGTGAAACTAGCTTTATTTCGTTTATATTTATATTTTTTACAATTATAAACAGAATTTCCAGTTCTTTTAAGCATACCAATACAACGTTACTTTTACAAAAGAAGTGTTTTTAAAAATGATTGACCATAGTTAAATGTACATATAAGTTGAACATAAGTAAACACCAAAACTAACTATTTGGTTGATATTTATGGTAGTATTTTATTTGGAAATTGTATGCTCTGGAAGTATTTTAGCTAGGTGTGTATTTTTAGTACCTATCATGAATTAAAATCGAAAGGTGCATCAAATAAGTTATTGAAATAAAACTAATTTCTCGTGACCTAGAGGTGATTGTAAAGTACCTTTTACTTCAAAACGATCATCCTGAAAACTTTAACAATTTATTTCTGTCTGTGGAATTTAACTGGGAATGTGAATTGGGTATCAGGAATAATGTCTTACGATTTATCAAAGTCAACAACTGACTCTTTTGAGGAATAAAACGTCTGTCTTGTTATTTGAGGAAAATACAAGATGATAAAGGGTTTTGAAGCACGATAGGTAGGTACTGTTCAAGAATGTAGGTACACGTACTGTACGTCATGCGTACGATAATTTTTGCGGCGATTAAAATAGTACTGGACCAGCTAGTCCTACATATTATATCAAAGAAAACTAAAAATGAATTTTCAAATAAATCTTGTTATTAAATTAATTCTGTTTAGTACAAAGTGCAGTAAAGTAACACAATTAAAGGTAAAGGCAATTTTAGACCTGTCACAATAGGAGATGGCTGTTACATTGTCCTACGGTCCTCCTTAAAGGCAATATAGCGCTGCAAGCCATGTATGCATCATGCACACTTCTAACGTAATGGGCCCTACCATGATATCTTATAAGTCGTCGCGAAGTCGTCGCGTTCTCGTTCAACTAAAAAAAAACAATTAAAAAACACATACAATGTTTTAAAAAAGAGAATTTTTGAAATTGTCTGTGGTTTTTAAAAGTAGTCGGGGTATTTTTTATTTAATATTTACTGATTTTTTTGAAATTTTACTTAGGTTTTGAGAGGACTTTTTGACGCGTGAGTCAAAATTTACTCTCTTCATTTACTAATTTCCTCACCTTATATAACATTATCCGATTCCTGTTTTAATCTTGGTAAAGAAGATTGATAATGAAAGAAAGGTGGTATAATTTTGTATGAAGAGTCACGTGTCAGACAGCACCCTCATTTTATTTAGTTGAGGATTGTATTTTATTGTATTCGAAGCCCTAAAACCATATTAGTCAAGATGTTATTTGAAAAATGTATTCAAGCATTTCTTGAAATATGTCTCAAAGACGTGGCAATAGCGAATTACGTCACTCTACCACTTCAGTGGCACAATACATTAATTTTAAAACACTTGTTCACCTGTACCCTCATTCTCGTACGATATATCTGTTCGAAAATTATTCATGTGGTAACCAGCTCATCGATCAAAACGTAAAAGGAATTGTTTTATCTCCTTTTCCTTCAGATCGTGTTGTGTGAGACGTTTATTACAAGGAAACACTTAGCTTGTTTAACAGTTAACACCTTTCCCCCTTACTTATAAACGCTGGTTAACAGCTGCATAACTGTGTATCGTTTGTCTTTAACTGGGACATAAATTTTTAAAGTTGACGGACAGAGACAAACGTCACATAACTTGGTCATCTGTTGATTATCTTTTATAAGTAAGGGGGTTTATGTTTAAGCAGGTGCTTAGTAAACGTTACTTAAAATTATTTTTGTATTAGTATCCATTATCCATCCATGTAAACTCTTTCTTCATCCTTACATTCTACACAGCATGTGCGATGAAAGTTTTATATAAGGTACAGAAAATTTAGGTTAGGATACATGTATATTATGCTTATTTTGTAATTTATTGGTAACATAACTATAAGAAATTCTCCACTGTGGGACCTTAATCATTTTAGGGAGAAGAATTTCGGGAGTCCGTAACTCAATTGCGAAAGACATATAATCGATGAACTTTTAAACGACAATAAAGTACTTCAATGAATTCAAAATTGACGAAAAGAGTCTTGAACAACACAAGACGATCGCATTAGAAACACAAGACGGTTGAACTAAAAGGATAAAACGATCGAAATAAACAAAAAAAGACGAACAAAATGGAGACATTCGATATTTAATTCATCGACTAGACGTCCTTCGCAATGGAATAACGAATCTAAATTTGACAAAGTAGATATCTCTAACTTATTCTAAATCAACTACATAATACAATTTATTTTGATCACAACGTTGAATTTAATTTGATTAAAGAACTTTTTTTTACTAATACAATATAATGATTTCAAGAAGATATGGACGTGCCTTTTTTGTATAGTTATATCGTAGGTAATATTTAACTTTTTAATTACTTACTCATTAATATTTCAAAAAACATACAAGAGTTTGTAATCGAAGAAATTCGAGGAGAGAGGAAATTTTCTGTTTAAAATGATCCACAGATTTTGTACCTAGATTGTTTAAGACTTACTATTAAGATTAATTTTGAATCAGCCTTTTTAATATATATAATTTGAATATAATATTTTGGGAAAGAACTTTTGAAATGTAGAGGTAATGTCTGAACAGTGAGTTTTTAAGTATGTACTGCGAATAGATAAAGAAAGCTATTGTATATTTCGCTCATGATGATCTACTTTATATAATCGTACCTCAAACTCAATATTCTTTTCATGTTTTTTCGGATAGTAGGTAATCATATTTTATTACCTATTACATAACCTATAATATTATACTTATTTTTATAATACAACTTGAGCACTGAAGGATTTGACATGAGTAGTTTGTGAATAGTAAATCTTTCTTGTATACTCACTGAAGTTAAGGTTTAAAACTAAAAACTGTCCTTAAAATGATCTAAAGCTATTGTATTAAACTACACATATTATTACAAATTGTAACTACAGTGTGACCTACATAACTCGTGTCTTTCTAAATAAAGGAAACATTTAAATAATTGAAGTTTTATTTTATGAGTATTCATACCTACACGTCAAACGTCTTAAACACATTTAGCCATAATTAGTAAACGTGAAGTAAGGTCGGAGTGATTTTATCACTTTTCGTTTCTGTCTTTCAACTTTGAAAGTTCTTGTCCCGGAAAAAGACAAAGCATGTTCTCACTACTCTCTCATGTACTCTTACTTGATAAAAGATAACCTATAGTTTGTTGTCCTGGGCCCTGATTCAGTAAGGACATAGCATGCGAAATGCCGGCGGAATGCAGGTGACGTGCAGGATATGCACGTTTTTGTATTCAGTAAATGTTATTTTACTTAATTACTACGTAATTATTTAAATAGCTCCCCTTGTCCCTCAGCCAACAGTATTAAGGAAGTTATTGAATACATTTTATTTTTACTCATGCAACAAATCGACTTATGCAATGCTTCTGCATCCCGCCTGCTAGTCGCATGCTAATATGTTTTCACAGAATCGGGCCACTGGAGTTTCAGTGGAATGCACAAATGAAGTCGCACTTGGAAAAATAGTAAATCTTTTTATGCTTGTACCTTAATCAAGTTTGGCCATTACCAATGGAAAATTGGCTGTGGTCTAGTAGTGATGGCTTTTTAAAGCCGAAACACGATGCACGATTAATAAATGGCGTTGTTTACACTAACACAATTTTATGCCGCATGTAAAAAGCGGAAAGTAGTAATTTTTGCACGCTGCAAAACGGATGTGTCGGGACTTCGGGACTAAAAACAACACATTATTCTTTAACATAGTGGTCTAATGTTTAACATCAAAGCCAGACAATTCTGTAAAAGACAATGTTTCAGTGCACTCCAACAAAGTTTAGAGTTTGAAGAATACGGTACTTTAGTAGAACAAGCGAGTTCGTAGTAGAATAAATTACCAGGCGAGTGTTTCTTTAGTGAACATTTATTTATGCTCACACACGTATGCAACTTAATAAATACGTTTTCCCATAATATCTATTTTGAAATTAATAATTGGTCATACATAGCAAACATAACATTAATAACTTTAATTTCTGCAAAACGTAGGTACTTTCCGTTTTAAAGATTATGTACAAAAGTCACAGAATAGTAAATACGGAAAAACCGCCGCCAGCGAGTATACGAGTTCTCTAAAATCTATTAATTTAGTTACTTACTTAACAAAAATGTATATTTTATTTTAGTACCTAACAATATTAAAATTAGATGTCAAATACATCAATAAAAATAAGCTCGTCTCTAACAAAAAAAACAGTTAAATGTTTTCCAAACAGTGCCTATTTCCAATATTTTTGTCGGACAATGAAAATACTTGGAAAGCGAATTAAAATACCTACAAGCAATGTCGATTGGAAACAATCCGCGCTACCATGATCGTTTGTCGTTGCTATGACGTTAAGAAATAAAGTAAATTAAAAAAAAAAAACCCCGACTACTTCGTAAATTTGTTTTTATTGCTCAATTCATATTTACTAGAAATATTTTTAAAGGAAAAATTCATCTTCAAAAATTCACTTGCGGCGGATTTTTGAAGATGAATTTTTCCTTTAAAAATACCTAGACTACTTTTAAAAACCACAGACAATATAATAAAAACTTTTTTTAAAGTTTGTTTTTCTTTTTTTTATTATTTGATGTGTTTTTTTTTTTGGCTGAATGACAACGCGTCGACTTTACCACGATTTATAAGACATCATGGTAGGGCCCAATATCTAACACGAACGAAGAAAGTCGATTGTTGATTGTTATAATACCTAACTGATAGGTAAGTACCTTGGACTTTTATTTGGAGTTTCGACTTGGTAGAGGGTATACTCTATTAGCCTATTAATAAACGTGGATTAAGGTCGGTGTAGTGAAAATATACTTTGTTTTTTTTTCATGACAATTTATTTTAAGTTGAGCGACAGAAAGATATAAAAAGCGAAATAACTACTCCGACCTTACTCCCTTTTTATTAATAAGGTCTACCAACCAACCCGTAGTATATTATATACAAGCATTAGTACTTGCTACTACCAGCTAAAACTTCGTAAAACTTACAACATGATCATACCTACCTAGTTAATATAAAATATCTAATTATACGCTGTATTTGTAAAGTTCTAATTGTGTTCTTTTACGCAATACTTTTTAACGAACTTTATTCAATTTTCTTTAGTGTGAAATCTTAACTTCTATTTAGGTACTTTGACATGATTTGTAATTTTATTTACTACTAGCTGCGACCCGCGGTTTCATCCGCATAAGTCCAAATCCCGTGGCAATATCGGAATCAAAAGTAGACTATGTTACTTTACGATAATGTGGCTTTTTATTGGTGAAAGAATTATTAAAATCGGTCCAGTAGTATTGGAGTCTATTCATTACACACAAATATTTTCTCTTTTAATAACAAATATAGAAATATAGATGTAGATGAAAATATTGTTATTATTGCTAAACGATTGAAAACCAGATTTGAGAATATAAAGCCTGAGTTCACTCTAACAACTTACAAATATTTTATTCATTGTACACGCTACTCTTTTGTTTTGTTTTGAAGAAAAGAAAAGCTGTTAATTTCGATACATGTTCTGAATTCTTTTGTTCGTTACAAGCAGATAAATTAGAAGGTAGGTGGGTTTTAGGACCCCATTGTGATTCTTCACTTGACCTTTCAGAAGTGGGTTACGAAGTACTAGGATAGCCTGTAGTGATGTTTGAGGTGGCTAAATTATGTATCGACATCGGTGGTTTTTTTTTATTATTGGCACACAAAACAGAACACAGTCAATTACACAATTATCAATAAAAGTAAATATACATTTTAGAACTGGACTATATTCCAAACTATGCGTACACAACTTGACAAAATTATTGTATTATTACTACTAACAAGTTCACAAAATACACGTATTTATAAATAGGTATTAAGATATCCTGTTAAGGTTTTCTACAGCAAAAGAACAAGGCATTTTTTAAACTGGTTATGCTTATTACTAAATATATCGATATCATCGTGATGATCGACCATAAGATCATTGTATTGGCGACACATGCGGTAATGGGGTTTGGTTTGATTTGTAGGGTACTGTTTTTATTAAATTACTTCAAAAATCAAAATAGTTTATTTCCTTTAGATTCTTGTACAACATTAAATGCAATTTGGCTGATGATCATTTGGCTACGTCTTAGGTGTATTGATTTTAGTGTGGCTTCGGACTTAATACTTAATACTAACACTCTGTACAGTTAGACCTTAGTATTTATTTCTATGATGTCTTTTTAGGGTTTTGTAGTCAACAGGAAACTATTGTTTAATGTATTTTGTGTACTGAATCAATAAAATAAATAATCACTAGATACTGACACGCAGTTTCACGTGGCATGTCATATGAACCAATCGAATATCTAAAACGAATGATAGATACCTACTTCATAAATATTAGGAAACCAGTTTAACATAAAAGAAAAATCAATTAAACAAGTCTTGTTAAAAAAATTCCTTTTGGCGCGTGATGGCAAAAGGGATGACTCTGGTCCCCTAGAAGATGGGACGTCCTTTGGTTTGGGACGCTACTTGCTTCGATACTTCAGCACCGTCCCATCTTCCAGGAACCTCTCTTAAGGGGCCGAAAGTCTTAAAAAGCGCAAATATGTGACTCTCGACCGGAGATACATATTTGAGCCTTTTGGAGTAGAGACTTTGGAACCGTGGGAGCCTGGGGCACAGGCAATATATAATTATTTGTCTGTACGCCAGGTAAAGCGAGACCAGAATGCTGGAATCTACTTGGCACAAAAAATGCATTTTGGGCTAGCTGCCAAGTTACGAAGACTTGGACTTATTTAAATAAGTTCCTTTTTATTTTAAATATGTTATTGAGTGTTTATACAAACAAATACATTTATTCAGTACACAAGTGAAATACACTGTCGATTATTAATTTGTATCAATCTTTTTGAGATTTCGTTTAACTATAGATCGTTCTTGGATATGTTATTTTTTGTTATGTATTGGACGATCATTAGATAAGGGAGATCTCAAAAAGATTGATACAAATTAACAATCGACAGATGTGCCACTCGCCGCAATATATACGTGCGTGCATACCTATCTATCTATCTCCCGCCAAATCTAGCGGCGGGCGAGAGACGATGGCACTTGTTGCGCAGGCCACAATCGATCGCCTCCGGACTAACTTGCACCTTCGTACGTAGAGTAAAATGTCAATCTGCAGATATGACTTTTTTATTTTATACTGTGTCCTTTGGTAATATTTTTTGCAGAACCAAATTACTCTTACTCTATTTAACAACAATTGAAACATTTCTGTTAAGTTTTCTTATTTCCTTCATATTGTTTTCGACACCGACTCTGGACTGGACACTCATGCTCAAGTTGGGGGCGTGGCTGCAAACTTGCCATCTTAGAATTTAGGAACAAACTTAGCCGGTAACTGACTCTCCGTTTGTACTGCAGAGTTTGGGAACCTCTCACATGTGGGGTTTGCCGAAAACGGGTAGATTTTAGAAATAAAAATAAATAACCACTACGTCGAGCACATGTAAGTATTATAGGTACTGTATTGTGGAGTTTAAAAATAGCTATATACAAGAGCTCTAAGTATTAGGAAACATAGTTTTGTATTCTAATTGCCGGAATTCAGATTTAAAGTTATCTTACTATAACTATTACTAATCAAGTCTTAGAAGTATAAATCATTTTAATTCGTTCTCGTAATCCGACCCCGCAGACGACAATCCTCTCATTCGCCCACCAATAAGTACCTACTCATCACGGCTTTGCCGGAAAATCTTCTCTCACAATATCTAGTCTTCAATAGCTTTCCTGCCGACTCAACGATTCATTTCATCTCGACCTCATTGAAACAAATGTGTAGATATCAAGATAATTCGGCAGTTTTCAGGTGCCTCTGTACGCGTGAAGAAACTCAAGTGGGGTTGTCAAGTTTATAGTCATCGTAAATCTTCGGTGCGTCTCATCCAGGTGGCTTTTACTAAGCTAATGATCATCAAGATTTTTATTTCATTTACAGAGAACGCCGCCGCCGCCCAGCCGATAAGTCTCGCTTCGCTCTCAAAATGAATGTGCAGTGAAGCAACAATAAACTAATTACAAATTACCCTTTGAGGTTGTGCCATATCGCATAATTGACTTAATGATTATACAGTGTATGTGAACGCAGGCATCCTATATCGACGCTGAATAATCGTCTCATTATGATATTCAGCACGCACGCGGTTATAGATTTAATAAAGATCATGATGTGTGGAATCTAGTCGACTCCGTCGGAAGGCTTCTTACACAACTCTGAGAACCATTGATTTAATTTGCCATTAACGTCGGTGAGGAATCTTCATGAGAATCCGAATGGAACTCATTCGTTTGTACAAGCCAGCTGCTTGACTACGATTCTATGAATACTGAGAAGGCAATGCTGTGAAATAAAAAGTGCAATAAGAAGCAGCACAAATAATGAGAAACGTATTCAAGTGTCTCGTGAATTTTAGAATTTAAATTTATTCGTTGAAGCGTAGATACTCGTAGAAGAGTCATTTTATATATTTTCAGGAAATTACAAGGACGTGAGTTTTCCCACCACGCACCGCTGTGATTAGACTTTTGTACGGTTGTCGTACGCATCGTTCATATCCCAATTTACTAAGCCTCCTCAACGCGACGATTTATTTTCTATTCATAAAATTGGCGTGGGTGTGTAAGGAATTGACGATATCCGATTCTATTTGGCAAAAAATACTTAGAAGATAGAACGAAGATTCAATTTGTTTTTAATCGCTTTTAATCAAGTTAACGAAGGATATCTTCTGCAAGCGATACATCAAGTCACCGTCCGTTTCCTCTAGCGAGATGGAAAAGTCTGTGAGTGGACTTTTACGAGCTCGCTCATAATCTGCAGCTTGCGATCCATTTATCACATTCTGAAATTAAATTATAAACATAACAACGAAAAACAAAGCGAAAAGTTAAGTTATAAAAAGTGGTGTCTTTTAGTGTTATTATTTCATTATAAAAATACGATTTTAAACTTACATGGTTGTTTTCACTACTACAATTCGGTACCTAATAACAGGGTAATAACGGGGGGGGGAGGGGAGTAAATTGTTAAACATGGTAAATACTCCGTTATTAAGTGATTAATTATAAATGTTATATTATACACTTGATTGCCCTTTAAAGAGTATGTTTGTTTAACATTACACATTACTTTTACCCTACAAACATAACATTTCTTACCTTGTAGATGAATTCGAAAATCACTGAAGAAATGTGTAGGTTTTACATAATACCATAGGTAGGTACTTAATCCTTTACGTGAACTGTGGATGTATAACATCCACGCACTTTACTATTTTGCCTCATACGATTTGATAACATAGTTATATTTACCGGGTCTTTATCATGTATTTAATTTCTGTCCTCGTTGTTTTGTCTATGTTACCTACATAGTTTTCGTAGTGAGGAGAAAATGTAACAATACGCGAAAGACCATTGAAATGGATCCATTTAGTTTAACTTAAGTAATAAAACACTTTATTTATCCGGTTTTATCGCGTTTTTATTCATTATTTGACCCGAGCTTTCGCCAACTTTACAGTTGGCTTTTTCAAGGTTGACTGAGATGTAATTTGTCTATTTTAACAATCTAAAAAGTTACAGTAAAACTGAACTTAAAACAGCGCATTGTAAACTTTTAGAATGTTAAAATAGACAAATTACATCTCAGTCAACCTTGAAAAAGCCAACTGTAAAGTTGGCGAAAGCTCGGGTCAAATAATGAATAAAAACGCGATAAAACCGGATAAATAAAGTGTTTTATTATGCAAAATCGCGAAAACCATAGAAGAAATTAACTTAAGTATTTATTAGTTACATTTATTTGTTACTATTCATCAACTGCAGGGATAGGTATTTATATAAATTGAACTTAGGAGAATCTACTTTTAAAAATCAATACATTCATTAACTTTATAAAGAATTACACTTGACTAAAATAGCACAGAAATGCCTACAAACAAAGTTCAATCTTCTGTACGGTTCAAATTGGGTTAATTTGTAATTAATATTATAGGCTTCCACTTTCATTTTAATAATATAAACAGTGGGATGAATAATTACCCCGACTGGTTATTAAACATTCAACAAAATGGTGTAGGGGCATTGTATTGTGAGGCTCTGTTTAGAAAATACTTGGGGAACTTTAAAAAGAACAATTTAGACTTAATTGGATGGATAAAATACTAATTTTAAAAACATTGGATAGCTGCTAACTAAAAGGAACAATTTTAAATGACTGTTTGTGCCTATTTGCGCAAGAACAATGTCTCTTTTGGTAAAGGCAAGGGGATTTATTATTAGATATATATAGGGACTAATTTTCTGTCTAATGAATAGAGATTTAATATTTCGCATTCGTTGGTCAGATAATATGATTGTACCTACAGAGTCCTGTCGAGTTTCAGAGCAATTTACCTTTCCAACAACCCGATGGGACCGTTCCAGAGCGAATATCACACGAAAGTTGCTGCAAACATTAAACGAGTTATCTGTTACCAGAATTGTTTGTAATTATCATTATGATTCTCGTTCCTTTCATAAAACAGATAAACTTTAGCAGACTTCGCACCTGCGACTGAGACAATATGCTTTGTTTGAAGAGTGCTACTAGTAAAATACTTAATTCACGCGCCCCGCTGTTTCATCCGCGCGCGTCAGTATCTTGGTCGAGTGCTGATGCTGTATGCAATTTTACGACGAGACGCAAATTATTTAGCTAACCTATATAACACATAACTATTAATATGAAGTGGGGTATTTATTAGTGAGTTTATTAGTAAGAGTAGAATAAAAGATAGCGTATTCCGAGACAGGCGTGTTTTGCTTGCGAAAGGAAGGAAAAAGTAAACAAAAAGCTGTCACATTGAAGTAATTATATGAGTTTCTTGTTTACATTTTTGAGATAAGTTTCTGAAAATGGGTATAGCAGGTACTATGGCGAAAATCCAAATCTTTCCATATCCTTTTGACATGATTTTTATATACCTAATAGGCAACATATACCTCGTTTATGTACTTAGTACTAAACTAACCCAGTACCAAATATTATCCTATAATTAGTAATGTTACAAGGATTTCTTATTTACTTTTGAGGTATGCAACCATAAAAATTACTACATTCTACAGCGGAAGTGGAACGCTCGACCTTTCCAGTCACAGACATGCATTATCCTACCAAGCCACAAAGGTCGTCTTTATATTTAAAGTGCTGGTTTTTAGAGTTATGTCTACGATACCCTCCCCCCTCCCCCTAACAGCCAAATGGCTTATACTTGGATACGTCATATGTATTCACGATTGTAAAATATTTATTATAATGAAGTTTAAAGAAAAATTATCACAGCTGAACTGTATTTTCAAATTTACGAGTAACTTATGATTGAAATAAAGGTAACTCCGCTGTTAAATACTACTTACTATAGGTACCTAAGTATTCGTTGTAAAGACTTTTCCAGATTGTAATCCTTGTTATTTTTGGAAGGTACATAACCCTACAGTGCGCGTGGCCGGACAAGGCACGCACTTGCCCAGTTCTTTAATCTTAGTTTTAAAATAAATGTTGCTGACAATAAGATTTTAAACTTCTATAATATTTTGTTAGTACCGAGATTATTTTATAAGGGCCAGGATAACTTCCAAAAAAGTGTGAAGTTAAATCTTTTATCCTATCTTTGTTATCGTCACACTTAAATCCAACCTTTTCGGTAGCTATAGAAGGTAGTTTAAGTACAAAGATCATACAACTAGTTGACTGCTTATAAGTATTCCCCCCTTACGAAAATATTATCTTACTACGTCTACGTAATAAAAGTAATTATTTTTAATTTTATATCGAGCGGAACTTACCTGTTTCAAGTAGAAAAACTTTTTTGAAATAGTATAATTGACGATCCCTAAATCGAACTTCACACCCGCGTATGGAAAATTGAGTGTATAATTCAACAATCATTATACCATAGACTATCTTATTATTTTTTGACAACATAAATACTTCAAATAACGTATTGTATGCGTTTAGTTATTGCAAGTGCATTATTACGTAAATATTTATTTATTTGTTTAATTAATACGGTAATACAATTACATTGATTAATTAAAAACACTCAAACTTTCAGATAAATTGAGTAACAATATCGAGATATAGCTACATGCAGGTACTCTCACGGGTGAAGGTACTTTCACAAAAACGCAAACACACTGACATCAACACAGTCCAGTCATCTGCAAACAGGTCGGTATCAGGACAATCATCTAGGAGAGCATTTAACGTAGTAAGGGTCCATGGAATAGGAGAATTAAGTCGGGCACTAGTTCGCGTTCTAGGCTTTGCGAATAATTTATGCTTTCTCGCACTATGTACTATAACTACCCGGTGTGAATAATCGACACAACTCATTATGCAGATCCGGAGCTTCGATCATCCCCCTAAATATTTTAAGTGCAAATATAAGTTGATGCCTCGCTCTTCTGACCTCGAGTGAGTTGTATCCAAGGCATCCTAAGAGATACGGCGTCGGATACATGTATGGATAGTACCCGTTAACCCTTTTGTATAGGTATCTTAAAAATGCCTTTTGTATTTTTTCGAGCATAAGCACGTATTTGCTCTCGTGACAGTTCCACACACACATAGCGCTCTCCAATTTCCTTCTAACTAACGCATCGAAAAGCAAGCGTATAACATAAGTAAATAAGTACATTTGAATCCGCCGAACCATATATGAGTTCCTAAGCGGTAGAGGGATAATGGCACTCTCGGCCAATCACAACGGGACTAGTCATAGATAGATAAAGCATCGTCCAATCACATAGATTGATAATTACCTCAGCCCCTTCCCGCAACGTTGATTTGTGTTTTGTACAAAAATCGGTGTATGATTTGATTAGTCATTTGGCTTTATTGTCTTTGGTTAGGTATTAATAAATCAACCTTTGATAAATTGCCTAGATGTTGAGTTGGGATAACTTTAGGTATTAGTCAACCTGACCTATGGATTTGTCTGTGGGAGGGTCTGTGGAATTTATTTCCACTGGTAAATCTAGTAACATAGAAAAAACGCATAAAAAGCGACACATTAGAGAATAAGAAAACATCACTTCATTACTTTATTAATTTTCGTTTCCTTTTCCTAAGTATGTTAACATAAATCTAGTAATACGGTTTTACTAAGAAATGATGCTAAATTTTCATTTTTGTTAAACCTAGTTCAAAAAAATCGGTGCAAAACATGAACTTTAGCGTTGTCTCCAAAGCTCCGTGAACAATCATTGTAAATGGCCGCCGTTTAACAATGATTCCCTCGATTTGACTTTAACTATGACGACTTGACTGTTTCGATGCAAATAAGTTTCAAATATGAATAATAATTGACACTAGCTAATGTCCAAATGGAATATAGCCATATAAAAGAAGAAAAAGAAGATGTGTTTTTTTTACTGAACGACAAACGCGGCGTCTTCGCGACGACTTATAATAAGACATGGTAGAGCGGATTATTAATATTTAGGTACAAAAGACATGACTTTTTCGTAATACTTAACAACCAAGTAAAAGTTCAACATTTTAAATTGGAGTTTTAAGTGTCCTTTACTACAAACACTTACCCATTAATGGGTCAACTTAAAATATAAAAAGTTAAGTAAAAAAAGTAATAACACATATCAGAAACTTTATCAGTAGGTCCCGCCGGCATTGTTTACAACAATCGTAAGGTACATTTAATCTCTTTGAAATAAGAGTTAATATCCCTTACAATAGTCCATTGTCCTTTGAATAAAAACGCTATATTTATTTTGAGGTAGATACGAAATTCGTTCGTTTCGATATGAATGTTGTACTATATAAAAATAGAAACATTCTAAAGAAAAATTACATTTTTAAAAACACAATGCACGGCGGGACTCGAACCCGCCTCTTTCAGTTTCATAACAGAGCGACTTAGCGTTCATTCAACCATGTAGGTGACTTCACGCCGTGAAATTTGCAAATACACATCCTTTACAACAGGCATGTTTGCGTCCTTTAAAATACTTATTTCTATGACAGCCAGGCGTAGGCTTTAAGCATCAAAATTAATCAAAATATAAAATTAAACCTTGAAAAAGCCAACTGTAAAGTTGGCGAAAGCTCAGTTCAAATAATGAATAAAAACGCGATAAAACCGGATAAAAAAAGTGTTTTATTATAAAATTAAAGATACAACAATTGTTATTAAAGCGAAATACATGATATTGGCTAGGTATATATATTGGTTTTGTTTTATGATTCTTGTCCTAAATATTTGATGCTAGCGGGGCTCAGCGGTTTCAAAATTTCTACTTGCCCCAACAACGCAATATCGTCGTTATAAAGACCCCTGTTATTATGATCCCGATTAACATCGTACCTGAGTTACTTTGGGATACAAGATAAAAGAAAAGGAAACTTCACAATTTATATTTTTTTTTCTTTTAGATATAAAATACGATGACAAAAAGCACTTGTCTCTGAACTGGAAGTTTCTGTGTATAAATAAAGTAAGTTCATATACCTATATAATTTGTGTCTGGCTTTCGAAGCTATTGATATTTTTTAATCACCGACGGAAAAGAGTGATTTATATAATCCGCGCTACCATGCTCGTTTGTCGTTGCTATGTCGTCCTTTTATCGTTCAAAAAAATTAAGTAAATGTTTAAATAAAAAATACCCCGACTACTTTCAAAAACCACAGACGATTAAAAAAAAAAATAATTTTTTTAGGTTTGTTTTTCTTTTTTTTTTTAATTATTTGATGTGTTATTTGTTTTTTTAGTTGAACGGCAACGCGACGACTTCGAGACGACTTATAAGACATCATGGTAGGGCCCCATTAAGTTCTTAAACCCTTAACACCGTTTCCGTCGCCTTAGTGTCCGTTTATCCGACTGTCTTTTTATATGCCCATGGCATCGTATCCGTGGCATTTTTTCAAACAAACAAACCAAGAGATCGTCAACCAAAAAAAAATATTATTAAAGTATTTATAAAATGTATTCGCCACGGGTCTCGTAGCGGTGCGTCGCGGCGTAGCATAGCATTAAACTTTGCTACGACATCGTTAAAGACTCGCTGTTTTGCTACGCGGCTCGTAGCAATGCGGTCTACGCAAAACCTGTTTAAAATTTGTTTTTATCATGTTTCCGATTGCCAAGCCAAGCCGGGGATCGAAAAATTTCTTTTAGCAGATTCACAATGACTGTGTACCTGCATTCAAAATAACTGCTGGCACTTGAATTTACATATTATCACAGTTATTGTGTTAGAATCAAAAATCATTTGCAGTGAATCTCCTAAAATAACCTTTTTAAACCAACAGTTAACTAAAGCTGCATACGGATTGTGCACGGCAAACCCTCGTACATCGACGCGCGATTTTCGCGCAAAATCTATTAATGCTGAGGCATTGTGGAAACGTTTCAGTTATAGAATACATGCTTAGTGGCTGCAAATCAGACAGGCCAGTAATCGAGTACAAAAGTATCGTCCGTTTGTTATTGTTCACAGGCTCATTTTTTGCAAATAGAGCTCCTTAAATTGGGTCCTTTTTGCGTCAAAGTTTATTTTGTCAGTGGTAAGCTCTTCTATAAATTTTACCCCAAGATGTGGATTTTTCTAAACTGTGGGAGACTTTTTACGTCACTTTTGGGGTTCCCAGTCTATTGTCCGTCTCATCCGTACCGTTTGTTTTAAAAAAGGTTTTGACTGGTTTACTGGATTGGCTTAGTGGATAAGCTTGGAATACGGTAGTACCGTGTGAACGGTCTATAATCGTACTACCAATTAAGTACTACAGTAAAAATAAACAAATAAATAACAACAATACATGCTACGTTTTATTTTACGTCTATTCTTCAGTTTCAATTTAAATGTTATATATATAATCCAAATTCAAATTCATCCACTTGAGTGTTTCACGGAATTGCTGGGTTTATTGTGGATTTCGTATTAGGGACCCAATCTGGTTTGGAAGTTAGGTACTAACGTTAGTGATCCTACTAAATATTATAAATGTGAATGTTTGTCTGTAACTATGTGAAGAGTAAGGGTCATTCCACTAGGAGCAACCAACGAAGCTCCACCGGTGGAACTATGGATTGATTTTTCCTCTACAATCCACCAGTTGATCTATGGTTTTTTTTCCCCTTAAATCTACCAGCGTGGATCGAAGTAAGTAGATAAACGAGTACCTATCTGAATCAATTTAAGCGATTACGATTAAATATGGTATGTATATAGCTGGAGATCTAGATTGACACGTAAGCTACTTATTATTTATATATATCCACAGGTTGCGGTGAAACCACGAGAGGTTGCTATTATGATAGGTCACAGTAGACAGTTCAATTTAACTCCGAGCTAAGCTTGTACGGGTACTATACAATAGATTTATACGCATGATTTCGTTTTATTAATACACTCAGAACCAGAAACATACATTTATGATCAGCTAAGTGAATTATTTACCAATACTTGACCCGGCCGGAATCGAACTTGCAACCTACGTTTACGTTGCGGATGTTCGCCCGACACGCTACAGAGGCTAGTGAAACATTGAATTGAGTAAAAATAAACAAATTTTCAAAGGATTCCGTAAGATTATTACAAAAAAAAATGTAGGGGAGCCCCACCTAAACATGTATATTAAAATTAATTTAAAAAATCTGTGGACAACACACAGAGCCATGGTTAGCTACTATCAAATACATCGTCTGTAAAAGAATTAACTGTCTAGCGGTTAAAGCTAATAAATGTATCACGGTGCATGAAATACAACCTGGTAAGTATTGGCAGACAGACAGAAAGCCACGAACTGATAAACTATACGTATATGTTATAGCGTCCCTACAAAACGCCCATCCATAGACTTCCCCGTCGGGGTCCGCTGTACTCAGAACACACAGTAAAACGGACACTGGAGTCTAAGTAAAAATTCCCGTTTTACCCTGTAACGATCCCTAAAAACACAATAAAGAACTTGTAACTACTATTATACCACTTCGTTTTAACGAAGTACCTTTCATTAATTACATTCGATTTAGTGGTTATACTATAGCAATTCCTTTCGATGATCGATCGCCAAATTGATAGAAGCTGCAAGTTGGCTACATTTCAATGAGCTAATGACCAACCAGAGCGTAGCGTTGGCTTTGACTTCGATTGGAAATATCAGCGCTCGGTACGATCATGGATGCAGTAAATGACAGGTTGGCTGGTTTCAGTTATAGCAGAGCTACGTTCACAATGGAATATTTGAAGTTCGCACATTTCTACAACCTGACTTCGGAAAAAAGGAATCTAAAATCGAACCAAAAAATAGGAATCGAGAAATGATTAGGTACAAAACTGACTCTCGTTTATTGTTACGATTTATGGACGGTTATATCCCATTCACCCCCCCCTCCCTCTTCCCTCTAGCAATCCCGCTAATCTTGGAATTTTAAAATTATAATGCCTTTATCTACCCACATACTAAAAATCTTAAGGATCGAAGCAATGGTACTCAAGTTATCGTCGAACAAACATATTAGGATACAAGCGCCCGATCCGTCTCACCACTAAACCTCAACATGTTGGCACGTTCGGTCATAAAAATAAAAACTTAAGTAGATAAATACTTTATTTGGATAACAATTACAATTAGTTTACATTATAAGTAAGACAAATACACAGAAAGCTTAAAAGGACTGTAAGTACTGAACGATATGGCTACTGCAATTTAGAGTTAAAAGTAATGAAATAAAATTAAGCGGGTCAAACCAAAAGATGCTTCTAGTCCATCTAAAAAGCATTTCATTGTAGTTCATTGGTACGTTTTAAACGAAAATTTGTCAAAAGAGAAAAAACGGATCCTTTATTGGACCAATTTGTCCTGAAAATGGTATCAATGTTTATTGCCACTCTTTGGATTCTTAAGGCCATATCACATCAACAAGTCAGCACAGTGTAGTGTTTATCGTTGTAGTTTTATAATAGTAAATAAATAAATCCATTAGTTGTCCTTGGTTGCTCCTTCTTGGCTGCATTTTATAGTGCAGACAGAGATAATCGCCGGCTTGGTGTCCACTTCATAGTTTGCGAGTAAATTTGTTATTGAAAAGAGCCTCTACGTGTTGGCTGAGGAAACACTGACGCTGACAGAAATAAATAATATTTAATTTGATTGTTTCGTCTTTTACAAGTAATTTGAACACTTTAGACAAAATAACACATTTTACTTTTTTACGGATTTTTTACAATGTTGAATGTAAAGACTGTTTTTTAACGGTTCACTGCAGTCTTCCATTTTTCACAGATCAATAAGACAAGCCATGTAGGGAGGTAACCATGGTCTCCTTATTGAATCACTTAATCGTCCTGCAAATAATATAAAATATTATTTCCCGTGACCGCTGAAAAAGAACATCAAATAATAAGAAAAAAATTAAGTCGGGTTTTTCATTTATTCATTACTAGCCGGGCCCCGCGGTCCCGATCCCGCGGGAATATCGGGATAAAATGTAGCCTATATGTTATTCCAGGTCCCCAACTACCTATATTCCAAGTATGATCGCAATCGATTCAGTAGTTTTTCCGTGATTGAGTAACAAAGTCACAGACATAATATTATAATATTAGTAAGATTTGAAGTTGGTTTTTAAGCAGTCTGGGAGTGTTATTTTTTTCATTTTATTTACAGAACGCTTTAGGTCCTGCAATAAGGTGACCTTTGTAACCTGCACATTCTAAGTAAGTCTACTCCATCTTACACCCGTCAACATCACCTGGGGAAGATAATGACCACCTTAGAAAGGGGTCAGCAACCGAATACCTACATATTTAAACAGTATATCAATTCCCTACGTACAGCTACAAGACCGCAGGCCACATCGCCTGTAACTCGTTGCGGTCGCACCACACGCTTCGTTACCCACCAGCCGTCTGCTCCAGTACGATAACCTAACAACAAGGACAATATAGCCAATTGACTGATCATAAGTAATCCTTCCCTCACGAAAACAGTACAACTAAAACGTACCACTCTTGTCCAAAAACGGCCAATCACAAATAGCTTTATTAATAGACGTGGAATAGGTACGGTCGTAGTAACTTTACCACTATTTATTTCTGTCTGTCAACTTTAAAAGTGCTTGTCACGGAAAATGACAAAGCATGTTCGCACTCCGACCTTCTCCGCATCAAAGAAGATATACTCATATTACTAGAAATAGAAAGCTAACGTAAAACAAAACAGAGCCGCTTCAATGTAGCATTGAATATCTTTCTAATGGTGTAATCAGAAAAAGACAGCATGCTCAATGCAGAGTTTTGTACTTTAATAATAGTGTTTTTAGAAAGGGACAGCATGCACAATGAACCGGAACACTTTTTAGTTTCACGTGTGCATTCTAGTTCTAGTTATATAATGTCTTTGCTCCGCATTTATTAATAAGGCTTAACAGAACACTAGGAAACACTTTAAAATATATCAAAAACAAGGCTTAAGAGTCTCACTATAGATAGGTTTAATGCAATGGTTTGCAAACGTTTATAACAATAATGTGATAATATCTTATATTATAAAATGTTTTGACTTTGACTTGTATAAAAATTTAACTGTTTCGTAGAAAAATCGCGGTATGATCAGTCCATTAGCTTTATTATCTTTGACGATAACCTAACATCTATGAGTAAACGGACAATCACACACCCATGATATTGAAGAGCCGACCGACCCTTGTAATTAAATTTACTGTAAGTATCAACCACATCAACGTTACACCTTTCTAGAAACACGAAGTTTCACGCGTGATCAAACGTATTCAACAGATACCTACGGAAGAATGAAATTCTTGCGTAGGTGGTGCGAAAGGGTAGAAATGTAAATTCAATTGTATCCGAACCATTCTCGCTTGAAATATACGAGTACTTTCTCCGTGGTTTTATCTTCATTCATTCAAAGGTTCATACGAAATACGTTGAATGCAAGTAGGTACAAAGGCAGAACATCTTTATTTTTAGTTTCAATCCTACGCTCGTTCCGCGCGTAAGGCAGCTTACATGTAAACGAAGTTATTAGCTTATTCATAGACCGTTTAGTAGATAGGTAAATAACTTAAGTAAACAGGTTTATTCCTTTACGTCTCTGTTTCTGTCGGTAAATAAATCGGTAGAGCCACGTTTGTAGCATTTGTAAATAGAATTTGTACGAGTGAATACCGAGAACTACTACAATTAATTGAAATTATTTGAATTGAAGGCACATACCTTATGATTTAAATAAAAGAAAACAACTGATAGAAAATACAGAAGGAAAACTAGGTATACTTAATGATAACATTGCGAAACAAACGTGTCTACCATAAGCAGTTTTAATCTCAAAAACTTTTTCTTCACTTCGCACTCACTATTCAAAACGACCTAGTGAACATAAATAATTTAGAGAAACCATAGTTTTACCTCGATTTATTTCATAGTATAAACCTCGCCGCGAATGGCCGCGAGTCAATTTTTGAAGGTGTACCTATTTATCCTTTAAAATATTTCTAGTACAAAAAGCCTTGAACAATAAAAAACAAATTTCGAACAATTAATTTAATAATCGAGAACGTATATTATTCGCCATGTTGCACGAAACTTGCTATTTCTTTACTTCCTGTAATCTAGTAGTTGCAGTAAACGGCGAGCAAGTGAAAATATAAATAGGTAGGTACGTTTTAAAGTGGTGTCTTCAATAAATAATGTATTCGTAAAATCCTATTCTCATCTCACAGCTAACACAATGCATGGGATTTATTCTACTTTCCCGAAATTTAAAACATGACGTATTTGAAACTCTGTACAAGTTTTATGACAAAGTTGTATTTTCCTAGTTTCAACGTACCTACCTGCTTGTTATATTGCATAGACGTGAAAGCTTTTGTTTTGGTAGGAATTCTGTAGCAAAAGTTTTAAATTTAAAACCCATTTTCTGTTTCGCAATATAAACGCTATTTGATGGTTACTCTTTACGATTGATCAAAATCCAATCACTTTGCTTTATAACTTTATAGTATAGGACCAACTTTGAGGCATCCTTTGTTGTGTTTTTTCTAGATAGCTATTTCTCATAGCTGTATATAATACTAGCATAGCGGACCACGGTTTCAAAGCGCAAGTTCCCGTGGGAATATCGGGATCAAATATCCTATGTTACTCCTCCATCAATATAGCTTTAATGAAGAATTTTCAAAATCGGTTCAGTAGTTTCGGAACGTACTCATTACAAGCAATCAAATAAATCTTTCCTATTTACAATATTAGTATAGATTAATACGGTGGGTATATTGCAAAATTGCAAGTAGAAACCCACTTATAATAATTTAATCTACTGATTCGGCTTTAACAATTCTCCAGAAATGAAATCTCGTTTATTTAATTTTGCACTGAATGTTTAACCAAGTATAATTGGATTAACATAATCCTCGAGTCTGTAATTACCTGAAGACTGGTCCCGTTGACCGATGTCACCTCTAGCTCCGGTACCTACTGAGCCCATAAATTGTCTGCCCAGCCGACCGCAAAGGGCTTTTACAAATTTCTCAGGTCTTTAGAGGTCTCATTATTCAAACTGATACACTAGATATTTTATTCCAAGAAGAACACTTTCCGGAACTTCATTCGTTTATCGGTTTCTTTAAGTCAATCTGTTGAATATAAATTCAGTTTTATTCTATTCCGTAGTTTTAGAGCGTAAGATTTTTTATCGCTCAGAATATATACACTAAGAGACGATGAGCCGAAACATATTTCACATAACATAAAGGAACTAATAATCTGTGACAAAACGGTATCTAGAATTAATTCTTTGTCACATTTTCAACTATTCACCAGTGGTTTAGATTTAGATGCCCCGACTTTCATTGAGAAAGACGTGGGACATGTCCGTAAAAAAATTAAGTGAAGCAACACATCGTGAGGAAACCGTCATGTTCTAGGATACACCACGGTCCGAAGGCATGAAACATTCGTCAGTCCGGAGTAGACTTCTGTAGCGTTTACTGCCTAACCCCTCTAAGAGGAGGCTTTTGCCCTCCAACACAATGATAATGACTTATGCCCTTCAGCGAGACAATTTTAGTGGGTTAAAATTATTTTTAATTTGCTTTTGTAAAGGCGCCTGCTATTTATAGGTAAGAAAGCCTTCTTATGGAAAGCTTTTCTTTAAGAAAGCTTTCTTCTATACTGTGGTATAGCCATACCAGAGTATAGATCGAGTCACTTAGGAGGAAATTGGCCAAAGTCCCTGGTCGGTAATCGTATTACCAACCCTATGCACGTGTATCGATCTTACCACACGGTCAACTAGATGTTTTATGTTCGCCGGATAAAGTACCTAGGTAAACCAATTGTACAAACTCGTACCAAGGCACCCAAGGGGATGTCAAGTTAAACAGTTAGTTTCCGTATAAGTAGGTTTTTTATTTATAATCAGAGGTTTGATATAGTAAAACACTGAAACACATCGATGGCGTGAGTTAACTTTACTAGTGGCGCCATCTCTCAACAAAGTTAAGAGCTAATTTTACTTAGCTAGTTTACAAAGATGTATAGCTTATTCTACACCAATGGACTTTAGTTTTGTTTGAGCGATTATATTAAGTACTGTATTACTATCGGTAGGTATTATGTATGTCTCTTTATTTTGTGTTATATTTTTATTGTTTTTTTCTTCTGTATATTGTTTTTTTTGTTTTGTATAGGTAGATCTAAGACGAAACACGGGAAAAGGAAAAGAAATGGTAGTGGAATCATGGGATACCTACTTGTTCCAACTTTCTTAGTGGCTGAACTGAACTATTTACTTGTAATAACACGGACAGATCCACTCGACCATACAAATTAGATCAATGCTGTCACACCACACAGTTAGGAATAATTCCGACGAATATTATCAAATACAAGATGAACCTCTAAAAATTAAACTAAATACTAACCTAAAACTAAATTAGTAAGTAAAAGTATTATATTTTCCGGAATATTCATCCTATTGGTGTATACTATGTTAACTGCTTGTAAAGAAATGACATACTTACCTAAGTACTTTTTAGGGTTCCGTAAAAAATGCTAAAAAAAATCTCAAAAAATAAAAAAAGAACCCACATAAAAGAAAGAAAATAAGTTTATTCGGACAAGCACGCAACTAAACAAAAAAGAACACAAGATCAGACAAGATGGAAAACAAATTTACAATGAAAACCCTCTTTAAATTGAGGTTTTGACCATTCGTGCCTGGTGCAAAGACTCTCCATCGTGGAATCAGCGTTTCCACGCTGCCAACGCTGTCCTATTCAGCGTGGAAACGCTGCGAGCATTTTGGGCAGCTTTCCGCTGGGAACTCTGGGTGGTCGTCTTTACGATTAATTATTGTTAATTTTTATTTATTTCTATTTTAAGAATCTACGTCTTGGTTTTTTGGATTTGGATAAAAGAAACCTTTTTAGATATATTATTATCCAACCATTATAATACAGATTATTTAGCAATTAATTAGTTAATCAATGTTTGAGCTCACAAAATGAACCGTTAAATTAGAAGATCTCACACACGACACTGTCACGACAATGTGAATTAATTTTATTAATATTAAGTACCTACTTACGTTACGCTATGCGCCACAGCGAGTATACAATAAACGTAATTTTGTAAACAAAGGCGCTGTTAGTATCATAAAGTGAATTACAACACATGTTTGTTTACAATTTTCATTGTAAGTAGATACGTAATATGGTTAATGTGTTATAATTTAAAAAAATAAGAGAAATATGGGAAAACTAAAACTATTTGTAACTGATACACTGATAACTATACTATCTTACCTTCATAAACAAACTCCATTTGCATAGTATCTCTAGATCCGACAGCAAGAAATTATGTTTTTAACCGCCTAATCTCACTATAAGTAAGTAAATAATAAAAAGTATATCTATCTGTGAAGGAATTTACAAATCGAAAACAATTCAATTTAGAACATAATCCTACCATCTTACTCTTACTAATATTATAAACGCGAAAATTCGTATGTATGTATGTATGTGAGGTTGTTACTCTTTCACGCAAAGACTACTGAACCGATTGCGATGAAACTTGAAATATAGGCAACTGGAAACCTGGATTAACACAAAGGCTATTTTTTATCCCGATTTTCCCGCGGGAACGGGACTTAGCGGGTGAAACCGCGGGGCGCAGCTAGTAATATCATAAAAGTGAAAGTGTGTGTGTTTGGATGTTTGTTACTCAATCACGCAAAAACTAATGAACCGATTGCGATGAAACTTGGAATATAGGTAGCTAGATACCGGGAATAACACATAGGCTACTTTTAATCCCGAAATTCCCGCGGAGACGGGACTTACGCGGGTGAAACCGCGGGGCGCAGCTATTAAGTATAATTTCGAATCTGTCATATACAAAACGCGTTTACTGCAAGCTGACACTGCAAGTAATATTATTGGAATGTAGCGGAATCATTCTTGGAAAATTGTATTAAGTAAGTACGTTGGTACCGCGACATCGAATCGACATAAGATTAAAGTGAAATTACATACAGTAACGCTCTGGGGCACTTCAGTGCACAAAAACAAGTAGATACGTACTTCAGTTACAGACTTACAGAATAGTTCATTGCTTTGTTGTAATTGTAATACCATAAGAAATGAACGTAAGGAACTATCTTAAGTTTTATTATATAAGATGTAATGGGTATGCCCTTTTAAGCGAAAAGGGGGTTGTTCTAGACGTCTAGGCGAACAAGTTTTGTTCTACGACTTTTGGAAATTTGAAGTACTTTTCGAAAATTTTTGGTGTAAAGTGAAGATCAGCTGTTTCTTAGAGTTCGAGGTCATTGACCTAATGTTGTCCTTTCATTTAGTTTGGTCTACTACAATCAAAACTTCAATTACCTTTATTTTCAAAACCAGCTGTTTTTTCAGTGAAACATCAACTCAAAATTTTCAAAAAAAAAAGTTCGTATTTTCAAAAGTTGTAGAACAAAAATTGTTCGCCTAGACGTCTAGAACAACCACCTTTCGGCTTAAAAAGTCTTACCCGTTACACTTTGTATAGTTTTAATATAATACCTACATACTTAATTCATTTGTACGTATTGTACCTATAAGTGGTAGTACACTATTCACTATGCTTTAGTATATACAACCTTTTAATTCCCGTATTAAAATTCTCTAAAATTTCTATTAAAAGTTCCAAGACGTATTTAATTATCTAGTCACAATAGCCTCGGGTCACCCTATTGCATTTCGTTTTGCAACCAACTCTAAAATGCACATAAAATCATAATAAAGTTTCTATTGCAGTTTCGTTGTATTTGAAACGCCATTGTAATGATATTTAATCAAAATTTAAGGTAATAAGAAATTAGGAATCAAGGTTCTGGTTGAAAAAAAGCCTCTTAAAATCATTGTCATCAACAGTAACTCGATGTTAAAAATTCAAATAGCTATCTGAATTTCACCTATCTGAAAAGCTGTATTATTGCCTTTTTGAATGGGAATGACCGGTCCGGACCGTGCTCTTAGATGTGGCACGGTCACTTAGAAAAGTAGGAAGACTTCAAGCGGCAGAAGAACGAGTTCTAACACTTCCTAAGTGACTGCACCGGCCTGTGTACAAACTTGGAACATCTTTTCAACTTCTTAGGTCTATCTAGCTACGCTTAGCCTTCTTGTTAACTTATTTCAATACTTTTACTTTGTCTATTCAGAAATAATGACCCTTGGTGTACGGAGCCCTGAAAAGCATAATAACATTACAAGTATATAGCTTCTAAAACTAACCTATAAACTGTGCAAGTTTACGTTTACGCACAACTGTTATTACTATTGTTATATTTTAAGGTAACACGTGCCTTTTACTGCTAGGTAACATTATAATAGTTTTATGTCAAATAAAATAAACCTACGACTCATATTAGTATATAGTTATTTATTTGATATTAGGGGTTAAAGTATGAAATTGCCGATTTGTACTGAAAATCTTAATTGTTTATTTTTTAAATTTTTAACAAATTTATTTAATCAAAATAGTTGCCATTATTACCTATACATTGCTGCCATCTAATGGGAAGGTTATTAATGCCTTTGCGATAGAACTCCGACGATCTATACTGCACAAACTGTGTGAAAGCATTTTGTACTGCCTCCTGGGAAGAAAACTTCTTGTCACGTAGATAATTGTCCAAATCACGAAAAAAATGGTAGTCCGTTGGAGCAAGGTCTGGTGAATACGGAGGATGACGAATGGTTTCTAAGTGCAGTTCCTGAAGGGTCAAAATGGTTTCTCGTGCTGTGTGAGGTCTCGCGTTGTCGTGGAGCAATAATGGTGAAGATCGATTCATGAGTCGGGGCTGTTTTACTGCTAGTTTTGTCAACATGGTTCGGAGTTCGGCACAATAGACATCTGCCGTAATTGCTTGACCAGATCGAAGAAAACTATAGTGAATAACACCATGCTGAGACCACCAAACAGTTACCATTACCTTTTTATTGGTAAGTTTTGCTTTAGGACACTGTTGTGGCATTTGACCTGGGGTCAGCCATTGCATTTTTCTTTTCCGGTTATCATAAAGAATCCACTTTTCATCACATGTTACAATTCGATCCAATATTCCTTCATTTCTGTACCGGTTCAACAAGGCAACACAAGTTTCAACACGCGTTTCTTTCTGCAGATCAGTCAAATCATGAGGCACCCATTTTTCGTATTTTTTTATTTTATTGATTTGACGCAAGTGAGTCAATAAAGTGGGTAAGGTAACGTTAAACCATGCCGCTAATCCCTGGGTAGTTTGACTAGGATCGGCTTCCACTATCTCTCTTAATTCATCGTTATTCACCTGTGTGGGCGGTCTTCCTCGTGGCTCGTTCTTTAAGTCGAAATTTCCATCACGAAAGCGTTTAAACCAAAATTAAACTAAAAAAAATCAAAACCAAAACCAAAATCGGTGCGTTCATTAGTAGACCCCTCTCCAAACGCAGCATTGATATTGCGGGCTGTTTCTGCCGCGTTAGTTCCGCGCCGGAACTCGTATTCAAAAATCTCTCGAATTTTCGCAGTAGGTATCCATCTTTCTTGTCTACATTGAATAACAAAAACAATTGAAAGTAGATATTCAAACGTTTCACATTTTTTAAAAAAAGAACATCACAGAAACCATTTGAAAAAAGTTTCATTCGAAAACCTCAAACCATGAAGATTCTATGTCAATTCAAAGAACCTATTGCAATAAAACGGCAATTTCATACTTTAACCCCTATTACTTGCTTTGCCTAGCGGTTTCTGCCGCATAGATAAGTAATTCTAGATTCCGGGGGAATATCGGCATAAAAGAATTCAATCCTAAGAATTCAATGGTAACTTTCATATTAAGATTCATCAGAATCGGTTTCGTAGCCTTTTATAAATACAAATAAACAAGCCAAAATATGTATTCTGAAAATATTATCTAAGTAGCTCATTATAATAACCTAGAAACTACCAAATAGATAGATATAGTTAGACCCTTTTAAATTCATACGATTTGAACTCATTATTATTTTTCCCGGGTCTTATTCGCGTATAATTATTTTTAAATTCTCTTACCTCGACGTTTCGATCATGTTACAATGATCTTGGTCGCGAGGGGACTGCGTACCGATAATTTATGGCACTTTAAGCAGTTGGTTACGATTGTTATCTTGGACAGCAGTCGGTAGGTCAAGTTAGAGGCTTTAATTAGGGCGACCGGTAAAATAACACTAAGTGAACCACACCACTACTCGAAAATAATAAAAAGAAGTCAGTCAGTGAATCAGACAGGACTTTGAATCGTATACATACCTAGCTACAGATGCTGCGTTTAGGTTAGTCACAGGACCTACAAAGAGTTATGTAGTTAGTAAAACTGTGGTAAAACTTATTACCTTTACCTAGTAAGTATCTAAACAAAATTGTTCTACTTGATAATGGTTTAGTCAATCTACAAACATTAGCGATACCTACCTACCTACCTACCTACTTGCATCGTCTTTCTCTCTCCCTGATTGATAGCAGTCTCTAACAACGGTGGTAATTAAATGTTAGTAGCTCCCTACAGATAGATTCTACTTATACCTAAGTAGGACACGTGCTTACCTTGCTAGGTACATAGGTATTTATCTATGTAATTTAGTTAGAAAAATCATTTAAACTATGTTATCAATCATATTAGTAAACTGTTTTTATGAACTCTTGTCTTATTGGATAGGTAGCAGTGATAAGTTCAATTCCCGTCATGTCAAAATAGGTAGTTACTTTTATGGCTGCCTAATTACAATATTTCATCTAGGTATATCTATTATTATAGTGCTATACGTCAGTCTAAATTATTATGCTATAAGTATGCCCAGTTAGTTGTTATAATATTATTTATATTATTACATAAACATGCAATTAAAATTAATATTATGTCATTATTATTTTATATACACTATTTATTTATATCATTTCTATCCATAATTTTATACTGTTGATATTTATTTTTCTGTCTACTCATTCCTATAAAATGAAATAAAGACCTTCCCCATCCTATTCTATAAGTCTTGTCCCTGACACTTGTTCCCTGGTTGCCTGGAAGAGATCGCCTTTAGGTGATAAGGCCGCCCATGGTGCCAACTTATTTTAAGATATTTTATGTATTATTTTGTTATTTGTGTTTTGTACAATATAGAGTTAATCAATCAGTACACGAACAGACTAACACTGCTGTTCTAGCACAATATTAGAAAACTTACTCGTTGCTAAAGTTTGTTTTGAATCAAATATTGTATTTTCACTGTTGGCTTTCATACCACCTTAGTTCTCTATTTTGAGACTAGATGACGCTGTTTGCAAAGTCAATATCAGTACATATATAGTTCAGTATCCTTATCTACCTACATAAAAGTTATTATGTACTTAACTATCTACAAGAGTTAGGTATTCGCGCACTAGAACAATGGGTAGATAACGTCAGTACACTCTCAGTAAATTCTCGGTACTAAATAAGTAAACTCCGTTCATAATCGGTACATATCAGTACATCTAGGGTATTATGCGACATATGGGACGAATTCGGTACATGTTTGGTACAGAATTGGTACGACCCGTACGTTAGGTGAATTATCGGTATTACACACAATGTTGCATTAGTGCAAACTAGGAATGATGAACTCATACTGCGATTTGTCCTTGTTTCTGGTTTGGAAACAGTGAATTTGAAATCATAGGTACATTAAATAGATGGATGTAACGCCTTATTTTTGGTGTGCATAATACCAAAAATAAAATTACTACAGAACAACCACAACAGAATTGCAGAACTAACAAGAAATAAAACGTTAGAACAGTACCTACACAACATTGTATTAAATAGTACACCAGAATATATAAATAGTACGTAAACAAGTAGTAGTTACCGGGTTCTGTAAGAAGTTTTTATCATCTTAACCACGACGTACAGGAATCAAGCCGTTTATCTTAATATAATGAATGACGTAGGAAGTACCTGCCATTATCAGTCTTAACAAATACCTATTATTCTGACCATTTACTTTAGTGGTATTTTTTGATAACGTCTGATAAAGTAACCAACTCTACCTTAGGTATAATATCATCAATTCATCAACACATCTATAGATTTAAGTAGGTATTTATAAATTTCTTTAAATTCAAGAACCTAACTCAATCAAAAATCTTGAATATCAATTGATAAAATATTCGTAAATTCATCAGTTCATCACCACTTTTATTATTTTTTAAATAAATTTAAATAAAGCTCTATTTTTAATTTAATTTTTATTTAACAGGAAAACATACAGTTATACATGACAGCTTACAAAACTAAATAGATAACTAAAAACCAATTACATGTTGTGTTTTTGAATTTTGAGTGAGTATATCTATATAATGTTCTTATTGTAATTATTTAATGATGTATTTTTTTCTGGTTTATAAATGTTTTATTATTTTATTACATGTTTTCACATATACAAATACTATGGACAGATATCCGTTGGGCGACCACGATGCAATACGATACGGGGTGTTGGAAAATCGCCTATAACTCGGTGGAACGACGACGTAGTAGCGGTCGCGGAGAATTGTTGGATAGAGGTACCTATGTTTGTAGCTAGCGATCGCTATTTGTGACCGTCGTAAGGGGAAGGCCTATGTACAGCAGTGGACGGCTAAGGGCTGAGACGATGATGAAAATACTAGCTGCACTATCGGGGGATAGGGACTATCGGGATAAAAAGTACCCAATGTGTTATTCCCGGTATCCCGCTACCTATATTCCAAGTTTCATCGCAATCGGTTCAGTAGTTTTTGCGTGAAAGAGTAACAAACTCACATACATACAAACTTTCGCGTTTATAATTTTAACTAGCTGCGCCCCGCGGTTTCACCCGCGCAAGTTGCGAACCCGCGTTGTTCGAACAGGTGAAGTAAAGTAAAGTTTGTATTTCATTAGTAAGTGACGATGACGATGACGAAAGATGACGATGATCATGATGCCACTCTACATAACTTACCCTACCCCTGTGTCGATTTTCATTTATTGAATAGTTATCACCCGCGTAAGTCCCGATCATGCGGGATTTTCGGGATCAAAAGTATCCTATGTCACTCTCCATCATTTAAACTATCGATGTGCAAATTTTCATCCAATAAATAGTTATCACCCGCGTAAGTCCCGATCCCGCGGGATTTTCGGGATCAAAAGTATTCTATGTTACTCTCCATCATTTAAACTATCCCTATGCAAATTTTCATCTATTAGATAGTTATCACCCGCGTAAGTTCCGATCCCGCGGGATTTTCGGGATCAAAAGTATCCTATGTTACTCTCCATTATTTAAACTATCCCTATGCAAATTTTCATCCAAATCGGTTGTACCGTTTGACCGTGAAGAGGGAACAAACAAACAAATAAACAAACAAACAAACAAACAAACAGACTTTCGGATTTATAATATTAGTAGGATAAGAGTAAGTATATAAATTAAAGATCAATAAAATACCTATTACTGACCGTTTAGTTGTATCTGATCGATAACGTCTTATAAAATAACCAACAAGTATAATTCGTAGGAGGTAGTTCATCAGCACATTTAAGTACTTATTAATTGTTTAAACAAATTTACCTAAAATCATTAGTCAATCAAAAATCTTAAATATCAATTTGATAAAAACACAGATACGTGATCTACCAAAAGCCATTTACTATCGATTAACAATTTTCATGTCGAATTGGTATTCAAATATGAAACGACGACTCTCGTTAATTTTGACTTTATCTACTTACCGCAGTGCTGTGTGTGGAAGCCATTTAACCGAACGTCAAATGATTTATTACATTTTAGTATGAAATATCTAGAGGTATGTAAAATAAATGGTGTAGATATGACGTTCTGCACCATTAATCATAAACAGTTTTTGATTTTGTTTTTCCAGAAAGTTACTTCCGTGAAGCCTTAAGAGGAAAGGATACGTACCTACTCGTTCTCCATACAATCGCCCGACCGCTCCCTTTCTCCCAGGATAAAGATATTAGAGTAAACCGTATATCTGTTACGACCTTAACCGACTTTACGAAAATAGGAGGAGGTTCTTAATTAGTCGCGTTTTTTTTAATATTCTAATTCTCCTGAATTTTCTTTCTATTCTAATTATAAACTTAAACTTTAATAACAATGAGTATGGTCAGGGCAGATATGACATAAACAATAAACAAACCTATTTCTAATTTCTTCTATAGTTTTCGTAATTTTGCATAATAAAACAGTAGTAGTTTACTGAAACTTTTTAGAATGCTAAAATAGACAAATTACATCTCAATCAACCTTGAAAAAGCCAACTGTAAAATTGGCGAAAGCTCGAAAGTTCGTTTAAAACCATGAATAAAACGCGATTCAACCTAATAAATAAAGTGTTTTATTATACCTATTTCATCTTCTAATCTCCTTATATGGCAGAAACTGTTGACAACTTTTGTATGGAGAAAGAGTAGAGGTATCGTTTACCCTTAACTGTACTCCCTATTGATTTTGTCTGCCAAACTCTGCCGTATTTCTAGCACCAGTTATTCATTTTTATTTATTAGCAACTAGTACCGCCCTGGGATTTCACCCGTATAAGTCACGGTCCGTGGAAATATTGGAGTAAAAGTTGTTACTATCATAGATTAAAGGTACCTTAGCCATATCGAATTTGATCAAAATCGGCTCTTGAATGTTTAGAGATTACCCTTCACCAATCATTCATTTTTTTTCTGTCTTTTTTTAATTACATGATCGATGAGCGACTGATCGCTTAAGAGCCAACTGATAGTACCTAATTAGAGCGATTACTGATAATATGATCTATCTAAAGCAGCGGTTCCCAAATTATTTTGCTAGGACATTTTTATTCTGATTTGAAAATATAGACTGAAGGATGGGGAGGCGCGGATTTGTTGTTAAGGCCGAAAGGGGGCGTGCCTCAAGTAAGTTTAGGAATCCCTGATCTAAAGCTTACTTTTCTGGAAGAAGGAAGACAGTAGTGAATAAGTCTGACCCGTCTTCCTTAATAGCTGTACTGGCTTAGATTGGTGATAGTTATATTTCTTGACTCTGTCTATATTTCTTCTATATTCTCCGTCATAAGTAGGGAAGTTAATACCTAGGTATATATATACCGAGATGGTTGTTCCGAGGTACCAGATAACTGTGACTATTCAGGACAAAATCTTAGAAGTTTGATATCAAAATCTCAAAGGGAAAATATATCAAAATACCAAACTGTTTTGTTGAACAACGTTCTCTACTCATATTTCGCAAAAGTAAATCATTTTTATAACCCCCTAAACCCCTGAACGCTATTTTGTTTCACAAAACACAAGGATTTGAAGGTTCTTATCAGTATTAAACTTAGCATTATTTTGGACTGGCAGCGCCCCAAGGTTTCACCCGCGTAAGTCCCGTTCCCGCAGGAATATCGAGATAAAATGTAGCCTATGTGTTATTCCCGGTATCCAACTACTTATATTCCAAGTTTAGTATTTATTTATATTTCAGTTTAGTAGTTTTTGTGTGATTGAGTAACAAATATCCAAACACACACTTTTTCACATAAATATATAAGTCCCGTTCCCGCGGGAATATCGGGATAAAAAGTAGCCTATGTGTTAATCCAGGTCTCCAGCTACCTATATTCCAAGTTTATCGCAATCGGTTCAGTAGTTTTTGCGTGAAAGAGTAACAACCTCACATACATACATACAAACTTTCGCGTTTATAATATTAGTAAGATTAGTAGGATTATGAGAAACATTTACTGAGACTTTGTCCATGAGGAGATAAGTGAGATAGTTGATACACAAAACTTATATCTACGTGAGGTAAACATGTGTGTTTTAACGCCCACGCTCTCGCTAAAAAGTTAAGAGGACGAATCGAAGAATTTGTAGATTCGTTTGTCAATAAATCTCAGTAGGTAACAAACGGAAAATATATTTTATAACTTAATTCACCTTTCTTTTGCCTTCATTTTGGTAGTTTTGTTTGCATGAAAAGTTAACTTTACAACAAAAAAAGGTAATTAAAATAGAGTTTTCCATTTTACAACGAAACGGTAGGTATTTGAACATTGGTTTTTCCTGTATTGATTAGTAGTAATCAGAACTTCAAATTGATAATACAGATTTACAAAATTAGCAATTATAATTAATATTAAACGAGAAATACTTTTTTTTCGCTTACGAGAAGTCGCAACTCGAGCACCAATGGTAAACTAGTAAGTACGAGGTTTTGGTTTATCAATCCTTCGCCTTAACGTCCACGCTCTCGTTGAAAAGTTTAATAAAAAAAAGACTATACAACTGTTTCTACCGTGACATTCAGGACAATAGTATACTAACGAGTGAGTTTGTCGGTCTTGTTGAAGCCGTTGACGATATTAAAGGGCTATTACGAAACAACTTCGAACCCGACCAAACGTAAGTTTTTTTTAATAAATAATATTACACACAGCTCAATCTAGCCCCAAGTTAAGCACTAGGCTTGTACTATAGGTACGAGACAACAGATACCTATACTACACATTATACTTTTTTTCTTTGTAAATACATACATATTATTAAATAGAAAGACACCCAGACCAGATACAAGTATTTATTTTTAAGCATAAATATTTGCACTCGACTCTATTTGCAGTCGAGCGTCCGCCCTACGCGCCACAGAAGCCGTATTGTTCGTTCTGGGCCAATAATTACTATACGTTCACGACCAAAAAACAAAGAATATATTGAGAAATATTGGTCCAGAACGAACAATAACTACCTACTGACGTTTGGTCTGGTCCGAAGTTGTTTCGTAATAGCCCTCCTGTTGCTTGAAGCTAGAACGATAGGTCTTTATGACATTGAATTTCAAATGAGCAGGGCTTGGATAAATCATAAGACAGGTTATTATACGAAAATGTAGAGAAATTCCACAGTTATAAAGATGATTATAGCAAAAATAAGAAATTTCACCGTCTATGTGAGTACTCGTAGTTTGAACGTAAACAATATTGGTGATCCCTACAGATCTGTCGGAAAATAGGTTAGCCTCATCATAATAAAGAGTAGTATATTATTAGATAGTTTAGTCAAATATTTATTTCTCAAATCAATTTTATTTAGTGGGTACATCATTACTAAAGAATAATATTTTATCTACCTATACTAATATTTTAAAGATGAAGATTTATTTGTTAGTTGGATTATTTGTATATAATAGGCTCCAAACCCACAGGATCAAAATTTCATTCACCAATAGAAGAGTAACATAAAGTTCCGATATTCTTACGGGATAGATAATTACGGCGGGTAAAACCGCGGGACGGAGCTAGTTAAATCTAAAACTTCATTATCATCATCAGCCTGTTGCAGTCAGTCCATTGCTGGACATAGGCCTCTCCAATTGCACGCGACCTAGATCTATTTTCGACTTCTCGCATACAGTGTGCCAGCCGTCTTGCGCAAATCGTCGCTCCAACGAGCCTGAGAACGTCCTACGCTACGCTTGCCGAGACGCGGTCTCTAATCTAGAGCTCGTTTACCCCAACGGTTGTCGGTTCTAATCTAAAACTTAACTAAATGACATTTCTTGAAACCAAATTTAATCGAACATACCGCCCCTGATTGTTCCTGGTGCAAAAGACCCGAAAAGTTAACTAGATATAAGTAATTTCTTCTTCTTCTTCTTCAACAGCATGTATTGGCCCACTGCAGGGCATATGCCTCTCCCATGTCTCTCCACATCTTCCTATCAGAGGTCTTTCTGGACCAGGTTGCCCCGGCATGTGCCTTGATATCGTCGGACCTTCTGGCTGGTGGTCTGCCCACGCTTCTTTTCCCAATCCGAGGTCTCCATTCAAGTACAGATCAGCTGTGGTTTCATGTAATTAGCATCCACCGCAGTGGATTGCTATTTGCTGTCAAAAAGCATACTTATTTTGTATTGTACATTGCTGTTTGAAGTAATCACCAGTAACAACCACGTTACGTCAAAGCAGCAATGTACTGCAACTTAGCCACTGTAACGGTGGATGCTAATTACATGATACCACAGCTGCTCCACCTGCCATCCTCCCTTCGGTACACATGTCCGGCCCACGTCCACTTTAGGTTAGCGACTCGATATCCAACGTCTACCACTTTAGTGCGCTTTCGAATCATGGTATTTCGAACCATGATTATAAGTAATTTAGTCTAAGGATTTCGCGACTTTGCATAATAAATAAAACATCTCATCTCTCATCTCATCTCAGTCAACCTTGAAAAAGCCAACTGTAAAGTTGGCGAAAGCTCGGGTCAAATAATGAATAAAAACGCGATAAAACCGGATAAATAAAGTGTTTTATTAATAAATAAAACACAATATTTACCGGGTTTTACGCAAGTAAAACCGATAGATAGGTATAAGTAAGTATTTAAGTATTGATAAAGAATTGATGTAATGACTTAGATAAACAAAGTTGAATGGTTTATGGATGGTAGGTATACCCACACTAAATTAAAATGTGAAATGAAATGGTCAATTTAATTTCATGTCAAAGCGTGACGAAGGCAACTCTAAATTAAGTTTGTCGGAAGGGTTCACGAGAGATATTTTTGACCTTTTATAATAAAATTATTAAGTTAAATGGAGAGTTTTCCGAAGCACAGTGAAAATAAAAAGCCGAATAACAGTGTATATTAAATGATTGCCGAAATATCGTCTAAATTCTTGGTATTAGACCAAATGCTTGAAGTAACCTTTAAAATGTGGGCCCGCTAGTAACCCGGCCTTACTTACACCAAACTTTTTTGTTGTTTTAGAAAAAATAACTGAAATATGATACCAATTAATTTTGTTTTTAATTGCGTCCGGGGAGTTTTGGCGGGAACGCGTCGAGGAGATGTGTTGCTAAATTTACATTTTTGTAAAACCTAGTTCAAAAGCGTATAAATTGTTTTATTTCGGGGGAATATTAATCAATTTAGGTTCGTGAAGGAGAACAAGTGTAAATAAAAGTAAAAATCGGAGCAAACCATGGACTTTAGCGTTGTCTCCAAGACTCCGTGAACAAACATTGTAAAAAAATGGCCCCCATTTTACAATGATTTCCTCGACTTGACTTTAACTATGACGACTTGACTTGACTTGACGACTTTTTCGATGCAAATAACTTGCAAATAATAATAATACTCGGCACTGGCAATTGTCCGAATGGAAAAGCCATATTATAGAAGAAGAAGAATTGCGTCCGAACGTTTCGTAGATTATGTAGTGGCTAAAAGCAAAAAGATTAAAACGAAAATTTGTTTTATTTTGATAACTTTCTATACATAGATGTGTGAAATGGGCAGGTACGCTAGGTCATTCTAAATAATCGGCAGAATATATACCGAAACAAATCGTCGTTCTGACGAGAAAAGTTCCTAACTTTTTCAATTTCATAATTCCCGGAGCTTGCCCTTGTTAACATTATTCGTGTTTTATATGTTTTATAAAGCATTTGTGACACAAATTGTGAATAAAGTTAAATTCTACGATGAATGGCGAGCTTAATTTGGGGACTCGAAGCGGCTAATAATATTTCTCGTCTAATTACGTTATCATTAATTTTATAGGCATTAATGAACCCGTTTTGATGAAACCAGCGCTCTACAGCCCCCATTAACGAGTCTAACTAAATGCACTCAACAAATCACGTTCAAAGATTAATTAACTTACAGCTTTTATAGTTTCATAGATAATCCAAATAAATTTCTACATTTTAAAATTGAAATCGATTTTAAGTTTTTGTTGTGGTAAGTTTGTCTATCGATATTTATTCTATTTCTTTTTTGTTTTTTGAGCAATAAAAACAAAAAAGAAATATTGAATTGGAGAGAAAGCGCATCTCATGTTGGGTATGTTTACTGTAAAGTAAACCACCTGAACCAGTCAATAAAAGCTGCAAAGCTTGATCGGTAGATGGCGCAGAAACCAAGCCTTAGTTGGTAAAACAATTGGCGAGGAAAGATATGGCAGAAAAATTATACCGTGTCACGTGATTCCTGTGTAGCTCAGTGGTTAGAGCAGTCGCCTGGTTAGCGAAAGGACGCAGGTTCGAATCCTGTCATGGGGATTTTTTGGAAATATATTTCCTTGCTAAAAATATTTCTATGATATTTATTCTTCCATAATAATGGCAATAAATATTCTTTTGAAAACCTAGGTAGGTATAATATTATAAATTAAAATGAGGTCGAGATTCTAACCACTCGGCCTTTTGCGGGGTCATCGTTTTAACAATCTTGGCATTTTATAATTTGTTGAATTTCAATTTAAAAGGCTGGGTAAGACTTTATTGAGAACTTTGTTATTTACCTAAATTCCTTTGCTGTTAACTTTTGTAACAACTTTTATGTAGCTTGATATTTTTATGTTCATACTGACGAACTCTTTGTGCGGCAGGCACACACAGGCAAACAGGGTGAGGTTGCGTTTTCGATTTTCGCTGTCGATCATTGATCTCAACCTTACCAATATCCTATCTTGATGTTGTGCATCCAAAAGGATATCCAATGTTTGGGTGCGTGCACAGCTTAGATACATAGCATGTTCCCTATGCCAGGTATTATAGATAATAAAATCTATGTTTAAGTTTAACTTCCTAATCTTAAGCGCCGCCATGTACAACATCAAAAACAAGTCATTTCATTTTTTTTTAATTTTCTTGTATTTAGGTTTCTGTAAAGTTTTTATCAAAAATCAATTATATTGTACATCAAATCAAGGTACATTATAATTAAATAATATGTTTGCCTGTCACCTATACAATTTGTAACGGGTAAGTCCTTTTAATCGAAAGGAGGTTGTTCTAGACGTCAAGGCGAACCACTTTTGTTCTACGACTTTTGAAAATTCAAACTTTTTTTTTGAAAATTTTGAGTTGTTTTACTGAAAAAACAGCTGATTTTGAAAAAAAAAAAAATTAAGTTTTGTTTGTAAACCATCAAACTAAATAAAAGGACAACATAAGGTCAATGACCTCGAAATCTCAGAAACAGCTGATTTTCAAGTAAACGTTACACCTAAATTTTACGAAAAGTACTTCGAATTTCCAAAAGTCGCAGAACAAAAGTTGTTCGCCTAGACGTCTAGAACAACCCCCTTTCGGATTAAAAGGACTTGCCCGTTACACCTTGTATATACGAGCCTAGTTTTATAACTTAGTTTATGGAGCGAGGTTGCATTCTGTGCAATATCGAACCTCACATTATCTAATTTACGATTCTTTATTATTTTCCTTTTAAGTTATCAAGTAGTTAATGGACGTCTACTCAAGTTTTATGAAGTGTACCTACTCAACAAATAAAATATGAGAAAGCGCAGCGGAGTATCAAAGTGAGGATCACACAGGTTCACAGTCGACCGGCTACGCTTAGTTCTCTCTCGGAAGCCCTACAAAAGCCCGACCGATGACCTTTACGAGTTTTCCTAATGCAAATGCCCTTAAGATAAAAATACCTATAGGTGAATAGGATGAAAAAACTAATAAAAACCGTTAAAAAACGTTGGACGCTGCGTTTGGACCTACATTTTTACGACTCATGTTCGGTCTAGCGCTACGAGATTAGATTCTACAGGTTTAAACTTTAAAGGCTTTTAGACACAAAACTGCAACCTAAAAGCTTTATACGCATAAAAAGTTAGATGATTTTCGTGTAAGGTTAGACACATAATGGAAAACTTTAGAGAATCGTTTACAGGAATACATTGAAGCTTGCTAAACAACCACAACCCAATATTCTGGCAATATTATTTTAACATTTATGCGAGCTACCCACTTACAACTTGCTGAAACTCTTGAATGAAAATGTAAATATTTATACCTAAACAATAATAATAAGCTATAGGTAATAGGCTTCTATCAATCTTATAATAAATAACTTATTGGTTAAATAACTCATACTACAATTTAGGCAGCGCCTCTAAGTCATAGGCAGGTTGAGATATTTACGGCCAATTACAGAAACACTTCTCAAAATATGAGTTCTACTTAAACAATAAAACAGCTATGAAACTCGAGAATTCCCATACTTTTTTTAAATTTAGAAGCTGCTTAATTATTTAAGTAGACCTCTAATTTTAAATGTTGTTTCTGTATTCCATATTATTTGCAAAGTTATGGCACACTATTTTTTGGACATTTGATTATAAGGGCCTCCACACAGTCCATGAAATATTAACCTCTATGATCCTAACACCTGTAGGTACCGACTGTGGATTGCCTTAACGAGGCTAACGCTGTCAGCGTTGCAAAGTATCGAACAGCTGTGGTATCATCTAATTAGCATCCACCGCTACTAGTTGCTATTTACTGTCAAAAAACATATTTCGTATTCTACATTGCTGCTTTAAAGTAATCACCGGTAACAACCACGTTACGTCAAAGCACCAATGTACTGCAAGTTAGCCACTAGTAGCGGTGGATGCTAATTAGATGATATCACAGCTGATACCATTTAATTCTCTTAACACTAACACGCAAAGAAGAAAGAACAAAATTATCAGAGAACTGCGGCAACAATTTCTCCGCGGCATCTCTCTTAAATTACCCTAAACTATATCCCAATCAAATTATCGACGGGGCTTTCTCTTTACGGTTCCAAAATTGACGGTAATATCCACTTAATTACGCGATTAAATTCGGTAAAATAGTTTTATTATATGACCTAAACTAAATATAGATTTAAGAGCAAGTTAATTTTCTCTTCTCCAATACGTAGTAAGACTGTAATTAACTTTGGCACAAATCATTCATCAATACTTCAACCAGCCATGCACAGGAAAACGTGAATTTGGTAAAACTGTTAATTTTGGGTTCACTAGAGTTTAATCATGTAAGTTTACGTAAACCACAACATTGTCCTTAATAATTTACACCATATAAGTGATTAATTGATTACTTAAGAAGTATGTAGGTTACAAACTCGTGTTAAAAAAGATCTGTAATGTCGAATTAAGCTACCTAAAGGTAATATGTCATATAGCGCCGAGGCGCACCAACTATTAAGCAGTTTGTCTATCCTCTGTCACGCTGATGAGTTGTACCTCGTAAAGGACCTTTCAAATAGACCGATTCGGTAAAACAACTTTTTAACCCTCTTCAAAAGAGGAGGAGGTTCTCAATTCGTGTTACGTATTTTCATATTTTAGTGTTGTTTCAAAATGAAATAAATAAACTACATAATTTATTTAATAATCAATACATAATTTATTTAATGGTGTTTTATTATACATCAGAACAAATAACATAAAAAGTTAGACAGCAAGCCCAACATTCAAAGATTCAACAGAACGCAGATTTCAGCTATTTCGCTCGAATTTTATATTGCTATATTAGTGAGTGATTGCACGACTCTAGCTTTCAGTAATATTAATTTAGCTAAGTTTCAGTGGACGACGCCGAACGCGACGCGCCGACGACGCGACGCGACGCGCAACGGGGCGAGTGTTTCATATAAAACTTAACAACGAAGGTGGATAACTTATATTTTTAAGAAGTTACTAATGTCTTTGTTCAGGGCGTGGGCTGCTTTTATTGAAAATTCGGGTCGCCCTCAAAATCTAATTTGCATCAAGAGCGACTACTAAAAAGCGTCCCTATTATAAGTATACATAGGTACGATGGCACGATCTACCCACCGAAGCTGAGCGTTGACAAACACAAAATAATATACGCAAATCTCATTGGATTGTATTCAGTATTCAAATTACGTTCGTTCGATATTTCAATCACAATAAGTTCCAACCACTTAATTCTATTCTTATTTACCTACCTAATAGATTGGTAAATCTATACCAACATCTGCATTTAGCTAATTTGCTCTCAAATTATGTAACTTCTATATAGATTGGAACTTGTGCAATAAAATAACTATGATAGGTTAATTTTTGACCTATTAAAAAGCAAATTACCTATTTATTAGATAGGTAATATAATTCGTGAAAATGTCACTTTTCCAAACTTCAAATAAATAAAAATAAAAAATAAAATAGCTTTTATTCTCTTACACAACATTTGTTTGTACTTATCTATCTTACTATCTATATATCTTATCTAGTTAATATTATATATGTTTATAATATATATTTAAATGTACCTATCTATTTGGTTAGGTTTATATAGTGTATTTGTAGTTCTATTTGTAGGTATTTAAGTTTTAGTATGTGTAGAGACCGCTTCTGCGGTATAAGCCTTCTCCATCTGTTTCCATTTCTGTCGGTCACTAGCAACTCTACTCCATAACTGTCCCGCCGTCTTTGTTATGTCGTCGCACCATCGTTTGCTTGGTCTTCCTCTTCTTCTCTTTTTGTCTAACGGGTGCCAGTTAACTATTATTATTGACCATCTATCGTCCTTTTGTCTCTGAATATGACCTGCCCACTTCCACTTAAGATGTAAGACTTCAAAGCAACATAAAAAATAAAACCTGCAATCTGCGCCGAACTAAGGTAGGTAAATAGAAGAGCTACAAATTATTTACGGTTAAAAGAACTTACCTAAGTGAAGTTGATATAATTGTAGGTAAATAAATACAGTCACAAAATGGGATTTTGAGGTGGGTTAGTAGCCTCATTGAAAGCCGAAGCGATCGGCTGTCGGGTCATCGTGACAGGGATGTGCCTTCAGTTAGCAATCGCGACCGGTGGGCGGTCGGTAAATATTTGCTAGCCATTCTCGCCAACGTAAATTTACGCTGCCCACTCGCCTCCACGTAAATTGAACGTTTGGTTAGCATAGGGCGCGAGCATTAGCGGTCGAAAAGGTTTTTTGTCAAAGGCTTTGCTTAGTAGAGTTAGAGTTGGTTGAACGGAGGGCAAATGGACATATAGGTTTATTCGTAAATATCTACATAGGGATTTTGCCGTTTCATTTTTTAATGATGGTATAAGGTAGGTGCAGGTGTCTAAATAAACATTAAACCTACTTATTTTAAACTTATAAAGAAGCAAAATGGTCGGGTTTGCGCAGGTACTATCAGCGAAAACTTTCAGCGTTCCACAGTTTCACCCTTGTAATTTCCAACCCCATGGGAATTCGGAAACCCTTCTTAGTAGATACTTGGACATCACAAAGAACACAGCCTCCAAATTTCATGTTTCTTGTAACAGTGAACTAGCCTATGATTTGCTTATTTGTTCATATTGGGAATCAGTCAAGATTTATATGGTACTCTATACTTATCCTCTATCTTCTATGCCTACTTATCTATATCTATAGGGGAAAGAGGGGCAAGACGGGGTTGCAGGCAAGACGGGGCATTGGCCTTAGAACACAAATCAATTGACCAATAACAATTGTTAAAATGCAAAAAGGTGCGACGGGGGGGTAGTCATTATATGACGTAGTGATTGAGCGACGACAACACGCGCATTTGTTTTTTTCTGGAAAAAACTGTTTTTTGTCAATCACCTTGTGATTTTTACAATTTTATTTGAACATAACTGCGTGAGACTCAAAAGCATTTCAGATTAGAAATAAAGTGTTTTGTTTAAGGCAATTACTACATTACCAGGGAGGAACTTGTTTATCTTCGTATCCCATTGTGTTTTGTTACTGTGAGATTTTTAATTTGAAATAACCACAGTGGGCATGATGGGGTATGGTACCCCATCTTGCCCCATTTATGTTAAAACATATGAGAGTAATAAGAAAGTTTTTAATCTTGAATGGTTTATTGAGTTATTTTATTGTAGAATAGTGAAGATGGACATTTATAGGTAAAAACGAAAGAAAAAAGGCCTAATAATCCAAAAAAAAAACAATCACCAGTTTCTTTTTTCAAAAAAACAATCACCGCAATCGTCAGTGATGTCAAGATGTGTTCCACAAGCCTTTATATTTGGTCTCTATTGACAGTTGGTCTGCTTATGATGTATGCAGCAAATAGGCTCACTGTAACTATGTTGGTTTAATTGAATAAAACGATAAAACAACTGTAATTTCTTGTACCCCATTTTACCCCGAGGGTAGGGCAAGATGGGGTCTTAGGAATTTTTCTAGTTTTCTACTTTTTTTCATTTAACCATTATTCTAATGGTGCTAAATGAACTTATTTATCAAACAATAATTACCAATAATCATTATGAGAACAAAAAATGTTGTGAAAACACAATACTGTCTATTTTATTGAGCTTCAAATCTTAAGGACCCCGTCTTGCCCCCCTCTCCCCTACTCATAACAAAAAAAGAGACGACAAAAAGTCTGTACTCGGGAGCAACTTAAAAAATAAGTGGTCTAGGTGACTTAGGTTAAGTAGTAGAACAAAATTATATAATTTTCATAATTCATGTCTGTCTGTCTGTTTGTACGTTTCTCTGTCTGTTCTTTATACAATTAAAAACTACTCATCCGATTAAAATCTGGTTTTCAATATTGGATACTTAGTTCTATTTTCAAGGAAGGTCGTGTATACCACATTTGCATCGAAATCCAATTAGTAGAACCCGAGTAATGAACGAAAAAGTGCCCGTGATAACGCGATTCTCACTTTCGCGGGTGAAACCGCGGGGCGCAGCTAGTTAATAATAAAATAGGTAGTTAAGAATAACGTAAAAGTATCTTTAACAAATTCTAAAAACACTTCAAATTTTATTGAAGAACGCGAAAAAGGAAAGTTAGAGAGGGATGGAAGTAAAATAAAGTTAAGTGTTCATCAATCATATTGTTAAGAGCCTATTCAAGGCACCCTTCAATTTAATTCAATTTGAAATTAGAAGTAAATTAAATAGGTATACGTATTCGAGCTGTACCTAATAACGTAGATATTATATTTTCAAAATTCTAGCGTGCTGTCCCTTTCTAATAGTGTTATCAGAAAGGGACAGCATGCTTAATGTAGCGGAACACTTTTTAGTTTTATGTGATCATTCTAGTTCTAGAAATGTACCTAACTTTTTGCACCGACATAATAATTTTAGGACCAGTAACGCCACCTGTCCGGAAAATCAAGAATCACTAGCAAATAGAAAATCGCTACGAAATTTTCCGTCTGTGTAAAATGTTTCAGAACCATTTTCCATATGGTTCTGGCTTACGGATTGATTAACTAGATGTCGTTATTTTCTTAATATTCAATGTACAGACACAGCTTCGTTACTGTTTTCATTTAATCATCTCTACCATGATTGCTTATAAGTCGTCGCTATATCGTTCAAATAATAAAAGGAAAAACTTAACCAACTAAGAAAAGAGATTTTTTTATAAATCATCTGTGGATTTACAGTATTACATCATTTACAATTTACATTATAATAATAATAATAATAATTATTATTATTTATTGCTTCATAAGGTAATGGTTTACAAAATGACATTTTGTTTACATTATGAACCCGGTTGGGCACTGCAATTTAAGCTTAAAACTAATAATTTAAGTTAGTAGTTACCTACTTAAAGTCTACTAGTATCTAACTACTACAGTTATTTCCATAAAAACTATTACCTGTAGATATAATTTAATTACAAATATAGGTACTTCAAATTTATTGTACTCATTTGGAGGGAATATTTTTTGAGCTACGATGCTTTGTCGTCCTTATCGCGGAGAATATATTAGTAAAAATAGAATATTAGTAGAATAGATTAGTAGAATATTAGTAAAAGTAAGCCCAGTTCAATACTATGATTTATGCCTTGGTTGTTGACTTTAACGACAATAGAAGTTATCTAAATAAAAGTTCAATAAATAAATAATAATAATAAATAAATCCTGTGACAAACACACAGCGCCACCTAGCCCCATGGTAAGCTGCTAAGCTTGTGTGACGGTAACTAGACAACGGATATACTAGGTACTTATATTTATTTTTCTTTTGTAAATACATACATATTATACATAGAAATACATCCAGACCAGATACAAATATTTATTTTTTAAGCATAAATATTTGCACCCAGCGGGAATCGAACCCGCAACCTTCTGTATTGCAGCCAAGCGTTCGCCCGACGCACCACAGAGGTCGTCACTGGATTGATTGTGTAAGAATGTTGCAAATGTCAGTTCAATGAATTATTGGGTGATGTGATGTTTCATCACAGAGGTAGACTACCTAAAGTAGCAGAGTAAACACTAGCTATGCCACAGGGGTCTTAATTTACAAAATATTTGAAGCTGCAACCTTATTTGCATTTTCTTCTTATGACATAATATAATTGAAGCCTAAGGTCTGACTTGGTTAGAAAAGCATAGTTTAGTATTCGAGTATAGTTTATTCGCGTTCTGTTAGTTTCTCCTCATCCAAGAATACACATACATATATTTACAGGTAAACATCCTTATAATTGGGATGGCAGCACACGCGAACGGAGGAAACAAAGCTGTGAAGTCACGCAGATAGAACCCGGTGCCCTCGTTACCTCGTCCTTGGATTTCGCGGGACTCTCACGCACGACACTGCGGAACTTTATCTACCTGCTATTTATTTTGTAAATAGAGGTTGCGATTGACTTGAATATTAAATCATATTGTGGCCAAACATTTATCACAAATATTTTTAAAACGGAAGAAATACCGTGCTTTATTTTTTTTTACCGAGCTCGATATTCCACTATCGCCACTAATTGCAATTGGCGAAATATCGCTAACTTCTCTTAGAAACTAGCAGGGCCCTACTGGGTCTTGTACAAGAAAGTACAAGAAGCCCTTTTTTGTCAAGTCGTAAATTTGTCCAAATGTAAGGCTGTTTACGGCTTAACAAAAAAAATAAAACAGGCTTGTTCACAAGACTCGCAAAATATCGAGCTCCGTATAAAACACAAAGGAGGTAAATACCCCTTTTTTAATTAGGTATATTACCAATCAAAAATCGTTGATTTTGAACAAACTCGTCATCTTATGTATCTTATCTTATGTTTAATTTCGTACTGACTTCAATCATTTCTAAGTAGATATACCAACGAAAAATTAAACTGCAAACAATATTTTGATGTTAAATCGAACCGCTGTCTTAAATTACTTACTATGAAATCAAAACGGTGATAGACTGGTAATTTATTTTTGAAATTGCAATCCATTCATCAAACAATTTCGTTCACCGGAAGTTTAAATTAAAAGTGGCAACACGTATCTAGGTAATTTATTTTTGTTTATTTATTGATGGTAGGGAATTCGACTAGGTCCAAGGCTAATGACCTAATGAGAATGGTTCACATGTATAATATATCTAATATTTTACTAATTATTATAATTGCGATAGTTTAGGTATTGCAAGACTGGGAAGACCCAAGAAGTGCTGGTTTGACGACGTAAAGGCTGACATGCTTTTAAATGGGCTCACTACACGTAATAATGAAGATCGTGCAGCAAAGCGTACCCCGGCCTCCCGAGAGGGATGCATCTATGGTAAAATCACTCGGATGACGATTATAAATGCTAAAGTTTAAATGTTCGTTTGTGTGTCAATCAACCACGCAAATACAGCTAAAGCGTACATACTTAGATACTAGTAATAGATAGTCATAAAAATCCATTTCTCTTTTACGCAAAATAAATAGTTTGGCCAAATACATGCAGGCCTTAAGGGCCTTTACAACCCCAATAGCGTGACAGGGATAAAGCTAGCAAATTTCAGATGTGTAAGTGAAGGACGTAAGATGCGACTATGCAAAAATTTTATGCGTAAACTCAAACAATTGCTAGTTTCAAGATAACTAGACGTTAATCTTGAAATTCAAAACATTTACTGCCTGTATTGAGCTAAGTTCAGTTCTTATACAAAGTTTTATTAGTTTTCGTACAATATTGACTGAGTAATATCACTTATTTGTACAATTTAGAGGGAAGTTTGGTTTTTTTTTCTATCGAGAAAATTTTCAGGAATCGTGTTTTTACGACATTCACGTGTTAATAAATATCCTCGACTTTAATAAATATGGTTTCAAAAACTTTTATTTCAATGAACGTTTGTAGTAATTCACCCTAGAAACATCAGTTCTGGCCTACTACGGCCCCGAAAGAAAATATGAAAAGCCATTGCAGCGCTGACAATTCCTTAAAAATGAAATAATCATCGCTATAGCTGCTAAAATACAGTCGATGGCTGACGACTAAAGCGTCAAAATAATGATTGAATTTGCGGTAGTATTACCGCAGTGATGTCATATCTACTATAAGAGTAAAATTTCGTTCCGTAGTCGGTACCTGCAACTTTGCAACGGATACCGGGTAAAAGGGTAAAAGGTTAGGTAGGGTTTGCCCCTATGACGTAAGAACTAGTCAATAAGTACGTTCAATATTAAAAGTCAGCTGTCAGCCAGATATCAGCCGGTTGGCATCGCATCGATACAATTTTAAAGTTCAATTTGTTAAATCAATGCGAGCGTTGATTTAGTGAAGTACTTAGAAGGTAAGGCGCGTCGTATTGTGAAATTATCAGCGTTCAGGGATTTTAGTTAGCATTATACTTACATGTAATTACATAATTTTATATCATATACGATTTTAAACTCACATGGTTGTTTAATTTTATTTTTACACGGAGCTCGATATTTCGCCAGTAATTTCAAATGGATTATTCACGACTTTTTTTTATCATCTTTGAGAAAAGGAAATAGCTAAATCCTACTAATATTATAAATGTGAAAGTGTGTGTGTTTGGATGTTTAGATGTTTGTCAATCACGCAAAAACTACTGAACCGATTGCGATGAAATTTGGAGAATATAAGTAGTTGGATACCGGTAATAAAACATAGGCAAAATTTATCCCGATATGGACTTACGCGGGTAAAACCGCGGGCGCAGCTAGTAGTTGGATAGATTAATGCTTTTTTTGCGTATCCAACAATTACAATTAGTAAACATCAAAGTAAGATAAAAAAAAAGCTTTAAAACGTTGCACAAATGGGCGATTTTATCGCTAAAGCAATTTTCTTCTAGGTAACCTTTGGATGGAGAGGTAAACAATTTATGTTCGCTATTAACATCGCTCTTACGGGGAAGGAAAACATCGTGAGGTGTTTCCTCACGGCTTCAAATCACGCACAAAGGCCCAATTGTAGGGCTAATTGCGCACACAGTTAAAACTTTAACTTTACATATAGTGTATCGCTTTCCGCTGTGTCTGTCTGCGTATGCTTAAATCCTTAAAACTACGCAACGGATTTTGATGTCCTTTAAAAGGAAAAAATAGAAGATAGATTCAATTGCCGCAAAATATTTCCAAATCTCATATCCACTGTACCTACCGGCCTCAGATAAATTTGGATAAATAAAGGTACTTAACTACTGTTTGTAAACATACGTATTAAAGGCCCTTTCAAAACTAAAAATTTCAGGCGTTAACATTTAATTTTATTTTTCAAAGGCAATCAATAGGAAGGTACAAGGTTAGTACCTAACTAGTCAATTGTTTATGTTTTTCCCCTTACCTACACTAATTTTAGTACACTTTTACTAGCTATTCATCATTAAAAGTCGACTAAACACGTCAACGACATAATTTCCTTGAAAATAAATATAGTCACAGGAGTCATGTGACATGATTAATACCTAGGTGTTACTTACAATACCAGATGAAAGAAAGGCAGTACATTTAAATTATAAGGGAAAAATTAAAACAATAGCTAAGGTCTAGACTTTTCTACTATTTACGCGATGTCGTAGTGAAAAAAACTAAATTATAAAAGATTAAAACTGAATAATTTATTTAATAAAATAAAATCTACTTACTCCAGCGAGAATTAAAGTTTATAAGCCGTTTAGTCTCGTCCGACCGACTGTTCTTCTATCCGCTTCTTCTTTTCGTGTCGCTTTCTAGCCACCTTTTCCGGCCCAGTAGTTGGCCAGCCTAAGCCGATGAGGTTATACCGACCCGTCAAATACTGCCACTGTAACCCTGAGGAAACAGAGCAAACAATGCCGCACCTGTTAGTTTGTCCTTCATGTCCTGCTTCCTGCACTCTGCAGGACCTGTATAAGGCTTCGGACAATGCCATAAAGGTTGGGTCTGTCCGATGCTTAGGTCAGAGACGCAGAGACGCTAATACTCACGAAAAGTTACAGCTTCTTAGTAAGTAGGTACTTAACAAGAAGCTGTAACTTTTCGTGAGTATTACTACATTAATAACGCCGAAAAAATCGTACAAAAATAGTACTTTTTGCATCGAGGTACTATAAGCCCTGTCTTATTAAAGAGCGTCACATTAAATCCAAAGCGTAGCGCGGGACTCTGAAAATAACTCCCGAGCGTAGCGAGAGAGTTAAAAACCTAACTCCCGATAGAAGCGAGGGAGTTATGTGCTTAGTCCTGAGTGAACCGAAGGAGACGAGTAGTAAAAAACTCAACCCTTCTTTCACCCTTGAAAATAAATTACCTCGCCACAAGGAGTTCACGCCAATATCGTAACAAATAAGCAACCTACGTAAATATAGCCTTAATAACGTTATAATAACTTTTTTTTTACTGAAATTACGTTGTTGTTTTACAATAAAAAGGTGACCAATAAATCTTGACTTTTAACACTCGATTAATCGTGACCAATTTAAAAAACGGTTTTTGCGTAGTTGTTGGCACATATTATAGAGTACTAGAGCGTGGTTTGCGTTGATTTAATACATTACGGTTCAGCAGGATCCGATAGTGGTTCCCGCAATCCTTTTTTGAAGTCGATTAACAATTAAGGTTACAATTTTTATGGACAACATGTGCATAACAAATGTTTTTTGATTAATGATTTAGCGGTAATTGTTTAAATTATAACTCGTCGCGAGTGAATTTTTGAAGATGATTTTTTTTCTGTAAAATATTTATAATTATTATTTATTTATTTAACAAACACTTTCAGACCCACAGCATTTAAACACGAAAACTTCTAATTAATGATTCATACTAATTTGCATGTTTAAATAAATAAATATACTTATGTAGTAAAGTTTTAAATTCATAAAGATGGTTTGAATTGTATCGGCTTTAAATGATAGTTTAATCTGAGCTTCCCAATGAATGTCATATCTGAGTTTGTGTTATTTTTGCTGTTGACTATTCAGGGACGGTTATATCTTTAATACCTTTTATATTTAATAATACATATAAAAATAATGTGGGTACCCGTATTTAGGTACCTACAGATAGTAAATAAGGTACGTAATTAGCCGTTTACTAAACAGATATTAATATTGATGATTTTAAAACAAAGTTAAAAGGTAAATATGGATAATTCTACGGGTACCATGTAAATTTATAAATAGATGTAGGAACCAGCATAACAATTACTTCGTCTAGAAAATAATTATCATAGCAATTAGGTGCTATTTTTAATTTGTGAAGGATCTTTAAGAGTTGCGTGATTTAAAAATACTGTCACTAATTATTAGTAGGTAGAGGTATCTGGGCGACCGTGTAACAATCCTATAGTTAGGTACCCAAGGGCAATAATAACGCACGAAGAATTGTATTTTCGCCCTGTGGTTTACCTTCTATATTATTGCACAAGTCCCGATCTCGTAGAAATATCAAAATAAAAATTTGCCCATGTTAATCTCAAGGTTACAAATGTCTAAACAAATCAGTTTCATAAAAAACGATTCATTAGTTCGGCAAATTACCTCTAACTATCATTTATCTTAATACATAGGTAAAGTAAATCTTACTAATATTATAAACGCGAAAGTTTGTATGTATGTATGTGAGGTTGTTACTCTTTCACGCAAAAACTATCGAACCAATTGCGATAAAACTTGGAATATAGGTAGCTGGGGACCTGGATTAACACATAGGCTACTTTTTATCCCCATATTCCCGCGGGAACCGGACTTACGCGGGTGAAACTGCGGGGCGCAGCTAGAAATTATATAAATCGAATCTTTTTCACTAAACATAGAGCACATCTAATATAGTGTTTATAGGAACGCTTTCACTCTTATTTATCGCTACTGAGTCTGCTTAGTAAGCCCAAACAGTCGAACTTTACTGAAAAAGCCAAACTTTACAACATATTAATTATTTATTTAAACATGCAATAACACTTCATTTGAAAGTCGTGTAATTAGTATATCATTAGAAATAATATAGAGGAAAATAAATCTTCAAAAATTCACTCGCGACGAGATTTGAACTCACGTCTCTGCGTCAGTACCGCAGCCTTAACTAACTAGGCCACACGATTCCCATTTCGAGCGGCGAATTTAAAAATATTAATGTTTCTACTGTCTACTATTTTTCGACTAAAGCTCGATTGTGACGCCATTTACAGAATCACTTTCCAGTGATTTACCTGTGCTAATGATTAACTTTACAGTGAAAACCTTCGCCAAGAGAAGTCTCGTTCCTATTAAATATTTCGTAATTTGTTTTTATTGGTCAAGCATATCCACAAGAAATATTTTATAGGAAAAATTCATTTTCAAAAACTCTAATTAAATAGAAAACTCTAGTCTAATTTCTAGTAGATGCCTTGAGCAATAAAAACAAATTGTGAATTAGTATATAATTGTTCATCCGTTATCACCGTCTATATTATCAAAGTATAGGTAAAATAGAAATTCGACACATAAAATTAAAATAGAAATTCGACACATAAAATTAAAGACTTCTAATTATTCTTGTAAATTAACAAAGGACAGCTATAATTTAAACAATTGACGCTAAATCATTTCTACGGACAGACTTGTATCAATAATTATAATTGACATTAATCAAAAAACATTTATTGTTATCCACATGTTATCCACAGTAATAAAACCCATAAAAATGATAGTGCCCTTCGAAGGACGGAGGAGCTTGAGAAATATTTTTTGCTATACAAATTATTGGTCACCTATCTAAGTAATGACTGCGCCAAGCGTTGCTTATCCCCTACGACCATGCAGATGAGCTGATGCAGCTATGTCAATGAGCTTCTTCTTCCTCCATCTATCTACTATTAACCGAAGAGAATATAATCACTACGCTATTAACTTAACATACGATCACCACCCACTGTACCACTCTCTTAGGGATCTTTGCATACCTACCTACACAATCCATTGCACTGTCTATAAAAACAATTAGTTCACCAGAAAAACGCGATACCAAATTGTAACATGTTTTGTCTTTATATTCTTGGCACACAAACAGTCGTTTGCGCACTTTCAGACACTGTTTTAATGGTACGTAATAATTTGCGCGGTCTTTAATACCTACGTACAATGTTTAAGTTTTATGTATTTTGTCTGACCCGATCGCCTATTTCGAAAATACATTTTTTTAACTTGATTTAGATTTTATGTGTCTGGTTTAAATATAAAACGTCAATAAATGAGACAGTCTGGGGAGTCACTCGCTATTTTCGAGCGAACTAACGATGGATGCAAATCATCACATCAACGAGCCTTTCGCATTATGAAAACGACCATTGTACTGATGTTATGCGAACTTCCGAAATTTTCATTTCACCCGCTTTTATCTCTCAATCCCGTGGAAATTTTGAAAATCCTTTCTTTTCGATGTCAACATCAAGAAGACACTATACACTAAGGGTACAGCTCTCTTTTTACAGGTTTACGCTGTACGTTGATCAGGAAAAAGCTTTATATAAATTTATAATTACCTAATCTGAAACACACAAAACAATACATTACAAGGTTTAAATCAGAATCAGAATCTTTTCCATCTAAAAGTCGATAACAATTTCCAACAGCAACCGATCCAAAAGCATTATTGTGAGATATTAATTGTCTGATTAGATGCACACGTCTGTAGCACTAATGCTATAGACGTGTGCACCTAGCTAGACGTAGGTCTACATGCGCTCTCTATGTCACATACATGATGGAGGCGTGCCTAGCCTGGTTTCTGGCACTGAATCCGTACCGAATTTATTTTGATCATCGCCACCAACGCCTAAATAAAATAATTACATTTTTAAAATACCAGACGACACACGCACCTCAAATGACACTGTCCGACGTTGCAAATAGAGATTCTGTCTTTATACTTAGCTAGACAATGTAATCATCTAATTGATATTAGGTACCTATTTATTCAAAATTAAATTAAATTATATTTTAGAAGTAAGCGTACCTACTTGCCAATAAACTGCAAGTCAGTTTGGCAAGAAATTAGTTTTAGTCAAATGTGTACAAAATTATATAAATAAATGAAAAAAAAAAAACTAATTTCTTATGGTTTTCGCGATTTTGCATAATAAAACACTTTATTTATCCGGTTTTATCGCGTTTTTATTCATTATTTGACCGCCTTGAAAGTCATCAGTCAGCCTCGAAAAAGCCAAATGTAAAGTTGGCGAAAGCTCGGGTCAAATAATGAATAAAAACGCGAAAAAACCGGATAAATAAAGTGTTTTACCTATTTATTGTTTGTACACGAACTTAATCAAAAGTTTTCTTTTAATCCTTAGAGGAGAAAAGACTAGAGATGGCGTCTGCATATTATGGAGTAAAATATATTTTGACTAAAATGAGAGTTACCACTTACATTACATACATTATTATGTCAATACATTTTTCTATTAATTTGACTATAATGCAGACAAACAATAGGGATTCGCGAGAGTTGATCAGGTAAAGCACAATTTTATAGTTCAAAGCAGCATAAAGTTCAATAATTTCTATAAAATAAATCCAAACAATAAAAAAACCAAGATCTATGATAAAAAAGCTCAATTAACATTTCAACCTTATCACAATTAGCTTCCTGTAAAACTATTGTCACAATAGTTCGGACAATTCGACGTCGATGTCGCTCACCTCAGCCGGCAAGCAACAATGCGATATATTAATAAATCCAACATTGACAAAGACCGCCAAAACAACTGGCTGACAGCCAAATACGAAAAAAACTAGCCTACACAGTGTAAGACACGTCCGACACTCATCTGACGTAACAAACAGACTCGGACGCAGTCTCTGTAATGGAGTTTCCCTTGATAACAGTCACATTCAAACATCCTGTGTTCAAAGAATTTGATTAGCCATAGACCTGGAAAGAAGAACAAAGTCAACTTCATAAACCAAAAACCGCACACAATAACATATTATTATAGATATTCTTCTTCTTTTCGTAAACCGATTTGGTTCACCGACTGGAGATTTCAAGTTTGACCTAACAACTGTTATCAGAGATATGTAACATTTAAGACCAACTGCTAAAAATGGCTTCCAAACTACAGAGGAACTCGAGAAAATGTTTTAGCATACACATCGGCCACCCACCCCAGGAATGAGTGCGTCAGGCAATGCTTAACCCGCATAACTATACAAAATCATTAAACGCAGCTAGACCAATGAGCTCCTTAGTATAAGTGATTGTTCTTTACGTTTTGTACCAAATCCCAGAATGCATTTAAAATTAACGACATCACAGACGTGCGACCTCCATTAGCCTATGTGACGAGAATTTTCGCTTTTCACAAGAAAACAAGGTGAATATTTTTAGAAGCAATATTTCGATCTTCGAACCAATCCAGATTCGAGCCAAAAGAAATATTTAACTAAAGCCGGGTGTTCTAATTACCGAGCGGAATGTCCCGACATTTGTCTTCTCTATGACCACTGAGTCACTCTAGGTACAACATCGATTGTATTGATTAATTTTGAAAACAAAAAAAAATATACATTAATTTTTTTATCTTAAGTACGGACGCGCTCCAAAAGGAAAATTATATACAACTTATATCTTCTAGGAAGCACAGGGCGACCTTATCGCTTAAACTAGTATACTCATAACGTTTATATTTGTTTGTTTTGTTATATTGTAGGAAATTAAAAAAAAAACACTTTTCAAATTAATGACTCAAAGATAAGTACAGGTGTTCATAAAAATCAGAGTATCAGAAAATACTTTAATACCTAATATATGAACTCCCGATTTATTCAAAGACATAAACAAATCATGGTACCAATTTTACGACGGCACATTATGTGATATGCAAAATTGTTTTATTTTGCGTGATACAACCGAAGCGCAGGCTCAGGAAACACTCGCGAAAATGCAATCGAAAATGAATAAATTTAAAAAGAAATAAAACGTCACGTCATGAAATTTCTGAGTAATAGGTCGTTTATACAGTGCGAGCTAGTGTACGAGTCAGGCTACCAAGTAAATTTCAACCTGGTAACATTACAGATTAAAGAGTTTTATGGTGAAAAGATGATTTCAAGTGCTTCAGATATTCATTTTTCCATTTTCAATCTGGCCAAAATTCTATTAACAGAAATCTAAAATTGAGCAAGTTTTAGTTAACTATTCATTTCATCATTTCAATGATTCTCATCAGATCTTCAGCATAATTTTACAATACTCATTTGTAACTTTTAAATAAAAAAGAACCATTGAAATCGGATATCATATACTGGAAATATCAAGTTTGTGGGGGAAATTGAAAAACAACACAAAATGTTAATGACAAAAAAATCTACTCACCCATGGTATCCTGTAGAAGCAACAAACCAACAACCACAGCAACCAACTATCAGAGGAAAGCAAATTTGCCGACTTGTGGCAGATATAGCATGTGTCGTCTACATTGTTAATTCTGCCGCCAATCTCGTCAGAATATCGGGGTAAAAACCTGTTATGCCTTTGTGCTAAAAAACATTAGGCCAGAAGTGAAGCAAAGAGTGGATAAAGGTACGTCGGTAACAGCTGTTTATCTAACATCACAGGCAGGGACAGAGGGAATCCGATCAAGTGCAAGTTTACGTTGCACTAGGCATACGTTATGAGTAGATATGTATAGCTAATATTTCATATGGTAGATTAGGTAAGTTATTTACCTCAATCAAACTCCCTGGATACAAAATTTACAAATAAGAAAAATATTCGATAATAGGTACTCCCGGAGTTGAAAGACGATTATATTCTTGTACTGTGAAAATTAATAGTAGCCAAAAAAAATTAAAAAACCGACTTCAAAAAAGAAACAAAAAATAATTAAAAAAACAACAAAAAAAAAAATTGATAAAAAAGACCAAAATAACCTCTACGTAGGTACAGTGCCACCGACTAATTAACCTGTTTTATCATCTGAAGTCGGGCAGCTAAACTAAGTACAATATGGAACCAACCAGTAAAACTGCCCGACTTCAGATGATAAAACAGGTTAATTAGTCGGTGGCACTGTACCTACGTAGAGGTTATTTTGGTCTTTTTTATCAATTTTTTTTTTGTTGTTTTTTTAATTATTTTTTGTTTCTTTTTTGAAGTCGGTTTTTTAATTTTTAAATTAGTTTTTTTTTTTAACCTTTTTAGTATACCTACCTACCTAAAAATCAACAATATTGTTACCGTTATTTTAATTATTGAGGAGTTTGCTGATGAGAAGTTGGTTTCAGGTGCCCAATCAATCTGTACTTAGTTCTTTAGGGGTCTATTCTTTTTGGTAGAAGTCGAAAATGAGTAATTTATTGAATTCTGGGATACTATCCTGTCCATCATTCCGAAGATACTCATCAGATTCTTACCAAACTTTTATGGGACCACCTCGAAACTTCCACCTTTCCATTAAAAAAAGAACTATATTAATCGGTCAAGCCATCTTCGTGTAATCGATGAACAATTGAATTGAATACAGCGTTTTAAGGAGCATTCCCGGTCCTCACTTCGAAGATCCTCATCAGATCTTCATCAAATGTTTATGGCACCATCTCGGAGCTCCCACCTTTCCATTAAAAAAAGAATCATCTCAATCGGTCAAGCCATCTTCGAGTAATCGATAAACAATTGGATTGATTAATGCGTTTTGAGGAGCATTTCCGTTCATCACTCCGAAGATCCTCATCAGATCCACATCAAATTTTTATGGGACCATCTTGGAGCTCCCATCTATCTATTAAAAAAAGAATCATCTTAATCGGTCAAGCCGTCTTCGAGTAATCGGTTAACATACAAAAAAAAAAAATATTATACATACAGACGAATTGATAATCTCCTCCTTTTTTTTGAAGTCGGTTAAAAATAACAAAGTCGCGTTTCAGTAACATATTTCGTAAGGTACATTGAGAAGGAATAATGCGGTGATCACGAAATACAGGCCGATCGTTTTCAATGACAGTCGAATCAATTTACCTTGGATTCATGCTGGTTACGACTACGGATCACTCAATGTTTGGTGCGCGTGCCCAATGCAGTCGACCCATGAAATTAGATGAATTCACTACTATTTGATACACGCCAACGCTCTAACTAATAAATACACCGTGCCTTTCTTTCATTAACTGAACAAATCAACTAATAAGTAGGAACTGAAAGGTTAAATTTGAGACCGCAATTTTATTATTGTGAAAATAGCGAACTGATGGATGCAACCGTGAACATTGATCACAAAGGCACTACTAGGAAGTATAAAAAATAATTAACCCCTAAACTTTTCTGAAAAGCAGGTTTAGTTTTTGATTTAACTTTATATTCTGAAAATGTCCCCACAGTTCATTCTTAAATATGTAATCTTGCAAAATTGTTTTAATAACATTGTAAGTCTCAAATTATTACAAAAAAAATGAAAAGTTATGGTAAACAGACGATATGTACCGCGCAGGTCTATGCCAAAATATAACCTTGAGAATTAATATCTTGTTAGTAGTTTATTCGCTTTTGCTACAGTCACCGAGTAGATTTGCAAAAGTCAAATGTTGGCTAACGATTGGGCACGGCGGAGCCCGGCACGCGAGCTCGACACGCCGCACAGACAACCCTGATGTCGTTTTTATGATATTCACTGACTCGGAATAGTATATGTAATTTACTATTTAATAAATGGCACCATTCCATAGCGACGTCTCTCCGTGTGCAGCCGAGCACGAGACGCAGATAAGTGTAAGGTGTAGATTTAACAAAAGTGAATCGTAGCGGTCGAGGTGTGAACTGTGAGAAACAGTGCTGAGGTTTCGTCTGCCGGTCGTGGTGGTGTCGCAAGCCGTCACGGCAGACAGGGTGAGATCGCGCGGAAGCGAAGGTTGCGCCCGTGACCGCGAGCGACGACGACGACGGGCGGCGAGCCAGTCGCGCAGTATCGCGCCGAGCTCGACGATCCTCGGACCTCCAGTGAAGTGATGTGCTCGCGGTAGACGATGTGCTTGCGAGAGAGTGCAGTGAAAGTGTGTGCGACAGATGAGCCGCGCGCCCGCGCTCGGCCAGACCGATCCCGACCGTAGCACCCACAGACATGTGGACTCTAGTGCCCCCGCTTCTGGCGCTTGTCACGCTCGCCGGCGGGGCCACCTTCACCCCTAACAAGGAGTTGCTAGAGTGTGCGAGGTTCGTTACCATCATCGAGTAAACATATCCCAGTACCAGTCCCAGCCCTAGGACTTCGAATGAGCTATAAAAATAATATAAATGGACTTAAAATAAGTACCTGTACGTAGGTACTTATTCTAAGTAACCGACACAGCATTGACACTGATTCTTGCGTTTGTTGGACATAATTAATCTGACAAATGCCTATCATAATATCGACATGATACCTTCGCGTTAAACTTTAACTATGATAGGTAAACAGTATTTAGGTAGTCGAAAAGGTCACTAGGAACTTGCATAATAGCTATAAAACTGAAACTTTAATTTTTACCCATAAAACAACTGCAGGTAGAATAGTGAAATTGCAAGTTCAAACATTTTGCTAATTATCGACTCAGCAGGGAATTTTCAAACACCTGTAAGTATAAATAAACACAATGGTAGGTACCTACGTTAATCTGGCAAGAAGTTGCGACTAGTGTCGTCGCATCGTGTCGTCGCGCGTCGCCGCGTGGTTGCAGTCGTGACGAAGGACGCACCACAACGGCATTCACCCGCACCCGATCTTTTGGCAATAACACACATTGACAATTTATTGATTACATGTAAATTTAATATTAAGGTCGGGGAAAAGTTTCTTCGAAATTTGGATTAGAACTAAACATACGTTGTTTGTTGACCAATTTTCGCAACATTTTGATTGATAAGTGTACCTACCTACCTACACGTTTCCCATATTTTATGGCCGGAAAAAAGCCGGAATCGGTTTCCGGCTTTTCGATGGGGTTTTCAATATTGAAGAATTACTTATCAGACAAAAAAACTACATCGAAGTCGAACTACGACGGGTACCTACATTGGCATATCAGTTTTAAAACCACCCCCTTTTTCGTAAGGGGTTAAAAAGAACTCTACGTCTACTCTACGTACGTCTCTCAGTCCCCTCGCTACCAAGATCATTGTAACATGATCGAAGGTAAGATAATTTAAAAATAATATTACGCGAATAAGACCCGGGAAAAATAATTATGAACTCTACGTGGGACTGCAGAAAGGATTCACTGGTGAAAAATTCTGTTTAGAGCACAAAAAATAATAAAATTAAACAACTATCAGAGTTTATTTACACATGTGAATGTATAGTAACCTAACTTAGTAGGTAATTTTTCGAATAACAACCTTCACTCGCGTGTCAACGTAACAAATTATCAAAGCTCTCTGGAGTAAACAATAAAAGGGTGGAACCGCAAATGTTATGCATCGGCATCGCTATTATGATTTAATTAGCGATCTACTGTTGTAGTTTACTAAAATAACTGCATTTAAATTGATTCATTCGTTCCGGAGCTACCAGCCATACAGGCAAGAAAAAAAGCGCATAAAAAATGTAAATTCAGATTGCAGTCAACTTAAATAAGGGTTAAATAACTGTACACCTACTGAAAAATAACAAGTACAGAAATTCTCACAGTATACATGTTTAAGTACTGATATTTTACTAGTCCTATTAAAATATTTTATACCGATATGCACTTTCTGGGCTGGTATAAAAATTTGAGTACTGATATTTGTCCCTGGTTCCAAGTTTTAAATTTCTAGGACCAACCCTCCGTCAAAATCAATCCATCGCTTCCCACATAATCACATCTACTCATCTCTACTCTCTTTCAGTTTCTCTCTCTCTCTCTCTCTCTCTCTCTCTCTCTTTGAGTCCGTAAGACCAACAGTTTAGAGTTTAGGCTGTGCGTTTCATTTTAGTGAATCCATCATGACTATAAATTTTATAAGAAGGTAAAAAAAAAGATCCATTTTAGGGGCCATACCATTTTAGGACCAAAACTGCCCTGCTTATAAACTGCAGTATGAACAACATTTGCTAAGGCAAAGCAGGTTGCAGGTAGGCACCACCTGAAAAGTCCTCGAAACTTCAGATATTTAGAATGCATAATTAAAACCGCGGGTTACCGTAAAATGTATTCAATTAAGGTAAACAATTCAAAGCAGCCCCGGATAGTTTTAAAAAGATAATCGTACGCGCATGTTTGCGAAATGTAGTAATTATATGCAATTTTATTGCGACTGTACAAACGCATAAAAAAACTACTGTTAGGTAAAATTTGTAATTGTTCTTCTTATAAAAATATTTCCGTTGGTCACGACATCACGCGTTTTACTACGCGGCTGGACCGATTTTACTAATTCCTTTCTTGTTGGGTTTGTTATTGTCAGGAGAAGGTTCTTATGAAAGAAAAATATCGATATTCTTGCGGGAGCGGGACTTACGCGGGTAAAACCGCAGGGCGCAGCTAGTCTTAAATATAAAAATTAATCCCTATTTTGCGTGGTCACGGCATGGCAGCATCACGCTTGAACGGCTGGACCAGTATCGATAATTCTTTATGTGTTGTGTTTCTTATGATGAGGTTAGAGAAGGTTCTTATGAAAAAAAGGCAAATTTCGGTACTTACGCGGGTGAAACTGCGGGGCGCAGCTAGTATGTAATAAATATTTTACTCTGTTTAGTAATTTTTGTTACAGAGACAACAGAAATACATTATCTGTGTATCAACTTTCTAGCTATCACGATTCATGAGATACAGCTTGTGGAAGACACGACATCGACAGACGGACAGTGGAGTTTTAGTAAAATAATCCGTTTTCGCTCTTTAGGTACAGAACCCAAAATCTTAATACGCCTGTTAGGTACTCTTTGTTTTATGTAGATAAACGAAGTTAGGTAAAGTGTTACCCACAATGTTATCTAAAACGTGGTCAAATAAGATAATACTAATAGAAAATTAACAAAAATAGGAGACCAAATGAATTTCAAATTAAACAAAAATGATAGTTCTCATTGTCATGATGCATTATAATATTATAAATCTTATCTTGTTCTTATTGTTTTATCTGTCGATTACCGTGACCGCAAACAATTAACAATAACTTAGTCTAATGATAAAAGTTATTGAATTAGATAATTTATAATCTTCTTGGCAACTGCATATAAAACTGTTCAAATACCTTTGAACTGGGTTCCGAAGAATGAACCTGAACCTAGGTTGGAGTAAGGAGTGGTTAATGGTACCTAAACATTGCTCAGATTACTGACCAAATTGGACACACCTGGTGGATTATTTTAGCCAACCTCGCTTTTTCTTCTTGGTCTCTGTTTATTGCCTGATATGCAACTATCCTAAGATTCACGTATCTCGTTCGTGCCGATACTAACTGGAACTCACTATCCGCGTCGATATTCCTCCTTAATTACAACCTTTAAGTCTTCAACTCAAAAGTGAATACCTACGTTTCTTATAGGCAATCACGTTCTACCGTCGACCTCATCATCGCTTTCCATCAAGTGAGATGAGGTCAAAAACTAGCCTACCCCATGCAAAAAACAGGCATTTTTAGTTATTTAGATCATTTTATTAGAGGCTACACCTTCGTGGCCTTTTTCTTCTCAATCATCCCCGTTTAGTATATATATATATAGGCTATCGAAATTATCGGAGATGTCGCGCGTCATACATATATAACCAAAATACATTAGGTACGTGAGTATCTACTGGTATTATTTACCAAACAACATAATCATCCAGATGTACACAAGGCTACTAACCAAACCTTTAACAAACAGATAACAATAGCTTTACAGAAGTGGCGAGCCAAAATTAAACCTGTTTAACACTATTTGCGTCACTAATACCCCAAATATAACTGTAGTGGCCGGTGCGTTAACTGTGACAACAGAAATAAACACTGCTCTGAATAGTTTTCAATGCAATCGTTGCGTCTGTCGTGCGTATTCGCAGACGAAGTGTTAGGCGCCGTGCCCCGCGCTCTTGCAGTTGCGAGTTGGCTAATAGGGCAGACTGCCCTACTGACCAGTCTGACGCACAAACTCACCGATAGGTACTTACTTACACCCGCCAACCTAACGTACAATGATACTCGTTGTATTTATTAAAACGTTGATGTTTTGCAATCCTGATCCCAATATCAATAAGCGCTGTTTGCGCGATTGATCTCCGTAAACCCCTTTTAATATGTAAAAGATTCTTTTGAGAGGATTTAACGCTTCTACGAAATCGTGTTTTCAAACGTAAGATGCAGACCAGAGGCCTTTCGATTTCGTGTGCTTCCAATCACGGTAGGTAACGTCTATTCGATAGGTAGGTCAATAAAGTATGTACACCGATTTATGCCGAAAGGGAGTTGTTCTAAATGTCTAGGCGAACAAACTTTTGTTCTACGACGTTTGGAAATTCTAAGAAGGTACTTTTCGGCCCCCTTTCGACTTAAATGACCATCCTCTTAACACTCTTAGGATAACTCAACTAGAGCTAGTTTTTCTTATGTTTTCTCGATTTTGCATTGTTTTAAAACCCAATATTTACCGGGTTTTACTCGGTAAATATCCTCATATAAGTAAACTAAGTCTCAGTCCGTCTTTACTTTACCTTGACAAAGCTGACTCTGAACTTGGCGAAAAGTTGGTATGAGCATTGCCGTTAATGCTGAAACAATGCCGTTAATAAATAAAACGCGAGTTAAACCCAGTAAATATTATGTTCATAAAGAGCTGTCTTTTCTAGACCTTATTCTGTAATGCAAATCTAGAGAATCTAAAAGAAGTCATTCTAAAATAGACTGTTTCTTTTTACAATACCGTCATAATTACACTATGATGGCTACACAATACAAAAGCGTCATTAATCTTAATATCGTGGTTTTGCGAATGTTTTTTTTGCAAAGAAAAAAATGTCATGTGATTACCGGAAGTATCAAAAGAAGTGGCAATTATATTGAGTTTTATCTCAGTTACATGTAATTTGAATACGAATCGTTATTTTCAGAAAAAAGAAGGTATTATTATTTATACAAAATGTGTTTCTAATACAATATGGATATTTAGTAATTATAGAGTCAATTTACTTTAAGATTTTTTGATATTCGTGAAAAATGTATTATGCAGATACCTTATCTTAAAGCGATTTTGGTTCTTTGCAAATTACTAGTTTTAGAGATCTATATTAAACCGTTATTCATCATCATTACGTATTTATAATGTAAATTGTAGCATTTTTACTATTTAACTTTTAACTATATAGCTTTATTAATAAAAGTGAAGTAAGGTCAGAGTAGTAAGACCATCCTTTGTGAACATTTAAATTTTACAGATAGAAACAATTAGTGGTAAAATTACTTTAACCTTACTTCACGTTTATTAATAAGAATGGTACAGAAAAATGCATCTATAGATTTAGGTCAGTTACCCATCTACAAGCTTAACGTGAAATTCTAAGGAAGTTGATATAAAGATGCTATAGTTTCAACTTGTATGATAAAAATGATCATGCATGATTTTTCTACAAAACAATATTAAAATACACATTTATATACAAGATGTAACAGGTAAGCCCTTTTAATCCGAAAGGGGGTTGTTCTAGACGTCTAGGCGAACACCTTTTGTTCTACGACTTTTGAAAATTCGAACTTTTTTTTGAAAATTTTGAGATTTTGTTTCACTGGAAAAACAGCTGTTTTTGAAAATAAAGGTAATTGAAGGTTTGATTGTAGTAGACCAAACTAAATCAAAGAACAACATAAGGTCAATGACCTCGAACTCTAAGAAACAGCTGATTTTCAAGTAAGTAAACTTTACACCTAAATTTTTCGAAAAGTACTTCGAATTTTCAAAAGTCGTAGAACAAAAGTTGTTCGCCTAAACGTCTAGAACAACCCCCTTTCGGATTAAAAGGGCTTACCCTTATCTTGTATACCAATACGAACATGAAACTGTAACCCTGTACAATTCAACCTTGGTTAAACTCATTTCCTGTAAGTTAAGCTTCATACAGTACCTAGTTTGACCTAAGGAACTAATTAAAAACTGCTTTGTGTTGTGTCGCATGTTTCGAAACTAACTCGAATATAACGTGTCACTCAAGCAAAAGATCGCTTTATCGCTGTAGGTCATCAATGCACTTCTAATGAAGTACCTTTCGTGTTTTATTTAGTTAAATCAAAGTAAATTAACGTCATAAAATGTCAAGTTTAATAATTTCAATTAAGTAAAAAGTTCTTTATAGTAAATAGATGTAAAAGAACTTACGTACTAATTACAAACTGCCCCGATTTGTTTTTGTTCTAATTGTAGAATTACCTATTTAAAATCTAGAACGAAGATGACGACGTATAAAGTAAAAAAAGGTTTTTCGAAATTTCCACGGAATCGGGACTTATGAGGGTGAAACCGGGGAACAGTCTATAAAAATGTGACCTAGTTATGTCAATTTGAATACAATTGTATATGAATTTGATTAGGTGTCAGGCAAAGAATAGCGATACGCCGGTAGAGACAAAAGACTTATATTTCGTCTTGCTCCTATCTAGTCAATTCACAAACAATCCATTCTACTCTAATTAAGAGCCTATCTAAAAACTAGTATTATACTTACTCGTATTTTACTTACTTCATCTATATCTATAAATAGATCCAATATAACGATTAGGTACATTTACGTATCTTAACACTATAAACTGTATCAAAATATTACCACACGAACCGTTTAATGAGGTAATAATTTATGTAATCAAATTGAACTTTTGTGACTCGTTTGCCTGTTAAATATCAAGAGAGTTTCCTTTGATTGCACTTGTTGTGAACATCGATGTTGGCCGACTATCCTCAGACTTGGCTCGCTTCCAGTACCTCCAAAAACCGAACGCATGTCCCACGACAAAACATGTGAAAAATATCAACTGTTGCTATATTAATGGCACTGGATTATAGGTGAAGGAACTTAGCCTCTACTATTATGAATCGTGACATCATTGTCGTTTATTCTCGATAATTTTATCAGTTTATATCTGTATATAGGTAGGTAAACCTAATTCATAGGTTTTGCCGGTCATATACATATCTCTCTGCGGGCAATGATAGTCGATTTATCATTTATTACTATTTTAAGTGTATTGTATTTGTAGTTTGTTGTTGATCAATCAAAGTGTTATCTATCTATAAAAGATGTGACGGGTAAGCCCTTTTAAGCCGAAAGGGGGATGTTCTAGACGTTCAGGCGAACAACTTATGTTCTACGACTTTTGGAAATTCGAAGTACTTTTCGAAAATTTTAAGTGTAAAATTTACTTGAAGATCAGCTGTTTCTTAGAGTTCGAGGTCATTGGCCTTATGTTGTCCTTTCATTTAGTTTGGTCTACTACAATCAATCCTTCAATTACTTACCTTTATTTTCAAAAGCAGCTGTTTTTTCAATGAAACATAACCTCAAAATTTAAAAAAAAAAGGTCGAATTTTCAAAAGTTTTTCGCCTAGACGTCTAGAACAACCGCCTTTCGGCTTAAAAGGGCTTACCCGTTACATCTTGTATATCATTTAGCATCTACTGATATCTTACTAATATTATAAACGGGAAAGTTTGTATGTATGTATGTGGGGTTGTTACTCTTTCACACAAAAACTACTGAACCGATTGCGCTGAAACTTGGAAAATAGGTAGCTGAGGACCTGGATTAACATATAGGCTACTTTTTATCCCGATATTCCCGCGGGAACGGGACTTACGCGGGTGAAACCGCGGGGCGCAGCTAGTCTATAATATCGCACAAATAGTCTATGGAAATTTCCAAGGGTTTTACCACAGGCACCCATACAACTAAACGTTTTTTTTTATGAAAAGAATTCGGAACCCTTTGAGCGCGAATCTGACTTACACTTGGCCGGTTTTTATTCCACATCTTCAACTAATATCGACGATATTTCACAGATGATAACCGTCTAGGTGAGGTACGTAAATTTGCATGATTTTAACCATAGGGTTAAAAAACAAACCAAAAGAATACAAGACTGTTACCAATAATCCATTAGGGTTTCTGTGTTTTCATTTTATTGAAAAATTGTTTATTATTTTGTAGGTACACAATACGTACAATCTGTGTATCTACGACTGAGTTTACAGATTTACAATTGACATAAGTATAATTTTTCAATTCCGCCACATCATCAAATAATACGCCTCAAGTTGATAAAAACAAGCACTTATTACAAGCAGTAGCCACATCCACACTGAAGCTGAGTTGAGTAGCTAAGCGTGTTTCCATTTGTATGGCTTTCCATAATGTAGGCGCATCCTTAACAGAGTAAACACGCGTTACATAAGCCGTCTTCAATTGATCGGCATAGATCTATTTACGGGTTTTATCGACTATGTATTACAACAAGTGAACATGAAAGCCTTCGTTTGTAGGTAATCATTTAAGAAAAAACAGGGTGATAACCTAATTTGTTGGCTTAGAACAATACGTTGCATTTATTTTATTTATTTATTGCTTTCATGAGTAATTATTATAGGTGACATTAATCTTTACAGTACATTCATGATACCCATTGGGTGCAGCATAGGTCGTGTATTGTAATAAAGCTACTTATTTAAAATTTATCTAAAACATAATTCATAATTCACAATGCATGTAAGCACCTATCACCAGACTAACAGTTGGACATTTAAATATTCACTTATTGCACTTCGAATATTATTTACTAGCGGTGTCCCGCGGTTTAACCCGCATAAGTCCCGATACCGTAAGAAATTTTAAAATTACACTCCAAATTTCGGCCCTCTAGATAATATCAGCGGTTTATGCTGTGCAATGATCGTTCAGTCGCTCAGGACAAAGCATTTAATAGATAAAGATTTCCGCAAAACGACGGATCCTGTCTTGAAATTAAATCTAGGAAAAATTACTACTCTCAAACCTTAGTAGATAAACTTAAACACAAACTCTATGCCGTGATAAAATAGGTACACCATAAATGAGTAGATACCTTGTTCCACTTTGGTGTACCTGCCTCTTTATCCACGACGCGACGGACACGATAGTGTGGTGTTAGAACAAACAATTGTTACCTACTTACTTACACCAACAACTAAGAAGGTGAAACAATTAAACAAGATTAAAAGCTAACAACGACTTAAGGAGCGTCGTATCACAAATAATTGCTACTTAACTATGTCATAGAGCTAGTAAAACAACGTTTATCTTTGATATAGTGCCCAAACACTTGCAGAGAAAACAAATTATACTTACTCTTCTTAATCACAGTCTGATCACTTTTGGATTAGATAAGTGGGTTTTTAGCACTAAATCGCGAGCGGTTTAGGAAATTTTGACGACCTCTGTGGCTTGGCTGTAATGCGGAAGGTTGCGGGTTCGATTCCCGCTGGGTGCAAATATTTATGCTTAAAAATAAATATTTGTATCTGGTCTGGGTCTATTTCTATGTTTAATATGTATGTATTTACAAAAGAAAATAAATATAAGTAGTACATCCGTTGTCTAGTCACCGTAACACAAGCCTAGCAGCTTACCATGGGGCTAGATGGCGCTGTGTGTTGGTCACAGGATTTATTTGTTATTATTATTATTTAGGAAATACTGAACAGCAAAACCAATAAAACAAAATACGTCGTAGGAAAAAGTTACAAAATCAATGCATCTCCTTGCCAAAAACACTTTGGTGTGAACAAATTATTCTTAGATTTTTTTTCGGTTTTATTCGCGTTGTTTTTTATCAAACACCCGACGTTTCGAGGGTTTTACAGTGGCTATTGTTCACACGTGCATAATAATAACAGCAACGCGATTATAACCAATTTTTTTGTTAGCCCACAATTACCCACCATAGAGCAAGTGCCGCCTCTTAGAGGCGTGTGGAGCATGACCATTCCGAGCTCGCAGTCGGGGTATCTACCACTAGATAAATACTGCATTTTCTAAGTTCAATATTTTTGGAGTTTCTGTAACTTCTGGCGTTTCTATAATAGATGTTTGAAGAATTTAGCTAAAGTTTTTTAGTGTCTAATTAAGTTTCAATTTTGTTTCAGCCAGATCCTGTACATGGATCAGCATTCATATCAAATTCCAACAAACTACAGTAGAAACATTCCACCCCGTAAGTAGACCTATGTATATTACATCAACATCGTTTCAATAATTATTTGTAATTATGGTATAATGGCTTTCAGACGTTATGGTGTTTAAATGCTGTAAGTCTGAAAGTGTTTGTCATATAATACATAAATAAATATAAATATAATCAACTTACACTCTACTGAGTGAATACGAGTCTATACGTACCACATACCATTTGATTATGCGGGTGAATTTCGGGATGCTAGTCTATTCTATTACTATAATGTAATAAAGAGAAAATATTGATATCTTTGTTTGTTTGTAACGAAAAGACTCCGAAACTGCTGGACCGATTTAAAAAAAAATCTCCAATAGGAAGCTTCTTTATCGAGAAGTAACTTTAGACTACTTTGATCCTGATATTCCCACGGGATCGGTACTTAAGCAGGTGAAATCGAGGGTCGCTGCAAGTTTTGTACAAGACGGCGCAAAAGGCTAATCCCTATTTACCATTTGGTTTCCGTTATTATAAGTAGAGTAGGCCGATAAACTGAAATTAACGTTTTGATCGACAAACCACAGACGTTGTTCGGATCTACAGAGCTATAAGAAATCAATGTCGCAGATTACGTCTTGTTCGATCAATTCTTGCCAATTCCGTTTCTAAATCTAAGACAATAAAATTACTTTATGAAACTCATCAACAAATCTTATTTGGTATAATCATTTATTTAATTTTTATTAAATCACTTTTATTTTAATATCTATTCATTCCTTCACAACCTTACTTCCATAGAGTACCGTATTTATTTAATTAGGTAGGTATAAGTCGGTTAAATTTCTAGCATTCCTGCACCTCGCTGGAATGCGATAACCCGACATTACCCCGGACAATCCCACGCACGCCCTACCCCCCAATTTCAGTTACGTGGTTGTCAATTTCTTATCTTTCAGACACAGAGAATTTTTAATGTACCGACAAATCGTAAAACAAATGAAAAATGAATGAAATACATAATAATATAGACAAAGAGTTATATTTTCAAAATATACTATTACTTTGTTATTAAATTTGTAAAAAGTGGCCCATTCTAAAAAATAAGTGCGGCCCTGTATGATGCCTAAAGAACACCATAAATTTTCCAATCAAATAATTGTAAAGAAGCGAAATCACTGTCAACACTAGCAGTATTTTCCTGAAATGTTTTTTTGTTGTAATCCATCTAGGTAGTGAGTGACATCTTTAATAATATGCAATTTTGACGCAAAAATTGACGGTTCCATTAATAATACATTAGTTCTTAAGTATATCATTGATTGTATTGTAAGTAGTAGGTACATCACACAATATCCTACACCGTGAAAATACAATGCAGCTGGCAACTTAACTAGACGTTTAACAAGGTATAATTAGGTGTCGTCTGCGTCACACATATGTATAAGCAGTATGTTATTATTTCTTCTCGGTCTTGAACCAATTATGGCTATTTGGAAATCAGCCAGTGTCAATTACTTTATTTATTAGTCGTAGTTGTAAGTGGCGGCTAACATTCAAACAATTCTATAGGAGATTTTGGAAACAACGGAAAAGTTCACGTTGGGCACTGGTTTTCATTACACTCATTCCTACACTTCCACGAAATTAATTTTATTAATACAAGTATAACCGAAGTTAAACAATTCACACGCATTTAAACTAGTTTTCACGAAAATGAAAATTCGAAACACATTTCATTAAGGCTCTCCCGCCAAAACAAAAGTTCATCTACAATGACATAGGTAACACGTAAGCAAGTAATTTGTAGACGGATCATAGACGGTTTGATCGAATCAGTATTGCCAGCCAAAACCGAATTTCCGTGTCCGTGTATAAAACTCGACGCAAAAAAAATACAGCATTGATAAATTCCAATTCCAAATTACCGAGAAAAGTATTGGAAGATCCTTACATACCTAAATTTTCTTACTTCACTACCATTAGTAATTTTCGAATATATAATAAAATAATTAGTAAATCTTCTTCTCTTGTGAAGGTAATTAAAAAGTTACGTCCTCTAGGTCATTGAAATCAAATTGTCACCAGGCAGCGCCATTAGCACAAAAAATATAAAAAAGTATAAGTCATATAACAAATAGCCTAGCTTCGATCGATCAATAGCGGGGATCACTATAGCAATAAAAACAATGTTGTTAAGATTTCTTAGTTAAAAATAAATATTTTGTTATGTATTTGTTCACAATCGCCAAGTTTTAGCGCGCACCGACCGAAAATTTATGTTTTTTATGGCCGAATCTTTTTCGAACCATTACTATCCCTAAGTAATAGTTATCTAAGCATCAGTACCCAGTATTCACTTTAATATTATAGTCATATTTTTAGACAGTCACGTTAACGGCTATCCACTTAAGGCCGGATGTTATTCGGCAAAACCGCGGACCGTTGGACCGACAGAACAGTCATTAGTCAACCAAAGATAGAAGATAGACCGTCAACAAAGCGTTAATTACACTAACACTTTTATACCAGACCTATGTTCACAAAGGTAAAGGTCAGTCTATTCCAAAAATATTTGAGGAACGTGTTACAAAGCGACGCACCTTGTTACCTTGTACTATTAATAGTTTCACTTGCTTTTCGGTTCCAAATTCGCCTAATGATTTAAAAGTTATAATTTTAAAACCATAACAACTTACAAGGCGGATAAGTTTTACAACTAAAATCATAGGTCAGGAGCTATAAAAATGACTACAGGCGATTCATAATGTTAGTGTTACAGGGATAATACCGATAAAGTTTGCCTATCATAGAACAACATCAGGGTGGCAGGTTCAGATGCTTTAACCTTTCTCGTAAGCCTACATACAACCCTATGTCACAGATTAATAGTCATCATTATTTATGATATTACCTATGTATTTCATAATAATTTAATAGCAAAAATTTAATAGCAAAAATATTTAATTAGTGTGAGTTAATAACATGATGATTTACAAGCACCGCCTATAATTTATGGTCACTGAAATATATTCTGATTTATGTAAACAAAATATGTGACATCAGGAATTATAGTTATTTACCAAATATGCGATGTGAAAACCTAGAATAGTGGGAATAAAACAACACTAACGCTTCTGAAACACGAAAGCGCTAGTTCCCATTTCACAATGAAACTATATTAAAATTATATTGTAGGTATTTATTTGCTTTTACTATAAACAACACGAAGTAGGTACATATTTTAAAGTTTTTCCTTTCAATAACGGTTCAGTATTTGTTGATTATTCTATTTGATGTCACTAAAGCTTCCGAAGTGTAAGTTATAAGATGCAGATTAACCAAAAATTACTGAACCGTTATTGAAAAAAATGAAACTTTAAAATATGCACCTACATACAGTGTAGTGCGTAAATGCACTACACTGTATTCACAATCACTTGATTTTGACGCGGTGAGGGCGCGGGGGGCGCCTCGTCAGGCGATGAAGTCGGTGCAGGCGCCGCCGCTCCCGCGCCCCTATGAAAACCGCGCTCGAACGTAATTTTTAAACACCAACATTCTGGCTGCCAAGACTAGCACAACGACGATGATAAATCCCAGGCTATAGTGGTGAATGTCGTGTACATTAAGGTCATGTCGGGATTGATCCTTCAATTCTGATATTTCAGAATGTATTGAGCCCCATATGCTCTCTGTGCTTTCCAATTCCACCTCCCTTAACATCATTGAGGTGTTATTCATTTTATTGAGTACGGGAGTTTCCATTACAGGGGATGGGACTTCTACATTCTCTCGCGCTATATTAAAGACGTTGTTATGTGAGTGTTGGTCGAAGTTAGTACCCTTGATAGTATACATAGGGCCGAGACCGGATAATGCCGTTGTTTCTTAGAACTTGTGACGTAATTTCGGACAGACATATGACGCGCACTCGGCGCTCGTCACAACATGTAAACAGCCACACGTTATCTTCGTGTAGTTTGAGCCAACTTTCTTTACAGGTGATTATTTCTTCCGACGTACGTGCTTCCGCTTATTAGCTGTATGTCGCAGATATACTGTTTGATATTCGTCGAATATATAGGACTATCTAGAGAGCATAATAGTAATTCTTCGGACATTTATCCATATGATTGAATAGCGTGTTCTGTTAAAAATAAAACGGTATCCTTGTTGATATTGTACCCTAAGTATGGGAACGTTTGCGTGATACAATAATAGTTGTGTTGCCTTTTCTGTGGTAGCAATCATTTTGACTAACTCAAAATTGTCATTGTTCAATACTTGTTCAACTTGTCCGTAACTCTTGCTAAAACTCGTAGAAGTTTATATAATACTAGCTGCGCCCCGCGGTTTAACCCGCGCAGGTCGCGAGCCCGCGTTGTTCGAACACCTACCTACAGCAGTGCAAAAATCCACACTTAAACGGACGACCAGGGAAGTACTTCAACAGTACTTCAATGGGCGTACTTCAATGGGACAGTAGGTAGGTGAAGTAAGGTAAAGATTGTATGTCAGTATCCAGCGGGTTTTTTGGGATCAAAGTAACCTATGTTACTCTCCATCATTTAAAGTGTCTCTATGCAAATTTTCATCCAATAAATAGTTATCACCCGCGGAAGTCTCGATCCCGCGGGATATTCGGGATTAAAAGTATCCTATGTTACTCTCCATCATTTAAAGTGTCTATGCAAATTTTCATCCAATAAATAGTTATCACCCGCGTAAGTCCCGATCCCGCGGGATTTTCGGGATCAAAAGTATCCTATGTTACTCTCCATTTTCAAGTAATAAATAGTTATCACCCGCGTAAGTCCCGATCCCGCGTGATTTTCGAGATCAAAAGTATCCTATGTTACTCTCCATCTTTTAAACTATCCCTATGCAAATTTTCATCCAAATCGGTCGAGCCGTTTGACCGTGAAGAGGGAACAAACAAACAAACAAATAAACAGACTTTCGGATTTATAATATTAGTTAAATAATATTAGTTAAATAGTTATCACCCGCGTAAGTCCCGATCCCGCGTGATTTTCGGGATCAAAAGTATCCTATGTTACTCTCCATCTTTTAAACTATCCCTATGCAAATTTTCATCCAAATCGGTCGAGCCGTTTGACCGTGAAGAGGGAACAAACAAACAAATAAACAGACTTTCGGATTTATAATATTAGTAAGAAGTAAGATAATTGGATGGGTAAATTATCTTGTTTCAACATGAGGATCATTTTTGGGCCCTTTCACCACAAACTGTGCCCTGACAATTATTGTGAAACAGATAGGCCACGTGTCGCACAATCTGCGGGATTTATCTCTGTTTTAACGTAATGCCCGTAACGTAAATTGCGACTGTTTTGTCCTTTCGAAAATATTTTCTACAAAATACTGATGGGACCTATCCCCAAGATCTAGCAAATGCTGATTGTTATCTTGAAATTCTGCCCAAAGCCCGTCTAACGTAGTGATTCTGCTTTCTAAATAATCGCGCGTTTTACGCCTTGCGGAATCTTTTCCGAAATTAACCTTAATAGACCCAAACTGTTGGACGGTGAGCTTGGAGCCTGTGTGTTGGCCCTGGTGTGATTGTAAGAGCCAAGCCTGGTGGCCTGACCACTTGTGATTTTCAAAGTCCAAGCCTGTTGGCTGTGACGTTGATGAGTAGCACTGATAATAGCACTGTTGCGCACTAGGCCTGTTGGCCAATAATAAATTCACTGTTCACCTGGGTTACACTATATTGTTGTGCACTTGGCCTGTTTGACCAATGAGTATTGAACATCATTAACTGATTATGTCACTGGTCACTCCCGCGAGGGTTGTAACTCGAAATTTTACCCTATTAATTTTACACCGCCTTTTCCTCCTGTCAGCCGTCGATTTATATTTTGCCGATACTTATAAAATAGGCACCTCAAATAATTTAGACCCTCCTATATGAAAATTAGCAGGTTAATTTAAGCTTGAAAGTGAATCATGTCAAACTCGGCTCCGATGGCCGAGCCTCATCAGTTCGAAAGTCAAATTGTTCGGGAATTACTTAAACACATATAAAAAAGTCGGAACGAAATTCAAACGTTGTTGTTAGAATATTCACTGTCTACCCCACTTTCTAATAATATGATAAAGCTGAAAGTTTGCGAGTAAGAATTTATGTATGTTTGTTAGTCATTCAAATTTAAACCGCAGCACCGATTGCGATGAAACTTGGAATATACCTAGATAGTTGGACCTGGGAGAGAAATGGAGAAATGGGATCTCCTTACTCCGCCAAAACTGGCATGCGATATTGCTGTCAAGTGCCTCTTATAAAAACTTTTTGTCCCGATATACCCACGGAAACGGGACTTACGCAGGTAAAACAACAGGGCGCAGCTAGTCATAGGTACATAATCTAAGAGGTACCTACCTAAAAGATTTTTCATAACAAAGCGTTACAATACATATCCATGTAGTTTTCTATTATTTAGATACGATACAAACAATGTAAATTGATCCAGAAATTGGCTACGTTCTAGACGTAATCGGCATAATCCGAGATATCACCGACAGCTACCATAAAACCCATTGTTCGCAATATCTGCGCCAACTTTCAACCTCAAACTAATATTTTAAAACGACGCTATCTAAAAATATAACGTTCTTATTTCAGTTGTTTCGTTTTTAATTTCAGAGAAAAACACAACAGTTTATATTGGAGTTAACGTGAACAGAGTTTCTGGTGTGGACGAGAATAAAGAGGTAACTAACTCATTGTTTGTTGAAATTCTAATTAAAATCTAAATAGTAACAAAAATCAACAAATCAGGACGTTTTGTCCTAATCATTTAGTCAGCATAAACATACATCAATAGATTGTATGCTACAAGATTATACGCCTTAAGAGGTAACTTACTCATAGTTTGTATCTGAAAATCCTAATCCTCTGTGCTAGTCAAAATAAACACTACATTAGGACGAAACGCGCACTTTACCGGTATAAGAAACTTCCATCGAAACATTATATACCTTGAGATGTACCTATACAAGATGTAACGGGTAAGCCCTTTTAATCCGAAAGGGGGTTGTTCTAGACGTTTAGGCGAACAACTTTTGTTCTACGACTTTTGAAAATTCGAAGTACTTTTCGAAAAATTTAGGTGTAAAGTTTACTTGAAAATCAGCTGTTTCTTAGAGTTCGAGGTCATTGACCTTATGTTGTTCTTTTATTTAGTTTGGTCTACTACAATCAAACCTTCAATTACCTTTATTTTCAAAAACAGCTGTTTTTCCAGTGAAACATAATCTCAAAATTTTCAAAAAAAAGTTCGAATTTTCAAAAGTCGTAGAACAAAAGGTGTTCGCCTAGACGTCTAGAACAACCCCCTTTCGGATTAAAAGGGCTTACCTGTTACATCTTGTATAATTAAGCCAAGAGAATTAAATAACTCATAGTTTGTATCTGAAAATCCTAATGCAAAATCCGATAGACAAAATAGAAAAGAGATAAGACCAAACGCGTATTTTATCGCCATAAGAAACACCCATCGATAGATTGTATGGTACAAGATTACATGTCATAAAAAGTACCTACCTAACTAACTCCTTGTATGAATCTGAAAATGTTTATCCGAAACCAAATATTTAGTCAAAATAAAACACATATTAGGAACTAGGCACAACCGCGCACTTAGTGGTATAAGACACACTCAACGATTGCATGCGACGAGATTATATGTCATAAGATTTATATGAAATTATATGCCATAAAGGGACATTACTCGTAAACAAAACCAATCTATATCTGTTCAAGGAGATAACACTGGACGTATTCCTCCAAGTGTCATGGGAAGACACTCGCCTCCACCTCCCTATTGGGATCCCGTTCATCGACCTGCCGTGGGAGTTCCGGCAGCTGATCTGGACGCCAGACCTGTACATCTGGCAGCTCCAGACTATGAAGATACTCTCCGTGTTGCAGGAGATGGCCTCACTGAGGCTGTACTCTAACAGCACCGTCTCAGTCAGTATTGGGTTCGTCCATTTGTTGTTATTTAAAGTTGTGTCGTCGCGACTTTCTATGTTTTTATACTATGTATGTTTTAAACAACAATCGCTTCGTTCGTAATTATAAATTAATAATATAGAATATAAAACGTAATATATATAATAATTGTATGGGCAGCGATTATCTTGTGATGATGACAAAAATCCGGTTTGTCTAATTGCCGATCAGAAAAAAACTGTTTTTATAATTTTACATTATTAAATCAAAGTAAACACTTAATTGAATTTTCTTGTGTTTTGCGTACAACATCGTTCAACATGCTATTAACAACAATTTAGTACCGGAAACAGCCGACTTGAAAGTGAGTTCAGTTTGGCACAATAAAATTACAATTCTTTGAACAATGCGTAACCTTTGAATTTTATTTTTTATTAACATTATAAAAGAAACAACATTCGTTTTAATAAAATGACAAGGTTTAGTAATCAGTTTTCATTAAAATGATGACTAAACAATCTATCAAATTCTAACGCATTTGTCGTAATTGCTGAAATTAACGACCTCAACAAAACAAAAAGTGTTTAGAAACATGTCTCTGTAACATGGTGGACGAATACCGCGGTTGCAGGTTCGAGGCCCGCGTGAACGAAACTTCGGAAGCGTATTAGTGAAATTATTTATTATAATATTAGGGGTTAAAGTATGAAATTGCCGATTTGTACTGAAAATCTTAATTGTTTATTTTTTATATTTTTATCAAATTTATTTAATCAAAATAGTTGCCATTATTATCTATACATTGCTGCCATCTAATGGGAAGGTTATTAATGCCTTTGCGATAGAACTCCGACGATCTAGACTGCACAAACTGTGTGAAAGCATTTTGTACTGCCTCCTGGGAAGAAAACTTCTTGTCACGTAGATAATTGTCCAAATCACGAAAAAAATGGTAGTCCGTTGGAGCAAGGTCTGGTGAATACGGAGGATGACGAATGGTTTCTAAGTGCAGTTCCTGAAGGGTCAAAATGGTTTCTCGTGCTGTGTGAGGTCTCGCGTTGTCGTTTAGCAATAATGGTGAAGATCGATTCATGAGTCGGGGCTGTTTTACTGCTACTTTTGTCAACATGGTTCGGAGTTCGGCACAATAGACATCTGCCGTAATTGCTTGACCAGATCGAAGAAAACTATAGTGAATAACACCATGCTGAGACCACCAAACAGTTACTATTACCTTTTTATTGGTAAGTTTTGCTTTAGGACACTGTTGTGGCATTTGACCAGGGGTCAGCCATTGCATTTTTCTTTTCCGGTTATCATAAAGAATCCACTTTTCATCACATGTTACAATTAGATCCAATATTCCTTCATTTCTGTACCGGTTCAACAAGGCAACACAAGTTTCAACACGCGTTTCTTTCTGCAGATCAGTCAAATCATGAGGCACCCATTTTTCGTATTTTTTTATTTTATTGATTTGACGCAAGTGAGTCAATAAAGTGGGTAAGGTAACGTTAAACCATGCCGCTAATTCCTGGGTAGTTTGACTAGGATCGGCTTCCACTATCTCTCTTAATTCATCGTTATTCACCTGTGTGGGCGGTCTTCCTCGTGGCTCGTTCTTTAAGTCGAAATTTCCATCACGAAAGCGTTTAAACCAAAATCGCACGGTGCGTTCATTAGTAGACCCCTCTCCAAACGCAGCATTGATATTGCGGGCTGTTTCTGCCGCGTTAGTTCCGCGTCGGAACTCGTATTCAAAAATCACTCGAATTTTCGCAGTATCCATCTTTCTTGTCTAAATTGAATAACAAAAACAATTGAAAGTCGATATTCAAATGTTTCACATTTTTTAAAAAAAGAACATCACAGAAACCATTTGAAAAAAGTTTTATTCGAAAACCTCAAACCATGAAGATTCTATGTCAATTCAAAGAACCTATTGCAATAAATAAAATAAAACCCCTATTAATAGGGGTTAAAGTATGAAGTTGCCGTTTTATTGCATTTTTGCCGTTTTATTACTAATGAACGCACCGTGCGATTTTGGTTTAAACGCTTTCGTGATGGAAATTTCGACTTAAAGAACGAGCCACGAGGAAGACCGCCCACACAGGTGAATAACGATGAATTAAGAGAGATAGTGGAAGCCGATCCTAGTCAAACTACCCAGGAATTAGCGGCATGGTTTAACGTTACCTTACCCACTTTATTGACTCACTTGCGTCAAATCAATAAAATAAAAAAATACGAAAAATGGGTGCCTCATGATTTGACTGATCTGCAGAAAGAAACGCGTGTTGAAACTTGTGTTGCCTTGTTGAACCGGTACAGAAATGAAGGAATATTGGATCTAATTGTAACATGTGATGAAAAGTGGATTCTTTATGATAACCGGAAAAGAAAAATGCAATGGCTGACCCCTGGTCAAATGCCACAACAGTGTCCTAAAGCAAAACTTACCAATAAAAAGGTAATAGTAACTGTTTGGTGGTCTCAGCATGGTGTTATTCACTATAGTTTTCTTCGATCTGGTCAAGCAATTACGGCAGATGTCTATTGTGCCGAACTCCGAACCATGTTGACAAAAGTAGCAGTAAAACAGCCCCGACTCATGAATCGATCTTCACCATTATTGCTAAACGACAACGCGAGACCTCACACAGCACGAGAAACCATTTTGACCCTTCAGGAACTGCACTTAGAAACCATTCGTCATCCTCCGTATTCACCAGACCTTGCTCCAACGGACTACCACTTTTTTCGTGATTTGGACAATTATCTACGTGACAAGAAGTTTTCTTCCCAGGAGGCAGTACAAAATGCTTTCACACAGTTTGTGCAGTCTAGATCGTCGGAGTTCTATCGCAAAGGCATTAATAACCTTCCCATTAGATGGCAGCAATGTATAGATAATAATGGCAACTATTTTGATTAAATAAATTTGATAAAAATATAAAAAATAAACAATTAAGATTTTCAGTACAAATCGGCAATTTCATACTTTAACCCCTAATAATAGACCAAATAAGTTTTAAAATTCTTAAACATAGATACCTACTGTACAATAGTGTAATTATAAAAGGTATACCTAATGTTATAATTTAAACCCTTCTAAATGCATTTAAAAATCGAACTGCAACCTTACTTTGCCTGCTTTAAAATGGACTGTTTTTAATAGAACATTTTTTTTGAGTAAAGTAATTATTTTCATTAAAAAATCGATTTAGATGTCATTATGTTAATTTGAACATCTCGGAAAAAGCGAATTACAATTCCGTGAAATGCATTAGGGATGGTTTATACCAGACCGTGCCGGGTCCGAGCGTCGTTGTCCATTGGTCGACAAGCTGTCGATCGGTCTGTTGGAACCACGTTGGAACCGAGTGGCGGCCGAGCCACAGCCAACGAAGCTCAGTCTTGTATAAATTATCCTTTAGAAGTTTTTCAGTTTGGTACCGTCATTAAGTTTACAGTTTTTGTTGTTGTTTATAATTATAACATTTGTGTAGATGAAACAATGTATGTAACTGTTCATAATTGTCATTAAGCACTCGAGTTTTAATGGCTTCCATTATGAAACAGTTGTATAAACTACTATTTGTTGTTTATTTCCAGTGCAACAATAACAATCAAGTGCGAAATGGACTTCGTGCTCTACCCACTCGATGTTCAGAACTGCGCTATTGATTTTAGCAGTTGTAAGTATTGACTTGTTTTAAAAATATATATTTTTTATATTTATTTATAAAAGGTTTCGCTGCATAATAATATACGTTTTCCGTACGTAGCTTCATAATTGAAACATGCTACGTAATTTAGAGGGTTTCCTCACAAAGTTCTTTCATCGCCTTAAGAGCGAAGTTAATAGCGCATATCTTTCTTAGAGAAAAATGTATTGGTGCGTGGGCTAGGATTTAAAACAAAGGCGGCGCGGGCACTCGCTCGGATCGCTGAAAATTAAGATATCTTAGACCAGTGTTGATTTACGGCACTAGCTAACTAAACCAACACTGCTCTTTATATTTACCTCCTCATGTACTCAATAGAAACAAACTCCCCCCTAAAACCAAAGTGAATAGAGACTTAATAGTTTACTCACATTTAATTCTCTTGCTACTAAATCGTCATTGTCTAATCGCAAAATATCTCATCCGGTCATTTCTTTATAGCGTGAAAAAACAAATTGTGATAGATACTCTTCCAAGCAATTCAATTTCCTTCAACAATACATCTGGCAATGAAAATTACGAAATAATTTTCCGATTTCAACATTTTAGTTTTTCGTCTATACCACTACCATACAGACAAAACATCTAGTTGTAGGTCAACTAGATGTTTTGTCTGTATGGTTAGTGGTTACGCCGATTGTTGTTTCTACGATAGTGTGAAATGACGGCGTGAGACATTGCGTTTGCGACCTATACTTACCTAAACATTGTTTTAAAGTTAGTTAAGAAGTACTTAAAATAACTAGCAGTAGAATTTTTGTTGCTAAGTATCTAAAAATAAAAATGTATCATGTAGTGTAGACTGTAATAGTTTAAGAGGCCGAAGTAAAAAACTTCTAACGAATGTCGCGTAAACAAATGGCAACTTTAATCTTGGTACATATACTTACGATGTACCAGTAAGTACCCTGATACGTGTAACTTACCTGGGTTTAAGCGCCATAAATTTAAGTTATTCTAATACTACATATAAATAACTAAAAAAAGGCATAAAATAAACTAATATTAACAAAAAAAAAAAAGAATACAAAAAAGATTTAAAAAAAATACACGCCAAACTAATCAAATAAACCACCACCCACAGTTCCCGGTGCAAAACTGCCTAAAATGCTGGCCGCATTAACACGCTGAACAGCGATGGACAGCCTTTGCACCAGGAAGGAACCGGAGCGATGGCTAGATATAAAGGCTTATTTTGTTTGTATTGTAGACAAGTACACAACTGAGGACGTGCGGTTCGAATGGCGCGACGTCGCCCCTTGGATGGGCATCGGTCTCATCTCCGAGCAGCGCAAGCAGTTCCGGCTGCCGAAATACGTGGTCACCTTCGTCACGGATAAAAGTAATCATATTCGAAATTTTGGTGAAGGTAAATGTATATTCAATGCTTTGCGCTTATGTTTGCGCCTTGTGACTAACTATTGTACCTTACTAATGCTAATGCGCTGTCGCTATATGCTGCTCGCGGTGATTGGTGCGGATTTTTCAAACAAAGTTTGGCGAAACTCCTGCAATGGTAGCTTAATCTTTCTCTCATCGTTGGATAAAGAGACCGAAGATTTTTGTCGATGGACAAAATATTTCTCGTGCTTGAATGCTATCACTGTTGAAGAGACCTTCTAAATCTGGTAGAATTAGACGAAACTCATCTGTCATAAAATAACTCATAAGCAGGCGAGATATTTGTTAGCGTTGCGACTATAATGATGTTACCAACAGTTCAATTGTAATCTGCTGCTCTTATAGGTACATTTTGATTAAGTATACAATTTTTGAGACACCAAGTCAAAAATTGGTAATATTTTAAAATGAATTTTCTTACTTTGAATGAACAATGTAGGGACCTTATGAATAAACTACCATCTACCTACCAAAAAACTACCTCGCAAATGTTTCAAACGTCAATACCTGAGATCCGTGCCAAACACCAATATCCTTGTTTGTCGACGCATGACCGTGGTTGTCGTGTTCTGCTTGAAGATCGCGTGTCGCATTCATCTCCATAGATACATAACAGCCATAATGTACAAGTCTTTCCTTTACATTTTGCTTAATATTATTTCATTTACTACCTGCAGAAGAAGTCGAATTAGGTAAGTTACAAAATTGTAAAATTACCTATTATGTATTTAGTGTGTTGGAAGCAGATTATTCATAAAACTTTGATTTGAGATACTCCTAGATATTTTGTACGAATAACTTGTAGATTCCTATAGAATATTTAACTAAAACGTCACGCCAGTTCAATAATAATAATTGTCGTAATTACAAAGCAGAATAGATACTACTGTAATGGTTCATTCAACTGTAGCTCTCTCTATCCAAAACCCGCATTCAAGCACAGCACTATTGTGTTTAGAATTAGTTCTTAAATAGACTAGTTCACTAGATTATTCTTCAGTTAGTTGGGAACATGTAGATTGATAACTATAACCACATGCCTGTAGATTGGTAACCATTAAAACTTGTCTATAGATAGGCAATCATAATCGGAATTTACTTAAAAACCATAGACATGACAATGTTTGACAAGGTTTTATGTTCCAGGCGCCCACTCGGCCGCCCGTCTCCAGATCAAACTTTCGAGGGAACTGAGAAGCTACCTCCTTGAGAGCTATCTTCCATCGTCGCTCTTCGTGATCATATCTTGGGGCAGTTTCTGCGTGATCCCCGAGATTGTTCCTGGCCGCATGGTGTTGTTGGTGACAACTCTGCTATCACTCGTCACCATGTTTGATACAGTCAGGTAAGTCAAGGAAAATTTTAGGTACCTTCAAGTTGTACTAATTGATGGAGGTAACTCGCGATCGCTATTTATGGCGTCGTATGGGGTAGACCTATGTTCAGCAGTGAATAGATAAAAGCTGAGATATCATCTCAGGCGATGATGATGAGCAATAACTGAATGATGTCACAAATTCTGGTATTTACATTTTTCTTAATATTTTCAGCACAAATTCACCAGATGCCTTAGAGCTAAAGTGCATCGAAGTATGGCTGATTTCATGCACGATATTCGTGTTCCTGGCACTGCTAGAGTACTTTGTGGTACTATTCGGCATCCGCTATGACAAGAGCTGGTGTCGACGGAGACAAGACATGCGGAGAGCTGCTTCTGCTATTCAACTGGCGCCGACGCCAATGCATATTAACCATTCACAGGTAATTTCACGTATACGGAAACCATTAGGCTGCGGCCGCATAGACAGGCGACCTTGCTTCGCGCCTAGCGACTAGTGGCTTACATACTGACAAGATACACAACTAGGCGCCAAGCGTTCATTGCGGCCGGTCTTGTACTTTCTAGACCGTTCATTATACTTAGGTAACTCGCTAGCCGCTAAGTCAGCCTCCTGCCTATGCCGCCGCATCCTTAATGTAAGACGACTTAACTAGTTGTAACAGAGAATTCTATTATCAATACGGTATTTATGTCCTCATTTCAGAGGCTTAGTACGCCCGTAACGGGCACACCACAAGGCGGTGTGTTTTCACCCACGTTAAGCGTGGACGATGAAGGCTTAAAACAACAGTTCTCACACCAAACTATACAAAGGGTAAGCATATACCCAAACATTCCCGTAGTACATTGCATGTAAAATTCAATTCATAAGTAGAATTACCACGTAGGAATTTCTAGGTGCATTAATTTTAAACTTAGGCCACCGATTTCTAGTCTCTCTCGGGGAAAAGGAATTGGAGACAAAATAAGGTTGGATGTGAGACAAGATCAGTTAGCAAGGTAAAAATAAAGGCAAGAAACAGTGCACTGTGTGGCTAACGTAACGCAGTATTGATTGAAACACATTTGTAGGTGTGTATCTAGACAATTGGTACCTATTAGACGCTAAACTAGAGGTAGGCTATGAACGTAAACTAGTGAAGTTCATAGCATTCAAAATGTAGAAAGGAATCATGTAAAAAATAGGACAATTGAATTTGACCACGAATAGTGACGCACTGCTTCGAAACAGTAGAAGAAGGCTTTTGAAACTAAACGTTAAAAACAAATCTAGATGTTCTGTGAACTCACGTAATGTCGTTAGATGGTGTACATAAAATATAACTAGAGATAGGTACCTAGTTGTGTAGATTATCATGGTCTATTTTTTGATTGAAACTGATTCCATTGTGTTTTAGGATTCGCCGATATTAGACTCGATGCCACCGGACGGCGGTGAGAGCTTCCTGTCACGTCTCGGTAACTTGGTGGACCAAGGCGTCATGTTTTGTGGCGCCCAACATGGGGCTCTCGACAAATTTGCTCTAATGTTATTTCCCATGTGTTTTTGTCTCTTTACCATCATCTATTGGACCACATACCTAAGTGAAGCACATCGAGCGATGATGACGCACAAGTGACGTTCCCGCGAACTATTCTCGACAGACGAGACTAACTAGCACATATCACCTCGTGATCACAGTGCCTAATCAAAGACATTGTTACCTAACGTTAATGTAAATAAATTAGAAAAAATGCTAGTCAGTTTGAAAAGCGTGATCCCTTTAAATTTAAGTTTGTAAATTATATTAATTAAATACTTAGTTACTTTAATATTGCTACAACATATGTTATTGAATAGTGTAATTTTTTTTACATCTACAATATCACCGTTTGGATTGTGCCTTTGAAATTTAAGATTATATTAATATATTTCTTCTTAGAATAAGATAAGACGTTACATTAGACAAATTGTACATATAGGGCGTCGTCACACTGATGTTTTGTTTGCGAGCTTCCAAAGAACTAGGTACTCTATGGATATGCAAAGACGTCGCGGAAGATATTAGAAAGGCGATGAAATACCTGATTAGAAAAACCACGAATATTTCTTTACACACCCGGCTCGGTTAGAAAACTTCAGTGTAATAAAACCCCTTAGATATCGCGATATCAGGCAATACGGGGACCATACCAGAGCTCTGTTTTACAAAGGCTATGTATTCTCACTAAGGTGCCTTTTTGTAAGCTATATTATGTTGCCATAGGAAGTAAGAAAGATGACATAAATTATTACTACCTTAATAGAACACTAGCTTAATGGCCTCAGGCTACGTCCGCACAGGCGGGTTGCTGAGCGTCTAGCTAGAGCTTAGCGAGTACCTAACTAAAACGAACATTCCAGAATGTTCGCGACCGGCAAAGCAAAGCCACTAGGCTCTGGCTAGGCGCTAGGCCAGCCTCCGGTCTGTGCGGACGTAGTCTTACGGTTTTACTCGCACGAATAAATCCTATGTAAATATTGAAATAAAGAGCACTATATTTTTTTATTCTAAGACTTCCAACAATCGTTGCCATCTGTTTAATAGATTTTTCACATAAATATCAAACGCAGATACAAACTTTTGCATTTATAATATTAGCGAGATATTTTACCTAAATTTAATGGTAAGGAAACAAGGCAGTAAACGGATATAAGCATGGAAGAAGCTTTTCCATACTAACTCACCTCAAATAATAGCGCCAAAACTTGCTCAAATACAAAGTGTGCATACATAAACTACACGCTACCACGCTACTAGCTAAGCAATTGGACCTTTGTTTATATTTTCACCAATTGTTTGTTGACAACAAGGACGTCCCGGCGGCAATACGCTGTTCTCTAACGTGATTGGTGCTTTGAATGACTCGATCCGAGTACAACCGAAGTGACAGATTCGTGTCGCGGCTCACTTTTTAATCAACGCGGCCTATTTTACGTGGTGTCATTTTAAAGCCTAAGGAATACTTCCATGCTTATAATATCCGTTCACTGAAATAAGGTCCAAGATTCTAATGCTATGCCACGCCTATTGCAATAAACTACTCTCCATCAAAAGCATATTCTGTTATTTGCTAAAATCTGAATACCTTGTAAATGTAAATTAATAGGTTAAATTTATTTTTCCAAACATTACTTAAAAATAAATACTTACCTATACTCCTCAAGTAAATAGGTAATCACTGTTCAGTTAGTCTAAGTAATATGTTAAAAGGCTCACACCGTTATTCACAAACGACCCTATGAGTGGTTTAACACTTTGTCTCGATCTTGTGAGTAAGAGATTAATAAAACTTAGCGAAATTGTGACAATCGCATAGAGTCGTTTGTGAATACGACTCTGATAATTAAAACTTGCTCATCAAAAATGGTATAACTGTACACTGCACCTGCACGCGTATATTTCATTTTTGAGTGTTTTTTGGTTAAGTTTGTGTTAAAGATACACTGAAAACATTTTATTGAAAGAAATGGCTCAATTTAAAAATGACCAAAGCCAACTAACCAATGAAAAACATAACTCAGCCTCATTGGGTTGAACCCCAGATGTGCTGTGGATAATTCTGATATAGGTACGGTCAGCATCAAAAATCGATGACGACATTTAGAATTTCTAAATCGCTATCTAAATATATATAACTCAAAAATGACCGACTGACTGACATAGTGATCTTTCATCGCACAGCCCAAACCACTGGACGGATCGGGCTGAAATTTGGCATGCAGGTAGATGTTATGACGTAGGCATCCGCTAAGAAAGGATTTTGATAAATTCTACCTCATAGGGGATAAACGAAACTTAAAAAAAACAGAACAGAGATTCTAAAACTAAATCTCTATATTTTATGTTATTTTCAGGATGTGTATCATGTTTTGACACCCCCACCATTATGACGTTTAACGATTTTGAAAATTTGAATATGGCCATCGGGTTTTTTTTTGCTGACTTTACTTAATGTAAAGAGCTTTTTATATAAATTCTACATCGAAATTCTATAACGAATTGTAACTAGTCACTAAGAAATTGATCTTATTAGTTGTAAGAGAAGCCTACTTTTACCCGACTAAGGCGAAGCGAAGGGTAGTGATTTTGCAAATTTGATATTCAGTCCCTGTAATATTGAGCTTAAACTTTCATTCTTTCTGTACATATTTTTAAGATCTATGTTCCTTTGCATACTCTATGCAAATTGAGTAAATCTATCAATATGTCTATTGAGATACTACTAAAGCACAATAATGTATTGCACAAATGACAATGGGAGAACTATTCTCGCTTAGCTGGTCGCCTGCATGACATCAACCCTCCTTGGGACCAAGCAGTTTACCCGCCACCGCGCGGGGAGGACTCCAGGTTCGCTAAATCCCTAGTCGCCTTTCGACACCCACGGGGAGTGATGGGGTAGCCCTATTTCAGAGGTTACGCGACTTTCGTATCATTATCCGAAAATCTAAAAGGAATATCTAAGTTTGTGCCTTTAAAGGAAAAAAAACCCTGTTAGCTCATCCTTTTGTACCTTTCTACTGTTGAGGGACAGTATTATAAAGATAATTTCTCGAAATCTTAGGCAATAAATAAATATAAGTTATTATATTATAATGAAAATAATGAATGAAATAAAAGACATTATTTTAAATGATTTTCTAAGTTGTTTTACTTTACATTTATTTACACTATCTACATAACGGAAAAGTCGTGGCTTCTTTCTCTTTAAACGGTATTTCGAATTTAACTAGCGAATATAAAAAATATAATAAAAATATAGGAAATTTACCTTCCTTTTAATTTATTTAAACTAACATTTTTTTTTCAATACCATAAAAACAACTATGTTAGTAAAATAGCAGCCAACATGACTTTTCCCTATTTTCTTTCTACATTTTATTCTACAGGTATCTACTTTACAAAGAACTAAGTAATAAATAACTTACAGTTCTAAGGAGGCAGCCTTCACTTCACCGCACTGTCTTATTAAATCATTCATATCCATAATACCCAGCTTCTTTAAAAGCTCTCGTCATATCTTCAGAATTTCTTCTGATCCGCCTACCGATTGGTTCCAAATCGGCGTAGCATTTCGGGAATACCTTTTCTATTACTTCAACTGCTTCTGCCTTGCTGATTTGTCTGACGGCCATTACAGAATACAGAGCTTTCGTCTTGACACAATCCTAAAAAGGTTAATTAAATTGTAAACAAAGATTTTGCCATTCGTTTTTCATTGAGAAACTACGAAATTATTCATCTTCATAATTCATGGTTTCGTAGTTTATTCTCAACTGAGCATCGAAACTTCTCATTTATATTAATTGTATAATAAAAGAAAATTATATGAGAAAACGATTAATAACTAAGCCGCGGAAAGACAGACAGACGAAACTTTAAGGTTTTCTTGCCCTAAGCATAAATACTAAGCATTAACATAGTTACATTTTATGGTATTGGTCGACCGCGACCATAAAATGTAACTACAATCAACCAACTAAAATCAAGTGAATTATTTTAAAGGAAACATTCATTTTCAAAAATTAACTCGCGGCGAGATTTGAACTCGCGTCCCTGGATCAACAGTTCAGTGCCTCAACCACTCGGCCACACGGGTTCCCGGGAACTGATTAATTTTTCCTTTTAAATATTTCTAGTAAATATGCCTTGAGCAATAAAAACAAATTACGAAATAAATCATGTGAATTTAAAAAGTTAAGCTAGGTTAACCACTAGGCTTAAAATGCCTAGTTCCCGGCGGGAATCGAACCCGCAACCTTCTCCATTGCAGACTTCGTCTTCGCATCGCAAAGTCAATATTATATTTAAAAGGATTCATGCCACCTCTTACCTGATGTGCCTGTTTAACCTTCGTCCAAGACGCGTCTCCTTGTGACCACGCACTCGTAAATGAGCAATGTGTCAGGTTAGCGGCCCTGATCTCAGTACAGGCCAGGTGCTCCATGTTCTTAAAGTCCAACTGGTTCCGGCAGTAGTCGAACATGTGAATCATCTCGTGAGCGAGAACTCCTTGAACCATCCCTTGTCGGGTGGATACGTTTTGACATACCACTATCTGACGATAAACATCATCATCTTTACATAATATAAAACAAAGTTGCCTCCCTGTCTGGATAATTGTATGTATCTTTAAATCCACGCAACGGATTTTGATTCGGTTTTTTGTAGTAGATAGAGTGATTCAATAGGAAGGTTTGTTATGTATTTATCCTGATATTCCCGCAGGATCGGAACCTACGCGGGTGAAACCGAGGGCCGCAGCTTGTTTGAAATTTGATAGAAAAGTAGGTATAATGTCTCTATTAGACATTGTTGCATAATGCTGTTATGACATGTATATTTTTACATGAGTCGTCTTGTTACTTGAATCCAATTCATTTTATATCAATTATTTCTGCTACAAATATTGTATTACTTACCATGTTTAGATTTATTTTTTATGGAGCTCTATATTTCAACAATAATTTAAACTTGTCAAGTTCACAAGTCTAGTGCGCAAGAATGTATTAATATTACTAACCAACAGGTTGGTAAATACCCCGTCATAAAATATTTGTAGTAAAAACATCCATGTAAGTTTAAAAATATTATTTTTATTTATTAGCAGTGCCCCACAGCTTTACCCGTGTAAGTGCCGATCCCGCGGGAATATCGGTATTAAAAACTAGCTTAAATCCAGATCTTCAGCTATCTGCATACAAAGATTCATAAAAATAGGTTCAGTAGTTTCTGTGTTATTGAAATACAAACAATCATATAAACTTTCACATTTATAATATTAGGGGGATAACAATTGTGCAGTTCTAAGAAATATGATTGTATGGAAATAGACAAACCTGATTAAGTTCTGGATCATATCCCCCGCTCACAGAATAATCACAAACTTCACAAGATATGTGCCTCCGAATGTCGATTGGACTGAAATAATAATGAATTTCAAATTACTTAACAAATAAAGCAAAAGAGGCATTTTAAGAATATTAGCAAAAAATACTAATTTTATTTATCTTTTGTAAGTCCAAACGTAATTAATTTTGTATCAACATTTATAAAATGCTTTGATCAGACGAAATCACTGATGGATCAACTTAGAACCTAAACCACTGATAGTAATATTTGAAATTTAGAGACTGTTCTTTTTATAATAATGTAGGCATGTAATAAGAAAAGGTTTTACGAAATAGGATATGGATACTATTTAAATAACATACATACCAACCGGAGCTCTTAAGTGCTGACATCATAACTTTTACAATTGGACCTAAAAATGAAAAAAAAAACAATAATGACTTGGGCCTTGCAAATTTTAATATTTGTAGCAGCAACTACTCCATACTAGTATAAAATTGGTTTAGAAATAGTCAAAAATGCTAAGATCGTTTGAATCAGTGATAGGTAGGTAAAGTGGTGAAATAAAAAAAACATTTGTATGTATACCTAAATCAAAATGGTTTGTTATTTTCCTTCTTATTGTTTTATTTGTTTAGATTATACAATTTTATTAGGTGGTGTCTATTACTAATGTGTTTGTTTGTCATATAAATGAAGTGCTTATCTGAATAATAATATTATCTGTTTCCCTACTGATATTATCCTTGATAATAATTTAAAAGGTTGTGTTGGGCCAAGTTAGAGGCCTTATAGGCCTTTTAGAAAACTCTAATACAAGGAGAGCCACACCACTGCACAAAAATAAGCTTTCAAATCACACATCATCATCTTAGCCCTTAACCTCATATGAGGAGGAAACAAACAGCGATTGTGAGCCACCTCCATCTAACGCCTCCCCGCAACCGCAACAATGTCGTCAGTCCACCGAGTAGGTGGCCTTCCAACACTCGGCACACAACAACACGAGGCATCGTGGTCGCCGTTTGAGGACTTTCAAATACTTAACTTAATTTCAATGAGTGACTTCAGCTTGACAGCTCGTAACCACAAAGGTTTAAGTTCAGAAATACAATATCAATATTCTTCTTCAGTGAGTGTAAATATTTTAAAATATGATGTAAGAATAGGTTAATAGAAAACTTACTGTTCATAACACAATCATACACGTGCTTCTCACATTTATATTTGGCCATGCCCTCTTTACCCTCTTTTCCAATAAGAATATTGGATATCTTTGGTGAAAATGTACCCCTTCTTTCTGGGTACAAATCATAACCCCATGCCTCATCTCTGGCACTTTGTTTTTTCTCAGTATTATTACTGGTAGCCTCACTACTCTTGTTTTCAACTGTTTCTGTAGATTTTTCCGACATTATTCTAGAAATTTGTGAGTAATAAACTTCAAAAGGTTAGCAATGTAAATAATATAACCTAGCCTATTGGTTCAGGTTCAATTATAACTTATTTTACAACTTGTGTACTCCTCTGATTATAAAATTGTTGATTTTAATTGAAGGCGATTAGATTTTTATTAACAAAAACAGAGAAAAAGCAGAAAGAAAATGAAAAAATAACTTCCAGTTTCAGGCACCGGATCTGTCAACTGTCAATTTCTATGACGTTGTCATAATATTTTTTTTAGTGGGTATTGGCAACTATCGGAAAAGCATAGTTATTTATGATTATATATCCTATCTTACTAATATTAGTAGGTTATGATAGGATAGGATTATAATATTATAAAGCTGAAAGTTTGTGAGTATGTATGTTTGTTACTCAATGACGCTAAAACGGCTGAACAGATTACGATGAAACTAGGAATATAAGAATATAGACCACTTTCATCCCGTTAGCCCGGATAAAAGCGCGGGGCGCATCAACTTATGAATATTTTTAGTTTCGGCTTGGAACCTCTTTGGCGATATCCTGTTCCGGTTGGAAACTTTCAGAGGTAGTGCCACCTGGTAGTGAGTAGACTAACTAATCCAAAGTTCGGAGTTTTTGGCGGGAATGCGTTGAGGAGATATGTTGCTAAATTTTCATTTTTGTGAAACTTAGTTCAAATGCGTGTAAATTGTTTAATTTCAGGGTCAAATTAATCAATTTAGTTTCGTGAAGGTGTACAAGTGAAAATAAAGTGAAAATCGGTGCAAATCATGGACTTTAGCATAGTGTTCTCTCCAAAGCTCCGTGAACAAACATTGTAAAAAATGGCCCCCTTTTTACAATGATTCCCTCGACTTGACTTTAACTATGACGACTTGACTGTTTCGTTCGATGCAAATAACCTGCAAATATTGATAATACTTGACACTGGCAAATGTCCGAAAGGAAAAGCCATTTTAAAGAAGAAGAATCCAAAGTTCGATAATGTTTGTTTCTAAACTTTTCCCATTTGTAATGTAAAATCACTTGGTCATTGACTTGGTACGAAAACTAACGGAAAAAATCAAACTCTATGTGAATCTTATGACGAAAACTTCCATTTAATTATTTAATTACTGGTCTTATTAACAGTGTATAAACTTTATAAAAGTGTTACTGATGATGGCAACAGAAATAGGGACCTCCTCATATGTGCCGTATCAAGGACGACTGTCTTTTGAATCGACCCTTGACCCAACCTTGACGGTTAGGTCAAGGTTAGGGCGAGAGTCTCTTAAAGTGTTTGTCGAAGCTCTTCGCTATTAAACCATTTGTACGGCGGACAATACTTATCGAATAAACGCGGCGGTAATCTCGCGGACCAAGTTCAAAGTACTAAGTTTCTTTGTCCTATTCAGCCTAATAATTTATTTGACTTAATATATAGCTCAATATGGTAAAACAATCTTCAACAAACTAGTTTGCACATCCTTATTCCAATGGAAATATTTAAAATGTTTTGGTTCTAGCTTTTCCCAAGAAAACTTCATTGCATCTGAAAAAAAAAATTCAGTTAGTAAAATTTCATTTTTCTACTATTATTATGTGATATTACATCACAATACCTACCTAATGTTTTCACAAACAATTCAAAAGTATCCGGATTTCTTATCACACTCGCAATGTAAATCACCAACGCACTATTTCTGTCAAAGAATTTCTTAAATACATTGCACAGTGGGTCTATAATGGTAGGATCGTAAATAATATCTGCTCCAACGATCACATCTGGATTCAGATCAACTGGAATTTCGTCATATTGATTCCAGTCAAGGGAAACCACACCTGAAAAGTTAATAATTTTTTGTTTGGGAAGTACTATAAAAAAGCGGTAATGTGCGTCAAACTAGCACACTCTCTTCGCTAATTTGTCCCAATGTAGGCCAAGACCCCTCCTCTTACAGGGGCAGAAAGACAGAAGCCCAGTCTAGATTGGCGAAAGTCCTATGCCTTTGAATCGTGGTGAGTCTCAACTTCCTAAAAATGTTGGATTCCAAATTATTTCAGGATTCGAAATAATTCGCGCTAGCATGATCGTTTGTCGTTGCTATGTCGTCCTTTTGTCGTTCAAAAAATAATGTTTAAATTTTAATTAAAAAATACCACTACTACTTTTAAAAACCAGAGACAATTTTAAAAAACCTCTTTTTTGGAGTTTCTGCTTCGTTTTTTTTTTTATTCATTTAATGTGTTTCTAATTTTATTTTTTTGAGCTGAACGACAACGCGACAACTTATAAGACATCATGGCCCATTATTTTATATATACTGTATAGATGAATACATATAGATGTATTTAATAAACAGAGAAGTTGTTACCTATAGATTTGGCCTTTCCATATTGTTGTGATACCCCTGTAGGTATTCTATCTCTGCAACTGAACTTTGCAACTGTAAATATAAAGTAATAATTATTAACCTACATTTCATTTCAACAAAAAAATGTACTATAACCTTTTTACTCACCTAAAAAGTTATTTTTTCCTCCAGATTCTCTATGGTCATTCAGTCCCTCAATTAAATGAGGGAAATTAATTCTAATGTTTTCACAAATAACCTGTAAAACTTGTTGATGACAGTCTGAAAGGTACACTGACTGTGCTGAACACTGATCTGCTATTGCTATTCCAGAGAATCCAACACCAGATCCAAGTTCTAATACTTTCTTATCTCTGATATTTTCTTGGTAAGTCAGAGCCCAATTAGCTAACATAAGAGCTGCCTGAAATGAAGGATACATAGGTAGGTACATAACATAATGAAGTCATTAACAAAACTATTCACAAATATTATCTTATATTCTATTATTAGAATATTGTGTTTAACTGTGCGACATCCATTCTTTAAACTTTAGTTCTGCTTAAATTGAATTCTTAATAATGGTATTCCATTTGTAAAAGTTTCCAAAATGGATTGGAGCATAAAGCTACAATTAAAGCCAGTTTGCAAAGATTTGTTATTTTTTTAGTATTAATTGTAAGCTCTAAAATTCTTGAATAGCTGTGAAAATGGGAAATATAGGGCATGTTATGATAAGAAAAGTCATTACACTTACATCCCATGTTCTCATTCCAGTAGTCCCATCCACAACCATTCTATTAGTTTCCTTTATTGTTATAATACCATCATTATCATGTAGACCTTCTTCTGGTTTATTTATCAAATAATGACGGTAAAAAAACTCATCATCATCATTCATAACTCTGGTCAAATGTGTGTAGAAATCATCATGTATCTCTTGATTATTTTCCAAGTAATTGATTAGTTTCTTTATAAAGGATCGGATGTAGCTGTTGCTCATGGGATATTGTTTCACTCTTCTATGGTTTAATGTTACATCTAGAAGCTTTTGCTGCCAATTCCAATCTAGGAGTGAAGTGTCTGACTGAAAATTACAAAAAAAAAATATAATCGTTAGATTTAAAGTCTCTACTATATAAAATAATTTGAATTTGTAAACACAAGTAAAACTGTACCTTCTAGGTTAGTGTGCTTCATCTTAGACCCATCTTCACTTACTGTCAGGTGTGATAGTGGTCAGATGCTGGAATATACACTAGGTTAGGTTAGTAAATAAGCATTACTTTTATGAAAGACATCAACTATGTAAAATCAGATTTCAATTGCTGGACCAAGATAAATAAGTAGTTGAGGAGTGTGGACAAAGTTTTTTATCATTTTTCACATCTCGGATTCCAGAGAGATTTCAAACTTGTATCCCTCGTGTACTGCGTATGGTGCTAACTTGCCAAATCACTAACCGGATCCGGCCTTCGGTAGACAACTACCTAAAACTGGATCCAGCCTTAGGTAAACAAGCGTTTATTATGGTTACATAGTTAACTCAAAAGATAAGAAAAAAAATCTTATTATAAGATTAGTTGCTTGCCCATGTTATGTCTGTCCCTGTTTAATAGTTATCACTCACCGTTATGGTAAAATCAAGACGTCCCATAAAGAAGTATTTTTGTATTTCAGGTATTATCATCATAGCCATATTGATAGTACCTTTATCTTGGTATGAAAAAAATTGGAAAAATGAGAGCAGTCCTCTGACTTGTTAGAATTCACTTGATGACAACTAAATAATAAAATAAAAGTCCAAATTTGGTGAGAAATTAGAACGCTAGTAATTATATTCTCTTTGAGAACGCTGTACAATTCGATTCTGATTACGGTTCCTCTTTTGGAGTCCCATTAAGTTTCGCTTAAGTTACGAGCACTTCGCGGGTTAGTTAGGGGTTTGATGAAAGTGGTAAACAGTCACTGACGAAAGCCTCGAAGAAACAGTAAAGTATTCCCACGAAACGACAAGTTACTGTAAAAAGTAATTTCGATAAAAATGTAAACAAACGAACGTGACACAAACTTAAAAATTGTAGGTTATACTTTTTTTTTTTTTACTTGACACCTGAAAGGGCAGGCAAATGGTATTTATTTTTACAATTTACTGCTGGCTGGGCCGCCCTCGCCCGCCCAGCACCTCGGCCGGTATTACCACAGCTATGTAGTACAGACTTTTCATTTTCCGGTCCCGTGGAGTAAATAGTTCCGGTTCAAAACTCTTTTCAGAGGTGCTGCCACCTATCGTCGAGTAGCTATACCCAAGTAAAAAAGTTTCGATGCAAATAACTTCTATTTTTTATCGGTTGTGAACCGATTATGGCCATTAGGAAATTAGCCAGTGTCATGTATTTTAATAATTACGCAAGTTATTTGCATCGAAACAGTCAAGTCGTCATAGTTAAAGTCAAGTCTAGGGAATCATTTGTAAACACGGCGGCCATTTACAAACATTCTTCACGGAGCTTTGGAGACAACACTAAGTCAATATTTTGCACCGATTTTCACTTTCATTCCACTTGTACACCTTCACGAAACTAAATTGATTAATATGCCCCCGAAATTAAACAATTTGCACGCATATGAACTAGGTTTCACAAAAATGAAAATTTAGCACCACATCTCTTCAACGAGTTCCCGCCAAAACTCCCTGCAAATAACTTGCAAATATTGAAATACTCGACACTGGCAAATGTCCGAATGGAAAAGCCATATTTTAAAAAAGAAGAATATTATAGAAGAAGATCTTCTTTCTCTTTCTCTCTGTCTGTTTGAATTGAAATCTGCAAATGGCAATGGGAGTTTTGGCGGGAATGCGCTGAGGAGATGTGTTGCTAAATTTTCATTTTTGTGAAACTTAGTTCAAATGCGTGTAAATTGTTTAATTTCGGGGGCATATTAATCAATTTAGTTTCGTGAAGGTGTACAAGTGAAAATTAAAGTGAAAATCGGTGCAAATCATGGACTTTAGCTTAGTGTTCTCTCCAAAGCTCCGTGAACAAACATTGTAAAAAATGGCCTCCTTTTTACAATGATTCCCTTGACTTGACTTTAACTATGACGACTTGACTGTTTCGTTCGATGCAAATAACCTGCAATTATTGATAATACTTGACACTGGCAAATGTCCGAAAGGAAAAGCCATTTTAAAGAAGAAGAAGAAGAAGAAGAAATGGCAATGTTCGTTTTATTGTGAACTGAATTTTAATTTTAAAATTTCTCCACGCTTTGCCAAGAGTTCAATATGAGTTGAGTCAACGTCAATATATTGAATAAAATATAGTTTTATAAGACGTAATGTTATAAACTACTACGACAACATAATAACAAAGCAAAATCAACCGAATCTCCACAATAATGGAAAAGAAAACCATCACAAGAAAACGGAACTTACCTTCAAAGGCCGAAGATCCACCGGCTAAGAAGAGCAAAGATACAACCAAATCATTAGCTACCAAACGAAATAAGGTAAATTATGAAGAAAAAGTTACAAAAAGAAAAACTACTAAACCAATTGCAAAAATAGAACAAAAAGACCTTATTTGTGAACCTTCGGAAGCAGCTGACAATAATTTGTGGGATGAATCAATAGTGCTTTCGCAAGTGGCTAAAGTTCCTCTGCCTTTGGCCAAAAATTTTATAGAGTTGTTAACAGAAGGGTGCACTTTACCATTTATAGCTCGATACAGAAAAACTTCTGTTGATAATTTAATGCCTGATCGGTAAGAAATCTTGTCCTTCATTATTATTCTATTAAACCCAGTGGTGATGGTAATATGCTTCTGTCAGGGTGACCTGTGTTACTAGATCCTTACACTAAGGAATAGCTTTTCATTCGTACAACCAACCTCACTAAAGTTGTATAAGATCAGATTGACGAAGTTCGGATAGTTCAATTTACTTATAGACCGTATTCTCGTCTAAACTAAGAAACATGCCTTTAATAAGCGGAAATAAAAAATATTGTTTTTTTTTTACTCTTGAGTAGAGCAAAGATCGGATAGATTCTTTGATTAACTTTAAAATGTATGTCATAAAGATTATATTATGCAGTAATCCATAGTTGCACTGTCAACTTCCGATACTTTAGTTTAAAAAAAACTAAGTAAAAAAAGAAAAACTCAAACGCACCTTAAATGTATGTCTGTTTTAGTTAAATTCTATAAAACAAGTATGTTTGTTACTCCTTCATGCAGTAACTTCTGAATTGATTGCATTGAAGCTTGGTATGCAGAGGTCAAGCGGTAGATCTGGATTGACACAGGCTACTTTTAATCCCAATAATTTAACAACATCTGAACTTACTCAAAGCTTTAGCAAGCAACAAAATAGAAAAGGTAAAAAAAACTCATGAACCATGAAAACTCATGAAAAAAATGTACATGAAACTGTTGATTTTAATATCTCAATCATGATGTCAGAACTAATAATAATGCTCATTGTGAGTTATCTCTAATTTCCACAATTTACAGTTTGCAGGAATTGTTTGAAAGTTATCAAAATGTAACTCAGCTCAAGAAAAAAGTTAAATCTGCAATTGAAACCTTACGGAAATCAAAGAAGTTAACTAATGATATTGAAAGAAGTTTATTAAATGCTCGTAATTTATCTGAATTGGATTTAGTGGTAAATATAATTTTTATTTCTAAAGTCTAAGATATGGGTAGTCATTATGCCAGCCATGTGGCAGGTGACTGGTTGTTAAAACATTTCCAAATCTATCTACAGTGGGTTTGGTCAATTATGATGACTATGCCAACCTCAAGGCCTAGATGGCTGTCAAATTGGGATGCTATAATTATCATAAGCATGGTAGGTTATAAAGGTGGTTATGCCAACCCCAAATAATTGATGTTTCTCATCACACAGATGAGAGAAATTTAATGAATCAAGCAAGATTCCTATAGTTCCATATGCTTTCAGTATTCACCACTAAAATCCCACACCCTCTCACTTGCGGAAAGAGCTCGGAATCTTGGCTTAGAGAACACTGCAAACCAAGCCTTAAATGGAGACTATGTCAATGTCGCTAAACTTTGCAGTGACACCGAGGAATTGTCAACACCGGAGAAGGTGGAAACTCACATCACACATATAATAGCTGACGTTATTTATAAAGATACAAGAGTACTGGAGTTTATGAGGACTTTGTAAGTAGGTTTCTTTTTTAGAGTTCTGTACCCAAGGGGTAAAAACGGCACAATTTTACTAAGACTGGTCTACATGTCTTCAGGTGGTGTATTTAGGTACCATAATGATTTTTCTACAGGTTTAAAATTTACAGGAAAGAAGAAACAAAATTTATGATACAGAGCAGCAGAAAGAGCACCAAAGAAAAGCAAGAAGCTGAAATCAAAGACAAGAAATCTGACCCTGAAACATACAAGTTGTATTTTGAATGGAAATGTCCCGTTCATTTTGTGAAGCCCCATCAAACGTTAGCTGTGAACAGGGGCGAGGATGAGAAAGTGTTGACAGTCAAAGTTAATGTCCCTGATTGGTTTTATAATAGGCTTGAAAGGTTTGGTTGATTGTACATTTTAGATTATATATTTAACTAGCTGCGCCCCGCGGTTTTACCCACGTAACCCATTACTGCAGGAATTTCGGGATAAAAAAACCTGTGTTATTACAGGTGTCCAGCAGCCTATATTCCCAGTTTCATCACAATCGGTTCAGTAGTTTTTGCATGATTGAGTAACAAGCATATAAACATACATATTCACACACTCACAAACTTTCAGCCTTAAAATTTTAGTAGAATTAGGGCTCCCATTTTACACTTATTTTTAACAATGTTGCTATAGGAACACTGGGCCAAAAAAATTCATGTATTGATTGATTAACACTTAATAGTACCAAAAACACAAATTAGACATAGAAAAACTTCAAACTAAAGTGGCACAATGGGCGGCCTTATCGCCTATGAGCGATCTCTTCCAGGCAACCAATGAATGTACAAGACTTGAGAAAGGGGATGGGTAATGTGTTTTTGAAAAGGGAAAGTTAATCTAGGTTAATAAAAACCACCTGTGTATGCTAAATGTTAACCAAATCTGTTCACCCGTTTTTGTGTGGTATTTACACACGTTACATACACACACAAACAAACAAACATAATAATGCCTTATGATTAAGAACTATAGAAGTACCTAATAATTCTTCTATTTTAGATACTGTTTAACTCTATGGAAGAGCAGCTTCTGGGTTCGTAAAGGACTAAACGACGCCTACAATCGCCTCATCAAACCGTGGCTGAGTCGGAAAGTTCGCAGCGACCTGACCAGCGCAGCACAGAAGGAAGCAGTCAAGACTTTTATTAATAACTTGGAGAAATATCTCCTCACAGAACCTATTAAGAATAGAGTTATAATGGGATTAGATCCCGGGTTTAAAGCTGGATGCAAGGTAAGAGTTTATATTAGTGTAAAATTTACTACTACTAGCTGTGTTCCGCGGTTTCGTCCTCATAAGTCTCGATCCTATGGGAATATTGAAAACCCCGAACTTATCAGATGCCTACATCATACTCGTATAACGAACGAACAAACCCTCCGAATTTCATCTCATTTAAGGACCCATCAGTCAGACAAATCAAAGTGTTTTATAGATATCTTACTAATATTATAAACGCGAATTTTATGTATGACTTTGTTACTCTTTCACGCAAAAACTACTGATGTAATGGCAATGAAACTTGGAATATAGGTAGCTGGATATCGGGAATAACCGTAGGCTACATTTTACCCGATATTCCCGCAAGAACGAGACTTACGCGGGTGAAACCGCGGGGCGCAGCTAGTAGATTATAAACGGAAGGTTTGTCTATCATGCATTATGAAAATTATACTTGTCGTGTCTAAAGGCCACTATGTCCACATACAATTTTGTTACTTTTAAATACTTTTATAATGTTTCTGCTGCATTGAAGTTCGTTAAATATGCGTATTTTCCAGGTGGGTATTATAAATCCAAACGGAGATAAGTTGGATGTCTGTACGGTATACCCAGATCTGAGGCGACATAATGACCACGATTCGGCCGCTAAGCGGCTAAAAGATTTCATCAGGGAATTCAAGTGAGTACCATAAATGATGTTAAACTTACATGGTTAATAGCACTACAAATATAAGTTAAAAACGGGGTACCTACCTCCTACCTACCATATTTTATTTTTACGGAGTTCGATATTTCGCCAGTAATTGCAACTGGCTTTTTGTTCACAATTACTTACAGTATTAGTTCTAATCACGAGACTCGTGAACGAGTCGGTTACATAGACATAGCTCAGTATTACTGTTAACCACCGATCACTGATTGATTGATTAATACTTTATTGCAACACACGATTAAATAATTACAATAATAAAAAAGGAAACTGAAGCTGGACTGGCGCTGGCTGAACTGAAGTAAAGTTCTCTTTTTTGGAAGCTTTGATATTATAATTTTGTGTAAGATTTTCGCGATTCTGCATAATAAAACATAATATACTTATACCGGGTTTTACTCGCGTTTTACTGATTAACGGCATTATTTTTAAACGACCGAGCTTGCGCCAATTTTACAGTTTACTTTTTCAAGGACTGCTTTGATATTGTTTTTGAAGAAATTGTGTCCATAATTTAATCTGAGACAGAACGGGCAAATGTGGCACAATCGGTGAGCGTACGACACAAATGGTGCAAATTTTTCGAATGCATTTCTTCAAAAACCAGTCTTCCAAGTGTAGGAAACACTTTAAAAATTTAATTAAAGCTTTATTATTATTATCCAATAAAATAACGTGTACTCATTAAATTTGTTGTATTTTTTCCAGCGTAGAACTGATCGGCCTCGGCAACGGTACAGCGTGCCGGGAGACCGAGGCGTGGTTGAAGAGCCACCACATATCTGATAGCATCCCAGTCATTATAGTACCTGAACAGGGAGCTTCCATTTACTCCGTTAGCAAAGAAGCTCAAAAGGTAACTAGAAAAGTTTTTGGAAAGCATTTCTTTCATTATAGTGTGTAAGAAACACTTGGATGACATATCAAATAAATCAAAACAGGTAACTAGGTCTATGTATTTTAAGTTGACTGGAAAATAAATGTTAGTAAAAGTTCAAATTTTAAGTCCATAAATATTTGCAAACTAATTTATTTATTTAGAAATCCAACAGCTATTACAAAACAGTAGTGATAGCATAACAATAGAAAGCCAATTATAGGATCTTACGACTAACAAATCCTAATAAAAGCAATGATTTGTATTAAAAAAACTTTTTGTTCAACAATGCAATGCTTCCCGTGGAACTTAAACCTACGACCTTGCCTTCTTAGCAGGGGTGTGCTAACCAACTGCGCCAAGTGAGTTCTAACCACAAGGTTGAATATTTATGAAACACATTATTCTTATTTTTTGACTTTAATCCGTGGTGGCCGTGATTTCTTAACAGGGATCCTACGGTTTTCTGTTTTCCAATTTACTTAGAAATTTTTGCAACTGGAGATGATATCGCCAGTAGTGAATGACTAATTAAAAAAAAAAGTGTGTGTACCAACTACATGTTTGTGATCAATTAATTTTGATTTATTTTAGGAACACCCTAACATGGATCCAAATCTAATATCAGCGTTGTCCATCGCGAGAAGAGTTTTAGATCCATTAGGTGAATTAATAAAAGTAAGTAGTAAATTAAAGTTAATTGCAAAATGTTTGACATTTTTATTGCCTAATAGCGACTCTTCCAAAGTGCAACTAACTACAAAGGGATAGATTGAAGACAACGAAGACATGGTATGCCGACCAAACATAGTGGGATAAGGGCTGAAAGAAGATGAAGAAATTGCATTCAAAGGTCCATTAAAGCGTAGCTGTACTCCACTTGTAATAATATAATATTGCATTCAGCGTCACGGCCACAAATTCTACAAACAATAGAGTAAACTACATCAAAATTTGTGTCATTGTTGAAAAGAAGTTAGTTGATTAAAAGCCCAACGCGTAAAGCGACATTGTTTTTGTTTTACGTTTTCTATTTACAAAAGATTACTTTTGTCTCCCGATTTTACCCGCATTAGTCCCGTTCCCGTGAGAATAATCTAAAATCTTTGATTGATTGATTGATTAATTCTTTATTGCAACACACCACAATTAAATAATTACAATAAGAGGAAAATACATAAACAACTTAAAAATTAGGTGGCACAATGGGCGGCCTTATCGCTTAAAGCGATCTCTTCCAGGCAACCTTTGGATGGACCAGAAGCTAAAGAAAGATGAAAGGTAGGGTGTTACAAGAGAACTTTACAGACAAAGAAGTTACAGACAAGAGAAAAACAAAAACGAAATCTTTCTTATCGGATACCTACATCAAATAAAGAACACTTTCCGAATTTCAGCCCTCTACTATCAGCGGTCTAGGCTGTGCTTTGATCCATCAGTCAGTCGGGGTAAACCCTTTTATAGATATAGATAACGTATCATAATAATATCTCGTAACTTTCAGGTAGACCCGAAAAATCTAGGCGTAGGTCTGTATCAACACGACATTCCCGCAAAGATGTTAGAGTCCGCTCTGGACTCCGCGGTCGAGAAGGTGGTCAGCTTGGTCGGAGTCGACGTCAACACTGCGTCCTTAGCTATGCTGAGGTAATCTAACCGTTTAGTTACTTAAGAGTATAACGTGAATGCGCGAAATGTGAACCAAACAAACCAACCAAAAGCAAATAATTGTATTCCATTCACCCAAAAAACTAAGAAAATGAAGCGCTGAACTTTATTGGTAGATAAGAATACGGGTTATTATCAGTTGCTACCTATCAATAAATAATATCACTAATTCAAGTGTCTGTCAAATCGACGTTATCGACGCAACTTCGCGCTCCGTTATATACAGAATAAAATCGCGAATTACCGTGTTTTATAGAGTCTAAAGTGATTATGTGCTTTAATTATCGTGCCGTGCAGCTCATATAGTGTTATCCTAGCTGTGCAATGGCGAAAAAGTGCAAAATTCTTTTAAATTAGTTGGACCAAATTGCAAATTAATATTTATCTACCCCCCCAAAAAATAAAAATAGTGAATGAATGTAAACTACTGACAGTGACATTTGCACTTAATGTTACCAGTGTTTCAAAAATAAAATCCCTAAAAAAGACATTAGTGTTGCTACAAAAAGCTCAAATTTAAATAAATAATGCATTCCGAAACTACTGATACTACAATGCCGAACGAATCCCCCTCCAAACAATCACAAAACCCTAACAAAAAATTTGTACAACAAGCTTTTCATCCTGCATTATTTAAGACAACAACTCACAACAATACAGAAACAACAACACAACAGTCCCCCAGACCAGACTGGATAGAGGTGTCAGCAAGAAAAAGGCAAAGACAAAGTCCTGGTGTCAACAATAAACATAAACAAACCAAAATCGGTTCCACTTACTGGCTTAGTCAGCCTGCACCTATTTCAACATCTAATAGTTTTTCGGGTCTAGAAGACGAAACAGAAACTGAAAAAACAACTGAAAAACTTCAAAAACCACCACCTATTTTTGTAGATAAAGTAAAAAACATTCAGCCACTAACTAAATTATTAGATGAAATATCAGAGGAAAAGTATGAATTAAAAATTCTAAACAATGATCAAATCAAAATCCAACCAGCAACTTCACAACAATATTCCTCTATTGTCAAAGGTCTTTTAGAAAAAGAAACAGAATTTTACACATACAAACCAAAAAATGAAAGAAACTTCAAAGTGGTCTTAAAAAACATGCATCCATCAACAGACAACCAGAGCATCATAGATGAGCTTAAAGAACAAGGTCACATCGTCAAAAATATCTGGAACGTAAAACAGAAAATCACCAAAAATCCTTTACCAATATTCTTTATAGAAATTGAAACAAACACCAACAATAAACTGATTTATGACATTAAGACCCTATTGCACTGCAGAATAACCTTTGAACCTCCACGCGCTAAACGAGAAATACCACAATGCGGTAACTGCCAACAATATGGTCACACGAGGAAGTACTGCAACAGGAAACCTAAGTGCATTAAGTGTGCCGGTGATCACTTATCCAAGGATTGTCCAAGGAAAGAAAGATCCGACTCAGTGAAGTGTATACTCTGCGAGGGAAATCACCCTGCTAATTATAAGGGGTGCATGGTATACCAGGAACTGCAGAAAATAAAATTTCCATCAAGTGAACGCCCAAAGCTACACAAACCTGAGCTCAGAGAGCCATTTATCATAAACTCACCTAAATCACAAGTAAATGCAAATAGATCCTACAGAGATGTACTCAAAAAGCAAAAGGCACAAGTTGAGGCAACTTTTAAGCTTCCACCTATGAATTCTCAGACCACTGATAAACTTGACATACATCTCGTAATGGACACAATGAAACAAATATTACAACAAATAAATACACTAAATAATCTCTTGATTGAACTCGTGTCAAAAACACAAAATTCGATCAATTAAAACTATGTCAATGGAATGCCGAAGGGCTGTCACAACAAAAAGCTTTGGAAGTAAAAAACTTTCTTAAAACAAACTCCGTTGATGTGTTATTAGTATCTGAGACACACTTCACGAATAAGAGCTATTTCAGTTTACCAGGCTATACTTTATACCACACAACACACCCTGATGGTAAGGCGCATGCGGGATCAGGTATATTAATTAAAAATAACATAAAACACTATGAGATTGATCATGTTCGTACCCCCGAAATACAAGCAACCAACATTGTAGTAGAAGATTGGGAAGGACAGCTGACACTATCCTCATACTACAGTCCTCCAAGGCACACTCTCAAAAAAGAAGAGTACATCACATACTTTAATACATTAGGCACAGGAAAATTCATTGCATGTGGAGACTACAATGCAAAAAACACTGTCTGGGGCTCTCGTCTAACTAATACAAAAGGCAGAAATCTACACAGGGCTATACAATATCTACATCTGAATGTCCATTCCTGTGGTGAACCAACATCATGGCCTCGTGACCCCAAAAAAATACCAGACCTTATAGATTTTTGTATAAGTAAAGGGCTACCCCCAAACACTATAGCCTGCAAAGCTAATCCAGATTTGCACTCTGACCATACGTCCGTCATGGTTACACTTAACAGAAAAATAATAAAAACACGCCCCCCGGCTAGACTATGTTCCTCCAAAACAGACTGGCAGTTTTTTCGGTCTCTAGTGGAAGGCAATATGAAAACTAACATACAGCTGAAGACAGATGATGATATTGACTTAGCACTCGAACACTTCAATGAGTGTGTTCAGGAAGCTGCATGGTTATCCACACCGGAGCTGACTATAACCAACTCAACAGAATGTTCCAGATCGGTCCGCGAATTGATAGCGGAAAAACGGCGCGCTCGAAAACTATGGCGTAAAACCAAATTCCATGAACACAAAACTAATCTAAATTATCTAACTTCAAAGTTAAAAAAGTTATTACGCCAAGAAGACAACAACGATTTTGAACACAAACTTAGGAAAATGGATGCAACATCAGCTACAAATTATTCCTTGTGGAAAACTACAAAGAGACTAAAAAGACCCGTTCTCGGTAGCCATGCAGTTCGTAAGTCTGATGACTCTTGGGCTCGGAGTGACAAAGAAAAAGCGGAAGTCTTTGGAAAGCACTTGGAAAACGTTTTCGTACCCAATGACATACAAAATGATAAAATCGAAAACGAGGTAAGGAAAAGCATGGACGAAATATACCAGCTCGAACCACCCATCAAGAAAATAACAAAGCAGGAGACGCTGGAAGTAATCAGGAGCTTGAAGTCACATAAAGCACCTGGTTACGACTTAATCACAGGGAAACTATTGAAGGAATTACCTGCTGTAGCAATAATTTTTCTTACACAAATCTATAATGCAATTATCAGGAAAACCTACGTCCCACCGCAATGGAAAGTGGCAGAAATAATAATGATAGCAAAACCTGGAAAACCTACAGACCGGGTCGCCTCTTATCGCCCCATCAGCTTGTTACCCATTGCATCCAAGGTGCTGGAAATATTGATACTGAAAAGACTGAAAATTGAGATAAGAGACCGAAACATCATACCTGATCATCAGTTCGGCTTCAGAGAGAAACATGGTACTATCGAACAGGTCCATCGACTGATTGAAGAAATTCATAAAACTTTTGACCAAAAGCAGTATTGTTCCGCAGCATTTTTGGACATTTCACAGGCATTTGACCGTGTTTGGCACCAAGGCCTTCTATATAAGATCAAAAAGCGACTACCTCTAAATTACTACCTTCTTCTCAGATCATATTTGTACGACCGTCACTTTTTTGTAAGACAAGGTGAGGATAGAACTAATCTATTTAAAATTAATGCTGGCGTGCCCCAAGGTAGTGTTCTGGGTCCAACCCTGTATCTAATTTACACCTCAGACCTACCTACAACAGACGGAGTTGTCATTGGAACGTTTGCGGATGACACAGCTGTTCTGGCATCACATGAAAACCCTGAAGATGCTTCAAAACTACTGCAAAAAAGCCTAGACCAAATATCAGTGTGGCTCAAATCCTGGCGCATAAAAGCAAATGAAGCTAAATCCATTCATGTCACTTTTACTACCAGACGACTAACTTGCTCACCAGTTACTTTAAACGAGATAGTGATACCACAAACAGACAACGCTCGATATCTTGGCATATACCTGGATCGAAGGTTAACATGGAGAACACATATCTTTAATAAGAGGAAAGCTTTGAGCATGCAGCTACGCAATATGTTTTGGCTTTTACAACGTAATTCCAAACTATCTATGGATAATAAACTGCTTCTATATAAATGTATCCTTAAACCAATTTGGTCATACGGTATTCAGCTCTGGGGGACTGCCAGCAATTCAAACATAGAAATTCTCCAAAGGTTCCAATCTAAAATGTTGAGAATGATCACAAACGCTCCTTGGTACATTACAAACGAAAGGCTCCATAATGACCTCAAAATCCTACCCATTCAAGACGAAATTAAAATTGCCATGAAATTCTACAAGAAAAGACTAGAATTACACCCAAACAAACTGGCTAACGACCTGATGCAAGAGAGCACCAAGTTCTCTCGTCTAAAAAGGACAGCTCCAAGGGACCTCTTGGACTAAAATGAAAAAATATGGGTTCGTCACTGGACGGACACCATGCAGGACAGCAAACTCATCCTTTAAATCAGTTGCTGAATGTCTTAGTGACAGATTGCAATGTTAAAGAGAAAAAAAAAAAAAAAAAAATTCAAGTGTGCATACTAAAGCGTTGTATCAATCAATACGAATTTTATACCTTATCCATAAGGTTATAGACAATAACATTAAACGTTTTTTTTTTCTGTGGTCACCTGGGATTTATTCCAGTTCTAATGAAATCTTATTGGGTGTTCCACAAGGGAGTGTCCTTGGGCCCCTTTTATTTCTCATATACATCAACGAGTTACCATCTGTTACAAATCATTTAACTGTCATGTTCGCAGATGACGCCACTGTTTACATATCCAAAGACAGTATGTCGCATTCTCAGTTCCAAATAGAAATCAATAATACACTTAATTTAATAATAAATTGGCTTAGTAAACTAAACTTAAAAGTAAATATTCAAAAAACCATGTTCATGCAATTTAAAAATTATAGAGCAAAACCGCCAAAAATAAATGTCATACATGATAATGTTAACATTATTGAAGTAAAAGAAACGAAATTTCTTGGGGTTATAATTGACTGCCATTGAAGTTGGAAACCACAGATTAAAAAGGTTAACAATATATTATCCAAGTATTGTTATAGCTTATCAGTAATAATAAATATTTCTTCCCGAAACATAGCAAAAGTTGCATACTAAGGGTATGTTTATCCTCATTTAACCTATGGCATAATTTTCTGGGGTAACTCCGTGGAAGTGAAATCTGTATTTACTTTGCAAAAAAGGTGTTTAAGAAGAATGTACAACATGCAAGATAGAGAGTCATTACGTAGTGTATTTAAAAATGAAAAATTCCTAACCTTGATATCTATATATATTTTAGAAATATGTCTATTCGTCAAAAATAACCAAGATTATTTCTTTAGTATTACCTCATCTAGATCTGAAAGTCAACGTAACAAGCATAAATATAACATAGTCATACCCCAAGTTAATAACAATTTATTTTATAAGAGTTCCTTTTACACAGCTATAAAAATTTATAATTATTTACCTGTAAATTTAAAAATACTTAATAGTCCCCTTTTCCAAAAAAAACTAAAGTCTTGGTTAATCAGCAAGGTCTTTTATAACCTATCTGAGTATTTTGACCATAATGAAAAATAAATACCAAATATTGTTGTGCTGGTATAAATATTGGATTTCTTACATAAATTTAAGTACCTAAAGTAATTTTATACTACATTATTGTATGCTCGAAATGAGTAGACTGTGCACTAATATAGTACATATTTAAGACCAATGTACCTACATAGTTTGAACAATAAAATCTTCTTATTCTTATTCTTAAATTATTAATTATGGGAAAAAAAAACTATAAATACGTAGGTATTAAAATTGAATATTATTTACAGACGTATATCCGGTCTGAACGAAGGCAGAGCTAAAAAAATCCTAGCCTATCGCCAAGAGAAGTGTGGATTCTCATCGAGAGCAGAAATAATGAAGGTACCCGGCATCGGGAAGGTCACATACCAACAGTGTGCGGGGTTCCTCAAGGTAGTGGGTGGGGAGGAAGCTTTGGACTCTACTATCATACATCCGGAGAGTTACGACCTGGCTAAGTCGTAAGTAACCCTCATTACTGCTATGTAGTAATTTAGGAAAGCGACCAAAGATAGAAAACTCTAAAACCTAATTGTAGATCTATAATATATTCTATATGTATATTTGTCTCTAAGGTGTATATTTAAAATTTGAATTATTTATATCTTAATCTTAATAATATTATAAACGCGAAAGTTTGTATGTATGTATGTATGTATGTGAGGTTGTTACTCTTTCACGCAAAAACTACTGAACCGATTGCGACGAAACTTGGAATATAGGTAGCTAGGGACCTGGATTAACACATAGGCTACTTTTTATCCCGTTATTCCCGCGGTAACGGGACTTACGCGGGTTAAACCGCGGGGCGCAGCTAGTATATTATTAAATTTTTGAACCCGGGTGACCCAGGCATAGAGTTCACACTCAAGATTCTAAACGACTTTGGATTCTCCCTTAAGTTTAATTCGCCACAAGTAACCGTGAATTCTAGTTTGTTATTAAATCCACATATTTTTTTGCAGATTCCCTTAAGTTTAATTCGCCACAAGTAACCGTGAATTCTAGTTTGTTATTGAATCCACATATTTATTTTTGCAGATTCGCCAAAAAACTAAAAGTGAATATAAAAGACCTGAACCTCACCGACTTCCCACGCACCGTGGAGATTGCAACCTCCACACTGGACCTCACCGCAATGAGCCAGGAACTGAACACAGATGTCTCGACGTTAGAGCTGATTGTGACGGCGCTCAAACAGAAATCGTACGAAGAAGACGTCATCAAGTTCAGTAGACCTGTGTATTCGATGGCTGTGCAAGCTACCGACCAGATTAGAGAGGGAATGACTTTGACTGGTAATTAATAATTATGTCTCTTATTATTTTTAACCGACCTCAAAAAAAAGGAGGAGGTTATCAATTCGTCTGTATGTATAATATTATGGAGTATAGTAGAGTAGAGTAGTATAGAGTAATATGGAGTCGAATATGAAGTCGGGCAGTTTTACTGGTTGGTTCCATATTGTACTTAGTTTGGCTGCCCGACTTCAGATGATATCAAAAAGAAACAAAAAATAATTTAAAAAACAGCCGAAAAAAACAAGAATTGATAAAAATGACCAAAATAACCTCTACATAGGTACAGTGCCACCGACCAATTAATCTGTTTTATCATCTGAAGTCGGGCAGCCAAACTAAGTACAATATGGAACCAACCAGTAAAACTGCCCGACTTCAGATGATAAAACAGATTAATTGGTCGGTGGCACTGTACCTATGTAGAGGTTATTTTGGTCATTTTTATCAATTCTTGTTTTTTTCGGCTGTTTTTTAAATTATTTTTTGTTTCTTTTTGAAGTCGGTTTTTTAATTTTTAAATTATTTTTTTATTTTACCCTTTTTAGTATACCTACCTACCTAAAAATCAACAATATTGTTACCGTAATTTTAATTATTGAGGAGTTTGCTGATGAGAAGGTGGTTTCAGGTGCCCCATCAATCTGTACTTAGTTCTTTAGGGGTCTATTCTTTTTGGTAGAAGTCCAAAAATGAGTAGTTTATTGAATTCTGGGATGCTATCCTGTCCATCATTCCGAAGATACTCATCAGATCCTTACCAAACTTTCATGGGACTACCTCGCAGCTTTCACCTTTCCATTAAAAAAAGAACTATATCAATCGGTCAAGCCATCTTCGTGTAATCGATGAACAATTGAATTGAATACAGCGTTTTGAGGTGCATTCCCGGTCCTCACTTCGAAGATCCTTATCAGATCCTCATCAATTTTTTATGGGACCATCTCGGAGCTTCCACCTTTCCATTAAAAAAAGAATCATTTCAATCGGTCAAGCCATCTTCGAGTAATCGATAATAAACAACTGGATTGAGTAATGCGTTTTGAGGAGCATTTTCGTTCATCACTCTGAAGACCCTTATCAGATCCACATAAAAATTTTATGGGACCATCTTGGAGCTCCCACCTATTCATTAAAAAAAGAATCATCTTAATCGGTTAAGCCGTCTTCGAGTAATCAATGAACATACAAAAAAAAAAAAAAATATTATACATACAGACGAATTGATAACCTCCTCCTTTTTTTTGAAGTCGGTTAAAAACAGATTAATTAGTCGGTGGCACACCTATGTAGAGGTTATTTTGGTATTTTATATCAATTCCTTTTTTTGGTTGTTTTTTAAATTATTTTTTGTTTCTTTTTTGAAGTCGGTTTTTTAATTTTTAATTGTATTATTCAGAAGTTTATACGGCTCAGGTTAAAAAGCATGACTTACGCTAGACCGTGCCGTGTCCGAGCCGACAAAATATATGTGAATCTATTTGAACTCCGCGGTTCCAGCAGCTTAAGTTCAAATCCCTGTGAAAGTATAAGAATAATTTAGTTACTCCTAAAGACGCAATGTATCTTCATATTAAATGTTATCAACATTGGCCCTGTATTTTCAGAGATTACCCTCAAAGTACATACACAAATGTAACCAACCTTATTTCATCACATATGTAATAGTTGCCTATGCTATGACCAATGACATTGGCTCGAACCCGTAAAATGAATCTTTAGGCGCTTCGTCGCTCCCTTGGCACGCTCGTATCCAAAGCACTGCGTATTATTATGTTCTCACAATAACCTAACCTTTCCTAGTCAAGGAAACTTTAAAAAAGATAGGTGATATTCAACTCTCAATACATGGTAAAATTAAATTTCGGAGAAAAAAACCTACTCGCGCCGCGTATCAGCCTTCTTAAGGATGCGACTGATGTGAATCGAGCTTCAATCCCTTCCGATTGAAATTTTTCTTCATAACCGGTAGCAAATACATCTTCAAACAATATATCATTAGTGTACATGATACAAGAAGTGGCCCCTTCATTTCAAAAACAATAAAAAATAACTTTAAAAAACAGGCAAAGTCACCCCTGTTTTACAAAATAAAACAATTTTTCTTTTAAATCCTTAATAGCTCTATTTTCTTATAGGCATCATGATATTAGAAAATACAATACCTAGGGGGTCCTCATTAAATCATCATCGATAATAAACATTTGAATCTCACACGATTTGAACTCATCATTGTAACATGATCGAAACGTTGAGGTAAGAGAATTTAACAGTAATAGTCCGCGAATAAGACCCGGGAAAAATAATTATGGGATCATCGTTAATGATTGATTATACGGGAAATTATAGATTTTTTCATGCAATTCCATGTCGCTCATTTCTATGCAATCGGACAAGTAGCCCTAGACAACAAACATTCTTATCGAATAACGAAATCGCAATCGACAGATTTTTTTTGGATGAAATTGACACATAAGTTCGTGAAAAGTCACGTGACTGACTTCGCAAACTTACTGACTTTTCGCGAACTTATGTGTCAATTTCATACAAAAAAATCTGTCGATTGCGATTTGGTTATTCAATAAGAATGTTGTCTAGGGCTGAAAGACGGATAATATCATCTATCTCAGTCTTAATCTTCTTAATCCGACATGTTAATTCCAGGAGTGATCCGCAACGTGGTACCGTTCGGTTGCTTCGTGGACTGCGGTGTGGGCGAGAACGGTCTCATACACTCCAGCAAGATGGGGGGGCGCGTCCCACGGCTGGGGGACCGGGTCGCCGTCACCGTGCTGCCATACGCCCAGCGGAACAAGCTGCAGCTTAAGCTCGATACGATACTCGATTGACTCAGCTTAAAGAAAGTTTTAACTTGTGTGTTTCCGCAATTAGCCCTACTACTGGGCCTTTGGGCGTGATTTTGAAAAATATTTGTATCTGGTCTGGGTGTCTTTCTATGTATAATATGTATGTATTAAAAAAAAAACTATAATTTGTAGTATATCCGTTGTCTAAAGTTAAACTTTTAACGGTGTGTTTCCGCAATTAGCCCTACTGTTGGGCCTTTGGGCGTGATTTTAAGCCGTGGGTTTTGCTCACTATGTTTTCCTTCATCGTAAGAGCGATGTTCATAGCGCACATACATTTTTCTTAAAGAAAAACACATTGGTGCGCGGCCGGGATTTGAAACCACGACCTTTGGAATGAAAGTCGGGGTATCTATCACAAGACCAACACCGCTCTATTTTCTATTGACTCAGTTAGATGGATTTTTTTTTATAGAAAATTATTCTTACGGTAAACGCAATAAATTATCACTAAAATAGATACGCATGCTGTGCCTAAGCAGTACGCTTACGAGAAAATAATAGTCGAAATTTTTAGAAAAACACAAAATAAAAGTCGTTTTTTGAAAGTCGGCAGCCAAGTCGGACAGGTGCGATCAAAGCGTCCAGTAAATACGTACCATAAGTCTGTAATAAATTACGTGCTATGTTTTAAATACCAAATACCAGCCAAATATGAGATTTTTTTGGTTACATGGCGCAACAAATCCATGTAGGAAACACAATCACTCAGACTAATTTTAATTGTACCAGTTTAATATTTTGCTAATCAAATAAAACACGTTCATCACTCAGATATATATTGAATCCTCTGGACTCAAAGGTCATAAAGGACACGTATACTAATGTACTTTACGACCTTTGACCCCGGAGGTGTGTTGTGTGCAGGCAATTGGCATAGTGCACACATCCGCAATAACCGATTGGTTATTTGACTGACGTTTAGTGACTACTTATCAGTAGTTTGTTATGTTTAATTAGGTACTAGTTATATTTAAGAATAATTATTGTGATATTATAATGTGATCTGTTCAATTTGTTTTGGGTGAAATAAACGACATTGATGTTGAAATTAATGACTTTATTATTCAAGAACGTAAAATTAAGTTAATTTGTCTTTTATTAATCTTTTATTTTACTCTGCATTAGTTCAAATAGTTATTCGGCTTCTAGAATAGAAATATCGTGTTTCGGGTTCAACCCGTAAATATGGAATACAGCTTTGTTGACAATGGCGTCGCATATCCCAGACGTTACTCTAGAAACAGAAGTAGGTATTTACGAAATTAATAATGTAAATAAAATCTCACTATAACCGTAACTTTAAAAAATACAATCTAATAAAATCGACATAGAAAGAAGAACATGATACGTATCGTCAATAATAATATTCTATTCGATTTGAAACTTTTGTGGTTATGTTTACTACGAATATTATTAAATAACGGGGTATTAACCATGTTTCATTCTGTTTTAACGTCTTTTTTTACACGGAGCGGAGCTCATATTTCGCAAGTAATTTCAACAATTGTCTCGTGAACAAAATATCGAGCTCTGTGTAAAAAACGAAAATACAAGATTAAACATGGTAATTACCCCGTTATTTAATAATATTCGTTATATTCTATTCATCTAAAAGCTCTAAAGCAGGACTTAAAGATCAAAGTCATGCAAAATTTGTGCTCCAAAAGTGCTCCAACGCCAGAACCAATTTAGATAAGTACTACTTTCTTACACATTCAACATGTAATTTACTAATTTTTTACATACCTTCTACTAAGCCTTGGTTTTATATCATTCTCGATAACTTTGATAAGTTGCGAATACGTCGGAATCTCCTCTTTCGCATAGAACTGAAGTTGGTTTTTGAACATCTTACTGTGCAGGGCATCCCTTAAAATTGTATTACTACTTAGAATCTATTCATATTTTATGTCACAAAATACAAACAACAAGAAACACACATAGTCAATCAAATTTATTGCGTTTTAGTTTTTTTGCTAAGTAGGCATGGACGGATGGATCCAAATAATGGAGATTCATATTAGACCGTCACCCGGCCGAGCTTCGTAGTCCATTGCTCGGCAAGTAGTCGATCAGTCTTGCAACCGAGTGGCGGCCGAGCAACAGACAACGAAGCTCAGACCCAGCACGGTCGGAAAACGGTCTAATGTAAGTCATCCCTATACCCATTGTCTCTTTATATGGCAATAGCTATTCTATACACCAAATAAGATCCGAAGCGGTAGTCAAGCCCTCGACCTCTAAGACTGTGCCCCGATTACCATGCAAAGCCAATCTAATTTGCATTTAAATTTTTAATTGCTATTTACACCGTCCATCAGCTTTTTAGTGTACAATAGTATAGGTTGTTTATTTTTTTGCAAAAAGACAAGGTTCGATTCCGGCTAGCATTATACATTTTTGAAAAATGTAATATTGCCATTTTTGTTTTTTTTTTGTGCAAAATCGGGGACGCAACTCCTTTTTGTTTTTTTGGCTATCTCTTATAGTTTAGGATATAAGCCCATCAAAATGGTCGCAGACTTTTTTATAGATCCTTTGAAGAGGAATAATTCTGTAATACATGATTTTTATGTAACTTTGACCATTTACTCAGCGCACGCAAAAAACAGCTCTGTAATCGGCAATTCTTTTCCCGTTTTGCAGCCGCTTTCATTAATGCTCCGCTCCTTCTTCGTGATGTTATCGCTTCTTCAGCTTATATTTACACATATTCCCGGATTTGAATCGCGTGAAATTCAACTTTTTAAATTTCAGTCCCCATTTCCAGTCCCCTCGAGACCAAAATCATTGTAACATGATCGAAACGTCGAGGTAAGGAAAATTTAAAGTTGAATTTCACGCGATTAAGACCCGGGAAAATGTGTAAATATTATGAGTTCCAATCGTGTTAGTTTAAAAAGCTTCTTCAGCTTTATAATGTTAATTTAGATTGATTACAAGTTGCTTACGTTGTATAAATCATCTAATAATAGATGAAAAGGCTATCAGTTTCTACAGCACTGTGATCCTTACCGTACCAATAAATCCCTGTGATCTTACCATAATATCCCATCAATGACTCTAACAATGTCAGCCATTGTCATATTGTTTCCACTGCCGGTTTTCTCTTTACTGTCACCGTATTCGTTCATATCCGAAGACAGCAAATCGTATGGTGGTACCTGATAGATAAGAAACCTCAAACAGGACAATAAAAGTAAAGGGTTCTAAGGAGATAGAACGCGTATAGTTTAAAAAAACACAAAATTTAATATTTAGATATACCGGTATCTACATTAAAATGATTGTAATATCTCTTGTCTTTATTACATTTAAGTACTATGATTTTACTGTGTGTCTGTCTGTCAACAAGCTGTATCTCACAAAGAAGTCATATTACTAGAATGCTCACATAACACTTTACTTTGTTTTATAGCTGTGAATGTTCCTTAAATAAATAAATAAATATAACTAAAAAGTGGTCCGCTTCAATGCAGCGTTCTGTCCCTTTCTAATAGTGTAATTAGAAAGGGACAGCATGCTCAATGAAGCGTTCTGTCCCTTACTATAATAGTGTTATAAGAAAGGGACAGCATGCACAATGTAGCGTAACACTTTTTAATTCTACATGAGCGTTCTAGTTCTAGTGATATACTTAATTTCTGTGGTATCTCATGAATGGTGATTATAATATTAGTTGAAATTGTCATATACAAGGTGTAACGGGTAAGCCCTTTTAATCCGAAAGGGGGTTGTTCTAGACGTTTAGGCGAACAACTTTTGTTCTACAACTTTTGGAAATTCGAAGTACTTTTCGAAAAATTTAGGTATAAAGTTTACTTGAAAATCAGCTGTTTCTGAGAGTTCGAGGTCATTGACCTTATGTTGTCCTTTTATTTAGTTTGATGGTTTACAATCAAAACTTCAATTAGGTACCTTTATTTTCAAAAGCAGCTGTTTTTTCAGTGAAACATAATCTCTAAATTTTCAAAAAAACTTTGAATTTTCAAAAGTCGTAGAACAAAAGTTGTTCGCCTAGACTTCTAGGACTACCCCCTTTCGGATTAAAAGGGCTTACCCGTTACAAATTGTATATATACTACGTTTAACCAATAATACAAAAATAGAACAAAATAAATATTTAAGTGCGGCCAAACGCAACAAATGCGTTTTTTTAATGGTGGCTTTAGGCAGGTACGGGACTCTAGGCGCGCGAGTTCGACTGGCACTTGACCGGTATGTTTAAATTACCTGATCCCACATCTGTTTCAACAACATCCTCGAGTACCCATCTCGCTGTCCCTTCGACGATATAGCCACTGTCATTGCCAAATAGAACGGCTGGGGCTTTTGTAAATCGAGAACGTATGGCGGCGAATCATTAATATCCTAAAAATGAGTAATGAAGTTCTTTTGTACTCACTTACAAAAGATATATATTTGCCCCGCGGTTCCACCCGCGGAAGACCCATTCCTACTAATATTATAAAGCTAAAAGTTTGTGAGATGTCTATGTAAATTATGTATATTTGTTACTCAATCACGTAAAAATCACCGATTACCTAACTCGGTATGTAGCTAGAGACCTGGAATAACACAGGCTACATTTATCCCGATATTCCCTTGGGTTGGGTAGGTACTAGAGTTACACGCCGTGCCTATGTGTTAACCTAGATTTCCAGCTATCTGCATAGCAAGTTTCATCGCAATCGGTCTGTGTTTTTGCGTGAAGGACTAAGAAACATGTAAGTACTCAATTACTTTCTTACACAAAAACTTTCTCATTGACAATATTAGTTGGATTCATATCTTTAATCCAACATTTAATAATCTTTTCGTGTAGTGTTGTGGCTCACCTATTGTTAGTTTTCAGGTTCGCCCTAAGGCCTCTAACTTGAGCTAACGACTGCCTACAATGATAACAACTGGGACCAACTGCTTAACGTGCCTGCCGAAGCTTGGAGGAGCTCGAGAATATAATTTAATGACCGCGCCAAGCGTTGCTTAACCCACACGTCCATTCAAGATGGGCAGGTGCAGCTTGGCCGATAAGCTCCTCAATAATTTAATACCCGGTTTTTGCTAGTTCATAATCTTTTCTAAACACATTCACACATTCATTCACACTTCACACATTTTACTAAATTTGAATGATAATCATAACTTACCGGATGAAATAATCCTTCCTCAGTTATAATGAACTCCTGGTTACATTTTTCAATCTTATTTCTTCTCAGCAACTCATTTCTTTGGTAACGTTTACGTTCTGTCAAGTCTAAGAGCTCACACGCTACTGTTGTTCTGTAAATTAAGTTTGAGGTCAATTCCTACAGTAGTTAAGGAAAGTTTAGACGTAGTATTCTTACGTGAATGTAGCCGGTTCTTGTAACGTGTACACCGTCATAGTTATCCATTCCGTAGACTTTGGCTGTATCACTCCCCAACATGGAGTCATTACTATGTTCACTATATTTGCTATTCTTTCTCTAAAATTAAACAAATAAGGTGAAGGATTGATAAACTGAAAACTCATACTAATTAACTTTGAGTAGCTAGTTCGAAGCGCCATAACAGTATTTCTCGTTTAATATTAATTATATTGCTTATAGGTTGAAGTGCAGATTACCACTAATTAATAGAGAAAACCCCATAGTTCAAATATATCCCCTCTTGATGTAAAATGGAATTCTCTGATTTTAAAGGCTTGTTTTTTTGTGTTGTAAAAGTTAACTCGTGTAAACAAAACTACCAAAATCAAGGCAAAAGAAGGATAAGTTAAATACCAAAGTTATGGTTATTTCTGTTATTTCTGTGTGTTTTGTAACTACTGAGATATGTTGACGTCCAAATCTACAAATTCAGAGTTATTTTCACTTACGGCAGCCAAATAAAACGCATCACATGATCCGTTTCATTACAAATGGCTATGACGTCTCTTGAAAGCGAATGCGTCGACATTGTTGGTAAAGTAATATGCTCCAGTGAAAGAAAAATCTGTAACCAATTCCACCGACTTACTACCTAAATCTTCATTCACTAAAATTTAGTTCTATTCGACGTACTTACAACTTCTCTTCTGTATGCGGATCTTATGATCTTCTCAACATGTCTAGGAATATCTAAACGTGTTTCGACACAGTTTGGTAAACCTCCTTGTCCTTTTACTAGAATCTTCACTGTATCATATCCGAATGATGAATGAAATACAACCTTCAGCAAGAAAAACAATCATCAGATCAAATTCTACATAATTATCATCATTGACACAGCACACGGCTCCTTATGTTATTTTATTTTTTATTTAAATTAATATTCTTTTTTTTTTGTTTGTCTCTTTTGTACATTTGTTATATTTTGTGCCGTGTGTCTTTGTGTTAATAAAATGTTTTCTATTCTATTCTATTCTACATACTAATTCCCTTCGAATTTAATTTTTGTTACCTCATAATCTAACATTTCACTAGGCATGAATGCAAATGGTATGGCTAGTTTTCCCAAAGGAGGAACTTCGGCAAAGTATAGCAAGCATCTTATGATTGTATCTGGAGTTATTGTATTTCCTCTGAGCAATCGCCAAGTCGTGAATACGTCTGTTGGGTTGTATAACCAAACTATCTGAAGAAAGATTAATTTCTTTAGTAAAGGCATTGGTCGAATCTACAGTTTTACCTTCATTAATCAAAGTACATACTCTTATAACCGGATCTAAATTATTTATTGGAACTCTCCCACAATCCATGACTGCCAAGTAATCTTCAGCTTCACGAACGCTCGGACGCCGTAAAGGTGTTAGTATTCCCTTTGTATTTAAGTTTGCGAATTGAGACACATATAAATAGATAGATCTGTCATTTGGCAATGTCAGTACGTAGCATAAAGTATTCCATCCTTCTATGAGATATTTAAATCTTAAGTACATTAAGCAAGGGTTGCTGGGCTGTAAATCAAATAAATCACTGCTATGTTTATATATAACTAGCCAACCAACTTTCTTGGAACAATTATTATTCATAGCCAGTATCAGTCATGAAAACTTACCGTTACGGTATCATTCAAAGGCGATAATTCGACGAGAGGTCGGTGTATGCATGTATGCTTCATCTCGTACGTCGATATCCCTATTTGAACTTCCACCATCTCACACTCACAAATCTTTTCTCTTCTGAGGCTCCATTCTACTGGCACATTGTACACGCATCCCATAACAAATATTATCTCGACTTGACCGTTTCTTACACAAAGATCAGGCGCGTAAATATTAGCACTCAACGGTTTATTAGGGCGGCAATCCAACAACGCTTTATTGAATCTGTTCGAAAACAAAATATCTTAGAACTAAATAAATTATTAATAGTTTAGAATCTAAAGTAGTAATCGTAAACTTACTCATCAACATTTACAATATTCCAAACGCAGTGGTTACTCAATATTACTGGACATTTTACCGATATGGTTCGTTTCACCTAAAATATGATTTATTGTTATAAATGACAAATACTACTGGATTTAAGACAGTCCCTTGAGGAACCCCTTATATCTCAGAACACAGATTCAACCAAAAAAATGCTAAGTTATAACCGTTTCATGTTCCATAAAGAGATAACAACTTATATTAGTGGTTATATTAAGCTCAACCGTTTTATGTCCCATAAAGAGATAACAACTTATATCTGTGGTTATATTAAGCTCATAATTCATTAGCTTGATTTTGCTCTGAGATAAAGGCTATCTAATGCTTTACCTAAATCGATAGACTTAATCTTACCAGCATAGTGGGATATATGCCGTCATACCAAATTTTGCATATTGTTTTCTTTATAGGTTGTATTTCTTCAACTTCATCATATTCAGTTCGGAATAATACCGTATATTTTATATTGATTTGCCTTGGACCGGCTCCGTCTGGAGTAACTACCATTTTAACTTCACAATAACTCGATGGCTTCAAACTATTCTGTATATTTTTATTATGTTTTTGTTAATTAGTTATTTATCATCATCCATAATACATTTTTAGCGATTGCTTCTAAACTAACCACAGTAGAATCCATTTCAAATCTATCCCCACTCCAATCGTCTTCCATGCCATCTATATTGTGATACAGCCTTGATGTGAAATAGCATGATCCGAAATTGTACAAAGTTACTGAAAAAATATGGTTTTCACCCACAACTACGTCATGTATATTGAGATTGTTAGGTAATACCTGTGAGTACAATAAGAAAGAAGATAAGTACCTACTTACGAACGACATTGTTAGATATTTCTTCACCAAAACACGCAAATGAAATATAAGCGTCAACACACTAAAGTCATACCAAAGTAGGATTAAAAGTTACAGTACCCTAAGTTCAGGTAATTCAGAAAATCCTGTAATATGAAGAAATAGCTCTGTTGTCTCTCCCACTGGCCTGAAAAGGTCACATATATTAACTAAATGATCAAAACGCTGGTACCTAATATGAAGTAATAAATATTGGGAAATCAATTTTTACCCGACTGCGCGACGCAAAGGAGGGTAATGTGATTAGAGAACGGTCTACTAGAAATCTTATCAAGGAAAAATGTATCATCAAAAATTCTGCCGTGACAAAGTTCTAATACTTGTCTTTCGCTTGCGGGGCGAGTGATCTAATGCATTTTTCCATAGATAATATGTCTAGTATAAAGTCTTGAGCAATAAAAATAAGAAATATGAAGTATTTGGAAGTTAAATGTTTACCTGCCATCGATGAGACAAATACAAGAACAAGTTATCGTTGTGTCGTAGACCTTGTTTGGCGTTTTAGGGAAGAACCACCAGTGATACCGGATTATCTCTTTAGGCGGTAAGATAATAGAACCACAACTATCTGCACCGAGCCACGATACTGAGTTGAGGACCCTCATACTAAAACATATTATTATCATAGTCAATCCAATCCAAACTAATATGTTTCTTCGCTGTTCACGGTTAAACGCTTCGACCGATTTGTAAGAACATTTGCATAGAGATAGTCTAGGTGATGGAGAGCAACATAGGATACTTTTGATCCTGATATCCCCCGGGATCGTAATTTACGCAGGGCTTCGCTGTTACTAATATAATGAGGTAACGTTGGTAAAACGTATATGACTGTGTAGGTATTCTGGGGGTAATCTTCAAAGCCACCAAACTGATTTTGATAAAATTTAAAATGAAGATTCATTGCAACTTTGGGAGTAACATGGGCCACGTTTTGCACTGGTGGCTGCACCCAGTCAACTTATCGCAAGAAGAATCCTACTACTTAGACCGGTTCAGTGTGTGTCTCCCACAAAGAATCCCTTTTTGGCCTTTTTATTTTTGGTTAACTTGTTATTAGACGGATAGAGGGTTATATGAACGATGCCATGCGAAACGGAGTTTTGGAGGACCGGACTCGGTGGACCGATGACATTGTAGCGGTCGCGGGGTGTCGTTGGGTGGAGGTAGTTCGCGATCGCTTTTTGTGGCGTCGTCGTATAGTGGAGGCATATAATAAATAATAAATAAATACATATTGCACAACATAACACACAGCGCAATCTAGTCACAAACTAAGCACTAGGCTTGTACTATGGGTACTAGACAACGGAAATACTACATATTATACTTTTTTTTTTGTAAATACATACATACCTATTATACATAGATAGACACCCAGACCAGATACAAATATTTATTTTTAAGCATAAATATTTGCACCTGACAGGAATCGAACCCGCAACCAACCGTCCATATTATGTTCAGCAGTGGATGGCTAAAGGCTGAGATGATGATGATGGAGTGTTATATATTTTCTTACTGAATTTCCATTCTCGTCAAGTTATGCAGGTAAGCAGTGCAATAGTTGGTACATCCCGTTACAGTTGAGGGGAACTCATACATCCCGTGAGCGGCGGGGTTATACCCGTGAGACATTACTTCGATTTCACTGATCTCAGCTGTACCGCTGAAGCAGATGCGTGTCTGGAAACGTGTTGTAATGTAATACAAGTCGATTGTGCATAGGTATTTTTTTATTTAGGTGTACCTATACCTACTTATGTTATTTATTATTACTGAACTAATAATAATAATATAATAATAAATCCTGTGACGAACACACAGCGCCATCTAGCCCCGTGGTAAGCTGCTAAGCTTGTGTTACGGTGGCTAGACAACGGATAATATACTACTTATATTTATTTTTCTTTTGTAAATACATACATATTATACATAGCAATACGCCCAGACCAGATACAAATATTTATTTTTAAGCATAAATATTTGCACCCAGCGGGAATCGAACCCGCAACCTTCTGTATTGCAGCCAAGCGTTCGCCCGACGCGCCACAGAGGTCGTCGAACTGTAGACGACTTACCGTAAACCGGGACTTCTTTAATATCCGGGGTAACTTTGACAGTTTTTGGGGCTACTTGACAACAAACCGCCAAAATCTCAATTTGACTTAAATTAAATTTAAATTGAAATCCTAAATTAATTATGAGAATTATCATAGTTTGATTGTTAAAAGGTCTATAGGTCTGATTTTTATTTTTATTAATAATAATTATACCTACTTTAGATACTTATGAAGTGCTTAACTTACTTTACTTATGGTTTCGACATTACATAAAATAAAAATATTTATTATTTTTTGCCATGGTGGATTTTCTGTTTGGTGGGGGGTTCCCAAACTTCGCTATAAAATATTGAATTGTGTTTTTATATGAAACCTGTATGTACAGCTTCTAAGTATCTATATCTTGTATCTATATACCGTCAGCGTTCATAATGGCTTTCGCTACATTTGTCGAGTTCGCGCGTTCAATTAAACAAAAAGCATTAAGTATTTTTATTTGAAACCAGTCAACATTTTCAAAGTATACTCGTAGGAGGTTTGATTACCTTTCGTGTCTTGTTAATGACCAGATCCCAGGTCTCGCAGAAATCTCCCAACACCTTCGGCTCTAACGCAACAGATACTATCTGCCATCCTCTACCCGGGACAACTCCACACATCGGCAGAACCACATAGTTCCTATCAAAAGTTTAAGTAAGAACCTACTTAGAAAAGTAATCAAGGAAAAATATTTGAAACTATCTCCGCCCCGCGGTTTCACCAGCGGAAATAAAAAACGCGTTATCACGGGCGCGGGCGGCCGAGCGGTTCTCGAGCAGTTGCACTTTTTCGTTCATTACTCGGGATCTACTAATTGGATTTCGATGCAAATAAGTATACCACGACCTTACTCGAAAATAGAACAATCGAATATTGAAAACCAGATTTCTGAAAACTTTTTTTAAATTTACTTCCAAGTACAGACTTTTTGTCCTCTCTTCCTTTATTATAAGTATAGACTAGCAACGCCGCTCAGTTTCACCCGCGTAAGTCCGGATTGCGCGGGAATAACGAGCTAAAAGTACTGGGTACTTGACGAAAGTAACTGGGTTGGGTACCCGATATTCCCGTGTGTGTTTATCCAGATCTCCAACTACCTCCATCCAATCATCCAAACTCCCTCATTTATAATATTAGTGGAACTAAACGGGAACCCAGTGGCATAGTGGTTAAAGCACTCGCCCAACAAGCGATAGGGTACGAACCCTGTCACGGAGCAATTTTATGTTAATGCATTTTCCCATGATATTATTTAAATCAAATTTAAATAGAATAAGTTTATGACTTGCGAGCAATATTAAAAGTAGGAAATATTAGAAGTTAAGTTTTGTAACAAAACACCCTTGCGTTTTGTAAGTGTAGGGACGGATATTATAAGTTTGTTATAAATTATTTATTTATTCAAATTTGACTTACGATCCTTGAGGAGCTACGAATCGATAGAACATTGGCACTTCAAGTTTATTAGACAGCATAAAGTTTTTGAATGTGGTTCTCGTAGGTACAGTCGGTGGCATTACCACCTAAAACAATAAATAAATTGCAGTTCAGTTGCAATAAAACCGCAATTGAAATGGTAATGATATTGAAACGAAATTTTTAGCAAATTCTAATTCGGGAATCAAGACCCATCTAGTTACCGTAGCTTAACTGGATCAAAATGACAATAAGTTATGAAAACAGTATATTTTTAATTTTAATTTAATTTACTTGTATGAATGAATATCTACAAGGCGACCCATAGTTTAACATTAATGAATGATGGACGGAAATCGTGTAAATTTAAAAAGTGTATAATTTAATTAGCAGTGTCTCGCGGTTCCACCCGCGTAAGTCTCGATCCCGAGAGAATATCAGGATAAAAAGTATCCTATGTGAAAATCCAGATCTCCAGCTATCTGCATACCAAGTTTCATCGCAATTGGTTTAGTAGTATTTGCATGATTGAAACACTGACATCTAAATAAACATCTAATCGGCCTCTGTGGCGCGTCGGGCGGACGCTCGACAGCAATGCAGAAGGCTGCGGGTTCGATTGCCATGGGGTGCAAATATTTGTGCTTAAAAAAATATATTTGTATCTAGTCTGGGTGTCTTTCTATGAAAAATATGTAGGTATGTATTTACAAAAAAGTATTAATATGTATACTAGCTGTGCCCCGCGGTTTCACCCGCGTAAGACTTTATCCAAAATTCAATATTTCTGGCATAAGATCCTTCTCCTGATCACAACACAAAAATAATTATCGAAATCGGTCCAGCCGTTCAGGCGTGATGCCGTGACAACGCAAAATAGGCATTCATTTATATATATAAATATTCGTTGTCTAGTACCCATAGTACAAGCCTAGTGTTTAGTTTGGGGCTAGATTGCGCTGTGTGTAATGTAGTACATATTTGTTTATTTGTTTAAACTTTCGCATGTATAGGATAAGTGGGATAGTTTACCTCTATGGGACATTCCCACTCAGAGGCCCATTCAGTACAAGAGGACCACGTGTTACCGATGCAAGGTACACGGAACCACGTGTGCTTCAACTTTGCCTCGTCGCCCTCGGCGTTAGTATACCTTTTGACTTGGTAATCTCCGCACAGTAAGAAACCGTACACTTCTTCAGTCTTTTTCGGCCTAAGATAGGTTGGTTTGGAATGTTAGGTACGCAACTTTTACACAACACTGCTGACTGGCTATTCCAAATGGTTACAAAAATAACAAACTACCATCGCCCCGCAGTTTTACCCGCGTAAGTCTCGTTCCCGCGGGAATATCGGTATAAAATAGCCTATGTGTCATTCCAGGTTTCCAGCTACCTATATTCTAAGTTTCATCGCAATCGGTTCAGTAGTTGCGTGAAAGAGTCACAAAGTCACATACATGCATACAAACTTATAATATAAGTAAGATCAAAATTCATACAAATCGATACTTAGATATCTATATATAGTTTGATCTTACCTAATTATCGTTACCTAACTTTTTACTATCTACAGGTAAAGGACCTTGGGGTTCGTTTTTGATATATTTTAAGTGTTTCCAACACTTGGACGACTATACTTAAAGAAATGCTTTCCAAAAATTTCGCACCCGACAGGACTTGAACCTGCATCTCTGGGGATCCGTCCCAACTTGGGGTTTTAACCTTTCGTAAGTTCCCTAGTTCCACCCACCTGAATCTAACGGTAAATAATCTTGATTCGTTTGGTGGTATGCACGCAGCTATCGGTTCTATCATGAATGTGTCTTCAGGATCTAGAACCAGTGTCAACAGACATGTTTAGAAAATATTGTCTTGAAACTTCTTTAAATAAACGTGTTGACTGATTTAGGCAATCGATACACGACCCCTGCTTGCACACATACAGCACATACATCAACACAAAATGTCGATTTATACATGAATTTCTTTGAATGCGTGCTGTGGGGGTGGACAGTCGGGGCTGAAAAATCGGATGGCATAGCGACCCGTTAACGCACAAGCGAGAAAAATTGTAAAATTGAAAAATGGGTGGGACCAGAATCCAAGACGAAAAGCAGTAAAGTTATAAATATCTGAGCGTACACTCCCGATTGCAATGGGGAGACCCTATAGCCTACCTGGTATCCATTGAATATAGCCTTCCTCTTGCTCGTGATTAGTGACACATACAATGTGTGATATATTTAAGGTGACTTCAGTAACGCTTCCAGTCCCAAAGTCAAGGTACCTGAAGTAATCAATTAAGGAATAAAAGTATGACCTACCCACATATTTTGGTGTTTCTGTAGGCATATCTTTTATTTTTGTGAGGTACTCGTAGGCTGTCACACTTATTACGAGCTGGATAATTTAGTTGAAAACTCTTTTATTTAATACCCATAATTTGGTTTTGTATGCAAATGCGAATAGTTTTTTTTTATAGTTGATAGTTGGTAAGCGTTAGAACACAATCTCATCGTGGAAATGGATGCACCGATGGAAAGTTACGATGTGGTCTAAGATGTTGCACGCTTACCTAGAAGATACCTGTTCACTCGTGACTTGCAGACCCCAGAATTGTAGACATCCAGGTATATTGATATTGACTCCCTAAGTATATGGGTTAACAAAATACTACTTATAAGTACAGTGGAGATTGTATAAGTGTTCCCATTATAAATTTGTTTTAGTAAGTAATAATTTAACAAATAAAAGCTAAAATTGTACATATTTAAATTATATGCGAAGGCAAAATTAATCATAGGAATTGTATTTTTTTAATTATATTCTTATATTAATGTACCTACCTGTCATGAACTGACGCTGAAGGTATGTAAATCAGTCTGTTCAGACTATTTTCCATCAAGTGTGTGGAGCGAGACTTACGTCGGAAGCTCTTCTCGAATATATGATCTTGAATGTTGAATAGGGGATTACCAGATAAGACCACTGTTCCGACCACGCTCAGAAATAATGGTTCCTTTAAAGTTATGGTAGAGAAAGAAGTGAAGTTAAGGGATATGGATACTATAGGTCTGTAGGTAATATTGGTTATCAAGTAAATACTTCCTAGTCTGTCTGAGCTCCATATTGATTGTCTTCCTGTTGCCATATAGATAGGCAATAAGGTAGGGGAGTAATTACATAATTTCTGGCCCCTTGTTTAGCGGCCATATTGAGGGCAGCTAATTCAATTTACTATGATGGTTACATACAATCATAAATAAATTATTACTGGTTATACAATCTACTTACTATGTTAAAAAATTAATAGTAAATGTTTAGTCCCGACACCCGTCCCCCGTTCCAGTCCCGTTATTTTTAGTTTCATTTTTAACATAGTTGTTATGGAGTTCCGAAAAATAACGCCTAATTCAATAAATCACAATCTACCCACTTTACTTCGCTCGCTGTGCGACCCGATTAAGTGGATCTTGCTACTAAAATTATAGTTTTAAATGTTGTGTTAGGTACCCTACTTAGGTATTAATTTTATTTATTTACATTTGTTTCCATGACCATAATGTAGGCTCATCTAGATCAATCTTACTTCTTACTAATATTATAAACGCGAAAGTTTTGTATGTATCTAAGTGACTTTGTTACTGTTGCACACAAAAACTACTGAATCGATTGCGATGAAACTTGGAATATGGGGTAATTGAGCAATATGGGGTTGGGGTAATTGGATACCGGGAATAACACATAGGCTACTTTTTATCCCGACATTCCCGCGGGAACGGTACTTACGCAGGTAAAACCGCGGGGCGCAGCTAGTAAAAAATAAATGATAATATCTTGTCACCTTACCTGATTGAGGACTAAGCATACCAATTCAACAGTATAAACGCCTAAAGCTACACCGGTAAACAAAACTGTCGCAGAAATTGTTTCATTTGCTCTGATCAATCCACAGTTTCCTGTTGATATCTGAAATTAGACAGGATGGGATGAAACAGCTTTAATGATCCATCATAATATTTCTACTCTAGAGGTATTTCTTCTACGCATATAGAATTCAAAGTTCTCTGACTCTGATATATCAATGAACAGCCTAAACCGCTCGCGGGTCGTTAAATATGACATTTGGAAGGTGTGTTCTTCAAGAAGTGTCTACATAAACAGTTTTTGAAAATTTTCACAGAATTGGGATTGACACGGATAACGCCGCCGAGCACTGCTTTTGTAGAACTTGCTCCGAGATCTAATTTATTTATTTATTAATTTATTTCTAATCAGATTCTACAGTCAAAATCGTACAGTGTAATCCATTTCATTGAACTTAGACCAAACTGAATCTATACTATGTAAGCCTCACTTTTTCAAGTAAAACCTGTTGGGTGTTTAAGTACAATAATGATAATGATCATCATCATCAGCCTGTTGCACGCCACTTGGATCTATTTTTTTCAAAGTCGCTCAGCGGGGTATGGAAAGGGCTATGCTCGGCGTTTCTCTATAAAGGATCGCATCAGAAATGAGGTGATCCGTCAGAGAACCAAAGTTATCGACATAGCACAACGGATTTTTAGCAAGCTGAAGTGGCTGTGGGCTGGCCATATTAGCCGTAGAACCGACGATCGTTGGGGTAAACGAGTTCTAGAGTGGAGACCGCGTCTTGGCAAACGTAGTGTAGGACATTGTCAGGCACGTTGGAGTGACGATTTGCGCAAGATGGCTGGCACAAACTGGATGCGAGATCTAATGATACATTTTTCCTATTTCGTTAATTGGTCCTTCAGGCGAAAATCCATGATGAAACTTGGTAGGTATGTATGTTATAGCTATATAGCTGATGATCAGACCATACGGGATCACTGGATGATAGAGCCTTTCATCTCGTGTAGAATTCTAGCTACTTAGATAACAAGTCTAACTTGAAAATGTCCTTGTCCACTCGGCGGCAGGAGCCATTGAAAAGTGGTTTCTGTAGCGGATCTGTTTATAATCTCTATCGTTTCACGACGTTGTTCATTTACATTTTTCACTATTCTGAATACTAATTTTCTCCTGCTTAAATATACATCTGGACCTGAAATATAAAACTTAGTTTCTTACTACTTAGGAGTAGGTGCAATCAGCATCAAAACTCAAATCGCAGCAGACTAATACTTTTATATTTTTCATAAAGGAAAAATATGCACGCCATTAGCATGGCTCTGGTGATGGATCGTGAAGAAACCGCCATAATATTGTCCTGTGCTAGGTCTCACAACGTGAAGGTCAGAACGCATAGGACATTCGCAAATTCAGAATAGGTATCTTACTGCCTAAGGCTGCGCGGTCACACAGACACTGGACACCGGAGCGTAGGCGGTTGTGGTACACTGGCGCAGGCGGACAGCTAGGAATCGAAGTATCTCTATAAGGGTTACTATAAGGGGAATACTTATGTGCCTTACTGATCTATTTACTCTAGATTCTTACCAAAACACCTGCCAGTCACAGTAACCCTGTAATTATTCCCCGCTGTATCATCCACAACATAGTACTCAGTGTACGACTGACCCGCATATGTGGGCCGAAACGTTACTGATAGCAACGTCTTTGCACCGGGAAACACCGGGGTCGAAGTTATATTGGCGTCGAAAACACGGTCTATGCTGTTCAGAATGTACATCAGTGACACTCTGTATGTTAAATTTACCTGGAATGTAATATTTTATTTAGGTATACTAAATGGTAAGAATACAGTATGGCTTTGTATTTAATAGCGCATTTTTCGACGTTACTTACGTTAGAACTGTTTTCAATGGAAATAGTCTTCTCCGAAATTGTGTCCACTGGGATACAACCGAAATCAATTACTTTGATCGAAGAAATACTAGCTTCCGAACTATCGTCACCTTGATTCATTTTTGTTATTATTAACGTAGTGATTATATTATTCTCTTTGTATTCAATTATCGACAACAAAAGCTATTATTAGAATAGGCCGTGCTGTGGTCTATTCTAATGAATACTGTAGAATGCGCAGTGTCCAAACATAGTTACAATTAAAATAAAATAATGTTTGTAAAACATATTATATTTTTCTTCTCTTGTCAAACAACAACAACAACATAGAACACTATATTCAAATCACAAAACTTAGATTCTACTAAAGTCAAAATTGACAGAAAAGTATTTATGCATAATGGTATCACTAAATACTCCTTGCTTCAACACTCCTCCTCAATTTTAACTTCATACAACTCCCATATTACTTTCATACAACTCCCATACTTAATGTACACCACACAAACTTTCCTTTCAGCAATGGTTTGGTCAATGAGTCAGCAACCATACGCTCTGTCTGAACATACTCTAACTCAATGTGTCCATGTTCAACTGCCTCTCTCACAAAATGGTGGCGTACAGCAATATGTTTTGTACGCTGATGGTGCACAGGGTTGTGCGCAATTGCAATAGCAGATTGGCTGTCACTATAAATTCTGATTGGCAACTCAGTTTGGCCAGTTATTTCAGCCACAAACCTTTTCAGAAATATTGCCTCTCTTGAAGCTTCCGACATTGCCACATATTCAGCTTCGGCTGTAGATAATGCAATGGTCTTCTGCTTCTTGCTTTCCCAGCTAATGGCAGCTCCCATATGCAAGAATACTGCTCCTGAATAAGATCTTTTATCATAACAGGATGCATGACTTGCATCTGCATAGCAATGAATTTCATTTGATGTTCCTCTCTTAAACATCAATCCGAAAGTTTTAGTTCCTTTGAGATATCTTAATACACGTTTCGCAGCAATCCAATGCTCGTCACTATAGTTGCTGTTAAACTGACTTAGATAGTTAACCGCATATGCTATATCTGGTCTTGTGCATACAGACAGATACATCAAAGAACCGATCACACTTTGATACGGTATGTCAGGATCGGGCTTATGCTCCGGTCCAGGTTTATTAAGATTTAAACCCATAACTGCAGGCGTTGCTGCTGGCTTGCAGTCTTCCATTCCAAAAATCTTCAAAACCTTGTTAACATACTTAGTTTGATCTACCTTGATCCCTAACTCGCTCTGAGTTATCTGCATTCCTAGTATGAATTCAGCTCTGCCTAAGTCTTTCATTTCAAACTTGGACTTGAGATCCCGCTTAACCTTGTGTAGTTCATCAGCATTATTCCAAAAAATCAACATGTCATCAACATATACTGCTAGTATAATCACATTATTGCCTTTGGATCTAGTGTACACACAGGGCTCATTCATAGATCTTCTGAATCCCAATCTCAGCAATTCATTATTGAGTTTAGTATTCCACTCTCTTGGGGCTTGCTTCAGTCCATATAATGAACGTTTCAATAAACAAACATAATCTTCCTTTCCTTTCTCTTCGAAGCCCTCTGGTTGCTTCATCAAAACTTTTTCATTAAGTTCTCCATTGAGAAATGCCGTTTTAACGTCCATTTGATCAATCTTGAGTCCTTGTTTCACCGCTTGAGCAATCAGAGTTCGTAAAGAACTATGTCTTACCACTGGCGCAAAGGTCTCTTCATAATCCACTCCTTGTCGTTGACTGAACCCTCTAGCAACAAGACGTGCTTTATACCTTCTTTTATTCCCCACCTCTTCTTTGACTCTGAAGAGCCACTTCGAGTCAACGATGTTACACGTCTTTTGCGGTTTCACGAGAACCCATGTCCCATTTTTCTTCAGCGCATCAAGCTCCTCCTGAATCGCTTGTTTCCAATACTCGCTGTCTGATCTTGATAGTGCCTCACGCACTGTCACTGGATCTCGTTCAGTATCGACATGATAAAGAATGTGATCAGGAAACTCCTTTTTCTTTCTTTCCCTGAGTGGATATCTCCTTTCACTTTCTAGTTGCACATTATCAGAAACATCAACTGACTCACAATCTTCAAATGTTTCAGTTTCTGGTTCTGTAACTTCAGTTTCTGGTTCTATAACTTCAGTTTCTGATTCCTGAATTTCAGCTTCTGGTTCAAATATCTCCTCTTCAGGTCTTGGACTCTCAGATCCGCTCAAATGTATCAGTTCCAAAGACACATTTCTATTCGGATCTCCATTACCAACAACTCTCTCTAGAGGCGTGTGCACAGACTCCTCAGTGTTTAGGGGTTGTTCACTTTCTGGTTCAGAGAATATCATGAACTCTACTTGGTTCTCCTTTAAATTCTCTGAGTCTGTGTATTTGCTGTTTTCAAGAAATACAACATTTCTGGCTTTGTACTGTCTCCCTGTTGTAGGATCTACAAGTCGGTAGGCTTTCGCATTATCACAAAAACCAGTGTGAACCAACTCTATGCTCTTCGCATCCCATTTGGTTCGCTTCTGATTTGGAATATGCATAAAAGCTTTGCATCCGAAAATCCTCAACATGCTTAGATCACATTTCTTTCCAGTCCATTTCTCCTCCGGTGTCATGCTTCTCACCGCAATGGTTGGTGATCTATTTTTAAGGTATACTGCATGATGAACTGCCTCTGCCCAGAACCGTTGAGGTAGTCCAGAATCTTGCAACATACTTCTCGCCTTTTCACAAATAGTGCGGTTTGCCCTTTCCGCAACTCCATTTTGTTCTGGCGTGTAGTCAACCGTCAATTGATGATGAATTCCGTTTGCTATTAGGAAGTCATCCATCCGTTTGTTGACATACTCGGTGCCATTATCCGATCGCAAAATCTTTATCTTCTTGCCCGTTTGATTTTCAGTATAAGCTTTGAACTCCTTAAACTTTTCAAAAACTTCATTCTTTTGTTTCAAAAAATATACGAAAGTCATACGCGAAAAATCGTCAATAAACGTAACAAAATAAAGATTTTTACCAATAGAGGGAATACGCATAGGTCCGCACACGTCCGAGTGTACCAAGCCTAGGACCTCAGTAGCCCTCAAACCATTTTTAGTAAAAGGTTGTCTAGTTTGTTTTCCCTTAATGCAAGAAACGCATTCAAATTTACAAGAACAATTTGTAAAACTCACCCCAGTTGCCATCTTATCCCTCAGTAACTTCAGGTTTCGTAAGCCCAGATGACCCATTCGTCTGTGCCATAAAACCAGATCATTTGACTCACCCTCTGAAGTTGCAAGTGCAGAACCGTATGAACAATCCTTGATTTTGTAAATACCTCTATCTTCCACACCTGATGCAACATATTCGCCATAGACCTCACATCCGTTACTCTTAAAGATGTCACATTCGTTCTCTGTAAACACTAATACATAACCTTTTTTAGCTATAGCATTAACACTCAGTAAGTTAGATGCTAAATTTGGTACATAAGTCACATCGCTTACCGTCATCTTGTCAGACACAACCATACCAACACTTTCGCCCAGTATCTCGTTTCCATCCGCACACGTAACTCTCAAAGGTTTAGGAATCTTTTTCAAATCCTTCAACCAGGCTTTCGTCTTCGTCATGTGTGTAGAGGCACCAGAGTCGATTATCCAATCTTCTCCAATAACACGCTCAGATTTAGTTCCGAGGGCAAATGCTTGAAGAGCTTTCTTCTTGGCATTTTCCTTGTTTGGACATTGGTAACATTTATGAGGACCATCACAGATATAGCACTTCAATACTTTCTTAGTTCTTTTGTTCTTACTATTCCTGTGTACTTTATTCTTTGTCAGTAGTGCTGACGTTGTCATCTGACATCCACTATTCGAAGCAGCGTAAACCTCTTCCATTTGAAACAATTTGTTTTTCACATAATCCGACGTAAGTGCAGTCTGACTATTCTCAATCGTGATTTTCAAAGGTTGGAACTCTGGCGTTAGACCTTGTAGGAGAAGAGCAGCCAATAGCTCATCATCAACTTCTTTTCCTATGTCTCTTAGCTCCTGGGCTATAGTTAATACTCCTGTAACGTATGCCCGTACCGTTGAAAATTGTTCTAATTTCAAACTGACTAATCTGGATAAAAGACGACAGCGGTTATTCACGCCTTTATCCTCAAACGTCTGACTCAGCTTAATCCACGCTTGCTTTGCTGTCATTGCAGACCGTATGTGTACAAGACATTCAGGTTGAACCATCATACCTATCTTGGCTTTTGCCTTCTGGTCTCTTTTCTTGGCAGCTACATCAGTCGGGTCTGGCTCTGTGCTAATAAACTCCCAAAGATCTTCGTAGACAAGTGCCATCTCCATTTGCACTTTCCACGTAGCATAATTGGAGCTACCTTCTAGTCTCGCCATTGGTGGCATGCTTATACCACTAATACTTGCCATCTCGACCGAGTTTCTTACGTTGTTGTCTCCACTTCCTATGTTCGGTATTACAGAACTTGCTATAAGACCATAACCTATTAGAATAGGCCGTGCTGTGGTCTATTCTAATTAATACTGTAGAATGCGCAGTGTCCAAACATAGTTACAATTAAAATAAAATAATGTTTGTAAAACATATTATATTTTTCTTCTCTTGTCAAACAACAACAACAACATAGAACACTATATTCAAATCACAAAACTTAGATTCTACTAAAGTCAAAATTGACAGAAAAGTATTTATGCATAATGGTATCACTAAATACTCCTTGCTTCAACAGCTATGTCATGTCCTTTCTTTCAAGTTAAATAACGCGCCATGTATTCCATCTAATGGCAGTCAGCCAAGAGCTATAGATCTTTCTCATTGGCTAGGGCTAGGGGAGCTCCAAACCGCCAAAGTCGAAATCAAACTTTAAAATTTTTCTGTCACTGTCATTATAATTTCATTTCCTGTCTGTTTCTACCAGTCTACCGAATAAGAGTTTGGTTTTTTGCTCGTTTTTTGTGGATTTTATTGGTACGCAGAATACCGTAAAAGGATTTTAAATAAAACAGTTAATTTATTTGGTAGTACTTAGTGATAGTAACTATGTAATCTAATGAAATAAACTGAATTAATTAATAAAGGATTTAATAGCTCATAAAATTGCATGATGATTGCGCCAGCCGAGGCTGCATAGCGTAAAAATCTGATGTCTTACCATCTTGAATATTTACAAAAAAAAAGTTATCATTCATCGTTTTCCCGTGATTTTGTCGTTGCGTTGCTTGTTTTTAATTTTCTGCAACGAAACGAAATTGTAATGAATAAATTATAGATATTTAGATGTTTTTTTGTGTAAAAAAAGTTGTGTTATTATTTTGAATCTCACAATAGGACTGTGCTTTTGCGTTTTGTCTCTACGACAATCGATCACTTTGTTGCATGTTTTAGTGTTGCAAAATAATTATCCAATCGCTCTCACATCCTCCGAGTTACATACTTCCTGCTCGCAGCACGAGATGTTACCTTTTCTGTATATGGTCGTAGGCAGATCACGGTAATTGCACAATGGATTCAGGGACGGATTGGCTCTGTGAGATTCTGCAGAACGTTCAATTAGAGCAGTTCTATTTACCTATACGAGACCAGCTGCAGGTAAACAATATTATAATTTGTAATGTAAACAATGCAGACAGGTAACTAAATGATGCGTGTTGTTTGAAAAAGTTTTTTATTTTTAGATAACAAGATTAGCACATTTTGATTATGTACATGCGGAGGACCTTGAAAGGATTGGCATCAGTAAACCTGGTATTCGCAGACTACTTGATGCTGTTAGAAAAAAGAAACTGCAGTTATGGAACCGGAAGTTTTGGAACAAACTTTTTGGTTCAAGTTCAGTGAAGGATAAGCCAGAGATTGCTCCGAAACCTTCTCCACAGACTGAAAGCAGAACTACTTGCATTATTTTGGAAAAGGATATTGTGTAAGAACTTTCTTATATTTGTTAAATAACTACCTATGCTCAACATTTATAATATTCTAAAATTCCTGGTATTTTCCCAATTCAGTACTTTAAAAAGTAAAAGAAAATTAACCTAACTAATCTACTCATTATTGTTTACAAAATATCAATAGAAATTAACTATAAATCTGAGCCACAGCTCATACCCAAGGCAAGGGTTAATTGTTCTATTGTTCAATTGGTTCTATGATTTTGATGGATAGTAATTGTGTGTATAGACAAATTATTATAACTTAACCTTCAGCAACTTGTAACAATTCTACACTAAAATAATAAAATCCTTGACCTTATACAGGGTCATTGTGTTACTGTCATGAGACTACTGTTAACTCAGTACAGAATGATACAGTTTGTTAAATAGTTAATGAGTTTAAAGTTTTTTATTAGATATTATCAGGCGAAGCATTTTTAAAAAAACTATTAGTAACTAGCTGCACCCCTGCTAGCTGCTTAGTAACTAGCTGTTTGACCCGCGTAAGTCCCTATCCCGCAGGAATATCAGGATAACAAGTAACTTATGTTTTGATCCAGATCTCCAGCTATCTGCATACCAAGTTTCATCACAACTAGTTCAGTAGTGTTTGCGTGTTTGAAACACAAACATCTAAACTTTCGTTTTTATAATATTAGTGAAATTGTCGCTCATATATTGATTGAATATTGATATTGAAAGTATTAAACAACAATTTATATTTCAGATTACACAATGAGCTTGGTACAGGTTCATTTGGTGTTGTTAAAAGAGGGGAATGGAAGATATCAGATGGGCAAATTACATCTGTTGCAGTTAAAGTACTCAAAGCAGATGCCTTTTCACAACCAGGGGTGTATGACGACTTTAGGAGAGAAGTAGAAGCAATGCACAGTCTAAAACACACAAACTTAATCAAACTACATGGAGTAGTGTTCCATCCTTTAATGATGGTCTGTGAATTAGCTCAAATGGGAGCTTTGTTAGACTATATTAGAGCACAGAATAGCAAAGTGTCTTTACATTACATATCAAAATGGTCCACGCAAGTTTCGGCCGGAATGGCGTATTTGGAGAAAAACAGATTTTTACACAGAGATTTGGCATGCAGAAATATTTTGTTATCGACTTTGGAATTGGTGAGTCATTACTCATTACTTGTTAATAAAATTGTACATAGTATTAAACACTATTAACCTGCTATCTAAACAATTTAGGCTTGTGAAATGGTTGCCAGAAAAGTAAGGATGAAAAATGCATAGAGTTAGGAATTTAAGTAAAAAGTAGCCTAATTGTAATTGATTATGGCTTCTTTTAGCACAATTTGACGAGGTGCAAATATTCCATGCTTCTCCAACTGTGTCTTTTTTGCGAGAGGATTATATCTGTTAGTGAGAGAACCAGCCCAGAAAATAACAAAAAAAAATAGCCTATGTCTATTGCTAAAGTGTCAAGTATGGTATTTTGGACTACTGTAGAGGATCTGATAAAGTATGAAAGAGAACTTCATCAGACATATGATGAAGTACTAAGTGATACTTTCATATTTTTCAATACAGTCTAGTTAGACTAGCTGGATAAGAGAAACATTCATAACCGAATCTCACACAAATGTTACATTGAATTAACAATTAACATTCATAAGATCTCATTACATATTAAAATAACGAGCCCAATTTTAAACAAAGCAAGTCTTTGTTGTATTTTAACAACTAGAGTATTTATTCTGTTGTAAAATCTGGATAACCAGATACTTATTGACTACTGTTCTGTCAACAAAACAAACAGTGTCTGTGTTTGTTTTTCTTCTGTTGAAGATCAATTAATATGTACATGAGAATAAGCAATTCACACTGATTGAACTGATAATACCTTGTTAGCGGTACTTAACAATCTGTGTAGCTTAGTAGATATATTATGTGAGCTACTTTAATAAGTGTTGGTAATTATCTTGTTATCCAATGTAAGAAAATGTCGATGAATAGGTAGATATAGGTACATTCCATTCAAAAAACCCTATGATTACTCATTTTATCGCGTTATACATTGTCATTTATTTATACTACAGAGCAATGCCGCAGTGGGGGCAGAAAAGTACCTACTGTCGTATTTTTCCACGCGTCGGGTAATGCCTAGTCCAGCCTAAAGTAATTTTTGCATTGCCTCATACTTACTGTCTGAGGTCTCGAGATATCGCCATTTTCTCAAAACATTGCCAAGCTAAGCTAGGATATTTAACTACTAGAAGGCTCTAAAATAAAAATTATACAAGATTACCTACATCACTAGGCCAAACTTAAAAAAGGGCCTTTTTTTATAAATGAAAGATGAGTGTTTTATCACTATCTCACCTGACGGCTAGTGTTGAAATGGTCTTACGTATAGCACGCTCATCTAGAAGAAGAAAGACGGTAGTTGAAAAAAATACGACCCGTCTTCCTAAGTGGCTGATCCGGTCTACATACGTCGGAACACAGAAAAGGCCTCTTAGCGTCTGCCACCAAAAATTCCTTTTGAACACCTTTACGATAGGCCTTATTCTTTCAGACCGGGGGTATAGGGTACTATAATCTTACTAATATTATAAACGCGAAAGTTTGTATGTATGTATGTGAGTTTGCTACTGTTTCACGCAAACACTACTAAATCGATTGCGATGATATTTGGAATGTTGGAGCTGGTTACCGGGAATGTGTTATTCCCGGTAACCAGCTCCAATATTCCATAGGCTACTTTTTATCCCCATATTCCCGCGAGACTTACGCGGGTGAAACTGCGGGGCGCAGCTAGTATAAGTAACAAACGACAGGTAAAATACCTTATGTAATCAGCATAATTATTTATTTAACGCCGAAACAAATAAACAGATCTGCGGGCGGTTGCTTGTTGAAATTATGGTTTTCACTAGCTTTTCTTATTTTAGGTGAAAATAGGTGACTTCGGTCTGATGCGGGCTCTGCCCGACGCAGACGACTGCTACGTGATGTCGGAACGGAGGCGCGTGCCGTTCCCGTGGTGTGCACCGGAGTCGCTGCGCACGCGGCAGTTCTCGCACGCCTCCGATGTATGGATGTTTGCCGTCGCTCTGTGGGAGATGTATACCTTTGGTGAAGAACCTTGGATCGGTATGAATTTACCTCTTTGTTAACCAATTACAACATCCTTATGCCAACCAATTAATTGTTCCTTCAGTTAACTAACTTGTATCTAAAATTTAGTTAATAGAAAATTTGCTCGAAAACCGTAACCCTTTGTATTCTTTGTATTTAACTAACTCTTTAATTAACTCTTTGTATTTGGGTAATTAGAATTCTAAATTAGTTAGATCTTGCGGGCTTGTACTTATGATATAAACGAATAGACAGACGAACATTACAAAACTAATAAGGGTTTCAAATTGACTACGACCTGGAAATGAGTACTGTGAAGGACGAAATTCGTACCATCTCAGAGAGATACCAAAGGAGACTTCAGAGACATCCTAACAAACTTGCGGTCAAGCTACTAACACGGAGTTATACAAAACGCCTGAAACGGAAAGACATTATATAAAAAATGATAAACTCTAAAGATGAGTAGATGTTCTCACTGGAGAACACACTCGGCATGACAACAACTGCATACAACACACTTGCTTAAAGCGCAAAGCTGATCGCAAATTCATAAAATACAAAAAAAAAAAAAAAAAAAATTGACTACGAAACCCTATAAAGGCAGCATAAATAATAAAAAAGTAGTTCTAGTAGAGTGAGTTTCTCAAATAGTGAAATATCTAATTGTTATTGTACTAAGAAAGTATCACATCTTGCATCATAGAATAATTGTCGGATATGAAAACAAGAGCATTGCTCTTGTATAATCCGCATAAAAAGTAATAAAATGGAAAAATTAATTCAATTAAAACCGTGGTGAATCGGGGCAATATCACCTTATCAAATCTATTCGCTATTTCAAGTCACGCTATCGCAAGACTAAAAATGCTGGCTGAAAATTTTGATTCCAATATTTTTAAGTTCATCTTTTGTCACCTTCATACATATTGACACTGAGGTTTTAATCCTACTAATTAATATATATCAGCTGAAAGTTTGTGAGTATGTGTATATGTGTGTTTGTTACTCAATCACGTAAAAACCACTGAACCGATTGTGGTGAAACTTGGAATATGGGTAGCTGGATACCGGAAATATCACATAGGCCACTTTTTATCCCGATAATCCCGCGGGAACGGGACTTACGCGGTTGAAACCGCGGGGCGCAGCTTGTATGAGATACATTAAAATCTAGATATCTAAACATGACCAGATACTTTAGCATCTAGAAATCTGCTACAAAAAAGTCACTTTGAGATTGATTTTACTTCATATTAATTGATAAACCGCATAATAAATATTGGTATTTTAATGAATTCAATTAATTCATAATAAAAAGTATTTCATTTATTGTCTTTGTCGTAAAAAATCTAAAAATCATCGGTACTTAATTAAAATGCAAATTACTTCGTACTTGTTCCTAACAACTTGTACCCAAAGAACAAATCATTAATACTTAAATGGCTTCTACACTACCTTGACATTTCAAGGATATTGAGGCACTCTTTGGTGTCTTGTAAGGAAATAATCATTTTGCATTAAAATTGCATCCCTTGACAACTAAGCCGGTCGTGCTGGATTAAACGTTTTATTATCATCATCAATATTAAACTTAGCCTTGATTCTGTTGCTGCAATACACATATTAGTGGTCGGTGAAGCTTTATTTGCGTAGATGAAGATGGAGCTTTTTGAACTTATAGTGCATTCATGCAGTAGGTACTGTGTGACCACGCCAGCAGTGGTATTCTCTAATGTAACAGCCTAGAGGTCGACGCTGTTTCAGCGTCGAATCTAAACAATACGACGCTCTGATTGGACGCTCGCTCTGATCTAGGCTGTCATATTAGAGAATAACACTGCAGATCATAAAAGCCTAAGAATAACTAATGAAATAACATTGGAAAGAAATCGAGTCTCATGGACATTAGAAAAAGCAGCAGAAGTACAATATTTTAATATGTGTCTGTCTATTATCAATACAATTGCAAACTAATAAACCCATTGAAATCTTGTTAATGTAGATTGCATTTTAGTTTTACCTGACATTTGAGGATATTCATAATAAGTATGTCAATTATGAATATCCCGTTTTCAACTATCTCAACGTTTCGCCCGTTTCCCAAAATATCGAGATAATTTAAAACTAAGTTATCTACAAACGAATATCCCTAAATTAGTAATTTTGGATATGTTGCCATCGATCCCAAATAATCAGTTAATAATCCACTGACTCTTACAAACATTTGAATGCTATCCTCAGGGTTGAACGGTTCGGAAATCCTTCGTCTAATAATGCGCGAAGGGCAACGGCTGCCGGCGCCCGCGGCGTGTCCCCCCGACGTGTACATGCTCATGATGCAGTGTTGGGACCTTAACCCCAAGGAGCGGCCCACCTTCGCCGGCATACTGCGCTACATGGAGACCAATAAGTTTGAGACTGCTGTCGCTGGCCTTAGGTAAGATTAGATATATGGTACCCTATTCCGAAATGTTATCTGCCGAAACTTCGGAGCCGATCAAACGTCAGTAGGTAGTTATCCTTCATTCTTATTGGTCCAGAACGAACGATAACCATACATACCCACTGACGTCTGATCGGACTGAAATTAAATAATCCGGATATGATGACGTCACGCGAATTAGATGGGTTTCACCCAAAAAAAAGTTTATATCGCACAATATCAGAATATTTAAATTGTATCGATCATCTTCATCATCCATCCCTTTATCAATTAGGAAAAGCATAATTTATTGTTGGTTTTGAGTCGCCATTCGTTCCGAGTCATCAGGGTGTGATTGTTGACTGACAATAGAACACTTACAATTTCAAGATCAAATATTTTATCTACAGCAGATAAGCTTTATGCGGTAGGCGCCATCATAATGCGTGGAATGTAACTCACATTGTAAATTACAGACATAAGGCGTGATTTTTGTCATCTTTGATTCTGTCAGCGCTATGTATCTAATACGAGAATGACGTAATTGAAAAAAAAACATAAAAATACCCATAAAAGCAGTTATCACCCTCATTATTTTCCAAGCCATAGTCAACGTCTTGTAATTGACCTGTCTTCGAGTTTTATGTACATTTAGCTAATACTATTCAATATCAGAATGTTAAATGACAACCAATTTAATCCACCTCTCACTACTCGGGTACACTACAATTTGGACTGCCTTTGCTTAGGGGGCCGTCTCCACGAGCGTTAGAATTGCGGCGATATTATCGTCAGCAATCTCTATGAACGTGTCTCCACACGGCGATGTTAACGCGGCGGTGCGTTGTACAGAAATAAAATATCTTCGCGATTCTAACGCTCGTGGAGACGGTCCCAAAGAGTTAGAATCATACATCGAAGCCTTGTGAAGGTCCACGTCACATCACATTATTTTTAACATCATATATTGACAATGTTCGAATTTTGCCAGTTACCGAAAACAAGGACAGATGTCGATCGACGCTGGAGACGCCATCATTCTGATAGACAAGAGGCCCGAGCTGCACTGGTGGAAAGGTCAGAACCAGAGGACCTTGCAGGTTGGACTCTTTCCCAGGTCAGTACTTGTAATTTTTAAACTTACACGATTTCTGTTCATTATTTTTATTATTGAGTCTTCCCGGGACCGCAGCCGGTGTAATACGGTTGCCGAAACTACGGGATAATTTTAAATTTAATATTTAAACTTAAAAATAAGTGTACAAACGCGATCTTGACCCGATATTGTAATAATAATAATAGTACTTGTAATTTGTTATCATTAGCTGCATCCCTTGACGTCACTCTCGTTTATCTGGGATCGAGTTATTTTAAAATTCCTAGTATCTTAAGTCCTCAGGTCATCATTGTAGGTTTATTAGTTTTGCATAAAGGATTACCAATCACAATCTTACGCTAACATTTTGATATTTGTTCTTTTAGCAGCATCATTTTGTATTTAAATTAAAAGCTAGAGTGGTATTGGTCTAGTGGTAGATCCCCCGAATTTCATTTCAAAGGTTGTGGCTTCGAATCCCGGACGCCAATGTCTTTTTCCTTAAGAAAAATTTATGTGCGCTTTTAACATCGCTCTAACGGTCACGAAAACATCGTGAGGAAACCCACGACTTAAAGTCACGCATAAAGGCCCAATAGAAGGGCTAATTGCGGAAGCACACAGTTAAAACTTTTATCTTTTTTTTTAAATAGGGAGATTACTGTTTAGAAGTAGGTACTACGATTAAGAAAACTGAATCTGAGTTTGTTAAAATGATGTGTGCATGAATTTTGTAATCATGATTATGTTATGTTAAATTTACAATTCGATATTTTTTTTGTTTTTAGTACTTTGGTATCGACGACAACGGGTAAAAGCAAGAGTGCTCAATCAGTAAAGAAGTCGCAAACACTATCTCCAGTATTAAAAGGTAAGGTATCAAATTTTGAAAAATTACTCGAATCCTGTGGCAATATCGGAATAAAAATTGTCCCATGCTACAGTATTCTCATAATAAGTTCTATCAAATTTGGTCAAATATTCAGTCAAAAACAACCTGTGGTTACAACTTGTTGGAGTGATGATGCGCCTCAAAGACTAAGATTATCAAGAACCATATTAGGTTTACTATCGCTTTCCGTGGTGTGGAAATGAAGTTTAACTCATTTATTTTATTTTTCATTGGCCGATGCAAATCTCCTGTGCACAAGTAGACAATAAAAATGAAGTGTTTAAAACAAAAACTTATAAGTTAGAATTAGTCTAATATTAAGCTAAAACGTCTCCATGACGCCTTAATCCCATTTGTGTATATTTTTGTGTAATAATTTGACTCTCCTAGTGTTAGAGTTTTTAGATTCGCCCGAAGGCTTCTAATTTGACCTAACGACTGCTATCAGAGATAACATCCGAAACCAACTGCTTAACGGGCTTTAATTTTAGTTTAGTTTCATAGATTGTTCATACACAATACTATAATCCAATCATAAATGCAGTTGACAAGATAATGCAACCGTCGACCTTCATTTATTACACACACTCGAACTCGTGTGTGGAGCTATTACGTCGATTTATGGCTTTCCTGACGTAACAATATTATAGTTCATTACGACTTCTATACGTGCCGGTCATACAGAGTATATTATCATTGTTTTAGTGAGCCCCGCGGTTTCACCCATAAGTCCGGAATTTTAGTGTCCAGTTTGAGTTTTAGGCAACTCATTAAACTTTCTGTTTTGAAAATGATGTGATAAATTGACAATTGAACAATACGGGGCATCCAATTTCTATTTCCAAGTAATTATACGATTACTGAACTTAACTAAAGCAGTTACTGTTAATATTATAGTTTACTATAATATGACATACCTTAACTATGACCATCTATGACTAAGAAATTATCGCTTGTCACTTGTGACTAATGTGATTTTTCGCGCACCTTCTGCAAACATGTTATGCTTGATTTATTAAGTTTATACTATATTGAATTGTACCTAGTTTGAAACTCGTATTTTTTACAACTTGGCTTGTTTGTCTTGTAGCCCTGGCATTGAATAGTTTTACACTATCGCTTCCCGTGGGTGTTGTAAAAGGCGTCTAAGGAATCAAGGTTAGACAGAAAACCTTTAGGTAGTGGGTCAATTTCTTGAGAATATCTACTGTCATGTGTTTTTGACTTTACCTACCAGTTTATTAAAAGGTCAAAGCGAATACCTAGAAAGCGAAATTTGTTTCTTTTTTTTTTAGTTTTATTACACAAAAACAGTAAACAACGAAATTTAATATTATTTTACAATACGCCATCCCATCCTAAGACATTGTTTTTTAAGTGTTTTAAACCAAACCTTAATCAGGATAAAATTCTGTAAAATTATTGTGTTTATTTATTATGATTTAACACAATTGCATTTCCAAGAAAAACTAAAAAGCAAAATGCTTGAAGAAACACTACGACCTTCTATATTTTCTCTTTAGGATATTATAGTACACAATTTCAGGGCCAGTACAAATTTGATAAAATACTTGCTTATTTTATATTTATTTGAAGTGTGTAAACCACTTCAAAGAAATAATTCATGCTGAAAGAATGTGTGATTCATAAAAATATAAACCGTCTGTTCATTGATTTTGTTTTAAATCTAGTTCAAATATTAAAAAAATAAACATTTCAATCGCATGTTATCGTTATCTGTCACTCATTTCCGGAATTATTTTTGTTTCTTACTTCATTCGTTTTAGATGAAGATTTAGATGAACATACCCACATAGATACGGGTGTATTTGAATTCAATCAAATAGTTTGATCATTTTCGGATATGAATGCATTATGTTTCTACTTACTAAATCAACATCAAGTTTCAAAAATTATAAAACCGATTATGATGTTTTTTCTTTTTTACTGAGTTATGAATGTTATTTGCTCGAAATATGGTTACGAAGATGTCACACAGTTAAATACTTTTCCAACATATTTCACCAGCACTTAACTTGGTATGCAGATGTTATTAGATTTTTCTTCTGTTTTCACGATATTGAATTGAAATGAAACTCATTTTCCGGGTATATTCGCTTTGCTTTTTTTCTTTTTAACATTGTTTCAATACCGTTCTTGCGTTTCGGAGCCATTAGCTCCTTAGGGCAAACGCAAAACGCGCGTGCAACGCGATTATTTCATTTGTTAATGAGTTTCAATTTAAATCCTGCTAAAATTATTAAGCTGAAAGTTTGTGAGTATGTATGTATGCATGTGTGTGTTTGTTACTCAATCACGCAAAAACTACAGAACCGATTGCGATGAAACTTAGAATATAGGTAACTGGAGACCTGGATTAACACATAGCCTACTTTAATCCCGATATTCCTGCGGGAACAGGACTTACGTGGGGCGCAGGGCCTAGTGTTATTTAAAATGTTGAATGAACTCCAGGTAAATCCCAGTCGATTCCCAACGGCTGTAGCGCGGACGGCGCGGAGCTGGTGGCGGTGCGCAAGCGTCGCACCATCGAGTCCACGCAGCCCGCCTACACGCGCGCCGCGCACGCCGGCTCCAAGCACTTCCACTACAACAAGCTGGTCAACGACCGCGTCGCCAGTGCCAGGCTCGCGAGGTCCGCCAGGGATGCCTACTCCAAGAGCTTGAACCAAGGTGAGACGTGACGTTCCATACGATAGATGAAATTCAAGGTGTATCTTGTCGCAAAATCCAAGAAATAATTCTAATCGGCACGGGCCGTGCGCGGACTGAGGTCGGGACTGGTAAGTTTTGTAAGAAAATACCACGGACTGGACATGGATAACAAAAGTAGCCCGTCCACGTCCCGAGCCAGTGAGAACCACTAAAAAAAGACATAACAATCAATATCTATAAAATACTTTGTCCTGACTGACTGATGGATCAACGCCCAGCCTAACTGCTCATAGTAGATGGCCGAAATTTGAAGACTATATTGTTGATGCCTACATTAAGAAAACAGTATTCTAGATCAGAAAGAATTTTGGGGGTGTTTCCCACCTTGTCGCACACATCGGAAAACAATTGTGTTTTCAGCAGTGACAATAATTAACTGAGCCCTTAGTATGAGTTTTGATAGTTTATCGTCTTGATGAAACTGCCAGTTTCATCGAGACGATAAACTATCAAAACTCATACTAAGGGCTCTGTACTGTTTATTTCCCCTCTAATCTCATCCCCCCCCCCAGTGCGAGAGGAGCTGCTGATCGACCTGGAGCTGCCCCCCGCCCGCGCCTCCCCCCCCGCCGCGCGCCTCACACACAACACCTCCATATTGGACGAGCCGATCGACGTGCCTGAACTAGGTATGTTGTTCATCTTCATTTATAGGATTCTGAGCTCAAAGGGTATTTAAAAGGGGACCTTCTACTACACTGTCCGCTCATGATCAGATGATGTATTTTTATTGCTGCTAAATCAAGAACTTCGGTAAACTGAATAAAACCAATATTCACGTGGGTTCCCATACATCAAAAGTGTTTTTTTTGTGTTAATATTTCGGAACCATTTGTGCGGAGTTTTCGGGGTTTTAGCCCAATGCACCACAGACGCCGTCAATAAATATATTTAAAAAAAACATACATATTAGTAATTGCTTTGTCATGAACTTTAACAAAAGCTTCGTTCTTTTTTCCAGGTCAAGAAACTGAATGGACCCTACAAAGCACGGAGAGTCTTCCATCCTACTCGTCCTCAGTACTAAAGCAACCGTTCTCAATGTACGGCGCGAAGTCTCTCGACAACCTCTCCCCGCCGACGTCACAGCCCGACCCTTTCGACGTGTCACAGTTCTGGCAAACGGACCGTCTCAGGTCTGACTACGATATTAGAATAGAATCCACACGGCCTAACTACGATTTCAACGTAGAACCTGCACCACAACCAGATATATCTAATTTAAGTCAAGAATCTCACAGGTACTCCGCTAATAATCCAGCTGTAACAGAATCGCCTTATAGTAAGTCTAATAAAATTAATTCTACAAACAATTCTCACTACGGTACAACGTACTCGAATACTAACGCTCTCTCAGTAGATAGGAACGTGTCTATAGCTGATACGTTAGCTGAAATGTCGCTGGATGACAGAATTTCCGAATCGCTGAATCTCAGGAAGAATGATAATTTGTACTCGAATAGTTCATATCACGACGTTCCGTCGACTTCAGCTCAGTCGAATATGTTGAATAACTCGTCTATGGCATCTAGTAACATCTCCAATTCCACTCCTGCTGGTTTCAATAATATGCCAAATTCGACAACGGCTGGTTTTAACAATACGCCGTATTCTACAACGGCTGATTTTCACAATACGCCAAATTCAACAGCGGCTGGTTTCAACAACATGCCAAATTCAACAGCTGCTGGTTTCAACAATATGCCAAATTCAACATCGGGGGGTTTCAACAACATGCCAAATTCTACATCGGCTGGTTTCAACAACATGCCAAATTCTACATCGGCTGGTTTCAACAATATGCCGAATTCAACATCGGCTGGTTTCAGTAACGTGTCAAATAATACTACAGCGGGACCAAGTAATATGTCAAATAATGCCAGTCGATACAACGATATACCGATCTATAGCAATTTCGACATAAACCTGACCCAACAGGAGTTTCTTCTCGAAACTAAAGATTACTACACGAAATTCTCCACTCCCACCAAAAAAGTCGCAAGCAACGACTACGAAAAGAACATTTACGTACCGAAATACGAAGATACTTCGGAAAAACTTAAAAACTTCAGCGAATGCTTAGAGAATTCTAAGAATTATTCCGCTATGAAGTATCAAAATGTTGATTATTATACGAATTATTCTGGCTACGGTGCCAATGCGGCTAGAAGTTTGTACGACGACGTGGAAACTGTTAGTAACGTTTACAGTGAGATCGGGGAAGCTTCCGCTCGTAATAATTACACTAACACGGGATTGTATGACGAAGTGTACGACGAGACGCCGCGTCCGCACCGCCCCGCGCCGCCTTGTCCACCGCCTAACTAAAACTGGGGTTATATTAGAAAACTAATAGCATGTAATTTATAGTAATTTTCACAAAAAAGTTGCGTAGACACAGTGGCCTCTTTGATGAAGTCGCTTGCAGTAACTACTGCGAGACAACTTTTGTAAATTGAATAAAACAGTTTATTTACCGGGTTTAATCGCGTCTTTTTTAAAACAATTTACCGACCCAGCTTTCGCCAACTTTAGCCAAATCCAACTCAGTCAACCTTGAAAAAGCCAACTGTGAAGTTGGCGAAAGCTCCATCGGTTAAAAATCATGAATAAAACGCGATTAAACCCGGTAAATAAAGTGTTTTATTATGCAAAATCGCGAAAACCATAAAAAAAAAAATTTGTAAATTGACCTTATAAAGGGCAGGGCAAGGGCAAGGTGCAGTTCATCGCTATCCATATCTGGCACACGTTCCAATTTCACGTACGAAGCGTCACGCCTCTCCATCTTTCTTGTAGGCACTGCCAAAATGTGGAATTTTACCTGCCCGCTCCGCTGTTTCCACTAAACTACAACCTTGGAGTCTTCAAGTCTAGAGTGAATCTTCTAGGTTAGCAGGCTACATCGTCGACCTCATATTCGCTTCCCATCAGGTGAAATGAGGTCAAATGCTAGCCTATAAGTATAAAAAATACAATAAATAACAATGCATGCCACTAGTTTCGCTAAATCGACATTGTGTACACTTTAAAATCAGTTGTCTAACAAATGCTGCGGTTTTGAACATCGAAGTTTAAAATCGATTAGCTATTTCGTATCATTAATACGAACTCAACTCATTGATTGGCTTTTCAGATATTGAGATTGATATTAGAAATTGTATTACTATATATAGCCATTTAAATGAATCCTATTTGTATTTTGAAGTTGTGATGATTGAACAAGCAATCCTAAATAATAGTAATAAATATATTTACAATATAGCGCTATCACTTAGTCCATATAGATGATTTTGTATGTATGAAGAGTTTACAAAAAGTATATCAAAACGTAATGTTATATAATATACACGAATAGTTTTTACAAAAGACTTTTTGTGTGACCTTCAACTGAACATTGAAAGTGACATCAAAATCAAATGCGTCTAATTTTCCGTCACGGTAAAATATCTCTTTGTGCGTACTATAGAAACCATTCGTGTACTAAAATACCAGAAATTGAAAGCAAAGACTGAAAAGGTCAAGCAAATTATATTATATCTAATGTTAAATCTGTAAATGTATGTTATCAGTGCATAAATTTATAAGTAACTGTATAAGATTTTAGCTTCGGAATGTTTTAACATTTAAATAGATCCCGCCGATCGTGTATAACCGAGTGGGCTAGGCAATGTGTGGCGCAGTCATTACTGGGATGGTTTGGCCGATAATTTTATGTGGCATAAAAATAATTTTAAGCAGTTGGTCCCGATTGTTATCCCTTATAACAGTCGTAACGTCCAATCAGAAGCTTTAGGGCGACTTAAAATTTCGAAAACAATGGTAGCCACACCGAAAAATACATACGAAAAGAAGAAGAATAAAGATCCAAAGGAGACAAAAATATCTCATTTTACGTTGTCCAAGTATATAGAAGTTTTATATAGGTGTGCGATATTCATAATAAAAGTAACACATTACCTAGTTGAATGGAAGTGAAAGTGGTAACTTATTTGACAATGCATGGTTTTTACTTTTACAAGATGTGTGAAGAATCTTTGTCCGTTTATTTTATTGTAAGTTATTTTTTTTTTTTTCAGCGAGTTTTCTCGTTTTTAGGGTTTCGTATTTTTGTTTGTCGTAATCTTTATTATTCTTAATTTTTTTTTATGTTTAAATATTAATCTGTCTGTGTAAGACACTGTCAAATTACGAATAATGCATTGTCCTATAATTCTGCCAATGGCAGTTAAATATATCATTTGGATTTAAGGCTCCACCACACAGTTTATCATGCGATAAGGCGAGTTGGTGCAGCTGTGACTATTTTCCTTTATAAATACGTATTAACTGCAGCTAACAGAGTTAAAGTACTAAATAAGCTGTCTTTTACGCTCTAATTTAAAATGCCAAGTACAGCTCGTTCTTGTGTCCTTGAATTATCAAGGTAATATAGGGTTAAACTCAAGTTAAATTACATAAAAATTTTGTAGTAGGTAGTTTGTAACAACGAAACAAAGCGCATCCAAAACGATTTCTTTATGAATGACACATCATTGGTGCTAACATCCAAACTTTCGCATCAATAATAGGTATTTGCAGTATTAAACAATGCACTGAACTGCGCACGATGTATCATGCAAGAGAATCGGCGTTATATTTCTTGTAGTGTGCTTTTATTTATTTAGATAAGTTTCGAACCATCACGGTGCCTCACCAAAAAGTACCTGTTAGCAATTACGTTTTGGTTATTATAAGATTTAAATCACATGTTTATAATTGCACCACCTATTGTAAGGCGTAAGAAAACATCGACACCTCCTTTTTAATAAATAGATAAACCCCGTTTTTTTTTCCAACTATGGAAAACATCGTATTCCCAAATCGACGTCGAGTTGAACTCGACGGGAGTTACACGGTGGTCTGTGCAGCTAGTAAAATACTGTATTATAATTTTGAAATTTACAGGGTGGTGCTCTATGATTCTTACTTGTTCATTTGAGATTGACACTTAACGATGACATTAAAAGCAATAGATACTACTTAGAGTCTATTAGTTATAGCTAATTACTTGTTTGAGATATGAACTAGTCAAAAATATTCCATTAATTTATTGGTAAAGAGGAATGCAAGCTTCGTTCGTAGCCGTTTCGTGCGACAACTATGCTATCTTGTTCCAAATGTTTTTGAATAATATTTGAGTTCTATAATTTGTATATTTATAAGTAAGCTTGACATGCAAACCTGGGTGTCTATTACAAAATTTAAGACTAGCAGAACGGTTATACAAGGTGTAACGGGCATGTCCTTTATTCCGAAAGAGGGTTGTTCTAGACGTCTAGGCGAACAACTTTTGTTGTACGACTTATGGAAATTCGAAGTACTTTTCGAAAAAATTACGTGTAAAGTTTACTTGAAAATCAGCTGTTTCTGAGAGTTCGAGGTCATTGACCTTATGTTGTCCTTTTATTTAGTTTGATGGTTTACAATCAAAACTTCAATTATTTTTATTTTCAAAATCAGCTGTTTTTTCAGTGAAACATCTCAAAATTTTCAAAAAAAAAGTTTGAATTTACAAAGAATCGTAGAACAAAAGTTGTTCGCCTAGACGTCTAGAACAACCCCTTTTCGGATTAAAAGGACTTATCCGTTACAAATTGTATAAGTTCTTATCCTGAACGAATATCGGAATAAAATATCATTTTTACAGCAGTCAACTAATTCAGACTAAATGGCTAATAATTGTACGTAACGAATAGAAAAATAAACTTTCGTCCCTATAATTATAATAATATAGAAAGAGAAATATGAAAAGTCTGTACTCGGAGGCAAATATAAAAGAATATAATATGTCTAGGTAAATTAGGAAAAGCAGTAGAACAAGAATTGATAGTTTTTAAAATTCATGTCTGTATCTGTTACTGTTAATCAATCTAAAACTACTAAATATAGGCTGAATTTGAATTTAACTATCAGACTAACAGACCTATCCTGTTTTAATTAATAATATGAGTAGGCTGTTTATTTTCAATCCGCCCTTTAATGCTAAATGTGAACTAATAAGCGAGCCATTAAGATCAATGACTTGGTCATTCATTAATTTAGTTATATTTTTCTACTTAATTGTATAAATGTTGTACAGTGAAAGTAAGTTGGACATAATATATGTAAGTCTGAGTAATAAACCGTTTGTTAAAAACATTTTGTTTTATTTACTCGATCAATTACTTTAAGCAATCGGCGTTCATGCATAAAAATAGCTACAACCAAATTGAGAAACACTGAAATTATTTTTAGAAAACATTTTGATTTTTAAAAGTAGGTGCCACCATTATGATTAAGTAAGTATAGAAATAATTATGGCGGTGATTCGACACCACGAAAATAAAGGTAATAAATGTCTCCAGCAACCTGAAGGGCCCTGATTCTCTTAAAACATAGCAGGTGGGATGCATGAGCATTGCCGAAGTCGATTTGATGCCTGAGTAAAAATAATAGCTATTCTATAACTTCTTTTAATACTGATTGGCTGAGGAACAAGGGAAGCTACTTAAATAATTGATTAGTTAAGAAGCCCTTCATTTTAAAGACTACTTAACTAATCAAGTAGTAATTAAGTAAAATAACACTTACAGAATACGAATTAACGTACATCTCTTGCACGTCGCCGGCATTCGGCATGCTGTCCTTACCGAATCGAGCCCCTGAACGTTGGTAAGAACGCTAAAAAGCTATTTATTTTCTGCCATTCTACTTTTTTCTGGATATTTTATTTCCTAATCTCTTTTTTACATTTGTCGTAAGATTTAAAAAAAAACTTTCTTTAATTTATTTTATTATTTTCTATAACCATCCCAATCTTACATAGGGTATTAAAGTATAGAGTAAATAAGTAACCGAGATAAATATCTCGCTGTACCCGCAGAATTACCTACAGTTAAATATAACTTTACCTAACTGCCGACACACTTACACACTGACCGCTTACCCCATTTATGAGCTTGGTTATTAACTAAAGGTACCTATTCCTTTCCGAAAAGTTATTTTGTTACATAAGAAAAGAGTGTAGGTAATTCACTATACAGGGTGTTTTCTAGGACAAAAGTTGTTTTTCCTAGAGGTTTAGAACAACCTCTTTTCGGCTTAAATCACCGTCTTCGAAACACGCTGTACATTGGTAGATGTTTTAAACGAATTTGTCATGGTGTCATGCGTTAAATCCGGTATCTGTAATTTTTTTGCAGGCTTGTTCATGTTGGCCTAAAGAATCCTCAAGTATATGACCTCGAGCTCCGAACGGAACTACGTCAAAAACCGATAAAACCAAGAAAATATCAGCAATTTTTCAAGTTTTGGTGATTCTAACCCTAAAGAACCAGTATATGTTAGTACCTTCACAGGCTGTTAAAAAAGTAGACTAAGTAAATTTTCCACAATATCGACTTGGATTATTCATTAGGCTAACATCACAAACAAGTCTGCAAAAAATCAGATCTACCGGATTTAACGAAAACGCTGATGTACAAATTTACTGGACTACTAAATAGGTAGGTACTTCATTTATTTATACATTAAACTTTTTCAGTTTTCAGAATTAAAAGCGTAAGATGATAATCTCAGCCTCGTTAATCGCACCAATTATATTTAATACCAAGCTTCCACTGTATCTCGACTCTTTGATTTTGGATATATTTCAAGGTAAGTTTTATCGATTTTGTGATATTTAGCTGTAGTATTTTATACTTACTAGGTAGGTAGGTATAACTTTCTTTAGATCAAAATTTAGTAAAGTTCTTTCAAGTTTTGATAAAATGATGGGTACCATTCTGAATATGTACCTACCTACCTACTTGATAAGTATTCAAGGTTTTTTTATTAAAAAATAATCGTGTATCTTACTGGTTTTCAGGATTTGCTAAGTATTTACAGCAATATCTATTGATGATCTATACTATAATACAGAATTATTATTTTTTTGCAAAATGTTTTGGTTCGTTTCCTGGTAATGTTTCTAAAAATGTCATTTTAGTTTTGGTCCAAATTGAGGAGTCCTATCAGCATTTTTACTATCTCATATAGTTTAGAAGATCCCCCTTTTGGTCTGTCTAAATAGTTTATTCTGTATAAATTTCACGCGGCCGAAACCACGAAACTATAGTACCTAACTTATAAAGACATTATAGTTAGAGTAGATGAGGTACCGCTCTGTAAGTAATTACCAGGTTGTCACCGACAAACCGCGCGGCGGGTTATCAACGCCATTTGCATGCGCCCTCCACCTCCGATAACTAACCGAGTGGGCGACAATACTGGGTACCTACCTAATACCCATCTACTCTACCGACAACAATTTTACACCATATCCATTTAAAACGAATTTACGAACAGTTGAAATTTTAACTTCATAAAGCAAACAACTAACTTTTAATTGAACCCCGAAAAGTTTCCTAATAAGTATCGGATCACACGACGTGTATGAAAACGCTTATCGTATGGGGTACCTACTCTATACCTATCTGTAAAAGTTAATTGGTGTCCAAGTGAAGTGGTCGAGAAAAACTTTGTCTGGCAATATCGCGTTATCCGATGATCTGTGTGTATTAGTATAGTAAGTGCGTCGGTTTGTATGTAGGCGGTGAAGGGGAGGCCCGTGAATGGATGCGCGCAGGATCGATAGAGCGGAGTGCGCAGGCCCGACTCCGGGCACAGCTGGCAACGGACGCCTCTATCCAACCTCCAGAGGTTTCCGTGAAGAAACCAGTGCATCCACGCTGTTCCCTTCATGTTCGAGTCTTACCTGCTCATCTAAACTGTGAGTAAATACTCTTCAACACGTTTGATATCTTTTAACAAACCTTCCGACCCGCATCAGTCACAATTGCTAAAAACGCTCCGTGAAACCTGTTACGCGACTTCATAACAATTCATTAAATGCGATAATGTGTTTGTTTATCAACTCTGGAGTTAATTTTCTCGACCTTTCTCGTATAATATTTATTAATCTGCTCTAAAAACATTCTCGCGTATTGTTACTGCAGTATTTATCTGGAAAATATTTCAGTGGTGTCTCGAATAGGTATCTGTACATTTTCCATCGTTTTACTGTGGTATATTTACAAGAAGAAATACCTCATTCAAATAAGAGTTTATAATTAGAATTTAGGATCGAAAATACAAGTGTTTTGAGATATAAAATCGGTATTGGATGGTACTCGGTTTGCGTGGGAGGCATCCAAAGGGCAGGAGCGAGCAACGACGTCAGTGATACTACATAACTAGGTATACTTCAGGCTATAGCTAATACATTACATGATCGTAGCTTAGGTATCAAGGTAGGTTATATTGCTTAGACTTGTAATGTGATTAGAACCACGATCGATGTTATAGAGGCGATTTTATTCGTTTAGGTGTTCTAGCTAGCAATGGCTTTAAGTACATAATACAGAATAATTCATCAAGTACGTACTAACTCTTCTTCGTGTCAAAGACTCAAATTGGATGTACCTACTTTAATCAGTGTCATACAGCATTACGTTTTTTTATATCTAGGTACCTAAGTAAAGAGACATCTTTCAGCCCCCTCTTAAACTAACCAATAAAAACACTGATATTATAATTTTAACGTAAGTTCTATTCACGTGGGTATTTCCAATAAATACTTAGGTATGTATCGGCTGCCTACCTACATCATATAACAATGTAATATAGGCATTTTGAGGAATATATAAAACATACAATACAAGTTTCAGCTTTCAACCAGCGGTTTAGGCTATATGTTGATCCATCAGCCAGTCAATAATTTTTCAATATTCAATAATTATGTAAAATTATTATTTTCACTTTCGGTATACTTACTTTACATCGAAATCCAATAAATACAAGCCGAGCAACTAACGAAAGCTTTGGATCCACTGGATCGGAACCAAATTGGAACTAATAAAATCTAAAAATAAACGAATAAATAAACGCAATGAAGTTAATATGGTAAACGTAAACGAGGATGTTTGTGGCCTAGATAAAAGGGGTATGTGGTTATTAGTAGCTACCCAAAATAATTATGTAGGTACAAAATTAACATGACCGAGAGAAATGGCTCACCCTTTTATTAATATCGCCCATATACATTAGAGATACACAAATTCACAAGTAGGTAGCTTGTAGGTAGGTACAAGAGCGAGATCGGAAATCTATTTCTGACAATCGGAACGAAGGTTGTTTGTTATGTTCCTCCTGTATGTATACTGCCCACCTATTTCCCTATTTTAGTACGTATTCCAAGGTACTCTTGAATTATAATATTTTTATCTTGCAGAAAATAAATCTTTTCTAGAAAGTAGACCGAAAATTTTCATGGAAAGGAAAATCTTTTTGAAACAGTTTTCTTTGGTTTATAAATAGCTTTGTAAAGAATAGGGTAGATACGAGAAGGTTTCTTAGGTATGATTGAATTGTACGGATTTCGCAGCTCCCTCGTTTGGTAAATTTTCCTTTTTTAACCGACTTCAAAAAAGGAGGAGGTTCTCAATTCGTCGCGTTTTTTTTTTTTCTTTTTTTTTTTTTTTTATGTTTGTTCACCGATTACTTGAAGGTGGCTTGACCGATTAAGATGGTTCTTTTTTTAATGGAAAGGTGGAAGCCCCGAGGTGGTCCCATAAAAATTTGGTGAGGATCTGATGAGGATCTTCGAAGTGAGGACCGGGAATGCTCCTCAAAAACCTGTATTCAATTCACTTGTTCACCGATTACTCGAAGGTGGCTTGACCGATTAAGATGGTTCTTTTTTTAATGGAAAGGTGGAAGCCCCGAGGTGGTCCCATAAAAATTTGGTGAGGATCTAATAAAGATCTTCGAAGTAAGGACCGGGAATGCTCCTCAAAAACCTGTATTCAATTCACTTGTTCACCGATTACTCGAAGGTGGCTTGACCGATTGAGATGGTTCTTTTTTTAATGGAAAAGTGGAAGCCCCGTGGTGGTCCCATAAAAATTTGGTCAGGATCTGATGAGTATCTTCGGAATGATGGACAGGATAGCTTCCTAGAATGTAATAAATTACTCGTTTTTGGACTTCTTCCAAAAAGAATAGACCCCTAAAGAACTAAGTACAGATTGATGGGCCACCTAAAACCACCTTCTCATCAGCAAACTCCTCAATAATTAAAATTACGGTAACAATAGGTATTGTTAATTTATTTGGCAGTCGAAAGTAGGTAGGTAGGTACTAAAAAGGGTGAAATAAAAAAATAATTTAAAAATTAGATCAGATGTCAGTTGATAAAACAGATTAATTAGTCGGTGGCGCTGTATGTAGAGGTTATTTTGGTCTTTTTTATCAATTCTTTTTTTTTTTGGTGGTTTTTAAATGTTTAAAATATTTTTGGTTCTTTTTTTAAGTCGGTTTTTTAATTTTTAAATTATTTTTTCACGAACAATATACTCCAGATGTAAAGGACCTTTTTACAAAACTAAGGTTTGGTTTAAGGATGAGTAAGAGGAGAGAGAGAAATACTGTCTACACCGCTCCCACGTTTAACGACCCGCTGTGTGCAAGGAGTGAAAAACCATAACTCGTTTACTGAGATCATTTATTTTGTATACCGGGTAAAATGGGGTTATTCTGTGTCAGTATGCCTAACTTTGTGATTCCCCACTTTTTGACAATCAACATGACGTATTATTAAATGTTTTATTTTGAACGCATCCACCAATGATCCTTTAAATAAAAAAAACTATTTATTTCGTTGTAAGATGAGAAACGAAAATTATATCTGCGATAAATCTTTTCACAAAGTTTCCCCAGTTTACGGTACCGGTATACTTAGATAGACCTATCTGGCTTGACGAATACCGACTCTTCTTTTCCAACAGGAATATTTCAATCGCTCAGCTAGATACATTGTAATTCCCAGTTGAGATCTAAGTGTGGTGGTTAATAACAAAATGCGAGGTTCTAACATTAAATTGAAAAGATACGCCCACACACTCGTCCCGCTAAGGAAAATAGTTTTATGTTACTTGGAAATGAAATGTACATTTCGTAATTTAGCTCGGCTATGAAGACCTTTGGGAGCTTGGAGACCTTCTTTGTTTCAGCGTTGCTCTACGCATTTTTCTTTTCGAATACCTTCATTGGTTGGGTAAATAAATTATAGTCCTATGAAATGGGAATTAGCTAATGTGTTAACTACGTGTTACTTGTACTTAAGTGCTTTTGGTTATCAAAGGTTGAAATATTTCGTAAATTTGTTTTTACTGCTCAAGGCATATTTACTAGAAATATTTTTTAAAGGAAAAATTCATCTTCAAAAATTCACTTGCGGCGAGATTTGAACTCGCATCTCGGGATCAATATTCCAGTGCCTATACCGCTCGGCCACGCAAGTTCCCATCTCGAGTAGCGAATTTAAGAATATGAATGTTTCCCTGTCTACTATTTTTCGACTACGGCTCGATTGATACGCCATCTACAGGATCACTTTCCAGTGATTTACCTGCGCCAGAGACGCGAGTTCAAATCTCGCCGCAAAAGAATTTTTGAAGATTAATTTTTCTTTAAAAAATATTTCTAGTAAAGGTTGAAATGTCATTGAATATAGACTTTAACACTATTAGTGGGATGGAGTTTTGCCTACCTTGCTACTATACTTTATCATAGAGATACTAAGTACTCTGTTTGTAAGGTGACATACTCATGATATTAACGGCAGGGATATCAATATTTCTCAGTATTTGCAAATCGTTCGGAAATACTATTTTGGTTTGTCATTTTTCATTCTCTTATCTTCATTATTGGTAGTTTTCTTTAAATGGTTGGTTATCTTTTTGGCCAGAAAAATATATATCTAAACAACTCGTTTAAAACCAAAATTATCATTTTACAGCTAAACGTGACGTATTTAACCTCTATTTTTTCTGTATTAAAGCATAATAAATAATATACAGTTAAAATTGGTAGAACGTCAACTTTGAAAAAAGCAACTGTAAAGTCGGCGAAAGCTCGGTTGGTTACAAACCATGAATAATATTATATTATACTATATTTGTACCGCGTGCTGTTACCAACTATAGACAGAATAATCGCGTCTGCTGCGAGCATGTACGACCTATAATAATTTATGTGGAATTGCTGATTTAGACCTATTTTTTTCCACTAGCGTAGCATAGGCAAGACGGCGGCTAAGTAATATTTTCTTTGATTCTGGATTTTATTAGGCCTAATTTATTTATTGTTTGTTTCTTCTTGATGTGAAGTGTTAATTAGTTTTTTTTTGTTGCACATAAAGTTCTTGTGTTTAAATCGGTTCCTGTTCGTGAAGTTCTGTAATTGGCTTCCTATTGTTACCATATGTTTTATAAGTGTATATGTATAGCTGTTGAACTTCCTAATAAATAAATAAAACGCGATTAAACCCGGTAAATATAGTGTTGTATTATGCAAAATCCCGAAAACTATAGAAGAAATTATGGTAAAACAGTTTTACTAAATTAGCAATAGTTATCTTGTTGTTAGGAATTGTTTGATTTTACTATGCATAGTCGCATCTTATTACGTCCTTCTTTTCCACATCTGAAATTTGCTAGCCCTATCCCTGTCACATCATTAGGTGAGTATGGGCCTTAAGATTGAGACTGTGGATGAGATAAACGCATGTGAGTACATAAGAAACGAAAACGAAACGTGGACACTAACGGCACGATTGGTCCACAAATTCAAAGTCGCTCAGCGAGCTATGGAACGAGCTATGCTCGGCGTTTCTCTGAGGGATCGCATCAGAAATGAGGTGATTCGTCAGAAAACCAAAGTCTTCGACATAGCTCACCGGATTAGCAAGCTGAAGTGGCAGTGGGCTGGCCATATTAGCCGTAGAACCGACAACTGTTGGGGTAAACGAGTTCTAGAGTGGAGACCGCGTCTCGGCAAACGTAGTGTAGGACGTCCTCAGGCACGTTGGAGCGACGATTTGCGCAAGACGGCTTTGCACACTCGGCCAGCCGGCTGACTGGATGCAAGAAACCGAAAATAGATCTAGGTGGCGTGCAATTGGAGAGGCCTATGTCCAGCAGTGGACTGCAACAGGCTGATGATGATGATGATGAGTACATAAGTACCTACAAGTCTAATTATTCTCATATTTTATAGGTCCTAACAAAACCACTAATTTCCTGACTATACAGAGGACAACAACACAATCTTCATACAAAAATACTTTTCCTGAACTTAATAAGAACCCAACTTTTCAGAAACTGTACGTACGTATGTAAGGCAGACATAATTTTACCTAAGAGCGGGTTTTCTTTAGAGGTTTGCGAACTACCGTCCCGGCATAGTATAAAAAAGAGAATTTTCCGGACCCGTTCGTTCATCTCAATAGCAATCTCTTTATTAAGTTAGGGACTTTTGTTGAAATAGATTTAGAGACTTTTGAATCAGGATACCACACATTTGTATACAAATCCACCTAAAACTGGAAAACGCGGAAATGCTTCTATTACAATTAAATGACTGCGATGTGTGTACCTACCCGCGATATTTCGCATATATTGTAGATGTGTTATCAAACACTAAACGACAACTAAGTAACATCAACAGTGAAATTAAGGTTGCACATCATTTGTTAATTTTACTAACAACGTTCTTTTAATTAACTTAAATAACGTTGCTTGTTGTATTAATATGCGTAAAGTAGAAAGTAAACATATTTTAATAGATTGCTTTCCAAAAGTTATTTATTATAAACCAAGAGTATGAGTGCTTCGGTATTAATTAAGTAGCTAATTGTTTAATTCATTCTTGAATGTACCATATACCTACCGACATATTGTTAGACTTTACTTCTTTGAAAATCGTACGTCGAGAATCGTATACAAGCGAGTTTAAAACCGAAATCTTAGAAACATTTAGTTCTTTGCTTGCTCTCTACAAGTACTAAATTAATGTGTTTTATTCATTCTTGGGGATGTAAGGAACCCCAAGAATAAATAAAAAAGGAAGTAATATAAAGAAACAGTGCTTTTATTCTAAATGTCGTTTTAAGTATGTATCTTATTGTTTACTAGCTGTTACCCGCGACTTCGTCTGCGATGGAATAGTGCATAACCGACTTTTTCGTTCATTTCTCGGGTTCTACTAATTGGATTTCGATGTAAAGTATTCCACGAGGTTCCTCTAAAATAGAACTATCCAATATTAAAAACCAAATTTCAATCGGATTAGTAGTTTTTAAGTGTATATGAAACAAACAGACAGACAAACATATTTTTTTTAAAATATATAATTTTCTTCTACTACTTTTTCCTGGGTCCCCTAGACAACTTTTTTTTTAAATTTACTTTCAAGTACAGACTTTTTGTCCTCTCTTCCTTTATTATAGGTACAGATATAGATAGAAAACAGACCCAACCTACTGTTTTACAACATTGGGACTGAAAGGAAATGAAAACCTTCGTCAGTTTTGAGACACATTTTACCCACAGAAGTTACGAAAGCTTTCTACAAACGAACTGTCATTGCGCCCCAGACTAATCAAAATTCATGCCCTGTCAAGAACAGGATATTCAATATCTATTTAGGCCTTTATAAGCGCTACATAGGTTTGACGACCTCTGTGGCGCGTCGGGCGAACGCTTGGCTGCAATGCGGAAGGTTTCCGATTCCCGCTGGGTGCAAATATTTATGCTTAATAATAAATAATAGGGGTTAAAGTATGAAATTGCCGTTTTATTGCAATAGGTTCTTTGAATTGACATAGAATCTTCATGGTTTGAGGTTTTCGAATGAAACTTTTTCAAATGGTTTCTATGATGTTCTTTTTTTAAAAAATGTGAAACATTTGAATACCGACTTTCAATTGTTTTTGTTATTCAATTTAGACAAGAAAGATGGATACTGCGAAAATTCGAGTGATTTTTGAATACGAGTTCCGACGCGGAACTAACGCGGCAGAAACAGCCCGCAATATCAATGCTGCGTTTGGAGAGGGGTCTACTAATGAACGCACCGTGCGATTTTGGTTTAAACGCTTTCGTGATGGAAATTTCGACTTAAAGAACGAGCCACGAGGAAGACCGCCCACACAGGTGAATAACGATGAATTAAGAGAGATAGTGGAAGCCGATCCTAGTCAAACTACCCAGGAATTAATATTGGATCGAATTGTAACATGTGATGAAAAGTGGATTCTTTATGATAACCGGAAAAGAAAAATGCAATGGCTGACCTCAGGTCAAATGCCACAACAGTGTCCTAAAGCAAAACTTACCAATAAAAAGGTAATGGTAACTGTTTGGTGGTCTCAGCATGGTGTTATTCACTATAGTTTTCTTCGATCTGGTCAAGCAATTACGGCAGATGTCTATTGTGCCGAACTCCGAACCATGTTGACAAAACTAGCAGTAAAACAGCCCCGACTCATGAATCGATCTTCACCATTATTGCTCCACGACAACGCGAGACCTCACACAGCACGAGAAACCATTTTGACCCTTCAGGAACTGCACTTAGAAACCATTCGTCATCCTCCGTATTCACCAGACCTTGCTCCAACGGACTACCATTTTTTTCGTGATTTGGACAATTATCTACGTGACAAGAAGTTTTCTTCCCAGGAGGCAGTACAAAATGCTTTCACACAGTTTGTGCAGTCTAGATCGTCGGAGTTCTATCGCAAAGGCATTAATAACCTTCCCATTAGATGGCAGCAATGTATAGATAATAATGGCAACTATTTTGATTAAATAAATTTGTTAAAAATTTAAAAAATAAACAATTAAGATTTTCAGTACAAATCGGCAATTTCATACTTTAACCCCTAATATTTGTATCGGGTCTGGGTATATTTCTATGTATAATATGTATGTATTTACAAAATAAATATAAGTAGTATATCCGTTGTCTAGACACCGTAACATAAACTTACCAGCTTACCATGGGACAAGTAGGCGCTGTGCGTTGGTCACAGGATATATTTATTTATTATAGGTACATATACTCATTTCACGTCACACCCAACGGCGGGATGTCTAATTTCTTACTGATTTTGGCTAAAGTTACTGCCCAAGGCTTAAGTAAATCTTAAGTAAAAGTAAAGTTTTAATTTTACCGGTGGTTTTGTTTGCTTCCTATCTTACTAATATTATAAATCCGAAAATCTGTTTGTTTGTTTGTTTGTTTGTTTGTTCCCTCTTCACGGTCAAACGGCTCGACCGATTTGGATGAAAATTTGCATAGGGATAGTTTAAATTATGGAGAGTAACATAGGATACTTTTGATCCCGAAAATCCCGCGGGATCGGGACTTACGCGGGTGATAATATTTATTAGATGAAAATTTGCATAGGGATAGTTTAAATGATGGAGAGTAACATAGGATACTTTTGACCCCGAAAATCCTGCGGGATCGGGACTTACGCGGGTGATAATATTTATTAGATGAAAATTTGCATAGGGATAGTTTAAATGATGGAGAGTAACATAGGATACTTTTGATCCCGAAAATCCCGCGGGATCGGGACTTACGCAGGTGATAACTATTTCTTAGATGAAAATTTGCATAGGGATAGTTTAAGTGATAGAGAGTAACATAGGATACTTTTGATCCCGAAAATCCCGCGGGATCGGGACTTACGCGGGTGATAATATTAATGGATGAAAATTTGCATAGGGATAGTTTAAATGATGGAGAGTATCATAGGATACTTTTGATCTCGAAAATCCCGCGGGATCGGGACTTACGCAGGTGATAACTATTTAATAGATGAAAATTTGCATAGTGATAGTTTAAGTGATAGAGAGTAACATAGGATACTTTTGATCCCGAAAATCCCGCGGGATCGGGACTTACGCGGGTGATAATATTTATTGGATGAAAATTTGCATAGGGATAGTTTAAATGATGGAGAGTAACATAGGATACTTTTGATCTCGAAAATCCCGCAGGGTCGGGACTTACGCGGGTGATAACCATTCAATGAATGAAAATCGACACAGGGGTAGGATAAGTGATGTAGAGTGGCATCATCATCATCGTCATCCATCGTCATCGTCATCCTTCGTCATCGTCATCGTCACTTACTGACGAAATACAAACTTTAACTTACTTCACCTACCTACCGCAGTGCAAAAATCCACACTTAAACGGACGACCAGGGAAGTACTGATGATGCCAGGCGCGTCAGCGCCTGGCTTCAACAGTACTTCAATGGGCGACCGTTTAAGTGTGGATTATTGCATTGCGGTAGGTAGGTGTTCGAACAACGCGGGATCGCGACTTGCGCGGGTGAAACCGCGGGGCGCAGCTAGTTAAGAAATAAATCATGCTTACTAAACTAGAGGCATTTCCCGGAAGCTTTTTCAGCTAGCTATTCCAACCTGAATGCCACCTACACTGGACTCAGTTCAATTTTAACGCCCACCTACTTGGATTCAATCTTCTCTGACCATTTAATTAATAATTTTAGATCTTTCTGCATCCTTGATTAAAGAAGGGAGCGGGAACACCTAGCTACTTATTATTTAAACAAAATTACGGTCCTTCCCACCTCATCTGAAAGTTCAGAAGTGCCTCATATATTAACAAATTTTATTTAGACTTGGTTTACGTTTGTTTTTACGTTTCTTAACTTTTTTCAAGCACTTGCTGTTTTGTATCTCACCTATCCACTGTGAAATTCAAATAACTTATTTATTTACTTTTATCTAATTAGTTGCTATTAGTCCTTTCTACTTTTTACAAATTACAATACAATTAATTAATAACTAAATAACGCTTTGTAGTTTTTTTTTATTTCTGTACCTACTAGGTGACCCGGCGTACTACGTTTTGCTATAGGTTATGTAAAAAAACCGTTTCAGTTTGTTTTTTTTTCGACATCACCTATGGCGATATTAAGTGCGCTGGGTCAACCCTTATTCCAATCCACAAACCCCAATTTATGAATTGAGTAATTAATTATTAATTACATAAGTAGGTAGGAGGTACCTACATCAATAGAATTTGTAACAAAAGAGTTATACCAAAACGTACCTACTTACTTAGGTTTTGTTTGTTGTTGGGCCTCTGAGCTTTCTTCAATTTCAGAACGATAAATTAAGACTTCTCGTCCCTTTCTGAACATTTGTAACTGTGGCTAGACTACGTGTGGGTCGGGCGGGCGAGGCTGTTTTAACAAGACGGTGTATTTTACCCTCCATCTTGTTTGCTTAGCGGAATGAAGCAATACAGCTTCGTTACTTACTTCAAACTTAATTGGTTTTTAACATAGCGTTGGTATATTTTCTTTACAAAGTCGACAAAGTTGTTTTGTATAAAACTGAACTGTCGTGGTATCGTCTAATTAGCATCCACCGCTACTAGTTGCTATTTACTGTCAAAAACATATATTGTATTCTATATTGCTGCTTTGAAGTAATCACCGGTAACAACCACGTTACGTCAAAGCAGCAATGCACTGTAACTTAGCAACTACTAGCGGTGGATGCTAATTAGATGATACCAGTTCTGGTCTCAGAAAGGTCGCCTGATACGCCTGATAGTGATGCCTTTCAAAATCGTCTCTGACGTCTCTGAGCTTTACCAGTTCTAAAGTCAAACTGTTCGGTAAATTACTAACACTTTTAAAAAATATTAATATGAATTCGAACATCGTGGGTATAATACTATCATCATCTAGGTAATCTAAGTTGTGTTGGTTATAAATGCAAAACTTCGAAAAGAGCTTAACAGATTTAAATAATGATGTTTGACTTGTTAGATTTGTTTTCGGCCAGATGAGGATAAATGTTTGGGAAAAAGTAACCCTAAATAATGCAATAAAAAGTGCAATATTGTTTATTTATTTACACATACCTAGTCTATCTTTTATACTATTTCGTGGAGTCCGGCACGAGGTAAGTACTGAAGAAGGTATGTAGGTACTGACGCGTATAATATTGACCTACGTATACCTATACTCGGAATCGTATGTATCTACATAGCTAGTATTTGACAACATATAATTGAATATGTATACAGTATGTATAAAGTCACTTATGTAAGTTACGCTACTTAACCTACCTACTTATTAAACGAAACGAAAGCTTCGTGTCTGATAATTTAACAAAATTATTAGGATAATTTCATTCTCCTTGGTTAAAATTGATAATGAGATGAAATTTTACTTTATAATAAACTAGCATTATCGCGTGGTTTCACCTGCGTATATGATGGATCGGTTAAAAAAGCAGCTTTTTGTTGTTCTAGCAGCTAAGTACAGAAGCTATAATTCATTATTTTGGAGCGTCATACAATAAACTTATCTTTTTATGATTATCTATCTTATCGGACTGGACAGATGTTTATGTTTGATATTTTTTTAGATGCCTGGAAGAAGTCTAGAATAGAAAAAAAAATAGATAAAAAGTTAAGAAAAAGTAAAATTTTGCATACCTGCCTTTTGGTTTATACCTAATACCACCAATGTAGGGTAAACTGGGTACCTACGGTTGTACCAATTTTCATTTTACCATCCACAACTCTAAAAATAAGATATCTAGGCAAAAGAGGTGAAGTTTATATAAAAATATAAACATTTGACAACATTTGAATACTAAAATTGTGTCTCTAAGGCTAAAATATATAGTTGACTTTACTCAGACTGAGCTTAGCAAACACTACGGTAACTTATGTAATTCTTGTACAAACTTTACGGCTGCACCCAAAACATCTCATCTTAGGTCCACCAGAGAGCGGAAAAATTACCTACTCTAGCCAAGTAGGTAGAAATACAAAATTTACTACAGAAAGAAATGAATAAGAAAATTAAAAAAAACTTAGGTACAAAGAGTCTTCTCCGATTAGCATTAAAGTAATTCCGGTCGAGATTACCGAAAATACAGTTTTCCGTTTTCAAAACGAAATTTTATTAAATAGTTAAGTATGTCAGTCTAAGTTAACTAAGTAGGTACTAACCATGACCATTAGTTCTAATAAAATAAACACCTTTCTACACCTAACTACCTACAGTCATCGTCAGGGGATATTCTGTCCTTTCATTTACCTACGCGCCAAAATATTTTTACGTCGACGTACCTACTGCTAACCAAATTAAACGTTCTCCACAGGTGCGTTAAATTAGCTTTATACCTACAACCGCAGCAACTTAATCCAATTTGATTAGCTTGACAGAAATTTTACCTTTATTGTTATCGTTAGGCAAAGTCGTTTGGTTTCACGAGTGGTTTTAAGATGTTTCTTCAAACGAGATGTAGGTAATAAAGATATGGTAGATTTGGGGTAGGGTTTCTTGTTTTATTATTTGATATGAACTTTGAGCATCCGCCTACAGTTCCCTCTTATTTTGAGTTAATACCTTACTTACAAACTTTTTAAAGTTACACGATTAGTAGGTATACCTACTCTACATTTTCCGGGTCTGATTGTTATTTTTAAATTTTCTTACCTCGACGTTTCGACTACGTCACAATACCTAATCTTAATCGCGAGGAGATTGAAAATTAAAAAACAACAATACGCGAATAAAACCCGGAAAATGTAAATAAGTATAATTATTAAAATAAAATAAGTTAACTAGGTATTGTATTTTGTAGAAGTACTTATTTTAGTTACAATAATAAACTAAACTACGAAATTCGTAAACATCACACAGCGCCATGATAGGTCATTAAGGTATGCTATTAATCCTGTGTTTTGAGGACAGATAGAAATAATACTTATTTTTCTTTTGCAAATACATACATAGAGAGACACCCAGACCAGAAACACATAAGCTTGTTCCATTATAATTTTCGGTCCTTCGAGTCGTATTGCCCTTATTAGGTCTATAGTATATGTATTAACAAACTTTGTCGTGTTCATTCGAATATAAGTAGTAAGTAAAGTAAAGTAGTTTTAACTTTACCTTAACTGTACCATTGCTTTTAAAGTGCCTACCTAATCTAAGTCATAAGTACATAATGAAAAGAGTTGTTTATTGTTAACAGATGTAATGTCCCACGTGCCGGTGCGTTTGGCCTTATGGGCGCTGGCACTAATCAGTGTGCTGGCGCCCTCGCGAGCCGATGGTAACATAGGTGAGTGATGGCCAAGTAACTACAGCCGCCTTAGTATACGTGTATAGTCATTAATATGTGTCCCAGAAAATTATAGGGTGTAGTAAGTGCTATTTAATAACTATATATATATACGCCCTGCAGCCCCCAGATTGTCTATCTAGTGGACGTCTGACGACCGTGGAAAATGACGGCACTATGCTGCTTGCTGCTTTGACGTAACGCGGTTATTACCGGTAATTACCTCAAAGCAGCAATGTACTGCATAGTGCCTGTTATTTTCCACTGTTGTCAGACATCCACTGTGATGGTGGTGCTATATCATAAGCATGACTTTCATCTTTCTTAGCTTCCTTTCCCTCCAAAGGTTGCCCGAAACAGATCGCTTTCAGCGGTAAGGCCGCCCATTGTGCCTCCTAAATTTAAGTTGTATTTGTTTCTGTCTGTATATTTATTGTAATTTTATATGGTTTGTACCTACCTACAATAAAGAATTTATTCATTCATTCATGATAGATTGGTTTCGACGAAGACGATACTATTGTCTGTTTCATTTCAGTTGTAGTTAACTTGCAATCGAAATTCATAAATTTTGATCAATGAATTTTCGATTGCCATTCAGTTGCAAGTTGCAAATGAAATTGTAGACAATTCCAAAACGGGAATTGCCCACCTGTAAAAAATGAATACTTAAACTACTCAGAAAATAAGTACCTATAGCTTAGTTACCGTAAGTAGTACCAAGTCATCAATAAATATGTCACAGAAACTGTATAGGGCATGGTCTACTGTGTCGTAGTTTATTTAATAGCTAGGTGGACAATGAATACAGTAATGTAGTACCCTACCATGAGTTGATACTGAAATAGTGCACTGCAACGTTAACAGTTTGACTAAGTGCGCTACCCTCCCTCTCCGGCTGTTCATTGTCACACCGGTCGCGAAACTTGGGCTCACGAGCCTATATTTATGTTGCGGACATGTCCAAACTATTAACGTTACGCTGTACGTATGTACATATACGTATGAACAGAAAATAATTCTTGACAAAAAAGTTGCTTAGACACAGTGGTATACTATCTACCAATTTCATAAAATTGCTTCCAGTAACAGCTGCAAGACTGCATTTGGGAAATTAACTCTGATAATTCTTGCCACTAGTTTCGTAATGTTAATCTCGCTTAACTGTTAACGTTACAGTCTACGTACAAACTTACTTTTTTTTATTAACCTATATTGTCCCACTGCTGGGCAAAGGTCTCCCTAACATCCTTCTAAGCTATCCGGTCCTGGGCTAGATTTGGCCAATCTCCGTGGAATGCATCGAGATCGTCACGCCACCGTTTTCGGGGCTCCATCGCAGAATGTCCCTTTCGCAAATTGTCCCCTGTTCGCAAAACGTCCCTTTCGCAGAATGTCCTTTTCGCAAAACGTCCCTTTCTCAAAATGCCCTTTCGTAAAACGTCCCTTTCTCAAAATGTCCCTTTCGCAAAACGTCCCTTTCGCAAAACGTCCCTTTCGCAAAATGTCCCTTTCTCAGAATGTCCCCCTTGTAGCACTCTCGCTAAATTTCCATTTTGTTCGAAATGTTCTATGAAACTTAAAAATTACTACTTGAAACAAAAAATGAAAGTCAAATATGTATAGGTTATTATGTTATTATTAATGATAATAAGTCAGTAAATAATATGTTCATTATGTTTAAACAAAACAGGTTTTCTAGCTAAATACGCAATATCTTTAATTCAACTTATCTAAACAATACAAACGATTGAATTTTTTTGTTATTTTTTGCATTCACAAAGCTATTTTTACTCTAGAAAAAAATGAAATACTATAAAAATGTAGTATTTCATTATTTTCCCAAACAATTTTTAGTAAAAATGTTTTTTTTTGTACTATACATACTTGTATATATATACAATATACATTATGTATAGGTATCGTTACAACACTGAAATGTATACTTGTTTAGATAAGTTGAATTAAAGATATTGCGTATTTAGTTAGAAAACCTGTTTTGTTTAAACATAATGAAAATATTATTTACTGACTTATTATCATTAATAATAACATAATAACCTATACATATTTGACTTTCATTTTTTGTTTCAAGTAGTAATTTTTAAGTTTCATAGAACATTTCGAACAAAATGGAAATTTAGAGAGAGTGCTACAAGGAGGACATTCTGAGAAAGGGACATTTTGCGAAAGGGACATTTTGCGAAAGGAACGTTTTGCGAAAGGGACGTTGTGCTAAAGGGACATTTTGAAAAAGTGACGTTTTGCGAAAAGGACATTTTGAGAAAGGGACTTTTTGCGAAAAGGACATTCTGCGAAAGGGACGTTTTGCGAACAGGGGACATTTTGCGAAAGGGACATTCTGCGATGGAGCCGTTTTCGGGTTTAAACAAACTTACTTATGAACGGAAAATAATCGTACATTGTTAGTGAAGCTACGGAGCTACGAAGTGTGCTACGAAGCATTCATAATGTAGTAGACGAGACGGTCTAAATACCGATTTAACTTTTATGAGTAAGACGACTACGACCTATCGTGGGACAATAATGCATACCCATTATGCTATGAAAGTTTCAGTAGGTACTTAGGTAGAGCTAGGTTAGCCTAGTAGGTAGGTAATTAATGAACATATAGGAGCTCCATGGTTTTATATTTAAGTATCAGTATAAAATAGTATTTCTTTTTTTTTGTTTTTATTGCTCAAGAAATTTTAAACTTAGAAATATTTTTAGCAAGGAAATATTATCACTAACCACTGAGCTACACAAGAATCCTGTGTAGCTATAGTTAGAGCAGTCGCCTGGTTAGCAAAAGGACGCAGATTCGAATCCTGTCATGGGGATTTTTTGGAAATATATTTCCTTGCTAAAAATATTTCTAAGTATAAAATAGTGTAAAAAGATTACATATTCAGGTCAGAGACTAGACGACGATGGTATAAAAAGACTTCTACTCGTATTTATTTTTCTTTTATAAATACATAAGTAGTAATAAAAATACCCAGACCAGAAACAAATAATTATTCTTAAGTATGAATACTTGTTCGTCTGCGTAGCATACGGTATTCGCCCGAAGCGTCACAGAGGCGATCAAAGTTTCAGAAATGTTCAGTAAAAGCGTATATTTTATTATATTCAGGTTGCCTATTCAGTACCACGCTTTGTGTGGACGGTGCGGAATGGTGTTACGATGGTAAGTGTTTTTATTTTATTTTATGTAATACTAGCTGCGGATTACAGTCCCACCCGCATAAGTCCCGGTCCCGTAAGAATCTCGGGATAAAAAGTAACTCCACGTGTAGATATCCCGCTACCTGAGCCCATAGTATGAGTTTTGATAGTTTATCGTTTCGATGAAACTGGCAGTTAACTTCATAAATTTTCCATCAGCGCCCCTAGCGGTAACTATTATGAACTAAAATAATGTATGGAAGTAAACTGCCAGTTTCATCGAGACGATAAACTATCAAAACTCATACTAAGGGCTCTGCATATCTAGTTTCATCACAATCAAAGATACTGATCGTTTACTTACTTAGACACAAACTTTCACATTTATAATATTGGTAAGATTATTAGTTTATTAAGAAAATTTATTTCTGTACAGATTTTGCATTCGGAAAATGCATTTCATTGTATGATGAGGTCCCTGACGAAGGATCTCTATACCGGTAAGTTGTTATTGTCTAGTATTAAAAATGTTTTTGTTATCTGTAACGTGTTTTTCTCTCCATGAATTCAAAGTCTAGGGGTAGATACTCGATCCAGATTTTAATCCGAAAGTCCTTGGATAAATTTTCGCAGACCGCATGAAAAAATGTGCGCTATTAACAACGCTCTTACAGGGAAGTTCCTTCTTCGTGATTAATTACGGCTTAATTTTGTAAAGTCAAATAAAGGCCCAGTTTTCTTTTCAACTTTATCACCACGTAAGGTATTTGTTAGGACGACGTCACTTGATGTATTTATAATGGTTAGTTTTTGATGGCAGGCATACCGCCCACCACATATTATGTACATACATATATCTATAATTACCTGCAAACCACGTTCTTACCGATGACGAGGGTTTATTTTTGAGCTCCTTGGTTCTTACCTAACACCACAAACAACATTAGCTACGTACATACTACATGTTTTTTCTGTATGAATCAGTCCTTCATATTTTGTATTTTATACTGTAAGTGCCTGTTTGATAAGTATACACGCATGGATGTGTCCGACGGACACAGCCCCGGATCCGCCCACACATATATCATACACTAACGTCAAACGCTCTGTCAGATAGATGTACACACTTTACAAAAATTAGCAAAAATTTGTCCAATGCCCTGTCCGTCGCGTCGGATAAAGTCTTGCTAATTCTATATTTCGGATAAATCTGTGTAATATGTAGGCGTTCCTTCCTGATAACGACTATTTGAATCCAATTAAGGAACTGCCAGTCATGTTTTACACAATTAGGTACTGTCAAAGTTTCCGCAAGAATCGCGATCGTAACGAAGTTCCGCGGTAGAGTGGCTCGCTTTTTACGAAACCCAATATTTTGATTTTCGCTCGCTGGAATGAACCAGAGTTGCTATTTTGCGAGAGTGTGTACGTGTCTTTGTTACTCGGAAAATAATGCTGATTTGCAAGCAGTTTTTGATTTAATTAATACAATGTTACCTACGAATAAATGTTTAGTAAGTTTCCATATGGGTACCTAGTACCTACACACGATATTATCAAACGTTTTTTAACATAAATATTCCTAAAAAATCGTGAGGAAACTATGGGCTTGGTTAGCTTCAGACGTATTGACCCGTTCTTTCCTCTGGTCATGGCTAACTAGGCTGGGTATAGGTGCTGGGCAAGCCTACTCCAACTAACAATGTCCCGGCCACTACAGCGTCATAAATAGCATGCATTAAAAAGTAACTTGCGTTGTATTAATTATCTAAAATGCAGATGAAAAGCCAATTATTTTTTATTATTCCTGAAACGTAAACTCTGTGTGTACGTACTCTATTGGTACCTACCCAGGTACAATTCCTCAGGAAAGTAGTACTTACCTACTAGAACCACTCGCTGGTCCAATCGTCTGTCAAGACGCATATCTTCATTTCAGTTATGACATGAGCTCGGACCAGCTGCAGTCGTTCGAGAATGAGCTACAAGATCTGGCTTCCAGAGGCTACCACTGGGAACATGCCTACACCCAGTGCGTCCTTCAAGCCATGCTGTATACTATACGGCTACATTTGTGAGTTCATAGTAATTTACTATTTTTATACGGAGTACACTTACCCCCTTACTTAAAAACGCTGGTTAACAGCTGCATAACTATGTATCGTTTGTCTTTTACTGTGACATGAAGTTTCAAAGTTGACAGACAGAGACAAACGTCACATAACTTGGTCGTCTATTAATCATCGTTTAAAGAAAGGGAGTTAGATTTCAGGGTTAGATACTTAGGCTTCCTTATGCTAGATATAGTATAGGTGCGTCCAGCTACTAAAAATTGTCGATGAAGTTTGATATGAAGAAACACGAATAGTAAATGTCAAGTCGTGGAACCATGTAGGCATCTAGAGCTTAAACCGCGCCCGCAAGTAATATAAACTGTTGGATTTAACTTCTTCTTTACGTGTGATGATGATCATACTCATTTCAGGGTTTTCATTTCGCCCCCTCTAACTTGATATACCTAATGACTCGCCAGCCTCTCTTAACATAATGACTGCTATCAAGGATAAAACTGGGACTAATTGCTCAAGATGTCTTCCGAAACACGGACCAACCTAACATCTAATATATCTAAATTACTTACTGGTATTAATTATCGATACTTTTCCAGGAACCCAGACGATGTTAACTCAAAGATTTGTGACCATTTTACTGATCCGAAACTAACTTCAGAACCCGTAGATGTTGACGATGAAAATTTAGACGTAAGTATTGGAAAATAACTCTTCCTGCACCCCGCGGTTTCACCCGTATAATCTCAATCGCGTGGGGAAAATCGTAATAAAACATAGCTTACTATACCGTTTTTCAGAAACTTTGACCTAAAATGTAAACAAAACTCATTTCACATCTTTGTTTACTTTTTCCTTTAATAGTTGACCTTTAATAATTGTTTACATTTTATATCCAAGTTTCTAAAAAAGGGTAAGTATAGTATCCAGTTCTACAGATATCTACAAACAAACCTACTATCACACCAATTTTTTACATCTATTCATAGGTTAGGTTTTCGTATCGATATTATGGTTTACGTTTCAGCCTAACCCAGTTGAGACAGCCTTTGTTCGATTTACACCGAACTCGGGTGAATCTGATTTTGCAAACGAAGTTTATAATCCGCCGTTTTCGCCCGACGAAGATCCTGCTGCGTACTTGGCTAAAGGTAAGTAATTCAACCCACACACTTTCTTTGTCTTATTTTAGACAAGCTGTGTTATATACGCAATTCCAATCATGCGAAAGTATTGTGATAAAACCCTAAATGAAAAGAGATTTTTCACTGTACACTGTCCAGGGCTTTAGCCACCGCTATTGCAAATTATCATTATTCACTATAGATTGGAGTCAACTTTATAATGAAATAGCATACTCCACAAACATTATTGTTCACCAAGAAATGCCTCAGTAAAATGGTATTTCAATATGATTAGGAACATTCAAAGTCTCAATATTAAATGAAAATATACTTCCAGTTAACGGAATAAATGACGAAGACAGATTTAACGACGAAAACCCAAGCGATAAATTGCGAGACTTAATGCTTCTGAGTGGCCCTGAAGAGTCACCTGTCATATTACCATTCGAAGGGTTCCGTGAAAGGATCCAGGAAGAGAAAGCAAAAGCTTTAGAAGAAGATATCGAACCTAGTGTATTGCAAGTCAATGAGAAATACAAGAAATCAGTCAGTCCTGATCTGAGTCAAAATGAGCCAACTGTCTTTGATGAAGAACGTCTCGGAGCTCATTTTAGAAAGCATAAGACTAAACCACCACCGTATACGGCTGAATATTTAACTAGCAACAGATTTTCGCCTCTAGACGAAGAAGTACGATCCAATGCCATGAAGAACTACGTCCAAAGTTTCGCGGAAAAGAATTTCCCGTTTGAGTACGAAAACCCAGCTATCTTCCCTGATCCTAGAGGTTACAAAGATGATGGAAGCCAAGAGATGCCGATGGACGTTGGAAGTGGAGAAAACGTTTATCCTTATCAACAAAAAGGTTAGTTTTTTTCTTGGAAATATATCATCCTTTCTTCTTCAATGTATGTATCTACATGTTATGCTTTGCTCTCAATAGATGGTTCTGAAAAAGATACGAAAAATATGGAATACTTGATGGATTACTGGCAAAGAATTAGAGATAAGAGTCAACAGGGCCAGCTGTATGCCGAAGGTGGACCGCTTAAAGCAGACGAACTAGAGGGTATGTGTTACGTTTCTAGCCTATGATGAGCTCTACTATGTAAGATCGTACCCAAACCTCAATGTAAGAAGGCAATTTGTTTGCTTCACTGCTTTGTTTCATTGTAGGTAAACGATATTGTATCATTCATCGTATCGAATACCCAACTAACATCGACATCCATTCTTCTAAGTTTTTCAGTTGGTGTTTTATTTTCTGTTGGCTATTTATTTCACATAGACCCCTCGTTCGGTTCTAAGAAGATCGGCTTAGAGAACGATTTACACCGAAACGGTGATACAGATACCGACGATAATTTTTCAGGTGAAAATTACAAATTATATCCCGAAGAAATTCAAGATTTACTTGATAGTGAGTGGGGCTTTAAGCGTAGGGAAAGAGACGATGTTAAAAAGCCCGGGCCTCGCCTGGATGCGAAAGAGTTAAAGATTTTATACCGCAATAGATCAGTGACAGGTTAGTGTCACGACAGCTTCTAAGCTGTTTTAGCTAAATTGATGTTCCCTCGATTTGTCGGCTGCCCGTTTAGGGATTAGGCTGGATTCGAAATCAAAGTACCTACATTTTCTTTCAAATTTTAAAGCACCTCCAACTCTTGTCTAGTACACCGCACTAAATGTTTCCCTCCTTTTTGCGCACAGTTTTATTTATTCTAACAAAAAGCATGAGGTCGATATGACCCGACAAAATAAACTGCCTATGTGTCACCTATTTCCCACACATTTATGATCTTTAATGTTTTACTTTTGCTAAGATAATATTTTAAATGTTTGGGCTGCGTCATATTATTTTAAAATCATAATTAATTTGATTTTTGTTATATTTCAATTAAATTTAATATTCATCTTTATATCACATGATTTGTGTCATCCATGAATGTTTTTTTGAAAACGCTTTTGTGTCCAAAAACGAGATGTAAAATCTTCAAGGATGCTACTTTAATGGGTGTATAAACTTCTAAACTGTGAAGTGAATGAATCTAGATTTTTACAACTAAATAATTCAGTCCATAAGTCGATAATATCACTCAAAATCGTTGCATCTTTAACTATAGATGTTGTTCGTATTTATTATTTGCGAACCCTAGTAACATTTGACTCAGTTGTTGTGAATTTTCAGCTCAAGTACAAACAGACAAGAACAATGGAGAGAGTCATAATGAGTACGAATATGACCCATCATACGCGTATGTTTTATTCAAGAACAGGTATATGTTATTCTAATTTAATCCTCTGATTCTCAACTTTTCGCAAGATTTCAGTTGCAAAATACTGTACCTGCTATATTTATTCATTGATTGTTGTTATTGTGGCTTTACCTTAGGTTCCTAACGGACTGGAAAAAGGGGGTTTCCTTAATATCAAGGCTCGAGAGTATGCTTGGCTTAGAGAAAAACACGTTTACCAATCCTCGGTAATAAAATCATTAGTCATCAAATTATGAAATCTGCCTAAGCTCTTCTTTATTTGCTAATTTGAATTCAAATTGTTTTAGAGTTGATCCTGATGAAGTAACATTTAAAGTAGAAAAAAATAGTAAAGGATATAGCGCAATCGATGTAGCTAGACGAGTTGGTAAGTGTGATTCGAATAAAACTATGTTATAGAGTCTTTGGCCGTCAAGATTCGGCCTTAAGAAATATTGAAATGCATACAACGTTCGGTTTTTGGTTATGGTAGGTCTAGGTAACTATCCTTATCTCATAACAACGAAAATTTGTCCCAGATACCATCAAGGATGAATTACGCCGAGAAACTGGGGCTCAGATTCTTGCGACAGGTGTTGGAGATAGGGTAAGGATCATTACTTACCCACACATACACACATCTTATAGGTAACTTTCATCATAATGAACAATGAGAATAATACTTTTTTGTAAACTCTTAACACTAGGTGCGACAAACCGCACCTTGTGTTAAGAGTTTACGCGCTAAGATCTCTAATTTGCCCTAACGGCTGCTATCAAAGGTAACAACTGAGCCCAGCTGCTTAATGTGCCTTGCGAGGTACGGAGAAGCTTGAGGTAATGTTTTTGGATTATCAGTCACCCACCCATTCCAGGACTGCACAAGCCCTTGCTTGACTCATCCAACTATACAAAAACAGCGCAGCTAGGCTTTCAAGCTCCTCAAAAATACAAATTTGCTCCGTATTATTCTTTATGTATTCGGTTTCAGAGCAAGCATCCAGTGAAACATCATGTGGATTCGCCAGAAAATCTTATCTTCGGTTTAGATTTACCGGTGCTTCTGGCTTTAGTGGGAAGTTTGTCAGTCCTTGTCGTTGGAGCAGTGGTCTTTGCTGTGTTGCTGAAACGAGATCTCAGCACTAAGAGGAAAGTGCAAGGGTTGTCTGGAGCCGCTGAAATTGATGCTGAAGCAACTAGGGATTATCAGGTACCATTTACTATAATATTTAAGGCATTATAAACCAACACCATCCAAATAGAGATCCTAACAAAGAAACCGGAAGATATAACTTGATTGGAGGTTTATGAACCCTCAATTGTTTACAATCTAAGACTTTACAGATTGGATAGTGTTTTAACCTTTCATTTATATGCGTCTTCAAAAATGTATCATCTAACCATGTCTGCATATTGCAGGAGTTATGCCGAGCCCGTATGTCCGGGAAATGGTCAGGGCAGCAAACAGCGGCAGCCGCGTCACCTCACCCGGTCGAATCGTCCCAACGTATCGCCTCTTTGTCCCGAGATCCTGATGGCAACTCACCTTCTACCAGATCTAGTACTTCATCATGGTAAGAACAGCTCCTTCTAATTTCACAGTTTTGTATTTATTTGTAAATTCGTTGGTATGAATCAAAAACAAAAGTGGTTCTTAGATGACCACTGAGGGACACCATAATTGATTGATTTTCCAAGTTTTATTTTTAGAACTACTGATATTAGCAGAAATGGCTAAGAATTAAAATTTGTACGTTAATCAATCTTTGTTATTTAGGAGCGAAGAACCAGCACTGACTAATATGGATATTTCAACTGGACACATGGTTTTGGTAAGTTTTTTAATTATTAATATTGTACAATTGCCACTCCTTGTGTAGTTATTTAAATTAAATGAGGCAGGTTATTAGAGTCGAAAGAGTCTCGCTCGACCGATAGGCTAAAATCGTCATGTATCGACGCAATATCCAATACGCTAGATCTAGAATGTTCTAAATCCTAGACATTAATTCATCTGGATGAATGGATGTCTAAGAGGTTTTTGTCCATCAGTTGGACAATGTAGGTCTTAACAATAATGTTCGAATACTCAAACTACATTCTTTTTAACAACCAGGCATACATGGAAGATCACCTCCGCAACAAGGATCGCCTGGAGCAAGAATGGCGCGCTCTCTGCGCATACGAAGCGGAACCTTGTGCCACAACTGCAGCCCTCAAGCCAGAGAATACTGGGAAGAACCGTTATGCTGACGTCCTTCCGTACGACCACTCCAGAGTGACACTCAACACGTTGTCCAATCACGTCGGATCTGATTATATTAATGCTTCTACTATTGTAAGTATTATTCGATCCAGTCCTTATTTGTAGAATCAGGTAATAATGCCAAGTTATAAATGCTACACTTTGTCTGTAACAATTTCACTCCATGATGATATAGAGCAAACTTATACTTATATATTATTTATTTAACAAACACTTTCAGACTTACAACATTTAAACACCAAAAGCCTAGTGCTTATTTTGGGGCTTGATTGCAATGTGTATAATGTCGTGCAATATTTATTTATCCTACTAATATTATAAATGTGAAAGTGTGTGTGTGTTTGGATGTTTAGATGTTTGTATTTTTGTTACTCAATCACGCAAAAAAACTTCTGAACCGATTGCGATGAAACTTGGAATATAGGTGGCTGGATACCGGGAATAAATAAATAAATAAATAAATCATGTGACGAACACACAGCGCTATCTAGCCCTATGGTAAGCTGCTAAGCTTGTGTTACGGTGACTAGACAACGGATATACTACTTATAAGTATTTATTCTTCTTTTGTAAATACATACTTATTATACATAGAAATACGCCCAGACCAAATACAAATATTTATTTTAAGCATAAATATTTGCACCCAGCGGGAATCGAACCCGCAACCTTCTGTATTGCAGCCAAGCGTTCGCCCGACGCGCCACAGATGTCGTCAAACACAGGCTAATTTTTATCCCAAAATTCCCGCCGGAACGGGAGTTACGCGGGTGAAACCGCGGGGCGCAGCTATTTATTTATAAATAAGACACTCCCCAGACGGACCACGACCCGCGTAACCCCGCGTACATCGCGGCGGCCGGGCCGCTCGCGCACACCGCCCCCGACTTCTGGCAGATGGTGTGGGAGCAGGGCAGCGTCGTCATGGTCATGTTGACGCGTCTCACGGAGAACGGACACCAGCTCTGCCACCGGTACTGGCCTGAAGAGGGCTCCGACCTCTATCATATTTACGAAGTAAGTTACCTATACTAACACGAAAGAATGCTGCCCTTAATTTCATGTGCCGGTGCAGGGACCTGTGTGGGCGGATACACTTTACATCGGAATTTTATTGATTCAAGTCCTTTCGGGTGCAGAATTATAGAAAAGTTTTTTTTTTAAACTCTTATCTATACATATTTATTCATTTATTCACTGTAAATCACGGTACAATTTTGCAGATGGAATACATAAAATCTTAGGTCTACATGATTCGCTCTTTGAGCGTACAGTGCTTGATATTTTTAGTTTTTATGAAATTAAGTAGGTACTAGGTTAATATTAATATAAATCGTCTAAATAATAATGTCAATTTGATTAGGTACTGGTTACATACCTCGTTACTTGTAAACCCTAATTAATGCGCTGCATAACTATGCATCGTTTGTCTTTAACTGTCACTAAAAGTTTCACAAACGTCACATAACTTAGTCATGTATAAATCATATTTTGTATGTAAGGGATATAATGTTTACGAAATAAGATACTCTTTACTGTCGGAAATTTATTTCACTGCCGTCTTCATATTCATATTCATTTATTGATAACTTAAGTTACACGTCATTTATCAATCAATTTACATTAGATTGGGTAAGTATACATTTTTATTATTAAGTAAAGTTATTTGTTATTTACATTACAACATAATCTTATGTCAAATTCATTTTATATTTGAAATAAAAAGTAAATAAATTAAAGGAAAAAAAAACATATTGAGATTTCATAAATTCATGCCATGTCATAGAAAGCTTGCTCCATAAGCCAAACTTTAAGCTTTCTTTTAAAAGATTGAGTACAAGTTGTGCCAGTAATTTTCTTAGGTAAGTGATTATACACCGTTGGCTCCAGAACATGGATAAATTTGGACGTTCGCGATAAAGAACGCGGTATCTGTTTCAGTCTATCTGGATCTCCTAGACTCCTAGACATCCCGTGTCCCTCATTTCGCTTTGTGTAATCGTCCAAGTGATTTCGTACATAGATTTCTACATGGTATATATGAATTGCAGGGAGTGTCATTATTCTGAGAGATTTGAAGTATGGTCTTCCTTTATTGTAGCTCCACCACATCATAAGACACATTAGTAGGTACTCCGGGAACTGGGTATTTCTGTATTAGCCCCTGTCATTTACCATACCATTTCGCATTAGTGCTCAATCTATTTAAGGAATAAATTAAATGGAAAATAACGAAGATAACGAACACCTACCTAACCATTAATCCAGCCAAAAAAATGACTCGGTCGACCCTATTGAACTTTGACGTGATCTTGGATTTTCTTTCAAGTCTTGTTCTTTCCAACTTGGATTTTGGTTTGAAACGAAGGTTTTAACGTTCAGGTGCACCTCGTGAGTGAACACATCTGGTGCGACGACTACCTGGTCCGCAGCTTCTACCTGAAGAACCAACGCACGGGCGAGACTCGTACCGTCACGCAGTTCCACTTCCTGTCCTGGTCTGAGAACGGAGTACCGGCCTCGACTAAAGCTCTACTTGAATTTAGAAGGTTAGACTTTTACAGCTAACATTAATTATTTATTCTACGTTTTTGTAACAATGGCTAAAGTGAAAATGAAAATGTTAAACTTTTTAAATTGACACGATTTGTTAACATATTTACATTTACCGGGTCTTCATCGCGTACTTATTAATAGCGTACTATAAATAGTACGCGATTAAGACCTGGTAATGTGTTAATAAAATGTAATTCTATTTGCAATTCGTAAGGACATTGTTTTCCAGTTGCCAGAATTGGAAACCTGCATTCTCTGAATACCTGTTTTACTTTAATAATTTTAAAACTTGCCTATTTTCATAGAAAAAAATAATTTATTCGGAAAGCAAACGGTAACAATAACAGAGAATTTAACAAAAATAATACCTATACACCACTTAGATGCTTTCGCATATAAATACCAAGAATTAATGCCACATTCATACACATGTTAACAAACAAGTTCAAAAATAAAAAATAAAAATAAAGAATCCTAATTCAAGAAGCGCGCGGCCCCAAACCACTTCCTAGACAATGCATTCCAGAAGCAATTAGACGATGTATTAAATAAGTCCAGTTCCGAATCAGTGGCCAGCCCATTCACGAGCCTTGCAGCTCTCAGGAAGAAAGAGTTACTTCTATAAAGAGTATCACTTGCCGGTACATACAAAATTACATTTTTTAATTGAGACAACTCTCTAACTGGCAAATTTGGAGGTTTTAAAACAATTTTAGATAGGAGCTCCGGCGAATCAACATTTGATTGCGCCACCTTAACGAAAAAGGATATATCCGCAATCTCGCGTCTAAGTTGGAGAGGTAAAATATGCTGTCTCCTACATCTGGCTTCATAACCTTCAAAAATAATTAATAAGTTCTTTTTTTTCAGGAAGGTGAATAAGTCATACCGAGGAAGATCTTGTCCAATCGTAGTTCACTGCAGGTAACATATATAATTTTCAGGATGATTTTTTTGCTCGCTAAGATTTAAATGCGTCTTACGATTATGATACGATAATGATTCAATTGGCGCAATTTTGCGTAACATACATCGAAGTATAGACAAACTACTAATCAGACAAATAACTAAATAAGACAAATAACATAAGACAAATAACTAATCGGTTCAGTAGTTGTTGCATGAAAGAGTAAAAAAGTCACATACATCCATACAAACTTTCGCGTTTATAATATTAGTAAGAAGTAAGATTCCAACGTCTGGAAAGTACAAAGTACACGTTTTCTGTCCAGTGACGGAGCCGGCCGTACGGGCACGTACTGTTTGATCGACATGGTGTTGAACCGCATGGCGAAGGGCGCGAAGGAGATCGACATCGCGGCCACGCTGGAGCACATCCGGGACCAGCGCGTACGCACCGTCGCCACTAAACAACAGTTCGAGTTCGTGCTGATGGCGGTTGCTGAAGAGGTACTTGTTTATATCTGTATTTAGTGCTTGACATTTTGCGTTTTTGACATTATGCGTATTTGACTTTATGCGTTGTTTGACGTTATACGTCTTTAACTATTTGCGATTTTGACATTATGCGTGTTTGACTTTATGCGTATGTGACTTTATGCGTGTTATCCATATACTGGCACCTATACTGTTTGATCCTGGAGATTCCTATAAAAGGTAAGGCCAAAAGGCCAGTTACTATCGGGGTCGTAAGTATAAAGCTACAACAGAGAGTTTTGGATTGTTAATTTATCAGATTTTTTTCAGACTTTTAAGAACTCTTATCTCGACTCTCACTCTCTTTTGTCAACCTAAATGTATTGGTTCTTTAAAAAAAATGGTTGAGGGATCTGAGATACGGTAATGCTTAAGTTGATGGTACATTTTAAAAGACAATACAAACGTTCCTACCTTGTTGAACTCTTTTGTTAGTAATGTTTAGTTCTACAGTTTCTTATAATATTAAATTAGTACTTAAATGATTTATAATTAGAAAAATAATCAAGTAACAATTCAAATAATTAGAATTGAAAACTTTCGGAACTATTGCAACGATCGTTTTACTCAAAAAAGCTTAAATAAATTTGTACATAAAAATACAAAATAACATTTTTTTTATAATTATTATAATAGTGTCACGTCAGTTTTCCACTGACCATAAATACTGTGAAACTTTCGAAATTTGTTTAATAACGTATTTTTTTAACTTTTAGGTCCACGCCATCTTGAAAGCCCTACCAGCGCACTTACAACAGATGCAAGAAAAGAAAGACAAGGAAAAGGAAAAGGAAAAGGAGAAAGAGGCCACCGACAAAGAGAAACCCAAAAACTGAACTAGCATGCTTTATCAACATTATTTACTTGTATTAAGTAACGATATCATTTGTGTATGTACGACTGTGTAAGCAATGACCCTCTATAAGTTAATATTCTATCTATTTGCGTACAAATTTCTTGGATTTTTTCGCTTATTTATCAACAAATTTCAGTTTACAACAGAAAGTTCAAACTTAAAGGCCTCAATAAGACTTAAATTTTATTTATGTTGTTTGGACGGTTTTTTTACACACGATTGATGAGCGTTTGTCTACTATCTCACCTGATCGTAAGGGAGTATAATGGCCTAGGATGTACCACGTTCATCTGAAAAAAGAAAATGGCAGTGGAACAAGATCCGATCCGTCAACTTTGTTCAGTTGCCCGGCCATAAAAATAAGGTATTTACTTTTTTTCTAATATGTATTGTTAATACGTCCTATTTGTCCGTCTTTGTATCAATTTGGGGGCATTGCTTATATTTAACAGTACCATTATAAGTGTTTGTTAAATTCGATGTCAAAGTATAAAATATTATTCTCTCTCTACCAAACTTACTTACTTAGAATCAGCCATAGAAAATATTTCAGTTGTTTCGCAGTTCCGTTTTCACTTTAACGAGTACAAACTATATTATAAAAAGCATTTTATTTTTAAGTTTTTACTGTAACTTACTTACGAGAAAGGCACTACGAAAGTATTCGATATTTTTGTAAAACAGTTTAGAAAAAAATATCATAAGGATTATTTATAAATAATATAATTTCGCTTCCACGCTTTTTGCTTTGTAAAAGTACTAAGAAGACTTGGTCAATTGTTAGTGTCTGTTAAATAATATTTGTTGCTACGCACTGTACCTATATATTGATTTAATAATTTATAGGAATGTAATTTTAATGCATTGTTATCGATGAGATATAACTATTTTATATTAACAAACTGTAGTACTAGAGTCATTTTCCTAATCAAATGGACTAAACATTCTTAAAAGGGCTCAATATCATTTGAAACATTAACAGTTACTGTATTATTTGGGTGCGTTTGATTAAGAAAAAGGACTATAATATTGGGTTTTCACTTTACGAGTGCAATTGACGTGTTACATGTTACAACAGCATCGTAACATGTTACAATGGTATCTTTACACTTAGCAATATTCCAGAGACAAACTTGTACAAATGCTCGTTCAGTGGAAACTTCGCTTTAGGCCATCCATCATAAAACTAAGACCAAAATTGAAATCATACATGTCACACAAGTTCAAACATTTTTTTTAAACAGAGTATCTATATTCTATACATATAATTAGGCTTGATGAGACATGATCGGACGATGACGGTCTGCCAACCCTAACTTACCGATACTAAGTGGTGTTTTTCTGCAGACTTCCCAGCTAGTCTGCAGAAAATTACCTTCTTTGGACAGTAACACAAAGCAGCTTGCCATTTTCAAACCAGTATCCCAACCATGAGTTGATACGTCCATATGTGCAGTGTAACGTTAACAGTTTAGGTATTTCCGCGGCGCAAAATATCGACAAGCTGTTGCCGCTACAGGGAACAGACGGAGAGGGCGCGATGTTCGCACGGTCAAACTGTTAACGTTACAGTGCACGTATTTACTACTGGCTTGTAAGCTAATGTAACGTGGCTGCAAACCTAGGCCAGCAAGCCAGTTCAAAAACTTAAACTTTGATTACCCGTCGTCAGCGATAAATATTTTAATAAATAAATGTTAACATTAAAAACGTGCTTATGTATTTTTAATACAAATTCGTTGCATGAAATGCAAATTAGGTAAATACCTACCTATATTATTGATCTAGTCAGTAACGTTTTTGTTACATAAGTGTTATTGTTTCTTCTATTGCCAACTATGAGAAATGTAAAAAATTAGATTTTGGGTAAAATAACCATTTCTGCATATTGCGACCCTGTGCTAAGGTGCATAAGTATGTATTTCGACAAAATGCACAGTGATAAATGAATGCTTAAGTCAATGCCGCGATAAAATGTAATTCTAATTACACAGGCAATTGGTAATATAACCCAAATCTAACTTTGATGTTATCTCAATGCAGAAGGCACTTCCAATCCTTGTAATAAGACAGTTAACATCTTGAGTTCAGCATTAAATGCAGTGTTACCTATCTTATGAGCTTTGTGTTAGGCTTTTGGTTTCCTTAGGGGTTCTAATATCCTAGCCGAGTCATATCTTGACCTAACTGAATACCTGATAAAACGGATACTTAATAAATTCTACATTAATAACTATTTACAGATTGTAGCAAGGTCAAAATAGATAATATAATAGGTAATAATATTGTTATGTACGATATTTAAGTATATAAGAATAAAATTTAATGCATATTATGGGAAAAATATAAAAAAAAATACCGCCACGAAACTAAATGAATGTAGTTCTAGTTTTTAAGAAGAAAATATATTTAATCGTATTTCTGTATGAAATTATATGTAGTTTTTATGTGATTGATTGAATATTGGATTTTGATTAAAATGTTTTAGGGAATAAGTAATTTAGTATCCTGATTTCCTTATTTCATCCGTTATTCTTGATCATCTGGGCCCGTATTCTACAATTAAAATGTCTCGTGTATGTCACAGCTCCGTATAATTATTTTCGCAAAGTTTCAATACTTGCTGGTACCTAATTCTACAAGAATTTAACACAACTGTCAATAGTTTTGACACACACAAATTATCAATAGTTTTGGAATGGTTCAGGAAAAAATAAATAAAGCTGAGAATTTATATTAATTATAGCATATGGATCCTGCAGTAGGAATCTTAACAACGCATAATTAGCAATCGTAGGCTACACAGGTAGGCTGCGTGCGTAGGTACCATCAACTTTTAAAAAGCCACCCGCGTTTGGATATAAATCTATCCGCGCGATGGCAGCTTTCAGCAACAATTTTCTGTATAGCGAAATATTAACTGGAAATTTACTTACTGTATTTCTAAAGACTGAATAGGTCTGCCTTTGAATAATCTGCCTTGTTCAATGTTGTTCATAGTAAATACAAATTCTTCTTACCATGGATCTTACTCTAAGTCATCATGGTACGACCCCAGACCTATGAATCAGCTATTAGATTTGATTGTATCGTTATTTGTACAACTCCACACATCCTATAAATTGGCTCTGTTAATGTATTTTATATAAATGGAGGAGGCAGGTTGTTTGTCTGTTAAGATAGATTTATTGGGAAAAAATGTTCTCAATAGAACCAATTGGATCTTGATCACTAGATCTACAGAGAGTAAAGGGATAGGTTGAGCATGATAGTACCTACCTAAGTGGCGATGTGGTCTGAGGTCCAGCACGCTCATGGAAGACGGCAATACAACAAGTTCTGGGCCGTCTCGTAACACGGATAAGTCCGCTTGGCGCTGAGATTGACTGAGGATGCTGTGATTTCTGGGTTGTTCCTTTTAAGGTTTGGTTTGAATAGTGGTGTGGCTCGGAATCAATTTGTGAATTCTCAGTTCGCCCAAAGACCTTTAGCTTAACGACTGCTGCTAGAGATACCAACCGGGACCAACTGCTTAACGTGCCTTCCAAAGTACTGAAGTAAAAAAATGCAACAAAACTACGTAGCAGTTATAATGTGATTTGCTGGCTGTAAACGAAAGTCGTACAAAGCCATAAACGAATGACTGACAAGAAAAGTTACTGTCAATGTCAACATCAATTTGACATTAGATTGGTGTTGCCGGTTTAGCAATAATCGCCATTTCTTTAAGACTTTACTTACTTTTTTGGTTCATGATTTGAACTAAAATCCATACACCATAAAATCCCTCAGTCACATTGATTTAATCAGTAGATGTGGCATCAGAAGGATGACAGTTGTATTGTAACAATACACCGAAATAACCCTTCAATGATATTTTGACATTTTATACATTCACAGATTTCATTTTAGCTTGGTCGTTTCAATTTTACGATAGACGTAAAAATTAAATGTACTTAAATGGATTATTGCTTCTAGTCATTTTTTGTCTGTCAGCATTTCCCATGATTTAGTTATCGATCGATTTTGGACCAGTACCCGAATTCTGAAGATCATAACAGCTGTAAAACACTTTTTAAAGTTTTTTCTGATTTTATCGCCTTCATAATAATCAGATACCTTTTACCTTTTAATTTTTATATTGTTTCCTGGACTTGGATGACTAACTTCTGAAGAAATACTACTTTCCAAAAATAGCACCCGACAGGACTTGAACCTGCAACCTCGATATTCCGTATCGCGCGCTTGCCAATTGCGCCACAGGCGCTTGCTTTGTCTTCGTGAAATTATGGAATGTGCCGTGGAATGCTACGCTTATGGAACGCTACTACGTGCCTCAGTCGCAAAGAATAAAGAAATACTATAATCAATCAAACAATAGGTACTTTAAAATTTAAAGTTAAAAATACTTGAGAAATATCTTGACAAGTATTTTATTTTATGTGGTTTCTGAAGATAAAAATGCTGGAACTCTTGGAACAATGAAGTGGGTAACACTTAGGTACTGGGTTAGTGGGTAATTTTTTTTATTCTGTGCAACAATTCGTTTCATTTTCATTAGATGTGGACGGTTTTCTTCGTGTTTTCTGTTATTTTTCACCTAAATTGTTTTCAACTCAAGCAGGAAACAAAACTTTATAGTTTCCAGGAGTTATATTGTAGTAAGCAGAAACAGCAGATCTCTTAGCAAAAATGGTTGCCGGCCGCGCTCTACATTTTGTATTCAAAGTAGCAGACAGAACCCTGACTGCAAAATTCTACAGAGAAATCTTGGGAATGAAGGTAAGAATTTACCTGTACGAATTGCATAACTTTACCTATTTTATCTACTATTTACTGGGAAAATGTCAAGGTCATATTGTTGCAATAAAACTTTAACAAAACCAGTTTATTTGTAAAAAGTACCTAGAAGTACAAACATCCTTGAAGTGTGACCGAGACTAATAATTGTGTGACCAGTTTAATTGGTATGTACGTCATTGGTAAATAGTTTATTGTGGCAAGAATAATACCTACATGCAAATCGAACATGCACCATACTTACTTATGAGTTTCCTTATGCATTTAAGTTAATAAGTACACAGCTGCTTATACCTAGGTATCTATTGATTGTTTTAACCAAATATGCCTACTATGACATAGAATACCCACACTTTAACTGAAATTGATTTTTATGAAATACTTTAAAAGTGATGGAACTTCGTACTGCCCTTTTTAGGTTTTTATTGTCCTAACAATAAGTAACACAAGTAAAGGTAACTTTATAAAAGTTTTTTTTTTAACTATTGAACTCCTATAGGTTACAGGTGGGTTAAGGTAAAACAGTCATTCGGATGACATACACATTAGGTATGAGTTTTTTATTTACTAATACATATAATATTATTTGACAGGTACTTCGACATGAAGAATTCAGTGAAGGATGTGAGGCAGCTTGCAATGGGTGAGATTAACAGCACATCATTAGAATTCAAGTTTAATTTTACCACATAGTAATATGTGGTCTGTGATTATAAGTATAAATTAACTAAAAGAAAACTTTAGTAGCCTATAGGTGTTGCCACACCGAAATGGGCCTCTTAAACACCTGAAAGATGGCATCATCAAAGAGTGTTGAAATAAATAAGAATTTCTTTTATTTTTCTGGACAAACATTTTCCTGCATAGTTGAAAGTTTATTTCTAGGCATGGCTGACTAGGCTTCAAGGGTAGTAAGGTGCTGGGCACTCCAGGATATGTTCCCTCTACGTCGCGCACTTTTACGTCGATACCCGCTACGTCGACTTTTATTGAATTATTTTGGTACTCTCACGGCTCAAGTGTCGATGGCTGGTTGAGCCATCAAGGCGGTCAGAGCAGAACAGTCGGTACAGTCAGAACATAAATCATTCCATACGATTTCACGTGTGTAGAATGTTTGATATTAGGTTGTGATAATTTCGTTCTCTTTTCTCTCAATGATACTTATTTTCGCTTGGTTAGGTCAAAATGGGTGTGGTCATGATCACAACCACGCAACATTATATTAATTCATGGTCACACAAACACACCTTTATGTTAAAGTGGGCGTGGCCATACAGTTCCACGCCCCCCGTAGGCAAACCAGATTACTTGCGGGACGCCTACGGGGCAAGAAGTAGGTGGTGGCGGAGGTACTCTCAGGCGGTGCAAAGAGGAAGAGCGCGGGCGCGCGGCAGGGAGCACAAGTGACATTTTCGGAACGATATCCACACGGCATTCATTTTCCTGAGATATATCCGAAGATGAACGCTTTTAAATAAATCATCGTTTTTTTTCTTCTTTGAAATAATGCATTATAAACAAGGGATAAATTATTTCTCACTTATAAATCTGAAGTAATGTATGGTTACTTTACTTTGAAAAAAAAAATGTTACAAAAACATTTAGATACCAAACGAAATAATAAAGTTCATTATCTATTTTGCATTCGAGTAATATATCTCGGGATCTATCTCGGAACGACGTGAATGTGTGTATCGATACCCGCCCCCACCTACTTTTTGCCCCTCAGCCATCACGCTAGTGATCTGGTTTGCCTATAGTGTATGGTTCACCTACATAAGTAATGTGTGTGTAAAACTACTTGAATTTACGCTTTCTATTACTGTTACACAGACTGTGGCTTACAAAAAGTATAGGTAGGTAGAATATAAATTAAAACTCAGTTTCATTAAAATATTGTTTTAATACACCATAACTGATCTAAAATTGAACGTTCTTAATCAGTGCCTAACTTTATTGAATAACGGATTAAGATAGTTAAATTATGTATACTATGTTACTTTCTTAAACTGTTATTCAATTAAGCTTAATCACAGTCTAATCATTATAAGCAGGAACTTTTACATTAATATATATTAATTTTTTCAATACCTTACACAAGTTGCTTTCGTTTTTTCACAGGGCCCTGGGCCTGAAAATGTGACAGTCTTCGCGTTTGTAGGACCTATGTATATGTATGTATTGTATAATGCAGAGTATACAAAAATAATGTTACTTACTTGTTTCACAGTTATCAAGATGTTTCCAAACAACTACAGAACAAAATTATATTTTTATTTTTAAGTGCTAAGCCCGCACCGGGCGTTTATAGAACTATTTCACTACAGATTTTGCTGAGCACTTGTAGAAAGGTAACGTAATGCACACTTTCAAGGTTGAAAGGACACTGGAACGTTTATAAATAAGTACACCATTGTTAGGGTTGTGATTTGTGACATCATTAGCGAGCGTACACTATTTTTAACCGTAAATCATAGAACTTAAGATTTAGTTAAAATTGTCTTATTTTCAGTATCTTGTGCGCTGCGCCTAACGGTACATGTACAAAAGAAACAGGTTTATGTCCAAAAGAGTAGTGACATCTAAAACTTACCTGATATTAGACCTTAAGAATGGACAACTGTTACTAAGGAAAATAATTATTTAATAAGAATCATACAAAATAATAAAAAATATTTTTGATACCATTACAAATTATAAATACTTACTGTCTTTATCAACCAACCGTTGCAACGCGAACCGTTGAAAGAGATGAGAACGAAAATATGATGACCTTCTCTGGTGATTCATGGCCTTGTACCTAAGAACTAAGAACTATTGGTTGCCTGGAAGATATCGCCCATAGGCGATAAGGCAGCTCTTTGTACCATTTTAGTTTTTAAGATCTAAAATGTAAGCTTTTTATAATTTGTGTTTTTGGTACAATAAAGTGTTAATCAATCAATCAACTAATACAGCAATTAAATACTATCAAAAATAACACAAGTGATAGTCGTATGAAACAGGATACTCAGTCCTCACAGCCAGGCAAAAATCATGTTCACTAAACAACAACTGATGAAACAATAATTAAATGATACTGACTTTTACTTTAATATTCTGATTGTACTTAACAACCAGCCATCGAGGCATGAGCCGCGATAGTACCAAAGATTTTCCAAAAAAATCGACGTAGCGGGTATCGACGTAAAAGTGCTCGACGTAGAGGGAACATACCCACTCCAGCACCATGAATTTAATTGTTTTTTGTGCTATTTAAATCATCTAAATTAAGATTTAAAAGCCAGTTATTATTTGAAAGTTTCAAAGAGAATTCTTTTAACCCCAGACCTCAAGGGCAAGATTGTACTATTTTTAACAGAATATAATGTGCCATCAAATTGCTTATTATAAAATTTGTTCCAATTTCCTTTTCAGCCCATATGCCAATAGATGGAGTAAAACAATGATAGGTTATGGGCCAGAAGACACACATTTTGTGGTTGAACTCACATACAATTATGGCATTACTAATTATGAGCAAGGCAACGACTTTCAAGGCCTGACCGTCCAGTCCAGTGAAAGTTTAAAGAGAGCTGCAGCTAACAACTGGCCTGTCAAAGATAACAATGGACAGAAGTATTTAGAAGCACCTGGTGGTTACAAGTTTTATGTTATTGACAAGCCACAGCCAGTTGACAAAGGTAATTGTTGCTTTTATTTTAATCAATAAGACCTCTTCTATCATTTTTATTTTTAAATTTTGAAATGTAAGTGTATACATATAACATTTAATCTGTCTTATTATTACCAAGAGCAGATTAAATACTTTGACAAAAGTTGCTTTTAATGCAGTTCTGCTTAGTTATCTATTTAGGGATACAATCATACAAAATACAGGTTTTTGTACCAATGATTTTATGCAAGGTCGGTTCTGAGGACACTGACTATCAACTTCATCATCCACAGACAGGTAGCCATTTATTGACAAATTCAATAAGCTTTACCACAATGATGTCACCCTTGACCATTTGCCAATACTTGCAGATCAAAATTAACTTGTTTGGTACTAACCGCGCCAGGCTGCCTCGTCCTTCCGATTTCGGGGGAATATGAGGATCTAACTTACAGACAGATAGAGTTGCTTTTACATTTATCATATTAGTTACATTTTACCGGGTCTTAATCGCGTATTATTATTTATTTTTTTAACTCGACGTTTCAACCATGTTACAATAGTGTTTGTTGCGAGGGGACATGACCGCGATGGTCCCGATGGATGGTAATAAATCTTTACATTGTTAAAACAAAGTCGATTTCCGCTGAGTATCTGTCTGTTCGTATGCTTAGATCTTTAAATCTTCGCAACGGATTTTGATGCGCTTTTTTTAGTAGATGAAGTGATTCAGTAGGAAGGTTTATAATTAGTATAACATGATGTGAAACAGCGAGGCGCAGCTAGTAAATATTAATACGCGATTAAGACCCTGTAAATTTAACTATGCTAACAAATCGTGTGAATTTAAAAAGTTTATACTTTTAGTAAAGATTTCGTATAAACGTATCCCTAACTATTAGCTTCTCACGCCTATCTTGACCTATTATTTAAAACATGTGTAGTATCATAAGTGGTGTAGGAAATATAAACAAATGATTTGCATGTGATCATAGAGTGATGAAAGTAGCTCTCTATAAATGTACAATGTAGCCTGACTCAGCAATGCTACATGGAATATTACATTTATCAGTCACATCTCTTTTTATCTATGATTTTTCTAATATAATACAGATAAAAGATAAACATTACAACTGTTAATAAGTTGGACTACCTGTATTGTCATCTACGACAATAATAGCATGCAATATGCACGTTTCAAGTATTAAAGATAAATGTCGAGAGGCTACGGTAGGTAGGTAGGTAATAAGTAAGAAAATCACAATAATACTTCAATATTAAACATAGAGACATTAAAAAAATAAAAATATTGCACGACATGACACACAGCGCAATCTAGCCCCAAACCAAACAGTAGGCTTGTACTGTGGGTACTATAATAGAGAACGGATATACTACAAAAATGTTATACTTTTTTTTAAATAAATATATACATTTTGTATGATAGATAGAAAACACCCAGACCAGATACAAAATTTGCACTCCCCCTCAGCCTTCTGTATTGCAATCGGGCCTTTGCCCGCCCGACATATTAAAGCTGGATTGTTCTCATAAAGACAGATTCTCAAAAAGACAAATTTTTCAAAAGAATAGAGTACACCTAAGTAGAAAAACAATTGAAGTTTTTTTTATTTAGATAAGAAAAATAATTCGTCAAATGCCAAAATGTTGAAACTATAAATGTGAAGCGATCTTATTATGGTTCACGTGATATACCCGTCTACCGTCTAGTGATAGATAGCAGACGGACAGAGGAGTAAAAGAAATTTACGGAACCCTACAAATAGTTGCTTTAAATAAATTTCAGATCCAGTCGTGAAGGTATCATTGGCGAGTTCCAACTTGGCTCGGTCTATTGCCTACTGGAACGGTCTCCTCACGCTGAAGGTTTTCGAGCAGACTTCGAAGTCAGTCCTCCTTGGGTTCAGCGAAGATCAGGCTAAACTAGAACTGGTTGAGATAGGTATGTATTTCTACTACTGTGGATAATGCGCGCGGGTGGTAATAGCTAGTTAGCTAAGAGAATTTATTATAGTTTGAGGTTTTAGTTTTTGGCTTCAAACTTGTCCATACAAAATGTTTGTAGGCGACGAGACGAGGTTTACCTATTTAGGTTCAAATTTCCGAATCCATACAGATAGCACAACATTAAAAGAAAATATCGATGTGTGAACGAGTTTTATGTTGATTGTGCTGTAAATACATCAAAAAAGCGATTTCCATAAAATACAATTAAAAAAAAACGAGTAAAATATTCTCTGTTCTGTGGCAACGCTACTAAACGCGACACAGCAAAAAATAAAGTTTGCATTTGCCGGTGAATAAAATTATTGTTATTAAATTTATTCAATATGAATGAATGATGAAGCTTTGGAGAATTGTAAATTATAATGCAGGTTTTGAAGGTAGTCAACTGCTTTTACTCGTAATGGCTTAAATACTGAAATCATTTAATTATTTAAATCAAAAGGAGATTGAAACGATTGTCTCGGCAATACAATTTGCCCTAAGGGCAAACTATTCGACTGTAACAATCAGTTATACAAACTTATTCTTTAAAGATATAGTTTGAGATTGATAAGATAAGCGTCCGCAGCAGGTGTACGAAGATAGACGTGACTACTCTCTGTCACTTGACAATGATAATGAAATGATGCAATGAAAGTAATTTATTTACTTGTTGTGTAAAACTTGTATCTGATTCGAACTGAGTTCAAAAATAGATGACACTGTAAATGTAGGTTTAGTACCATTTATTTGATACTAGCTGCTACTATATGATCTGAATCGTCTGGGGATCTGAAATGAATATAGTTATAAAGAAAGAAATGCTTTCCAAAAATTTCCGCACCCGACAGGACTAGAACCTGCATCTCCGGGGATCCGTCGCGACGCCTTTTCCAATTTGACCACGGATGCTTGTTCAGTCCTTTCTTTAATTATAGTCATCCAAGTGTAGGAATCACTTTAAAATATTACAAAATGATGAATATAGGTTCCTACATTTTTCCTCCTAAAGTGAGATAAAAACTAGGTATTGGATTTATGTCGAAATATACGCAAAATAAATTTCAAAAACATGTCACCTAAGTATTTATTTTGTTTTAAAATAATTTTAGCATTTTTGTCATTACTTTGTTGCGTGTTTGCTTCAATTATTTTAGTTTTTTATTTCAATTATTTTAGCCGTTTTTTATTTACTCATAAAATTGGTTTAGTAGCAAATGGAAATTGTTATTTAGTGGCTGCACCCTGCGGTTTCACTCCCATTAGTCGCGAACGCGATCCCGTGGCATTTCGGGATAAAAACTAACATAAGCCTTTCAAAGTTTTATCGCAATTGATTCTGTAGTTTTTGCGTGAACGTAACATAACATACAATGTTATGTTTTAGTCACCATTTTGTTATAAAAAGGCGCTTCCGTGTTTACATTTCTCCGGCACTAACCACATGCAATGTAGATAAGGTTGCCTGGAAGAGATAGCTTTAAGCGATGAGGCCGCCCATTGTGCCACCTATTTTTAAATTGTGTTTGTTTCTTTGTACGTATTTATCTATATTTACATTTTACCGGGTCTTAATCGCGTACTATTTTTATTTTCTTACCTCGACGTTTCGATCATGTTACAATGATCTTGGTCTCGAGGGGTCCCCTCGAGACCAAGATCATTGTACGCGAATAAAAATAAAAATAGTACGCGATTAAGACCCGGTAAAATGTAAATATGTTAACAAATCGTGTGAATTTAAAAAGTATTTATCTATATTTGGTGTGTATAATAAATAATTTAGTCATGTATTCATTCATACCGTTTACCACTACAGATGAACCAGTGAATCGTGCCAAAGCATACGGTCGGATCGCTTTCTCGTGCCCCTTCGACGAGCAACCGACCATAGACAAGAAGATCCAGGAGGCCAACGAGACCATTCTAACCCCTCTGATATCTCTGGACACGCCGGGCAAGGCCACCGTGCGAGTGATCATCCTATCGGACCCGGACGGACACGAGATCTGTTTCGTGGACGACGAGAGTTTCCGACAGCTGTCTCGAGTCGACCCCGCCAGTGATGCTGATCTAGACAAGTTCATCAAATCGGATAAGTCGAGAGCTTAAATTACCTTAGTTGGTTGAAGGTTTTATTTATCTGTCCGAAGTAGAAAAAGCACAAGTAACTAGCGAAATTCCAAATAAAAAAACAGGGTTACGATTGACCTTTTCTTGCTCTGAAAAAAAAAATATGTAATAAAAATAAACAAAATTTAACGTTTTAATAAAAAAATTATTTAAAACGTTTATGTGAAGTATACACAAATAAAAACTTTCCAAAAAAATATATGCTCCCTATAAGAATTGAATCTGTAACCCCTACAAATCCGTTGCACTACCCTGAGTCATTTTCAAGTAATAATTTTTGTGAACTTATTAAACTTAGGTTTCAGTACTCGTGCTTTTTCTACTAAGGACACCAGTAGTCTAGTAAAGATAAGCTCTATAACACGCGCCACTGGGAAATCATTCAAACAGTTTTCTTTTGTAATCTATTTAAAATGTTTGATGTTTTTAACGCGGGTGTACTAGGGATTATCTTTGTACATTTTCCTTGTAGTCGTATTATTGGTACCTTATTATGAAACATTAGAGTTACTAAAATTATAAATGCACTAATTTTAATAACTCAAAGAAGACATTGAGTTATCCATAAACTGCATTAATTTTATTGTGATATTGTAACTCATGTATTTTGTGTATTTATAAATATGCAACCCTATGTATAAAATTAACTAAAAATCTACACTAACTGTACTCCGCAGTTTATACACTTACCCCCTTATTTATAAATGCTAATTAATGCGCTGCATAACTATGCATCGTTTTTACTGTCACATGAAGTTGCAAAGTTGACAGACGGAGACAAACGTCACATAACTTAGTCATGTGTAAATATGTTTTTTTTAATTAGTGAGGGGGTTAAGCGTTGAAGATTCAATTGCCGAATATCGGCAATTTAATGGTATTTTTCTACGACACCTTTCTATATTTTTAATGTCTAATTTTACCATGTTTTTATGCTAATCGTAAATCTCCACTATTATAATATTAGTAGACAAAAAGGGCCAAATATCAAAGTTTTTTTATTATTAGACGTTCAAGTGTCAAAAAAGTGCGTTGAAGCTTTCGTAAACATTCCCGTAACATCATAAAAATTAAGTTAATTTAGTACTTGTGCATAATGTTATTGTATTAATTTGTACTTATCGTTAAATTTAAGTATTACAGTTATCGATTATATCTATTTACAGTTACCTTTATGTAGTTAGTTTATTTACCTTTCTTCTACCTTATCTTGTAGTTACTTTCGTGAATTATTTTTCCAATAATTATTATGCTGCTCCTAAATTTAAAAAATGGCAAACTTACTAATTTTAAATTGAGAGACTGAGCAGTCACTATGTTGCCTCTAATTTAAGTAGACTTCAAATTTGAAGCGACTGAAACAAAAATTTCTTACTAATATTATAAACGCGAAAATTTACATGTTGTATGTGAGTTCGATATGGTAACTGGAGACCTGAAATAACACAAGGCTAGTTTTTATCCCGATATTCCTTCGGGAACGGAACTTACGCGGGTGAAACCGCGGGGCGCTGCCAGTAAGTAATATATCCGTTGTCTATTCAGCATAACACAAGCTTATAATAGACTAGCTGCGCCCCGCGGTTTCACCCGCGTAAGTCCCGTTTCCGCGGGAATATCGGGATAAAAAGTAGCCTATGTGTCAATCCAGGTCCCCGTCTACCTATATTCCAAGTTTCATCGCAATCGGTTCAGTAGTTTTTGTATGAAAGAGTAACAACCTCACATACATACATACATACAAACTTTCGCGTTTATAATATTAGTAAGAAGTAAGATTTGCATGGGGCTAGGAGGCGCTATGTGAAGTAAAAAAAATAAAAACATTGTACAGTCTCTTTCAAAATTGGTACCCCACCGTAAGGTTCAAAATCCATTTTACTGATATTGCGACTTATATCTTCCTATGAAATTTACTAACCACCCGAATCAAGAAATATAAAACTTTGCACTTTAAAAAGAATCCATGGTCTAGTGGTAGGATGACTGAATAAACTAATATGAAAGTTCCACCTACCTATGTATATACTTTATGGAAACTAATTTGGACCCAATTGTAAAAATAGGTGACCTTATCGCTCAAAGCGATTTCTTCTAGGCCTCTTAAGAATGGAGGGTCTTAGTAAGTCGGTCAATTTACAATATGCTGCCAGCCCTTTGGTCATCGCAAAAGCTTACAATAAAAATCTAAAGTTTTGGGTCCCTACGAGCCTATTATAAGGTTGATTGATTGATTATTTCTTTATTGCAAACACCACAAATTAAAAAAATCACAACGTAAGAAAAATACTTAAACTACTAGCCTACTAAGGTTGATTGATTGATTATTTCTTTATTGCAAACACACCACAACTTAAAACACAATATAATGAAAGAAAAATACTTAAACTACTAGCCTACTAAGGTTGATTGATTGATTATTTCTTTATTGCAAACACACCACAACTTAAAACACAATATAATGAAAGAAAAATACTTAAACTACTAGCCTACTAAGGTTGATTGATTGATTATTTCTTTATTGCAAACACACCACAACTTAAAACACAATATAATGAAAGAAAAATACTTAAACTACTAGCCTACTAAGGTTGATTGATTGATTATTTCTTTATTGCAAACACACCACAACTTAAAACACAATATAATGAAAGAAAAATACTTAAACTACTAGCCTACTAAGGTTGATTGATTGATTATTTCTTTATTGCAAACACACCACAACTTAAAACACAATATAATGAAAGAAAAATACTTAAACTACTAGCCTACTAAGGTTGATTGATTGATTATTTCTTTATTGCAAACACACCACAAATTAAAACACAATATAATGAAAGAAAAATACTTAAACTACTAGCCTACTAAGGTTGATTGATTGATTATTTCTTTATTGCAAACACACCACAACTTAAAACACAATATAATGAAAGAAAAATACTTAAACTACTAGCCTACTAAGGTTGATTGATTATTTCTTTATTGCAAACACACCACAACTTAAAACACAATATAATGAAAGAAAAATACTTAAACTACTAGCCTACTAAGGTTGATTGATTGATTATTTCTTTATTGCAAACACACCACAAATTAAAACACAATATAATGAAAGAAAAATACTTAAACTACTAGCCTACTAAGGTTGATTGATTGATTATTTCTTTATTGCAAACACACCACAACTTAAAACACAATATAATGAAAGAAAAATACTTAAACTACTAGCCTACTAAGGTTGATTGATTATTTCTTTATTGCAAACACACCACAACTTAAAACACAATATAATGAAAGAAAAATACTTAAACTACTAGCCTACTAAGGTTGATTGATTGATTATTTCTTTATTGCAAACACACCACAAATTAAAACACAATATAATGAAAGAAAATACTTAAACTACTAGCCTACTAAGGTTGATTGATTGATTATTTCTTTATTGCAAACACACCACAACTTAAAACACAATATAATGAAAGAAAAATACTTAAACTACTAGCCTACTAAGGTTGATTGATTGATTATTTCTTTATTGCAAACACACCACAAATTAAAACACAATATAATGAAAGAAAAATACTTAAACTACTAGCCTACTAAGGTTGATTGATTGATTATTTCTTTATTGCAAACACACCACAACTTAAAACACAATATAATGACAGAAAAATACTTAAACTACTAGCCTACTAAGGTTGATTGATTGATTATTTCTTTATTGCAAACACACCACAACTTAAAACACAATATAATGAAAGAAAAATACTTAAACTACTAGCCTACTAAGGTTGATTGATTGATTATTTCTTTATTGCAAACACACCACAACTTAAAACACAATATAATGAAAGAAAAATACTTAAACTACTAGCCTACCAAGGTTGATTGATTGATTATTTCTTTATTGCAAACACACCACAACTTAAAACACAATATAATGAAAGAAAAATACTTAAACTACTAGCCTACTAAGGTTGATTGATTGATTATTTCTTTATTGCAAACACACCACAAATTAAAACACAATATAATGAAAGAAAAATACTTAAACTACCTAAAAATTTGGTGACAACCTTTGGAGGTCTCAGATCCAAGGTCTTAATTACAATAAACATACTCTACTAGACATGTTTAAAGTGATCGAATACATCCAATTAAATAAAGAAATTTTGATTCTTGATTTAGAAATTACCAATAGATTCACATTTCCGCCGTTTAACAATCTCTGCCGCGGCCGCCGACTTGTCTTTTTATTATGAAGCTTTTATGATTTAATGTTTCTTTCTTTTGATGTTCTACCAAAACAATAACACCTTAGGCGAATCATGGAAACACGACATCCAACTAATTCATATAAACCTTTATAGCATGTTTAGTTTTACTAGTCACTAGCTGCGTCCCGCGGTTTCGCCCGCGTAAGTGCCAATCCCATGAGAATGTCGGAATCATTTCTATGTTACTCTTTGTTATATATTGTAGCTTTCTTTTGGTGAAATCGGTGCAGTAGTTTACCAGCCTATTTATTACAAACAAACAAATAAATGTTTCCTTTTTATTATAATACTAACAGCGCCCCGCGGTTTCACCCGCGTAAGTCCCGTTCTCCCGCGTATGTTATTCCAGGTACATATTTCTATACTAATCCTACTAATATTGTAAATGTGAAAGGGTGTGTTTGGATGTTTGTTTCTCAATCACGCAAAAACAGCTGAACGGATTTGGATGACATTTGGAATATAGGTAACTGGGGAGTTAGTATAGGATTAGTATAGAAAACTGTACAAATCACCGAGAAGGAATCTTGCAAAATTTTCCAAAGCTCTATTGATAAACAACAGCAGGTATTATAATAAACGTGGCTCAAACAAAATAAACCATAGGTCCGTCTTCGCCGTTCGTCGATTAGGTGTTATGTTATGAATGAAATACTCTATCGTGGTATATAATTTAGTAATAACGTCTAAATATAAACTGTGAATCGCCAACTCGACTCGCTAAGACTTGACCGCATCGATTTTGAGATTTAGGTCTATGGTGTAAGCGCAGCGAGAGCGATTTCAAAACTCTTTTCGTCAGATACATAACCTACACTTATAATAAAGGAAGAGAGGACAAAAAGTCTGTACTCGGAAGTAAATTTAATTAAATACAATTAAAACTTTTAACCCGATTTAATCAATATTGGATAGTTCTATTTTCGAGGAAGGTCGTGGTATACTTAACATCGAAATCTAATTAGTAGAACACGAGTAATTAACGAAAAAGTCCGCTATGCACTATTTCTACCCAGACGAAGTCGCGGGTAACAGCTAGTACCTAATAATTTATGTAAATTATTAGGGTTCTAATAATTATACTTATTATATATACTAGTTGTGTCCTGCGGTATCACCCGCGAAGTCCTGATCCCGTGGAATGTTCAAGAAACCCATTTTTTGACATCCGAATGCCTACACCATATAAACACACTTTCCAAATTTCAGCCCACCAGACTATTATTAAAATGTCTCAGCTATGCCTCGTTCAATTCTGTTCAATTTTTCAAAATCTAAAGCTTTTGAAGTGATTTCTTGCAAAATTGTCCATAATTGCAGAACCGTTTTGAAAAACAAAATCGAACATAGATAGATAGATAGATATAACTTAGCGGTGTTGGTCTTGTGGTAGATACCCCGACTTTCATTGCGAAGGTCGTGGTTTCAAATCCCGGCCGCGCACCAATGTGTAAGAAAAATGTATGTGCGCTATTAACATCGCTCTTACGATGAAGGAAAACATAGTGAGGAAACCCACGGCTTAAAATCACGCACAAAGGCCCAATAGTAGGGCTAATTGCGGAAACTCACAAGTTAAAACTTGTAACTTTAGATAATACTTTATTTGATCAAATTTAAATATAGAATACCTACTAGATAGGTAAAACATAAGCATACCTACCTAGACGTTAACCATGCCTTTAAAACATACCAATTAAAAAAAGGGGCTGAAGACTAAAACATGCGAAATATATTCAAGTTTTAGTGTAAAACCTATTAAAAATAATTGAACGCGAATAAAGCTTGCTATTCTCGCCCTCGCTAACTCCACCCTAAACACTTACTGGGTGAGTTGTGAAACTGCACGGTTGCGTGACGCTACGGTACGCTAAACGACTAGCTTCTGAATTATTCCGATTGCTTCGACAAATCCTTCGCTAGTCGCTCCCTGTCCGAGGATAAATCGTGGAAATCGCTTCGACTTTATCGATATTGCTACATTCACTATTAGGTCACGTTTTATGTCTCTAGATTGATTTCAAATGCTGACGAACTATCTGGATATTGCTTTTGATTGGATATAGTAGTATATCTACTACTGCCTATGTAGGTACACCAGTTTAGTACCTTCTTGTGAGCCTTTAGGATTACGTCTTTTTTTGTAACAAGTCACACGACCCTTTTATTCAACTTTACATTTTTTTTAAATAAGCCAATTTTCTCAATTGTTGCCGTCAGTATAAACAAGTAGGTCTTGGTGGTCGCACTTTAGTAGAAAATGAGAAAAAAGGCCATAACTCCTAAACTGCGAAAAATAGCGAAACATTTTTGACGACCTCTGTGGCGCGTCGGTCGAACGCTTGACTGCAATGCGGAAGGTTGCGGGTTCGATTCCTGCTGGGTGCAAATATTTATGCTAAAAAATAAATATTTGTATCTGTGTTTTTCTATGTATGATATGTATGTATTTACAAAATAAAAATAAATATAAGTAGTATATACGTTGTCTAGTCACCGTAACACAAGCTTAGCACCTTACCATGGGGCTAGATGGCGCTGTGTGTTGGTCACAGAATTTATTTTATTTATTTATTTATATTTGGGGGTGTTTCGGGTGCCTCTGGACTTTCGCTTGACACTACTTCCTGGGATACCCTATAAATTGTGTGGCTATACCTACAAATCTTATACAAAATTAGAGTTAATAAATTAGTATCATTTCCATCTTATCTTACTAATATTATAAACGCGAAAGTTTGTATGTATGTATGTGAGGTTCTTACTCTTTCACGCAAAAACTACTAAACCGATTGCGATGAAACTTGGAATATAGGTAGCTGGGGACCTGGATTAACACATAGGCTACTTTTTATCTCGATATTCCCGCGGGAACGGGACTTAGCGGGTGAAACCGCGGGGCACAGCTAGTATTGTAATATATTAGATTCCTACATGATAGAAACAAAATAGCCATTTCACATAAATACTCTTATTAAATACGCAGTTACTGGTTACCGTTCGTTGCGCACGAGTGCAATACAAGATATAAGATACTGAGATTATGCGTGCTTACGTAATTACAGTATTACTGCTAAGTCTTTATTATTGCCATGAAATGGTTTCTACTAAACAATTAGGCTACGTCCGCACAGTCGGTTTATCTCCGCGCGTTCTTTTTTCGGAATTCTGTAACACTTTGATATTCTTATTGATGTAGCTGCACACACGGTTAAAATCTTTACTAGTGCGCGGAATACTAAACGCGCGGGAAAAAAACGCGCCGTGAATTATCTCTGTGCGGACGAAGCGTGTCTTATTTTGTGCTGACGTCATACACGTCAACATAAAATATGACACGGCATACTCCTTGCTGTGTAACCCCGGCATAGGTTAGGGCTACCCCATTTCTTTTCGTGGATGTCGTCTAAGGGTCGTGGAAGGCGACTAAGGGATCTGGGGGACCGAACTTGAAGTTCTCCCCGCGCGTTGGCTGACCCAAGAAGGGTTGGTAGCAGGCAGGCGCCCGGCCGTAACAACATTGCCAAATCAATTTGCAGGTCAATGATGAACTTACGAACCGACCCCGAATGATTTGGGGTTTTTGCGGGATCTATGGGCTCCGATGAAGGATGCAACTGGAAACATCGCTCAGATGAGAGCGATCTTAAGAGGTGTGAGAGAATATGACTTTTGTACGTTCATGCTAAGTTTTGTTTTGTATAAAAACAAGGTCGTATGATGCAAATATAACAAATGACTGACTTTTCCTACAACTTTATCACTTCTGATTGTATTGAGTTTATTTTTACCAAGCAATAAACTTGGAATATAGTAGTCCCCGTTCTTAGCAAATACACGTAACAAAAGCTCTCTTTTCTTGACGGTATGATTCGGTTCGGTTCGGTTCGGTAAAGCAGCCAAATAAATATTGTAAAATTCATAGCAAATCTTTCATGTAGATAATAAACAAACAATAGGTAAGCTAACAGCATGGAGACGTAAACAGATAACGCGTGCAACGTAAATAAATAGGAACCGAGAACGGCTTAGCCAGTCAGGTGTAAAATCTATTTTGATGAACGTAATCTGTGCGTTCGACGCTCGGCGCTCGTCGAGTGAGGAGGCTGGATGGATCACGTCCGACTCGGGCGACGCGAACGGACGGCGGCGCGGCGTGGTCGGATATCACTTCGATAATAGATCCCGACCTGTCATAAATTTCATTGCAATCGAGGATCCGGCTGATCAATCCGTGCGAGGGGAAGCGAGGGAGGGAGGTAGTGTGTTGGCACGGCGCGTGCGTGCGGACGGCGCGGCGGGAGGCGGGAGGGAGCGGCCGGGCCCGGGCCGGCGCGGCGGGCGCGGCCGCGGGCGGCGGCAGTGCGCGAGCCGCCGCCGCCTACCGCGCCGCCGCCATGGCCGCGCCGCGCGACTCCCGCTGACCGCAGCGACCGCGACGCGACGCCAGTGCTCCGCACGCGCACACGACTCGACCACCCGCTAGGTAAAGTATCCGCGGCTAGAGCCCGGGCCCGCCGCGCCAGCCACCCGCCCGTTCATGCCCCTGCATAGGTAGCGTCGCGCGCCCGTGAACCGTGCTGCGGCCGGAGGGGCTCGCCGCCGCCGTGCTCTGTTGCCCACTCTGTGGTCTAGAGCCCGCTAGGATCCCCGCTCCGGCCTGCGCCCGTAACGGACCGGGAGCGGTCGCGTGTTGCGCATCCGACAGCTCCGATGCTCTATCGGTTAGTGATATTCTCTCATTCTGAGTAGACCGTGTTGGTATGCTTTCAGTGTTAACATATTATTATACTCTATGTAATGCAGATCATAGCTAGGTGTCGTAGGTCTTAAGTTTTAAAGAGTATTCTTTAAACTTACATAACATGAATGCCTTGTATTTAAGAGTACCTACCGTTTTGAAGCCCATCATGGCTTCGGGCAGACTGTCTTATGTAAGTTGAGGTTGCTATCGAATAAGTTTCTCAAACATATATAGTACTCATTTCTAGTCTGTTCCGCAGATTTGTTCATGGAAACTAGTTTTGTCCTTGAAATGTCATACACCGTAACACCAGGGAAGGCGTTCACTGTTCACAGTCTCCAACTATTGATTTCAAATCTCGTACTTCGACTGAGATAAACTTTACGAGAGTTCTAATTTTTTATTTAGAATACCAGTAACGTGTCTAGGAGTCACGTACGTAATCTAATCAATGTTAATTGGTCTGTCACTACGTTGTTCGTATCATATTTTGGATGTTGTTTTTTTAGGTGTTGTTGTTTATGATCAATTGTTTATGTACTGTATACAGCATGGCATTTGTAGGGAAAGTAATTATTGTAAAAGTTTATTAATGCTTCTTTGTTTATTTTTATCCACATTTCGTTTCCCGCAATTTAGTTGTAGACAAAACTCTACATTGTTTTCATGAATATATTAATACACTATTCCTTGTTCCTAAATCTTTCCCTATATTATTTATTCCTGTACCGTACCTACCTACTGTATAGTCCCTACTAGTGGCAGAGATATATCGACCCCCAAAAGCAGTAACTGGCGACCTCGCTCGAGCCTTGGAAATTGGGCCACCTAGCACCGAACGGCATAGAACCATCCTCTCCAGATAAACGTCTTCTAAGAAAATAGTTGTAAGGATAAAAGTATCAAAGTTTTCCATAGTTTAATCTAGCTACGGTCAATAACTCGTAGTTTGCGCTGATCGTGATATTTGCCAGACCATATTTTCTTTTATTGCTTTCTCGGTACTTGGTATAACAACTTTTTATGGCTTTGACCTGAGATTTCCGGCAATCAAAATTATGCTCTACGCTTCTACCACAGTTACCTTTTTACTATAAATATTTTAATAGTTATTAATATTGCACGACATTACACATAGAGCTATCTAGCCTCAAACTAAGCACTAGGCTTGTACTATGGGGGCTATTAATAATAGTATACTTAGATTTTGCAAGTAGGTTATTTAGTTTATAAAGTATATTGTTTGTCCTCAATTTGACTCAATAAAGTATTTTTATTTTATTTTTAAATTTAAAAAAAAAAAAAATTGTCGTCTCTCGCATGAAATACAGATGTTAACCTAGTTCAGGCATATGTATGTATGTTTTATTGTTACTTAATATAATTAGTACTCTAGTTTACTTTGTAAATATTAAATTGAATAATTTTATTATTATTATACGTCCAGTGTCACGGGGCTATGGAGCCCCGTCCCTTGGAAGGCATGCGTGGAGCCGAAGCCAACACGTAGAAGCCCTTTTCAATAACAATTTTACTCGCAAACAATGAAGTGGACACCAAGCCGACGATTGTCCCTGTCTGTTATTGTTATTTATTATGTATTTACTTTCATTGTTATTTATCATCACAAAAAATACTATTGTGGATATATAACTATAAGTGGAGTAATAATGGCCTTTTCATCTAATTTTAGATCATTTATTTAAGCAACTTTTAATCCATGCTATTTTATGGCGCTGTAGTGCCCGGGACATTGTTAGGTGGAGTAGGCTTGCCCAGCACTTATATCACCCTCCCAGCCTAATCAGCCATGCCTAGAGATAAGAACTGGCCAATTCGTCTGGAGCTAACTAAGGCGTCGGTTTCCTCACGATGTTTTCCTTCACCGTATGAGCGATGTTATTAACTCACATAACTTTTCCGCAGAAAAAGACATTGGAAAAGACAATACAACAATTGTGCATTTCCACTATAGTTAATTGTGTCAATCCCAAACGATTTTGTCCTATTTTAATCCAAACAAACATCATCAAATAATTTATAAGATTTATTTGTACCACAAATGACGACCTACAAATAGCTCTCATCTATACTTATAATTTATTTATACTTATAACAAAGGAAGAGAGGACAAAAAGTCTGTACTTGAAAGTAAATAAAAAAAGTGGTTTAGGGGACTTAGGATAGGTGGTAGTAGAACAAAGTTATTTAATTTTTAAAATTCATGGCTGTCTGTCTGTTTTTCTGTCTGTTCCTTATACAATTAAAACTACTAATACGATTGAAATCTGGTTCTCAATATTGGATATAGTTCTATTCTAGGAACGTCGTGGTATACTTTGCATCGAAATCCAATTAGTAGAACCCGAGTAATGAACGAAAAAGTGCAACCGCTTGACAAACGCTCGGCCGCCCGCGCCCGTGATAACGCGTTTTCCACTTCCGCGGGTGAAACCGCGGGGCGCAGCTAGTTAAGACTATAATAACAAAATTAATTTAATTTCATATTCAATGAGCCATTTAGACGTAATAATGTATTGACGTGTCATTGTATTCCATTCACGGAATTTCTAAATTTGTGACCTATATAGTCAAAGTATCTGCAAATAAATTGTCGTGCCTTCCTTACGTGGGCGGCAATAAAGCCTGGCATAGCCGAGGAACCTTATTTGGATCTGTTTATAAACGTAACATATTCCCGATTGAACAGCGGCATGGCTGTAGATTTTGTTGCGTTACTGCTTCTGGATAATTTATTTTATTTGATTTTCTACTTAAATATATAATTTTGGCTAATTTAAAAGGTTTAAAGATTACGCTAGTTTTACTTTTAATTCGTGTAGATAATAAGACCCCATTCTGGAGTTATCCCGCGTGGTGACGGATAGATTGTTTGGTCCGAAGGAAGATTGGTATCAGTCTTAACATAGGCAAACTTATAGGTGTAGTCGGTCATTGATGAGACACTCTCAGGCCTCCCTAAAGGGTGCAAACTGAAACAGACCATAGAGAAGTACCTAAAAAGACCTTATCTATGAGAAAAGCATGCTCAAACCTTAAGCACGTTTCGATTTCACATCAAGAATTAACGAAGCAGCTATAATAATCCTTTATATCCAACCACTTCATCCAAATAGCAGTCTTTATGTTGTCGTTACTGCTCTCAGTATAATTATAAAACCAGCTAACTGCTATAAGATGTTTTTCTAATAGAATTAAACTAGTAATTCGTAACTCACCACCGCGAAGGCCACATGACTTCCGGAAATTCAGATAATTTCATTGAACATCTACGAGTCATTACGATACGAATGAGCTCTAATCGTTTAACCCATAATTGTCCATTGAAGGCGCTTCTCGCGAACGGCACCGAGTACTTATCTCACTTATCTTAAGGTGCTTAAGCCTCCCAAAATTCCCCCATGTCTCTTAAATTTACGACTTGAGGAGATTTCAGCGGACGATGTCTTATCTCCTTTATCAGAATGTATTGCGAGTCGGTCGGTGTAATTTGTCGAACGCGTTACAGGCGTCCTGTCCTGAATTATACGAGTACATTATATTTGGATGATGAGTTTGATGAGTGTGTGTAAAACGGCAGTTCTCATGTCGGGAGCCCGGCAGTGCCAAGTGTTAGAGACACGTGTGTCGAGTTATACTTTACACAGAGATCACGCCTGACGTGCTTCAATCATTTGAATCTTTACACAAGGTTAGTGACATCATTAAATTTATCTTCAACTTGTTTTCTGTCACAATTATTCAAAATTGTTTTTATTATTCGTCGATTTCTAAATTTCAGGCCAAAAACCTTTGAAATGTCTTCGCTAGACGAGGTTGTTACTTCAAGAGCATGGCTTGTAAAGGTATAAATAGCGGTTTGTAGTATTTACTGAATATGTCACTAAACACACTGATAAAATGTACATCAAACAATGCGAAAGTTTTGTAGCTATGATACCTACGGATTCATTACTTTCTCTCTCTATGAAATGTATTGACTTTTGGCGAAAAGCGTGGATGGAGACATTATTTCATTAAAAATAATTTATACTTAGGTCTATTATACGATCCGTCTTCATGATGCTATAATATTATGTTAATTATGTAAGGTGTTCCGTAAACAAGTGCTAGCTGAGTGAGCCCCCATTGCCTCACCTAGTTGCTTACATCACGTCTTAATTAATGTACCTGATCGTTGCATCTATGCATTTTAACGGTCTGATCTCCTCAATCGCAGTATTCGCTGTTGGCACTTGGCACCACCCGACGTGTGGTGCAGTGTGACATTCACTCGGGGAAAGCTAGTTTCGTTTTGACATGAATTATTTATCCTGTTCGTCAATTGATAGGTGACAGAAGAGCGCGTGGTGTCTACCTTGTTGCCTGTTCAGTGCCGTTTATGATCGTTTGATAAATAGTGGAGCTGTTGTTTGCTTATGTGCGTTACCTTTGATGTTGTATTTTGTTGATTTTGTGATGAAGGGCTCTGTTTTATTTGTCGGCTGTTTGTTAAAAGTTTTATAATTTAACGATGTATTTAACAATTTTTGTAAAGGTTCTGTGCAGACAAGACATAACTTTCCTTGAGGCTTAAAACAACACACTGGTGAGATTGTACGTGATTAGATAAGTTCGCATCATAATTGTCTAGATTAACCCTTTCTTGGCAATCGGGTAAAAATGTCATTGTATCGTTTTAAAAATGAATTTAGTCTGTGAATATTGTTTCTTGTCTGCGCAAGCCTTTAAGGGGTTATCCAGTTAGGGTGGTTTCCCTATTTTTCTTTGCTGTTCCCAGCAACCAGCTAAAGCATATTAAGCTGCGTTCAGGAATGTTTGTAATATTCGTACTTCGTATAGAATAGACCATTCACACAAATCTGTCGAGATAACTAACTATCCACGATATTGTATTCTGTTTACTCACCATGCCTAAAGCCTGAAGCAGGACCTAACTGCCCAGCTTTAAATCTTAAATACGACCGTACGCAGTGCACTGAAATTAAAACGTCCATTATTTGTCTTTGTTGCGAAGACAGAGGTCCTGAAATAAGCTGTCATGATGCTCACCGTAGTAAAACTTCGACGTTCTAAGAATCACCGTAAAAGGAACCATTCGTGTCTCTCTGCCTACCACATAAACTGACCTTCTCCAGCCAAAGGTTGCCTGGGAAAAATCGCTTTTAGCGAAAAGGTCGCCCATTTGTACAACTTTTTGAATATGTTTTTTTTAATATTTCTAACTTTTTACTGTTAAGCTTTCTGTGTATTTGTAAAGTAAACTGATTGTAATTTGTTGGTTGTGCAAATAAAGTATTAGTCTATCTATCTATGGTCATGTTGAACAAGATCTAAGAAAACAGAGCTCTGCCATTCCTGTGTCAACCATTTAAATGGTAAAGGATGACGTTGTCTGTTGACACTGGAATGGCAGAGCTCTGTTTTTCTTAGATCATGTTTAACATGACTATACTCATCATAATAATCTAAGCTCTTATCTGTCTACTGCTGAACATAGGTCTCCCCCATACGACGCCATAAATGCCTATCACGAGCTACCTCCATCCAACGACTCCCCGCGACCGCTACAATGTCGTCGTCGGTTCACCGAGTAGGTGGTCTTCCAACACTCCGTTTTACACTAAATCATGGTCGCCACTCGAGGACTTTTACTCCCCAGCGGTTTCTGTCCTTCGAGCTATATGACCATACTATGACAGCTTATTACAGGATCCGCATACGTGGCATAGTATTTGATTGAAAGATGTTGAGATGAGGGTGTGTGTGTAGGTGTCGGGGGCGCAGCGCGGGCGCGAGCGGCATGCGGCCCCGGCGGCAGACGCCCATGGAGGTCGGCTAGCAGCGCGCGCGCTGCTCCCGCGCCCGCTCTCCCCGCCCCGCCCCTACGACGCCATGGAACTAGTTGACGTACCAAGACACCGACCCCTCGCCTTCGATAAGGTATGTACCTACCTATATACCCGCGGCGTGGAGATTTCGAGCACGTGATCCAATTCCTCTCTAATCCATATAGCTCCGCGTCAGTGGAAACTCAACCTAAATCAATCAATGTTGATTTAGGTTCGTTGCTTTTATTTTATAAATATTTTATCAGTGTCCTAATTTTCGAGGTCTTTACTGACTTCTTCTTCATGGGTAGACAATATTCCAACATCGCGAAAACAGAAAAAAAGATCTAAACAACTCATTCCTACATTTATTTGTAAAGTGATAGCTCTTTGTTTACTTTTCCTATGTTAATTGTCAGTTCTATATATTTTGCATATTTGATCCTGTGGTTTGATCTAAGATTTTTGTAATAGGGTATATATATTTCTTCTGTTTTCACTATTTTAAATTATTGTCTACCCATGAGGCAGAGAACTGTAAAGACCTCGAAACGGCAACAACAACATCAACATTGATAAAATGTTTAGATGTTATAATAAAAGCAAGCATTAAAATTGGAGGTAGGTATGTTGATTTAGATTGAGTTACCATTGACGCGGAGCTGGGCGGATTGAAGACTAAATTGGTTTACAGTGCTCGAAATCTCAACTCCGCATCAGTGGAAACAGTTTTAGCGGAGCGGAGCCGGCTTTCAAATAAACTCCGAGACGGACAGAACGAAATGTAAAACACTTTATTTACCGGGTTTTATTCATGATTTTTAACGAACCGACACGACGAATTGATTCAAGGCAGTCAACCTTGAAAAAGTCAACTATTAATATGTCGAAAGTTTGGTTCGTTAAAAAATCATGAATAAAACGCGTTTAAACCCGGTAAATAAAGTGTTTTATTATGCAAAATCGCGAAAACCATAGAAGAAATTAGAACGAAATGTAATTGCGTACTCTACGGTGGATATACAGTTTTGTTACCGACGGTACATGCTCATTACACATTTATTAGCACTCGTAAGGTATTGGAATAACACGATTCTATTCGTAAAATGTCTAATTTACATTCACCGAGTCCAGCCTTTTCTCGATCAATATGTAACAGCTAATTTCGATTGCAACTATATTTTGTTGGGTAATATTAATAATGCATAATCAATCATAGCTACCGCTTTTACGTTTTTAGTGTTTCCAATATGAAAAAGCCGTCTTACTTAAAAGGAGTCAATTCATCTAGGGAATAGTCGAAACGTCTATTTAAAATTCACCCATATTCTCAAATTTACTGAATTGGCGGATCCGACTTAATTTTAAGTGTTCTAACTAACCACTAGAATCGGCTAAATAACAAGAATTTTGTAAATATTCTTAATGTTCAAAAATTTAGATTTGTTTAATCAAATAATCAATTTAATTTTATTTCTGACTGCGCGGCGTTATTATAATTTCAACTCGAAAATTCAACGTCGTCGTAGGTATATTGACAACAAAATAGAAGTTAATCTGCGCCTTAACATTTCTATATCCGAAACAATGTCAGAAGTACCTACGTCTTCCCTGTAGACTGTATGAAGACCAACTTTTAATTGTAAAAGGAAACAAACTTCAGTCACAGTAGGTACTAAAGCCCGGCTTTATTTCCACTAAAACTAATGTGCTTCGGTATAAGTGTTTTGTTTTGTCGAGTTTCCGTAAGTATAACAAATTCCGTCGTTGCTTGTAGTGTAGTACGTAGTTAGATTAGAAATTGCGTTTCCGTTGTTACTTGTAAGATTTACTCGGTATTTTTAGGGTACCGTACCTCAAAAGGTAAAAAAGGAACTCTTACAAGATCATTTTCTGTCTGCCTGACTCTCTTTTACAACCGTTTTCCTCAGGAACGGTTTGGGAAATTCTCTCGCGTAATTCCTTTTATCAGGAACGAGTGCATTTAGCTACTAATTATTTACATCGTAAAACACTTTGTTTATCCGGTTGAATCGCGTTTTTTTTTTCATTGTTTTAAACGAACCGAGCTTTCGCCAACTTTACAGTTGACTTTTTCAAGGTTGACAACCTTGAAAAAGCCAACTAGTCAAGCCAAGCTGTGTTATTATGCAAAATCGCGAAAACCATAGAAGAAATTATTTTATTATGTAAGTAGGTACATCGTTTTAAACAATCTATATATTATATATAAATCTATTTGTTATTTAAATCCATTCTAATATTATATAGAGGAAAGATTTAATTCTTTATTTGTTAGTTTGTTTGTAATGGATGAATAAGATCCGAAACTCCTGAACCGATTTCAAAAATTCTTTGAAATGAAGGAACATTATCGAGGAGTGACATAGGCCACTTTGATCTCGATATTCCCACGGGATTGGGAAATACACGCGTGAAACCGCGGGACGAAGCTACCATATTATAATATATTCTATAGTATCCAAGTATAAGTTAGATACTTACTTATACAACTAAATAGAGTTTTAGGCAAAAAAATAAAATTAATCATAACCATTTACATTTCTAAGAAATGTAACCTAATAAGTAGTTATTATAGTCTAGACTTCAGACTAATTTTAAATGTAAAAAAATGCATATAAGTTGAAATTACTGGTGAATGTTAGAGCCATATAAGCATTTAATTTTATGCTTATGTTTGCAACACAGCACCGGTATAAGGTATGCAGTACATTTGATGTAATGTAAACATCGTTATTTAGGACACCACTGCATTTAAGAAGTTCTACTGATCGTCAAAAACGCCTGTTTAAATCGTTTATTTATTTTATAAGATCATTTGGATAATTAATTAACTACTAAACTTTTAATTAAACTGACCTACTTAACATTTACTGATTTCTCAACATCAGTCAAATAAGGAGGCCTTGAAATAAAGACTAGTTACTGAAAAATAAATAGGTAAGTAGAATTTAATGAAATTAGTCTAATTTTTCAAACGTGAATATTACTTAGTGTTCGTCAAATGAGTCCTAGTCGAACATAGCAGACAGTAAAACATATATATTCTTAAATTCATCGGTCGGGGCTGGAAACCCCAAGAGACGAGTCAAACCCTTGCCGCGAGTGAATTTTTAAAGATGTATTTATCGTAATAAAACACAATATATACCGGTTTATTGAATAACGTCATTATTTTTAAACGACCGAGCTTTCGCCAAGTCAACCTTGAAAAAGCCAACTGTATAGTTGAGTATTTCGGTAAAGTTGACTATACAGTTGATGTATTTATCCTTTAAAAATATTTCTACTTTGTAATTCCATAGCTGTAAATATTTCCACATCTCACACGCAATTCAAACATTCTTTTTCTCTAATTAAAACAATATCTCTTTAGCTAAGCCTTCTAACGTCGAATAAAACCGGGTTCATTCAAAAGCTGCGATAATTTATCTGATGTCCTCGAGTTGCGAACGACCTCGCTCTGCCTATTACATGCTCTGGGAAGCAGTGTTATAGGTAGGTACCTTCAAATGTACTATCGCCTTAGATTTATCTCTACGTCTCATCATCATGGTTCTACATGAATTGTGACTTTTTATTCTAAATCGTGAAATTAGACATTGTTATCAGTTTCACTGCTGTAATTACTAAAAAAAACCTTGAAAACCCAGTTTTTTTTAAGATTCCGTACCCAAAAGGTAAAATATAACCCTTTGTATCCACGCTGTATCTCATGAACCGTGATAGTTGAATTTTTCATCTGAAGTTTTTACCTAAAATTTATTACAAACATGATTATTTTACATGCCAAAATTGTTTAAAGAGGAATATTTACCGTGTTTTATTTGTCACAAGCTCTGCCCCGTGGGAATATCGGAATAAAAATTAGCCTATATCCTTCTCCTAGCACGAGGCTACTCTCCTTCATGAGAACCAGTCTAGCATTGGGGACTAGATCAGTCTTAAACTAGATCCCCGACGCCGCCCTTCGGGGTGATCGCTCGGGTATAGCGGACCCCGCACGGAATGCCTGCATTTGGCTGTCGATGGGGACGCTATAACATATATAAATAGTCGAGTAGAGTGGTGTGTCCTCCTAGGTCCTATCTACCTCTAAATTTCATCAAAATCGGTTCAGAGGTGTAGACTTGGAAGCGTAACAGACAGAGAGAGTTACTTTCGCATTTATAATATTATTAAGGACTTCACATGTACATATGTAGGTTTATTGTATGTGTAAACAAATAGGTAAGTACCGACATAAAATACAATAGGTAGGTACCTACCGTCAAAACATTCGCGTCGTCACACTACCAGACGTTGTTCCTAGAAAATATGATTGCATGCAAGCGTCCCCTATTTCATACCAACTTATATTGTTTACTACCACTTTCAGCTCCTTTCTTTTTGTTTCACTATCATAACATTTTCTACGAAATCAAAATATACGGCTAGGTATCCGTACCTACTTTTACAAATTACTTACTTTAAACGTAATCGCTTGAAACTAATGCGTGAGTATATGCACAGAATGCGTCCATATGATTTAAATTTAAATAAGCAGTTTTGATAAAAAAATTGTAAGTAATTTTTGTATCTCTAACTGTAAATTTAAATTGGTAAAACTACCTATCTTTAGCAATCAAGATAAGTAAAATACCATCGTTCGCAGTCTTAGATTCACCTTACTTATGCAAGCTCTAATAGAGCTTCAGCCTTCAGCCGTCGTTGGATCCGTGCCAACAGTTAACTGATTACGTAACTATTTTGATAATAAACCTCGATTGAAACAATTGAATTTGTAATTTTTTTGCTATTACGGATATACAATTTGACAGTAACAGTAGCTAATTTTAAATGCAATGGCAATTTGTATGCTACTGTATGACGTGAATACAAGTATTTCAAATGTTTCAATCGAGATTTATTAGCAACAGAGTTACGTAATTAGGCCGCAATTGAACGAAATAGTCAGAACGTGACAAAACAAAAACCTCTATTTGGGAACACCATGCGTCACTTCACAGAAGAGAATTCATACAATACCAATTTCTTTAGAACCGGGAATTCAAAACGACCGTGATATCCGAGAATTTTCTGTATAAAGCAATGAAAGGGTATTGTCAAATATTGCCTCGTAATTTATGTAAATTGTTTGACAGGTATAATTAAGAAGTAGGTATGAAAAATGTGTATTATCTACTTATTAGGTTTTCTTTTTCAAATATTTAATGCTTTTTTTACACTCTTGGTTCTTGGCAGAAATAATTACTTGAACCTACTTTTCCTAAAATATACTATTATTTTCGTAACATTCAGTAAGTACCTATTTCTTGAACATCTTTATACCATAAAATGTTCTAATGGTAGTTAAAAAAAACTTTTACTTATTGATACTACAATCCTTGTTCGTGTCTACTATATCAAACAATCTGATATTCTTGGAAAAAAATCGGTTTCAGAATTTCCCGGTAATCCTTCTGCCTTTGAAACGCAATACTTATTATTATTGAAAATGTCACGGACGAAATTGTATCACCAGTATCATGCTAGTATCTATCACCTTCGTGGAACCTAGAGCTGTTTATGAAATCTGTTATAAGGAGACGAGTACCTACCTAATGAAATGAGTGTAGATCATTTGATTATTATTCTTTTAATTTTTAAGAAGTACCTACTCAACTCAGCGCTCGGCTTCTTCTTCTTTTCGTGTAGTGGTGTGGCTCACCTAGTGTTAAGGCCACTATAACTGAACGAACGACTGCTAACAGAGTTAACAACTGGGACTAACTGCTTAACGTGCCTTCCGAAGCACGGAGGAGCTCGAGAAAGTGATAGCGCTTAACTATTATGCCGCAAAACAAGCCAAGTTTGGAAAGATAGGGAAAAGTATTTGCAAATTAAACGTTCAATATTACATTACTATACTTAGTCAAAGTAATTGTTATACACTTGTAAGCTTCCGTTTACCTTTTAACTGTAATGTCTGCTTCTAATAAATAATAGCCTGCGATACCCATCTCTTAATAGGTATATAGATTCCCGAAACGTAAACAAACAACGGGCATTATCATTTCAAACATGCGTAATGAACATGAACTGTTGAGATTTCTACATCCATTAGGAGCCATTTGAAATAATAGTAGCACGTAATTCAAATTGAGCACTCGAGAAGGTGAAGATGTTCAAAATAAACAATCCTTATGTGAAATGAATCGTGCGGGTGGGTGAAGACGGTCGAGGCTGGCTGGGTCTGAGCCCCCAACCCCGGTGGTGCGCCGCCCCGGTCGCTGGATCGATCGCCCGTGACGTCACCACCTTAGCCTCGCTCTCCCGACTGCGACTACACTACAGGCTCACTATTGCTCACAATTCGGAAAAGACACCATAGACATAGTGCCATTAAATAAATAAATCTTACTAATATTATAAACGCGAAAGTTTGTATGTAAGTATGTATGTATGTATGTGAGGTTGTTACTCTTTCACGCAAAAACTACTGAACCGATTGCGATGAAACTTGGAATATAGGTAGCTGGGGACCTGGATTAATACATAGGCTACTTTTTATCCCGATATTCCCGCGGGAACTGGACTTACGCGGGTGAAACCGCGGGGCGCAGCTAGTATATCTATATAAATAAATATTGCACGACATTACACACAGCGCTATCTAGCCCCAAACTAAGCACTAGGCAACGGATATACTACATATTATAGTTTTTTTTTATAAATACATACATATTATACACAGAAAACACCCAGACCCAGAAACAAACATTTGTGGTCAGCAGAAATATTTGTTCCCGGCGGGGATCGAACCCGCAACCTTCTGCGTTGCAATCCGAGCTTCGCCCGCTGCGCCACAGAGGCCGTCCATTGTGTTCCTATAGTACCTATTAGAAATTAAATAACTTGTGTTGACTTGCGCTGCTATACTTAACCCCGGGCTAGTGAGCTAGCCAGTGCTAACTCTTGTGATTGGTTGTGCACAGTGCTAACTCTTGTGATTGGTTGTGCACAGTGCTAACTCTTGTGATTGGTTGTGCACAGTGCTAACTCTTGTGATTGGTTGTGCACAGTGCTAACTCTTGTGATTGGTCTTGTTCTGACACAAATGTCAGTGCACAACCAATCACAAGAGTTAGCACGTTAGTTATTTAGTTAGCCCTGGCTAAGTTATAGCAAGCAGCGCAAGTCAACCGAGTACCTACTTAGCTATTATATTCATAGCTGCCTACCCATGCATTACTCTAGACATAGATTACTATTCGTGTTGCTATTAACCCTACTAACCTTTGTTGATATTCAACGCTACATTGCCTCGCGACTTTAGCAGCTCTACCGTGACTACGAAAAAACTCGCTAGTAGTAATTTATAAGAATTATATAGAAACTTATAACTCTAACGACCGAATACTCAAACGCTACTCAACATTTGAGAACTAATTAAACAAAGAAGCAGCTCTCAAACTCCAAAATTGCCATACTAATTTTAAATTTAGAAACTGCTCAATAGTTTAAGAACCTCTCAAATTTTAAATGACGTTTCTGTATTCGGCTGTAAGACTGATAAATAAAGCAGTCTTATTAACTACCAGCGTTCCGCAGATTCACTTACTTAAGTCCCGATCTCGCGGAAATATCGGCTTTAGCTACTTCTCGATAATGTTTCTTTCTATTGGTGTAAGAATTTTTTAAATCAGACCAGCAGTTTCGGATATTATTCGTTACAAACGAACAAATTAATATATTCTTTTATCTTTTTAGAATATTAAAATTGACGAATTACATCCCAGTCGACCTTGAAAAAGCCAACTGTAAAGTTGGCGAAAGCTCGGTCATTTAAAAATCATGAATAAAACGCGATTAAACCCTGTAAATAAAGAATAAGAATAAGAAGATTTTATTGTTCAAACTATGTAGGTACATTGGTCTTAAATATGTACTATATTAGTGCACAGTCTACTCATTTCGAGCATACAATAATGTAGTATAAAATTACATTAGGTACTTAAATTTATGTAAGAAATCCAATATTTATACCAGCACAACAATATTTGGTATTTATAAAGTGTTTTATTATGTGAAATCGCGAAAACCATGGAAGAAATTAAATTAATATTTCCTCTTTTTATACTAGCTGCGTCCCGCGGTTTTACCCGCGTAAGTCCCGTTCCCGCGGGAATTTAGGGATAAAAAGTAGCCTATATGTTATTCCCGGTATCCAGCTACCTATATTCCAAGTTTCATCGCAATCGCTTCAGTAGTTTTAGCGTGAAAGAGTAACAAACTCACATACATACGTACAAACTTTCGCGTTTATAATATTAGTAAGATTGTTATAGATATACTTGTTCATACACTTATATCAAGGGTGTAACAGTAGGTATAGCTATGATATGGTGATGCAACGCCATTGTCTCGTCCGGTCCTCGATCGCTCTGAGAGCCCTCGCTGCATCAGGGCCGACCTCTCGATGGCCCTCAGCACACTCACAAGCCAAGGTTCCAATGTGACCTAAAGATGACGTCAACATCTCTATAAACAAAAAACTCATATAATTATTTAGAAGAGACAGCTCTTTGTTATTTTTCCCTTTGATAATTTACATTTCTGTGTTTACGTTTTTGATCTAAGTTTCTGACGAACGGATGGGCAAACTTTTTCCTTCTCCCGTTTATAATATTTTTTTACTAATATTATAAACGCGAAAGTTTTCAAGTGTCTGTATGTGATTTTGTTACTCTTTCACGCAAAAACTAGTTTTGCGAAGAAACTTAGAATATAGATAGTTGTAGAAATATTTTTAGCAAGGAAATATATTGTGGTCAGAAAAATCCCCATGACAGGATTCGGAACTGCGTCCTTTCGCTAACCAGGCGACTGGTCTAACCACTGAGCTACACAGGAATCTTCCTGTGTAGTTAGGAAGATTCCTTGCTAAAAATATTTTTATGTTTAAAATGCCTTGAGCAATAAAAACAAAAAAAACAAAAAAAAAGAAATATTGATAGTTTCTAAGTTTAATCGCCTGACACATGGAGTATCATAGGCTACTATTTATCTCCATATTCCCACTTCTACCTATGTAAATAAATAAATCAATCAATCAATCCTGTGACGAACACACAGTGCCATCTAGCCCCATGGTAAGCTGCTAAGCTTGTGTTACGGTGACTAGACAACGAATATACTACTTATATTTATTTTTCTTTTGTAAATACATACATATTATACATAGAAATACACCCAGACCAGATACAAATATTTATTTTTAAGCATAAATATTTGCACCCAGCGAGAATCGAACCCTCAACCTTCTGTCTTGCAGCCAAGCGTTCGCCCGACGCGCCACAGAAGTCATCCCGTAATAAACTATGTGATAGTTTATTACGGACCGCGCAACAACAGCGAGATTTTTAATTTTATAGTCGTGGGCAGATTCAAGCCGGAGATGGCCCGCGGGCCGTAGTTTGCCCATCACTGGTATAGATGCTTTTATTTGTTGATGTGGTCATTAAGGCTTTTTAAATGCGGTGATTTCTTTATAGATTATGATTATATAGATTCCCAAATATGTATATTATGCCTCTGTATACCAATGTATCTCTACTATCTATAAATAATTCATAAATCGAAATGACTACACCAACAACAATTAGATAAGTATACTGTGGAAAAATAGATCACTCTTTTGATTTCTAGTAGGTAATTAATGATAGGTAACCTTTTCCTTTACCATAATTTAAGAGTGTTCCTTAAACAATTTCAATCGGTTTTAATTTTCCATAATTGAAGGTAAGAACTACAAATTATATTCCCTACTAACAATTCCATTCATACAGAACTCGTAATTTATACGAAGTTACAATGAACCATGAGAAGTCACACGGACAAGTATTTACAATGCGGGAAAAGTTTGTAATAACTTATAAACTGAAATGCAGTTTAATTTGAGGTAATATGATTCTACTTACGGACGAACAATGTTTTTTCTATGAATTTCACGAACAGTAGTACATTTCATAATTTATGCGTCGTTTGACGGAGAAACTCATAAAAGAGTTTGAAAACTTTTGACATATTGTAATAGTGAAAGTACTGCCGAATACTAGAGTATATTTTCTATCTTGAATTAGGATGGTACAATGTATGTACTAGGTCAGGGATGGGCAAACTTTTTCCTTCGCGTGCTAATATTTTCGCCAATAATCTATGGCGGGCCAAATATTTGAATCCTATTATCTTATTTGATATCCTATCTTATTTTTAGTAATATTATAAACGCAAAAGTTTTCAAGTGCCTGTATGTGATTTTGATAGTCGCGGGCCGGATTGGAGCCATTCGCGGGCCGTAGTTTGCCCATCACTGTACTAGGTAATTAAAGTCGTTGTCAAGTAGACCTAGAGCGACCTAGAAACTCTAACGCTAGGTGAGCCCCACCACTACACGAAAAGGAAAAAAAGGTCATTAACTAATTACTTACCTTCTTAATAGCATTTTTCTCTGATACCGATTATATCTTACTAATATTACTAGTATAAACGTGAAAGTTTGTATGTATGTTTGTATGTGAATTTGTTACTCTTTCACGCAAAAACTATTTAACCGAATGCGATGAAACTTGGGAATGTAGGTTCCTGGAGACCTGGAATAACACAGAGATACATTTTTATCCCGATATTCCCGCAAGATGGAACTTACACTGGTGAAACCGCTGGTCACAGCTAGTTTAGTTATAAATTATATTCATTGAAAATGTAAAAAGAACACGTAAAAATAGAAATGAGAGTATGCCACCTTCCTAACAAAAACTTACCTACTAACTAACCTATGATTTGATTATAATATTCCACTAATACTTCCACTAATAATAAAAATGCGAAGTTTAGATATTTGTTTGTCAAGATTGATAAATCGATTTTTGTTGATATTTGGCAGACGGGTATAATTTAGTAGTTTATAATGTAACATAACCTGAATTTAAGACAGGCGATGGGAATACTGGTATTCATATTATACTGGTTCATAGAGATTTTATGGAAATAAGTGGCTCGACGGTAATATCGCCGCGATTGTATCACTCGTGGAGATGGTCCCTAACGGGAACTACGCGGGTAAACCCACGGTGTACGTCATGTACAAAATAATTCATACAAACCAATAACGCTACCGAATATCTGAATAAGAAACTGAAATAAATCAATTCACAATACAATCATACTGAGTGTAATTTATTTATTTTTTACAGATGGAAAGTTTGATAAAAGAAATGCAAGATCCAGAAAATGGTGTACCTGTTAGGAGCCAAAAACTTTTTCTCAGTGTTATTCCGTCTGCTTTTACTGGTAAGTCAACTTATTTTATTTTCTAGAATAAAAACATGTTGTAAAAATAATGTCTTTTTTTAATTTCAGACTATAATTTGACGTATTGGTTCCTTGTATTTGTCATTTTTTCTTATGAAATATGTGTCAGATCGTAGTCTACAATTAAAAAACGAAGTATAGGTACCTACCTACTGTAGGTTAAAGTTAACAGGCAGAAATAGACCGACGACGTTACATAACTTAGTCAACATTTATGGTGTAAAATTAACCGCCTTTAGTATGTTATTAATATTATAAACGCGAAAGTTTGCATGTATGTATGTCTATGAGTTTGTTACTCAATCACGCAAAAACTACTTAACTGATTGCAATGAAACTTGGAATATAGATAGCTGGGGACCTGGAATAACACATAGGCCACTATTTTGTATCCTGATATTCCTGCGGGATCGGGACCTATGTAGGTGAAGCCGCGGGGCGCAGCTAGTATTATTATAAGTAAAGGGATATTTTTTAAAATTGAAGAAATAGTTATAAACATTTGATAATAGTGATTTCCATTTCTATGCAGGTTATTTTTGAATTAATTGCTTTAGTGTAAAGTCGGAGTAATGTCACCACCTTTTGTTTCTGTCTGTCATCTTTAAAAGTTCTTGTCACGGAAAGAGACAAAACGTTGTATCATTACTCTAAGGCTTTAATGAAAATGATTCGTTACGTGTTTTTGAGTGGTTTAAATGACAGTTCTGCAATATTTCGGTCAATTAGTAGATCCTGATTAAATCACGGACATAAAAACTTAACAAAGGAGAAAAAGTACCCATTTCCTTTTCTAAAGTCACTTAAAAACCGTTTAAAAAGAAAATACTGGGCAAAGTTTCCCTAAGTTAAAGCGAGAACTCAGCAGTCGTCTTAGCATCGTATCTGATTGAAAAATCAATAGGGCAGGCATATGCTGGTGCCTATATCCACAGGCGAGCGGAACTTACGCGTTCTCTTTCATTTATTATTTAGCTCAGTTTTGTTTCAACCGATATAACGAACAGCGTATTTATTATGCGTATCCGAATATAAATTGTTTATTTTAGATTTTGTAATTTGTAACTGTTAGCTGCGGACTGCGGTTTCTCCTGTATTTAATACTTACCAAGTTTCATAGCATAATATTAGTAAGTTTTGTGTGAAGAAGCTTTATATTTGCCATCATTTAAATTTATGTCTTAAATACTTACAATTTTAAGAAAACCAAGGTCTGTTTTCACCGATTTGGAATTTATAAATTTTTATTTTTGTCTTTAAATACATTGATACCTATTGTTCGTTTACAATGAAATATGGTATTTAAGAAGATTGAGTTTTAAATTAACTCATGGACTACTTTTATCCTGTAAAAATTTCGAAATACTTTTATTTTTGAAATTTGTCCTTTAAAATATTTCTAGTATGTTTTTATTTGTCAATTTCAGGTTACGATCTTGTCGAATGGCTAATGGAACGGTTTAATCTTGACGAGACCAGCAATGGTGAGTGTACAATATGCGGGACACCCAATCCCTCGGCGCTGTGCCGGCGGCGGCCTCTAGACTCTAGCTACTCGTATACAGAGAGACAGAAGTATCCACTCCTCCTCATAAGTATGTAACGGTCACTTTACAGCATGCCGTCGTCGTTGATGTTAGCTGATAGCTCCGCAGTGTGCGCTTCACTTCACGTTCTAATCATTCGCCATAAGTTATGTATGTACGTAATACGGATAGGGTTACCCATCGTTTAAATTCAGCTGAAGGTTCCGCAGTGTGCGCCTCACTGCACGTTATATAATCACTAGCCGGAAGTTAGGTACGCAATACGGATAGGGTTACCTATCGGTTAAATTCAGCTGATAGCTCCGCACTGTGCGCTTCACTTCACGTTATATAATCATTAGCCGGAAGTTAGGTACGCAATACGAATAGGGTTACCCATCGGTTAAATTCAGCTGATAGCCCCGCACTGTGCGCTTCACTTCACGTTATATAATCATTAGCCGGAAGTTAGGTACGCAATACGGATAGGGTTACCCATCGGTCAAATTCAGCTGATAGCTCCGCAGTGTGCGCTTCACTTCACGTTATATAATCATTAGCCGGAAGTTAGGTACGCAATACGGATAGGGTTACCCATCGGTCAAATTCAGCTGATAACTCCGCACTGTGCGCTTCACTTCACGTTATATAATTATTAGCCGGAAGTTAGGTACGCAATACGGATAGGGTTACCCATCGGTCAAATTCAGCTGATAGCTCCGCAGTGTGCGCTTCACTTCACGTTATATAATTATTAGCCGGAAGTTAGGTACGCAATACAAATAGGGTTACCCATTGGTCAAATTCAGCTGATAGCTCCGCAGTGTGCGCTTCACTTCACGTTATATAATCATTAGACGGAAGTAAGGTACGCAATACGTGTATATGGTTAGTTAAGGCATAAAATACAGGTACATCCGTCCATTGACGAGGAAATCAATTGACGGCTAATACCGCGGTTTTAAGGTACCTACCTACTGTATCTAAGGGTACCAAAAATTGTTGACCCTTTTCCTGAGCCTGTCTGTCATTAGGCTGAATCTCATGAACCGTGATAGCTATAGACAGTTGAAAATTTCACAGATAGTTTATTTCTGTTACCGGTAATAACACAGAAATCAGAATAAAATGAATATTGAAGTGGGACTCCCATACAATTTCCTATTTGTGATAATAGATAGATAGATAGATTAACACTTTATTTGCACAACCAACAACAATTAAAATCAGTTTACATTAAAATAAATAAGTGAGACAAATTACATAGAAAGCTTAAAAGTAAAAGTTGTACAAATGGGCGACCTTATCGCTAAAAGCGATTTCTTCCAGGCAACCTTTGGATGGATAATGTCACGGAACCCCTTGTACGTGAGTCCCACTCTCACCTTGCCGGTTTTTCTGAGCTTGATTAGCGTTTTGAAGATGTATTTTCCTTGAAAATATTTCTGTAGTACAGTTTTTTACAAACTATATATTATTTTCATAATAGCTAATTTGATGTACATTAATGTTGTAAATATTATTAATACAAGATCTATTCTAATTCGATCTCTGTACCGCGCAATGGCTGAACTCCCACCGCGACCGGTGACGTGGGAGTTGTCGGTTCTCCACTATAGAACAAATTATTTGTATGACCTGCGAAAATCGATAATTAATTTTGTTTCTGGCCTGGATGTTCAAGTCCATAAAAATTAATAGAAAATGTAAATAAAAGCATTTTAAATACTTATGTAATTTTCTATTTGTCCGGCACCCATAGTACAAGTCTTTTGGGGCCAAATGGCGCTGTAATGTCATATATCTACCTACTTATTTATACTTTTCCACTACTCTATCTATTCATTGTTGTAAAATATTAACTGTAATTTGTAGCTTATTTTCCTGCATATGTGCCTTAGTTGTCTACAATATTCAATAAATGTACAGTTTGGAAGCAAAAGTGCGTATCCACTATACATGTAGGTCTCAAATATCGATATATATACTTATTATACAATACTTAAAAATATTTATGTAAAATACAAATACTTGACACTGGAAATGTATGCACTTTTGTTACCAAATTTAACACCATTAAGGCTGACTTTCATTTTCATCGTTGGATTACCTAAAAAGACCGTATTACCTTAATGTGAAGCTACATGAAGTACGACATTCCGGTAGTACTATATTTTAAAAATAATTTCCTTACTTTGTGTGAATGCTATTTTTTGACGCATTGACATAAAGTTGATAATTGTTTTTTAAATATAGTACTACCGATAATAAATGTTGGACTTCATAGACCGTCCCATCTAAGTAATCCGGGCTTTTTAGCTATTCCGACGAGAAACGAACAAGTCAGCCTTATACAACGTTTAGTATTTCGAATGTGTTCACTAATTCCTTGTTTCTTTAATGTGTTTGACAGTTGAAGCAATAAATTTAGGCAATCAACTCTGCCAATACGGTTACTTCTTTCCTGTGAATGACTCGAAAAATCTCATCTTGAAAGATGATTCTTCTCTCTATAGATTTCAAGTAAGTACAATGATTTTCGTTTTGTCTTCTTTCGTTTGTCCTTATTCCAATTAAATAAAGTAGATTATGATTAAGTTGCTGACAGCAGGAAATGCCTCGGCATTTTAACCATATATCACCTAAATTAAACGCAGGATACTTTTAACACAATATAAACGGTAAAAGTGTCCTACGATTACCCGTAAATTTGGCGGGTTATCGATGTCACACTGCCTTTATAAGCTTCCATCTCATCGGTCACCTTCCACCTCTTAGCTGTCCATTAACCCATTTTTTCTTAGATTACTTCTTCCTTCAGATTCACACTTCTAGTTGCAACCCTCGGTTAAAACTAATCTATCATTCTTATGATTTACTCGTAGTAGGAGTTTTGGCGGGAACGTGTTGGGGAGGTGTGTTGCTAAATTTTTATTTTTGTGAAACCTAGTTCAAATGCGTGTAAATTTATTAATTTTGGGGGCATATTAATCAATTTAGTCTCGTGAGGATGTACAAGTGTAATTAAAGTGAAAATCGGTGCAAAACATGGACTTTAGCGTTATCTCCAAAGCTCGCGTGAATTGTCATTGTAAATAGCTACCATTTTGACTTCTTTAACTTGACTTTTACAACGACTTAATTGTTTTGAAACAAATTGCAAAAAAAAAACTTGACACTGGCTACTTTCCAAATGGCCATAATCGGTTCACAATTTATTAAAAATAAATAAGTGATATAATATCCCCTACCTTTCCGTAAATTGGTGCGGCATCTTGGCACTGTCTGTACCGCCAGAATGCCGCGCAGCCTGAAGCGCCATAAATGAACAGTATAACTGATCCCTCACAGATCGTCTGAAAAATTAGTTTAGACGGAAGGTTGTCATGTCACACTTCTAGCATCATTTATATAAAACACATACAAGACTATTGTGTGCAGTTTTAAAATTCTCAAATTGTAGAGGTCGACCAAAGCTGCCCTGGGCCCTGATTCTCTAAAAACATAGCATGCGACGAACAGGCGGAATGCGTGAGCATTGCATGAGTCGATTTGTCGCAGGAGTAAAAATGATAGCTATTCTATAACTTCTTTAAATACCGATTGGCTCAAGGGGAGGTATTTAAATAATTAAGTAGCCCTTAAATTTGAAGGCTACTTAACTAATTAAGTAGTAGTTAAGTAAAATAACACTTACAGATTACGACTTAACGCACGTCGCTTGCATTCTACCGGAATTCCGTATGCTATGTCCTTGCCGAATCAAGACCCTGTAGTCTTACTGTAGACCTGACAACGCAAGGTTTATATTAGCGTATAAGCAAGCTCGATCCATCCTTTCCATCAGGTGTGATAGTGGTCCAAAACCACTGTTACACTTGATGTAAGGTGTAGATATGCGGTCTACGATGAAGCAAAACAATTCCTGGTCATACGCGATTTGAGACCCCATGAAGTTATTGGAAATGATGCAAATCGAAAGAAATGTAAAGCCAAGAAAAATAAAACTCTTCTAGTCACTTGCGTGATGTGTCTCAACTGTCCTCACACCCTCTAACTTTAACAGTACCCTATCACTTCAAGGTGATGATATCTAAGGATATCAGCTAGTGTCTGATATTGTTCTGTTGTTTGTCAGAGTCCATACTACTGGCCGTGGCAGTGTAGCCGCGGCGGCGCGGGCGCCTCTAACGCGCCACCACTTGGCCCTGACAACGTCGAGTATGCCATATATCTTGTCAAGGTATATTACAGTACACCTAACGTTAAATTCACCAGGGACTCTACCGCGTAACTCCCGTCGAGTTCAACTCGACGTCGTTTTGGGAAAACGATGCTGTCGATAACGGAGTTGAAAAAAAGTAACCGCGCAAGAAGCGAGTAGAAATTGTCTATGGCTTTAACGTCGACAATTTCGCAACACGACGTCGAGTTGAACTCGAGGGTCCCAGTTCTCAGTTAAAGTTCATTTCACCAGTTGATAAGCACAACTTATCTATATCTAATGCTTATAAAGATGACAGGGTTAAATCTGTACCTGAACTGGCATTACTATAGTTTTATTTGTTTAATATAAGAATAAGTTAAACTCTTTCAAACTTATACTTGTGAGGTGTTTTGATTTTTTTGATGGGAAGTGTATGTATATTTGTGACAGCGCACGTTGCGCAATAGACAGCGACACGGTCTGGACGAGCACGAGATGGAGTCCCTCACTAACCTCAAGAAGAACCTTGCTGCCAAGTGGGACTTCATCAATATGCAGGCGGAGGAGCAGGTATACAGTCTTATCCCAACACCCTGCACCCCCCTGTCCCTCGCATGCACTCACACTGATAAATCGACTGATTACAGAAAGGTCTGAGGTTGACGTTTTTTGCATGGTTCAGCCATTATTTGTTGATTTGTCCATGGATTGGTTGAGCCAAGGCACAAATATTGTTTGAGATCTTTCTCTATTCTGGTATTAGCCGAATCATTTTGATGCCTACCTAGTTTTAGTTAAATCTAATTTATGTGATTAAAAAAATATATTCAATAATTATTTGTTATTATGGTATAATGGCTTTCAAACGTTTTGGTGTTTCAATGCTGTAAGTCTGAAAGTGTTTGTTATATAAATAAATAATAATAATAATAACCCCAAATCTTTGCAATTTAACAGCGACACCAAAAATGATGGGTGATAACTAAAATAACTGTATTTATTCTGATGTGCGCTAAATTAACTCCAGCATCATAGACTTGCGATCATATATATTTCTATATATTGTCTAAGCTCCCGACCACCAACGGTTCGAAAATGTAATTCCCTTTCGATATATACATGCTTACATTTTGCGTTTTGTTCGAGAAGTTGCCATATCACGTTTGAATGCGTTTTCCGGTAAAGAGGACAGTGCCAAAGTATCGATGCTAGCGTAGTCCCTTACGAACCAAGCCATTCCGGTGGGTCTTGTGTCATCATCAACTTACCACCCGTTTAGTCCATAATATTGCTGGCATATTGATTCTAACAAAAGCCCGGCGAATAAATTCAATTTAGCAAATCTTCGAAGAACCTCAAGAATGGCTAAAATATAATGAGCAATTCTCAGCATCGGTAGTTCTGGCACAAAGAGCAGCTTAGGCTGTCCTGTTTCCCAGTGTATTATGCATGACTTGCTTATCTACTACTATTCTGTTGTATGAACTGTTCCTTGAATTGCCTAGATGCGTCTAGCGCAGTACCACAAGAAGGGCAACAAAATAATAATAGCTACTCAGGATCACTCGTTCTGGGACGAAGGGCAGCTCAAAGCTAGTCTTTTTTACCCGGCGCATCGTGACATACTTCTCCGACCTATCATTCTGTGGCGTTAACTGTTCCCTAAATTGTCCAGACTTTTAGGATCGCTCGTTCTGTAACAAAAGGGCAGCTCAAGGTTGGCCTATACACTGAGCATCGGTACTTGCTCCTCAGAACTATTATTTTCTTTGCTTTCTCCAAACTATTATTGCGCTAATTGTTCCCTAAATTATCCAGGTGGGTCTGGAAAAAGACCGTAAAAAAGGCGACAAGATAGTGAGCGACTCTCAAGATCGCTCGGTCTTGTACAAATACCAGGTACATGTGGCCTTTTAACAGTCCCATTGTGACTTGCTTCTCGAACCTTTCATTAAATGTTCTCCAAAGAGTTTTGGCGGGAAAGCGGTGAGGAGATGTGTTGCTAAATTTTCATTTTTGTGAAACCTTGTTAAAATGCGTGTAAATTGTTTAATTTCGGGGGCCTATTAATCAATTTATTTTCGTGAAACGTACAAGTGAAATGAAAGTGAAAAACAGAGCAAAACATGACTTTAGCGTTGTCTCCAAAGCTCCACGAGCAATCTTTGTAAATGGCCGCCGTGTTTACAAATGTTTCCCTCGACTCGACTTTAACTATGACGACTTGACTGTTTCGATGCAAATAACTGCGAATGTTAATTGTACTTGACACTGTCTAATTTCCGATAAAAAATAAAACGTTCCGTAAATTGTCCAGGTGCGTCTGGCGAAGGACCGTAAGAAGGGCGACAAGATAGTGAGTGACTCACAAGAGCGCGCGTACTGGCGCGTGGCTCGGCCTCCGCCCGGCTTGCCCAGCGCGCTCGAGCCGTGCCCCGTGCCGCCGCGCGCGCGCCCGCCGCGACCGCGCCGCACCACGCACCACCATCTAGCGCGCGAGGTGCGTCCGGCATATACTATACATGGCATATACATACAGCCCGTCTTGGGTACGACCTGAGCCCATGTTGAACCCTGCCATGATGTCTTATAAGTCGCTGTCGTTTAGGTAAAAAAATAAATAAAAACACATCAAAAAATTAAAAAAAAACTCCAAAAAAAATACGATTTTGTTTTAATTATCTGTGGTTTTTAAAAGCAGAAGGGGTATTTTTTATTTAAAATTTACTTTATTTTTTTGAACGACAAAAGGACGACAAGGAGCAACGAAAAACAATCATGGTAGCGCGAATTATCCAGTGGATGTCTGACAACAGTGGAAATTGACGTACATTGCTGCTATGATGCAACGTGGTTATTACCGGTAATCACTTCAAAGCAGCGATGTACTGCATAGTGCCGGTCATTTTCCACTGTGGTCAGACGTCAACGGACAGATAATGTGGGTACTGGTCGATAGGATGGGTATCCAGGGAAGAATAAAAGGAAGGGTGAAGCAGAACTGACGGAGGAGCAAAAGCAATAAAGTTATACCGAAGACAATAAAGCCAATTGACCGCTTATACTGCGTATTTTATACCCTGGATGCGTGCGACCTATAGAGGAAAAGCGATAAAGCCAATTTTTCTAAAAAACCAACGAGGTCATAATCAAACTTTGTGATTGGCTCATGCGTTACTTATCTATGCGTACACTACTACGGCATACTTATGAGCAGTGAACTGGTTTTATCGTCATCGGTACACGCACAAACAATATACCCTGGGATATATTTGATTTTGTTGACAAGGAATCACCTTCCAAAACATTTGTATGCAATTTGATTGCTAAATATGACGAGACTGTATCCTATTTAGTAACACCACTGTATGTATGTACCATATTTAATGCAAATAAACGCTATTCTATTCTATTCTACAACCAATAAACGAGAAACAAAAACAAATCTACTAACAGAGGAAGCAGAAAATTCAGAAGGGAGAAGAGATTCAGAAGCAGACAAAAGCAGAAAATTTATGCAAACATCCAGTTACCATAATTGAGAAACTTTTCCTTTTTGAAATAGATTACAATGTAATAATTATGCTTCATGTTACAGATCGAACATTTAAAAGCTAGCCTAGATCGTACGCGAGTGAAGAGCTCGATTGCCCTCGAGGCACTACTCGCGTACTCAGAGACGTTCGCTCCGTACGACCCGTGGCTGACACCGCCACAACCCTCCAACCCCTGGGTTACCGACGACACTCTATTCTGGCAGATCAACAGTCCTCTGTAAGTCATACACACACCTTTAACGACCTCTTTATGGTTTGAAAAATTCTTTATTTCTTTAATGTACATTATCATGAATACATTGAGAGATGACTATGGATAAAACATGTGCAGCGAGCTTAACCCTAACAAGAGTTCAACAATAATGCTTCATAATTAAGTGAGAAGGTGCTGATTCTTAAAGCAATCCAATAGGACTATGCAAAAGGCATAGTTTAAACAGAAACAGTTTATTACAATGATGCCGTTGAAATATTCTTTAGTCCTTAATGGAATGGCTACAAAACCACCCATATTTAAAATTGAAACGCTCCACAATTTTCCCTGGGTCTACCGCCCCCCTGAAAGCCACAAAATTAAGCATTATCTATCACCCACGTTTAGTACCGATGGTTTTATCTAAACTTTTCCAGTGTGGAGGTCCCGAGCGAGAAGCGCGTGCAACGCTGGGCGCTGTCCATCGAGGAGCTGGTCTCCGACCCCACGGGGCTGCAGGAGTTCACCAGCTTCCTGCGCAAGGAGTACTCGCACGAGAACATCCGCTTCTGGCTCGCCGTCATGGACCTCCGCCGGAGCTCCACCAAGCAGATACCGCAGAAGCTGGACGAGATATACGAGTGAGTTGTTCGTAGAATTCACTAGTTTCCTGGGCAAGGAGTGCTCGCTCGAGAACATCCGCTCTACACGACAAGAAAAATCTCGTCTTACAGTTGGACATTTGTTTGGAAAACTTTACTTTTATTAACCAACTAGTCTATCTACCTGTTTATCCAGTTTCTATTTTCTCTCAGTAATCGGGCTGTAATTAATTTATAATAATATAAATTAATAATAATGAAGGTCGTGGTCATCATCGGTCGGTCTGAATCTATTGTTATCCGTTAAGGTTCATTACTTCTCTTCTCAGTTAGGTTCAATACTTATGTTTCCGTCACCCAGAAGAGAGGTGACGATCAGAGCGGTGTTGGTCTAGTGGTAGATACCACGACTTTCATTCCGAAGGTCGTGGTTTCAAATCCCGGCCGTGCACCAATGTGCTTTTCTTTAAGAAAAATTTAAGTGCGCTATTAACATCGCTCTTACGGTGAAGGAAAATATCGTCAGAAAACCCACGGCTTAAAATCACGCACAAAGGCCCCATAGTAGGGCTAATTGCGGAAACACACAAGTTAAAACTTTTAACTTTCCGTCACCCAGAGAGTTCCTAAAGGCCGGCGCGCCCTGCGAGATCAACATAGACGGCGCGACGGCGGAGCGCGCGGCGCTGGGCCGAGCGTCGGGCTCGCGGTACGCTCTCGACCACGCGGCCGACCACGTCTACAACCTGCTGCTCAAGAAGGACTGCTACCCGCGCTTCGTGCGCTCCGACCACTTCCAGCGGCTGCTGACCGAGGGAAAGAACGTACATCAGAAGAAGGCCAAGTACGTAGCTTTCTCTCCAGTCGATCTTTTATGTATGAAGATCGCTACCACCACATGACTCTCCTCCCGGCGTTTTGTGAGGTTTCTTCATTTATTATTGTCTGCAGCCATTCGAATAATCCTCAAACCTTAATGAGCTAAAGAGCTCATTAAGGTTTGGCGGAAACTAAAGAGTTTCCGCCGGTCTGACCATCCTCACAATTATACTCTTTTTTTTTAATTATTGTTACAGAATACTTTTTTTAATTTTATTTAAATCTAAGTAACACAATGTGCCAGAGCTAGCTAGGTAAATTTGAACGCAGATCCAAATTTGAATGACAAAAATAAAAAAAGGAAGATTGTTTCTTAAGTTCAATGAAAAATGTTTACCTACATCTCGAACGGAATACATAGTCTTAGAAGTAATCCGCCTTCCAGATTCTTCAACTTCGGCGGTCAAGTGAAGAAGAAGCCGGGCTCGACGTCGGGGTCCGGGTCGATGGTCACGGGCGGTAGCGGGAGCGGGGGCGGCACGCTGTCCCGACGGCGCGGGTCGGACCGCTCGCTGTCGGGCTCGGCGCACGAGCTGGCGCTGTGTGCCGCGCAGCCGCCGCGCGCCGCGCCCGACCCGCCCGCCATCAGCCACTCGCAGTCCAACCTCGCAGACCTCAGGTACCGACCACTCCTTCATCGTCCGAACGATATTGCCGGTTGCATCCCTCTCGAGAGACCGCGGCGGCATCCGCTTTCCTAATTTTGCGTCACCACTTTCCACTATTTTCGCCATCCCGTGTAGTTAAGTCATTTGCACGCATATCATACCTTACGACGCGCCGTTCAAGCCAGCATTTCTTGTGTCTTCCGAATCTGCCGCGGCCGGGCGGAGGTGAGACCTTTGTTCCTTACGTGCACTAGCCGGGGTTTTGTAAGTTGTGACCGTACCATCGTCAGCGTCATTCTTGCAATTTATCTGCCACTGACATGTAGGCTGCCCCTGATGTAGGAGTTCTTAACGCAATTTTTTTTCGTCACTCCACACATTCAGTGCGGCAACTTTATCTACGTGAAACGCAGTTTCTGCTGATGTCGCTCTAGGGCTGGCCAAGCCTCACTACCATATAAAAAGACTACCATATAAATTAGTCTGTCCGCTTGACCATCTGACCGTCTACGCAGATAGTTGTGGGATCTGTTGTATTTAGTCAAATATTTGGCCTTCCGCTAGCGCAATTAATTAATTAGTATAGATAACTTCCACACTCTTGCACCGATCCCTTGCCCTTCAACACTGGAGTAATAACACTTAGTCTCCATTGGGCAGGGAGCTTGCCGGTCTCGAGTATGCTGTTAAAAAAGGTTGGTTAAGATGCTCACTTGAAGAGAGTTGGACGTTTGCCACTTTTTAAAGAGGGCTTTCTTCAGTATAAATATTCTATAATGTCTTGTATTGTTCCACCACCAAGTTTCCTTATCACACTTGCGTCCTCCTTTAGACATACCGAGCCCCGTCCGCGCTGAATTAGTAATAAACACCTGAATCCTATTTCAATTGTCCTGTACCTACCGACTCGCCTTCAGCATTAGCACATTTGTCGCTTATTGCTGAGACGATCATCCGGGACTTGGCTTCATGGTGACGACATGGTTCCGGTCGTTTGTCTCGCCGACCTCAGGTATCACTACGTACAGCTTTAAACTTATAAAATCAAAGCGTACCCCTATCGAAATCGCCATCGTATGTCTATTTTGTATAGAATTTTAAGAATAATATTTCTTTTCTTATCGTGAATTCCAGAGATCCGCTCGAGGAGGATATATCGGACGTCGCGCCGTGGGAGTGTCGCGGCGAGGGGGGGTACGGCGGGGCGCGGCGCCGGCAGGACTCCGCCGCCGACTCGGGCAGCTCGTCCTCGGACGTCAGCTGCGCCGTGGGCGAGCGGCGCCGCCTGCCGCAGCAGAGCACGCTGGACGGGGGGCTGCGGGGCGCCGCGCCGCCGCTGCGCCGCCTGTCGGCCGTGGAGCCGCGGCACCTGGCGCCGCTGGCGTCGCCGCCGCGGCCGCGCGCCGACCCTCCCCCGCCGCCGCCGCCCGCCGCCGCGCCGCACCCCACGCCCACCATAAGCGTGAGCTCGGCGCCGGACGAGGACTCCCCCGAGCGCTCGGTCGCGGTCTCCGACGAGCCGTCCTCCGTGTTCGCGTCGACGGCCGCCACGCCGACTGAGACGCCGCCGCAGCCTGCGCCGGAGCCCGAGGCCGCCCCGGAGCCCCCGGCGACGCTAGCCAGCGAGCCACCTACCACGCGAGAGCCGGACGGTCCCGCCCCGGACTATCCCCCGGAGTGTACGAAGACGGTGGCGCCTCTAGCGGAAGGCGAAGACCTCCCCGAGGAGGCCCCCCCTGATATTGCTCATAGAGATAGAAAAGACGAACTGTCGTCCGTGTCCGAAACGAGTATTGTTAAGCGTGATAGTAGTGCCCGCATCGGGGAGCGGAACGACCGCAACGACGTCTGTCCGTGGGAGGACGAGTAAGTTGATCTCTCCGCGACGAGTGACGTGGCGAGTGACGAGTGTCGAGCGTCGAGCCACAGAATGTTGCACGCTTTAAGGGAAATACTCTGATAATCACTTGCAGTATTGTTCTCTCCGTTTCTTAGTTATGGCCTTCTGCCAGCATTATAGGGCGATTTATAAATAAATAAATCATGTGACGAACACACAGCGCCATCTAGCCCCGTGGTAAGCTGCTAAGCTTGTGTTACGGTAACTAGACAACGGATATACTACTTATATTTATTTTTCTTTTGTAAATACATACATATTATACATAGAAATACGCCCAGACCAGATACAAATATTTATTTTAAGCATAAATATTTGCACCCAACGGGATTCGAACCCGCAACCTTCTGCATTGCAGCCAAGCGTTCGCCTGACGCGCCACAGAGGTCGTCGATTTGAGCCGGTATCACGTGTTCCAATTATATACGAAAAAATTTAATCAGGCGTATTTTGGCTACATTGTTGTACATTTTTCATAAATAGCGGCGAAATTTATTGCAACTTGCCAACTGCAACTGAGCCTGTCAGTAATGCGCTAACTCCTTGTTTGGCACTGATTTTTTTTACCGACGAAACGAAGGAGGCTCTCAAGTTTATACGCATAACTTTTTTTTTACTACGCGACTTTTAAAATTTCGTTCTTTTTAACCCTGCGCGAGGCAAAAACGAGTTATTATCCTACTGCAAGTAATTGTCAGACTAAGTCCCCAGTTCGTAGCCGCCCCCCCCCCCCTCTCCAAGCCGTAGCGACGACACTCGTGTTGCATGATGCGATGTCTCCACCAAAACTGTCTTCAATTCGTATCATTTGTGTTATATTGTTTCATTATTCTTGTCTCCTTTCAATTACGGGTACTTTTATTTCCGTTCACCGTTTTTATGTAACTTTATAATTAGTACCAACAATGTAGTCGTAGATATTAGTGATAGCATTATACGCACAGTATTGCTTAGATCGCGCACGCTAGGTGCGCTTTGTCTAGATTTTAATATACTTAATTTATTCAATCTGAGTATTTTTTTTTATTTGTTGTCTTGATGCTTGAAAAAAAACACCTATATTTAAATTGCATAACCGTACCTAGTTATAAAGCCAAACTCGAGTAGAACGTCGTTTTGGTGTCGTTTGACTGTGAACTTTTTAGACATTTTCTAGATTTAAAATTAAATAATGCTCTCTTATAATCAATTCAAAGTATTTTAATTTCTTAAATTACAATATCAATGTCTAACAAAATTTCGCTTTAAGCGTTGCTTCTTAGATATATTCAAAGTTTACAAAATAAATTTACGATTTCGATTAGTAACATTTTTTCGAAAAAATATCAATTGTTTTTGTTGTTTGGCGGGTACTTGGTGCTAAATCAGTTTAATACCACTGACCAACACCAGCGGCGATAGCGCCACGAGTTCAGATTTGACATCTCTCGCTCGTACAGTCTTCTAACCAACGAACTCAAATATATATGGAAGTAGCAACCCTTTGTTCCACGCAAACGGTGGTTGCGGGGCCTAGAACGATGATTCGACCGCCAGTCTGTCACTAAAGATCGTCCGCCATTGGTTGATCCAAGTTCGATCATACGTAACGTAATACTGTACGAAACATGTCAGTGTGTACATCTGCTGCTGTGTGACCGTGGAACATGTTTTTTCGAATTTAATAGTAAATTTAGATCTTCATTCTATTTATTTCTCGTAGCTTCTAACGCAATATTTTAAATCAATTTTCTTTTTCAGGAATTCGTGTGAAAGTGACGCTCCATTTGTTAAAACTTATGCAACGCTGGGTTATTTATAATTTTGTAGACGAATATCAATAATATTTTATTACGTCAGGGTTATAGAAAGAATATTTACGTTTTTTATCTTAGACATTTGTTTTCACAAAAGACTAGGCAGTTTAATTATTAATAATTAATAATTTAAAGTAAATGATCGTTAATTATTAGAATATGGTCGTTTTATTTGACTTTTTTTTTTATTCGGTGCCACTCGTAGATTTGTAAAATAACCATTTTATATAACCACTTGTTAGAAAAATCAAACTACATGATAAGCTTATTGGTTTATTAAGTAAGAACTAAGAAGTAGTCAAATGAATAAAATAAGCCTATTTTAAATATTTTCAATTTTTACATAGGAACTCATAAAGTTATTGTGTAACTATATTACTTATATTGATCAACATTTCATGTTCTTCTGTGTGAAATACCGTGGTGAAATGTTTATTAAAAAAACTCTCAACTAGTGATGCCACGAATACGACAATCTTAGAGTTTACCTTGGGTGAACTGTGGTGGACGAAGTTTTACTGCCAAATACAGAAATGCCACTTAAAATTTGAGGGGTACTCAATTAATTATCAACTACTAAATTTGAAATTTAAGAGCTGTTAATTGTTTTTGTATTGAAATCCAACTCAAGCAAGACATTTAAGAGCATTACTCCAAAGCAGCGCGCTTCGATTTTAGGTAAATTTACTCACACAGCTTTACAATTCGCGCACACACAGCCGTTTGTGTTGGAGCGCGTATACCATGTATCATACGACGATTGTTCATTTACAACTTTGATACTTGGACAACTTTTCTTAGATAATAGGTAATGTTTTCGTTTTTATGTAAGAACTTAGTTTTTGTAGTTTATTGGTTTTAGTTTTTTCGTAAATTATAATTCAGGTAAGTATTTAAGTTTATTGTATTATATGAGCAATTAAATTATTTCACTTTTAAACTAGGAGTTCGCCCCGAACTGAGACCTCACGACCCCCTATCTCCCCAACCCCCCTACCGATCCGGCTCATCTTCGAACTCATAAATTCTATTAAACTAAACTACACGACATACTAACATACAAAGTTACAAAGATACAAGTGCCAGACCCGTCTACACTGGACCTCACTCGCTTCGCTCGTTCGGTCAACTATTCATAGTTATTAGGAGTTCGCCCCGAACTGAGACCTCACGACCCCCTATCTCCCCAACCCCCCTACCGATCCGGCTCATTCAAGTTATCGTCGAACAAACATACAAAGATACAAGCGCCAGGCCCGTCTACACTGGACCTCACTCGCTTCGCTCGTTCGGTCATTTAAATTAAACGGGGCTTGATGGCGTATACAAGATGTAACGGGCAAGCCCTTTTAAGCCGAAAGGCGGTTGTTCTAGACGTCTAGGCGATCAACTTTTGTTCTACGACTTTTGAAAATTCAAACCTTTTTTGAAAATTTTGAGATTATGTTTCACTGAAGAAACAGCTGCTTTTGAAAATAAAGGTAATTGAAGGTTTGATTGTAGTAGACCAAACTAAATGAAAGGACAACATAAGGTCAATGACCTCGAACTCCAAGAAACAGCTGATCTTCAAGTAAACATTACACCTAAATTTTTCGAAAAGTACTTTGAATTTCCAAAAGTCGTAGAACAAAAGTTGTTCGCCTAGACGTCTAGAACAACCCCCTATTGGATTAAAAGGGCTTACCCGTTACACCTTGTATACACTGTAGGTACTTTATATTTACTGTACCTTGACATTTTACATATGTGAGGGTTATTGTGAACCCTCACGATGTAACGGGATGTAAGACCATCTCCCTGTAACCTGGTCTGATGAAAATTTGCATAGGGATAGTTTAAACGATGGAGAGTAACATAGGATACTTTAGATCCCAAAAATCCTACGGGATCGGGACTTACGCGGGTGATAACTATTTATTGGATGAAAACTTGCATAGGGATAGTTTAAATGATAGAGAGTAACATAGGATACTTTTGATCCCGAAAATCCCGCAGGATCGGGACGCGGGTGATAACTATTCATGAATGAAAATCGACACACGGGTAGGGTAAGTGATGTAGAGTGGCATCATCATCATCGTCATCCATCGTCATTGATCGTTATTCATCGTCATTGGTCGTCATCCATCGTCATTGGTCGTCATCCATCGTCATCGTCATCTTCACTTACTGACATACAAACTTTACCTTATTTTACCTACCTACTGCAGTGCAAAAATCCACACTTAAATGGACGACCAGGACCAGGCGCGGCAGCGCTTGGCATCCTGGCCTAGCATCAGTACTGGCATCAGTACAGTCCAGCCTGGCATCAGTACTTCCCTGGTCGTCCGTTTAAGTGTGGATTTTTGCACTGCAGTAGGTAGGTGTTCGAACAACGCGGGATCCCGACTTGCGCGGGTGAAACCGCGGGGCGCAGCTATTAGTAAATAAAAACATATCGTGTATAATAAAATTTTAATATCTGTCGTCTCGCTGTTTCATAGACCTAGCTTTTCGGGGATCAACAATCTCGGGTAATGGACATTTGTTATAAAAACTGATTATTCGGTGTTCCATACTCGTTCGTTCTAAAATTTATTGCCTCTGATTATTCTTTCTGTCTTCAATTTAAAATCTTTGCGAAAACTATAAAACCAACATCCATGACGAAAAGTTGATATTTTCGCGCAGCCGCCATCTTGGATTAACATTTTGACAACACTATCGGCTTCACCACCCTCGAAAACCATGAAAACGACACCCATGACGAAAAGTTAATATTTCCGCGCAGTTGCCATCTTGGATTAACATTTTGACAACACTATCGGCTTCACCACACTCAAAAACCATGAAAACGACACCCATGACGAATAGTCGATATTTTCGTGCAGTCGCCATCTTGGATTAACATTTTGACACCACTATCAGCTTCACCACCTTTGAAAACCATGAAAACGACATCCATGACGAAAAGTTGATATTTTCGTGCAGTCGCCATCTTGAATTAATATTTTGACAGCACTATCAGTTTCACCACCCTCGAAAACGAAAACGAGATCCATGACAAAAAAGGTGCTTTTTTTGTATTGTCATCTGTTTCTGAACTATTCCCAAAGTTTTAGCCCCCTAGTTCGTCGGGAAGTGTCTCAAATTGAAATTGTAAGATTACGCCCGAACCGACAAACAAACAAAGAAACAAGAATTGCGGGTGTATAAAAACGTGGGAAAAAAACAAGAAATCCACAAATTTTTTTCATAATAAAATTGAACTTCATTCATTCATTATAATAAGCACTCACCAAAATTTTGTTATTTTTTTTAATGAAAAAGTATCAAGATGCGTCAGTTGCGCTAAAAACTCGCCAAACTATTGCAATATTTACGTAGCGCGTGACGCCGAAATTGACATACGTCCTACCTCTGCAAGGCCTCGGCCGGTTCTGACCGCTGGCGTAGTTCAGCGTTGGTTATATAGTAGAAAAAGTAGTTCATTGTAAACTTTATTGTAAACTAACCAAATATTTTATTTAAAAAAAATATATACCATGTTTTAGATCGTAAATGTCTACATTTACTAGGTCAAAAAAAAAACAAAATTACTTCATCGTTCATCCTAAACTAACATGTTTTAAATAATGAAGTTTGGCTTAAAATTACAGTATTGGGTATACTTTTCTTGAATGAAAACTCACAGCAATCGTGTTTTTTTTTGAGCTATGTACTAGTAAATGATATGATTGTATTAAAAGTAAGACTGTTTTATGTTTATCTATAACGGTTTAACTACAATCTCGACCCAAACTATACCGTCAACGCGCTTTTTTAAAAAAGAGCTGAAATAAAAACTATTCTAACGAGAAAACCATACGATCAATTAAAAATATTTTTCGCCATGTAGTAGATTATGAAATTTTATATAATATGAAATCAATATCCCATGTACAAATTAAGCAGAGTATTATTATTTTCTCGTCGAAAAAAACATCAATAACGGCTAAACGCTCTTAAATCAATCCTTAACACTGAAATCATTCGAATGATAACAATTTTAGTAGGTACGATGAACTTTGACCCTTTAGTGCAACTATGTAACAATTTATATATATAATAAGTAATATATAGATATTGTTCCAACAATCAGAATCAATTGATTACGACTGTATAAAAGTTGAGAAAGCTTAAAAAAACTTAATCAAAAACTTCTCTACATACACCGTCTTTGCTCTGCTGTTCTCCAGGCGCGCAGTTACCAGGCACCTTAATCATGTTCGGATTAGGAGAATTTACTCCCTGCTGTTCTAAAACGAGAGGCGAATTCACCTCCCGCTGTAAAATCACGCGGGAATTCGGTCCTACTTTTTCGAAAACCACACGGGAGCTCATTCCCCTTTCTAAAACTACTGGAGAATTGACCCCTCCTTGTTTCTGGGCTTCTTGAACTTTCCGGCTGTCGAATGTCTCGAGTATTTTGTCTTCAGCTTCACGGGGCTGCAGTGTGCGTGCGCGCAGTGGCGTTGATGATGATGATACCTGTGGAGGGAGGTAACTGTCTAACCTACTGAGCTACCAACTTTTCTACACAATAGCTGTAGAAATTGGAATACGATAAAACTATCACCTTATACCGCGCCAGCTGCCGGTTTATCGCAAACATTTTATCACGCAGTAGGTATGGGACCATACTCTTCTTACTTCTTACTAATATTATAAACGCGAAAGTTTGTATGTATGTAAGTATTTATGTATGTGAGTTTGTTACTATATCACGCAACAACTACTAAACCGATTGCGAATAAACTTGGAATATAAATAGTTGGAGACCTGCAATAACACATAGGCTACTTTTTACTACGATAATCCCGCGGGAACGGGACTTACGCTAGTAAAACCGCAGGGCGCAGCTAGTATTTTATAAAGCTCAGAAGACACATTACACATTATAAAACGGTAATAGAAATTTCATCAATATTTTCTTTCTATGCCCTATGTCACACGGCATAGAAAGGCTACGTTTAAAGGTCTGGGTATATAAGTGATATTCAAAGAGACCAAATCTCATCAGGCAGATCTGATTGTGTTGCCTCAAGGCTTTTAGGCTGTTCATTAGGTAGGTATGTTCACTTATTCTCTTTTACGGGTCTGCTACTAAACCGCTTTCAGACGAGTGCGTTTCGAGCTCTATCTAAATTATGTACAAGGTGTAACGGGTAAGCCCTTTTAATCCGAAAGGGGGTTGTTCTAGACGTCTAGGCGAACACCTTTTGTCCTACGACTTTTGAAAATTCGAAGTACTTTTCTAAAAATTCAGGTGTAAAGTTTACTTGAAAATCAGCTGTTTCTGAGAGTTCGAGGTCATTGACCTTAAGTTGTCCTTTTATTTAGTTTGATGGTTTACAAGCAAAACTTCAATTACCTTTATTTTCAAAAGCAGCTGTTTTTTCAGTGAAACAAAACGTCAAAATTAAAAAAAAAAGTTTGAATTTTCACAAGTCGTAGGACAAAAGGTGTTCGCCTAGACGTCTAAAACAACCCCCTTGCGGATTAAAAGGGCATACCCGTTACAAATTGTATAGGTATAACTTAAAGGTGACTGACTGACATAGTGATCTATCAACGCACAGTCCAAACCACTGGACGGATCGGGCTGAAATAGCATGCAGGTAGAGGTCATGACGTAGGCATCCGCTAAGAAAGGATTTTCTCTATATATATAGGATAAATTCTACCCCCAAGGGGATAAACGGGACTCACGCGGGTGAAACCGCGGGGCGCAGCTAGTGATTATCATAAATATATAGGTAGAGTATACCTATCGCAACATGGTTTTAGTTATCACACGAAGGCGGTGTAGGATGAAATAAAATGTAAATGATAAAGTGATATTTATAATATTTTTTTAAATAAATAGATAAAGTAAGAACTTATGGCAGATTAAACCTTACGGACCTTATGGACTTATTTATTTTAGTAGTTTACGCACCGAGGTACTAAAGCCCTGTCTATAGCGGGCCTCTTATTGAATCCAAAGCGTACGAAGAACTCTAGAGAGTTAACTCCCGAGCGCAGCGAGGGTGTTACAAACTTGCTTCTCCTGTTACTCCTTCGCTTCGCTCAGGAGTTATGTACCTAGAGTCCTGAGTGAAGCGTGGGATTCAGGCGCCCAAGATAAAGACAGGCTTTGTTACCGAGGTGAATATTCTACTTTACACATCTACTGCGTGACAATAAAGAGGCTACAAAAATAAGCATTTGAATAATAACAAAACAATAGATTAATGCTACGTGTATGAAATCTATTTACTTTATTAATTAAATTAATCAATGTTACATCAAAATGACGAAACCAAACATCGAGCTTAGCCGATGAAAAAAAAAGTTGGGGCTTTATATAAATCAAAACTTTTTGCCTTACCTTACCCTGCCGTCGAAATAAAAATAGAAGAATAAAAACCCATTTATTTTTTATGATGTGTATATCTAGGTGGCCTAATTTACTTTATGCCCTAGGGTTATAATAAGCATTTTATGCACCTAGGGATTTACGTTTACCTTTTTGGTCAAATAAAGTAACTATGTGGAGCCGTAAAGATATTTAAAAATAATAAAAAAGTTTTTAAACCTTATGAAATATATTTATTGAACTAAAAACATTGAGGAACAAAACAATTAGGAGCTACTCCATTTCGAAATCAATAATACTGACAGAGTAAAAATATAAGCAATTCGTACAAAAATCAAATTACTGATACAATATCTAAATCTATTCTACCTATAATCCTTGCCCGAAGCTAACTTATCTTAGAACCCTACAGCTAAACACTAATTATTTAGGTAGATACCTTTGAACCTATTTCAAAATATTACCTATTATTGGTAATAGTACGTAGCGTCAAAAATTAGAATCATACTTAGCACATTAATTAGGTATTTTAGCAACTTTATACCCTGTGATACGAACAATGATGATTCTTGTGTAGTAGTTACAGCTGGTTTGTCATGATTACATTTCTGTTTTGTTAATGAAATAACGCATACAAAAGTTAAATAGCGGTGGTAATTGTTTGCTGATAGTGCACGTTAGTTAAAGACTTCTCGACATACGCCGTCAGCACCCATCTGGTGTCCAGGTGGACAGTTGCTCGGTACTGTGATCATGTTTCTTATCTGTACCTGGGGCTGGGCAGGGCTTTCTTCGACCGTGTTGGTGTCCCCAGCCTCGGGCTTGTTCGCTTCTGCTGCAGCAGCTTTCACGTCCTCTACTTCTTCAGGGAAAACAATTCGGTCTGAGTCGGCCATTATTTAGGTATCTGTGAATGAATCAAATCAAAAAGGTTAGGTACTTACATATAAATTTACAGATCCTTCAAAAAACTTGAGCTATGGTCCCACTGCTAATGAGAAATTGCTTTTTTAATCGATGTTTTATTATTACTTTTTTGCACCATTAAAACGATCGTTGTACTTTGTTTTTTTTTTAAATGTAAAAGAGTTATTTCTCTTTGGCAGTCGAAATGGCTTTAGGTATTGAAAATGATAAATTATTATCATTCATTACCTACGTTCTAAATACCGAGGCGTAACTAAAAGCACTTAAAAAGAAATTAAGTTGAACAGAGGCCTCCGACGTCCGTTGGTCAGAAACCGGCGCGAGCCGAAGGTCATCGAAACGTTAGCCTCGAATCCTTAGCAAGAAATTCAGGTAGGTAAATATAAAGTTAGGTACAGTCTATAGCGTCTATAATTAGGTGGATCAGAAATACCTAAGTTAGCCCAACATTTATATTTCATTGAACTCTAACAAAAAATTATGCACTTTTTTTCGGCTGATGTTATAATGTAGGTGAAATTAGTATGTATGTGGTGAGTAAATGAAGTACCTATAGAGAATAACACACCTTATAGTTGCATCCATCAGCGAAACAATTATGATCCCTATCTTAATAGGTAAAACAAATAAATTGGTAGAGGCTTTTAATCGAGTTTGTAAGTGGGTAAGTATAGTATAGGTACTTACGTTTAGTTGTTAGATAATTAAATCGCTAAAGATATCCAGACACAAGTAATCGATCCGAAGTCTGTTGTCGAACTGATGCACAGGCCGGCTGGTTTCCAAATATATACTAACAAAAACAGTTTATCTTGTTTAACGTGCACTCGTGACGTAGATCCACCCATGAGTCAGTGATATAAAGCAGAACTCAATAACTTTTAGTACGAACCTCGACTTCTATGGAACCCGCTTATCTAAATTTTCCAACCTAAGTACAATCTGCGACGTAAAGACCCGAGGTGCAGCCCGAGAGCCCTAATCTACGATAATACGTTATTGTTCATTTTATAGATACCCAGTCATGCTATTGCTAATATATTATTGACTTCACGAAGTTAAAGTTCTTTGAAGTATTTTTGAATCACGCATAAATAATAATAGGTACTTACCGCGTTTACGGAATCAGATTTTCAACTAATCAACGCCAGTAAAAATGCAGTACAGAAGCAGTAGCCTTTTTGCTATCAGCAATTTCTATTTTGATATATCACCGAGATGTTAGGACGACCTGAAAACTCCAACGCTATGTGAGCTACACCACTACACGAAACGAAGAAGATGCACAGGCACACATCGATAATAATACGTGTAGTAAATTCGACATTTTCTTTCGATATTATGTGCTGTGTTTATGGGGATTTCCATTGGGAAAATTCCAGCCGTGTGGCAGCTTTAAATCACAGTCTAGTAAAACAGAAAGGGCCCACCATGGAAAGTTGTGAAAAGGATCGGAATTCCACTATTACCTGCAAACTTTGCTCACCCGATGAACTCACCCCTACATACTACATAACTCATTATATGTCAATGGTATAATATATATCATCTGACAATGAATTATAGTAGTAGTAAGATATTGTCTACTAATAAATTGTGTATCAATAAGTAGATTATAGAGAAGATTAGAGACGACGATGATTAAAGATCGCCGTTAGGTGTAGTTTTAAAACACTAGTTTTGTCTTCATCGTACTTGTTTAATTTAAGTTTTTCGTGCAATAAAGTATTTATTCATTCATTCATTATTGGAAATTGCATCAATACTTAAAATACCTACCCATGCCCAGGGAACTATTTTATTGAATAGTATGTAATTCCAATACCATGTCATTTTTGGACACAATCATACAATGTGTCACTACATGCTGTAGGTTACCTAACGTAGGTAGGTACTTACATATTACGGTTACGTGACTCCGGTCGGTATATTTAATCCAAAGGTTTGAATGTCCAAGGTATTAAAATATCCATATCCTCCAAAGTTCAGGGGGTCTGCAGAGGATTTTATTTTTAAGTTCAAGTTCATCAGTTTCATAATCATCACAATCATACAAGTAAATTCCAAAAGAGGACATAGGAGATTCTAAATAATTGGGATTCCTATTATTAATATCCTTTATCGACCCTCAGCAGACCTACTTCCACTGTACCCAAGCAGCAATTTATGGTCATATTAAAGGACATAGAACGTTTTGGGGAACACCTTTTTAGTTCTGTAAAACATCTAAGAACGTTCACTTTGTTCGAAAGTGTACCATTTTTATCACTGAACAGAGTTAAAACGAATTCATAGCAGTATCAGCCATGTCAAATCAGTCATATACAAAGTATGTAAAAGTAGCAACGCGTTTCAAAATGATGACGTACTAGTCACCGAAGGAACTTTTATGGTACTTTTTTATACTATACATAAACTATAGAAGAGTTTTCCGTGCCTGAACAGTTTACTTTTCATTCTTTAACAAAAAATGTATGCAGAGTGAAAATTTATTAAAAAAATATTGAAAGATGAAACATAATTTGAGGTGTCGACAGCCATGATTTTTTATTAATGTTTTAAATTGTAACACCTACAATAAAAATGGAAGTCTAATTGTGGGAGTGCAGTTTTACTGACAAACTAGGGTAATGTTTACAATGAATTTTAAGAGCCCCCCTCGAATTATTTAGTTTTTTAGAAAACATTAATTAATTAAAATGACATGAAGTTTATAAACACCGTTATAGCACCTCTCGTTGTAACGAAGTTGTCAGCGAAATTAGGGTTCAGTAGTTCGGGTTCGATGGATATTTTTTTAAATGATGAAATATTGTTTATTGTTCAAAGCTTGTTTTACTATCTCAAATTTATTTTATAATCTCAAATATTGTTTAATTTATATAGAATTACACTGAAACAAAATGTCTGATGGATTAAGTTGTATAAGCGAAAAAGATATCTTTTGTTTAGAATCTAATAGTGATATAATAACAACATTGGTCAACCTTTTTGTACCATTTTGTATTATCAAAGAGATTTAGAAGCCTTAACAGTACTAAGTGTGTTATAAAGGTATAAAAAAAACGTTTTTGATCAGTTCTGCTCTAAAAAGGTATATTTTTGTCATGATTACCTGCGACCTATAATAGATCATAATATAAGACTGATTAAAGTACAATTAAATCACATAAGCGTAACCTGACATTCATCTACACGTCAAAAACGCTCTGTAGTAGAATTTTGTCACTATTATCGTACTAGTACTACAACAATACTCCTTATATCTATAAAAGCACAATATTGTCGTCTAATTGAGTTCTCATCACTGCTATAACAAACTACGTGTAACAGTTCGTTTGGAACCTTTTTTAGCTCAAATATGGCCAATAAAAGCACCTGTAAAAATGTATATAAAGCAAATTGCTCCGGTAGTAGTTACATTTAACTATGTTAAAGTACCATACTATAAGCGCTGCATAAAAATGCGTTGTAAACGTTGATATCGATCGGTTATTGGTCATTTTGGTTCTATAAGTTTTAGAGCAACAATGTGTCGACGAACACTTTTATAAAACGCATTGTCTTAAATAAAACCATTATAAATCGTTTTCAGAGCTATTTGGTGACAGATTTTGAAATTATGGGACCAGTTTGCTGCTTGGGTAGGCACCTAGCCTACCTCCCTCGCGTCTTTGTTCCGCTGGCGTGAAGAGGCTCGTCAAAGGGGTGACAAGCCGGCTCTTTGGGAGGTGAAAGGACGCCAATTGGAGCTCCACCGAGCAGCCGCGGCAGAATGGCACACGCGGATGACGCGACCCCAAGCCGGTCATAGGACTGTAGAGGCACTGCGTCCCATAATAGACGAGTGGATTGCCAGGCCACATGGCGTACTGTCGTACAGGCTGACGCAGATACTTTCCGGACATGGGTGTTTCGGAAAGTATCTGTGTCAGATAACGCGTAAGGAGATAGACACTCGCTGCCACCACTGTTCCAGCGATGTGGATACCGCCGATCATACTCTCGAGGTCTGCGAGGCTTGGAATGTTGAGCGTGACTTGCTGCGATCGGTGGTGGGAAGCGACCTGTCGCTCCAGGGAGTGTTGAGTGCGATGGTGGAAGACGAGTCTGCATAGACTGCAGTGCTTCGCTTTGCCGAGCGAGTGATGTCGGCTAAAGAGGCGGCGGAGAGAGAGCGTGAGCAAAGTCAGCACTTCACTCGCACAGAGGCAGGACGCACAGGACGACGTCGCTGCCGTCGTGACGACCTGATGCCTCCTTAAATGGGCCTTGGCGGCAGACTCGGGGGGGTTTGTCGCCGTGCAAGGGCCAGAGCGGGGTGCGTGGTTCCCGTGCACCGTTCAAGAGGATCAGGTCAGACGACCTATGTTGAGATTTGGAGAGGAGTCCGCCCTCAAAAGGACCACTGCCGTCGGGTACCGCGGAGGACTTTACATTCCCGTAGTCCCGGCATAAACGCGTGTGAGGAACCGGTGGAGTTTTAGTGGGTAAACCACTGGCCATCCAACACCTTAGGCCAGAAAGGGAGCCCCACACACCCTCGTCGCTCCCCCCGGAGCGGCGGGACGGTGCATAAGGCTGCATTTCTCCACCTTAAAAAAAAAAAAAAAAAAAAAAAGGCACCTAGTCTACCTACGTTTTACCTAGTCACTTGTAGCATAGTAGATATAAGTAATAGCATAGTAGAGAAAAGTATGCATTATAGGTAAAAGTAATATGCAAAATTGCCAGTTTTCTGAAAATGGGCTTTGACAAGTAACCTGTAAAATTTCCTACATTTCCTAAAATTGTATAAATGCTGGGCAACTGCAAGAACAGTCGAAGCGACGCGCGAGGCCGCGCCGTGCTTGTAGGTATAATAAGTCTTTGATATATTCCAGACGATTTGCTATCAGTTTTCGAAGTCCGATCACTATTCACTGTTATTTATTAGGTACTAAGGTATGCTTGAATGTTTACACAGATGTATCCCCTTTAGGTTTATGATCCCGCTTTATCTATACCTATTCACTGAATATTATAAAGCGATCCAAAACTACTACCGGTCTAGTGAAGCAGGTTTTAGATCCTACAGTTATTGTGTGCAATCAGTGCATTCTTCTCTATAACAGAAGAATTTGTACAACAGGCGCGCGAAAAAAAACATTACATTATAAAATCAATATTACAAAAGCGAACATTTGTGTATAGGTACATATGTAATAATATGTATGTATGTCTATATGTACAGTGTACACCCTACTATTCAAGTAATCTGAGTACCTATGTAACATTGTTACTCTTTCACGCAAAAACTGTAGGACCGATTGAGATGAAACTTGCAATATAAATAGCTGGAGACCTGGAATAACACATAAGCTACTTTTTATCCCGATATTCCCGCAGGAACACGGAACCGCGGGGCGCAGCTAGTATTCTAGTTTATTGTATAATTTGGAGTTTTATCTTTACTTCTTCTTCTTTAGCTTTGGAGAAAACACCAAGCTAAAGTACATGTTTTGCACCGGTTTTCACTTTTAGTTACACTTGTACACCTTCACGAAACTAAATTGATTAATATACCCCCGAAATTAAACATTTTACACGCATTTGAACTAAGTTTCACAAAAATGAAAATTTTGCAACACATCTCCTCAACGCATTCCCGCCAAAACTCATTATCTTTACATAAAAGAGAAGATATCACGACAATGCTGGCTGGTGAGGCTGGCGCAAAAAAAAATAAAAAATAAGGAAACTTCTAAAAAGGTTGCATATTAAAAAATATATAGCATATATAAGCCTCTTTTTATCGTAAGAAATATAAGAGTGGATAGATATGCAGCCTCTTTTTAAACCCGAAATAAATCACAAAAAAGTTTATATAGCTAAAAATAAATTACAGATTGACGTAGATTGTCAAATACCACAAACGAAAATATCCTTTTAAAATATTGAATTCAATCATACAAAAGCTTTTATTTCCCGTAGAAATGATGCATGTTCCTGAATTGATATCTCAGTTTGTTTGAAATGAAAAGAAGTCTTAGTTTGGAAAAGGTAAGTGCTAAAACACTTACATCATTTCATTTTGCGTTAATCTTTCTACCGCAGAAAGATTTGTTGATCGCAAAGATCTCAGATAATTCCTACTTAGATGTTGATATCTAGATTTTTAGGGAAATATAAATAGGAATTAATCGACCGAGCGAGCAAAGTTTTTGTTTCAAATCAGGCAAAATATGTCACCACACTTTTATAAACAACACGATTAAGTTCCAATCGTGTTAGTTTGGTTTTGTTATTATGATGTAACATTGTTTAAGTTAATTAATATATAGCTGTAAATATATATCATACACATTGCATTAATCATTTATTTCCTACTGCCTGGAAAGAAGCTCAAATTATTCCTCTCCCGAAAAAAGCAAATCCTAAATCCTTTATTGATTTTAGACCTATTTCCATCCTGCCATTTCTCTCCAAACTCCTTGAGCGCCTAATTCACCAGCAAACCAGCAAATTCCTTAACACTAATATGTTATATAATCCCTTACAGTCCGGTTTTCGTCCGGGGCATAGCACAGCTACTGCACTTGTCAAAATAACTGACGATATCCGCAGAGGCATGGATGATCGGAAGTTGACTATTCTAGCTCTGCTGGACTTTAGTAGCGCTTTTAACAACGTTGACTTCGATATCCTGCTTGGTGTTCTTTGCTCCCTTAACATATCTCCAACAGTAGTTGAATGGTTTCATAGTTACCTATGTGGTCGCCGGCAGCGTATACGTGTTGATGACACTTACTCATCCTGGTGCGACGTTACTGCCGGTGTACCCCAGGGTGGCGTGCTTTCTCCCCTTCTTTTTTCTGTGTTTATTAACACCATCTCTTCTAATCTTTCTTCTTCCTACCATCTCTATGCAGACGATCTCCAAATTTATACACAGTCTTCGTGGGATCATTTGAACGAGGGAATTGCTGTGATCAATGACGACTTAGTTAAAATCAGTCAGTGGAGTAAATGCTTTGGCATTTCAGTTAATCCGTCTAAGACGCAGGTGATTGTGCTGGGTAGTTCAAGGTTATTGACGAGGATCTCGTGGGACGTTGTGAGTCCGGTGGTATTCGACGGTAATCTGATTCCCTTCTCAAAAACCGTTAAAAACCTTGGCGTCATCATTGATTCGGAATTGAGTTGGTGGCCGCAGATAACCGAGGTCAGCCGTAGGATATTTGCGTCTGCGGGCTCACTTCGTAGGCTCCGGAACTTTCTGCCGACTGCCACCAAAGTTAGCCTTGCTCAGTCTCTTATGCTTCCCATTCTGGACTATGCTGATATCTCTTACCTCGATTTAACTGAAGAGCAACTCGACAAACTTGAGCGACTCCAAAACGTTTGTGTACGATTCATATTTGGTCTTCGCAAATATGATCACATTTCTGAATTTCGCCTCAAACTCAAGTGGTTGCCTATCCGCCTTCGCCGGAATGTACATATCCTATGCTTCCTCTATAAAATCCTGTTCGCTCCCTCCTCTCCTCATTATCTTAGAGAACGCTTCACGTTCCTAAGTGACGCTACCTCTCGACATCTCCGTTCAACTGAGACCCTCCTCCTCCAAGTCCCTAGCTCCGACTCTAGTTTCTACAATAAATCCTTTTCTTTTCAATCTGTCATTCTCTGGAATTCCTTACCCCAATATATTCGTTCCGCTAAGTCCTTGCCCATTTTCAAGACTATGTTGACTGATCACTACATGAATACTGCTTGATCAAATATTGTACCTGCCTACTTTATTAATTTATTCATTTTTTTTATATAATTTTTTTTATTTGTATGTATCTTGTTTAGTTTTATTTGTTGTATCTTATTTAGTAAATCGAATACTGTTGTAAATATAACGTATCTATATTATATTCACTTATAAATTTTATTCTTATATGTATTTATATTTGTTATTTTAGTGTATATTATTAATCTATTTAAGTAACTATTTCACCTATTTAAGCTATGTTAATATTCTGTATCTGTCTGCCTACCATACAAACTTTATTAACCTTCTCCATCCAAAGGTTGCCTGGAAGAAATCGCTTTTAGCGATAAGGTCGCCCATTTGTACAACTTATACTTTTAAGCTTTCTGTGTATTTCTCTTACTTTAAATGTAAACTGATTGTATTGTTGTTGGTTGTGCAAATAAAGTATTAATCTATCTATCTATCTATCTAATCTATTGTTTTGTTGTTAGATAAATGCTTATTTTTGTAGCCCTTTTATTGTCTCGCAGTAGATGTGTAAAAAAGAGTATTCACCTCGGTAATAAAGCCTGCCTTTATCTTGGGCGCTTGAATTCCACGCTTCACTCAGGACTCTAGGTTAAGTTTTTAAAACCCTCGCTACGCTCGGGAGTTAACTCTCTAGAATCCTTCGTACGCTTTGGATTCCATATGACGCCCGCTATACATATAAGACAGGGCTTTAATAGTACCTTGGTGCATAAACTACTATTAAATCACGCGATTAAAACCCGGGAAAATGTGTAAATATGATGTCACCACACGTCGTATTCTTAGGGTTCCGTACCTCGATAAAGTAAAATAATAAAAACAAACCCTTATAAGGCCACTCACTTGTCCGTCTGTATGTCACCACACCACCTGTATGGTATGGTAAGTAAATCTAAATAACTTGAGGATTATATTGTGACAACAATGTTGTTGCAGATAGGTGGCGGAGAGGCTGTATCAAATGAACGATTTACTTGTTTGCCATTCGATTCATGCAAGTGAGTATATACCTACGTACGTAGCGATAAACTACTCTATGTTTGTTGCATGTTATGTACGTTATTTTTGAATTGAAAGAAAGATATACAAATTAATTTTTAAATATTTAGCACGTCTTAAATTATTAACTTCATAAGCTTACTTATTTCTAAAATATTTTGTCTATGTACGATTTTAAACTTACATAGTTGTTTTATAAAATGTATTTATTTATTCGCGGAGCTCGATATTCAGTCTCGTGAACAAGCTGGTGGAAATTACCAGCGAAATATCGAGTTCCGCAAATAAATTATTAAACATGGTAAATCCCGTTGTTAATAAGTAACTTTGTATATAGTTGCGGTGACGTTCCCAAAAGAAAATATAAGACAATTTTCGGCAGCATTTTTGAACAATATTCCATAACAATTAAGCCTGAATTACACAGAACTAGTTCTCTCTCTGATCTCACAAATACAAGCCAATTTAGTGAGTGAAATATATTCGTTAGTATTGTTTTGCACTTATTTTCCTACCCATTCACCTATTACAGCCTCCATGCCTTTCAAAATATCTACCTGCCATACTACTTAGGTAGTTTAGACTATTAAGGACGCGACTCATGTGAAATCCCTTCCGATGGAATGGTTTTATTCATAACCGGTATCAAATAGATCTTTAAACAATGTATTATGTTATTGTACATGATACAAGAAGTGTCCCCTTCATTTCAAAAACAATAAAAAATAACTTTAAATACCACTATTATACGGGCAAAGTTACCCCTGTTTTACAAAATAAATCAATTTTTCTTCTAAATCCTTAACCGCTATATTTTCTTATAGGCATCATAATATTAGAAAATACAATACCTAGAACCCCTTCATCGCATTTTTTCAAAATATTATTTTAATCTTCGTTAATTATTGATTTTACGAGAAATTGTAGATTTTTCACGCAATTCCATCTCGCTCATTTATATGCAATAGGACAAGGACCGTTGCTTATCATCTATCGCCGCCTTAAGAGAACGTAGTACCTACTTAATTGTCACCAATGAGTAGATATTTTTATATGAAGGACATCGTAGTTTTGCAATCACCTTCACTTATTCCATATACTTCATGTAAAACTTTACTCAAAGTATATTGTTCCTAATCTCATCTTTCAGCTGTAGACTTTATAAAATTCAGAAAACAAAAAACAAAACGGAAAGCTTTACCATCATTTTATGGTAGCGCTGGAGACAATCTGACTTATAATTTCAAAGATCTCTCCGAGGAACCATACATGTCTTGGCGTCTTAAAGGAAAGTAAGTCAACGATTTGATAACCTCGAAGCAAATCATAACATAATAACTTCACTTGATAACTTTCTTCAAAGTTAGATTAGATTTACAATTTAAATCTTTAATTTTTGCCAGAAAATCGAGGAAAAAAGACATGTCTGAGACGTACGCTTCAAAATTTGCTGAAGACTTTATGACGAATTTTAAAAGAAATATTGATCCAAATTCTTCAGGATGTGATCAGGACACCAGGTCAGTCGTAGATGGACTTTAGAGTTAGCAGAGATCATCATCATCCGAGCGATGTTCCCGGTTGCATCCGTCTCGGGAGCCCGGGGTCCGCTTTCGAATTTTTTGCGTCTCCACTTCACATCTTCGGCATCTCGTATAGTGAGATTATTTGCATTCATGTCATCCCTTACGTCGTCATCCTCATTTCTTGGGTCCTCCCAATCTGCCCGGCCGCGGTATCGGCTATCGGTTTCGGGTGTCTGTATCCATCCATACCTTGGATCCATACTTATATGTAGGTATATATTTTCTCACAATAAACATAATAAATTTTCTTTAATCTTTCTTTCTAATTGGTAAAATGTTACAATGTGTTATGTAAGTATTTTCTGTTCAATATACAGAAGTTATATTTTTTAGCTCCTGTAGTACAGAGCCAATGATGCAGAAAGGCGCTTCATTTCCATTCAAATCGACACCCAGCGGAAACTTGAAAGTTCAATCAAATCAAGTAAACACCATTCTTGTTTATTTACTTTATTTAAGCTCAGTAGTACTCAGTTTGAACAAAACTTGAAAACCTGTATTTCAGGTGGTATTCCAATCGTCAACTGTTGGAGTGTTATTAGCAGATCCAACACAAGCGAAGGTGAAGGTGAAATTTGAAGGCAAAGCTGGGGGCGAACCTGATGATGATGATGATACACAAATTGTAAGATGAATTATTGTAACTATCAAATAAATAAATCAAATAATTTTTTTGGTTTTGATAACTGATCTGTTGGGTAAATCGGCCGATTTCAGATCAATATTTGATAGTTTAGACTTGAAAACCTAATACCAATCTTCAAATAGGAAAACTATGCGGAACCGCAACTTCAATTTGGTGCACGAGACACTCAAGCGTATCACTCTAAAGAGACACGCAAGTCTAAAGGACCTGGCGGTGCGAGGGACCAAGGGAAAGACTTGTTCAGTCTTGGATATGGGACGGCCGAACCTGTGGACTGGATGAGGGTACAACTGCCGAAGAAACCTGACCTTTTCCAAGAGTTTTATCGAAGAGTGCATAATTTTATGTTAGTACACAATTGATAAAATAGCGCTGTAGTCATAATTCAAAACTAAGAAAAGATTTGCTCAATCGAGGATATGCAACCACAGAAGTCGTTCACTGGCTAAAGGTACAAATATTATCTCAAAGAAGTTCGACAAATTTCTGTCGAAGAATTAAATGTAAATGAAATGGCAATAAATGGCAAAAAGCTGGAATCTATACTTATAATAAAATCGTAACTTAGCGGTGTCTGTTTTTGAAAGATATTTTGAAAAAACTAATTTTAGGGGTATGTACTAACGTAACAGACCCCATTTCCGTGTTTAACTTTTTATCTGTTTGTCCGTTTGGATGTTTGTCCATTTGTCTCTTTGTCTGTGCGTTTGTGCGCGCTAATCTCGAAAACGGCTGGACCGATTTCAATGAAATTTGGTATGCAGACAGCTTAAGACTTCGATTAGCATATAGGCTTTTTACTTTTTATCCGAATATCAAGTCCGGATAACCGGATATCCGGATATAAAATAAAAATTGCGTAATTTCGTTGTTTTAACCATCGGCATTCATCGTCATCCTTCGTCATTGATCGTCATCCATCGTCATCATCACTTACTGACATATAAATTTTGCCTTACTTCACCTAGGTAGGTGTAGGAACAACGCGAGATCGCGACTTGCGCGGGTGAAACCGCGGGGCGCTGCTAGTCCAAAATATTAAGAGACAGAGAAAATTCTTTTCCATCTTGAGTTATGGTGTAAAAAACACCTTAAAGCACCAAAACAGGAAATAAGTATAGACACTCTACACAATAGATAAGGATAATATTTATAACTACATAGAAATATTAGGTAACCTACGATAACATTCCTTCTAAACTACCATATTACTACAATGACTAATAGAGGTGACAGAATATGTTTTACAGATCAATTTTTCAAAATTGATAAGGATAGGGCAGGTAGCTATGTACTTATGAAGTGAAGATAAAAGCAATATATGTAAGTACCAGTGATATCAAAGTAATCGGACGATAAAAACTGCAATAATTCAAGACACATAGAACACAAGTCATATAGTGTCTATGATAGATAAGATTACCAAGTGGTTTATGTACTTTATTTGTGGTATATTCCCTTGGTACTATAAATAGGAAATTACAAATGATTCATGAAAAAAACTAAGACAATTTCTACGTAATATAATATTCGAAGAATTTATCGAAAAAAATAATACTGGCTATATTTATTACCAGTACTAATACGTACCTTCTAATACGTCACTAGGCACTTCTGATGAAAGAAGGTGAATGTGTTTATTCAGTTAAAAATGGAGATTGTATAATCTTGGTAGCTAGGATTAGAATTATGTATGTACTATAGTGTATTAATGAACTCTAAGTAGGTACAAAATATTCATATGGTAAAACAGGAGTATGTAGGTAACTTGCTACATATAGATATCTACATTTATAATATCAGTATTATCTTATAATTATAGATGTAGATACGATACCGGAGTAGTTACATTTATAATTCATATCTAAGTTCACATCTGTAAAGTAATTTCTTTTCAAAAATATGTTATCTTTTCAGAAACACTGACACAATAGTTCGAATAGGCGATAATGTCTTCCACTGTCATAGAATGGTTCTTCAAATGTACTCTGCGTTCTTCGAATTGAATCCAGTCAAAGAAATTGAACTGCCTGCTGTGAGTGCTATATTCCATAAATACTATTGGTGGCATACATAGATAAATCGTGACTGCATTTAATTTATACTTATCTTCATTAATAAAGAACTAGTGGAATTATTAGTGTGCATCAGAATGGCGGGTGTACAAATGCAAATTATCATGAATCTAATATGACTCAAATCTACCTTAATTCTACCTAATTCTACCAAAAAATAAATTAATAGTACCTCTCTGTACGCATAGAAAACTCAATAAATATGTGAGCCGCCAATCAAACGTTAGGATGGCGGGTGTATTCCTTTTCTGGGCGAAATATCATTCGTTAATATTTATATTCACTGCCATATAAATCTACCTAATTAGTACCTTACAGTACCGTGCGTAGTAATCAAATTCAGGCAAAAGCTAGAGAGGATTTTTGAAAAAAAAAAACGGAACTTTATATTTCTGCAATGTTGGTATTTAGTAATGGCGGGCGTCTCGAAAATCTGGGCTAAAAAAAGATTGTACTTTTTTATAATTATGGCCATTTATAAAGTAGCCAGTGTCAAGTATTATGTTATAATTAGTTAGTAACTCCTACGTTAGTTGGATAGATATATAACATAACCTACCACAAGGTCCCACACATCTATTAGCGACATTACTTCGTTCCTACAAGAAAAGAAAATAACTTGTTGTAACTGTGAAAAGACATCAACGCGTGCCCTATTTTCATTACGAGCACTATTGTTTTTCATAAAAATCTTCCGGAGCCCTATTTTTTTAATAGCTTGTGGCACTTCAGGTGATTTAAATAATTTGATATCTGATGATTTTCGTTCGATGTTGAACTGCGGCGAGTGGTCGATACCACTCGTTGCGGTCGTGCGTGCTATGAGAAATTACAGAAACCGAACGAAAATCAGAAGAAATCGAGGTATTAAAATCGCTCGAAATGACGCCTTTGGTTGAAAATTAGAGCCTCTGATAATTCGTCGTCTTTGACTGTCCTTCAAAAAGTCGTCTAGAAGCTAAATCGAAAATATTTTTCTTACATTTAAAAATCTATATTTTTAAGGCAAACGTTTCATCCGAATCTTTCCAAGCTATATACGAGTGGATGATATGCAGCGGACAGGACAGCAATAAAGTTTTGAAAAGGGATAATATTTTAGATTTATTCTGCGCTGCACAATATCTGTCAATAAAAGGTAAGATGTATTTTATTAGAACGATATTACTCACAAGGAATTAAATAGTTAGGTACCTATAGAACTATAATGACGTATCAAAGTATCATTTCTTTTGATACTTTGATACCCCTGGTTTATAGGTTCTACGGTATTTTGCCAACATACGTAGGTATAACGTAGTCCAAAGTATGTAATGTAGAGCTCATATTGTTTTAATCTAGTCAAATCCTGCATAATGTTTCCTACCTTCAACTGTTACTTCAGTCACCTTACATTATATAAGTATATAAAAGTAAATACAATAATGTCGCTGTCGTTAAACATTTATTAAATTACCTTTGAGTGTTATTTTTAAGAAATGTTCATACTTTCCGGTTTAAATCGTGTTGGTTATATTATTTTCAGCATATTTGTTGCAATTCCGTTACTTCGTTGAATCTACCCTGAGGAAGGAGTCTGTAAAGACTCCGAAACGTAAGGACGGCATTGGAACAATGCTGAAAATAAAGCAAAGCTAATAAAACAGGAAAATAAGTTTCATTGCAATTCACCATTGCGATAACATAAGAAAATCTAGGTTTTTAAGAATCAACTTATTTCTAAATCCAGACCTTGAAGATCAATGTTGGTCGTTCATTGTAAACGATAATCTATTTACCGAAGACACTGCGTTCGCTCTGTTCCGGGAAGCCAAAGTCAGAGGCATGACACCCGTTATGGATATAATGGTAGGTTTAGTTGAGAAACAAAAGTCCATTTGCACCTTTACACGTAGGATTTTGTGCAGAAAAATCTATCTATCTATGTGAAGCTATCATACATCTAATAGCCTTGTGAAATTGACACTAGACTCCTGACTGCGATCGTACACAATGAACTATCTAACTACACATGCCTACCTACTCACACTTTATTTTTATCTAATCTGTTTGCTTTGGAATAAAGCCGCGTAATTTGATGACTTATATGAACGTATGTGTTTAGGTCTCGCTGTATGTATAAGCACCAACTACTATTCATTATTAGCTGCGCCCCCCGGTTTTGTCGTGTAGTTACCAAATGTAGAGGCAAATTTTCGTACTTTATACCTACCAGAATACCAAACGACCTCAAAGTTAATGACAGGATTAATTGACGACCTCTGAGCTTGTCGGGCGAAGGTCCTGCAATGTAGAAATTCGCGGGTTCGATTCCCGCCGGATGCAAATATTTATGCCTAAAAACAGCCTAAAAATAAATATTTGTATCTGGTCTGGGGGTCTACGGGTATCTATGTAAAATATTTATGTATTTACAAAATAAATTAAATACAAGTAATAAATCCGTTTTCTAGTCACCGTAACACAACTTTAGTAGCTTACTATGGGGCTAGATGGCATTGTGTGTTATTCACTGAATTTATTCTTATATTTATTAATTTCAGGTCCCACGTGTAATGCGGTTTTTTCTGCCGCTCGTAGCTTCGAAGGACTTCCTCAGCTTAGATCCGGATGAAATCTTGACTTTTCTCAAATCGAACTACATTTCAGTAACAAGGTAACAAACAATACATAAGCTATAAAGTTTGTTATTATTTATTCCATAATTAGCGCTATACGTAGGCACAACTATGTATGTAACTTAGCCGTATTTAACCGCGACGACCGGACGTATTGCGAACGAGGCAACCTGCATACATTAGGATTTTTAGGATTCTGTAACCTGTGCCTGTTATCGAAACACCTTAAGGACTACTATGTTTAAATTCCAAATATTGTAATAACCCTTCTTTTATGTTGTTTAGGCAAATCCGTGACAGTCAATATGTTAATATGCTAGCTATGGTATTTTTGGTTAATATATTTCTGCACGTGTCTGCTATATTCATCTACCAACATAAATCACAAACATTTACTTTTAATGTAGGTATAGTATTACCTATTTACTTTCATGGCTAGTTCTACACAAGTATTATGTCAATAGTCAATAGTATCAAGGTTACGCCAAATTCATGGACTTCACACTTTAAACAAGAATGCCAGAACTTCCACGTGTTGTCATACAATTATCATCACTTAGTGCGATGCCTAGTCGAATCAATTATGAACTCTTTGATCATCACTTGTATGAATATTTTGAAGAAACCGTCTAGATTCAGTAGGTTCATACCAGACGGGATTCCACGACTTATATTGGTAATATTTTTTATGACATCATTTTGATCAAAACATCTGATATTATGGAGGTATCTACCGTCTGTTGTGCTAACAACGATTTTCGGTTATCTTGGGAATTACTTTGACGATTGACGAAATGGAAATAATGCGTCAACCAGAAATCGTAGATTTATGTTACTCGTGAGTCATTCCTATACTGTAATAGTAAGCAATCCTAAACAGTAAACAATAAAATAAACGAACCAAATACGTACTGAATTTTATAACCAAGGTAAATACCTTGATAGAATACTTGCGTAGCATATATAGCATACCTACGTTATAGGATCATTTATAACCGCGCTTAGAAACACTAAACGTTGGGCAATGCTTTGTCACATTTTCGCTGACATTAAAATCCCTCAAAAGTGCGAGATAAATAAAATATGTAAATTATTTCTGTGAACATCACGCAGCGCCTTCTAGCCGCAGGACAAGCTACTAAGTTTCTATTATGGTGACTAGACAATGGATAAAATTCTTATATTAATATTTATTTTGTAAATTCATAAACACATAGAATGACACTCAGACTAGAAACAAATATTTTTAAGCTTAAATACTTGGAATTAAACCTTCTGCATTGCCACAGAGGTCATCTTCTTCTATCTATCTATCTATGCTTATAATAAAGGAAGAGAGGACAAAAAGTCGGTACTTGGAGGTAAATGTATAAAAAGTTGTGTAGTGGACTTTGGAAAAGTAGTAGAACAAAATTATATAATTTTTAAAATTCATGTCTGTCTGTGTGTTCCTCTGTTTGTTCCTCAAACAATTTAAAACATCCAGATTTCAATCGGATTATAATATGATTGAAATCTGGATGAATTCAATATTGGATAGTTCTATTCTCGGGGAACGTCGTCGTGGTAAACTTTACGTCGAAATCTAATTAGCAGAACCCGAGTAATGAACAAAAAGTCGGCTATGCACTATTTTTACGTGGACGAAGTCGCGGGTAACAAGCTAGTCAAATATATTTTTAATGTTGGTCCTAAATCGTCCAGTGAGATCGAAGTCCTAATGGCCGGGGTACGATGGCTCCACGGCGACTGGTCCTCGCGGCGTCGCCACGTGGTCGATGTGATGCGCTGCGTGCGGTTCGGTCTCATCTCGCCCTGGCAACTAGTCGACATCAAACGGAACCCCGACAATGGCGAGATACTAGAGATCGTAAACGTGTCTGATGTTCAGCAAATGGTCGACGATGGACTGGCGTAAGTTGTAAGAGAGTACTTTTAATTGGTACGAGTACTTAGTTGTTGGGTTACCTAGTGCTTTGCATTTAGTACACACTAGCTGCGCCCCGCGGTTTCACCCGCCTAAGTCCCGTTCCCGCGGGAATATCGGGATAAAAAGCCTATGTGATTAACACATGGTCCCCAGCTACCTATATTCCAAGTTTCATCGCAATCGGTTCAGTAGTTTTAGCGTGATTGAGTAACAAACACATACGTACATACACACATACTCACTGAATTTCAGCTTTATAATATTTGTAGGAAGGACGTATGTTTATGGACCCTAACACGAAACAACTTCCGCTGAAACTTCGGAGCCGATCAATCGTCAGTACCTAAGTGGTATCGTTCGTTCTTGACCAATATTTACTATACGTTCAACACAAAAACAAAGAATGTATTGAGAATTATGGGTCCAGAATGAAGGATAACAACCTACTAACGTTTGATCGACTCCAAAGTTTCGGCCAATAATGTTTCGGAAAAGGGTCCCAGGATCGGGAGAGAGGTCGAGATACAGTAATCTTGAACAAGGTCAAATCTAAGCTAAAGTATAACCTTGTCCAAGATTACTACATTTTTTTAGCGATTTAGAGGTGAAAAAAAAACAAACAAATATTAAATAGTAAGTAGAAGTATACTACCAATACTACTGCGGCCCTAGCCAACATTCTTATCGAATAACGAAATCGCCAATCGACAGATTTTTTTGTATGAAATTGACACAAATGACGCTTGATTTTTCGCGAGCTTATGTCAATTTCATACAAAAAATACTGTCGATTGGCGATTTCGTTATTCGATAAGAATGTTGGCTAGGGCCGCTGATAAGTTGTCAACGTTAGCCTCTATAATAAATGACCGATGTATTTAGTTAATAGGACAAGAAAAAGTTTCTAAGGTTCTGCAATGAAGTTTATAAGTATCTAACTAACCACCATAGAAGGCTATAGCGGGCATCAGGTCAAACAGCATTCTTCCGTTTTTTTTGCCCGTCGCGTCGACCAACTGCCAAATTGGCAAAAAGTAGCAGTTGATGTTTAAAACCATGTCGATATAAATACTATTTAGGTTGTTATACAATAACCAGTACTCCTACCATAAGTTAGTACGTGGAAACGTAAACTGTAACGTGAACAAAATATGGTCACGCGGAGCGGCCGCGCTGTGCAGCACAAAGTCAAACTGTTAACATTACAGTGTAGGTACGTATTTACGTAGCAACACATGGTAGGGGTACTGATCATGATGTATTCCAGCTACGTCATAATAAAGTACTGGTACGGCAATAATTCTAAGAACTATTATCATTGGATCGATGTGCTCGGTCTCACTGAACCTGCTGAACGAAACTGGATCGGGGAAGAAAAGGTTAGATACTGACGAATTTTTACATAACTAGCTGCGCCCCGCGGTTTCACTTATTCGTAAATATCATTATATAAAAGTAGTGTGTTATTCCAGGTCTCCACCTACCTATATTCCAAGTTTCATCGCAATCGGTTCAGTAGTTTTTGCGTGAGGGAGTAATATAGTCACATATATACATACAAACTTTCGCGTTTATAATATTAGTAGACATAGTAGAATGATATTATGTTATGTAATATGATATAAATTTACATATTACATATGTACAACCGGTTAGACAATAACTCAATACAACTACCCTGAAAACTGATTGAAATTCAACTGAAAGAAATTTAACTGCTTGAATGCTTTAAATGCGTGGAATGGACATTTTTCGTACAGAATATCTAAATAATTTGTTTTGTAGGTACTCCTAATATTGCCTCTCAATTCAATTATAGTCGACTAGCTGCGCCCCGCGGTTTCACCCGCGTAAGTCCCGTTCCCGCGGGAATATCGGGATAAAAAGTAGCCTATGTGTTAATCCAGGTCCCCAGCTACCTATATTCCAAGTTTTATCGCAATCGGTTCAGTAGTTTTTGTGTGAAAGAGTAACAACCTCACATACATACAAAATTTCGCGTTTATAATATTAGTAAGATATTAGTAAGATAATGATCGACGATAATTGAGTATTACAACTTTGAATGACTAGGTAAGTTACCGGTAATATCACACCACAGAACCTACCTACTTATAAATAAACGACAACCGCTAAACACACAAATATAGTTTTACAACTAAAGGCTCGCAATCTAAATAGCTACACCGATAACAAAGTAAATAAGGATAATCCTCACCCTACCTTGTCACCAACCTATCGATAAATTCCGCGAACGGTAACGTTTCAGAACCATGTGACGTACAAGGATTTCCTAAAATACTTGGAGCAGTTCATGGTACCGAAGGAACAAATGTATCAACAAATGGCTATGATGCAGGCGACAAGGCGAACTGAGGATATGCCTGGTAGTTTTTTAATATTGTGACTTCAAAATTAAACCCAATTTTCGGTTTTATTCTCGTGGTGTTTATTTCTTTTAGCGCTGTTTCAATGCTCACTGGACAAACCTTCGTCTAACTTGAAAAGGATTATAACCGAAAAATGAGTTTAATTTCAATCCAACATCGCAAAAACAGAAGAAAAATCTATATTGTGACTTTATTTTATACTAGCTGCGCCCCGCGGTTTCACCCGCAGAAGTGAAAACGTGTTATCACGGGCGCGGGCGACCGAACGGTTCTCGAACGGTTGCACTTTTTCTTTCATTAGGTACTCGGGTTCTACTAATTGGATTTCGATGCAATGTATACCACGACCTTCCTCGAAAATAGAACTATTCAATATTAAAAACCAGATTTCAATCAGATAATTAGTTTTTAATTGTATAAGGAACCGACAGATAAACAGAGAAACAGACAGACATGAATTTTTAAAATTATATAATTTTGTTCTACTACTTATCCTAAGTCCCCTAGACCACTTTTTTTTGTAATTTACTTCCAAGTACAGACTTTTTGTCCTCCCTTCCTTTATTATAAGTATAGATATAGATCTTCCGTCTCCTTAGACTCGTGAACGGTACATAACAAACTATCGATACAAAAACTATACTTGGAAATACAAAGGTGTTTTACTTTGGTGTTTTTTCTAGGCAGCATGCGTTGTTTGGACAATGACCAACGGCGTAAGATGGACTTCCCTTTGCCGGCCACTTTGAAAGGACTATCCTGTGACAAGGATAAGTCGTTTCCGACAATGAGCGAATTCTTTGACAAGAGGAGAAAGGTTAACTTCAAGTATCTGCTGTAAAAAATATTTTTGCTTTATATTTTAGTTTTGTTTCTTTATTTGTATACCCATCCTGAAGTAAGTAGGTAGGTAGATCTTCTAGGTATATTGCTTGCATCAAGAATAGATACCGTAAATGTAAGCATAGTCTACCTAAATGATCGACTTTATTTAGCTTAATTAGGTATAATTTAGAGCTGGCTTGAAATATAAGCATAGTCTACTTAAATGATCGACTTTAAATGTCATTTAGAGCTGACTTGTATCTACAATTTGCAACAAATCAAATCAAAATAGTTTATTTCCTTTAGGTTCTTGTACAACATTAAATGCACATGATCATTTGGCTACGATTTCGATATATATGAATATCTATCTTGAATTCTTAGCAATTCACTTTGTCAACTTTGCCTGCACATAATTTACAAGCAAGATACGTTGCCTGTTCTGTAGAAAATTTACAGGCAAGGAACTTTTATATATTCGTTATTTAAATTAAATACCTAGGCATATTCGGGATCCATTAAAAATTAAAGTGGTTCATACATAAGATGCACGGACCATATACAAAGAGGACATGCCTTTATCAAGGAGACCTCGTGACACAAGACGTACGGGCCTACTCACTAAACTAGAGTTTGTAGTCAAACTCCGTATTTTAACTAACTTTTTTTGATTTTACTACGTAGTAAAATCAACATAGGCCGAAGCAAGCAATTTTGCTATTACCTGTTTATGAAAAATAAAAAAGTGGACAGATCTTAAGCCTCACAATCACACCGCAATTTTTCACGCGTTTTTTCATAGAGAAATCTGAATACAACATCTCTATATCAGCTCTCTCTTAAGATGTAATGTTCTGTATTATCTGTTAAATAAGTTAAATATGGAATTTCAAAAGATTGTTTTATTACAGTAAACTATTTTGTAATTATTTTTTGAGCTGGACAGTGTAGACAATAGTGTAGGTCCCTGTTATTTTTGTATTTGGAGGATTATTTGTTTCGTTTTTTTTTTCAATTTGTTTTTGTTTTAGGAGAGTTCCTTCTGTTCTCCACCGAGCCGTTTCCCACAAGCAGAAACTGATATAAACTTGTTTAAAAAGAGACTAGATAATGAAATGAAGCAGGCAGATGTAAGATCTAATTTTTCTTTTGCTACAACCTTGAAATAATTTATAAGAAAAATACAGTATTTTGTAAAATACTCGAGGCGCCTGATGAAAAAATGCCCAAGTGATCCGCTTGGAAAATGTGGAAATCTAATTTATCTAACCTCAATTCTATTACGTAGTTGTAAATGAAAAAAAAAACGTTCTTATTATTTTTTTTTATTGTAGGAACAAAAGACGCAATATGAGCCAAAACAGAACCTAACACAAACGTATCCTCGACAGAAATTTCAACAATTACACATGTGTACCATTGAACCAGACAGCGTAATTATATTTGCGTATAATTATTAGTAGATATACCTAGGAACCTACTTTTGTTTTAAGAATAATTAGAGAATAAGTAACTAGGTATATAGGCTGTTAATTTCGGTTTATAGCGAGAATGCTACTATTATGGACAGCTTTGCGTCGGAAACGCTTGGGGTTTGTTGTTTGTAGGATAAGTATAATTGTATTTTTTATATAATTGTGCCTACCTGTCACAAATTGTATGTTATGTATTTATTATTATAGTATAGATATTGAAATCACATAGTAACAGTAACATATTTTTATCACCAAAATACCAAAAAAAGGGTAATTTACGTTCTAAAAGGATTTATTTTTATAGACTTCAGAGAAACACATCCACGATCCTCCTGAGAAAGATTCTGAAGACAATTTGAATACTATCACCACAACGAGCAGTGGTACGTTCGATACCAGTATGGAGGGAAAGGTTAATCATAATATTATATGTAGGTACTTAAATTAGGTTTTGAAAAACCCGGTTAAATAGGTTTTTGATAATATCCACTACAGATCAAGACCAATGTAACAAAAGTCGAGTCTAAACATCGAGGTAAGGGAAACATTAAAAATGAGCAATTAAGATCCGGAAAAATGTACTAGGTATATTCATTATTACTATTCTTGTTACCTATCTTTATCATTTCCTGCGCCTAAATATTCTGAAAAAGCAATGTTGTATTTGTCTAATTATTACAGAAATTGTATGACAACAAAACGAAACGACATAGCGTCGCTGCATCTTATTTGGCTTCTGCTACAGCTGCATTATCCAGTAACAAAAGGTTTCCATTTAAACATATTTAGGTACTCGTATCTACCAACGTAGAAAATAACTCAGTTTATATCTACTGCGCACTACACCTACACTCGCTACTTGTACAGTTCACATCATTATCTATTCGAACGGGGCCTGGAAGATATTATAGGTACTTTACTTTCTCTCAAAGCCTTTAGTTTAGGACCAGTTTTATATTATCAGGTTTCCGTATTTCTATTCGACCTAATTTGTTCACAAAACAGACACCGTGACCATCCTATACTAGCTGCACCCCGCGGTTTACCCGCGTAAGTCCTGTTTATCCCCTTGGGAGTAGAATTTATCAAAATCCTTTCTTAGCGGATAACATCTACCTGCATGCCAAATTTCAGCCCGATCTGTCCAGTGGTTTGAGCTGTGCGTTGATAGATCACTATGTCACAGTCAGTTAGTCACCTTTGAGTTTAATATGATAGGACCTACAATAAAAGCTTCTATGTGAAGAGGACGTAGTTAGCGCCTGGTCTTTTCTAGAGAAACCCAAGCACCGGCATTACCACAATATCACCGAAGCGAGCCACCCCCGGCAGGGTCGTCTGGTCGCGCGGCTTCGTCCCGCCAGCAACCCGCCACGACCTCGCCCGACGGAAAGATAGTCACGCCACAGATCTCGCTCTTCGACGACTCTAAGGAATCTCTTGCTAAGCATAACATGTTAGTACCTATTGAGGAACATTCTGTAGTTTGGGAGGAGTTTGTACTTAAGGCAATTTTATTTTAGAGCAAACGACATGCATGTCTCATATTTTTATGCGTGTGAGTTGATGTGCCACTGTACACAAATGTAATGTGTTTCGCCCTTAGGGGTGTACGCTCGGGTACAGCGGCCCCTGCTGATATACCGAAAGGTGGGACGGTGGGGACGCTATAACATATATTAATAGATTCGAGAAGGACGGGTGTACACAAATGTAACATTTTTTTGCGAAATCCTGTTTTTGCATGTAACATGTTTTGAGAGCCGACCTCTAGGCGGTGCCATTTTCTGATTGAATTTTCAGGGAATGTGCCATTTAAAAACACCTAAACGGCCCCTGGCCTTATGAGGTAATAAGATAACTTTATAATTACTTACCGACAATAGCTCTCAAAATTGGTAGGCTTAAGTGGCAATAGGCAGGTTGTATAGTTCAAAGGACAGATAATTGTTGGGGGTCAAAGTCCTCGAGTGGCAACCACGATGCAATGCGAAACGGAGTATTGGAAGACCACCTACTCGCTGGATCGCCGACGTTGTAGCGGTCGCGGGGAATCGTAACTCGCGATCGCTATTTGTAGCGGTCTATGTTCAGCAGTGGACGGATAAAGCTAAGTTGGATGGATGATCATCCCTTCTGTATACTATTCAATAGCGTCTACCACTATAGTTTGTTTAGGTAATGTAATTTTTAGGAACAAACTATCGGCCTCAATCATGGGTCCTTCTAACAAGATATACATGGCAGACGGGTCCCTGTTCAACTGGGACCGAGAGACGGTCCTCGTCTTCGGAGGGATAGACCCTCACACGCCGTACGGCGTCGGGGGAAACGTTGGGAAGGATATCTTCAGGTATTACGTGATGAATTCTGCATGCACCTCATAAGGTTATGGTGCATTAAAATAAGCGCTTACCTAAATCAGTTTATGGAAGGTCTTCCCTCCCTATATAAGCATCCAGAAGCAAATGAGGTGATTAGGTAGCACTTTTAAATTACAGGAGTATTTTAGAGGTAGACAATTTTTTTTAATAAACGTGAAACTTACGAATTCACAAATGATTTTAGTAGTTTGTTCTCTTTGAAGTGCGCGTCTCATAGTGGTGATTTTTTTTATTATGATTTTACTATTTTGTTGTTTTACTTGGCGGCAACAAAACACACTGTGGTATTTCAACTGTCTAGCTATTGATCATGGTTCTTGAGATACAGCATGATGACAGATAGACGGACGGACAGACAGACAGACAGCGAGTTACCCTTTGGGTACAAAACCCTAAAAGAAAAAGGTACTTATTCTTCACTTTTAATTCAATGCAATTATAGTCTGAAATAAAAAAAACGTACCTTCTATTTAACGGATACATTTGGGGATATAATATACTGATGTATATTTGTACGGATATTAAGTTTTTGGTTTTGATGATTTTAGATTTGATCCAGTAACGAACGTGTGGGATAAAGTAGGTGATCTTCCGGAGCCGAGACATCACCACTCCGTCGCCTTTCTAAGAGGGCGAGTGTATTTAGTTGGTGAGATATACCTTGTTTCAGTCAGTTTGTTGAGATCGTGAGTTCACTATTTCACATGTAACTGTCAATACAGAAAGTAAAATTTCTTTTCCATCCTTAGCATTGTGATTCCATTGTTTTTCGTGGGTAATAAATAGTTTTCTGTTCTGCAGTAAAAATAATGGAAAACCTACTGTATTTTCTAAACATGACTTAGGCCGGCTTGCATAACGGTTCCTAAACATGTTTAAGCTGTTAAACGTGTTTAAAATCTGTCAGAATTTCAAGAACTGTCAATGTGTTGCAACATATTATCAATCGTCCATTTAATGAAAAAGAGTCCAATGTTAGATTTCCCATAAATATTTTTAAAATTGATTTAGTTAAATATATTTTTAAATGGTCTTATGCAAGTTAATTATGTAGATTAACTATGTGAGGCATGACTAAGCTTAGCTTAAACTTAAACATGACTCAACTATATTCTGTACTAACACGAAAAAAAAACACCGGAAACGGATAATCTCAAAGTGGAAAATAGGATAATCTTTTTACGCTCGGTCAACAGTTCTCGCAGAGTCCTACCTTCGTACTTGTTAAATTGATACCTATACAAGATGTAACAGGTAAGCCCTTTTAATCCGAAAGGGGGTTGTTCTAGACGTCTAGGCGAACACCTTTTGTTCTACGACTTTTGAAAATTCGAACTTTTTTTTTTGAAAATTTTGAGATTATGTTTCACTGGAAAAACAGCTGTTTTTGAAAATAAAGGTAATTGAAGGTTTGATTGTAGTAGACCAAACTAAATGAAAGAACAACATAAGGTCAATGACCTCGAACTCTAAGAAACAGCTGATTTTCAAGTAAACTTTACACCTAAATTTTTCGAAAAGAACTTCGAATTTTCAAAAGTCGTAGAACAAAAGTTGTTCGCCTAAACGTCTAGAACAACCCCCTTTCGGATTAAAAGGGCTTACCCGTTACATCTTGTATACTTACCTAATTCAGTGAATAATAAAATCATACTATTGTAGGTAGGTTTATTATAAAATAACACATCTATATTCATACAAAAATCTGCTAAGTAAGCGTTCGCCTACATACCATTGGCAGTAGTAGGTGTACCTTATACCTAACATTGAAACAAATATTTAAACTAAAGACGTTGCTAAGTAACTAAGCAAAAGTTGGTAATGACCTCATTTAATTTTGGTCTAATCATTGCTTACCGATTCTTTAATTGTACTTGGCTCGGCACGGCTTTTGTGTATGTCGCAGGCAACTATAGTTTGATCAGCCATCTAATTTACTGCCTAGGCCGTTAGTTTAAAGCCGGCCTTAAATACATTCCTGAAATAGTTGGCTGGTTTAAGGGCCTATATAACCCTAATAGCGTGACAGGGATAAAGCTAGCGTATTTCAGATGTGTAAGTGAAGGACGTAAGATGCGACTATGCAAAATTTTATTGTGTAAAATCAAACAATTGCTAGTTTCAAGATAAAAAACAAAAAACATTCACTGCCTGTATTGAGCTAAGCTCAGTTCTTATACAAAGTTTTATTAGTTTTCGTACAATATTGACTGAGTAATATCACTTATTTGCACAATTTAGAGGGAAGTTTGGAATTTTTTTCTATCGAGTAAATTTTCAGGAATCGTGTTTTCACGACATTCACGTGTTAGTAAATATCCTCGACTTTAATAAATATGGTTTCAAAAACTTTTATTTTAAATAACTTTTGTAGTAATTCACCCTAGAAACATCAGTTCTGGCCTACTACGGCCCCTTAACTGATATACAAGTAATTATTAATAATGATTAATAAGATATCTTACTTCTAACTAATATTGTAACATAAATAAATAATAATCATAACAAAACAAATGAGAACAACACACGGAATGAGCAAGCGAATACAATCATCTAAGGAATTGCAAAGAAACTTTAGTTCCAAATAAATATAAGAGATGGCGCTAGTGAGGTGAACTCAATTTTCTGGATCGCGGTATCGTTGCGTCGAGCACTCTGCTTAAGTAGTCTGCTAAGAATTTGTTTTGTATCGAATCAAATCGATCGAATTGTATTGAATCCACTACTGGCTTTGGTACTGCGTATATGTTGTGTACGGTTCCCTGGACCTTCCTATACGTAGTACCTGTAGCCTGCATTCGTTGCCTTCTCGTAGAGCGTACGGTTTCCCGGACATCTACGAGAAGCTCGTAGCCATCCCTACGACCCCTGTAGACCCTCTACGCAAATAAACTCGCTTCGTCCTTCAACCGTAGTTTCTCTACCTCCTCCCCCCTCACCGGGAACTCCCCCGCACTACAATATTATAAACGCGAAAGTTTGTATGTATGTACGTAAGTATGTGACTTTGTTACTCTTTCACGCAAAAAATACTGAACCGATTGGGATGAAACTTGGAATATTGGTAGCTGGAGACCTGGAATAACACATAGGCTACTTTTTATCCCGAGAATCCTGCAAAAACGGGAAAGCTGCGGGGCACAGCTAGTAAGATATAACGTACACGGACTTAGGTGGAGCGGACCCCCGCGACGACGACGTCCGAGGCAAGTCGGTGGTGGTATCGACCGTGTGGAGCTACGAGCCGGTCACTCGCTCGTGGTACAGCGAGGCGGGTCTCTCCGTGCCCAGGAAGAACTTCGGACTGGTCGTACATCGGATGGCCTTGTATGCTATAGGCGGACAGGATCGGAAGGGCAGGTAGGTATGATGACGGTTTCTAAACGGGTATTTTGTTGCAAGTCAGTTTTGCGAGATACTTTTTATAATGTTATATTATATTCAAATTAGAAATATTTACTCATGTATTAATGCTGTCTGTCGGATAGTGTGGAATATTTCTTGTTTTGTGACATCACTAGCTGCGCCCCGCGGATTCACCCGCATCTACCTATACCTATATTCCAAGTTTCATCGCAATCGGTTCAGTAGTTTTTGCGTGATTGAGTAACAAACACATACACACACATCCATACATACACACATACTCACAAACTTTCGCAGCTTTATTATATTAGTAGGATAGGTAGGACTAGTAGAATATTATGTTCTGAACGTTTATGTGGTTTCATACTATAATATCCAATGTAGACAGGATATACCTAGTATGAAACCATCAAGGTGTCATAAAACAAGAAATATTCTACGCTATTCGACTACTTGTAGTACTCTATCTAAATCGTTATAACATTGCATCAGCGTCGTCAGACTTTTCTCGTAAACGGTACAACATTTTTTTAAACTTTGAAATATAAGCCCAGCTGTTTGATTTGAGGCTTGATGGTGAAATTTGCAATGTCATGCAATATTTATTTATCCTACCATATATAGACTTGTAAGTTGAGACACAAACTTACAACCTAGTTTAATTCTTCACGCAAAAACTACTGAACTGATTTTATGAAACATGGTGTATGCAGATACTAGTTGGAGACGCGGATCTACTAACAGGCTACTTTTACCTTTATATTTCTGAACTCCAGACTTAGGGGGCTTACATAAAGAAACAGGTTTCCGGTACTGACGGGAATGACGGAATCTGTGCGGGTCGGTACCTATCGATCCAGAGTTAAAGTGTTGATGAAACATTTTTAAATTTGTTCTAAAAACCAGGTAAAACCGGCCCGTACGGCGCAGTCCAGGTAGTCGGTACCGACAAGTTTAACCTGGAGAGTTAATACGAAACAACTTCGGTCGAAACTTCGGAGCCGATCAAACGTCAGTCGGTGGTTATCGCTCGTTCTGGACCAATAATTACTATACGTTCAAGGCAAAAAAAACAAAGCATGTATTGAGAATTATGGGTCCAGAATGAAGGATAACTACCTACTAACGTTTGATCTGCTCCGAAGTTTCGGCCGAAGTTGTTTCGTAATAGGGAGTTCCTGTTTCTTTATGTGTGAACGCTATTGACAACATACAAATATTTTATGCTATGCTAATGTTATTTATTTTTATTTTAAACTAATATAATACCTACATTGAATTTATCAAAAGACTTAGCTAAATCAAATGAAATTAATACGTGATGATGTATTTATTTAGAGTAATGTGATTGACTTGTAACGGTGGTTATTAATAAAATATTTGTATTTGTATACCTGGTCGGTACCGACCCGCACAGATTTGTACTCACAAATCTGTACCGGAAACCTGTTTCTTTATGTAAGCTTTCGGTACTGACCGGAAGCCTGTTTCTTTATGTAAGCACCCTTACGCGGGTAAAGCCACGAGACACAGCTAGTTACTCAGATGTTTTCAGGGTCCTCCGTTCAGTAGAACGTTTCGAGCCAAGGACTGGGTCCTGGTCGGAGGTGCGCGGTATGAGCGTCGCCCGGATGGCGGTCGCTTGCACCAAGTACAGGGAGTATATCTGGGTGGCGGGAGGCATGACCGGAGAGAAGAAGAAACCCGTCTGCAGGATCGTCGAGTGCTACAACTCTAATACTAACGAGTTAGTACACTTAAATACAGAGCCCTTAGTATAAGTTTTGATAGTTTATCGTCTCGATGAAACTGGCAGTTTACTTCATACATTTTCCATCAGCGCCCCTAGCGGTAACTATTATGAACTAAAAAAATGTATGGAAGTAAACTGCCAGTAAACTATCAAAACTCATACTAAGGGCTCAGTAGCTAGAATAACTTTAATCTTCTTAATATAAACAGTTTCATTTAAGGAACTGTTTATATTCTATGTAAACCTAAAAAATTAAATGTCCGACAAGGAAAGGGACTGTAACCCAGGTTTTAAACTGGTTAGGTTTAACACACGGTATTTAACTTAACCTAGTTCAGCTTAAACCTAATTATATACAACACTAGCAGCGCCCCGCGGTTTCACCCGCGTATTTCCCGTTCCCGCGGGAATATCGGGATGAATGGCGTCTTGTTATTCCAAGTCGCCAGCTTCGTATATTTTAAGTTTTATCGCAATCGGTTCAGTAGTTTTTGCGTGAAAGAGTAACAAAGTCACATACATATATACAAACTTTCGCGTTTACAAATTAGTAAGAAGATTAAGCGTTAATTTTCTAAGTTATATGTACTTTTAAATGGCAAATAAATAAACATAATTATTATTTATATGTTATATGGTATGGACTATCCCGTCACAGATTGATCCACCAGCGAAATTCGCTTTCGCGCTTATCTATATGGAGAACAAACTCATAGATGGTAATTAACCCAGACATATATAGGCTATATTAGCTTGACATTCACGCGGGATTGGGACTTACGAGGTTAACTTAATTGATTGAATAATTTCATCATATCCCCTATCTCCATAGTTAAGCCACCGAGTATTTATTAGAATATATAAGGTTTGACACCCTCTGTGGCGCGTCGGGCGGACGCTCGACTGCAATGCAGAAGGCTGCGAGTTCGATTCCCGTCGGGTGCAAATATTTGTGCTTAAAAATAAATATTTGTATCTGGTCTGGGTGTCTTTCTATGTATAATACGTATGTATTTACAAAAAAAAAGGTTAATATGTAGTATATCCGTTGTCTAGTACCCATAGTACAAGCCTAGTGCTTAGTTTAAGGTTAGATTGCGCTGTGTGCAATGTAGTGCAATATTTATTAAGTGCAACATTTATATTAAGGTTATAATCAATGGTAAAGATCGATTCACCAACCACCATTTCACCCACAGATGGACAGAGATCCACAGCCTCCGTTTCCCGCGTTGTTTCGCCACTCTCTTCGCTATGAATGACAAGCTGTACATTATCGGTGGAGCCGGAAAGATCTCCGAGAGGGTATGTATCTTATCGATAATCTCACGTTTTCGATGACTTTGTAAATTCCTTTACTGAGATTAGATTATTTTTGTTTCTTTTTCTGTATCTATTTGTCTGTTTTGAACCTGTAATTTTGTTTGTACCGTGTATGTACATAACATATAACATAATCGGCCCGTTCATCCGTCCCACTACATGGCAAGGGCCTCCTCTTAGAGGGGTTAGGCAGCAAGACGAAACGGGATCCGTTTTCCGGGGATAATGAAATGATTGAAACGAATGAAAAAATGAATCTAATGTAACGAATGAAACGAACGAAATGATGTCGATTTCCTCACGATGTTTTCCTTCACCGTAAGAGCGATGTTATTAGCGCTCATAACTTTTCTATAGAAAAATAAATTGGTGCGCGGTCGGCCTGGATTCGATTCTGCAACCCTCGGAACGAAAATCGGGGTATCAACCACTAGACCAAAACCGCTCTCATAATTTTATTTCTTTCTTGAGATAGTTGTGGATTAGAGTTGGAGAGAAATAAGTACTAGGTGATATGGGATTTTCCCACTGAGCACTTTTTTCTCGCCTTTTATTAGTCTGTTTTTAGAAATATTTTAAAAGAATATCTAGAAGAAGGCAGGACAGGCCATTGTTTTTGGTTCCAAATTAAGTATTTCTAGTTTTTAAACGGAGAAACAGTATTGCACTTAGTCGGGCTGCACACTGACCACTACCTCCAATATAATGTCCTGTTGTGTAGTGCTACACTTATTTCAATATTTTGTAGGCGTAGACAATAAAGTAGCCTAAAACGTAGGTATATACCCTATAGGTAACTAAGTAATTTTGATATGATAAAGGACAAGACAGCGAGCAGCGTAGCCGTCATAGACGCGTGGGACTGGAAGAGCCGCGAGTGGAGGCAGGAGACTGAGATGTCGATGCCGCGCCACGGACACGCGCTCGCTTATCTCGGGACACAGCTTATCATTATAGGTTATTTAATTACTGTGCTACAATTTAGACCGTATTAGTATTAGCAGAGACATTTTCGAGTGGAGACCGAGAGTAGGAAAGAGAAGCGTGGGCAGACCACCTGCAAGATGGTCCGACGATTTAAAAACTCATGCCGTGCAGCGTGGTCCAGAAAAACTGGCAATAGAAGGACATGAAGAGGTATTGGGAGAGGCATATGCCCTACAGTGGGCAAATACATGCGGCTAAAGAAGAAAAAGAAGTATTAGCTTACCATTTATTATCAAAAGTTACAGTTAACTGTAACTTTTGATAATAGCATTGATTTTCCGCATTTCCCCCCCGTAACCTTAAGGGAAATGCGGCTTTTGGGGAAAGTGCGGCTAGCTTAAAGAAGATCAGCGTTTTTCATTAGAGCTCAGACCTATGGGGTAGAGGTATTAATGAAATTTTAAAGGCATTCCTAAAACACAAGATATGGATTATTTAACCTATTTACGTTTAACATACATATCTTTTAATTTAGAGGAAATATAACGAAAATACTAAGACAGTGGCTTTAGATAACGTAAATCTATTGAATAATCCATATTTCTTCTTTTAGGAATGAAACAATTTTGTATCAAAAGTTGAATGAAGTGCCAAATTTGATATCTGTAGAGCATAGCTGGTCCATTTTGAACAGTTTTTTTTACCCGAAATTAACAATAATAATGATAAAATCGCTTGTCATAATAGGAAATATCTCCCTATATTGGTGACCAGATGGCGATTTTATTAAAATAACAATTGTTAGTTTCCGATGAGTTGATGATCGCCGCATTTTCCCTAAAGCCGAAATTCCCTCAGTTGACCTTATTTTAAACTTTCTAATTTTATTAAACTTGTGTATTTGCGTCTGGTCCTTATGAAGGTAAATACACGTTGTGCAAATAAAGCTATCATCTATGACTAGTAGTATAAAGTGTACTACTTGTTACCTGCTCAGTCATCCCCTTTTCCCTAATAAACTTGTAGTACTTATCTAAATAAAATAAAAATATTTTTTCCTATAGCTTCAATCTTACCTATTCCCAATGTAATAAATCGATGACAAATTATTTTTTTATTATGAGTAATTGGATCAGAAAAATACTTTGACCTACTTTATTCAGTAAAGATATTAAACGTGATTGCATTAGTAATAAAATTAATAACAAATAAGTAGCGGTAATACAGTTCCGCGAAACGACGCGGAATCTGATGATGGTAACAAATATCTGTCTAACCTCGATTGCTTTAAAGATTTACGATAAGCTGTTCATTTCCTTGATTATATTGATAATTATTAAGATACTCACAAATATACGGTGAAGGTAACCCGCAAGCCCAACTATCGGGCTACGTACTTAAAATGCCCATTAAAACCATTTTTTACTTACTAACTTTGATATTTCATACCGATAAAGGGCCCTACCATGATGTCTTTATAAGTCATCGCAAAGTCGTCGCGTTGTCGTTCAGCTATTTTTTTTTATTAAAAACACACATCAAATAAAAAAAGAAAAACAAACGTCAAAAAAAAGTTTTTTTTTAATTATCTGTGGTTTTTGACAGTAGTCGGGGTATTTTTTTATTTAAAATTTACTTTATTTTTTTGAACGAGAAAAGGACGAGCTACGACAAACGATCATGATAGCGCGGAAAATGATCGTTTTGATACTTGAAACCTAAAATCCTTTGATACTATGCGCAGATTCAAACAGATTTAGCAGATTTACTCGCTGTATTAAATCTGTTTGAATCTGTGCAACAGTGACTCCTAAATGTGTAAAAAATAGTAAAATTAAAATGCAATGTAAAAAATAAGACCTGTAAGTAGTTATCATGGTTTTTTAGGCCTGATTTTAAATTCTTCAGATAAAAGATATTTATCGAATAAGTTCGAACCTAACCAAATTTGAAAGCCTTTAAATTTTGATCTCTTAAATTTAAATTTTCATTCTTTTTAAATATCAATGTGACGTTTTTTATTCGGTGGCGTTACATTTTATTTGTCAGATATCTCTATATATCTTATACTACCTAAACTACAGTTAACTCTTTCGATTATGTACTAATTAATAAAATGCCTGAAAGGTAATATAATATAATAACATGTAGCCTGTATAATATCATGTAGCCTGTAGATGTCTTTAATAAAATCATCTATAGATATATCGAGACACGTAGATAGTACAGACAAACACAGCCTACTTATGTACTGTTAGAAAAGGTGCATATTTATAGTTTTTTTTTTAATAATGGCTTAGTAATTTTAGATAGGTAACTGTGCTTGATATCACCCAAACTTCCCAACTGTTAGTAATTTCGTGCAGAATTTACTAAACCGCTTTTATAATTAAAACTTTGAAATGTGCACCAGCACCGATATCATCTATCCAGTGGATAACTGCAATAGTAGAAATTGACAGGCACTATGCAGTACATTGCTGCTTTGACGTACGTGGTTACGTCCGGTGATCACCTCAAAGCAGCACTGCTGCACTGCTGCTGCTGTACTGCTTAGTGTCTGTCATTTTCCACTGTTGTCCGACGTCAACAGATAGATAATACTAGCTTCTGCCCGCGGCTTCGCCCGCATTTAGAAAATTTATGAAATATAATATCAAAATTGGATAAAAATTAAGTTAAAAATTGGATGCAAAATCAGCATAGAATTAAGATATGATCGGCATAGGATCAGGATATGATCGGCATAGGTTCATCATAGGATCAGCATAGGTCCAGCATAGGATCAGCCTAGGTTCAACACAGGATCAGCTTAGGATCAGCATAGGATCAGCCTAGGATCGGCATAAGTTCTGCATAGGAGCAGCCTAGGTTCAACATATGGTCGGCATAGGATCAGCCTAGGTTCAGCATAGGATCAGCATAGGTTCAACATATGGTCGGCATTGGATCAGCCTAGGTTCAGCATAGGATCAGCATAGGATCAGCATAGGTTCAGCACAGTATCAGCCTAGGATCGGTATAGGTTCTGCATACCTAGGATCAGCCTAGGTTTAACATATGGTCGGCATAGGATCAGCCTAGGTTCAGCATAGGATCAGCATAGGTTCATCATAGGATCAGCACAGGTTCAACATATGCTCAGCATAGGATCAGCTGAGGTACAACATAGGATCGGCATAGGTTCATCTTAGGATCAGCATATAGGTTCAACATAGGATCAGCGTAGGATCAGCCTGGGTTCAACATAGGATCGGCATGAGATTAGCATAGGTTCAACATAGGATCGGCATAGGATCAGCATAGATTCAATATAGGATCGGCATAGGATCAGCATAGGATCAGCATATGTTCAACATAGGATCGGCATAGAATCAGCATAGGATCGGCATAGAATCAGTATATGATCGACATAGGATCAGCATAAGTTCAGCATAGGTTCAACATAGAATCGGCTTAGGATCGGCATACTTTCAGCATAAGATCGGCATCGGATCAGCATAGGTTCCGTCACCATTGTTAATAGGGTCAGCATAGGGTCGGTATAGAATCAGGATAGGTTCAGGGTAGGATATAATGAGGATTATCCCGCGCCGCCTACTGTACTGTATACTGTATGTACAAAACTGTAGGTAGGTATATGTACCAATCCTCTTGAATAAAAAGTTTAAACCAAAATTTGTCCCCCCTCCACTTTTCGGGGGGCGGTTAGATTCCCCGGAACCGGAAAATGAGAGCCGGAACCGCAATCGGAACTGAAACCGACACGGGAAACGGATAAATACTCGAAAACAAATTCGGAAATAAAATATGCCATAAATACTTTCATCCCCGATTGAACACCCTTAGGGGATGACTTTAAAAAAAAACTTTTAAGTGCTTCACCTTCGGCTACATAGCAATCTCTGAGTTAAATTTCAAGTTTGTAGGTGAACCAATTTTCATATAGATTATCTTCCCCGATTTAACACCTTTAGGGGATGAATTTCTTAAAAAAACTTTTTAGTGCTTCACCTACGTCCCTACAGCAATATCCGTATTAAATTTTAAGATTGTAGGTGAAGCAGTAAACCAATTCTCATACAAACTTTCATCCCCAATTTAACACCCTTAGGGACTGAATTTCTAAAAAAACTTTTTTAGTATTTCATCGACGACCCCACAGTATTCTATGTGTTAAATTTCAAGTTTGTAGGTCAAGCGACTTGGAAGTTGCATACAAACGTTTTTCCCCCCTTTCCCCCCTTTAGGGGTGGAATTTCGGAAAATCCTCTCTTATTTGACGCCTTCATCACATAACGGACACACCCTCCAAATTTCAGCTCTCTACTACCAGTGGTTTAGGCTGTGCGTTGATCCCTCAGTCACTCAGGACAAAGAGTTTTATATAAATAGAAGATGAGTACTGTAGGTACCCTAAGTTCTTTGCTGACCGTAAATACCCTCGTATACGTAATGTTTCGGTTAATAAAATTACTTTTAATAACGGGTATTTACCATGTTCAATAATTTATCCGCGGAGCTCGATATTTCGCTGGTGATTTCAACCAGCTTGTTCACGAGACACGATTAAACATGGTCAATACCCCGTTATTTAGTAATTTTAGTAGTGAAAACGACCATGTAAGTTTAAAATCGTATATTTCGGTCACTTTTTAGGGGGTGTAACAACGATCTACATGCGAGCCCTGAACAACGTAGAGTCTTACTGTTGTGAGCGAGGCGCCTGGATCCGCGGCGTCGCCATACTACCTTCCCCTCTGTCCGGACACGGGGCCGTTACATTACCTCCAGCCTCTCTTATGTGATGTCTTTAGTTTGTACTCTGGGGACCTATTCTATAACTAATATGTTTCAACGATTTATTCCCGGTCGTCCCCTCCTTGTCGTCCCCAGTGGGGACGACAAGGTGGGGACGACCGGGAATCAATCGTTTCAACTATAGGTCAGCTGAGTACATTTTTTTAAATTGATACAGCAATTGTTTGTATTTTTGCAGCATATCAAAAGCTTCAGAAACTTTACGTAATTTCCAAAAAAAAATATTTAACGTTTTTCTGAGAGAGTTGAGGAATGGTTGAGATATTTCAGTTATAGAAGAAGTGCGTTGGTCGAAACCGAGTTTCTTCGCCGATAGTCAAATTTTAAGTGATGGGACAAAGTAAATTTTGCTAGAAGATTAATACCTGTTGTTTTGATTTTTATTATAGGTTGAAGAAACTCGAGATAAGTACCTACCTAGACAAGAAAAGTGGATATTTACCGTAGAATTCTAAGAATAAGTGATACAAAGCCTTGTCTGAGCTACAGCGCTTTGTGCTTTAAATCTTTAGGAATTAGGATTTACAATAATTGTAATTATTGTAAATTAACAATTTTTCAACTAAAGGGTGGATATTCACTTTCGTTGTCAAACTGTCGTATGTCTGCATTTATTTTATAAATATTTTAAAAACTAAATCGACAAGTACCTAATCTATAATGTATAATAAATATACCTACTTTGTTGAGATGTTTTTTAATGTTGTAAATAATTAATCATATTTGTTTTTTTAATAATATTATTTATAAACACGTTTTTATTTTCAAATTGTCTGTGTACACTTCTTATAACGTAATCAAGCTATTTAATAAAAAAATAACTTCAAATATGTTTTTTTAATTATTCGTAACCTATTTAGACCTTTTTAGAACTCTGAAAGCAGCTATTTTAGTTGGTATGACCTTAGAATGCTACATCTTACCTACATATAAACCTTACGAAAGTATAGTTCTTCTTCTTTAGTAAATGGCTTTTCCTTTCGGACATTGGCCAGTGTCAAGTATTATCAATATTTGCAAGTTATTTGCATTGAACAAAACAGTCAAGTCGTCATAGTTAAACTCAAGTCGAGGGAATCATTGTAAAAAGGGGGCCATTTTTTACAATGCTTGTTCACGGAGCTTTGGAGAGAACACAGAAAGTACATGTTTTGCACCGGGTTTCACTTTTATTTACACTTGTACACCTTCACGAAACTAAATTGATTAATATGCCCCCGAAATTAAATATTTTACACGCATCACATCTCCTTAACGCATTCCCGCCAAAACTCCCGAAAGTATAGTTAGTTTAACGTATACTACAGATTTCATTCTTTTTTTTTTCATAAAAGTGGTTTGTGATTTTTGGAAGTAATGCAAAATTTGCTAAAATTTTAAAAGTTTCAAGTTTCAAGTTTCAAGTTTCTTTATTGCTGAATCATGAGTAATAGTTACAGATAGTGACATTATAATACATAGTTTCATCATGACACCCGTTTGGGCATTGCAATTAGTTTTAAGGATTAGAACAATTTTTACAATAATATTACGTAAGTACCTCAATGAACGTGTTTTAGACCCTATTAATTTGGTAATTATGACCCCATCAGTGTTCATTTTCAACTGAACTTGTGTTTTTTTATGGTCTATGGATCTATATTATAGTCATTTTATTAGTTGAATAGAAGTAGGACTCCATTTTAGCAAGTCTTTGCAAATTTTCCTAAATATTGTTGATCCGTTTGAAAAAAAATTAATACTTAGAGCATAATTGAGTTATTTTAGGTGTAGAATAGGTGACCAGGGGCCCAACCATGCATCTTCCGACTGCACTAGAAATCCCACTGGCACTGCACAAAGTAATAACTATAGCGTTCATTTGCATGCATTTGAAGTACGCCGTCGAGTTCAACTGTCGTTGAAACTGGCAGCTCAAGAAACCTCGCATTCAATGACAGTTCACTTGACGGTTCCGGCTTCAAATGCATGCAAATCTACGCTATCATTTTCACCGCGTAAGTTATTCTTTTGTGGGGTGTCGATGCCGATAACGACAGAAGTTGCGCGGTAGAGTCCCAGGCGCAGAGCACACTAGAGCATGCCCTAGTGACTATGGACTCATGAGTCCACAATATTTAGTAGAGATCTGAGAGCTAGAGTTACTTTATTATAATCGTATTCATCTATATAAGATCGAGATTAACTGCCGAATATAGAAACGCTACTCAAAATTTGAGTTCTACTCAAATACTTAAGCGGCTCTCAAACTCAAAATTCTAATTCATTTTAAATTTAAAAAATGGTCAGGTAAGCATTTCTCAAACTTTAAGTTGCGTTTCTGTTTTCGGCTGTAAGACCCGCTTATAAAACTGTCGAATGCTGGTGACACCTGCGCGGTCTAACTACCTAGGTAAATTTTTATAAGTTTGTGGGCATTGCCTAAAGACGACCTAGGTCTAGATCGAGACGAATGATTTGTGAATCTGACGATGATCAGTAATTAATCTGATTGATAAATTTGACACAACCAAGAATCTTCGGCCGTAGATTTTTGGTTAGTTGCGTCGAATTCATGTCTCTGTACATAGCGATTGACTATGCCCTGCGTTTTATTTATTTCGATTGTGCCATAAAGTGGACAATTTGGTAGAGTGGGCATTTTGATAATAGGACATTTTAAAATTAACATTTCGATACTATGGACTTTTTGACACCGTGGACATTTTGATATAGTGAACTTTATGCGACTAAAGGCCCGGAATTATAGCAAGTCTTTGCAAGTCGAGTCTATTTGATGCCGCGGTTGAGTAAAATCTTACATAACACCCCGTGTCTGCTAATGCTAGTAGAAATGATAGGTCATATTATTACTTATCTTAACGTTTATTTTTAAATTGCTACGTATCTTATCTTATCGATTTTATCCATGATACACGGACAACGTTACAACCGAAATTTTATGTAGATACTTACTTATTACTATTATCACATAAAATCACTTTCACAATATCACAAACAAATTAATATATCCTACAATAATTATGCTACCTATGCAAGATTCTAAAATTACCATTTTATAATTTACTCACAAAACTTAAGCTGAAAATCCTCAAGCGTACCTACCTATTTTTTGGATTATGTGTTTAAATTTTCAGTTAAGTATTTTTTATTAAAGTTGAATAATTGTGTGATATTTTTTATTGAGAGTGTTAATTCTGTAATGTGTTATTTGCTTTATAGATAGGTACCTATACTTACCTAACCACTGATATTGGATAAGCACTTATAAATAAAAGTTAACATGGACATGATTTGATAATAAATATTAGGATAAAAAGCCTAACATTCAAATTAGGTATCGCTTATTGTGAACCACATTACTTTAAAAGTTGTATGTCATTCATCATTCATTGCAAACAAACAAACCATTTTCCTTGTATATTATTGTATAGATATTTAGCAAAAGCTAGGCAACTGAATTTTAGGACATTATCTAATCCCAGACTTCCCTGCAGACCCCCAGTAGATCTCTTTTAAAACCTTCCTCGCATGGTTGCAAGCTGCTGAAGAAGATACCGTTGTTGATCGGGACGAAGCGGGTTGGTTTCAGGTGGCGTATGACTTCCTGGAAAAACGACACGTTTAAGTTAAAATACTGAACGACTCTAAGACTAAACGATAAACAATGAATCAAACGATTCGAGAAGAGTGCTTATATTGTGAATACGATTCCGCTGCACTACGAACATAATATTGCACGACAAATATAAATATTGCACGACATTACACACAGCGCTATCTAGCCCTAAACTAAGCACTAGGCTTGTACTATGGGTAAGACAACGAATATACTACATAATAAAGTTTTTTTTTGTAAATACATACATATTATACATAGAAAACACCCAGAACCAGAAACAAACAATTTATGGTCAGCAGAAATATTTGTTCCCGGCGGGAATCGAACCCGCAACCTTCTGCGTTGCAATCCAAGCTTCGCCCGCTGCGCCACAGAGGCCGTCATAATAATACTAAGACTGAGGACCAAAACTATAATTTACTTACAATAGGTAATCCGTCAATTTCCGAAAAATACCGGTCCCGATTCCCTTCAATTTCCATCTCTTCTAACCTCACAATGCTTCTCGGATGGAAGTGTCTTCCCATCGCGCTCATGACAAACAAAAACAACAACAACACGTGTAGTTTAGCCATCTTTAAGGACATCTGCGTCGACAAAACGTTCGGTATTGTTTGGAGCCGATTGCGTATTCGGACCGACTATATAGGGTTTCCTTATCTATACCTACTTACTTATAAGTACAGACGTCCTTTTATGGATAAAGCGGTGTTACGTCAAATCGTCACTTGGATGTGAGACAAGCAGGCTGCTTGTGCAACGTGACGCAGGAACTTTTGTTTGCTTATAAGTTTTACATTTATCAAATACTAGCTGCGGCCCGCGGTTTCATCTGCGTAAGTCCCGTTCCCGCGGGATTAAAGGGATAAAAGTAGCATATGTGTTACTCCAGGTCCCCAGCTATCTATATTCCAAGTTTCATCGTGCGTGCGTGATTGAGTAACAAACACATATACACACTTTCAGCTTTATAATATTAGTTGGATAGGTACTTTTGCGAAGTCGTTGACATATAGAATTCCTATAGTTTACTAGAATTAGCTATGCGCGTAACGTTTTGTCCTCATGCGTCCGAAATAGGGACTAATTTAGCCTTCTTCTCCTCCTCCAAGATCCTTCTATCTAACCTCGATAGATATTTTATTCATCAACACCGAATACGTAGTAATTAGAAATTGATATCAGTACAAAAACCTGTAGCTATATAACTGTAAAGATATTTACAACTCGCTGCACGATTTCACCCGCGTAAGTCCCGTTCCCGCAGGAATATCGGAATAAAATGTAGCTTACGTGGTATTCCCGGTATCCAACTACTTATATTCCAAGTTTCTCATCGCAATCGGTTCAGTAGTTTTTGCGTGGTTGAGTAACAAACACACATACTCACAAATTTTCAGCTTTATAATATTAGTAGTTTTGACGTCTATGGATTTGAAGTTAGTCGTCGGTTTTAAACGAACCGAGTTTTCGCCAACTTTACAGTTGGCTTTTTCAAGGTTGACACCATGAATAAAACACGATTCAACCCGATAAATAAAGTGTATTACTATAGTTCTAATAAGGCAATCTTTATATTTATTGACATTTTAACAAACGATAATTATCATTATTATTTTCGGATCCGCACTACGAATCCATAGACGTCAAACCTACTAATAATATAAAGCTGAAAGTTTGTGAGTATGTGTGTTTGTTACTCGATTCAACCTGATAAATAAAGTGTTTTGTTATGTAAAATCGCGAAAACCATAGAAGGCTAAAGCTCCATACGTGTGTCGTGTATAGTGTATAGTAGAGTAATTCGTCATATTTAGGTACAAGAACGCTCTTGAACTTTCGCGCACGTTAAGTTGTTGCTATAGGCATCTCCCATTGAAAAATTACATGGTGTAAAAGATTAAAATAATGTGAGTGAAATGCTTGAGGTAAATCTTAATTCGTTGGGAAAGTTTAAAGTAGCGCGAATAAGATACTGACTAATCATGGAGTATTACGACATATCCTCCGAACGTTACACAATTTCTCATAAAGCTGAATGAATTGTCAACACAACAGGGAAACCGCACTCGAGGAAAGAACCAACTATCGACATGTTTACATTATTGATTCGCAGAACACCATCACGCCTTTTTTATCTTACGATGAGCATTTATCTTTCAATATAGCTTTTCATTCTTGAGAATCGGTGAATTTCCTATAAACACTCAACTCAACCGATAATATATTACTTCCTATATAATTTTCTTCAATAATGACCTTATATGGACATAAAATATTATTCATAAAACTCTAATAGACTATGCCCTTTGGAAATAGCCAATTGTGATAATCTTTATTGTAAATACAATAATTGGTTTTGAAATTAAATTACACACCAACAAAAAAACATAAAAATAAAACACAAATACAACAAAATTACAAATAAACATATGAAAAAACAAAAAACCTTAAAACTTACAAATAAAAAACATCTTCATCTCATCAACAACATCACATCATCTTCATTCATCTCATCTTCTTCTCATCAACATCTTTAGAAATTTATGGAGGTTATGGATGTTAGAACTTTTAGTATAGAGCCCATTGTGAACACTGCCATATTGAACTATTTATGATATATATTGCAAGTAGGTAAACTTAGTTGTACTTTCGACAACTCATGCTTCTAGAAACAGGGGTTATTACCCTCCTGTTTCTAGAAACGTTTCTAGATAGGATCATTAAGGTTCTGATTCATTAAGGTTGGTCTGTCTGAACCAATAATTACAATACGTTCACGACAAAAAAAAAACAAATTGCAGACAAATTGAGAATTATTGGTTCAGAACGAACATTATAGTCTAAGAGCCCGTGAACCCCAGACCTTAGTTATTTTATAAAAGCTGAAAGTTTGTCAGCGTCAATATGTATGCATGCGCACCCATATAATATATATTACCTCACGCTCGCTCCAACAGCTACCCTACGCGCTTGTCTGGCAAGGGGTTGGAACTATGAATAATGTCTGGTTACTGAGGAAACATCATCTACTCATTACCCAAGTATCCTGCATAAAACTCAGCTTTTATACTATAACGTAAGTAGAATTACCTATAATGTCTTGAACTTAAAGGTGTCTGGCAAGGGGTTGCCACCATGCTAAGTGTCTGGCAATGAATAATGTGATTTTTAATTATATTCTGAGGATAATACCAAAAATCGCTATTTATTACTTGACGAAATTAGATCTGCATTTTACACATCTTTAGTACCGTTTACCTGCCAAAGCCACCGCAACCCAAACTTCATAATGGGTCATCGTTCTTACCAGTGTTGGGAGCATGCGCTGACAATCTTTCAGCTTTTATGAAAAGACGAAGGTCTGGGGTTCACGGGCTCTTGCTCTATTAACTATCAACTACGGATAATAAAACTGTCATATAGAAAGAAAATATTTTATTAACAGATTTTAGGTCGTTTGTGAACACAGGTATGCTGTCCCAGCTCCGATGTGGCAATAAAGAAACAGTGAGAAAGACTTGTAGTCTAAACTTAGTCTTATACCTACTTTATTTTTTAATTGAAGAATACGATTTAATACTTTTTTCCATAGAAAAAACGTCAGATTATAGTCTAAAATTAAAAAAACGTACCAATTGACCCACAAGACGTATTGCAAGTGTTAGATAAAAGTACGTCACCAATTTTACCTGTCAATTGTTACTTTGTTTGTTTTGTTATCGTTATTTTATCCATTTTATCACAGTTCTTTCAGAATATGATTATGTTCTTGAGAAGTAACTAGATAAAGTTGAACTTCGTAAACAAACACCACGTGTGATACTTGAACGAAACAAACCTAGGTACCTACCTGATAGTTTCTGGAATAGCTACCTACATTATAACAATTACAATTGAACATAGCTAAGTACCTACGTGCTGTAATGTAAGTATCGGTACAACTAGGTATACTCAATATGCAGAGACAACACTTTTATTTCAATATCCAATTCAATAGTCATAATATTATATTTACCCTTATGTCTATTATTATCCCAACGCCATTTTTGATTGTGTAGCTGTAATCCGACGTATCCGAATACACTGAAGATTGGTTCCCATGATGTGGCCGGGGGGACATACTGAGTATTCTGTAAAAAAATGGGTGCTAGTAGGTACTCGTAATGTATTTGTTTACATACTATTCTTAATAATCATAATCATTTATTTATTTATTTCTTCTATGGTTTTCGCGATTTTGCATTATAAAAACACTTTATTTATTGCTTCATGACAGTCAACTTAATGACTAGGTCTTAAAATTAGGTATAACGTTATGAACTCAGTAGGGCACTGCAACAATTTTGCACATTAGGTAATCTTATTTCTATTTAAAATAATTCTTATTATATGAATGGTCTTCAAAGAAGTTTTCTAAATTGTTTTTAAGGTAAGTATATTCAATTTTCATTTTTATGTGTTCAGGAATTTTATTATACAGTATATATTTTGGTACAGATTACATATGGAACAGAAGAGTGTATGGTTAGGTTTGAGATGGGTGAGGCTAGTAAAGCTAGTATTTACATGACCGAGCGTGGTGGAGTAGAGAAGAAGCCAATATTCACCCACTGTAGATAAATGGTTTCTATGTAGCCCTTACTTCACCCACTGTAGTTGTACAGTTGGTGAAATAATATAGGCTAGATGATGATGATGATGATGATAGTCTCGTCATCATTTTCACAACATACATCAACTTTTTAAATTCACCCGATTTGTCAGTCAGCAGAGTTACATTACGTATACGGTAAAATGTAACTAGGTATAACAAAGTTGATATGTTATTGAAATGTCTTAGTGTGAGTTATAATATTGTGTATAAATAATTAGGAGGTATTCTATTTATGCCTGTGTTTTTCATTCTGTACCTTTGGTGCCTATGAGCTAAAGTGCCGATTTCCGAGACATTCTACTAGATCCAGGCAAAACATCGTTGAACGCCGCTTTAACTGACTTATAATGGCTGTTTCTGCAGCTAATTTGCATTCCCTAATGGTCCTAAAGGAAAGTTTAGTAAAAAAATAAAACACTTCATAAGAATATCATTTATCATGTGTATCTAACACTCATTTTAACTTTACACATAAAAACGTATCCTTTGAAAAATTAAACTTTAAAAAATAATAGCATTTGGTCTTATTCAACGTTCTGGTACGAAGCTGACGTATAAACAGACGGATCGTAGTTATATTTTAATGAACCAGAATATACGCGAGGGTTACATGTTAATAAGAAAGGTAGAGCACAATCAGAAAACGACTCTGGATATACTGCTACATTTTGTTCGTACCTGCCTGCATCACGCATGTATGGGAATGGCATCGTCGGCAATATATTAGGTATCATTGAATTGTTCTCCAATTCTGCAAATAAATCTTCCTTCTCAGACCTGACAGCTCTTATGTTCGGAACAGAGTTAAATGAATTCTCATTTTCAAAATAAACGTTCTCGTTAATATCGTTGGGAATCTTCTCATAGATTTTTGTAGAATACACGGGGGGTAGAGATCTCACTGCCGGAAACCGACTCATGTATTTTTCCGGCATACGGTACGATATCAGGAAATCTTCTGGAAATTCTTGAGTGTAGTCGACGTGGTAAGGTATTTCTTCGTAAGGCAGATACTGTACGTCCGATGTTGTCCCGATGTTAGGCGTTTCTCGTACATTTTCCTCATTGTAGTATGTTTCCGATAATTCATTAACTGGTATCGTATCTAACACAGGAAGGGTTAGTCGACAAGGTTCTGATAAGTCTTCGTCATTGTCCTTTATTTTTGATGCAAATGGCACTGATTTTTTTACGATATTGTGACCGTAATCATCAACATAATCATCAATTATCATATCTGCGTCAATCGGAAGATGTTCTGATTCTTCACACGACGTTGGATAGCCATAAATTAGGCCCAAAGCGGAAATAAATCCAAATATTATAAAAATGTTGTTCATTTTACGCTTTTGTCGCTAAACTGGCTAAAGTTTCATTCATGACAAAATACTAGGTACAATTCAGCAAAATATGTTTAAGTTATGAACATTTTGAAATTTAATACAATATTTTTAGATATAATTGTATTACGTACATAGATATGTATCACCATAGATAAATAATTACTGGTCATAGATTGCTAACGTTCATATAAACCAGCGTCCGGCCGTAAACGGTGCCAAAAGATGGCGTTAGCTGTATTCCATCACGTAATAACGCAAAACTTCTACTGTCGAAAAGCGCCATCTCTTTGATAATTACGATTTGTATATAGATGGCGACTTAATCGAATTAACCCAACTCTAATTAGTTCCACTTTCTTGCGTAGATGTCAGCACAGTAGATAGGTAGGCAAAGAAACAAACAAAATAAGTTCAATCATGTTCCGTAGGTACATTTAAGGTACGCGTGGCGGTCGGCGTTGAGCCACAGTGTAAAGGAAATATCGCAGTAAGGCTACTAATCAACTAACAGTAAAAAATATCTCGCAGTACTACTAAAACATAAAACTTGTAGTATACCTACAGTTTCATGCTCGCATTTGAGATTGTTGTAGGTCTGTACAAAATAAGAAATATAAAAAGTAGGTAGTAATTTCAACAAAGCACTCAAAATTAGTTATTTTACGAACCAACTTTGAGTAATTCATCGACTTAGAAATTATTACTTGGTGGGTACCTACTTTTGTCTTCACGTTTTTAAAAGTAACCTTTCTTATTTGTTGTTCTGTCCGGGCCCCGGGCGATCTTCATTTATTTCTGTTCCGATCGTAAATTTTTTCAAGGTTTGTGTTTACCTTAAACGTAGTTGTTGGTCCTTTGACAATTTACTAGTTTGACATTTTGTGTTCTTGACAAAATACCTTTTTGCCCCGAGGTACTAAAACCTTATCTTATATAGCGGGCGTCATATTGAATCCAAAGCGTACGAAAGACTCTCGAGAGGTAACTCCCGAGCGCAACGAGGTTGTTAAAAACTTAACTCCTGAGCGAAGCGAAGGAGCTTAGATACATAGCCAAAATAAAGACAGGCTTTAGTACCGAGGTGAATACTCTACTTTACACATCTACTGCGAGACAATAAAAGGGCTACAAAAATAAGCATTTAACTAACAACAGAACAATAGATTAATGCAATATTCTATTCTATTCTATATAAGAATAGAATAGAATAGAAAACATTTATTGGCAGCAAACACACAGAAGAACACCAATTACTCAAAAAAAATAAAAAACCATCCCCATAAAAAAAAACAAGGGATAACAACAAAAACATAAACATAGTCCAATTAATAACGTCCAAGGAGCCGCGTGTCTGCTGCCAACAAGGATCTGTATGGGGCATGGTGAATACTATTTTTTTTGTCTCTTTCTTTTGTTTTTTCTTTTTTCCTTTTCGTTTGTTGTTTTGTTATTATATAAATTCTTTCAGAAATAATACATTCGAATACTTACATGGACAGACACATACCTACACAGCATAAATAACCAAACCGTGATTAAGATAAATAAGAGGATAAATACAATAAATCAGTTTTTATATTACTTTATTACTTTTTAAGTTTTATAAGCTTATTTTTGACATTTAATAATTAAAAAAAAACTAAACTATTTAAAACTAAATTATTTACAGCTTATAAATATATTTCATACTATACAAAGTGTAACGGGTAAACCCTTTTAAGCCGAAAGAGGGTTGTTCTAGACATCTAGGACAACAACTATTGTTCTACGACTTTTGAAAATTAATAATATTTCACTGAAAAAACAGTTGCTTTTGAGAATAAAGTTAATTAAAGTTAATTTCTTCTATGGTTTTCGCGATTCTGCATAATAAAACACTTTATTAATTAAAGTTTTGATTGTACTAGATCAAACTAAATAAAAGGACAAAATAAAGTCAATGAACTTGAATTATGAGAAACAGCTGATTTTCAAGTAAACTTCATACTCAAAATTTTCGAAAAGTAGGTACTTCGAATTTTCAAAAGCCGTAGAAAAAAAGTTGTTCGCCTAGAAGTCCAGAACAACACCCTTTCGGCTTAAAAAGGCATGCCGTGTATAGTATACATATATAGTTATATTAATTAAATGTAACAATGTGACATCAAAATGACGAAACCACACATCGGCCTTAGCTGATGAAAAAAAAAGTTGGAGCTTTATATTAAATAAAACTTTTTGCCGTACCCTTCCGTCGAAATAAAATAAAACAAAAATAGCCCAGTTTTTTTATGCGTTTTGTCTAGGTGGCCAGTTCGAAATAGCCGTATGCTACCAGAACCTTAGTTCCAAATTTTAATTACTTAATGCCCTAGGTGTATAATGAGCACTTTATGCACCTAGGGAATAAGTAGTCGCTTAACGTTGAACTTTTTGGTCAATTAATGTAACTTTGTAGAGAAGTAAGTATGTAATAGTAGTTTATGCACCTAGGTACTAAAGCCCTGTCTTATGTAGCGGGCGTCATATTGAATCCAAAGCGTACGCAGGACTCTAGAGAGTTAACTCCCGAGCGCAGCGAGGTTGTTAATAACTTTTTTACTTAGACTTCTGACTCCTTTAACTTATTTACCTAGAGTCCTAAGTGAAGCGTGGGATTCAAGCGCCCAAGATAAAGACCGGCTTTGGTACCGAGGTGAATACTCTACTTTACAAATCTACTGCGAGTCAATAAAGAGGCTACAAAATAAGCATTTAATTAACAACATAACAATAGATTAATGCAACGTGTATGAAATATATTTACAGCTCCATATTAATTAAATTTAACAATGTTACATACAAATGACAAAACCTAACACCGATCTTATCCGATGAAAAAAAATTGGGACTTTATGCTAACTAAAACTCTTTGCTTTACCCTGCCGTCGAAATAAAAATAGAAGAAAAATAGCCTAGTTTTTTATTTTTTTAATGTGTTATTTCTAGGTGGCCAGTTCGAAATAGACGTATGCTAACAGAACCTTAGTTCCAAATTTAAATTTCTTTATGCCCTAGATGTATAATGAGCACTTTATGCACCTAGGGAATAAAGACTCGCTTTACGTTGACCTTTTTGGTCAATTAATGTAACTTTGTAGAGCAGTAGGTATGTTAACTAACTACTATTACATACTTATTGCTCTACAAAGTTACTTTGTTACGTTGTAAAGTTACTTTCGGATTAAAAGGGCTTACCCGTTACACCTTAATAGGTAAGTAAATAAAAACTGGGATTTGTTTAGGTACCTAATGGTTTTTTTATATGGTACTACTTTTCTTACATTCTTACTGGTAGTATTAGTAGCTACCTAATTAATTAAGGAAATTTGTACGCATTCAATCAACAGAATATTGGCTCGGAATAAACCGAGTCGGGTGTAATTATGTATTGTGTTGTACACGCATGTTCACGCCAGGAGGAAGGCATGAGCGGCATGAAACAGATAGCATTTTTGAAAATACCTACTCGCGCCGCATATCGGAAGTTGATGATCCTTTTAAATGCAATATTTTTCTTCGGGTTTAAATAGCTACTTACGTCTAGCTACTTTTTAGTCAGAAAAAAATACTCGATCTAGCAACTTTCTGTTAAATCCTAGCCACAAAGTACTTTGGTCACACTTGGCAACACTGCTCGAGTCCCATCACTGTGTTTGTGTTTGTTGAGCTCGAATTCGGTATAATTGCTAATTTCAATTTATTGTGTTTATTTTTGACGACTGTTTTACGCCAACTGGACTTCCGATCACCTTCTTTCTACCGATCTGACCGTGCAAGATTACACCTGGACCCTGAATTTGTGTTTACTTTCGACGACTGTTTTTACGCCAACTGGACTCTGGACCCCCGATCACGTTCGAACGGTGTTAAATTGGGGATGAAAGTATCTATGGCATATTTTTTTCCGAAATTGTTTTCGAGTATTTATCCGTTTCCCGTGTGGGTTTCAGTTCCGATTGCGGTTCCGGCTCTCAGTTTCCGGTTCAGGGGAATCTAATCGCCCCCAAAAAGGGGAAGGGGGCAAATTTTGGTTTAAACTTTTTATTCAAGAGAATTGGTACATATACCTACCTACCTACAGTTTTGTACATACAGTACAGTAGGCTGATCCTTTGCCGATCATATGTTGAATCTAGGCTGATCCTATGCTGTCTATGCCGATTCTATGTTGAACCCCTAGGCTGAACCTATGCTGATCGTATGCTGATCCTATGATGAACCTAGGCTGAACCTATGCTAATCCTATGCCGATCCTATGTTGAACCTAGGCTGATCCTATGTTGTACCTATGCTAATCCTATGTTGATCCTATGTGGATCCTATGCTGAACCTATGCATCCAATTTTTTAACCTAATTTTTATCCAATTTTGATATTATATTTCCTAAATTTCTTAATGCGGGCGAAGCCGCGGGCAGAAGCTAGTATAAGATAAATTGCGGAGATCTAGTTCTGATCATCACCACGCGCAGACTTATCTTGCTTGCTTTTAATATTTATTTATTACCAGCTGCGCGCCGCGGTTTGACCCGCGTAAGTCCCGTTGGCCGTTCCCGAAGCTATTTCGGGATAAAATGTATTTTATGTGTTATTCCCGGTATCCAACTATTTATATTGCAAGTTTCATCGCAATCGGTTCAGTAGTTTTTCAAACACACACTTTCCCCTTTTTATAATTATACAAGATGTAACGGGCAAGTCCTTTTAATCCGAAAGGGGGTTGTTCTAGACGTCTGGGCGAACCCCTTTTGTTCTACGACTTTTAAAAATTCGAACTTTTTTTTTGAAAATTTTGAGATTATGTTTCACTGAAAAAACAGCTGTTTTTGAAAATAAAGGTAATTGAAGGTTTGATTGTAGAAGACCAAGCTAAATGAAAGGACAACATAAGGTCAATGACCTCGAACTCTAAGAAGCAGCTGATCTTCAAGTAAACTTTAAACTTAAAAATTTCGAAAAGTACTTCGAATTTCCAAAAGTCATAGAACAAAAGTTGTTCGCCTAGACGTCTAGAACAACCCCCTTTCGGCTTAAAAGGGCTTACCCGTTACATCTTGTATTACGAGCTGCGCCCGCGGTCTCACACGCGTGAGTTCCGTTCCTGCGGGAATACCAGGATAAAAAGTAGCCTATGTGCTAATCCAGGTCCCTAGCTACCTATATTCCAACATTTATCGCAATTGGTTCAGTAGTTTTTGTGTGAATGAGTAACAACCTCACATACATACAAACTTTCGCGGTTATAATATTAGTAAGAGTAAAATCTAGAAAGGACCAACAAAGTTGGGAGCCCGAGACACAGAATACACTCGCGGCAAAAACATACAACACTTCCTTTGGCAGTCGTGTAAAAAGGGGCCTTTGGCCAGCAGTGGGACATTCTATTTCTTATCGGTTGTGAAGCGATTATTGCCATTAGGAAATTAGCCAGTGTCAAGTACTATTAATATATTATGCAAGTTATTTGCATCGAAACAGTCAAGTTGTCATAGTTAAAGTCTAGGGAATCATTTGTAAACACGGCGGCTTGATTTTCACTTTTATTCCACTTATACACCTTTACGAAACTAAATTGATTAATATCCCCCCGAAATTAAACAATTTGCACGCATTTGAACTAGGTTTCACAAAAATGAAAATTTAGCACCACATCTCCTCAACGAGTTCCCGCCAAAACTCCCAGTGGGACATTGACATGAGATGATGGATAAAAACGTAAACCAAAAAAAATAACAATAAATAACTAAAGCGCCATCTTGTATAAGGTTGTTAAACCGATATTTTTCGATTAACAACTTTTGAAAATTCATCACATAGATGGTGTTGTAATAAAATAAAAATAAATGTTTTTAGAGTAATTTTTTTGTTGAATTAACAAGTTTTTCTTCAATTAAAAAATATTATTTTCCTTTTTTAGTTTTTGAGACGTGATCTGAATATTATTTATTGCCTTAACAATAAAATACAACTGATTATTTATATGAGGTGTAGCGACAGGTAGCGCCATCTAGCCACGAGGTGTATTTTTAGCATTTATTTGACGGACGAAAATTTGTTCGCATTTGACAGTCTTTACTTATTAATTGTCTTTGGTATCACGTTACCGAATTAGGGTTATATATTCTACAAATTATTATATGAGTGAAAAAGGACGTTGTTTTAGCTAGGTATCTAGGTTTCGGTTCCTTTGCAGACACCTTCCTCAGGGTAGATTGAGAGTCGCGACAACATAAAATAATCTGAGGACCTCTGATTTATTTAATAACTAGCTGCTGCCCGCGGTTTCACCCGAGTAAGTCCCGTTCCCGCAAAAATATCGGGATAAAAAGTAGCCTATGTGTTATTCCAGGTCTTCTACATATATTCAAAGTTTTATCGCAATCGGTTCATCGGTTTTTACGTGATTGAGTAACAAACTCACATCACATACATACAAACTGTAAGCTTTATAATATTAGTAGGTTCAAATCGTGGCAAGGCTTCAATTACTAGATATAAAGTTATTTGTAATACCTACTGATAATTTTCATTCTCGTTTTTTTCAGACACAATGTAGACACCTGGACAAAATACCCTTTAAATATTTTTTTTTAAATAAGATAATTATACAGAAACTGTTTTGAAAGAAATAAATTCTGCACGACATTACACATAGCGCAATCTAGCCCCAAACTAAGCACTATAGGCTTGTACTATGGGTACTAGACAACGGATATACTACATAATATACTATTTTTTTGTAAATACATAAATATCATACATAGAATGCTCCCAGACCAGACCATACAAATAACTTTGTAAAATAATACAGATAGTTAAAGGTAAATGAGCTAGGTAAAGGTAAATAAGCTAATCTTATTGTGACCATAATACTACAGGTAATACTACCACAGTTAATACTATAAGCACAGAGGCACAAAATAGAATAGGGGGTCCCGCTGAGTGTGCCTACACTCAGCGGGACCCAAAACTACTAGGTATAGTAGATAAATCTACAGTTATTTAGTAATTTGGTAGGTAGTTAAATGACGAAACAACAGGTATACATTTTCATTATTGCTTTATTCGGTTGTGTGATGTTTATAAACATAAATAAATAAAGTAAGTTAAATAAATACTTAAGCTAACTTAAAACTAACTTGTAAATACTATCATTATTAAAGTCGTTTTCTACGAATCAATCTGTAAACCGTCGAATGTAACAAGGTGCTCTCACTGTTTGGCGACTAAAGTTGATGTCTTCGTGTTTAAATGAGCCGGTGTTCTATTCAACGTGTTCGTAAGGATATTAGCCTTCTTGACGTCCCTCTTGTTGTGGAAGTTGAAATCATCCTCTGTCCTGTAGGCTGGCGACGAGTAGGAGTGAGGCTTGGCCAAGCTGCCCGAAACTACTGAGGGGTTGCAGCTGAGTAGCAGCGGGATGCCACAGGGTCCAACGTTGGCATTAGGGAACACGCCCACGGCACCGCTTGGAGACGATGAGGCAATTGGGCCAGGAGCTGGGCCGTACGCTGCCCTGGCAGTTTCAGGCTTCCAACGAAGTCTCTGATTATCCATAGGCAGGTTGTTGACGTCTCTCATGTTCATGAAGAAGGTGTTTTCCATATCAGCAGATTTTCCTTGCATCATGGTCTCCGGGAATCGATGCTGTTGTGGGAGCTGAAGAGACATGTGCTTAGTATCAATATTGTTTCTCAATGCATGTTCCGTGAGGTGATGGTGATGTTCAACTGGTAACTGAATACTTTCAGCCGCTCTCATTGGTGCCATTTGCATGTTCATGTCATCTTGGCTCCAACGCATTTTGTGGTGGTCAAGGTTCATGTGGTGCATATCATCGTGATGATGAGGTCCGTTGTTGTGGTGGTGGGGCATCATTTCGTGGTGATGGGGTAACATTTCGTGGTGATGTTCCCTGTGTTCCATAATATTGTCGTTGAAATGTTTGGAGGGCTCAGCAGATTTAATCTCGGCCCATTCGTTTGATTTTCCCATAAGTGGCGGTGGAATCATCCCCTCGGTGTTCTTTGGGGTTATCAGCATTTTGTCCTGAAGGTCCTCGGTAGTTTTCGGGTGACTTGTCAACAAATCAGTAACTTCATCATTTTTCAGCAGTTCAGCGGTTTTCACGAAAATATCGGTGTCAACAGCGTCTTTAACAAGTCCAGAAATAGATACATCCTTGGGGTGCTTATGTTCACCCTCTAAAGTAAGTGCTTCAATCGGAATGGGTTCTCTCAGTTCACTTGTCTCGCTTGCCTTTTCATGATTGGCAGAAACAGTCTCAATTTGTGTATCGTGATGAGTAGGCAGTAGACTCATCTCGGCTTCCTTTGGTAGCTGTTCAGCATCTGTTGAGATTTTCTTTTCGAAATCACCCGTCATTGTATTCTTGAATCCCGTAGCATCATTGATTGTGTTCAACATTTTGATCTGTGATAGTGTTGCGGCAGATGAAGTCATATCGTCTTCATGTAAGTCAGTCAACAAACCTTCGGTTTCACTAGACTTTTCCAGTTTATGCATAGGTACACTCATTTCAATATCTTTTACATCGTCCTTGTCGATCACAGCTCTCATTTCGGTGTGGGTTCCTTCATGTTCAGGGAGAAGTATTTGTTTGTCTGCTGTTTTGAAACTGTCTTCGATATTTCTTGCGATTTCCACGTTGCGGTCAATGTTTTCTAAGGCCTCTTTCCATATGGCCAATCTTTCCTCTTCTGGTAGAGCAACATGGGAAAGATCTTGTTTAGTTTCAGCTTCTTTCATGTCGCTAACGTTACTGTCATGTAAGCTCATCGATTCCAAGGTTCCAAAATTATTATGAATTTGCTCTAGAGCTTGTCTTGCTACTTCGATGTCGTTGTGCAATTCGAGATCGGTTTCCGAATGGTCGTGCTTGAATCTTGCCTCGCCAACTTTGTAATCGGTTTTGGCCAAATCTCGCTGTAGATTTTCGACGGCCTCCTTTGCTGCCTTGATGTTTTGCATCATTTCTTCCTCCGTTATCATTCTAGTGCCTTCAACTCCAGTAGATTGAGCCACATCAGCGGATTTGGGAAGCGTGTGATCGGCATCGCAAAGCTTCACTTTGACTTGTTTGACGCAAGTCTCTCGGGAATCAGCTTGTTCTTCGTCGGAGTCGCGGTACACGCGGTGGTAGCCGTGTTTCTTTTTCACGATAATTGGTTTCTTCAGGAATGTTCTCGCAGTCTCGAGATCAGCTGAAGCCGGTACCACAGGAGTTCCAGGGATGGGAACTAATTCCAAATTGGAGTCCAGCTGTGTTGATTTTCTGTTCCTCTTGATAATTTGTGGATGGGCGATAGTTGAGTCGCCATAACCCTCGTAGTTATTTTCGTGTAGTGTAGGAGCTGCTAAGACAACGGCAGCTAGAGCTGTTACTACTACGAGGGTCTTCATCGTGGTGTGACGATGGTGTGTTTGATGATGAGATTGATGTTCGTGGCTCATTTATACTAAACGAAACCCAAAGGGAACCCTCCACTCTCCGTGAACAAAAGTACTACGTGCCTACCGCTAGCACGTGCTTTCTCATCGTACGTTATCGCTAAACGCTGATACTGCATCTTTCGATTCACTGTCGCACGATACCCACCTACGTTTCTTTAACATAAATATTTTTTAACATATCAAATACAGATATCTATTTTAAATAGTAGTATTTTTTTAAGGTATTTATTCAAGCAATATTTTAAATAGTTTAATAGGTAAATATCATTTTTAATAATTAAAACAAAAAAGTAATTAATCAAATAACCCGCCCTTATTTTAAATTAGTTCGTAAAATTAAGAAGAATGTAGATTGAAAAGTAATAAATACTAGTTTGTTTACTATTATACAGTTATTATACCGCAGGTAGGTATTTAATATAATAACAGATAACTTTATTTTCAACATGTATGTAATATCGATATATATCCTACTAATATTTTTAAGGTAAGTAAGCTAACGAATAGGTAGGTACGTTTGTTATTTACTTTAAACTGAACCGATTACAAGGAAAATTGGTACCTCTATGCAATTAGCTAGAGATCTTGATTATCACTTCGGCTACTTTTTATCCCGATATACCAATTGTCGAATTTTAGAAGTACACCGATTCCCACGAGATCTGGACAAAAGCGGGTGAAATCGTGTGGCGCAACTCATACTTATAACAGTAAAATAAGTACTACCACCGTTAACATTAAGTAGGTATATACCTCACTTATATACCTACTTAATATAATTCATTAAGTAAGTAATATAATTAATTAAGAAGGTATTTACCTAACTATACTTCCCTAGAAATATTTTTATAGGAAAAATTCATCTTCAAAAATTCACTTGCGGCGAGATTTGAATATGCCTTGAGCAATAAAAACAAATTTACGAAATATACTTCCCTACTTAATTTTATACCTGATGAATCAAAACAGTTTAATTACGGCAACTTAATTAAACTGTTTTGATTTTAACAAAACAATTCAATACCTTATCTTACTAATATTAACGCGAAAGTTTGCAAGTTTGTATGTCTGTATGTATAAGACTTTGTTACTCAATCACGCAAAAACTACTGAACCGACTGCAATGAAACTTGGAATATAGGTAACTAGAAACCTGAAATAACACATAGGTGACATGCTAATTATTTATTAAACAAGAAACAAAACAATTAAAAAAAAGTTAGGTAATAGCTAACACATAGGTTACTTTTTATCCCGATAATCACGCGGGAAAAGGACTCACGCGGGTTATCGCATGGCGCAGTCAGTATTACATAAATTTATTAAATAAAATTATTATCCTTTGTAATACGAAGTAGGAAGAATAAGTTCATTGTATAGGTACTTTCATTTTATAAAAAAAACATACAATAAACGAAAAGTAAAGACCTAGTTTTAGTTTCATTTTCGATATTTTCATAACATAATCTATCAAACATAACTAAAACCTCTTGATCTAAAGCTTGCCTCGAAAAAATCGTTGTTAGTGGCAAGGGCGTCTAACGATGCTTTCTGTGTTAGGTATGTCTTAATTTTGCTGTTTTGTAAAACAACGATTTCTCTATTAATATACCTACCTTTTTTGCCTGTATCCTACCATGTTTAAGCTTAACAGCTGAACTCCATTCTTTAGTTGCTTAAAAAAAAATAACTTATAGCTATAAAGTCGACCATTTGTACAAAGTTAAGGCAGGCGGCCGGGCCGTAAAAACATTTCCAAATCTATTTGGAGTAGGTAAGTGTTGTCAATGACATAATATATTTTTTATTGAATAATTTGGGGTCATAGCGGCCCGTGGGCTCTCAAAAGGGATGCAAAAGGGGAACATCGCTGAAGAGACAAGTGCGCTAACTTTAAATTTAAACCACCAATCGGATTTTATTATGGTTCTCACTATTTACATATTTTCCCGGGTCTCTTAATCGCGTTTTTAAAGTCACAACTTTTTAAATTTTTCTTACGTTTCGTTTCGATCATGTTACAAATTATCGATGAGTTACGATGATTTCCAATCGTGTTAGTTTAAAAAGTTTATTAGTTTTAACTATAACCAAAAGACTGATATATTTCTGTATATTTTTATAACTCTTATTTTTTATAGTTTTTTTTTTCACCTTCACACCGGATAGGTAGATATATTATTATGTATTAACGTACACTATACGTGCGATGGTAATGTAGGTCGCTAGTTCAAAACAACGTCAAAAGTTAAAAGTTAGCTAAATCATGCATTTTTACCTATTTTTTCTTTTCTTTTCATGTGGTGTGGTTCATTTAGTGTAAGTGTTCTTCTCGCCCTAAGGCCTCTAATTTCACCTAACGTCTGGTCAATCGGTAACTCATCTCAATAATGACCGCTCTAGGCGTTGCTTAACTCGAACGCTATACAAGATCGCAGTGATCGAAATCGGTCCAGTAGTTTCCGAGTCTATTCATTACAAGCAAACAAATTAATATTTCCCGTTTATATAATTACTAGCTGCGCCCCGCGGTTTCACCCGCGTAAGTCCCGTTCCCGCGCGGGAATATCGGGACAAAAAGTAGCCTATGTGTTAATCCAGGTACCCAGCTACCTATATTCCAAGTTTCATCGCAATCGGTTCAGTAGTTTTTGCGTGAAAGAGTAACAACCTCACATACATACATACAAACTTTCGCGTTTATAATATTAGTAAGATCTGTATTAGTATAGTATCAGCCAAATATGTGATCTGTGCCTAAGTTAAAAATGGACTAATATTATTTCAATTTATATCTCAACGCTCAACTGCCTATTCCTAGTCATGTCTTATATACTACCTGTGGCACGGGGTTTGACTCGTATAAGCCTTGATCATGTTATGTAAATGAAAATTACATAATAAATTACCTATATTATGTAATTTTCCGTAATACCTATATGTATATACCGCCGTGCATCTCGTACATATTTGAGAGTAGGTATACCTACTTATACATAAAGTTAAAGTTTTAACTGTGTGTTTCCGCAATTAGCCCTACTATTGGGCCTTTGTGTGTGATTTTAAGCCGTAGCCTTCCTCACGATGTTTTCTTTCACCGTAAGACCGATGTTAACAGCGCACATATTTTTTTCTTAAAGAAAAAGACATTGGTGCGCGGCCGGGATCGAAACCACGACCTTTGGAATGAAAGTCGGGGTATCTACCACTTAGACCAACATCGTTCTCTCTCTCTCTCTCTCTCTTCTCTCTCTCACTTATACATAATTAAAATTGATAGATAAGTAAATAAATAAATTGTATTTTCTATTTTTATAATTTTTTACATAACGGCTAAAAAACTGGCGTGATTCTAATCATATTCGGATGAGGATAATCAGCAGAAACCACGTGACGATTACCCGTACTTGTCTCGGGGTAGTCTTCAGATACTTTATAATGCGTGATGCCTTTTACCACATCATCTCGTTTTCGTCTTCGTCTCTCAGTTGTGAGCACTGAAATGGGACTGTCCAAGTCCAGAACATCACCATCATCGATTACTGGTTGACTATTCGGGTTGGAGACGTCACTTGTTTCGGCGACTCGATATGAAGCTTCATATTCTGTTAAATCTCCCGTTGTGACTGTAGGTGCACAGTTGAATAGAAACGGTATTGGTGACTGAGGCAGGTTGGGGAACAATGTTGTCACACTAGGATTATCATTATTAGAAGCTGGTTTTGAAGATGGAATGTAAGATGCCACAGCATCGGCGTAAGCTGCATCTTCGTAAGACCGGTGCTTTCTACTTCGTTTTTTAAAAATTCCTACAGAATTTTTTCTTCCAGATAATCGAGACAGTATTTCCGTATTTTGAAGTTCTTGATGATCTACATGTTTGCTTTGATAAATCGCAGATACAACGAATAAGTTCGAAGAAATAATTAAACACGCCACTGATAGGAATTTCATTGTAAAAGTTAAATGTTGACATTCGAAGTCATGAATTTATAACAACCGAATTGATAAAGTTTTTGAGTTTGATCACGAATATGAACGACGATACGATTACGATTTGATGATATCAATCTATGGATAGATGTGTTCTGTTAGAGTGATATTAAAGAATATATAGTAATTGATTTTGTAATATCTAGACAGATCTAAAAAAAAAGAGGTGATCTCCAAAATATGTTAGGTTTACCTAACAATGACCTAGCATTATTTTACAGATCGGGAGCCAGAAGATTTCTTAATTTGTTTTTTTATTGCTCAAGTTTAAAAAAAAACAAATGTAGATGTATTTTTCCTATAAAATATTTCTCTTACAAGAGTTTATTTTGAAATTATTTGAAATCAAATATTCGGGACATTAATTTATTTCATTTATAAGCAATAGGAGACAATACAGAGTACTACAATAATCCATGGAATAGATATCAACACGCCTGTTCATCAAAAAAACGGGAATTTACGTAATATTTTCCGATAATTATCAGGTCATATATAAAATGTATAAAGCCTAAAATCAATGTTGCTTACTAGCAAAAAGCCTAAAAATCTAATTTCCTAGGAGGCAAGACATCCAAAAAGTTATTAACCTAAATAGTCGAATCATGCCTCTGAGTTTTCGGTTTTATAAACATTCCAGAATGCCAGGTAAATATGCATCAAGACGTAAAATCTCGTATTTAAAATGCAAATACCCAACGATGTACGTTACTTGTACTTACCTACCTACTACCACGGTAAGTAAGAAACTATAATTTGACGACGCGACACTTAATGAACCAAACGTGACGAAATCGTGTCGTTAAATACCGACAGATCAATACTGCATACAGTGGAATTATGAAATGCATTAATTTTATTCTGTTAAATTATCGTTACACATTTTCTGTGAAATAAATCACGAATAAAATTAATTCAATATTTTGTTTGCTGACAGGATTTTTGTCCTTCTTTATTCGTCTCATTATGCACATCCGTTCAGGATGATACCAGAGTACCTATGTGGTATTCACCCGGAAGCCAGGCCACGTACTCGCTACTATTAAAATTTCTCAGCTATACCTCAGCTCTGTTCATTTTTTATTGAAAACGGTCCAGTCACATGAGAATCTTGTAGGTAAGTTAGGCATCCAGCTATCAGAGAGATCTATGCCTATTTTAGAATCTCAGATCAAAACTGAAAACAAAAAACTCATACAATTTACAAATTTACTTTTTCCTTTGAAAATTTAAAGTTCTTTGTGTACATTTTAATTTAAGGCCGCATACTTGCCTAATGTCGTCACAGGGATAGGGTTAGCAAATTTCAGATGTATATAATGAAAGACGGAAGATGCGACTATGCAATATTTTAGTGAGTAAATTCAAACAATTCCTAATAACAAGATAACTATTGCTAATTTAGTAAAACTGTTTTGTAATACCGAGAAATATTGAGATCCCTGCAGCTAATATCGTGAGTATGTCACCTTCAGATTCTGAAAGGTAAAGTTACCTTTTGATACAGCAGTAACTGCGACAAATGTTAATATTGGGAATATACTTATTTAGACCTTTCTTGACTACATTTATGTATCAGAAGAACGTTTTTAAGTAGATGGTGTAGGTCTGTAGGAGTAGTGACTCCTTGAATGACCTATGGTGCTGATTTCTAAACGTCTTATAACTATTTCAGCTAAAATTTTTTGTATAAACGAAACAAAATAAAAAAAAAAATATATACGCGACGAATTGAGAACCTTCTCCTTTTTTGAAGTCGGTTAAAAAGAAAAAAAAGGTGTAAGTTTAAAACAAAAATAAATATATTACTTAAGTAGGTAGGTACATAATCTCATAATCTTAATAGGTCTAACACATAACATAAAGCTTACACTTATATAACCTAAATCTCACTGGTGGGCTATCGTATGAGTGGTATCATGTGCTGTGCTCAAATGTTCGTGAATTTGTTGATCGTGATGCAGATCCTCGGGTTGATGATGGGAAGCAGCATCCATACTGCGATAACTGTCTCCACCGTAGTTAGCCTGCGTCTGGACCGCGTGACCCTGGACTATCGACGGCTGGCAGCTCAGAAGGAGGGGTACGCTGCAGCCCCCTGTGTTACCACTGGGGAACACGCTGAACACGGGCCCGGAGACCGCAGCTGGTGCGGCGTACGACGGATGCACAGATGATGCAGCAGTTGATTGCACGAACCCGTACCTTGCCATCGGCATGTGATCGCTGAAGCTCAGCATTTCATTTTCTGGGTCCATTTCGGTGGATCTGTAGTGCTGCGGAGCGGCGTAACCGTATCCGTGGTTAGGCGATACGTTCACTTGATAAGAGGCTGGAGCGTAGGCAGGGATCGGCGCAGAGGCGGCGGCGGCAGCGTAGGGACAAGAAGGCACGTACTGGGCGTACTGAGATCTCTTATCTCTATAGTAGTACTCTGCAGGCTCTTCAGCGTTGGCCCGAATTTGTTCTTCGTTCGGGGTCGGAGCCGACGCCACCACAGCCACCATCGCGAAGATAACTCCGAAAACTTCCATTGTGAGAATGCGACTGCAGATGCCCGATGATTACAATTCACTAATATTTATACACATTTTGCAATCGATACTCTTTTCGACTTAGTTGGCAATTTGACCCACATACCTACTTCAGTTGATTTTCGACCGACTTATTTTTATCCAGTCCATGCATATTTTGCATATTTTTAATTGAACACCTAAAATAAGATGTTCTTGTTATATCTAAATGTATTTATTGGTATAAGTGAGATTATACTTTTATTACAGGCTTTAATAAACAAGTACAATAAAAAGTATCGAGCTTAGATGGCGTACCTACCCGAACTATTATACAACTCTACTCTACTCATAGAGCGGTGTTGGTCGAGGTGTAGATACCTCGACTTTCATTCCGAAGGTCGTGGTTTCGAATGTGTTTTTCTTTAAGAAAAAAAGATCTGCGCTATTAACATCGCTCTTAAGGTGAAAGAAAACATCGTTAGGAAACCCACGGCTTAAAATCACGCACAATAGCCTAACAGCCTTCCTATTGCGGAAACACGCAGTTTTAAAAACAATAACTTTAACTTTTTATTACTCTATGGGGCGTACGTTTAAATAAACCAGTCAGTAAGCCCAAAGTTTCTAACCACTACGCTACTTCCACATAACAGGAACATAATCAAGCATTAAACAAAATTATATAATTATGGACCACTACGTTAACTACAAAGGTTAACTTGTTAGTGGTGTTCCACTAACCGACCTTTGTGGTATGGCAACTATTATCAAAACTTTGAGATGGAGTTGTACTTCTTCTTCTTCTTTAAAATGGCTTTTCCATTCGGACATTTGCCAGTGTCAAGTATATTATCAATATTTGCAAGTTATTTGCCTTGGAGGATAAATAGCTACTAATTGTAGTAATATATACTCTAAGTTATTTGCATTGAACGAAACAGTCAAGTCGTCATAGTTAAAGTCAAGTCAAGTCAAATCATTGTAAAAAGGGGTCCATTTTTTACAATGTTTGTTCACGGAGCTTTGGAGACAACACTAAGCTAAAAGTACATGCTTTGCACCGATTTTCACTTTTATTTACACTTGTACACCTTCACGAAACTAAATTGATTAATATGTCCCCGAAATTAAACAATTTGCACGCATTTGCTAAGTTGAATTAATGAACTAAGTTTCACAAAAGTGAAAATTTAGCAACACATCTCCTCAACGCATTCCCGCCAAAACCCCGTTTCCGTACTATTATACTACTCTTTGGTTGTACTTGAAGGACAAAAGGCTGGCAGTATTAGAAGAAAACGGAATTTAGATTTTTTTTAAATCAGTCAGTACATTGTTTTAACAAGAAGGTTTCATTTGTTTTATTTAGCAAATACAAGTGTAATTTTATATACCGACCTGAGACGAGTCGATCTACTGACAAACGAGTATCTGTTTACTGGCTAGCAAGTAACTTGCACACTAGCTCGTAAAACTACTAAAATAAAACCATAACATTTTTCAACGCCCGCCCGCTGTTATCGTGAAAACCGTAGAAAAACCTATTAAAGTTATATTTAGGTTGACTGGCCTAGCTGTTTGGAATGGCTTGGATATCGGGGACCATGTGAATGTCACATAATCAATACTCACCAGGACAGTCGGTGACCCGCACGCATTCGTTCGAGTACTCGTCTATAATGTAGCCAGGCATACATCGACAGCCCACACGACATTCGTAATTCCCCCTGCATATTGACCTTTTACCAACTTCGCTTCCTGCACCTAAACAACAAGTTTTATTATAACTAGCTGCGCCCCACAGTTTCACCCGCGTAAGTCCCGATCTCGCGGGATTATTGGGATATAAAGTAGCCTATGTGTTATTCTAGATTTCCAGCTTCCTATATTCCAAGTTTCATGGTAATCGGTTCAGAGTAATAAACACATACACACATACCCACAAACTTTCAGCTTTATAATATTAGTAGCATACTTACACATCACTAGCCTTATTATTAAAAAAGGGGGATAAGGTCGGAGTAGTGATAACATGCTTTATCTTTGTCCGTTCAAATTTGACAGATAGAAACAAAAAGCGGAATAACTACTCCGACCTTATTCCCCTTTTTTTATTAATAAGGCTAGTGGTGTTTAAGAATTATTTTTAATTGTTTGTTCAACATGTATCCTGAAGAGGAAAGTAAATGTTTTAAAACATTGAACATTGAATCAATGCTAAAAATTATAAACACGCGAACAAAACCGAAAAATCAGTTTTAATGAACCAAACTACAATCTTGAATTTGTATTTATTATTTATTTCATCCTTTTATTTTTAGTGTGGGTACTTTCGACTCCCACTAAAAATAACTTCAAAATTGTAACCGCAAACTTCAGTAATTCAGGAGAATGTGGTTTCAGGTGCTCCATCAATCTGTACGTTGTTCTATAAGGGCTGATTCCATTGATAAAAGTCAAAAATGAGTAATTTATTTCTGGGATGCTAGTCTGCTCAATTTGAAGGTTCTCATCATATCTTCACCAAATTGAAATGGGACCAACTAGAAGCTTATAAAAAAAAACCAAACTTTCTAATTAAAAAAAAGCATCACTATCGGACCTCAGACGACGGAGCCGGTAACATACACATAAAAATAAACATATATCCGTACCTAATTTGTTTTTTATTGCTCAAGACATTACTAGAAATATTTTAAAGGAAAAATCTATCTTTAAAAATGGCTTTTCCTTTCGGACATTTGCCAGTGTCAAGTATTATTAATATTTGCAAGTTATTTGCATTGAACAAAACAGTCAAGTCGTCATAGTTAAAGTCAAGTCGAGGGAATCATTGTAAAAAGGGGGCCATTTTTTACAATGTTTGTTCACGGAGCTTTGGAGAAAACACTAAGCTAAAGTACATGTTTTGAACCGGTTTTCACTTTTATTTACACTTGTACACCTTCACGAAACTAAATTGATTAATATGCCCCCGAAATTAAACATTTTACACGCATTTGAACTAAGTTTCACAAAATGAAAATTTAGCAACACATCTCCTTAACGCATTCCCGCCAAAACTCCCTTTAAAAATTAACTCGCGGCGAGTTTTGAACTCGTGACTCCAGGGGCTCGATTCGGTAAGGACATAGCATGCGGAATGCCGGCGGAATACAGGCAACGTGCAGAAGATGTACGTGTACTTCGTATTCTGCAATGTTAGTTTACTTAATTAGTTAAGTAGCCTTCAAAATTAAGGGCTACTATTATTTAAATAGCTCCCCTTGTTCCTCAGCCAATCAGTATTAAAAGAAGTTATAGAATAGCTATTATTTTTACTCCTGCAACAAATCGACTTCTGCAATGCTCATACATCCCGCCTGTATGTCAGGGCCCAGGTGTTTCTAACATATCCCGAATAAACCTTCTCCTTTTTACCCACAACGGAACGGAGCAGTGTATATGCGTTTGGGATGAGAGGTTTTGTATGTTTGCGCATCTTAACGTTCCCATTTAACTTCAAAACGGCTGGACCGATTTAGATGCGGTTGTTTAGAATTAAGTTAAAAAACGAAAGAAAAATTGACTTACTAGATGACAACAATTTTGTATTGATACACGTAGCTGGGCATTGCGGGCCACACAATGAAAACTGCTGGTTTTGACCCAAACATATCGAAGTACGAGACCCGTATGATATTTGTAGCAAAAACAATACCAATAATATGAGTAACATGGTTTGCAGTTAAATTATTGTTATCGTTTTTATTATCCATGCGTACAATTGGTACAAAAATAGTAGTTTTTGTACCGGGAGCCGGTACTAAAGCACTGTATTATTAGTAGGCGTCATATTAAATCCAAAGCGTAAGTTATGTACCTAAAGTCCTAAGTGATGGGATTCAAGCGCCCAAGATTAAGACAGGCTTTATTACCGAGGTGGATATTCTACTTTACACATCTATAGCGGGACAATAGAAAATGCAACAAAAATAAGCATTTAATTAACATCAAACAAAATATTGATGCTACTTGTATGAAATATTTCGCAACTCTTTATTAATTAAATTTATCAATGTTGCATCAAAACGACGAAACCAGAGCCGACAAAAAAAAGTTGGGGCTTTTTATTAACTGAAACTTTTTGCCTTACCTTTCCGTCAAAATGAAAATAAAAGAAAAAAACCCAGCTTTTCTTTTTTTTTGTGTTATGTCTAAGTGGCCAGTTCCAGCTACCAGAACCTAAGTGATTAAATGCTCTTTGACCACAGCCTTCATGAGTTTGAACGCACGCACCAAACCTAGATAATAAAGACTCGCTCGGAGTTTTGGCGGGAATGCGTTGAGGAGATGTGTTGCGAAATTTTCATTTTTGTGAAACTTAGTTCAAATGCGTCTAAATTGTTTAATTTCGGGGGCATATTAATCAATTTAGTTTCGTGAAGGTGTACAAGTGTAAATAAAAGTGAAAATCGGTGCAAAACATGGGCTTTAGCTTATTGTTGTCTACAAAGCTCCGTGAACAAACATTGTAAAAAATGGCCCCCTTTTTACAATGATTCCCTCGACTTGACTTTAACTATGACGAATTGACTGTTACGTTCAATGCAAATAACTTGCAAAAATTGATAATACTTGACACTGGCAAATATCCGAATGGAAAAGCCATTTTAAAGAAGAAGAAAGACTCGCTCTACATTGACATTAAATTGACCTTCTTCGTCAAATGAAGTAACTTTGTAGATCAGTTGATGTTGGTTGATGTAAGATTATAAAATTGCAGCTGTACCTCTGTCTCTGTCTTCCGGATCAGTTTTCCTTACTTTTCACACTTACTACATTTCCGTCCATCTTTATCATTGAACTATTGGGTCTAGCTAGATTTAAATTACATCGACGTCTCGGCAACCGAGTTACACAGGCCGTGGTCTCAAAAGGACCTTAGTACATGCCATTTTATTTCGAGAATTGGTCCGCGCCGGTCTTTTAGAGATCGAGTTCATGACTACCGCACCAAACTAAAGGATTAATATTGCCATACAAAGAATAAATCATGCATCTTTGGCTCCTTTGCGCCCGGTACTAAAAGTCAAATTAAATAGAGATTTATCAAATACAATAAGTACATTATTTTATGCAGACTACGAAACCCTACACTGCGCCGGGCCTGACAAGGCACACACTTGCCTAATTTTTAAGTTACTGTTACAAAAGGAAAGTAATATTTAAGTCGTACGTAGCTAAGTTTTGTTCAACGGTTGTAACCCCTGAGGTCTGTCGTAGCCTTCGTAGCTGAGGTCGTAGAAATCTACGCTTCGGACTTATTCGTAGCTTAGGTCTACGATTTTTAGTTACAATAGTTCACACAAATAGAACCCTGCTCTAAGACTGAAATCTATAGTCCGTACTTTGACTTTGCTGAGACTTAGCTTAGGAATAACTTAGCAAAGTTTATGCTAAGCAACAACTTTAAATTGGAATTTATAGTCGAAATTCATTTTGTAGTACGAAATAAATAAAAAGATCTGTATATTCATATAGTTATATATAATTACTATAACAGAGAAGCTAAGTTAAGGTCATTGTTGTTGGCGTGACGATAAAGGCCGTGGCCATGTATTGCCACGCTATATGAAATAAACCTAATTTTTAGCGTGGCGATAAAGGCTGTGGCGACGCATCGCCACGCTATATGAAAATAATTTCACTGTTCCACACTTACCAGGCGTCCCGTGCTGACATATTTTCTTTTTGGTTGTTTTACATTCTAAATTTGAAAAAACTGAGACTTTGGCAAGCAAAAACTTTGGATAGTTGCGAAGATTGCTTTATAAATATGAAATTTGTCTAAGTCAAAGTTTTTGCTTAGCAAAGTTGATTTCAGCATAAGTAGCTTTGACGACTTTAGCTAAGGAATTCTTTTTCTTGCTATTGTGAAATGGAATTTCTGGCTGGTACAGCCATTATAAAATACGGAACAAGTGGACTTTGGATGCTACCTGCGACGCAGAAGGAAGCGGGTGTGATTCTCGCCAGGAAAAATATCTATGATGTCTAAGTTTTTTTAGGTTCTAGGTGTAACCTTATAGTTATAGGTTAAAAAACACGGTTAGTAACTGACCCGCCGTACTGCGTATCGCTATTCGGTCAATTTTCTTCAATCAAAAGATTTTTCAGTAGTTCCTTTTCAACTTTTATTGCACCGCCTACTCTAGATGCAGTAATATACGAATATTACAAATAAAAATTTATCCAAATCGGTAAAACCGTTATCGAGTCTGTCGTACTTAGTTAAAGTACTAGGTTTTTTTAGAATTTTACGACTTAGATAGAGTTCATAAAAGTTTTCTTATTAGAATCAAACAAGCCAGGTTGCTTGGTTTTGAATATATCTATGTGGTTTTAAAAATATACCACTGTATATAATTAATACTAATGGCTGAATACAGAAACTCTACTCACAATCTATGATAGCCACTCAAACAATTAAGCTACTACTCCTAAACTCAAAAATTCAAATACTAATTTCGAATTTCGAAGTTGTTCTATTATTTAAGTAGCCCTCAAATAAGTGTCGTATAAAACCCAGGTATTAAAACATACATTATCATAATAAAACACTTTATTTATCGGGTTTAATCGCGTTTTATTCATGGGTTTTGGCGAATCGTGCTTTCGCCAACTTTACAGTAGGCTTTTTCAAAGTTGACAAGGTTGGCCGATAATTAAAGTATTTTATTATGCAAAATCGCGAAAAGCATAGCAGAAATTAGACAATCAATAATAATTATCTGTGCTGCATTCCTTGTAATTAGATTACGTACCTACGTGTTCTCGATGCAATATTACACAATGTGTTTGTGGTGATCAAGGTTTGTGCTGAATTTGCTGAATGTTTGTGTAGGTATGCATGTAAGTTATGTATGACGCAATACAACATCGTGCTAATTGTTTTGGCTTAAAAGTTTGGCATGGCTATGACTCGCAGCTTCACCTGCGTTAGGTGTGATTTCGTGAAAATTTCAAAACCAAAAGTCTCACTAAATTTATTTTAACTATCTCGAAATTGATATTAGAAACTAGCTGCGCCCCGCGGTTTAACCCGCGTAAGGCCCGTTCCCGCGGGGATGTTATAGGATGTGTTATACATGTAAACCTTCTTATTGAATTACTCTATCTTCTGTTGTTGACGTTATGTTTATTAAGAATAATATTAATAATTATCAATAAATATGTAATTTTGTAATTAAATTCAAAAATCTTAAAAATAACATTTGCATACTTACCAAGTTTAGTGCTGGTGAAATATGTTGGAATTATATTTATGTGACGTTTCTATAACCATATTTCGAGCAAATAAATGACATTTATTCATTCATTCACTAAAAAAACGCATTAAAATCCATCGCGTAATTTTAAAGATGTAAGCATACATACAAACAGACAGTGGAAAGCAACTTTGTTTAAGTAAAGAAGATACGTATACGTAACGTACCTAAATAGTTTTATAAGTTAACCTAAATATGAATTTTAACTCACTTCTATTTTTACTCGTAGCATTTTAACGCCAAAAGTTACAGTAAGTACCTAGGTACTACAGTACAGTAAGAATGTAGTAATTTTAATCAGTACCCTACTCCTGATCACGGGTTAACTGAGATACCTATATAATTTGTCATAAACAATCCTGTAAATTCATATTTATTTATCTCTTGAAGGTACAACAATAATTTATCTACATAATGTAGCATCGGAACGCACCCATACTTGAAGGCTCTCATTAGGCACCTACGCTTAAAATTTTCGTTCAATATCGAAAAACTTATTATGATTTGTACTGATAAAAATGAATTTCAAGAAATTATAATTTCCTAAGAGGACGTGCCATCAGCGTAATTTCATCTCCAGAACATTACGATAAGGTTTTCCATGTTTTTATCTCATTCTCAGTAGGTATAAATAGAATCAATTAAATTATCAAGCTATCATTCTGAAAATTAAGGATATCATTTAAAGTCTAAGCTAAAACAATGCTCAAGGAATTTACCCAAGCACTAGTTTTAACTGTAGTGCTATCCTCGGCTAAGGGTCACGTAGCATCATGGAAGACATCAAACCAACTTCACCCAGTTCACGAGATCTTCGTGAAACCCTCAAGCGATGGGACCACAGGAGATTTATACATCGCTGCGACTGAAGAAAACGGCGTTAACACCTGGCTTACAGACCAGCCTGTCAATTTCCTACCACAAACGGCACAGGCAACCATTCCTGTTGCGTATACCTACCCTGCAAATCCAGCTACAGAAGAAAGTACACCGCAGAAACGAGCTGTCATTAGCCCCCCTGTGCAATACGCGTACGCTCTTCCCGTTGCGTCCAACGATGGAATGACGTATCCATACACAGTGCCGGTCCAAACTCCATCTACAACTGAGGCTACACCAGTCGCCGCGCCTCCATGCGAAACCAAAACTGCGATTCCGTATTCCCCATTCCAATTCTTCTACCCCCAATTAATGTCAGCGTACGCAAACGCTAAGACTGTTCTAAAGGAGTCTGGAATGAGCGATGAGACAGCAACCTCAGCGTTACCTCAGGCCTCCCCAATGTGGCCGTCTACCTACAGTTATCCCACTATGTACGTAATGGTGGACCCCAGCGCTTGGATGCAGTCTCAAACGACGCAGACATCTGCTAACTCTGCTCAGAAGGAAAGTTCTCAATAGTATGAAAATACTCATTAATTTAATAATTTATTTTAATTTCTAAGCATTGAAAAATATTAAAAACTTACGAAAAAGAACTTGTTTACTTACCTATATTTTAAAGGACGTACGTAACTAAAATTAGCTATTTTTTTGGAAAAATTGCCAAGTTAAATAAGGTAAAAACTGCCGAAGGCGGGACGTCACAGACCGGGTTTAGGATAAGACAAGGAACAACTACGGCAATGGTGTAACCGCTTTGTAGTTGGAAAACAACATTCTATGGATAGGGTGGCATACCTAACAATAAAACATAACTCGGCAAAAACTAACATATCAACTTGATTAATCTAAAATGCCCAAAAAAACAATTTATGAAATCGAAATTCGCTGGCCGGATGTACCGTATGCCCCACAAGAAAAGCTTGAAACTCTTACCCGATTATTATTACGTCACTGTCTGACGTGGTTACTGTCACGAGTCATTGTCAATGTGAAAATGGTAAAAAAAAATTGTATCTTTTCTTGTTGCGACGATCGACGGCGACTCGTGTCGATCGCCTAAAATGTGTTATTTTTAGAGAGGAACAACATTATATTGTTCAATAATACTCGCGTAAATAATAAGCCAAGAACAAGAACTGTAAGAAATCACAATGGTTTCAAAGAAAAAGAAGAAGGTTTGTAATATAACTTTGGGTCTTTCAAACACGTGTTGTTAATTCTAACCACAAAATATAACTTTTACAGTATTCCTCCGGAGAAGGAGCTCAGTTTATGACAAGGAAAGCAGCCCTAAAGAAATTGCAGTTGTCACTAAAAGATTTCAGACGAATATGTATCTTAAAAGGTATTTATCCCCGTGAACCAAGAAACCGCAAGCGAGCCCAAAAGGGAGCTGGAGGAATCAAGACACTGTACCATACAAAAGATATAAAATTCCTTTTACATGAACCTATAATGTGGAAACTACGAGAACTAAAGGTATGAAACAAAATCACTTGGGTAAATGCTATGTTGTTTCTCAATTTAAGCAAAATTTTATGACTAACTATGTACCTATGTAATTTAGGTATATCAACAAAAAATACGTCGTGCTCGAGCAATGAAACAATATGGACAGATGAGGAAGTTCCTACGTGACTACCCTGAAATTAACATCGACCATATAGTCAAAGAAAGATATCCAACATTTGTTGATGCACTACGAGACTTAGATGACTGCCTCACACTTTGCTTCTTATTCAGTACCTTCCCGTCTCTAAAGAGAGTCCCCAGAGACCAGTCCATGTTATGTCGAAGATTAACTGTGGAATTTATGCATGCAGTGATTGCCGCTAAAGCCCTGCGTAAAGTATTTGTGTCAGTCAAAGGTTATTATTACCAAGTGGAATTTGATGGACAGATAATCACTTGGATTGTGCCTCATCACTTTGCATTCCAGGTAAACTATTAAATCTAACTATTCAAACCACAGAATAATCATAATATCACTATACTAGTATAAATGACAACGCTTTTGAAGTCGTGTCATCCAAAACCATAGACCAGAAATTTAGTTTAGCCAAAGACATAAGCTTGGCGGAAGTTGTGGATGTTTTCCAACAATTCCGCCAACATAAGTTAACAAAAAACGGTTTTACCAGCTTAAACTTAAACATAAAAAAAATTGAATTGTCTACAAACATTTACAAAACAGTTAGCTACTTTTGACTTACATTAAAATAACATCAAACAAACAAACTCATAGTGATAATTATCACCTAACGGCTCAGTACTTAAAGGACACTTCTATTATAGTCACAGCTTTGTAAGAGTACTGATCTCTTCCATAAATTACTAAATAAATGGTTGTTTTTTTTTTCAGCCTCAAAGCAAAGATGAAGTAGACTTCAAAATTATGTCGACTTTTGTAGAATTCTATACAATGCTGCTTGGTTTTGTCAACTTCAAACTGTACCATTCACTGAACATTGTATACCCCCCTAGACTGACTAATAGTTTCTCAGCTGAAACAGATAATGACCTTATTGATGAGCAGTCTTATGTAGCTGAGAGAATTGCTGCGATGAACTTATCCTTAACCAGGATAGAGGGATCTAATGAACCGGAAGAACTTCAGGAGATAGATGTTTTCCCAACAGAAGATGAAGATCCTTTAAAATTAGAAGAAGCAAAGAAGGAAGCCGAAAAGATCAAGAAACTAAAAACTATGTTCAAGGGGTTGAAATTCTTTTTAAACCGAGAAGTGCCAAGGGAACCATTAGTATTCATGATTCGCAGTTTTGGCGGTGAGGTGTCATGGGACCGAGACCACTTTGTTGGTGCTACATATGATGAGACAGACGAGTCAATATCTTACCAGATTGTTGACAGACCGAGTATGGACAAACAGTACCTATCTCGATATTATGTGCAACCACAATGGGTATTTGACAGTATAAATGCTAGAACTTTATTGCCTATCAATAAGTACTTGATGGGATCAGAACTGCCTCCACATTTGTCTCCATTTGTTGACAAGACTAAGGATCAAGTTTACATACCACCTGAGGAGAAAGAACTCAATGATCCCAACTTCAAACCACTTAGTAAGTACATCATAATTTTCAAGCTCATTTAACTAGCTGCGCCACACGGTTTTACTGTTACTGCAGAAAATCGGTTATAAAAAAGCCTGTGTTATTTCAGGTCTCCAGCTTCCTAATTTTCCGTAGTTTGTGCATGACACGCATGTATGTTACTCAAAAACACATAATTACAAACTTTCAGCTTTATAATATTACTAGGATTTGACTAATACAAGAAATGTAAGATACAACAATACATATAGTTGCCTGTGCCTATGAGTTAGGTTTTAGCACAGTTAATAGTTGTGTTACTGTGAAATTAACCTGTTTTTTATTTATTTTAGATGATGACGAATCTGGAAGTGATATTGAAGAGGCCTCAGATGAGGACAAACAAGAAGAAAGTGATGCAGATTCTGACCAAGATGAAGATGAGGCTCTCGTCAAACAATATCAAGATGAAGTGAAAGAAGATTCCTCTTCTGATGAAGATGGAGAAACTGATGTTGATCCTGAGAAAAAGAAGTTGGCTAAAGAAAAGGTAAAAATTAGTTCTGTCTATTCCCAAAGTAAACACGATTCATTCTGGCAATGTATGAAAAAAATATATAATTTACTATTTATGTTTTTACAGAAAAAGGCAATGGCAGTAACAACAGGTGTACCACACAAGGAACACCCATATCAAAAGGAAATAGATGACAAACACGCCTTCAGACTCAGAGAGAAATTAGTTGCAAAGAAACACCGGAATCTTTACAAGAGCATGAGAGCTGGAGAGGAGAAACGAAAGAAAGAAATCTGGCTGTTGAGAAAGAAGAGGCGACTTCATGATGAAAAGGTTAAGGAACAAAAGAAGACAGAGAAACGGAAACAAAAAATGCAAGCACTTGATGCTGCAGCCTCTTAATTGAATATCTTAAAATGTTGAGCATTACATAGATAATGGATAAAAATACAATAAAAATAACACAATGTATTTAAAATCATGTTTTATTTTATTATATACATATATACATTAAACTTTTAGGTCCAACAATATCTAAATGAGCAAACAAATGGTGTTTGTTTATTTAATCATGATAATGGGGTTATTGTATCTGTACAAAATAATTATGAAATATGGATGCTAAATATTGGTCTATATAGAGTAACATAACAATCAATATGAAGTGTTCCACATGTTGCCTCATATTCATATAGAATTTTACAACAATAATAAAACTATTACACTAAATAACACATAGCTGAGAAGAGAACTTCTTTAAAAACAAATTTTCTTCATCACAGCCATCTTTTCAAAATAAAATATCAACATGTGCGCACTTTAAGATTCACATTCATGCAAAAATTAAACTTTTAACTTTAGAGAGAGAGGACACAAACATTTTAGGATTCTAAAAACTTTGCTCTAGCCACTATTTATGAATAATTTTCTACATTGATCTACTCTATCTTCATAACTTCTGCGTAACTATCACGGTGACTATTTGGAGCCTAAGTAATTCAAATTCCTAGTCACTCAGCTGATGTTTAGTGTTATTCTTATCACCCTTAACCCTAACCATAGGGTCAACACTATAAAAATAAGCGGAAACTAACTCTGCAAAATTGTCTTGTCTCTCTGGAGTTAGAAATTTAATATTTTTGCACGTCTTACTTATTTATTCCCAAAATCAAAGATAACTAAAATTGTACTACTCTAGTCAGAGTCACTGTCGTTGTCGACATCACTGTCTTCAAGCTCGGGCATCGGGAAACGTAAGATTGCAGCAATGCCAGTCAATTGATCAAGCTCTAAAAAAAAAAAAAAACTTACAAACACAACAATTAAAATGTGAAATTGCTCGCTTGGCTATTGATTGTCAATAATTTATAGAAGAGAGAAATCTAAAGAAGTGTTTTAAATTCAGAACGAAACTATTGCGTTATTCCGCCATGTTCCGACGAGCCATGATATGGCAATTGTTACCCTAGTAAATTAGTACCTATTCCTAGTACTTACGTTCTCCTGACACATGCATACTGGAGAATATTCGTACATCTCCACCATTTTCTCTCACTGAGTCCACAATGGTAACATACTCTTTCCGTTGTTGAATGTCTTGACATCTGAAAGATAAGTACATAATAAATAAAAATAATTTACAAACATTTTGAAAAAAGAAACACAAAAAATAATACTCGTAGTATTGTGATTTTTAAAGTTATTTTTCCTTTTTTAAGTAGTTTTCAGGAATCTCTAACCAAAGTAATGACTGCAATGAAAGATAACAACGTGTGGCACATACCCTAAAAAGCCAATGCTAAAGAAATCATTCAAAAACTATTGAATGTTACAAAAATCTACTATGCTAAAATTAAATAGACCACTTCAAAAGATGGTCCTACCTTAGGAGACTAAAGATGGTGTAAAAATGTATGTAAACATAAAATATGAAAAAATAACTAAATTGCACCTAAATAATTTATCGGAGATCATCAAAGTTTCTATAGCAAGTGCCTCATTTGCTCTTTCAACATGCTTCTTGCCATAGAATGCCTTTGCAGGTTCCAGTTGCAGCATTGTGTAAAAACTTTCCAGTAGTTTCACTTCACTGGCTGCTTTTGTGTCTGATATTTTTGCCATAACTGAAGGTTCCTGAAGTACCTCTGAAAATAGAAAAATAAAGAAGTTTTTAAAAAGGAATATTACTACAACTTGGAGCAAAATTGGCTGCACTGATTTTAGTAAGTTGTTTGATGAACAGACAGTTACACGTTTGACAAAAAAATCTGCATTTAATAGTAACTCTAAAAACAAGCACTTAATAGTTCGAAAACAAAAAATTGAAAATTCAATGAAAAATTGTTTTCAAAACTCATAATGATTTTAAAAGAGGTATCTAACAATACCCCACACGATCAAATTAAAAAAAAAAATATCCCCCATGTTACATGTGGTGTGGGGGAGGTACCCTAGCAATCGGACCAAGTGTTCACAGAGGGCTAATAAAGGTTTATATTATATTATTGTAGTACTTTTTTGGCGTGAACAATATGTATACTCATGGAAAATTACAGCTTCTTAGTACTAACAGTCTCTGAGCAAAGCCGCAGATAGATGGACATGACGAAACTATAAGGATTTCTTGTTGTCTACAAGACTCTATAAAGAATGGGTGGAGATTCTACTTGTGAGCAAATTTATAAATTCTAGAAATATTAATTTGGACTGCATCTCTTGAGTCTTTGCGACTGAGGCATGTAGCGACATTTACCGGTTTCTTTACAGATTACTGGTTTGCATAATTCTATTTACATAGAATCAAATTTAATACAATGTTAAAATGAGGCTTCCCATTACCTTGATTTTTATTTTTTAAGTGTTTCCTACACTTGGATGACTAATTTCATTTCTATATTGGCGAGCACATGATTCAGTATCATAGTAATTACTTACAAAATGTAAAATTTTTAGGTTACTGTGTCCAATAGATTAATTTAGTTATTGTTTTAAGTCATAAAGGTACACCAACCCTTTAAAGAATGTTTGAATCCTGAAGAGGCCTTGACCAGTAAGAACTTCCCTCGGTTTTCAAGCAACAGTTTGTTATCAGTCTTGATGGCTTGTTGCACCATGTATTCATAGAACTGCTCCTTGACAAACCCCGGTGATGCTACAATAACACACTTCACAACATTGAAGTCTACATGCCGAAGAATTCCTTGCATCACAGCTTCATAAAACTTTGTTAGGCCCTAAAAATTTAAATAATAAGTATTTAAATAAATAAATCCTACAATAATTTTCCAGACCATCATTTATTAGCACAGAAAAACAGGTAAGTTTTTATTAATTTGTATCTAAAAATTAAATAAAAAATATGATTATATTATATAGGATTTAGTCAATATATGTATAGCCTATGATAGGTACTAGGTACCTGTCTAGAACTAGGTGATCATTTTACTTCTTAGTAGGACTTTTAAATGTGTCAATAGGACAATTGGAGAGCTATTAAATAATCATTACCTTTTCATGTTGCTGTACAAAACCTTTCCTCTTTCTAGGTATTGTAATATCAATCTTAGTCCTCACTAATGTCATCGAGGGAGTAATGAGACAGATATGTGCAAGACCTTCTTGCATGACCACAGCTGCCACATCAGCACTGGCTGCTGGGTCACAGGCTTGGTCCACTCGCTCAAGTGCCACAGAGTCCCAGAGAGCCTTCTTCAGAACAAATTTACGATTTAATTCTAGATCTAGGGTGTGGTATGCTCCCATCTGTTGGAAAACACAACTTGGACATATGTAACACGAAGAATAGGGTTATACTCACTAGTGATGGGACTCGAGTGACTTTTTTTGACTTGAGTCACTAAAAAATGAGTACGTCAAGTTTCACTCAAATGAAAGGTACACTCTGGTCAAACGAAAATCACTCGGGACTCAAAAGTTTTTGCAACTCAAGTCTTCATTTCTAAAATATAAGTACTAAAATACAAATCTTGGAGATGTCATATGTGTGGCATTTATCTAAAAAATAGAAAAACATGGTCATTTTTTTCATTTATTAAAATCATTTATCTAACACTTTTCGATTTTACTACTTACAAAGAAACAAAATTACACTAATTTTGGAAAAAAATGTACGAATTTAGGAGGATCATCTTCAGGTATGTAGCCTTTTATGGGTATGGTAATTAGACATGGGTATTGTACAGAATAGACAGACAATTGATATGAGCAGGAAGAAGAATGATGGCATTTTTAACAAGTGCTTGATATTAATTCAGTTTTATCCATGTTAGTTTCAAATCTTACCTTTACATACTGATTTTCCACAATATTTCGCCCTTTCAGCCTGAGCACACATGCTTGTGTATCGAAATCTATGGTCTCCACTTGTATGGTGAGTGTAGTTCTCACTCGGTTACTGGTGGAGGACCCGGTGGATGATTCCGTCTGCACTTTACGAACTGTTGACGCGGTCACGGCATCGCCTTCGGATATTAGGTTATACGCGTGCCACATATCCTCCGATTCGTCCGGAATGAGAGATATACTCCTGAAAAACCGATAATTCTATTAAATAACCTTTGGTGTCATGCAAGCTTTATAGTAATATTATATATTAGAGCAAAAGTGACCGACCCACAGCCATCCTTCTCAATACTTTTGTAAACCAGCTTCATTTTGATTTCTTCAGTTCATTTCACAGGATTCAACATTTCCACAACATTATATTGAATGAATTATCGCTAGTTACTAACTTTCTATCGCATTTGCAATAAAATTATTGTAAAAATTAGGAAAACAACCAAACCACGGAAAAAATATTGTTTATTTCTGAACTTTTTTTGTTTACTTTTACACTTTGGAAGGCAACCTAAAACCATTTTACTTAAGCAGCCTCTTGTTACATCTTTTTGTGGAATAGTGATTCCAAGACATTACGTTTTTGGATCTTCAAAAAGTAACTATAGGAAGTATGTAAACAATACAAACAAAATATTTGAATAAAATGGGATTTTAAATAATAAATAGGGCAGGCCTACCCAATTTATAATAATAAATATGTATTCAAAACCGTATGAAGCCATTGTTTGAACAAAGAAAAGATACATTGACATTGACAATAGATCATAAATGACGTTTTATTTATGTCATTCGCCAACTTTCATTCAACGTTTCAATTTTTAACAACGGGGTTCAAGAAGTGGCGAGATTCGTGTGTTTTGTAATGTTTTTCGTGTGTTCTTTCTACCGATCGGATTTTTTACCAATCATCTAAAGACTAGATTCAGTGCGGTTATTAGAAAGTGTCGTTGTGAATATTTTTAGTGTCAGTGCTTAAAACATCAATCGTCAAGCTCAGCTGGTCCGACGAGCGGTAAAATCTCAAGTTTTCTTTGGTTTACAGCCACCACTTTCCGTGCTCCATTTGTTCAAGGTATGCCGTTATTTCTATTTTATGTTATTTTTGGCTGAAGAGTAAATTAAATAGTATTAATTAAACACCACGAAGAGTCACGTGTTAATTTTGCTTGTGACGAATAGAAAAATTAAAATTCTACGATACGGTGGTACTACAGTAAGTACTACACCTATCACCTAGAAAGTTTTTAGTATTTATCTTAATTATTTACAATACAAACGCTGGCCCTGATCCAGATTACGCGTCGTGTTATTGCGCGGGAACTTGCGTTATTTATAGCAAGTCGGTCGCGTGAAGATACGTCGCGTTATTCATATCTTCAAATACGTTCGTTTTTAGAAAGATGCGCTGTTGAAGGTCGTATACTTGCATACCTAGAGAAGTGTAAAAAAGTTTTAAAATGAGTGAAACCCAAGAAACTAAAGTGGAAGATCTTGGTGAACCCCCGGCGGCGCCCACATCATCAGCGTCGTCGGATGCAGCTTCTGTCGCCAGCACAGTGTCTGTGAAACCTGTTGAACCAACAAGGCCTTCATCTCTACCGAAACCGTCAGGATTGAAGCAGCCTTCTAAGATTGGAAGGCTTTGCTCAAACTCTGCTCCAAAACCAGCCATTCCCATATCTCCTAGAACTGGTAAGTCTGCTTATAATAACACTTACTACCATTTACTATGAACAGACCACCTTTGTGCTGGAATTATCTTGACAAAACATACAAACTGCAATTGACACATCAGTCATTGAGACATCTACATGTATCTGCTTTATATGGAATGTTTGTTTTACATCTCAATATTATTAGATTGTGGCAAAATTTGATAGATAAAAGCGATTTAAACTCACATCCGAAATGTAACTCTGAGCAACCTAGTTGTTGATTAAGAATTGATTATCCCTGTGTCATCCATTGTTAGGTTTCTAATTATGTCAATTGATCACCAAGGTCAATTCAATTTAACATTTGAATTAGCTATCTACCTTACAAACAAAAGAACAACACCTATTTAGTTGCCATTGATTCTTATCACCTCCTATTTTAGTTAAAGATAAAAAAGTGTAGATTTAGACTAATCATAATTTGAGAATGCTTCCAAACTTCCAACCAGACAGACATTATCATTTTGTATTGGTATTGTATATTTTAAACCTGATAAAAAATGTCAACACATCCACTCATTTTGTTTGATATTACTGAAATCAAAATGGGCGTGTAAGATTTCACAAGAATAACGGGCTATCAAACCTTGTGACTTCAACTACAATTAATTAGTAATTGATAAATTGTAGCTAAGTCTTAGTATGCATGTAATTCATTGTTAGTTGATTGTATGAATATCTCAAGCTTGTAACAGAAAATTGAGAGAGAAAAAAAGTAAAATTGACAGAAAACATCCCTTATACAAATTTCTTAGTTTGCTTTACTTATTCATTTATTTTACATAACTAACAGCACAATGTAATTTTACCCGCGGAAGTCGCGATCGATCCAGTCAGAAAATCCTATTAAAAATGTGTATAAACTATGTCTTATTCGTCCGGTATTATAAGTGCTTTTTGCTTGAAAGAGTAATAAAATAACCATATTCATAATACCTAACTACATAATATTAACATTCAAGTGTAAAATATTAGTAGGATATTAGTGCGTTATCTACCCGATATCAACTCTAATAACTAATTAATTATAGTAAACATCTAACATTGTGTAGTATTTTAAATTTGAAATATTTTGTTGTAAACAGATTTCTATATTTACCTACTAACATGATAAGAATATCGTGATGATTTTGTTTGTCGTAATCTGGCGTTAGATCATCGCCGGTTTTAATGAGGATGATATGCAGGCGCGACCTTAGCTCGAGCCGGTCCCAGTGTCGCGACTCACGGTTTTATCACACCACCGACACGAAATACCAATCTCGTAAAACTCGATTCTAATCAAAATCAATATTTGTGGTCATTATCTGAGATTTATCGATGTTAATGATCAGAAGAAGACGAAGACGATTAATTTAGATGATGTTTATGTAACTAATTGACCTCTCTTCCAATTAATTATTGATGACTAATATAAAAGTGTGAACTTTCTGTTTTACTTATTTATTAAAGAGTGACATCATCATTTATTTTCATTTTAAACAGTGTGATTGTGTTCGGAACTGGCATACAGAGCTGAAAGCGATCACGTTAGCCGATTCGTGGCACTAATCACCGTTTTCACTGCAGTAAATATGCGTGATTAAACCAAATTCATGGCATGAATAAAGAACCTAGACTTTCATTTTAGTGATGTTGTAGGTAGGTAGAGGTACGTACCTATTCGGGGCACACAATGAAATATAACGTTGTTGGTTCTCTGGGAATGCGTAAAGTTCAACTTGTTACTCAAAGGCAATCACGAAATGAAAGGCAAAATTCCAGTCTTGATATTTAGATGCTGCGCAAACTTAGACGCTCCTTCACGATCTTACGTTATAATATTCCAATGTATTCCAAAGTTCATGAGAACCGTAGATACCTACTGTTTCTTTCTTGATTATTTAGAAAATTCGAGGTTCCTATAACTTCCACCTATTTATTCACTCAATATTTAATATCAAGGTGAGTCGTGATAAATATTCTACTATTGATTTACTTACCACACTGTCATGAGCGGAAAACAAATTAAATAATTGATAATTCTCTTCTACGACCATGGAAAATGACATCAGATTAATTTTACCGGTTGTTTCCTTTTCAAATAATCGTTGTATTTATTATCAAGAGCAGAAAATATTATAAATAAGTATCGTAGTTACATTTTCATTATGATTATTAAATCGCAGGATACACTCGGTATTCCATCAGACTAAGCCCATCGCAATCGATTCAGTAGTTTCTACGCACGATAAGGTAACAAACATCACACCTATACTACTACACTACATCATATTTTAATAGGATAGGTTTGTATAAGATTATTTTCCCTTTCGATACAAGAGGTATTTCTATAGTCCATTAGAGTTGAACACGACAAGATCAATGACCCTATGATCTTCAAAAATTGTTTATACAATATTATATTCGGCTGTTAACCAACCAACTGCAATAAAATTCTAAAGTGGTTGCTAATATTGTTAATCAATAAGTGAACGATATGAAAACTTTTTATTATAGAAAGATACTACTTAGGTAAAACGCAGTAGGAGTGGTAGCGTCAATATCTATGCTTGATCTATACTCGTTCTCTACATTGAATAATTAAAGACCATTGTAGTAGAATTGCATTAAACAGTCGATCCTATTAAATTTTAATTAGTCCCTTATTCACCTACAAGCTTTTTTAAAATGATGTTAACAATTTAAGATTTTACTAAGTCCGGGTTTATAAAAAAACTTTGAATGTGCATGCCATGTTGAATTTTAATACGAGTATAAGCTTTATAAACCTGCGCTAACTAAATCTATTTATTTTTTCTAATTTTACTGCGTTCTCATTGCCACTACCCGCATTCTAAAACGTCGCGTCTTTGAATTAAGTAGCGGATAGAGCCACCATTTCCTTAGTAAAAAAACATGTACTAAGGTACCTCGATTGTTTGTTAATAGTTTTTTACCAAATCTAGATGCTGGGCGTTGGCATATTGTTCCGCATTCGCAAAAAATCCTGTTAGGTACCTGTTATATGGACCGGTTATGTTTACGGCCTTCATTTCATTAAAACTGTAATAGGATATTTATGTAGATCTCTAGATAGCCAGTTACTTCACATTCCGTTACTTTTGTTTACTAGTTCGATAAAAAACTATAATATGCTTTTTCTTCGGAAAACTGTTTTTCTTTTTAGTTACTTTGTTGCCTGTAGCAAGAGTTGATGATAATAAAAACAAGTGCCTTGTCTCATAAAATAAAAAAAAATTGGCAGTTTCGTTACGTTTTTTATTCCAGTTTCTCGTGTAACTTGCAAATTGGCTATAAACAATACTTATTGCTCGCCACAAAAAAGACAAAAGCATTAATTAAAACGTCGTCGCGCGAAATTGCCTTACTCGGTCATGTCAAGGATGATAGTTTCACAGAATCGGTGCCTTTAGAAATGGAATTTTCGTGTTCTTATTTTGACTATCTCGTTCTATTGTCCGAGTTCACTTTCTCTGTGAAGGTGTGCGTGACGTGCGCCTGCGCACAGTTAATTCAATCGCTCGCCCATTCTAAAGGCCTTGGAAGTGAAACTGCTACAAGTCGATTCACCAAGTATTTGCGTTTCTTCTCTGTAGTTTTTTTACATAGGTACGTTACGTTTGAAATGAACTTTGGCAACCGTCAATAATTATATGTTTTGTCAGACTACGTTATTACAGGTATCTATATAATCTGTATACTTTTGCCAAGTCATTCCCATCCCATAGCGGACAGTAGTTAAGTATGGTTTTTAAAATCTGCGGTGAAGCCATTGAAATGCTGAAGTCGTTTAATGTTTTGTTATTAGCTGACTTTCATCAGTGGTTAAAATAGGAAATCAATACTTGAGGTTTATCGTAGTCGCGTCTAGGCTTAGTTTGAGCGGCTTCTTAAAATTACGAAGACATACAAGTACCCAGAAAGGAATGGCATTATACGGCTATCAATTGCAACAAATCCCCTTTGAATTTATATGCCGTCGCCGTTTGTTTTTGTTTTATTACCTAGCTTTTCAGTTCACGCCCTATGGCGTTTTATATTTGACATTTGGTTTTATAACCCTATCCAATCATCTGTTACACTCAGTACAATAACAAAGTTTATACATACCTATATACTATAACGCGATAGAATAAATTTTCTTATATTTTATCTGTACATAGTAGTACTATCTCATTACAAGTCGAGTTACTTGCGTAAAATTAAGCAGATAGGTATCTCAGAATGTAGGTTTATGTTTCACGTTCTTGAGCCTTATCTTGGCATATGAATGAAAACATGTAATAAAAGCAAATGGTTTTACGTGTAAACTGAGATATGGCATTGCTTAAATAATCTTAAAATTGGGCACACTGTCACATTCCCAGTAAGGTCAAGTTAAACATCTAAAAGCGATCTAAAAGTAAATTGGCAAACATCGTACTAAATAAGAACAATGTTATAGTTACTCTTATGAATGCCTCGAAAGTCAAACAAATCCCATTCCTTAATCTTTCCTATTTTCGAACCTCGATTTAAGTAAATAGAAAATCAACTTTTCACAATTTACGTCGAAACATTGCTCCCTTCACTCAATTCTTCCACAATGTCTCAAGTTATGATACCGTTGTTGCTTTCTATTCTATCTCCCCTTTGTCTATGGTGCCACATCCATCACCTTCGTGGTGACAGTCCATTGCTATTTATTTGCTGTATAAGTATGACTTACCATTTATGATTATTGTGGCGTCCGGTCGGATAAGCGTGACTAAAATAAATATGAACTTTGATATGCTTTATTTTTATACTCTGGTTAAATCAAATCAAAATATACTTAATAATAATATATTTTATTTACTAAAAGAGATTACAGCTTGTACAAAGTTACAATAATGTTTTAAGTGTGGTATTTTATATATTCTCGTTTATTTCATAACCAAATACACAATTAACAACAACATAAACAATGAAATACTAAAATAAACCTAAAACTAAAACAAATTGTCAGCGGGAGGTTCCCGCGGCATAGTGCCCAAGATGCTGGCAGCGTTCCCACGCTGGATAGCCAAACGCCATAGGATGGTGTGGTATTTTTAAACTTATACAATATACAGCTATATTATGAATTATGATATACCTACGGGGAGGGAGCGGGTTCTGCACTAAGCTAAGAATCCAGAATGGATTAGTACAGAAAATATTTTATTCTTTTATATATTATTACATATTTTTTTTAGAAACGTCAAGTAAACTACCGTGTCTTCGAAACGCGATCTCCAATGAGAAGAAGACACAAGAAACTCATGGGGTTATTTTTTTTGTTTCTTTTTTGTTGGAATGATCATGTGATTCACATTGTTGCATATTTAGGGCTATAGTAGAACTTTTGCAATATTTTACCATAATATTTACCAACACAAAAGTTCGAAAGTAGTACCTAATTCTGTCTATCGGTTAAAATAAATTGTACAAAATCAGAGGGATAAATGAATCACTTCCCAGGTTTATCGTTGTTAAGATAAGACGACGTATCGTAGTACGCCAGCCTGCACAGTTTGATTTTTTATATAATTTTAAACTTACTTATTGACATATCGACGCATTGCAAATTTTAATATAGAATAACCTGTTTATATTCTGGAGGCTACTCGAGGGCACATTTAGATCACATTTATTTCTCAAATTAAAAACATATTATGTGGGTACTTCCCGATTTTCAACAAATTTGTCTTTATTTTTATGGATGTATAAACTATTTTCGTAAATATATTGTGAATAGTTTAAAGAAATAAATATTCTAACTATACTGTTAGAATATTTATTTATATCTCTTTAGTGATTCTCAAGGACCCAAACCAGTAAATGGCTGGAACTGCACTCTTCTGTAATTTGAAGATATCCTCTATATCTGCTGCACACCCCCACAGCAGGATGCCATATGCCATAATGCTGTGGAAGTAGCAGAAGTAGACCATGCGGGCGGTCTCAATATCTGTGTAAGCTGCAGAACTTAGTCTACCGGACAAAGTAAGTTTAGTATATACGAAATCATATATGATGATGTATAACAACTAAAGTTCTTTAGAGACGGTCTGTACCCATATCTTCTATCGAGTGGATGTCTGACAACAGTTGAAATTGACAGGCACTATGCAGTTCATTGCTGCTTTGACATAACGTGGTTATTACCGGTGATCACCTCAAAGCAGCAATGTACTCCATAGTGTCGGTCATTTTCTACTGTTGCCAGACGTCAACAGATAGATAATATGAGTACTGGTCTAAGGAGTAAAACGCTCCTCTAGAATTTATCGATAATGCAGAGTGCTATCAGACTGACAGTACAGGTCTGAAAATCAACTAATTAAATGCTCGGTTCATCTTCTTGGCTGTAGTTCTTGATTCTACTACTAGATAGGTTATTTAAGTATGGTTAAAATAATTAGTTTCCGTTTGCTCTACATCCGGGAAGCGAACTAACTCGTTTAACAAGTAACACAATTTGCAAACAAACCCGCTAAAAAGTAATTGTGAAATAAATGGTATTATATTGGCGCATTTACTATTTTGTGTATTTAGGCACAATAACTATTTATTAATAAACTAGCTATGCCCTGCGGTTTTACTCATTCATCAGGTTAAAACCCGAACTTATGTATTATATAATATGTAGTAAGTATATCCGTTGTCTAGTACCCATAGTACAAGCCTAGTGCTTAGTTTGGGGCTAGATTGAGCTGTGTGTAATGTTGTGCAATATTTATTTATTTATGTATGGGATTGATATAAAAAGTAGTTTTTGTCCATAATACTCAGTTATCTAATACTAAATTTCATCACAATCGCTTCAATAGTTTTTTTAAAGAAGTAATTGGGTAGTAGGTAGGTATATAAGTTATTATAACATTTTGATTGGAATTGCACATTTTCATACCATAACGATCAAAGCAAAATTCAATGATATCATTGATTCTAAGGACAGCGTTTAATTGTAAAATGTATTTGTTCTTAGTGCAATCTTTTAATTGCACCCGGTTCACCTTGAGTTTGACTTGACGTACCTACCTGCGTACACACAAAGATTATATTTTGTTTACGTGTCGATATTTTCGTATAAATTTACATGTTAACTATTCAAAACAATAAAGCAAGTAAATCAAATTTTATAGACATCTGTAAATAAATATTATATCACTGGTTTGTTATTTATTGCTGGAATGTCGTGAGATATCCGATATTGGTAGAGATTAGATTAGAATTAAACCATGTCGTTTAACTATAACTAATTCTATTTCGCTTAATATCTTTATTTACTTTTGTAAGTTTACTAGCTGTGTCCCGCGTTTCACCTACGTAAATCCCAATCCTGTGGGAATATTGGGATAAAAAGTAGCCTGTGTTACTCCTCGATACTGAACTTTCTATTGGTGAAAGAATTTTTAGAATTGGTCACTTAGTTTTGGAGCCTATTCATTACAAACAAACCAATGAATATTTCCTGTTTATAATATTACTATCTGCGCTCCGTGATATCATCCGTGGATCCTGCGGAAATATCGGGATTAAAAGTAGCCTATGTGTTATCCCAGGTCTCTAGCTACGTATATTCCAAGTTTCATCGCAATCGGTTCAGTAGTTTTTGCATGAAAGAGTAATAAAGTCATATACATAAATCGAACTTTCGCGTTTATAATATTAGTGAGATTGATAGTTGGTTGATATGAGTTGTTACTTACAACTAGATATCCACGAACGTTAGCGTCGGAAATAAATACAATTTTAAATAGAAATTGAGATTCAATCTCCTGCTTAACCTAATCGGAACTAAGAAATTAGTAAAGAGGTTTTTGTCATTTCATCGGCTTTGAGTTGTTTATTATTTTACGGTTTTGGTATTTGAACGTCTAGCAAAGTCTTCTTTTGACAACCAGGTCGTGGTTTCGAATCCCAGCCACGCACCAATGTCTTTTTCTTCAAGAAGAGCGATGTTAATAGCGCACATAATATGCGCTATTAACATCGCTCTTACGGTGAAGGAAAACATCGTGAGGAAAGCCACGGCTTAAAATCACGCACAAAGACCCAATAGCTAATTGCGGAAACACATAGTTAAAACTTTAACTTTTAACTTTAGGCATATGGTTTTTCTATATTCGTGACATGAACAATAAATAGAACACCCTTAAATTGTACGTGTCGGGGAGTCTGACTGACTGGAAGTTAACTGAGTCTATTGATGGACTCCCTTGATGAGCTCACCATCGCTATAGTTCGCAGTCAAAGCGCAGGTCATTTATATCTACTTACTTAGTTTATTATATCACAAGTTCCAAACTCCGTTATCTAATTACGAGTAAATTCATTATGCCAGCAATTAAGCGCCTATTGTCATTTCATTACAATAATAATTAAGATCATACAGATTTCGTACACAGAATAACAATGAGCACTCGGCACTCGACAGTGACACTGTTCAATTCATTGCACAATCTTAATGAGAATTTTATTAATAAACTGTTTAGGTACCTAGTACTACATAATGTCATGTGACAGTTTAAAATATTGCATAATAATTTCTTGTAATTTATGTTTGCAATTATTAAATGAAGCCAGTTTGTAAATTGAAATTCAACCATCATTTAGGAATAATATTATGACAGAATTGCGATTGCATTTCAAAATTTTGGTAAGGTGTCGGTAAACTACTATTCTAAAAGATGTGTGTGTGTGTGAAGTGGGCTAAATCCGGAATAAACCCTAAGTCCGAGTGATATAAAAACGATTTTTGAATAAATTCGGAAATACCTCATTGAATAAGTATATCAGATTTACCCCACTACACCTTAGTTTGAATAGTTACGATTTAATTTTAAAGAAATGCTTTTCGAAAATTCGCACCCAGCAGGACTTCAAACCTGTATCTTTGGGGATCCGTCCCAACGATTTGTAAACGCTACGCTAAAACGATACGTCAAGGTAAGACAATAAATGAAAATACGCGAATAAGACCCGACAATAATACAATAATAAAAGAGATTATATATATACTAGCTGCGCCCCGCGGTTTCACCCGCGTAACTTCCTATCCCGTAACGTTAATGATCCCTCACGTATGTCATACCAAGTGTTGCTTATCGATCATTCAAAGTACTATTTAATATTTATACCTCTAAACCAACCCTGTACCAAGTTTTATGAATATCGGGTCACCCGCTCTTTTTCACCCATCACGTATGTTGTACCAAGTGTTGCTTAACCCGTGCGATCATTCAAAGTCAACCCTGTAACAAATTCCATTCATATCGGTTTACGGGTTGTTGAGTTAGAAATAGAAATACACGACTTTATTTTTCAGAGCTGCCGTCCCGCAGTTTCACTCGCGTAAGTCCCGATCCCGAGGGAATATCGGGATCAAAAGTAGCCTATGTCATATCTGAATAATCTAGCTTTCTATTAGTGAAAGAATTTTTGAAATCGGTCTAGAAGTTTCTGAGATTACCTCCAAAATACATACATATATACATGTTACCAACGTAACCTCTTTATAATATTAATTACCAACATAAAACAAAATATTAAGAATCAAAAGTACAATGAGATATTGCAAAAGAATTTTTAAAAAGCACTGCAGTTTGGTGACACAACCGTCTCGCATGGAGCCGACCGATTGAGCCGCGCGGCATGATGCCTCACGGAGTTGACTGGTCACCCTCATCATCGTCGCCCGCTACGTGTATATGCACGCTTGGTACTTAATAATTAATTGTAGAGTTATTTTAAAACTGTAATATCTCGCGAGATATTCATTGAAATCAAGTGATGTTAAGGACAATTATGTTTAAAATTAAGTACTTTTAATGAATAACGTATTTATTTGGATAAGGATTAACATAATATTTACAAAATTACGTTCGGAAATAATGCATTGTTCTACAACAAATTTGATTACTCTAAAAGATGTTATATTGAGTCAACCTTAAGAGATAGACATATGCTGTCGCGGACTATTTATTAGATCCTTTTTAGGGGAAGAATTCTGTCATATATGGTTTTTATGTAACTCTGACCGTTTACTCAGCGCACGCGACAGAATCTCGGAACAGGGTGATTTTTTTCCCGTTTTTGCAATATTTTTCATGGATGCTCCGCTCCTATCAGTCGTAGCGTGATGTTATATAGCCTATAACCTTCCTCGATAAATGGACTATCAAACACAAAAAGAATTTTTCAAATCGGACCAGCAGTTCCTGAGATTATCGCGTTCAAACAAACAAACAAACAATCAAACAAACAAACTCTTCAGCTTTATAATATTAGTATAGAAGTATAGATGTATACAACTATCAGCAATACTATCGATCGGTACAATAATATAAGTAGGTGTTTTTTTTTCCATGAAGACAAGGTTTGATTCCTGGCTATAGTAATAAATTTTTCAAATACCTATCTAATAATAGCATTTTAGTTTTTGTCAAAATCGGGGACTCAACTCTTTTCAACATTTTTCGCTACTTATCTCTTAGTTTAATTAGTTTAGTATATATATTCCCCTGAAAGTCCATCGAAATTGTTCAACCTGTATATTCAGGCAACATTATAGAAATCACTAAACTACTAGTCAAAAAAAACTGTTCGTCGGCTAAGTATCACTTTACACAAGTGTTTAAAACAAAAACGAAAAGTGAGGTTTTCTTTTCGCTTTTGTATCTAAATAAAAAAGCTTCTTGTTGCCCCACTAGTAACGTGTAAGCCAGACACATTAACATTCTTTGTACTTATTACATGGTTTGTGAGGAAAAGTGACAAACACTTGCTGTGCTGTGCTAATTTCTACGCCTTGTAAGGAAAGTGTCATTAAAATAGCTACTGAGTAGACAGACTTGTAACATACGAGTAGGTATTTCTTAGAACTACTGACATGCAGTAGATATTGCTCAAAATCCGCTGGGATTTCAAAATGTTTCACAAAGCCTCCCTTGTGTCATACCCATCTAAATACGAAGTATACATTTCGAATACTTATACTAAATTGAGCCCTACTTTCTCCCTCCCTCCTTACTAATATTGTAAATGGCATTTATTTATGTTTGTTACTTATTCTTTCTCGTACGGAACTGTTTCCGACGATAACTATTGCCAAGGCTGGCATATTACACTTATGCGTTATATATTATCCTAACATTAATGTGTATTAGGAGTAAAATGGACGTGAACAACTAGAAAGAACAGGGCTAGAGAAAATAAAAAAAAATTTAGGTGACTATGGTCTTTATTTCTAGTATACAGCAATACTAGCTTGTTTTAAATCTGTAGATTGTAGAGTGAGATTCATTTTTGCGTTTGCTTAGTATTCAAAACTTACCCTATTATTCTACGAGGTGGTAGTTACTGTTAACTCAGTTTAGTAGAATACTTGACTACTTTATTCCCCAGTACCCTTCAAATTTCTTTGAAAAATTAGTCAAATATAATTGCCATCTACTCGTATAAAGTTTTTGTTTTCAACTTCATGAGATAGGATTACGTTGTACCGAGTATTTTATGATTTATGATGTAGGCGTGATTCTATTAAAATTATTTTACCATAAGCCTTCCCTTTCACTGGCTAGCGACGAAACAAAAACTAAGATAATGTTTATTAGATTATACCTAACTACATACAAATAGTATTAAGTTTGGTATTAAACTTAATACTATTTTCTGTAATATAATATACCGAGTTACTTGTGAAGTTTATGTACTTACTAGAAAGTTTCCGTAAATCTGATATTTCGAATGTTGATTTGAAGGCAGCTCTAATGAAATAATACTTGTCGTATAGGTAGTGAGCCCCGGTCCACTGAAGAAGTCTATATGTCAAATCGGAACTAACTTGCAACAAGTAAACTGCAATCGCACAGCGTACCTACTATGATTCTTAAATGTATGGAAAACCCAAGCGCAACTAGGTAAATGGAGCGATTCTGTGGGTCCTCACATACTCAGCTACGCATTTTCGTACATCTTTGGAAACGCAGCAATATACTGGGTGAAACAACTCACATGAAGCAGTTAGTAAATGATAAGTCCCGGCAAACAAAATACCTGCCCATGTCGATTCGCGTCAACTAATTTACATTACAAAGCACTTGTTCTTGGACTTCATATTCCTTTTGCAAAAATCTTTATGTTTTATGCAAAAGACCTTTTCTAAGGCATTTTTCTCTATCCACAGGAAATACGAATATATTATTTTCTATTGAATGTAACAGATGGTCAACGTTAGGTGATATATTATTATGTATAAACCGAAATGTTAAAAGCTTTCTCTCGGTAGGTAAACTTACAATAACATTTGTTTTCTATAGAAAACAAATGTTATTTTAAGGTAATATATTACCTTAATACATTTACGTATTTTTTCCCAATATAATTATTACGCATGAAGTAATTTTAAATATGTTCCTAAAATCAAGCCGTATTTCTCTTACGTAACCTACTTTGGGAATTGTTTTATGAATTTCTTTTCAAAGGGCCATAAATAAATCAGCACGGAGTAGAGCACGGAGTAGAGCACGGAGCGAACGTGCCTACCGTCGTAAATATTCCACCGAATCAGGGATTGTTTGGATTCCAACCAGACTCTTAAGTCCCCTAAGTACCAGGTTACGGTGAAGTTAACCATAACAATTTAAAGTTTATTCATTGGTACTATAGAAAAAAATATGAACTTTAATCTAAATTAGATTAAAATAACATTACCTACTTTAGTTTTTCATACACTTGTGTACATAGCTTGCATAATATGCGATGTACTTTCACAAATGTTAAAAATATTGAAACAACTATGCTATAACTTAGCTATAGATTATCCTCTACTGTCCTCGACTCCCCAGACTAGCCATTTGGGGTCGACCATAGACACCACAACCAGACTTTTTATTGAATTTATCGTTAGTTCAGTTGACCTTTTGATCAAAAGATTTTAATCTTATCTGAAATCGCGTGAAGTAGACTCCCGCTCGGTTCCTCACCAAAGGCCTTTTGCTTCATGTTACGCAGGAGTTAAAGTTAACAAAATATGTTTACTGAATTCCATTGACTAGTAAATCTCAATCCAAAGTACAATGTGTAATGTTGGTCGAAAATGTTGAATAATTGGCATAATAACCAACGTAGTCCAGTTTCTTACCAATTGTTTACTCAATTTCCACTTATCCCGTTTGCCACTACACCAGACGTGACCGACATATTGCTTCGGATACTGGGTCATTATTATTCACGCCACGCTGCGACAATGTCACTATCACTACGCTTAAAATAAACATTAGCTAACCTTAAATCTCAAGATGGGGTTCCTAAAATACTTAGTAAGCTTCATCTTCTGTGTCAATGACTTGTAACGTTAAATGAAGTGTTGTATATTGGGCCAATTATTAACGTTTTTAGCCATATTTGTACTTCCATTTTATCTTTCTAAGCGTGGGCAATGAGGGGTCCAAAAGTAGGGTACCGAGTTATTCACATATTGGAGATAAATTGGGATGTCTCGTTTTGCAGCATAGTAAAATAATATTACAAATTCTTCGCGTCCGTTGCTAACTACAATATATACTATTCTGCACAGTGTACGTGGAATATTAGATAATGTTATTTGTGTCTCTTTGATAAAGTTGAATGACATTTCATCGGATAAATACAATTTTCAATGGTTATATAACCCTCAATCAAAAGCTTTCATAGTTAGTCATAGCTATTCCGATAATGCGCTATTAGGTACGACCAATCGTTTTATTACAAGTAATCGTTAGTACTTTCCTTTATTTATTTACAATGCTTATTATTTTACCTACAATAAGCTATAGTAACTAACATAGTTTCAATATCATAGTACTGTTATTTTCCCAACTCACTTTAGTACTAAGACAATATAATAAAATACTTTTGTTTGTTCATTGGCTTGGCGTCAAATTGGCTTATCAGATTTAATCAAAACTTGGCAGGAAGTCAGCTGGATAAGTCGTAGATAGTATCTTTGAAAAGATACTGACATCCTCATTATATTGCGGATCCTCGAGTATTTTATGAGACAAAGCTACAGACCCGGAAAAAAATATCGTATAATTGAAGGACGAGTCTAAAAATCTCCAATAGCAATGTAATATTCCATCTAGCTGTACACAGATACATTTAACGATTAAACAAAAACCTTATTAATGTATTCCTTAAGCAGGCTACAGGCAGGCAGGTCGAACAGTTCAGTTAAATCGTACCTGTGTAGGTAAAACTAAGAACTGCGCAGTTAAACTGACGATTTAATTAACTGTACAGTTAAAATTGCGCTGTTAAGTTGACATTAAATATAAAATCCTGCAAAATCATACATGCAGACACTTCCATTTCAAACTATCGATCGCAATTCGCTGTTGCAGCAAAACTGAACTTGCGCTCAAAGGGCACTAAACTAGCTAAAGCAGCTCTTCTTGAACGCTAGCGACCGCTTGAGTTCACCCCGTCTGATGCACTATCGGTTACAAGGAACGACGAACACGCCTAAGCATACACTAACATCTTATATGTATAGAAAAGTGATATGCTTGGAAACAGAAATGTTTTACCTTCTTTGGAAACAAATCACTGGATAACAGTTATTTGTTGGCAGAATTTGTACTACAATCCTGCTATATACTATACTAATATTATAAAGCTGAAGAGTTTGTTTGTTTGTATGGTTAACCTCGCGCGTCGAGCCGGACTTAGGCATTTAAGTCTAAGCAGAAGAAAAATATTGTTTGTTGCGAAGCATATTCTGCATCAGCCACAAGTTTGGCGAATGTGAAATTCAAATACATGTTTTATTGAACCTTCTTCTAAGGTCTGCAAATAACAGAATCACGATTCATTAAGTTTTGTTCGATACTTTTTTACTTTGAAAATTGTGCTGTATTTTCTATATTTTACTCTTTTCTTCTCTATTATACTATATATCGATACATTTTTTTATTTAATACAAAGGAAATAATCAATACTTTAAACTGCTTAAGTGATGATTTTTAATATTGCTTAATTTCCGTAAAATTATTGAAAAATGATTTGAGACTTACGCCTTTTCAGTTTCGTGTTAAAAGCATGAAAACCTTCAATCTAAAATCAACTGTATTACAACGCATCTAAGTAGACGTTGCGCCAACCTCAGTCCGCCGTCTGGCGCCGTCGAAGGTGGACCTATGTCAGTTTTCGCTCCCAAATAATTACGTAATCTATTTTAAATTATATTTCGTATAGATTCGAACTTTTTACATTTTTTCCGGCCAATATGAAAATAATTGTTATGTTATGACAGTCATGTCAAATCATACCTACTGTCATAAAACTGTCTAGCATTGTTGTGATTGTTGGTAAAACGTAGTGATTATTTATCTTTGATATTTGATTGTTGTTGTACTAGACTAAATAATTACACAAGAAATAAATACTACAAAGATAATAAAAAATATAAATAATCTAAGGTGAATGACCATTGAGTCCAAAAATGCCCATCACACTGGTGGCATTACCCCGTTGAATCGCCAACGATACTATTTGTACTTAGTGTTGCAATCAGAGTAACTGTATTTACTAGCAATTTGCAATAAAAAAAGCTTTTTCCAAACGAAAGCTTGCTAAAACATCAAAAAGAAATCTAAATATCGTAAGAGAGGCGAAAAAATAAATCTATTTACCTTTTCCATTGTCAAAATGAAAATTGAGATAGGTACTTACCTACAAGGATTTTGCGGAATTAATATAATAAGTATCTACACTTCATCAAGGTAATGCAAGCTAATAATCGACCATTACAAATGAGAAAGTAACTCTACCAGGCTGTGGTTCATTTTCTCGCACAAGCCGCTAAACCGATTTTGATAAATTTCGCTTCAAAGATAGATGGTACTTTGGCAAAGGTTACTTTTGAAATTGATATTCCCGCGGGTTCGGGACTATAAAATAAAATAAAATAAATCTATTTACTCATAGAACTTGTATACCTTTCAAGTTTCATTAAAATCGGATCTCATAGTGCGGAGATAGCTGTTACCGCTTTTAGTGGGAGAATCACCCCACCAATCAAAAAACCCCCACGACAAAAATAGTAAGTTTACACATCTACGGCTCAACAAAGTAATTTTACACACCTACTGCTCTACAAAGTAATTTTATTTGACCACTAGCTGCGCCCCGCGGTTTCACTCGCGGAAGTGAACGCGTTATCACGGGCGCGGGCGGCCAAGCGGTTGCACTTTTTCGTTCATACTCGGATTCTACTAATTGGATGTCGATGCAAAGTATACCACGACCTTCCTCGAAAATTGAACTATCCAATATTGAAAACCAGATTTCAATCGGATCAGTAGTTTTTAATTGTATAAGAAACAAAGAAACAAACAGACAGACATGAATTTTAAAAATTATATAATTTTGTTCTATTATTTTTCCTAAGTCCACTAGACCACTTTTTTTTAAATTACTTCCAAGTACAGACTTTTTGTTCTCTCTTTCTTTATTATAAGTATAGATAGATATAGATAAGAAAAGGTCAACGTAAAGCGAGCCTTTATTCCCTAGGTGCATAAAGTGCCATTATACACCTAAGTAGGGCATAATAGTAGTATATGCACCGAGGTACTAAAGCCCTGTCTTATATAGCGGGCGTCATGTTGAATCCAAAGCGTACGTATCTTGAGCGAAGCGAAGGAGTTATGTACCTAGAGTCCTGAGTGAAGCGTGGGATTCAAGCGCCCAAGATAAAGACAGGCTTTATTACCGAGGTGAATATTCTACTTTACACATCTACTGATAGATTAATGCTACGTGTATGAATCTATTTTAGCAATATTTTAAAGGACAAATTTATCTTCAAAAATTCACTCGCGACGAGATTTGAACTCGCGTCTCTACGTTAGTGAATTTTTGAAGATAAATTTTCCCTTTAAAATATTTCTAGTAGATATGCCTTGTGCAATAAAAACAAATTATGAAATAGCTCTATATTAATTAAATTTAACAATGATACATCAAAATGACAAAACCAAGCATCGGCTTTAGTCGATGAAATAAGTTGGGGCTTTATATTAACTAAAACTTTTTGCCTTACCCTTCCGTCGAAATAAAAATAGAAGAAAAATAGCACAGTTTTTATTTTTTTATGTGTTATGTCTAGGTGGCCAGTTCCAAGTGGACGTATGCTACCTGAACCTTAGTTCTAAATTTAAATTACTTTATGCCCTAGGTGTATAATATCGCTTTACGCTGACCTTTTTGGTCAAATAAAGTAACTTTGTTGAGCAGTTATAGGTGTGTAAAGTAATTTAAATTTGGAACTAAGGTTCTGGTAGCATACGGCCATTTTGAACTGGCCACCTAGACAAAACACATAAAAAAATAAAAACTGGGCTATTTTTCTTCTATTTTATTTCGACGGAAGGGTAAGGCAAAAGTTTTAGTTAATATAAAGTAAAGTAGAGTATTCACCTCGGTAATTAAGCCTTTATCTTGAAAAAGATAAAGACAGGCTTAATTAATTAATAAGTGCGCTTGATTCCCACGCTTCACTCAGGACTCTAGGTACATAACTCCTTCGCTTCGCTCAGAAGTAAGTTTTTGAAACCCTCGCTGCGCTTGGGAGTTAACTCTAGAGTCTTTCGTATGCTTTGGATTCAATATGACGCCCGGTATATAAGACAGGGCTTTAGTACCTCGGTGCATAAACTAATATTATTTGACCAAAGAGGTCAACGTAAAACGAGTAGTGACTCGCTAAATATCTAATGTGATATCTGGGAAGTAAAATGCGCGTAAAAAAAAGTAAAAGCCCTAGGGAATAAAGTAATTTAAATTTGGAACATTAACATTTGCTTGTATTACAGGTATTTAATAATAAAAATCAGACTGGTACATTCAGGCTCTGGGCCAAATGCACATTGCAAACAAAAATAATTGTCTTTTGGCCGCATGGTAAGGTGATAATAAAATGAAAATAGAAATACCGGAAAAAGACGATCAATTTTGGAAAAAAGAGATGGAACCGAAGTTAACAAGTTTTTACATGGAATGCTTCCTGCCTGAGTTGATAGATCCACGCCATCCCAGAAAAAGAACAATTCTCGATCCAAATTACATAACCGTCAAAAAGAGTGTTTGTCAAACCTCTTAATCTGAAATTCCATCGAGAAAACGACTACTTCCGCCTATTGAAAACCATTCAATAATTGTTACACCACCAGTTCAACGTAGGAAATTGGAATTTCATGAAATGTAAATACTTAATTATTTGTAAATAAAAAGGAGTCAGTTTTATTTACAAATGAAACTTTTAATGCAAGAGTAAATAGTAATAATATTAAAAACCTATTTGTGAAAACTGTAAAATGAAAAAAATAAGAATAACTCCATAGTTTTTCTGTTCGTTGCGCTGATATTTTTGTATCACAACATTTTTGATGAAGTTGCAACAAAACCAATTTTTCATCTCTCCCGTTCGGATAGTTTAATTTTCATGGGTAGATATCCGGGTTGAAAGTAGCTCATTTCATCCCTAGGGTGGAAATATAAAAATATTTTTTAATTATTGCAACTATTTGACAAATTTTAAGGGGTATTTAAATAATTAAGTAGCTCTCAAATTTTGAAAGGCCTCAAATTTAAAGTAGATTTAAAATTGATTAAAATTTGAGGCCACTTAAAATTTGAGGGAAACTTAAATTATTAAGTAGCTTTTAAATTTTGAATGGCCTCAAATTTGAATTGGATTTAAAACTGATTAAAATTTGAGGCCACTTAAGACTTGAGGGCTACTTAAATAATAAAGTAGCTCTCAAATTATAAATATGAGGCGCCTTCTATTTTCTCATAGAGGGTAATAAAAAGTAGAGTGTATCACACTACTCTAGAATCCCTCACTTCGCTCTGGATTAAAAAAACCACCCTCACCGTAAAAATATTATTTTGCTTCATTGTAATACAATCTACTAACTATTCTCATAGTGGGCGATGAATATTTTTCATTCGGAAATAGTATTCGCTCCCGAGGTAGACATTCTAGTATTACGGTATGAATCGCGTTTGTTGCCTCAGATGAGGGAGGCCGGAAGGGCTCCGAAACGTCGGGCTTGTATTATAAAGCCAACAAAACAAACGCGATTCAAACCGAAACACAGTTTCAGCACGCTAGCTAATTGGAAAGTGTATCAAATTGAATTTGCAAGATTCCGCCCGGACTCCGGACAGACAAACTAACAAGAAAAGTGAGAATGGCACGACAATGGTCAAGTCTGTAATAAGTCAAATAGGTAATTGGTCAAGTCCACTATCGACAAGTTATGAATTTTTCCAAATATGCCATTAGCCTGGTCCACACTGTACGATCCACATGCTCCAGAATCTTTTATCCTATTTTCTCCCTCTCCGCTGCTTGAGCGCGAATAAGATAAAATATTCTTTAGCGCGGGGATCGTCCGGTGTGGATGCGGCCGATTATTCCCAGCTGTCCCCTCTAGCCCTGTCCCCGGGGTGACAATTCGTGGCGACTGTCCCCTTTGAAAGCTGGCTAAAGGGGACAAATGGAATTATGTTTCTCAGTTGTCACGGTGGGGGGGGGACAGATGGGAATCTGTTCTCCCATTTCTACCCCGCATGTGTGTGTTATAATAAAACTAGCTGCGCCCCGCGGTTTCACCCGTGTTCGTAATAAGTACCCTAATGTACCATTATTATTTTAATGAACTTTATAAACGCATACCACTTGCATTCATAGTACAAAATATTACTATGAATGCAAGTCGTAAGGGGTTCGTCGGTTAGGGGTGAAGTTTGTAATGAAGATCTCGAGAAGCTCTATAACTTATGCTAAGAAACTAGTGGTCTAGTGTCAATAGTTTCCGAGATATTGACGGCTCAAGTTTGACAGCTGTCAACCAAACTGATGATCTCGAGGAGCTATATAACTTAGGCTGAGAAACTAGTGGTCTAGTGTCAATAGTTTCGGAGTTAGGTTAGATCGTTTTTTGTTTTTACTTCGATCGTCTTTTGTTTTCCACTAATCTCTTCTATTAACTTTTTTTTCCCAAAAATTTACAGTCTTTTTAGTATCTTCTTAGTGGGACTACTTCACCTCTAGAGTATATTAATATGTATGTAGTCGACTCGTCCCAATGTCTAAACTACCGTCCCTGGTCCCAGTTTCGAAGGGGACGACTTCACCCCTAATCCAAAATATTGCTATAAATGCAAGTCGTATGCGTTTATAAAGTTCATTAAAATAATAATGGTACATTAGGGTACTTATTACGAACACGGATGAAACCGCTGGGCGAAGCTAGTTCTATTATAACACCAACATGCGGGGTAGAAATGGGAGAACAGATTCCCATCTGTCCCCCCCGCCCGCCGTGACAACTGAGAAACATAATTCCCATTTGTCCCCTTTAGCCAGCTTTCAAAGGGACAGTCGCCACGAATTGTCGCCCCGGGGACAACTGGGGAAAAATTCCTAGTTGTCCCTCCGGGGAACAGGGCTAGAGGGGACAACTAGGAATAATCGGACTATACAAGTTTTGAAGATACAAAACAAACAACTTGCAAATTATTAAATAAATATTATTGCACGACATATACAGACAGCGCAATCTAGCTCCAAACTAAGCACTGGGCTTGTACTAGGGGTATTAGACCACGAATATAATACATATTATACCTCTTTTTTTTGTAAATACATACATATTATACATAGAAAGACACCCAGATCAGATACAAATATTTATTTTTAAGCATAAATATTTGCACCCGACGGGAATCGAATCCGCAGCCTTCCGTATTGCAGCCAGGCCCGCTAGGAGTAATAGTGTTCCGTGAGCCAGGCGGTCGCCCGACGCACCAATGAGGTCGTATTATAAAATACTTGACACTGGCTACTTTCCAAACGACCATAATCGGTTTACAACTTATGAAAAAATAAATAACAGTTTTGATTTCGCGCGCTTGGGCGCTAGATCAAAAAAGTTGCGATGTTGGAAAGTGCATACGTGTGCGTGTGACTCGTGGATGTAGGGGTAAGTGGGCGGGCCGTTCATGACATATTTTTTATTGGAGCTTCGTCTTAATAACAAAAATAAAATAAAACTGAAATAACTTTCTTTCCGATTAAACTTTCAGATAAGTAATTTCTTTGCTAATTCATTATCTGATATTTATGTCACACCTGAGTGAAAGAAAGCTCTATCATCATAATGCACGATTACACAACCTTATTGTCTTGTATCCTTTCTAAAACCATCACCATTTGTTCCTCTGGCATGTCCGAGATCACTTTCTGATTGGAAATTAGTGTTTACGTGTGTTGTTACCGTTGTAATTTGTTAGTTGTGATATCAAGTGAAAGGTACCAAATGATGGTACTTATGGGATTATGAAGAGTGATTGTTCTCACCACGTTGCTAAGTGTCGTAACCACAAATAGTTTCTGGTTTATTTTCTGCGGCGATCATATTGAATAGAATAAGATAGTCTTAAATGGTTTAACCTCATCAACACGCTTTCTTTGACTCGTTAGAAATCGTGATCTGTTCAACCATGACGTTAGATCATGACACGAAGGATTTCAATTTGATACGTAAAATTAAATTGATTGAAAAACATTGGTAGATATTACATATATTATTGTGAATCACTCTTTTGCATTCACTAAATTGATGTAATAAAAAAAGAAACATAAATTTTCATAGTGCTTTTCTTATCGAGCGAAGTCTATTTGCTTTGAGATAAATCCATCTTATCTCTATTTATAGTAAACACAAATAAATACTTTGTCTTTTCTATTTTGTTGCGTGTAGATTATATTACTTTGAACGCCTGTAATTCCTGACTCATTCATAGTACCCTAATAAAGGTTTAACGTTTATTGCATTCTTATCAAAAATATTTATTGTTAGCCTCAGTATGTTTTAAATTGTAAGTAGATGAAAAATTCTGTGTTGATGTTTTAAATTTACATTACAATGACAATAAATAATGGTATCCTTGAACATTTTGCATATATCATTCGATGCGACGGTTTTCAACTTTGCTATGTTATGTATCATACAGAAATCGTTTTGTTCCACATCAAAACGAATTATTAATTTAAGCTTTAATTTCACCTAAACCCATAGAGGTTTAGGAGCCTAGGCTCTTGAGGGGTGGTATATGCCGGTAAACAGCATACACCTACGTAGATAGAGTTCGGGCGGAGGCAGGGGCGACCGGCGGCGAAGCTACGCCAAGCCGGCGGCAGTGCACGCTTGACGATCGAGCTAATCGCGCGTTCCGACATCACACGCCTTGCGCATCTGCAACACGCAGACAGGACCCTCACAACAATCGAATCCAGGATAATATAACGACGCTTCTCTATTTTGGAGGATAGCGTATTCGAACAAAATGCCCGTGGAAACCAGAATAAGCTTCTCTGGTACGTTTTTCGTTTAATCCTTTTGAATATTTATTTACATTCGTTTAAATATTTTCTTCAGGCTCAGTTCAGGCTCAGTTTATTTTTCAGTTAAGTAAATAAACGTTTTAAATTTTTAATTGTTTTACACAAAAGATAACAGTGATGTCATTTAATGTAGGTAGACATTAACATTATTTTAACATGCTTGAATAACAAGACTTGTTTTCGGCTTCGCACCTCCTGGGCTTGGTAAATCCTAATAGTGCAAATTAAAACTGAGTGCTAATCGATATGGAAATATTTAGTTCTGGCTTAGCGTCCCATCCCAAGTAAACATGAATTTGAATCAAACCTTAAATGGAAAATTTTGCCATCGTACTTCTCAAAACGCAAACATTTAAGTGAAATCCTCACACGTATCTGTAGCTTTAAAATCATTTATATCGCCAACATAGTTATTAAAATTATTATTGAAAGCAATCTTATAATATTCGCAGAACGCAATTCAAAATGTAGCACCTAAGAATACTGGTTTCGTTTGATGTCACCAACTCCTATATTGAAACATTTTTATGGGAATATACATAATAATGTGTAGGTAATATTAAATTAGCTATTTATATGCTGATTTTATAGCTATGACCATTTTGTTCAGTTATGCCAATCCTTAAAACTTTGCGTAAAATATATTATTCTGCTGTTTTAACTTTCTAGATTTCACTTATCATTTATGGTTTACATTATTGATATCTTAACAGACATTACCACTAAATGATTTCTTTGTTGATTAACCCATTTTGATTATCTTGATGAATAATACATCGATATTTGCTATCGCTTAATCGTTAAGCGATATCTTTACCTAACAAAAACAAGCTAAATAATCGGTACTTCAAGCCTAAGACAATAATAGACATATCTAAGTAAAATTGTGCAATGGTAGAGACAATTTATGGGAACTTCCATAAATACCAAGGATTGGAACCAAACAGGATGGCTTTAATCCCGGTTAAGCATTCTTATACTTAGCCGTGTCCTTTGTGTCTTTTATTTGTCTACAATTTTTGTCATTTATTAGTACCTATTTTTGTAAATATACAAGCCGTAGGCATAATATCTATAGGTAGTAATAACATTTCTCATTTTCAAGCCTTGATTATAAATTGACGCCACACTGTATAATTCTGCAAAGGCGTCATCGCGGTTTTTCTAAATTAGTCAGTAAAGTAGTTTTTACTTACATTTTTTATTCCATGTCGTACAATTCTCATTACGCTAACAGCCTTATTTGCACACTATTACATTCTAGACCTATTGATTTAGACTCATTATCTGCTGGTGGTCGGCATTAGTCTCTGAGCCTTCGCTTAACGTGAGATGTTTACCGTGACCGCTGAGTTGCTCCTTCACTTTTGTTTCTACAATTGTGATTACAGTGTTCCACACATTTAACCTTGTTTGCATCGAGTAGGACACGGTACGACGCCAACCATAACAGCATCCTTGCCTTAATTGTACGTCAAACCAATTTAATAAAATCCAACTCCATTCCTAAGAAAAATACCCAATTGTTATTTAACATTTTCGTGATGGTTCACAACAGACACATAAACATGTGACAATTGATGCTTCAGCTTTTGCATTGACGTTAAACTATAAAAAAGTCATCATTGGTAGATATCACTGTTGTTCAGTAAATTCAAAACCATTGTTATTCTCCTGAGCCAGGTAGGTATAAACCTGTGATTTATGAATACAAACACAGTAACAAATCTAGACACATTTGTTATTGTGTTTGTTTGCTATGAGACATTGAATTGGAGATTTAGAATTTGTATATGACCTACCTATATTCAAATCTTATGTCGATAATATGTATCTCGGTGACAACAAAAAGTCAGTATCATTTTTTAGATCCAAGCGTTCGTTATTTATAAGACGCACTTCGTGTTTTATAGTCTTTATAGCTTCGTGGCATGTGTTATACTGGAGAATATTTTCCTAAATTATTCATATTACAATTTCCTGTATTTTATCCTTATCGGCGATGTACGTTACTCCTCAAGTCGGAATTGCTCAATTACCTGACTTGGCATTGTTGTCAGTCAACCGTGGCAAAACTGCAGAGCAGGTGCGACCATCTTATGTTTACGTGACTTCTTTGAAAATGTAAGCCATGTATTTAATTCCTACAGTTCTGGTTAACTAATAGGTACCAAGTATTAAACTGAACATCGTCATCGATCGTAACATGATCATACAAAACAATACAGCCACAATAAGTTGACACTGTAAATCAACAGGTGCTGCCTTGAACCATAGTTTCGATTTCATCGATAGCGATTCTTCTCGAGCGTATCGAACCAAACCAAACATGTATCGGTAATCAAATCAATCGTCTATTCGCGACTTATATTACAATATTGTTTTTGTCGAAAACATGAGTTAGTGTGATGTTCAGATCGTAATAGTAATGGCAAAATTGCCCGGAGGTACCCGTCACTCCCACGCATGGGTCGCATGATGACAAATAACAGGTAGATCTAACGACACGAGACGTGCGCCGGACGTTAGAAAATTAGGATATTCTTCATACATACATAACTGAACGAAGATATCCCTTCAACTTACGCAACTGACAGGTAGTCAAACATTTATGTAGAAGTCATAAAAGTAAATCGCTCGTTCCGTATAGGAGTATGTTGTTTTATACTCATTCATCTTACGTGGCCATCAATGTCTTGTCGCTCCATGTCATACTATCAGTAATTAAATGTATTTATTCTAAAATACGCTGGTCCCATGTGTCCGCTGATCACCTGTCTAGTTTTTTTGCTGTGGCGCCATTTGATATGGTTAGGAAAGGAACTGTCTGAGTCATATGATCATATCATACTAGATCTAGAGCTGGTTGAAAAATATTTGATTGAAACATAGCGCTGCTTTTTATATATCTGTTTATATCTATATATATGTTTATATCTATAGATATATCTGTTTAATTCGGTTGGAATCATATGTCAGAACCGCTAAGTTATCTGTCGTCGCATCGGGGCAATCAATCAAAGTTTCGGCCTAGCCTTCCCCTGGTAGCGTCAACCCGTGCAAGGCCATATCCACATAATCTATCTATCATTCCTTAGATGTTTAATATATACTTTTTTTTTTAAATCAATTTTCAGAACCGAAATTGATTTCGGTACAAATTTGCACGTCTTTGCGGTTTGCGAATTTACGCTTTAAATTATAACGACAAGTTATATTATTCCAATATTATTCCAATTGCAAAACATGTTTATGCGCAGTACGATAATACTGAGGCTGAGATCACATTGTGATGAATGTCTTTGGTCGAAGCTTCTTTGGTTTTTGCGGCGGCAGTTTCCACGTCAATTGTGTTTATGAAGTATTGCTCATTATGTTATTATTTCTTGTTTTCAATTATGTGATTTTGTATATAGGCTTAGATTATCTTACCAGAATTTGCCGAGATTATAGAAATAAATACGAGCTTTTATGTAACAGGTCGTAGGGTTAATATTTGTAGAGGCGCCGCGCCGTCTCGTCTAGACCCGCTCCCATTTTGTAGTATGTCTGTGACCTGCCTCGCCTTTTTATTCACTCGGGAAATTTGTTTTTTTTTTAATATTTTGTACAACTTTCTTATGATTGGTACTCAATTATCCTGCAATTAACCACTTGTTAAAGTGCTAGTTCCGGCTCCGAGTGATGGTCTATTAACGATGTAGTAGATTGCGTTATCTGGATAAATTTATTGCTCGCTCCATGCACTACTAATCCCATTACTTATCTATGGATAACCCAGATTACAGGATATTAGGAAATCATTTCTGAATTATCTTTCGTACACATAAAATCTAGTATTTTATAAATACTGTTAAAAATAAAATAATAAGAGACATCATCAGTAGCAACAGCTTTAACCAAATATAGCAGTTGTATGAATAAAAATTAATGACTTTGTGATGTAGGTGTTGGAATGTAACTATATACCAAAATTAAAGGTAATATTACCATATTTTTTATTTTTCTTTTGAATCTGTTTGGTACCCAGCGTCTTTCTGATTGTTTTCTGCAGGATAGTTCAAAATTGCTACCATGTTGTGTAATTATATTAGTCAATCGATTCGTAATACTGGAACCGGAACAGCAATCGAACAATTCCTCCTACTGAGAAGTTCCAGTTGATTAGACTCATTTATTGAGTTACATATCTGATAGACGTAAGAAAGGTATATTAACATTTTTCCTATAAGCGATTGTCATAATTTGTGTTGCGTCTGTTGTTTCTTTGTCTAACATTACATGATCTTAACCGTAATAGTTAAACAGGTATTTGAATTTTTTAATCGATGTCGCATAATATGTCTTTAATTTAGTTACATCGGTTACAAATTACTCATAAGAAAATATGATCTTTTAGATGTTTTATTACGTTTAGTTTGCGAAATAAGATTTTTAACCAACGTCTCTTTAATCACATAATCAAAAACACATTTGGTTTATAAAAAAAGACATGAGATTGTATTTCGATTTTAGTAATCAATTATGAATTTTGTGCGGAGGCGACACGACGAGCAAGTAAGACGGTGTGAATTGTTTTATTGACAGAACACTTACGTCAGGTGTTGGTTTAGACGCACTCAAGTTCAAGGCAATCGGTTTGCGGGGAAACACAACCTTCTATTGCTGTACAGTATTCATAAATAACTTTGAGGGAATTTACTTTGTTATGTTTGTTACATATTTGCTTGGTATGTGTACCTGTACTCTAGAATGTGCATAAGTTGACTCAAAACTAGACGCCACGTCATTTACTCTGTGTACTCAGTTGGTCGCAGAGGCCCGGGTTCCATGTACGCTTGTCAACACTAAAGCAACATCGTTGACTCACATTCATCTTAGTGCGCTCATAAAGCCTTTGCGGCACAGTTTCGTTCCAGTATCCCGGCCACGGTGAAGTCATCGTTTCGAATAGCCCTAAGCTAAAAGCTTATTTGAGGTTGCTGATAAACGAGCCTCATCCTTTGTAAGTAGTTCTCAGAGTGTTAACTCACTTTATCGAAGTACCTAGGTTGAAATAGTTGATGTAGGATCGTGATTGTTAAGAATATTTATCACTGTAGTCGATAAGGATCTGAGCTATATCTCAGCAGCCGTGAGAAGTGTCTGCTTGCTTCGTGACTTGCACCGGTAAAGACACCACTACAAGTGCACGTAGTTTACTACCTGTCCCAAACAGACATTTAACAATTAAATTGTTATTTAATCGTGCAACTTCTGGAAATAGAAATTCTGATTTGGTTTTTGCCAGTAGATAAGTAAATACCTACAAGTCTAAGAAATTATTATCTCTTACACCTTTTGTATTATAGTGTAAAATGCATGGAAATAGTTTTATGCTAGTTTCTGGTTCTTTTCCTCATTACCTGCACCATATAAAAGAAGTATATTAAAAATGAAACTACAGCGGTTCTACCTCCCCTTACTGATGCCTGAAAAAATACACCCTCTATTTTGTTTTCTTCCTCAAAATTGATTCTAAGGCTTAGGCACTTCAGGATTAAAATATTTAAACAACCAACTATAAAAATGCCGATATATTAAAACCATTAGCATACACTTGCTAAAATACTGCTTTATTATGCATACAATGTTTTAAATAATAAGACTAAGTAACCAGAAACAGAATTACTCGTAGTAGTATTTAAATCAATAATACAGAGAACTCTCATCTTTCTCTTGTAGAGTAATGGAAAACCTGAATGACAAGTAGCCGTGGCGGATTATGCTGTAGGGTAATTTAAATCTATTAACATGATTGTCCATCAGTGATTATCATGGCAGGTGTAGTGTTAGCTCGCTTCATTACTGCCTATTAACGTAGCAAGATCGAACGTGGCCTGGTTACCAAAATAGATTTCCTTTCCATACGTAGCCCTCAAGTCTTAAGGGATCATCTGCCTATCTATCTGGCCTTTGTTATGCCTTACATTATTTATTAGTTCCGTGAAAATCAAGAATTCAAAATGCATATTAATAAGTTCTAAGACCTTTAGTTAAACTTATACTTCATCGTTATTAGAAACCACAATATTATAAACTTTATTTTAACTTCTATAAAATTCAAGGCCACATTATCAAACAATGCATATATAACTTCATGAAGCGCCTTGAAAAGGAAATTTCGAATACACTACAAAGTAATGAAACATTCAGTAGTATTTAAAAGAGAGTTAAGTACTTTTAAGGATCACTTCTGGTATTTCCTTTTTAGGTTCATTAAAATTGTTATAACGAAATAAAATACTTTTTGTGATCACATTTGTCAATCTTATCATATTTAATGTCCACTCTCATATCGGTTACTTATAAATTAATTTAAACAATAGCCTATTAATCTTGTAACACAGTATAAGATGATCAATAACAATGCTTTTTAAGGAACGTGAGTGACATAAATTTATCAGTGGCAAAATTCACTGCACGGTCATCAGAATGCACTGAAATTTCGAAATCCATTTACGTTTTTTAATATTCCGTATACGGAAGGTAGAAATCTTTTTTACGCCCTCTAAGGAGTACAAAGTATCCATTTCGCGTATGTTAACTTAATTTTATTATAGGATGGGTACACTGTTTCCATAATTTTGTATTAGTCACTGATATAAGTAATTGAAAATTAATGTCATGGTGATAATAAGTTTATGGCTCTAAAACTTCATGTTTTTTACATAATAATGAAGAAATAAAAGAAAATAGTGTACTAAGAGCAATAAAGAATATTATAACCACAAACATTGCAAAATAATAACCCTCAGAGCGCCCGTTTCTACGGGTTTCTCCCTTATTGGGTAACTGGTAATTTCATGATAAGAAATTTATCAATCTTACCTTTTTTAGTTATTATTATTTAGTTATTATTAATGTCCAACTAATAAAGTTGCACAAAATATGAGTTCAGTGAGTCAGTGATGTTGTTGACACGGTCGGTGTCAGTGCAACCTCATTGACATCTTTTGGTCGCTTGCATCGTTGCACCGCAGAGCTTCATGTCAGCCAACTCGGTCAAGCTAAATGTTTTGGCACAAGTTCATCGCGTTACGACTACATCTAATGCTACTTCCTATTGACACAATTCAAATATTTTAATAGTTACGGTTAATTTAAAATGCTGTGAGACGGTTTTCATCAATCAATCTATCAATTTCTGTGTTCGCACGAATGTTTCATTTTCTTTGAAGTGTAAATTCATTAAAGAAATTGAATTTTATGGTTACTATTTAACTAAACTGAATAATTGCCATTGAAAATTGCATCTGAATTGCAGCATGTGATCCCTACATTAATTGTTCATCTGACATAGTTAAGCGCGAAATTGTCCTTAATTGACGAATTAGTATCTATTCGCTGGAAATTGTGATACCTCATTTCTAAACTTGAATGTCGTGAATAACCAATTTACTTCGCTAAATAATATTTTGTATGTACTCTACATACAAAAAATTATTTATGATTTGCACCTCGATGCCCACATTGAAATACAACTTACACTTGACCACAAAAAGCAATGTCTTTAACACTCGACGATCGTTCATCACACTCAAGCTTCTCAATAAGGTCGTGTTAATAAAAATGTTAAATAACAAACCTGCTAGTTAAAGCAATTTCATCATACATTACTACTTACCAGTAACCTAGAGGTGTATTCGCTATTTCGTTTAGTCTTCTAATTTCTGCAGCAGGTAGAGTTACTCTATCCAAGCAGAATGTGCATAATTGTGTAAACGGACTTTATTTTCCACTTTTTGTGAGCTAACTTGTGTATGATTTCAATTGTCTTCCTGCCGATCGACATATTATAATTGTATGTGCTAGTGATACTAAATGACCTATCAGAAAGGACATCTCTTTGTTCACAGCCAAATAAAATCCAAAATGTTTCGATGTCATAAGCGCCTGTTTTTGTATCACAGCCTGATCTAAAGCGGTAATTTGTTTATGTCATTTGTATGTATAGCAAAACATTGTTGTCAATTCACGAAACGTGTTCAATAAATATGATGAATGCCTTCTTAGCATTTCAATACTCGACCGCCACATGACCGACAATCGCGAAATTCTTTTTAGTCATGTAAATACAGTCAATGGACTATTAAACAGGGACAGGTCACTTTACTATAGACGTATTGTGTCTACTCGCATCAGATTAAATTCCAATATAAAAGCTGAAAGATTAAACTGAACTTCATAAATTGAATTCTAGAAGCCACGGTGAAGTCAATTGTTCCTTATAATTTATGGGAATGGCTGCAACTGGCGAAGCAATCAATGAATGCGCCACAAGAGTATCCATTGCTTACATAATACATTAGCAAGTGCATGTCAACCGGCTATCTATTACAATTTGACTCGACGTGCCCCAATTATCTTCATTAAAACACGACAGCAAGCGTTGTGATAGCTCTGGAAAATAGATTCATATCTAAACAATTTGTAACGGGTAAGCCCTTTTAATCCGAAAGGGGGTTGTTCTAGATGTCTAGGCGAACACCTTTTGTTCTACGACTTTTGGAAATACGAACTTTTTTTTTGAAAATTTTGAGATTTTGTTTTACCGACCCCCTTTCGGCTTAAAAGGGCATACCCGTTACACCTTGTATACGATATACGATATATTCATCATATTTATTATATAGTATATAGTATAGTCATCAAAACTGATGATGAACAAATTACGTGTGCAGGACATATAAACAATATAAAACCCACGCGGAAAAGGAGTTCCTTTGCTACCTGCCTGCGATTACCCGTTATTATTTTAATTGATTTAATAATACATTGTCATATTGGCGTAATTTAATGAATATTGATTGCCTTGTTATAAAAAGGTGGACATTTATTCAGCACACGTGCTTTATAATGTAGGATTGTACATTTGTATGCAAAGAATTCGTGTTTTCTTTAATTTTCCCTTGTACTTAAGTGGGCGAAAATATCAAGATGAGGCTTTTCATAGGTATGGTTGAATTATGATGTAAATGCCCACGCGCATAGGCAAGGCCGGCTTGCTGCGCAGTTGTCGCAGAGATGATTAATCAGAGTTCGGACCATCAGTACCGGACATAAGTTAGAACCAACCGGGCGCTTTACTGGACATCATCACAGCTTTAATTGTGACAAATCTCAGTGATGTTAGTGATGAGCCTTTAGTACCTTTGCCTTTTCTGTATCATCGTCATTCTTATTTATAACGTACTAAGGTTTTTAATCAATATTTTTTTTGTTGATTCACATAGCGTGCCATTACAGAAGGTCATATTTATGCATAGTTAATTGACTCAGCATAATCAAGAAATTGAGTATTCGATCTCAAACTTGACGCATTATCACCCACCACAATTTGTGAGCCTACTCAAACGTGTCGACATACCAACGTGCCGCAAACCTATACATTCTATTCAGTTGGTGTATCATAGAAAAAAACACTATTATCGAATTCTGCCCAATCTAAATTGTAAAGAAATATTTAATTCTCGTTTAGATTCATTCATTTTGTTATATTAATTGCAGTGTATGTCATACATAAAGTAAATTTTACCAATTGTCTTCTCTGTTTTTATTATGCCTGTGTTTATTACTTAGGCATGCTTTTTTGTTTTCTTTTTTTGCTTTACGTGTATATTTGTTTTTCTTGTCATAGACGGCAGTTCTTCAGACACCCTCAGAAAATTGAGTGACGATTCTTCAAGAAAACATTTATCAGGTGAGTTGCCTTTTCAACATAGTGATATTTATATGTTTATTTGTTACCGCATGAAGATTGAAAGAGCACGATTGCCTTCTTGTATTGTCGCGAAAATCACCGCTTAGAAATATCACGAGATCACGTTTTCTGTACATACATTCATAAGTCGTCTTAATTCCTCATAATTTTGTCATCACCCGCGGAGCAGATTTGATCGAAGCGGAAGAAGACGAAGTGAGCAGCAGCCTGCCGGAACGACCGCGTTCCCGTCGAAAGGCCTCAAGTAAGTTCATTGACTAACACTAAATGAAGGTACTGCTTTGTAGCATCTCATCAGGTGACGGGACACGCAGCCACTATAGGATCGTATATCAACCAATATACGATTACTAATTCCTAATTAAAGAATAGTTTGATTATTTCGTGTAACAAATATTATAGAATATCAATCAAATATCAATGAAAGTTAATATTAGCCGATTCTATATGAAAGCATGATTAATTTTGTAAGTACAGCCTAACAAAGAAGTAAACAAGCGTAAAGTAATTGAATTGATAAAATAAAATTAACACGCTTTTCCCTATAATCGATAAATACCCAAGTAATATTTTACTTTTTGGATTCAAGTAATTTAATTAAATTAAATAATGGAAAAAGTGTAATAAATCTTATTTACAATACAGTCATAGTCAGTACTCGATATAGGTACCGATAAACTGTTGCTGATTGTTTGAATTTGCGTGACAAAGTCATTCGCCTACAGTCAATCAGCCGCATTGTTCTTGTAGTACAAGTGTAGTTGTTGTTTGTTTTGTCACAAATGTTTGCTCTTATTACGAAAGGTCCGATAAATATTATTGCAAAACTTGAAGACCTTGTCAGAGAAACAAACTTCCCTTTTTCTTATTCCAGAGAGTTTCAGAGATTATTGTTGCTCATAATAATTATTAAACTTTTGCCAAATATTCAGACTCTCGGCTGTTTACACGTTCTCCATAATGCATGAACGGACGAAAGAAATAACGTCTAACAAAACAAATAACTAAGATTTATACGAGTATTTATCTTTTTAATTTTATTTACTTTTCTCTCATCATGTTATGTTTTGAGTAGATCCGAGTAGTGAGTGGCTAATGTGTGTGTGCGTATCGCTTGTGTGTGGTCACAGCTAGCAGCACGTTCAGTGGCACCTCGATGGATGCGCTCTGGGAGAAGCACCCGCGCCGCCTCAGCGAGGCCGGCCTCAGGAGGTCTTCAGGTAATTATATATTCACCATTCACGAGGTGACTGTTTATCGAACTTCCTCATTCACATTGATAAACAGTTTTCCTTACACATTGCATTGAAAATCATTCGGCCACACTCAATTTAATTAAAGCCAACTTGTCTACGACTGATTTTTCAATGATCTGTGATCATGAACACCTTCGTGTTACACTTTTAGTCGAAGACACTCATACGTGCTCATATACAGATACACTTCAGAAATACCCAGTCATGCTATCTCTATGTTCATAGTCTTGTCTTGCAAGTTAGTATCCGCTTGGTTAATGCGATGCACCATGTTGGAATGAAAGCATGAGCTTTTGTAGTGTTTGCACTCATCAAAGGAATGATTTGTCCAGTCAAATGCAGTTTGTTGAAGCGAAAGTTTAGATGTAACGTTAAGATATGCAAACGCGATCGTAAATGGTCCCTCATAGGCCGTTGCACTTGCACAGAACGGCACATATACCAGTATTCAAGTCGTGTGTGCACGCACTAAGCAACGGTATGCATAATAGGAAGTGTGATGAAGTTATGCATATTCATATTATTTTAAGTATATCCTTTTACTAGAGTACACTTTCTAAAGGTATTTTATTATTTTGTATATTTTATTAGGCTCCGGAGAAATGTGTACAAGGACTATAAATTTTATTCAAATTTCAGACCACAGTGTAATACTGACCGAGGACACAGACAGCTTTATAATCGGTGATCGAGTATGGGTGGGCGGCACCAAGCCAGGCCAGATAGCGTACATCGGCGAGACACAATTCGCTCCGGGTGACTGGGCTGGAATCGTTTTGGACGAAGCTATTGGTATGCAATTTCGACGAATATTCAATTGACAACAGTCGCTGTTGTATGACACATAAATAAGTAATGTTTTTATTTTAGGCAAAAATGACGGTTCTGTAGCGGGTTTCCGTTACTTCCAATGTTCGGAGAAGCGTGGCGTGTTCTCTCGGCTGACACGACTGACTCGTTCCCCGCTGCCCGGACACGCACCACACGATGCGTCGCCGGTGTCCGACGCGGGCAGTGTCTTCGAACGTCCGCCCTCCGGCATCGGTCGTCCACGACGCACATTGTCGCCCAACGGCAGCGTGCGCAGCTTCGTCAGCAGCAAAATGAGTCTGTATCATACGTCATAATAAATTGTGGATCTTTTGGTTTTGGTTATATCGCATTTCCTCTAAAAGTAATTGCTCCGTTTTTTACAGACGCGTCAATTTCGACAACGACTAACGGTGAGGTCCGTATGGGAGACCGCGTTATTGTATCGAGCAGCCGAGGCAGCAAAGCTGGAATACTCCGGTTCGTCGGACCGACGGACTTCGCTTCCGGAGTGTGGGCCGGCGTCGAGCTCGACGATCCTCTCGGCAAGAACGACGGCTCAGTCGACGGCAAGAGGTACGACATGACGAAGATGTTCAGTTGCTAATTGCGTAAGAATTCTGCTAATCATTCTTCGATCCGTTTTTTCAGGTACTTCGAGTGCTCACCGCGGTTCGGGCTCTTCGCGCCAATTTCGAAAGTAACGCGGTCGCCTTCGAATCGCAAGCCGGGCGCGTGTGCGATCCACAATAACGGTCGCGCTACGCCTATCCGTCGGTCGAATTCTCGCGAGTCTTTAACATCGTTGGGGACATCTATAGCGTCGTCTCGCGCGGGGGTGAGACTGGGCGTGACGTCGTTGGGTGCGCAGGTAGGCTAGCCTCGAGCGCGCTCGGCCGATCCCTCCTTCCCGCACACCTCCTCTCTGCCATCCGCGCGCTCGCGTCGTCCACATTCCAGCGCGCCCTCCCTTCTCGACAAGACGCTTCTAGTGAGACACGTCGACGCGACACGGTGCGCTATCATAGCTCTACCGAAGCCTCGCGTCTACTACGATATCGTGTTCCGAGGTGACCGGACCTCGAACTCGAGTCGGGAGCTGAACCCGCGCCGGTGGGCGAGCGAGACGCTGCCGAAGTCGTGGCGTTGCTCGGATAGCTTGTTGAGCTTCGCGACGAGTTCGGGTAGCAGATCGTCCCGGAGTAGACGCAGCTTGTCGAGCGGGTCGGGGGCGGGAGTGGACGAGGCGGGGGGTACCAAGGGTGGGGGGGAGGTGGTGCGGTGGGGAGGCCGGCCGGCCGCCGTCACGAGGGCCAGCCGCGGAGTCGCCGCCACCGACATCTACGCCGACATGCCGCCGCGCACACACTTCGCCGGCTTTGGGAAAAGCTACCACTTCTCTTGCGTGTCGCCTTTCCAGTTCTCATATCCGAATGTCGTTTACATCTGAATTACGTAACTGCATATATACGAGCGACGTTAATATACTACTAAACTTACGTCCTGGGGTATTATCGTAGTATATTCCTATATTTGCACGTCTCTGTTACTACACCTTGGTATTTCCGAGTTAACAGGCGCCTAAAGCCTATAAGATTATCATCGTTGGCGCGAACGTCGCGTCGGCTTCGTGTAACTTTAATGAAACGTTGTGAGAGAAGGCTAGTCGACATGCAACAGTCTTGGTATTTATTTATGTAGAAACCGCTTCAGTGTGCATGAGTATCGGTTTTTGTCTGTAGTTGGCACTCCTTGGTTTGACCCTTGTGTTTTGAAGTTACTAATACTTTGCATTTTATTCGTTTTATGTTATTATTCGATCCGCTAAATTCTGTACATTATTTTAGGTATAGAATATAGTGGATACTGAGTTATTGGGAGTCTAGAACTCTCTAGACTTCGTAGCTTATTCCCTTATTAGTTCAAGATTCATAGAGACTGCAAAATACGTACAATACCTAAATAGTTTCGGCTGTGATATTATTTTTAAGGCAATAGCCAGTATTACCACTTTTAAATATGACTGAGACGAGTGTGTATGTGTGTATTAACATATAATTTGCATACGCCGACTAACGTAGTTGTGCCTTCTATATTATATGCACCTCTACATCATCATCATCATCTACACCAAATACTTATGACATTCCATTTACAGGGTAGAACATTTAGCTATCATTATAATCTGATATGTCCGACTATTTATGCTGAAATCGGACACTAAGGCAAATAAATAAAGTAAAAATTAAAAAGTAACACTGTCAACTGATTTTCTTACCTACGTTATTTTCAGTTCAGTTTACTATCTTAATAATGATTATTTTATGATTATCTTAATAATGATTACCAAACATTGTCATCTCACCGCCAGTGAATTTTTGAATATGAATTTTTCCTTTAAAATATTTTTAGGAAGCATTGTTTTTTAATAATCCCACATAATAGGCTCGTATTCGAGATCGAATTGAAGATTCTATACCTAAAGACAGTTAAAATTAATTGGTATATTTAATTTAAAAACCTTACACTGGTTATTACTTATTAGTAAATAACGTTCTAATGTTGTTACAAAATAGCGTAACGCAAATTGAATCTGCAAATTAACAAACATACGACTTAACAGTATACCTATAATATTATTCATTGTAAATAATCTCTTTTTGGAAATTAAAAATAATTATACTTGCCCTATATTATGATACTATAGTATACATATTTGCCTTCATTAAAATTTAGATGAAAAATATACATTTCATTTTAATAATGCTCAAGACAGATAAAAAACAAAATCAACATACATTCCAATTTATATAATATATATTTTATACCTAGTTAGTAGTTTTTTGAGCTTGATTATTTTGCTGTTTGGCGTTGGACGTGTTGTAATCTAACACATCAAATGCCTTAACCAAGTACAATCATTATTATATTAGATTTTTTATAACTCTCTATTGATTATGATAATGGCTGTACCCAGTTACTTTATGGTGTCATAGTTGAATGGGAAATACAAAACCAAATAAAATTGATTTTCCCTTTCAATTTCTATGAATGGACTTTTATTTTGAACGATTTCATTAATTAAAACAATAATCTAATCTAATATTAAGAATTAGTAAAGTAATTCTCTGATAAGTCATAATATTTTGGTATCGTTAAAAAAGTATTAAGTAGACCGAAAGAAGTAAAAAACAGCACTTTAGTACAAAACGCGAAAACATTTCCGGAAATAAAAATGAAACTTAGTTCAACATAAAGCTCCATTCACACGCCACGTCATAAAGTGGTTTGTTAAATCTTGTACACATTAGGCGACAAATGTCGAGCGAAACATGTCCCCGAAGACACCGGGCGACATCGGGCGACTTTGCCAGCCCTACCCAGACACTTCCCGATTAGTAAACTGGGCCTCTACTTTAATTCTACGAAGAAACGAAAAAAAACTGTCATTTAGAAAGAAAATCTCTTTATAGATAGATAAACAGGTTAATACTTTATTTGCGCAACTAACTATTATATTACAATCAATAAACATCAAAAGTAAGACAAGCACCTACACAGAAAGCTGAAAAGTAAAACTTTGTACAATGTTTTACTTTGAGCTTTCTGTCCCCATTTTTCTATGGTTGTTCTATTTATAGTAGGCATTATGACAGGTTTTCTTTCTGGGTGACAGTTTTTTTTCGTTCATTCGTTTGTAGAGTTACCGAAGAGGCCCTGATGTGGACAAAGCAAGACATCGGGCGACAACATGCAATGTCTCCGGGGACAAGTGTCGCTTGATATTTTTGTCTTCTAATGAATACAAGGCTTAACGCGTGTGTGTTTGCCCCCATGTTTTGTTGCACTATCACTAACGGCACGGCGCAGCGTGTGGGCGCTCCTCGGGCTTCGTCTACTCCAGTCTCGGCCAAGAACGCGCTTCAGGTACAGTACCCCACTATCGCTGCTCGATAGATACTCTAGATGAATACACGTGGGCTTTACGTCAAAACTTTTTTAGCATTCCCCGTAAAATTGGTTGAAATAAATGCGTTTTTTTACGTGGGGTTAATTGGAAACTTCTTAGGAAAAGAAATGCCACGGGCATACTGTTTTTATTTTCTGAGTTGTCTTCAATTTACCGGCGTAAAAATTTCTATTTTTTTCTATTTCTAGTTTTTTTTTTTTTAACGTTTATTGAACCATTTTCTGGGAAATGTTTTTTTTTCTCAAGTTCTGACGTTATTCACACGTGTGTAGAGAAGTAAACTATCGTGTCAACGATATGGGAACGTCCAAACAATGACATTGTTTTTGAAATAAACAACGAATGGTTTTTAAGTTTTTATTTGTTCTGATGAATTTTTACTTAACATTTTAACTAAATCTTAGAATTTATTATCTAAATCTGTAGTTTTATAAAATACTTTTAAAGACAATATTTTGTCAATGACATCGCACTAAATAGTACAAAGCTATTTTTTACATACCCCATACAATAGTACCGACAATACACCAATAAAAAATATTTTCATAAAAATTGTAAATCCATTTTCTTATTATTTTTTATCATCTCGACGTCCAGAGGCAGAACTGTGATATTTAGACATTTTCTTTTTTTGAAAACGTATCGCATTTTATTATTTTTATTCGTATTTATTGTGTATAGTATACTGAAAATTGTATACTTTTTGTGATAATTGCGTAATTATTAATTAAATAATTATCAATTTAATTATCACTTGTTGTGTGAAACAGTCTTTATAATAAAACCAGTGCCTGTAAGATAAATCATGATAATCATTAAACTTAACGCTGCAACGGAACATTCCTCTCGCTTTTAGATATTTTTTAGCCGACTTCTCAAAAAAGGTGGTTATTAACATGTTTTTTAACTTATTAATTAATATATAACGTAGTTTTGTATTACTAGTAGTTTAAGGTTTAATTGACAAATTGACATGTTTTAAAAATAAAATTTAATGAATTTTCCGTGTATTTATTCTACCTGTCCTTTTTGTCGGTTGGAGTTAATAAAGTGTTAATGTGATTTTGTTGTTTTATTGCACTAATACTGTAGTTAGCGAGTTGGCTTGGCAGTTGTCGTAGAATGGTGGGGTGTGTGGGCACGGACTTGCCTTGACTTGGTAATTAATGAGGTACGTTCAGCCAACAAAAGTCGATATCCATCGTCAACTTTTAAAATTGTAAATTTATCTCAAATAGCGTTATTATTGTTTCAAATCACCTCAAATCATATTTCACAATATCACTATAATATGATCTAAACAACAATCTCTACAATGCTAGAACAACCAATTACGCAATTGTAATTTTATTGCAACACTTAATGTCACAGAGTTGTACAATTAATTGATTTTTCTTCTGATTTTACGATTTCATATTAAAATTAAACACATACTTATCGTTTGTTCATCCTGTAGAAGAGACCTGTTAAAGAAACTTTGAACATTGAAATAATGCTTAAAAATAATAAACACCAAGCTATTAAAACCGATTTTTTTTTAAATTTTTATCTTAATTATTATATATATAGTACCACAATGATCTTTTGAAATTTAATTTTAATATCAGAATCGGATACAATCAAATTTTTTTATATCAATGGTGAATTGGATACCCACTTTTGTTGCTCACTGTACCTGTCTAACCTACACGGTAGGGCCCCGGTGTGACTTGAATAATATAATAGGTACCTTACCTACCTACGTAAACTTCAATATTGCCCTTGGCGGCCTTGACTTTATTTTCGGCGCCCTTGGTCGTTAATTGTGTTTGGAGGACGCTAGGTCATGCTACGAGTAGCTAGACTTACGCTCGATATTTAACTACCTAGATATCTATATGGCTAGGCTAGTCAGTGCCTTCGTAGTGTATTTATGACCAGCATAAATATGAGGGAGTACACCATGGAAGTTCGGTCATATACATACGGAATCCGAGCCGAGGAATCTAGGTTTTTTTTTGATGATTGGCGAAGTAGGTGTCAGTATGGCCGATTTGATTATTGGTTTCTACCGTGTGGGTTTCGCATCTGAAAATTATTCGTAGCTTGAAAAGGTGATGGTTATACGCATGCAGATATTATACTTATATTGCACTTGTAAGTATGTATACGTAGCTTATAAAATAAAATCTTATGAACAAAACATAAAGTTTGTATGCTCTACTATCTATAGGTAGGCGTCTATATTTCTTAAAAATAAAATTCTTACACTTAGGTAAAAGTAACTACCTCAGTATAATATGGTCCGTGGTAAATACCGACTTGTTATTTGAAAGAAGAAGTTCAATTCCATTCCTTTTTATTTTACAGTTGATCTAGGCACTTACTTAGACAATTAAAAAAATTCCTTAGTCGTTAGTTAGCTTCAGTAATAATTACCTACTGAAGAAAACATTTAAATGATAAAATAACTTATCGTATGACGAAATCTGAACTACATAAACGAATAAACTTAGGTAGGCACCTACTGCACTATTTCCAAGGACTGACTATGACACAGACACGATAATTAAGTACTTATTGGTATGACAACATCTAGTCCAAGATTAGCACAATTAGGTAACCCATGTGGTTTGAATCATAATAATAAACACCTACTGGCGTCTTAGTTCGGAGTTATTATATGAATTGAAAATAGGCAGTTATTAATTGTAGTCTATAGGTAGTAATATTCCGCGCTACCATGATCGTTTGTCGTTGCTTTGTCGTCCTTTTACCGCTTAAAAAAAAAGTAAATTTTAAATTAAGAATATCCCGACTACATACTTTTAAAAACCACAGATATTTTTTTATTTTTTTGAAGTTTGTTTTTAATATTTTTTTTTATCATTTGATGTGTTATTTTATTAGTTTATTTGTTAGCTGCACGACAACGCGGCGTCTTCGCAACGACTTATAAATAAGACATCATGGTATTATAACCGCGGATTATAACCCTTCCTTAGCAGTCGTGTAAAAAGAAAATATTTACATTTTATTTTGTCTATTGAATAAGCTACGAAACTACTGAACGTTTTCAAAAATTCTTTCACCAATAGAAAGCTACATTATCGAGGAGTAACAAAGACTTCTTTTGATCCCTATTATCCCCGGGATCGAAACATACGCGGCTGAAACCGCGGGACGCAGCTAGTGTTATAGAACTCTAGTTAGGTAGAACGCTTCTTAGATCAGTTCTCGCGGAATTTGTTGATGAAGTAGGTGTGTAGTGTATGTACTTACACTTAAGTCAAGTTATAACAAGACACTCAAATAGATTGTTTGGTAGGCTAACATTGTCTTAAATTTCGCAGTTTTCACGGTTAAACTTGAGTTTTGTCTTTGTCTATCGAGAAAATCAATATACTTACTCCTCAAAACGCGTAGGTTTGAAGTTAGTAGATGCTTACCTTAATATTTTATAAAATGGCTAGATTTAGGTAGCTACCGACAGGTAGAAGGCAGCCCGAATCTTGGACCCTACCGCGTAATTCCCTCTAGGAGCGAGCATAAATTGTCTAGGGCTTTTAATGTCAACAATTTCTACTCGCTCCTTCCGCAGTAGCTTTTTTCAACCCCGTTATCGACAGCATCGTATTCTCAAAACGACGTCGAGTTGAACTTGATAGGAGTTACACGGTAGGGTCCCTAGTCTAGATTGGGTAGGTTAGCTACGGAGTACAGATGAAACACAGGGAGTAAAACACGCACTAGGACAGCCCATAGACTATCTCCAGCTTGGGTTATGTAATATAGATAGATATTATAATTAATATCTATTGTTTTTATTTTCGGAATAAATTTCAATTTCTTCAACCTAAGGCATTGAGTGAGGGGACCGACTTCTTCTGTGCGAAAGGCGTATTAAACTATCTGCCCTAATATTGTGATCTCTTATAATTCGCCGTTATAGCGTTCAGCTAAAAAATATTAAAATTAAAAAGCTAACTTAAAAAAAAAAAGATTTTTTTCGTGTTATTCGTGGTTTTTTAAAGTTGTCGGGGTATTTTTTAGTTAATATAAATTTTATTTTTTTGAGCGACAATAGACGTAACGAGAAACGATCATAGTAGTGCGGTATGTCATAAATGACAAACATGGAACTTTATGTTTTGTTCCATAGAAATTAAAAAGTATTTTTTATCATAACAGCAATGCGACATGAGTCTACCCTTACGAGTTTACACAAATGCAGAATGCATTAATTCGAAACTTGACTTTGACTTTGTTCAGCTGAGCAAAAACTAAACAAACTTTTTTCATTTTGTAATGCACAAAAAAAATCAAAAGAACTTTATAGTCATAACAGAGAAGCAAAGTATAGGTCATTAATTTTGATTGGCTTAGGTACGTGTAACATTTTAAATTTGAAAAACTTCGACTTTACTAAGCAAAAACTTTGGATAGTTGCGAGGATCGCTTTATAAATACCAAAAATTGTATTAAGCTTAAGTCAAAGCTTTTGCTTAGCTTAGTACGGACTATAGATTTCAGCTTAAATATAAAGTTGAAGCTACACACACATTACCTATCCCAGTGGCGCCGTTCAACTTTCCATACAATTATGGCGTTTACGCAAAAGTGATAGTAACGTAGAAATGAATGAATAAAGAAAAACAGGTACACGACTTAAGACTAGTTGGATAATGGGCGGCCTTATAAAACGTAGTAATTATATTCTCTTTGCTAATGGGTTACTCCTAGTAATTTAAAAAAGCCGGAACTAAACTCAAATATCGTAACTCTACCTAAATCAGATTTGTTATCAACAAACAACAGAAATGCATGATAAAATAAAGGATCAGTACTTGTGAAGGCTAGTTAAATAAGCGGGCCACTAAATTTAAGCAAATAGCATGCAATGCTTAATTTTAGTGTAGATGCATGCCAATGTTTCAAAGATGGTAGGTATATGATGCCGTCATTATATCACTAAGTTTGTAGCATGTAGTCGATATAAATGAGAAGATCCGCATGTGTTATTAATACCATAAAGTATTCGTTTTTATTAGATGAATTTCTTCCAGAGTTTTTTCATTTACACAGGTGTCTGTAGGTATTCATATTATAGTAACCATTTTTTTTAACTACATACGAAAATTGGTGTATTGTCGAGTACCTTTGTTTCACTTATATATAGGTATTTTTATTTTAGTGTCTCAGATCTGAATTTGCAATTTATAATAATGTACGTAACATCTTTTAACGTTGCATATTTTATACAGGGTTATGGGCACTAAACTGTATGAAATATGCTAGTTTTCTTGAATATGTATTATGATGTACAGGAGCTACTGAGAGAGAAACAGCAGCATTTGGAACGTCTGATGCGAGAGCGAGAGCTCGAACGCGCTGAAGTGGCCAAGATCTCGTTACAGGCGGACCGCGCTGAGAGTGCGCTTTCACAGCTCAAGAAGGAAGCAGCTCAGGTTAAATCATATTACTGATTAAAATAATATTAATTCCTAGTTACTACTTTCACCCGCGTAAGTTGAAAAAAGATCAAAATCTATCTATTGCTTCAGAGAACTTATCTATCTTCATACGATTTTAGATTTGTTATCGGTTGTATATTTTTTTACGTGCAAGAGGCTACAAACGAACCTACACACTTTCACGTTTTTTTTTGGCAAATCACTGAGTGAGCAGTAGCTGCTTTGCGCTAGACTAGTTTTAAATCTTTATTCCCAAGGTTTGCTAATAAAAATTGTATCTAAGGCGAAGGAACGCGAAGGTGGCAAAATGACTGCAGGTGGGGCTAAGTTTGCCGATGCAGTCCTCAACTAGTTTTTAAACAAATTGTCAAAAACTCGGTCATTAATTCCAGGCAACCACTGACAATGGTAAACTTAAATCGGAACTGGACAAGCTTAACAAACTGCTCGAGGATGAGAGGCAGAAGGTCGAGGATCTCATGTTCAGGAACGAAGAGGAGAATATTAATAAGGAAGATTATAATGTAAGTTTCATATTGGAGAAAAAACCGATAGGTATGAAACAAAAGACTAAGCCGATAACCCTGTAAAGTTACTTAACCACTCTAGGTGAAGTGCCTGGGTCAAGCTTGATTTTTACGAATTGTCATGTGGCATAGTGGTTTACATAGGTAGGTAGGTCATTTAGATATTAGTTGCAGCTACTGTTACTAAAGAAGCTTGATATAAGTACTAACTAACAAAATTATTAAGATCGGCATATGACGACAGAACGCCTCTTTTTTGGAAAATATACTTATAACATAATTATGTTAGCGTTTAGCAAAATTCTGATTACAACATTTATTAACTATTTTTTCTTTATCTTTCAGAAATACAAAGAAGCCATGGAAGTAAGTACCCGTGAAAAAACAGTTAACAAACTTGCCGCTTTATTATTTAACTAGAGGGTAAAAAAACATTTGAAAACAAAGATTACCTATTGGAGAGTCCACGTAATACCCTAATAAGACATATTTACATTTCCCGGCTTTTTATTCGTATTGTTTTTTTTAATTATCTTACCTCGATGTTTCGACTGTTCCAATGGGCTTGGTCTCGAGGAAATTCAATATAAATAAGGGTAGAAATTGTGTAAGTTTAAAAATTTTACACCTTATTAACCACTTTTTTATTTGTTTAGAAATTAGCCAGTGTCAAGTATTAATATTTGCGAGTTATTGGCATCGAAACAGTCAAGTCGAGGGAATCATTGTAAAGCGGCTACCATTTACAACGATTGTTCACGGAGCTTTAGAGACAACGCAAAAGTCCATGTTTTGCACCGATTTTCACTTTCAGTACACTTGTACACCTTCACGAAACTAAATTGATTAATATGTCCCCGAAATAAAACAATTTACACGGATTTGAACTAAGTTTCACGAAAATGAAAATTTAGCAACACATCTTCCCGCCAGAACTTTCAACCAGTTTTTTACCAACAGCGTCAGCAAGCAGCGCACGAGCAACGCATCAGGGAGCTGGAAACGGAAGTGGGTCTGCAGTTAGCGCGCGCGGAAGCCACGGCGGCCGCCTTGCGCGGGGCGGAGGATCAGCGCACCGCCGACACCGCAGCCGCCGCCGAACACCATAGAGAAGAACTTACGGCTGCACAAAGTGAGTTTTTTTTATTCTTTTTTTCGTAAAAAAAAACGCGCACGTGATGGTTAAGTTAACGCGTCTTTTGTATGGAAACTCAAAAAGCGCCCCTAGCGGACGATATCGAAGTTATCAGTTTCCATACAAAATATGCGTTAACTTAACCATCACGTTCGCGTTTTTTTAACGAAAAAACTCACACTGAGGGTACTGGTCCCGGATTCTCGAGATGTCATTTGTCGAGAAAGTAAGTTTAGATGCATAGAGGACAAGCCTCTTTTTTGTCATTGAATGCGACAGCTCAAGGGCCGTCGCATTGAACTTTACGGCAAATGTACTGTATTGCGCGTCGTCGCCTTCAAATGTATGCAAAACAACGCAATGGTTTTCGCCGCGCAGGTTTTCCCTTTGCGCAGTGTGTATCCCATCCCACTGGTACAACAATTGAAATTGAAAGGAATACATTGCTGCTTTGAGTTGATCACTGGTAATAATAACCACGTTACTCCACTGGATAGATAAAACGGGTGCATATGTAGTAATGGTTAAAAGTACTATACTTATAATTACAAGGATATATTTTTTTATTTGTTTGTTTGTATGTATGTATGTAATGAATAGGCTCTGAAACTACTGGACCGGTTTTAGAAATTCTTTTAACAAAAGAAAGCTACATTATCGAGGAGCATAAGAACACAAACTACTTATGATCCCGATATTCAAACGAGATCGGGACTTATGCGAGTGACGCAGCTAGTCTTATTCAAATTGATGTAATAATGTTTGACTCCTTTAATAATTGAATGCCAATGTATTTAGTCAGGTACTTTTTTAACTTATCATTATTTTGTTATACCATTTCAGCATTATCATCTGAACTACAAAAACTCCTAGACGAAGCGTACGCTCTTCTGAGAGAAAAAGAAAACGAAAAGGATTCGCTTGGTAAAAGCATGTCAGATGAACTTGCCAAAGTTAAAACAGAATCAGAAAAAGCTTTGAATGAAGCTAAAACCAAAATGGCGATAGCTCAAACGGAGTTCGAGACGCAAGTCTCGGTTCTAACAGCGAAGCTGCAGCTCGCTGAGTCCAAGCTGGAGACTGAAAAACAAAACCTAGAAAGGCTGAATAAAGAAAATAGCCAAATAATTATAGATCTCAATACTAAGTTAACACAATTACAGGCAACTGTCGATGATAAGACGTTAGAACTGAATAAAGGTAAGTTTCCATACAAGTTTTATTTGTTACCGTGCGAAATATTGTATGAAACTAATAAGTCATTTGTCTCATTTTATTTCAGTAATAGGAGTAAGTAAGGAACACGAAGTGAACTTGAATAAAGAGATAACTAAGCTTAAAATGGAACTAAGTGCCAAAGTATTAGATTTGGAACAGTTAGAAGATACCAAACGAAAACAAGAGTTTGCATGCCAACATCTACAAGAAGAAATCACAAGGGTTAAAGATGAATATTCTAGCAAAATCAATGAGTATGAAAGCTTATTGAACGAAGTATCACTTATTAATGAAAATAGTAAAACAGAAATTTTAGAGCTGCAACAATGTTTGTCTGCTAAAACTAAGGATTACGAAAGATTGTTGTCTGAATCGAGTACGTCTACAGAATCTACACAAAAACTTGTAAGTGAATATAAACAGACTATACATGAAAGAGATAAGGAAATAATAAAATTGAAAGATGAATTTGAACAAGAAACAGCTAATTTCAACATAAAACACAGTAAAATAGCGGAAGAACATAAGAAAGAAATAGATGACCGAAATACTAAAATAGAACAACTTATGAAGGAAATAGAAAACCATAAACAATCTCTAGAGCAAAGTAAAACTGATTTTGATACCCTCAATTCTCAGTTCAACTTAAACGCCGATGAATTGAAATTATTGAAAGAGGAAAATGAAAAATTAAAACAATCGATTACTGTACTCACACAAAACAACAATGAACTGAAAACTAAAGTATCATCGATGGAGTTAGAAATTGGAGAGCTAAAGCGTCAACTACAGAGTAGCATAGAAAAATGTGAAGAACTACAAAAAGCAAAGGAGAAAGTAGAAACAGAGTATCTCAATCTTACTGGACAAACAACTGATTCTAACGAACAATTCAACAAGTTATCGCAGCATTTGAAAGAGACGGAAAAGGAACTCCAAGATCTCAAAGATAAAAACAGAGAAACCAATAATAATTACGCTAGAATAGAACAAGAGTTAAAACAAAAAATGTTTAAGGTCCAAGAAGACTTCTCCATAGAGCGAAGTCAACTAATAGATTCGGTCAACGAAAATATTTGCAAATTTAAAGACATTGAAAACAAGACCAAGGAATTAGAAATACAAAGCGCTGAAACAAATAGTCGCCTTAAAGATGTAATAACTCAAAACGACAAATTACTTGATGAGAATTCTATTCTTAAAGGTGAAATAGAAGCACTTAAAATTAAAGAACAAGAGCAAACTACAGAATTTGAAACGATACAAAAGAAATTAGAAATGCAAATTGATAAATACAAAGAAGAAATTTCACTTTTAAAAGCTGACGGTGCCACATCCGAAGTTAAATTAATGGAAAAGGTAGATCAATTGACTGAAGCTCAAAATGACCTTAACAATAAACTAGAAGAAGCTAGAAAGCACGAAGATTCATTACAAAAGATACTAGATGATATGACTTCTCAGTTAAAGAACCAGAAAGCTCAATATGAAACAGAACTGAATAACATGCAGGGTCAGCTGTCTACTCTAAATGGTGAACTTAGTAAATATAGAGAAGAAGAAAAACGATTACAAGAACTGGCTGAGGAACGACAAAATAATATCAAAGAGCTGAGTCGAAAACTAGAAATGTTAGAAGTTGATCTGAAATCAAATATTGAAATAGTAGCGGAGAAAGAACGACAGATAGCACAAGCTAATGAAGAAATGAGCAAAATCAATGAAATTAAGAAACAGTTTGAGGAAAAATTGAACAATGCTAATTTGGAAGCTTCAGGATTGAAACAAAAGTATGAAAGTTTAATAGCCAATTCGACTGCCGAAGAATCCATTTTAAAAGAACAGTTAAGTCAACTCGAATCGCTGCGTATAGAAATGTCTACTGTCGTGCAAGATAAAACTTCTCTAGAGACCAAATACAATGAAACTATCAATGAATTACATAAATTGAAAGAAGAACACGGAGTCATTGTTCAACAATTAATTGAAAATGTTAGTAATAACAATGAACTCAAGAAGTCCTTAGAAGAAAATGATAAATTATTAAAATCACAAAGTGTTAGTAACGAGACTGAAATCAATAAACGAAAATTACTCGAAGATGAAATTGCTGTTTTGAAATCAAACATTTCAAACAAAGACGAATCACTGACAGAAAAGGAATTGCAACTGACGAAACTAAATGAAGCTTTACAAATGGGTACAAATGAAACTCAGTCATTAATAGCGCAGTTACAGAGCGAAAACTCTAACTTAAGTTATAAATATAAAGACGATATTGAATCTCTAAATAACACCGTAAAAACATTACAAAACCAAGTAGCTGAAAGTGAGAAGAGATTTGAAGAGTTGAAACAATTAAAAGAAAAGACCAATGAATTACAACAATTGCTTGCCAAATCAGATAGTGATATTCAACAACTAACTAAAATAAACGAAGCACAAAAAGTTAATTATGAAGATTTAAACAGACAGTTACAAGCTCAATATGATGAATATAAGAAAGATAGCAAACGCGCTAAACACGAACTTAAAGCCAAGCTCTCAGAATATGAAAAGGCTCTTCAAGAATCCAAAGACAAAGTCAAAGCTGAAAAAGAAAGACAAAACGAACTACAACAAAAACTTTCTGAATCAGAGAAAAATGTTTTAGAATTAACCCAAAAATTAGAATTAATAGCAGTTAAAAATACAAGTGCAGATGAGAAAGAAAACAAATTGGAATCGTTGACGGTTGAATTGCAAAATACGAGAAAAACGTCCGCAGAGTCCTTAGCGAATAGCGAAACTTTAATAAATAATTTACGAAACGATATTGTTATGAAAGTTAAAGACTTGAAAAAGAGAGAAGAATTAATAGAAAGATTAGAAGAGGATGTGAAGGTAAATAAAATATGTCAAATATAATATGGTATATTAACGGTACGGTAATATCTAAAGTTCGTTTTTTTATTTATTTTAGAACCATAAAGCGAAACTAGAAATTGCAGAACGTGAGAAATTGCTTTTGCAGAAAGAAATTTCAAGTCAGCCGAAAAACAAAGTAGAAAACGCTATGGGAACGCTTGGAGAAGGCGATAATGCAGGCCAAAATCAGTAAGTATTATTATAAAATACAAGATTCTTGAGTTGAAAAAAATGACTTTTACTTTCTCAATCTAGAAATGTTAAGTTTTGGCATAGCAATACAATGCGAAAAACGTAATAATGTTTATATTTTGTTAATAGGAGTCCAGAAGAAAAGGAAATGCTAGACGGACAAGTTAGCTTCCTCAACTCTGTGATAGTGGACATGCAGAAAAAGAATGACCAGCTCATGGCTCGAGTCCAAGCTTTGGAGGGAAGCTCGACAGCGAACGAATCCCCCATATTGTACGTATAAAACCAAGTAATATAAGTACCTAATTTCGTACAAAATTTAATTGTCGACTTGTTTGCATCGGCTACAGTTTTATCCATATTCTCAAAAGTCTGGAGACAGTCTTCTGACGCATGCATTTTTTGCCTAAATGTTTGTAAACTAATCATTTTAGTAAATGAAAATAAACGCATTTAATATCATAAGTCTATTCGACAAATTCATTAGAACCACGAGCTCAACTATTATAAGACACATGCATCTGGAAATTTAATAACCGTTAACTTTACCTATGATAACACCACGGGAGAAGTTACACTTTAAACATAGTTTCAGATTCATATTGGTAGAAGGCACAATATTTTCAAAAAACAGTTTAGGTAACGGATGTGAAATATGTTCAGAATTTCATTGTCCTAAGAAAGTCTCATGGTTTAAATCTCCAGAAATCAGAGTATTGCCCTTTTATTTGTACCTTTAAATGGCACGAATATTAATTAAGTATACCCATATTGAACTGAATGACTCTTCAGAGGTTATAGTGTACTTTTAAATCTGAAAGCATCAGCATCAGCCCCCCGTACCTATAATAGGGTTGGAAAAAGCTACCGCGCAAGGATCGAGCAGAAATTGTCTACGGCTTTAACGTTGACAATGACTGCTCGCTCCTTGCGCGGTAGCTTTTTCCAACCCCACTATCGAAAATACCGTATTCCCAAATCGACGTCGAGTTGAACACGACGGTAGTTACGCGGTAGGGGGACAGTTTGAACGAACGGTCTAAATGACGACAGTAACGGGCGTAAACCTCGTGCGGTGGCGCCGCGTCTGTTCTGCGACATCTGCGACGTGTTCGACGCGCACGACACGGAGGACTGTCCGCGGCAGGCCGCCGACGCCGACCCCGACACGCCCGCGTCGCCCGGCCCCGCCGGCGCCAAGAAGGAACGGCCCCCGCCGCGCCCTTACTGCGATATATGTGAAGGTAATCCTAGCCTACTTCAATCCTGAACCCGTAGTGTGAATTTTTTCGTAAAAAAAACGCGAACGTGATGGTAAGTTAACGCGTATTTTGTATGGAAACTCAAAAAGCGCCCCTAGCGGACGATATCGAAGTTACCAGTTTCCATACAAAATACGCGTTAACTTAACCATCACGTTCGCGTTTTTTTTACGAAAAAACTCACACTACGGGTACTGACATTCCTATCGCCTGACGCCACGTTTGATACAGTATAGTTAGACATTATGATTTACTTACTGTAAAATCTTTGTAAAAACCTATATTGAGGAATTATTAATTCATTGATTGTTTAATACTTATATTTTATTACAATAGCCGCCACACAATGCAGGACAAAACCAAATCGTATAAATCCTATGTTGCAAGTATAGTCTATGTGAATTTGTAACTCTTTCAGGCAAAAACCGCTGAACCGATTGCAATGCAACTTGGAATTAAAATAGTTGTACCTAGAATCAATAACACATAGGCTACCTTTAATAACACATAGGCTACCTTTAATAACACATAGGACCTTTACGTTATTCCAGGTCTTCAGGAACCTATATTCTAAAATTCATCGCAATCGGTCACAAGTCACGTACAGACATACATACATACAAACTTTCGCGTTTATATTATTTATTAGTAAGATTTTAATAAATACTTTTCTTTTCAGTGTTTGGACATTCTACAGAGAACTGTGATGAAGAAGAAACTTTTTAAACTAATTTATTGACTTTATTATTATAATGTTACCGTTGTTATTGTTACAATTTGTTAGTTATTTATTCGTTTACTTACCGTACTACGGTATCATTGTTTTACTGTGTGTAAATAAGAAACTTTGACCTGTTTATTTTAAGTTTAATTTTGCATGTTACTTTTTTAACATTGTTAGGTGAATAGAGGTTATTGTGACTGTAGGATGAAGCAGAATCTACAACAACTTCTAATTTAATGATTTTTGAGTAAATTGTGTAATTAAAAACCTTCAAACATCAATAATGACGACCTAAGACCATAGACCTAAGTCATAGCACCACTTGGACTAGACCACAAATTTGGTCTATTCCACTAGTTTAGGCTGGTCAATAACTGTTCCTCTGTAAATACCATCTTCCTCCTATCTTCTAGGTGAAAGCATGGTCTACCATATTGGCATTTACCAACTGCTGAAATAGCGGGAAAAATCATCTATAAGATATATTTAGTTTCTTTAACCCTATGGTCATAATACCCTCCAATCACTAGGTATATGGGTTATGGAAACTTCTCTTACATGTTATCTGGCTATAATATTTATTGAGAAGTAAATTGATATGGCACAAATTGATTAAATATCATCATCACAATCATGATTTTAACCATAATAACTATTATATAAATTGATAATATTAGAACACCAAATCCTATTTTATAAACAATAAAATTAATTATACTATACTTTGTTTTAATACGAAACTAACCCTTCTTCAAATAAAACTCGTATTTCATTTCCTTAAGTTTTATTCAAAATTATTCAACTAATTTCTTAAAGTAACACAGTGTTAGTAAGTCACTAGCTGCACCCCGCGGGGTCACCCGCGAAAGTCCCGATCCCGCGGGAATATAGGGATAAAAAGTAAAACCTATGTGTTACTCCAAGTCTCCAACTGTCTTCGTTCCAAGTTTCATCGCAATCGGTTCAGTAGTTTTTGCGTGAAAGAGTAACAAAGTCACATACAAACTTTCAGGTTTATAATATTAGTAAGATTAATCTAGGCCTTCTTTTTTCTCCTTGATAGCTTCCTGGAAAAGAATAAAGCTAAATTTAGATTTTTAAACAAATATACGTGTGTGTTCGCGCAGCGGAATGTTGTTGAATTTAAAGATTTGAATTATGCAGATATTTAGTGTATGACGTCGTATAATTGTGTGTGGTAGAAAAAAATTTGTGCACACAGCCATTGTGGAGAAATTCACCAAAAACTGTTTCCGCTGGGCGAACGTTGTCCCGGCGGAACTTTTTTTAATCCATTAACTTTAGAAGGAAAGAGATGTGTCCAAAAATTAGTGTGTATTTGTGTGTAATTGTGTATGTATGAATAAAATTAGTGCATGCATAAACTTCGGAGAAATTCCAGTTTCCGCTACGCGAACGTTTGGCCATTTCCTAGTTTTCATATAAAGCGCTTACATAGAGAGCTGTAGATTTTTACATACCTACGTTGTTTTGAATTTGTTTATATTTGTTTAGAAAACAGATTTAAAAAAATCGTAGGGCTTTAAAGATAAAAATATAAACGTAAAATACGCTTATTAGGTCTTAGTTCTTAAAGTATGCACTTTGGGGTCTAGATTTTCACGTTTATACAAACCTTGTAAGAGTCCGCAACATGTTGCCAAGTATCAATGATGCTCCGTTAGTAATTAAAGAGTTATAGGACAAATTACCATGAATAGATCACTGTTTACAAAGCAGTCAAATATCACGTCGTTCTAAAGGAATTGCATGGTAAAATGTATGCCAATAATTAGTGTATTCATTCAACTATTCACATGCAAAATTTCATGTCATGAAATTCAGTAATTAAAGAAAAACAATTATAAAACTGACGAAGCACCGAAAACCTATATAACCCGACCAAGTTCGGATGGCTACAAAAAAGCGGCCGTGCCATATATCTAAGAAACGTTCTTAACTTTCCAATATAGTATTTATTAATATGGTACAATTGCGTACACAAGCGTTAGGAAAAAATAAAACAATTGCATTTCTTGAATGAAAAATATTTTTTTAATAATAACGGCACTATCTACAATAAAAATAAATGTTCAATTAACAAGTACTTCTCTATTTAAATATCCGCGTGCAAAAATATTTCGAATTACATATACCTAATACTTAATTATGTAATTATAATAACTTTAACTACAGTATGATAAATATTTACCTAAGCAGTAGTTCTTACATATGGTAATTATTTAATTTCCCTAAGGGGTCCATAGTTAGAATCCTGAACCGTGAAATCTTCAATAGAAATTAGCTGTATGATTTTTATTTGTCATAAATAATATTATATCTCAAGTCTCAAGCGCATACTTAAATAATGTACCTACTTTCTGTCCTAGTCAAATACATTTAAAAAGTAGGTGTATAAATGACCTATAAATTATATCGAAACAACAATTGTGTTATCACCTATACCAATTCAATACCCGTATTATACTGTAAATTTTGGGATGTTACCTAAATATATTGCACGGCCGCTTTTTTGTAGCTATCCGAACTTGGTCGGGTTATATAGGTTTTTGATGCTTCGTCAGTTTTATAATTGTTTTTCTTTAATTACTGAATTTCATGACATGAAATTTTGCATGTGAATAGTTGAATGAATACACTAATTATTGGCATACATTTTACCATGGCAATTCCTTTAGAACAACGTGATATTTGACTGCTTTGTAAACAGTGATCTATTCATGGTAATTTGTCCTATAACTCTTTAATTACTAACGGAGCATCATTGATACTTGGCAACATGTTGCGGACTCTTACAAGGTTTGTATAAACGTGAAAATCTAGACCCCAAAGTGCATACTTTAAGATCTAAGACCTAATAAGCGTATTTTACGTTTATATTTTTATCTTTAAAGCCCTACGATTTTTTTTAAATCTGTTTTCTAAACAAATATAAACAAATTTAAAACAACGTATGTAAAAATCTACAGCTCTATGTAAGCGCTTTATATGAAAACTAGGAAATAGCCAAACGTTCGCGTAGCGGAAACTTGAATTTCTCCGAAGTTTATGCATGCACTAATTTTATTCATACATACACAATTACACACAAATACACACTAATTTTTGGACACATCTCTTTCCTTCTAAAGTTAATGGATTAAAAAAAGTTCCGCCAGGACAACGTTCGCCCAGCGGAAACAGTTTTTGGTGAATTTCTCCACAATGGCTGTGTGCACAAATTTTTTTCTACCACACACAATTATACGACGTCATACACTAAATATCTGCATAATTCAAATCTTTAAATTCAACAACATTCCGCTGCGCGAACACACACCATGATTTTTTATTTTTGGAAAATTTATTATGCTAGCCAGGAATCGAATCTTTTTCTTTTTGCAAATAAATAAACACACTATATTATTGTACTGATTGATAGAGTTGCTGTTATAGATCAAATTCTGGAAACAAACGTAGTGTGTATATGTTTGTGCACAGTGTATTACAGGAAATACTCTTCCATGTGCTAGTCAGTTATTTGATGCAATTACTAAGGAAGACAGTTGAATAAACTTTGGCCTTGTGGTCAGAATCTATTCATTGTTTAGGAAAAAAAGGTGAAGCTCATGCATCACTTTGTAGTAGTGTTGTTACCCGCTTGCTCTGCTAGGTACCAAGCAGGAGCTGCAGGCAGGAAGTAGAGCAGTGGGAAATTGTGCACCTGCAAGCAATGTGCACATCTCCACTCAATACTTCCCCCACTTTGGGACTGAGACTAACAGCTATATTTATAGACGTGTCTAATTAATTACTTTGGCTAAGTAATGCCTTGTCTCGTTCTTATGAAGAATATACACAGACATATTTTCTAAGCCAAGTTAAATCTAGGCTCTTCCATAGCACTACATTTCAGCTCCTGTACACGCTTGTAAGAGTGCTGAAATGTATTCAGACATCAAAGAATGGAGAGAATTTTGAGTGGTACTGCCTTTGAACAAAATAGAATGTCCCCATCCCACTGTGCTGGCTTGTCAATTTCAGTTCACCATTGCACTAGCCTTATGGGTTGCAATCCTTTACTTACTTTGAATCTTTCCTCAAACAGTGACAATTCAGATGTGAGATCAGTGATGGCATTCATAAAAGCTTCTTGGGGAGTGTAGTCAGATGTTGTTTGGATACGGAGCACAAACTTGTGCTCTAATGGATGAGGCACTTTGTATCCCGCAAATAGCACTTTAGGGTCCTTTAACAGCTGACTGAAATAAAACATAGGGTGATAACTAGTAAGGTAAGGTAAGATAACTAGTAAGTAAGGTTATTAAATGTAGGAATCCTTATCATCAGACGAAATAAATAATACACAATAAACATCATTATCTGTACAGAATTTCATTGTGTCTTAGGTTACTATTGAATATAGGTTAATTTATATTGTGACTTACTGTCTAATCATGTTTCCCAGAGTGTGGTCCTCTTTGTTTACAGTAAAAATTGCGGCATTTGTAACTTTCGTGTCTTCCTCTTTCTGTACCCTAAAAAGAACAGTAACGATGATGGATTAACGGTAGTTTATCGTCTAAATAATTGTGAATAATTATAATAGAACTTCTTTGAGTAATACTTACTTTTTCTCACCATCGTACAGAAGAAATGATTCAAAGGTTGGTGGTGCGTTCATTTTCGAATCGCTATAAAGATCGAGCGATTATTTGTTTATAAATGAATAAATTTGTACAATAAATGATGAGAATTATCAGCAAATGATTCTTTGTTATTAAACTTTGTTTACGAAATAGTAAATACAGAGGCACTGCTCGCACGCAACCAATCAAACGTCCAAATTATATTACTTTACTCTTTGCAAACGTCAATTCGATGGAAATAGAAACAATGACCATCCATAGACAATGACGTGACGTTGACGGATTTAAAAAATAAACAAACTGACAGTATCACAAGAATAAGGTTATCGCACACTCTCGGCGAGTCTTCCGAATGACAGAAGATAAATTTAAACACAGATGGCGCTGTTGTCAAAATTTGTTAGGAAATCGATAATGTGCATATGATTTCCACCGTAGTTTTAAAATTACTATCATTAGACAGTAGTCTTTTGTATCGTATCCACAGTACAAGCCTAGTTGCGTAGTTTGGGCTAAATGGTGCTACGTGCAACCGATTCGTTTTTGAGAAACATTAACCATGATGCAGCAATGTTGAGACGATTTAGTTATAGAATATGTACCCTGGTACCTAATTCCATCACAGAAGGGTCGTTTCGTGTTATGATAAGTAGTCAGCACAGCAACGATATGGGGATGTACCTACATACGAAAAATAATACAATGATATACAGCAGAAAACACAGTTTATTTTATAATTATGAGAGAATTTCAGATTGATAACCTACGTACAGAATAATATGACTATAAACCAATCTAAATTGAATTTTACAAGTGTGTTCAGAATCTCACTGTAAATGTTGTTAAATATCATAACTCGCTTACGCAACTCTGATTGTTCCTTTACAATAAGATTACAAGACAAATATAACATACAGGAATACAATTTGTAACATATTATCTCAATTATATAATTAATTAATCACGTAGGTTTAAGAAACATTGGAACAATTTACTAAACTATTTTAACATTTCTCTAAACTAAAACATGTTCAAAAAAATAACAATGATTTTAAAAATAAAATACATAAACTCTATAATATAATATTTATAATGTTTTACATTATCCAACGCCAAGCAACATCAAAGAGTCAGAAAGAACAAAGCACGAATCGTGGATATCGTTAGATTACGAACATTTAACTACAAATTGAAGTCTAGCGACTCTACTCGTAAAGAATAAAATGTAAGTTTAATATTCATTACATTTAGCCTGTGGGGTTTAGCAAATTGATCCGTTTGATGCGAAATTTGAAATGGCTTACTAATGAATTTGGGGAATATCTTACGTCCTTACTCAAAAAAAATTTCTTAGAAATCACAGATCTCAGATAATTGGGGAAATCTGTGTCACATTTTCGCAGAGATTGAATGTATCTTACAAATAATAGAGTAAATAGATCGTAGCTTTTTCTCTTGACCAGCAGTGAAAAAAACGTCAAGACGATTTCTTTTGTTTCTCGTATGCTACTGCTGGTAGACGCACATCGACATGACATAACGTCCCAATGCGATATGATTTTTATAGCGCCCGGTCAAAGGTCTGTATGGTAGGCAATGACAAAAGACAGAGAAAAGTGCCTCAAACTAACTTCGTAACAGTTCGTTACAATTAAATATGTAGTGTGTACACAATTTAACCATTCCACAAGGATCAGACTTATCATTAAAGTGACGCGGATACTACAAGAAAATCGCAAAAAGTGAAGACATGAATTTAGATAAGTATACCCAAATAAAAGATAGATAAATGAAGTTTTATAGATAGTATTACATTAGTCATTCGCGTATCTTAAAATTACATTTCGAATGTTCGTTGTTTTTTTAAATTCACAAATCTTGTAAGTAATTTTGTGATGTTGATCAATTACTTTGCCTAAGGTTTGATAGGATAATTATATATTAAGTTATTTTATTATACAAATAAATAAGGTTGTTTTACTTTTTTACTACTTAAATAAAATATTTTATGAACGTTCAACAGGTCTGTCTGTAAGGTTTATTATCAAACTTCATTCATCCGTTTTTAACACAACAGTTGTAGAAGAAGCCTAATTAAAACGGCATTGCATTTTGTAATGATATATGGATTACTTTTATTTAACACTTACTAGCTATCGTTTGTTAATGTAATAAAATGCTATAAGAATTGACACATAAGTATATAAACTATACTAGTTGTGTACTTATACAAAATTAGCAATCCAATTAACAATATGCATTACTATTGATTATGAAAATATCTATGATTTCATGTTATTAAAAGTATTATTTCAACGCAGCGGCGCGCCAAAGGACACAGGGGGGGGCGCGCTTAGTTCCCGCGTCCACGCAACGTACGCTTCCACACCGAAACCTAACTTATATGTACAGTACACTAGTAACAGAACATACAACTGTAATATTAAGATTTATATAATCAGAATAATAAAGAGATCATCAAAAGCTGACTAGAAGTTCGGTTATACCTACTCTAACAATTTAATTTACAATTAACTATCGGATCGGAGGGGCTCGTTCAACGCTCGAGCCCTTCTCGTGTCGATGGAGCACGCGCGCACGTAACGCGCGTTATTTCCGCGTGTCTTGTGCGATAGGGTCCACCGCACTGCGCGTGCGGTCAGCTAACATTAACGTTACATTGGTGTCAGGTACGCAGCCTCGCCGCGAGGCCAGTAATCTTACATACACTAAATGATGAATAAGATGAATCTAGCTAGTGTCAGCGCGATTGCGATGGGAACAGTGAGTAGAACGCACTAGAACGAACGACGAACAGCGTTCGTTCGTTTGATGCGCGGTGAGCGCTCGCTCGCAACAACACAAGCGAGACAATTGACCGACCAGTGGAAGGAAACATGCGACTGACATCCATGACAAATGTGAACAAGCTAACAGAGAAAAGGTATCACCTAATTTCTCTACCGTTACGAAGGCAACTAGATGAAATCCTACTCTTAAGGATAAAAATCTAATTACGCTATAAATGTTAAAATTAACATTGCTTCATGTTCTTAAATATCAGCGAACTAGGATAGTGCACCATCACCACCTAGAGCGCTCCAGTAAGTGAGAGCTTTCAACAAACGTGCGCATTGCACGCACACTGCACAGGCACACCATCCTCGGTTTGCTTAGTGCCGTTATCCTTTAGTTTAGTGTATCGATCGTCCATCGTTTGATAACTAGGTACATCCAACAATATGGTATCCATTACCAAAAAATGTATTCATTCAACATACCGTAAAACTCTAATAATTATTTCCAAATATTTTCCTATAGGAATCTCCTAATATTTTGGTGCTTTGTTTGTTCGGATGTTTTTATCACTTCTACTTTCGTGTACATAAATAAGTTATAATTATTTAAAACAGAAATATTGATTGATATCTATTTATATTGCTGAAGACTTGGTATTTCGAATTTATTAAAAAAGTTATCCTAGCTAAAACAGCTACATTATGTTTTACTGTACAACGAAGAGCATCTTAATAGGTAGATACATAAATTAAAACATTAATTCATTATTCACCCAACTATAAACATGATCGAAAAGCGCAGAATATTTTGTTTTTTTTATCTCCTCTGAACTATTAATACGTACGATAAATATTGAAAACTTTAAATTACTCTTATCGTTTATTAAAAGTTACACCCACAATAACAATTCATTTATTATTATAATAAAGTTAACTAAACAACAACTCCATCTACTATCACACATTCGAAAGTTTAAACCAATGTTTACGTTTGTATCTAATCGAACGTTTATTGCTGCGGCGACGGCGCCATGCTAGCGCGATATGCTGCACGCGTGCTGCCCTTGCCACCTGCCACCTGCCACCTGCCACCTGCCACCTGTCGCGGCGCGGCGCGGGCGCACGCCTCACTCCATGCAACCACGGTTAGGAAAATAATACAGTAGCGAAACTTCTAAGAAACCTTTCAAATTAAATACCTAACAAACGAAATACTGCGAAGGTATTCAAAGGTTCCCTCGCGGCCAAAACCATAGTAATATGGCTGAAACGAGTTAAGAGATTAAATAATAATTAATAATACGCGATAAATACCCGGTAAAATGTAACTATGTTAATAAAACCTGCAAATATAAAAAGTAAGAAGGTATTCAAAGTCAAAGATCTATCTCTAACGGGCCTAGGTTTGATAGGATTTGTAATTCAAACGAGTCTTAGCAGCCACGCTGTTGTATTCTTCTCTTTACCGTGACGTAAATACAAGTAGGCACTTGCATTTTGAACATAACGAACATACGATACATACAATACTCTACTGGTGGGAGACTTCGTTAACCACCCTTCGACCTGAGTCCTATCGCCGTGGCCAGATGTAGCCACTAAGAAAGACTGGCCAGAATTCGTTTTCACTGCCGTCTACCTACCCTCATTCTTAAAAATCCCCGGTTTGGTTTGGACACTGGACAGGTAGGTCAGCAAGCTACAACTTAGACCGTACTGTCACCTGGCAAGGTGATCACCGGGATGATTTTAGTTGACTTGCTCAGTAAACAATTGTAAATGACTCCCAACTTTTCACCCAAAACATGTTCTAAAAAGCAAATGTGGTCATTTAGCTTGTAAAAAATGTAACATAATTGAATTAAACAGGTTTAAGATTCAGAAAAAGCGAAAGCTTTTAGCATTGATAAATTTAAAGAGAAATACTTTCAATTTTATTGAAAGTCTGTTTACACAGATTAAATTGCAAGGGGTTGATCGACTAGAATCATCCCCTGTGAACATGTTAATCATTTAGGTACGTAAACTGTTGAGACAGATTCAATTGCAAGGGGTCGATCAACTAAAATCATCCCCTATGAACATGATAATCACTAAGGTACGAATTCTGTTCTGACAAATTTAATTGCAAGAGGTTGATCAACTAAAACCATCCCCTGTGAACACGTTAATTACTGAGGTACGATATGAACAATTGCCGATACCTATTATTCCGGTTCAAAATACTAATTGTCATATAACCGAAGAAATGTATCGTAAATACAAATGTAGGTAGCCATTACAACAAAGAGCTTGAAGAATTCCGTTGTTATAAACCGGGTTCGAATTGCTCGATAGATGACAATGAAATCTAAGCACACGATTGTCGCTGCTCGAAAGAATCATATAGCATGAAGAACACCTTAAAATATTTTTTACGACAATACAATAAGGACAATAAAAAACCGTCTTTGGCAGATGGTGGTGGTTCATAATTATTCTCCCCTCACGAAAATAGTACATCTTTTCAGTTGCACTCTCGTGCAAGAACATCCAATCACAAAGAGTCTTAGATAGGTAATCACAAAGTTTGATTATTACCTCACCCTCTGCCCGCAACGATGAATTGTGTTTTGTAGAAAAAATCGCGGTAGTAGCAGTCAATTGATTTTATCGTCTTTGAATGGTGTTGACACCTATCGAGACATAATCGAACTAGTAAGCCTTATTCTTCTCTCAACTTTAAGAAGAGTCGTTTTCAATATAATAAAACGGTTGAACGAGATCTAATACATTAGGTACGCTATATCATGGTATCCTCCTATACCGTAAAATACATTAGGTACATCATACTATAATTAAACATCGTAAGTAATATAATCAAACTTGAACATTCATAGGTAAACGATGCATGTTATATGTATGTATTCATGTACTGATACAAAACTAATATAATTTAGAATTTCCAGTAGCTCTGCCACGAGTTATCATTGTATTCGATAAACGTTAACGATAAACAAATTAACTTCGCAAATACGTAATAAAATAAATAATCGATGTCACTCCGTCTAAACACAGGCTTACAAAAAAAAAAGAATTTAAGGATTTTCCTTCAAAAAACACATTAACGAATGAAAGCTAAAGATATATTTATTTTCCTGATACAACTTCTTAAGAACATCATTTGGAAATAAATAATTAAAAAAATGGTTATTATTATAACTTGAAATTGCTTTAAATCAGTTAATTCGATGATTACATCGATCGATGATTCGACCAACACACAGCGCCATCTAGTCCCATGGTAAGCTGCTAAGCTTGTGTTACGGTGACTAGACAACGGATATAGTACTTACATTTATTTATCGATTACTTTATCAACTGGTGGTAGGGGTACTGCTTAGGTAGGTACCTAATACCTATACATGAAACTAGATGATAGTGAAAAATTGTATTATAATTTGATAATATGATTATTGCATGCTAACAATTTTGATGTTTTTAAATAAATGTAAGTATGTAAAATTGTACAAGCTATGATAAATACGATACGAGGGCTGTCTTTTAAGTCGTGTCCTTTGCCAACCTCCCGCGATTATTAAAAAAAAACTTACGGTATTCTTTTTGAATTTAGAATTCGAAAACAAAATAATGTTTTGATATTGGTGAAAGGTTTTATAGTATCGTCTATTCAAAGGTGACAAGTCGGTTGTAAAAATGGATATATCCAATGAGTCAAGTTTTTACATATCTCTGGATATATCTAAGGAAATTTGCGTGCGACATTTTCTACAACTTTCAAAAGGGAGTATAGCAACTTCTGTGTGCTTTGAGGAGATCATTTCTATGTTTAGTGATACAGCACCATGTCTTAGGACTGTAAAACGCTCGTATTTAGAATGACAAGCCACGTGAAGGTCGTATCATGAAATAGAGGCATCCGTGGGCATTTCAGGGACCACTGTCCAAAAAATCCTGCACGAAGAACAAAGTTGATCTCTCGTTAAATAACCACATTCTTAGCGAAGACCAAAAACAGTCCTTGTTTTTTAGTGTCGCAATTCGACCAGTCTGAAAAAATCTTGTTTTCAAATTCTTAATTCAAAAAGATGAAAATGACACGGTTTTTTTCTAATCGAGGGTGGTTGGCAAACGACACGACTTAAAAGGCAGCCCTCGTAAACAGGCAAGTGTGTCGAACGATGAACTCGTCTATTTCATGATAAATAATACAGGGGGCGGTCTTTACATTCAGTACAAGGGTTGCTGCGGTCGCATCTACCAAAAATTCTTAAGAGCGTATCCTATCAGCGCTGTTTCCATACAAATTTTAATTTCTTCCCACATAATGCCTCTACTCAAAACAATTTTTCATTCTACATTTTTTAATATACCTACACGTATCACTTGTCATTTAATTTTAATAACTAATTTCTAAAGAAAATATGACCCTCTAAAACCTAACATAATTTTAAATAAATGACAAAGACACGTGAACGTGACAAAAATATTATGGAATAAAAACACTTATTGCTCTAGAGGCTAAAACTAAAGGAAAAAAGTAAATACTAGAATACATTTGTTTGGAAACAGCGGTGATAGGACACGTTCTTAAGAGCGTAGACCACTAGCGCTTTCTCCATACAAACTTTTTTGATTGCACCCGGGCACTACGTAGATTAGAGACGCCCCTGTGATAATATACATATAATGTACCGTAGTCGTTACGTAGTTACGACAAATATTCGAAACAGTAGCGTTGTACGATAATAATTGAGTATAGTTTGTGAATCTTATATATATAAATCTATAGACGAATATTATGACTATGATATCGTGAAGGATCGCTGGGCGATGGCAAGCGGTGTTGCCAGGCGGGATGCAGGCACCAAATATGCGCGTCGCTTGATATCTTTGCTTGACGGACCTAAGAGATTAACGATATACATTAAAACAACTAACAAATACTACTATAATCGAATACATAAAGCTGAAAAAAGCTGTACTTACCCTAACTATAATAATCAGTTTAAATAGGCATGCCAAAATCAATTAAATGTTACTTTTGTTCAGGTACTTTGGATTACCTATGAAAGACAAGGGTAGATATGTTTTTCAACCTTAGTGCCTCTGCATAGAACCAATTAATAAATAGATCTAACGTCACGAACAATACATTTGCGCTAAACCGGCTAAGTAAGTGCTTAGTCAAATTTACTGAGTACCTAATGTAGCCATAATAAGCAAACAATTTCTTCGTGTTGTCATTTCTATAAGTAAAGGATACGAATCAAGTTATTAAAATAAATATTATAAAGAAAAACTCTTTATTATTTCTATTAATATTATTTTGAAGAAATCAACTTGAATAAATCCAATCATTAACATTAGTTAGTGGGCAAATATGTACCTCTAAGTACCTAGCTATTATTTTTCAAATAGGTAACTTAAAGAGCGCAGATGAATGCGCACTTCTCCCGACGTATTCCCTAGTTTTCTTCCCGAATATTGCCTCCAAAGCAATCTTTAAAATAAACAATTAGCTTTTGTACTTACGCCTGACGAACTGTTTTGCATTTTCCCAAACTATGAAAACTTGGAATTTCCAAAGTGTGGAAATGAGCAAAACAGTCACACTTTTACCACTAAACTCAATATTTATAGTACAAATTGGTCTGGGTTCAATTTTCAGGACGGTAACAGAAAAATACGAGAAGCGCGCACCCATCTGCCCTCTTAACAAATAACAAAATTACTAAAAATATTTTCTACATTTTGAAAAGCTAATTTATATTCTGCCAAACCTACTTATTTCCTACCTACTATGTATCATTTTATGTGGCTCTAACTGGTTGTAATGTCATAGTCAACAGTTTCAAGGGGGTACACATTCAAATCAAATTATCACATCTAAGGAGTAACGATAGTTTATTTTACATTTTAATCACAAATATCGGTTTTTATGAATACTACAATCAACATTATATTATTAGGTATAGTTCCTGTGAAAAATGTAAATATTCTAAATGCTTTGTGTGTATTAATTACACAATAAAGCGAAATATGAATTATTCAAATTGACCTGTAATATTTATTGCCTGTAATTTCAGGTATTAGATTTATTTACTGATCAGATAAATTTTAAAACATCACAAATATGGATCAAGCTAAATGTAGAGTTTTGTGAGTAAAAATGCAAAATTGAATTACGTTGACTTACTGCAGTGTGAAAAAATAATTTATATTAGGTGACATTTCTCCTTAAGTTACAATTGCAATAAGGCCAACAATTCATTACCTACAATAATTAAAAATTGTGCTGTAAATATAAAAAGTGCGGTATTTTATACTAAAGAAAATAGATTAAAAAGTTTTCTATTTTATGTTTTGACTGAATATTGTACAGCAAAGCTGCTTCAGGATATATTAGTGTCTTAGGAAAATTAACTTTGAATTAATCAAATCAAACAAATCAGTGCAATCAAATCAAATTATCATTACTTGGGAATTTAGTGAATAAAGTTAAACTAACTTATTATTATTAAGACCGGTTTATATCCTGAATGAAAGATATAGCAAGTATCAGCCTCAATGCACCGAATGCTAAATGCGATGTGTACTTTCATCAATGACCTTTCTACATAATCTCAATCATCCTTTAAGTTACGATGACGCATGCAAATTTCAAACCCCAATAACATGATTAGATAAACATTAATCGAATACGAAATTTTTGACCAAATGAGGATGATTCGCCTGCAAGAGTTGCGGCGCATTCTAATGAATGTAACATTCCGTATCAATATCTACTTCATTATATCAAAAGACTATTTAGGCGTGTTGTTACGCGTCAAACCTGCCCCTTCACCCGTTTAGAAGAACGTGTTATAGACGTAGCCGGTCGCAATTAGGCAGAGAACGAGGAGGCACAGCATAATCATTATCTTCTTCTGCATGGACAAACACAACATACATTAGTATCTAGTAGAGACGGGCGAGCGCGCGAGTGTTTCGCGGGGCATCGAATCTCGCGCGCTCGCAATGCACTCGGGGGAGATTACCTTTGAGCATTGGGCGGTAGATGCGACGGTCGCAACACACCTCAAGCCGGAATCAGCCAACTGCTCAAGTATCCGACGACGACCAATGCCAGTATCAACAGGCACACAAGGATCATGATCTTCTTCTGTAGCCGGCGGATGGCGTGCATGCAACAGTACGCTTTAAACGTGTACGCACGCGCGCGCGCCCGCCATACTCCCCAAACGATATCGCTTCAATGTCTTACTCAGTTCAATTCGTTTATTACAGTTAAGTACATTGTCTTAGGCTTCTCATTACGTTTGTAAGTGGGTGCGTCATTTGCCTCATTATAGTCGAGAGAAAAATAAAAGAAAACATAATTAAAATAAAATAAATAAATGTAATTACCGAAATAATTATTTATAAACAATATTTACAACATGAGTAGAGTAAATTTTACATCAATAATAAAACAACTTTGTAACTCGAACCCTTCGTTGTGGGAGAACTAAACTATTTTAAATTAAACTGTTCCAAAACGTAACTGTTCTAAGTTCCAACGTTCGTAAAGTAAATTAATATTGTTTTAATGGCATTCAATTATGTTTGACAGTCTTTTGTTTAGATTAGACGTATGAGCTTTACTAGATTCCGTTCGAAACTAGTTGCAAATTGCTAGATAAATGTCGGTAACATATTTTATTTGATCGAAGTCGGTAACATCTGAATTCCGAAATATCGCCCATGATTTCCTTATTGCAGGACCCAAAGCTTTCTGCTAATAAATCGTCGTTTATGAATATGATTAACTAGATTTTTTTGAGCTATCCTATTGCTTCTTAGATGGTGCCGACATCTATCGAGACGTGATCGAATTGCATATCTAATAAGGCTCATTATCGCGTAAGCATAGGAAACATTGTATATACGAGTACAAATTGCCTGTACTCCCAATGATATCAATCACAGTTATAACGTATTAAATTTAATAGCCATGTTAAATAGAAATTTAGATTAAATATTAGACAAACTCATTGAATGAAATTAATTTCAAATGCTTAAATTAAATGCAACTGTAACACCAAAAACAAGGTAGTTTATAATAAATCACTGTCATAGTCTTAACAAAAAAAAACAATAAATCAAAGAAATTATGCATCTAATAAAATATTATTTTTATACAATATTAACTAATAATGTATTTATTATAGCACAAACAATTGTTTTTACATTGTAATGAAGGCTACGTGTGATTAGTTATTGAAATTATTTTTATATTTTTTTCTCAATTTCTAACCACCTTACCGTAACCCTATAGAACCAAAATGAGATATAATTTGTTATTTGGTATAACTGAACTTACAACTAAAATGAAATACTGATATATTGACAGAGAACAAAACTTATTCAAACACAATCATCAATAGATATTTTAATATTAATAGGACATAAAAAATATATTGGTAAACATAATTAGGAAAACTGCTATCAAGATTAAATTAATAATTTTAATATGTTTTGATTTAAATTGCATTGCAGTTCTTGCATTATTTAAATGTAACTGTTTATGTAGTAAATGCTTTAAGTACTTTATGTATTTCCTGAGTTCAGTCTGACAAACAATCCAATAAAGAACTGAATCTAATAACTTAGCTCATTGGTTACCCTTTTTGCTACGCTGAGGGCTCGTTGAGTTCTATAAAAACATATTTTATACAACAGAAAACTGTTTTTTTTAAACCGAACTATTTAACCAAAAATCTTAAATTATTTAACTCAGTTGGTTTTTGTTTTGTTTTACAAATATCAAAGAAATAATGAAAAAAAAACAAACAGGGAAAAACACTACACATTTTTTCTTTTTCTTAAACGAGCTTTTAGTAAGATCCAAGTATTATTGTATATTGTGCGTTTCAGTTGAAATTGTATTATTATTAGAGCGTTATAATTACAGCAGTCTAGGCGATTGAGTGCATGTTATTTGAAAGGAGAAATGATAAAAGCAAAAAGTTAATAATGCCTCTTTAAGGCCAATAACTCTCCGTAAACAAATTATCATGTATTTTGTGATGTTATAATAAAATAAATGAATTTATATAACAAACTTGAATATTTACAACAATATAAACTGGTAACACCAGCAAAGCTCACTTTAACTTTTACCTTACAAATTCTAAAGCACAATCAATTTTATTGCACTTTACATTAATAATATTGTCTTTATACTACCATAGAGGTAAAGTTTTACTTTTTTTTTAAACAAGTTTATAAATCGGTGGCTAACATGAATGTACTTATAAAGCAGGGTACAGACCCAACGAGCAAAGCGTAACAAACGTAAATCGAACTAATGTGTGGACAATCGACCACACATTAGTTATTTTTATTATTATAATCACAGACATAAATATTAGAGCAGACATCCTACGCAAGTGTTTTTAAGATTTGAGTTAATTAAAGCTATTCTGCCTCGGTTTGTAGTTGCAAAAGTTATTGTGATCAAACCATATCGAACAAATCGGTTGACTGAATTGTTTTCCCGTATTTGAAATGTAAACAAACTTAGTAAATAGAAGAATTTAATCGTTGTGACTATAACCGTGGTACGCTTCCATTTCCTACATTTTGAGGTGGAAGAAATCTTGGTCTGTGAAGCGAAGACAAAGCGTTCGAGCGCGTCTCTGATTTGTGATTCGCATTCGTTTGTCTTTGTTTGCTCTCGGTCGTTTGGTCTGTAGGCCTTCTTAAGGCAGGAATACACAAGCAAATCTAAGTACTTGCACGTGCCAACATACTGTTACATGTATACGCATTGGCACGCCTATATCCACCCAGTGTGCCGGTAACCAGTTACGAAGTATATTAAACAAGGACATATTGTGTATTCCATCCTTTTAGTGCCATTTGATGAGGGCAAGATAATAAAAGTTTAATTGTATAATATTTGGAACCTGAAGTCAAGAGTTATTTTGAAAAACCACTGACGTCAATTAATATTTCCTCTAATAACAATGAGCCTTGTTTTTCAATAGGTAAGGTTTCTACAACATTTATAGATTTACAAAATACTGTACAAGATCTTTCAGTAATAATATTTCTAAGTACGAATATCAACTGTGCTGAGGTTTGTTCGTATGGGTTCGCTTACGTCACTATATACGGTGACGTGTGTGGTGACGTCACGAGGAGGCGTGGCTTGGCGGTGACGTCAGAGTCTGGCAATCTTGCTCGGCGTCTAACTCAGTACAATCGCGAGAACAATTATCAATATAATCAGCGTAACAGTCAGGCATATTATGATGAAGATTTTTTTCTGCAATGACAAAGGAGAAACGAAAAAGAAATAAAATAAATGTCTAATGACAACGTACAGCCATCGAGGTTTTGGTAATTTGGTAAAATTAAGCTTGAACTGGGAAACGAACATTATTTTTGTTATTTAAAGCGGGGTCCGCCTTTTTATTATTTTTCAGGCGATGTAACAAAAGATGCAGATCTGTACGATGATCTTTCTTACTAAGTTTTTGTAGTTGGGTTAGAGGGAAGTCGTCCACCTCGAAACTGACACCAGAGACCAGTTTATTAATTTTGTCTATCTGACAAACTAGATGTTAAGCTTGTTACGAACCTACGGGCATTTTTTAACTTTAGGTTTTTTAGCTTACTATTTAATTGTAAAAACCAAAATCAGAAACTAATAACTCTAGATCCAGTACCAATATCGTTAGATTGCAAGGTTAATATCATATTTACACTTAAAATTTTCGAAACGCACTTCGAATTTTCAAAAGTCGTAAAACAAAAGTTGTTTGCCTAGACGTTTATAACAACCCCCTTTCGGCTTAAAAGGGCATACCCGTTACACCTTGTATTTATCGTACAATCTTACTCATGTTTTAAAACACTTATTAAAAATATCATGAATTTCTTGGAATTTATCACACACAACATACCTACTGAAAACCTAATTATTATAAAACTAAAACATACTCGTAATATAATATGATTTCCTTGATGACTGTACCAACTACATACTAAACTATGAATATCTATATAACATCATGTATGAGGCAGGTATACAATACAATTATAAGTAAATTAGACAATGTAACTGCAATGACGAATCGTTAAATCAAATAACAGCATTGATTGAAATCATGCAAGCAACTGGGTATTTCAAATTAATTTGAAATTCAAATGAAATAGAAATAAATTAAAATAACGCTTTGCCTTGTGACGTAATAGATGGAATATTCTGCGGTAGCCATGCAAGAATTATTTCTAATTATCTTTAATCTCTGTAGTTTAAATATGGTTAAGTCTTGACGTATGTGTGTTTTACGTTAAGCCTACTCAAGAGCAGACGTAAAACGTAAAACACACATGATTACGCGAAAGCAACAGTGGCATAGAGACATATTGAAGGTATATGAAATTCTTCCTGTAAGGATGCTGATATACAAAGCGGCCAGGACGCTGCCGCTGTGTAGATAAATGTATAAAAATAGCTTAGTATATGTCGTACTTTAGACGCCATACATTTTCCACCTTACTTATAAACGCTGGTTAACAGCTGCATAACTTTGTATCGTTTGTCTTTTACTGTGACATGAAGTTTCAAAGTTGACAGACAGAGACAAAGGTTACATAACTTGGTCATTAATCATCGTTTAAAAGTAAGGGGGTTTATCTTTACAGAGCGCCCTGGCCGCATGCCTTGGCCGCATGCCTTGGCCGCTTTGCATACCAAATACTTACCAAGTCCTTAAGGTGACCGCTATCTATGTAGCTAAGGTCCAAGTCAACCTGACTATTATAGTCACAATACGGCACAAGCCTGATTTTATTTGTGGGTAATATGTAATAAGCACAATTTTCTATATTCGTCGATGCAGGAATTTGAATATAAAAAAACAGATTCACCAGTCCCATGCCAATAGACAATAAATAAGCATAACATATAGCGCGTAACGAAGCTGACAAATTCTCATCGATGGCATGCATTACATTACACTGATATAATTCAATTCAAATTTAAGTATCTTGCTTTTAATTTTTACTTGTTAGAAACGAAATTTAACTATGCTAAACGAAAGTAAAGTTAAAATAAGATTGTGGGAATGTTTTTACGGTTTTTACTTTCAAAAATGTTATAATTTTCATGCATGACTTATCTGATCGAGAATCATGCAAACATGCTATCGTTTTCATAGATTGCCGAATGGAATTAAATTAATTAAGTGAAAGTATAGATAAAGATAGTTCTTTACTTAACCCATCAGTTTTGTTATTCGGACATGAATCTTAGAAATCTAAAGTCAGCGGATATTTCCATGTGTTATTGTGGGCAGGCCCTATTGCATTTATAAATATTAATATCAACTTCTTCTTGCGGCTCGATTCGATTGACTGACAGTCTGATAGCCTTCGGGTGATACCTCTTTTACCCGACTACGGCGAAACCAAAAGGAAGGGAAAGTATTTTGTTTTTCTCAAGACGAAATCGATGTTTCAACTGTTAAAATGTCATGGATTAGAGATAGCCTTCTTAGATTATGAATATGGTTACATAGTTGAAACGAGAGGAGAGAGTAAGAGGAGTGCTTACAGCTCGATAAAATATCGATTTGTGTTATATTCAAATTGTATTGAAACGACATTTCTCATATAATTTCTTATGTTGTTATTGCTCAATTGTTCTCCCAGCTTATCGTTTTAACAACTGCGGCATGGTTTCAGCGCCATCTAATCAGAATTATTCAACTGCCTGAATAGCGAGAGGGCACGGGATCGAATCCTCTTATGGGAAATTTTTGAAAATGTATGTCCTTGGGAAAATATTTCTATGACATTTTTCGCCTGTTTAAAGGCTTAGAAAAGGAAGCTGTAACGTTTTTAAAACATCTTAGATAGACGAGTTATAAATAAGTCTTAAAAGAGAACCCATTTCCCTTGGTCGGGTTACTCTGCATAGGGTAATCTGCACACATAAATCGTGGACATATGTCGTAGTGTCGCATGTAACACAGGGGGATATTCCAGTTATATAATTGTATTAAATTTCATTTCAACATCATTGCATTTGCAAACAATACACTCAAAATTAAACTATAATTTGCTGGGCTGCAATCGGCATTTTATTGACTCTAAAATGGGTCTTTAATTTTTTTTATTGAAAATGTCAAATATTATCAAACAAACGTCCAATTTGAAATTAAAGATTAACTGCAATGATATTTTTGATCATTTCATAACCAGAATAGGACCTGAATTGCTGCATTTACGCGGATGGCAGCAGCATGTACACAAGCAACATAGATGTGTAGATCATCTTAAGCGGAATTACCCGAGTAAGGGTGTAGTCGGGTAACTCCGCTTAAGTGTATTGTGTGCAATCGAATCGGGTCGTAGAAAGTAGTCGATATACCCTCTGGGGCGGGAAGGAAAGCCTCTATCCGTTAGTAGAGTTCTGTTGAGTTTACCTTCCTCGCTTTAGATGCGTACACTCCGGCTTTGCGTATATCGATCTGTCCGGTCTCCACATAGTCCGCAGACTGGCTCACGTGGTACTCGATCCGGTCTATCAGTTCGCCCTGCTCACGCTAACCTAAACCGCTGGGGAGGGAGCGGGACGAATTACATTTGCCAACGGCCGATTGGTTCATACGATACGACACCCCATAGAGTTATAGTAACCAGTTACAGAACCGAATAACACGGCTTTGGTTTGACAGTTAGAGAAACAATTGTTTTAAAATTAAAAACATTCCATGGTTAATGATTAATGATAATGATTAACATTCAGTTAGAGTCAGTGTAGGTAAGTAATTGTTATGAAACTTATGAGTTATCAACAGTACAGTTTGATTTGTTAGAGTAGAGAGAAACTTATAATTTACACAGATTGTTACATCGATAATGTTACAGTTACAGTTAACATTTACACCAAACATGTTTGTTACATAATAACGTTACAATAAATAAATAAATGATAATAAAAAGAATAAGTTAAATATAACAGTTATTATATAACAAATTGATACAAAAGGCAAATTACGCACACACCATTATATAGATAGATATGATAAAGTGAAACACAGTTACCAGTTTGGTATTAGAAGCCCATTTCACCGAGTGTTAGAATCGAACGACACAACAGTTAAAGCGAATCGTGTTAGTAAAATAAAAATACAGGATGTTAAAAGATAAAAAAAAGAAGAAAAAAGAACAGAAACACAATGTGTGAACCAATCACCGAATCGTCGTAAACAAAATGCACGGATAACGTAGCAAAACGATCATTCAAGTGGGTAAATGAAAAATGGGAAAGGAGAAAGGTATGCGGTCGAATGGATAAGGACGAAACAAAAACAAAAAGTACATATTAGTAACGAATGAATTGACATTGTGGTAACAACTCACCCGCCGGGCTTTGCTCTGATATTTTAGTGCCTTCTTAGTGTCTTGTGTCGCAGTTTGGACATAGTCCACAGCGTGCTCAACATGATACTCAATGCGGTCGATCATTTCACCCTGTATTAGTAGGATCAAGTTTACTTCAACATTATGTCAAATAAAGCATGCAGACCATTTTTATAGTAATGGTTCAGTAGTTTTCGAATTAGTTTTCGCGGTTTATACGAAATTGACCTCAATTTCGGTTTTAATCGCATTGCTGTTATTTTGTTCAACATTTACAGGAAAGTTTTGATACGATTCATATTGGATAAGACGGTAGGTTTCAGTAAATAATGACAAATTACATCTCAGTCTATGGTACTGTAAGGTCCTCGAAACGTCGGGAGTGGAAAAATGTCAAAAACAATGAGAGCAACGCGATTAACACTGAAAAATAAATTTAATTTATTGTCTGCATGTCTATTGCATGTCTGTCTGCATACGACTGAGGCCAGTGGGTCAAGTGACAAGCGACGGCCTTCGATCAAAGCATGTATAAAACTTTGTGATTCTTCAAATCCAGAGTGAATAGGTTTCGTCTTGTAAACAGATATTATGCTACATGATAGACCTCGCCATCACTTCTCATCAGATGAAGCGAGGTCAAAAGCAAGCCTAGGATGCTATGACACCCATAATTTGCCCAAACAAGTCAACAAGTCAAACCCATAGCTTGCTTCAGTGATATCCCATAACTACAGCCTTAGAGGCTTCAAGTCCAGAGTGAATTAGTTTATTACTGGTATGTATATTACGCAGTCGACTTCTACTTTACCTTCTATCAGGTGAGGCCAAATGCAAGCTATGTTGTCATATTAACCACAGAATGTTCATTGTTGAACATACACCTTCATAGGATTAAACATTTACCACCTAGATGGATGCATATTCTTATTTTAAATAAAAAACCTGCCAAGTGCGAGACAGACTCGCCAACAAAGGGTTCCGTACCATTCTCAAAAAAGCGTGATTGTTGTACGTTTGTTTGTAGGTATCAATAAATATTTATTTTATTCAGTTTTTATATGGTGTTAAACAGGCAAGAGAAATTCATCATCTGTGCCACAATTTCAATTGTGTATCTATCACGGTTCATGAGATACATGTGTATTTGACCTTTATTCGCAAATAAATGATTGATTATTGGTGACAGACACACGAACAGCGAAGTCTCAGTAGTCCCGTTTCTACCCTTTGGGCACAGAACCCTACAAAAGCATTGAATAGTAATGGTATAATGTTTGACCTGGCTCTCGACTAGCATGGCCATATCCATAAACATGTCATGCAGTTCGCGGATCGAGGTCTCCAGTTTGATGATGTCGGCGTGTCGCGCCTCGATGTCTGCTAGCGTCTGCTTCGCTTGCTGCGTCTCCATTATTATCTGGAATCACCATTTGGAAGTATAAATACATATGTCTAGGTAGTTTGCTGTTGCGTTCACATAAGTCCCGTGGGACAATCAGGATCAAAGTAGCTTATCTCCAAGGTCTCATTTATCTACTCTCATCTCTTTACCAAAATCGTTTCAGCTGTTTAGGTTTGAAAACGTTACAGAAAAAGGGGAGATACTTTAAGATTAACAATATTAGTAGGAATTAGCCGTGTAGTCATGGCTACCTCATCTTTTCCCGCGGTCGTCGTAAAAGGCGACTTAGGGATCTCAGGGACCAGCGAACCTAGAGATCTCATTGCGCGGTGGCGGGTGCTTGGTCCCAATAAGGTTTGGTGACTGCCGACTATAAAAGCATTGCCCAAATCTAGTATATCAAAGGTAGGTCTATCAAATGAGAATTATATCTATTGTGACGGCCACAAATAGTTTTAAGGCTCTATGGCTTTCACCCAGGAATCACGAATGACAACTAAAGTCTAAAATCCCTGGGGAGCGAATAATAAATAAATCCTGTGACGAACACACAGCAACATCTAGCCCCATGGTAAGCTGCTAAGCTTGTGTTACGGTGACTAGACAACTGATATTTATTTTTCTTTTGTAAATACATACATATTATACATAGAAATACGCCCAGACCAAATACAAATATTTATTTTAAGCATAAATATTTGCACCCAGCGGGAATCGAACCCGCAACCTTCTGTATTGCAGGCAAGCGTTCGCCCGACGCGCCACAGAGGTCGTCGAATAATAGTTTATCTAATTAATGAAATGTTCCACTGTACTATATAGAATGAGTGAAGGTAAAGCAATGTTTGCTGGCTGTCACCTAAACTCGGTTATATTCATATCTTATCGGATTTTGTAGTCTAGTGTGAAAAACCTTAATACAATCACATATCGGTATATTTTCCCTTAGGAATTATTCTACACAATTTATTCTGTCAAATGATGGTGATGATATATTCTGTTCTGACCAGCGATGTTTTATTTTCTGTATATGGAATATTATTGATCAGTTATTAAAATATAACTTCATTATTTTCAGTCTCCCAGTATAAACTTCCTTATCAAATTCTTAAAAGATTAAAATAGAACAGGAAAAGTTTAACACAAAAATACTTTAACAAATTGTAATTAGTTAGAAATCTTACAATTTTTGCCAAAGAATTGCTTAAATAATATAGAATTTAGGTAACGAACGTAAAAGTTTCATTTCAATATTCATTTCTAGACGTAGCAACTTCGCCGTCTGACGTTCCAAGTTAAAATCTTCAAAACTAAATAAGGGCAGAATATTAGGGCACCGATATTCAAGTATAATGTGCCATTACAAATTCTAATCGATTCCGCTAATGGAACTTCGCTTCTTGATAAATCGATTGAAATAATCACTTCATTGGACACTTGTTGCTTGTATAATTTTAAGGATCTAATTTGGATTATTCTTTGTCACAATATAGTAGAGCAAACGAAGACTTTATGGCCTATAAAAAGCCGAACATTCCTATGCTAAAGCTTGCAAAAGCGATAAACTGTACCAGCGACCTGTTCTCATCGATTTGCACGGTTGTGTACATTGTATTAGGCAATAGGCATGTAAAACTGTAAATGATAGTGAAAACCGTCTTAAATAGGGTCTGGAAAACGCGAAAACAATAAATTTGCTTTACAGTATTTAAGTATTGGTATACTTACTCCTTGAGTGAAGACTGCAGAGTTGCCCTGCTCCAACATCTCCTCGAGTTCATCATCGGTGGTCGCGCGTCCAGTGATCTCCAGCTGTCTCTGTATCCTACTTTTGCACCGGTCCCTGTAGTCGGTTTGCGTGCGGTTGTACTCTGTCATCACCTCGACGAACTTGCGCGACAACGTCGAATGTTGCGTCTTTCTTATCCTCAAGTCGGCAGAAGATTTGTTCGAATGCTCTTCTTGTTCGATGTTCTGCTCTATGTCTGTAGATTACATAACAAAAAAAAATCTATCTCAGCCCCAACTCGAACTTAACCAGTGATCGATTGGTTCGACTTTGAAATAGGTCAACTTACGTTTTAATTTTCCTCTAACTTTGTTGGCGGTTTTCTTGACGTCAGCCATGAGATCTTCCAATTCATGCTTTGTTTCTGAAAATGAGAATAGTTCTTTCACATAGATATCTACTTAAGTCGGTATCAAAGAATAATTTAGTTGATTACGTGTGATGCGATAAGAAAGGTTCAATGGTTCTATTTTAATAATCGGATGAGTTCCTGAATAATGTAACACCCAGACAATGAAAACACGAGCGCTACGCTATCTTTATCGTGTGGGTGCTCTAATTGCCTGCCTATTTAATTCAATATTATGTAATCCAATTTGCTATAACGATCGCAGCAAATTTGCTCTCAATTGAGCCGGTCCGTAATGCTTGTGTTAAATCACATTTCCTTTTGGGGATTTATTTTAAAAAAAATCTTATAATTTGTTGCTCTATTAAGGTCTCGGAGTCATAAATACATTACTAGAATGTATTGGAGCAAGCTGGTCCTTAGGGATGGATGTAGAGAAAATACGTGGAAATATATACCTACTTAGACGTAATGTAATCCAACCAAAGGAGAAGTTGTGTCGATAACAAAGTTATGAACATAACACGTCGAACACTGAACATTTCGTCGTTCAGCCTCCTAAGCGTAGATAATTTCACGTACTAAAAGCGCCTAATCTTCTAAGTAACGAAAGACCGAGTGTTTTTACGTTCAGAGTTGTGAAACTGGCAATATAATTAATCACCAGTTCTAAGCGCTCCGTAAGTAAGAAGCATCATAAATTTTTCGCACGTATTCATTTAACACTTAGTTAATATTTAGATAGGTACCTAAATAATTAGACCAATGTAAAATTCTATTACATGACAAACATAAAAACAAACAAAACAAACGTCTATTATTTACACTTGATTGTAATAGAATCCGAATTAATTTTATTTAAAAAAACTGTCGCCAACATGTGACGCAGAGATGTCTTCATTGCTCGAACAAGCGACGTATCTAAAGAAACAATAAGAAGAAAGAAAATTTGTTTTTTATCCGGATTGTACGAGATTGTTGTGTTATCTTTTTATTAGTTTAAAAAAGTTGCTCAGTGTTCCATGTAAGTTATATTAGCTTGTCTCAAAATATTTCGCTTAATTTAAGTATTTTACAAGAGAAGAGACAACATTATATTTTATTTTTTACAACATTTTCGTATAACAGAGGCCCGAAATACTAAATTAATCTAAAACATACACAATACGCCTCATAACCAGAAGGACCTAATATAATACGTCCTATTGTTAGGACTAATTGTTCATATCACTGCTGTTTCATTCCAGCTTATCTATGCTCTATTGTTCGTTTGGTCCCCTTTGCTCTAAAACCATCAGATTCGGTCTGTCCCAAAGGACACATTTGCATAAACATTGCAGCGCTACCATATAGTGTACATACGCAACTAATAAATAAATTTTCGATAGTGAAATAAAAGAGCCAGTAAAAAGTTTAGTTATATCGCGTAAATAGAGTAGGATATAGGAGAAAACGGACCGACATTGTTGTTTCAGGCGTTTTCCCTCGCGAGGTATTACAGCCGGCACCGTTATGCTTCTAAAAGTAAATGCTCACTCGGTTCACTTCATTTATGTGAATTTTGGGTCGTTTGGCCGGCAGCACTTTGAAACTTGGGAAAGATTTGATTACCCTTTGCGTACGTAATCTCATAGCCAAAGGTGTGTATGCACACACATATGTATGTGGAAATAAAGATGTAATTATCTAGTATAATTATATATTGTGGGATGTTGGTTAACTAGATAAGTCACACTTTCATGGTTTCCTTTGTTTGTACATATTATTATTATAAGCTGAAATGTAACCATGCTTTTTTGATTACCTACTATAATAATAAGCGAAAAATATATTTGTCTGTATATTTATAGAAAAAGATCTTGAATCAATAGAAGGCAGCGCATAAAAACATTCTTTAGTAAAATCCAATTTAATTCGATCCCGCCTTTCAATGGATCAAAGGAAATCTAATGGATTTTATTGATTTTCGCTGCCGCTTTCCTGAAATCACCTCTTGGTCGTTGTCTTCAAATAGGCCTATTCATTACGCTTATTCAAAGAGTTTATTTCTCAGGCATGTTTTTTAATAATGACCTTCGGTTACTCCAAAGTGTTTGAAATCCGTTAGACACTTTATTATGAAATGGTTTTAGGACTTTCTGCTTGATAGGTGTGTCACTTAAGCGATAATATAAAAAGAAAAGGAGAGGATTGGTGAAGAGGTACGCATCTCATAGTCACCTTAATAACTTAAAACTAACATAAAAATCTATAGAGTTTCACTGTTCCATTACATCTATTAACAGACCCTGAAAATATTTTACAGGAAAATGAAACCTCAGACGTGGTGTAATGTTAAATTAAGTTAATGGTTTTCAAAATCCTTGAGAAACTCCCCAAAAGGTTGCTATTTTCCCAGCACAATGTTAATACAATGCGTGTAAGTACCAAAATTTAATTTAAATTATTTCTATAATAAATTATACCATCCTAAAGCAAATCTAATAATATACTAAAAAATGAAGTAGCTCACATGCCATCATAAATTATAACAGGTTATTAAAAGTTTCGAGACACGATTTAGGGGTGTTGTCGTTTAATAAACATCCAAATACAAAAAAATATAGCAAGTTTGTTCAATGGTAATATCAGAAGCGACGGCTATATAGGTCGGGTCAATGGCTAATCGAGACCATTCGTGACTCTCCTGCTGAGAGACCACTGTACTTAAGTGTGTATAAAGACCTCGAGACCCGATACCTAACACGTCATCATGTCAAATACATTAAACCTTTCACACATCGATCTATTCTATCGCTATTATTACCTATGACAAACGCTACTTACTAGGCAATAATAGGCTCTACTACTCATTTTAACGACCCACACGGCATTACGAAGACCTTATTTCCGAACAGGCAAAAACTTTTTGCTTTTTATGGTAATTATGAACTTAGGAACCCTCATATTCTCGAGATAAAAAAGGAATATAAAATTCGGGAGCAGAAGTACACAAACTGAATATTATAATAGGGATACGCTATAAAATAAGGGCTTTGAGTATGAACTACTTATCCTAAACATGTTATCTAACCTTCCAATGAGATGAACATTTTACGACGCTGAAAAGTTTTGATAGGTAGCTATAGGAACATAATTTAATCTACAGAACAAATACTTTCTTGTTTGTTATAAAAACAGTTTTACGCCCCCGTGTCTACGTAAATGCCAATAAATTCGCCCTTTAACTTTAACGTGGGGGTATTCTGAGCGCAAGCCTTGTTCCAACATAGACCTACCCACGCTGATCTCACGCCCTGTTCCAACTCATAGATTTCCATGAACATAATAGAAGAACGATGATAAGACCAAGATATTTTTAGAAACTACATCAATCAAAAAATATACGTATTCAGTAAATTTATTCAAAGAAATGTTGAGCTACAATTTGTAAGGCATCAGCTAACTGTAAGAAACTGCAATTTAAAGACATTATAATAATGCTAAAGGAATGCTAAGTTTGTTAGTGGTGAACCAAATAAATTATTTGAAAACTTTGTCCTGAAAATACTACAAACCAAACTAGAATTCTACCCACAATTACAGCAATCTTGATTTTATCGACATTTGAATAAAATGAGTTAGGTAGTGGAAATTGGTCGGTCGTTGTGATTAAATCGATTTTGTATATAACTTTCATACATTGCGACGTATCAGATTGGCATTGTTGTTGTGAAGTATCGTCATACGACGAGTACTATAATGTGAGTCAGAAATCCATTACTCACTTTCATCTGATTGTGGCGCTGATAAAATGGCACTGTGTTTCTTCTTGACTTCTTCGACATTGGCCTGAATCTTGTCTATCATCTCTCGTATCTCTTCCACCTAGAAAAAGGAAAAGCAATGATTTGTAACATGGTCTTATAATAAGTTGTTTTTGTTGTACGATGTTTTATTTCACTGTATGAGCGATGTTTGTAGACAACATCATGTTTCATCCAAAAAGACAGGTTTTCGGTTGAAAGGGATTCGAAGTCATGGCTTTTGTAATGAAAGCCGGGATATATGACACTGGGCCGCTCTATTACAGAAGCTATAGCGTGTTCTATGCAGCATGAATCAGCACTCTGGTTAATTAGTTATCAAGCCGCTAGTTTTTACGATGCAGTCCACCGTTTATCTCTGCATCGGGCTTACATCGTGCCCTGGTCTAGCCGGGGAGGCGACGACACCCGCTGGCAACCAGCCAGCTAACCTAAACAACTGAGACCTACTCCAAAGCAAATGAGTGCGTGCTAACCCATGTACCTATTCTATGGTGAATTTTAAGCGCATAAATATTTCGTGTAGAAATGTAGGCAACGTCCTGTAACAAGTACACGTAACGTGATGTCATTTACTACAATGTATACAAGTCCTTTACACGGTTGTTCGAAACTGAGGGTATTCTTCGAGTTTTGAACTACCACGGAGTATTTGTGTATGTATAAATGTAGGTGTATGTGTTTCAGGAAATGTATAAAATTCGTCATTGCATACAATTCCTAAAATCGCCCGAAAATGTGTGAAATAAATTATTTTACACACATTTCCTAGGAATTGTATTCTTAAATAACGATCGGAAATGTAATTTTCTGGGTGGGTAAATTTTTTTTATAATCGCCATTCAACAAGGAAGGTACAAACTAACTTTATAACTGTGTTAGAAATAATAATCCGTATTATTTAAGATTTAACATAATTTCGGAAAGAATTCAAAGTTCTTCAAATTCCATTTTCTCTAAAAATATTTACTTTGAATCTTTCATACTAAACTTTTAGTAGATCCACCACCGGTGGATTGTAGAGATTTTATTGTGTACTAGACTTGTGGCTTAATGCGAGCAGGCGTTTGCAACCGCCTCTTCCAGGCTCTCTCTACGTTAAATTTAGTTTAAGGTATCTCTGGCACAATTCCAACCGCAGAACAAATGCTTGTTGATCCACGGTTTAACGTCGAAATCACATTACATTAAACATTTTTACCTAATAAGAAAAGTAATGAAATCATCAGTAAAGAAACGTTTACAGTAAATCTGTTTAATCTTTAAGACTCGGTTTAGCAAGTAATTTATCATAACGGCGAGACGGGATCTCATTTTACTTTTCGCTTACAACTTAAACATAAAATGAATGAGGCCGTAGGCTATGTCAAAGTGAGGAAAATGTCCGTGATTCATCGGGGAAATTACCCTGAGTCAACAATTAATAGACGACATTTCAGTCTAGTAACCGAATACAATACAAATAACCTCGACTTCATCCCAAAGGATCATGTAAAACGAAACAATCTGCAAACTACCGTATAAGTATAACAATTGTGTACTGACTACGAAGGCGACTTCGTATTTAATATTTATGACTTTGCTAAAACTCCATTAAATTTTTAGTTATCTTAGTCGACAAACGCTTTCAAAAGTTAGTAGGTATTTTAAGATTATAGAGTTTAAAGAAATATTTTTACAAGGCGATTCGAATCCTGTCATGTAATTTGTTTGTTAATGCTTCGCCTTCCAATATATATTTCTAGTAAAATCCTTAAGCAACAAAACCTTTAGAAATATTAAATTTGAAGCTGAACTTTAAATTATTAATAAAATTCTATAACAGATAAATCTTCGTCTATTCTCCTGTAATCAGGCAAGTTTGTTGCCTGGTGTGAGTTCAGGGACAAAGCGCCGCTGGACCCTTTCGACCGATAACAAACGTACCGTGAACGGACCGAGTGACACTCCACTGGTGCCAATTAATCAGATCATCGCGATAACTTGATATCGCCCACAACTCGATCAACGATCAATTGCTTTACTAACGTCTACAGTGTTGCTATGATGAATGTTAGAGCTATGAGTCAAATGATGAAATCACAAGGATTTGTTAATTAAAAACACTATGGTAAGAAATTTTGACTTAAGGGCAGCTATGTATCTTTGCATACAATGTATGTATTACGTATGCTATATAAAATAGCTGATAAGAGATTTAGCTATAATATAAGATATTTAGCTATTTATATTCGGAAAGCGGACCTGGGCACCCGAGAGGGATGCAACCGGGAACATCGCTCGGTTGATGATAATGATAAAATTTAGCTTAGGTGATAGACAATTATTATGGGAAATTAATGTATTATATAATTAAATTCATGTATGATGCAAAGTCGTCGTCTCATAAACATCTTCATTTAAAAATTGAATAAGAACACACACCAGCTAAAATTAAGATTGGAGAGATAAAATATAAATTGAATATTCCAGTCAAACGAATTTGCGGTGATAGCGAAAAAAAAGCAGTAAAAGAAAAGTACGTAGAGAAAATTACTCGGTCAGGCTGTGCTTCAATCCGTATAAATTACTAATGAATTAAAGCTCGAAACGAAGTTCAGGATTTCTAGAACAAAGCACAAGTCAAATAGTTTGTAAAGCCATGGAATTTAATAAAGAGTCGATGGTAGTGGCGTCATAGGATTCATTCATATTCTAGTGCGAATAATTTGTTATGAAAAAGTAGTTTGATATGACATCATTGTAGGTAGATGCTACATTATTTAGTTTGATACTGATATTCATGGAACTGTGTTTCGTCGTTTATTGTCGATCAATGTTGATAACACTGATATTGGACATGTATCAAAATGCAGAATGGTTTTAAAATTCACTATTTAAGCAATAGGCCGGCGCGATGGAGGTTAGCAAGTACAAAGCCAACAATCTGCAAGCCTACGAGTGAGTGATGTTCACGATCCCCATCACACACATTTACATTCCTCGACATACACAATAACATGTAAATGAATACACGATTATAATGAATACCAAGCACAGTCTGAATATTTATGGCTCATGTTATGAGAGATGTGCCCTGGATAGAAGGAACTGCATATTCTTTAAAAGATGATTTTTAGGCGACATACTTCGCCGGCTCACACGCTCGCGCTGCCTGCTCTGTACCATTGCACTGGTCCAATAAAGAAGATATTATTTTGCTAATTGTCACACCGCTGGGTTACAATGACGTAGTTAGTATCTTATATTGTAACTATTAAAATTAGCTAGCTATGGTGTGTTGGATAAAAGTATTAAAAAAGACGTCCCGCGGTTTCACCTACGTAAGTGCCAATCCTGTGGGTATTTTCAAAAAATATCCACAGGATTGTGGGTATTTTTTTATGCCTAAATCATAAAAAGAACACACTTTTCAAATTTCAGCTCTCTACTGTAAGGATTTTCAGGGTGTTCATTCCAGTCAGTCAATGGACAAAGTCCATTTCTATTATTATGTTGTTTTGAAAATATTTCCAGTTCAGGCTTTAATGCCTGGTAAAATGTAATTGACACGGTCATGTGCCCAATGCCACCAATTATTATTTTTTTAGATTTCGGATAAAATTCTTAAGTATTATAATTTCTTAAATAATCTAGAAGTTGGTACTTAGCCGCAGGGCAGGGCCATTGTTTAGAAGTTAAACGGTTTTTTTTTACGGTAAAATGACTAAAAATGTTTTTGATTTCATGAATATTTCTGACCTATATTTACACAGTGCCAAACCATAAAAAAACTAAAAACAGCTAAATGATTGCAAATTTCGACTCACATCTCTCCGATTTTAATGAAAATACAAGTCACATAAAATAAAAACCAAAGTGGAACACATAAAGTAAAGGTAATATAATTCCAGTAGGTAACAAAAACCTCAGCAACAACACTTTTAAAAAAACTTTCTGTGTAATAGAAAAGTTAGGCGTTACAGCGAAACTGAAGAATATCAAATAGAATAGAACACTTCCAGAAAAAGGATTTCTGTAAATAGGTCCAAATCTATTTTGCGATACACTAACTAAGTCATTAGTATTAAGAGGACGAATCGAAGTATTTGCAGATTTAGGGCCGATTTTTCAAATCCCTAGATAGAGATATCTGACAAATAAAATGTAACACCATCGAATTAAAAACGTCACTATGATATTAAAAGAAACAAAATTTGAGAGCTTTTAAATTTGGTTGGGTTCGAAGTTATTCGACAGATATCTTTTATCTGAGGAATGAAAAATCGGCTCTTAGACTAATTAATTGGACAAAATATACGGTAACCATGTTTTGTTATTTAATTTATCCTTCTTTTGCCTCAAATTTGGTATAGTTTTGTTTATACGATAAGTTAACTTTTACAACACAATTTTCTTTAAAGCAACCCTTTAAAAACAAGTTTTCCATTTTACAACGAAACGGGATATATTTAATATTGTTTTTTTCCTGTAAGGATTAGCAGTAATCTTCACTTTAAATTGGTAATACAGTTTTAACTAATTAGGTAATTAGGCTGTCTGTTAAATTGCCAATATCTTGATTCTGGTGGTTCAAATACCTTAACATTTATACATTTTTGGATTTTCCATGAAATTTCCAATATTTTGAAGTATAATTTTAATATTGTATCTAAATAAAAATGTAAGTAAGTACGGTCGCTGAGCAGTCTAGAGTTTTGGCGCGACACCGTAAAACGGTCGGGGGCAGCAGAGAGGTTAACCATGATATACTAGTTTGAGTTTTTAGTTTATCAATCCTTCGCCTTAACTCAATAATGTAGTCAACTTCAATGAAGTCATCACATGCAGAGCGCAAATGTGACCCGAGTCATCAACGTGATTTATTAAACTAGGAAATTGAGTGAAAATAAATGGTCTAAGTCGTACATAAAGTATGAATCAGCGAGCACTATGCCAATCCGTTCAATTTACGAAGGGAATCGTGCGGACTGGTTAACTAGGGATCTGTTAGATTCACAAAAATGTATGGCCGTAATCAGATTTATGTTGCGAACGTGTGAAGTTAATTTCGTTGTAGACGTTACCTTCCTAGTCACTTCTGTTTTTCCTGTGTTAAGGTTATGATGGCGACTGTTAATTTAAGCTGAGTAGAATCTCAGCTAAAATCAACAGTCACAAATTCATCCGTAGTATCCCAAGGACGGGATACTACGGATGAATTTGTTAAGACCAACTGAATCGCTCGATTCTATAATGAAATCTAAAATTTAACCAATGGGGTCAAGCGACCCCATTAGTACCAAGCGATACCATTGGTATATTAAACACACCTGTAACCCCGTATCTAACTCATCATCGCCTCATCTGATAAGGCATCCTTAAGGGTTTTGACAGTTAAATAAATTGAGGTAAAGTTAGCGTTAGCAAATCCATGGTCACCCAAATACGTACAATGTCTGCAATCTGCAAGCATAGCTTAGTGGGTAACACATAGTCTGTCAATTCGTAGATCGTATATTATAATCCCTTTATACCTACGGCTCTTGAAATGAAGGAAACATCTAGAGTGTAACTGACCACGTTTCAGAGGTTCCTTATTCTAATGCCAAAACGGAGTAGGCGTCGCGTGTTACTGCCTAATAACCCTTTTAAGACTCTTTTGCCCTATCGTGGGACTTTATTATAAGGGCTTTACTTTAAAGGTGGGATCTTTATCGCCATGGTAATATTAAATCGATGCATTTAATTAGTGATCAAAATCACAGGGTATTTACAACATTATATTTTTATTTTAAGTGTTTAAGCCTACACAAGGTGTTTATAGAACTATTTTGAAGAAAACTACATCAACAAAAACACAAAGCACGGTCGACGTCGAGCGGGATTCGAACCAACAACGCATGTCAACTCAATCCAGGAGTAGCGACTTAACCAATTAGTCTACCGCGGCGGCGTCGGTTTTTCCCATTACAATATTTTTTTCAATTTACATTGACTGGATGCTATGGATTGACAAGACTCGAGGCATAAAATGTTGGAGTAGCATTTTTTTTTTTTATAATTCTTAGTTGCGACACACTTTATTTAATAAATTATTCATTTAATTTACGTTTTGCTACAATAAAGCATTTTTCTATCTTATCTCTAACTGATTTCGAAATGAACACCATCAGAGACTTTTTAATAAAATCTAAAGAAAACTCATAATATGATATGTAAATAACTTTGGAAATCCTGAACATAATTAACAAGTGTTACTTTACCATTGCGTCCTGATAATGGAATGATAATTTTGTAATAATGTCGTAAGTAAAACAGCAACAATGTACGTATGTATGTACGTTACGTTACGATACAAGTGAACACAGACTGTGCGTTCATTATGCCAGGAAGAATCCGATGACTCATGTAGTTTACTATGGTTTGTAATTAAACTGTTTAGAATAGGCGTTGTTAATTGACTTTACCAAAATCTTATTTGAATTCAAGTAAATTAAATTTAATAAGTACGCCAATACATTTTAGCGCCAATCGCTACCATTTTCTCACTATCAGCAGTGTTATTAGCAGTGTTCATGTTCGTAAGTCCCGAACCCCAAAATTTTCCAAAAACCTTTTCTTAGTGGATACGTACACATCACAAAGAACACAACTTCCAAATGTCATGTCTCTAGATACTATAGTTTAGGCTGTGTATATACATACCAGTTCCGATTCTAATACCAGTTGGGCGCAAATTAATTATAATAAATAAAAACATATATCTTTGTTCTAAATACAAAATCAAAGTAATAATAATATTCTTGAAAAAAAGCAGTACCAATCGTAGGCAATCATTAGGAACAAATCCTGGCCAACCGAAAATTACATAACATTAAAATTAAACCCATTACCAAGTTTTTCACAAACCAAACCAATTATATTTCTATGAAGAACAGTCAGAAAAACACAAACCTACCTAAACAGGCGTATTATTTCAGTAAGTATTAAATAACTTGTTATTATATCATTAGCTGTATACGTGATAATGATTTTTCCCACAATGAATCCAAGCTCACTACAATAAAGTGCTTTATATTGTATTTTAATGTGGGAGTCGGTATTTAGTCGCGTATTCACTTGTGACTGTTTTCACAACAATTTATTGCAGTTCTGCCTAGGTAGTCTAAAATTACTAACAACACGCTATAACAACTATGAATATTATAAAATATGGGTTTTACAAGGTTTATTTATTATAATATTACGTGTGGTAGGCAGAGAGATACAAAATATGTATAACATTGCATAAACAGGGGAAAATAGTACAATAAGTAATGCCATTTATACGTCTTCCTTCCACATTTCTTACTAAACTTTAAAGTCATTTGCAACTGCTACCTTTTATAACAATGAGTAAAGTGCGTTTAATTCTATTCAGGCGCACGAAAAAGTATAAAGTGGGTAATAAAAGTTTGGACAACCAATATTTATGCGATATCAAACTATACATTATCAGATGTCGGCATTAAAACGTTGATAACATCAGAGCCCAAAGGCAATTACATCCATTTAGCCGTCCTCTAATTGAAGGATTTATATTCCCATTAGTTGTTAGGATGAGAGTTTAGAATAGAATACCGCCCGCATTTCAATTTCATCAACTATGTATGAGCCAATGTAAGTATGGCTCGGAGTTAATCTGTTCAAACCAAAGAATAAACTCGAGGTTATTTATTTTAAAGTTGTTTAATCAGGTCTCTAAAACAGAACAATCTGATAGCAAACGCAATTACCCAGACGGACGAATCCTAAGTTGCTCACTGATCAGTTCAATAAGTTGGTCACCCGTAAACGGACACCGACCATGGCTCAAAGTTTCTCCATTTCACGGCTACTAGGCATTGAGGTAAAACAATAGCCATTATAAGTGTGAAATAAGTTTTGCTTTAGGTACAAAAACTAGTCAAAATAAAACGCAAAATGGTTAATATCTAGTTTGTCGGGTGAAATAGCCAACAAGTTTGTGAACGGGAAACTGCACTGCCTGTGCAACATCGGCGTTTTATGTATCTAGCCTACAATACAGGCCAGGATTTCCGTTTCCCCATCTGGGAGTTAGGGAGAACGGAGCCACTCCCGGCTATCTAACATTATCCACAATTTCGTTCGAGTGGATCTTAAATAGAAAGTGTGGCTGGGATATTCACTTGGTTATTTTGCTCACACGATTCCAACAAAAGGGCTGAAGGAGCTTAGCTTAAGAGGACGGCACTTTTACTTTCTATAGAAACAGGTGTTAAGCCACGTGAGATTTGTGCCAAACTAAATTAAGTACCTATAACATTAATTGATCATTGGACTATACTTAACTTATCTACGTATATTCTCCCAATTTTACCACTCCATTAGGTCAATGAAACTTATGTTAGGTAAAGAGCCCCGTAATTCTATTTGCCACCCCATCGGCAGATGGTGGTCTATTCTCAAAACGTTTTCACTTGAAATTAAGTACTGTAAAAAAAACATTCGACAAACAGATGGCGTCTATAATGTTGTAGTAATCTTTAAGGTCACCTCCAATCGTTTGAATCCAGAAAATGAAGGTTCGAAAGAAAGGGATAATCTTATTGTAATACCAATATTCCTTTGAAACCTTCTCGTTCTTTAGCATTACTGAATTGCACAAAATCGCTAACCTACAACTACTTTGTTAAATTTATTAAGGGTTTATGGTGCGATTCGAGAAAAACGGGTACCTACAGTACGATTGTTGGTTCTCGTAGTTAAACGTCCAACTTAACGACAAGGGTAATGTTGCTAGGCATGTTGGGTCTACAATGATTAATGTAGGTGCTTACCTCACTGAAGAACTCGTCCATGAAGCCTCCTTCGACGGCGACATTGACGTCATCAGGCCCGACATCGTCATCGTCGCTTTGCGCCTGTAAAAGAGATACATTTCAGATATTAGCCAAATAGAACGTAAGTCTTATGTGTTTTGATTGATGAAAAAGATGAAGTGGCGACTTAGGTGCCTAAGTGCCAACCTATGTTTAGATCAGAACCGAATTGGGCTAAAACATACATAATAAGTTATTTTTAAGTGCTGTTTGTGTCTCGGAAAAAAATTAATAAATATAGGAAAATAATGTTAACTAAAATGTTACCTAAGAATATTTCATCATGTCCCGCACTGCAGGGCAATATATCTAGTGGTAGTTAGGTTCCAGCCCTTAGAGTGCGAGACTAACTCGTCCCGCCATTTCTTTCTGGGCATACTGCGGGGTTGACTGCTGTTCGGGACCAAATCCAATCTTCAATACCCACAGAAAATGTTAGGAAGGATATAAGAAAAAGTTGCAGATTGGCAGTGTTAAATTATTACTTCAATTAACTGAAAGCCCTTTACCAACCCCCAATATCGACGGAAACAATTGCCTTTGTTTACAAAACGTATAAAGGCAGCAGACGAATACTTAATGAATGGGTCCTAAAAAGGCACTTCCATAATTTGTAGCACAAAAGAGGACCTAGACCGTACGGCGCACGTAAAGCAAATAGAATCCACTTAGTAGAGGCGCGCTAGCCATTATTCAATTTATACGGGACGTAGCACTGTTCGCGTACCCACAAAGGCAGTCCTGTGGGTCCGGATGTACTCCAGGACTGAAAATTATTTCCATCTAGTGAAGCGTTCATATTATTTTCACAATTTATTAACTACCTACCTACGTTCCTAACATCGGTGACAAAAAATGTGAAAGTTACGATATCAATTTGTTATCTATCTATAATATCGTTATTTTGAGTAAAACGATAAATATTTTGATAGCAATAAAATTACAGGGCATAACAAAAACACAAACAGAGTAATCTTGAGTCATATCAGAAAGATTCCTGTGAATCTTTTTAAAGAGGTCATTTCTCAAATAAAACGCAGCAGTGTTGGTCTAGTCAAAGATAACTGGACTTTAATTATGAAGAATGTTGTTGCTCGATGATTGCGAAGGAATAACATCGCGAGGAAATCCACGCACGTCATAAAATCATGTACGTATAAAGGCCAAATTATGAGGGTTCACATTCAGTACAGAAAACACCTAACCCAACCTAATCTTTTTTATTTCAAAGATTTCTTAATTCTAATGCTATTTGCACAGTTTCTTGGCAGTGTATGCAGGTTTTATGCCTGAAGAGGAACTAAATACACACACAAATAGCAGTGCGCTTCACATGTGTATGCACCCAGTACTTTGTGACAGATTGCCAATAATAGGATAACTTTTTTATTACGTGATACGATAACGATTACATATTTTAAATTATCAATATCATTTATTGATTAATAAATAACTTAATTTATAATGATAAGTAGTTTCTCGTATAGTTTGCCTATTTCCAAACCGGAGGTAGCCAATGGCTCCATTTCATAGTGTAGACTGGGATAATCGGCCGGTTAAAGTTGTTATTGTTAGGGATCTCTACGTGTTGGCTTCCAAAGGTCCGGGGCTCTATAGCCCTGTAATATCGGACATATAAGAAAGGTATGTAGGTAAAACCAGCTCGTATCCTTGCAACGCCTTTTCGTTTTTCGTCGCCGCAACTAAATTAGGGTGTGCTAGTAACAGTTTCATATAACTACAAATATGTAGATAGGGTAATAGTAAAGTTAACACATTATTAAGGGGAGTTGTGGGTATGACATCCATTAGGTGTCCCAATATAAATGAGACGCGAGCGGGAAGGCTTTTAAATGTATTAAAATCGGAAACCAGGGGTATTATTAAAATGTTTCCATGACACCAAAAGCATTAAACCCTCACTGCCCTCATTGCTGTTTAATGCAGTAGAAGTACGATATCATGAATCATGACTCACTGGTAAACAATTTGTATCCGGAGTTAGTCACCAAATTCTATTTGGTGGATTTGATTTATAATTCGGAAACCATTTTTTACATTATCAAATATTTGGTCCACATTTGGGCCACTATTTTGGAAGTTGAGAAGTGGCACGTTAAAATATAGGAAAATAGCAAAGTAACAAGTTGTGGAACAATAACCCACAAATTGTTCGTACTTAGGTAAAAAACGATTAGAACCAATCCTTGTTTCAAAAGAAACTGGATAAGAACATTACAAGACAGTCTATATTTGGCAAACTAATTCAAAATGGTGGCCAAAACGAACTACCTATTTGTTTTAGGTAATTGGCTGACTCCCTTGCCTATACAATGATCCTGATTTAAGTTAATCGAGTTGAAATGAAACGGACAGTTTTTTTATGATTCCTCCAGAGTAGAGTCATGGTTTTTTTTTTAACTTTTATTTTCGTTTCGTACTAAATGGATGTCATTCTCGGCTTTGTTTGAAGAAATTTTCTCAGAATAAGTAAATTTCAACAAAAAAAAATTATCGACTTGTGTGATTGTGTGTGTATCCTCAAACATTTATTTAATATAATACTTTTCCTTTAGTCTCAGTAACACAAAATAAATATAACATCAAAAAAACTATTTTAAGAACAGATTTAAAATAACGCTAGAAATGATTGATTGATTGATTAATACAAAATCAACAAGCTGTACAAAATAAACGAGCTTAAAAATGGACAATCTGATGTATAAAAAATAAATTAATATTCACCTACAATAAATGACAAAATGACAGAGAGACATAAGACTAAAATTTTACTAGGCAACAAAAAAAAAACACCCAAATCTGAATATTCCCAAACGAGTTTTCTCAGTTCTCGCATTAATAATTTCATGTTAGAGACAGAAGGTACCGCCGTACTGTCTGTAAATATCAGACAGCCTCGGTCACGGCCGTCTCAGCCACCCCAGATAAAAGGGCTCCATAGATTATTATCATACGTTACTTCACTGAGCCACTAATTCTTTGTGACGGTTACATCTTTACTGAGGGCAAAGTAACGTGGATACAACGACATTATTTGCGGAAACATAGCTTTGTCGAGTTTTATGACATCCTTAAATATACATAAATAAGCACTATACATAAACGTACGTATAGTTAGTACGAATAGAAATGTCGCGTGAATAAGGTTTACAGTTCTTTATATTGAGGTTTGTTGTAATTTCGTTAATTAATTTTTAAAGAAATTCGCACCCAACAGGACTTGAACATCCTCTGGGGACCCATCCTAGCGCCTTATCCGATCCGGTGCATATTTTTGGAAAGTATTTCTTTAAAAAATAGTCATCCAAGTGTAGGAAACACTTTAAATTAAATCAGTAAGAGGTTCATTCTTTGAAAAGATAACCGATTTTATCAATTGCAACAACCGCTTGTTAGTTAATTAAGTTCCCACAGATATGGGTTTGCGTTCCGGTCTCTAGGGTTGATTGCAACATAATACTAGGTAGATAGAACACAGAACGGTAGCAACTAACAAATTGAAAATCCCATCACGTATTTCAATCGAACCCAGATCTGATAAAGTCATGCCTGTATATTTTCTGACGAAGGCTGATCGGTCGAGAGAACTTTCACATCCCAATGCCATATTTTTAGAACCTACCGTTTCCCGAATCATGAATTATATTTCCCACAAGGAAGAAGGTACTAAATAACAAACGACATCAATAAAAAAGTTTCAGCGAAGTGTTCTACAATCGTTCCGTTTCAAATTTCCGCAACATTAAAATAAAATTACTTGAAAGTTTAATGAGTTATAATTGTATTTGTTCGCTTTTGAATGCCACGGGCACGGGGACTACAGTATTCATCCGGGAGGCGAATAACGAAATCCGGGTTCACCAATAAAACTCGTCGTTATGTTAACTCCGACTTGAATTAAATCGAATAACTCACGTGGCGATTACTGGTCAATAATTCAGTTAGGCTCTACCACGTACTACAGTACAATTGACCCCTTTTATTAACAAGTCATGGTAACAACATTTTCCATTTACATAATAATTCGTTTCTACTTTATTATGAACTTACGTGAGTCGGTAGCAGTCTGGTTTATTTTCGACCTTCATTCAAGCAGATACCGTAGCACGATAATGAAATTTGAAGTAGAGGATTTATTGGTTGTTACGCAACGTGCAATGTTCCGTCCTTCACCTCCCTACAATCCTTTCTTCTCCCGTTTTGGGGAAGCGTCTCTCACGCTCACAAATTCATCGTAATGGTACCTGTTCTAAATTCAGTTCAGGTTAAGTTTCTATAACATCAATGTACCTAATGTTTGACTTACTATCGCTATTATGTTCTACTCAATGGTATTGTAGGAGTGCTAAATTATGAACTGACTAAGACGCCAGCCTAAGACGGCTTTTATAGGACCAAATAAATTAATGTATCATGTCGATTGTCGAATAGAAAAACGAAACCACAACTTTGGTGACGTAATTTTGGCGTGATTTGTTGCATGGAAAAGCGAAACGCCTAGTTACATTACTCCGCGACCTTCTACTTCTACATAGTATTTCACTCTAACAACGGTTTCAATAAATTACTTAATCTTTAATATAGGTACGAGATTGTTTTGTGTGCAACGCGTAGAATGCTTAAAATGTGTACCTATTAATCCATAACAGATTTTATTTGGTATGGTTAGACCCATGCTCATCTTTAAAACGGTGTTTTATTTCGAAAATGCCTACATTTATGTCAGAGATTGTATGTACTATACAAAAATCATACGAGGTAGAAAAATGTATTTATTATTGTAGATATAGGTTCACCTACTTGAAAGGCGGACTCGATCGATAAAAGCCGTCGAACGCAACACATACGGAATTCAAAGCTTTACGAAGTTAAACGTTGGTATAGAAAAGTTGCCAGTTAAAATAATAAACACGAATGCTTCGAATTTCCACTATTAAGGCTACGGACAAAACCAGAAGCTAACGCAAATGTATGAATGAAACAATTTTATTAGCGTGCGTGAAGGAAACACGAAAACAATAATTATTTATGGTTAGTGATTTACGAAATATATTGCAGGTTTGTCGATCGCCGATCGCTGGGATAGCAAAATGTTGTCCACAAAGGATTCGAAGATACCAAAAAAGTGTCACTGTAGGGGCGGGCTACACCAAATATATTGTCAAATATTGCGTTACAAGCCCGCCTTATTAAATTTTTTCGGGAAATGTGCCAACAGTAATATTTCTCAAAAACCCGTTTATGTTCCAAAGAAAATTCAAAACAAGGAGTTCAAACAATGAAACATGTTGGCATACAATAGAAAACAGCAAATGGATGTTGGGTGTCACGACATTACCGGAATCTGGGTCATCCCTAAATCTCGGAACATAATTACGAAGCCGAATAAGCGTGGCGTGCCGACAACCACTGGCCACCCAAGAGATTCATTACAGTGCAATAGGTACACTTTTGAATCCACGAGCAGCTTTAGAGCAAATGGAGAGTATGGAGGAGATACTGAAACTATCGAGACTGACATGAGCAAAAATGACTTCTGTAGCTTTACTCTACCTAATCTAGAGAAGCACTCAGGAAAGAAAACTAGTGTACGAAAACAAAAGTTAATTTACTGTGCGAAATAATAAATGTATTCTTAGTCGATCTCGGATTAAGTGATTGTTTTCTACTATCATAAATAACGTATTTTGACTTTGCTGTTATTCTCGTCGACGATGTGCTCGTTCTTTACTAAAGATAGATAGATAATACTTTATTTGATCAACAATAAATTACAAATACAACACACTTAAAATAAATTTAAAAACTAAATAAAAGCTGGACTTTTTTGCGATCCAAATTAGAAACCTAAATCAAACGAAAAGTTAATGAAAGAGACACACGTAAAATAAACATATTACCAAGGAAAAACATATTGCTTTAGCTAGTAAACTCCAGTAGAGGCATTGATCAGCAAAAAAGTAATACATGATGGAAACAGCGCAGCGCTAACATGACGGTTTTCTCAACGTTGAGACGGCAGATAGCCTGACATTAATTTCAATATAGGTTTACTTAAGTATCTCAAAGCTTGGATAATAATTCAAGCGCCCTCCATAATAATAACTTGTCAACTTGTCGAATTTGAAGATATTGATCTCAAGAAATTGATATAACTTGTTTAAAATTTCTACATTTTAAGAATTAATAAATGGGCTAAAACTAAACAACTTTAGGTAAAATATTAATGACTAGCTAGGTCCCGCAGTTTCGCACGCGTAATTCCCGATCCCGTGGTAATAACGGGATCAAAAGTAGCCTATGTCACTTCTGGATAAAGTAGCTTTCTATTGGTGAAAGAGTTTTTGAAATCAGTCCAGTAGTTTCGGAGATTACCCCCAATATACATACATACAAACATACACTGTTACCAACGTTTTCCTTTATCATTATTAGTATAGATTTAAAGGTAAAAGTTTATTACCTATACCTATAAATTTAATTATTATTGGCTTTCGGCTAGACATATATTATAATGATCAGATTAAGATAAATGTAAACTTAATTTCAAACAGCAAACGTTTGAAATACGATTCAAGATGCTGATAAAATAGTCTCATGGGAGCTTTCAAAGCAAACAAACGAGGCAAAAGTTACGAGTGCCTAGTCTAGTTGGTAGAAGATTTGCCTAAAAGCACAACGGGCTGACGTCGTCGGGCGGGCGCGGTGGTAACGGGCAGAGTGCCGGATGTAAGTTTCCACTATTTGAAGGATTTTTTTCGTGTTACTTTTTGATATGCTAACTAGGTAAAAGATATATTCAATAGGACTATTAAGGTCGCCCTTAGGCCTCTAACTAGAACTATTAACGTGCCTTCCGTCCGAAGCACGAAGCTTGAGAAATTGATTTTTGTCACACAAATTATCGGTCAGCCATCCGTCAAGATCGACATTATAGCTAGGCCAATGAGCTCCTCGTGTGTATAGAACTAAAGAATAGACCAATGAGCTGTCATGTAGTCATAATGTATTCAAATTCAACATCTTCAAAAAGGAGTTATTTTGCGCAGACTGAATTAAAAGTACTTACTGCAAAATTTATACTCGTTCGCTAACGTATATTATTGGGAACACAAAGGTGACGTATGAAAATACAACGCACCGTTTCGTTGTTTCATTATTATAATACTGAATCCCAGAGACAGAGCCTTCATAAAACCTGTATTTTTTTATCTCACTCAACGTTCTCAGCTCAGCCCCCATTTCAAACAACATAAAATACAGAACTCGCCGTCTCTTTTTAGATTAATGCTTTTTCGTGGGATTATATAAGGATTATATCTATCTACTGAAACAGATTGAACTTGTAACGGTACCCGGAGGGTCGGTGATCTATATTTACGTATTTTAACTTACTATTAAGTAGGATGGTACGACATTTCCAAGAAATATAGGCCGGCACGTTGCAAGAAATGGAACACTTTTTAAAGGGAAGGGTTGGCGTTGAGTAAATACTTGGTACGTTTCAGATAAAACACTAATAAAAAAGAATAACACTTCTAACTCCTGTTAAAGTGTTTTTCTGTAATTAAATTCAAATTGATTCCTTTCACAGCTGAATTAGTATGAAGGTGGTGCTGGTGTTTGATTGAATCGAAAACTTGTTTCATTACCGATTCTATTGTTTCCTGTGTTGGCCTTTGTACTAATGACTAAAGTTTCCTTTTGTAAAATGACAAAGCATAGTAAGGACTTCGTGTAGTTAGCAATAACTGAAAACATCAAATAGCGGAATGCAGGTATGAGTTGTCGCCCAGACACAAGAAGAATCAGTTCTACAGAAAAACACATAACTTTAGGTATTATCATTAAACAATTCGTAGCTAGATTTAAGATGATTGCTAAGCAGTATTTGCTAATGTAATGAACCAAAGCTGCGAAAGCGAACAATAGGTTTCTGTATATTGGAGGAATATATTGGTCTTCTTGTATTATTTATATTGATAGAAATATTAGAAGGCGAATAGGTTGCTCTTTTCAAAACGCCCCAACCGGAGAAGTGTAAATTGTTTGTCAAAATTATATGAAGTATGAAGTATTATGTGTCAATTTCTGTACACTTCATTACCTTCCTGAGGTTTGTCGGTAGATAACTCTAAGCAGGGTTAGACTCACCTCTGTATATGCTATATCTATTATGACTGTTAAATTGTGAATGTTTCCTTGTGTACTAAATAAAATAAATAAATAAATAAGTGTGACCCACGCCCACAATTGACTTTATTTGCCGACAGAACACGTTTTGGAACTAACAGAAACCTCTATGTTACTATAAATATACTGGGTTAACTAGTAAATTATCTGACCAGTTGTACAATAACCTTGGTTAAATAACCAAATCAAAACATAAAAATACTCTAACTTTACCTAGTCAACATAAATAGATCCCTAACTGTTAATTCACACGGTAAGTGTTTTTACTTATTTCTTTTTTTTATTTGTAGTGTTTTACGGTATTTGACATTGTCGAAGTTGAGTGTTCTGTTGACCTATTTAATGAAAGGCTACAATCAATTTCATGTACACACAGCCCTTTAGTTTACAAGCCAATCGTAAAGCATGACGAGGGACAACTCTAATGCTGACATCGCAACATTATTTACGAGCCACAAACTAAAACCGATTCCGCAAGGATTAGTTCCTTGTAGATAGTTCGTTCGACGCGAATAACCACAAACTCGAAATCTTGATATTTATTCAACCGAACTATAGTTTATGTAGCTTTAACCGTGAATAATAAAAACAACTTTTCTTACAATATTTTGATCAACGCCGCAGGTGACTGGGGCTCTGAATATTTGATATGGAAACATACACTCGGGAACTGAACGTTGTGGGAAACTGTTCTAAGCCTAGCTAGATCAAATGAATAGCAAATAATTGCAAAACAGATGAATTCTATAACGAAATTATGAGGATTTACGTGGCATAGCTAAAATAAGGTTAGCTATGCTGGGAAATACTTCGGTGAACTGAACAACGACTATAATTGGTTTTGATATGCGATTGAGTACGAAAATGAATTCAAGGAGACGTTATAGCTAGGGTTGCCAACCGTACTATATTATATAGTATTGTACTATATTTCAGGTCTACGTACTATATACTTTTTAAAAAACATAAAGTACGCAAAAATACTATATTTTTAACAAACAAATTTTTTCAAAGTTACTTTTAATATTCTGGCTTTGTGTGAACTCATCTTGAATACTCTATAATAAAAATATGTGTATTGGAGAGAAGAAAGAAATAGGGCAAACATCAATTTAATAAAAATTAGCTGCTTATTACTATAAATTTAAATATAGGATGTAAAGAAGCATTAGAAACATTTATAAAAGAAAAGTTACTTATTGAAAAGTGCCAGAAGTGGATACCACCAAATATAGTTTTAATGGAAATAAATACAAAAAGTATGTCGGGTTTTCTTTGACATTTTGTATTTTTATTTTTTGCAATCAGTCGGCAAAAATACTATATTTTTTTTGGATGTACTTTATTTTTTAGCTGCAAATACTATATTTTTGGAAAAAAGTGTTGGCAACCCTAGTTATAGCATGTATGAGCAAGGACAATGGATGCACAGCATGCATTGCCAGTACAAAATCCGGCAGGCGAGGAGGTTGCGGCATTGGTTACGTAAGCTCTCCACACGCCTTGACAGTTTCGAAACCGCCCGAGTCTAGCCGCCCGCCCAGCCGTCCTCCGCCCCAAACGGACGGCATGGCAACTTGATTGTCTGTCCCTCCACTAATACATTGCAACTTGCAAGTGATTCCCCACATCTGGTGACGTGTTATCACCACCCACGTATTTGCTGACGTTTGTCAAGATAAAAGATAGATCGGTGTTGGACTTGTTATGTACACGATTTGGTAATTTACTTAAATACATGTATAGGCGAAGCTTGTTGTCTAAGGCTAGTCACAACATTAAAACCCTGTAAAAAATTGTACGGTATATATAAAATAAATAAAATTCTGTGACCAACACACAACGCCATCTAGCCCCGTGGTAAACTGCTAAAGCTTGTGTTACGATGACTAGACAACGGATATACTACTTATATTTATTTTTCTTTTGTAAATACATACATTTTAAACATAGAAATACACCCAGACCAGATCCAATATTTATATTTAAGCAGAAATATTTGCACCCAGCGCGAATCGAACCCGCAACCCGAACCCTCCTGCATTGCGCCACAGAGGTCGTCACGGTATAAAGAGAGGAATAATCATAAATATCCAAAACCAAATATTAATAATAATACCGTAACAGAGAAAAACTTTCTGCAGTAAATAACAAGATAGGTACGGAGCGATACGGTGGGTCTGTATTATTGGGAATAGATACTGGAACATTAATTCACCTGCGACAAATGACGTGGGGTTCGAGGAGGTTTCTTACCCAACCTTTGACTTTCTTCGGAAACCTTAAGGCAACTCAAGCTTTTATGTACACTGGGAGTTATTATATACGTATAAACAGGGTGAACCATTTCGATAGGCTTTCAGGGGGATATCCTTAACTATAAGAAATAGCGAAAAATGCAGAAAGGAATTGCGTCCCCGATTTTGATAAAAACTAAAATGTCGTTATTAGATTTTTGAAAAATGTATTAGCCTTGCCTTGTCTTTTTGCAAAAAATCAAATAGACATTTCTCTCGATTTAACACACTATGTTTGGTTCCAGAATTTGATCTTAATTAGCAACACTATCGATTAGTACAATAATATAGGATGTTTGTTTATGTTTTTACAAAAAGACAAGGTTCGATTCCTGCCAAGGGTTTTTTTTGTTATATAATATTTATTGCAATTTTTGTTTGTCTAAAAATCTGGGGATGCTACTCCTGCCGTCTTTTTTATATATCCTACTAATATTATAAAAAATTATGTATGTCTGTGATTTTTTACTCAATCACGCAAAAACTACTAAACCGATTGCGATGAAACTTGGATATAGGTAGCTGGAATAATACAAAGCCTACATTTTAATCCCGATATTCCGGTAGGAACAGGACTAACGTGGGTGAAACCGCGGGGTGCAGCTTGTCTTTTATAGTTTAGGATACCTCCCTGAAAGCCCATCGAAATGGTTCCCCTGTATATATTAACATTATCGAAACATTTTGGATATTCAATTAATAAGTCGGGAAATATTCCATTCTTTTTAGGAGACAACTTATTTATTCTCAAAATACAGGACAAAAAATAATATACTCCCAAGTGTATTTTTATTATTATGTTAGGAGTATATTTTAATGAACGAAATCCGGATGTTCCGGAATCGTGCGAGGGTAAAAAATGACTAAGCTGTTTCGTAATTAGGTTTACTCAGACGGAGTGGTCGAAGGGCAAAATTATACCAATAAAGGAGCTTAACTATGTCATGAATATTCCTAATTCGTACACAACGAGAATAATGGGTTCACTAACTAATTTCGGATGACACCTACTCACCTATTATAAGTCGGAGGAAAGCCATGGAACATTACAATGCGAGGAAGCGCTAAGATAATTTGAACGATAACAATGTAGGCGTGCCTTGTTTTCGCATTCAACCCATGTTACAATGTCACGAATTTCCCTTCCTCCTAGATCCCAGCGCCTCGGATGCTAGCTGATGTTTACACAGAATTACCGGGAGGTTGTCGTAAAGCTTATCGTGCCGGAGGATATCGTAAACTCCCTTGAACAATATGGAACATATATGACATATAACGCTGCCTCCAAAATTATGGACGATGGATTGGAATACAGAGATTCTAGTCTTCGTTTCTAAGACTTTCTCTTGCTCTCGACATATAGAAGTCACAATACATCAGCACAGCTTATACAAAAACTCGTTTTGCTAATAGTGCCTTCAACATATTGCAAAACTGTATTTAAAAAAATATCTACGTTTTATGGTATAATCATAGTAAAGAGAACGAGAAATGGAAGCAACTAACAACAAAGAAAAGACTAAGTTCATTTGCAAATCTCCTGAAAACCATTTCGAAGTAACATTAACTAACTACGATGAAGGAAATTAAGTTACTTATTCATCTGTGTTCACTTGAAAATCTATTGTGTATTAATACTGTGTACTTTTAAATACTTTTATACGAAGTACAAAAGATTTTTTAAGGTTGTTCTCATTGAAATGGACTGAGCAACCTATATATTTAATCTCACGGGATTTAGAAAGCGTCGCGTCGTCTTTTTACGCTGTAACAATATCACTTGTAATGTGTTTGTGAATTTCGACCTCGGGGACTTCCGTCGACAAAGATAATCGAAATACTTCGGTATAAGGCCGAACGTCGGACACTAACCAGGAACATTTTCTGATTCAGAAACTCAAGATCCGCCGAACATCTTCAAGGAAACTGATAACAAAAACATTCGACGGCAAAGTTGGTTTTTTCGTTTCATTAAGGACATTGGACCAAAATAGAACACGATATTCATTCGTGCCTGTAAAAAAACTGGTTATGGAATTATTTTCCAATTTATAAATGAATCTTGATGATTTTAGGCAAATTTGTAAGAATAAAGGTTGTTAATTGGTATAGGTATACGTATATGTATATACATGTACGTTAATCAGCTAGAATAGAATATAGGAAAGATACTTAGATCTTCTATAATACACCAACATTTGGCAAAATACTAGAAGATTCTTACGAATAAAACATGAAACAAAACTACAGATAAGTAATGTATTTGTATACTTATGTATGTAACATTACATACAAATACATTATCTGTAGTTTATATCACACATCTGTCTTGAAAATAGTAATAAGAATATATTATTAGTAGCTGTAATAGTTAAGATCGTAACGAAACATAAGAAATAACAATATTAAATCATGAAAGAAGGTAATACATATTCCAGTCACGATTTCCTATTATTCTCATGACTTTCATTATTGTTAGCTATTATTTTCAAACCTTTTGGCGTTTTTATCACATTATTTTTCATTCATAGCGCTGTCTAAGCTAATGAATATTCATAAACGAAAAAAATAATGAAATTAAAAGTAAAAGTGTCATGAAATGCTTTCAGTTTGGAACTTGCGTTCGATTAAGTATTGTACTGGAGAGTTTTTATAGAACAAAAAACTAAAGCTTTGCTAATCGAATTATCTGAACTCTTGTGATTATGCGATTCGACTAGATGTCTGATAGGATTAATCAACATCACTAAATTATAAAGCAAAATTCATATTTTAACATCCAGAATATATTTGAACAGCTAAAGAAAATATCTTTCCGAGTGTAGTGTGCCGCGGTCCTAATAACATTTTGTGAAATTGGAGGTAGTTCCAGTCGACGGAAAGCGAAGCTCGCCACTTTCTTCCTTCAGTCTTCCCGCGACAACGGCCGGTGCCGTTTGCCGAAACGTCGGGGTAAAAAAAGTGCAAAAACGCGATCGAGACCTGAATCGTGTGTGTTTAAAAAGTGTGTAAAATATCTTTCTCTGATGATTCTACCACTTTTACTCATCGATTATCAAAACCAAATAATATTTCTTAAAAAACAATGATCAAATATGACCAAGTATTTCTAATCGGTTCTAAAAATAACCAAAAGGGTATTTTAACTCTTTGATTTTAAGGAATAAAAGAATCGGCAGGTATTGAAATGGAATTTATTCACAAAAAAATCCAATTAGAGAACATTCGAACGGCTGGTAGAAGAGCTAGGTTATTTCGGTATGGAGTTTTGAATTAATGAAACAGTTTTAGGAAATTCGAATGCATTTCGACACGCCCATCTGACAACGGGCGCAGTGTGTCCGATGGCCGTGTCCGCCAACATTTCCGATTTACGGATGCGAATACTTTTGCATATGGCATTTTCTGAATCGGTTGAAATTTAACAAAAAGTCGACATTTAACATGAAATTTGGTGTTCAAACTTTTCTTCGACTCCATGAACGGTTTTGGACAACCTCGGGAGTGGACGATGTTTTTTTATTTTTTTGAAAATTCACCGTCTCGCTGTTTTTTTTTTTTTCGTTTAGTTTAATTTAACCCTGGTGAAGGAATGATATGTGTACCTAATTGAGAGGAAATAAATCTAATCAATTAGTTATGAATTTATAATATGACTGAATTAATTTCCAACCGAGACGTAGTAGGTATCCTACTTTTAAATGCATCAAATCGTATTGGAATACCAGATGAAATTCTCAACATCTCGGCACCTATCAATAATTTTAGAATAGGATAATTTGGCGTAGCAACCGTCATTGTGCCCTCATCAAGCTACCGAGAGGCTTCACTTGGAACGAAGCCAGCGGCATTAATTCAAATATTCGTGGTAGTTGAAAACATCGGGTTAAAGATGTTCGAACATTGTTGCGACGCACGTACACCACGAAATCATTAACATTCTAATACATTATTATTGTTTGCTTGTGTATTGACTATTTTGGATAGCTTTGACCGAAACGTGAGCAGAATTAAATGAGAGAACAAGACAAACTAGACTACAAACTAGTAGCGAACAGTTGTTTCAGTTCTATTGATTGACGGTGTATTTACATGAAAGTTGCTTATTCCAAATTCAGAGCACATTTTAAAAGCATAAAACATCGTCGTTATTTTTTTAGTATATTTTCTTATTTCCTTCCGGAAATGTCTCTTAGAGGCTAGGGCAATCTATTTATCTTCTTTCACAATTCCTTTGCTGTACACGTGTTCTACTGTACACTTTTGTTTTAGCAGAGGATCGTATTTTCTGCCGTATTTAGGCGTTGAAAAAAGTAAACGAAAGGGGCATACAGCACTTTGCTTTATGAAAAAAAAAACCATTTATTACACTCCTTTGAGACTTTCAGGATGGGAATTGGTGTAAATTGGAGAATACATTTGTATTAAAAAAAAAGCGGTGGCGGCGTACTACGCTGAAAACATGAATGTTTAAACAGATCGATGCAGTGGTGATGCACCCAATACGCATGACAAGGTCTGGTGAGTTTTGGCATTGAAGTGCGAACTACGTCATCCATGGCCGACGACGGTCGTATAGAGTTCTACCAGGTGCTAAGCGCTAACGTAGCAGTTGTGAGTATACTATACCAATTAAGTATACAATTATCAAATATTAATTTTATTACACCGCGTTTTCTTCAATATTGTTGTTAAATTATGATTAAGTAACGAGATCGCACTACGAACTCTATTAATATTATTAAAAGAAATATATAACGAATAGGCTTCGAAACGACTTGACCTATTTCAAAAATTCTTTGTCCAATTGAAAGCTACATTTTGATCCTGACATTCCCACGGGAGCGGTACTTACGCTGTAGAAACTGCGGGACGCAGCTATATTTAATAAATAAAAACTATTTTACATTGGGGTGTTCAGTGCAGGATGTAGCTATCCGTTGCATAAAATCCTAAAATAAAAGAATATAAGCAGAAGCAAACAAATACAAAGTACCTAAAACCTGAAACAATCTAAAACTAAGGTATATGAATCGCGTTGAAAACACGATGACACATTCACATTCTGAAGAGTGACTCATCCCACGGGAACTCCCCATAATACAGTCTTAGTGCTAGGATGGCGAATGGATTTCTTCCTTTAAATCACGATTCTAAGCCCCGCAGGGTTTTGGCCTCGTTATGGCCGTGAATTTGTCTGAGTCAGCATCATTAGGTAGGTAGTTATATGTATATTAATTTCTATTGCCGCAGGATATACTTAATATATTATTGTTGTAAGAATTTTCCTGTTACACATCGAAATGTAAATTTATTTTGTAATCGGCGACATGTCTGGCGGTGGCGTGTCTGGTCTGGAAACTAAAAGCTTTCAAATTATTCAAATCTTCTTATGAACTATGAAGGATTGTTTCAATGCCTAACAAAGGTTTTGAGCAACTGGTAAATGCCATTGTAGTGTCGCCGATTTCTTAATTTTACCTGACAACTTTTTTTTATTTGCAGTGTCCTCATTTAAATTGAATGAGGTGATTATGCTAGCTTAACGCTTAACCTCCTGCAACGGTATATGTTCCGTTGAAGACAGGCCATTCATTCAGACAACGTTCACGTTCGTGAGACAGCTTCTAAAAATAGAACTGACGACGCACAACTCGAATCAGCTGTTGCAAGTGCATATGACGTCGCGTCGCGTTAGCTCCTCGAAGCCTGTTCCGGTTTATGATAATGGTTATGTTTATACTTTATTTTATAGTAACATTTCACGATGTCACTTGTGTAAGTATACACTACAAAAATATCTTTTCAATAAAAATTTAAACTGTCTAGCTATTTATCACAAGTCCGTAAATACGCGCCAGTTGGTGCTCGCTTGACATCTCCAGGTATTTTACATAATCAGCCCGATAATTTGTCCCACTGTCGGGCAAGGGCCTTCTCTTAGAGGGGTTAGGCAGTAAGACGCCACAAGAGCCTACCCCGGAATGGCGAATTTCACAATGCCTTCGGACCGTGGTGAGTCCTAGGACATGTCGGTTTCCTCACGATGTTTTCCTTCACAGTAAGAGCGATGTTATTAGCGGACATAACTTTTTCAGAAAAAGACATTGGTGCGCGGTCGGCCTGGATTCAAACCCTAGGAATGAAAGTGGGGTAACTACCACTACTAGCTGTTATCCTGAAGTAAAATATTTTCTTTGTGACTTCACTTCTACTTTGACTTTACTATTATCGATGAAGCTTTTATATTATGAAATTATGATATAAAACTAAATAAATATATTTCTATCAATCAACATAAAATTCCTCAGTCCAGACGATAAAAGAGTCTTCTAATTCTCTTACGTAATCATTATTCTTACGTATGATCGCAGACGCAAAGCAAAAAAAAATGGTAGGTAGAAATACTTCTTTCTGAAGTTCAACAGAACTTCCAAGTTTTAAAAAGAAAATTTTGTGGCAATCGAACAATTTCCAAGTATTCTTAAATAAGTTAAGGAACTTGGTCTTATACTTGCTGTTTAAAAAGAACATGGGTTAAGTAACGTTAAGTATAATAAGAATTTTGCTCTTTATCGTTATTCTATTTAACTACATGATCAACTTGCGTAAGTGTTTGATTACTTAACAATGGAGTGACATGAAATTGTAAACAAGATGCAAAAGTCAGATACGAGTTATTATGACTGATTTTGTCTCGATAAGAAATACTGATAAGACCGTTAAATGATGTGTGTATTAAAGGAATAGTGTACATGTTCTTACTACTTTAGTTTTGATCTATATTTGTAAACCATTGAATAGTTATTGGCAATGGGCTGGTTTTGTGCGGGCAATGATCGATGATACTAATCTGTCGGAAACGTCAGCATAATGATTCAAGTTTTATGAAGGTCACGCGCCGGATACGGCATCGTTACTTGATAACGAACCAACCCAGAGCCGACAAATTGTTGTTAGTATAGTTACTTAAATTTAAGTTAATTTCAGCCTAACTGTGGCGTCAAAACGTTATTGAGACTGTATTTGAAGGCTCGCGGTAGAAGGTAGGTATAATGTAAAGATCCACTATGCTTTCTGCATCTTTGCATTGAAATCGTAGTTACTCATAAAACTGAAAAAAAAACTAAAGGGTAAATAAATATTATCCTAATTAACCGGTTCAAATACATAATAGGAGATTAAATAAAAAATGAAAAGGAAAGAAACATCACTACGATATTGTAGTGACATAGACATATTTAGGGAAATGTTGAAATTGAAAATCCCCAGCACCTGGGAGTAAGAATTTTCTGAAAGCATCCAGAATTTTTAAAATACGGCCAAGTGCGAATCGTAATTGATTACCGAAGATAAAACAAGGACAACAAACCTTAAATATATATTTTAACTGTCCCGTAAAACTGAGAAAAAGGGTCTTGCTTGACAGACAGACGGACAGACAGCCGAGTGATTTTATAAGGGTCTTATTACGATTTTTCTCTTGAAATGCGGAACTCTGAAAACTGGTACTAACTACCTACTACACTATCGAATTTAAATATTATCGGCAATTGTATAAAAATATCTAATCGGCCGTCCATGACAGTGTAGGCGGAGAGGCGACGCGACGCAGTGGTTATCAACAAAAAATAAATATTATGTTATCCACCTCCCAAATTAACAAAACTAAAATAAGCCTAGTTGAATAGAAATTATAATTTGAGCGTTATTTTTCAGCTGAAAAAGGTTTAGAAGTTCAGAACCTTTGGCTAGAGCCTTCTCTACACGAGTAGAGTTAGCGGTAGAGTAGCACGGTAGAGTACTAACTAGCATATAAACCTCACGATCAATCGAAAATACAAAATCATGAGCTATTTTCCTTTGTTCGAATAAAGTCAATGAAAACATTCGTCCAAATCAGAAATAGTTATCGTAGTATATGGGTTTAACATGGTAGTTTTCACCAAATATTATAAAACGGGATATAAACGAGTCTCGTGAACAAGCCAATTGCAATTACTGGTTAAATATCGAGTTCAGTAATAAAGATAGTAAAAACATGGTAAATGTTCCGTTTTGAAATAATAATAATTGTTATCCTAGTCTACTCGTGTTCATGAGGCTTTATTTGAACTGAGTTACGAAATTACATTAACCCTAAAGTTATTATACCTAGCCTACGTACCTAGTTATCGGAACATACAACGTAACTCAAACCTAATTTAGTCTATGCATAATTGAGTGCTTTCTATTTAGGAAATGATTCTGGTAGAATTTATTTCCGTCGATGTCGTTATTTTCTAATTCGATAGTATTTGGCTATCTGAGATCTATCATGAAACAGGTAAAATATTTCTAGATTTCAACTTGAAACAATAATACATTTAATTAAGTAGATAAGTTGGTGATGATGATGATGAGTCAAATTTTGGTTTCATTAACTGACTTATTTAAATTAATTTGTGGTAACTAGTAACAGCGGTTCTAGGATATAGCCTTAGAGATGATTTAGTTAGATATTTTTTATTAGACCGTCAACAGCGCCCGCGCCCGTGCCGGCCGGGTCCGAGCTTCGTTGTACATTGCTCGGCCGCCACTCGGTTGCAACAAACCGATCGACTGCTCGCCGAGGAATGGACAACGAATCTCGGACCCGTGACGGTCTAATTATAAATCATTCCTTACTGGTTCCTTCGTTAAACGTTCTGTATGAATATATAGGCCTGCACGCACAGTACACATGTCGAGTAACAGACCACACGGCATTTCTTACACAGGCTCACAAAGAAGTGTGACTTACTCAGTAGCCAATGAGTGCAGCAGTCCTAGACAACATTCTTATCGATTAACGAAATCGCCAATCGACACATTTTTTTGTATGAAATTGACATAAGTTCTCGAAAAGTCTCGACTTTTCGCGAACTTGTAAAGTGTAAGAAAGTGTAACGGGTAAGCCCTTTTAAGCCGAAAGGTGGTTGTTCTAGACGTCTAGGCGAACAACTTTTGTTCTACGACTTTTAAAAATTCGAAGTACTTTTCGTAAATTTTAAGTGTAAAGTTTAATAGAAAATCAGCTGTTTCTCAGAGTTCGAGGTCATTAACCTTATCTTGTCCTTTCATTTAGTTTAGTCGACATCAATCGAAACAACAATTACGTTTATTTTCAAAAGCAGCTGTATTTTTAGTGAACCATTACCTCAAAATTTTCTCAAAAAAAAGCTCAAAAATTCAAAAGTCGTAGAACAAAAGTTGTTCGCCTAGATTTCTAGAACAACCCCCTTTCGGCTTAAAAGGGCTTGCCCGTTACATCTTGTGTATGTCAATTTCAATGTTAATCGATAAGAATGTTGTCTAGGGCTGCAGGAAGGAAAAAAAGGCGCAGATATACGGGACGGAACACCGATAACTCTGCTCACGGACTCATGCCGGTATGGTGGGTTTCGCAGCAGTTTCAATTTCAAATAACAACAACAATTTTAATACTAATTCTACAATATTGGATGTTTCATCTACAATCTACATCTACAATATTGGATGTTTCTTCTAATTATTATATAATGAAAGTAAACAATTATATTATCTGAATAAGTTTTATTTGGAAGTTTGTTTTATATTGTTATTATGTATTACATAGCAATGAGACTGCGAAGAACGGAGAAGAACCGTAATATTAGCAATAATAATAAAACTAAAAGGATGTTATATCAAGATAGGTAGGTAGTATAGGTGGTAAAGTTGTATATATTCCATTTTATTAGCTAGGGGAGTGAAATTACCTAACGCAGTAACTCCAACGTGAATAAAAATAATAGTGTTGAAAACATTGTTAATAGAGGTAGAATTTCTGCGACAAAAGCGCGCCGTTCTCGTAAATACTTTAAAACTTCAATATATTTCGTCGCCAGGAAATTCCCTAGTCTTCTTGCCGTTACATGCAACGAGAAAATGGAATTTCGACTTTATCTAAAGGATTTTCTTTATAATGTTAACAAAGTTTTATCGTAAGCGATCAAGAAAGCCAGAGACATTTTAATTAAGTGTTTATCTCTGTGTGAGAGAATGAGATAACAGGAAAAATCGAAACGTTGAGTTTAAGGATAAAGTGGTATTCGTGTCGTGTCCCACTGTCGAATTTCTGCGAAAATAGAATCTAATTGGATAATGGTAGGGTAGATAATGTTAGCGTGTAGCACCAACGTTAACAGTAGGTAGGTATCTCTATTATGTATGGCGGATTTACATTGGTACTGTGGCTGCTGGCGCTAGTCTTAAGCGTCTAAAACAGGCCTATATCACAGTTTTATGATATACGGTATCAGGCCGCTGTGCTGTAGCTTCCAGAGCGCCTTTCGCAGCGGAACCGCAATAATTTTGCTATGTCTTGTCCGTATAAGGAAAAGCGGAACACTAGCAAAACTGAACTGCCTGTTCTAACGCTAAAAATTGACTATAATGCTGTCTCTTTCCCCACGCGGTTTCGCCAATCTGCTCCGACGCATTGTACACGGACATGTGAACTTGTTTGATTAAGATTTGCGGAGTGGATTGAAATCGTTCTTATATCGAACATGTTTCCATGAACTATTACGGTCCGGAACTACACGTCTCTATATTAACACTACTATCGCGCTCCGATCGGATAGAGAGCGGACCGGAGCGCGGTATAATGTTCCGATCCGCTCTCTGCGTCTCGGAGCAGATTGGCGAAAACAGATTGGGCGCAATTTGGTCGCAAGTAAATTTAGGTATTTTATTCAAACAGGGTTAGTTTTGAGTGAAGTCTTAAGTTAACTTAGGCACACGCAGACATTAGCGGTTTCAATATATTGTGAAATATCAACTAGTATAATATTATGTGTTTTTTCAATCGACTCAGGGTTTTTTTTGGTCATTGTCGTTTTATTACACATTTTTTAGAAACGTCAAGTAAACTATTGTGATGGTCATAGACAGAAGTGATATCTACTTAAAATGCGAGTGTTCCACTAAAATAGTATAGTAATTTTTTAATCAAAGATTTTTAGTTCATACTAGCTGCGCCTCGCGGTTTCACCAGCATAAGTCCCGTTCCCGCGGGAATATCGGGATAAAAAGAGGCCTATGTTTTTTCCCCGGTATCCAGCTACCTATATTCCAAGTTTCATCGCAATCGGTTCAGTAGTTTTTGCGTGATTGAGTATAACAAACATCTAAACATCCAAACACACACACTTTTACATTTATAATATTAGTTGAATTAAATCTTATCAGAAGTTGTACATACTTATCAATATTATTTAAAAAAAATACCAATACTTTTCACCTAAAACAAAGTAAGACAGAGCTTGAGGTTAAACCTTAGTTATAGCAAAGTCAAACTTTTTATTACAAAATAAGATTAAAAGTACCTAAAAATGAAACTGATTATTGTTGTCAGTTTCATTTTTAGTGTTGATATTGAAATTAAATTTCAATTTTTATATCTTTTTCTCTCTATAGTTACAAAAATTAGTCATTGCAATATCTACATTATTTAGATAAGACTGTTTGGTTTCAAGTTTTGTGATTAAACAAACAGATTGACTGATGTAATCATTGATAATTCAATGAATTTAAATTCATTTAAGTAGGTAAGTACAACATGCAGGGCTTGATACTTATGTAAATATTAAATTTTATTTAGAACTATTTTAAATCCTAAACAATGAACTCTTGATTTTCAAAATCCAAATCATAGATTATACATAATTAGCTGTCATACCTTTAAAAATCTAAGATGATAAAAGAATACTATCAAAATTTGAGCGAGCTTCTGGATTGGTTCAAATATCGGACATTCCAGCTACTAAGGATGAAGGCCGAAACCTCTTCTACTGTTTGTTCTTATTTTATGAGTTCTGCATTTCTAATAGCAATAGTAGAGATTTATACTGTCAATTAGCCCAGAATAAGCAAACCTACCGCTAAAGCATTGTCTGTGACATCATAAAGATTCTGAAAGGTGATGGATGATAGACACAATGGGCAAACTAACAGATTGGACATTGTTTGCTTAGTTTTAAGAAATCAGTTATCGTAGTAACATGGTATATTCTACGTTGTATTGTTCATTATCAGGTAGCACAGTATTCAAAACAATACAATTATTTATTCCATAAAAATAAATTCTTATTTAAACCTATTCCAATTTGATCTTACTAAATACTCTGCATATGATTCGCAGTGGTTTTAAATTGCATCATTATAGGCATTTCTTTGTAAAGCTTTTATAGTTTTCCTCAGTTTATCTGAAAAGTTAGAAAAACTATGGGAAAGATTGTAAATGGATAGTTTGCCTGTAAATTTTGGTACAGAATTTCACTACACTGCTATCTAAACCTTTTATGATGATGTAACTTTACAACATAACTTTGGAAGTTCAATAATAAATGGTTTAGGTATTCACTACCTATTACAACTCAAGACCACTAAGTTACAATTCTATAGATTACTCATTGCATTCAGTTGTGAGAAATTCATGATGACTGTGTGAAATAGTACATTACAGAAACGAACAAGGTTGTTTATCAAGTAACACTGTAATAGATAATTTATTGCAAGAGTTGACTACGACTGGGGTGGATAAAACTGAGGAACTCAATGTACAGTTTCGCTTCAATGACAGCTATCATTCAGCGGTGTCAAGACAGGGGTGGGGCGACCAGATTAGGGGATCGTCCTACAACTGGTTTCCTTAGCTTAGAAGTCATTTCCTTTATCAAAGATTTTTACGCCTACTGCCCACAATAAGGTTACCGTACAGCGTCAAGGTGTTCTGTGCCATTTCATTACGAATTCGAGGTCATCAGTGGGACCTTTGGTTATAGCAATGCCGAGAAATTATAGCAAACCAACTTACCGCTTGGAGCGCCGCTAGCCTGTCCTTCGTCATCCTTTATCGAGTATCACACACCAAGTAAACGTTTTATCTTGTTACACAATCCCATTCACAGATATTTTTAACGAACGTCACTAAACTAAAGGACACGAACACTACGTTCACTTCACTCAAAAAATCGATACACACAAGAAGCGAAACGAGCTAAACTTCAACTTGGTCCATCCATTTCTGGCAAATTTTCCGAAAGTTGTAGATGGCGGGTCTATCGCCCGCATGAGTGACGTCAGAAAAAACGTCGGTAAAACAGCACCGGAAGTAATTATGGTGATTATGTTAGAAATAAACTTTAAAAGTCAAGTTTTATAATACAATACATACATCATTAAACAATTAATAAAAAATGAAACGATAAAACATTTAAAATTTATATAGTTCTTGAAAACACCCTGTGTAATTTAAAAAAATATTAAATAACTGTTTCTGACCATTCGGGACATTGCGGCATTTTGTCAAACTGTCAATGTCAGACGGAAGTTTCCGTTTTGCAAAGTGACGCCATTGTGAGCCATAACGACTTTTCGTTGTGACGAGTTTAATCTCGATTTATTTAATCAATCTTGGTAATAAGTGTTTTAATTCAGCGAAAAAGTGTTATTTAGATGATACCCGTTAAAACTACATATTTATTTGTGGGCCTATCCGTATAGTTTAGTTGTATTTTGTGTTATTGTTCGGTATCATAGAGCTAAATTCCTGTGAGGTTTCTTGAGCGCCATTCGGTGTAAAGTTTCTTCGAATTTCAAGTTGTCAGTTTCATTTACATTATGTTTTCATTTATTTTGGCGCCTTCTTCTTTCAATTAATTGTTAATTTCGCGTGTTAGAAGTAAGATAATAAACCATCGATAGCCTTCCACAAATCATCCGATTATGCGTCATACAAAGTGACTCCAATTTTTTATGATGAATTCCTAACTTCCAATTTTATTATTTCAGGTGTAAAGTAAACAAAACTCCTCAATAATGGCAGACGATATGCCCACATTCAAGTGCGTGCTAGTCGGAGACGGCGGTACTGGCAAAACAACCTTTGTGAAACGACATTTGACAGGAGAATTCGAGAAGAAGTACGTTGCGACTCTCGGAGTCGAGGTGCATCCACTGGTGTTTCACACGAATCGTGGACCCATTCGGTTTAACGTGTGGGATACAGCCGGCCAGGAGAAGTTCGGAGGTCTTCGAGATGGATACTATATCCAAGGACAATGCGCTATCATTATGTTCGATGTAACCTCACGCGTCACTTACAAAAATGTTCCGAACTGGCACAGAGATTTGGTCAGAGTATGTGAAGGCATCCCCATTGTGTTATGCGGAAACAAAGTAGACATCAAGGACAGAAAAGTAAAGGCGAAAACAATTGTTTTCCACAGGAAAAAGAACCTCCAAGTAAGTATTTATACACTAAAAAGCTCTTTGTTGTAGTGAAGATGAGTGAACACCTGCCTGGGACACAGAATAGTGTTTAATTTCCATTTTAGACATAATAATGTAAGATAATATTTTTACATTACTAAGTCTGTACTTACTGTTTCTGGTGTGGTTGTTTCTATAAGTGTTAACAAGTGTCTTATTAATTACAAGCAGTTCAGAGGCTTTTTTGTTAGTTTTGTATGATTAGTAAATTGATGACAATAGAAAGTTTGAAGTCCATTCAGACATTCCCAGGTGTGTGCCACACATGCCTCCACCTGTGACATATGAACAATACATATGTCTGGAACAATACATGCTCAAGCTTAACAAAATTATGCCTTGCACTGAGATGTGCTACAAAATTATTCAACCAATGCACACTCTTAACAAGACAGCCTGAGACATGCTTGATGACCCATTTGTAACATGTCCAGTGGCTTTAGGCAGCTTAATATTCGAGACCACTAAATTCATGTCCTGTGAAGATTAGTCTCTGTACATATTTGTATTTTTTGGTTCTTAAATAGTTTTCTTATTGTTTCAGTACTATGACATCTCTGCTAAATCAAACTACAACTTTGAAAAGCCTTTCCTCTGGTTAGCTAGGAAATTGATTGGTGATGGCAACCTCGAGTTTGTTGCTATGCCTGCCCTGTTGCCTCCAGAGGTCACGATGGACCCACAATGGCAGAACCAAATCGAAAAGGATCTCAAGGAAGCTCAGGACACAGCCCTGCCCGAAGAAGATGAAGACTTGTAATAATTCCTTGTAAATAATAGTGTAATACCAAAATTACTGTGGTCTCTGCTAGTCAGAGAAACACTAAATCCATTCATGTACACACTTCATTCCATTAAGTTCCAAATGTACATGTCAACGTGAAATTAACTTATTAACATCATTGCTGTTAAAAAAGCATTTATTTGTCAAATATAAATCAACAAAACAATAAGTTCAAATTGTCTGCTAGAGTGTAAATGTTACATTTTTTTTTACATTCACTAAGCTTCAGCTAGTATTATTTAATAATTGTTTTTCATTAATTTTAAGTTCTGGTAACATTTTTATCTGATTTGTAAGAAAATTTAGTAAGTTTTTTTTAGGCTACTAAGTTATGTCCTAAATTAACTGAACTAACAATCTGTAGGTACCTTGTAAGCCTATAAGGACTGACAATATTTTCACTGTAAAAATTGTGGTGATACTTTCTAATAAAGTTGTAAAACCTTAATTATAGTTTTTATTTAAAGTTATTCCCATTCGTACCCATTTCCGTTGTTAGTATACTCACTAGGGCGCATGGGAGCGAGCCATTATCGTAAAACGGGATAGTAAAATAGCAGAATACAAGCACGAGAATCCTTTTGTCGGTTGACAAAATATTGTATCTCGTGTTCGTATGCTACCACTACAGGGTGCCAATTCTAAAGCAATACACTTGACTGCTGGTGTGGTTCAGTGGAATGGCGTAACCACTTGTCACGGCGTAAACGATAGGTACTTCTTTATTCTCTACAAAAGAAAAATAAATATAAGTAGTATATCCGTTGTCTAGCCACCGTAACACGAGCTTAGCAGCTTACCACGGGGCTAGATGGCGCTGTGTGTTCGTCACAGGATTGGTTTTTCATATTGATTATTACCAATATCAATTGACCAATGGGTTTTTTTTGCAATTGGTCCCCCAGTGGAGACAAATACGATTAAATTCTCGATTATTGACACCGGGTAAACAGGACGAATTTACGTTCAAGATCGGCGTAGGTAAGTACTTATAATATCGGCTGAATACAGAAACTCCAATAAAAATAAAAAATAGAGAATTCTAGAAGCCACTCTTATGTTGAAAAGTGGCGTTTTTGGTTTTAATATTCGGTCGTAAAGCATGCCACAGACTAGATTTAATACTTATTAGATTAACCTGCGCAGTTTTAACTGTACCTTCTTGTGTTACCACCTAAACATAAAGGATTCTTAAATAAAGACAGACGTTAAGTTTTTCAATACACTTTATTTGATGTTAACTTGTTAAATGCATAAACTACTACCCTAGTCTAATCTAATAAATCACTTCTTGGCTGCAGCCTTTTCTCGCGCCTTCTTGCCCTCAGTCAGCCTAATCCTGTCTTCCTCGGACAGATTGCTATTAATTTTGGTAATGACTCCGGTGCCAAGCGTCAAGTCTGCAAGACGGAGGGTGAATCGCTGACCGGGTTCGCAGACCATGGGCTTCACGAGACGCAGATTGAGTCTGTAAAAAGTAGGGATAGATTCATACATAGACATATTATAGATATAATTAGCATCTATCTTACGTAATTTCTTTTGTGTTCGATTTTCGAATTGTTCGGATTTGGATACGAATTTCTAATTTAGAAGCTGCTCAATATTTTTTAGTAATATTCGTTTTATAATGCAACCATCTTTCTATTGAAAAATTGTCAAATACAAGGAACCAAATCGTCAGATAATAGTCTAAAATTGAAAAAAAAGGCAAAATAATTTTCTCTAGCTCCTTCATGCTTGCTTACGAAGGCACGTAAGTTTAGCACATGTTGTTACCTATCGGTATAGGCAATGCTTGGAGTTCCGAGACCAATTGGTCAAGTTATAGGCCTTTGGGCGACCTGAAACCTCTTTCACTACGTGAGCCATACCACTACATGAAAAGATAAAGACTTACTTAGCATCTTCCCCAGGCATAACCATTTCCTTGTCTGGAATAGTGACTTGCGTAGCACAATCCCAAGTCATAGAGAACATTTGCAACTGTATGAATGAAGTGAAAGGCTTTGACCTTCCACCTTCTTCCTTGCTCAAGATATAAACTGCAGCTTCAATGTTATCATGGGCCTTCACAGTTCCTGGCTTCGCTATGACCATGCCACGTCTGATCTGTTCTCGCTTGATTGATCGGACTAGGGCTCCGAGTTGATCTCCTGCTTGGGCTTCGTCCAGGGTCTTGTGGAACATTTCTACTCCAGTCACAGTGGTCTTCATGAGTTTGCCGTGTCCCACGATCTCGCATTCTGTGCCCTTCTTTAATACTCCTGAAATTTGACAAATAATAACCAAGACAGTTCGAAGTTGAATTTCGTATTCCCAGTCGTCATCAAATAGGCCAGGTAGAAATCGGTAATTAAATTCGCAATTGCTACCGGGTGACAATTTAGAACTGATTCCTCCACGTCAAATTGCTTTACATTGCAGGACAAATCCCCAACCGTCGTGACAATGCCTAATTAAAAGATATCTCTTAGTCTTTAGCGTATCTTCTGTAAACTTACCTCTATGTAATCTTCCAGTGACAACAGTACCACGTCCAGGAATAGAATGTACAGACTCAACGGGCAACATGAACGGTTTATCCAGCTCTCGAATTGGGGTTGGAATGAAGGCATCTACTTCCTTGAGGAGTTCAGTGATCGCATTGCTTCCGATCTCTGGGCTCTTGCCTTCTAATGCACATAGAGCTGACCCTGCAAATGAAATATTTGTTTTTGTAAGTTGTGCAATATTTTTTTTTTTTTTTTTTTTTTGTTAAAATCATGCAATCAGTTTTCCAACTATGAGCAGATGAGTTGCGTGGGTTATGGCGGGCTGAGTTGTCCCTCATCAGAAACATCTCTTTTAGTCAAAGGACTGCATAGCTCATTGTAGTCCATCCAGTTCCAGTATGTTGCGTCTTTTTAGTCTGTTGACGCCATCAGGTATGCTGAGTTGCACAGCTAGTTGGTTGGGATGTTTTTCCAATCTGGATTTATATCTAGCCGAGCATGCTACGATTTCGTCCTTAACTGTCCTCATGTTCAGGTGTTCATGAATCTCTGTATTTTTAATGAACCATGGCGCATTTGTTATCTGTTTCAGTATGCTGTTTTGGATCCTTTGTATTTTGTTGATATTTGTGTTGCAGGCTGCTCCCCATAGTTGGATGCCGTAAGTCCAGACTGGTTTTATTGCTGTTTTATAAATTAGCAGTTTATTGTCGATTGACAGTTTAGAGTTTCTTCCCAGTAGCCAGTTTATAGCTTTTGATTTAATGTCTACCTCTTTTCGTTTGGTGTCAATATGCTTTGTCCATGTCAGTCGTCGGTCTAAGTGCATTCCAAGGTATTTCACAGAGTCGCTTTGAGGCAGCTGGATCCTACCAAGTTTGACTGGTGGGCATGTATTCCGGTTTAGGGTAAAGGTTACATGGACTGATTTGGTTGGATTAGCTCTTATTCTCCATTTTCTAAGCCATTGGTGTATTTCATCGAGACTTCTTTGCAGAGAGAGTGATGCACTCAAGGGGCATATGTTTCTCGCCATTATCGCTGTATCGTCTGCGTAGGTTGCTATCGTTACTCCAGGAGTTTGTGGCAAGTCAGCTGTAAAGATGGTATACAGGAACGGACCCAGTACCGAGCCCTGTGGGACTCCGGCCTGTATGTCGTAGAAACTGGATGTGCTTTCCTCTTCCTTTACTTGAAATATCCTTTGAGACAAATATGATTTCAGTAAACTGTAGTATGAATGTGGCAGGTACTTCTTTATTTTTGTGCAATATTTAATTTATTTTTAAATCCATTTATATTGCAGAGAAGCAGCAAATTACTTATTTGTACACTTTCGAAAGGACGCAGAGATAAATCTTCTACTCTCTATCATCTACAGACATAGAATTGTGGTTTCTATCTTCCCCTTACTGATTTCTCGGAAACATTTTCTCATAACATTATGATAGGTAGAAAGACAACAGGGCTTGAAACAAGCTCTATCCTATAATTCTTCAATGGGAACATACACCTAGGAGTCTCAACTATAGTTTTTTCTACGCAAGCACATTACACCATTAAGTTCAGTGTCGCTTTCCCTCAGGTAAGATTGTGGACAAAGCCTTCCAGCAACAGATATCTCCTTTAGCACAACCTAGATATGTGTTCCAACAACAACCTAATCAGGCAACATAAACCCCCAACAACATTTAGATACCACATATAAATCAATAGTTACCTTTAACAACAGGAGCTTTGTCGCCATCATAACCCATCTCCGTCATGAGCTCCCTGATCTCCATCTCGACAAGTTCAACCATCTCCTCATCGGCTGCGTCTACTTTGTTTATAAATACGACTACGTGTTGAATGCCGATCTGCTTGGCTAGCAGCAAGTGTTCGCGGGTTTGAGGCATGACGCCGTCTGTAGCCGCGACGACCAAGATGGCGCCGTCCATTTGAGCTGTGCCGGTGATCATGTTCTGAAATGTTTTGTTGAAATTCAGTAGGGTAACCCTTTTTAAAGGTTTGGGCGATTACCCGCCTGCAATGCAGAAGTTTACGGTATTGATTTTCACAAGCAACAAGTATTGACAAAAATGTGAATAAGTAAAGAAATATAATGTATTTACTGTTGTATAGTCACCGTAACACAACTTTACCATGGGGTTATAGGGTACTGTGTGATGTTAACAGAATTTACAATAATAAAAATACATACACTTACATACAGAGGAAATAAATAAACAATCTGGAAGACCTATCAAACAAAACCTCACACGATGGGGTAAACAAGAAAAAATATCACCCCCTATTTTACATCTGGGGGAGGTACCCTAAAAACGATTATATAATATTTTTTATTAGTACAATAAAAAATATTATATAATCGTGTTTTCTTGCCATAATCAATTTGTATACTCATGCAAAATTACAGCTTCTTAGGACCAAGCATAGCTGAGCTAAGCTGAGGACAGACAGCCGGACATTAAAACCTAGGACTAGGAAACCCTAAAAAGGAAAAAATAAATATCAGGTTGTACAAATGGGTAGATTTATCGCTAAAAGCATATTCCAGGTAACCTTTGGATGAAGTAAAACTGTTCCAACATGTGTGGCAGGTGGTGAAATATATAATAAAAGGTGATAATATAGACAAATGCAGAATTATCAATTTCCAACTCCATTAATTCTATTACCTTTATGTAATCAGCATGTCCTGGACAGTCTGTGTGTCCATAATGTCTTGTTTCTGTTTGATATTCAACATGAGCAACATTGATGGTAATACCACGAGCTTTCTCCTCTGGGGCATTGTCAATGTCTGCATAACCTTTTGACTGTGCCAGATCCAAATCGGCTAATACTGCAATTATGATAAATGTATTAGAAACAATGATTATTATTTTACGAGTTTTTTCAGTATTAGTGATGCTTATGATATAAAACTCATTTAATCTGTAAATCCATTAACTATTTGTTCATCTGACCTGGAAATTTACAGTCAGCATCAAAAGCTGATGAATGACCACTTTCAGATTTTGGATATCTCTAATTCTCTATACAATCTTATTGTGGGGTCTTTTTAAAATTCTGAAATAAATCTCTATCTTCTCTTTTATTTTCAGAATGTTAGTAATGTTTTGACACCCCAAAATTATTATGTACCTATAGCTTTGTATCCATCTTACCTTTGGTAATGGCGGCTGTAAGGGTAGTTTTTCCATGATCAACATGTCCAATTGTACCAACATTGCAATGAGGTTTTGTCCTTTCAAATACTTGCTTTTCAGCTGCATAATTTCTTTTTAGTATAATACTTAGAGGAGTTAATGTGGGTCGACCTAGTGCTCTCACTTGGCAACATTGCCCTGGGTTGAGCACTAACTTTAGAGCTGAAAATAATTTAAACTATTAGTCTTATAAGGAAGGAAACGGGAATGTATAGGTTAGATAAGATGATAACTTGGCCATTAGAGACCTAGATTTTTATTACAGTTCAGATATCAATATAACCTCAAATATAGCTAATTTTACGTAGTGATATAAAATAAATTCAATTATTAAATCGAGTCTAACGTTTTAAAAAGACTATATGAATAGATTGATGTGATGCTTAGCCGCTTTTACATAATATCATATCATAGCACCTACGACAAGAGCTTTAACTTGAAGCAATGTATGTTCCATTGAAAGATTACTAGTATTATTAATAGAGATTATTACATGTAGGAATTTAGTAATTTGACTTGTAATCTGAAGTAAAGAAAAACAGGGTGATCTTACCTGGGCTAACCAAACTTTTAGCAAAAGATATGCTCGACATCGTTTCAAGAGAAAAGGTGTTAGCTGATTTCGCTTTACCAGCAAATATACGTCAATAAAACCACTATTTCAACAAATTTAATCCAATGAATCTAGACAAAAAATAACAATCTTGTTCGCACACCGACCGACCTATTTTCCCACAGACAGAAATTTTCCAGATTTTCATTACTTTTCTATTTTGTGCACTAGCAATATTTCGAATTAAGTCAGCCGCACGTTTCCGAAGGATGGAAAATGCGTACTTTTATGGAAACAGGATGAAAACAAGAGATGCTATTGTCTATGGCCAAATTTAACTTCCTTTCTTTTTATCATAATTATTTTTATTTCTATTGATGGCGGGAATTTTAAAATATTGTTTATTTGGAACTTTTCTTGGTACTTAGTTATGATCACCTATTACAAACTCCGTTGGTAGTAATAAAAATGTATGAAAACTAAAATTATGAAGTGATTATACACACTGTCTGTTTCTCTGTCTATGTTCCTTATACAATTAAAAACTACTAATCCGATTGAAATCTAGTTTTCAATATTGGATAGTTCTATTTTCGAGGAATGTAGTGGTATACTTTGTATCAAAATCAAATTAGTACAACCCAAGTAATGAACGATTAAGTGCAACCGCTCGAGAAACGCTCGTCCGCCCGCGCCTTTCGTTTCTTGTGTTTTCACTTCCGCGGGTGAAACCGCGGGGCGCAGCTAGTTTAAGTATATATATAATATGATATACTTATGACATTTTATAAACGCACATCTCCGAAACGAGTCGAAACGAGAAACGACTTTAGGTCACAAACCCAGGGGGGGCGCAGAGACCTTTTCAAGGGGGCACGAGCAGCTATGTTGTTGAGTAACTTGAGCATAAAACCTGAAAGCGATTTCTATGTCTTCAGTCTTCAGTCTTGGGACAGTCACACATTTTCCGGACTTAGGTCCTTTGATGACCCATTGTATTGGCTGTAATGTTATTCCAGGCAACTCAGTTTTTCGATGGTTAAGCCGAGAATTGTAAACCTTGTCAAATCTATACAAAAGATATTTGGTAAGTACCTACTGCTTACCAAATATCTTTTGTATGACAATAAGCAATAAAAGTAGGTACTTTTTGAAGACATTTTTATTCTGATTTGAAAATATAGACTGGAGGATGGGGGGCGCAGATTTTTTGTTATGGTCGAAAAGGGGCGTGTCTCAAATAAGTTTGGGAATCCCTGCTATAAGACATCATAATGATGCAAAGTTTTCTATTTATTTAGTATTATACAAGGTGTGACGGGTAAGTCCTTTTAATCTGGAAGGGGGTTGTTCTAGACGTCTAGACGAACAACTTTTGTTCTACGACTTTTGGAAATTCGAAGTACTTTTCGAAAAATTTAGGTGTAATGTTTTCTTGAAAATCAGCTGTTTCTGAGAGTTCGAGGTCATTGACCTTATATTGTCCTTTTATTTAGTTTGATGGTTTACAATCAAAACTACAATTAACTTTGTTTTCAAAAGCAGCTGCTTTTTTAGTGAAATATAATCTCAAAATTTTCAAAAAAAAAGTTTGAATTTTCAAAAGTCGTAGACCAAAAGTTGTTCGCCTAGACGTCTAGAACAACCCCCTTTCGGATTAAAAGGACTTACCCGTTACAAATTATACACCATTCGATTTGCAGGCTTCCTTTATCCATACGTACAACCAAAGAGGAAGAAAATGGTATAGATGAATTGACACCAGCATACATAGAAAGAAAATGTCGGTGTGTAAATATGTGTGTGTGACGCTGGGGTAACGTTACTCCAGCGGAAAGTGTTTTTTGCTAATAATCTCCATAACGTTAACATGCACAAATTCAATATTTCGTGCACAATTACACGACCTGACGCACTAATTATGTGTGTGGTTAAAATCAAGAAATTTGATACTTTGCCGCTGGGATAACGGACACCACAAATTCGATGTTGCTGTAGGAATGGACATAGGACAAAGGAATCCTTCAAACCGGATGGTATTTTAACGACTACTTAAAATAAAAATAAAATATCCGTATTACGTATGACCATGCGTTTATTTATTGCACAAAATAAATTAAGTATCCTATTTTTGTCAGAAATTGAGATTAGAATAGCATTATAAGATTAGAATATTATAATTAATCAAAAAATCACAGACTTCCTGAAAGATATTCGATCGTCTGCTACGGCTATATAACTTAAAAAATATATTTTAACGAATTGAAAAAATTAACAAAAAAATGGAAAATAGATATTTATATTCAATTATTATTACCAAGTAATACTAATTGAACTCAAAATCGTCGCTCTTCGGAGTTATTCGTCCGCTTTTGTCTCGAGATTCATATTCCATTGGGTCAGTTGGGTAGGTTAGTTCCGTACTTTGGGTAGTGTAATTACCTTCTGGTACGTAAGTTTTCGATGTATCTGAAATATCAGAAATTAATTTACACATCGACATTTTCTTGCGATCGTGATGTTTGAAATCGGTTCAGTAGTTTCGGTGACATACATGTTACCAACCTACCTCTTTATAATATAGTTTTTTCTAAAATCAATGCAGAATCGCGAGAATTTAAGGAAATAACTATATTATAATTTGTAACATATAAAAGAAAGTCGTGTTAGTTACACCATTTATAACTCAAGAACGGCTTAACCGATTTGGCTGAAAATTGGTGGGGAGGTAGCTTAGAACCAGAAGGACAAACTTTTCGTATGATTCGATATTCCCGCGGGAACGGGAATGGGACTTACGCGGGTGAAAACGCGGGGCGCAAGTAGGAGGAAATATTTGTGTACTTACCATTATCAAAATCTTCAGTCTGATGACTATCAACAGTGCTTCCAATTTGCACCGCCATTGAATTTGGCTGCTTTAAAGTCGTGGTTGTTGACTCAGTGCCTTTAGTATTACGAGTGAAATTCTTACTTGCAATGTCTTTTTTTCCACTTTTCTTACCAACAAATATCTTATTAGTCAAATTATTTTTATTAATTTTGTCATTATTAGTGCGTCGTGTTGTAGTCTTGTCTTTCTTCGGTGTTCCTAACAAAATTACATTTCTGCGTGTTTTTATTTGGTGAGTGTTAGAGGCTTCTTCAATTGGTTCCATTGTAATATCGATATTAAATTTTTGTTTTAGTTTTTTCTGGTATTTGACTAAATCTTTGTTTGTTATCTTCTTCGGGGATGTTATGGGTCCATTGTAACGAGATAGGAAGCTGTATTTCGCCAGTCTACCATTCAAATCTAGTTTCAGTGCTTCGTCTGCCTGTTTCATAGCAGATTCGAGACGTTTCTTGTATTTAGCTTGAGTTTTTGACAGGATAAGTCTGTTTTTGTTAGTGCTGTACGGTTTCATATTTTCTGTAGATATCCACGCCCGAGTTACTTCTTTTGAATCGAAGAAAACTACATTGTAATGCGTCTGAAATTTGACAGAGAGGAAATGAAAGCAGAGTGATGTGATTAAGTAGCTTTCGTATGAATGGGAAATAATTTTTCTGATATAGTACCTTTGGTAAGTAAAAAATAATTAATTACCTATTTTTCATTCATACAAAAGCCGATATGTTACTTATATTTATTTTTCTTTTGTAAATACATACATATTAAACATAGAAATACACCCAGACCAGATACAAATATTTATTTTAAAACATAAATAAATAAAAATAAAAAATAAAAAATTGTTTATTTCTCTCTCCACAAATTGTTACACTAATTTCTGACTAAATAAATAAATATTTGCACCCAGCGGGAATCGAACCCGCAACCTTCTGTATTGCAGCCAATCGTTCGCCCGACGCGCCACAGAGGTCGTATATAATGTCGTGCAATATTTATTTATATAAACTACACTAATCTGCAGCAGTCATTGTGTCCTACCGACTGCGCCACTGCCGTATGATAGCTCTAGTACCGCAGTACACTCACAGGTATATCAGAGAAGCCGTCCAGCCAGTAGAACTGCTCAGTGTCGGGGCAGTCGTCAGTCATGGCGGGCCAGGCGGGCCAGCCAGCCAACTGCGCCCACACCACCGATCCGACACTGTACTCGCCGTGAATCAGGTCCTCTTCCTCTCTTACATTGAGAGGAGCCTCGGGGACTGAGCAGTTGGCGTATGATGGATCTAGTGGTAATGACGATCGTTGGATCGAAAACCATCGAGTAAACATAAGACACTTTTTTTTTATAAAACACTAACGATCACAGCACGCGCGTATTTTTTACGCGACTTAGTTTTGACTATTTTTTTATTTTTTAGCAAGGAAATATATTGACTAGGAAAATCCCCATGACAGGATTCGAACCTGCGTCCTTTCGCTAACCAGGCGACTGCTCTAACCACTGAGCTACACAGGATTCACGAGTCATGTTATTATTTTTCGGCCATATCTCTCCTTGCTAATTGTTTACCAACTAAGGCTTGGTTTCAGCGCCATCTACCGGTCAAGCTTTGCAGCTTTATTGACTTTAACTATAAAATAATATTGTCCCCTCCAGTCGTCAAAGTAGCCCGATGGCTGACGCAATACTTCATAAGCAATCAAATGCTGTTTTTGCTCCTTTATTCCCTTGCAATCCCTGCGCTATGTCTAGTTTCGCATATATAGCGACTGGCACAACCGTTCTGTGGTACAATCGTACCCAGTCTACCCTACTTTTTACAACTATTTCATTGACGATGACAATTTATTTAATACAATAACGATTTTCCTATGTTTCTCTTGGTTATACATTCACCAAGATAAAGCTATGCGATAGTCAAGCATACGAGCTTATTGTAAACATACATTTACATTCAATAAGAAAAATCATAAATCCATACATAGATGAGGTTTTAAATGTAATGAATTAAGGTAGGCCTGCTCTACAAGCTGAAGGCACGAGTTCAACAGTTTAAAAGACTGATTGGAATTTGTCATTGTGGTGCAATTATTAGAGCAGCATTATTTATTAAATAATCTTACCAGGATTCATCTTGCAATACCACTTCTTGGGTAGTTCATATCTGTCCAATACTTTAGGCAGGAACCGCCATTGGTTACAAGTATCGCACTGCACCCACAGACCGGTGGTGCGGTGTTTTTGTAGCCAGACCAGTCGTTCTCGATGAGATAGTGTCGACGCTGGCTGGCTGAGTGCTTCTTTGTAGCTTTATTTAATTTAAAAAAAAAGAACATTGCTTCGAGCACCATCTAGTTTCTGGGCATTATGATTGTTTCCGATAGCTGATGCACGGTCCCTTTGTCTACCCACATCTAAGCACATCGAAAAAATGCGAGTACACATCGACATTTTTTTTTCGATGTGTGCTGGGTAGGTGTGAACAAAGGGAGCATGCATGCAGTCTAAGTAGGGTAACGACCGTTTACATGCATATTAATAATACAAACATAGACAGACAATCCTTCATTTAGTAAGTAGATGTATTGCATACTAGCTGCACCCCGCGGTTTCACCCACGCAAGTCCCTCGGGGGGATAATAGCGGGATATAAGGTGGCCCGTTTTAAACTCTAAATAAATCCAATGTTTCATATTAAATATCTTTAAAAGTCGGTCCGGAAGTTCCGAAGACAATTTCCAATAAACAATACGTAAACTGTGCTTACAAACAAGTCTACAGACCTAAAAAAGTCCCCACAGGCAGATAGATCTATATTTTAGGAGGTAGATAATAATTATGTAGGTACATACTCGCTTCGTTGAGAAGATGATTTCTCTACAAAATCTTCAATATCTTGAGAAAACGTAAGCAACTTTCGTGAAGGCTGTCTCTCCAACCGAGGAGTCCTATGATCCTGGAATAAAAAAATCATGTAGGTAGGTATACACTGTGAACAACTTGAAAATAAAGATTTTAAGATAGGTATACCGGTTGTCGAGCTGCTTCAAACGGTTCATAAGCTTCTTCTGTTGGTAATTTGATATTTTCCATGGTAAACAATTAATTATTCTATCACGTCAACAATTAATTCTGGAAATAAATAAAATTATGGGTAGTCGAATAAAAATGTGCCGCCTTTTTTGCAAGCTCGTTAACCGGAAATAAAAAATATCTTTTTAAATTGTCTTTGCGCTAAGACACTGCTTTCCGAACTTTTAAAGTCTCCAACATACAGCTGCGATAAAAGCGCACGATAATCGAATGCGTTTTTGTATAATTTTAAGTACAGTATTGGCAGGACGCGCATGCATGCGGTATTACACCTGTATGACTTGACAATTCCTGTCAATACTGCACCCACACAAATGCAAAACGCATGTGATTTTACCACACGGAAAACAGCATCTGTGTGAGGAGGGACTTTAAACTTTGACAGCTATGTGGATACGGATATATTATAATAAGAAGATATAAACCATAGATCAGTCATGACAATGTCTTAAATTTAATAAAATCTTCTTCATACAAAATTTCAATTTTGAAGTTTACTAAAAAACTAATTTAAATTTAGCTATCTTGTCAAGTTATTCATATAAATTATTCAGCCATTTTTAATTTCTTTATTTTAAAGAAACGGAAGTGCGCATTTAAGTTTACGGCTGGCTGCCGGCTGGTCGCCATATTTTCTAGCCAGCTAGAAAATAATCTCGTTCTTCGTCATCTTCGTCGTCTACGACGAAAGGGAGTAATTTATACTCCCTTTTTTGTGTTGCACGCTTAGTTCTCGTATAACATCGCTTGGTAAATTTTTTTACGAAGGGAAGTGTGTTATTCTTTGTTTTGTATCATAAACATGGCTTTCTAAAATGTCGGCCTCGTACGTAGTATCGTTATCTCCTCGCGGAGTCTCCCGCTCAGTAGTTTTTGTGGATGTTGGAAGAATCCAGAATGGACAAGAAATCTTTGAATCGATCTGCTCAGCCACAGTCGAGGGCTTCGGCTGTCGACTGTAAAAAGAATTCTGGTGAGTGTCTTTGCTATTTTGAAGGTCAGGATGTCACAATAATGGCTCAGCAGGTTGTTATTATTCAATTTGTTACGTCAAACGTCAAAGGTTTATCCTGTAAGTCAAACTGGAATAAAACAGCTGGTGGGTTCTCATTATAACCTAATTAGAAAAAGTCTATAGGTTCAAGTAAAATTTTAATGTAGAAACACCGAGCTTACAGTTTTTTATTTTTATTAGATTTAACGCATAAACCTTGGCCTCGGAATAACAAAAACCGCGAAGGATCAGGAAGTGTACCGAAGAGTGAACCAAACCGCAAGAATGTCCCATCACAACGAGGGCGCGGGCAAGTTGACCGGAGACCACGTCCTCGAGGGGGCGCTGGCTATGCTGTGGGTGGAGCGCAGAACACCAGGTTTGTTAAAGGATCATTCTGTGACCAGTGAGGGTAGATAGATAAAATTTTACTGTCTTAAATACATCAGTATTTGATCTGTAGACAACTTACTAACCTAATTACAAATGAAATTTGCTCTAAAATGTAGCATACATATATGTATACCACATCTTACATAGTATGTATCTTGGTTATATCTATCTTTAGTTACTGTTATATTAACAGTTTTCTAGAAGGCTAGAAACCAGCTGTACTCTTGAAATATAGCTATAATGTAAAATAAAATATTGTGTTAAGATTTACTATCTTTATTACTTCTCCAATTACATGAAAGAAAAGGTGAAAGTGTTAAAAAACAAAAGAGTAAGTAAAGGAGTGGCTTAATGGATAATCATGACTCGCTACAACTGTTGACACCAAACACCTATTTATTTTAATAATGAGAAGGGCAATTATTTGTTTAGAATTTTATAATTATATTTTAAAAACAGGGTAGAACAAGACGATGAGCCAGAAATTGGCTCAGTGTTTGTGCCCGGAAGCAAGAAGCAGAACTTGAACCACCTGTTGAACTTCACGTACCAGACACGAGGACAGGACCGGCAAGGAATGCCATTGCATCGACAGAATCAGCACCGAGTGTCTTTCAGACATGAACATGATCTTTACCTTCGAGCATAGTGAGTTTTAAATCTGCTTATGATGATCCATCTGTACTAATATTGTAAAGTGTAATTTTTTTTTTTCTTTTTTCTTCTGTGTATCATTTGCGATCAGCCTTTTGGCTATAAGCAAATCTGCTGCATGTTTCAATGGTATGTTGCGCTAGTCCCCAGTGGGCATAGCACTATGATCTCTCTTGTATATTTCGATCCAGTATATGTTGACGTTTAAGTCGCTTTAGTGCACTTGGAATCAGCAGATCCATGGCCAACTGATTAGGGTGGTGTACAAGTCGATTTTTGTATGACTGTTCTGCAATCGTGATTTCTTCCTGTACTGTTTTAATCTTTAAGTGTTCATGGACTTCCGTATTCCTAATAAACCAAGGCGCATTTGCTATAGATTTGAGGATGGAGTTTTGGAGTCTTTGCACTATGTTGACATTGCTTTTGGATGCAGAGCCCCAGAGTTGAATCCCGTATGTCCATATTGGTTTGATGACGGCTTTGTATACCAAAATTTTGTTTTCTAAGGATAATTTAGAAGTCCTTCCGAGTAGCCAGTACAGGTTTCTGAAGCGGCGGTTTGCTTCATCCCTTTTGACTATAATATGGGTCCTCCACAACAGTTTTCTGTCCAAATGCATACCCAGGTACTTCACGCAGTCTTTGTGTGGCAGCTCACTAGTGCCTAATCTAACTGGAGGACAGTTACCGTGGTTTAGGGTAAACGTTATCTGAGTTGACTTTGAGGCACTGGCAGTTATTCTCCACTTTCCCAGCCACTGGTCAACTCTATTAAGTGCTAACTGCAGGTTTTTGGATGCTTCTGTTGGATTTTTATCGCTTGATAGTATAGCTGAGTCATCCGCAAAAGTAGCCATTAATGCCCCAGGGGTTTCAGGTATATCTGCTGTAAAAATAGTGTACTGTAAAGTGAAGTGTAATTTAAATTATAATAACCACATAATATAAAACAACTCATCACATATAACACTGAAATTCTAGCGGGATCAGGATTTACGCGATTGAAATTGCGTGGCGCAGCTAGTATAGGTATTTATTTTTTAACATGTACACTGCAAGCATCTTTGGGAGTTACATGGGCCACTTTTTATCTCAATACTTTCACGGGATTGGGACATGCGCTGGTAAAACCGCTACTATAGCCAATAAACAGCTTAACAGAATGTCTGGAAACATGCAGTTTGCATTGGTATCAGTTACTCATTTCTTTATATAATGGTCTAACCAAAATATGCTACGTAAAAAGCTTGTTATGTTGTAGAACCATGACTGTTGATAGAATCATAATAAGTTTTATTTAATTGACTATTTCAGCTGTCAGTTTGTGGTGAAAGAAGAAGGAGATTATAAGGTTAACTTGCTGGATCCTGATGTGCCTGTGAAATGGGAACAAATTGAAGAAGTGGTAAGTTTATTGTATATAAATAATAAATATAATATAAAGCTAAGAGATATGAAATTATTTAATTATATCAGCAGATAACATTATTACCCCAGCGTTCCTTGGTAGGGTTCACATATTGACTCAAAATGGCCTATGTAATAAATATTTTTTGTACCAAATAAAGCCATAAATAATTAGGATAAGAATAAGACGAGGCCTTTCTGTTATTTCTGCCTACATTCAAGTTTTATCATAATTAGTTCATTATTTTTTAGCCTGACGAAGAAGTAACAAACATCTTTACAATTCAGTTGCATATTTATAACATAGTAGTGTGGTATTTTATTGCATAACGTTCAGCACGAAAAATATACCAACTACTTCTCTAACACAGTTGCAATAATAACAAAAAAATCCAGGTGGTACGAGGCACAGGTCGGTCTGAATGTCCAATCTGCCTGGGTATCCCTGTGGCCGGCCGCGTGGGGCTCTGCGGCCACGTGTACTGTTGGCCTTGTGTGCTGCACTATGCAGCCTCTCACGACAGGCAGCCCCCGCCGTGCCCAGTGTGCACTACACCCATGTATGTGAAGAATATGAAGCCTACAAGGATGGTGCAGTGGGATTCACCCTCGGAAGAGGTATGTCTTATGCATTTCTCCCTGAAAACATTTCCGGGATTTACATTACGAAAGTCGTAGCAAGCAATTTATAGTCATTTAAAAAAAAATACATCGACAGTGTCACTATTTATCTATTTTTGATGAAATTGCTTTCAGTAAGTTCTGCTTAACTGCTTTTGTAAAATTTATCATTGCCTTAGCAAGCCCTTAGGCTGGTGGTACTCATTGTACACTATAGAAACACCCAAAAACTTTTATTATACCAACCCAAAATTTGTTAAATAAGTTTTACATATAATGATAAGATAACACAAAAAGTCAAATACACTGACTTTTATTGTTATTTCAATCAGAGAAGATAATTTTATTTCTCTGAAAATTGGCCAATTAACAGATATGGAATTTTTAAACATCTTGAAAAAGTTTGTAAATTTAAAATACAGAATGGACACTGAAATCTGGGTATGGTTTGATGATTTTTTGTAATCCGAAGAACATTAGCCACATTAGGACTTAAATGTGCTTCTAGGAAAATTAGTATTTATTAACAAGTGTTTTTGGTCCAAAATTCAATTGTTTTCTATGATTATTTTGGCCGTTAATTGGTTTTCCTCATCAATCAGTGTTCTGAAATCCATGAATTACCTTACAGGTCACAATGCGGCTGGTGCGTCGCCTGCGTGGTTCCACCACAGTTGAGATCGCGCCAACTCGCGGGCAGCCGGTAGAGGTTGCATCAACGCACATCTTGCCCCTTGAGAGAATTCATGACTCACCTTACTGCAAACTTTTTGCAGCTAACAAACAACAAGTAAGTTTTTGATGTGTCAAGTAAAAGATGTAGTGTTAGATACACCTTCTTTTAATTTTTATGGCTACAAAAAGTCAATCGAGTTTGAAAGCTATTATGTTATTGTAAGTGAGAGTGAAAAAGACAGAAAGTTGTCAAATTTTACATATTTTTAAAATAAGTACTTTTTATGGTTACATTTCTCTTGGTTTACCTATATTGTATTAATAACTCTAGAACCATTTATATCAAGAGTATTATCTCTTACAGGTACAAGATATTCTAGAAAGGGAGAAAAACGAAATAGAAAATCAAATCCTGGCTGAAATTGATACTACAGAAATAGTCTTTATGGAACAAGCCCTAAAAATTATTCAAGATAAGAAGGAATTAAATAAAAATTTCATAGAAGCCAAACAAACAAACATGATTGAAGAAGAAATTGAAGAAGTCCCAATAGTTTATGAGAAACAAGAAGAACCAAACGGGAATAGACTTGACTGGTTTGACGTGACTGATGAGGAAGCCGCATCAGTTAAAGTGTTGGATGAAGTAGAGACTGAAGATCTAGCCAAGTTAACGATTGCGTCGACTTTGAACCCAGACGCAGCCGAGTTTGCTCAACCTCAAGATATACCTGAGGAGTCTTCACTCGCCGAAAATGTAGAGGAGACTGGACAAGATACTGTTTTAACTGATATTGACAAGCAGAATCAAATGAAATACTTTTACTTTTATCAAGGTAAGAGAAATCCTATCCTATTCAAAAAGTAGTAGAAAGTTTGAGTGTGAATGTTGATTTTTATCCGGAAACCGCTAAAACGATGACACTCTGTATGTAGATGTTAAAAAATATTATCTTTATAATATTAAAAACATTAAGATTTTATTTGTGAAAATGTTTGTTACTCTTTCACATCACCAAAAACTACTGAAATCGATTGTGATGAAACTCTATATGCTGAAGACCTAGAATAACATGCAAAGCTTTATCCCGATATTCTCGCAGGATCGCCACGCATGCGGGTGAAACCGCAGGGCGCTGCTAGTGTGTTCATTTAAATTGAATCAATTTGTGATTTGGTCTATTCAGTCTATCATCTAAATTTGATTTGACTGTCTCTTCTTCTATACTTATATTACAGGAAGACAGGACAAAAAGTCTGTACTTGGAAGTAAATTAAACAAAAAGTTGTCTAGGGGACTTGGGGACAGTAGTAGAAGAAAATTATATAATTTTTAAAATTCATGTCTGCCTGTTTGTTCCTACAATTAAAAACTACTAATCCGATTGAAATCTGGTTTTCAATATTGGATAGTTCTAATTTGAGGAACCTCGTGGTATACTTTACATCGAAATCCAGTTAGTAGAACCCGAGTAATCAACGAAAAAGTCTGCTATGCACTATCATATTTTTTCTTTCTATTTCTTTCACCCGCGAAGCCGCGGGTAACAGTTAGTCCTCAATAAGTTATAAATATATTGTTGGTTGTGTTTCAGCGGACGATGGACAGCAAGTGTTCCTGAACAGCTTGAACGTCCGCATTTTGAACGCGTCGTGGGGCGCGTTGGCCGCCGCGCCGCCGCTCATACGTGGCCGCGTCTTACAACGAGAAACTCAGCCTTTGAGCGAACAAGTAAGCATTTTATGCCACTTCCCAATCTACATCTATACTAGCAGCGGCCGCGGTTTCACCCGCGTAAGTCCCGATCCCGCGGAAATGTTAATGTAATACTAATATCATTAACTAAACATTCACGCTATAATGGAATTACTGCTTTAATAGAGTTTTATTGTTATTAATACAAAATGTTGTATCTGTTGCAGACTAGAAAACATATGCCATGCACAGCTCACCTGCCCTTACACTGCTCGTTTGATGTAGTTGAGCTGGAGTTACTACCTCCCTATGTTACTTCTGCTGCTTTGGAATCTTTTGCAGGTACTTATAAAAATAATCTATTAACCTGGACTTTTTATGATACAATTATGTAGTCAGTGTATTATGAACTCTTTGCTTCGGAAGGCACTTTAAGCTGGTGGGCCCGGTTTTTATCCCTGATAGCAGGGAAACATCGTGAGGAAACCCACAGCCTAAAATCACGCACAAAGGCTCAATAGTAGGGCTAATTGTGTATACGCACAGTTAAAACTTTTAACTTTTTTATACAAAAAGAAGAAAAAGTAGCAGCTATACATTATTAACTAGCGGATGAATTAAACCCAAGGATGGGCTGTTGTTGTATGATAGAAAAAATTAATTGAAATGAAATTAAATTGAAGCTTATTACGAGCTCCACCGTGTTTCATTTTGTTGTCACGGTTTTTATCACTGAAAGCAGTCGTTAGGGGCCTTAGGACGACTTGAATACTTCGAAACTAGTTAAACCACATTACTGTAAAATGGCGGTGATTTTTTCCCAAGGTACAAGAAAACATGTCTTTTCCAGAGGAGATAGACCGTCGCTCGCGCATCCGCCAGCGTCAGTTGCGTGACGAGCGGCGCCGCGAGCGCGCGTACCGCCGCGCGCAGGAGGGCCCGCCGCGCCCCGACCTGTCGTCCGCGCTGCTGTTCCCCGCGGCTCTACCTGCGCACTCCTGCGCTACGCTCGATCCCTCGCCGCTCTCCCCCTCCGAGGAGGGCTCTCCGTCCACTAGCCTCGGGTCACCACCTTCTGGACTCTCTTTTGCTAAGGTAAATTGGTTGCTAGTCTTCTTATATATAAAATGAATCCCTATTTCGCGTAGTCCCGGCATCACGCCTATACCGCTGGACGGATTTCGATAATTCTTTTTGTGTTGTGTTTGTTATGATCAGGACAAGGAATTACACTAGTTCCCGCGGGATTGGGCCCTGCGCGAGTCAAACCGCGGGCCGTAGCTACTTCATAATAATCATTTAAATATTATGTACCAGAGGTGATGTCTCGAGCAAATTTCATGTTCCTTTTATGCGAAAATAGTTGTTGAAGCGCTGACAATTTATTATAACAATTATGTCTATTGTAAAAATAAAATAAATATGCTCAGATGAAGTCGATGAATAATGCATAAAAGTATCATTGAATTATGAAGCGTTACTTCAGTGGCTTACTACGACTAACTGTGTCAATATCTACTGTAAATTAAGATTGATCAATGATAATGATACATTACTTTTGTATTTACAAACATAAAGTACATATAGAAAACAGCCAGAACTAGAAACAAACCTATTACTATTAATTTGGTACTAAACTACAAGAATTGGCTAATTTATAAAAAGTTACTAATATTATTAAATAACGGGGTATTTACCATGTTTAATTTTGTTTTTACGTAGAGCTCAATATTTGGCCAGTAATTTCAACTGGCTTGCTTGCTGCGAAGCGAGTGAGGTCCAGTGTATACGGGCCTGGCGCTTGTATCTTTGTAACTTTGTATGTTTGTTCGACGATAACTTAAGTATCGTAGCTCCGATCTTCATGAATTTTGATATGCGCGTAGTTTAGGTCAACAGAATTTGTGAGTTCGAAGATGAGCTGGATCGGTAGGGGGGTTGGGGAGTTAGGGGGTCGTGAGGTCTCAGTTCGGGGCGAACTACTAGTTATGATGTAAGTTTAAAATCGTATAAAAGGTACATTAAATGTATATTTTGAATATGTTTTCCAGATGGCAAGTACAAGCGGTACATGGCGCGTGCGAGCGGCCGCGCCGCCGCCCCCGCCTCCCGCCGAGCCGGGCTCCGCCCCGCGCGCGCTCGTCCTCAGCGACGCCATCGAAGCCGCGCTACATGCCGCCGCCACACCCACGCCCAAAAAGAACAAGAAATCCAAGCAGAAACTTCTGTTCACTACCGGCATCAAGCGAACTGGATAACATTACATACGTTGTATACGTTTCATCATATAAGCCTCCTGTACTCGAGTACAGCTAGCAGTCTAGTAGTAAGGTAGAGTACTAGAGTATTACTATTTTCGATTTGGAGAGCTCGATCGGAAAGAATGTCTTATTTTAACCTCTTGAGTCTAAGGCTGAAATTTATAGAGTATAGTGGGATTAGACTTTGCTATTTTTGCTTAGCAAAATCTAAGTATTTCAAATTTAGTATGTAAACCAATAAAAAAATGAACTAAACTCAAATTCAAAATTTATGTTTTTGCTAAGCTAAGTCTGGGCAAAGTCAAAGTACGCACTATAGATACAGCCCTAGAGTGGCTGATCATCAGGGCCCTGATTCTCTAAAACCATAACATGCGACAAACAGGCGGGATGTATGAGCATTGCAGTATTTTTTGCAGGTGTAAAAATAATAGCTATTCTATAACTTCCTTAACCTTTCGTCAACCGTGTCAACCAAAAAAGTGTATCCCTTGTCGACCAGCAGTTTCAAGGTCACGCGCGTCTTCCCCGCTTCGGTTGAAATACTGCGTTTGTCTATCCATCACACAAGGAACTAAGATTTTTCGGAAAGATTGATAACTAACGAATCCAATTTACAGTAATTTGTAGAATAAATATGGTATGGTTTTTATTTTATTGACCATTATTTATCACAACTCCACCCGCACGTTATTTTGTATTTCGTAAATGGTACTTGTCAACAAAAAAAATAACCATATTTACATCAAAATAGGATCTAATTTCAGTAAACAAAAACAATAAAAAAGAAAATGGCGGGAAAATGACTTTTCCAATCGTGAATTTTTGACAGGCAATATTGATGATACGGACAACTTTTTTTACGGAAGTTGATTTATTTTCGTAAAGTATTTTAACCTGCCGGCAATGAAACCATATTCACACCAAAATACCCCATAAATAATAAATAAAATCAAATAAACAAAAATCAAAAAATAAAAAACAGGATCCTTGCTCCGGTCGACAACGCACTAAACAGGATCCTGTCTCCGGTCGACGAGCGGTTAATACTGCTTGGCTGAGGAACGAGGGGAGCTATTTAAATAATTAAGTAGCCCTTAATTTCGAAGGCTACTTGACTAATTAATGAGTAATAATAATAAACGTAGATCTCCTGCACGTCGCCTGCATTCCGCCGGCATTCCGCATGCTATGTACTTACCGAATCGAGGCCCAGGCACCTAAATCACATAACGAAATATCAATATATTTTTAGGATGACATAAATTTATTGATAATAATAGCCAAATAGTACCAATATTGTGATTTCCTGGACATGCATGGAATACCCATTTCTCTCTACTCAGACTACGTCCACATAGGCAGAAGACTTTCTTGGCCCTTAATTTCGAAGGCTACTTGACTAATTAATGAGTAATAATAATAAACGTAGATCTCCTGCACGTCGCCTGCATTCCGCCGGCATTCCGCATGCTATGTACTTACCGAATCGAGCCCCAGGCACCTAAATCACAACGAAATATCAATATATTTTTAGGATGACATAAATTTATTGATAACAATAGCCAAATAATACCAATATTGTGATATCATGAAAATGCCTGAAATACCTATTTCTCTTGGCTCAGACTACGTCCACATAGGCAGAAGATTATCTTAGCGTCTAGAGTCTAGAGGCTAGTGAGTTGCCTAACTGAAACAAACACTTGGCGTGCATCGAAGTAAACAAACAGGTTGGTTTTTTGCCTCGAAGCGCGCAAAGCAAAGACACTACTAGGTTTATGCCAGCTGCCTCCTTATGCGGACGTAGCCCAGTAAGTTGTCTGAAGATTTTTTAAGTTTGAGCTCTAGTGGTTAAGCTAAATTAGTACTCTACATTATTAATTTATTACCGTTAACTCTTGCGTACAGGGGGTATTTGTAATTAATAATTCACACTAGCCCAAAGTAGAAGTGAATAAAGTCGTCATTAAAAAAGTTGACATGGAAAATTAAATCCTATAACCAGTACATTATAGTACTATTGCTTCAAGGGTAAAAAAGACGCGACTTTGACTTAACGTTGTACTATGAATAATTGACCTATAAGCTAATAAACAATGCACAATGTGAAATGGTCAAAATTTGTGATTCTTTCGTCCACTTTGGTCAAATCTTTAACATGTAAGACATAATAAACATAATATTGACCGGGTTTTACTAACGTTTTTAACGGCGGCATTGTTACAATGTACCGGCGTTAATCGCGAAAACATAAAACAAAAGTAAGACATGTTTGAGGCAGTAAGCTTATAAGCTTGTGCCTTGTTTATTGGTAAAACATAAATACCGTTGTTGTTAATTTTATTGCACTTGGCAGAAGTAACCAGTTATTGTAATGTTTCTAGTTCCAATTATGGTATTCCCAAATTGCTCTTCATAGTTCATTTCCCTTCGGAGCATAATCATTTCTTTGTGTAGGTACATGTTAATAAATTATGGTTCTATGGACAATTACCTATGATGACTTATTAATATGATTATGTTATGTAAACATAACTTATGGTTGATGCTCTTAATAAGTGAATAAGCTTTTGTAATATGGAAGTCTATCCATGGATATTTTTGTTCTATGATTATGTATTTACTTCTGATTTTGGATTAACTGTTATAAAATTACGAGTTTCATATTATTACAATTATTTGCATTGTGTTTGGTTGCATTATTGATTATTTTTATCTACGAAATAAATAAATGGATGTGAAATCGTATTTTTACTATTTTATTAGGGATGTATATTATGTATTCGAACTGAACTTAAAACTCTATAAACATATTAAAGGAAAAATTCATCTTAAAAATTCACTCCGCGGCGAGGCTTGAATTCGCGCCTCTGGTTCAGTACCCGAGGTGAAAATCTGTCGGATTATGTAATCGTTTTTTTATTAAATATTTTCTGAAGCAATGTTCTAAGAATATTTTCCGTTAAGGTTTGTAAATAACATTGTAGTAGAAGTTTCTTGGTTATACCCAATGAGTATTAAAGTTATAGAGACGCCATTGCAGAACAAATCATTATTGAAAAGCGGCACAAATTGTATGCTATACAACCTCATTATTTATATTCATTCACATAATTTAAAGAAGAAATAGACGAAACTATTGTTATCTCTTTCTAAAACATAAAGACTCAATGACGTAAGAAAGAGATGTCATAATATTATTATGACATCTCATAGCGGTTAGGAGAGAATGATAAAACGTCAAAGTCAAAAACTTCGTTGAGTTTTTGGAAAAAAACTTTTTCAAAAAATAAACTAAAATAAATAAATACAGCTTTACTTACGTATGAAATGAAATATTTTTGCCAGTTTTTGGAGTATAATTCGTGCATCGCCTAAATACGCACGAAGGCATTGTTGTCTGTGAATAATGTTGTGAAAGTGAACTAAATGTACTGTATGTCAACAAGCGGGTGATCGTGACGTGAGCTGGGATGGAACTAAGACTTCTCTGGCTAGATAGCTTGCATTTGTGTAGCCAAGAAATTTGCCCTATTACGTATCTAGAAGTTTTTACATATCTCTGGTTATACCTACTTCATTTTTTAATTAGACACTTGTCTTTAAAAAAAAAACTACTATTTTAAACTGATTTTAAAGCTGAAAGTTTGTGAGTAGGTGTGTACGGGTGTTAAATTTGAACTTATGGAAAAACCGCTGAACCGAGTACCATGAAACTTGGTATGTAGATAGCTGGAGACGGAATAACACAGGCTACTTTTTGTCCTGATATCCTGCGGGATCAAGACTTATGCAGGTGAAACCGCAAGGCGCAGCTAGTGTCAAATATAAAGGAACTAAAACGTCGGAATACAGTCAGAAATAAAAATAACTGCGCTGTCAAGTTTCGTCCAAGGTTTTATTTACCCTACCGTATTGTTTTCGGCCAAGGCCTCCGCTTCGTTTCGTTATGAATAAATTGTCAGTGTCAGTCATGAAAACACAAGTGAAGTTGACAGCAAACGATGTGTCATTTAGGATTGCTTGCATGCATTTTGCATGTTTTGAGTTTTCAAGAAAAAAATTAAAAGAACATTGATTGAATGTGGTCTTTGGTGTGTTGCTTCAAATTGTTTCTAAATCTGAAAATAAGTCTGTTTTTAAAGTTTCAATGAACAACGTCGAAGGTTTTTGATTCACACATATTGTCATCATGGGATCTCAACAAGACTACGTGTTTGAGCCGTTTAAGGTTACAGAAGTGAGGTGCCGAAGTTTTGAGTGCCCGAGGCCTCGAAGCGGGCACCGGATTGCTTGTGACGATGAAAATATTTATTGCTTCGGCGGCTACAACCCATCTTTGCCTCTAACTAGTATAGAAAGAGACAATCCGACTTGGAGCCCTGAAAGGCCGCTATTCAAGGAGTTGTGGAGTTTTTCCATAGCTCGTCGGAAATGGACACACCATCGAGTGCTTGAAAATATGCCAGAAGAGCTGGCTTCAAATGCGATGTGTGTTTATGGTCAACATCTCATGGTTAATACTTTGTTGTACTAGTAGTAATTATTTCACAATATTATGTTGCTCTAGACTTTTAACAAATCACTTTTATGAAGAAAAAATGTTGTTTTATGTAATCATTTTCATGTAATTTCTGATAAGTATTAATTTTGTTCTTCTTTTTCTCAGATATTTGGAGGCACAGGAGAACCATTTGGACATAAATGTAGTAATGACGTGATAGTATGGCGTCCAGGCTTAGACCAGGCCAGGAATAAATTCGAAATAATAGATGTTAGTGGCACAAGACCACCTGGACAATATGGACAATCAATACTCTGTCATGATGGGTATTTCTACACTATTGGTGGCACCAATGGATATGCATATAACTGTGATATTTTTAGGTAACTTATTACTTCCAAATATAATACATTATTACACAAGGCAAAGCCACCAGTAAAATCTAGTATTCACTAACAATGTTAATGTTTTTTTTTGTAGACTAGATCTAAGGACACTAGTTTGGGAATCACTTTTTATTGGCACAGGACAAGAAGGCGAACCAATTGGCCGATACAGACATGAAGTAGCACGAGTAGGTAACAAATTATACATCATTGGCGGTGGTACAGGGGAATGGGCATTTGAACTTATGGAAATTCCAATGTTTGATTTAGACACTAAAACTTGGTCAATATTGATTGCTAAAGCTGACGAAAATGACACAGAACCTCTGGCACCATTGCCAAGGAAATGTCATAGTGCTGTGCAAATAAACACACCTAATGGACCCCAGGTTTTTGTAGCCGGAGGCTCGGATGGACAAGCGGTATTTGATGACATTTGGAGGCTCAACATATCAGATTTACAATGGACTTTAATGAAAACTGCTCAGTTACCTAACCCTTTATATTTTCATTCATCAGCTGTGACTTCTTATGGATGCATGTTTATTTTTGGTGGTATAGAACCAAAGCAGGATGCTACAAGTAGAAATAATATTTTGTACAAAGTCTGGCTTAGTATACCCAAATTGAGTGAGATTTGTTTTGACGCGCTCATGCATTTTCATCCCGATTTAGAGCAAATAGATAAAAGAAATCTTTTAAATATTGGAATTCCAAAACATTTAGTACAAAGACTACATCCAAAATAAATAAAATTTGAATCTGCATTTCTCAATAGACCATAAAATATTATAATAGTTTAGTATTGTATTAAAATCCTTTGTACCTAGTGTTCAGCCTATAAAGTGACTACTTTTATTTAGTCCAATGATCTAAAAGCCATCTTTAAACGTGTGTGTTCGCGCAGCGGAATGTTGTTGAATTTAAAGATTTGAATTATGCAGATATTTAGTGTATGACTCCGTATAATTGTGTGTGGTAGAAAAAAATTTGTGCACGCAGCCATTGTGGAGAAATTCACCAAAAACTGTTTCCGCTGGGCGAACGTTGTCCTGGCGGAACTTTTTTTAATCCATTAACTTTAGAAGGAAAGAGATGTGTCCAAAAATTAGTGTGTATTTGTGTGTAATTGTGTATGTATGAATAAAATTAGTGCATGCATAAACATCGGAGAAATTCAAGTTTCCGCTACGCGAACGTTTGGCCATTTCCTAGTTTTCATATAAAGCGCTTACATAGAGAGCTGTAGATTTTTACATACGTTGTTTTGAATTTGTTTATATTTGTTTAGATGGCACGGCCGCTTTTTTGTAGCCATCCGAACTTGGTCGGGTTATATAGATTTTCGATGCTTCGTCAGTATTAATTGTTTTTCTTTAATTACTGAATTTCATGACATGAAATTTTGCATGTGAATAGTTGAATGAATACACTAATTATTGGCATACATTTTACCATGCAATTCCTTTAGAACTACGTGATATTTGACTGCTTTGTTAACAGTGATCTATTCATGCTAATTTGTCCTATAACTCTTTAATTACTAATGGAGCATCATTGATACTTGGCAACATGTTGCAGACTCTAACAAGGTTTGTATAAACGTGAAAATCTAGACCCCAAAGTGCATACTTTAAGAACTAAGACCTAATAAGCGTATTTTACGTTTATATTTTTATCTTTTAAGCCCTACGATTTTTTTAAAATCTGTTTTCTAAACAAATATAAACAAATTCAAAACAACGTATGTAATAATCTACAGCTCTCTATGTAAGCGCTTTATATGAAAACTAGGAAATGGCCAAACGTTCGCGTAGCGGAAACTTGAATTTCTCCGATGTTTATGCATGCACTAATCTTATTCATACATACACAATTACACACAAATACACACTAATTTTTGGACACATCTCTTTCCTTCTAAAGTTAATGGATTAAAAAAAGTTCCGCCAGGACAACGTTCGCCCAGCGGAAACAGTTTTTGGTGAATTTCTCCACAATGGCTGCGTGCACAATTTTTTTTCTACCACACACAATTATACGACGTCATACACTAAATATCTGCATAATTCAAATCTTTAAATTCAACAACATTCCGCTGCGCGAACACACACTCTTTAAACCATGGTTAAAATATTTTGCTTTAAGTGGGTGTGTTCAATTTTATTGTTTTCTGACATGTAATTATGGATTTGTGTCCTAAGTATGAATGTATTTGTTTGTATATCAAAAATATTGTATGATATTGATTAATAATATTTTATATTGTTTAATTTATCAATAGACGATTCAGAAATGAAGTACAATATTATTATTAAAAGCCTAAGCTGTCCCACTGCAGGGCCTCTCTACCTTCCTTCCTTGTTGCAGTGTAGGCTATAATTGTGGACCAATGAATTTTTAAGGAATCAAGGCATCCCGCCATCGCCGTCTTGGTTTGCCGCATGGGGAGGGAATCAATCGGTCACAGTTTTGGCCCAGTGTTCATTTGACAAGCAGCAGACATATCCGGCCTAGTCATTTAAGGTTTGTAGCCTTTTAGGAGACGTCAGTGGTCTGAGTTGTAGAGAGCTGGTACACATTTCTGATGCTCGGTTAGTTTAAGTCCAGCATACTGTACATGACTCTGACTCACGTCAAGCAAGATTGAACCTCTGCTTTTTGGTTAAAGACCAAGTTTGGGCGCCATATGTGAAAAGGAGAAGAATGTTTTCTTGAAGAATTATTATATCTTAGTGATACAAATTTATCAAATTAATTCTTGAGATTAGTGGGAACTAACAAATAGACTTTCCCTTTAAAATATTATTTGTAGGAACAAATTATGTTTTAAAGGGAAAGTCTGTTTCTTTGTTTCTCTCTAGTATGATCCCATGTATCGAAAAATTCTAATTTATTTATCTTTTACTCAAATTAATTCTTGAGATTATTAGGAACTAACAGACAGACAGACTTTTCCTTTAAAATATTATTTGTAGGAACAAATAATGTTTCAAAGGAAAAGTCTGTTTCTTTGTTTCTTTATTTTTTTACTATTCACGCGACGAAATCAAACATCTTGTCAAACCTTAAGAGATTTTTTTGATGTTTTTTATATTATTCTGTGAGTACCTATGTATTAATGAATAAATAAATAAAAATACTTAAATAAATAAATTCTAGTTATGATAGTCCAAGTATCGAAAAATTCCGATGAAGTTATTTAAAGAGGTAGATCAGGTAGGTATGTTTATGTACTGTACACACTACAGTTTAATTATTAGAGCGGTACCCTAACTTTGTGTGCTAGAAACTGAGGGCACAGTTTGTTAAAAATCAAAAGGGATCCTTTTCTAGTCATGATTTAGTTAGGTACCTATTTAACTGTAAATAACTTTCCTGAAATGTTATGAAATCTGAGAAGAAACTGAAACTTTGCTCTTTTTCCGAAGTATACTTTTCAATCAAAAGAAAAATAAATGAAATTGGACCAACATTAAACGAAATATTGTAGACAAACAATTAAAAATAGAATCTGGTTTATCTACTTTACCTAAATACAAACCTTTTAGGAGATTGATTTATAGGTACCTACCTCAGATTACCTAAGTACTTCGGTTTCTTTCCAGACTTTTTATAGATTTTAATGTTCAACCTTCAAAGCAACAGAAGAAACCTTTTACCATTAACACTAAGAAGAGTTATTGTAGTTAAAGTTTATGTATGCGGTCGCAGGAATGAACTTGATCCTTTTCAAGGGCGGGCGGTAGTGGTCGACAGTCGACTGCAACAAGTGATAGGGAGGCATAGACGAGGGATTCTGGCGTTAAAAATAGCTCCACGACCGCTTTATTTCGTAGGTGTACCGTATTTGTATAATGCGTGAGCGTTGTTCTAATCAACCTAATGCTAACTGTTCTAATGTCTTTTGTTTCTATTTCGATCTTCTTTCGTTTTTGTTTCTGTTTCGATCGCCTTTTGTTTTTATAGTAGGTGTGTCGTGCGCTTTCACCCTTGTAATCGAAACCCCTCCCGCTCACGTGGGAATTTCGAAAACCCCTTATCGGATGTCATGATATAAAGAACACATTCTCAAAATTTCAACTCTCTATACTATCACCGGCTGTGCGTTTATCCGCCCCAGTCAGTCAGGTCACAGCATTTTATAGATATAGATAAAGAATGTGGATTTGACTAATGGATCTAGCAAGATTGAATGATCCCAATGTGTTTTTACATTAATATTTCAATTGCAAAGAGTCAAAAATTCTGATGGACGTCTAAAATAGCATAGGTATATACTCGTATACCTATCGTGTTGAATGTGTATTGTGTGCCTACCTACTTTTTAGACCTGATTCCGTAATTTTAGATTTGGGAATCTGATAATAAGATGTCGTTTTTGACACACAAATGTTCCTCATTTGCTACAACAAATACATCTCGTGTTGGGTGTTGGTAACGCGTCGGCGTCTCGGACGTCAGGACGCGAGTGTTTCGCGCCAACCGGCCGCAGTGATGGGACGAGCGCCTTGCGGGCGGGACACGCTCGCTTACATCTACCACACCTAACTCGTGAGCCGAATGATAACTGATAACGCCTTTCGAAAGTTCCCAAACTATTACTGTAACATTCTCAGTGATGTTTCTTCCGTTATTGGATATCCCTATGGCTGTCAGAGTTCCTAAACGATCGCGACTGTCGATAAAGACAATATGTCATGGTGGAAAGTGAGGGTCTTCGGATATGGTTGAAGACAATTCGACGACGACGGAATCGGCGCCGCACCGGTCGCCGACTCCAGAGCTGCATGCTGTCTATACCACATTTGAGATCCTTGTGGCTTTGGTCGCCATAGTGGGAAATTCTATGGTGATCTATGTGTTTCGAAAGGATAGAAGACTGAGACGGCGTACTAACTATTACATAGTGTCATTGGCTATAGCTGACTTGTTGGTGGGGCTGTTGGGGATACCTTTCGCGATATTGGCTTCGGTTGGATTACCGACGAACATTCACGCGTGTCTGTTTACGGTGTCGCTGCTGGTGATGCTGTGTACTATCAGCATTTTCTGCTTGGTGGCTGTCTCTGTCGATCGCTACTGGGCCATACTGTATCCCATGTGCTACTCTAGGAATGTTCGCACTAGGACAGCTATTGGTAAGTTGCATTTTAGTCCTGACCTATTTGTCTGCTAACCTTTTCCTGTATTAGAAGAAACCGTTTTCCTGTAAATTTAGTAAATTTTTGTAGTTACTGTAGTAAGTAGATAGTACAACTAGTAATTACCTACTACGAGTTCTTGATTAACCTATAGGTAAGCACTCGTTACGATTATTTTTTTAGTTATCTTAGTGTACCGGTAGGTATTATGACAAAGGTCGTCCAATTTGATATATTTTATGTGCTATTATTATTTGAATACAATGATTCTCTTACCCTTACATGACTACAGTGCGCAGAGTGTTAATGGTCGACTCGATCATAAAGAGTTTAGTTTTTATCAAGTGATTCAAACTCAATGAGGCCTACCTACCAGCCTACCACGTTGTTGAGGGATTTTAGTTACATACTCTTCCCTAAAATGTTTCCACATTGTTAAGCTTTTCTCGAAAACGGTTCAGCAATATTATTGGTAGTTTTGCAAGAAATTACTATGATATTTCAAAAGCAATAACTATTTATTCATACGTTCTGGTGTAAACTGTAGTCTGAAAGCATTTGTTAATAAATAAATAAATAGATTTTGCGATATTACAAAATTTCCAAAAAGTTTATAACTGTTTCGAGACAATCGAACAATGCTTAGGTATTTGATAATAAGTGTTTAATATAGAATACGTATTACTATTAGCGTATAAGCTCAGGTAGAAGTTAATTTTATTTAACTATTCTAGTTAAACCGCATTTTAGACGAGTTCGTCCGCAAAATCTACATTCAGTAAGCATTTAAATTGTGACCTTTGAAGGTACTTCTTTAATATCTTGTAACAACCTAACCTAATTAATATTTAATTCAAAAGAACCTAGGTATTCTTAGTAAACGTCATTAACTTCATTACTGGATAACATCTTTTGTGCAATATTAAAATGCATTTATAAATGGAAGATTAACATGGACAGATTTCTTATTGACACTATTCCAACTACTTATGGTGGTATAATCAGCATCAAAAGTCGACGACCACATTTGGATTTCGCTTTCTCACTTATCTTACTAATATTATAAATAAACGCGAATGTTTGCAAGTACTATGTATGTATATGTGACTTACTATGTGAGATGTTTACGTTTCAGCATAGATAAATTACTAAGGGTTAGATTAATGGTCTTTGGTTTGAGGCAAAACCCGCTGAATCGATTGTGATGAAACTTGGAATAACACATAGGCTAGTTTTATCCCGATATTCCCGCGGATACGGAACATATGCGTGTGAAACTACGGGGCGCAGCTAGTACATCGTCATTGTGGGGTGTGAAAACGGAACAGACATTCTGAAAACAAAAGAGAAGAGTTATTCCGCGCTATCGCGTTTTAAAAAAAGTAAATAAATAAATTTAAAAAAAACCCCGGCTACTATTAAAAACCACCGATAATTTAAAAAGTTCTTTTTTTTAATTGGTTTTTAATTTTAATTATTTGTTTTTTTTTTAGCTGAACGACAACGCGGCGACTTCGCGACGACTTATAAAACATCATGGTAGGGCGGATGGGCGGGTTATCAGAATTTGTCCTGCTGTGGTATCATCTAATTAGCATCCACCGCTAATAGTTGCTATTTACTGTCAAAAAATATGTTTCGTATTCTACATTGCTGCTTTGTAGTAATCACCGGTAACAACCACGTTACGTGAAAGCAGCAATGTACTGCAACTTAGCAACCACTAGCGGTGAATGCTAATTAGATGATACCACAGCTGTTTTGACACCAACAAATATGATATTAGCGATTTTGATAATCAGAATGTGGACTTTTATTGCCAACTGTACTTACTACTAAGTCTGACGTAAACAATTAGAAAGAAACCGTTGTTTCTCTCAATTTCTTTAACGTAACGTAGGGCTTCTTTGGCCGTATTAATTGAACGAACTCAATTGTTCCGTTTCATTATTCTTCTTCGTCTCATCTCTGCTTTACCTACTACAGATTTGGAAATATTACGTAGTACGATCCCGTGGAAATTTCGGGATAAAATGAAAAAAAAAACTTTTATGTTATTCCAGATCTCCAGCTATCTGCATATCAAAGTTTTATCGCAATCGGATCAGTAGTTTTTGCGTTAAGGAGTAAAACGTACTCTACTACTTACTCGCCCACAAATACCTTAAAGCAAGCTCTAGAATTCCCGATTTTTGGTACAATTTGATTTAAAAATAAGAATCCAATTTAGAGACCAAGAAAGCTTTAGTTCGGTATTTACACGGAAACGGCACTTGCCGCCGCAGGGTGCCGGTGATACCAGGGGCCTAATTACGTATGAATGTTGCAAATGCCATTTCAATGAAATTGGTGATGTTTTATCACAGAGGTAGAATAATAAATAAATAAATTCTGTGACCAACACACATCGCCATCTAGCTCCACGGTAAGCTACTTAGCTTGTGTTACGGTGACTTTTTTTCTTGTTAATACATACTTATTATACATAGAAATACACCCAGACCAGATACAAATATTTATTTTTAAGCATAAATATTTGCACCCAGCGGGAATCGAACCCGCAACCTTCTGCATTGCAGCCAAGCGTAATGATTACTCTACTACCTCTGATAAGAATTACACATCACCCATTTCATTGAACTGACATTTGCAACATAGAAACGTCATAATCATAATGCCCCAGGACACTATCCTTCATTACGTTATAACGATGTTATAACGTCCATAATAAGTTGTTAGAGGGAGACGTTTATCGCTCGTTTAGTTAGATGAACGTGGATATATTCCGTCCTACCATGATCGTTTCTCGTTCTCATGTCGTCCTTTTGTCGCCAAAAAAATAAAGTACCTATAAATTAAAAATACCTCGCCTATTTTAAAAAACCGCAGATAATAAAAAAAAAATTACACACCTACTGCTCTACAAAGTTACTTTATTTGACCAAAAAGATCAACGTAAAGCGACTCTTTATTTCCTAGGTGCATAAAGTGCTCATTATACACCTAGGGCATAAAGTAATTTAAATTTATACTAAGGTTCTGGTAGCATACGGCCATTTCGAACTGGCTACCTAGACAAAACACATAAAAAAATGAAAACTGGGCTATTTTTCTTCTATTTTTTTTGACGAATAGGTAATGCAAAAAGTTGTTTTGTTAAATTTAATTAATTTACCTATAATGTATACTATTATAGTATGAAATAAATTTATAAGATGTAAATATATTTCATACACGTTGCATTAATCTATTGTTTTGTTATTAGTTAAATGCTTATTTTTGTAGCTCTTTTATTGTCTCTCAGTAGATGTGTAAAGTAGAGTATTCACCTCGGTACTAAAGCCTGTCTTTATCTTGGGCTCTTGAATCCTACGCTTCACTCAGAACTCTAGGTACATAACACCCTCGCTGCGCTCGGGAGTTAACTCTCTAGAGTCCTTCGTTCGCTTTGGATTCAATATGACGCCCGCTATATAAGACAGGGCTTTAGTACCTCGGTGCATAAACTATTAGTTTTGAAGGTTGTTTTTTATATTATTTGATTTTTTTTTTTAACTGATCCATATAGCGGCGACTTTGCGACGACTTATAAGAGATCATGGTAGGGCGGATTGTCCGAAATTTTCGATATTTTATATAAGTTTATGACCTAAAGATTAAAGTCTTATGCTAATTAAGTTTTTCCGACTTTTCATTAAAGTCTATCGCAAGTGAAAAGGCGCAGTGACGAAGGTACCATATCTTATTTAATTAAATGACAAACAACCTTGTTCTTGAGATGTCCTCAATAAATATTCGATACATATTATAAGCATTATAATTTTGCTGTCCCAAATAAAATAATAATCTATACTTACTAGGTAAGTACGTACCTTCTTACTACGTAGAAGAAAACTGCGTCACATATTTCGGTGATCAACCTCCAACCACATCATTAAATTGACATCAAATTTTGCAGTAATACGATCTATTGTGCCCTTCCCAGCTATAGTCGATAACAGCTTTAGCTTTTATTAATATGTTTCATATCGTAATGCTGTCGTTATGGTCATTCGGCTAATTGGATTAACACTGCTTGTAGAACTGTTTATTATGTATTCAGTACAGTTAATAACTGCCCTCCATTTCACGGTATCGGTGCAATGTCTATAGATGCCAACTGTGCTACAGCGACGATGTTCTAGAGATAACAGCTACAGTTAAACTTAAGAAAACCTGTATACTTTTCCACCATTCTTTTCTTCCTTCATTACATTTTTTAGTTTTTATTTTCTTACCGCGACGTTTCATAATCATATATCATCATTTAAATGCTTCATAAGGAAATGGTTTACAAAATCACATTTTGTTTACATTATGAACCCGGTTGGGCACTGCAATTTAAGCTTAAAACTAATAATTTAAGGTAGTGGTTACCTACTTAAAATCATGTTATGTTATTTTAACCATGTTATGCAATAGTCTTGGTCGCGAGGGGACAAAGACAGTGACCGTCTTTGTTAACAAATCGTGAATTTAAAGTCCTTTCTTCCTTTTTAGTTTTTTTTTTTAAATATGTACCTATATGAGGCGACGCCGACGGCTTGAATCAATGATCTATTTCCTAAAAAAATCTAATAATTATAATGCGTGCAATTATCCATTCTTCTGTTTGTCTTGATTTTTTGCCAATGTATACTTTAAAACCTGTAAAGTATAGAAAAAGTTAGATAATTATATATGTAGCCGGGATATAGGTTTATTTAATGGAAAGCTGAAATTAATTGAGCTTCCAGACACAGATAGGAATGGCATTTATTACTTTTATTAACAACGTTGTAATCTGTCAGCTGATGTTAGATAAGTAAAATAGATTAAAGCCCCTGTAAGTATTTTATCTATGCTTTGAACCTAATATAGTTAGTGATTTTTTTGTGTCAAAATTTAGGAATACACTTGAATCTATTAACTTTTTCCATCATTTCCTAATTGTTATTCACGGTAGGTAGGTTATGTTAAATTAACGTATTATTTGTTGCTAAATGTAATCTATTTGCTAACGTTTAGTTGTTTTAAGTATAAAGGCATTAACCAACATTCAACAAATGGCAACAAGAGGGCGTAAATATTATTAGAATCATACCTAATCTAAATGTTGCTTAAAAAAGTTAATGAAGTGTCACCGTAGGTTCCTTTAATTTAATCTTTAATTGGGGATCGAAAAACTGTTTTGTAGAACAATATTTCGAAGAATTTATAATGCACACACAAAGTACCTAAATAAGTCGAAGGAAAAACATACAATGTAATGCCTAAAACAATACAATTAATTCGGAACAAAACGAAGGGTGTTGAGTGTACATTTTGAAAACCGCAATAACAATTTCCTTTTAATCTCACCTGCTGAATGAAAAGGTCAAAACATTTCGATGAATAGCCTAGATTAATACACGTGTTCACACAAAATGTATAATGTTGTTTACGTTATAGATATAAATACGTCTGATTTCCGGAATCCATTATTTGTTTTATTGATTTGAAGGTAAAATATTGCACAGTTTTATTTAAAAAAATGTATTGGAAGCTTAGGTTTTTATATATGCTATTAAGTAGCGTAATACAATGTTGTGCTATTGGGTAGTTTATTTCGCATTCCAAGTTATAAGATTCGCCAAAATTATTTAGCCATAAGGTGGGTACTGATTGAGACGTTACGTAGTGTAAGGTAACATGTTACATAGCGTTTATGCAGTCAGTGTGTAGTGTTACGGGGAAAGCAGCGAGCAACAACCCGCTTGATACGTAGGTACTGTAGTACATTGCTGAATTATCCAAAATTTCATTTTAATATCATTGCAGTCAATCTTCAATTTCACATTTGACGGTTGTCAAATAACAATTGACATATAACGATAAACTTTTCTTTGGAAAATGCGGTTTTCCATATATTTTTAAGTCAATTGAGTTTTGTTTGCAGTTGCACATTATAGTTTAATTTTGCGTGCTATTGTGAAATTAAATTTTTGTTGTTATTTTTGCGTTATTTTTAAAATTCAATACGGGAATCAGGGCTCTGCTGTCTGCATATTACACCTCGTAAAGTTGGTCAGTACTCACTTTTAAAATGGAAGAAAAATAATGTTTCAAAAGTAAAATTAACAACAACCAAATTGAGAAACTCCTTTTTTTGAAGTCTGTTAAAAACCAAAATTGTACGCCACAAATCTAGAACAACCCTCTTTTTTTACCCACGACGGAACGGAGCAGGGTATATGCGTTGGGGATAAGAGGTTGTGTGTTATATTACTTACACTGTTTGCCAAAATACATTATGCATTAGATAACTTTGAAGGAGGACTTTCAGCGCTGTATCAGCAAAATTCAGTTACTTGTATTCAGAAAGGTCATGGACAATATCGATAAGAGTGTATATAATAACATAGTTTGAACGTCAACGAAATTGTTCGGATAATACGACTCAATTTTAGTGTTATCGTTTAAAAACTGAACACAAAACTAGCATAGTGATGTTTCTAATGGATATTATGCTAGCTGCGTCCCACGGTTTCACCCACGTAAGTCCCGACCTTATAGGAATATTGGGATGAAAAGTAGCCTATGTTATCGTAGATTTCATGATGTAGCTTTCAATTGATGTAAGAATTTTTGAAATCGATCCAGTAGTTTCGGAGCTTAAGGGCCAATATAACCCTAATAGCGTGACAGGGATAAAGCTAGAGAATTTCAGATGTGTAAGTGAAAGACGTAAGATGCGACTACGTAAAACTTTAGTGCGTAAAATCAAACAATTGCTAGTTTCAAGATAACTAAACGTTAATCTTGAAATTCAAATCATTCAGGACCTGTATTGACTTAAGTTCAGTTCTTATACAAAGTTTTATTAGTTTACGGACAATATTGACCGAGTAATATCACTTATTTGTACAATTTAGAGGGAAGTTTGGGATTTTTTTCCTATCGAGAAAATTTTCAGGAATCGTGTTTTCACGTCAATCATGACTTAGTAAATATCCACGACTTTAATAAAAATGGTTTCAAAAACTTTTCTTTCAAATTTTTTTGTAGTAATTCATCCTAGAAACAACAGCTCTGGTCTACTATAGCCGCTTAATTATTACAAACAAAATACAAATAAATCGTTCTACTTTATAATTTTAGTGTAAGTAAATAGTGTTCCAATCGAAGCAAATTAATTTAAAAAGTGTATCGAACATAACTTACTAGCTCTATAGGCACGAAAACCCTTTTCTCCGCAGTATGTTACTATTTTTAGAGATTTGATTTGACATTCCGTAGTTGGGAAATGGGTGGTGCTGTTGGTGTGAAATTGCAATCTTTCACATTGCCCGCTAGGGTGGAGTAGGGTGGATTAGTGATGGGACTCGAGTCGTGTTTTACTCGAGTGACTCGAGTGAGTTTTGTTTTACTCGTACTCGAATGAAAAATAAACGGACTCGACTTACGATTGAATCGAGTCGACTCGATAAACTTGTTACTCGAATTGACTCGAGTCGACTCGACTGATTCGATTGACCTATGTTCGTTCGAGTTATAAACACTAGTTAAGACATGTCGTAGCTATCTAATCGAATATCGAATAATTTTTTAAGTAGTTATTACAGTAACTTGAAATAATTAATTTGTGTCAAGATAGAGTACTTAAGACTTTTTTATTACATCTAAAAAGTTGATTGTTTACTTAGTTCTATTCAAAATAATTAAAAACAAAAGTTGTGTGTGTACCTATAATTAAAGGCATAACATAGTATTATAGCAGGAAATTCCAAATTTTTTCCACATTTTTGCAAAAGTGACCGATTTAGAAATCGAAATTTTATGACATTTCATGTTTTGCGGGCCTGATATTTCAACTTGTAAGATCTGAATTAGGCTTCGAAGCTGTCTGAAATAGGTATAAATAAAGCGGTATTTTTCAATTATTGGCGGTTAATTCGTAGAATACTGCTGCATTTAAATTTCAGATAGTTTTGAAGCCCAATGCAGATCTTATAAGTTGAGATAATGACATGAAGTAACATACAATTTAGATTTTTAAGTCGGTTATTTTTGCAAAACTGTGAAAATAAATTCTCACCGCGTTACTTACTACTACATTATACCCTTAAAAATGTTTATTTGTGATGTACGGATTGTACGGTGATGTTAAATAATATTTCATTTGGTTCTTTATTAAAGTTGATTTAAGTACATGTTGATCTCAGTAAATATAATTAATTAAAAATAGACATTTTTTTTATTGTATCTACCCTACTAATTGTCTTCATTCGAGTGATTTTCGTTCGATTCGAGTGGTTTTCGTTCGATTCGAGTATGTATTTCACTCGAGTTGCACTCGAATTACTCGTATTTTAGGAGCGAGTGACTCGAGTCGAAAAATTTCACTCGAATCCCATCACTAGGGTGGATGGGTGTAGGTAGACTGATCGTTGTGTAGTCGTTGTTAGAACATTGTCTGCAATCATTGTTCACCATTTCATTGCACTAAAGTAGGAATCTACATTTAAGAATTGCAGTTAAAAGTAACAAACCGTGCAAAATACACCTTTATAGAAGTGTTTTAATAGTTAATGCCTAAATGAAGTTATTTTTCACCGGGTCTTAATCGCGTAGGTGTTGTAATTGTTGTCTAATTGTAAGTCTACTCACGAATTTGCTCGTGTTTTCTCATACAGACTTATTAATGTCCAGTTTTACTTGGGTTGGTTGGTTCTCTATTAAAATTAAAGTCTTCCTGAAAGTATGTATTATGTTGTTGCATAGGTATTCTTACATAGTAAGAAAAGGGTATATAACAAGTTGACAACATTAGCATGTATATAATAAAAAAAATAATTTAAAAAAAACCCGACTGCGTAAAAAACTCGATTTAAAAATACGTAAGTAAAGCAACAACAAAATACTAAAAGGAAAAAAACATGCCCAGTAATTTGAAATTATGCTAGTAATACAGATTAATCATTGAAAAAGTGTTGTAATCGATACACACAGAACACATAATAAATGAGTTAAAAATGACTCACAGTCCCTTTGGAAAAATTAGATTGGTAAAATGAATGGGTGTGTATCGATTACAAAACTATTTCAATGATTATTCTGTATTACTTAGCATAATTCAAATTACTGGGCTTGTTTTTTTCTTTTTTAGTTTTTTTAAAAACCTATTCAACGATACCCATCTCATGACATACTCTGATGATTTTAGATTTTTTAATTTTGACAATAAGGCGTCTGGTTGAGACAATTAAAAGTGAATTTGGATTACTGTCATGTCTTTAGTAGCACTCGCCAGATTAAGACGAATCGGTTGACGTAAGAATTATGAAAATCGGTCCACGCGTTTGGCCTCTTGAACGCCACATAGAAACATCCATACATACATAGACCGATAAACACATTACCCTCCTTTGCGTCGCGTAGTCGGGTAAAAAATCTACTCGTTTGTATCAACTTGTGGCTTGGTAGTAGTGAATGAAACAAGATCCTATATACTTAGTTATGTCATGATCGTGACCTCGATAACGCGGCGGGGGAATACTCGTCGCAGACCGTTTCGGTTCATAAGGTCCAAAACCCAAAATTTCCAGCGGGTGTAAATTGTCCATATCCCAGAATGTCCATATTCCAAAATGTCCAAATACCAACCTAACAAATATTGTCGCGGACACGGCAATAAGTACTTATACTTTCCAAAACCCTGTCACTTCCGACCTCCTCCTTTTTTGAAGTCGGTTAATGAGGATGATGATGTCTATCGACAAAATACGGCACGCGATCTCATATCGCAATATCATTACCATCGAGTACCTAAATTCATTGTCAATAATATATGTGTTGAGAACGGAGCGACCTAGGATGAAGCAGCCAAAATATTATGTTAAGTTAGAATAAGATAATTATAAATAGCTCGTAAATCTATGTAATAGAATAAGTTAGGATTAATTTCGAAATAAAGTACCTTTTAGTAATAAGTAGATAGATAGGGAAAGAGAGAGCACCACTAAGGTGCTCTTCCCGCTTGGCTCACGAACAGGTCTAAACCTGTCACTTGTTCGTGTACTAAGATGGAAAGAGACAAATAGAGTCTCCCGTCTCTATCAGGCCCGCAACGTGTTTTCATTGGATAAAAATAATATAAATAGAAATGTTTTCTAAACACGTTGCGGGCCGGCTTTAAGCCACATTAATAAGAGGGGTCAGAGTGCACACACACACTGGCACCGGACCACCAAGAACAGAAGAACAATAGGAAGCAGGAATAATAGGAAGCAGGAATAATAGGAAATAGAAGATAAGAATAAAGGACCTGACCTATAAGTACCTGACTTTCATTGGAAGAAACCCGGTGCTGTCAAGATCGAAATACAGTCCATCAGGTGTCGGGAGTAGGGACTATACATTCTATAACGGATTTTTTGTTTCTTACCTACTCCCGACTATCGAGGGAAGAAGTTCCCAGCGACGAGGGAAGGGAACCACGGGTTGTCCGTCGGACCGGGACAACTTTTTGGTCCTTCGAGCCGGATCCTACGGAAGGATCCGGCTGAAACCTGAACGAATCTCAGGCCTCCGTGCTACGCCTCTTCGGAACGGGTCGTGTACCGTCCATCATCGAACAAGATGGGACTCAACAGGAGTCAGGGCGACCCAGTCGAGGCCGAGCAACGCCGCGAGGAAGAGCGGCTCAGGGAAGAACGAAGACTTCATCGAGAGGAAGTACGTCGAATTCAGGAAGAACGGGAGCGGAGAAGGTTGATGCAGCCACCACAATCTCCGTCTCAGCCAACATGTACCACTCAGCAACAGCGACCGCAGTCACCAACGAACGCGTCAGTGCGAAGCCACCGCACGACCAGCTCAACGGTTCGGCTACGTATGGCCGAGCTCGAAGCCGCGGAGAAACTCGCCGAGATCAAAAGGAAGAGCCTGGAGATCGAAGCGGACCTCGTGGAAAAGAGGCTCTCCGTGACAAGGGCGGAAATCGAGGAAGAAGGCAGCACGGCGGGCGACGTGGACAACGCGGACACTGTTCGTGCCAAGGTGGGGCAATGGCTCCAGGACACGCCCATCGATCATCGGCGTGACCCGGTACCGCGTCTACGGAAGGACGAGGAACCGCCATCATGGGAGCGGAGGGAAAGATCGCAGACACCGGGAAAGCGGAACGGCATCGCAGAGCTAGCGGATGCCATACGTCAGATGGCCCGTCCACAACGAAGAATGAACAGCGATCTACCTACGTTCAGCGGGGCCGCGAGCGAATGGCTCGCGTTCAAAGCAGCAGTCCAGGACTCGACGCGACTGTACAACGTCGAACCAACGGAGAACTTACTTCGATTACGAGCGTGCCTCAAGGGCGAAGCACGTGAAACCGTCGCTGCGCTGCTGTTCACCGCTACACATCCAGACGAGATCATGCGAACTCTCGAACAGAGTTACGGCCGTCCAGAAATAATCATCGACCGGGTGCTGGACGACCTTCGGAAGCTGCCGAAACCTGGATCATCGGCAACCGAGTTCAACACATTCGCAGTCAAGGTGCAGAACGTCGTGTGCACACTTCGGAGCGTCGACCGCGTGCAGTATCTACACAACCCGATGCTGACCCGAGACGTGCTGGGAAAATTGAGCCCTCACATCAGGGCGCGGTGGTGCCAGTACGCGGACGACCACCCTACTTCGTTGGAGCCCGAAATTGTGTTGCTGTCGCGCTTCTTGATGAAGGAGGCGGACATGGCGCTGCGACACGATTTCACACCAACCGTCGGGACTACGAGGACGACTCCGACATCGGTGAACACGGCGAGCAAAGGAAAAAGGACGGCGGTCTACGCTACGAACGAGCGAGAAGAGACACCGACCTGCGCGCAGTGCGAAGGCGCGCACACCCTCGTCAAGTGTCGTCGATACCTATCTCTACCCGTGAACAAGAGATGGGAGCTGGCCAAGGAAAAAGGCTTATGTTTCAGATGCCTAACTGGCGGACACCGACGCTTCAACTGCAAGGCCAAGGCGTGCGGCGTGCGACAGTGCCGCAGCCCACATCACGCTACACTCCACAATGAAAAGGAGGGCGCGCGAACCGCGCCCGCACCGGTGGGACGTCCCAGCCCCGCCACAACTCCGTCGACTGGCGAAACGGACAACGCGACGGTGTGCTCGGTCGGTACGAACTCACCGACCGGGACCAGCGAAGTTCTACTGAAGGTGTGCCCCGTGACTGTGTCCGGACCGCAGGGGAGCGTCGACACCTACGCGCTACTCGACGAAGGAGCGACGATCACGCTCATCGATGAAGAATTAGCAGCGAGCGTCGGGGCGAACGGGCCGACGCGACCCCTAACACTCAGCGGGGTCAACATGTCACAACGAGAACAGAACAGCCAAGAGGTGGAGATCTTCGTGAGGGGGAAGGGCGAGAACGCGCTCTTCAAAGTGAAAGGTCGTACGATCTACGATCTCACACTACGGAGACAAACAGTGCCTCGGAAGCTGCTCAAACTTCGCCATCTGAAGGATCTGCGCGGCGAGATGAGTTACGAACGAGCTCAACCTCGCATCCTAGTCGGAGCCGATCATTGGGACCTCATCGTGTCAAGGGATCTACGCATCGGCGGGCCTAACGAACCGGCCGCATCGAGAACGCAACTGGGATGGGTGGTGCACGGAACCGCACCACGCAGCGCGATCTATAAGGACGACGGAAGTGTGCTCCACGTGTACGCGCCCGATCTACGTGTACAAGACGGCGAAGAACACGACCGACGTCTGAACAAACTAGTCGAGCGTCACTTCGCGATCGACTCTCTCGGTGTCGCCCCGAAACCGCGGGTGAGCGATGCCGACCAACGTGCGAACAAGATCTTCGAAGAAACCGTTAAGAAGAAAGACGGAGAGTACGAGGTCGGACTACCGTGGCGACACGATCACGTCGTCATGCCATCGAGCTACGGAGCGGCCGCGAACCGGCTGCGCGGCATCGAAAAGAAGATGGACGCCGACCCCGCCTTCGCCCGAGAATACACGGCTCAGGTGGAGAATCTGCTGGCAAAGGGCTACGCGGTACCGTGCGACGGCACCGAGACATCGAGCAACGTCAGCTGGTTCCTACCACACTTTGCGGTCGAAAACCCGAACAAGCCGGGGAAGACGAGGCTGGTTTTCGACGCTGCACACAGAAACCGCGGCGTGTCACTGAACGACATGCTATTGGAGGGGCCCGACTTACTCCTCTCTCTTACAGGGATCATCTTCCGCTTCCGCGAACGAGCTATCGCGGTGACAGCTGACGTGCAAGAGATGTTTCTACGGGTGAAGATAAGAAAAGAGGACCAGCCGGCCCAGCAGTTCCTGTGGCGCGGGGCAGACCGAACCTGCCCACCCCGCTCGTACAAGATGACGAGCATGATCTTCGGCGCGGCGAGCTCACCGTTCCTTGCACACAGCGTGCGGGACCACAATGCTCGCGCGCATTCGAACACTCACCCGCGGGCTCTGGCCGCGATCACCCGGAGCCACTACATGGACGACTACGTGGACAGCTACGACAGTGAAACGGACGCGCGCGACACCATCGCCGAGGTGCGCGAAGTGCACGCGGCGGCCGGGTTCACCCTACGCGGATGGTGTTCAAATCGGGACAGTGTTTTGAACGAAGTGCCTAGTGAGTTACGTGCAACGGGACTCTCCCAACTGGGGGGAGACGGCTCGGACAGTAAAATCCTCGGACTTTACTGGCACGCGGACAGTGACGAACTCGCCTTCAACACCGCTATGCATCGAGTGCCGGTCGATGTTCGCGACGCGAAACGTGCGCCTACGAAACGCGAAGCTCTTAGTGTCGTAATGTCGATCTACGATCCGCTCGGACTGCTAAGTCAATATACTATACGTGCGAAGATAGTGTTACAATCTCTGTGGAAACTGCAAGTGCCGTGGGACGATCCCCTCCCCGAGGAGGAGGCCGCGCTTTTCGCGGAGTGGCTACGACAGCTAAGTGACATTACCCGGTTGCGTGTCCCGCGTTGCTACGGACTAGAAAGTGCGCGGGAAATCGAACTACACGTGATGTGCGACGCGAGTGAACGGGCATACGCAACCGTGGCGTATTTCCGTGCGACACACTCCGACGGCGGCGTTTCGGTTGCCCTGGCCGCGGCAAAGGCTAAGGTGGCACCGAAACGAACACTCAGCATCCCGAGACTCGAGTTGCAAGCGGCGGTGATCGGCGCGAGACTCGCCGACACGATCAAGAGGGAGCATCGGTTCGAGATCGCGCGCACCGTGTATTGGACAGACGCTGCGACCGTCGTGCATTGGATAAGGAACGACACGCGGCGCTACACACCGTTCGTCGCCCACCGGTTGGGCGAGATCTCCGAGTACACGCACCGAGACGAGTGGCGATGGCTGCCCACCGAGCTGAACGTGGCGGACGACGCCACCCGCCTACAAACGACGCCGATCGAAGCTCACGATCGTTGGTTTGCAGGGCCCTGCTTCCTACGGAACCCGGAGGCTGAGTGGCCCACACAGCGGCTGCCCACCGAAGACGACGACTCGACGGAGGTCCTGCACACGAGCGAGCGGGACGAAACGTCGAACGACTGGACACCGGACCCGGCTCGCTTCTCGACCTACGAGAGGTTGGTACGAGCCACGGCGCGAGCGTTGGCCTTCGTCGATATGTGCCGACGCCGAGCGACGCGCCTAGAGCACAATCACATCGAGCGCGCCGAACGTGCGCTCACACAGCGCGCCCAAGAGGAGAGCTTCACAGACGAGCTGAGACGACTGCGGGCCGGGCGACCTGTCGCTCGGACGAGTCGGCTCTACACACTGGATCCGGTATTGGAAGACGGACTGCTCCGTGTGCGGGGCAGAATCGGCGCATCGAGCGCGCCGATCGAGACGCAACGGCCGGTCATCCTGGACGGCCGTCACGCCTTCACACGATTGCTGGTGCTAAGGGAGCACTGTCACGCCGGTCACGCCAACAGGGAGCGCGTGACGAACGACCTGCGGCAGCGCTACTGGGTCGTGCACTTGCGACCCACCGTGCGCGCCGTCGAACGTGGCTGCGCGCTCTGCCAAGTGCGCAAGGCGCGCCCCCGCGCGCCCACCACGGGCGACCTACCTAGGGCGCGGGTGGACCCCTTCCACCGCCCCTTCACGAACTGCGGACTTGACTATTTCGGACCCATGGTAGTCAAAATCGGACGGCGCCGGGAGAAGCGCTGGGGAGCGCTATTCACCTGCCTGACAACGCGAGCGGTGCATCTCGAGTTGGTCGAGTCGTTGTCAACCGACTCGGCCATCATGGCGCTGCGACGAATGGCGGCGCGACGCGGGTGGCCCGCGCACATGTACTCAGACAACGCAACGAACTTCAAGGGCGCGGACTCCGAGCTGCGACGGGCCTACGCCGAGTGGACGTCGACTCTGCGTGACGAGGGCTTCGCTCATCGGATGAAGTGGACGTACATCCCTCCCGGGGCGCCGAACCAGGGCGGAGCGTGGGAGCGACTTGTGCGCTCCGTGAAGACCGCACTCGCCGTGACACTACGGGAGAAGGTCACGACACCAGAAATACTACGGACTCTGCTCGTCGAGGCCGAGTACTCCATCAACGCACGACCGTTGACCCACGTGAGTGTCAGCCCCCACGATCCCGAGGCGCTGACACCCAATCACTTCCTACTGGGGACATCGATGGGCCTACCTACCACCGGCCCATGTGAGGAATCGGATCGCCGAGTCTGGCGAGCCAGCCAGGCGCTCGCAGACTCTTTCTGGCAGCGCTGGGTACGGGAGTACCTACCTACTCTCGTGCCACGGGGGGAGCCCGCCAATCTCACAGCTGGGCTCAAGGTCGGCGACATCGTCGTGGTCGTCGATCCTGCGCTGCCACGGAACGTGTGGCCGATCGGTCAGATTCAAGCCACCTACCCGGGGCCAGACGGCGGCGTGCGAGTCGCCGACGTCCGGACCAGAACAGGAGTATTCCGGAGGCCAACCAGTAAGCTCGCCGTTCTCGTCAAAGAAGAAGATGAAGAGGCTACGCGAGCTACGCCGGGGGGAGGATGTTGAGAACGGAGCGACCTAGGATGAAGCAGCCAAAATATTATGTTAAGTTAGAATAAGATAATTATAAATAGCTCGTAAATCTATGTAATAGAATAAGTTAGGATTAATTTCGAAATAAAGTACCTTTTAGTAATAAGTAGATAGATAGGGAAAGAGAGAGCACCACTAAGGTGCTCTTCCCGCTTGGCTCACGAACAGGTCTAAACCTGTCACTTGTTCGTGTACTAAGATGGAAAGAGACAAATAGAGTCTCCCGTCTCTATCAGGCCCGCAACGTGTTTTCATTGGATAAAAATAATATAAATAGAAATGTTTTCTAAACACGTTGCGGGCCGGCTTTAAGCCACATTAATAAGAGGGGTCAGAGTGCACACACACACTGGCACCGGACCACCAAGAACAGAAGAACAATAGGAAGCAGGAATAATAGGAAGCAGGAATAATAGGAAATAGAAGATAAGAATAAAGGACCTGACCTATAAGTACCTGACTTTCATTGGAAGAAACCCGGTGCTGTCAAGATCGAAATACAGTCCATCAGGTGTCGGGAGTAGGGACTATACATTCTATAACGGATTTTTTGTTTCTTACCTACTCCCGACTATCGAGGGAAGAAGTTCCCAGCGACGAGGGAAGGGAACCACGGGTTGTCCGTCGGACCGGGACAATATGCTTTTATATTATCATGACCATGCGCACGTGTTGGCAGCCTTTTAAACACAGCTAACATAATAAACAGAGAGGTGACCGGGTCTTAGCTCTAAAAACTAGATCTGTAGATATGCCGTGTGACAATAAGTGTTAATATTGTCAAGGATGATCTCGGCCGATGTCTCGGGCGATAACCGTCAGGAAATAACTAATTTCTATCTGAGCATTGTACTCGTATGTACAGGAAACGCTCGTGAATGCGAGGAGGCGATCGTTGTGTGCACGAGATGGACTATTGACATTTATAAATATTATAACCAATACACATTGTAACTCGCACAATAGGAACTACTATAAAACTTTAAATATTCAAGGAAAGATTCACAACTAATATTCGCGACGACGCGATTGGGTTTGGGACATCTAGGTAATTTCGAATTCATCCTATGAATCTCATTCTATTATCTATAATTTTTTCAACTTATCAAAAAAAATATTTCTAACTTTAACTATGGACAAAAGCTGTACCACGTTACTTGGCTAGTTGTTTAGTTTCACACTAGATGGCGATAGCGTTGTGAGCGAATTACAAAATTAAAAACACTAAAATTAATCTTTAACTAAATTACTTCTTATTAAATAAACCTACATATCTAAACATAAACTAAATGCTGTTACAGGCATGGCAACATTTTAGCTAAACGGACATTGATTTTACGTAGCATCCAAGTCCATGGGAAAGGGGCGACATGACGGCGCCAAAGAGTCTGCATTCTGGGAAGTAAAGCTTCATCTCCCATATTCCGTTAGTTGACTGTCGGGACTCTATCGCGTTGCACAATGGAGTTACGTAAAATACATTGTTATAATTTATATTTCATTTATGCAAATATAGTGTGCGTGAGTGCAAGATTAGGGGTCAACGTTGGTGTATCTCCTCTAGCTGATAAGTCTTACATTCACACTGAGCACCATAAATTTGTGTATCGTCCTCCTCGGCAAATCATCTTTATGTGCAGCCGTTGTGTGATACCGACTGTCTATCCGGTCTACCACGGAGCTCTGCCAACCTATGTGTACCAAATTAGAGAAACTAATTCGGGATTAGGTGACCTCCTCACAGGACTAGCGCTCTTCAATCTCGCGAAATCTTCCACAATCTATTACAATCGAAAACTCCGGTCCGGCGAAAAGTGCTCCCTGCAAATCTTTACTCTTCGAGACGAGAGGGACTTTCAAGAAACGGTGTTGCCCTGCGAATTGATATCGTCGTTCTTGAATAACAGTGTTGAGATGGAACGTTTCAAGGAGCCTAGAGTCGAGTCTACAGTGAATTCGACGAAACTAGTCGACAATACTGCTGAAGTAAATTCGACGAAAGTAGCCAACAGTACCGAATCGCGAGTCGTAATAGTCGATTTAAGCAAAATAAACGAGTTGGAGTGCGTGATATGGCACAATTTAACATTCCATAAAGAAAGGAAGGTGGTTCCTTGTGCCTTGTTAAAGGAATATTCAAAGAGTATTAAGCCGTGGGGTGTGCCGTTCTATATCTGGCTACCGACGTTGATTGGCATCGTGGTGATAATGGCTTTCTACTGTCGTGTCTGTTGCTTCAGGAAGAAACAGTATAAGGAGGAGGAACCGTTGAACCAACAGCCTGGGATTGGCTATGCGTCTAATTCTCAGACCGATTAGTATGGAATTATCTATGTAGGTATTTCCAAAGCGCAATGATATTATTGAAGCTGTATCTCTTCCAACCGCAGTGCGCATGATTATAATTACGTTAATAAAGGTGCTAATTATTTAAATTAAAACTAACAGTAAGAAAATGATAAGGCTCTGTTAATGATGATGTAGCCAATGTCTTCTCATTTCATTAATTATTATTATTTAAAAAACAAAGAAATCAAATATTTATTTATTATTAATATGAGATTTGTGTTTGAAATTGTATGATTATACTAAATAACGAGATATAACGTTAGGAGTTTTGAATTAATTGGATGTTTAAAGAAATACTTGGACTTGGATTTGGTTTTACTGTCCGAATTTGTCGACCAGTAGGTAACTAGGTAGTGCCGCTATTTTAAATTGTAAAACAATATTACAATTTGCTTACTTATTTGGCACAAACCGCACAAACAACTAAGTTCATTAATTCTTGATGACCTGTTATGATTTTTATTAAACTGAAAATGTTAAATTTACTTATAAATCATAATGGCGGATATAAAAATCTTCACCAACTCTACTGCTTTCATCAGTCATACATTTGGGATGATCCTAAGACTTGTGTAGTGAGCTTTTACAAAGTTATAGATTGTAATAGATGTATTATTGGGTTAAATATTGACCATTACAATACATAGGTCCTGGATTAATACGTAACGAGAGTGCATTAATCCGCAGGTCTCAATAAGCTACCGATGGGACATATCCATGTCAAATATACAGACACCTGAATTGACACCATTCACGACTACTTTTATACTGACTGATTTTGCCCTGAACGCGGTCGAAATAGCGGTAAACAGTTACATACCTATAATTGAAAAATAAATTGAACAGTTTCAAGAAGGTGCAAACGATCGTAGGCGTAACATACACTTAAATAATACATACGCCTACGAGCACCTACTGTCTGTTTTATTGCATTCACATCTTCACAAATTAATCCAGTACTAAATTAGTTAGAGCCCCAGCAAATCCCTGAACAATTGCTTGACTAATGGTAATTGCTTACGTCGATATGTCACTCGATAACACTGTGTAGTTACTTGTATGTATTTGGCATGTTTACACTTTGTGTAAATAGTGTGTGAGTGACCTTAATTTAATGTATAGTTTCTATATAATAAATAATTTACTTGGTAGTTTAATTAGGAGCATGGACTTTGCATAACTTTTGATTTGAAATGTCAGACGGAGCCCGGAGCGCGTCTTCTAGTCTGGGGGCGACCGCAATTGAATGAATGTCGTTCTATTAGAAGTTACTGTATTAAATTCGAACTAGACTGTATTACAAGATTTATTGTACCTAGTGTTAGTTATTAAAGTACCCACGTGTTACCAACTATCTTGTTACAACAAGATTGCTATTTGTAATAAATAAACGAAAGAAATACTATAATTTAAAGTTGTTTGTATAAATACAAGCTGTTAAACTGGAATAATTTTAATTTTCTTGTTTTTTTTATTTGATTTTTTAAATTGAAGCAATTATCTTTAGAAACTATCTTTGAATTATTTAAGTAGTTGATAAAATATTCAATTTTTTGTTGATAACGAAATATATTTTCGAAACTCAATGCTTTACGTTTCGAGCACTTTTTATTTTATTTCGAAACATTGAAACAAATCTGAAAGTAATAGACACCACGTGAAAATCTAAAACATATTCCCCCTTAGTTATAAACGCTAATTAATGCGCTGCATAACTATGCATCGTTTGTCTTTTACTGTCACATGAAGTTTCAAAGTTGACAGACAGTTGTCATATAACTTAGTCATGTGTAAATAATATTTTATAAGTAAGGGAGATCCAGGGAGATTATGATAAAATATTAGAAAGCGAATGTTCTACAATTTCATTGTTTTTGTTCTAGTTGGTAGAATACGAAAATATCTTGAAATTGATGAGCAGTATACCTATTATTACCTATGTAAATAAAAGCCACAAAATATAGCTTTCAGAGACACTATCAGTTCCCATAGCGGTCATATCTAACAATATCTACGAAGACCTCACACATCTTCTACTTATTAATAACAATATGTGTTTCAGCCTTCGTTATACCAAAATTCGCTTCAACTGTGACATTTTCCTCCTATGGGTAGCAATATAAAAGAATCAAGTTTCTAAGCCCTCGCAAATGGGCTCTAGAAACCCAAGAGGCAATATCAGTGCTGTATAATGAGGTCGATCTCGAACCTCAGTGTTACATTGGTTGGTATAACTGCAAAAAGTTTGACTGACTTATTTCTGAACTGATTCGGGATGACATGACTTAGATTATCATAGATAGTGGGTATTCTAACAACAAAGTTCACATTTTGTTCCAACTTTTTTTAAAGGCGCGTGAGTAATTTCCCGAACAATTTCACTATGGAACTGATGAAGCTCGTCCGTCACAGCGTTAGAAATAGTTCACTGTCAAGCGACTATTAACCTTATAAGAGGCTTGTTTAAATTCTTTTTATATTTTGATTTGTAGGTATCTACGGTACAAAACAAGAAATGGAGAGAAAAGTGCTACGCGGCGCTACCAACTGTGCTACAGGCACTTACCAAATATAAATTAAGGAAAGGCTTTCTGTTATTTGCAATTGCCTATCTTTGTATTTATATACGGCTGGAGACCGATGGTCCCCTCGGCACAGTTCGTGAGTGCTGTGGCGGTATACCGGAAGTTATGGTTTAATTTTGGAATGGTATTTTTCAATACATTTATACTAAAGTCCATCACTAGTTAGTCATTCTGCACCTGCCTGATGTCCACAAAAAACAGTTCTCTTCACATAGAGTGCTACATAATTGGGTACTTGTCTGGAATTCCCTAATTGAGAGATACGCAGGTATGTACCTTATTACTAGTGACTGATGGCTGTGCCTTGTGGTTTGTCCCACCGGAATATCGGACTTATTCAGTACTCTATAACTTTAGCTATTTCTACAAGTATTTTAACTTTAAAAACGGGTTAGTAAGTATTTTCATAACGGAGACTACAGACTCGGACGGAGACTCAGACGGAGACTCAAATAGGTATACACATTGTAACAAACTTTCGCGTTTACAATATTAGTAGTAGTAATATTCATAGTCCATATTCCAGATTGATATCATGAGCGTTCCATTATCGATATATCTCTAATTACGTCATGATGATGGGTTTTTATTATCAACAGTTATCTATCATGTATCACGTCTGTGTCATGTTTTTTGGATTGTTTGATACCCTTTTTACACATGTTCTTTCACAACTTTTACTGATCTCATGAAAATTGATTAGGTACCTAATATTATCGGTACCTACTATTATATTAATCAAATGAAGCATTCATTGCCTCTATAAATCAAATCTGAGGGTTAATTTTTACTCCCCGCGGTTCACTTTTGTATTCTAGGGAAAATAAACGTATTTTTTTCCTGAATTTGTTTTTCTTCAGATACAATTTACAACGTCCCTTTCGCCAATGTCCTAAAAGATTGCGCACTTGACAACTTTTGAAATATCAATTTCAATCATGTTCTTTAAGGTTAAGGTAGTTTTTGCTTTGATATATCAAAACGTTGAACCCAGTTGGATCCAGTCTGTCTTTATCTAACTTACCGACAAACACTAAAGTGAAAAACGGACTAACTGAGATCTCTCTAACATCAAGCAGGACCGTTTTTTTGACGATGTAAGCTTTCTAGTTACAAGAAGTCCTATTTCTATGTTTTTCTTTGCAAAAAATGACGTTGATGTTAAGCATATTTCAAACAATATACGGGACTAATTGAGAACCTCCTCTTCCTTTGTTTGAAGTCGGTTAATAAATGCATGTCTACAATCTCAGTCGGAGCGGCTTATTCTCTTTAATTCTTTAATGTACACACCACAAATACATCGAGAGATAACTATAGATAAAACATGTACATAGGCGAGCTAACCCTAACAAGAGTTCTCTTCCAGCAAACCTTGAGGCACAGGAAAGGTGATAGTTGTGCAGGTAATTGGTGTTTAAGCAAACGAAATTAATTACGACAAAAGAAAAGGTATCAATCACAGAATTATAACATATTATTAAATTAGAACGATTATTATAACAGTGTTCTTATAATAATCGTTCTAATGTATTATGAGAGTATTCTCCTCAGTAGTATACCTTATTCACAAAATAATCTAAACGTAATCAGCACGCAGCGCAGCAGGTATGGTATTTAGCGTAGTTTACAACTTATAAAATTATTGCTATACGAGTAGGTGTTACAATAAATCTGTAGTTGTGTAAATAAAGATGTTTAGAAATATTTTAGTTCGATAATAGCCGAGTTACTATCTGAGAAAAATGTAGCGATTACCTATACCATAGGTATTATTTTCGTTTCCATAAATAAAGACTAGTTACGTGGTATAAAAGCTATTCGATCAGATAAAATAACAATTTTCGTAGGAAATTGACAATTTGTACTTGAGAATGTATTTTCGTGCTTTGGCGAGCAAAGAGTTGGTTATCCTCATAAGGTTCTATGTATTTCTTTAAGTTTAGGTATCTAGGTAACTTGAAACTTATTTTTGAGAAAACTGTGAATAGTTTAGCTCGACGGCTTTTCATACATATGAGCTTAGCTGTCACATGTATGAAATACTGGTTCGACTCTGGAAAGCTATGTTGCTAAGGATTCCATAGTCGATCCAGTTTTCACCGTGTACTAAACTAAACGAACTTAGTTTAGTGTACTAAACTAAACTAACTTAGTTTAATACACGGTGAATAGTCGACTTTGAAATAAGAAACCGACTTCTAAGTAAACTGTAGCTGTACCTATTCGTTTGTTAAATTAGCAGCCAGCCCTTTGTCACCAGAAACTAATTCTAACAATTTTGAAAAGGCAGTTAGGACCAAAACCCTGATTGAATTTCCTACACACCTCCAGAAGTGTTTCCAGTGTTCTGTTGTCTACCAGTAAATTAATATACGACTTCCTTCCCGCTGCTTGTTTATAATGAACATTGTCTAGTCAAGCCATATAGCAGACTAGGGTTGCTTTAACATAAAACTCTGTAATGTCTTCATTAACTATTTTTAATTAGGTAGTGACTATTTGTCTCTCTTTTATATAGAAGAAATGCAAGGTAGAATAAAATAATAAACTGGAATTTGTGTAATATTTAAAAGTTGTTCTTCCTTTTCTTTTAGTATTGTAATATTTTGAAAGGAAGTGAGCAATATATTGCATTTAATTTACGAAGGAACTTAACGTTAATGTGAGTTGCATTTAAATTTATTTAGGAATTTATAGGTCGTAAAGATCTTATTTTGTTGAAAGAAGTATTCACAACAAGGTGCCTCAGAAAATATAATGCATGTCAGTTTTGTATTGCATATGACTTAGGTATAATATTTTCTTAGTTTTATTATGACTTATAATAGGTAAGTGGGTATGAAACTGACCACATTGAATTGTATAAATAAACCTATTCAACATAAGTACATTATAAATTGTTAAAAACATTAATACGTTAAAAGTTAAAATTTTCGATTTCGATGTAAAGTTTACCACGAGTTTCCTCGAAAATGGAACTATCCAATATTGAAAACCAGATTTCAGAGAGACAGACACGAATTTTAAAAACTATTTATTTTTGTTCTATTACTTTTCCTATGTCCTCTAGACATTTTTTTTTATTTACTTCCAAGTAAAGACTTTTTGTTCTCTCTTCCTTTATTATAAGTATAGATATAGAAGATAAAGGAAATCAGTTTTAAATCCCATGAAGTTTGTTCCAGTTTCGTTTAGGTAATTTAAAAGGCTGAGGCTGACATTTTATTTTTGGAACTACGCAGCAGTTAAGTGTGATAAATGGTTTCGTTTAACCGATATAATAATATAATAAAGATTGCCTGAAAATGTCCCTTTCGTTCAGGCGTTACAAATAGGCAGCCAATCATTTATCATTTGTTGCTACCAAGCATCGCAACCAACTTCTTATCTTTGATATTTCTAGCTAATGCTTTCCGTTGGATCATCTTACTTCTTACTAATATTATAAACGCGAAAGTTTGCAAGTATGTATGTGACTTAATACTAACTCACGCAAAAACTACTTAACCGATTGCGATGAAATTTGGAATATAGGTAGCTGGAGACCTGGAATAACACATAGGCTTTTTATCCTGATTTTCCCCCGCGGTTACACGAGCGTAAGTTCCGTTCCCGCGGGTATTTCGGGATAAAAAGTAGCTGATATGTTATTCCTGGTACTATCCAGCTACCTATATTCCAAGTTTTATCGCAATCGGTTCAGTAGTTTTTGTTTGATTGGAGTAACAAAGCCACAAACAGACACACTAGTAATACAAAATTTCGTCTTTAAAATATTAGTAAGATAAGATTATGACTATAATATTATAAAGAGGAAACGTTGGTAACAATGTAAGATTGTATGTATTAATGTTGGGGGTAACCTCCGAAACTACTGGACCGATTTCGAAAATTCATTCATCAATAGAAAGCTTTTATCCTGTAGTGACTTAGGCTACTTTTGATCCCGATATTCCCACGGGATCAGGACTAACGTGGGTAAACCGCGGGACAGAGCTATATTCGAATATAAGCTCTATAACTGTATAATGTAAACGGTTAGCTGAACATTATCTATCAATAATTAAAAATGTTACTTCATTGTATAAAACGATCCATAAACTCAGGTTCTTCTGTAAATTTTATTAACACCTCTAATTCACAGATTTGGCACCCATCCAGACTTCGTGATGTTGTATAAAATGTCAAGATTCAGTTCATTGACAATTTAACAAACTTTCGCGTGCGGTTGAATTTTTGAGAACTGAAAAAAAAATACTACGGCCTTGGAAGTTTTTAAACAACGTAAGCGCCACTGTTGACTTCAGAAATAAGTTGGTCGGACGACACGACAGTTTTCTTGTTTTCCTTGTCAACAGAGTGTAAACTGTCACACAAACATACCATTATGTCGCAAATCAATGCTATGACGTCATTCGAGTTTACGTCGCTTATTAAAACAACTAATGCATCCTGTCCATACTAATATTTTATTTTACTGTGGGTTTGTGTTTTAGTAGCACATACCAGTAGGTACCGTAGACGGAAACATATAAATGAACGAGCTTTTTGCGTATCTCAAAGTAAATTCGAGATTGGTGACTCTTGTAGGTATTGAAATGAGAGCTCATGTCAATTTGAATATTTGACTTGAGGTCAGGCAAACAATGGCGATACGCGGCTATCCACGACAGAAGACTTATTTTTCGTTTTCCTCCCTCTTGTTCATTTCCCAATCACTCCATCTCACTCTGTTATCTATGGTTATCTATTCATAAATAAAATTCCCCGGTCTACGGTAGGCATATCAATTATACTAAATTTTTTTCAGTTGACTATTCGATCAATATCAAATGAAAAAGCGCGTAACGTACATTATAAAATTGAAGGTTTTATTCGGTTAAGCCGTTCAAAAGTTATAGGGCTAAAAGTGGGGTGAAAAATATTTTTTCCTGACAACAAAAATTTAACAATACGGCATATCTTTCTTTCTTCTTTTCTTTTTCTTAGTTATGGCTTCTGTCAGCAATATAGGACAATTTAGCCAATTTCTCGTACGAATAGTGAACTACCACTATTATACTGAAATCGTTTGAAATAATTTTCAATGCGTGAAGGCTGTAGAAAAAATGGCGACGATTTTTCTCCAACCCTATGGAACAATTGTTTGTAACGTGCTAATTTCGTGTTTGGCACTGGTATTTTTATTTTCACTTAACACTTAACTTCGCGTAACTAAATTGGTAACTTGCCGCCGAAATTAAACAATTTAAACGCAATAAAACAATGTTTTGTAAAAATGAAAATTCAGGACGACATTTCACTAACGCGTCGAAAACAAAAGTCCAATACGGCATATCGCCAACGAACAAGCGAGCTGTTTTCCCGTCGTTACAATGACAGAATGAAAAGTTGTGACTCTCGGTATAAATCTTATGGCATATTAAAACATTCGGAAAATACGGGTTAATGGTTCGAATAATAGCGTTGTTGAAGTTAGCTGCACAATTTTATCTCAAAAAGATAAATAAAGAACTTATACTGATACTTATGAACTTACTCGCCTGGTTAGCGAAAGGACGCAGGTTCGAATCCTGTCATGGGGATATTTTGGAAATATAGTTCCTTGCTAAAAATATTTCTATGTTTAAAATGCCTTGAGCAATAAAAACAAAAAGAAATATTAAAGAACTTATAATAAAACCGGGTTTAAAGAATTTATAATTTTTTTATCTACTTTTTTGACACTGACAGCGTTCCGCGGTTTCACCCATTGAAATATCGGGATCAAAAGTAATCTATGTTATTATTATTTGTTGTTACCATTTCTGATACTCGGGGCTATGGAGCACCCGGACCTTTGGAAGGCGTGCGTGGGGCCGAAGCCAACACGTAGAGGCCCGTTTTAGTAACATTTAATTTCAAAATTTGAGATTATTATTATTTGTTGTTACCTTTTTATTTCTCGGAGCTTTGGAGGACCTTTGGAAAGCTTGCGTAGGGCAGAAGCCAAAACGTAGAGGCCCGTTTTATTAACATTTTATTTTAAAAATTTGTGATGGACACCAAATCGTCGATTATCCCTGTCTGCACTATAAAATGCAGCCAAGGACAACATCCGGGAACTATGTTTAGAACTATGTTTAAACTACGGGTGAAAACTACTAAAGCTATGGAAATGGGATAATATTGGATTGGATACTGAAGGGAACTATGGGGGCTATGGCGCTTACCGTAACAATGTTCAATAAACACGTAAAAATGGTAGACGGAGACTCGCCATCTCAGAAACATTATTATTAATAATTTATTTATTGACTGAACGACACTTTAAATAACACATACATAACTTCTACTCTACAAACTGCTTAGAAGTTTGTCGGCAGTTACTCTTCGTTAATTTAACTTTCTATTGGTGAAAGAATTTTCGAAATTGAGCCAGTAGTTTCGGAGTCTTTTCATTACAAACAAACAAATACCACAGTAGCAAATACTCTCTCCTCTTTATAGGTAATATTAATGCAATATAGGTAATGTTAATCCAGGTCCCTATATTACAAGTTTCATCGCAATCGGTTCAGTAGTTTTGCGTGAAAGAGTAACATACATACACATACATACATACAAACTTTCGCGTTTATAATATTAGTTAGAAGTAAGATAAGAAGTAGGATGTGACATGTCATAAAACTAAGCTATGGGGAAACAATAATTATGTGTTTTGAAAAATTACGATTATGTTAGAGATGGCGACCTCTGTGGCGCGTCGTGTGACGCACGATTTCAATGCAGAAGGTTGCGGGTTCGATTCACGCCATGTGCAAATATTTATATGCTTATCAATAAATTAGTTTTTTGGTCTGGGTGTTTTCCTATGTATATAATGTATGTATTTACAAAAGAAAAATAATTTTATGTACCTATTATATCCGTGGTCTAGTCACTGTAACACAAGCTTAATACAAGCTTACCATGGAGCTAGCTGGCGTTGTATGTTGTTCTTTATTTATTTATGGGCTTTTGTAAAATGCAATTCGCTTGTTTGAAAAGGTGTGAGTTACTTCTACTTATTTCCACATACGTTATTTTACAATAACGACACAAAAGTAACGATTCGTAAGATCATAACACCATCCAAGTTTAATGCCTCACCCGGCGCCGATCGAGCCTTCTGCGGTGTCTACGGATCTAGTCAATTGTCACTAAACTTTAAGTGTTTGCCACTTGCACTAACATTACAAACAAAATTGATTTTGTGTTTGATTTATTTATTTATTTGACAAATGATCTTTCAAAAAACTTGCGCCTAAAAGTTATGGGAATCAATACATAAGAATATCCTTTTTATTTCAAAAAAATATTATTTAAGGTGCTCATTCACCTAAAGCTTTCACTTGAAATATGTTCGAATCAACATTATACATTACAATTTTACCACTACCGTTAAAAAAACTGAAAAATAAATGGTAACTTGTATTAAAATATTATAAAACTAGCCGCGCCTCAGGGTTTCCCTCTCGTGAGTCCCGTTTCCGCAGGAATATCGGGAAAAAAGTAGCCTATGTGTTATTCCAGGTTTCCGGCTACCTATAAAATATGGCATTGCAATCGGTTCAGTAGTTTTTGCGTGGAAGAGCAACAAATTCACATACATACGTACAAACTTTCGCGTTCATAATATTAGTAAGATTTGCTTTCATTTTAAGTGCTCTATCGAGCACAGAATACAAAATTATAGGTACCTAAACATAATAATTCGACATAATAGGAGTCCGGAAGGGATTTTTTTGTGTCTGAGTTTCTCCCTAAGCCTTTTTTTAAATTATGTTCGCTCGGTACGAATAGTCGCAAGCTTCGTGTTTGCTGTCGTAGTTGCGTTACGGATGCGGCACGGATTGTAAATTGATTATTGGATCAAACTAAAGCTTTGTGTATGTCTACTGTGAAATTGTCGTTGTACATAGATAAAACATGGATATAGATACACAAATGTTATTTATTATCTTACTAATATTATAAACGCAAACTTTTGTGTGTATGTATGTCTGTGACTTTGTTTCGCTTTCGCGCAAAAACTACTGAACAGATTGCGATGAAACTTGGAATATAAATAGCAGAAGACCTGGATTAACACGTAGGCAACTTTTTATGTCGATATTCCCGCAGAAACAGGACTTACGTGGGTAAAACCTTATAAACGCTAACGTTTGTGTGTATGTATGTCTGTGACTTTGTTTCGCTTTCGCGCAAAAACTACTGAACAGATTGCGATGAAACTTGGAATATAAATAGCAGAAGACCTGGATTAACACGTAGGCAACTTTTTATGTCGATATTCCCGCGGGAACGGGACTTACGCGGGTAAAACCGCGGGGCACAGCTAGTTACTATTAAATGAAGCCTCTAAGCCGGTAGCGCAAGTGCAGCATAGAAAGAATTAAGAAGATGCAAGAGGATGAATGAAATGTAGTTTTAGCAATACAATATAACAGTCTAGTAGGCACCTACCTAAAATTAAAACACAAGTATAGTTTTGTTACATTTTTTAACAAAAAATAATAATTTATCCATTCGAGATGAAAAATAAAACGAACTAAAAATATCTTCGTTGTTTTAATTTAAACATCTTAAAAACCGTAGGCGAATTTTATTTCAGGCAATCAGGTTAGACTGCCCACTTCTACTCAACGACGTAAAAAAGTTATTATTTTTTTATTTTTCTATTGAAATAATGGTTCTGTGTTAACGATGACAAATGCATATTAATACCGCTTTATTTTATTCTCTTTCCAAATAAAGAAACAGACAGGCATAAACAGCGACTTTGCTCACTATTTAGAGAACAGAAACTCTTTGAAGTGTAATGTGTATTAATATGTGACTGCACTTAAATAATTGTTTTATTTGTGTACTGGAGAAACATTTGGCTCGAATATTGGCCGTTTGATACACTAAATAATAATTATTAATGTGGTATATACGTAATAAATATTTTTAATCCAATTAAGCTGAGATGACTATAATAAAACAAGTAGTTACCTATTTGAACTATAGGGAAATCACCCTAATCACCCACCCTTTGAGTTTTAAGTTTACTTGAAAATCAGCTGTTTCATAGAGTTAGAGGTCATTGACGTTAAGTTGGCATTTTAATTGGGTTCAACTACAACAATTTAAGCATGAGAGTAAGAAATTACCCTATATAATTTGGCTCAACATCAGCTAATTTTTCAACTCGAATACTACATTCATCGTCCACGCCTCCTCTGTTTAATTTGTCCACAAAATCAAATAGCGTCGTCATAAGACACGTATAGAATTGATGGCTGTTCCCGCGGTTCCACCGACAACTAAACGGGCACGACGAAACCTTTATAGCTCCAATAAAAACTTCTAGATGACACTCTCTTGATTATACCGACTACAAACATTATAATAAAAGTAGTTTATTTCTTTGTCGGAGTTTGGGAGATAGACAATAAAGCTACGCTAGGTAGGTAGCATTTATTTAATAAGATACAAATAAAAAAACACATTATTTAATGCCTAAAACATAGTTATAAGGGGTCGAGAAACGAATAAAATCCATATTAAAAAAGCACCAAAGGAAAAATAAGCGATTGTATCATATGTTTAGTATACACCTTAAGTCCATGAATTCCCAAATAAATTTTAAATGTACCTACTACCTATAGTCATAAACAAGATAATTAATTTTCTCATGACTTAGAAACGTCTCATTAACATTTCATAGTCAATTATTTTCAAATGTTTGAAAACCGGACCCAAAGAAATTTCTTATTTACAATTTAACGAGAAAGGGATTTGTAATAGATGGATATTCTCACGCTTATTCCCAGTTGTCCCCTCTAGCCCCATACGCCAGTATTATTAAAACCTAACTGCATCGAATTTGCTAGATCGAAATAAAAATTGATAGCTACTCTGTCACACAAAGACATTTAACTGTATTCAAAATCGTATTTTTTAATTTACTTCCAAACAAAAGAAGGAGGTTCTCAAATGGCACCGTGTATTGTTTTTGGTGAAATACTTTTATATCATAGAAACAAGAAAATAAGTATTCATATTCATCAGTAATTTATTAGACAAAAATCACAATGAGAATTAATCTTGCTACCTTTTCTGTCGCAAGTAGTTGCATATTGTTGTATTACATAGGCCATATATTCAACAAGTAGGTAAAACTCCGGTTAACTTAACATAATTCAGCAGTCTATTAAATAAAATTAAAAAAGTTTCGTTCACGAAAACAATAACAGACGTGACTTGACTGAAACCTTACTGAAACCCACTTCGCGGGTCAAAACGAATTATTAATAAGCCCCCATTGTTTGAATTTTGAACATTTCCTTGATGAATGACGAGAAAAAACTGAAAAGCAATCAACTCAATACGCATTTAACTAAAAAGTAAAATATGTACGAACTAGTAGCGCCCAATGGTTTCTGCTGCGTATAGATTCGGGACTGGGAATCGTGATCAAAATTGCTTCAGAAATTGTAAAATTAATTCAATTTAAACTTTTTAAATCACACGATTTGTTAACATAATTACATTTTACCGGGTCATGATCACGTATTATTTCGACCATTTTACATTAATCTTGGTAGCCTCTTGGTCGCCTCAGGACCAAGATCATTGTAACATGATCGAATCGAGGTAAGAAAATAAATAATAATACGCGATTATGACCTGGTAAAATGTAACTAATTCAAATTTAATCAAAAAAATTGTCTCCATTTAACAAAATTTTCGAAATTTCTTCAATGGTGCTCAACCAGTTTACCTATTAGTTAGTACCTACGCTTAATTTTGTAAATTTATAGCTAATTCTTCTTTTTGATTAGTGGTGTGGCTTACCTAGTGTAAGAATTTTTAAGTCGCCCTTACTAAGGCTTCTAACTTGACCTAACGACTGCTATCAGAGACCAGCTGTGGTATCATATAATTAGCATCCACCGCTAGTAGTTCCTAAGTTGCAGTACATTGCTGCTTTGACGTAACGTGGTTGTTACCGGTGATTACTTCAAAGCAGCAATGTAGAATACGAAATATGTTTTTTGACAGTAAATAGCAACTAGTAGCGGTGGATGCTAATTAGATGATACCATAGCAGGACCCACTTTAGTCTGTCGGTTAAGGTGCCATACTTACGATATTGGCGGCAGGAATCTCAATATTTCTCAGTATTTACAAAACATTCGGAAATACTATTTTGGCATTTATTTCTCATTCTCTTATCTTCATTTTGGTAGTCTTATTTACACTTTTGGTTAACGCTTATAACAGTTTTTTTTTTAACTAAAACAACTCGTTTAAAATAGAAATTTTCATTTCGTTTACAGCTAAACGTGACGTATTTAAACTATTTTAAACCTCTATTTTTTCTGTATCAAAGCATAATAACATACACTTGAAATTGGTAGAATAGTTTTACTAAGTTAGCAATAGTTATCTTGTTATTATTAATAGGAATTGTTTGATTTTACTCACTAAAATGTTGCATAGTCGCATAATATCTTACGTCCTTCTTTTACACATCTGAAATTTGCTAGCCCTATCCCTGTCACGTCATTGAGTGACGTCCCTGATAGGTTTCAAATACTTTCACTACGCCTTTCCGAAACACAATTATTTGAATAACAATTCATCTTAGTCAGGAACTACGTGTCGGCTTCGAGTCGACGACGCACGACTTGCAAAGCAGCGAATTATGCGCATTTTGTGACAATTTAACGGAAAAATAAGTACCTATATGTATACAACTAGCTTCACCCCGCGGTTTTACCTGCGGGAATAACGGGATAAGAAGTAGCTTAGGTATGTATGTGTTCATTCAGCTATCCAGTTTTGTTTACCAAGTTTGTTAGCAAAAACGGTTGAGTAGTTTTAATCTTTTAATTCACATATACAAATACTATAAAGGGTAGGATGAGGTCATAATTTAAATATTACTTGACGTTACACACAGCGCAATCTAGCCCCAAACTAAGCACTAGGCTTCTACTAGGGGTACTAGACGACGGACGCACTACATACTTTACTTTTATCTGTAAATACATTCATATGATACCTATATAGAACATAAATGTTACATGCTTGCTAACTTGCGTTTATAATATTAGTATTAACTATGCCATTTAACTGAACTATGTGACAATAAAGCTAGTAAATAATACTTCAAAGACGCCCGAAGGTCTACGAACAGTCTGTTTTTATTCATCTGTTAAACTACGACAGGCGTCCTTTCTATTAAAATAATCCGCGCTACCATGCTCGTTTGTCGTTGCATGTCGTCCTTTTGTCGCTCAAAAAAATTAACTAAATTTGAAATAAAAAATACCCCGACTACTCTTAAAAATCACAGATAATTTAAAATAATTTTTTTTCTTTTTTGAAGTATGTTTTTATTTTATTTTTAATTATTTCTTCTTCTTTAGCCTTGCCATTTTCCCGTTGTATCGTTTATACGGGGTCGGCTTTCCCTATCAAACGGCGCCATGTAGCACGGTTCTTTGTGTCCTCCTCCACGAGGCCCATGTTCTTCATATCCCTTTGGATATTTGTCAACCATGTGGTCAGAGGTCTTCCCCTTCCCCTCTTTCTTGTAGCCATGGAAAGACATTTCTTAACGACCTAATCATCGGGTCTCCTCATTATGTGACCGTACCATCTAAGTCTTGTCTCTACCATTTTGTCCGTTATTGGTGCAACCCTAAAACTTATTTTAAATTATTTGATGTGTTTTTAATTTATTTTTTTCTAGCTGAACGACAACGCGGCGAGTTCTCGACGTCTTATAAGACATCATGGTAGGGCCCATTATCTTTGGAAGTAGGCAATTAAGCTGAACAATGTAACAATAATAAGCTAAGTAAATAATACTTCAAAGGCGCCCGAAGGTCTACGAACAGTCTGTTTTTATCCAGACGACCAATCTGTTAAACTGCGACAGGCGTCATTTCTATTAAAATAATATTTTGGATATTTTAATAATAAATGACGAATGACAAATTTAGCTCGCATTCCCAGCTGCTACGTCGTTCATGGACCTGACTAATGAATCTTGACTTTTACGAGGCCTTAGGTATAAGTTTTATGAACAGTATCTACCTGATTTTAGCTGGTATTTTTAGTGAAGGGATTAGTTTGAAGTTCATGGCAGGCTTGCCAATCTTACTTCTTACTAATATTATAAACGAGAAAAATTGAATTTATGTCTGTGAGTTTGTTACTCAATCACGTAAAAACTGCTGGACCGATTGCGATGAAACTTGCGTTCATGTTTTTTTTAATATTATATCCATCTTTGACGGCCTCTGTGGCGCGTCGGGCGAAGGTTTGACTGCAATGCAGATGTTTGCGGGTTCGATTTCCGCCTGGTGCAAGTGCATTTATATGCTTCAAAATACACATTTATTTCTGGTCTGGGTGTTTTCTATGTCTCATATGAAAGTATTTACAACAAAAAAAGGAAAATATGTACCTACCTTGTATCTATTTTTCTAGTACCAATAGAACAAGCACAGTGCTTAGTTTAGGCCTAGATTGCGCTGTGTGTAATGTCGTGCAGTAGGTATTTATTTATTTTGTTTTTATTTAATGGCCCTAACCACAATGTGTTATAAGTCGTCGCGAACTCGTCGCGTTCTCGTTCAGTCATGCGCAGTAGCGACCTTATAAGTCGTGCAGTTTTCACTGACGTTTATCGCGTTTTGTATGGAATTTCGTACCATGACCACCCATAAGTCGTGCTTATGTCGTTCAACTTTAGATGAAGATGCGGTCAGAAAAAAATATTATTTGTACATAAATATATTGTAAATAATATTTAATGATTTTGCAAAGCAGTATTATTTTAAATTTATTAGTGTTCAACGTATAATACAACTAAATAAAAATTATGAAATAGGTTCAGAACTCGTTCAGAGACAAGCACTTATTCTATCTATAGGTTTTTTTTCTGTACTAAGAAGGTACCTACATGAGAAGATTTCTAAAAAGTTTTTATAATAAAGTCTAAGGAAACGTTTTGATGGTTTCATTTTTATTAAATATTTTAATTTTGTCTTAAGTTTTCGCGATTTTGCATAATAATAAAACACATTTTTACCGGGTTTTACTCGCGTTTTATTTAATAACGGCATTATTACTCAGTACAAGAGCTTTTGCTAACTTTACAGTTGGCATTTTCATGGTTGACTGAGATGTAATTATATTCTAAAAAGTTACTGTAAACTACCGCCTCATAATAATTTGTATCAAAAAGTTCCAATGTACGCAGACTTTAGAGTTATTGTAGTACTTTTGAATTTTATTTTAAATTTAATTTAAAAATTTGAATTCTAATTTTCATTATTTCCAGTTACTTACCTCAAAAAACTACCATGGCTTCGGAACGCACCCTCAAATTATCTCGTGGCAAGAGCTTCTCATGTCTGTGAGGGCGCGTTCCGAAGCCGTTATGGATAATAATAGTGTCACAAGTTTACTAGGTACTCTAAAAATAAAAAACTTTTGCTCATGCTCAAAGTTCATGCTTAAAATAAATAAAGGTTTAATCAACAAACTCTAATAAGTATAAATTCTATTTATTTCTCGTAGGGTTTAATAGTAATTTAAGAGTTTTGGCGGGAACGCGGATATTTAATGAAAATTAAAAATTTAGCAACACATCTTCTGTGTGTTGCTAAATTTTTAATAAAAAACACGAAACTGAATTGATTAATATGCCCCCGAAATTAAACAATTTACACGCATTTGAACTAGGTTTCATAAAAATAAAAAAATTGGAAACATCTCCTCACCGCGTTCCCGCCAAAACTCTGCAAATTTAAAATACTTATAAATAAAATAAAAGTTTAATAGAGGAAAGATTCTAAAATCTTTTGTACTTTCTTCACTACGTGTCCTTGGCAGAATTTGTGATCACATAAAGCCATTTTATTAATAAAAAAAAAACTTGACACTGGCTAAATTCCAAATGGCCATAATCGGTTTACACCTCGCCGGTAAGAAATGAAATAACGATGCAAACGGGAGTTTTGGCGGGAATGCGTTGAGGAGATGTGTTGCTAAATTTTCATTTTTGTGAAACTTAGTATTAATGCGTGTAAATTGTTTAATTTCGGGGGAATATTAATCAATTTAGTTTCGTAAAGGTGTACAAGTGAAAATAAAAGTGAAAATCGGTGCAAAACATGGACTTTAGCTTAGTGTTCTCTCCAAAGCTCCGTGAACAAACATTGTAAAAAATGGCCCCCTTTTTACAATGATTCCCTCGATTTGACTTTAACTGTGACGACTTGACTGTTTCGTTCGATGCAAATAACCTGCAACTATTGATAATACTTGACACTGGCAAATGTCCGAAAGGAAAAGCCATTTAAAGAAGAAGAACGATGCAAACAAGGGCTCATTTTTATTTAAATTACATCGCAATTCATTCTTTGCATTGCGTTGCGTCTGGTTTTGTTCGGCATCGGACTTGTGCATTAGTTTGTTACAAATAAATTCAGTGCAGTGAAAATGTCTCGTCAGACTGTTTGCGTACTGGAGGTGGGCCCCACCAAAAAAGTCAGCCGGTTCATCAATAAGCCAGAACACAGCTGTACTCACTGATGTTAATTAGACAATAAAGAGTATAATGTTATTTGGCCCAAACTGAAGAGACTAATGAAGCACAGACTACAAGTATTTATTCAAAAACTAGTAAGTGATATTGTAAGAAAAAATTGTTGCTCCTTCATGCAAAAAATACTGAACTGATTACTATGAAACTTGGTATGTATTATTCTCTTACTCCCACAGGGTTGGGAGCGGGTTTTTGAATCCATGAATCTGTTCTTGAAATATAATATAAATAAACACTAGTGATGCCTTAAGTAAACAAAAACTAATTTTTGGGTAAAAAGTAGTCAATATTGTATGATTCTAGATGAGTCAGCATCATCACTTCTATCATCAGATTGGATAGTGCTCATGCTCAAACACTCCTGTATCATTTATTTAAAAAAGTAGAATATTATATGATAATTTACCTAGATAATTTTATTTGTTTACATTATAGTGTTTTAAATTAAACTAAATATATAATAAGTACAATTTTTATATTTGCCTGCATCATGCAGTCAGTGTAAAACAGACGTAAATTGAAAATAATATAATTATAATTTATCTTTTCAGGAGAAAGAAATATTCAGGTGCAGATTTTTCAAGAGGAGTTTAAACCTGCGGGAGGCTACTTATAAAAGGGAACAAGAGAGAGAATAGGAACTCCATCGATTAAAGCTGGCAGAGAGGAGGAAATGGATAGCAAAACTGTACAAAAAAACTTGCCTGGAACGGCAAGCTGCTCAATTAAAACTAGTTGAAATGAAAGAGAGTTTTATTTCCTTATTAGTTGCGCCCCGCGGTTTCACTCACGTAAGTCCTGATCCCTGCGGGAATATCAGGATAAAACGCCTATGTGTTATTCCAGGCAACTATCTATATATTTCGAGTTTCATCATAATAGGTTCAGCGGTTTTTATGTGGTTTAGTAACAACATACATACAAACTTTCAGCTTTATAATGTTAATAGGATATCCTTACTGTCTATGTATTATGACTCCTATGTAACATTTGTACCAAACTGATTACTAATTATTTAATGTTATAATAATGCAGAATGTTAATATGCAATTTAGTGCTTAATTATAGGCTACTTTCTTGATATAAAGACAGAGTGCATCTAAAGATGTTTATCCAAGGACTTTTAAAAAATCTGACGAAAAGTATCTATAGTATTACATGTTTCTAAAACTACTGAATCAAAAATTTTGTAGTTTTTTGCCTGGTTGTAGTTTTAATCTGTTTGGGTTTAATACTGGAGTAAACAAACCTAGAAGAAGGCCTTGAATATCACATTTCTCAAGTCACTTGCAACATGGGCTGTTAGCAAATATCCTGTATAGTCATGGACCGATCCTGGCCACCGAGCTACAAAATTTTGTAAGTTTGCCTCATAAACAATTTGTACATTTATAGAGATTCGCCTTTCCTATTTCTAAAAGTCTCTGTGTGTTGTCTCATGGGGCTTTTATAGGTAAGTATATGTGTGCAGTCAATGCAGCCAACCACTCCAGGAAACTGGGCAATCTCATATATTGCATTTTTACTCCACTGAGTTTGGTACTTGATGGAAACTTATTGAAACATTGTGACTTACTGTCAAACGTTTCATTAAGTTTCAGTTCTCTCCTCACCCCGAACTTGAGGAGAGTTGTCCACTGTAAATACGATTTTTATGGAGTGAGGATAAGTAGAGTCGAGGGAAATTGAAGAAATTGTTTAAGAATACCGGTGGAAGTCGTGGGTTACAGCTAGTATATATATAAACATTTTTGTTTGTTAGTTTTCTATGGCAAGTACCTAGGCAATTTGTTTTTATTACATACATAGGTAGGTACCTATCCGTTTTATGTGTTGTAAGTAGGAAGTTATTATGAAAAATAAAAAATAAAATATGTGGATTTCTTTTATTATTAGCTTACAAGCGCCGAAGCGCCAACTACTATGTAAGCTGTGGCAATACTTTACATTTGGCCCAATGTTTCAATATCTGGAAGATGAGGTAAGTATCTCTATCTATGCAATAATCGAGTTGGTAAATACTGATGCCTGGCAGCAATTGTTCGGCTGGTAGCTTCAATAGTTAGGGGCTTCTTGGGAGTACTTCTTTGATATAAGACATCGACATAATTATCTAATCACATTGTTTTTATTACTTAGGCAGCAATAGATCTATCATATCTCTGGGTATCAGCATTGTTACAACGCCCGCCGATTCTATGTGTTTTTAAGCCAATTTAGAGGCTCCATCCTCAGGGTAGACGAAAAATGAGTATTATTTCAACACAAAAACGCGAAAACAATAAAAATCTATAAAATTAGCACTATATTCAACAACACAACAGTCCAACAATTTTGTTTGTCAACTGACCCGTATTATTATATTACTCTTTGCAACTGACTGCCAAACAAAATTCAGTTTCGATGAGTTTGCAGGCCAGAGACAATAGAGTAGACCTAAATCGTTCAGTTTAAGCATGTGCATGGTACCGATTTTTTGCAGGACTGTTGTCGGGCTACTATCGCCCTGCAAAACAACGAGAAACGAGCATGGTAGGGCCCTTCTAATGTGTCAGTAAATGAATGTACTTACATTCTAACTAGCATAGAAAATCTATAAACTGTAATTAATTACTTAGTATTTTTAGTGGAAATAAAGGCTTATTTATTTATTTAATGTGTCACGTGTTTTGAGCTACGACTAAAGTTACCTATTGAATTCTTTTCTTTGATGCGCGAGTTAAACCGCGGGTACTGTTTGTTGATATCATAAAATAAGAACAAACACGTTAGACCTTTGAATCGTTTCTAATAGGAAGCAATTATTAAGATAGACGACGTGTGATGTGACGGGTTAGAAGTTTTATGGCCACATTTCGATATGAAAAGGCAGCGAAACATTCGATTTGATGTGATTTTGAACTCTGGCTTAATATTAAAAAATAGTCTATCCGAATTCTTAAAAGACCTCGAAACGTTACGGGCATTGATAAACTGCTTATTAAGCAAATATAATAGGCCCTACCATGATGTCTTATACGTCGTCGCGAAGTCATCGCGTTGTCGTCGCGTTGTCGTTCAGCTAAAAAAATGAAAACTAAAAACACATCAATTAATTAAAAAAAAAGAAAAACAAAACTTAAAAAAAAAGATTGTTTTAAATTGTTTGTGGTTTTAAAAGTATTTTTTTGAACGACAACAGGACGACATAGCAAACGAGCATGGTAGGTCGGATTATAGCAGGCTATGGGTCTAGCTGAAAGACTGAAAGTCGCTCAGCGGACCATGGAGTGAGCTATGCTTGGAGTTTCCCTGCGTGATAGAATCCGAAATACGGAAATCCGTAGGAGAACCAAAGTCACCGACAAGCTCTTAAAATAGTAGACTTAAGTGGCAATGTAGCTCGAGGGACAGTTAATCGATGGGGAGTAAAAGTCCTCGAGTGGCGACCACGATGCAATGCGAAACGGAGTGTTGGAAGACCACCTACTCAGTGGACCGATGACGACATTGTGGCGGTCGCGCGGAGTCGTTGGGTGGAGGTGGCTTGCGATCTCTGTGGCGTCATATGGGGGAGGCCTATATGTTCAGCAATGGACGGCTAAGGACTGAGATGATGAGCAGGTATAATAAAAGCAACGCCATCAAAATTGAAAAAATAGGTTTAATTTAAATAGAAATAGAAATAATTATCGCAACAAAAAATACAAAAAATATATTTCGTAATCATGATTTACATTTTTTGCAAAACGGTCTTACATACATTCAGCATAATGAATGCATTTGACTAGCGAAGGTCTTCCGTTTTTTCAAACAGTGTTTATCTTACTTCTTACTAATATTATAAACGCGAAAGTTTGTATGTATGTTTGTATTTGACTTTGTTACTCTTTCATGCAAAAACTACTAAACCGATTGCGATGAGACTTTGAATAACTTTTTATTTCTTCCCGCGGAAACGAGACTGACGCGGGTAAAACCGCGGGACGTTGCTAGTTTTGTAAATAAATGACCAAGTTCCAAGTCGGAATTTAACGTTGTTATGCCGCGACATTAGAAAGTAATTTGCCAAATACCTACTCAAATCTTCATCAGTCTTTTAAATTATCTCATTTAAATGAAGGTGGCGTTTATAAATTTGACGTAACATTTTCAATATCAAAATTTTCACGTTTTCATGAGATTTATTTGTAGTTTCGCAGATCTAGCTGAGGGATACTTGGAAAAAATAGGTCGGTAACTTTTTAAGAATTTACAAAATAAAAAATAAATCAATAACTTTTTTTGAGTTCGCTTTTCAAGAAACGGAAAACATTGAATTTCAAGAATAAACTTTGCTTTAATTTTGAAGTTAGTAGGTATACGCGTAAAATAATGTGGTAACTATACTAATATGTTTTTTTGCAATATAGGTACGTATACACATACGAGCCCATTTCGAAAGCACATTTGTTAGCTTAATATAAATAAAGTCGTGAACGAAATAGATAATTGTCGCTGGAGTATTGTTTTCTAAATAATTTGTATCCAAATTATATCGAAGTCACGATCATGAGGTAGGGCATTGAATTTTCTAGACAATTTTTATATGAGCTGTGTACAAATTGATTTGACTAGAGTACAAATGTTATTTAGGAAGTGTAAATAATTCTTCAGGTACATCAGATAGCGGGAGGATCTAGGACCGCGTAACTCCCGCCGAGTTTAACTCGTCGTTGGTTTGGGAATGCAGTCGATAACGGGGTTGAAAAAAGCTGCCGCTCAAGGAGCGAGCAAAAATAGTAATTAAGGGCCTATACAACCCTAATAGCGTTACAGGGATAAAGCCAGCCAATTTCAGATGTGTTGGTGACGGACGTAAGATGCGACCTTGCAAAATTTTTGTGCGTAAAATCTTGAAATTCAAAACATTCACAGCTGTATTGAGCTAAGTTCAGTCCTTATACAAAGTTTTATTAAGTAGTTTTCGTACAATAAAGACTGAGTAATATCACTTATTTGTTCAATTTAGAGGGAAGTTTGTATTTTTTTCTATCGAGATAATTTTCAGGAATCGTGTTTTCACGACATTCACGTGTTAGTAAATATCCTCGACTTTAATAAATATGGATTCAAAAACTTTTATTTCAAATAACTTTTGTAGTAATTCATCCTAGAAACATCAGTTCTGGCCTACTACGCCCCTTAACTTCGACAATGCTCGCTTCTTGCGCGGTAGCTTTGTTTTACCCCGTTATCATTCCCAAACCGACTCGACGTCGAGTTGAACTCGACGGGAATTACGCGGTACCAGGATTACCACATCGGCTTTTTATTTTTTATTCCGATGTTCCCATGGGACCTACACGGATGGAACCACGGGTGCAGCTATCCTGCTATCCTACTAATATTATAAATGTGAAAGAGTGTGTGTTTAGCTGTTTGGATGTTTGTTAATCAATAACGCAAAAACTTGGAATATATGTAGTTGGATACTGGGAATAAAACATTGGCTACATTTTATCCCGATATTCCCGCGGGATCGGGACCTACATGGAGGGAACCACAGGTGCAGCTATATGTCATAAAAGCGACCAGTCACCACGCAATTGCTATCAAGTTACATATTATAAAAGTTTACTGGTACCTACTCACTGAAGTATATCAGAAAAAGTTGTTGTCCCCGAAGGCTTTTCAAGTGCTACACCGCATATGGCGCGCTTTATTAGTTGGCACAGAGTGTGCTCACAACTTTCTATCTAGGAAAATGGTTTTGTTAGTTCAGTATTACTTATTTTTTTAGAAAAGATAACAATTAATATTTATTTTGGCTTGAAAAAGCCAACTGCAAAGTAGGCGAAAGCTTGGTTCGTTTAAAAATTATGAATAAAGCGCGATTAAATCCGATAAATAGGGTTTTGTTATGCAAAATCGAGAAGACCTTAGAAGAAATTACAACAAGAATATTTAATAAAACAGGTAATATTTAGAATTTTAACTCAAAAACAAAACAAAAATCGAAATACGTTTCTATTGGCCACTTCGATTGGTTACAACATAATCGCGTTGGTCACGACATGAATCTAGTCGGCCATGCCGACACGTGAAAAAAAAGTGCATTAGGTATAGCGAGTAGCAGAAAACAAGAAAAACGAACTTCATGTCCAAAAAAAATAATAAAAACAAATACTTTCCACCTAGGAATAAAATGGGCAACTATGCATGTAACTTAAATTTGTCGAACAGGTGAGATGAAAATAAATTTCACTTAGGAATCCTATTTCATACCGTGTAAGTAAGTAGGTACTTATAAAATCCATTGTTCTGACTTTTTACTTTGAATAGGTGCGTGCGAGGAATACTTATTATGATTTCTCATCGAATAGGGGCTAACACAGGTAAATTAGTGAGCAGAATATAGGCTCATATTCACAAACGACCCAATGACCCGACTTTTGTCACTTTTTCACTGACGTTGATTGGGACGCACAAGAGCTAGACAAAAGCATTAAGCCCACGCAAACAGTCGTTTGTGAATACGCCCAATAGTATATTTAACAGATTTTTCAAGGAATATATTTGTAATCTCGCAAAAAGGTAACCTATAATCTTTGATTATATTGAAGTAGGGAAAGGAATGCAAATATTAGGCTAAGTGGGGTGTAACGGCATTATTTTGAATGCCAGTGGTGGCAGGTGGTAGGTTTGCGCAATTATATTGGCGAAGGACTAGCTTCGTTGGTAATACTGTATCCTTTTTTAGTGTATTGGTAATACAAGATATGAAACTTAATTATTTTCCGGCCCTAATAGTTGCGTTTTAACATCGCAAAATAGAAGAAGAATCTATCAAAAGATTGAGAGAAAGACAAAACAGATGCAATTTTTTACTGGTATACCTTCACAAAAGACTCAAGTTTGGTTTCTGAATAAATTTATCGACCGTTTTTCGCTTATCTATCAAAAAGTACCTACGAAAGACCTCAAGAAACACTACCACTAAACCGATTTTTTAATCACTTTTAGTTGTAAGCTCTAATAGAACCGTAGTGGTTTCACCTGCGAAAGTCCCGATCCCGCGGGAATATCGATATTTTTCTTTCACCTTCTTCTGACAATAATAATCACAACAAAAAAATAATTAGCAAAATCGATCTAGCCGTCACGCATGATGCCGTGATGCAAGATAAGAGTTAAAGCTTCGTGTGTAGGTTGAGGGAAAATAATAATTATCTTTTGTAATTTACAAAGAAAATAATGAGTAACCAAAAAAAAGAAACGCAAATTACAAAACATGTCTTGCTTTTAACTTTGGCCACGTACACACATTAGGCATTCTGTTCGCGCTCTAACGTTATTTTTAAATGAGGACTAAACGGCTTACTGTGAACTCACCTCAGGAGGTCCCAATAACATGGTACTTCCCTTAATCGGTCAATTGTTGCCAATATAGAATGTGGATTGAATATTTTATTATTGTTTTATTAAAAAGCGAGCTGTTCGACTGTGATATATAAGGCTCAATAACTGTGATGTCAAGTGACAAACTACTGCAAGGTTAATTAAAGTTATATAATAATAACCTCACCTTACAAGCATGAACATCAGTAAGTAACTTTCTTATGCTTAGCTTTCGTTTACTTTGCGAGTGACCACAACTAGTTGCACCATGGGTGAAACGTTGAGGTACGAGTAAGAAAATAAATAATGATACACGATAAAGACCCAAAAAAATGTAAGTTTATGTCTGTTACCAACTGAATTTATTTTCTTATTACAAACTTGCATGTCTCTGGAATTCTTTTATATCTAGAATTAAATATATATAAGACTTTAGCATTTGTGTAACTAAGTTACCCTAGAATCCAGATAATTTACAATAACTTACAGAATGTTCGAGAGAATTAGAATTTAAAGTGTAGAGGTACACAGCCACATTCGGTAATCAATAAGCAGGGAAAGCTCTAAATTGTTTTTGTTTATTTCTTTAAGTATGGTGGAACTTTTTCTTTAATAGTTGATAGGTATGCGTTTGACCACTATCTCACCTGATGAAAAGCGACGATGTGGTCTAAGATGTTTCACGCTTACCTAGGAGATACCTATTCACTCGTGACTTGAAGACCCCCAAGTCGTAGACAACCGGGAAAACATACTCAGGCAACTGATTCCATGAACTAATGAGAATTTTCGTCTTAATAGTTCCATTACACTTGGCAATGGAACTAGTGAGAACATGAAGTATCAGTATTTCCATGGGACATATATCCACTGGAACGAGAATCACCCCTAGTTTAGATTTCAATATAATGAGAAAATTCTTGTTAAAGAAAATTTTGTAAGTCAGAATATTATTGAGAAGTTTTCCAATAAGAATCGAAGGAATGTAGGAAGTTATGTTTATAACATCCAAACCTCGTCTCTTATACATGGGCATTATCTCTGCTATATAAAGTACAAGCTTGGTACATTCATTCGGATATATTACTGTAGGGTTTTTATTTTATCCTGTGTCCTTCGAACTTCCAATGACAAAAGGTCACGACCTAGAAGGCTATTCTGCAACTAAACCGTGTAGATACCGTTAAGCTTCTACACGGTTCGCCAGTCATGTTTCACCTTTTTGGTATTCTAGCCGCCATAAAAAAATCATGGGATATAATGATTATACTAAGGCTGTCGATTGCTGTTCAGCGCGGTAACGCGGCCATGCAGTGTTTTGGGCGGCTTTACGCCAGGATCGTTGAGGGGGTAGTTTGATTGAGGGTTTTTTTGTCCCTATGTTTTTCATTGCATTTTGTTTTTTTGCATTTTGTATTTAAACTAACATAAAATTGATTATATTATTATAAATAATATAGTAAATCCAATCTGATTATACTAATATTTTTCAATATTTCGTAATTTGTTTTATTGCTCAAGGCATATTTTACTAAAAATATTTTGAAGGAACAATTCATCTTCGAAATACACTTGCGGCGAGATTTGAACTCGCGTCCCTGGATCATTACCCCAGTGCCTTAACCACTCGGCCACGCAAGCTCCCTTGGCCGCGCTAGGGAATATATTTCGATTTCAAATTTGAATTTATCGCGTCTAGAATATTAAAACAGTGTAAAATGCCTGGCGAACCGTGTAAAAGCTACGCGACATCTACACAACATCTACACGGTTTAGTTACAGAATAGAATTCCTGGCAGTACCCTCCTGCATGTTATCTACGTCCCTTTTATCGTCACAGCTTAGTTTATAAGGTTCGAGGAAAGTTAAATTTGTTTACTGAATACCAAGTAAATAGGTTTGTAATTTGTAATTAGTGGGTTATACAGGGTGGTGTGATACGTTGTAGTGGAATGAGGTTTGAAAGGAGTTAGTTACGTATAATTGTATATAAATGACTTTTGCTTGAAACAGTTAAATTCGTCGTAATTAAATTCGTCAAGGATTAGTATAATGTCGCCATTTTATCGTAGCCTAGTAGAATATTAAGACAACGAGAATTTTTCGCATTTGGAACTGATTTTGTTTCATTTTCACTAAACATAATTATCCACTTTTAAGGAACTTAATTATACTATTTGATGTATCTATATTTGGGATCTTAATGTCCGTTCCGGAGCGTTCCTGCTGCAAATATTGCCCATCGCGGTTCAGCGCAGGAATGCTAGCATTTTGTGCAGTTTTGCAGCAGGAGCGCTTGGGGTTTGGTTATTTTAGTTAGTTTAGTGTTTTAATGTGCTCTTTTTTTAAGTTAGGTTGTGTGTTATCTGTTTGTATTTTTCTTAATAAAACTATTGTACTGAATATTAACGTAAGTGTTATACTAAAAATATAAAGAGGAAACGTTGGTAACAATGTATGTAAGTAAGTATATGTATATGGGTAAACTCCGAAACTTGTGGACCTATTATTTCACCAATAAAAAGCTATATTATCCAGGAGTAACTTAGGCTACTTTTGATCCCGATACTTGAACGGAATCGGGACTTACGCGGGTAAAATCGCGGGACGTAGCTAGTCGTTAACAATTTTAAATCCTCCAAGTATAATACTTTTTACTATTGCATACATAATTTGTGTCTTGTCATACAAACATATTGCATACATTTCGTAGGCCTTGTATCGTGATCAATCATTCATCAATCACATGTCCGCGGAAAATCCTCTCATTCAGTTGCACATAAATTCTCGTTCAATGTACATAACGGATTATGTAATTGTACTCATTTACTCACACATATTTAACTATCGTTTTACACAATGTTTGGGTGTAGTTAAGTGATCAATCACTGCGGGAAAGCTTAACAGGTGTTTTTCCCTTTAGGTTTGAAGGTCAAAGCTCGCCTCGTTTCTCCTTGCCTATGTATAATTAATTAGGTATTATTTAATGCAATTCCAGCACGTTCTCTACAACAAAAATCTCTTAATTATGTCTCATTATTGTTATTTTTCTTTGCCGTATTTTCTTATTTTTAGAATTAAAAAAAGCCCAGTTGGAGTTGAGACATTTTAGTTTGTAGAATAAGTGAAATTTGGAAATCAAAATGTAGGATTCTAATGTTGAATAGATTGATAGGTAGTCAATAAACATTTTAAATTCAAACGATTTTTTATAAAATAAAACACAATATTTACCGGTTTTAAGTCGCGTTTTATTTATTTATTACCGGTTTCGCTGACTTTACTCAGCTTAACCAAGATAGCTGTAAAGTCAGCGACCGTAATGGTACAGCATTTAAACATTGCCGGTAATAAATATAACGCGAGTTAAACCCGCTAAATATTGTGTTTTATTACAATTAAAAATTGCGAAAACATAAGAAAAAACTATTCAAACGATTTTTTAATATAGTCACAATATACAGGGTCTTAGAAAACCGGATCCAGTTAAGACAATAAATAATAAGGGTTAAAGTCGAAGTTAAACTTTTAACTTGTGTGTTTCCGCAATTAGCCCTACTATTGGGCCTTTGTGCGTGATTTTAAGCCGTAGGTTTTCTCACGATGTTTTCCTTCATCGTAAGAGCGATGTTAATAGCGCAATTCAATTCAAACGATTTTTTAATATAGTCACAATATACAGGGTCTTAGAAAACCGGATCCAGTTAAGACAATAAATAATAAGGGTTAAAGTCGAAGTTAAACTTTTAACTTGTGTGTTTCCGCAATTAGCCCTACTATTGGGCCTTTGTGCGTGATTTTAAGCCGTAGGTTTTCTCACGATGTTTTCCTTCATCGTAAGAGCGATGTTAATAGCGCACATACATTTTTCAAGAAAAACACATTGGTGCGCGGCTGGGATTTGAAACCACGAACTTCGGAATGAAAGTCGGGATATCTACCACGTATGCAATAATGCAATAATACGTATTATTTAATCTCACTCTCCCTTCTCTCAAATAATAAGGGTTATGTTAAGTTCGTAATGTCTTAATTATCCCGACTTTTATTCCGAAGGTCGTGGTTTCCAATTCCGGCCGCGCAACAATGTCTTTTTCTTTAGAAAAAAAATATGTGCGCTATTAACATCTCTCTTACGGTGAAGGAAAACATCGTGAGGAAACCCACGGCCTAAAGTCACGCACAAAGGTCCATCAGTTGTAGGGTTAATTGCGGACACACACAGTTAAAAATTCAACTTTTTAATGTAACAAATCTTAGTCGGTAATAATAACTCTGATAACATTACTGAATATTAATAATCAAAAATTACTGAACCGTTATTGAGAAATATAAAACTTTAAAATATGCACCGCTGGTACCTTAAATCGTATTCAGACTGTACACAGTTGAGTTTACATCAATTAATCAGATCACACATGTATGTTATAATGTATACAGAACTAAAATAAGAACATAAACTACTATGCAGATTATTTGGTAATTGTAGCCGATGTGATAACGCCTGCCAGATGCCAGGATTTGGATCTTGTTCGAACCTTCCTAATGTAGAGCAAAACTTATCTTTCACATAAGAATTATTGCCAATAGTAACACTTCCCTATTTTAATTGCCATCTTCCACTTTCCTCATGAGTCCCTTGAGTAAAAGTAATAATAAATTACATAGGTAGGTACTGTACAAAGAACTCGGTACCTATTTATATTATTACTAGCAGCGCCTCGCGGTTTCACCCGCGTAAGTCGCGTTCCCGCGGCAATATCTGGTTAAAAAGAAGCCTATGTGTTATTCCCGGTATCCAGCTACCTATATCAGTAGCGTGTTTTTGCGTGAAAGAGTCACAAAGTCACTTACAAACATACTTTCGCGTTTATAATATTAGTAAGATTATGTACTAACACGTTTGTTCAATTATTACACCCGTGTTCTATGAATCGTTAGATGATTAGTCATTAAGGGGTATTTTTGTACCCAAAAATTGTTTGTGAATAGGTTGTGGACCTACCTGCCTAATTGGCACATTAGTTGATTATTCACGTTCACGTTTTACTGTCGGCAAGTTACCTTGTAGTAAGGGATGGTGAAGCAGTAAAATTCATGACGAAATCGGTTTGTCCCAGAATTCACATAAAATTTGGAGGCAAGGCAAATAACTTATCCAACTCAGAGCTCTAACATAAAAAATATCGTTTTATTAATGTAGGGCCATTAAAATTTAAAAAAGACATTCCAATCGTTTGGAATATTACATATTATATACTGGCACTATTTCTTATCGGTTGTGAACCGATTATGGCCATTAGGAAATTAGCCAGTGTCAAGTATTATTAATATATTATGCAAGTTATTTGCATCGAAACAGTCAAGTCGTCATAGTTAAAGTCAAGTCTAGGCAATCATTTGTAAACACGGCGGCCATTTACAAACATTCTTCACGGAGCTTTGGAGACAACACTAAGTCAATGTTTTGCACTGATTTTCACTTTCATTCCACTTGTACACCTTCACGAAACGAAATTGATTAATATGCCCCCGAAATTAAATAATTTGCACGTATTTGAACTAGGTTTCACAAAAATGAAAATTTAGCACCACATCTCCTCAACGAGTTCCCGCCAAAATTCCTACTGGCACTATTCCTAAGAAAAAAATAGACAGGTGAATTAAAAAGATATTCACAACTTCCGTTTTAAAATCGGAAGTAGCCATTGTAGTTTTCTTCGTCAAAAAGTTATTGGTTATTGTAGCGGCCAGTAATTCCTTAGCAATGAGCTGCAAGTGCAAATAAAAAATAAAAAAATCTATATATTCCTACTTATCTTACCTACCTTTGAAAATTATTAGATAACGAGGTATTTACCATGTTTATTTTTATTAACAAGGAGCTCGATATTTCGCCAGTAACTTCGACCAGCTTGTTCACGAGACCCTACCTTACCTACCTTTATTAAAAAATCTTTAAATGTTGGGTTATAATTTTTTTATTAAATAATAATGAAATCGATTGCCCTACAATTTAAGGTTTAAGGAAATCACCTCGAATATGAAATTGCTTCTTCTTCTTTAAAATGGCTTTTCCTTTCGGATATTTGCCAGTGTCAAGTATTATCAATTTTTGCAAGTTATTTGCATTGAACAAAACAGTCAAGTCGTCATAGTTAAAGTCAAGTCGAGGGAATCATTGTAAAAAGGGGGCCATTTTTTACAATGTTTGTTCACGGAGCTTTGGAGAAAACACTAAGCTAAAGTACATGTTTTGCACCGGTTTTCACTTTTATTTACACTTGTACACCTTCACGAAACTAAATTGATTAATATGCCCCCGAAATTAAACAATTTTGAACGCACATTTGAACTAAGTTTCACAAAAATGAAAATTTAGCAACACATCTCCATAACGCATTCCCGCCAAAACTCCAAAAAAATTTCTTTAAAATAAATAAGTTTAGTGTTTCAAAATGCTGGCAATATTTTTAAGAAAAAATGGAAAGGTGAATAAAAAGATATTTAGAACTTCCGTTTTGAAACCGGAAGTGACTATTGTAGTTTTTTTTTTGTTTTGGCGGGAACGCGGTTTGGAGGTGTGTTGCTAATTTTTCATTTGTGTAACTTAGTTCAAAGCGTGTAAATTGTTTAAATTCGGGGCATATTAATCAATTTAGTTTCCTGAAGGTGTACAAGTGAAAATAAAAGTGAAATCGGAGCAAAACATGGACTTTAACTTAGTGTTCTCTCCAAAGCTCCGTGAACAAACATTGTAAAAAATGAACCCCTTTTTGCAATGATTCCCTCGACTTGACTGTTTCGTTTGATGCAAATAACCTGCAAATATTGATAATACTTGACACTGGCAAATTTCCGAATGGAAAAGCCATTTTAAAGAAGAAGAAGTAGTTTTTTTTTTGACAAACGTTTTTTCTTGCTTTTGCGGCCAGTGCCTATCTCTTCACTGACGAGGTACATTTGATTGGTTGATTGATTGATTGATTAGAAAGGCACAGCAGTAAGCTCAATGTAGCAAAACCCTTTATAGTTCAACGTGAGCATTTTAGTTCTAGTAAATTAACTTCTTTGGGTTATACAAATTAAATAAAAAAATTCTAATTCGGCTACATTTGAGAAAATCAATACTTAGTTTGTTTTATTCTCTCATAGTTTCTATTTGAATTAACGGCTAAGAGGAGAATGTGCGATTGTGTTTGAGGTTATTGCAAGTTTTTTGACGGCTTCTGTGGCAGGCGTACGCCTGGCTGCAATGCCGAAGGCTGCGGGTTAGCTTTCCGTCAGGTGCAAATATCTAAGCTTAAAAATTAATATTTGTATCTGGTCTGGGTGTCTATCTATGTAGGTATAATATTTAAGAATTTACAAAAAAAAGTATAATATGTAATATATCCGTTGTCTAGTACCCGTGGTACAAGCCTAGTGCTTAGTTTGGGGCTAGATTGCTGTGTGTAATATTGTGCAATATTTAAGTTCAATTGCACGGGGTTTCACAATCTAAAGACGAAGATTTCTTAGGCTACTGACTGCTAAGGTTAACGAAACAGCAATGAATTGTATACTGTAATTTTAAAATATTGTTATTATGTGCAGTTTGCCATGTTATGGTAGGTACTATAGCCCAGTATAGCCCCTGATGTAATAATCCTATACTAATACTCGTATTATAAAATGTGAAAGTGTGTGTGTTTCGATTTTTGGATATTTGGATGTATGTTACTCAATCACGCAAAAACTACTGAACCGATTGCGATGAAGCTTGATATATAAGTAGTTGGATACCGGGAATAACACAAAGGCTTTTTATCCCGATATTCCCGCGAGAAAGGGACTTACGAGGGTGAAACCGCGGGTTATGTTCAATAAACACGTGAAGCTGACGAAGAATCACCAACAGTATCTCAGACTGGGCTACTCTTTACCCTAGAAACAATTATATAAATATTTATCACTACATTCTACGGCAATGTGCTAATGAAAGTTTGCTTCCTTAAAGTCATCAGGCGTTACTCTTAATGTAATTACGCTTCGCTACAAGCGAATGTCGCTTCTATAGACTGATAACATTGGGTCTGTCCGTGAAAGAAATCATCGTAAGGAAACCCAAGGCTTAAAATCACCCACAAAGGCCCAATAGTAGGGCTAATTGCGGAAACACACAGTTAAAACTTTAACTTTTAGGCCTGCTCGTTTTAAGGGTAAAAACGGGATCATTTTGGTAATTTCTTGCTTGCTCTCAAGGAAGGTTAGTGTCAGGCAGGCGACCCGCCGTAGAAATATTGCCATAGCCATTTACGTTAGATGTGGTAAATTATAATTTACCTATTGTACTTACTGGCTCCCGAGAGGGAATCGAACCTTGCCGTTTTGCAAAAATCAAACATCTTATATTTTTGTACTGACTGATAGTCTTGCTGATAGAGATTAAATCCTGGAATCAAACATATTGGGTTGAATTGAGAGAAATGTCTATATTTTTATAAAAATATCAAATCCTTTCAGCATTTTTCGCTATCTGTTATAGATATCCCTTTAAAAGCCCGTCGAAATGGTTCACCTAGAGACCGACACACGGAACGAACTACAAGAGGAGGTCCGAACTACAGGACCGATTAAAAAAATATGTCGCCAAGACAAAGCTACATTATCAAGGAGTAACATAAGCTACTTTTGATCCCGATATTCCTACGGGATCGGGACTTACGCGGGTGAAACCGGACGGAGCTAGAACTAAACAATAATTTTATGTGTCGTTTATATTGATACTGTGACCAAGCAAGTTTACTGTAGTTTTCACAGTTACCAAGGGTAAGCCTGCTATATTTCGCCAACGAAACGTGCCTACTGGCCTTCCAGTTGGATTATTATGGTATCGTATTCATATTGTTTATTAACTTTGTTTGTTAAGGAGCAATTAATTATATAGCGTTACACAAGCCTCTAAATTGGTATAATACTAGGGAGCTATATAACTTATATTATAAGTTTGAAAGTTTATATGTATGTATCCGTGAGATTCCGTTATTGGCTTTCTGTTGGTATGCTATGTTTTATAAGTATATAATGGCTGTTGGATCTCCGAATAAATAAATAAATTATAAATAAATAAATAACGTACGTAAATGTACGTAATTGTCGTAAACGAATATTTTAAACTTAGAAATATTTTTAGCAAGGAAATATATTTCCAAAAAAATCCCCATGACAGGGTTTGAACCTACGACTTTTTTGGAAATATATTTCCTTGCTAAAAATATTTCTAAGTTAAAAATTCCTTGAGCAATAAAAACAAAAAGAAATGGTAAACGAGTATGTTTGTTAACTCCCTCAAAAACTGAATCGATTGCGATGAAATGCAGATAGCTGGCGAGCTGAATTTACCCATATGCTAGTTTACGCAAGTGAAACACACTCCAAACATTTATTAAAATGTTGAGTCATACATAAAAATTGGCTCAATAGCTTGGTAAGCAATTTAGGATTCATTTCTGCATGATCAAATCGAAATAAAAAGTCCCACCTAAAATATTTCAATATTAATCAAAAATAAGTTAAATATTTGAACGCACAATCACTAAATAGGTATTTTTTTCCGCCGAAAGAACTTTTGCGTATTTCATTTTAATCTACAAACAAAAAATTCAATAAAAGAATTAACTGCGCACCACAGGATCACTTGGAATGTAACGCAAAAACAGGAATTCGGGAAAAAATAAACCATATTCCTGTTGACAAAATTGTGCGGAGATTTTCCTTCAAGGACAGAGCACCTACGCGATTGTAGTAGGTACGTTTTTGTACTTACTTTACACGCACAATACACGTGCCTTTGTAAATGTGGACTATAATTCTATAGAAGTATACTTCTCACTTTAGCTTTTGTCGCATGTCAGTTTAACACAGAATACTAATCTACAACTTTCAAATGCAATTGCCTCCAGAGGTAAATTTTAGCGCTCCCAGAATAAAGGACGTAAGTATACCGTATCGTACCTACTTACGTAGGTAGGTATATACAAGTTGTAACGAATATACCCATTTAAGCCAAAAAGGGGGTTGTTCTAGACGTCTAAGCAAATAACTTTTGTTCTACAACTTTTGGAAATTCAAGTAATTTTCGAATATTAGAAGTTTAAAGTTTACTTGAAAATCAGCAGAACCCGTAGTATGAGTTTTGATAGTTTATCTTCTCGATGAAACTGGCAGTTTACTTCCATACATTATTTTAGTTCATAATAGTTACCGCTAGGGGCGCTGATGGAAAATGTATGAAGTAAACTGTCAGTTTCATCGAGACGATAAACTATCAAAACTTATACTAAGGGCTCTGTTTCTTAGAGTTAGCGGTCAATGATCTTAAGGTGTCATTTCATTTAGATTGGTCTACTAAAATTTTATATTCAAAAACAGCTGTTTTTCTTAGTGGAATATAACATCAATAGTTTAAAAATAAATAAATCGAATTTTTAAAAGTCGTAGAACAAAAGTTGTTTGCCTTGTTTAGAACGGGTTATTCCTATAATGCCCACTGATAATCCCCACCAGTGGGGATTTTTGAACTTTTTGTACAATAATCCCCATTATTAGCCGATTTGTGTAAAGTGGGGATTTTTGGACAAAAAGTTCAGAAATGCCCACTGCTTAAAAAACTTCTTTCAAAATGGGGATTCGTAAACCAAAAGTTCACGAATTGCTTAAAAACTTATTTAAAACAGGAATTTGTGCACAAAAAGCACAGAAAGTTTCATCATGAACTACCTACACAAACTACTACAATTTACAGTGTGGGTTCATAATAATTTTGATTAGTGGACGGAATGATAGGAACTAATATAGGTACATAACTTTCTTACACATTGTTATTTTATTTACAAATTTTATTCAACATTGGCAAGACGTATTGCATCGCTTATTAAAATAACAAACAATTAAAATAATACATACACAAATGTAAGTATTTCATTTCACAAGTCTACTAAGTAAACTATTTAGGTAGGCTGTAAAACAACTATCCTTTGATAAAAGCCGACTGTTACTAGTTTAAAAATGTACTTGAATTTGGACCTTAAATCATTATATTGAGACTAGCTGCGACCCGCGGTGTCACCCGCGGAAGTGAAAACGCGTTATCACGGGCGCGGGCGGCCGAGCGGTTCTTTAGCGTTTACACTTTTTCGTTCATTACTCGGGTTTCATTAATTGGATTTCGATGCCAAGTATACCACGACCTTTCTCGAAAATAGAACTATCCAATATTGAAAACCAGATTTCAATCGGATAAGTAGTTTTTAATTGTATAAGGAACCGACAGATAAATAGAAAAACAGACAAACAGACATGAATTTTAAAATTTATAAAATTTTGTTCTACTACTTATCCTAAGTCCCTTTGACCACTTTTTTTTTTAAATTTTCTTCCAAGTACTGACTTTTTGTCCTCTCTTCCTTTATTATAGTATAGATGGAAGAAGATTATATATGACTCACAGTTGCCAGCACAAAAGCACACTTTTTTGGACTTGCATGTAATTGGCTAGTTTTTCTATTGTCTGGAATTAGTTCTGCAATATGCACATTTGGTATCATTTCGTCATTTATTGTTATTGAGTGAATTGATTTAAAATGGCCGGTAGCTCAAGCGGTATTAGTACATTAGAGTATATTAAAGAAACAAATAAGTGTACCATATTAAAATAAAATATAAGAATGGTTCTATTATTTGAGAATGTGATAAGAATAATTAGACAAATTATGTAAACCTGTTATATTTATTTTATAAACAATTGACAAACAACAACATCGTTGTTTGCGATTGGTATCAATTTTATTTAAAATTATTATGAATTATTGTTATTAGCTATTTATTTAACATAATATCCTCTGTTCAAATGGTTTTTCTTGGTGTTTTGTGTTTGTGATATAATATAATTTGGATTGGTACCTACACCTACGTACTGGACGGAGTTAGATATTAGGTTGGTATTTTTGGTCACTTATAAGTTTAAATTTAAGTTTAAGTTTCACTTAAATGTTTTTTATGTATGTACAGTGTACTGGTTTAAAAATGCTAGAACTACTTTTTGTTTTTATTTTTAAGCTTAATATTTGTACATTTGTCTTAGATATTTTAGTAAATGTTAGGTTAGTTGGATGAAGAGCGCTGTAGCCTGAGATACAAGCTTTTCGCTTAGTTCAGGCACAGACGTTGTACTGTATTTGCTTGTGTTTGCTTGTGCTTGCTAAATATATATTGAATAAATGATTAAAGTGTCGATGCAGTCCAAGATGAAGCACACTGACCTAGAAGTACCTATTAATATAAAATAGCAAAAAACATATTTTTTTTAACAATTTCATTGTTTTATTGAATTATCTGACCCAAGTAAATAGTTTGACTTTATTCTATCTGGAATTAGTAACTTGCGGAATGAATTACATTTGTGTATGTATTATTTTAATTAATATTGTTTGGTATTTTAATAAGCGATCTAATACGTCTTGCCAATGTTGAATAAAATTTGTAAATAAAATAAAAATGTGTAAGAAAGTTATGTACCTTTATTAGTTCCTATCATTCCGTCCACTAATCAAAATTATTATGAACCCACACTGTAAATTGTAGCAGTTTGTGTAGTTCATGATGAAACTTTCTGTGCTTTTTGTCCACAAATTCCTATTTTAAATATTTTTTTAAGCCATTCGTAAACCAAAAGTTCACGAATGCCCATTGGCATTCGTGAACTTTTGTTTTACGAATCCCCATTTTGAAACAAGTTTTTTAAGCAGTGGGCATTTCTGAACTTTTTGTCCAAAAATCCCCACTTTACACAAATCGGCTAAAAATGGGGATTATTGGACAAAAAGTTCAAAAATCCCCACTGGTGGGGATTATCAGTGGGCATTATAGGAATAACCCGTTTAGAACAACCCTCTTTCGGCTTAAATGGATATCCTATATTAAATCATATATTTGTACATTACAAATAAATGATTTAATATAGTTATAGCCTATTAATTTCACTTACAAGCCTACCTATCTAAGTAACTACGTCCTATCTTGTGACTGCAGAAAAAAATGGTCATTAATATGTACCGAAGAATTAGAAAAACGTTAAGTATCCCTTACCATGCCTTCAATTTAGATTTATTAGATTAGACACTTTAGCTTTGGCATATTGTGTCATTGGGGCTACATTAAAACAGGCCATTTATAAGTCGGATTTCGGATTTTGTACTGTATGGGAATCCCACGTAAATTTTTATTTTAATCTGTTTTAGTATTAGTCGCTATGGCTGCAACAATAACCCATAAGTAATCTGTGAAAATTGTCAAAGGCGTTAAAAATGTTAAAAAGACGTGGAATAAGAATTTTCTTTTTTCCCTTCGTCGTATCTACGATTAAAAGTATGCGGACCCCAAATTGTTTTTTAATTTTTGGTCTTAATAAAATTATTTATCTACTTAATATTTTTACTATAAATAATCTAAAATTATTAATCTAAAAATTTGGATAACCTTTACCTATAACTTAACCTTTTGAAATAAGTATCATGTGTTCGTAAATGAATTCGTTACACTACCGCAGGTAAGTAATTTCAGTTACTTTAGCTGATTATTCAGCGTATTAACACACTATTCAACAACTGCTTAATATGGTAATTGTAAATATATTGATATGTAATGGTAATATATTAAATTATCGATTGTAAACAAGGGACGTTTCAATGGCTCAAAATTGAAATCGTCACGTCTTTGAAATGACATCAGATATCATTGAAAAGTATCTGTTTACACTTATACAATGTGTAACAGGTAAGCCCTTTTAATCTGAAAGGGGATTGTTCTAGACGTCTAGGCTTTTGTTCTACGACTTTTGGAAATTCGAAATACTTTTCGAAAATTTTAAGTGTAAAGTTTACTTGAAGATCAGCTGTTTCTTAGAGTTCGAGGTCATTGACCTTATGTTGTCCTTTCATTTAGTTTGGTCTACTACAATCAAACCTTCAATTACCTTTATTTTTAAAAGCAGCTGTTTTTTCAGTGAAACATAAATTTTCAAAAAAAAATTTCGAATTTTCAAAAGTCGTAGAACAAAAGTTGTTCGCCTAGACGTCTAGAACAACCGCCTTTCGGCTTAAAAGGGCTTGCCCGTTACATCTTGTATAAGGGTTTATTGACATAATCATTTGTTTCTCTGTTATTTTTGCATTTAAAAATAACTGAAATATTAACATCTTATCTTATAATATATGGACCTATTTAGATAATTATTTTTGCGTTGTGTTTGTTATTATGATATAGAGATGGATCTTATGCTAGATTTTTTTTTTATTTTGGATAAAGACTTACGCGGGGTGCAGTTAGTAATAAATAAATAACAGATTTACTTATCCGGTTTAAAAGACTAGATACGCCTAGGCGTTTTGATTTGATCATGATTTTTTCATCGGTGGAGGCATGTTTAAGATCCAAATCCGATTCCGATCTTATCAAAAAAAAAAAGCCGATTTCCCACCGCAAGATGAGTGGAGCCATTACTGTGTCAGTTTAACATCCCACGAATGTTTTCATAGCGCAAAAGAGTTCGAATATTCGACATTTTACTCATTTAGCAGTTTCGAGAGCCAAATTCTCGGTTGGTGTGAATCATGAATTGACCAATTGCAGTGCTCTCACTGCAACTCCGCATCAAGTAGAAACATAGTGATTGGCCAATTTATGTTCCACTTCACCTATTTGTTGCTTCAGTGGAAATGCTCCGTTCATGAATCTGTCTGAAGGCGGAGAACGTCACAAACCCCTGATTTTAAGCGTGTGGCGTCAACCATGAACGGATGAATACTGCAGGGATTATACAAGCCTATATACATATAGCCACAGAACGACCAATAACGTTTTGTTATGGAATTCTCCTGAAGTGTTTCTTCACAAATAAACCTAACGTGTGGATCATCTATAGATATGGTAATGGCATTGTTTCTCTCTTTAACATTACAATAGCATTTGAAAAATGTTTAATGAGAAAATCATAATACTTGTGTAAGCTACTATCCCACTATACAGGGGAACTATTTCGATGAGCTATCAGGGAATATCCTAAACTAGGTATAAGAGAAAGCAAGAAATGCTGAAAGGTGTTGCGTCCCCGATATTGACAGAAACTACGTTTTTGAAAAAAAAACATTTACCCTAGCCAGGAATCAAACATTGTCATTTTACCAAAAAATACATATAATACATAAGCAAATACTATGTAAATGAAATATGCAGCTTCATAATATTAGTAGGATTAGCAGAATAGTACTTCTCTCTAGGAATATTTTAAAGGTAAAATTCGTCTTCAAAAATTCACTCGCGACGAGATTTGAACTCGCGTCTCGCGTCTCTGCGTCAGTACCGCATCGCCTTAACCAACTAGGCCACACGAGTACCCCGAGTCCACGAGTACTTCTCTCTTCTGAGTCGTCATATTCATTGCTGCAGGTCGTGTCTAGGATGAACTAAATGAAATCACTTGGTGAACCATGCTCCTCTATGATTTCCTGAATTTGGATGTAGAATAGTACATATAATCACGTATATATAACATTATACATATATAATATAATAAATACATAAATAATAAAATACGTGATTATTTATTATTATTTTATATAGTACAAGATGTAACGGGCAAGCCCTTTTAAGCCGAAAGGTGGTTGTTCTAGACGTCTAGGCAAACAACTTTTGTTCTACAACTTTTGAAAATTCGAACTTTTTTTTTTTAAATTTTGAGGTTATGTTTCACTGAAAAAACAGCTGCTTTTGAAAATAAAGGTAATTGAAGGTTTGATTGTAGTAGACCAAACTAAATGAAAGGGCAACATAAGGTCAATGACCTCGAACTCTAAGAAACAGCTGATCTTCAAGTAAACTTTACACTTAAAATTTTCGAAAAGTACTTCGAATTTCCAAAAGTCGTAAATCAAAAGTTGTTCGTCTAGACGTCTAGAATAACCCCCTTTCGGCTTAAAAGGGCTTATCCGTTACACCTTGGTACAAATACTACATGGTACAATGGTATACCATTGTTTATTCTGTGACGGTGTACAAAATATAGTAGGAAATTTACATACCTTAAGAATACTACCTTATGTAATTACCTACTACGTATACATACGTATCAATTTATATCCAAGTGTTTAAGAAGCATGACTAACAATAGCATACTGCAGAAGGGAAGCGTAATGATTGCGCAGAGTATTTAAGACAACTTACTGTGAACAATGTGAATAAAATCAACTATATTACACCAATATTACACCCGAGTAATAAGTACATACAATTGCAAATTTATAACTTGGTTCAATTAATAAAGAATTAATCAAACAATCAATCAACAAACCAGTCTGTTATATGGACTATGGGCAGTAATAAAAATATCGTACCTTTTTGTTGGTGAAATTATTACATTCCTACTTATATTAGGTATTATTAAGTTGAAAGTTGGTGCATGTGTATTATATAAGTTTTTTGCGCTTTCAGGCATAAACCCCTTAATCCAACTGCTTAGATAGCTGATAAGAGCTATCTATAAAATAAAGAATTTTTGAAATCGATTCAGTAGTTTCAGGGCTGTTCATTACAAATAAACAAATAAATCTTTACTCTTTATAATATTTGCATTACCCTTTGCGTACGCCAAAACCGATTTTGTCGGCCGATGGGGCGAGAACTACTCGGACGCGTAACTGAAACTGTGTGTACACTTGTACCGACATTGAACGTTGCCGGTATTTTGCGAAAATACTAAGATTTTCGCCAAAACACGAATAATTAGCAATTGACTAGTATTTTCGCGAAAATCCTGTTTATCAAATCATCCTACGACATGGACGTTCACCAGACTGGCATCCCAAAAATCACAACAAATTCGGACGAGAGGGTTGATTGGCCGATATCGGGCGTCATCGTCCGACGACGGTCGTGTTGGTGTACGTACGTACTCCCTTTCTTTTACAAGTGTTTGATTCAATCGTTTGGTCGTCGTCACTATCGTCAAAGTTTACTAAATTTGGCCAATGGCGGATTAGGTGTATGCGAACCGTAACTACTTGTCGTAGAGAGGCGATGTTTTCAAACACAGCTATCGTGTCTGAGTAAGAAACACAAAAAAACGTTAACTCTGTAATTGCAAACGATACGATGGTACAGATAGAGTTAATTGTTACAGTAACCTTCAAATAACAGACAATATAATTTACGTCCTCAATTTGTCATTCATCTTCTTTCAGTCGGCTACCTACTTAATTCAACGATTAATTCAACGCGGATCGTTGAATAGGTTCGTACCTACATGTAAGTAATATTAAATAAGTATGTAGTATAAAATATTATTGGTACATGATATGGTCTTTGTATTTGTACACGATATTGTAATAGTTAGATATTTAAAAAAAAACATACTTGAGTTTGTTCAGATGGTTTCCTTTCATTTCATTTATAGAAACTATAGGATTTTAATTTGTGAAAATATGTGTGGCAAAAAACGTGGCTCCTCCGTGCTTCGGAAGGCACGTTAAGCTGTTGGTCTCGATTGTTATCTGTGATAGCAATAATTAGGTCAAGCTAGAGGCCTTAGGGCGACCTGGGACTAGCCCGCGGAACCCCCGTCGAGTTCAACACTATATGAGCCACACTATTACACGAAAAGAAGATTTTAATTTATTGATTTTTCAATAATACTTTGACCCTATAGTAAAGGCTAATATAATTGTTATATCGTATCTACCAGGCGCAAAAGAGCCGAGGAATTGACCAACCTTTGCACCAGTACGACCCTGAGCTGTAGCTAAGACCCCAATTATTAAGAAAGCCATCGACTTTTTAAAAGAAAACGAATTTTTGAAGGTTTGTACTGTTTATTGACACATAAAATATAACGTTTTATTTAAACATAGCTACGCCCCGCGGTATCACCCGCGGATATTATCGAGATTAAAAGTTGCCTATTTCCACTGCGAGCGGAGTGGGGTCATTAATGTGTCAGCTTAACATCCAAAGTTCTCCGATCGTTTTTGTAGTCAACTCATTCGAACTATTTCGCCCTATGAACATGATCGTAGAATATTAAACTAACACATTAATGACTCCGGTCCGCTCGCGGTGGAAACGCGCCTTTTGTAAAGTTTCCATTATAGTGTTAAAAAGTCATATTCCACTCCCCATATTTCCGCTACTTGCTTCCTATTAAATATCATTCTGTTTGATAGACAATATTGATAACCATTTTATTTTATTTCCTTTATCGGTCAAGAGCTGACCTTCTCATACATGAGAGCAATATCTATTGAAAACTATTACCTATAAAAGGTCACAATGCGTAGTGGAATGTGTGTTATTAATAAAAATATAAATTAAAACGCAACAATACTTAATGGAAAAACCAACTTCCCCTGGAACATTTATCATAAAACAACAATTGATTCCTAATAAAAATACCTTATCAAACAATTAATACTGTAAATTTTAATAAATTATTAAGAAATAAACTGAAACAAAATAAACAGTTACACGTTGTAATAAACAAGGAAAACCCCAATATACAAGACTAGATGTGCACAGGAAAATACCACAGCACTATTATGTACGTTTACAAAATATAAAAGTGTAGCACAATCTACAATATAATTTGTCATCCCATCTCTACTGTACATGATAAGTCTACAGACCGCATTTTGTGATATATAGATCCTCGTACGTGTGGTGGGGTCCATCACGGTGGTAACTCGGTAATCCGTAAGGCTTTTATTTTCAGATACACCCTTAACGTTCGCTGGGACTCCGTACGCAGGATCTTTTTTCCCAAGAGGTTTCTCGTACCATAAGCCGACCTCGATATCGTCTTTTTTCATCATTCTGTAGTTGTAGTCGTAAAGGTAGTAGCTCAGGAACTTGTGAGCTGTAGTGCAGGACACCACCAATGTCTCCGTGATTTCGACATCCTCGATTCTGATCCAGCACTGGTCCGCGCGATCGTTCCGGTTCGGAAACTCTAGAGGCACGGGTATCGAAGTGAAAACGAATTTCGGTTTCTCTGTTACGTTCACGGCAGACACTTTGAATAGAAATGCACAAGGTATTAAAAGTTTGAGTAACATTTTAAATGTGGTTCCGTGGCGACGTCATGATTGTAACTAAACGATTGTCGAGAGGCATTGTATCGCTCCGCTACAAAAAGCGATGCAGAATGGCGCACGGGCAGGGCAGCGTGATAGAAGCGGTCGCTTCGCGTCGCCTTCACGAGATATTACAGGTGGATGAATATCATATTATTAGATTATTAGAACGCTATTTACAACTCATTGTTATTGTTACCTGCCTCTCTCGACGACTTAGCTTCTTAATCATAGCAGTTTTATATCTACCAAGGTTGATAGAAGATTTTTATAAGGAACTTTATATAAAAATCTTGGATAAAATAGACTTTAAGTTAATTAACATTTTAAACTTACACAATTTGAACTTATAATTATTTTTCCCGGGCCTTATTTTAAAGATAATATTACGCGAATAACGGTACGGCCGAATACTGAAACGCTACTCAACATTTGAGAACTACTTAAACAAAGAAGCAGCTCTCAAACCCCACAATTGCCATACTAATTTTGAATTTTAGAAACTGCTCAATAATTTAAGAACCTTTCAAATTTTAAATGACGTTTCTGTATTCGGCTGTAAGACTCGGGAAAAATAATTATGACTTATGTTAATCCTGATTTGTAGGTATCTCCATGCAACGCAATCGGATCAGTTTTTACGTAAAGGACTAACAAACTAACTATACTCCTTTATGTAAAAACGTGTAAACAAGTACATACAAATTTTCACACTACATAAAAGTTCTACATAAAAGTCTCCAACTCGTAGGAATCCCTGGGAAAAGAAAAGCAAATGTATAACTCTAAAATGTGTCCCTAACAGACGACCTCTGTGGCGTGTAGGGCAAACGCTTGGCTGCAATGCAATTGCGGGTTCGATTCCCGCTGGGTGCAAATATTTATGCTTAAAAATATTTGTATCTTGTCTGGGTGTATTTCTATGTATAATAATATAATATGTATATATTTACAAAAAGAAAAATAAATATAAGTAGGATATCCGTTGTCCAGTCACCGTAACACAAGCTTAGCAACTTAACATGGGGCTGGATGGCGCTGTGTGTTGGTCACAGAATTTATTATTATTATTATTACAGTTTGTCACAGCGCTTTTGCTCACTTCCTTCTGTTTGTCGGTTTGTGTATGCAATATATTGATTTTCACAAAAAAAACTATTAATTTTTATAAGAAACAACACAGAAATATTTTTCGCAAGGATAGGTACATATTTTCAAAAATCTCCCATGACTTGATTCAAACCTGTGCCCCTTCGCTAACCAGGCGACGAGTGCTCTAAACACTGAGCTACGCGGGAATCACGTGTCATGTTATAATTATTTTGCTGTCTAATTAATAATTTAAATAATAATTTAAATTGTATGTATTATTAGTATTAGAAAACATTTTAAACGATGTTGCTTCACAAATATAATAATAACCAGCTTAAACACAATTAAGGTTTTTTCTTATATTTTTTATTATTGTTGGATTGAAATTAAACTTATTTTTCGGTTTCAATCGCGTTGTATTTATAATATTTAGCATTTTTTCAATGTCCGACATTTCAAGACCTTAACATATCTCTTCTTCAGGGCAGACTGCGATGTAATTTAATTGAAGTAAGGCAATGTTTTAACCTGAAAAAATAACTACACAATAGCACCATTACATACAATATAGTTTTATATACAGAGTTCTGATTTTATCTTATGAAGTTAGTAAATACCAAAGAAACTTGTTTACAGCGTCGTCGCCTTTAGCTGGGGTCAGACGGCTTGATATAATATAACGAATGTAGGTATTCCCAGAACCGAGAAGTGGTAGGAACATACGCATACACTATCAATTTTGAAATTGTTTATATTGAATCAATCAAGAAGCGCCGGCTTAAACGAGTTCGCGCGCTCGCAGCGTGCTGACGTCAACGCGATGAGAAACAAACTTGTGTTCGGACTTTTGTTTCTGTGCTTAATTTATTTATCGGAATGCGGGCGTGGAGGAGGCCGTGGAGGAAGTCGAAGTAGTGGTGGTGGTTGGGGCAAGTCATGGGGTTCATCAGGCCGGTCAAGCTCCAGTTCTTGGGGTTCAAGCGGATCTAGCTACAAACCATCGAGTTCTTGGAGTTCCAGTGGTTCCAGCTACAAACCATCGTCTTCGTGGAACACGGGGTCCTCGTGGAGCTCAAGTGGATCAAGTTATAAACCTAGCTACCCTGCATCGACTGGATTATCAGGTTCTGGATCCAGTTATAAACCTAGCTACCCTGCATCCACTGGATTATCTGGTTCCGGATCCAGCTACAAACCTAGTTACCCTGCATCGACTGGATTATCAGGTTCCGGATCAAGCTACAAACCTAGTTACCCTGCATCGACTGGATTATCAGGTTCCGGATCCAGCTACAAACCTAGTTACCCTGCATCGACTGGACTATCAGGCTCGGGATCTAATTACAAACCGTCACATAGTTATCCTAGTTCACCTGGCTTATCGGGTTCGAACAATTACAGACCTTCTTCTTCGGGTGGAAGTTATAATACTGGATCAAATAACAACTATAGACCTCATGATACGTATCATCCAACAAATACATATCATACAAACACTGGCTACGGATCGAACAGTTACCACCCTGGATCGTATGTACCTCACACTACTTACTATAGTGCACCCCAACATGTGTACGTCACGCAATACAGAGACTCTGGAAGTCGGTACGGTGATCTACTGACAGGATTGGCTCTGTACGACCTCGGTAGGTCACACAATAACTACCACAATCATTATTATCACGATGATTATTACAGAAACAGATATTATTCATCGAGTGGAGTTAGTAGGTCTGGATCATCACCTGAAAAAGAAGCCGTTTGCTCATTAATAGTAAAAGAAAATGGAAAAACGAGTGTATTAAAAGTGCCCTGTGAAATCGTTTCTACTTTTACACAGGACAGTAAAAAAGTAGAAATTACCAGGGTTTGTTCGTCTAATATCACTGTAATTAAACAAAATACAAATTTGACATCAAGCTCTTCTATTTCATCTAATGGAACAGTTACTGATAAAAAATTATTAAATGTGTCATCTACTAATGTAACTGCATTAAACTCAGCAAATACTACTGAGTTGAACTCTCTTTTGATCAATAATACTTTAGCCAATATCACGTTAAATAGTGTTAACGTTACTGGTTCTAACAATACTGCTGCAAACGTGACAAGTTTATCGAATTCTACTGATGAATCTACTAAGCGGTTGTTGGCTAATACAGAACAAGCTAATAGTCTGACACTGAATATGCTTCTAACACAAAGCAACATAAATTTCTTCAATAAACTAGACGAGAGTACTAATGATCCAGCCAATACAACTTTAAATAAACTAATTTCAAACCTTCATCTACCGTCAACGACCAGTGCCCCCGGTTTTGTTAAAAATGATACAAAAGTCGTAAATAAAACAATGAAATACGAATCAACAAGCGTGAATGGTACTGCCATTATAACCAATGTAACCATAATTAAGCCAGATGAGACATTTATTAACATAACTGTTTGCAATGAAACGAACTCCAACAATATCATTAATGATCCACTTCAAGCAACGGGAACACACTTGGATCCTTCTAAAGCAGAATGTGCTGTGGATATAAGAACTAAAGAGGCCCATTTCCGTAATACTGTCGACTGCAAAGTACTAATGGAATATTCCAGAAAGCCTATTCCAAAGAAAGATCCGCCATTATTGCCTGAAAGAGGAACATTGAAAAGCTGGCTTCAAAAACCTCCATGGTGGGCATCAATATTTATTGCCGTTTAACCTAATTTAAATTACTATGGATTTGAAATACTCATTTTACTAATACAATTATAATTATTATTTAATTAAGTATGTTTGTACTCAAAATATCCTTAAAACCAGCATAAGCATTTTGTAAACAGGAAAAATGCGTGTGACATAGTGTAATAAATATCTATTGAGTTAATTGTTTTTCTATTGAAGTTAAATTGTAATGCATTTATGTAATTGTAATTTGGTTTAAGTTTACCGATTAGGTATTACATGTTAATTAATATAAAGTAAATATAAAATATAAATAAAATCTTCCTTTCTTTTTATTTAAATTCTTTCCTGTATAGGTCGTACTCTCGTAATTGTTTAGTTGGGCATTTTTTACCTACTTAAAATAGGTACCTAAGAAGTAAATCAATAGTCTAATACTAATCTTCCTATCATTATAAATGTGAAAGTTTGTATGTAAGTAGGTACCTATTACTTAGTTAGTAAACGAGAATGTCACTTACTACGTTACTCATTAAATTACTTATTATAAACTTTTTATTAAATTATTACTCCTTCACGCAAAAACTACTGAACCGATTGCGATGAAACTTGGTATGTAGATAACTGTAGATCCGAATTAACATCTGCTTTTTACCCAGAAATATTTTTCGGGAAAAATACATATTCAGAAGTTCACTCGCGGCGAGCTTTAAACTCGCGGCTCCAGCTTCGGATTAGTACCTCGGTGCCCTTACCCACTAGACTCCCATTCAAGATTTTTTAAGATTATTTAAAATATTTCTAGTAATATTTAGTTTAGGTGTATGTACTTTAACAAAAGAAGCATTTCCAATATTTGAATTCCCTATAATATATGTACACAATTGACGTCATCTGTTAAATGAGTGGCTGTAGTGCAATTTAGTAATTTTGCATTAATTGGCTTCATCAACAGATATTAATGCTTGACTTGTTCAATTCAAGTATTGTTTACTCACGCGAATTTTATTTAAAAACTAGTAGCGCCCTGCAGTTTCTCTTACATAAATCCCGATCCCACGAAAATATAGAGATGAAGGTAGATCTTAACCCAGATCTCCAGCTAGCTGCATACCAAGTTTCATCGAAATTGGTTTAGTAGTTTTTGCGTGAAAGAGTAACTAACACATAAAAAGTAACCCAAATGTTTTTCCAGCTTTTCACATATTTTTTTAAGTTTTCAGTTTTCTATTCCAAGCTAGGAATAGAAAACTGAAAACTGCGGGCTCTAGACCATGTTTTGTGAAATTTAAAAAATTTAACTCTTTCCTAAATGGTATCACGCCCACAGTTTAAGTCATAGCAACAAACCTTACGTCATAGTAAACTTTAAACTTAATTTTTTCGAAAAATACTTATAATTTCTAAAAGTTGTGCTTGTAGAACGAAAGTTGTTCGCCTAAATGTCTAGAACAACCCCATTTTCTTAAATGGTCGAAATACTATAGGCTGTATTTACATTTTAGAGCAGTATTAAGTCGAATGTGTGTTCTGTCGAAATAATTATCCATCGAACAAGTGGATGTCGAAGTAAGATCTGTTGAATCATTGATATTCGAAGTTTTGTGTTGTCAAAGTATGCGTTGTCGAACTGAAACCTGCCATAGTATGTGTACAGTCAAAACGAAGTCTTGTCGATTGTGTTTTCCAAGTAAGTATCGTGTCGAAGTAAACAATTGTCGACGTTCAGGATTACACCGGGCATTATTAGATTTGGGACAAATATTGAACTAGCATTTTAAAGATACTATTTGGAAAACATAACTCTAAAAAGAAAAATGGGTTTGGAAAACCCACAATATTATTTTAAAAGAGATATTTAACGATATCCCACACGATGAGGTAAACATTAGAGTTAAAATACCGACTTAAAAAAGAACAAAAAAACCTCTATACATACAGTGCCACCGACTAATTTGTTTCGTCATCTTAAAGTCGGGCAGTTTCACTAGCTGTGTCCATATTGTAGTTGGCACTGGTAAAGGTCACTATCATTATTTTTTAAGTCGTTTTTTTTAGATTTCAATTAGGTAGTTATAGTTTTATTTATATTATTATTATTGTCCCGTTCCCGCGGGGATATTGGAATAAAAAGTAGCCTATGTGCTAATCCAGGTCCCCATCTAAATATATTCCAAGTTTCATCGCAATCGGTATAGTAGTTTTTGTGTGAAAGAGTAACAAACAATCTCACATACATACAAACTTTCGCGTTTCTAATATTAGTAGGTAAGATTTGTTGGAGGATGATTTATTGTATTAAATGCATAATCAATAATTTAATATGCAATTAATATAATAAATCTACTCCAATATTTTAAAGAAGAAATATTTATATTTTTGTCTGTTTGTAATGAATAGTACTTACCGCAGTATAGTTATATAATGTGTTATTATAATGTAATATTAGGTCAAGGAGCTTGATAGATAACTCGCTAAAGTTAATTTTGATAATTATTTATAGCTAGCTAGGTAGATGAGTATAGCTCAAATTAAAGCCATGTTCCAACCGCAAAAGAGAAATGAAGTATGAAAATACTTAAATCGTTTTAGGAGGAACGCTATACGAAATGATGATGATCGTTTTTATAGTGGGAAACAGTCGTAATGACTATGAAAATGATCGTTGTTTACTGTCTCATTAACCGACCTTACAAAAACCGACTTACCAAAACTCTAAGGAGGGAGGTTCTCAATAATTCGTATCTATATTTTCATTTGTTTTTGATATATTCGTGTTTCCTACACTTAGATGACTATACTTAAAGAAATGCTTTTCAAAAACTTCGCACCCGACAGGACTTGAACCTGCATCTTTGGGGATCCGTCCCGCATTTCCAAATTGACCTCGGATGCATGTTCAATCTTTTACGTTTTTAAGGCACGCAGCGCCATCTACTGACAACTTTTGCAGACTGCAATCTTAAATGCAACTATAGTCAAGTTTACCGATTATTTGAAGACGGCTTCGGCGATCCAAATGAGTCTTGTTTTTGTATTTGGAAGGTGAAATGAAACTAAAGTCAGTTTTCAACGTCCGATGTCTTTCTAGTCTAGGGTCTTACATCAGGATCTTCGAAATACGTCCTCAGAATGCTGAAACCTCAGAAACGTCCTCAGAATGCATAGGTTATTTACTTGCCATGTGCAAATGTGTTGAAAAGTAATATTTCTGATTTGTTCCTATAACAAAACACAACAGGAAAATGGCAAGTTATTTATAGTTATTTTTTAATAGATCGTTCGTGATTGTGATCGTACTTATTGCTAGAATAATTACCATTATAGGTTATTGAGACGCCACTAAGGAACAAATCATTATGAAAAAGCGGCACAAACTATGCTATACAACCTCATTACTAACATATTTCTGATTATATTCAAAATGTAGGTAATTAACCTAGCTTAATCTTTTTCTTTATACCTACTTTTATCTCGTCAGCAGTCGGCACAGAGGTAAGTCTTCATAATTGACCATACTTAGGTAGTGCAAATAGTTTTAAACGTAGTTCAGTTAATGCCTAAGTTAACAAAATATAGAAATTTAAATAATTACAAGGTGTCCATAATCGCTATTTATTCTAACTTATTGTACTTATTGGAGTGACTGTATGCCCAAGCTACGCTAGGCCTGGAACTACCATTCAAACGTTTTGTTTTGGTATCTAGATATAACTCTAGGAATAAATGAGTCATTGTAACAAAAACTAATTATCTTTTAGTTACTCATCTTTTTTGTCATCCATCACGGACTAAATTCGCTGAGAGCGAATGGGTACATTGGGGTACACAATATATTCATCAGCTGCTGATGACGTCACTATGATTCAACGAACAATTCTGTTGCAATGCAGCCCCTACGTCATTGGTGTTCCCCTCACACAGTAGAATGGAAGGTTCATGCAACTCGCGCGCAACTCGCGCGCAGACGGAATGTGAAAGCTATCTGTCTCGTTCTGGTTCAAACAAATAGAGTTGCCAAGTTATAATTTCTCCCTTTATTTGAGTTTGATTTTAACATTAAATCTGAACGTAAAAATAAATTAAGAAATGTATATCTTTCTAAGTTTCTATCCTTATAATAAAGAAAGAGAGGACAAAAAGTCTGTACTTGGAAGTAAATTAAAAAAAAGTGGTGTAGGGACCTAGTAGGATAAGTAGTAGAAACTAATTATATTACTTTTTAAATCTCATGTCTGTCTGTATGTTTGTCTGTCGGTTCTATATACAAGATGTAACGAGCAAGCCCTTTTAAGCCGAAAGGCGGTTGTTCTAGACGTCTAGGCGAACAATTTTAGTTCTACGACTTTTGAAAACACAAACTTTTTTTTTGAAAATTTTGAGGTTATGTTTCACTGAAAACAGCTGCTTTTGAAAATAAAGGTAATAGAAGTTTTGATTGTTATAGACCAAACTAAATGAAAGCGCAAAATAAGGTCAATGACCTCGAACTCTGAGAAACAGCTGATTTTCAAGTAAACTTTATACTTAAAATTTTCGAAAAGTATTTCGAATTTTCAAAAGTCGTAGAACAAAAGTTTTTCGCCTAGAAGTCCAAAACAACCCCCTTTCGGCTTAAATGGGCTTACCCGTTACATCTTGTATACAATTTAAAACTACTTATCCGATTGAAATCTGGTTTTCAATATTGGATAGTTCTATTTTCGACGAAGTTTGTGGTATACTTTGCATCGAATTCCAATTAGAACCCGAGTAATGAACGAAAAAATGCAACTGCTCGAGAACCACTCGGCCGCCCGCGCCCGATCGATAAATTTACTCTAATAATCAAGCTAGAAATACAAATCAAATCATTTCAAATATATGTATAGTAATTGTATAATAAATAATCTGTGTTTTAATGTATTTCTCTTGTGTACATAATGATAAATGATTAATAAATGATATATTTAAATAAATTAAACGTCTGTCAAGTACTTGTAGGAAATGCTTTACTGTCAAAGTAATATCAACTTTCTTGTCTCTTATAAAATACCTGTCTAACTTTTTAAAATATCATTAAAAAGATCAATTATGGTCTATGGACTGGACTTTCCGTCGTCGTCACCACTTATGTACACAGTTTAACTTAATTTATCAACTAGCTGCCTAATAATACCTTATCTGTATATTATCAAGCGTTCATAATTAAAGAATGACAAATAATTAATAACCAGCGCGCTGCGTCCAACTTCTGAAAATATTATTTTTAAATAAAAACAACAATAACAAGTTATATGCATAGAATATGAATCTCTAGAATACAGAGATATATGAGATGCAGAATGCAACATAATACATGTAGGTGGCTACTCCATGTGTTGCCTCGGTATTTTTATTTCAATTTAAGTAATTTCCCTAAAATTTCTTGTAATATACTTATTTATACTAATGATAATTAAATTGAGTAGAATCTTTTTATGGTCAAACGGCTCAGCCAGAGATGTAGATAAAAAACTTAAAGTAAAAAAAAATGTTGGTAGAAGGCACCTAACAAAAAATGTTAGCCGTCACGGGACGCCTGACAGATATGAAACATTTGACTTTGACAACATTTGACGTTTTTCACATAGCAAAAAATCATGTTTACCCCCGCCTACAGATGTTTTACATCATAAGATACCTAAGAACAACCCCTAAATATTTAATGATAAGGTTTACGAGGTTTGATTGTAATTATCGATAAAGAAAACAATTTTATTTTTATATCATCGTTTACAGTCATTAAAAAAAGATGTTACTTAACTTGAGTTGTGTACAACAGAAACCAGTTGGTTTGCTAAATAAATAGAAAACGTGGAATTTTAATTTGTAAGATGGTAACACAAAAGTGAAATACGACTCACGAGTTAGCCATGAGGTTCGTACAACAAACAAGTACACAACGTAGCTCAGTGCCAGGTTCTTGATTGTCACGCATTCAACTTCAGTTCAATGCGCAAGATTATCAGTAGTGGACGCGTTTTAGTTTGTTTGTTTTGATAACGCTTTAAAAATGACAAAAAGTTGGTGTTTGTTACTATGTACTTTGTTAGTGTTTGCTTTCACACAAGATGTGAGTGCAGCTAGAGGTTTCGGAAGAGGAGGCGGCCACAGTTATCCAAAATCCGGAGGTCTCTCTGGTCATGGAGGTAGTCATTCCTACCCACCAAGTCGCGGAGGACTTTCTGGAAACACCCACGGTTACCCATCGTCCAACGGCGGGTTGTCGGGCAATAGCCACGGATACCCTCCATCACAAGGTTCACACGGATACCCATCATCCGGAGGCAGTCATGGCTACCCATCATCCGGAGGCAGTCATGGCTACCCGTCGTCAGGAGGATTATCAGGCAATAGTAATCCAAGCTATCCAGGAAAGACGAATGTTCACAATACCCATACAAGCCACACGACCAATGTTTATAACAACTATCACTACAGTCCGCCTCAGCAAATCAGATACACCCCCACACATGGCGGTGCACCAGTGAACTACCCGGTATACCACGGTACTCCACCGACCTATGTCTACCAATACAAGGATTCTGGCAGCAAGTACGGTACTCTGCTCGCTGGATTAGCGCTATTAAATCTCGGAACTTTAGGAGTAGCCACTTATGCCGCAGTCCACAATTCCGGTGGTAATTCCCATTCCAACTACAAACCTCAACCTGGCGAAGTGTGCAAATTCGGGGTGAAAAAAGACAACGGCGATTACGAGGAAACAAGAATCGATTGCCAATTGATAACCAGTTTCATTTTCCAAGCGGAACAAGAGAAATCGCAAAATGGCGGCAGTGCAAACACGACGAGTGTCGTTACAACCGTGACGAATACAACAATAGTGAATTCGACTAATGGAGAGGTGACACCCCAGATCGAATATACAATGAATCCTAACGGGACTTTGGTACTAATTAATGGGACGTCTGTGAACGGTACAGCGAACATGACCGACCCTGCGGCCACTGCTTCGAACGGCATGACATCGTCTGTGAGTGTGACCACCACCACTACTAATACAACTGTCACCAATGCTCTAGACGTGAAAGGCAAACCAATCGACGTTACTCCAGGGATGCAATGCTACGTCATTAGAAACACTCCAAGTTCAAACATGAGGAAAAGTGTACCATGCGGCCTACTGCAGACTTACGCGACTCAATCATTAAAAAAGAACTCAGCAGTTCGAAATATGCCAGTTTACACGATATTAGCAGTTGTATCTGCCGTACTGTTAGCCTATTAAGCAATTTAAATTAAGCTTAGTTGTGTTCATGTTTTTATTATGTTAAAGAATGCGCGGAACAGTATTTTCTTATGTTTTCTTAAAGTTTTTCATCACAATTCGAACGTCTATTGTAAGTTCAAATCATATTTATTTCATTTAAAAAAACTAAGTACTTGTGTGAGTGAAACTTACTGTGATAAATAAATATCTATTTAATTGTTATGCTCGTTTCCATTAACTCTTTGTTTAATTATTGATAACGCTCACGTAGGTTTTCTATACTTTTATTATAAACGGGAAGATTTATTTGTTTGTTTGTAATGAATAGCATCCGAAACTACTAGACCGAATAGGCTACTTTTCATCCCGATATTCCCATAGGATCGGGTCTAATCCAACGGGATCGAGCTGCATGTTCTCAATCATAAAACAATCTTTGCTAGTTGTTGCATTGTTTCCAGCTTTTAATTTCAAGAGACGGCATTTTGTTGCTCGGCTTATTCCTCGTGTGTTCCACACTTATAATATGTCCAACGCTTGTTATCTGCATGACATTTAATATGTGAAACTAATGGCCTATTGTTTAAACAGCAGTTAATACTGTATGACTGAAAAGGAAACTGTTAATTCCAAGCAACTCAATACTGCAAATCGAAATAGGTACCTATTTGTTACCACCTTTGTTACTGACAATGACACATTCTGAAAATTCTGTGAATAATAAGTGAGTAGGTATGTATGATTATGATCTGGAACTGAATGAATAGATTGAATGTCCCTAATGTATTCTAGCTCTGTTTTGGAATCGAATTTAACTAAGAAAATTTGATGCCATATTACTCTAAATTCCCAAATATTAATAATTAATTTTGGACTTTTGTTTTTGAAGCGTTGGTGGAATGTCGTCCTGAATTTTCATTTTCACAAAACATTTTTTTATTGCGTTTAAATTGTTTAATTTCGGCGGCAAGTTACCAATTTAGTTACGCGAAGTTCAACGAGTTAAGTAAAAATAAAAATACCAGTGCCAAACACGAAATTAGCACGTTACAAACAATTGTTCCATAGGGTTGGAGAAAAATCGTCGCCATTTTTTCTACAGCCTTCACGCATTGAAAATTATTTCAAACGATTACACTGTAATAGTGGTGGTACACTATTCGTACGAGAAATTGGCTAAATTGTCCTATATTGCTGACAGAAGCCATAACTAAAAAAAAGAAAAGAATAATTAATTTTAAAAAAATATGAGCAGTAAATTTTAGAGACCGATCTTATCTGATCGAAGATATTTTTGTTATTGTAGAATTGTCTGGGCTTGGGAAACTTTAGAAACGTTTCCGACAGAAATTACTGTATTAGGTTCAGCGTTAGTCATGCAGATTGTGAGAACGTCTTGATAGATGATGATGATTATATGATTTGTTTGCCACTCGACATTTAATTGATTAGTTTTTAAGGTAAATCAAATATCAACATAAGGATTAAATAAATCTAGTAATATTTCATCTTAAACTAGTTATGCTTTTTTATGAATTTTAAACAATTTATTATGTAGGTATACATTATGTATTTGTATTTTTGAAAATATTTGATCCCTTTTCAAATATTTTTTTTAATCCAAGCTATAAAGCCTCAATATACATATATACATATACATGATTGTGATTCATCAATCACAATTGATGATTCTCAATGTAGTTGTGGCATTTTTTTATTTTGTAAACACAGATAAAAACTTGTGTATTTTATCTAATCGTAATGTAGGGCATAATGTAAAAAATACTAGGTTATCTTTGTTATCTCTATCAAACAACAATTTTTCAGATTTCGTTTATGGGGATAATCGTCAATTCACACGCATTTATTCGCATAATCCGTTTAATTTCTCTTGTTGGGCCCAATTCGTATAAATAACTTTAAGCGTAAGAGTTGCATCAAACATCAAAGGCTTTTTAGAGTCTAAGTAATCAATCGAACAATTCTAAGAAAATCTATCAACATAGTTAGGTATCTATTTATTACAGACCTTTTTGTCTTGATTTGTGAACAAGGAAAAGTATCAATCGTAAGTGGTTAATTGATTATACTTATCTCGGAATTCCCTTTCAACAAACAACTTCGTTTAATTGATAATATTGTGTACTAAGACCCGTTTTCAGAAAGGACCCTAAGAGTGGGTTTGACTTTTGTCACATTTTCACTTACGTTGATTATCACTCACAAGAGCAAGACAAGGCATTAAGCCACGCATTGGGCTTAACGCTGCCATAAGTTATAGCGGTTTGTGAATACGTCTATTATTGGCGTACCTATCTACCCAACTAAGTATATGAGTGAGGTAATCTTGTCTAAGTTACATAAGAACCGCTTTTAGGTAGGTACCCCAAATGAGGTACCCAATAATTTACATAAGTAGTTAGCATATTTGATGCATGTGAAATTCACGACGACAACATCGTCGCGCGCGGACGTATCGAACAAATATGATAGGTAATAGAAATCTAACATCATCCGATACGAGTATTATGAACGACGCGACGCTATGCGTGGTCTCAGTTTTGTTGTCACTCACAAAAGCAAACATGAGTACTCATTTGTATTGTCATCATCACCTATACTCCTTTGTCCTTTCCTACTTTATTTTATGCTAGAAAGGTAACTGACATCTACCTTTCTTACATAAAATAAGGCAGTAACGCAGAAGATTGCGGGTTCCAATCCCGTTGGAGACTATGTTTTATGTTGACTTATTTAATTTTATTCGGAAAACAAATAGCACAAGATAAATTTATTACCAAAAACATTATTAGATATAAGTACATATAAAGTAAAGAATGGTTTACTTTTGTCATGCAGGTATTTGAAATCGTATCATTATAGAAAATAGAAACTTTTCAAAAGTCAGGTACTCTTACTGCGTTTTACAATACTTAATTTAAAACTGCTTTCCCACGCAATCAGGATAAATAAAATGAAACAAGGTTGTGTTGCGTATTGTTCTCTTACAGTACACTGATCCGAGGACAAATTAATTTCAGCACAATCCATGGCTATGGGCTACAATTAGGACGTCATGATGGATGTGATCAACTATGTAGGCTCAAGTGAGTAATAGGTACAGCAAATGGATTAACTCGCCTCAGAGTATAAGCCGAAGAGATTAAACTTATTGAAATAAAATTGGGATAAATTCTGTATACATTGGAATTCTAAGTCTTTTCTTATAATCTTCTCTTCATCTCGTAGAAGCGATGTTCCCGATTCCATTCCTCTGGGGAGCCCGGGGTTTGCTGATAGGTACCCCAAATTATTTGCTGTTGGCACAGTAGGTTAGTCATCATTGACCATACCAACTGCAGATAGATTTATCAACAACTCGACACAAATGTAAAATGTGGTTAAATCCACAAAATACATAATAGTACAAGCGTACCTACAGTGAACTAAATAAAACAAAATAACAACTGTTCGTTTTTAGTCCGCTCGACAAGCGATTTTATGAGTAGGTAAGTATCCATTAACTATACGTAGCGTGTTAAATTCATTTATTTGTGGATAATATATTATTATACTAGGATTTACTTAATTAATAAGTACCTAAACTGCCAATAATTATCCATATTTTAAAAAAAGCAAAAAGTAATTATCGCAAGAAAATAGGCATTTTAGGCTACCTACCTAGATCATAATTTACAGGAAAAATAAAGATTCGTCACGACAGAAACTAAATAAAACGGTTTACTTGCTTGCCTTGCTCGGAACAAATTAAATTGATTCTATGGAAAGGCAGTGTACACTGTACAAACTAGTATTTCTGGGAAAAGTAGACCTCACAAGCACTTAGGTATATTCTTAGCGTGTGAAATACTGGGTACTTTTTAATCAAAAATCACACTCGAGGTAAAAAAAAACTAAAAATTCAAAGTACTTATTAACTTACTAGCTGCGCCCTGCGGTTTTACCCGCGTAAGTCCCGTTCCCGCGGGAACATCGAGATAAAAATCAAAATTTCAAAATTATATCGCAATATATAATCGCAATCGATTCAGTAGTTTTTGCGTGAAAAAGTAACAAACTCACATACGTACATACATACATAGAAACTTTCGTTTATAATATTAGTATGAAGTAGGATACCAAGTTTTGTGAAGACCGGTTGAGAAATACGACCTGTAGATGAGAAGCAACATGTACCGACAAAGGAAAATCAAACGTCAAACGATCGTTTTCGATCGAACTTCGATCAAACGTGTCTCCCGAAGCACGGAGGAACTCAAGAAAATGATTTTTTGTCACACTAATTATCGGTAGACGCCTTAGAACAGGTGGTCCTAGGAATACCTAAAACCAAGAAGTGGGTATAATTTTCTTCCTCAAATAGTTTTCATGATTTGACGTGCCTAAGACTTCATATTCCCTAATATTTTTCCAAGAGACCATTGAAACCGTTTTGCATGCAAAATATTTATGAACGCTTGACTTCCCAATGTTATGAATACCAACACCTATGGAAAGCGTTGTGACATCATTCACCATTACAAGTTTTTATGGTTCAAAAGAATGTGTCTATATTCAGCGGGAACACTATGTAATTTGATAAAGCTGATGTGATATAATAGGGGTTAAAGTATGAAATTGCCGTTTTATTGCAATAGGTTCTTTGAATTGACATAGAATCTTCATGGTTTGAGGTTTTCGAATGAAACTTTTTTCAAATGGTTTCTGTGACGTTCTTTTTTTAAAAAATGTGAAACATTTGAATATCGACTTTCAATTGTTTTTGTTATTCAATTTAGACAAGAAAGATGGATACTGCGAAAATTCGAGTGATTTTTGAATACGAGTTCCGACGCGGAACTAACGCGGCAGAAACAGCCCGCAATATCAATGCTGCGTTTGGAGAGGGGTCTACTAATGAACGCACCGTGCGATTTTGGTTTAAACGCTTTCGTGATGGAAATTTCGACTTAAAGAACGAGCCACGAGGAAGACCGCCCACACAGGTGAATAACGATGAATTAAGAGAGATAGTGGAAGCCGATCCTAGTCAAACTACCCAGGAATTAGCGGCATGGTTTAACGTTACCTTACCCACTTTATTGACTCACTTGCGTCAAATCAATAAAATAAACAAATACGAAAAATGGGTGCCTCATGATTTGACTGATCTGCAGAAAGAAACGCGTGTTGAAACTTGTGTTGCCTTGTTGAACCGGTACAGAAATGAAGGAATATTGGATCGAATTGTAACATGTGATGAAAAGTGGATTCTTTATGATAACCGGAAAAGAAAAATGCAATGGCTGACCCCAGGTCAAATGCCACAACAGTGTCCTAAAGCAAAACTTACCAATAAAAAGGTAATGGTAACTGTTTGGTGGTCTCAGCATGGTGTTATTCACTATAGTTTTCTTCGATCTGGTCAAGCAATTACGGCAGATGTCTATTGTGCCGAACTCCGAACCATGTTGACAAAACTAGCAGTAAAACAGCCCCGACTCATGAATCGATCTTCACCATTATTGCTCCACGACAACGCGAGACCTCACACAGCACGAGAAACCATTTTGACCCTTCAGGAACTGCACTTAGAAACCATTCGTCATCCTCCGTATTCACCAGACCTTGCTCCAACGGACTACCATTTTTTTCGTGATTTGGACAATTATCTACGTGACAAGAAGTTTTCTTCCCAGGAGGCAGTACAAAATGCTTTCACACAGTTTGTGCAGTCTAGATCGTCGGAGTTCTATCGCAAAGGCATTAATAACCTTCCCATTAGATGGCAGCAATGTATAGATAATAATGGCAACTATTTTGATTAAATAAATTTGTTAAAAATTTAAAAAATAAACAATTAAGACTTTCAGTACAAATCGGCAATTTCATACTTTAACCCCTAATAGATCCTGGTGAAACAACTAGAATTTGTTCCTTATTATTTTCGGAGTTATCGATTTGTTTTAAAACTTCTCTAAGCTCAAGCGATGATCTGTGTGGAGGAACGGGCAAATACCCGTCTGCGACCTTAAAGTTGGTAGGTTTTTGACTCTCATCGTCGGTCTTGTACATTTGTATCGTGTGATTCGTCTGTGTATATTGTACCTATTTTAGTTAACTCAATTTGATTTCTAAGTACCTAAGTACTTACTTAGTTTTAAACCTAAAGAAATATAGCATTTTTACCTAAACCGGTACCATTGACGTAGCGGTAAATTAAAATGCGGTACATTTTTTAGGGTTTCGTAGTCAAGAAATCTTTATAGTTTCGTCATGTCCGTGGATCCGTCCGTGGCTTAGCTCAGAGACGTTTTGTGACTTTATTGAATGTTTCGATACAATTTTTGAGGAGGAAAAGACACAAAATATGTACATAGAAAAAAACACTAACACGTGATGTAGGTAAATTAAAAAAAACAACTGCTTGCGCTAACTAACTACGGAAACTCGTTGATTTAAATAAAACTTTTTAAGAACATAGGCCACCGAGTTTGCACTGTAGTTTTTTCTTTCTGAGATACCTCAAGAACAAGTAAAGAGCCAATGGCGATAGATTCAATCGAAGCGAAGTTGAATCCCGTGGGTGGTCGGGCAGCAATTGATCTTATTTAGTCAATTAATTGCATGTAACATGCTTGTGATAATGGCGTAGTGCAGTTTATTAACTTTAACACAAGTTATTGACCTTAAAATCTTGTAGCATCGCACTCGGTGTTCCCGTAAAAGTGAATGTCGTTATAAATAGTTATCTAAATTACTAATATTTTCTCAAACCAAGATTCATTTAAAACATGTGGTATACTATTTGAAATCGGCATAGTTGTTTTCACTACCTTTTTTTTTAAATAAAGCAGTATCGGTACCTATGAAACAACTTAAACTTTATGAACCAGGAAAATTAAAATTCAAAGATAATGATCTAACTATAAAAAATTTTCTTTTTGTGATCGACTAAAAAAAACTTACCTAAGTAAAATATTTATAACGAATGCACGATTTAATTAAAACTATTTATTGAACATATTCAAAGATATTTTTTCCCTACATAAGTTTTTCAAATTATGACGAATTATAAAATAAAACATAATAAGTAGATCCTTGGAATATCTCTTCGTATTGGGTGTTGCATTGAAATCGAAAAAAATAATCTTTAAGTTTCCTTAACGTAGTCACTCAATATTCTGCGCATTTAGATACAAATCTTTAGTCTCATTTCCTCCTTGTATAATAATATCATCATGTTCCTTAGAGTTTTAATAAAATAGTAGATTGTTAAATAAAGGCTGAATGTCAAGCATTTTACCTGATATCTTTCCAGCGTTAGAACGAAGTAAGAGCGCCAATAGTCTAAGGGTGAAATGAGTTATATTCACCCAAATAAACTCTCTACTTTTCATTTCGACTGTGAGGAATTTATAATACTACACGCACATATAATAAAACAGGTACATTGAGAATCAGGCAGTGAAATATCAATTAACATTTTATTAGAATAATTTGAAGAACAAATCCAAAGTATTTTACTTACAACATTTAAAAAATGTACACTTACTGCCAATAGAAAAAAAACCGTATCTTTTAACTACTTTGATTGGCTAAAATATAGTCGAGTTGGTCACGAAGTGCAAATCTAAGCAGACACGTGAAAAAATGTGAAATGAATAACTTTTCATCCGGCTATGACCTATGAACATCAAACTTTCCGAACAGAAGTATGGGTACAACAAAAGGGATTCAAAGAGCATTGGTCCGATACCCAAGATCGGAAACATATCTCCGTCTCGATCAGCGCAATGCAATATGAGGCATAGTCATTTCTATTATCGGTGTCAGATCGGAGGCTGTGAATACCCTTAAAGAGATATGACAATCATAATGTAAGTCTGCTAGAATTGTCCAACTGTAGGGCAAAGATGTTTTAAATGATTGAAGTAGTAACGCCACGTAAGCCTACTTCGGATTAACGAATGTTCCATACCTTTGAACCGTGTTGAGTTCTAGAATAGTTGATTTCTTTACAATGTATTTCTTCACTTTAAAAGCGATGTTAATAGCGCACATAGCGTTATCCCAATGATGATCGGTATATCTACAACTAGACCAACAGAGTTCTACTTGTAATTCCTTATTTTTCTTTATTTTCAGGAATAATCTCGGTATGCTGGGTAGCTGGCGCCGGGGTCGGCCTGTTACCATTAGCCGGATGGTACGAAGAAGCCGACGGCTGCTACTTCGTCGACGTGATGAGCTACGACTATCTTCTCTTCCTGTATTTTGTCACCATCGTCACACCCAGTATACTGCTGGCTGCGTTCTACGCTCACATCTATAGGGTTGTGGTAAAGCAGGTTCGTAGAATTGTGAGTATCGTTTTTCAGATATTTGAAGCACCGTTTCTGTGTACGGGTGGTGGTGCGGTCTTCTTGGTAATGGAAAGGTTGTGGTTTGTATATTCTTGTTATGGCTGATTTTTTATTTTAGAGATAAAAGATATATGGGCAATAAAATGTAAACAAAATGTGTAAAAAACACACAATCATTTAAAAAAAAAACTAGATATGGGAATAAATGGCATAATTAGAAATAAACCAGTAGATATCTTTTATCAGGAGATTTGAAAATCAGCCTAAGTAACTTCAGTAGGTCCTTTGGATTTAACTTTCACTCTTGAAACTAAATATTTCTTTCTGTGGTTTATTTAATGTTAATATTAAATAATAACCCTTGTACTAAAAACTTTACTCAATAACAGCATGGAACTTTCCTTTCTATGAAGTGTGATTATTAATTAGTAAGTAAACTAACTTACTGTTGACATTTAGATAACACTTTATTGCACCAGTAAATATATTATGACAAAAAAGTTTTTTTTTTCTTCTTTATTGACATGGAATCAACAGCTCTTACAAAACATAAGAAGCAACAATTAGTTTTACTTATAGCCAATTGCAAATTCCAAATTTTTGTTTAATACAGATATGGTTGTCGGAAGCAAGTGTTATGTTATCCGTGTATATTTTAAGAAAATATCTTGCAAAAAAACGTTTTAGGCTAGTTGTGTAAAGAAGTGGTTAGAACTACAAACTTCTACTAAGTTACAGAAGTATTAAAAGAAACATGAAATAAACAAAACTCCAATTCAACATATAACTAGAAAACAATTATGGTACAATGGCCGGTCTTATCGCTAAAAGCGATCTCTTCCAGGCATTTCAGTGTCTGTAACTTTTAATCAACTCTGTGTGGTTTTTTTCTTATATTTGTGGTAATAGTACCAGTGACACCTAGTTATCTATTCAGGCAAAAATCATCAGAACAAATAGATGATAATTATCAGTCCTTGTCCGATTGCATAAAAATGAGCGAGATGGAATTGCATGAAAAAATCTATAATTTCTCATAAAATTAATCATTAACGCTGATTAAAACAATATTTTTATTAAATGCGATGATGAGGCCCTAGGTATTGTATTTTCTAATATTATGGTGCCTTTAAGAAAATATAGCGGTTAAGGATTTAGAAGAAAAAATATTTTATTTTGCAAAACAGGGGTAATTTGCCTGTATAATAGTGGTATTTAAAGTTATTTTTTATTGTTTTTGAAGTGAAGGGGACACTTCTTGTATCATGTACAATAACATAATATATTGTTTAAAGATGTATTTGATACCGGTTATGAAGAAAAATATTTAATCGGAAGGGATTTCAGCTCGATTTACATTAGTCGCGTCCTTAAGTTAAATCGTACGTGTGTAGGCAAAACTGAGAACTGTACAGTTCAAAATATCATTACAAAAAACTGTAGGTAGAGTTTAAACTGCGCAGTTCAATAAAATGGACAGTAGCTTGATTTATGGAGTGTGTAACATCGTATATAACTGAATTTACTGATGCAGTATAATCAGACTACTTTCCCGTTCGTCGAGTTCATGCCACACACACACACACACACACAATATGTACTAAATGACCACATGTGACACTTCCATCCGATACTCATTCAAGGCAATATTTTATTTTACGAAGCGAATATTCAATGACAGGTGTTGACCTTTATTAAAATCTGTCATGTGGCTAATTAAAAAGTTCATTGAATCGATGTAACAATTTCTATTCTGCCGCTTGTAATCATCATCAGCATTCAAGCGATGGAGTTGCATCCCTCTTGGAAGCCTGGGGTCCGCATTCCTACTTTTGCGTCTCCACTTCGGCATCTCGAGTAGTGCAAACATATCAGCCTTTACGACGTCAAGCCACCATATTTTGAGTCATTCCAATCTGCCCCGGTCGCTTGTAATCATATGACGTTATTTCAATTTACAGATGAGTGACGTTATGATAGTGGAAGGAGGCCGCCGGGTGCCGGGAGGAGGAACAATGCTGAGAGTCCTCGGCGCCGCTCAAAAACGCGAGGTCAAAGCAACACAGAACCTCGCCATCATCGTCCTTTTCTTCATGATCTGCTGGATCCCCCTCTACACCGTCAACGCCGTAAAGGCATTCAATCCAGACCTAGACATTCCCAACCCTCTTACCTACGTCTGCATCATCATTTCTCACTTAAACTCCGCTATCAATCCATTACTTTACGCTTACCACTTAAAAGACTTCAGAGCAGCTCTTAAAGGACTCATCTGCTCCGTAGTTGGGAGAAGAGTTCCTATACCGGCTGGTTACAGACCTCCTGTGCCAGTTCGAAGACCGGCTTTAGAAAGGAGTAACGCATTGAGAGAGCGGCCTAGAGTTTACGTAGATTCTCCGATATGGCTTCGACAGAAGGAAGCAGAGCATAATATAAATGAAACTAACAGAGCTGTAGCGGTCGTTCCTGATGTGGAACCGTTCATAAATAAGGCGGCAACAGATGGTTCTCGCGGCTGTTATACTCCGGAGAAGGGCGATAGCGATACTGGACCTTATTTAATAGAAGTTAACGATGGTTGTCAGAGTCCTTATAAGCAGGTCGAGGAGATGATACGACGGGTTCGTAGTGTCAATGAGAATCATAGCTGACAGGAGCCGCACCGGGACATCCGGTGTATTCCTACAGCGTTCCGTGAACTGAAGCTTTAATTTATCCAAAGAATTACATTCCCAAATAACCAAAGAGAACAAATATATGAACATACGACTAGTTGAGTGATCAAATCACTATAATAATGATTGTAAATGCTGTTAGTTGTTTATATAACTCTGTTGCTAACGGTTTTCGATTGAAACAATTGAAATTAAAACACAATATTTAGCGGGTTTTACTCGCGTTTTATTTAATAACGGCATTAAACAAAGTGCCGAGATTTGGCTAACTTTACAGTTAGCTTTTTCAAGGTTGGGTTACTGTTAAGTTAGCGAAAGTTCGGTACTTTGTATAATACCGTTATTAAATGAAACGTCAGTAAAATCCGGTAAATATTGTGTTTCATTATGCAAAATCGCGACAACCTAAGATAAAATTACAATTGAAATTCTTGATTTTTGCGATTACGGATAATTCAATTTAAATTACAGTCTCTAGTTTTAAGGGCATCGTTTTTTCCCTTAAAACTAGCGTTTTGTTTGTTACTCAATGACGTAAATACAACAATTTCAATTGTTTCTATTGATACTTGTTGATATATGTTAGCAACCGAGTTACGTAATCAGCTATCTCGTATAGCCATGATTCTCTCAAAACTGTAGTTTTAAACTTAAGTTGAAACGTGACGAACGAACGTGAGCCTAATATAACTACCTAGCTACAAAATTGGTCAAATACCTATTCATACGTTAGTAAATACATTATTTACAAAACGAAATAAAATATTTACATAATAAGTTTATCTGTTATTGAGATTTCACGACTATTTACAAGTAATTTATTGAAACTTACCATGTAAGAAGAATATAGATGTAACTTAGATAATATATTTTTAGATATAATGTTTTTTTGAATGTGGTTGATGTTGTGTTGACGTTTGCTTGTAATTAATGTACGAGATTGGTCAATTGTTGCTTCTCAAATATATATTTGTGAAATATGAACTTGTTATTTCTGTATGTAAGTATATAAAGTATTAGCTCACCTCCTGAAGGTGCTCCCTCACAGCAAGCATTCACTTGTAATTGTAACGTAACGTTACAGATTCCGTGTAATGATATAATGTGTACCTAATCTTTATACAATTTGTAACATCAATAATAAATAATATAAATAATAAATAAATCCTGTGACGAACACACAGCGCCATCTAGCCCCGTGGTAAGCTGCTAAGCTTGTGTTACGGTGGCTAGACAACGGATATACTACTTATATTTATTTTTCTTTTGTAAATACATACATATTATACATAGAAATACGCCCAAAATATAAATCAATGGGGCTTATCTATCTCTATATACGTATATAACATATATTAAGTTATATATATTATCTATATATATAAAAGAAAGTCGTGTTAGTTACACCATTTATAACTCAAGAACGGCTAAATCGATTTGTCTGAAAATTGGTGGGGAGGTAGCTTAGAACCAGGAGAAGGACATAGAATACTTTTAATCCCGCGGGAACTGAAACGGGACCGGGACTTACGCGGGTGAAACCGCGGGGCGCAACTAGTATAGGTATAAAAGAAAGTCGTGTTGAAAGTCTTGCACCATTTATAACTCAAGAACGGCTGAACTGATTTGGCTGAAAATTGGTGGGGAGGAAGCTTAGAACTAGGAAAAGGACATAGGATAAGACTTTTTATCCCGATATTCCCACGGGAACGGGACTAACGCGGGTGAAACCGCGGGGTGCAACTAGTTTGTAATAAAATGTTACCTACAATACGTGTAATGTAAAATTGTATTACAAACGTGAATCGCTCATCTCATCTGTCACGCAGGATTGTAATGTAATGCTCAAAGTTGAATCTATAATGTTACATTACAGGTGAATACTCGCGGTGAGGGGGCACCTTAACTTACCATTTAGAGCCGCTTTAGTTTATTGTTGGCGCAAACAACTGCCATCGCCATACAAAAACCTAATGTTTATTGCTCTTAGTTCCTTTGCGCCAAGAATGATTTGGTATGATTTTTTTTTCTGGGACTGTGTTCCGATCCGTAAGCCGATTTTGCCACTAAGTACTCAGTCAGAACTCGCGGCACTGCGCCCGCGCCACCTTCCTGTTTCCTAGGTAGGCGTGCTACATCTTTTACCAACTCCTAACCATCTGCTGAGCTAGCGGTAATAAGCTCACATTGTTTTAAATTTTGCAAGTAATTAATGTATGGACGAGTTTATTAGCAAAGGCACAATAATAGCCTCTATAGTACCTACGCTTTTTAATTTCAGTCAGTCTATAATCTAAGGTTCCGGAATTTGACATTTTTTCTTCAGAAATAAGTGTCAAACTATACGTATACTACCTACCTACGTATGTCGTTAATTGCGAATTTCCAATTTTACGCATAAGCAGGCATAAAACAATTAATATTACTCACAAGTACTACAAACTCAAGTTACTTACACAAGCAATATAGCTACTGGTCTACTAAACAAACTGTTTAAGTACCTACATAGTATTTTATATGGTTAAACAACATTCCACAAATTACCAACTCAAAGTTAAATTGTTAGAAATACCACGTCGAATAGGTTTATTTTGATAACATAATATGTCATACATTTATCGTACAAAATAATGCTATCAACTTTGCAGCAGGAGTCTTGGCGGGAACTCGTTGAGGAGATGTGGTGCTAAATTTTCATTTTTGTGAAACCTAGTTCATATGCGTGCAAATTGTTTAATTTCGGGGGCATATTAATCAATTTAGTTTCGTGAAGGTGTACAAGTGGAATTAAAGTGAAAATCGGTGCAAAACATTGACTTAGTGTTGTCTCCAAGGCTCCGTGAAGATTGTTTGTAAATGGCCGCCGTGTTTACAAATGATTCCCTAGACTTGACTTTAACTATGACGACTTGACTGTTTCGATGCAAATAACTTGCATAATATAATAGAATACATGACACTGGCTAATTTCCTAATGGCCATAATCGGTTCACAACCGATAAGAAATAATAACTTTGCAGCATCGCACATAGTTGTAAAATACAAATAAAACAAAAAACGATCGCTAATCCACAACCAAAACCTGTTTTGGAGGTTTCATTGAATGGCCTTGTTCATTAAAATTTGTTTACGATTCTACAAAAATAAAAATTATGATTCTGCTAGCGACATCTGTTACTTTTCTGTGTAACTAGCTTGACAAACATTCCTTTCAACTAACGGAGACGCTGTGCAGTAAGATTGGACTGTAAGTTGTGAATTAGTGTTACACTTATTCGGTAGAGGGCAGCAGATCTAAGTAAATAATTTGAGGTAAAATAATCTTCATGCAGATGGTATACCTACCTAATTCTCGAGTATCATGTTTTTCCTTTGTTATTAGTGGACTTAACTAAATTGTTTTGAACAATATGATACATAGAGACGCTTCGTCTTGAACCGCAACGTGTTCTCGGATTTAGCACTTTTGGTACAGTTCCGACTTTGAAACACAGTTTACTCGGGTTCAAGCATTGCAATTAATTAATTAGATTAATTCCAACGGAAAAACAGGAAAACTCATGGATTACTCTCTTCACAAGACCTCTTTTATTGGGAATCAGGCGGACTGGTAAAAGTATGGTTTATGATTTACTAGTGCACCCCACGGTTTCACCCGCGGAAGTTCCGATCTCGCAGGATTATCAGGATCAAAAGTATCCTATGTTACTCTTCAACACTTAAACTATCCATGTAGAAATTTTCATACAAATCTTTCGAACCATTGAGTACTGTTGAAGCCAGTTTTGCACTGCAGTACGTAGGTGAAATAATAAGGCAAAATTTGTATGTTACCTAGTAAGTGATGATGACGATGAATGACGTGACGATCGATGACGATGGATAACGATAGATGACGATGGTTAAAAAAACAATTTTTATTTTTTATTCGGATATCCGGACTTGATATCCGGGTAAAAAGTAGCCTATTTGCTAATCGAAGTCTTAAGGTATCTGCATACCAAATTTCATTGTAATCGGTCCAGCCGTTTCCGAGATTAGCGCGCACAAACGCACAGACAAAGGACAAAAAAATTAAACACGAAAGGGGTCTGTTACGTTAGAACATACCCACACCCCTAAAAAATTTTTTTTTTCTTTCAAAATATCTTTAAAAAACAGACGCTACTAAGTTACGATTTTATTATATGTCTGTTTATTGCTGTGGCTGGCACTACTTAGATGTGAAAGTATAACTGTGTTGTTGATGTTACGGCAAGCTCAAAAGCCATTGATACTCCACGCTGCAAGGGTTGTACCAATTTGTATGTTTACCTTTGTTAATATTATGCTGAATATTTACAAATTCGATACTGTATTTCAAATATAGAAAACAAGTTGATATTCTTAAAATGTAGTGACCTCACATAATCCACACAGAACTAATTACTATTAACTAAGCAGTGCAACGCGTAAGTCCCGAACCCGCGGGAGTATCAGGATAAAAATTAGCTTCTGTTTTAATCCAGATCTTCAACTATCTGCATATCAAGTTTCATCGCAATCAGATCAGCAGTTTTAGCGTGATTCTTACACAAAGAAACAAGTTAACTTTCGCATTTATAATATTAGTAGGATTAGTAGGATTTTTAATTGTTAGATTCCACTACGTGAAGTTACGACTATTTTCACCCTCGGCTACATTTTATAAATCATAGACTATGAAGTTAATAATAGGCGACGATAAAATAATTATAGGCTTCAAACTGTATTTATCTTAAACCTTACATTTCACTTTTTAACACCTAATAAAAACTTTTTCTGTATTTTCTTGAAATAAAGCTTCATTTATTTCTTGGTTTGCCTTAGTAACATCCACGTTACACCAAAATGAGTTTCTTAGAAACTATGAAACTTCGTTATGAGTATGTTAAGGAAAAATTAAAAGACAACAATTTTAATAATATTATTTGGATAATTAACCTAACACCATCTTTGGCTGGATTTTCAATGCATAAAAATAATGTTTACGGTATGTATATGTTAGAAGTGTCTACTTTTTAATGTGCTGTATTTTTAAATTGCCGCCAGTCACTCTATATTGGGCGATGATTCAAACCTTCCGCGCTACCATGTACGTTTGTCGGTGCTATGTCGTCCTTTCTTCTTCTTCTTCTTTATAATGGCTTTTTCCATTCGGACATTTGCCATTGTCAAGTATTATCAATATTTGCAGATTATTTGCATCAAACGAAACAGTCAAGTCGTCATAGTTAAAGTCAAGTCAAGAGAATCATTGTAAAAAGGGGGCCATTTTTTACAATGTTTGTTCACGGAGCTTTGGAGAGAACACTAAGCTAAAGTCCATGTTTTGCACCGATTTTCATTTTTGTTTACACTTGTACACCTTCACGAAACTAAATTGATTAATATGCCCCCGAAATTAAACAATTTACACGCATTTGAACTAAGTTTCACAAAAATGAAAATTTAGCAACACATCTCCTCAACGCATTCCCGCCCAAACTCCTGTCGTCCTTTCGTCGTTCAAAGAAATAAAGTAAATTTTCTTCTTCTTTAAAATGGCTTTTCCTTTCGGACATTTGCCAGTGTCAAGTATTATCAATAATTGCAGGTTATTTGCATCGAACGAAACAGTCAAGTCGTCATAGTTAAAGTCAAGTCAAGGGAATCATTGTAAAAAGGAGGCCATTTTTTACAATGTTTGTTCACGGAGCTTTGGAGAGAACACTAAGCTAAAGTCCATGATTTGCACCGATTTTCACTTTAATTTTCACTTGTACACCTTCACGAAACTAAAGTGATTAATATGCCCCCGAAATTAAACAATTTACACGCATTTGAACTAAGTTTCACAAAAATGAAAATTTAGCAACACATATCCTCAGCGCATTCCCGCCAAAACTCCTAAAGTAAATTTTGAAAAGAAAAAAATACCCCGTCTACTTTTAAAAACCACAGACATTTTGTTTTTGTTTTTGAAGTTTGTTTTTCTTTTTTTTTTTTAATTATTTGATGTGTTTTTAATTTTATTTTATTTTAGCTGAACGACAACGCGACGACTTCGCGACGGCTTATTATAAGACATCATGGTACTTAACTGCAAAGTAAAAAGAGAAAATCTTTGTGTCAATATTCGTTTTGTGATGTGGTGTGTAATTAAAAATAAATGTTAATAAAAAATAAAAAGATCAATGATGGTCTTTAGTGATAATCAGTGATGTGATTGACCTTTGCAGCTCCTTACTTCGTCGTACACTTTTCACTGTTGGTGTACGTATATGTCTTGGGGATTGTCATGTACCAGTACAACTTTGCGAAAGGCTTATACGATTTCATAAAGAGTTATGTCAGCATCTCCTTAATAGTATTGATCACAAACATCAGTTGCTGGTGGATAGTAAAACGGTAAGACCGTCATTTTTAGTTCAGTTTATTTTGCTAATGTACCCATCTTTAACAATTTTACAGGTATGCAAGGTGTTATGAGAATGCCCGTTTAAGCCGAAAGAGGTTTGTTCTAGGCAAAAAACTTTTGTTCTGCGACTTTTGGAAATCAAACTTTTTTTTTAATTTTGAGGTTGTTTCACTGAAAGAAAAAAACAGTTGCTTTTAAAAATAAAGGCAATATTTTTGATTCTACGAGTAGACCTAACTTAGTGAAAGGACAACTTAAGATCAATGACCTTTAATTCTAAGAAAGACCTGATTTTCAAGCAAACTTTGAACTTAAATTTTTCAAAAAGGTCGTAGTCTAAATCGTAGAACAAAAGTTGTTCGCCTTGACTTCTGGAACAACCCCCTTTCGGCTTAAATGGGTAAGCATAGAAACAAGAATAAAATGGAAGAAATGCTTAAAAATATACTAGCTGTGCCCTGTGGTTTCACCCGCATAAGTCCCGTTCCCGTGGGAATATAGGCATGAAAAGTATGAGTTATTCCAGGTCTACAGCAACCTACATTCCGAGTTTCATTGCAATCGGTTTAATAGATTTTGCGCGAAAGGGTAACAAAGTCACACACATACATACAAAGTTTTGCGTTTATAATATTAGTAAGAAGTAAGATTCCATTCAAATGTTGGCTGGAGAATGAAGCTGGTCCTAAACATATACTAATGACATAATACATTATTTTAAAGTTAACACCCAAAACCAGAAACATAATATTTATAGTCTGCATAAATACTTGTGTTAAAATAAAGTGGATTAATTTTCAGACACATTCTAAGAGAAGTTTTGGAAAAATTAGAGCGACTTGACCAACTTGCACGTGCTAATCCCAAGTTTTTGAACGTTTATAAGAGGAGAACCAAATTAGTGAAAATGATTGTGATCGGTTTTTATATATCACAGTTCATAGATGCAAGTTTTATTTATCTGCCAAATAGATTAATACTACTAATAACTATTCCATGGTGTCATGTGTTGGTAAGTCAAAAGATAAGGGGTAGGTACCTACCTATACAATGTGTAATCTGAACAGCCTTATTTCGACTTATATGGGTATCTTCTTTAATTGGCCTTGTTCATCTAAATTTCAGATGATATAACGGTGTAACGGGTAAGCCCTTTTAATCCGAATCCGGTTGTTCTAGACGTCTAGACGAACAACTTTTGTTCTACGACTTTTGGAAATTTGAAGTACTTTTCGAAAAATTTAGGTGCAAAGTTTACTTGAAAATCAGCTGTTTCTGAGAGTTCGAGGTCATTGACCTTATGTTGTCCTTTTATTTAGTTTGATGGTTTACAATCAAAACTTAAATTATCTTTATTTTCAAAAGCAGCTGTTTTTTCAGTGAAACATAATCTCAATTTTCCAAAAAAAAAGTTTTTAATATTCAAAAGTCGTAGAACAAAAGTTGTTCACCTAGACGTCTAGAACCTTTCGGATTAAAAGGACTTACCCGTTACAAATTGTATACAGCGCAAGCAACTTTTAATCCATGCTATTTTATGGCGCTGTTTGCCCAGGACGTTGTTAGGTGGAGTAGGCTTGCCTAGCACCTATACCACCCTCCCAGCCTAGTCAGAAATGTCCAAAGGAAAAAACTGGTTAATACATCTGGAGCTAACTAAGCCGTGGGTTTCCTCACGATGTTTTCCTTTACCGTATGAGCAATGTTATTTACGCACATAACTTTTTCGCAAGGAAAAAGACATTGGTGCGCGGTAAGTCGGGATTCGAAACTACGACCTTCGGAATGAAAGTCGGGGTATCTACCACTAGACCAACACCGCTATTATCCTCTTTACACTTTGTATAATTCTCAAATTAAGAAAATCAAAGTTGATTATAAAATATGACGGAATTTTGTGAAACAATTTTTCCTATATTTTGGTGTAGGAAACACACATTTATTGTTTAAAAGTCCACATAAATACTCCTTACATTTTAGTCTAATGTCACCCTAAAACCATGCCATGAACAAAAATTTTCAACACTATTCCGTTAAGATTTATAATTAACTAGTCAATAATTAACGATAAACCTGAAAGGTATTTTGAGTTGACAATATGCCCCTTGGGTTTTATCACGGTAAAGAATGTTCGTCATCTGCGCAAAACGCATTTTTATTTATTCTATTTTTTTATCACATTCTTACAAAGTATGGTTTTATTTTCTAACTTATCCTAACGTATTACTGTTGGGGTAATCGAGTTCTAGAGTGGAGACCGCGTCTCGGCAAACGTAGTGTAGGACGTCCGCAGGCACGTTGGAGTGACGATTTGCGCAAGACGGCTGGCACAAATTGGCTGCGAGAAGCCGAAAATAGATCTAGGTGGCGTGCAATTGGAGAGGCCTATGTCCAGCAGTAGACTGCAACAGGCTGACGATGATGATGTATCCTCACAAAGGTACCTACTAATACAATATTATGTTTTACAGGAATACAAGAACTCACTAAATCACCCAATCGCGAGATCTGCCTTACAATTCTTTGTATTCAAGAGTTTATGATAATGATGGTCTGCTTAAATTACCAAGCTTTGCTCGTATGCCTTATCGGACAAACAGCAAATATGTACCACATGCTTTCTCTAGAAATGCTAGCTTTCACCGATTATAAGGATTTACGGGAGACTGAAAATAAAGCAAGAGAAATATTACCGGGTCTTATCCATCGGCACTGCTTGCTTCTTGCTCTGTTTGGTAAAATAAAAGCATTGTATAGTTTTCCTTTGGGTGTCGATTTCGGTTCAAACGCCGTATGTATCGGTCTATTTTTTTATTTGCCTTTAGAACATACGTTCGTGTTCATACCCGTCGTGATTTACTGCGTCTTGGTTTTCTTCTTGTATTGTTTTTTGTTTCAAAAGATTACAAATGGCGCTGAGGAGTTCGAACGTGCTGTTTACGGATGTGGATGGGAAAAAATTGATGTAAAAGAGAAAAAAGTAGTATATATGATGCTGAGACAGGCGCAGCAACCTGTCGTTCTGCGTGCCGCTAATATAATACCGGTTAATATTTACACTTTCGCCACCACTTTACAAGCTATTTTCAAGTTTGTCACAGTTGTAAAGGTCTAAAACGAGATATTACTATACTTGTTCTTTAGAATTGCACCATGATTTAGAACTAGACGGAAGCATCCTGAAGCAGACTATTTACGCAATCAGAAATATTAGAATTGTATATAAATAAATAGATTATTGAAAAACGATCATGTTTTTGAATCTTTATTGCATTTGCCTCTCGATTCATTTCTATGATGTACATTTTAATTTATTTACTTATTCTTTCATTCCAACATAGGCTAATCTACATTCTTGAAATGTTTTTTTTTTATTATTTGCAATACATTGGAAACGTTGTAAGTTTTATAAAAGAAATGCGTGGTTGAGTAAACTAGGAAGTTAGCTATGTACCTTAATAGTCTGGTATTGATGGAGCTACTAAACATATTAGAGCAAAACAAATGGCTTTAATCTAAATAAAATTCCATGCATATTGGTCGAAGTATATAACCGACACAGATACTAAGCCTTGGTGAAGACTATTTATATTTTGTAACTCAGTTCTGTCTGTAAGAAGCAGAAAAGCAGCGGATATATTTCGAAAGGCTTTTTGGCGTGAGTATATTTGTTGTGAAAACAATAACATTATTAAACGAAACTAAACTTAAAACGTATCTCTCAGTACGTCTATTTCAAATTATATTGAACTAGCTGCGCGGTTTCACTTGCGTAAGTCCCAATCCCGCGGGAATATTAGAACAAAAAGTAGCCTATGTGTTATTCCAGGTGTCCAGCAAAATACATTCCGAGTTTCATGGTAATCGGTTCAGCGGTTTTTATGTAATTGAGTAATAAACATACATACTCCCAAACTTTCAGCTTTATAATATTAGTAGGATAGGATTAAAGCGTGGACTAAAATTAATGTCGTTTTAATATTATAAATATTTTATTTTGTATTAAATAACTAGCTGTTACCCGTGACTTAGTCTGCGAAAAAATAGTGCACAACCGACGTTGTTTCTACCAATTAGATTTTGATGTAAAATATAAATATAATATAAACGAGGTTCTTTGAAAATAGAACGGATTAGTAATTTATAATTGTAAGTAGAGAAACAAACAGACTGTCATAAATTTTAAAAATAATATAATTTTATTTTTCTACTTTTTGTAAGATAGAAGATAGATAGATATAAGTACGAAAATTCCCTCTTCACGGTCAAACGGTTTGACCGATTTGAATGAAAATTTGCATAGGGAGGGATAGGGTTTAATTGATGGAGAGTAACATAGGACTTTTGATCCCTAAAATCCTTGCCAGATCGAAACTTAGTACAGATACTCCCAGGTGCTGCCGCGCCTGGCAGCATCAGCACTTCCTTGGTCGTCCGTTTACGTGTGGAATTTGCACTGTAGGCAGGTGTTCGAACAACTCAGAATCGGGACTTGCGCGGGTGAAACCGCGAGGCGTTGCTAGTGTTTGTATAAATGCATACAATTGTTTGAATTATACTCGTATTGCAATTCTGGAAAATGTGTATATTGCCTAAAATCTACAGAAAATATGTTCAATAAATAATATTACATAGTATATTTCTAACGAATTTTGTATACTTCCTAAACAAAATTCGGAAATGTGTTGAATTTTGAATTTAGGTAAATAAAACCATTAGTTACCTATCATGAATGCTCTTAATTATTCAGGCGAGTGGTACATTTATGTGCCACTCGCCTCGCGAAACCAACAGAAACATACGAAGTATCTACCATCACAAAATAGTAAATTTTAATTACAAATTGAATGGAAACGAACAGAATATTGACGTATTTGTTATACAATAGCCCTTACCATGATCTTCTTATTGCAGGATCTAAATCGTATACCTAGATAAAAAAATTAAAATAGAAAAATATCATAGACTTAGAAATTTTTATAGCTAGGAAATATATTTCCAAAAAATCCCCATGACAGGATTCGAACCTGCGTCCTTTCGCTCGAATTCTCTCCTTTCGTTCGAATCCAGTCATGGATTTTTTTTGGAAATATACGTCTTTGCTAAAAATATTTCTAAGTTTAAAATGCCTTGCACAATCAAATAAAAAATAAATGTCATAAAATGAAATAAAGTGTAAGTGCGTGCCTTGTCCAGCCACGCGCAGTGTAGGGTGTCGTAGTTATTACCAAAAATATTAGAGATTAAAATCTGGAAAAGTCTTTACAACTAACACTTACCTTACCTCGTACCTATGTATATTCAACGACGAAATTTGTTGGAAATTTTGCTTTTTATTTCTTTCAATTACAAGTACTCGTAAATTTGAAAAGACAGCTCAGCTGTGACAATTTTCCTTCAAACTTCATTATATTTACTACAATTATGAATACATATAACGTATCCAAGGATAAACGTTTGGCTGTTAGAGGGGGGTACACATAACTCAAAAAACTAAAAATCTAAAACACTTTAAAACTTAATATTTCGAAAACGGAATCTTAAAATAAAAAATCGTATTAGAAAACTCACAATGATTTTAAAAGAGCTATCATCCCTCATGTTACATGTAGGGTAGGTAGGTACCCTAAAGAAGGTTTTTTTTTATAAAAGCGCTTTTTCGGCGTGACTAATATGTAGGTATACTTATGCAAAATCTCAGCTTCTTACTGACCGCGAAAGCCGCGGACGGACGAACGGACATGACAAACTAAAGGTGTCTTGTTCACTACGAAACCCTAAAAATAACAACTTAAAACAAAGACAATTGTTTTTAATCTGTGTTTTTAAAGGAGGTGGGGTATTTCTTATTAAAATAATATATAATTTTTTGCGCGACAAAACAACAAGAAAAAGGTGATAAATTAACAAGAAACGACCATAGTAAAGCCAATATCGGATTCAATATAGAAAATTATTTATTCATCATTTAATTACCAACCTAACAACCACTTAACACCTAACAAGAAACGGTAACTGATTGGACTAGATTATTAATATATTAATTTATTTATTATGTACATTAATTGCAGGCAATACTAAAACTGCAATGTCGTTTCAAATATGGCGTATTTCTTGAAATAAAAGCTTCATTATTTCTTGGCTTGTCTTAGTAACATCCACTTTACACCAAAATGAGTTTCTTAGACACTATGAAACTTCGTTATGAGGATTTTAAGGAAAAGCTAAAAGACAACAATTTTAATAGTATTATTTGGATAATTAACCTAACACCCTCTTTGGTTGGATTTTCAATGCATAAAAATAATGTTTACGGTTTGTATGTTAGAAGTCTCTAGTTTTGTGCTGATTTTATAAAATTCCACCAATCACTATATTTGGAGATTAATCAAATTTTAACTGCAAAAGTAAAATGAGAAAAACTTTTTGTCTAAATTGGTTTTGTGATGTGGTGTGTAATTTAAAATAAATGTTAATTAAAAAATAAAATGATCATTGATAGTCTTTAGTGATAATTAGTGATATGATTCCACAAATTTTAATTTTATTCTTAAGTTTTAACCTTCGCAGTTCCTTACTTTGTCGTACACTTTTCACTGTTGGTGTACGTATATGTCTTGGGGAATGCCATGTACCAGTATAACTTTGCGAAAGGCTTAAACGATTTCATAAAGAGTTATGTCAGCATCTCCTTAATAGTATTGATCACAAATATCAGTTGCTGGTGGATAGTAAAACGGTAAGCCCGTCATTTTTAGTTCATTTGATTTGGATGAATTATTGAATCTATCATCTTTAACAATTTTATAGATAAACAAGGTGTAACGAGGAATGGGTATCCTTGTTACACCTTGTATAGATACATAAATAAAAATGGAAAATAATATGTTAAATATAATCATAACACTCCATTCCAATTTTGGCTGGAGCAGCTGGTCCTAAACATATACTAATGACATAAAACATTAAAGTTAACACCCAAAACCAGAAACAATATTTAATATTTTTAGTATTTAATATTTTAGTCTGCATAAATACTTGGGTTAAAATAAAGTGGATTAATTTTCAGACACATCCTAAGAGAAGTTTTGGAAAAATTAGAGCAACTTGACCAACTTGCACGTGCTAATCCCAAGTTTTTGAACGTTTATAAGAGGAGAACCAAATTAGTGAAAATGATTGTGATCGGTTTTTATATATCACAGTTCATAGATGCATTTTTTATTTATATGCCAAATAGAGTTAATACTACGAATAACTATTCCATGGTATCATGTGTTGGTAAGTCAAAAAAAGGGGTAGGTATACATACAATGTGTAACGAGGATACACGTAGTAGTTGTTCCAAAAGTTGTAGAACAAAAGTTGTTCGCCTAGACGTCTAGAACAACCCCTTTTCAGCTTAAATGGGTATCCTCGTTACATTATAGTAATAATCTTGTATAATTCTCAAAATAAGATCAGATCCTGGGACACGAGTTCAAATATAGCCGCAAGTGATTTTTTGAAGATTAATTTTTACTTTAAAATATTTCTAGTTATCAGATCAAAGTCGATTAAATAATATGACGGATTTTGTGAAATATTGTTTAATACATTTTGGTGTAGGAAACACAATTATTATTTGAAAGTCCACCAAAATACTCCGTATATTTTGGTACAATGTCACCCTACAAACACGTCATGAACAATAATTTTCATCATCATCATCATCATCATCATCATCAGCCCGTTGCAGTCCACTGCTGGATATAGGCCTCTCCAATTGCACGCCACCTAGATCTATTTTCGGCTTCTCGCATCCAGTTTGTGCCAGCCGTCTTGCGCAAATCGTCGCTCCAACGTGCCTGAGGACGTCCTACACTACGTTTGCCGAGACGCGGTCTCCACTCTAGAACTCGTTTACCCCAACGGTTGTCGGTTCTACGGCTAATATGGCCAGCCCACTGCCACTTCAGCTTGCTAATCCGGTGAGCTATGTCGAAGACTTTGGTTTTCTGACGGATCATCTCATTTCTGATGCGATCCCTCAGAGAAACGCCGAGCATAGCTCGTTCCATAGCTCGCTGAGCGACTTTGAATTTGTAGACCAACCGTGCCGTTAGTGTCCACGTTTCGGCTCCGTATGTCATGACGGGTAGGACGCACTGATTAAAGACCTTCGTCTTTAGGCACTGTGGGATTGACGATGTAAAAACTCGACGTAGCTTCCCAAATGCTGCCCAACCCAACTGAATTCTCCTGTTCACCTCGCCCTCAAAGTTGTTTTTAAACAACATAATTTTCATAACAATAAGTATGTACTTAAAAAAATGTTATGTTTTCCTTCCTATAGTTCCTATAAAGGTACTTACCAACCTACTAATACAATATTATGTTTTACAGGGATACACGAACTCACTAAATCACCCAATCGAGAGATCTGCCTTACCATTCTTTGTATTCAAGAGTTATCTATAATGGTCGTCTGCTTAAGCTACCAAGCTTTGCTCGTATGCATTACCGGACAAACAGCAAATATGTACCACATGCTTTCTCTAGAAATGCTAGCTTTTAACGATTATAAGGATTTACGGGAGACTGAAAAAAAAGCAAGAGAAATATTACCGGGTCTTATCCATCGGCACTGCTTGCTTCTTGATCTGTTTGGTAAAATAAAAGCATTGTATAGTTTTCCTTTGGGTGTCGATTTCGGTTCAAACGCCGTATGCATCGGTCTATTTTTTTATTTGCCTTTAGAACATACGTTCGTGTTCATACCCGTCGTGATTTACTGCGTCTTGGCTTTTTTCTTGTATTGTTTCTTGTTTCAAAAGATTACAAATGGCGCTGAGGAGTTCGAACGTGCTGTTTACGGATGTGGATGGGAAAATTTTCATGTTAAAGAGAAAAAAATAGTATTTATCATGCTGAGACTGGCCCAGAAACCTGTCGTTCTGCTTGCCGCTAATTTAATACCAGTTAATATTTACACTTTCGCAACCACTTTACAAGCTATTTTCAAGTTTGTCACAGTTGTAAAGGTCTAAAACAGGATATTATTATACTTGTTCTTTAGAATCGCACTAAGATTTAGAACTAGACGGACACCCGCCTGAAGCAGACTATTTGCGCAATCAGATATGTTAGAATTAGACTCTGTATCTAAATAAATAGATTATTGAAAAACGAACACGATTTTTTAATCTTTATTACATTTGCCTATCGATTAATTTCTATGGTGTATAGTATATTTTCGCAATGATAAGTCGCCCCGGAGCGGAGGTGAGGCGCGGCGCTAAGTTCTTTAGACCCCAGAATAGACATTATAATCTATTCGCCGTTAAGTCTCGCCCAAAGAATTTATGTTACTTGAACTAGAGTGTGAACGGATAGCTAAAATGTGGTCCGACACATTGTGCATGTTTCATTGTGCATGCATGGACAGAGCTCGATCTGCATTGATCATGCTGTTACTTTCTAGTTACACTGTTAGAAAGTGACAGAACTATACATCGAAGCGGGCTACTTCTACGCTTTTTGGTTCCACGTGAGCATTCCAGTTACTAGAAACAACTTTCTTGGTCTCGCCTTCGTCAATATTAATTCATTCATTTATTTCAACATAAGCTAAATCTACATTCTTGAAATGCCTTGTTTTTTTTTAACTTGCAATACATTGGAACTGTTGCAAGTTTTATAAAAGAAATGCATGGTGGAGTAAACTAGGAAGTTAGCTTTGTATCTATTAGTCTGGTATTGATGGAGCTATTAAAATATTAGAGCAAAACAAATGGCTTTAATCTAAATAAAATTTCATGCATATTGGTCTTAGTATAAATAACCAACACAGTTATAAGCCTTAGTGAAGACTATTTATATTTTGTAACTCAGTCCCGTCTGTAAGAAGCAGAAAAGCAGCGGATATATTTCGAAAGGCTTTTTAGCGTGAGTATATGTTGTGAAAACAATAACATTATTAAACCAAATTAACCTTGAAACGTAACTCTCAGTAGTTCTGTTTCAAATTATGTTGAATTAAATCATGGACTAGAATGAATGTCATTTTAATGTATAAATATTTTTTTTTATATCAAATAATATTATATTATTATAACAGCCTAAACTAAAAGGAGAGTGTTTTCTTTATACGATGCAGAGAGATATTGGGGCCCTACCATGATGTCTTTTAAGTCGTCGCAAAGTCGTCGCGTTGTCAAAAAATAAAATAAAAACACATCAAATAATAAAAAAAAAGAAAAACAAACTACAAAAAAAAATGATTTTTACTTTGTCTGTGGTTTTTAAAAGCAGTCGGGGTATTTATGATTTCAAATTTACTTTAGTTTTTTTGAGTGACAAAAGAACGACATAGCGACGATAAACGAGCATGGTAGCGTGGATTGTTATGTCGTAGAGAGTTCAAAGAAGAGTGCGTACTTTATCCTTTGTATCATTAATATATACAAAAAGTATGTATTATAAGTACCAGGGTACCAGGTGCATATTTTAAAGTTGCATGTTTTTCAATAATGGTTCAGTAATTGTTGATAATTGTGCTTGATATCAATAAAGCGTCCTAACTGTTAGTAATTTCATGCAGAATAACCAAAAAATACTAAACCGCTAGTAATAAAATTTAAACTTTAAAATATGCACCTGGTACCCTAAGTCCTTTGCTGACCGTACATCCGCTGTCTACTGACAATAATAGTGACAACCAAGTTGTTGCTGAGTTTGAGAATAGGTTTGGGACTATACAAGTTGTAACGGGTAAGCCCTTTTAATCCGAAAGGGGGTTGTTCTAGACGTTTAGGCGAACAACTTTTGTTCTACGACTTTTGAAAATTCGAAGTACTTTTCGAAAAATTTAGGTGTAAAGTTTACTTGAAAATCAGCTGTTTCTTAGAGTTCGAGGTCATTGACCTTATGTTGTTCTTTCATTTAGTTTGGTCTACTACAATCGACCCTTCAATTACCTTTATTTTCAAAAACAGCTGTTTTTCCAGTGAAACATAATCTCAAAATTTTCAAAAAAAAAGTTCGAATTTTAACAAAAGGTGTTCGCCTAGACGTCTAGAACAACCCCCTTTCGTATTAAAAGGGCTTACCTGTTACATCTTGTATAGATTGCGCTTTGTGCAACGTCATGCAATATATATTTATTTAATCATTCATGAAATTATTCAAACATTTTTTTTCTTATTTATTAATAGTTAGCTGCGTTTCACCCGCCTAATCATTAGGATATGTTATACATATAAATCTTCCTAATGAATCACTCCATCTACTACCGTGGCTTAGTGTTAAAGATCTACGCATACATACAAACAGACAGACAGACAACGTTAAGTGACTTTGTTTTATACTATGTAAAAATGATAATAAAGGTACAAAACGATATTAGTCGATCGAGAATTCTACGTACCTACAATAAACATAAGAAAAAAAAGAACAGTGAATTTCTTGCAGAAATTAGTATTACCATAAAAATACGCTAATGTTGAGTTAACCGAATTAATTTAAATACTTAATATAAAATACGAGGAACATTATCAGATCCGATAATATATTGACGTACGTTGTGATCTAAGTTGAAGCACGCGTACTTTAACACCTGTTCAATCGCTATTTGATGATTTCCTAACTCTACTCGCCAGGGGCATAAACGTAACCCCAAAGATATGTATAAATGAAAAAAAATTTGCTTTTAGTAATCCATTAGTCTAAGTGTGTGCTAAGTGCGAGTGCATTCGATATTTGAAATTTAAACCAAAACTGCATTTTATTTACATTTGGTTACAAACACATTCTATTCACATCTCCCTCGTTCTGTACCAAACAAAGCGAGACGAAATTAAAGTGAAGGAGAAGTGAGGGCATTCATTTTAGAGTTGTGATGCCCTCGCACCGGATCACACGTTTTCAAACCCAAACTAACCATATTTTGTAAACAAATATCACCTTGTTCTTTAAAGTGTAAAGTTTTGAATGACTGAAGATGAACTTTCTTGTGTGCTCTTTCTTTGTTATTTTAAATATTTATACCAATGGAAAGGCGTCGTTGGATAGTTATGCACCAATCAATGCGAGTAATTATGTAGAAGATGGTAGTAAAATATCAGGCAAGTTTTTGAATGATATATCTAACCTATAATTTATGCAATATCTAATACTTAGTTATGTAAAGCTTATATAATTCCACGTTTTAAAACAGAGTTAAGAGAATATTCACAAACAAATAAATAATAACCTATCAATTGTATGTTAGTTATTTTTTGTACAACTAAGATTTCAATGAATTATCAACTTAGTTAAACAAACAGTCCAACATCAATATTTTTTCACTAGATATATACTATTTAAATATCATTTTTATAACAATATAATTTTTTTACTGGTAATAGTACTTAAAAACTTGAATCTCAATAACTAATTTTTATATACCAATCTGTATTATAATTTTAATCTTGTTGTACCAATGTTTTATAATGTAATTATATTAAGTAATAAATTACCTTTCTGAAAAACACAACCGGAAGTGTGTCACTAGTGATTTCAAGTAATTGGTTACTACATAGGTACTGCTGTAGTGCTAGTAAATACAACTTTATCTTAATAAACATGACGTACTAAAGCAGGACACGTAGTCGCCTTAAAGCATCTAAATTGATCTAACTTGCTATCTATCAGAGATAACTTCCGGAACAAACAGCTTAACTTGCTTTTCGAAGCACTGAGAGTAAATGATTTTTTGGCACACAAATTATTATCGGTTAACCACCCAAGTAATAATCGTGTTTAAGGATTGCTTAGCATAAACAATTATTCATATCGGCAGGCACAGCTAAGCCATTAACGGGCTAATACTGAAAAGTCACTTATAATGTAAGTGGTATTTTAATAATCAAGCTGCTTCTAAATTGAAAATGCTTCTAAATTCAAAATGAATATGAGATTTTTAGAGTTTGAGTGCTAAGTATTTTGTTTTAAGTAGAACTCAAATTTTGAGTAGCGTTTATGTTTTCGGTCGTAAGCTCCTCAACTGCAGATACCTACTGCAGGTGTAAACTAGGTTTTAGGCTATGTATGGCACAACAGACCTAGGTATAATAAATATGTACTAATAGTAGGTATTGACCGTAAATTAAAGTACTTAATAATATAGAGGTAAGTATATAATACTATAAAGTTAGTAAATAATATTTTTAACAAACTATCCATGAAAAATATTATAATACATATTTAGCTATCATGCGAGTAGACTACCTAGTACTAGAACATTCTACTAAAGTTATGAATTATAGTAACAGTTGTTAAACTGTTTCAGTTTTACATTAATTACAAGTAATTAACAAGGTTATAGCAGTTTTTATATTTTAATTTTACTATAATATCATACGGTCACACAGAACGGTCAAGAACGTGAACAAATATGAATTGCACAACAGCAGCCTTCTATACAGAAAAATGTGATTGCAGATTCTTGTTACCGACCTTGTAAGTTCAACGTACAGCCAAAACGATGCTACTACAAGTTCAAAATCGAGCCAATAATCTTAGAAGATGGCAAACCCGGACTAACAGTGAATGGAGCCACTCCAGGACCGCAGATCCAAGCATGCGTCAACGACGTCATTGTAGTTGAGGTGGAGAATAAGATCCCTGATCAAGATGTTTCTATCCATTGGCCTGGAATTGAGCAAAAGCGTACGCCTTTTATGGATGGAGTTCCAATGGTAACCCAATGCCCGATAAATTACGGAGAGAAATATAAATATGCGTTTATTGCTTCAACACCTGGTACTTTCTTTTACCATGCTCATTCAGGTAAGTTAATTACACAAGACACTATATATATCGATTATATATTAATATCATATATATCGATTCAAACGTGGTTTAAAAGTATATCGTTGCAGTCACAATGTTAATTATACCCAAACTACCATCAGCTGTGTTATGAATTATGATTATGACTTATAAAAACCTTGAAACTAGGACCTTGATTTCAAACTATAAGTGTATGTTGGGTAATCTGCTTTCGGTGGACTTTTGTGTTTTACCTTGTAAACTGTCTTATCATTAGGCATGTTCCATTTCGTTGATTGGTGTTAAATTACCTTTCATACTCAACTTAGTTCTTAAAGATACAAAAATAATATGCCTATTGCATACATTTTATCAGTGGCTATGCAATACTATGCATGCTCTGTAGGTACCTTCTGTATATTTTCATATATATTTTTCTTAATATTCTATCGGATTGAGTAAAGATGCGGTGTTGGTTCGAATCCCACTCAGCGTCGACTGTGCGTTGTTTTTGTAACTGTATTTTTTCTATATTTTCCTCACTCCAGTTTCTCATCAGAGCGACGGAATTTATGGATCTCTGGTGGTAAACCAACCTATACAGTTAGAACCCCAATCTGCCCTCTATGACTACGACCGAAGTCAGGATGATACCCTCATAATTGGGGCTAGATTCGCAAAACTGATGACAGGCAGTCTTGAAGATTTAAGCCAACTGCATCCGGAGAAACTGCTGATCAATGGTGATGAAAAAAACGTCGAGTAAGCGCTTTAATATTTTGTTATAGTCTTTTATAGCTCGAATAGACTAACGGTCAGTTTAGCTTTGGGAGTAAAGTCAAAGTAAAATAGCAAATTTCGCTTCAGAATGTCACTTTCACTGTATTTTTTTTTACACTTTTCATTGTGATAAAATTGAATACCTAGTTGATACCTATTAGTTGGCAGCTCGGCGGTTTTTGCTAAGTTTTTACAAACGAATGTCTTTATTTATGTAAATAGTTCAAGCTTTTTGTATAAAAAAAAACTCGTGTTAAACGTATTATAGCGTGTTGCCGATTTCACAATGTGTGTTTCAGAATGTTCGTGTCTCAAAGATTTGCTTACAGGCTACGGTTAATAAATGCCATTGCTATTGAATGTCCAGTCGTTGTAAGCATCGATAAGCACGAAGTTACTGCCATAGCCACTGATGGGAGACCAGTGAAACCAGTGCGAGCGAGAAGTGTGCAACTGTATCCAGGTATTTCATTAGATTTATGTGCGTCAACTTTTTGTATCCAAGTTTAAGCTGCTATTTTTTTCTAATCCTTCTATTTCAACATATATTTATTAGTATGACTATTAGACATTTCTCAAATGACTGAGCGGACATCAATGACTACTTACCTATTCGTCTTACCTATTCGATAATTAGGTAGAATGATTGATTGATAACAAATCGTACCCATTATGGATAGTTTAATAGAGTTATGTAATTATTTACAGACGTTATGTAATTTTACGTTTTATAGTGGTCAAACGTTTACCTATCAACCAATATTTTTTTTTTTTTTTTTTTAAATATAACATTAATCAAGTTTATACTGTGCATTGAGTTAAAGAAAAAAATCAAATAATCATTATTTACTTAATAACGATGATTAACAGATGACCAAGTTATGTGACATTTGTCTATGTCTGCCATCTTTGAAACTTCATGTCACAGTAAAAGACAAACGATAAATAGTTATGCAGCTGTTAACCAGCGTTTATAAATAAGGAGGTATGGTAGGTAGTTTATAACTTCGAATATTTTGATAGTATTTAGACTAAAGCAGGCACCGTGTATAGTAACGAGGGGTATTAAATGTTTAAATTGTTGAAGAAGAGAAGAGAAGTAAAAAAAGTTGAAGAGTCTGATAGATTTAAAGGACTTTAAAGTCTTAAATTAACAAAAATAACACAACAGTGGATACTAAACAATAAATTTTGTAATTGTACCAAGACTCCAAAAGTACCATTCTAAGAATAAAATGACCGCAAGTAAGAGTGAATGGCACATGCTACAATTTCACCTTCAAACGAAAGCTTAGAGAAAGTAACTGCAATTAGACATCAACATCGTAATCTCTATTACGTTGCAGCCGTGTCATGTCATAACATCTAATTACAAGAAAACTATTAACTTCTCCAAACGTAGTGTAAATAAACATTGTATATGCACATTTCTTGGGAAGTAGTAGACAGTGCTTATGCTTTTATTTTATCTCAACAAGTACCTAATGTAAGGTAGTATGAACGAGGTGTTTTTACACGACTGCCAAAGGAAGTGTTATGTTTTTGCCGTGAGGGTATGTATGTATGTATGTATGTATGTATGTGACCTATTTTTGTGCCGTCGTAGGGCCTAAACGGCTGGGCCGATTTAGATAAACGATACGTCGTTAGATTCGTCATGACCGTGAGAGTGACATAGGGTACATTAAAATAATAAATAAATAAAAATAAAGATTTAAAACGCTATAAAGCAAGATTTGTCTTGACCATAAAAACCGAGCAAAGACAACGGAACGTTACATAAAAACTTTTCGATTTGACTTTGACGCCGAGTTTCAACGTTTGAAAGAATTCGTCGTCTAAGAAGACATAGAGCATTGCATCTGCCTTCAATATATTATTATTATGATCGATCTTCTAGACTCGAGAGAAAGGCTTGTCGCATCGAAGTTTAAGGTTAAACCAACAACAGGTTTCGTTCCGTTCATACTCATTTCACTTTCTTTTGTTGTCGTTCCATTTGCTGTAAAGTTCTCAGCATTGGTTTTAGTAGGTTAAACGTTACTATATTTAAACATTTTTATGTACCTATGAAAAATTCTTGTAAATGTAAAACAAAGTTCGATAATTGAAACCAGTGTAAAAAAATCCTAATTTCATATGCAAAGTTTTGGCAAAACTACACAGACTTCTAAACAATTAATTAATAGAGTTTTACGGCTATCTCTACTGAATAGCTGTAATTATATCTAGATATAATTTTATTTGATTTATTGATATTTTGAAGTTAAGATCCAAAAATGTTTGGATGGAAAAATCTAACATCAACATACCTACGCCAAGCGCCGGTTTATTAAATTTATACAATGTTTACCAGTTAAGAGGTGCTATGTCCAATTACGCCACTAATAATACCGAAAGTTTATTGTACGTTAGTATGTTCGAACGTCTTCACTTTCACTGAATTATCACGTAAATATTCGTTGTTTCGCAATCACATTTTCTTAATTCCTTAGGATTCCATAACAACATGAAATTAAGTTTCGAGAATTTCGAGTAATGGTCCTTTGTGGTTGTAATGTCTTACGTAAACATAGGTACCGCAGAATAATTGTTTAAAGGTTGAAACTATGAAAACAAGGGTGTTTTAACATGGTGTTTCTTTGGGATTATATTTTTATACAAAAAAATAACCTACTGCCTATAAACCCCGAAATTCTTTCTAAGCAAATTACCCTGCCGAAAATAGATCTAGGTGGCGTGCAATTGGAGAGGCCTATGTCCAGTAGTGGACTGCAACAGGCTGATGATAATGATGATGATGAAATTACCCTGTTTGTCTGGTAAAACCGAAAGAATGACTATTTTAAGAATTCTCTGACGTAAATTTACAGGAGAACGTGTGGACGTAGTGGTGCGAGCATCGAAAGAGAATGCAGCAGGGTACTGGATTAGAGTGAAAGGTTCCGGCGTCTGCGCATCCGTTAATGCAACGGCTAAGCTGTTGTATTCCGGACTTAATTACACATCGTTAGACAATTATAAGGTGAGTTAATTAAAATAATATGCCACATCTAGCGAAACGGATTGCTTATTTTCTGACATGTAAAATTTTGCACTGAATAAACACTAATTACAAATGGTTTGTAAAATATATCTTAGATAGCTTAAACTCTACTTCTTAGTCCTTTAGGTGAAATAGTAGTCAAAATGTATATACCCTACTACAAAGTTTCGCGGTTTTAACTGTGTAAATCCCAATCCCTTGGAATTTTCCAAAATCCCTTTTTAATTATTCATACAAATTACCAAGCCCAGCGATTTGGGCTCTGCGTTGATAAAGGTCATTGAGTCAGTCCGTGAGGACTTTGAATTTATATTTTTAGATAATAAACTAAAATAAATACTATTTTGCCATGTTCGATCAAATCTTTTCTCTTTTTGTAATCGTTGGTCACTGCAATTGAAACTGCATTTGCCTCCATTGTTATGCGCATGCGCAGGTAATTAGCATCGTAACATGTGGACCACAGTCTGTGGTGTTATTCCGTTGATGCAATCACCGTAGCAACAGGCAATTAGTGATTTGACTGTACCTGTGATAGTGTCGGCTATTACAAAACGGTACTCAAAGAGACTAACAATTTCTTCGACCGAGTTTTCGCCAACTTTACAGTTGGCTTTTTCAAGGGTGGCTGGTGAATCTGGTCAGGTCCAGCCCCTACCGTGTGATTCCCGTCGAGTTCAACTCAATGTCGATTTGGGAATACGATGCTTTCGATAACGGGGTTGGAAACTCCTGTTCGCAAGGAGCGAACAGGAGTTGGCGACGTTAAAGCCATAGATAATTTCTGCTCGGCGAAAGCTCGGTTCGTTTAAAAATCATGAATAAAACGCGATTAAACCCGGTAAATAAAGTGTTTTATTAGGGTACTGCACTTTCTACTTAGGTACTACTTTGCATATTAACCTAAGGTGAAATTAAGTGCAGGCTTACCCAAAAAACTTATGCCCGCTTTCCCGAACGACCGTATGCTAGGCGTCAATTTTTGTGCTATATTCTCTGATGTTGATAATCCCTCATAAATGTAAGACAAAGCATTAGGTCAGGCATAGAGTCGTTTTTGAAAACGGGCTTTAATCTCTTTATATACAAGCTCTTCATTAAAGTTTTATTTAAGCTATGTCTGATATTTGCATTTCAGAACCAAGTCTACATCGATGCGGTGGCAGATTCTGTTCCTCTGACTGGTCAAATGATGGAGTCTTTTAAAGATGTGCACTATATAGCAGAACCAAAACTATTTTATCTTGGAATAGATAGAAATATTGTTAAAGAGGAAGAAAATGATTACAGATACGTCAGTGACTCTATTCCTAAGAAGCCATTTTTCCCTGCTTATATTGGTAAGGAAACCAATTTTGAAAAAAGTAGGTAGTAAGTAGTATTAGTTGTAGTAGTAGCAACCATATAGAACTGGACTGGTCTCTATTAGAAACTAGAAGGAGAAAGGTCATCCGATAATGATGCATTTCAAATTCGTCTCTGACATACGAGCTTTACCAGTTCCAAAGTCAAACTGTTCGGGAAAATACTCACACACTTTAAAGATGTGATTCAAAATTCAAACGTCCGCGTCGTTGTTGATTTTCATTATGATTCCCTAGATGGTAGATTTAAGGTAGAAACGTTATATTTGCCTCCTTAGGTACAGTACGATATATTTTTGCAGTTCACCAAGAACAGCTACTACAATAACATATAAAAATTATGGTGCAAAATAAATAACTTAAACAACTATTACTGTTTTTACAGAATTACAGGAAAAAGGAATAGTTCAAATAAACAGAAAAAGTTTTCAATATCCAAATGTTCCAATACTATTAAGGTCCCAAGAGGTGGTGGCTGATAAGATGTGTGCCGTTGGATCTGAAGAAAAGCAGCCGGAGACGCAATGTATTCAAGTTATAGACGCTTTGGAGGGAGAGGCTTTAGAAATTGCTTTGGTAAATGAAGGTATGTAAGAATTTCTCTATTATATTTGTTCATGTGACGATTTAAGTTATGAGATGTGTATCATAACATAAATCGTCACGATCGGTGATTCGACTGTTTTAGATAATATAAAAAAGGAACATATTTGTGAAGTGTATTTAATATATGTGGTTTTGTTTCAGGTTTTGGCAGCAACGACTCCTACACATTCCACATGCATGGAGCCGGTGTGCAAGTCATAGCGACCGGAGAGAACCTTGATGGTAAACCGCTGACGAAAGACGATTATTTGAAACTGAATCGTGAGAATAAAATAATCAGGTAGAAAAGTATTAAATTAATAATTTGCGGATTCAAGAATGTATTTATAAAGTGTTTATTTTATTTTTTGAATGCTTTACAGAAACCTACAAAATCCTCCAATTAAAGATACGTTTTCGGTACCCAATAAAGGATATACAATCATCAGATTACGACCAGACAAAGGCAGTTGGTTACTAGAATGCAGATCCTGCAGTCTTTCCTCTTTACCAGCAGCTGTCATTATACAAGTTCCTCAAACCATACCAAAAGCTGTTCTTCAGGCGTTACCAAAGTGTGGAAGCTACAGGCCTCCAGATGTACTTTTAAATTAAGACTGATTTTGAATTTGGTGGTGACAAAGTTACGGTAGATTGTAAATACTCATTTTGTGATTAATTTTATTTATTGAAGTGTAAAAATAATAAATATAAGGTTTAACTATCTAAGTACATATTGATGAAATCCATATAAGCAGAAACGTTGGTGTATATTGTAGGTGCTCCTACTTCTCCACAAGGTGTCACACCCCACGAAACTACTCCGATAACAATCGGGACTTTCTTTTCCGATATGTTCAAATCTTCCAATATACCTTCAAGACTGCCTTCGTCCTTAAAAGTTGGTGTATTATCTATTTGATTTTCTTCCTCTTGCGTCTCAATACTATTTGAAAGTTCATTTTCTGTAGGTTGTACTGTTGTAGTGCTGAATTCTTCATTAGGATTCTGAATAAATTGTATAAGAGGTCCTCCTGAGTCACCGCTACACCCTGCGACCCCACCAGTCAAAGGCCCACTGCATATGTTCGCCTCTTTATTAAGAGGGTTCCTTTCATATTCCTCGCTTAAATCATCGATTGCTTGCTTACACTCTACAAAGCAAAATTAAAATTTATATTATTCAAAACGTTATCATATTTTGTGTTGTAATTAAAAATCACTTCATTTTTTTTAAAATATATACCAATAGGCCAGCGTTTGATCTTTTTTCACTTATCGGTATGGTTTAAAATGAAGCAAGAAAACGAAGAAAGCTGTTCTCTCATGATTTGAAGAGTTATAAATAAATAATCCTTTTCTAGAAATACAGATTCAGGCAACGGATTTTAATCTCTCGCTCTTACCTTTATACGGTACATATTGAACATCAACTTCTTGCAGTGTATCAGGAAGATCAGGTATGAACATGGTTGTTTTTAATGCGCCCCAACCAGCAATAACCAAGTTTTCGTAATTGAACCGATCGTAGGGAAAGTTTGGTAATTCTATTGGATATACTGCATCAGTGTACTCTATGTTTTTCTCTGTTTTCAACATTGCTATGTCATGTGGACCGATCTCACTGAAATAGATTTATTTTGGTAAATTATTAAGATATAATTTTTGGACAATTTAAATCTACGAGTCTCTCCTTAATATTAAATAAACAAAGAAAATAGTCGGTACCTATGATTCCTGTGGTTTTGAAAAAGTGCTATTCTCAATTTCGTTCCCGGCAGAAACCTCGAGTCTACGACCTGTCTATCACTTTACTATTCCTGGGCCTCAGTTCCACTTTCCGAATGAAAAACTACAGGTCAGGTACAGGTTGCAGAGAAAACTTGGTTAGCACTAACATTTAAAAAAAAACTGGATTTTACAAACTGTGTGCTAACACAATAAATGCCTACAGATATCCTATGTTTATCTTAGACACTTTGAAAATAAAATCTAAGGTGCTCCCTTGTCAGGAGCATTCGCGTGTAATGTAACGTTAAAGATTCGAGTATTACATCTTACAGTAAGTGATGGAAACCAATCATTATACCTACAGCGCGCACCTTGTACAAAACGAGTATACGTCAGTGAAGAAGGAGAACCGAACATTGCAATGCGCACCTTGTAATAATACAATGTGTTCATATTACCATAACTTAATAATAACTGAGTAATGTAGTGGAAGAAACTTGGGGTTCTTTCAGTAAACCTCACTCAACCAATCACTGTCTAATGCAAATAAATGTGTCATTATAAATTTAACAATTTCTTAAACAACTTGTAACATAAACGCGCTTCATTTGAAATAACATAAATGTTACATTACACGCGAATGTTTCTATCAGGAAGGTAGTATTGTAATGTAATGTAATGATCAAAGTCGAATCTATAAAGTCAAGTTACAGGAAGATCTGTAGTATTGTTTGGTTTAACATTATATGCGAATGTTCGTCTGTCAAGGAGCACTTTTAATTTTGATAAATATTGCAAGCTTAGCAGCTTACCACGGGGCTAGATGGCGCTGTGTGTTCATCACAGGATTTATTTGTTTATATTTATTGTACTTACCCCGAATATAAAGGATGAGGTATACGATCAGATATTTTAACCCTCTGCGCTTGAGGGTCTAGCCATTCAACATTATGACTTCCAACGATGGCTTCCATTGTCAACAAGTTCATCAACAAGTTGCCTTTTACACAGTGGCCGGCAGTCAATATCTAAAACATTATAAAATATATTATTTTAAGGACTACAAATGTAAAGAATTCCTACTTATCACATAAAATTTATAAAAATATCCTACTCAAAAGGAATAATCGATGATAATTTAATGATACCTGTTCAACTTTTCATACAGTTTTTCCGCTAAACGCAAATGCAATCATTAGCTTCTTTTTGTCTTCAGTAACAGACTAATATATTGCATCCGATAAAAATTAAGGGGCCTATTGATCACCTTGTCTAGGTAAAGTCATGTTCACTAAAACACTGGCTAAAAAAAGTATGTAAATTTATCACTAATATTGATAGAGTTACCCATCTGTGACTCAGCAAAGACCCTGAACATATTCGGAACCTCGTCCAGAGGAACTTCATCTGCAAGGACACAAGGTAGGGGTGACTGTGAGGAACGGACTCATGACCACCGACGATTCGATGTTTTCTATGATCTGTGGGGTTAAAATCGCATTATTAATAGGGGTTAAAGTATGAAATTGCCGTTTTATTGCAATAGTTTCTTTGAATTGACATAGAATCTTCATGGTTAGAGGTTTTCGAATGAAACTTTTTTCAAATGGTTTCTGTGATGTTCTTTTTTTTAAAAATGTGAAACATTTGAATATCGACTTTCAATTGTTTTTGTTATTCAATTTAGACAAGAAAGATGGATACTGCGAAAATTCGAGTGATTTTTGAATACGAGTTCCGACGCGGAACTAACGCGGCAGAAACAGCCCGCAATATCAATGCTGCGTTTGGAGAGGGGTCTACTAATGAACGCACCGTGCGATTTTGGTTTAAACGCTTTCGTGATGGAAATTTCGACTTAAAGAACGAGCCACGAGGAAGACCGCCCACACAGGTGAATAACGATGAATTAAGAGAGATAGTGGAAGCCGATCCTAGTCAAACTACCCAGGAATTAGCGGCATGGTTTAACGTTACCTTACCCACTTTATTGACTCACTTGCGTCAAATCAATAAAATAAAAAAATACGAAAAATGGGTGCCTCATGATTTGACTGATCTGCAGAAAGAAACGCGTGTTGAAACTTGTGTTGCCTTGTTGAACCGGTACAGAAATGAAGGAATATTGGATCGAATTGTAACATGTGATGAAAAGTGGATTCTTTATGATAACCGGAAAAGAAAAATGCAATGGCTGACCCCAGGTCAAATGCCACAACAGTGTCCTAAAGCAAAACTTACCAATAAAATGGTAATTGTAACTGTTTGGTGGTCTCAGCATGGTGTTATTCACTATAGTTTTCTTCGATCTGGTCAAGCAATTACGGCAGATGTCTATTGTGCCGAACTCCGAACCATGTTGACAAAACTAGCAGTAAAACAGCCCCGACTCATGAATCGATCTTCACCATTATTGCTCCACGACAACGCGAGACCTCACACAGCACGAGAAACCATTTTGACCCTTCAGGAACTGCACTTAGAAACCATTCGTCATCCTCCGTATTCACCAGACCTTGCTCCAACGGACTACCATTTTTTTCGTGATTTGGACAATTATCTACGTGACAAGAAGTTTTCTTCCCAGGAGGCAGTACAAAATGCTTTCACACAGTTTGTGCAGTCTAGATCGTCGGAGTTCTATCGCAAAGGCATTAATAACCTTCCCATTAGATGGCAGCAATGTATAGATAATAATGACAACTATTTTGATTAAATAAATTTGTTAAAAATTTAAAAAATAAACAATTTAGATTTTCAGTACAAATCGGCAATTTCATACTTTAACCCGTAATATTAACGACCTAGCTGAATAAAATGCGAGTAAAACCCGCTAAATATTGTGCCTTAGAAAAACCTTAGAACAGATTGTGCTAGGCTATGTTATACAAGTAATTTTAAATCATAAGAGTTTATTACCATTTCAAAGATATTTGAATTATCAATATGATATTTACATAATTATATTCAATTACTAGCTGCGCCCCGCGGTTTCACCCCCGCAAGTCGCGATCCCGCGTTGTAAGGCAAAATTTGTATGTCAGTAAGTGATGATGACGATGAATGATGATGGTTCAAAAACAACGCAATTACGTAATTTTTATTTTTTATCCGGATTTCCGGATATCCGGACTTAATATTCAGATAAAAAGGAGCCTATATGTTAATCGAAGTCTTAAGCTATCTGCATACCAAATTTCTTTGAAATCGTTCTAGCCGTTTCCGAGATTAGCGCGCACAAACGCACAGACAAGCAGACAAACGGACGAACATCCAAACGGACAAACGGACAAACAGACAAAAAGTTAAACACGGAAAAGGGGTCAGTTACGTTACCCCTAAAAATAATTTTTTCAAAATATCTTTCAAAAACAAACACCGCTAAGTTACGATTTAATTATAAGTATAGATATAGATTTAACCAGGGTTTCTAAAAACAACTAACGTCCGTGCGTTACGATTTGGACGTCTCACATTTGTCAACAATTACTGCTGGTAACAGTCAGAAAGATCCAATATCCAATTATTGATAGTAAGTATTTTTAGTTTCGATTATGATGGGTTTATTTTACCAATTTAGCAAATATTAATCAATTACCTGTAAATATAGCACTAGGATACACTAACAATACAAGCAAAACTATAGGAAACTTCATATTATCAATTTAACCAGAGGATGACATAACTTTACGTTTATATAACCTTTATAAACGGACGCTTTCATATACATTCAGATGTGATCAACATTTTAGAACTATGTATTGTCAAATGTTATTTTTTACTAAGCATACCTCTACCATCGAATTTCATTTTCAATAATAACTTTCAGCCAAGTAAATTACGTAACTATAGCTTGTTAGGAAAAAGCTCATTTTAAAAGATTTTAGTACTAAACAAGGATGGCGTTAAATAAAAAAAAGACCCTACCTTTTATCCAGTGGTATATCGAAATGCCAGAGCGTGGGTTCGAATCTAACCAGCCTAACCTAATTCATTTAATCCTTTTATATAAATAAATAAATATTGCACGTTATTAGACACAGCGCTATCTAGCCCCAGACTAGGCACTAGGTTGGTTGCTTGGGCACTATGGGTACTAGACAACGGAAATACTACATATTATATTTTTTTGTAAATACATAATATGTTACATAAAAAACACCCAGAACCAGAAACAAATATTTACGGTCAGTAGAAACGTTTGTCTCCGGCGGGAATCAAACCAGCCACCTTCTGCCTTGCCGTCCGGGCTTCACCCACCGTGCCACAGAGGCTTTCTCTATGATTTGTTCTCTTTTAAGATAAATAACGTTTTTAGTTTAGAAGCGTGTTTTTTTTAGTTTAGAAGTGCATTTCGGCAGTGTTTAACTGCCGAAATGAAAACTTAACGTTTCTTGGACATCAAATGCATATAGTTGGATCTTTTCTTTCTTTTCGTATAGTGTTAGAGATTTCAGATTGCTTTAAGACCTCTATCCAAGAAACACTGAAAAGTTCCCGGAATATCGAGCATTTAAATTCCTGTAATCAAAACACGCTTTTAAACCTGCTAATGTTTTGACTTAGTATTTTTAACCGACTACAAAAAAAGGAGGAGCTTCTCAATTCGTCAATTCATTTTTATAATCAAAAAGGTTGTTATCTTCAGCTTTTGTTCAAATACAAATATTCCATTTGCTTAATACATATTTTTTCTGTCGATGAACTAAAATTATACCTAGGTGATTTATTATGAATAGTAACTAATTATAATTTCAGTAAGGTATTTATTATTTTAACGATACGGGCGATTGTCATTCTAGTACAGGGCCAGTGAAATAATTCAGCGTTCATCGCCATTAATTCACACTTAAGTACCTACCTTAGATACATATAGGTGTGTCCTGTGCAGGCAGGTACCACTTACCAGTATAGAAATATGATTATTGAAAAAGGTTATCTTATTACTAAACGCAATAAGTAGACAGATCTAGTAAAAGTCGCGCGGAGTAGCTGATCGCTTTCGAAATCGTGGCGGTGGGTGTCCTGTGGTTGCTAAGGGTCACATGTACCAAGTTTTACCTAAGTAGGTACGTACTATCGACGACAGAGCTATAAGTCTATGACAGCAACAATGTGACATAGGTAATTAATCTTTTAGGTTATGGCAGGTTTTTTTAAGTCGTCAGTTAGGCACTTATTAGTTATTAATTACTTAAGTACTTACTTCGAAAGTAAAACTAAAACGAAAAACTTCTTTGCTTCGAAAGGTATACAGAAAGAAAGTGCTGATTAACACGTGTATTCATATAATCCAAAACTAAATTATATGGCAACGAGTGTGGCGCGGCTGGAAAAGCCAGGATTGCAGAGCAGAAGGTTGCGAGTACGATTGCCGCCGGGAACAAATATGTCTGCTGACTATAAATGTTTGTTTCTGGTTCTGGGTATTTTCCATGTATTATTTGTATGCATTTACATAAAAAAGAAAAATATGTATTAAATCCGTTGTCTAGTAGGTACCTAATAGTACCCATAGTACAAGCCTTATGCTTAGTTTGGGGCTAGATAGTGCCGTGTGTAATGTGCAAATTTTTTTTTAAACCAACTCGCCTGTGTTCTGTAAGGAAAATCTTATAGAAGAACTATTTTAGTGAATAGAAGAACTATTCTCCTACAGGTGAGTGATCATCATTTATCATCTTCATCAGGTTTCATCTAGTTAAGCTTGCTACATCTTAGACATCATCGTTAATTATTTGACACGATGGTGATAAAACCCTTAATATAATTATTAAAACCTAAGCACGGTAACATTGGTTTCGATAAATAAAATGTTACAAGGTCTAAAATGAAAAGTCTTTGTTTTATTTATAAATTTTATTTATTTATTTTAATGACTAAAAACTTTTAAAAGATGCTGACAAAATAAAAAAAAACATTTAAAACATAATGTAGAAGTTAAAATGGATACATAGAAAACAGGATCAGGCAGGTATGCCTAGTGATCTTTACTTTAAAATACAATATTTTAATAGTATTGAAGAACAAAAATATCAATCCACGTGACTTTACAATACACAGTTGTATATTTTAAATGTAAAATATAACTCTGTGTCTTTACTATATTGTTGCATCAGTTTGTATGTGATTAAGTTTAAATTTAAAGCTGCTCGCTCACCGCGAGCATTCACGTGTAATGTAATATTACAGATTCGACATTAAAATCCTTCCTGCATTCACGTATCATTATTACAAGGAGGGACTGTATACCGGTATGAATATCTGTACAATATTTTTCTGTATACCGTCATACTACTAAATTCCTGTACTCAAAAATAGCAGTTCAGATAGTTTTTCTGTTTTAAGTGACATTTATACCTTTATATTTGGGTAGCGTCTAATTTTGATACAGATATTATTGATCCTAATATTTATTACGATAATTTGCGATTATCTTTATGTTTAAATTACAAATTATTTTTTGATGGTACAGAAATTAAATAAGGTTTAAATAACTGTACTAGAAAATATAGGTACAGAAATTCTCACAATATACATATTTGAGTACTGATATTTTACTAGTCCTATTAAAACATTTTATACCGATATGCACTTTCTGGGCTAGTATAAAAATTTGAGTACTAATATTTTTGAAATACTATTTAAATATTTTATACCGATATGAAGTCCTTGATTGCAAGTGAAATGCATTGATGTTACAAGTTGTATCAAGATGTTAGACATTTTATCATTACATGGTGCGCACTGTTTGTAATGCTCGAATCTGCAACATTACATTACATGTGAATGGTCGAGGTGAGGGAGCCCCTTAACGTATAAGTACCTACATACATTTGAAAATTTTAATTCTTTGGATATTAATCTCATACAAAAACCTGAATACAGCACTTTTCGCCGTTGTCAAAAGGGTGTTATTTATCAATACATTTATATTAATCTTAAAATATAGGTTATTAACAACTATATGAACAAAGACTATATTATATTTATAAAAACACATTATGTGGATCTTAAATAGTACCGTAATATCAATTACGGTTCCAAGCAATGTTGCTTGAAGAGTATGCGATATTAAATGTCAAGATATGTACATTTCATAATATTTTGTTAAGGAAATTGATGATTCTTATCAAATAACTTGATGAAATCAATCTAAATTTCTCTCCTATCAATAACGAATCATATTTATTATCTTCACACTAAACGGGAGCACTATTTTCTAAAGAAAACGTTGTGTTCAAAATTATAATAAAATGTTTTTCAACTACCATTTAGTGAATCTCCTAAAGGCGACAAAATAAAAAAAACTTTTGATTCCAACATTTCTCGTATTCTTTTATATTCGTATTCGATGCTGACGTACTTCTAATTTATGTTTTATAACGACCGACCATTATCATTATTAAATAGGTAGGTACATAATTTACATGAAATCTGTATTAAAATGCAGACACATTGATTGCACTTTCGACAATTAATTATATTGATATTTTGGTTATAATAATTATTTAGCCTATAATGATCCTTAAATTATTATATACAAAGCTAAAAAACGAATAACAATAAAATATATTATTATATTAATGACATAAACTATAGCCATTTCTATAACATTAATCTACCTAAAGATATTGAAATCTTTGTTTAGGACCTAAATATTTTGGTTTTAATTTATACAGTGTATTTAGGGGTCGGTAATTTAGAGCAGAAAGAGAATTTAACTCTTGTTATTATACTTTTTGAAAGTCGAATTTTTAAAGGAAAATAATGTTTAGTTTTTTAACGGCCTCTGTGGCGCGGCGGACGAAGGCTTTATACAGAAGGTTGCGGGTTCGATTTCCGCCGGGCTAATGCTTAATATAATAAATATTTGTTTCTGTTCTGGGTGTTTTCTATGCATAATATTATGTATGTATTTACAAAAAAAAGTGTAATATGTAGTATATCCGTTGTCTAGTACCTATAGTACAAGCCCAGCAATATTTATTTATTATTATCTAGAATTAGGTATATATTGCAAATAGAATAAAAAGTCAACTAAAGTTCAATGACCTTAACTTAAAGAAACAGCTGATTTTAGGAACGCCTACGCGCCTAGATATTAAGAACAAACGCCTCTAGTCTTTATTACCGTTCTCCAAATACGTTGTATATGCACAAGTTTGATTATTTTTGTGCAACATTTTTTTTTGCAGTTCCTTATTTAAAAATTTAATAAGTATGTCTTTATTTCCACAACTTCTTTAGTATTGAATGTAATTAGAACATCATTGTAAAGGCTCTGATGATTCATTTCAATTAACTTAACGTCTTTTTTGTTAACACTAACATTGTTTAATGTGTTTTCTTAACGTCTTTTAAATTATCTTCATTGTGCTTTGGTAAGATGGTGTATAAGATTTATCAGCACCTTAAATCACACATCAACGTACTTTGTTCATATTTCGACTGTAGTTAAATATGGCAGTACGTACTTATAACGATTAGTTATCGAACCTATAGGTTCGGATTCGGTTTCGATTGTATCGAATGTTTTATCAGTGTATCGGGTAATACGCTGGTGTAATCGCTGGTAGATGGTGCCCGCAGCGGGGAAAGTCTGGGGGAACTGGTGGCAGATCCTGCTGGGTCCCGATGTGGAGAATGAGGTTCATCCCGATTACTATGTGGTAAATGAAATGGCAGTGGAACAACCAGTATCCTGAAAAACAACACATACATTCTAAATAAGGAAAGTAAGTAGGTAAGTCGACGAATTTATAGGATTATGAAGTTTAACCAAATAAGTATGATGGAGATAAATAAAATTGCAGTCTCTGGTATCATGTAAAATGTTACCTTCTATACAAATAGTAAATATTTCAATATTTTAAGAAATAAAAAGATTTATTAAGTTCACCGAATTTTATTGGCTATTTACTTTATTATCTTTACCCTAATATTAGCACTTTCCAACGCAGTAAGAAATATTACTTTCTTACTGCGTTGGAAAGTGCATATAACTTATCACCCGTGTTTAGCTAAGTCAAACCTAGACCATATTTATGAAAAGATTGTATAATAGTACTTAATTTTGTACATGTTAAACTGTGTTTGATTTACATATATTTTTTTAAATGAGCCCGTTAATTCGTTCCACTACGGGGCAAGGGACTCCTCTTACAGCCGAATACATAAACGCTGCTCAACATTTGAGAACTACTTAAACAAAGAAGCAGCTCTCAAACTCTAAAATTTTAAATTTAGAAACTGCTTAATAATTTAAGTACCTCTCAAATTTTAAATGGCGTTTCTGTATTTTGCTGTAGAGATTAAGACGCCATGGAAGCCTACTCCTGATTGGCGAGAATGTCCCATAGTGCCCATAACTTTTTCCTTAAGAAAAAGACATTGGTGCGCTGTCCGGATATACTGATGTACACTATTTGACTATTAAAAAACTATAAGGGTTTTGTTTGTCTACGAAACCCTAAAAAGTAATTCTTTATACACACCTGGATTATCAGCTTTTAGTCTCAGTACAATGTATCCATTATTTGGAACAGCCAGAGTGTCCTTTAGCGGCGGGAAGTTGTACTGCCTATGCAACAAGCCCTTTCTGTCTAGATCGAGGGCGTGTTTTAGGTTGATCTTCTTGATATTCTTGTCCGGCGAACGACCCATACCGATCACAGTGTATGAAGTTCCGTGGAGGTGGAACGGATGGGACAGATTTGGTGATTGTACTGGAATTAAAAAAACATAGGTTACCTTACGTTTTTACGACTTTGTGTTGAAATAAAATTTATTGTGGTTTTAATCGCATTTGTCGTTTCAGACTCTTTTACAGGCTTCTGTTTCACGGTAGGTCTACCATGAAAAAGGAGCTTGTAATAGGCTCCGAAAAGTTGGATCAGCATTGCAAAAAGACTGATTAAATCAACCGTAAAACTGTTTTTATTTCAAATATATGGTTGTATGTATATGAATTTGAAAGTGATTTGAAGTATGACATTAAGATAATCAATACAATAGTAGTTACACTATAGTAATGAATTTTCAAAAAAACTGATGTGGCCTTGGATTAAAACAAAAAAAGGTCAAATGAGACGATGAAACTGTGTCTAGAACGCATATAACAGAGATAGTGAGACGTTTCAGATTGTAGCGCGAGCGTAAGATATTTGAAAAGTATTCGAAAATAAAATGGCTGCATACGAAAATAGGAGGAGTCCAAGCTAGACGAAGAAGTCGAAATCATCAGGCAAGAATGATTGACCTAATAGAGAGTCAATGTATTTTACCTTCATCAACAAGCACAATCTCCACAATCGAATTGAGCGGCACATCAATCATATGTGTGCATCGACAGTCGACGGGACAGTCCGCAGGCCTGTTGTCACCGTTGCAGAACAGTTCCGGAGACAGTTCATGCATCTGCGATAGCGGCGGCGCGGGCGGCGATCTATACGATATCTCGTCTACCAAGCTTATGACGTGGTCGCCTGTCGGAGCCACTGGAAAGTGAAATTGTATAACGATAAGATGATTTTAAATATGTTAACATAATCCCCTTTCTATACAATGTGTTACGGGTATGCCCTTTTAAGCCGAAAGGGGGTTGTTCTAGATGTCTAGGCGTACAGCTTTTGTTCTACGACTTTTGGAAATCTGAACATTTTTTAAAATGTTGGCTTTCGGCCCTTTCGGCTTAAAAGGGCACATCCGTTCCACCTTGTATAGAATTTGGAAGTTTATTAAACACTAATAGTTAGGTTTTCGTTGGTATCTATTGCCAAAAATTTTGAGTTCGTTGGACAATAATAGAATTAACTATTTAAACCGGCAATGTTGCTAACGTTTAAAACTTAAACTAAGGCATTACAAAATGAAAAGTATGATTTGAAGTTGGTTGTGCTTGTCAAAGATTTAAAGTCATACCGTCAAATATTTACAAGATTTAAAATACCTACAACTACGGGAATATAAATAATTATAATAATTACCCAAGAAATTCCTGTAAGTATTCTCCTTGAACAGATCTTTCGGTTTGTAAAAATGAAATCTGAACGGCAAGAAGATTTTCACATCTGGTCTTTCTTGTAATATAGCCTTATCAACAGGCTTTGCTGATTTCAAGTTGCTTACACAAATGGCGTCATTTCTTTTGATATTGCAAACTGCATCTAGAGGGTTAAGAACCTATAAAAATAAAATGGGACTGAAAATAGATGATGAAATAAATTCACTGTATAAAAATATTTTATATAAAATGTTAGCTGTTGTATTGGCAAAGGAAGTATGTATATAAAGTGAATATTTTACAGGCAGTTTAAGGAAAAATAAAGTTACAACCTTTTATTGACGGGGTGTAGTCTACCAACTACTGTCCTTGCACCTTCAACTAGTTAAATTTCTACTTATATTTCAACCACTGTGAAGTAAAGTACTGTAAATATACAACTAAATAGTAAATGTTTCTAACTAAAATACTACTTTGAAAAAAATATTTACAAATTTATTTACAAAATTTGTTCAATATACATATTATTTTTGTTAAAAGTTTCGTATTGTGGTATCGAGTAAAATATACAGTGAGCAAATAAGAAACAAAATATGCTTAAAGGGAAAATATGAAATAAAGATGGTGCTTATTTTTCAATTATTTTATTAAATGGTATAAAAATGTATATTTTTAATTTAAAATTACAAATAAATTTTAATGTTCCCGCCTTATTTTTGGCAAGAATGTTTGTTTGCGGAATCGTTGTATATTATTTAAATTACCAATTATTGTTTTATTTAGCGTTGCCATTTAAAAACTTATGAAGACTAGTTCAGTGTCCATACATTCATACATGTCTGTATAAATCTGTTTTTCAATATTGTACCTACTTTGAACTTTTTGCTTTCAGTGTTCTAAAAGATTATAAACAAAGTTAAAACATAATAAGCTATTTATGTACGTACAGTATATCTTGATTTATGATATTCAGAAAAGTAAACAGCAAATTTTGCAAGTGAATATTATGTACAAGTTGCAACTTATTTACATTAAATCATATCTACAACATAAAAAAAAGATATTCATTGTAAGGAAAGGAAAATAATTTCGAGGTAAACATTGTATGACGGCTATGCCCTAATAAATACGTAATTTAAATGTAAATTATATACAAGTAACATTAAATATATTTTGGTGAAAAATATGATGGCAAGTTGTTAGTTCGATATGAAGAAATCCTAAGAGAAGGACAGTCAAAAGCCTCAAAAACATCAAGAAGTGGTATGGCGGTACACGAATACAGACAAAAATATCACCGTAAGTCTGATAAAATTCTAAATAAACTCGTGACACGGGTTGATTTTAAATAAAATTAAAGTAAAATAGGAGAATCTCCCATTGAAACATTCTAAAACAAAGTAAACACAGCGGCGGAACCGAGCACTTCGGAACCACCGGTCACATCACACATTACAAACACAAATTTACACTTAGTTAACATTCACTGCGCTATGTAATTTTGCACGTTTTATGTAGGAAGGGGATCAGTGGAGAGGGATCGGGGGAAGGTGATCGCCGCAGGTCGGGAAGTTGGGAGGTACGGGCGGCAGGTCGGCTTGTGTGCCCACTTGCAGTACAAGGCTCATACCGATTACGATGTGGAACAAGAAGTGGCAGTGGAGAAGCCAGAAGCCGGGGTTGGTCGCACGGAACCTAAGAATGACGTAGCCGTTGTTGGGGACTGCGATGGTATCCTTTGCAGGGGGAAGGTCGCCTTGCTTCAAATGACGCTCGAGCAGACCTCGTCTGTCGAGATCGAGCGCGTGCTTCAGGTTGATCTTTTTAACGTTCTGGTCGGGAGATCGACCGATACCGATCACGTTGTAAGCGTAGCCGTGCAAGTGGAACGGATGAGAAAGATTTGCGATTTGAACTGAAATGTGAAATTAGGAAATTTAGAAACTGTTTTTTATCTGAAGGCAACATTAATCACTGAGATTTAAAGATAAGTTGTTTATGTAAATTCGGTAATAGCTCCTACATATTTTATTCAGTATGGTTGAGAATTTGGATTAGAATTTCCTTACCTTCGTCGACAAGTACAATCTCAACTACAGCATTGAGGGGTATGTCTACTTTGTGGGTGCACATGCAGTTTTGGCCACAATTCGCGGGTCTGTTGTCTCCGTTGCAGAACTGTTCCGGATTGATATCATCGTATTGACTGAGAAGTGGTGCGGGAGGTGACATGTACGATATCTCGTCTATCAAACTTATTACGTGATCACCGCCAGGGGCAACTGTGAATAGTTAAACGAAATGTCAATGAAGTTGTATAGTAATTGAAGACTACAAGATTAATAATGATTAAAAAAAAACAAATATTTTCATTCTCATCACTTAGAAAATTTATAACCATACTGACGTTCGATACTGAATCCGCAAATCAGGTCTAATCTGCTTTATAAAACTTGTCAAAGTTCATGCAATTGGTTTTTCCAGAATAAAATATTTCGTAATTGAGTTGCCAATTTTTGTCACACGTTTGGCCGAAAATGACTAATGGTTAGTCTCCCTCTAACGATAATTCTTACCTAAATATCTGTTGTAAGTGTTCGGCTGGAACAACATCTCAGGTCTGTATACGAAGAAACGGAACGGCAAGAAGATCTTAACGTCCGGTCTCTCTTGCAAGATGGCAGGGTCGATGTGCTTCGCGTTTTTCAACTGACTGACGCAAATGGCGTCGTTTCTCGAAACATTACATCTTGCATCCAAGGGGTTCATCACCTGAATAGTTAGTGGGAGAAAGGTACGTGCAATTACTGTGATTACGTGCAATCTAACTACTGCTGAAATACATCTACATTATCAAGTGTTGAATCCTCAATACCTAATTATAGGTTCGTCCGAAAGCCACGGAAATATGAGTTGTTATAGTAACAATTAATAAGGTGTGTAACTACTCTACAGAATACATTTCAAACAAGGCATCTGGGGCAAGGCATCGAAATAGATAGGTAGGTATATTTACAAAACTGGTCAGCTTGCCAGTTACTGTATCTACACTACGTACATGTTCTAATGAAACCTATAATTTAACGTATTTTTCAGTTAAAATTATTCAACAAATTAGTTTCGTGTCCAGTATTTAAGTTGGCGCACTTAGTGGCTAATAATTTAAGAGTAAGGTACCGTGGATATTATCGAGGCTTTCATATTTACTAAGAATTTGCAATATCCGCTCCTAATCTGCGGTATCATGGAATATGAGAAATTTAATAACGATATTAACAAGTACATTGAGCTATAGGTATAATGTGTCTAATAATTTTACTTTGTATTTACATTAAATATTCACTTCAAGTTCTAACGTTTGTACACTAAGTAGAGGAAATACCTAAAAAACTATTGATGCCAGTTTCATGTATGTAGGTATTTATGTACAATTGGCATCCGGTAACTCACCACTCCTTGAGGGACGCCGACGTCGTAGCTCGGGGGAGGCGACGATGGTTGGTACGGTCCTCGCGCGTATCTCAAGATGGCCAGCTGCTGCGCCCTCTTTATACCGCACTCTCCCAAACCTCGCACTTGTATCCAATATGCTCCAGGAATATTATTAGCTTCGATAACAAAATCGTACCTCTCGCCTGAAAACAGTATTGAAATCTTATTATAAACTTCTATTTCCGCTGCACCTTTATTACCACTCTAGAACTGATAATCACTGAAATAGGAAGTGCTGCAATATTATACAATCCGTTTCGCTTCAATGGGCTCCAGTGCTCGATATAATTAATACATGATTATTGATTACAAAACCGTCTAGGCGTGAATCTTTTTTTTTAACCACCTCGATTATAGACGATTATTTATTGAATAATACCTATCTATTGTTTGCGCGAATAAATTTCAACTTCATAATCTCGTAACATTTGTAATGAAAAGGTAACTCAGCTTTTTATTATACTTTTTTCTGGTATTATAAGTACACAAAAAACAACGTAACCATTCGTTTTTTTTTCAGATGTAGAGTATTTTTAAATTGTAACTAAAACGTTTTGGTATTCACACGTTTTGGTATTTTATAAGTAAAATGAGAAATAATTACTTTAAAATGACCTTTTCACATTGTGCCTACTTCTACCAAAGCCCACGTCTTTCACATTTTTTTGTAATAACTCTAAAATATCTTTCTTCTCTTGTTCATACTTCCACTTCTTCCATTTTACTCTAGTTATAACATACGCATTAAAATACTTATGCCTTGTTTAATAAAGTGTTGATAAATAAATTGATCTTGCTTACCTGAGAACGAGATTATAGTGTTAACTTGTACAGGTTGGACAGGTTCACCATCAGTAGCGATCACAGTCAAGTTGTGACCTTCGAACGTGACTTGGGCAGGGCATACTGACGCGAAGGCATTGATCATTCGGAAGCGGTAACGTCTACCAGGGGTAATTGTGAACACTTCCAATGGGGTGTTGGTCATGAAGCCAGTATTTGGATCTCTGAATTGTCCTTTGCCGTTGATGAGGACGGATTCCGGGTCTTGGCCAGTATTGACGGCGAGACGGCCTGGGTACCTCTCAGCAGCATCTTCGTGAAGCCAATCGCTGATCAACATTACGTGAGTGGTCAGATCGTAGTCGTACAGGTGACTGTTAGGATCCTTGGAGGGAGGTTGTCTTACTACGATGCTTCCGTAAAGACCGTCCAGTTTCTGTAAGCCAGTGTGAGCGTGCCAGAAGTGGGTACCAGCATTGCCTTGCCATTGATATCTGAAATAACAATCATACTTATTAATTGTAGTTACCTATGCTATGTTTCAAAATAGGAGTAAGAAATTATTTATGTCTTCATTTAAATAAACATAAATCAATTATTAATGTTGATTTCCGTATGATGTGATGATCATACATCATGCTTAATTATTGCAAAACCCATATTCACTTTCTTGGAGTCAGGTTGTTAATGATCTACATGTTTTGCTGTATTTTTTACGTTAATTATATTATAATAATTATAATTAGGTATAATTGTGAAAGTGGTTTTTCGTGTAAATATTTTAATTAAATTTTAATAACAGTACTAAAATAAGTTAACAACTTTTAACTCCGTTAAGGTAAATAATATATTCCGAATAAATTAAGAATTTGATGAGAATCTATTTCATTGCTTTACCTGAATGTGTTTCCTTGTTGGATTGGGCACTGGGTTACGAACGGTACACCATCATAGTACTGCGTGCCTCTTTGCCAGATTCCATGCCAATGGATAGTCACCTCCATGCCTTCCATGTGGTTCTCAACATCGATGACAACCTTGTCGTTCTCGCACACCTGTATCGAAGGTCCAGGCAACATTCTGTTCGCTGTCAGGATTCCTCGCTCTACACCATCGGCCAGCACACATTGGCAGTGCGACCACACAACATTTGTCGCGTTAGGAGTGCACACTTGACATGCCCTGAAACACACATTACAAAACCATGACATAAGTTGGAAAACTATTTTCTTATCACTGTCCCCACGATTACACCATGTTTCCTCGGGCAATGCGTTTGAAATAGTGTTTGTTTGCATAAGTTCTGTCGTCACCTATCAATTACGTGCCTCGACCGACGGTATTTGGATCACTCGACGCACACTTGACTACGGCATTGAAACAGTGCATTTAACAGTTCATGTGAAACAAAGCGTAAAATGTGCGAAATAATAAAAAAAGTCGGTCGGTGGGTCGCTTCTTGGCCACGTTTTTTCGTGAAGTTCACTTTTGAAATTCTGGATCGTGTCGATTACGAAGAGATTATGAGACATTCTTAAGGTAAGATATTGCCACAACGTTAAGGATAGTAAGTTCTACGAACTACCTAGTTACCTACGATATTTCTTAACTCTAAATAGCTTGTAGTATTAGACAAACAAATCTAGATCTGTCAATTACAGAGCGATTTAATTAGCAAATAAACATGTACTGGACATTTCCGGTCGACTGTGCTCGGTGATTATCTTTCGGAGTTATTAATTTCTCGCTACAATAGAAACCTTCTTATTAAGGTTGCGAAAAACAATTAGGCCATGTTGCACGCAATGTCACAAGACGATCGTTCGTAATTACTAGTTATCATAGTATTAACTTTGCTACCTACGGCGGACAATAGTAATCGTTCAGTGTTTGGTGGCAAGTTTTTTTTACAAAGAATGGATACTCACGCTCCAAGTACGGTGTAGAGTTCCAACGTAAAGTGGTAATAGCAGATCCTGGGTGGTTCATTTTCTCTGCACGCTCTTGCGCACTCATCGGGAGCAGACAGGGCTGGGTTTCTCCTTAATTCTGCTGTAGCACTGCTCGTGAAATCCAGGTGCTTCAAAGTGGTTTTTCCGTTGGCGTTTCTAGCGAGAGACGGCAGCGGGTTGTTTCTGACGCCACCGCTTAGCGGACCGCTGCCGCTTGATGCGAATGTGCTTCCAACGTTACCGAAGGTACCGAATGGATCGCTACCACTCGGGTGTGTTTGAACTAATCCATGTGTGGAAGAAAATACACTACTGCTCCCACTATCCCGGAAGGGTGTCGCTGTGCCCGCCTGCCACCACGACGCCGAAGTCGACTGGTCGTCGTCTGAACTCAACGCCTCTGTAAACAACAAAAGAAAAGTCAAATTAGTTTTTATTTTAGGACAGGGTTATTATAATCCGAATTACAGAAGGTTATGTCGGAGGTCGTCGCGCTTTACGGATATTTAGAACTCAATAAGGTCCGTTAATTTTTTGCGACCAAGTGGTTTAATTGCACAATAAGTGTGGTCTATAAAATAATACAATGTTAAGTACGATCGGTTCTCAAGGATACCTTGAAATGTTCAATAAATAGGCATTTCTCACGTTCTACATTTTGCGAGACCATGAGATACAGATTGCCATGAAGACTACTGAACACATACTGGACTCTGAACTAGGTATACATACATGCATGCAACCTAGCCCAATAATAAATCCCTAAATATTGCGGAATAAACTAAGCAAATAGGCTTGTACAATGGGTTATTGACTTTTTACATGTTTTGGTGTGATACTATTAATGTAGTAAGTAACTGTTTTAATAAATTTAATAAATAGAAAACAAATCTACCAACTGCATTAAAATCCTTTTTTGGTAAATATATCCATGTGTATAAGTATAGAAAACACTCAGAAATAGAAACAAACATTTTTGTTTAAAATGAAAATTTGTTCCCGGCGAAAATCGAACCCGTAGCCTTCTGCATCACATCGGGGTGTTCGATGCAACACAAAGATAATCATAGCTACGACAGTCTATGACGACGACAATCCGTTCTAACGATAAAATTACAAGTATTATAGATTATTTGTGCATTCCTTTAAGACCGTAATCGAACATGTTTTGTCGTGAATCTGAAGTTTAATAGTAGGTTAGTAGCAGGATAATGTATAGCGATTACTTTATTAGATAAGCTTGAGTTCGGACAGGTGCTTAATGCAAATTCCTTGCAATAGCGTGGGTATCAACTGACCAACGAAGTTGTTGTCACGAAGTATAGCGCGTTGTCGTAACCTAAGCCTGGTATTACGTCCTTTAAATTAAAGGACTTTTACTTCCCTGTTACAGTTTTCTAACTTTAATTGATTATTATGCAGTCTGATACAATCATTTTGAATTACGAAACTTCTAAGCGCATTGATAACAGCTATTTTGCAAAGTTTTCCGCTTTGTTTGACTGCATTATATTTAGATTTTTCTTCTGTTTTCGCGACTTTGTATTAAAATAAAACTGATTTTAGGTTTTAATCGCGTTCCTTTTATTATGAGTTGCAATGCTTTTTCTATGTTTCGGAGTTTTACGTAGGAACAGCATTGCAACAATGCTGCTGATAGTAAAAATCGTTATTAAACCGGAAGAGTTGCATTTTAGTTTTAAATACAAACTGTTAATTATAAATCATAATCAATTTGAGCTAAGTCAAATTACGAATTTAATTATTAAATTGTGTGCTATTTTAATAGTTTAATTGACACGTTATGACAAGCAGTCAGGGTCCAATCGTAGCCCCAGTTGTAATTAGGAAGTGAGTTGCTTACTCGATTGTATAATATATTTTTTGTACTACATTATAATTCCGTTTGGAGTAAAGGAACCTTGAACCGAGTTCTTTCATTTCCTTATTGGTAAACACTTAGTGAGCGCGTAAAATTCGTTCTGCCGCGTTCCAAATTTAATCACCAACAAAGAGGCGGTGTTTCTTAACATTTAACACAAAAGGCTAGATTTCCTAAATCATTTCCAACTCTTTACACTTCTGACATAGTTTATTAGCTTACTAAGTACATATTGAGACATTATTTTATACAAGTATCAATACTTTCAAATTTATTTGTGACAAAGTATTCAAAAGGAACGAGAAATCTTTTTATACCTACCGTGTTATTTTGTGACAGTATGCCTAACTTTGTGACACACCACTTCAACAATCAACATGACGTAACATTTTTCATTTTTATTTGAACGCATCTAATAATCCGTTTAAAAAATCCTATTTATTTTAATTTAGAGTTAAGGATTTTTCATCTACAAGATTTTAAGTAGATGAAGAATTAAATCTACTTAAAATCTTGCCAAAAAGTATCTACTGTTTGTCACAAAAGTATTCCCAATTTACGGTATACGGTTTACCGTATATTGCATCATTAGGCACCTCTTTATCATGATACTAGCAGCGCCCGCGATTTCACTCGCGTAAGTCCTAAAATCTCTAAAAATAGTTTTTTCAAAATATCTTTCAAAAACAGACACCGCTAAGTTACGATTTTATTATAAGTATAGATCACCATCGATTTTTAAAGTCCTGTAACTGAATAACGTCTATAAGCCCTTACGTGGACCGTACCGATGAGTGTAGTCATGAAATTTATCCCCTACAGTTATTATAACATAAGTTGTAAATGTAACATAATCAATATGGAACTGAAAACCGTAATACGTATCTCCATAATTTACTTTATTAACAAGATTATAACTGTATACTTAAGAAAAATAATTTAATACAGCATTACGAGTGAGCCTGCGGGCATTTCGCGGTGCCTATGTGGTTAGTAAAATGACAGTGAATTCAGAATTTCTACCTCCAACACACTTTCAATGAAATCAAACAGAAATAACATGATATAACGCTAATACTAGTGAATAGATAAATTGCATAATTGGCCTGAATACCAAAGAGTTAGACATTTTCGACCATTTATTCTCTTATAGTAATATCTAAGCGATTTCTTAACGATAAGGTTGTTGTTTTGTATAGTTTTACACGTTCTGTGACAAAAGTTTATCATTTTTAGAGTTTCGCACTTCAAGTAACAAACAAACCCTTGTAAGAATATTTTCTTGTCCGTCCGTCCGTCTTAGTCAATTTTATTGCCCGATTTTTTTATTTAAATAAGTTATCTCATATCATTTGTGTGTTTTTATTAATCCCAAATAAGTTAGTATAACATAAAATAATTTATGTAATTTACAATTGACCAATAATTATTTTCAAAATAAACCACAAATTACGGAAAAGGAAGGAAAGAAATACATATGTATTAAATATAAAACGAAAAATATTAAAGTAGGTACTTAATATCATAATTTAAACCATAACGTAAGAATAATCGCTTACACATCAGTCTAGTAGGTACTGTTTAGGTACACTTTAATTAGTTTTGTATGCACTGCATCTTTAATTTAATTTTCTACAAACAAAAACTTCAAGTCACTATGTGCAACAACTGTCAAGTTACTTATAGAGTTTAGGAAACATATTTCAGGTACCTACACAGTCTTAGATTAATTTTATCCTTTTCGCAAGACAACCTGTTGGCGGTGATTGATTGGGCATTGCTAATACAATCACCTTAGCATGTAACGCCCACTTACATGTGTATTAACATACAGCGGTGATAAAACAATGTAATAATTATCTTGACAGGGTTATTAGAGATGATTAGATACGTAGTTATTGTTTAAAATTATGGTAATGTACCAATAGCTTGAGGCGAAAAATATCGGCTTATCGAAAATTACAATTTAGAATTATAATCGTAGTGCCTGAAGCAGTGATGTGTCATACATAACATGTAGTTTTAGATGCAACTTTTTTAACTTTTCTAGGTATAAAAAGTGAAGGTAAGTTTATCTTTGAGTTTGTTACTTATGTCCATTTTAAGTAAATGTGAAAACGATAGCTGTCGAATTTCAATTTTAAATTCGATCATCACTTTTTAGAACTAGGTGTATCTATGGTATATTTCTCTGATCTAAAGATCTTATCAAATATACAACATCGGAGAGGAGAAACAATCTAAAAACTGAGTATGAAATTATGGAGCTTTGTATTGTTAGTTATATAGAATGTCTTAAGAATATAATCACACTTTATGGTCTTTTGTAACAGTATTCAATTAATTAACAACCACTTCATTAAAATATTCCCAACGTTTTACTGTTTAAATATTCTCTCGATCTTGATTAGTGAAGTGTTACACTTTCCCCTTAATTTAGTATTAATGCAATCATCGTTAATTAGTTTCTAGAAAGATAATTTACGTAATTATTCTAGACTAATCAAACAAAATTAGTTATTAACAGCAAAACTGAACATTTATGTCTGTTTATATGTTCCGTCTCACTTCGTAATCTGCATCGAAAAATAAAGAAAATATAACTTGACACTGGCATGTACTTAACAATCCCGTAAGAGCATTTAAAACCCCTTTTTTATCAGATGACTTCATAACATAAAAAACATACCCTCCGAGTTTCAACTCTTTATCTGCTCGCTACTTATCGTAAATTCAGCCTTTATCCGTTCACTGCTGAGCAGAGGTCTCCCCCATTCGAGACGTCACGATTTCTACGTCTTCCACGTCGTTGGATAGTGATGGATACAACGACGTCCAGGAGGTGGTCACTACAATTAGGGGTCCACCATTAAAAAAATAAAAAGTGCTAAACTAACAACTAAGAAGTTCAGTTTTAAGTTGTTCACTTTCTTAATGAGTTTCATCTTCTAAATCTTCTAAATTTATATATTATTATTATTTATTTAAAATTTTGTTTTATCTATCTATGTATACTCTATACTTAAATTAAAGGAAAAGAGGACAAAAAGTCTGTACTTGGAAGTAAAATAAAAAAAAGTTGTCTAGGGGACTTAGAAAAAGTAGTAGAACAAATTTATTTAAGTTTTAAAATGTCTGTCATGTCTGTTTCTCTATTTGTTCCTTATACAATTAAAACCTACTAATCCGATTGAAATCTGGTTTTCAATATTGGATAGTTCTATTTTCGAAGAACGTCGTGGTAAACTTTGCATCGAAATCCAATTAGTAGAACCAGAGTAATGAACGAAGAAGTCGGCTGTGCACTATGTCTACGCAGACGAAGTCGCGGGAAACAGCTTTTCTTAAATAAAAATACAGCTTATATATAATTAGGTCTTAATATTAGCGAGATATTAAGAGATAAAATATTAATTTATGATTAACAATATATCAACTTAAATCAAATTTGTTAAAGCAACAAAGTAACTAGTTAACAATGTGATCATTGAAAGTTATTCTACTTTAAGTAAGTTTGTATACCTATTCAACGCTCCAGTGCCGTGTTAGTAAGTAATCTTGATAAGCAAATAACTTATGTTCACACAAGTAATCTAAGCATACACTTAGTTGGTAACTTAAAGTTAGCACTTGGTTTTAAGACCCGCCCTCTACTCGTTCTCAATACAAACGTACGTAGTCTACTGTTTCCTGTCTGAATGAAGATAGTAGACTAAGGGCTGATTTTTCAAAACCCTAGATAGAGATATCTGACAAATAAAATGTAACACCACCGAATAAAAACGCACTATGATATTTAGATACGCAGATTTCAATCGGATAAGTAGTTTTTAATTAAATAAGGAACCAACTGATAAACAGAGAAACTGACAGACAGACAGACATGAGTTTTAAAAATTATATAATTTTGTTCTAACTACTGATCCTAGTCCCCTAGACCACTTTTTTTTAAATTTATTTCCAAGTACAGACTTCTCTCTTCCTTTATTATAAGTTAGATAGATATCTCTCATCTGAGGAATGAAAAATCGGCTCTAAATGTGCTTATGCCATAAAACTTATCTCACATGACCATTGACCGAGCCCCTACGTTTTAGTTGTTTGCATTTTCTAATTAGAACAGAACTTAAGTTTAGAAAATATGGATATAAAAAAAAACAAAACGTAAGGGCATGCCCATGCCCAATGCCCATGGCTGGTTAGGTTTTGTGGCAAAAACATATTTATCCAGGGAGGAAACAGTCGACAGTGTCTGTATGGAGAACACAGTGGGTATCATTTAGTTTTTTATTATGTTTTCGCAATTTCCCATTGTAATAAAACACTTATTATTTACCGGGTTTAACTTGCGTTTTATTTATTAACGTATCATATTAACGATTATAATCAAGGCAGACGAAAGTACAGCATTGAAACAATGCCGTTAATAAATAAAAAGCGAGTTAAAGCTAACATATTGTGTTTTATTAGAGTAGGTAGGTATCTTTTATCCTTAACGCACGGTCGAGAAAAATATACTCCACACGTGTTTTAGTGCTAGGTAAAAGACGTGTGGAGTATATCTTTTATCCTTAACGCACGGTCGAGAAAAATATACTCCACACGTCTTTTAGTGCATGGTAAAAGACGCGCTAATGACGGATTTTCATAACGCAAACTGCAGTGTTGATAAATAGGCGTGATTTTTGCAAAAACGATTGAGTGTGTTCACACTTCATGTTCTAGAATAGGCATTGCGGATGTCAGCAGGAAAACTGACAGTCTCTAACTCACTGTGACCCGTACCTAAGTCACGTGAACAGTGGGCGCCGAAAGATGTAAATCGAGGTCAAGATACACACCAAAAACTTGCGTAGCATATTTTACACCTAAATGATGGTACAAATTATACTTAATTGTATCACCAGTGATACTAAATATGAAATCGATAGATGTTACACGGCCAGAATCCAGATGCATTTCAGCGATTTCATTACAAAAGTGGGGGATGCATCTTACTTAGGTGATTTTATTGGCATAGCATACATAGGTTTTGAGTGTAAAGAGTCAAGAGGCGTCCCCACATTTTGAGTGGCCCCTCGTTTGGCTCCGCAGGGTTCGGACAACGTTTACATATAGCTGGAACTAGTTTTGACAACTGCATTCAATTTATGACCGTCATCATGAAAGCTACCACGTTTGCGACGAATGGCATATTTTATGTTCCGTGCAATCCTTTATTGTGTGTTTGTGGAAAGTTTAGGTTGCATTGTCATCTGGCTCTGAACTATTCCCAAAGTTTCAGCCCGCTAACTAGTCGGGAAGTGCCTGAAATTGAAGTTGCAAGATTCCGCCCTTACCGACAAACAAACAAACAAACAAGAAAAGTGAGAGTATAATAAAACGTGGGAATATAAACATTATGTCGGTTTATGGTAGCAACAGTTTGAATTTTTTAAATACATGGTGAATATCTTAGATTTTCAGGTAATTTTAAGTGTTTTCTACACTTCAAAAGACTGATTTTTCGAAGAGATTTTTGCCATCAATTCCAAAGATTCTAGGATCTTAGAAAGTGTTAGATAATTTATTTGGGTATGTAACGATTAAAAGCATTATAATCATATTCGATGTTTATAGTATCTAGCTAATATAAAATTAATTTTCTGATTTTAATGGCAATACATTATATGTATCTAGCTATGTCTAAATTATGATGCCTTAACTGGTGTTAGAATAAAAAGTTGTTCTCATATAAAGGCGATCCTTTGCACTGCTGTTAGATTTAGATTATCTCTTTATCTTATGTAACCGATTTTAGAAAAAGACAAGGTTCTCAATTCGGCTGTGGCATCCTATCACGGGAGAAGGGGAAATGGGGGAAGTTCCGGACTTTTGAAATAGGAGCGTTGAGCCGACATTATTTTTAGGGATGTCCGTCGACTAATCGAAGTTAGCTTGGCTGATTGTGATTAATATTTTTTTATTAATTAGGTGGTAAAAAAAATTGCGGTTCAAATGTTTAATTATAATATTTGAATCGCAAAGATGTCTGCTACCCTTTCCAGCGACATCTCCATTTTTCACACCCTGTAAATACATACGTAAGTCACTTTACTATCGGTTGACCAAAACTTCGCAGTCTGATCGGACTCGTATTGTGAAATTACAATACCTTATACTGGTAGGTAACTAATGGAAAGTCGGAACAAATGACGTCGTCTATGAGATATTGATAGCCGTGTTGAAGTATATTTTGAAACGACTATTAAAATTGGTGGTTGTGTATAACCTAACAGATATTTCATATTTGGTTATTTGGTGACGATTTAATACTTTATAATGCTTAAACTATAAATGTAATAAAACCCTCAATGGAACTTCCAAAAACCGTAAACTAAACCGTAAATAAACCGTAAACTGAGATTTTTTATATCTTGGGAAATGTTATTATTTTTTTTTATTAAATAATCAGATTCGATGTTATTATGATATTCGAATATGGAACATTTCGGAAAATCTTTGCTTTTGTACCGGTGGCATTTTGTTGACTTTTAATCTGTCTTGTCACATTTTTGTTACAGTTACACAGTTATACAGTTGTTACAGTACGTAACTGTAACAAAAATGTGACAAGACAGATTAAAAGTCAACAAAATGCCACCGGTACAAAAGCAAAGATTTTCCGAAATGTTCCATATTCGAATATCATAATAAAACGACTATTAAAATTGGTGGTTGTGTATAACCTAACAGATATTTCATATTTGGTTATTTGGTGACGATTTAATACTTTATAATGCTTAAACTATAAATGTAATAAAACCCTCAATGGAACTTCCAAAAACCGTAAACTAAACCGTAAATAAACCGTAAACTGAGATTTTTTATATCTTGGGAAATGTTATTATTTTTTTTTATTAAATAATCAGATTCGATGTTATTATGATATTCGAATATGGAACATTTCGGAAAATCTTTGCTTTTGTACCGGTGGCATTTTGTTGACTTTTAATCTGTCTTGTCACATTTTTGTTACAGTTACGTACACTGCTTTATCTAAAAAATGTTAAATGCAACATATTGCCACAAATAATAAATCACCCGCGTAAGTCATGTTTCCGATAAAAAGTCAATGTGTTATTTGTTATTTCCGGTCTTCAGCTATATCTATATTCCGAGATTCATTGCAATTGGGAAAATAGTTTTTGTGTGATTGAGTAACAAACATACATACTGACAAACTTTCAGCTTTATAATATTAGTCGGATTGTTATGTAGTCATACGTAACGTACATAAAGAATTTATTTAAGTAGTAAATAACTTTATTTACTCATTTAATTTCTCCCATTTCTAATTTTATAGTTGGAAAGTGGTTGGATAGAAGTAATTTGCGTCTGTTTCATTGCTAATACTAGTCATATTACCTTATTTATTTAGATAACTGTTGAGCAATTAACATAAATTTGTTATGAAAATATTAAAAAGCGTTTACATAAAATAATGAAAACATGTACCTTTAATATAAAGACAGTAAATAAAAAAAAATGTTTTCGATAAATTCGCACCTAATAGAATTTGAACTTCCATCTTTGGGGATCAGCGCCTTAACCTATTCGACCATAGGTGTTTGTCTCGTCGAGTCGATCGATCGCATCTCCTTTTTCACGCCTTACTTAGGATACATCGAGAAGATGAAGACAGTAATTTAAAATAAAATAGTTAACAGGCTAACTTCATATAACTAGCTATCAAAACTTGACGCTGGCATCACTACAAAGGCCTCGTTACCTAGAAAGGTTAGTACCATATTACGGTGAAGGATTGATGAACTAAAAACTCATACTAGTTTACTATAGTAGCTTATTCGAGTTGCGAGGTCTCACAAAACTGTATATGTCGTTTAATATTAATATATTGCTAATTAGCTAAAACTGTATGATCACTTCAAAGTGCTAATTTTACGGCGAAGGATTGATGAACTAAAAACTCATACTAGTTTATTACTATGGGTAGCTAACTCGAGTTACGAGGTCTCAGAAAACAGTATTTCTGGCTTAATATTAATTATATTGCTAATTAGCTAAAACTGTATTATCACTTCAAAGTGCTAATTTTACGGCGAAAGATTGAGAACTAAAAACTCATATTAGTTTACTATGGGTAGCTAACTCGAGTTACGAGGTCTCAGAAAACAGTATTTCTGGTTTAATATTAATTATATTACTAATTAGCTAAAACTGTATGATCACTTCAAAGTGCTAATTTTACGGCGAAGGATTGATGAACTAAAAACTCATACTAGTTTACTATGGTAGCTAATTCGAGTTACGAGGTCTCAGAAAACAGTATTTCTGGTTTAATATTAATTATATTACTAATTAGCTAAAACTGTATGATCACTTCAAAGTGCTAATTTTACGGCGAAGGATTGATGAACTAAAAACTCATACTAGTTTACTATGGTAGCTAATTCGAGTTGCGAGGTCTCAGAAAACTGTATTTCTGGTTTAATATTAATTATATTGCTAATTAGCTAAAACTGTATTATTACTTCGATGTGCTAATTAATACTAATCTATACAGGAAACACCAATGTTCAAATATATCCCGTTTTGTTGTAAATTCTTTGTTCTCGGAGTTCGTATGTTTGAAAATGGACTCCCACGAAATGTATCTAAGGAAATTATTTACCTTAATTGTTTATTTTTCCGCTACTGTTAGTGAATATTATCTTAATCCAGAAGGATACGAATATAACAAATTTAACATTATAAAAGTCGGTCCAGCTGTTCTTGAATGATTGCATTTTGAACAAACACAACTGATATACTGTCGAAGATAATTTTTTTTCAACAATTTACCTAACGTTTGTTTTCATTTATCTACTCTATTATTTAATATATGGTGATCATAAACAGTTTGATAATAACGACGATTTTCGATCTTAATCTTAATAGATTACGACAACGAATGCAAAACTAATTAACATTTGTAGCGTTAGAATATTATCATCACACTTTTTATATTAGAATTTCTAACAAGGTGCACTAGAATAAATTACCTTCCTTCTTAGATAAATTGAAATCTTTCTACGTAGGAAGTCTAGGAAGTATAATAAGTAGGTGTTTACTTATGTAATCTAATTTTAAAAAGGCAATAACACAAAAAAGACATTTTTGCTGAACAATAGCTTTTGATTGTAGAAAGTTTTGATAATAACTTTCAATTGATTGCTCCGTATCGTATTATAAAAGTAATTTAAATGTATCAAATATTCTTTTCTTTTCATTTTTTGAATGCGAATTGTTATTTAGAGTATGTAATTTACATTTGTAGGAAGGTATAATAGTTCCTATATAAAAAGAAATATAAAACTTGACTGACTGACTGTTCCATTAAATCAGAACCGAGCTAGCTTTTTTCTTATTTGGTACTAGCTAGTAACAAACTCATCTAGTTTGCCTTGATATCTGTATTATAGTCACCTTTGTTCAAAAAATAAGGTCTTAAGATGTACTTAAAACTTTTTGTTAGATATCTTAAAATAAAATACCTCTTGGGAAGTTAGTAGTTACATTATTTCACTATATATTCTAAACATAATTGACTATACATTTAATCCTAATAATAAAGGCGAAATCAAGTTAGGTATAAACTTTAAATCATTCAATAGACATTAAAAACAGTTATAAGTAAATCATAATTTTAAGTTAAGTTCGAGTTTTATGAGCGGAATTTAGTGGCGATAAAAGATACTCTATGTCACGCTTTAACGTTATTAATAATATAACGAGCTGCGCACCGCGGTTTTACCCGCGTAAGTCCCGCTCCCGTTCCCGCGGGGATTAAAAGTATCCTGTCCATTTCCTGGTTCTAAGCTACCAATTTTCAGACAAATCGATTTAGCCGTTCTTGAGTTATAAATGGTGTAATAACACGACTTTCTTTTATATATAGATATAGATAAAACAAACATAAACATTAAATAAAAGTTGTCAAACAATATACCTAATATTTCATCATTACGCCACAAAACCTAACACCGAATTCTCATTACCCATTTGGTTCAAATAAGTACTCGTTAATTAGATAACTTCTATCAAGCCTTGCTTATTCATTTAATAGCTTCATAACTTAAATATTCGTTGCTCATAATTCATATCTCCTCAATTATAGAGTTTAACGTGTTGAAATAGAGTTTTAATTACAATGGTTATTTAATGATGAAGTTGTTCGAATTATCTAATTAATTAGGTAGCGGTGATCGCACGCGCAGCTCCCGATCCAAGTCGTCATCATATCACTTGCTACTTTCACTGCAAGTGCTTCTTGTTAGCGAATTGTTTCGCGGCGTTGCGTAAAGATGCAAATGTTGCATATTATGTGCATACGCACACGGATATGTTTTGTTGACCGGAAATGGGTGTATCCGTTTCGTTTTCTCAATCTTTGTTGATATCTAAATGTTTTGGTTTTATTGTGCGTATAACGCTGTTGTAATGTAGAGTAGAATTCAGGTACACAATCGACTCTTAAAATCTACGTATAGGTATATTGAACGTTGGTGCACAGTTTACGTAGTAGATTGTACGCCTCAGGGATCTAAGTTATGGGCACTGCTTTTTTTAAACACCTTCAATCACTTTATATGGAAAGTCTTTCGTTTGAATTCATCGATAATTTTTATTTTAAATGGTTTGAAACGTAACTCAATTCAGCGACGATGCGACACACGCTGCCAATGAAACTTCGACCCAAAAATAGATCGGTGAAAACAATATGCCGATTTCACGAAAGTAGGAAAGTTGGGATTGTATGTTTGTGTATTTAGGCACGATTCAATTTTGTATATAAACTCACCGCGTCCTTGGTGTGATCGTTTTCGTAGCTCACCGAATGAATACTATTTTAGTTTGGAAAAGACTTCAACGCGCTGGTTTTGCTCGTGAAACATCTACAGACGCGAGTAAATCTGATTGTTGGCGTGGCGAAGCGTCGCCACGCTATACGGAAACACGTCAATGTCAAATGTTTTTTTAAACATGTTTAACCTTAGTTAAAGAATAGAAACGGCCTATAATTTTACCTTTGTCCTTACTGTAATAAGCTTATACAAAGTTTCTAACTAGGTACGTACCACTAAATAAAACATTAAAGCCTTTTTGAGAATGTAAGCTGTAAGTTTCGTGAGCTCACCGTATCAGTAATTAAATAAAAACCACAATTATGCTGCAGGGACTATTCAATTCCCTAGTGTGGGTTTAATACTCGAATAAATGAATAAGTAAGTATATAATTGATTATTTTTCGACAAAAAATGTAAATCATACACAAAATAAATTTTACGTAATATAGTTATTATTTTACGTATCTATATGAACGAGCCCACTGTAGTTAACTAGTAACGTAAAGTAAAGTAACCCTTTTTTTTTTTATGTGGAGAAATGTGCCTTATCCATCATCCCGCCGCTCCTCGGGGGAGGAGCAGCGAGGTTATGTGGGGCTCCCTGCTGGCCTGAGGGTGGTGGGCGACCAGAGGTTTACTAAACCTCCACCGGTTCCTCACTCGCCCTCATGTCGGGACTACGGGAATCGGAAAATCGTCCGCGGTAAAGTAAAGTAACCTGACCTTTTTTCAATTTAACTTAAATAAAAGAAAAAGTATCAAAGATACAAAGCAATGTCAAACTGTACCACGGTACACGGCCATGCATTATTTGATCAAAACGCGTGAAAATAACAACTAGTTTTGCCTACTTAGAGCTATGATATAACTATCAAAATTGTGAGATTTCTGCTGTAATTCCCTGAGATTTGATGATAACACTGCGTAATTGTTGCTTAGTTTCACGTTCATGGTTTTGAGAACAAATTAAGTTGTATTAATTAAGTAATACCTAGGTACATTTATGTACCTACTTACTCAAAGAAAAAGTAGGAACCTAAAGAGAAATCCTGTTTTACAAAATAGAGCCAAATACAGAAATGCTAGTCAAAATTTGAGTTCTACTTAAACAATTAAGAGGCTCTCGAGTTTACAAATTCAAATTTCAAATTTAGAAGGGGCTCAATTATTTTATTAGACCCTCAAATTTTAAGCAGTGTTTCTGGGTTCGGGTGTATGTAACCTATTGGGCCCTACCATGATGTCTTATAAGTCGTCGCGTTGTCTTAAAAAAATTTAAAATAAAAACACATCAAACAATAAAAAAAAAAAACTTCAACAAAATTAAAAACATTATTTTATATTGTCTGTGGTTTTTAAAAGTAGTCGGGGAATTTTATTTAAAATTTATTTTATTTTTTTTAACGACAAAAAGACGACATAGCAACGACAAACGAGCATGGTAGCGCGGATTGTCGTGACAAACGTAGCAACGTGATGCGATGCGAGGAGATTCGATGCGACATGACGCGGAAATATCAAATCGTTGTACCTACGTAATTCAACGTTGTCTTTAAATCTATCAACCAGATGTATGGTCGCATTATGTCGTGTCGCTTTATGTTGCGTTTCGTAGACCACCTAGAAGTCTATTACGAAATGACAAAATACGAAGTTTCGGCCGAACATTCGTACGTACGAACTGCTATCGGTCGGTCGGTTTGAGTTCCGGCCGAACTTCATTTGACGTTTAGTTGTATCAATATAAATGGTCTATGGCCCCGAATAAATTTGACGAATCCGAACTTGTTTCGTATAAAGGTATTAAAACTTCGGTCGGCTTTCGCTGGGAACCGAACATTCGGAAGTTACATTTCGTAATCGACCTCCTGGTTCGTAGACAACGGATCAGCAATCTCTCGTTATTTATCAACAACAAATAAAAATATGTGTAATAATAACATCTTTGAACAAAGTATATTGTTTTGTACATTACATAATCTTACTATTGAGAATGCTGCGGACGAATTATAGTCACTATGGTTTAGAGTTGCAACACTTTTTCCCTAAAATATAGTATTTGATGCTAAAAAATAAAGTACGCCCCAATAAATATAGTACTTTTAACCTACTGTTTGCTAGACATGAAAATACAAATATTGAGTGTCGTACATGTAGAATACGTACAAGAGGACAGATATTTTTGACATTTAACCTATTTATTTCAGTAGTATCTATACTTTGTTCGCCTAAGGGGCAAATCATTAGGTGAACCAATTATACTATTAACACAGGAAAAGTATCACACTTTCACCTGATTTTTTCCGAGAAAACAAAATAAACTTTTAAAAGTTTCTAAAGTAGAAAACTAGCATTTCTGCAGGCTTTATGTTTTTTCTAAAGTTTAGTACGCAGAGGAAATTATATAGTACTAGCTAATATCGGGATAAAATCGGCCTATGTGTTATTCCCGGTATTCAGCTATTTATATTCCAAGTTTCATCGCAATTGGTTCAGTAGTTTTTGCGTGAAAGAGTAACAAACTCACATCCATACATACTTACATACATACAAACTTTCGCGTTTATAATATTAGTAAGATAAGATCCAGAATCCTTATCCTTAATATTAAAAAAAATGTGTTTAATCTATAGAGTAAGGCAGTTTTAATGTTGGGATGCTAGGTACAAACGCTGGGTTATTATTTGTTACAATTTCAGTCATTTACATTTTCCATAATTACACGTTTCGTTTAAACACAACAGTCCTAAACTCTGGTTCCCACGGAACCCTAATTAGTGCCAAATTAAGCCTCCAAGTTGCTTAAACATTGTTTGTTTGGCTGTCGTAGAGTTAGACTAAAGATTATTTTCACAACTATCAAAATTTAACTTAATGTATACTTAGGAAAGTAATTTTCTTTTACCAGATTTGTTTAAGATTGTAAAAGGAGTGTTTTTTTATTTTCAATGCTGATCAACAATCGGCCAACACAAAGGCTTACTGCTTTTTGTTCTGGTAGGTAGATCTGACGTATACCTACTTAGGTATGATTTTAATTATTTATTCTGTTATTCAGGTTAAAAACGTATTTTTCCTTTTTTTCTTTCCTTTTTATTGCAGGTGGTAATTATTTTAATCTTTGTTTTTTGGAACCGTTTTCCTTTGTGATTATTAAATATAATGAATCATTGTATGTATGAAACGTACAGTACTTGCATATCTACATAAAAGTTACAGATCCGAATTCGACGAAACTTTGTACGTAGAACAATAGATATTAGGGCAAAGTAAAACAAGACCTACATATAAAATTTATGTACCTAGTACTTTTGTATATAATATAAACTTACTTGACACAGTTTCTTTTAATTAAATTCAAAAGTTTACCATCAACCATTTTAATTACCTGAAACAAAAACAATTAAAAAATTAGTACGAATACTTATTTAAATTACACTACATGTTAAAAAAAAAGTATTAAATGCTCTAAAAACTTTGGTTTAACACATAAGACAGAAATATCGCAACATATTACTTATGTACTTCTTACTTATATTATAAACTCGAAAGTTTGTATGTATGTTAGTGACTTTGTTACTTATTCACGCAAAAACTACTGAACCGATTGCGATGAAAGTTGTAATATAGGTAGCTACAGCTGATAGCTACATTTTATCCTGATATTCCCGCAGGATTGGGACTTGCGCGGTTGAAACCGCAGGCCCCAGCTAGTAAATAATAAGCAGGTAATTTGGCGCGCATGTGCAAAGCATTGTTAACTACAATGCAGGTATGTAGTGGTAGGCACATAAATGGTAAATAGATGGTATCGTGATGATGAACGCCCATCAACACCTTTCTAATGACCGGCGATGAGTAATTAATTTAAATTTAGTTTATTTCAGGTTTTACCTATGTTTGTATCGTCTGTATCGATAAAACAACTATGTTAGAGCAAATACTTTAATATAGGTTTTTAGCACCATAGCAGCTAAACATATTGCAATATTGTTACCGAAAGTTTACTAGTTTTTACTATTAAAAACCACTAAACCTATTAGTACCTATCTTTGAACCTGTCTGAGATATTACACAACCACAGGTACAACAATTAAAAAGGTAGCCGCCACGAAATAATAGCAATTTCAATATACCTAACTCACATAACAATAATCCCTTTTTGGTTAACGAATAAAAAACAATGCAGAAAATTACATCTCGGTCAGGTTGCCGTAACTTGAACATTTCTGCAATTTACATAAAGGCAAAGTCATCCAATTTACTTTTCAAGTAAGACAATTGTCTTTCAACTGGACCTTAAGTTGCGTGATTTCATATCAACCCAATTTTAAATTGCTGCAATATAAAGTATTACGCAAGAGTATTTAACACAGTTCAAGTGAAAACTTACTTAGTAATAAATTCGGTTGCTGTAACTGAAGTAAATTAGAGTACCATTCGATTCTTATTAAGGGTCTGACTTCTGTCTGTAAGATTTCTGTCTGAAGAGTCCCTGGATGTTAGTAGAGATTACAGAAAGAGCTATCTTGTGTAGAGCCGGTGGGTGCTTTGCTTGGCTCTGAGATGAGCCTTTTTGAGTCTTGTGGTAAAAGGATTTGTCATACCACTCCAATACCCCCTTCGCTGAGGGAGTCTTGGAGTTTTATGTCCAGGGTGCGCCGGAAGCACATAGGGGTTGTTAGGCATGTAAATCACACGAGGAAGCTCCTTTCTTGCACCCCAATTTTTAGTGTATCCTAACTAAAATTAAAATAGTTGGGCTGTATAAGTTGATTAAATTTTACTTGTTATTTTTGGTAAGATATTTTTCTGTGTAAACTAAATTTATTATTAATGTGGGATTGTGAAAGGATACGGAACGTAAGTTTATGAGTGGAATGGAACGTAAGGCGGAATGTTTCGGTTTGATGAATGTAATTTGATATGAAAAGCATGAAAGGTTATGCTTAAGTTGTATGATTGATGAGTCTGAATCGTGCGATGCCGTATGAAAGACCGAGGCGTGAGCGAGATGACTATAGATGGGCAAGAGAGAAAGAGGATACTAAAGCGTGAGCGAGAGGAAAGATAGTGAAAAGGTGCAATGCGGGAGGGAGAAAGATGATGAATGGAGGAAAAAGGACAATTAAGGAGATCAATGGCGAATGAAGACGTTTCTAAGAAGAATTTTGTAAAGAAAGACGAAAATAAACGAACACCGACGACGGTGGTGGAAAATATTGTTGTAATCATTATTTATTCCCCACAAAAGTGGTGTCAGAAGTGGGATTAAGAAGAAATATCAAGATTTGGCAAAGATTTAAGAAGATTAGAAATACCGGTAACCTAAGAGAAGACGGAGGCGGCGTGGTTTGGAAAAAAAAAAGATGGGAAAAAACGAATTGAAGAAGCAGGGAAGCCGGCAAAGCGATTTTGAAGACGCAGAGGCGAGTTTTAACGGAAAAACTGGTAACATGAATCTACAATATGCCGACGAATTAATTGAGAAGTTTAGCGGACGCGATAAAACATATACGGCGGCACGTTGGGTGCAAGAAGTTGAAGAGAACGCGACGATCTTTGGATGGAGCCCTTTACAGCAACTCATCGTGGCGCGAAGATCACTGATTGGCACAGCGGCACTCTGGTTGCGATCAGAAAAACCATGTAAGTCTTGGGAAGAGCTGAAGACGGGATTGTTAAGAGAATTTCCAGACACAATTGACCAGAAAGGAGTCCACGAGATGATGAGCGCACGACGCAAGAAACCCGGCGAGTCATGCCAAGATTATTTACTCATTATGAAGGAGCTTGGCAAACGTGGCAAACTACCAGATTACGTGGCCATTAAATATATTATTGAGGGCATCACCGACGACGAGGCGAACAAAATTATGTTGTACGGAGTGTCAACATACCCGGAGCTGAAGGAGAAACTCAAGATCTATGAAGTATTTAAGGAAAAGACACGAAGGAACCCTAGAGTGAGTAATATTAACAGTACGACCAGTAGGTCAAATAATAATTCAGCGGGTCCTATAACTAGAACTATATCAAGCCTAAAGAGGTGTTACAATTGTGGCGAGCAAGACCATTTGGCATCAGCATGTCGACGAGGACTGAAATGTTTTAAGTGTAACGAGTACGGGCACATCGCTACAAATTGCAGAGCAGGCGCTGAGAGTGTTAGACGACGGAGTGACCACATCGAGCAGCCACAAGGAGAACAACAGATGACAGCGGCGAGCAAGCGAGTATTTACTACGAGCACAGAGCGGACAGCTACAGAAGAAACAAACATCGACAGCAAGAACATCAACGTCACATGCCAAAGTGACAGTAACACCAATGACATATCAGACTCATTGAAAACCGTAAAATTTGTTTATAATAATCTCATTTTGCAATGTAAAGCGTTAATTGATACAGGTAGCTCCATTAACATAGTAAATTATGATGTATATTTAAAGTTGAACAGTCCGAAATTCATACCAAGCGATAGATTAATAATTCGAGGTGTGGGAGGAGGTAAATCAATCCCCCTAGGTTTGATAAAGTTAAATTTTGAAGTAGACAACCAATATTTTGATAACGTACCTTTCTATGTAGTGAAAAATGAAGCGATACCATACCAAACAATACTAGGTTCAGTGTTTTTATCCAAAGTGTGTTTGTTTGTGAAAGATGGCTGTGTGAAAATAACTCAAAAAGATGATTGGATGAATTGTATTGAGTGTTTTGCTACTAATGATGATTTTGCAGGATTTATTGGTGACAGTAAGTACAAAGAGCAAGTGATTGAGTTGACGCGGAGTTATCAGCACCAAAGTCCATTGAAGGAAGCCCCAATTCAACTGAAAATAATACTTAGAGATGAAAAGCCAATTGCACAACGTCCAAGACATCTGTCTTTATTTGAGCAAGGTAAAGTCGAAGAACAGGTGAATGAGTGGTTACAAGATGGAATTATCAGGGTGAGTTACTCAGAATTTGCTAGTCCATTGGTATTAGTTAAGAAAAAGGATGGAGGTATCCGAGTTTGTGTGGATTACCGATTACTGAACAAACAGATGCTGAAAGATGAATACCCATTACCCATTATTTCTGATCTTATTGATAAGCTGCAGGATGCTAGTGTATACAGCGTGTTAGACTTAAAGGCTGGATTTTTTCACTTGAAGGTTGAGGAAGCTTCTATTAAGTATACTGCCTTTGTTACTCATCACGGACAGTTTGAATTTTTGAGAGCCCCATTTGGATTGATGAATTCTCTCAAATATTTCATGAGATTTGTGTCTATTATCTTTAGAGAGCTTATCGCACAGGGTATTGTAGTAATATTCATCGATGATATTTTGATTCCAGCGCAAACAGCTATGCAAGCTTTGGACAGGTTAAAGCTAGTACTAGATGTCTCTGCCGAGTATGGATTGAATTTTAACTGGAATAAGGCACGGTTACTGTGTGAAGAAGTTGAGTACCTGGGCCATGTGATAAGAAAAGGCGAGGTAAGGCCGTCTAAGGATAAAGTTTCTGCAGTTGCAAGATACCCAGAACCGAAGAATTTGAAGCAGTTGCGCAGTTTCGTAGGATTAGCGTCGTATTTTAGAAAGTATGTACAAAATTATTCATTTATAGCTAGACCTTTGACCGATCTATTGAAAAAAGATTGTAAATTTGAGTTTGGAGAAAAAGAAAGAGTAGCATTTAATCAACTGAAGCAGATTTTGATAGAAAACCCAGTATTAAAGATATACAATCCTAAATTAAGGACTGAGTTACACACGGATGCCTCTAGTATAGGAATAGCAGGCATATTGATGCAACATCATGAAGATGGCTTACATCCAGTATATTACCTAAGTAAGCGTACCACTGAAGCAGAAAGTAAGTATTCAAGTTATGAATTAGAAGCGTTAGCTATTATAGAAGCAGTAAGAAAATTCAGACACTATTTGTTCGGAATTAAGTTCAAAATAGTTACAGATTGTCAAGCATTTGAGTTAACATTAAAAAAGAAAGATTTATGCACAAGAGTTGCAAGGTGGGTGTTACTGCTCAGCGAATATGATTTTATAGTCGAGCACCGATCAGGAGAGAAGATGAGACATGCAGACGCACTCAGCCGAGCACCATACATAGCGGTAATAAGCAGCTTTATAGACCAAGTAGGAATTGCACAGAAGAAAGATGACGGTTTAGCAGCAATTATGGCGATTTTGAAGGATACAAGGTTTGAAGACTATTACCTGGACAATGGACTGTTGTATAAAGGTGAGGATAAACGGTTAGTTGTACCTAAAATTATGGAAGGAGATATTTTGAGGATGGCGCATGAGAAGGGACACTTTTCTAAGAAGAAGATGATGGATATTATTGGTAAGGATTATTTCATACCAGACCTTAACAGGAAGATTGATAATTTTGTGCAGGGATGCATACCTTGTTTGTTAGCAACACGGAAGGCGGGAAAGCAGGAAGGATGGTTGAATACTATAGAAAAAGATGATACACCTTTACATACTATTCATGTGGACCATATTGGACCTATGATGGAGACTAAAAAGTTATATAACTATATTCTAACGATGGTAGATGCATTTACTAAATATGTTTGGTTATTTCCAGTTAAGAGTACTACAAGTAAAGAGACATTGAGTAAAATTGCCACACATCAACAAGCTTTTGGAAACCCTAATCGATTTATAACTGATAGAGGTTCAGCTTTCACCAGCAACGAGTTTAAGGAGTACTGTGTGACAGAAAATATTGAGCATTGCTTAATTACGACGGGAATTCCCAGAGGAAATGGACAAGTAGAGAGGATCCATAGAATTTTGATAGCAGTTTTAACTAAGCTTTGTATTTCAGAACCTGGATGTTGGTATAAACATGTGAGTAAAGTACAGAGGGCGCTTAACAGTACCTATCAAAGAAGCATCAACACAACACCTTTTCAACTGTTAGTGGGCGTGAGAATGAGAACTAAAGAAGATCTGGAAGTGCATAAGTTAATATCACAGGAAGTCAGAGGTTGTTTCAGTCAAGAGAGAGAAAACTTGAGAATCGAAGCTAAAGAGAGCATACTGAGGGTGCAGGAGGAAAATCAGAGAGAATATAACAAGAAAAGAAAGGAAAGCACTAAGTATAAGGAGGGAGACTTGGTGGCCATTCAACGTATTTATTAGATCCTTTTTAGAGGAAGAATTCTGTCATATATGGTTTTTATGTAACTCTGACCGTTTACTCAGCGCACGCGACAGAATCTCGGAACAGTGTGATTTTTTCACCAAACTGTTTCAGACCTCCACCAAACTGTGTACAGTTTGGTGGAGGTCTGAAGTTGAAACCGAAGTTCCTGGGACCCTATAAGGTGACAAAAGTCAAGCGCAACGATCGTTATGAGGTGGAGAAGCTAAATCCGTACGACGAAGGCCCTGGAAAGACGTCCAGTGCTGCAGATCACATGAAACGTTGGCCGGAGGAGCAGGTAATTAATTATCTAGATTAAGCTAAAAAGAAAAAAATGCATGTTTTGTTTTATTTTACCCCTATGAGTTACTATGAAAGATGAGGAGTGAAATGAAAGTGCTAGTTAGGGATAAGAATAGGTTTATTTTATTTAGAAGTCGCTTATTTACATTTTACACTTCAAAGATTGGTTTAGTATATTAATATTACACATAATATTCAAAGAAAAATGTTTGTTAAAAAGTTAAAATCACAGTTAGATACCTGAATTGTATAATTTCACTAAAGATTCATACCCATGTATAAAGATTGTAACTTCATGTTGTAAGACTATATGAGATGTCTTAGTTTGTTCAAAGTATTACTGTAAAAATAACTTCCAATGTTGTATTTTGTTTTGGCAGATTGTTAGTCAAGTTGTTTTGTTTACTGTTGAGAATGTAACTTTCACTGTAATAAGATTTAATTGTTTAGTTGCAAGCAGGGATTTTTGAGTTGTATAGAGTCAATGTTTGTAAAAGTAAGTAGGTACCCAATAGTACCCATGTAACAATATAGCGATACATAAATAAGTAGGTAGGTGTATGAGATGGAATGACGGGAGTGTGACGAATGACAGTGACAGTATGAAAGAGAAGGCTGAGGCCAGCCTAGTTGCAGGAAGGCCGATTGTGGGATTGTGAAAGGATACGGAACGTAAGTTTATGAGTGGAATGGAACGTAAGGCGGAATGTTTCGGTTTGATGAATGTAATTTGATATGAAAAGCATGAAAGGTTATGCTTAAGTTGTATGATTGATGAGTCTGAATCGTGCGATGCCGTATGAAAGACCGAGGCGTGAGCGAGATGACTATAGATGGGCAAGAGAGAAAGAGGATACTAAAGCGTGAGCGAGAGGAAAGATAGTGAAAAGGTGCAATGCGGGAGGGAGAAAGATGATGAATGGAGGAAAAAGGACAATTAAGGAGATCAATGGCGAATGAAGACGTTTCTAAGAAGAATTTTGTAAAGAAAGACGAAAATAAACGAACACCGACGACGGTGGTGGAAAATATTGTTGTAATCATTATTTATTCCCCACATTAATACTAGAATTGTGTTCTGTGGTGTCATCCACGTACGTCTGGACCCTGTAGCAAGTTTCAAAAATCCTTTTTATCGGAGGCCTAGAGCACGTATAGAACACACAAAGCTGAACTAAACTGACGTACTTATTACTTCACTCGTAATAAAAAGTGACAATGCCAAGATTAATAAAAAACTAAGATAGATATCTTATCAGAATCTAGTAGTAGATCGCGGCCGAGAACGGGCGCAGCCTTGACACAGCGTACATTTATCACGATTGCTGCTAAAGATGGCCTTTGTTTCATTGTAGCTGACGTAAATAGATTGATTTAAATGGAGAAATTTAATGTAATTAAATTCATCCTTTTTTCTTTTGTTTAAGTCAATTTTAGTGTAATGACAAATTATTGGGCATGGGCAAAAAATATTTACTGCCTCGAAAATCTGACAGGTCAGGGAATGTAGGTGTAGTATATTTACCTAAAATGTATCAACATTGTTAGTTTTTTCCTTGAAAATGGTTCATCAATTGTTGTTAATTCCACTAGTAATTACTAACACTAGAAAAGTTATAGCTATGATTGCATAGAATTTAAAAAATAACACTGTTTTCGAGAAAAATACTATCAATGTTCAGGCATGGTTGAGACGTTTTCGTTATGGAAAACGTGTCGTGTAACCGAAAAAAAAAAGAAGAATAAACACACAAAGTTTTTATACTAGCTTACTATAATTGACTTCAGACCAATCAGCTTACTAAACGACAACGTGTAAACCACCCGTAACTCACATAACCCTGACTCAATTCACTTTAAACTTTACCAGTTCGCTTATCGATATCGACATCAAATTTTATAATAAATTACCAATTATTTTATTATTCAGACAGCACTCGCCTTAAGCTGAATAAGTCGTGATTATCTGATATCGAATTAATGTCACAATGTAGTAAGTATGACTATTTAAATTCTAAACCTTGCATAGTAAAAAGTATCTATGCCTTTAACAATTCAATAAAAGTATGCATAATGTAATACCTATGTATGTTAGTCTATCTTACTAATATTATAAATCCGAAAGTCTGTTTGTTTATTTGTTTGTTTGTTTATTTGTTTGTTTGTTTGTTCCCTCTTCACGGTCAAACGGCTCGACCGATTTGGATGAAAATATGCATAGAGATAGTTTAAATGATGGAGAGTAACATAGGATACTTTTGATCCCGAAAATCCCTGGGGATCGGAACTTACGCGGGTGGTAACTATTTAGTGGATGAATATTCGCAAAGGGATAGTTTAAATGATGGAGAGTAACATAGGATACTTTTAATCCGCGTAAGTCCCGATCCGGCGGGATTTCGGGATTAAAAGTATCCTATGTTACTATCCATCATTTAAACTATCTCTATGCAAATTTTCATCCAAATCGGTCTATTGATCGGGTGATTACTATTTATTGGATGAAAATTTGCACGGAGATACTTTAAATGATGAAGCGTAACATAGGTTACTTTTGATCACGAAAGTCCCACAGGATACTGACATATAATCTTTACCTTACTTCACCTACCTACTGCAGTGCTAAAATTCATACTTAAACGGACGACCAGGGAAGTACTGATGATGCCAGGCGCGGCAACGCCTGGCTTCAACAGTACTTCAATGGGCGACCGTTTAAGTGTGGATTTTTGCATTGCGGTAGGTAGGTGTTCTAACAACGCGGGATCGCGACTTGCGCGGGTGAAACCGCGGGGCGCAGCTAGTAAGGTTATATATTTTTATGGATTTATTAGGCGTCTATCTATATTGTATATATTGGTTCCTCGGTTACTGCGATACAAGCTTGTGCTTTGTGCAGAATCGATGTCTGATATATGTAATTTGAGAAATGTCTAATAAGTGTTATAGTTAATAAATAAATATTTGATTTGATTTTGATTTGATTTGAATAAAATCGGTCAGGTGCTATTATACCGCACGAAGAGTTTACCACTATCACAATTGGGTACGGTACCCTAAAATTGACCCTGAACCAATTAATCTGTGACGGCAACGCGAATGGTAACACTGGCGCCAATCAATCACTACGCGATGCTCTTACGCGATTTAATTTGGCTGGCGCGATGGCGATAATTTAAATCGCGTTCCTTTCCCCTTTTTACCCGTTGTGTACGGAACTCTAATAGATAGAGTTTTATAAAAGGTTTTTTTTTCATAGAAATATTTTTAGCAAGGAAATATATTTCCTTGCTAAAAATATTTCTATGTTTAAAATGCCTTGAGCAATAAAAACAAAAAAGAAATAGGTTTTTTTTTGTCAAATAATCTGCAAATACCTTGCAATTACTGTAAAATATCTACCTACTTGTTACTGGCTAATTCCCGAATGAAATTTTAGCGTTCCATTTTGAAAGTTGAACGAAAAATTGAAACAAACTCATATTATTATATTGAAATTGAAAATAAGCACTTTACAGTTTACACACATAAGCCATACTTTGTGTCATTGACATTCTAGTCGGAGACATTTCTGTCGATTTAGATACTATGTTTGTTTTCAGGATTTAATCTTTATCAGCAACACTATCGATCGGTACAATAATAAAGAGTGTTTACTTTTTGCTCAAAAAGACAAGATAAAATTTCTGACAAGTTAATAAATTTTTCTAAAATCCAATAATGCCATTTATGTTTTTGTCAAAATCGGGCACGCAACACCTTACGGCATTTTCCGCTTTCACTTATAGTTAAGGATATCCCTATGAAAGGCCATCGAAATGGTTCACCCTCTATAAATTTGAATGGTCTGTAGATCTGTTAAAAGCGCTTTATTCCTCGTAAGATCGTAATTGTTTTAATAAAAAAGGTACTATAATAATAAATGAGTAGATGTGTCAATTGTGGTCTGATTATGTAAAGCAGAAGTAAATTAGTGTCATATTGATATTAATTTATTCATTAATTAATTTAGTGGGTCGCATGAGACTTATGATAAAATCGAGTTGCAGGACATTATACACAGCCACTTAGCACGACACCTATACATACTATATTCCAATACATACCTACTGACAAATTAACATGGAATATGCTTAGGACATCATCTCTAGTACGACTGCTAATATTAAATGGGGGCTACCATGATCTTCTAATTACCTAAAAAATAAATTATTGTAAAAAAACCGCGACTATCTACTGTAAAGAATTTTAAATAATAAAAAGAAACTTTTAAGTAGTTTTTTTAATTTATTTTTATTATTTGAAGTTTTTTAAATTTTAATTAATTTATTTTTTATAAGCAGGACTATTTAAATCCTGCAATAAGAGACCATGGTGACCCCCACTATCTCAAAGGTCATAATAATATAATAATAATTGGCCTTTTCATCTAATTTTAGATGATATATATACAGTGCAAGCAACTTTTAATCCATGCTATTTTTGGCGCTCTGTAGTGCCCGGGACATTATTGTAAGGTGAAGTAGGCTTGCCCGGCACCTATACCACGCTCCCAGCCTAGTCAGCCATGCTCAGAGGTAAGAACTAGTCAATACGGCTGGAGCTAACTAAGCCGTGGGTTTCCTCACGATGTTTTCCTTCACCGTATGAGCGATGTAATTAACACACGTAACTTTTCCGCAAGGAAAAAGTCGTTAGTGCGCGGTAAGTCGGGATTCGAAAACAAGACCTTCGGAATGAAAATCGGGATATCTACCACTAGACCAACATCGCTCTTAAAATATACAAGTTTTGTATATACAACAGCCCCGTACCAGTCGATTATAATTTATAGATTGAGTGTGATAATGGAATAATGAGTGATTCGAGTAATGTATAGTTAATATACAAATTGTGGTTCACATAACCAAGTAATGGCGGTGTTAGGTTCACACGATTATCCTTTAACTTAGAATATCTAAGTATATTTCCTTCTCCGGTATGTAGAACTGGTTATTCTTTTGTTTCGTTTTTCGGTTAAATTAGGTAAACCTTGGTTCTTAGTCATTGTTTGTGTCTTTGTAATTTATAGTAGTAATTTAGTTTAGTTTCGGGGTATTGTTCAATTATTATTTTTATACTTTAATGCTTTGGTTTATAGCCCTGTTTTGTGGTGGGTTCAACGCTTTAGGTAATGATATGTAAATAATATATTTTATAATATCGCACTTCGGTGTCACTCTTTAAAGACACAGCTATGTACTGTGGCTTTGTATAATAAAGTAGTCCATAAATAAAATCACTAGCTGTGCCCGCGATTTCACAGGTGTTGTTCGAACTCTGAACACCTACCTTACGCAGTGTAAAAATCTACACTTAAGGCCCATAGCCACACAACGACATGACAGGGATAGGGCTAGCCAATTTCAGATGTGTAAAAGAAGGAAGTAAGATGCGTCTATGCAATATTTTTGTAGGTAAAATCAAACAAATCCTAATAACAAGATAACTATTGCTAATTTGGTAAAACTCTTTCTACCTTTCATACATTTCAAGTGTATGTTATTAGTATTATTGAGGAGAAAAAATAGTATAAACTTATATCGGAAAACCGGAAAATGGGTGTTATTTTAAAACAGTAATTTACATTACCAAAAACATGCTGGAAGTTTCGTTTGTAGTCCACGTTGTACAGCATTTGAAGTCTCTGCACTATACAATTTAATTGCAAGTAGCTGAATCTATGAGCAAAGCAATATTTATTTACTAAGAGTATCTGAACGTGCTATTTAAAGTCCTACTATTACTAAACTCACAGTGAAGAAACCTAAATGATTTAAAATCAGATATAAAACTCCAGGTTAGGAAACTGGTGTCATTAAAAACAGATCATCATGCGTGTTCGGTCAATCTGACGACATCGGATGCCGCAGTAGGTATGTCTTAGACCGTGAAGGTGAAACTAGGACGGGACATCTTGGTGACAGTGACAGGCCTACTAACTCCTTACGAACGGAAGGCAAACATTATCAGCATTTTTCAAAGCAGTTTCAAACTTTTGATGGTATAGAAATTATATTAGGTAGCTATAGAACTTTAATACATTTTCAGAAAATATATAAAATGAACGAAAAGAAACACATTTGGGAAATTATTATTATACCTACATAGTCTTAGTTATTATGAAAGGCATACTGTAGAAAAGTTCTCTGGAGGTAATACACACGACAATACTATATTTTACTAGCTGCGCTCCGCGGTTTCACCTGCGTAAGCTACCGCATAAATATCGATATATTTCTGAGAACCTTCTCCTGACAATAACAAACACAACAAAAAAAGAAATAGCAAAATCGGTCCAGGCGCTGTCGCATAATGCCGTGACCAAGGGAAATAGGGATTCAATTTTACTTAAAAGAAGAAGATCAGTAACAGTCATGTATTTAGGTATTTGTTTATTGAACAAAACCCACACCACCTCATATTCTGTAGTAAATAGAATTATAAGATATCAAATTATGCTGCAGTGCCATATTAGGTTCATAGTAGTATAATTCAAAGACATTTGTCATAGAGTTGTTTCCGTTCTCATGATAATTAAATGATTAACCTGACCAACAAAGTAGTTCAAAGAATAAATAAAACTGTAGTATTCGGAACTATCCAAAACTATTATTAAATAAAATTACCTACATTGTCATGTAAAGACAACTAAAGAATGACTCTACTATATTGTTTCTCTGAAAGCGTCTGTTAATAGATCCAATTTGGTAGCAATTAAGGAAAACAATGGCAACACTGAGTAGAAAGTTGAGTGCGGTTTAAAGTCAGTGCTCGGTCAAGTTTGTCTAGCTAGAACAATGTAATGATGCAATGGGACGAAACGCAAAAAAAAACAATGAAAGGTCAGTTAGGCTATACAAGGCGGATAGCCTGTGTAGCCCAGGTGCAGTAAAGGGATACCTCATCTCTTCCCTAGGGTAAAGGATACTAAAGAAGCTAAGGGGTTACAGGCAAAATTGGAGTTCTTTTCACGCGGTGGCTGGTAAACTACATGGTCATAAGACTGTTTAGTTTGAGGCAGGCGGCCAACCAAAAAAAAATCCAAATATTTGTGCAGTCGGCATGGTTTTGTTGCGTAAGATGTACCACCTTTGAAAAAAATGCGAGGATATCAACTTAGTTCTGTGGCGTTCGACATAACCACAAAATTTTGTTACAACTTAGGAACCTCTAACAATAACAACAAAGAAACTACAGCTTCGTCAAACGAAGGCCAAGTAGCAAGGCTGGATAGATCGGACTATTTTTTGTTACACGTGAAATTATTAAGTATACCGATCGTAATTGACCTGTTTCATTGTGACCGTAATTCTGTTGATATTATTACGTTTTATGACGTGGGAAATAGAGTAGATAATTTAGTGTTTTGTGTGGAAGTCTAAATTGCTAGTGCTAGCCTTATTATTTTGGCATTAAATGGATGTCGAGCATTGAGTGTGCGCTATCATTAGAGAATAAATTGGTTATTCTCAGTATGCATTTTAGTATCTAATTGTTGTAGTTCATCGAATACCATACGTTATTATTTCTAGAAATCTTCTAAATTCGTTTAAATACAATATAGTAATTTATGCACCGAGGTACTAAAGCAAAGCCCTGTCTTAATAGCGGGCGTCATATTGAATCCAAAGCGTACGACTAACTCCTGAGCGCAGCGAGGGTGTTAAAAACTTAACTTCTGAGCGAAGCGAAGGAGTTATGTACCTAGAATCCGTGAAGAGAGAGAGTGAAGCGTGGGATTCAAGTGCCCAAGATAAAGACAGGCTTTATTACCGAGGTGAATAGAATACTCTACTTTACACACATACTACAATACTATACTGTGCACAAAAAGAAGCATTTAATTAACAACAAAACAATAGATTAATGCTACGTGTATGAAATAAGTGATATTTTTACAGCTCTTTATTAATTAAATGTATCATTGTTACATTAAAATGACGAAAGAAAACATCAATCAAAACAACGAAAAAACAATTTTGGGGATTATATTAACTGAAACCTTTTGCCTTAACATTCCGTCGAAATGAAAATATAAGAGAAATAGCCCAGTTTTTATTTTTTCTATGTGTTATGGTTTAGGTGGCCAGTCTGAAATGGCCGTATGCTACCAGAACCTTAGTTCCAAATTTAAATTACTTTATGCCCTAGGTGTATAATGAGCACTTTATGAACCTAGGTAATAAAGACTCGCTTAACGTTGACCTTTTTGGTCAAAGAAAGTAACTTTGTAGAGCAGTAGGTGTGTAAAATAAATAAACGTCATAATGTAAAGTCTTCAGTCAAATCGCACAGAATGCTGATATATCCCACCATTCCATTAATATTAAATATGCAACATACAGATGTTTGTTAGGATTTTTGTGTTTCAATTACCTACACAAAAACTACTGGGATCGGGAATTACGCGGATGAATCCGCGAGGCGCTGGTAGTTTTACATAAAATCTTGTAGAGTTTTGATACAAGGTTAGGTGCAGTACTAATGAAATGTTCGCGTGATACGTTTATTTAAATCTAAAGGTTAGGTTCAAAACTATTTACAAATAAAATCAAGTCATCTAACCATTTATATACTTACCCCATCATAATACAGTTCATAGTTTTGAAATGACAGCAATTAATATTAAATGATTTGTGCTTCAGTAACTCACAGAGTTGTAATAAAGCTTATCTTGCGCAGCCGTTCTACTAATTCAGTAACAAAAAGCAACATAAATCTAAATTAACAAGACTTAATTGTATAACATTTCTATGGGGGACTTTTATATACAAAAACTGAACTAATATCAATTCGTTTAAAGATAGTTTGTTTCAGAATATTAGATCGAACTGTCAATTATCAAAGGAAACAAAGAGCGAGAGCAGTCACTTTCTAATAAATAAATGAGTTTTTGTTAATAAGTTTCTGAAATAGAATGTAGTTACAGCGATAGCATGAACTTACAATGACAATCTATCGGCCAAAAACTCAAATTTTGAGTTCTGCTTTAATTAATTATTAAACTTATAAATTCTCATACTAATTTTAAATAATTTAGTAGGCGCTGAACTTTGGAGAGTATGTTTTATATTATAATATAGGCATTCAAAACAGAAAGATTTTTCAGAATTCCCAAGGATTCGGAACTACACAGGTTTAAACAAAGTATTATACACATATCTATTCTAATATTATATAGCTGAAGAGTTTGTTTGTTTGAACGTGCTAATCTCAGGAAGCACTGGTTAAAAAAAACTTTTTGTGTTTTATAGTCCATTTACCGTGGATATAAACCTCACCAATAGAAGAGGAGCATCCATGAAAAATGTTGCAAAGACGGCCAAAAAATGCCCCTTTATAGAGCTGCTCAATGCTAAGGTTTTTTTAAAAAAATTATTGATGTTGATGCAGGTTGCATCAGAACTGCAAGCAATCTTTGTTTTAAATTCGGTTGCAATTAATATTACTTGACCGAATAATGCACGTTTCAAGTAGGGCTGCCAATATTTTTAAACCGGAACTAACTTCGTCCCACAATATTACCCGCGTAGGTCCCAATCCCGTGGAACCTTCTCAATTTCATGTCTCTATAGTGGGTACTAGTGTAAATGATCTAGACTGTAGTTCAGTTAGTCAATCAGTTAGGACTTTGAACTGTATATGTATATATATATATATGTTGCAAACATATCTACTTAACATATTATCACAATGTGTTGCAATGAAAGAGAACCAATTATTTTTTGTCAGTGGTCGAGGTAATTTTTATAAAGAAAACACAACTCGTGCGCAGATTTCAAACGTTTACCAAATTTTTAATGACGAACCATTTACTTTGATGTTGTTTTTAGATTTCAAACGTTAAAAAATTGTTTGATAACAAACTTTGATGAAATAAAAAAAAAACAGAAGAAATTAAGCCTTAAAACTCAGTCGTTTAAAAAACATTAATAAAGCGCGATTAAATCCGGTAAATAAAGTGTTTTATTGAACTTTGAAGATCTAATCCATGTGATAGGTATGGATGGACTGACTAAATAAACTGACGTGCTAAGCTTAGTTTAGTTAACTAAGTTTAGTTAGCCGTGGACTTAGGTTTGCGCTGTTCAAACTATCGAGTCAAGATATTAGGTAAGCATTAAAAATCATTGTTCAGTTGGCAACCCTGAGTTTCACCGCTCGGTTTCTACACTGCAGTTGGATCTAAGTTTTTTGTTAATGCTACATTACGAATGTTTCCACTCGATCAACTAGCCCAAAACTATATTTAACTACTATACAGTAACAAGTTGATTACAAGACGTATTACGACTTGAACTTGACCTATAATACTGGAATTACGGACCAAATAATAACAGAGTAAAGAATTTTAACTTTAAATAAATTAAAATTGACTCATATTGAATACTAGCTGCAGTCCACTGTTACACCCGCATAAATATCGATCTCGCGGGATTAAACATATCCTACTAAGTTACTCTCCATCACTTTTTCGAGGTTCTCCGTGCCTCAGTTGGTCCCGGTTGTAATATTAAACCCTTAAAAACTATAACACGAGGTGATCCATACGTAAAATTAAAAATATATCCACTTCCGAATAAATAAATATATTCTGTTTACAACACACAGCGCCATCTAGTGGTAAGCTACTAAGCTTGTGTTAAGGTGACTATAGGATATAGTACTACTTATATTTATATTTCTTTTGTAAATACATACATATTATACATAGAAATACACCCAGACCAGAAACAAATATTTATTTTTAAGCATAAATATTTGCACCCAGCGGGAATCGAACCTGAAAACTTCTGCATTGCAGCCAAGCGTTCACCCGACTCGCCACAGAGGTCGTCGAATAAATTCTGTTAACAACACACAGCGCCATCTAGCCCCATGGAAAGCTACTAAGCTTGTGTTACGGTAACTAGATAACGGATATACTACTTAATATTATATTTATTTTTTCTTTTGTCAATACATACATATTATACACATCAAGACACCCGAATCGATCGAACCGTTTGACTTTGAAGAAACAAACAAATATACAAACAAACTTTCTGCTTACTTTGGATTATTATGCTTGTTAAAAAACAATTTATACATAACTATACTAGATTACTATCGTTAATAGAAACATTCGTGTTCAAATAACAGTGATTGAATCACAAATGTAACACTCGCCCTACAATTTGAACTACGTTGAACACATTTTCGAAGTTAATTGTTAAATTACTAACGAAACGTTTGAAACAATTAACGATACTTGGGGAGCTTGTATAGAGAGACAGCAAAAAAAACATCTAATCATAAGTTAAAATATCGTAACATGTTTTTACAAATTTATTAAAAACACTTCGATTAGGTGTTTATGCGTCGTGCAATTGGAGAGGCCTATGTCCAGCAGTGGACTGCAACAGGCTGATGATGATGATGAGGTATTTATACTCTAATTTTTTACTTCTATTTCTAGGTTGTTTTTATTTCTAGTACATGATTTTCAAATAACGTCAAAGAAAAATAAAAAAGAATTGAAAGCAGGACTGAAAGTCTAAAAATGAGAAACTCAAAAATTTAAAAACGAAGAGTGATTATTTCGGTCAAAATTATGATGAAGATAAATAGACCCACAGACTAAAACTACCTAATCTAAATTCAAACTACTTAATTGGCACCTTATACAGAATAACAAAAAAAACAACTAATTATTGTCGATGTAAAAGTGCCCATTTGTGGAATATCAGCTGCACACATATTTCGTAAAAAGCTCACGTCCCGTTCACACGTAGTCAATAATGTAAAGACTACGTGGTTAAGTTACAAATTACACGCGGATGGTTTCACTGCTCTATAAATTCTTCTATGAACACTTTCGCTAAACATTTGTGACCAATAAAGGTACATTTTGAACGATTGTCTTAGGTTCGTTTACGTTCGTGGGAGTTAGCCCTAGTTGCTTGTCCCACTAAAACGGCGGCAGTTAAGTTGTGCTCACAAGTATAAAGTCAACTTGTTTGAAACTACCTGCCATACGTCTTTCAACAATATTCCTATCACGTTATTCTTTGAACAACGTGTATGTTAAGTTTCGTTCAAATCCGATACAGTTATCCTATTTCTTTATCACTAATTTTCCTCGTGTGCAGGAGACATTAGTGGACAGGCGATTCACATAGTGCGAGCTAGCATACGAGTCAGCTTGCCGATAGGTACTGCAGTAGCTCACTCCATTTAAACGTAACATACGTGCGAGTTCTAGTATAACACGACAGCGACAGGTGCGACGAGCCAAGCTACTGGCGTACTAGTAGCCATCCACTGGCTAGACAGCAGCTTGCACCCTAACGCGCACTGCGTGAAAACGAACCATTAAGTACGAAGGTATACCAATTTACGTCAGTTTATGTTGTTATTGAGAAGAGTTATGCCTGTCTGTTTGTATGTCGTAAAAAACAGGTAATTTTCACACAGTTTGTCGCGCTGCCTATTGTGTCATAATATCTAACGATTTATTGAAGCACTTGCGATGTGATAGAATGCAATTTATACGTAACCAGCTATCGGAAGCCATGCATAATTTCTAACTGCCAAATCAAATCTATAAATAAATAATAGATAAAAATATCGTACCTATATCATTTACACAAGGCCGCATCTACTTACTTTTCAATTAGGCTCGTAATATGGAGTGCTAGTAGGTATTTAATAAGTATTGAAATGTTAGTTACATATCACGTGTGATTATTGGGTTAAAAGTAATCCATAGATATTTATACCTTTACATTTTATATTAATTAAACAAATTCGCTTTTCGGTGCCTGTCTGTTTGTATGTAGGTATGCTTAGATGTTTAAAACTCCGCAACGGATTTTGATGCGGTTTAGTCACTGTCTTTAGGAGATAGATTGATTCAATACGAAGGTTTATATGTACAACACATCCTGATATTCAAGCGGGAATGGGACATACGCGGTTGAAACCGCGGGGCACAGTTAATAGCCACTCAAATTGTTTCGTTGTACTTCCTTGTCAAAAAATTGGTATAGTCGTGGGATCTACGAATGCAACGCCACGGTGCGGTGCGATTTGTTTAATATTTTTTGCGTATTTGAGTAATAAACATACCAATATTTATAACTACAAAACAAATACACAGCACAAATGCTTAAATAATATTTAGTTAATCTCGACAACCTAAGACAAAACTAATATTTAGTTACCAATAAATTCGTATCACCATTCTCTTATTCAAATATCATGATAAACAACGACAGGCTTGAGAAGTAATCTAGACGTTCAATAAACCAGTTTAGTCCATAGACGCTGTATCTGCGCCAATTACTACACTCTCGTTGAATTTCGCTAAAGCACCCTACTCTTAAAGATTGAGGATTTTTAGTCGGTCGATTCATCCCAGACAGTCGACCTTATCCATTCCAAAAAAAGGAAACTTTTCAAAATATAAGTTTGAATTATAGGTACAGTTAGTAATTTAACACAAATATCTGGGTTGGATATGGATTTTTCGGGAATGTTCCTATAATGAATCGGAACATTCCCGAAAAAGTGTACAAATCTATGTTTAAAATAAAAATGAATTCCTATTTCTCGTGGTCACTGCATTCCGCGTGAACGGCGGGACCAATTTCGGTACTTAACTTTTTGTTGTTATGTTTGTCACTTCAAGAAAATTGCGGCTTTCGATTGCTACGGAATGCGGCTTCGATATGTTCTGCTTGGAAGGAAGTCACTGTAAAAACGATGACGACGTTAAAAGACGCGACGTTAATGCTTCATCGATGAAACAATGCTCACCGTAGTAAAACTTCGACGTTCTAAGAATCACCGTAAAAGGAACCATTCTGTTTGTCATTGTCAGGAGAATGATCTTACGAAAAAAAAAGGCTGAACTGATTTTGATGAACTTTCGTATTTCCGTGCGATCAAAACTTACGCGGGTGAAACCGCGAGGGTTAGTGTTTAATATGAATTATAGTCTCGTGGTTTGTAAGGTGGTTGCTGTCGTGGTTATGAAAAGTAACCAGAATTGCAGTCAAAATCTGCTTTGCACTCTACATTTAGACCGATAGCGTACTGACCAAGTTTATGTTGTCGCTTACAACAATACAGCGCTTGTATTATTTAAACTTTTGACCTTTTGTACCCCTTGGAGCTTTATGCAATGTTCTAAATATTTGTTGACTAATTTTAAGGAAATATTAGACAACTGTTGTTTATTGTTAGTCACATTATATTCATAGATATATAGGTATTTAATGAATAGGTGGTAATTTGGTGATAATATACCCTTTGACTTTTGGAAAAAGTAAAGAAATGGTTTGAGATTTTGATTCATCTATTGGCGATTTTACGGTTTAGCGATTGATTTGATTTGCTGTCACTGATTTAATATACATTCAGGTACAAACCTACTCCGAATCCTTTACCAATTAGATTTCAATAAGCATTCGCATATTTCTATATATTTTTCGGGTCTAGCGTCACGTCACGTATGATCAAGTTGCTACTATCTTTAAACGCTTGTGCTAAACTCGCGTCCAAAATAAAGTTTCTGGTCTAAGCCCTAAGTATTCAGTTTAAGTACACTTTTATATGAAACCAGTATTAAAACTTTGCATTAAGCTACTAATTCAACGGGTTAATATTAATAAATACTAGGCAATGTACCTAGAATTGATAAGTTGAACCTGTCGCGTATGAAAGTGGTTTGGTCGCGTGTCATATTATTGAGATGTGGTGTCATGGAGTTGACAAGTAAAGTAAAGCAAGTTAAAACTTGGAAATATTTGTGTGAAAAGTTGACATTTGGTTGAACAAGTTAGGTTGCGAGCCTGCGTTGTTTTGCGCTGTGCAATGAATTTCTAATGAATTCGTACTATTTGAATTTTGGTGAATTTGGTTAACGCTTGGCTGCAATGCAGAAGGTTGCGAGCTCGATTCCCGCTGGGTGCCAATATTTATGCTTAAAAATAAATATTTGTATCTGGTCTAGGTGTATTTCTATGTATAAAATGTATGTATTTACAAAAGAAAAATAAATATAAGTAGTATATCCGTTGTCTAGTCACCGTAACACAAGTTTAGCAGCTTACCATGGGGCTAGATGGCACTGTGTGTTGGTCACAGAATTTATTTATTGAAAAACTATAAAAAAAATACTTGATTTGTGAACATAGTTACATTTTATAGTTAAACTAGCAGGGGCACATAGTTTCACTTAAATATGTGAATTCCTATCCTACGGGAAATTGGGCCTCTAAAGTCCTATATCTCTCTGTATCACTTAAACTATTCAAATGCAAATTTCAATCCATCCATTTATCGTGAAGAGGATCGAACAAACAAACAAATACAAGTACAAAATCAAATTTCGGATTTATACTCAAAAATAGATCAATCAAATCATCTAGTTTCCATCGGTGAGTAGCTAGACAGGTACTCTCTTTCTACAAACGAACGAAAAACCTGTCAAATTGTAACAAATTATTATCGTGTACGAGATTTTTTTGTTTTTTAGTTCGTTCGCAAAATTCGAGTAGACGCCCAGCATCGGGCTACGTATTAAAAAACAAGTCCGCTTGGCGATATTTTTGAGTGTATTTGTATACACGCAACACTTATTCTTTAGAAACCTTTAATTTTGCTTAATTTGCTTGATTGAATTGCGAGGTTCGCATAATTGATCCAAGTCAGTCTTTCATTAACATACTATAACTTTATTAAGAGGACGAGGTGATATATTGACATATATCCTAGTAATTTCTTCTATGGTTTTCGGGATTTTGCATAATAAAACACTTTATTTACCGCGTTTAATCGCGTTTATTCATGATTTTTAAACGACCGAGCTTTCGCTAACTTTACGTTGACTTTTTTAAGATTGACTAGTTGGGGAAAGCTCGGTCGTTTAAAAATCATGAATAAAACACGATTAAACCCGTTAATAAAGTGTTTTATTATTTATCTCAGTAATTACAAAACATACGGAAACCAAATTATGGTATTCAATTTATCCTTCTTTTGTCTCAATTTTAGTGGTTTTGTATACACGATTAGTTAACTTTTACAACTTGAAAATAAAGGTTATAACAACCCTTTAAAAATAAAGTTTTCCATTTTACAGCGGAACTTGATGTTTTTTCTGTATTAATTAGTAGTAATCTGTACTTCAAATTAGTAGTTCAGTTTGACTTAATTAGCAATTTAATTAATAATAAAACATCCGGTTTTATCGCGTTTTATTCATTATTTGAACCAAACAAATTACAAAATAGACAAATAGACAAATTACATCTCAGTCAACCAGTCAGTCAGAAAAAGCCAACTGTAAAGTTGGCGAAAGCTCGGTTCAAATAATGAATAAAAACGCGATAAAACCGGATTAATAAATAAATAAATAAATATTGCACGACATTACACACAGCGCTATCTAGCCCCAAACTAAGCACTAAGCTTGTACTATGGGTGCTAGACAACGGATATACTACATATTATACTTTTTTTTTTGTAAATACATACATATTATACATAGAAAGACATCCAGACCAGATACAAATATTTATTTTTAAGCATAAATATTTGCACCCGGCGGGAATCGAACCCGCAGCCTTCTGCATTGCAGTCAGGCGTTCGCCCGACGCGCCACAGAGGCCGTCAAAAATTAATAAAGTGTTTTATTATGCAAAATCGCGAAAACCATAGAAGAAATTACATTAATTAATGTAAAACTAGATGGCGCTTACGAGACGTCGCAATTCAGGCTACTCATAGTAAACTAGTAGTTTGACTTTTTAGCTTATCAATCATTCGCCTTAACACACCGAAGAACTGATTGTTTCGATTTACTAGCGAGCATTTAATTTTATTGAACAAATTCAAATTATGCCAATGTGACTTTGTCGTTTAGGAACTGCATTATTCAGTCATGCAATTTTTAAACGACGACAATTAAGATGCCTACAGGTTAGTCGAGTGTAACCAACAATAATTAAAAATTGTTTACTAATTAATGGGAAATCGATTTAGAATTTTCCGTACGAATGGCAGGTACTAAAATCCTACTCCTACTATGAATATTATAAAACTAAAAGTATGTAAGTATGTATGTTTGTCAATCGTGCGAAAAACTACTAAACCGATTGCGATGAAAATTGTAATATAGGTAGCTGGGGACCTGGAGTTACACCTAGGCCACTTTTATCCCCAGATACGCGGGTACTGCAGGACTTACGCGAGTGAAACCGCGGGGCGTAGCTAGTACGACCTATTTAAACTCATGAATGGAATATAGGTACATATTATAACGAACGAAAAACCTTCTCTAAATGCTTTGATAAAAAAAACCTCGTTAATAGTTGGTATCTTTACCTTAAGTTCGTTTTGTTTTAGAGTGTGCTCCATTTAACCTTTTCCATTCGAAATTTTCCTCCCATACATATAAATAAAATCTGAGCATTGACATCGTTATAGCGGTTCAGTCAAAAACTACAGGCGATTGAGTTGATGTTAACGAATATGCGTTTATGCAGTCGCAACTTTTTTAACTCACAGCGACATGTTACGTTACGTAGCTCTACCCAAAATTCACACTCTGATTATGAATCTGACTTGTGAATGACAATATAGCTAATGCGACTGATGTAACAGTAAATTAATGCCTAATTATTATAAAACTACGTTTAAGGCGATTTTGTGTAGTTATGACATAATGTTAGAAGTAGGTAAGTAGCCTACGCTTTATCTACATATATAGGCTTTATTTGTTTGTTTGTAATGAGGATCCAAAACTACTGGACCGTTTTCTAAAAATCTTTAACCAATAAAAAGCTACATTATCAAGGAGTTACATTGGCTACTGATCCAGATATTCCAACGGGACTTATGCGAAAGAAACCGCGGGATGCAGTTACTTACTTAAACGATGTCACTGTTTATTTTCAAATTTCGATATGTTTTCACTGCTTTACATTCATAATATTCTAAAGCTTTGTTACCGAACCAAGTCCTATCGCCAAGCGAGCTCATCCGTCTTTCGATACATAGAGCGGTGTAGCCTCAAAGTAAGGATCGAATTATTCCACTGCTGCATGATTTTAAAGGTAATAAGTTTATTATTATTGTGTTTCGATGTAGGTTGGTACTTATCAATAATTGTTATTGTAATAGAAACAGTTTTATGGGTTTCCTACGCTACTTCAAAACATTATCCATCGAAACACCTTTCGCCGAAGACGATTTGACCGATAGAATACATTACCGAATAGGCATTTCCTCGATTATTCATTTCCCCTATGGTTATATCTGTTTCAATATATTAGTTTTTAAATATCGGTCTATTTAATGGCTGGAATTAATGATGAGTTCCTGACTTACCTGTAACAAAATGAAAGAAAACATTGTAATTACATACACATTAAATTTAATAGCTGCAGATTGAAACAGGTAGAAGTAAATTACAAAACTCATAAATGTCTGATATTAATGTTGTAATTATTAAAACACTTTATTTATCCGGTTTTTATCGCGTTTTTATTCATTATTTGACCCGAGCTTTCGCCAACTTTACAGTTGGCTTTTTCAAGGTTGACTGACCAAATAATGAATAAAAACGCGATAAAAACCGGATAAATAAAGTGTTTTATTATGCAAAATCGCGAAAACCATAGAAGAAATTTTGTAATTATTGTTTTTGAGAGCTAAATAAATACTCTGGTTTACCTAATTATACCTTTGTTATTCGTGTTATTTGTTTCTTAAGGACGCGACTGATGTGAATCGAGCTGAAATCCCTTTCGATTGAATATTTTTCTTCATAACCGGTATCAATAAATCTTTAAACTATATATTATATTATTGTACATGATACAAGAAGTGCCCCTTTATTACAAAAACAATAACTTTGATATCCGATTCAGTTAATCAAAAGTTTGACCCTGAATATCCTAAACTATTCATAAATCCATAAAGATCACAAGATACTTTAATAAAAGGACAATCGTTTTTTGTGCTTCATCTGATAGGAAGCGACACCATTGGTCGTCAGAAGCAGAATCATGCTTTCCTTGAAGAAACCAATTCACTTTAGACCAGGGATGGGCAAACTTTTTCCTTCGCGTGCTAATATTCACGCAAATATTCTATAGCGGGCCAAGTATTTTATCCAAATTCTTATTTTATATCTTATCTTACTAAAATTATAAACGCGAAAGTTTGCAAGAATGCATGTCTGTATGTGACTTTGTTACTCTTTCACTCTGAAACTACTGAACAGGTTGCGATGAAACTTAGTATATAAAGATAGCTGAAGACCTGGAATATTATATAGGCTACTATTTATCTCTATGTTCCCACTTGTGCCTACGTGAGTGTATAATACTGATTGACTGAGACATTTTTATTCATCAAAGTCTGCTCTTGATACACATTTATGGTCGCGGGCCGGATTAAAGCCCGTTCTATGCTCTAGACTTTAAGACTAGTTGTATATTATCGAATAATGATGTACGTTAAAAATTCCAAGGTACAAAGATTTGAATTGAGAGAACTGTCAGCCGACAATATGTCTTCCGTCTACGAGAGTCGTAAGTAGTGTCATTACTACTGAAAGCTTCACAGTTGTCTTATTGTTTGTGTGACAAGTTCACATCAGCTCGAGAATTTAGCTGTAGGAAGGTATTCATATGTCAGATTGAGTAACCTGAATGTGTGACGTTAGCATTGGTTCGTAAAGATGTTCTGTCTTGAAAAAGTGCGTCCACATAGGCAATAACATTTTATTGTTTTTTTTTATTATTGCTCGTAAACATAATCCCCCTTATTTATAAAAGCTAAGCGCTGCATAACTATTTGTCTTTTACTGTCACATGAAGTTTCAAAGTTGACAGACAGAGGCAAGCGTCACATAACTTAGTCAGGTGTAAATAATATTTTATAAAAGAGGGCGTTAATTGTTAATTTTTAAAATTTAGGTTTTAATAAATGCTTGAAGTGTTTTGTGTATGCACCATTTCAAAGATGTACACATATCTACCTACATACGTTACATAACAGAATTTAACAAATATTTACCAGGTATATCACCTATTTTGAATATTCTCCAACTTCCCTTCGCCTGCCTACTAGACGAAGCGTCATCGTAGCACCTTAGGGATTATTTATATTAGACCGTTTCCCGGCCGTGCCGGGTCTGGGCTGGTCGTTGTCTGTTGCTCGGCCGCCACTCGGTTGCAATAGACCGATCGACTGCTCGCTGAGCAATTGACAACGAAACTCGGCCAGGTGACGGTCTAATATAAATCATCCCTTACTGTCTATTTGCTGATACTTTTCACTATAGCAATTTACTCTTATTAGGTAGGTATCGGATATTTTTACAAATATAATGGTCACAGTTTATACTTGTAAATTCATTACAGTATAAATTAATTCTGAATTGAAAACTGAAGTTAATAACTTGTGGTTTTATTCAAATTATTGCTCTAAATCAATCATTTCGTCTACTTATTCAGTCACTTCTTGTAGTACAGTTTATTAATTTTGTGTTGTTGTGGTTCCGTTTTCATAATGAATCAATTCAGTTAAAATATTTTAGCATAATTATATTATTTACAGGGTGAACCATTTCAATGAGCTTTCAGGGGAATATCCTAAACTATAAAAGATAGCGACAAATGTTAGGAGTTGATTTTTAGATTTTTAAACCCTAGAAACTTGTCTTTTTGCAAAAAATATACTCTATATTATTTAACCGATCAATAGTATTGCTTATAAATTTTAAATCTTGCAAACAAACATAATATTCCAATAAGTTTAGAATATCTCCCTATAAAATCCAATTGAAATAGTTCACTCTGTATATTAAAAAAATATATAAGAATGATTACTTCATCTCCCGTTTTACCACTTTTGAACTGCAATTATTGTTTTTCATCCTTATATTTTGTCCGTGAACTGATTTATGTGTATTGTTAATTACATATTGTTACGAAATTCCACTTGTATGCTTTGAGACAATCAATCATCAAAATTATGTACACAAACATGCTACCCCGACTACATATAATTTGTATCTGACATTTAAATGAGGTCAAATAAATTAAGTAACAATTTCAACAAAGTTAGACTCGATTGTAACTATTCGTGACTGATAAAGTATTACAAAGTTCACCCACTGAATAGGTATTTAAACTAGGCGTTGATCAATATAACTATGACAAGGGCGTAGTCAATATCCGTCTGTTACGTTTGTTTGCGATTGCGAATCGATTAGATCCGCATTTAATTTTGTCATACTCGTACAATCAAAGGTTTCAACCGTGACGATTAGATCTTTAGTGCTAGGACGGAGTTGCTAAATTGGTTTGTTCAAAGTTACGATTGTCGTGCAACCTGACAGCGGCAAGCGGCACATTCACGCCAGTCGACCCTGAACAATGAGGTGCACCATTAATGCTCCGGAAATTATAAACCTTTCGTCGCATTGTGGATTTACTTTAATATTAATTGAGTTTTTGCGGTTCTGAACCTCGCGTCGCCTTCGGTTCACCGGAATTCCGATGTAGTTCGGTTCTGTCGGTTTCGAAACCAGCGATTTTATTATTGTTATGCGGTCTCGCGTTTTACCTTACTTATCTAAAACTACGTTTTTATACTCATTATGCTCTCAAAAGCTATTAAATGTTTTTAATAGTTGGATTTACAAAGGCTGCCTGTTTGATGTGGACTGCTTAAATACATCGTTTAAGTGTTTGTGTAACCGAGTTTAATTATTTTACGATTTACAAATGGAATTTAAATTCCTTGATTATTTTAGCAGAACAATTCTGCACTACCTTTGTGTAGGAATAGTATATCCTACTAATGTAGCGAAGTTTAAAGTGCATATAGCAAGCTACGTATATAATACACATATATAACCAGTTGATCGATATTTCTCAACCTTGTCACCGGTGATCCAGTGCGCCCGCGCAGACCCGTTACGCCACAAGTCCATTGACTCGACTGCACCAGTTTGGCGAAAGTAAAAGTCACTGCAAACTGGTATTCTCTATGACTGTCCACGGTGTTTTTTTCACCATTTTTTGCGCAACATCTTGAACGACCGGACAGGAAGGGTAGCCTTTACCACATAGAATTCGAAACATGAAAGTCTATAACCATGATTGATTTACAACGACACGCGAGCAACGACATAGACACGGACAAAAATGCACACTTTCGTGGTGCCACTGGTCGACCGGACTTTTCCAATTGTGGAAAATAAAAAGCAAGCAGACCGGTCAATTAGACACTTTCGTCTTTCAATCATCGTTGAGAGATTCTATGACGAGCTAATTACGGTTCCAGGTAAGCTAGAAGTTACGAGGATAAATTGTGTTGGAGTAGTTTTGTTTAGAATTGAATAATCGTATTTATAAAAGATTCGAGTAATTAAGAGAACAATTTGACGGACGATTCGAAGTCTATTTCTCCATATAACTCCATATTATTCTAGAATCCATATAACCATAAAAAACATTTTCCCACCAATTTTTATAACCGACTTCCAAAAAAGGATTCAATTCATCGCGTAATATTTTTGAACGCATTTATCTTACTCTTGTAAGTAATTTTAACATCCTCAAGAAACAAGGTTAGTTTCTAAAACGAAAGTTATTTTTAGTACATTTGTCTATCTGTCTGTAGAGGTCTATTAGAGACACAAAATGTGTAGACATTAGAACAAGTTTTGCTATAATAGTTATATATGATCTGTGGCTATAATAACGCTAAATGCAATGACTATTATATTTTTGAGTCTCCAGTTTAGTCTAAGATTAGAAAGATAGCTTTCAATCGAAACTGTAACCTAGAATGTATACCATTACTCTATAAAATTGCTAAGAGACATGCTAGAGATGCAAAATAATGATCACTTTCACAAACTGGTTGATTACTTCATCATTAAATTGACGGATAGGTTGCATTTTATCAATGAAGGCTTATATAGTACTAGCTGCGCCCCACGGTTTCAACCGCGTAAGTCCCGTTCCCGCGAGATTATCTGGATAAAAAGTAGCCTATGTGTTATTTCTGGTATCCAACTACCTATATTCCAAGTTTCATCGCAATTGGTTCAGTAGATGTTCCGTGAAAGAGTAACAAAGTCAAATATAGACATGCATCCATACAAACTTTTGCGTTGATAATATTAAAGTAAGTAATATTTCCCACTGCATTCAATATTGATCTATGAAAAGTCAGTCATCTAGGACTACTCTACAGTGAGTAAAGCTGTTATAACTTTATAGAATATCATCTTAGCTCATAAAGTTGGCCTTCCTCCACGGATAAGGACCGACCGCACCGCCTTACTCCATGTCCACTCCAGTAACACAGATAATAGAAGAAGAAGAAAGAGATAGAACACGAAGGAAGAGCTCTTGTTGGTGGACAATTGTCTGTGGTCATCGGCTATGGGTGAGCATAGACCGTGGGAATCCAGCGTTAGAAACTTTAGAAACTTTACTTGGACAAATACAATTCGAATATCACTTTACAATATAATGCAACAGCAAACGTGTAATGTCTTCTATAACCAGAGAATGCAAAATAGATGCATAATCTAACAAGCAACAAGACTGCAAGCCTATAAAATTATGCGTTTGATGTCTCAATTGCATAAACCATTACAGTATATGTAACAAGCTTCCTAATAGATAATGAAAGATATCGCGCATTGGAACGTCAGTGTAGCAATGGTACCCAGATTTGTAGTCATGGGAACGTTCCAACTCCTAATAAATACATTGATATACTATTTTGTAGCAAATTGTAGGTACAACTAAAGCAACCGATAAATACCGAATAACATTTCTGAATTTATACTTGCCTTTTACGTTGATTGTTACAAATATCTCACGAGTGAGCAATATTAATAGAATAATGGGTTCATATATAAAATATGTGTTTCTGTAACACATACGGTCATTTCTGTGTATATTTCAAACACCATAATATATCTAGTTGTAAAAATATTACACTTTATTGCGTGGTAAATAACTTACATTGCGTTGGATATTTACAATGTAACAGATGTCTATTATTTGTTAATGATTTCTCTTATATAAATTTAATAATGCCATATTGAAATTACTTTACAATATATTAGGTACTTGTAGATATTTATGTTTGACCTGCTGTGCACACGTTTTTACTTAAATTAATCTCTCCTAGATAAATACAGGTGATATGTTTTAACACATGTTGGACGTAGTAAATAAATGTTCGTTTTCAAAAGAATATGGTTTTGGTTGTAAAAATATTACACTTTATTGCGTGGTAAATAACTTACATTGCGTTGGATATTTACAATGTAACAGATGTCTATTATTTGTTAATGATTTCTCTTATATAAATTTAATAATGCCATATTGAAATTACTTTACAATATATTAGGTACTTGTAGATATTTATGTTTGACCTGCTGTGCACACGTTTTTACTTAAATTAATCTCTCCTAGATAAATACAGGTGATATGTTTTAACACATGTTGGACGTAGTAAATAAATGTTCGTTTTCAAAAGAATATGGTTTTGGTTGTAAAAATATTACACTTTATTGCGTGGTAAATAACTTACATTGCGTTGGATATTTACAATGTAACAGATGTCTATTATTTGTTAATGATTTCTCTTATATAAATTTAATAATGCCATATTGAAATTACTTTACAATATATTAGGTACTTGTAGATATTTATGTTTGACCTGCTGTGCACACGTTTTTACTTAAATTAATCTCTCCTAGATAAATACAGGTGATATGTTTTAACACATGTTGGACGTAGTAAATAAATGTTCGTTTTCAAAAGAATATGGTTTTGGTTGTAAAAATATTACACTTTATTGCGTGGTAAATAACTTACATTGCGTTGGATATTTACAATGTAACAGATGTCTATTATTTGTTAATGATTTCTCTTATATAAATTTAATAATGCCATATTGAAATTACTTTACAATATATTAGGTACTTGTAGATATTTATGTTTGACCTGCTGTGCACACGTTTTTACTTAAATTAATCTCTCCTAGATAAATACAGGTGATATGTTTTAACACATGTTGGACGTAGTAAATAAATGTTCGTTTTCAAAAGAATATGGTTTTTGAGTAAAATTTTCTATGTCAAGTATTCAAACTTCACATTTATCTTTGAACAAAGTGGTGCATGTTAATTAACCTGTGTATTATAAGTTTAAAAATATGTTTTCATACATACTTACTTATACTACATATTATACATAAGCTAAATTTACAAATAACAATTTTTAAAAATATGATCATTAAAGTGATGAATGATCTACGACTTCAAATTCGAGAGATGGAATTCATAATTTCATAACCGAATAGTTATTTATTATTGTGTCACTTTCGTTGCCACGGCCAGCGCCAGCGCAGCCGCACTTGACCTCGCCACTGAACCGATGCGTAGGTATGCTTTCTGCAGAAGACGTGCCGTCAATACCAATCGATTATTTATCAAGTCGGATAAACAAGTATTGCCTAGCAGACTCTGCTAGGCAATACTTGTAATACTTGTACATATAATCGATTCAGACCCGACGCGGTACACCTGCTACCTGCCGCATCACTTTCACTGATTTCGATGTTTTGATTTGTAAGTACTATCTGGGTAATTGCAAGATGAGTTTTATAGACAGACTATTTCATCAAACTTTAACAAAAATGTTCTACTATACTCGTAAGAAAAGATGAAGTTGAACCTTTTTATGTATACGAAGAGCTCGATAGTTGTATCTGCTGAACTCATATACTCGTAGTCTTACAACCCTTAAGCAAAGCCTACCGCGGTCATAACTTGAATGAATAATCGATGCTGATGTGTGTGAGAATAACTATTATTTCGAACTCCTCCGTGTTTTGGATGGCACTTCAGTTCAGTGCATTCTGAAGTTCTAAGTCGGATCAAGGTGAAGTTAAAGAAATTAAGGCCACCCGAAAACTTCAATAGTAGGTCAGCCACGTCACAGTAAGAAAATGAAACCTATTTTATTTAAGTTGATTAATTAGTGTAAAAAAAATAATGTTTAGTAACAGTTTTGCAACGTTATTTGCATAGCAATCGAGGTCGAATTAATTGAATCGTTTACACGCAAAAGCTAGTTAGTTAATTTCAAACGGCAAACTGCTTTTTAGGTGTTCAGAAAGAAACTTGACTAGTGCTAACAAACGACGCTATATGCTTTTGTCACATTTTCACTGACGTTGATTGTCATTCATAAAATGAAGACAAAGTATTAAGTCACGCGTAGGGTCGTTTGTGAATACGGGTGAAAGGCATAGGCTTTTTACTATACATTGGTATATTATAGTGCTAGGATGTCTCGCTTATGTTCAAAATCGGTGAACCATGTGAAGAATAATGAAGAATGTCAGTGTCCTTCTCTAAGGTCCCATCTATGATTTTATCAAAATTATCGATTTATCTGAGAAAAATTAGAAACAGACACTTTCATTCTTAATATTAGTATCAATCGATTAGAGCCATTGATAACTTTACAATGGAAAAATTACCCACGGTGGACAATATTAATTGTTGTAACTTGCATTCTATTTACATTGATAACTCTTACATACCTACCTACCTAGTATAAATGTATATTGTTTAGATTATACCTATATTAGGTCTTACAAACGACCTATCCGCGTCTTAATGTTTAGTCTTGCTCTTGTGAGTGATAACTCATTTTTACATTTTACAAGTTATTTTACAACTCACTTCACATTACAACTCTTTGCTACATTTTCGCTGAGGTTGATGATAATGAATGACAAAAGCTGAGTTCACATGTAGTGTTGATTGTGAATACGGGCCTTAGTCACTCATGAGTCGCGGCCCGAGGGTTCCAACACGGTTCTAGCGGCAAGGGAAGAGGAATCTGCAAGCGGATGCTGTTAATACATCGCTTCTTATGCGGGTGGCCGAGTAACAGCGGGTGCGCGTTTTTCGGAAAAGTTTTCCTTCCTACACCCTCTCTCGCTTGTGCTCGCAGATTCCGATTACATGTGTAAACTCAAACGTGTTTGAGAACTGTCAAAATATCAAAAACTGTCAAAGTGTGACAATATAATAGCAACCAACTACTTATGAAAACATAGTAAAAAAAAATTACGCGTTAGTCCCGGTTCCGCGAGAATATCGGGATAAAAAGTAGCCTTTGTGTTATTCCCGGTATCCAGCTACCTATATTCCAAGTTGTATCGCAATCGGTTCAGTAGTTTTTGCGTGAAAGAGTAACAAAGTCACATCCATACATACAAACTTTCGCGTTTATAATATTTGTAAGATTTTTAAATAGCCCATAGCCTAAGTATTGATTGCGCCAAGCTACTATGTTATCTACTATTTTAACGGTTGTATATACCATATATACAACCGTTTTATATAATTCAATGACGATAAAACTTCGGTCAGTATTCTCAGATTAATGGCCAATGTTGTCATTTCCCACTCAGCCCGCACGTTTCCTTTCTCTACCGTAAAATCGATTGGTCATGAACAAATAGAAAATAACCAAAATAACTTGTTATAAGATGTAGGTGACTAGGTACAAAGTGACTCACAGATGCTTTAAGCTCAATTTATTTTTGTTGAGTAAGGTAAGGATTGATAGCTCTCACTTCAATTCGTATTTGTGTTTCTTTATAAGTATGTGATGACATTTCGAGTGCCTCAGTTTAGAAAATTTGATATTCCGTTTCCGCGTTTACGTTTTACAAATAAAAATACCATAAGGATTCAAAGATGAACAATAAAATATCAATTTTTGTGTTTTAATAATGATTTTTACATCTAATTTATGTGTTTTTTTACATTTTAGTTAACCCGGATTATAAACATTTTTAAGTTTTCAAAACAATCTTTTGGTTACCGGACTGTTATTTATTTCATTTTAAGTAACTTACTTTCTAAGTTATTCGATTGTGTTTAACACGTACTAAATTAAAAAGTTATTTAATTTCAGATATTGCGGTTATGTTTGCTTCTTCTGAAAGTTGTTGTGTGAAGTTTGATTACACTACATTATTATAATAAAACGTAAGTCCAAAGTGGGTGAGTGAATTCTGAATGCTGTTATAGTTGTCACATACAGAATTTAAGAATCTCATGTCATATTTTTACTTTTCAATTTTCTTACCTCGACGTTTCGATCATGGTACAATGATCTTGGTCTCGAGGTGACACCCCGAAATTATGAGTTCTAATGGTGTTAGTTTAAAAAAAATATCTCATATGTCTACGATAAAAGATGTCTAACTAAAGGTGTATAACGTAACATTTTTCACGGAGAGCATTCATGCAGTCAGTAGGTACGTATCAAGCGGCTAAATGCATGAATGCTCGCTCGTAATATGTTACATTACATCTCGTGACGTTGGTTAAGTACCTTGTAATTGTAATTGTTTACGGGCTCGTTTTCCGCAAATAGACCGCCTTACATTTGGGTCCTTTTTGCGTGCCCGGTTAAGTACCTTTAGAAAAGGCGTTATTGCCCGTTTAACAATAGTAAAGCGCCCGTCGTCTTTCTTTGGTGTACCCCTTTTTAAATTCTTTCATTTCTAATGGAGACATAGACTCCGCCTTTGTTGTTTTAACTACAAATAGGAAATAAGTTCATATGGACGCCCCTGACTGCCATCACCTACCCACATTCTCCAGTCTCGTGAATAAGCCAGTTAAAATTACTGGCGAAATATCGAGCTCCATATAAAACAAATTCAAACATGGTGAAAACCCCCTTATTGAAGTACCTATATTTGCTTCAAAATATTGTTACGAAACGAGGATTTTCCAGTTAAATACGAATAATCAGCTCAATGAAGCGTCAACGGCTGGAAAGGGAAATCTCAATGACCACTCCGTTCGAAGCGGCTACGTCGAAGCCGCTGTCTTTAGTGAAAGTTTAAAATTATACATCACGAGTAAACTGGTCTTATTGAAGGTGACAACAGTCTCCAGGACCTTACTTACTAACTGGTTCAGGTTATGTAAATGTCGAATTTTGGATATGAAACGATGCATGTAACAGACACGTTACGTATTTGGTGAAATTGATTCTGATTGTTCTTTGAGATGTGAAATGTTAGTACCTACATGTGTAAATGAATCGCTGTATGTATAGCCAACTGTATATGGCATGATATAGATATGGCATAGCAAGATAGGGTTGACCCCTCGAATGGGACCATAAAAATGGGATGCCTGAAGACGGGCCCAGGCTGAAGCTGACTTAACGCGGGTGAAACCACTGGAACTAGCTAGTTTTCAACAGAGTGTTAAAATGGTGTGCGTGTACGCATTCATCCGTTACTAATCTTGATTAAATTTACTATAATGCAATCTAACACCTTACAGGTTTACTCGTTTCAACTGGGAATATCAATTTTCCTATTTCTAATGAATAAATTAGAATAGAATTCCATGTCACAGATACTTTAATAATCGATGTAAAAGTTACATAACCTTAAAAGTAAGTTATGCACAATAAAATAATAATTTATGCACGTTTTAGAATAAACCACTTACAGTATTATGAGTTCTATCTACTTATTCAACCGTACTTCATTAATCATGTTACTTCGAATCAATGAATGAGTTTAATCCAATATTGCATCAAATAAAATTTTATTAATATTGAATATCATGAATAGAACAAAAAATTGATTGATGCCATTAATCATAATCATTGGTATTGCTTTAGCGCTCGATAAACTGTAAATTAAATTATGAATATTTATTTAAAACTGGTCTATAAAGCTGAAATCTATAGTGCGTACTTTGTCTTTTCTCAGACAGAGCTTAGCAAAATCTAAGCATAAACTTTAAATTGGAATTTATAGTCGAAATTCATTTTGAGAACTTTATAGTCATAACAGAGAAGCAAAGTTTAGGTCATTATTTTTGATTGGCTTACATTCAAAATTTAAAAAATATAGTTGTTACTTAGCAAAAACTTTGTATAGTAGTTATAAATACATAAATTGTCTTAAGTCAAAGTTTTTGCGTAGCAAAGTCAAAGTACGGACTATATGTATATTTCAGCCTAAGATTTATCTATACTGTGATTAAGCGGACCCCGGGCTTCTAAGAGGAATGTAACGGGAATATCGTGGTAAGAATTTTACAGAGCTTTTTGCTCATTGTCTACTAAATTAATTTGTGTATTGGTTTTTCTTCTGTTTTCACGTTTTTAACGCTTGGTGTTTCTTACTTTTAGCATAGTTTCAATGTTCAACATTTCTAGACCTATGCTGAGAGTTCTCTCGAAAAAGACGTATTAGTGTTTCGTATTTCGTAGTAGTTTTCGTAGTATCATAATGATAATGGTACGAAACCTTCGCCGACCTCGTCCGACACGCATTTTGGCGAGTTTTAAAATATTACAAAAACGCCGAATACGGGCTCGAGGACGAAATGAAATTCGAGTAAATCTTATTCCCTCGTCAGAACAGACAACAAACCACAATGCGTTACGTAATATGTTTGTAGATACGAGAATCTAAGGCACTCTCGCAGACTCGAGTCTAATACCCTAGATACTGACCCCGCGCTTTTGTCTATTCATTCGGTAGCTGTACTCTCGCCTGTAATTACCACTTTGTTGGTTTATTTTCGCCCGAAACAATGTTACAGAATTGCAAAATGATTGATTGTGCTGTATAATTGATAGTGATTATTCTGATTTTTGGATAGTATCTACTACTAGATGATAATTGTATATTTTTGTCTATTTAGTATCAAATAGATTATGTCTGTCTATTCTATCTTTATCTCATCTTAATCCGAGCGATGTTGTTTTTCTAAACCATGCATAGAATGTCGAAGCAGTTTTCACTGAAGTTTAGAGGACTTTTGTCGATAGTTTGATATGGCCCGGAAGCCAAAGCGACTACTAGTTATTGTAAATTATAAAATAAAGCAAATATAAGTATATTTAAAAAAATTAAAAACTCAAAAAAAAAGACATATCAGTTCGGTCCTCCTCTATATTGTACATAACTTTTATTTATTTATTTATAACTAGCTGCGTTCGCGGTTTCACCCGCGTAAGTCGTGATCCCGCAAGAATACCGGGCTAAAAAGTAGCCTATGTGTTATTCCAGATCTCCAGCTACGTATATTCCAAGTTCCATAGCAATGTGTTCAATAGTTTTGTGCGTGATTGAATAACAAAGTCACACACATACTTGCAAACTTTCGCGTTTATAATATTAGTACTTAAGAACTAAGATTCACAAAAGAAGTAGGAAAAAAGTGCTCAGGTATGCATAAAAGTGGCCCAAAAACGCGTAAAGTAAAACGTAAAGTAGCGTAAAACGATGTTGTTCCACGCTTTGGCGATACGTTTTGCTTTTACATTATACTGTTACTTTTTAAGGAGCTAAGACCCTCGTCACTGACTGTTACTGACGGTTTGTTCGTATTTGTTTTGCAAGAGGTTGTAAAATGCTGTTTATTATTATTTCTTTACAAATAATTTACATTCTACTTACTTAGAAAAAATACGAGTAAATTGTTATACCGATAGTAACTAATTTCACGGATGCTTTACTGAATTTTTTTTGTGCAACATACATTAACGAATTCGTGATATTAATAGAATATAGTAACTTTAAAACGTAAAACTGAATTTTGTAAACGAACATCCATTTTAGTGCAACCGGCAGTGTGTGACATGTTTAAGGCCTGATTTTTTATTCTACGGATAAAATATATCTGTCGAATAAGTTCGAACCCAACCAAATTTAAAAGCCTTCAAATTTTGATGTTCTAAATTTACATTTTTTTCTTTTTAAATAACATAGTGACGTTATTTGTTCGGTGGTGTTACATTTTATTTGTTAGATATCTCTATCTAGGGATTTGAAAAATTAGCCCTAAGTATCCTAAATATGAATTCTAATACACCCGTAGTAGAATTAAGTTGGCAATTTTGAGGTTAGCTGTGATCGTGTGATTCTGTTTCTGGTAACTGCATTAACTTTACATAATTCAAACCAGTCGTCATAGAAAGTGTTCTGATTAAAATATAATAAAATATAATTGTGTTTTAGTACGCAACTTCTCTTCCAGACGATGATTGGCTGTAATAAATTACGTGGATTAATTACACGTATCTTCAATTATTTCTGGTTATGTAAGTGTAATTCAGTTGATTATATTAATTATTTTTAGTCGCGTCAAGTATTGTACTGATTAAGAAGCTGAACTGTAGATAATGTTACAGCTAACCCCAGTGTTTGGTTGGTGTGTCAATAAGGATAATTTAAAGATTAGGCGCCTATAATGTTGAGAATTATTGGCAAAACTCAATAAAATAAATTCCCAAGGTTTGATAAATTATTTTCGAGTAAAAATAACCTTAAAATGTTCTGGTTTTTCCGTTTCCGTAGAACAAAGAAACTTGTAAAGGGGTTACCCAAGTTAAACTCAAAATCCGTGTCGGGTTCATTGAAAATTGTTGGTTGTTTCATGACGAAATGGTGTAGAATGCTGTTAAAGTTTTTTGTATGGATTGTGGGTGACATTGTTTCCTACTTTTTGGTATGGTTTCAAGACAATAACTTCTGATTGTTTCAAACCCCATCCACATTTAAGTCATAAATTGACTGCTATGGTTATAATGTTGATCATCTTTAACATTCTTTGACATATTTGTCACAAAACTGCCTAAAACATTTTAGTTGCCAGAAAACTGCCTAACTAAAATGTTGGAAACATTGTCACCTACAATCTATACACAAAAAAGACAACATCATTCCTTTATAAAACAATCAACAATTTCCGATAAACCCGACATTAATTTTCAGTTTAGTTCGGATCAATATCTTAACTGGATGATTACTTATAATTCCAATAACCCTGAATTTAACTAAATACAAATTAGCACCTCGTGAACAATACCAACACGATATTTCAATGAAATTCACGGATCATTTCCTTTGGAATTCGAACATAATTGAATAAGTGCATTTAGTTGCGAAAACCTTCTGGGGTTTTCCCAACTGGTGTGGAACACGTAGCAAACATTCTGAGGGTTAATAATTGGTGCTCGTTTCGATTATTTGGTTGTTAATTAATACTTATTCAGACTCATAACTTTATTCGCCACCGCCTGCGGTAGAGAAATTCGTGAGTATGCGGTAATAACAACTATTTCTCTTCGAGAATCTCTAAATGAATTACTCATTAAAATGCCATTCTTTAAGTTTTTTTTTAGACTTCGCAAATTTGTTTTTGAAGACGGTCAAAGGAACATCAAGATGATTCGCCTTGAATCGAGTCTTTTGACTGCTGAAAATACGCATGTTGGCTTGGGGGTCTTCAAGACACGTGTTGAACAGGTACCTCCTAGGTAAGCATGCAACATCTTAGACCACATCGTCGCTTTCCGTTAGGTGAGATAGTGGTCACACGCTTACCTATCAATAATAAAACAAAAAAAGTTGTGTTTGCGATTTGATTTAGCGTTTTACAGCGTCAACCTTAGGTATTATACAGAGACATGTCACATCGTCGTATTCGCTTACTCTTTAGTACTATTTCTATGGTATTATATTTTAGTGATTTCAACGTCAGCAGTCAAAGCCAAAGAGTTATGAAGGTATGTCAAACTAGATATAGTTTCGATGTTTAAAAGGACTTTTGTTTTTGACGCGTTAGTGGAACGTCGTCGTCTTGAATTTTTCTTTTTACAAAACCTAGTTTTATTGCGTGTATATTGTTTAATTTCGACGGCGTGTTATTAATTTAGTTACGCAAAGTTCAACGAGTGGAGTGAAAATAAAAATACCAGTGCTAAACACGAAATTAGCACGTTACAAACAAATGTTCCATGAGGTTGGAGAAAAATCGTCGCCATTTTTTCTACAGCCTTCACGCATTGAACATTATTTCAAACGATTACAGTATAATAGTGGTAGTTCACTATTAGTACGAGAAACTGGCTAAATTGTCCTATATTGCTGACAGAAAGCCACTAAGAAAATGGAATGAAAAGATGTTTAAAATTAAAACAGACTTTAATTCTATTTATTGATAACTAAACCAATCACAACGAAAAACCTCGAGGACTGTCCCCCGAAATACAGGTCTCAAGAAATTGTTTTTTATATAATTATAAATTAACCAACTACGAATAGCATTCATAGCATAGCATATATACAAATACTTGTATAAATAAATCTAAACTTGAATTGAATAGTAAAAAGAACTGAGAATTACGAATTTAGACGAAATCAGGATTTAAACAATCAAAAAGAAAACAACAACTGTGCTTAGAATTTTTGATAAAATCGAAAGTTTATCTATTTTGCATTGAAGAGGTGGGTGAGTTCGCTTTCGCTTATCGATTGCATAGGGTAAATAATTGACATTTAAACTAGTTTCTTCTAAATTTTAACTTTGACTAATATGTGTTGTAGAATTACAAATATATTTATGTTGTAACTTTAAAAACTAAACCGTTTACTTAGTTCTCCTTAAAAATGTACATGATTCTAATCCTAACATCATAAAATAGCAATAAAATCGAAATCGCACCCATAAACAAACATAGAGGCGTCCAAAGAATAATATATTGCGTGTTTATTCCCTTAACGACCACATGCATACGGAATACTAACAGCTGGGATTAAATAATGTCGGCCGATAGCTTTGTGGCTTATTATTACCAAAATACGACAGTTCGATGAATGTCTTTGAATGTTGAGAATACTATTATCTCACGTGACGCTGCATTAAAAAAACCCTCTTTTCCATCCTTGAAATCAGGCAAAAAAAAGAAAAAGGCATGAGTCTAGTTATCTCATAGACTTAATTTAATCTTACCTCCATGAGTTATCTATGAGGTTATCCTGAATCGGTTAATATTAAAGGGTCAAAAAGGTTTTTCTTTTCACCCTCGTTGTATGGAGAAGTATGCCGACTCGTTGTTGGTCAAGTAGCCATTTTAACAGCCTTTGGTTTAAGAGCTAACATTTTCTGTAAGCGAGAAAGTATGCGAGGCCTTCTGTTCGTTTTTTAACTAGTTTTTTTTCGGTTGTTTTAAATATTATTATTCCTTACAGCGTTTCTATTATTAAAATAATAGTCGTTTCTCAATTTAAAACGGTTAAGAGTGAGATTAGAATTAAATTTTGTGGTCGTGAGGAAATTTTTAAGAGCTTGTGGTTTGTGGACATGTAACATTAAAACTACAAAAAGGAAAGTCCGTTGTTTAGTATATTTATGTATCTATTTATTTGCTAACATGAGGCTTGTAAATGGGTTTTGTTTGGTAGATTTAGAAGTTTAAATGATATTTCGCGTTTACGAGCGATTTTGTAGCAAGTTTGGTTTAAAACCAACGCTGCACACAATGATGCACTGCTATTATGAAGCTGTACTTTGGATTGAGGTCAAAAATATTGATCTAGAACCTAAAAGTTCAAAATATTATGCATCCCTACTTTCCTAAGTTTCTGTTTGATGTGTTAGTATTTCAATATTCTCAAATAGTGTTTCAAATATGAGAAGTGTATATATTACACGCAAATGCTCAGGAAGACCTTTAGATAGATTAAAGCTTTATTTGCACAACCAACTATACATTACATACATACATTATTAGAAAACTATCGTTAAACAGTTGATTTGTCAAACATGTTATTATGAGGAAATTACAAGTCAGTTTCCGTAAAAGACTGATTTTATGTTAAAACAAATGTTTCGCCTACAATTTTCACTTTTGTTGTTACACAATGACACCTGTTCCGTTAAAATATATAATATATAGACGTTACATAACCGAAACCCGTTATTTATATAAAGAAAATAAAATGTGAATTTGTTATTCAAAATTATCTAATTAGGAACAAATGTGTGATAACTTTTTGTTGAAGAATTAAATTTCGTTTAAATGTATGAAAAGTGGGTCGAATCAAAGTAATAAAGATAAATGTGAAAAAAGTGTTTTCAAGACTGAGTTATATGTGGCCAGTAACATGGTGGTACCGTAACCCAGTTTAGCATTGTCTGCAAATGGATTCATGTTAGTAGACACTAATTTTAACCCAGTCAAAGGCCAATTTTTACGATGGACTTATTTGAAACTAGTGGCCTAGTGCTGCCATATTATATTTATATTTTTATATAAATATAATATGCTACTCCGTAGACTTATTAAGAACATTGAACTCAACCTTTAAGGAGATATGACATCAGTGCCCTTAGTATATATGAGTTTTGATAGTTTATCGTCTCGATGAAACTGTCAGTTTACTTCATACATTTTACATAATGCCCCTAACGGTAACTATTATGAACTAAAATTATGTATGGAAGTAAACTGCCAGTTTCATCGAGATGATAAACTATCAAAACTCATACTAAGGGCTCAGAAGGAAGACAGTTCTAAACGGCAACTGTTATAACGCTACCGCAGTCACAATTATGCTATTGACGTTTTTATCGTCAACTTTCGACTTTGTCCTAGTGGAGCAGCGATAGGTATTTCATTCTTACGATAGACGTGACAATATTGTCAGCGCTTCAGCTTTCTTTTTATATTTTGGTATAAAATATTTTTCATCATCAAGATCTTTTCACGACAATAAAAAAGTCAAACATAATTCCAAAGAAATCAATTACTACTCATAAATATGCAAATCAAATCTGACTGATATACGTAACTGGTTTTTGTACAAAAGTTACTAGTGTTTTTTTTATCGAACAGTAAATCAAATATGTAGAGTACTGTTAAACAACGGAGTACCGTTCGTTTCGACTGTACTTTAGCACGTGGGATTACGCAGATTATAGACAACCGTATTTACAATGCAAATTTATTTTTATTGGTTATATGTAGACATGCTCAAAGTTGATCTAGTTTTCGAGATTAAACTCATTTTTCGTTTTTTTTGCGTTGCTTTTATTATTTTAGCATTTTTCAACGCCGAAAATGTTTCGAGGATTTTACAGTCTACCTGTGACTAGCAATGGTAGTGGTACTAACTTAGAATCCAACGACGTTACAAATTAGACTGAAATCTATAGTGCGTACTTTGACTCTGCTCAGATTGAGCTTAGCAAAAGCTAAGCATAAACTTTGAATTGGAATTTATAGCCGAAATTATACAAATAATTTTGAAAAACTTCGATTTCACTTAGCAAGAACTCTGGATAGTTGCGAAGATAGCTTTATAAATACCAAAAATTATCATAAGTCAAAGTTTTTGCTTAGCAAAGTCAAAGTGCGGACTATAGATTTCAGCCTTAGCCTTAGTTTCAACGATAAAACGTTTAATGTTTATTGTTGGCATTTTATGATCGACTCAGATATAAGCATTTCTCAGACCTCGGCGATGTTTCTGGTTGCATCATTTTCAGGGTCCGCTAAAACCTCCAAATTATTTGGAGCTCGCAGTTGTTAAATCATCATTGACCATACATATAAATGGACTTGGCATAGTTTGATCGGATGTAAGCATTTATTTAACTAAATCCATTGAAAGGAAGTTTGAATTTTTTTATATCGGTAATTTCCGAATCGATCTACGCATGTCGGTCGGTTCTAACTAAACGATCGTTCAAAGCCGGTGCATTACATAGATGCAATTTAGTCTAATTATTTTGAAAACGTGGAAAATCGGACAAGACACGCGAATCGCTCTCTCTGAGACTTTCAAAATTATAACCACAGTATATGTGTATGTATTAAAAGTATCTCATCTCTAAATAGTGTGAACTTTTTGGAAAGTTTGAATTTTAACAAATTTTGGTTAAGTTTTCGAATATATCCTTTTGGTACTTATCCGACAATTTTGTGTGGATGTGTGTGATATGTTTACTGTAGAAAAGATTGCAACCGTGAAGCAATTTTTAAATATTGGTGAAAATAGATTACCAAATTATTTTATGAATTCGTTATGAGTAAATTAAAAATTCCTGGTCCCAAGCGCCTCTAAATCCAAGAAATTGTTTTAAGTTTATCCCATATAATACATAGATATCGATATAAAGATTATTTATTTATTTTTTAATAATATGGGCTTCGGGGTACCGGTATGTCAATGTAAAGACTTCTAAAACTATGAAATTTAGCTCTGCTTTTGAAGTTAAAAGGTACAATTTAAAAAACTGACCGCGTTATATCTCATTCATACGCACAATTTCGATGACTGTACAATGTAATAGGTACATGTATCTTGCATAATTTTAGTTGCCTGAAGCAAAGTTGTAATAAAAGGAAGTCTTATGTCTTATAAGAGAAATTAGGAGGAAGCTAAGTTTTATGAATAATTAGAATAAACATTAAATACCTAAGTAACGCTGTTTACAGCCCACACGTTTAAACGTTTCGAAGTCATACTTTAACTTAAACTTAAAAAAAAATTGCGATACTGGAGCTAGTGTTATTGTACGGATTTTATCTGAAATAATAATTAGAAATTAAGATGGCGGGTCCGGAAGATGATCTAATGTGAAGTGTTCTATGCATTCAATGGAAGGAAGTTAATATAACTTTTACTCGTCGTTCTCGTACTGAAGACGGTATTAATTTACTGCCGGATGTCCAACGTGTTTATAGCAATATCCTTATTATACGAACTGGTTGTAAAAATATCGCAATACTCACCTGTTTAGTTACAAAGTTATTAGAACATTTCGAAAGTGTCTGCGAATAAAGACATCATTAACATTGATTTATTTATAAAAAAATCTGTGTAGGTAATATAAGTAATTAAACTTGCGCTCCGCATTGTAAATCCCAATCCAGTGGGATAGAAAGCAGTATTATTTGAAGGTCTTCAGCTAAGTAATGTACAGAATTTCATTGCAATCAGTTTAGCGGTTTTTGCGTGAACGTCACATACACACTTTACATCTACAGTAACAATGAAAAGTAGGTGAATAGATTTTTTTGCGGATAGATTAGATGTCCAAAAACTAGGTAGGTATTAGGTACCTACTTATTTAAAGCTTTAATCAATTTTCATAGTACGAATTTGGAATTGTCCCACTTTTATGATTAATGTAGATACCTACATGGACGAAAGCATGCGCGGGCGTCATAAAAATCTTTGGAAATATTACCTTACCTATCGCTACAGGTTTGTGATGTTAAAACGTCATTGTATTTTCCTCGATCCGTCAGGTTTTTTTATTATAAAAATAGTGTTGTAATGAGTCTGTAGGTGGTAAGTATTTCAAAGAGAACTTTGGTAGCATTTGACCTCATTTCACCTGATGGGAAGCGACGATGAGGTCGATGTCGACGATTCATAACTAGAAGATACCTATTCACTCTTGACTTGAGGTCTCCAAGGTTGTAGTTTAGGGTAAACAGCGGAGCGGGCAGCGAATTCCACTTTTTGGCAGTGCGTACAAGAAAGGTGGAGGCGGGACGCTTTGTATTTGAAATTGGAACGTTTACCATGATATGTGGATGGCGATCAACCATACCCTCGTGGTCTTATAGGAAAATGGGCAAGTGGGAACAAGTTCATGCAGTCCCTGCGAGCACTCTCCGGAGTGAATTCTAAACCGACTTCCAAAAATAAGAGGAGGTTAACCTAGTACTATTCAAATGTTTTTTTTTTAATTCTATCAAGTGGTTCCTGTAGCATGGTAGTAGGTACATCGCTACGATCAAGCTGACGGAAAGTGAGTTCGATTTTCACCGCCTATTTATCGAATTATTTTATAAATTCCATTTTTCTATGTAGTTAACGAATAACCAAACTGTTTCACTTATGAGTTACTTAAGGTCATCAATCAAGCAGCTTGTACTAAGAAAACTCAATGAAGTGTTAAAATGATATTGCTATTTTATGTTAATTTACTTAGATGGTGGTATGGTATCATGCTATAAAAGTTTGCGCATTTGGCTCGTTTTGTTTTTTTTTTAATTGTCTATAAAAACTATTTAAAAATAGGTATCACGTTTCTGTATTCGTTAAAAGATTTAGGTAATCGTGAAAGGTTTTCTTTCTATTTACGGGTAGTGTTTTTTGAATAAACTTAAGTTACAAGCTTGGAATGGAAGATTATCCGCCTCTTTCTGGATTCTCGTTGACAAAGAAAACTACTGAATACGCGTTTATTTTTAATAATGACTAGCTGCGCTCCGCGGTTTAACCCGTGTAGGTCCCGTTCCTGATGGATTATCGGGACAAAAAGTAGCATAATATGTGTTATTCCAGGTTTCCAGCGTGCGATTTTGCGTGATTGAGTTACAAAGACATATTTCACAGACATACATAAATACTTGCAAACTTTCACGTTTATAATATTAGTAAGAAGTAAGATTATGAAATTGAAGTTTTCAAGTAAGTGTTTATGTTTCTGTCTATATATTTTTTTCATTAAATACAGTACACAATAAAGATAAAGTAACTATGTGAACCCATGCGAGTAACAGAAACCCATTCGATAAAACTAAACTTGTTTTAATGAATGAATGAGTCACTAGATACAAGATTTGCTCTAAAATTGCCCATTTACGATATTAACAGCTGAATATTTAAAAGAGTTTCCGCTGCTTCGGATACCAACGTTTAAATATTCTCATCCGGTCGATTTGTCCAATAATTAGTGTTTTGAAACGCATATTTCAAATGTTCTTTATGGTTCAATTTTCCAATTAATCAAGACCATAATAAATGAGTAAAAAATTACTCACAGGCGGGACCCATTGGAAAAATTAGATTAGTAAAATGAATGGGTCCCGACTGTGAGTAATTTTTTACTCATTTATTATGTGTTCCGTGTGTATCGATTACAAAACTATTATTACTTAGCGTAATTTCAAATTACTGGGCTTGTTTTTTTCTTTTTAGTTTTTTTGTTGTTTCTATGCGTATTTTTTAATCGAGTTTTTTACGCAGTCGGGGTTTTTGTTTTTTATAAATTATTTTTTTTATTTTACGCTTTTTAGTTATTTTCATTTATTGATGGTAGGTAAGTCTCGTAATCTATTCATTTCATTACGGGGTTATAATGTACTAGCTGCGCCTCGCGGTCTCACCCGCGTAAGTTCCGTTCCCGCGGGAATAATAAGTAGCCTATGTGTTAATCCAGGTCCCCCAGCTACCTATATTCCAAATTTCGTCGCTATCGGTTCAGTAGTTTTTGCGTGAAAGAGTAACAACCTCACATACATACATACTTACATACAAACTTTCGCGTTTATAATATTAGTAAGATTCTATTTCAGTTAGGGTTTAGTTATTTATTGTTTAAATTTATTATTATTTGTTTAACTTTTTTAGTACCTAAATGTTATTAGGCTTTTATTCAGTTGGTAGGTACAATTTATGTAAATATTTTTTTAGTTTATATCAATAAATTCCTGTCACCTGTACCATCACGGCTTATACTTTGATAGTTCCAAGCGTAACTACGTAACAAAAATAAAAACTTGTTCGTTAGTATCAAAAAGCAAGAATACCTAATTGTAAATTAACTTTAAACCGTTATATTTCCTAAACGGTTCTTTAAAATAAAAAATGGTGAAAGAAACCTAATATTTATTTTTAAAAACCTATTCAACGATACCCATCTTGACATACTTTGACGATTTTGGATTGTTTAATTTTGACAATATGGCGTCTGGTGGTGACATAAGTTACTTTGGATTACTGTCATGTCTTTAGTCACACTCGCCAGATTAAGACGAATCGATTGACGTATGAATGATCAAAATCGGTCCACGCGTTTGGCCTCTAGAACGCCACATAGAAACATCCATACATACATACATACATACATACATACATACATACATACATACATACATACATAGACCGATAAACACATTACCCTCCTTTGCGTCGCGCAGTCGGGTAAAAATAGTGCGCATGCCGTTCGTAATAAGTATACTTTGGCTTAAAATATTTATTATTGATAGTGGGTATTCTAACAAAAACGTTCGAACTTTGTTCCGACTTGTTGTAAAGTGTATAAGTAATTTCCCGCACAATTTGAATTTGGAACTAATGTAGCTCAACTGTCAGAGCTGAACTATTATTATTAATAATACTTGAGAGGGGGTTTTCGCGGGAACGCGGTTAGGAGATGTGTTGCTAAATTTTCATTTTTGTTATACCTTGTTCAAATGCGTGTAAATTGTTTAATTTTAGGGGCATATTAATCAGTTTAGTTTCGTGAAAGTGTACAAGTTTAAATGAAAGTGAAAATCGGTGCAAAACATGGACTTTAGCGTTGTCTCGAAGGCTCCATGAACAAACGTTGTAAAACATGGCCCCCGTTTTACAATGATTCCCTCGACTTGACTTTAACTATGACGACTTGACTGTTTCGATGCAATGCAAATAAAAACTTCCTGGATTAATAATACTTGACACTGGCAAATGTCCAAATGGAATAAGCCATATATAAACGAAGAAGAATACTTGAGAGTCTTGGCGGGAACTCGTTGAGGAGATGTGGTGCTAAATTTTCATTTTTGTGAAACTAAGTTCATATGTGTGCAAATTGTTTAATTTCGGGGGCATATTTATCAATTTAGTTTCGTGAAGGTGTACAAGTGGAATGAACGTGAAAATCGGTGCAAAACATTAACTTAGAAGGCTCCGTGAAGATTATTTGTAAATGGCCGCCGTGTTTACAAATGATTCCCTAGACTTGACTTTAACTATGACGACTTGACTGTTTCGATGCAAATAACTTGCATAATATATTAGAATACTTGACACTGGCTAATTTCCTAATGGCCATAATCGGTTCACAACCGATAAGAAATAAATAATACTTGACACTGGCTAATTTCCAAATGGCCATAATCGGTTCACAACCGATAAGAAATAAAAAATAAAAAGCGACCTTCTAGTCTCTTAAAGGAGACCTGTCTAAATTCTTTATGATTCGGGTTAAATGCTACTAATATTATTAGGGTGTAAGTTTGTGTATTGTGTTTGTTGCTGTTTCTTGCACAAACTACGGAACCGATTGCGTTTAAACCTGAGCTGGAGATCTGGATTAATACAAATGCTATACTTTTTATCTAAATATTACTCTCTAACTATTTGATATTAGGTAATGGTTCATATCAATATGAAAAATGGTTACATGAATATATGTGTATTATTATATAATATAATAAAAAATATTAAGACACATGTTTTTAGGGTGTCTGTATTGTATATCTCAAAAGTGAGTTAGATCTAAGTGTATCTGAAGATTGCCTTCAGATTGAAAGACACTTTTTACTAAACAGTTTTTTGTGCGAAAGGTTTTTAAAAGTGTTGTTCACTCTTCTTCTTCTTCATTAAAATGGCTTTTTCCATTCGGACATTTGCCAGTGTCAAGTATTATCAATATTTGCAGGTTATTTGCATCGAACGAAACAGTCAATTCGTCATAGTTAAAGTCAAGTCGAGGGAATCATTGTAAAAAGGGGGCCATTTTTTACAATGTTTGTTCACGGAGCTTTGGAGAGAACACTAAGCTGAAGTCCATGTTTTGCACCGATTTTCACTTTTATTTTCACTTGTACACCTTCACGAAACTAAATTGATTAATATACCCCCGAAATTAAACAATTTACACGCATTTGTACTAAGTTTCACAAAAATGAAAATTTAGCAACACATCTCCTCAACGCATTTCCGCCAAAACTCCTGTTGTTCACTCGCTGAAAATCGTTATACAGTCACCACGATTTTATAAAAAAAAAACAATTTAAAAGAAACGGTTTAAAATTCTACAATTGAATTTCGTGATCCTAAAAAGCAATTCACTGTAGAGTCAGAAAAAAAAACGAAAGAGATACTGTCCACAAAGAAAGTGAAATTGTATGTAATGAAATTGGATTATTTTGAAAATGGAATGTCAGGTTATGCACGCTTCGTGTCAATTTTCGAGGTACAGCGAGCACAAGCAGAACGGTAAACTATAATTTCTATGTGCTACTATTGTTTTTTATTAACAAAAAGTTGTCAAGGTGAATTAAACTTAGATTAATTTACGAAATTCGGTCATATAACGGCAGTACGAGCATGTGTTTTTATGACTATTAAGTTTTACGACTAATTCCTATTAGTCACGTTGAATAAAATGTGTCTAGTTTACTTTTAAACTGCAATAATTTATTAGATTTTAAAATGTTGATTGCAGTTTGTCCTCCTAACTCTTTTAAGGACAAGGTAAATGTATTAAATTATTGAAATTTATTATACTTTTAGTAACAATGCTTTGTTTTTCCTTATTAAAGAGGTTTTTTTTTATTTCTTAAGTGGAATATTATGTTTTCTTTTTCAATTTGCATATTAATTATTGCCTTCCTAATATTAATACCTATAGATTTAAGTATTACAAACTATACAAGCTTCAAATACATAGGTCATATAGTAAATTTACATACGCTATTCTAACTTAATCATTACCTAGATCATAACATTAGGCTGGTATTTATATGATCATGTGAACTTAACATTTATAGGACGAATCAAAACATTGAGAAACATTTACTTCTGCACTTGTAATGTAACAAACTTAACTATAAATTATCTTACTAATGGCGTTTAAATATCTTAAGTTAAGTAACTTAAGTTAAATATTGTAAATTACCTTTATAGCTAGAAATATTTTAAAGGAAAAATACATCTTCAAAAATTCAATAGAGGGAACTTGCGTGGTCTTGTTGGTTAAAACCCTAGGGTACTGGCCTCGCCTAAACCTCGCGGCGAGTGAATTTTCCTTTAAAATTTTTTTAGTAGTAATGCGTTGAGTAATAAAAAACAAATCACGAAATACCTTTTTTCCGCTTAGGCACAACTCTCACACCTATGGCAAGTTCTGTCACAAGACACAACAACAGAGTCAAAAAACAGTATCTTCCACTGCACCCCATGTTTAACACTTAGTCTGCCCTTAGTCCAAAAATATCATTAGCCTATGGCACTACAAGGAACAGCCGCTGCATAGAACACGCGTACTCGATACACAATCGATCTCGGCGTCGCGATCGGGTAGCGCTGAGCGAGTGGACCGCTCGACTACCCTATATTTTGACTTATAGCAATTTGGCAGTGCGAAATCCACTTGTATATAAAACCTTTCGCCGGCTCGAGGCGGACGGTCATTGGTCGCGGTGCAACGCGCGTGTGGCGCGAAGGTGAAGGGAGCTGGTAGTGGAAACCCCCTCCAAATGGAGGGGCGATCAGGGTCGACAGACACTTTTGCTATCGACGCCGACGCCGCGATAGCTATCGTGCTACAAGCTGCACCGTTCGCTGCTATTACATCAGCCGTAGCGTGCACCACTGAAACTGTACCATTTATTTAGAAACACTCGACTGTTTCTTCTAGACATAAGAAATGTTTCAGTTGTGCTAAATAATTTACACAATATTCTACTCTTGTAACTGTTACTTTACGTAATTAATATTGATTAATGCTGAAATACTGTTTTTGTAATTTAAAGCTGAACGTTTGGTCACTGCCCCGCTAGACAAGTGACAATTTGGTAGCAAATTAAGATAAGAAAACGGTAGTTTGGGGAGAGGGTACAGGGCAAGGTTTGTATGTATGTAGGTAGTTACGTAAAAGATATTAAAAAAAACTATAATGATTTTATGGTGTTGTTTATTTTAAACATTGAGATTTGGTGATGTGCTTGAGCGTAAAACTTGGATTTTATCAATTTTTTTTGGAAAATAAACAATTGAATATTTGTTATTTTTAATAACTGTCTCAAAATGATTATGACATTCTTAGGGAGAAATGCACCAACAAACATTCTAGTGATTGTGACGGGATTTGAACCGTCAGTACAGCCGTCGTCAGCTAGCTATAGGTAGCTGGAAACCTGGAATAACACAAAGGCTTCTTTATATCTCGATAATAATAAGTAATTTTGTGTTAAAATCACAGTTTAAGCAGTAACCTTTTGTAAGTTTTCTTGAATGTTGAATAATGCTACATACAATTTTTTAAATATTTAATAATTATTATTATTTAATATATTAATAATTCATTCTTTGTGGATGAACTTGTACTCTTTTATTTTCCCTGGACCATTGACCAAATTTACTAGATTATAATTTTTAACAAAAAAACAGATTTTGTAGATATGTGGAGCGCTGTCTACTTTTTCGTGAAGCGCAGTGGAATAACCCTTCCATCGCTAGGATGATAATAATAACAAGTAGGTACATTATACCTTAGTTAAAGCAGCTGCATGGTGACAAGGCAAATATATGTGAACTATGCCTAAAATACCAAACAAAGTGTACTTCGGATCGACTAAATCTGAAAGTTCCACCAAGTATATTTGATACAAATTAAATGATATCAAAGTGGATGTCAGCATGAAAACAGCGAACAACCAAGGCCCGTAAAGGTTTTTAATGTCATTGTAAAACTGTAGTGCGTTTTGGTGGTCTCTTCCAGCTTCAGATATAAGTTGTCTCAATTCATTTTTATTTTTCGCTTCCTTAAATGCTCTGTGAACTTTTTGCGCCATCAGTTTCAATTTTAACCTCAAATGAGTTGTCGCTATGCAAAAAGATCCATCGAACCCACAGTAATTCGGCACGAGGATAATACAATGAGAAACATTGTACGCACACATGCATTCGAAAATAGGCGCTTCGTTCTGAATATCTTCGAAGGACAACAATTCCATGTCGTGCACCATTGATCTCGTGAACACGTCACTTCGTAAACTTTCAATACTCATCCGTATTCCGGCAAAGATAGGATACTGGGCGCTCAGAAAGATTGACAAGTACAACCACAGCATTTCTGCCCTCTTAATCTGTTTTATATGCTCGTCATATATCTCTTGATCATCTTTACCTAACTCGTTGGCTTTTAACAAATCGTTCGTCATCGTAAACAGTATAGGAGGCGCAAATTTCTTCGTAGCGTAAATACTATAGTAGGTTTTCACAAAAAAACAGAGCTGTAATCACAGCCAGCGTCATTTTTCTTGCGAAGTTAAAAATATTTCTTCTGTAGAGGCATTTCGACCTGTAAGCGGCGAACCAGAATATCTGGGCACCGCTTATAGCAACTATTAGAGTTATAATTACACATCTCTTCATAGTGTTTGTTCTGTATGGATATATGAAGGCGAAAGCCAGCCCAAAAGCACAAATCGGATATGTTGCATTAAAATCTTTGCAAGTTTTCTCTTCTGTTTTTATTGCCAGCCATCTTGACACGCGCAAATGAATAAGAATTTCCGTGATGGTAAATGATTATGGAATACACAATCATAACAAATTGTGCATTGTGCTAAATAATAACGTAACCACCATTTTTCTTTTTATATATCTTCATATAAAGCGTTTGTCCAATCTGACTATCAAGGTATTTAATTTGAGAGCTTAAATATTACATACTTTTTATGCTATATATTATAATGTAGGCATTCTCTAAGAAATATTTTTAAAAATACCACGAGACCGAAACTTATGTGGATGAAAACGTGGATTTAACTCTTTTTATTATTGGTTTACTTGGAAACTGCAGAATCGGTTTCGATTAATTTTAGTGATAGAAAACGGAAATCAGCCACCCTTTATGTCACGCGTATGAAACAGCGAGGTGCAGTTAGTTTAAAACAATTTACCTCATATTGTTAGTAATTTAACACATCCAGTACCCTTTCCACGAGTTAATACGTAAATACGTGCGCTGTAACGTTATCGTTTTGGGCATATCTGCAGCGCAAAATATTGGCTCGCGCGACTAACAAGTCGCTATAGGTGCGACAGGAAACAGTTGGAGGCTAACATAAGCCGTTAACAGTTAAGCCTAACATGCCTAACAAGCATAACATAAGCAGTTAACAGTTAACCCTAAGATAAGTCGCGTGCCCTTTGGATATATAAATTTGTATATTACTTAAACGTGTGATAGTGGTCGTATGATCTGAGTGTCCATTATGTTTACGTTTTTCTCATCAAATGGTGTAATAGGTAGTGTTTCGATGATATTTGACTTCAGTTGTGAAGTCATCTTTGGCAGTTTATTTGAAATTTGGTGAATTTAATCATATTTTAAAAGACTATTTCTTTGTTTTAAACGTATAAACAAAGAAACTATTAATTATATTCTAATAATAGAAGATCTCATTTATCTATTGAGGTGGTAACATTTTTCGTATTGAGTTAGGTTTTAAGATTATTTTCTGCGTAGGATTCAATAGCATTTTGAAGGATGAGATTATTCTTGCGTCGTCGTAACTTTTCATATACATATAAAGTGCAGGCAGTCCTCGAATTTACGTATAAACTTGTGGTAGAGGTACAACTTACTAACATGGATATTAACTAGGAAAAATACCTTCGAAGAATGAATAAAGCGCTATTTAGAAATAAATTGGTGCAAAAAATGTAAAGGGTTTTTCAACAAGGACGGGTCGATGTTGAAATTGAATAAATCAAGTTATGTGTCAGTTGTTAATGATTTTTTTTATTTAAAACTAGCTGCGCCCCACGGTTTCACCTGCGTAAGTCCCGTTCCCGCGGGAACGGATAAATATAAGTAGTAGGTATATCCGTTTTCTATAGTCACCGTAACACAAGCTTACCAGCTTACCATGGGGCTAGATGGCGCTGGGTGTTGTTCACAGAATTTAATTATTTATTTATTTATAAATCATTGTAGATTATTTAACGAGTCCGCGACTACGAGTGAAAACAAAACAAAATACATAATCGTGATTGCGTAAAAGGGGACTAAGGGATATAGGAACTGGACTTATCTACGCCTTATCTAAGTGACTAGTTGTAGTAAAATACTAGATCCTAAGTATTTTACTCGTGTTGGTGTAGGCTAGCTGTAAAAATATTGCCAAATCTATTTGCAGTAGATGGTCAATGAAGACTTAACTAGTACGCCAACTTACACAGGTAGCTTAGGCATACCTAATCTTATGCAAACTACTTGAATACGTATAAATTGTAAAATAATGAGGTATTACGTTTGTTATACACACTTATACAATATGCAATTTAAACTGCGTAAGAATATTAAAATTTAACAATTACGTTGACAATTCAGTACCGAGTGAATGTAGTCGAGTATGTTTTCGAGTTGTAAAACCAAGACTTTCAATGAGATTTAGTAAAACTGGAGCACCAGTAAAAACAGGAATTCGATTACGAAATATCTTGTTTCGACTTAACTGGGTGACATGCTGTTTTAAGAGCAAGGGCTTTGAATGCTTGATTTCTTAACGTTTATCGATATTTAACGATTACTAAAATTAATTTGTTGAAATTAATATTAAGAATAAGCGTATTGAATTATTTTAATGACTAGAGCTTTTAATTGCGTTTCCTACATGATATCGAAAGTTGCTACATCTAACATCGCGATAACGAAAACGGTGCTTCGACCGGTCGTCAAAGCGATGGTACGCCACATCGAATGTCGTAACAGCAAATGTCTCGATGTCTGATAATTACTGCATCGAATGGTTAACACAATGAATGTGTAATTACGAGTATTGTTCGGGTTTATGGTCTCTGTGGCGTATCGGTCAAAACGCCGACTGAAACGCAGAAAGTTTCTGGTTCGATTCTCGCCGGGACTAGTATTTACCTACGCTGACCATAAATTTAATGTTTAATTCTGTTTTTTTTTTTTAAATAAAATGTTAATATTTTAAGGTACGAGTACATTAAGGCTGGCTTGCATTAACGGTTCCTAAAAATGTTTAAGCTGTTAAACGTGTTTAAAATCTGTCAGAATTTCAACTGTCTATGTGTGGCAAGATATTATCAATCGTCCTTTTAATGAAAAATAGTCCAATGTTCGATTTCCCATAAATTATTTTAAAATTGATTTAGTTCAATATGTTTTTAAATGGTTTTATGCAAGTCGCCCTAAGTTTAAGTATGTGAAGAATGGGTAAAATTCATAAATTTGCAAATTTGACAGTGTGAGTCAACGACGCCGGATGACGTCAACTAACGTGAAGTCTTTCGATCGTAAAGATTGAGGGATGCGGGTTCGAGTTTCGCATTACGTTAAAAATTTTGATGTTTTTTTTTCATTAAAATACAACCATTACATCAATTCCTTTGTATAATTTACAACAAAACCCAATAAAGTAGAACTTACAATAAAGCAGAGAAACTATGGATGCCCCGACCATCGCATCGATTTGTTATGGCAGCCTACTGGGACAGTATACTTGTCCATCATAACCCCCCACCCCAAATCAAGCCCCCCTTACTTATAAAAGCTAATTGATGCGCTGAATAACTATGCATAGTCTATGTTTTACGGTCACATGAAATTTCAAACTTGACAGACAGAGCCAAACGTCACATAACTTAGTCATTTGTTAATAATATTTTATAAGTAAGGGAGAAGGTGTTTAAAGTCCGCAGTTTGCTGTTCCTATAATAAATTGCGATCTTCGATCCATCTAGTTAAAGATAAACCGCGCGATCAATGCACGCGATCTCGCATGCAGAGTGTTCCGAACCGACGCCGACGACGCTGCGCGAGCGCACAAGTTGAGCAACTAAAAGGAAGCGATGCAACCGTTATGGAAACCAGATGTTTCAGATTGTAATGAGCTAGTGTGCGACTAAATTATAATTATCGTAAGAACGTAGGTACAACGTAATTATAGAAAATGTTTTATAAGTAACTTTACTTACAAACACACTACACTTACATTTTATATACTTTCGTTGTAGGTATAGAAAATGTGAATTGTGAATTCATTGATTCACATAAATTAACTTGCACTTTTCATTGTATCCTTAACATGTTGAGTATTTTTTCCCTAGCAAACTGCGTTTACTATAAACTTGTAGGTTATGCAATTTCTACAATGTTAAGACTATATTCTATACCATATTCTTACCTATATTATACATGTTTAAGAGACAATACCTAACTAGAATAAAAAAATATTGTCTACAAAAAACAACGAACTATAACAGGACAAAAAGAGGCTGAAGGCAAATTTCAAATTAATTTCATTCATAATGTTTAGACGTGAATTGCGAAACGTAGACATTTATCCATTTAATTTCAGTTAGAATAGAATTATCGACCTAGAAGACGATGTGCCGCGCCGATTTAGGGGCAGCTCACAGGCAAAAGACAGTTTCCCTACGTATTCCACATTTGAAGCTTATTCTTAGCTTAGTTTGATTGCCCTGGGTAGCCTAATAATTGAAGTCTAAACTCAACGTAGGAAGTTGAGTCCGACTTATTATTTTTAGTAATCAGTGGGTACGTACCTACGTAAGCATCATGGTATGTTTCGCCCTACTCAACATGGTAACGCAATATTTTTGGTAAATATGTATTTATAGGTATCATGTGTACATACTTGTATATAATTTATTATGACATTCAGTAATAAGTAGGCATAATTTACGTGCCACAGAAAAATGCAACGTGAAATAATAATTAACCTACTTTATGTCAAGTTTTCTACGTGAAATTTTGAATCTAGTTACCTACATATGTGGTCGAACACTCAAGGATGCCCACCTACTTATTTAATTAACATGTTTGATTACGTTATTCGGAATTGTTTTAGGAAGTTAAGTAATGTATGTTAAAGCTTGATTTACATTATTAATATATGTATCTTTTTGTATATTCTTCTTTCTTTTTTGTATACTTAGTGGTGTGGCTCAAAATGTGTTATGTCTGCTTTCCACTGCGAGCGGAAGCGACCTATTACGGACTCTGCTATACTCGTAACGATGATTTTCATACAGCTAGTCTTTGATTTGGTGGAAGCACTTTTACTGCACAGTGGGCACAGCACTGTCCCAAAAAAGAGCGAACTGCCCGCAAAAGCTGGTAAACATGAAGATTGATGATGTAGTATAATCAATAGGTATTATAATAACCTTATATATAATAATGAATTTCTATTTCGCGTGGTCATGGCATCACGCTTGAACAGCTGGACCTATTTTGATAGTTCTTTTTGTGTTGTGTTTGTTACGATCAGGAGGGGATTCTAATAAAAAAAAAGCTAAATATCGGGACTCACGCGGATGAAACCCGGGGCGCAGCTAGTGTAAAATATAACTAATTGGTGTCCATTTCATGTGTTTTCTTTTGCTACTCCTTGCAAATGCAATGTTCAAGGCGTTATAGGCAACTGTGAACAAAAACGGACAATTCACAGGAATTCTTTAATTATAGGTCAAAGATTGACTTGCGAAATTATTATTGCCCTCCGGTAGACAAACGAGTTTTGCCTTCAAGTTGGACCGATTAAACTATTCACTGTCTCACTCAATGGCATGAAATTAAGGATTCGAGTCATTCATGACGCCGATTGAGTTATGACGGCTGAATACAGTCCTTTATCCTTCCACTGCTGAACATAGGCCTATATGACGAAACCTTATTTAAAATTTGTGTTCTACTTAAACAACTAACCACCTCTCAAACTTAAAAAGTCATAAATTTCAATATATTTAAACACTTTATTTAAGTATACCCCTTAACTTTAAGTTTAAGTTTAAAATCTATCTCTGTCATTTAGCGATAAGATCTCCCATGTGTGTTACATTCTATTCCTTTGCTTTTGTGTTTTAAGTTGTACCTTAAGTGCAAATAAAGCGTTAATATATCTAACAGTCTATTTCTGACCTGCACCGGCGCGGGCGCCTTAAATGTCCTTTTATTTAAGACATGACTTTTCCGAGTAGCAACGAATGGCTAATAATAATTCTAAACAAAAATCTTCTTTTGTTATACAAATCTCGAGATGTTGATTCAATCGAAAATATGAAGACTTATTCGGAGATTTGCTTGTTCAAGTTTGTAGTTCAAATCAAGCCTATACTCAATATCATATCATTATATTTTACAAATGCGCTTGTGAAACCAAATAGAGCACTGCAGTTAATACCATAAAATAATCTACAGATAAAAAACCCACGTTAACTATCTAAATACAATAACAATCAAAATATCAATAGGGTATAAATTATCAGAGGCATAACCGACCTCGAAAAACCAATACACATTAATTACAATTGATATCTTTCGTAGGTTGTTCTGTTCAGTGTTCGTTCACCATTACGATAAATGACTTGCATGAAGGTCAAAAGTTCTGTTTACAGGTGAATTAATTGTTATATGCGGGTTCATGAATGTCGAAGTGCGGGTGGAGTGTCTCACGGATTGGGCGGTGACAATTGCTGATATATTTTAAGGAAATTAAGTATGCTATAAGTACGTTAGTGAAGTGTCTACTTCAGTTAAGATTTAAGATTTATAATATTACTCAAGGTTTGCTTCTGTTCTACTTCTATCTTACAAAGGCAAAGCAAGGGACTAAAGGTGCCAGGTGTATCAGTAGGTATTTTAATTTTTTTTTAATTTGATTGAAAGAGGTTTAGTAATTTATGGTAGTTCTAAATGAAATGAATACCTAATAGTGGTATCAAACAGAATTAACAATTGCTGAACCATTATTGAAACATTAATACTTTAAAATATATACCTGTTATTCACAGTCTTTTTCTGACCAGTCCTGCTGGGAACAGCCGACCTCGCGTTGTAAACTCACGGATGGCCGTAAGTGGGGACGCTATAACATAATGCAAATAGTTTATCGGTTATGGGTGCTTTTAGAACACACTTAGGTATCAAATAAGTATGTGTTTGTGTACATTTAAAATGAGAGATTGTTTGTTTGTTTGTCTGTGCGTAATCGAATGTTCCCATTGATTGGTTTCAGTCAAGTGTTTGTTATTAAATCTGTCAAGATAACGGAAACGCATTCGATGGTAATGGAAACGCGCTCTCACATCCGCGGTCAACTATCTCGTGAGATCAAATACTTAGCCATTTACCTTGAAATAATACTGACCGGAGGCAGTGGACATACCAACGTGGCAGTCTATGGCAGTTACGGTACAGCATATACATCGGCGAGGCGCAGTAGCCTGACTCCATAGAAGAAATTGCGCGCCTCGAAAGCTGAGCAAACTCGGAATGCGTGCAAGGAGTAGAGTCGCTGATCCATCACGTTTAACCAGAGAAGATACGATATTCACATTAACCTTATTAATAAACGTAAGGTAAAGTCAGAGTAGTTTAAACTTTTATTTTTGTTTCCGTCTGGTTAATTTTGAAAGTACTTGTCACGGAAAAAGACAAAGCATCAAATCAAATCAATAAATTATTATTAATCAAGTAAAATATCGTGTCTTCGGATCGCGGCCTTCGATGAAAACAAGACACAAGAAACTGCTGGGGTTATTTTTTTGTTTCTTTTTTGTTGCAATGTTCATTTGATTAACATTGTCGCATATTTAGAGCTATAGTGGAACGTGAGCTCTTACTACTTAGACATTACTCCACGTTTATTAACAAGGCAAAAAGGGATTTTGTGCTTCGCATCACCGCTGGTCGACTTATCCCTATGTTTCTAAGCATATACTTCTCGGTCGTATGTTTTATTCCGAGATAAGATGAGTCAGCCTACTATTCATCTTTATACACTGGTAAAATTGTCCAGCTCATTAATGAATGACTATCAAATTGGTAAACTATCACGCAAGTGCGTTGTGTCATACATAGTCATAGTTTCAATATGCATTTTGTTTGCACTACTTATATGTGGCTTACGCAATGCTCAGGTTGAATTGTTTGGTTGGTTTCCGGCTTCTGAAATTTCGGTTTAAGTACTTGTATTAGCAGTTGTAGGAAGTAATTTTACTTTTGTATGTCTAGTTTTCAGTTTCGATCAATGATTCATGATTTTTGGACAATCCGCGCTACCACGATCGTTTCTTTAGATTTTAAATAATAAATACCCCCACTAAGTACTTTTAAAACCACAGATTTTTTTGTTTATTATTTGATGTGTTTTTAATTGTTGCAATGCCGTTCCTATTTTTCGTAGCTATTACTTACATACCGTATCCGAAAATAAATTCCATTTCAATTCAACAGAAGAAAAATTCATAATTGATGACCTCATTAAATTAAGATAAATAAACTAATTTTGCGATTTATTACAACTACTGGTTTTCTGGCAAAATGTATGAAATGCAAACACACGCATTTCACTACCCAAATGAAACTCCCAGCCACAAAAGCTTTCTGTCTGACTACACAGATAACTATATTGTCTAATCATAATTATGAATCATAAAAGTATCCATAAATATAATCCACCGCGCACTTCCGTCGTAATTTGTAAATTAACAAGCATTTCGTTACAAAAGTATGATACAAAATCGCTTTCTGACTGTGTGTTTGTATGCTTAGATCTTTAAAACTGCGCAACTGATTTTGATGCGGTTTCTTTTATTAGATAGAGTAGTTTAATAGAAAGGATTATATGCATAACACATCCCTATATTCCCGCGTCATCGGGACTTACGCGTGTGAACCCGCGGGGCGTAGCTAATTAGAAGATAAATCACATACTCTGTAATTTTCTTGCACAAACATTAGGCTGACTTGACGCTTACTTAAGTTAAATAGTTTTGTCAACATTATTCAGTCGTCGCTTAAGAAATTAACGCCTTTACAAATGATGATTAACAGCAGCATAAACTATGTATCGTTTGTCTTTACTGACTTGACAGAATCAGACGTAAAATAATATAACATAAAAATCAAACAACACAACGAATTTTAATTGTCATACTACTCTGTCTCACTAGCTACGATCGTTGTATGTTTTTTTGAGCTAGGTAACACGGCTTTACAATATTTTTAATTTGAAACGAATAGTTATTTTCCATCCATCCTAGTAAAAACTTTCAAAGATCTTAATTGAAGTATTTTATCGACACACAGAACGTTTTAAATACCATATATGGTCAATTTAAGTTACATTCATATCACGAAAAGGGCCGATATAACTTAGTAAGCGAAGAATGTTCAATTGTTTAATTGGTTTACTTTTATGGGATTTTAATAAGACCGTTGGAATTCTATTCACAAATTAAGGTAAGGCCTTAAAACGCAATCGCGTTAAGATGTCGTTGGCTATATGTATAGGACTTAAACACTACTAATGGAACAATAAATAATACATTTCATACCTTAACTAGGTTAGGTAAATACCATACTGCACTTGACCTTAAACTATCGCAGCTTTGACACAATATTTTTAGTTAATTTTCTAACTACAGCTTAAACTTTTTAATTAGGTACTTATTTTGAAGTTCACTTTATTAATTGTATAAAATACCGTTCGTCTGAATACATCATTATTTCTAAATAAAAGTAAGTATACCACTAGTGCCTTCGTAGAGATTTATATGTATTTAAAAAAACTAGGTATAGTAAAAACTGCGGAACCGATTACGATAAAACTTAATATGCAGATAGCTGGTGATCTAGTTTAAGTACTACACAAGCTACATTTATCCGATATTTCCACGGTATCGGGACTTAAGCGGGGCGCAGCTAGTGCTTTATAAGACTAAATATTCTTATATTAACCGTAATTGTTACTTACGTGATCTAGATAGCGGGGCTCAGCAAGTGCTTTATAAGACTAAATATTCTTATATTAACCGTAATTGTTACTTACGTGATCTAGATAGCGGGGCTCAGCAAGTGCTTTATAAGACTAAATATTCTTATATTAACCGTAATTGTTACTTACGTGATCTAGATAGCGGGGCTCAGCAAGTGCTTTACAAGACTAAATATTCTCATATCAACATTTCACCCAATAAAAGAATCCCCGCAGCTTGAATTATAGTACAAACGTATGAAAGTATCATAAATGCGCGGACTATTATAAATCAAGTCCACTGAACAATTTGGGGCTATTTACTGGTAACGTTCTAATCGTGACCTCATGTTGATAGAAATTATGTTGCGTTATGAAAATTATACTGTACGAATTGTTTCCTTATTACTTATTTCGTTTGGAATTTGATTTGATAATTTTCTACAGTTACGGTAATATTTTATTTTGAATTTATGAATTTATGTTGAAGGATAATTTTTAACCTTTTTTTTATATAGAGACATAGACAGGGTTAAAACGTGTTTTTGATATATTTTAAAGTTTTTAAATTATATCAAAGTTATAATTAAAAAATAATATTTTTTTTTTTAATTTTAACACACACTGTGTTGAACACTGTTTCTTTAAGTATAGGGTTAAAACATTTATTTATTTGTAGGATTAAACTAATTTTTCTGTTTTAATCGCGTTGATTTTATTGTTTGATGTTTTAAGGTGTTCCCAGGCCACTGATAATATATAAGCTACTTTTTTTTTATCCCGATATTCCTGCAGGTTCGGGGCTTTTTTTTTTAAATTCTGTTTCCAACAAGATTATTTATTTAACGCTTTATTACGTGATACCAAAAATACAATTATAAGTAATAAAAATAAAGAAACTTAAATCTAGAGTGACACAATAGGCGGACTTACCGCTGAGAGCGGTTCTTTCTAGGCAACCTTGGGATGGGGGCTTACGCGGGTGATACCAAGATGAGAAGCTGGTATGACATTCTGCCCTACCATGATCGATTATCATTATTTTATAGTCCTTCTGTCGCTTAAATAAAAAATACCCCGACTACTTAGTCACAATTAATAAAAAATCTTATTTTTTTTAAGTTTTTTTTAAATTATTATTTGATGTTTTTTTAGCTGAACAATTTAGGTCCGATTTCGGTGCGATTAAAAGATCATGGTAAGGGCCTGGTAATCAACCTTGTTTAAATTACCCAATATTTTATGGATTTCGAACTAAATCTACTTCCCTTTCTTACCCGATCTATTTAAAAAGGGACCTTTATCAGCAATAGTGAGCAATAGTCAGCCTTTATCATGTAGTAATGAGGAATTCACACCCAAGACAAACCAATAAGGTTTTGTGGGTGTTTTGTGTTTTTTAAGACTTTCTTTCAAAATAATAATAAAGAAAAAAAAAACAGTAACTGCGTCTTGTAAATGTTCAATGACTATTTATTGTCTTTATTTTATGAACTGTGGCTACATTAGCGGGCTACGACGAATATTTGTGTAAACGCGATGTATGTGGCCACATACATCGGTAGATCGTTGCAACGCGAAGTATTCGGGCGAAGACGATGTGCTACGGGGCGCTGTCAGTAGAGCACTCGCCCAATGTAGATCGCGTAAGCTCGATCACGATATTTTTACGACACGAATATTCGCCTGCTAATGTAGCCCCAGCATAATTACATGTATTAGTCCAGGACATTTCGCCATGTTCTGTCAGTTATTTTCTTGACGACCTCTGTGGCGCGTCGGGCGAACGCTTGGCTGCAATACAGAAGGTTGCGGGTTCGAATCCCCCTGGGTGCAAATATTTAAGCTTAAAAATAAATATTTGTATCTGGTCTGGGTGTATTTCTATGTATAATATGTATGTAGTTACAAAAGAAAAATAATTATAAGTAGTATATCCGTTGTCTAGTCACCGTAACACAAGCTTTAGCAGATTACCAATGGGCTAGATGGCGCTGTGTGTTCACAGGATTTATTTACTTTTATTTATTTTTTTATTTCTAAGCCGTGTCGAATAAAAACACAGTTTATAAAATAATAGGCAACAATGACGCACTTTCACACACACCTACACAAACATCGTGACAAAAACACAAAAGGTAATTAAAAATTAGTAGTTTGTTTAAATAATTATGGTTTATTTAAGTGTATATATTACACGAAAATTAAATTAAATCGGTAATAAAACAGTTATATATCACAAACAATATAAACATGAAATTTCATGAATTTTAGTAACTAAGTACAATACTTAAAATGAAACGACAAAAATAATAATTAAAGAAATCATTAAACTTCAAAAACCCTTAAACAAGCATTATTAAAAACCCCGGACTCCAAACTTACGTAAATAATAAGTTTATATATTAATAAAACACTTTATTTACAGGGTTTAATTGCGTTTTATTCATGATTTTTAACTGACCGAGCTTTCGCCAACTTTACAGTTAGCTTATTTGACATAATATAATTATGAGATAGAAAATAGACTAATTACATTCAGTCAATCTTGAAAAAACCAACTGTAACGTTTGCGAAAGCTCGGTCGGTTAAAAATCATGAATAAAACGCGATTAAACCCGGTAAATAAAGTGTTTTATTATGCAAAATCGCGTAACCAAAAAAGATATTAGTTTATATATTGTTACCTAATTTATTATCTTTATATCCAATCCTACTAATATTATAAAGCTGAAAGTTTGTGAGTAGGTATGTGTGTAGTGTATGTTTGTTTGTTACACAATCACGTAAAAACTGCGGAACCGATTGCGATGAAACTTGGAATATAGGTAGCTGGATACCGGGAATAACACATAGGCCACTTTTTTTTCCCGATATTCCCGCGAGAACGGGACTTACGCGGGTGAAACCACGGGGCGAAGCCAGTAATATTATAAACGCGAGAGTTTGTATGTATGTGCCGACTTTGTTACTCAATCACGCTAAAACCACTGAACCGATTGCAATGAAACTTAGAAAATAGGTAACTGGGAACTTGGGCACATAGGCACATTAAAACATTAGATTTTTTTAAAGATTAAATATTTTTTTCGGTTTTGATCGCGTTGCTTTAATTGTTTATTGCTTTATGGTTTTCCAGACTACGGGTAGGCTACTTTTATCCCGATTTTCCTGCGGGATCGGGACTTACGCGAGTGAAACCGCGGGGCACAGCTATTATTAAATAAATGTACATAGACTAAAGTTTTTAATAATTATTTAGGGAACAAAATAAAACAATAAACATTGATAACTGTTATTTAGATAATGGTCTACCATAGTCTCCTTATTGCAGAGTCTAATAAATTTTATTAAAATAAAAAAAAACGACTTCATAGTTCGTACTTTAATATTTAGATAATGGTCTACCATAGTCTCCTTATTGCAGAGTCTAAATAGCCCTGCCAATAAATTTTATTAAAATAAAAAAAAACGACTTCTTAGTTCGTACTTTAATATTTAGATAATGGTCTACCATAGTTTCCTTATTGCAGAGTCTAAATAGCCCTGCCAATAAATTTTATTAAAATAAAAAAAAACGACTTCTTAGTTCGTACTTTAATATTTGGATAATGGTCTACCATAGTCTCCTTATTGCAGAGTCTAAATAGCCCTGCCAATAAATTTTATTAAAATAAAAAAAAAAACGACTTCTTAGTTCGTACTTTAATATTTAGATAATGGTCTACCATAGTCTCCTTATTGCAGAGTCTAAATAGCCCTGCCAATAAATTTTATTAAAATAAAAAAATCTCGACTGCCTACTTAGTTCGTACTTTAAAAAAAAACCCTCAAATGGTCATTGAAGTTATCTAATTTATTTTCAGAAGCCTTGTTTCAAGTTGATTTCATTACTGGAATAAGTATACATAATTACTAAATTAATTTACATTCGACTTAGTACTAATATCCGCTTCTAATGCAAATGTTCGTTGATAATATTAACATAATCCTGATTTAAGTCACCGGTACGTAGATAATTTGGTTTTGTATATTCAAAAATAAGTTTCATAAAAATGTAATATCAAATTAAATGTAATTTAAGTAACAAAAACCAAAGCTAGCAAAATTACATTTTCTGCGACAGAATAACAAATAAATAAATAAATATTGCACGTTGTTACACACAGCACAATCTACGCCCATTTTCACAAGACAACGTTGTACATTCTGTGTATTTTATTTTTCTAATTTTTGTTTTTACCTTAAATAATTGTTTGTTGTTCAAATGAATCATTTTGTTCATCTATATCTATCCAACCCCAAACTCAGCACTAGGCTTATATTTCTACTAGACAACGGATATACTACTTACGATACTTCTTTGCTTGTAAGTACATAAGTACCAGGTACATCATTTAATACATTGAAAAACTGTTACCATGAATACAATCGCCATGTGGCCAACCAACAAATGCAGAGTTAAACGATTTTAAACTTACATGGATGTTTTCACCACAATTATTGTTAAATTAAGGGGCATTTACCATGTTTTTGATATATTAAAAAAACATGGTAAACTCAACATGGTAACATTTCCCCGTTATTTAACAATAATTGAAATGTAGAGTTGTGTACAAAACTCATGTTTCGTAGCCAAATACAGGCACCATTTGTGTGTTATTTTCTACCATAATGTCTTTATCGGTCGTAATGGCACATTAGGGAACCATAAACTTCCAGTTTAGACTTGAACTAGGTATCATAGGTTTCCTAAAGTGCCTAGTAGTTTAGTTACAAACCCACATTCAATATTTATGGCTAACAGCTTTGATTAGCTTCTCGGTGGTCTAAGAGGGGCCCGTGCTAAATTGTTTTATTGCGCTCTTTTGAGAGACTATGTTGGCAAAAGTGTTATACAACAAACGCATATACCCTGCTCCGTTCCGTCGTGGGTAAAAAATCCTGAAGGTGCTACCTTACCGACGCGACGCATTCACGTGAAATGTATATATTATAGATTCAACTTTAGTATTTCAAGGCGTTTTTAGTGCGAGTCCCGACGTGCTATCTACCTCGCGTAATGGCCGAAGACTTCTGGCCGAACGGCTTGGTGTTCCGTCGCTTCCGCTAAAAAATCTCACAGGAACACATAAGGACTAAAGTGTAGTGGAAGGAAGTGCTACTAACTTATTTCTAAGCTGTCTATTAACACATTCATTTTATTATAAAATATCTTCAGGATTTTTCGCCGACCTCTGTGGCGCGTCGGGCGAACGCTTGGCTGCAATGCAGAAGGTTGCGGGTTCGATTTCCGCTGGGTGCAAAGTCTTATGCTTAAAAAATAAATATTTGAATCAGCTGGTCTGGGTGTATTTCTATGTATTATATGTATGTATTTACAAAAGAAAAATAAATATAAGTAGTATATCCGTTGTCTAGTCACCATAACACAAGTTTAACAGCTTACCATGGGGCTAGATGGCGCAGTGTGTTGGTCACAGAATTTATTTATTTATGTTAGTCTAAAAGGTATATATTTATAGACCTTTGTAGCTTGAAATAAATGAATTTATTATTATTATTAAAGCATTATAATACTACCTGCCTGACTGACGAGCATTCCCGTGTAGAGTAACATTTTATAACAAGTCAAGCGCATTGATGTTACAAGTTGTATAAACATATTACATTACACAATGTATCATTACAATCTGTAACGTTATATTACACGCGAATGCTTACGGCGATTGAGCACCTTTTGGCTTGCTAAGGATCGTCCGACACAAATATTTCGTTTTGCTATAAGCAGCGCTTGCACGATTTTTACATTCAAGAAGAAAGCTAGGGAAAAACGCATGACCACATCACCTCGTCCATCATTAAGATTATCATTATACTGCTTTCGATATGCCAGTGCGGCTTAGCTATCTAATACCATACAACGTAAGTTAAGTATTAGATATGGCCACAGCTTTTAAAGGGTCAATCTAAGGGCCAAGCTTTGACATTTAATTTTGTTTACAGTGTTGTTAGATCAGGAAATAGGTATGCTATTGTTCTAGTTGCTGGAAAATTGGTCTTGCTTATATTTAGTAATAGTGGTGGTGGTATCTGAGTACCTACTAACTTTTTTATGTAACACAAATACAAAAGTTTACAAAGCAGACTTAGTCAGTAATTGTAAGTACAGTAAAAATTTCACTGACGATTAGGCAAAAAACAACTCCATTAGTCATTTAACTACAAAAAAGTTGATTATTTAGTTCATTCTAAACATATTATAGTTATATGTAGATAGGTAACTATATACATAAAAAATGTAGATTAGAAAAGTAATACGCCTTTTGTACCAAGCTCATTTTTTAATGACTGTGACTACTGACTGAAATTGAAATAAGTAACAGTAAAATGGAGTAGAATAGAAGTTAGATCCTAGATTTTCACACCCATTGAGAACCTTACATCTTCTTTACTTGTACCTATTTAATAAAAAAATCAACTTGATTATTTGATCATAAGTAACGCTACTTTGTGTAAGGATTACTATGTTTTCTTCTTGACGCATAAAACTAATTTCAAACTGTATATTGCTATTTGAGAAACCTAAAGTAGATTTATAACGTCTTTGTTAGATAATTGGTGTAGCCAAGAGTTTGATTTGGTGGGATTACAACTACAACATTCGATTTCAATTACTTGATATCAATTACGTCAAAGGTTAAATTTGTAATTCACTTACCACCAGTATTCTATACTTACCTACTCAACTATAAACGGATGTAGGTAGTTCAGAACACGGAAAACATGGGCGTAACTAAAAAATATCGCCGTCAGAAATCTATTGTAAGGACAGAAACATGAAAAGTTATCGACATCAATCAATGTTTCTTAGGTAACATAACTATAAAGTAATTAATTATTTGAGAACAATGAAAAAATTGTGATCATAAAAAATTGTTTTAATCGAAAAGTTCCTAGGTATATTTGGTTTAAATTCTATACCGTTTTTGTTATATTTTTAAAGTGTTTCCTACACTTGGATAACTATACTTAAAGAAATGCTGTCCAAAAATTTCGCACCCGACAGACTTGAACCTGCATCTCTGGGGATCCGTCCCAACGCCATTTTCCAATTTGGCCACGGATGCATGTTCAATCGAGTCGAAATTAAGGATTGCATTTCTTATTGTATACGTTTAAATTCTATACTTAAAAAAGGAATCGTAAAAAGTTAATTACAAATTAATGTAATTATTAGGAAAACACTATCTACCTGTAATGTTTGACTCTATGTAATTAATGAATTAAAATTTCACGAAATTCTGAGGACTTTTACCTAATAGTATTACTTTAAATTGACTCTCCATTTAAATTACGAAAAGAAATTGTGAAGATTTGTAATTTAATACATTTAGTGAATTCATATTATGAATTTGAAAAAAAAAAGGATTTTTTGAAAAATGTTTTGAGATCTAACAACAAGATCATTAAGAAATTACATAAATAACAGAAAAACCTGCCCAGATACAAGTTCAAGTATAATTTCATTCATTTACTGTTATCGCGATCGATCTTAGAGATTAACCTAGTTCTCACATAAAACATCATGGGCAACTAGCCACGTCCCGCGGTTTTACTCATATTAACACACATCTGGATGTTAAAGTCATTTTAGTTAGTATTTGTTCATGCAAAGCTTGTCAGATTATTGTAATTTTTTTTTTTTTAAATAATTGCCTTAGTGTGGTAAACTCTAAGAAATAATACTTACCGCCGCACTCAGAGACGCTTAATGGCTGATTATTATTTTACCAATTGAAGATTTTACAAAAAAAATATTTACCTAAATATTGATAGCTTAATCAACCATTAAATGTCATTGAGTACGGCAGTTAGACAGATTTTATTAGAATTAATCTTAGCCTTATTATTTTTTTAATCTGACGTTGGGGCACTTTGACCAATCGGCGCAAGCGCAAGCGCAGGCGCGCAATCTCTTTGTGACTATAATGTCATAAGAATTCGCAACGGCCCTCGACGCGACTTATCACTGCGCGTTGAGCCATATAGCTACTAAACCCTAACAGCACCAAAATTGGAGTAAAAAAATTTGAGCACGGTGTTATTTTCGTACATTTTTTTACATTAAAATGTCAAAATTGCGAGTAAATCTTGATTTAAATTGACCTACCCCTTTGGTGCAAAGGGTTAGGTAAATAAGGGCTAAGATTTTATAAAAAATATTTAGTTTTAATACAAATCAAGTTACTTATATATAAGACAAAAGCAAGATTTTCTTCTTCTTATTACCACGAAAACTGTTCATAAATAAATTATAAATATACGAACACTCTTACAAACTCAACGAAGTCAAGTTTGAAGATCGTACTAAGTTTTTAAGCAATATATACATGCAACCGGATCTAAAATTAATTAATAACTTAACTAACCTGCCTACGTGGTTTATGTAATAGTTAATATCTGCATATCTAATTAATCGATTGGTAAATGAAGGACAATGTAGTTAAGATACTTTTGTTCTGACGTTTCTTTTGTTTTATTTATGTTACGAAACATAAGCGGATGTTTCAATTTAGATCACTATGCCAAATAATATCGGTCGACTTCTGTCACCTTTTGTTTTTATTTCCATAGTTTTTTGTGTCCATTTTGATCGTCTTTTATTTACTTTTTGTCTTCTTTTATCTCTAATTCGATCGTCTTCTGTTTCTACTTTGATGGTCTTATGTTATTTTTATTGACTTTCGTGCGCGAGAACAGTAATCAGTAAATTTAAAAAATACATCTGGGTAAATCAATTACAAGGTTGCCTGGGTAAAAAGATTCTTAGGTGAAGTGAGTAGACCCACTTTTCCACTTTCTTCGCTCAACTATATTACAGGTTCAGATGGAAGGATACAGTGGGCAGGCAAGGAGATAAGTCATGTCATGCTCTTTGCTCATGCGCGTTAGTCGAATTGTTTTAGTCGATTTTTCCGCAAATTTACTGAAGCTACAGACCACACCCCTATCAGTCAAATTGAGTCTCGACTACACTTGAAAGGATGCCCTTGATCTCTTATCGGAGGATTTTCGCAAGGAAACAAACAAGTTATATTTCATAAAATAATTCCTTTGGCTTGATTGTTCTTTTGACTATTTATAAATTTAAAAGATAATTTGGTCATTTCTAAATTAATAATAATAATAATAAGCCCGCAGGGCACCTTGAGGCGAGGTGTCGGGGAGTAGCGACCCCGCGGGTTCCCGAGTGCTCCAGGGGGAAGTCACCGTTCCTCACCTCCGGCTTGCCTTAGTTGGCTGGTCGGAGTGAACACTGACGAGGAAGCGGTCCCCCGCCTCTGGCTTGCCTTCACCGGCCGGTCAGAGTGGAGTCGCGAGAGCAGAAATGCTCGAAGGATGGACACCTCACGTCAGTGATGAGTTGGCCCGCTCCACAGGATTACCTAGGATGGTTTAAAATCCAGTGAGGCCCCTCCATCCTTCAGCCTCTCACGTCCCTGTTGCCCCCTGGCTGTAATTTGCTCGGCTTATTTAGGGTGGCCCAGTTTGTGAGTTGGCGAGTCTCCGTCTGCCATTTTTACGTGTTTTTAACATTGTTACGGCAGGCGCCATAATCCCCATAGTTTCCCCCAGTATCCAGTCCACTACCATCCCATTTCCATAGCCTAAGTAGTTTTCACCCGTAGTTTATACATAGTTCTATCCGACCCGGGGGTTGTCCTTGGCTGCATTTTATGGTGAAGACAGGGATAATCACCGGTTTGGTGTCCATCACAAATCTTAAAATTAAAATGTTACTAAAACGGGCCTCTACGTGTTGACATCGGCCCCACGCACGCCTCCCAAAGGTCCGGGTGCTCCATAGCCCCGAGAATCGAAAACGGTAACAACAAATAATAATAATAATAAGCCCGCAGGGCACCTTGAGAGCCCGCAGGGCACCTTGAGGGCCCGCAGGGCACCTTGAGGCGAGGTGTCGGGGAGTAGCGACCCCGCGGCTTTCCGAGTGCTCCAGGAGGAAGTCACCGTTCCTCACCCCCGGCTTGCCTTAGTTGGCTGGTTGGAGTGAACACTGACGAGGAAGCGGTCCCCCGCCTCTGGCTTGCCTTCACCGGCCGGTCAGAGTGGAGTCGCGAGAGCAGAAATGCTCGAAGGATGGACACCTCACGTCAGTGATGAGTTGGCCCGCTCCACAGGATTACCTAGGATGGTTTAAAATCCAGTGAGGCCCCTCCATCCTTCAGCCTCTCACGCCCCTGTTGCCCCCTGGCTGTAATTTGCTCGGCTTATTTAGGGTGGCCCAGTTTGTGAGTTGGCGAGTCTCCGTCTGCCATTTTTACGTGTTTTTAACATTGTTACGGCAGGCGCCATAATCCCCATAGTTTCCCCCAGTATCCAGTCCACTACCATCCCATTTCCATAGCCTAAGTAGTTTTCACCCGTAGTTTATACATAGTTCTATCCGACCCGGGGGTTGTCCTTGGCTGCATTTTATGGTGCAGACAGGGATAATCACCGGTTTGGTGTCCATCACAAATCTTTAAATTAAAATGTTACTAAAACGGGCCTCTACGTGTTGGCTTCGGCCCCACGCACGCCTCCCAAAGGTCCGGGTGCTCCATAGCCCCGAGAATCGAAAACGGTAACAACAAATAATAATAATAATTAGTCTTAAATTATGTCAGATTCTTTTTCAGAAAATACATACCTAATTATTTTTTTTGTACTCACTTACATCATTTTATTATTATAGTATCATTAGTAATAAATACAGTGTTTATTCTAAAAAATACTATAAAAAAGGGATTAAACTAAATTAAAATTTATTTTATTTTATTGGATAGGCAAACCTAATTATTCGGAATTGGACAAACAAGGAATACCTAAATGAACATAATAGTGAATTCTAGTCATTGTACGATCTAGGCTACTTATTAAAAGTGATATAAAGCTTTCAAATAAGTCTCCTGCTGTTTGCCATTTCAATAAGCGTAATATGGACTACAATATTAAATATTATCGCCGATTGATCGTTAAACCCTGCTGTGTCGATTGTAGAGCAAAATGAACATACTGACCTTTTAGTTTTCCTTACTTAGATAAGTGTTTCTAAGTTAGATAATAGTTTTAATTTTATTACTTGATATTATGTTATCAATGTATTTACACGTTCAGTAATACGGTGCTACGGACCTTTAGGAGGGCGTGCATAGAGCCGATATCAACACGAGGTGATTCTCAATAACAATTTAAATCTAAAATGAAGAGAAAGAAGAGAAGAAGAAGAAGAGGAAGAAAGAGAAGAAGAGAAGAGGAAAGGAGAGTGTGTGAAGAGGATATTATGCCTATAATTCTATGTTAGTAATGTCAATATACCTACATAAAATCCCGTCGTCAGAAGATTAATCCGTTACTGCAACACACCACAATTAAATAATTACAATAACAAGAAAACTTAAATTAGATGGCACAATGGGCAGCCTTATCGCTTAAAGCGATCTCTTTCAGGCAACCTTCCTTCCCTCCTAAGTGGAAATGATTGTGTTCAATCCAATTTCAATTAGGAACATAAAATAACAATGCCAAAACAAAAACTGTCTTTTTAACATTTAATGAGCAGTTTCCACACGCTCCATTGTCGTTGCTTTTGAATTTTCAAAAATTTCTTATTTTTATCTTATCATAGTCAAAAATCTTGTTATTATAATCTCAACTAAGTACTATTTTGTTAACTTACATAAGATATTTTAATAATTCTTAACTATGTGACTTTCTCACGTTAAGAACGTTTTCATTCGAAAGACTTTCTTTCTTAAAGAGTGGAAGTCCGTGAACTCCAGACCTTCGCTATTTTATAAAAGCTGAAAATTTTGTCGGCACGTGCTCCCAACACAGGTAAGAACGATGAACCATTATAAGGTTCCAGTGGGCTTGGCAGATAAACTTTAATAATGTTGTATTTTATTAAAGATTTTATATTATTAAATATTTATGCTTAAAAATAAATATTTGTATCTGGTCTGGGTGTATTTTTATGTATAATATGCATGTATTTACAAAAGAAAAATAAATATAAGTCGTATATCCGTTGTCTAGTCACCGTAACACAAGCTTAGCAGCTTACCATGCTAGATGGCGCTGTGTGTTCAAAAAATATATATAAAAAATAAAAAAATCTGTTTGCCAGACAGCCTTAATGATACCCACATAAATTGTGTCTGGGAAGAGGTTTCCACGATGTTGTATAACCCGAACTTCATAATCGTCCATCGTTCTTACGGGAGCATGTACTGTCAAACTTTCAGCTTTTACAAAATAACGAAGGTCTGGCGTTCACGGGCTCTTGCTCTATTAGAAATTAAAGTGAAGATTCTTTATTCAAAATCATCTTTAGGAACAAACAAAGCTTTGTTACCTGTGTGAGACAAATCTCACACTTGTCATAATATTTTACATTCAAACCACGTTTAAAAATTTAACCAAGAATGATGGGATATTAATAATGAAATGCAAAATGAATGTGAATTAATAATTATCAAATCAGAAACTATTAAAAGTTTTACTGTAGATCAAATTAGGCAATATTGTTAAGGGATTTTGTATTTTAAATAATATATGATATAAAACTAAATTGAATCTAAAATCATTTATCTCTTATTTATTAAACAAAAATCTCTCATATCTGAGACTGGACGGTCGCTTGACAGTGAATAATTTCAAACTCGGCTCAGATGACCGAGCTTCATCAGTTCGAAAGTCAACCTATAAAAAAGTCGGAACAAATTATCTAAGTATCTATACTTATAATAAAGAAGAAGAGGACAAAAATCATTCCACGTATTAATTAACAATTATAAGAGAAGATAAATGTCCAATGCATGCTCAAAAAATATTTACCTAGTAAGTATTTTCTTATTTTCATTGTCTATTTACACAATCCTTTTGGAAAATCCGAATTAATTACGAACGATCTTCTGGTTTTCCATTACTAAAAATCAGGTAAAAAATCGGTACCGGAAAATCCGTTCTTCTTCAACACTGTACATGTATACTACGACCATATACTTGTAGTGGCATTTACTTACGTAATTAACTAATTACACAATCAACGGCCAATAACATCAAATTGCATTTAAGTGCACACTCATTTGAATTTGGAATAATTTAGTTTAATAAAGCTTTGGTAATTTAAAAAGTCGTAGTATTGCGTGCATTTACAGGACATTGGAAACATAGCCATAGGAAAAAAGATGTAGTACGTTTTTTTAATTTCAAACAATAATCTGACGTTTTGGTCCCTTGTATTTGATAATTTTTCTATTAAAATTAGTTACAGTAAACTACCGCCTCATAATTATTTGCAATAAAAACGTTCCAGTGTACGCAGACTATAGAGTTATTGTAATAGTTTTCAATTTAAATTATAATTATTTTTATCCCTAACTAGCTCAAAAAACTACCATGGCTTCGGAACGCGCCCTCACATGAGAAGAAGCCACGAAGAAACTCATAGGGGTTCTCTTTTGCTCAGAAATTTAAAAACAAAAAAAATAGCGTCAAATAAGAAGTTAGATATACATTTTAAACTTAGGTATTAAAAAGGTTGGTGACCATTTTCTGTGAAAAAATTGTTAAGCATAGGTGCCAAATTGGTTGCATTAATTAAATAATGAAGTATACCACCCTAAGGATGAAATGAGCTACTTTCCACCCGGCTATCTACATACGAAAATTAAATTTTCCGAACAGGAGAGATGAACAAAAATTTGACAATAGCAGAACTACAATGCCCAAATATCGTACTCAGTGCAGCAATGTTTAGATTGATAAAGGTTTTTTGTTTGTATTATTATATATATTTTTTAATATGATTAACAACTCGGAGCTCGTTGTAATGACTGATTAATCAGATACATTTTACATTAATCCACAAGGTTAACGGAATAAACCATTTAACAAAGCCACTGAAAGGTGTTTTATTTGAGTTACATAACAACTTGTGTAGGTTGGTAGCTGTGGCTGTGTGATCCCGGAGGTCAACTGAATTTTTGATAATATCTCCTTCATCTTACTTGTTTTTTATATACCTATTTAGAAACAAGCAAGTGTTCGGCTAATAATATAAATATTATAAATAATAATAATAATATATTGTTTGCGAGTAAAATTGTTATTGAAAAGGGCCTCTACGTGTTGGCTTCGGCTCCACGCACGCCTTCCAAAGGTCCGGGGCTCCATAGCCTCGTCATACTGGACGACTGGACATATAACAGACATAATATAATATTTAAAAATAAACAAATGGGCAATTGTTTCGTTGTTTCCAATACAAACACATATAATTTATTGATAACGTAAGTATAACAAGTCAAAATAACAGGATTGCAATCTGGAATAGTAGATTGTTAGACAAAGGCTGAATATCAAGCATTTTACCAGAGATACTTAATAGTTTGAGGGTGAAATGCTTGATTTTCACGCGAGCTAACATTTTTGGGGTAGGTTGAGTCTCAAAAAATGTAAAGCAGGAACCTCTACCAGGAAGCAGTACGTGGTTGGTATGTTAAGATAAAATAAAGTTAAGGTTATGTTTACATAACAGTCTGTAGAATGTCTAGATTATCAACATTTGTTCGAAGACTTGAATTAAAATAAATTTAAATGTTAAGAAACGTAAAAAAATCTAGATTTCTTACAAGCAACCTAATGAGTTTTCGCAACACTATTCAGCCACCTCAAAATTAACAAACACCTGACTCATTCAAAATGCAGTTTTGGTAATAATAATAATAATTCAGTGTTGTGATATTTTGAAAGTGAATAAAGACGTTGCGTAAAACTTATTAGTATTTTTGACGCTAAAACTTAACAATTAAAATTTTGTGAGAATTTGGTAATTGAAATGAGAGCTTTTATGTGTAATTCGCTAATACAGTCTTACAGTATCATTATGACATCCAAAGACGATAAAATCAGCTGACTGCTCATAAGTTTTCCCTCGTCTTCTAAGTAGAACTCTCTCGCAAGAAGGGCCAATCACGAAGAGTCTAGAAATAAATAGGTAACGCATCGGCCAATCACAAACATTCTAAGTATAGATAGGTAACGCAAAGGTCGATCATAAAGAGTCTAGGTATAGATAGGCAACGCAAAGGTCGATCACAAAGAGTCTAGGTATAAATAGATAACGTATCGGCCAATCACAAAGAGTCTAGGTATAGATAAGATAGGTAACGCAAAAGTCGATCACAAAGAGTCTAAGTATAGATAGGCAACGCAAAGGTCGATCACAAAGAGTCTAAGTATAGATAGGCAACGCAAAGGTCGATCACAAAGAGTCTAAGTATAGATAGGCAACACAAAGGTCGATCACAAATAGTCTAGGTATAGATGGGCAACGCAAAGGTCGATCACAAAGAGTCTAGGTGCTGATAGGTAATGCAATGGTCGATCATAAAGAGTCTAATAGATAGGCAACGCAAAGGTCAATCACAAAGTTAAATTATTACTTCACCCCTAGCCTGCAATGGTGAGTTGTGTTTTGTAAAAAAAAAACACGGTTTGATCAGTCAATTTCCTTTTTTTCTTTGACAATATCATTCCGAAGAAAAAATAAACTCAAATTAAGTTTAGTTTACAGTAAAATTGACGAAAATGTTATTGTTAGATACTGAATCGTAATGTAATGTAACTGGTATTACATTATGACGATTTTATTATTAGTCTGTAATTATGCTGATTTTCAGTATAATTTCCATCATCAGAATGTTAATTATTATAATGTTACTGTAATATCTTTAATATATTATTATTTATTTACGATACTTTTAGGCCAATATTTTAATTGAGATTAATTACTGCTAAAACCTTACCACAATACATTATAACTCTATAGTAAAATTCTAAATTAACAATTACATTTTGACACCAAATTCTCATAAGTATAACTTATTTATCCGCACGATTTTATTATCTCTGGTATTTTTATGACCTAGGCCAATCACATTTATATTTTTGTAAATATGTAGTAATTTATTCCTCATTGGCATTCACGTTTTGAACAACATAGGTACCTACTTAGGATAGATAGATGCTACTAAATACTACGATTACGTTTTTAATCTGTTAATTAAATCACTGATTTGCGCGCCAAACAGAGTAGAGTTGTTCATAATATGTCTTTATACTGAAAAAGCAATGGATTTCTGAAAACAATAGTGTAGGAGATTCTACCGTACCATGATCGTTTCTCGTTGTTATGTCGTCCTTTTTTCGCTCAAAAAATAAAGTGAATTTTAAATAAAAAATACTCCAAGTAAAAAAAAAACCAAGATAAATAAAACATTTTTTTTTAAAGTTGGTTTTTAGTTATTTTTTAGTTAGGTATTTAATTTTTTTTAAGATTTTTTATCTGCACGATATAGCGGTGACTTAGCGATGACTTATAAGATCATAGTAGGGCGGATTATCCGCTCGTGCGAACGTTTGCGGCCACGACCACGCCCACATAAGACGTAGGTACATTATGGCCCTTACCATTACCTCCTTATTGCCGATAAAATTTATTTCTTAATCGTTTAGCTAAGAAATAAATAAATTAAAATACACAATAAAAAATCTTTTTTTTATTTTCATCTGTAGTTTTTTAAAATAGCCGGATATTTTTATTACTTCATTTTATTTTATTAGCAGCTTTGTTCTCGCGCTATAAGAGGACGATAAAATAAAGAGCAAAGATATCGTGGTAGGGCAGTATACCCTAGTGAAGTCTGCGGAAGAGACTAAATAACAGAGCATTTTAAATAACAAAGTACATTTGCGTAGAAAAGAGTTTAAAAAGTTGGAAAGCATTATCACTTGTCTTTATAAGTCACACATAACTTTCACAGTCGTTACGTAATTGCTACCTCATTGCTACACTTTTGTGGGTGATTCCACTTTAATACCGGCCTTGATACGTTTCTAGGCTGCGACACGAAAGTGTGCGAGATATTTGACGAAACTCGATATTAACATTAACTCCCGTTTAGTTACGGCCTTTTGTAATTTTTATGCTTTTGCACACAACAAACTTGTCAGCTGGTTATAGTGCGCCAGTAGCTCTTTGTGTATCCGCTTTCATGTACTTAAATTATAATTAGTTAGTGTTAACTTAAAGCGCTTAAAATAAATAGGAGGGCAGATAACGTGGTTTTAGATATTTTAATAGATTTTCCCAGTTTAAGGCGTTGTTAATCTATATTATTTGTTGTAAGAGACATGACTTGCAAAACACGTAAACATGAGACATAAAACTGCATTTAAACTATTTTTTGACTTAAAAACCCTTACTGACTACAAGAATCGGATAGAAAAATAAGTATTTACAGTTAAGAAATAAAACTTCTAGTTATACAAGTAAGTTTTTAAAAGAAGTCATAAATGTATTAGTAAATTTTACAACATTTTACTTGTTTTATGCGTACCGGACAACATAAAGGTAAATGCCAAAATATAACTCTTCAAATCTTAAATGACCACAAGTAAGTCGTCTGCCAACTATTATTTATTTATTTTTTTACTATTAGGAAATCCAACAGCTATAACTTAAAAAATAGACAACACAAATTAACAACTGAAAGGCAATTAAAGGACATGCTTGAAAACAGCAACAACATAATGCGTTAATTATTTAAAAGAAATAGAATACGATAATTGGCGTAAATGAGATGCCGCAGACATTGAAGTTAGGTATACGCATAATTTATTAGCAAACACCGCCGGTGAGCGGTGGACAAGCGTAAAATAAAGATGCCTGGTCAAGAAAATTTCAAATTGCGAGTTTGAGTCTCGTCATTTAAATTTTTAGTGGGTATCATAAACAATACACTCTCCAAGTTTCATATTTCCAGAATTATTGGTTTGGACTCTGCGTTGATGTCAATCAGTCAGGACGGACGTAAGATGTATGGACTACAAGATGAGTGAGAGAAAGCCAAGTCGAGTAATCACTCTGGCTGTAAAGTCTTTGTCATATTTTCGAAGACGTTGAAAACCTCAAAAGAGCGAAACAAAACGCATTATTTAACCAAAGTAATTACTCGACTAGTGCTACTGGTGTAAGAGCTAGAGGGAGCGGCTAATTATCATTTAAACAGTATCGGTCGACTAAGAATTTTTAGTCTATCAGAGATCTAGATTCGGGTGCCAATGCAGTGCAATAGTTTGGTGCATCTACGCAATCGCTGTTGCGTTTTGTTTGTCTCGTCAAAAGATTTTCTTCGTTTTACTTTGAAATAACTCTGTCCTTGATTTTGATAGGCTTTTAATATCATATTGCATTAACCCTTCAGAAATATTTCAGATATTGAGAAATTAACCTACTTAAGAGTTTAATTAACTGAAAATGAAGGCTGTTGTTTCGTGAATGCACTTATCTACCTTTTGTATTATTTATATGTATAATATCGTTAAGAAGTTTGGCATAAAATGTAAAACATGCTAATAAAGCTAATTAGAAAGAGATTGTCTTTTTATTACAAAAGCCTTTTAAAGTATTATATAAAATATTTTGAACTAATTAAATATTATTAACGTTTCGTCGATTTCTTTAATTTGGTATTACATATTATAATTTTGTGTAAATTTAAAGACTACATCATGTACCTACATAAGTGCTAGCGCTTTTTCCACAATGGCGGAAACTTTGTAGACAATTCGTTTTAGTTAAAAAATTCGATGTCACATGCACAACTGAGAAATTATAAACTAAAGGGATCGATTTCATGTTCAGAATCCAATTTGAAACCTTTTATGTAATCTTTGCGAATCACCGCTAAATAATCTACTATTTCCAACCACTTTTTTTAAATCTAATTAAGACCGTCAGGCCACTCCTGGGGGAGGGCGGCTCGGTGTGCGGGGGTTACCCTGGCCTGAAGTATTGGGCGGCCAGGGGTATACCCACTAAACTTCACGGTATCCCTCACGCCCCGTGCCGCAAGCGTCGGGGTCAACGGGACAATGCTGTCGCATACTATCGTTGACCCCGACAGCAGTTGGCCGCGTCCGGCCTCATCTCAAAAAACCATTAAAAGGGAAACCCTTACAAGAGCCGACTAATTCCAACCACTACATTATTGATAACTAAGTATTTAATGATGCATAAACGATCGATACCAAACATACACACTATTGCATATACGTTTTAATACTGCACGCTTTTTTTTTCGAGAGAATTATTGTAGGATAGTGATTCAATACTTACACAAATATCGTTTGACCTTACAACATAGTGAGTGATATAATGTTCATTTTCAGCAAGTAAATATAATATATTACAAAATAGTGTACGGTGTATAGTGTATGTAATCGTTACCAAGTGGGCCAATTTAAAGAAAATGCTATACATTTCACAAGCGTGAGTGTGGTGAGGCAGGTAATTGTGTGTGATTTAAATAACTACAGCTGTAATAAATTTCCTCTAGTAAGTTGTGGTAGATAACTGATTTCAAGATTACGTTGGCCGTCTATTTAAGTTAATAAAATAAATCAGGGTAATTTAATAGTGCCCTATCTAACTATTACTTATTTAGCAGATAACTACACCTGAGCTGTAGGAAAATGTCACAGAATCAAGACGCAAGAAATATTACTTCGCAAGGTAGGTACCTTCATCCAACTAGAAAGAAAAATAAGTCCAATAACATTGATCACAACCTTAATAGTAGATATTGTATGGTATATACAAAGTACTTTGTGTTGTATGGCATCAGAATTACGATATTTGAAGTAATGCTACTTTAAAATCAATGATAAGTAACTACTTTTAACGTTTTTCATCATTCGTCGACTTTATTTGAGCATTGTCATTTAATTTTTACGATAGACGTATATATAACAAGATTGTCAGCGCTGTAAATCGGAGTTGAATATCGACCTTATCTCAATGCCTAAAACATAACACTTCCTTTGGCAGTCGTGTAAAAAAGATTTTACGTGAGTTTTACGCTAAAAAATATAATTACTTTGAAGTTCTAACACTACACAATTTATTTAAATTTGTAAAATATTTACGTGCGTAGGTGTAAATTTGAGTGCGCAACTTGCTTATTTGTTGTAATGTGATTTTCCAGTAGACATTCGTCTGGTAGAAAGTAACTGTGGTGCAAGGCTACCTGGAGGTCAACCGGATATTTAACATTTTAATGACTCGTATATTTTATTTGACCCAACGCACTTATTAGGCCGATATTAAATCACTACCTCCTTATTAATAAACATGGAATTAGGTCGGATTAGTAAGAACATGCTTTATGTTTTTCCGTGACAAGAACTTTCAAACGGACGCAACTCAAAAGTAGTAAAACGAATCAAACTTTGTTCCACGTTTTTTCATAAGGAGGCCAAACTTATCAGCTGTGGTATCATCTAATTAGCATCCACCGCCAGTAGTTGCTAAGTTGCAGTACATTGCTGCTTTGACGTAACGTGGTTGTTACCGGTGATTATTTAAAACCAGCAATGTAGAATACGAAATATGGTTTTTGACAGTAAATGGCAACTAGTAGCGGTGGATGCTAATTAAATGATACCAATCTTGTTTCACGTTTATATTTAAAAGGGAGCTAGGCTATAGTACGGGCACTGATAAATCGCAGCGAAGGTGCGTCGCGCCATAGAGCGCCGTGAATTCCTGTGTGGCTATCGCTTATTCTGTGGTTATGTCAAAGGGATTACTGACGCTACGTTCGCGTCGTGGGTGAGGTGCACCGTCGCGACTTATCAGTGCACGTATAGCCTAAAGGCGAACGTAAACTACAGACCACCACAAAAACCCAATCAGTATCTACTAAAATATACAAAGTACAAAATAACGCATACAAACAATCGTACACAAATTTGAATAGCAATTTGTGTAAAGCACTACTATTTGCTATAGACAGCTGTCTTCTTATTTTCATTATCGTGACCACTGCTGAATAAACAAAACAAAGTCGTGGTTTTTACTCGGTTTTAACAATTTACTGACGGCTACTGGTTCACAAAAACAACTCTAGAAACCAGACCTGGGTTACCCGACTTCAAGCCAAGGTTGACACTTAGACTTTGTTTCGAAATAAGGGGCTCTAATGACAAATAATCGATTGTGTTAATCGATCATTAATATTATATCCGACACGCAACAAATCGTCTAATCGAGTCGTGAAGTATACCTACATGAACGATACATTCATGTACCTACGTAAACTAACATGATAGATTGAGGCGTGACTTAGTAATTAGTTAAATAATTATACTCGTAGTGCTGTGTACTGCAGTGTTACATTAATTTATTAGCCTTTCTTGTATTAAAAGTTAAAAGAAAAGAAGTAAAGGATGTGGGGGAACTAGCAAAGCTGGAATTGTATCCACGCGGTTGCTGGTACCAAGTAAGATTGCTTGATGTCATGTCAGACGGGTGCTGACAGGAAAAACATTGCCGAATCTATTAGAAATCTAATCCTTTGTAGGTAGTTCTTTTGGGCAATAATTCTTAGTTACTGCGTTTTAGCAGACCCAGCGCTCCTTAGAAGGATGCAATGCTAATACGTACATCGCTCGAGTTAGGAGTTAAAAACGTTTTCTTATGTTCCGTTATAAACAATTTGTTATGGATATTGACGATTTATTAAATACAAATTGAGTAAACCAATGTAGTAAATCTTACTAGTATTATAAACGCGAAAGTTCGTACGTATGTATGTGACTTTGTTACTCTTTCACGTAATAACTACTGAAACTCTCTAGGAGTAAACCACCGACATGTACTATCGGCGTGATCCACGATCCATGAGCATAATATCCATAGGCTGCTGGTCTTCGGTCTTCTACTGCAGACGGTGTGTCGAAAGGATGATGATGAGGTCCACGCGTGATACGCGGCGCGGACGATAATGTATGATGCGCAAAGGGGTGTTCTCGCCCAAAGGCGGCGAGTCAATGTGTCGATGGTTCGTTCGATATTCAAACTTGATAGATTGTATGAAATCTACCCACAAGTTGTGTTTTCTTACCAAAGGTACCTTAATTCTAATGATAAAAATATTCAAACTAAAACGACCTGTTCCACTACGGAACAGAAACGATTGCGATAAAACTTGGAATATAGGTAGTTGGAATCTTGCAATAACACACAGGCTACTTTTTATCCCGATAATCCCGCGGGAACGGGACTTACATGGATGAAACCGCGGTGCGTAGCTAGTTATTAATAAATGTGGAGTGGAGTAGTGGGATAATCTTTGTCTATTTCCGTGTCAGTCTTTCAAAGTTGACTGACAGAAACAAAAGTGGAAAATACTACGACTGGACCTTACTTGTTTATTATTGAGGTTTGAGGCTAATGATGTCTTCTTAAGGCGGCGATAGATGATAAGCAACGGTCCTTGTCCTATTGCATATAAATGAGCGAGATGGAATTGCGTGAAAATTCTACAATTTCTCGTAAAATCAATAATTAACGAAGCTTAAAATAATATTTTGAAAAAATGCGATGAAGGGGTTCTAGGTATTGTATTTTCTAATATTATAATGCCTATAAGAAAATATAGCGGTTAAGGATTTAGAAGAAAAATTGATTTATTTTGTAAAACAGGGGTAACTTTGCCTGTATAATAGTGGTATTTAAAGTTATTTTTTATTGTTTTTGAAATGAAGGGGACACTTCTTGTATCATGTAAAATAACATTAAACATTGTTTAAAGATCTATTTGATACCGGTTATGAATAAAACCATTCCATCGGAAGGGATTTCACATGAGTCGCGTCCTTAAATTAAGTCGACTTTAATATCTTTAACCATTACACCCAAAAACTTTCCAAAGAACTATCCCACGACATTTTAATTACTTACCTATGTTATGATTCTATAAGTGATAATTTAATAAGTAAACGTTATTATTGATTGACTTATAAATCACTATAATACCGGAGACTCGTGACAGCGTGTGTACGCATGTGTGACCTAGAGCTTGTCAACGTCATGTCCAGTTCCGCTTGTTTAGAGCCGGTTCAGTGTGAGTTGGGCTTTTGAACCGAGGGTTCCGTAGGTATATTAAAATGTTAAGTTTGGGCTTTTGTGTCAGGATATTGGGGGTTACCAATATTTCAATTTTTATTTTTTTATTGTCAGTGCGATTAAGAGCCTAGAGCAAGAAGACCATGGACCCCCATTATGTAGAAAACAAATATTAAACATTTTTCTCTCAGAAAAACGACTTCGACGAACAGATCTATACTAGAAATATTTTTAAAGGAAAAATTCATCTTCAAAAATTCACTTCACTTCAATATTTCTAGTAAATATGCTTTGAGCAATAAAAACAAATTATATTAATTAGGAAAAAGAGCGACATCTCTTGGCCAAAGCGTTAACTGTAAAGTTAATCATTGGCGCAGGAAAATCACTGGAAAGTGATCCTGTAGATGGCGTCTCAATCGAACCGTAGTCGAAAAATAGTAGACAGGGAAACATTCATATTCTTAAATTCGCTGCTCGAGATGGGAACTTGCGTGGCCGAGCGGTATAGGCACTGGAATATTGATCCAGGGACGCGAGTTCAAATCTCGCCGCAAGTGAATTTTTGAAGATGAATTTTTCCTTTAAAAATATTTCTAGTAAATATGCCTTGAGCAATAAAAACAAATTTACGAAATAGATCTATACTAATTTTATAAAAGATGTAGGTGTGTGTAATGAATAGACTCCGAAAGAAATTTGAAAATCTTTGAAATTAAAAATATTACACTTCTTTCATCTATAGAAAGATACCTTTTACGTAGTCGAGGAGTACTTCAGTACTCCTCGACTACGTAAAAGTAGCCTGCGTAAAAGTAGCCTACGTACGTAGTCGAGTAGTAGTGAAGTACTCCTCGACTACGTAAAAGTAGCCTGCGTAAAAGTAGCCTACGTACGTAGTCGAGGAGTACTTTTTATCCCGATATTCATCATAATATAATGAAGTATATAGGCTTCAATATATTATACGAATCATATGATGAATAAGATAATATATTTTTAGGTATCAAAAAACGAAAAAAATGACGATTAAGGACATTCCTATGGAATTACCTATTTCAAAAAAAACCACTGGACCATTTTTTACGTCTTAGGTCAAGAACTCGGTGTATGTGAGTCATCGAAACATTATGCGAGTGAGTCTATTCAGGATTTTAATAAATTTTTGGTTAGTTAGTTTAAGTTTTTAATTATAAAAAATATTATTTATTGATTAAATTACATGCGTATGTTGATTAAAGAAGACTAAATATAGAATAGATGTCAAATTGCTTTAATTTCCCATATTTTGAAAACTATCATAGTATCAGCACAGCATATAGACCAGGCGGCAATAGAATGGTTTGCAAGGTGATTGTAAAATTAATTTTATATCTGATCTGATTTAATTATTCAACTGGCTGGGTCCCGCGGTTTCACATGCGTAAGCATCCTATTCTGTTGGAATTTATAACAACCTTTTCTTATGTGATGCCTACTTCATAATAGTAAAGGACAAACTTTTTCAGTTTAAGCTCTCTACCATCAGCTGTTTAGGATGTGCGTTGTATCATCAGCATCAGAAATATTTTACTAGGAGAAATGCAACATTAAAAATTCAGGACATGATCTAACCTGTGCCACTCGCTTGCAAGTGGCACGCGGGCAAGTGCACTATAACCACTGCGCCATAGGGAAACATATTAAGATCAGTTAGCCAGGATAAAGAATTTTATAGACATTAGAGACAAAACGTTTTAAATCGCAATGAATAATTAATTATCGTCGAAAGTGTTATTTTCTGCAAATTGACTATTTTCCATGCTAAGGCCTCTCGGTCTAAATAGTTAATTACTGAAATTACCGGAGCTAATTCGAACCAGTCGTGGGAACAATAACCTAAACAGACAAAATATACGAGAAATTACAGATCACAAACTTTTAATCGGCCAACCGACGGCTTTTTTACTTTAGGGAACATATGTAGGATTTCAATGAAAAAGTATTCAAAGCGATTAATTTTATTTTCCAATATTTTAATGACTACGCCTACTGGCTGGTTTTCTAAAATCCATCGAACTGTCCACGGTCCAGGCTACAGAGAGCTACAAACTAAAATTGGATACTCATCGACATTACATAATGAGTATTATCATACGCACGAAAAACATAATCCTCTTTTGGTAGCTAGTCGAGTTAAAAGGTTTATGTTTTATCATATTTTTGTGTTACAACCTGTCAGAACACATAAACCCCTGCAAATAAATTTGTTTGTAGATGTTAACAGATATGATAGTACGTGTTTCCAAGTTGCCGTACAGTATCTCCAATTTGAATACAATTGATACAACATAGAGTGTAAGGAACGCGGCAGTCGGCTGTACAATGTATACTCGTTTCAAATCGCCACAGATAACCATCAGCATTTCTATTAACAAACAATACACGCTAAGGTACCTAATGTGCAAATAAAGAGAGTTTAATGCGTTTTGTCGTTCCGTGGGAAATTTATGAGTAACATTCTTTGTTTGGTTAGGGTTGGCATACCGCGGAAGATTCTGTCGAAAATCCTACCAATGGTGGAAACTAGCTACTGATGGTGAGTTTGTATCTTAGTTGATCTTTTGATGATCTTTTTTACCATTGCACTTACCAATTGTACTCAAATCTTGTAGTTGACTCTTGTTCCAGCTGCCGAGTCAACAGTCTCGGGTGAACGGCGTCGTTACTAATTTTGTCGCCCACACAGTTCGGTCGGAGTCTACGTTCCTGATGATGGCTTTTTGAAGCTGAGACACGTCGACGAGTACGAGTATATGTTCGCTCTTCACACACAATTAAAGTTTAAATGTACTTAAATTTCTATATTTCCACTGGATCCAGAGGCCTACTAGCTTTTTAGGAATGAAAGAACGATGTTTTTTAAAGAAGTTTCATAAGTTCTAAAGATAAAATTTATTTGTAACCGCCGCGCCGTGCAAACTTATCGATCGTTGATTCGTTTTTATTATATTTTATTAGTATTTTTAAGAAGTTTCTAAATTTGAGATTTAGAATTTGTTTGAAAAAAATATCGATCATTGGTTCGTTCGTAAAAACCTAGTAAGCCCCAGGACTTGCGTGACTAAGTACCATAGGCCGTAGCCAATTCCCTTTAACTATTAAAACTATTAAATAAACGCCATAATAAATATTTAAACACTACAATTAGTGCCAGCCCTAATGACGGCCCATATCGCTCAAACGCAGTAATATCAAACTCACGAATTTGTTCAGAATTCTCGAATGTTGTAATATGTATGGGTCAGCCGCAGGCATGACACTGATTTCAGATAAACGTGTTTGGATCTAGATAAATATTTGTCCTAACTATTAGTCAACTAATCAGGACTGAAAGATGTTATATGTCGGTATAGGTATACGAAATTATATATATCTACATGTCCCTTAAATACGTCGCCGTGCTCATGAAAAGAAAAAAAACAAACGTATTTAGAACTTCCTGATTTTAAGTCGATATCGATATTAATATATAAAGAATATTATAAATCCGAAAGTCTGTTTGTTTGTTTATTTGTTTGTTCTCTCTTCACGGTCAAACGGCTCGACCGATTTGGATGAAAATTTGCATAGGGATAGTTTAAACCGTTTAACCTTAGTGGTTTAATTATGCTAAGTGAATCAATGTTTTATAAGTAATTTTATGTTTGGTAATAAATAAAAAATAAAAAAATGATGGAGAGTACATAGGATACTTTTGATCCCGAAAATCCCGCGCGATCGGAACTTACGCGGGTGATAACAATTTATTGGATGAAAATTTGCAAAGGGATAGTTTGAATGATGGAGAGTAACATAGGATACTTTTGATCCAGAAAATCCCGCGGGATCGGGACTTACGCGGATGATAACTATTTATTGGATGTAAATTTGCATAGAGATACTTTAAATGATGGAGAGTAATATAGGTTACTTTTGATCCCGAAAATCCCGCAGGATACTGACATTCAATGTTTACCTTACTTCATCTACCTATCTACCAATGGGCGACCGTTTAAGTGTGTATTTTTGCATTGCGGTTGTTAGGTGTTCGAACAACGCGGGATCGCGATTTACGCGGGTGAAACCGCGGGGCGCAGCTAGTATAAAGAATATATCTATCGACTTAAAATCAGGAAGCTCTAAATACGTTTGTTTTTTTTTTCTTTTCATGAGCACATTTACGGTTATACAAAGTTACTTTGTATGACTAAAAAGTCAACAATGAGCAAGATCAAATGACGTTTAAACGCGAACTACTCCTATAATTTCATTGACGCTAAAATGTGTAGGCGAAAAAACTGAAATTGATTAGTTATGAAAGTGTAGATAGTCCGTTGAATTAGCACCCATAGCAACAAATACAGAATCACTCACTAAATTAAATTTCATAAATTAATAGAGCAAAGTAAATTGCATTATCTAGATTATCATTAGTAGATACCGTTTGTATGAAATTAATGATTTAGAAATAAAATCGGGTCGTACTGGGTGCGGTCAGTCAAGTTATTGATCACAAATTTATGTAGAATAATTCTTTAATTAATATTGTTGGTACGATAAGGGTTAACATTAAGTACCTACTAATTTAGAAATAGAATAACTTAATAAAATTGACTACTCATATCTTACTAATATTATAAATGTGAAAGTTTGTGTGTGTGTAAGACAGTAAATAAACGAGTATGTGTGTGTGTGTGTTATCTGCATACCAAAGTTCAATCTCAATCAGTTTATTAGTTTTCGCGTGAAGTAGTAACGTTTATTAGTTTTCACGTAAAGTAGTAACTCAAGCGAAAACTAATAAACCGATTGAGATCGAACTTGGTATGCAGATAGTTGGAGATCTGGATGAATATAGCTAAATTTAACAGGATAATTTTCAATTTTGGCTTAGGTTTTCGCGATTTTCCATAATGATTAACAATATCTAGTAACTTTTTAGAATAATATAATAAAATAGACGAATTACATCTCAGTCAACCTTGAACAAGCTAACTGGAAAGTTAGCGAAAGCTCGGTACTTTTGTAATAATGCCATTATTAAATAAAACTCGGTGAATATTGTGTTTTATAAGGATACATTTAATCCCAATAATACCACGGAATCAGGAGTTTTAAGTGACACAGTGAGGCGTTGCTAGAATTTAATAAACATGAAGGACCATATTGATTTTAACTTATATAAAACCAAAACTCAACTGAATAAACCTAAGTCTTGATCGGTACTTGGCAGCAAGCTCTAAAGGCTGGCAGTAGTGGCGTTAATACATTTTCTAAAGGTACTTCGTTGATGTCTCTTGTATGAAAAATTAATAAAAGTTGAGCTTTTCTTCTAATTTTTAGAAGATTTATAAATACTCCTATACGTCGGCTAACTAAATCCATGCTATTTATAGCGCTGTGTATATAGCGCTGTACCCGGGGTAGTTAAGTGGAGTAACTGTGGAGTAAAGGGGAGTAAGTGGAGTTGCTCAGCACTCATATTACTCTTCCAGCCTAATCAGCCATGCCCAGAGAAAAAAACGAGTCAATACGTTCTAACTAAAGGAAGGAAAGAAATTACAATGATGAATGTTAACAAGTATGCCAAATCGGTTGAAAGTTTGTTCCAGTAAAGCTTGTATGTATCTAAATATATACAAGTTTTTATTGTAGTCAAAAATACCTATTAGTTTTAATTTTACAGGCATTTAAACTTACAATAAATATTAAGTCTCGCTAACAATCACGTGACGTCATTTACAACGCCGCCCTAATCAAAACGTTAGATGACATGTACTGTGACATCGACACATAGAGTGCTAGCGGACTGGGCGAATGTGAGATGACGTCACCAAGTACGAGTCCGCATCGCACGTTTACTTCCATAAATCGGTAACGAATTAATGCTTTGAAGTAATTCTTTCACTTGTATTTTTTATTTTGAACAGAGAATATTGAGAGCTAAAATTTAAAATTAGTTATTTTTCCTTACTGTGAAGTAAGTAGTTATTTTTCCTTACTGTGAAGAAGTAATACTGTTGTGTAATTTTGAACCTACAATGTTTGTTTGTATGCCTTAGTAAATAGGACAAGAGGCATTTTCACTATGTATACTAAAACAATCTGTACCTATAAATAATAAAATAAAAAAACATTTAAAACACTTTAAATCCAAATTCATCAAGTAGATAGAACTCGAGTATCTAGATTAATGCGGGTGTCATAATAATTTAACGAATTATACATATATATTACTTTGCGTAATCTAGTATATTTCAATGAAATTAAAATTAATGTTATGTGTGTTTATAAACTCGGTGAAACCAGCCTACTTTAGTTATAAAATTTAATAATATAAAACGTAATATAATATATGCGAAAATATTGAAATCTATGTAAAAATATTTTGTTGTGATGCAGTTGGCTAGGAGCAGTTCGCACTAAGCTTTTGGGGTTCATTTCCGTTGGTCTACTGTTTGCAGATTTATACTTAACGTATTATAAAAAGTTTAGTTCAATCATGGTGTAGGTTTTTTTTTTAAATGTTTAATAATGTTACTAAACGTTTTATATCATCTTTTATGTATTGTAAGTTTATGCACCAAATCTTGCTTTCGTAACCCAAATATATGACAGACTTGTAATTATGTGTTGCATGTAGTTAGATCAATATCATTTAGGAAGTGTTTACGTTATATTGATAACTTGAATAAGAATGATTGACTTTGATCTAATCAGTCTTAAATCAAGGTTAAACTTTAGATTTTCGATAAACAGCCGCAAAAAATACTATAAGTATATTTTTTTACGTAACACCTTCTCGTACCACAATCAAGGCGGAATTTGTAGCAATCATGAGATACAGGGGCAGATGGAAGGGCACGGTGGGGCAGAAAAGCAGATGTGTTTTTTCTTGCTTTGGAACACAGTCACATTCGGGTGTCGACGATTATTGTCACTTCACCATGTTAGATCAAAGCAAAGTAAGACGCATTACTTAGGAATTGTATGTAAGGGTTGCAGGTTCAAGTTCTGTCGGGTGCAGAATTTTGGAACTCGTTAAAAAAAGAACTAATTTTCTAAGTGTTGGAAACACAATGATTGTGTATCAAAGTATTTAAGTGTACAAGTTAAGTAGAAGACTTCGTTTAAGAAATAAAATAAAATTAAATAATAAAAATACTTAATTTTTTAATTTAACGCAACTATTTGACACTTTTTTCTATAGAAAAATTTACAAATAGGAGAAATCAAAACGTCAGATTATAGTCTGAAATTTTAAAAACGTTATACACGTTTAAGTTAAATACAGAACCTACTCGTATAAATCAATCATCCAAAATAAAAATAAATAAGAATTTAAATTGGCATCTCAACAGGTAACAGATATACAGCCGAATACAGAAACATCATTTAAAATTTGAGAGGTTCTTAAATTATTGAGCAGTTTCTAAATTTAAAATTTGTATGACAATTTTGGAGTTTAAGAGGTGCTTATTTGTGTAATTAGTTCTCAAATGTTGAGTAGCGTTTCAGTATTCGGCCGATAGACTTACCTGCTATTTCCATAAAATTTAAACTAACTTAAATGGCTATTAGTTACCTATAAGAATTTTAAACAATCATTTCAACATATTCATGAGCAGTCGAATGAGATAGGCTTTTTAACTGTCGAATTATAATGATATTAAATTATGTAACTAAAATGCGGTTTTATATTAAACTAAAACGACTTCAAATACGGTAACGACATCATTAATTAGAGTCTCATTTCTTTTCAACCCAACTTCTACATAGTAGGTTGCGAGTTAGATTCCCGCTGGGGTGTTAAACAATAATACATATCAGGAGTTGAGACATATATATACTGGCGGTTTTTTTGTATGGACCCAGCCAGTAAAACTGCCGAATTCAGATAAATAAATAAATAAATAATTCTGGGATGTAATTCTGTCCATCATTCCGAAGATATTCATCAGATTCTCACCAAATATATATGCCTACCTTGGAGTTCCCACTTTTCCACAATTGAAAAAATGCTCATCTCAGAGCTCTCACCTTTCTATTAAACAAGAATCATCTCAATCCGTCAAGCAATATTTTCGCAAATAAAGTAAAGTCGTGTGCCGTTTTAGTTCAATGGTAAATAACGTCTCTTAGATAAATCATAGATGAATAATTATGGAATTTCGAGAGTCACCTGTCATTTGACATAGACTTCTGAATACGGTTACAAGTCCACGTAATATTGCACAAATGTCTGACAGATTGGGACACTTGAATGTGACAGCTTAATTATTTTTTTGCTTGGGCTGTATGTAGGTATCAATATTTACATTGCATTATTTTAACGTAATTATCTGTAATGATTTATTATGGCGACAGAAAAAACTCGTAAAATTGTTTGAGTAAGGGCCGATTTTTCATTCCTCAGTTTATCTGAGGAATGAAAAATCGGCTTATTCGACTTATTTATAAGTCGAATAAGTTCGTATCCAACCAAATTTGAAAGGCCTCAAATTTTGAATCTTCTTAATATCACAGTGACGTTTTTTATTCGATGGTGTTACATTTTATTTGTCAGATATCTCTATCTAGGGATTCAAAAAATCAGTCCTTAGTCTAAAATCGTGGTAGCACGGAATAAGAATAAAGAAGAAGAGGAAGGTAGAAAAAATAAAGATCTGTCTATCCCCCTTTATTTATCGTTAACTTGAAGAAGTTTTTCATGTTCATGGTTAGATATGTTTACGTTCGATACATGTATAATATGCAAAGTTGTTGTATGTATGAGACACATAGTACTTGAGTTACTATTAATATTGAGCATATATGTTGACCGTTGTAAGTACTATTTTCCATTTTATTATGTTTTGTTTTCCTTCCTTTATTTTTACTACGAATGTTATTAAATAACGGGCTATGCATAGTAACGCACCATGTTTAACTCGTGAACAAGCCCGTTGAAATTACCGGCGAAATATCGAACTCCGTGTGAAAAATCGAAAAAACAAAAAAACGAAATTATACATGGTAAATACTCCGTTAGTTAATAATTAATATTAGTGGTGTAATGTTATTTTTAAACCATGTAATTTTTAAATCGTACTATACGTTATTTATAGTTAATTTCAATCGAAAGACATTGTTTACAAGTCTATTATCCTTTCTTTATTTCTCCATCAAAAGGACAATTTAAATGCAACCCAAAGACCTGCCAAACACCATAAATCAATCTATGCACTCGTTAGACGCGCCAATGACATCAGAAGCAGACGAAGTGGCAATTTCTAATCAGCCTCTAACCGTGCTCAAAATCTTGATGCTACCGAAACTACAATAGCTATTCTCAACTTTATTTATACTAAAAATAGAGGCTAGTTGTCAAACTTTCGACGCCTACAAACGAAAGTTCAAACGGATCTAGATAACATGAGTGCTATACAAATGGTATGTTAAGTGGATGAAATTACTTGTAGATTAGTGTGGGAGGTATTTGATATTGGTTTCGTCATAGCAACAAGTTTATTTTACGTAAGTCTGTAATTAATAAAGAGTTCATTTAAATATTTGGCTTTGGCAATGTTTGTTTTTTGTTTTTATTGATGGTAAACACGTTTGTAATTTACGATTTTCAAGTTGGTCAATGGATGAAGTCGACTAAACTTTAACTAAGTTAGTTTGCCTTAGCTAATCGAGCCAATTTTTACCCAAAACACGAAGAAAGGTTATTACGAAATATCGGGATAAAAAGTAAACAAGGGAAAACAAAATTCATCGCAATCGGTTTAATAGTTTTTGCGCGATTGACTCACAAAGTCACAGACATACATACAAATTTTCTAAAAACTGCCGAACTTTGTTATTTTGGCGGTACGTAGACTGTCGTCGCTTTAAAAACTGCAATATTATTTTTAATATATTTTTGAGTTGGTAGTTGACCACCAGTTTTTATATTCAACTCGATTATAAAAAGCCTTCATATTACAAGCGCGGCAGCATAGCAGCATCAAAGATTGAAGCAGCAGGGCGCTGCTTATAAGTAGTATAATAAGACTTACATTACAAAAATAATTCAGTTACTTTGACAAGCTAACGTCTCGAATTAGTTAGATATTATCTATAGTATTATTATCCAATGATACATAATAACTGCAATCACATGCATTTATCTGAAAGATCTTTCTTTATGATTATAGTAATTTGTCTTTCTCAATCTGTTTCTTGAATTCGATCAGCTGCTGATCGGGTCATAATTTTGCAAGCTACGAGCTAGTTATGTTATGATAGGAGATTTTTTTAGTAAACTAGGTATAGCTACCGACTATTCGTTGTCTGTTCTACTATAAATAAATCCTGTGAACAGCACACAGCGTCATCTAGCCCCATGGTAAGCTACTAAGTTTGTATTACGGTGGCTAAACACTAGACTACTCAAATTTATTTTTCTTTTGTAAATACATACATGTTATACATAGAGATACACCCAGACCAGAAACAAATATTTATTTTTCAGCATATATGCTTGCACCCGGCAGTAATCGAACCCGCATTGCAGGCATTCGCTCGACACGCCACATAGAAACGATCTACTAAACATGTACACATACCAATAGATAAAATCGTACTAAATTGAAGTCCAATTAACTTTACCTATAGTTTTACCAAAAAGGAAACTATATCCAGCCCGGCAAATCATTTATTAATAACACTTTTAACTCTAATCTTTATAATACGATCAGCTGATTCAGTTATCGCAACTTTAGACCAATAATCAGAAGAAAAAAAGTTAATTATGTCACTAAATACCTAGTTGTCACGCCCGAAACCTGTGTTTCAAAATGAACAAACAACACAGCCTTGACTGTTTTTATAAGATTTATAATATGTACTTATGTAGGTATTATAGATTTAACAGCAAGGTTATTATGAACTGAAAGGGGGTTGTTATACATTTCTAGGCGAACAACTTTTACCTAATATGCGAAATGAATGAATGAATGAATGTCATTTATTTGCACGAAATATGGTCACAACAGTTGTTATAAAAGAATAAAGTTCAACATATTTCACCAGCACTTGGCATGCAAATATTAATAATAAAACGCTGCGCTTTTGTAAGTTGGAATTTTGTTTTAAATATTTGAGATTATTGGCAAGGTGCCGTTGATAAGGTCTTTTTTTGAACGACTTCGAGAAAATAAGGAGGTTCACAATTCGGTTGTGGCTAAACAATATAGTTATTGCTGTTCTATGGATGATCCCGAATAACTTCTTTGTTTATAAACCGATTTGAAAGATTTTTTTTGATGGAAAGGTTAACTCAAGGGTAGTCCCATAATCAATTGGTGAGGATCTGATGAGTATCTTCGGAATGATAGACAGGATAGCATTCCAGAATGCAGTAAATTAGTCATTTTTGGGTTTTTGCCGAAAAGATTCGCCCGATTCGGTACAGATTGATAGAGCACCTGAAACCACATTCTTATCAGAAAAATCCTCAATAATGAAAATTCAATGGTTATTGTTTGTCCTTTTTTTTACGTCGGTTTTTAATTTTTTAAATTATCTAGGTATTCAGTGTGCTAAACTCGATCCTGTGAGACTTTGAAAAAGTATTATTAGTAAGCATATTAAAACGTAAAACAGTGTTTACACCGCAAGACAGGGATAAGAAATTTAAATTATATTAAAATGGTTTTTTTTATGAGTAATTACATAATTACGTATGGCGTTAATAATAATCTTGGGCACAATGCGCTCGCTGCGTCTGATCTCTGTCGCATCGCAAACTGTAAAAGTTAGAGTTAACTCTGATAGCCGAGTTAGTAGGGTAGTAGAGAGATTAGCCAAGTTCTTATTCTTTCCATGTAGTGGTGTAGCTCATCTAGTTTTTACATACTTTACTTTAGAGCTAATTCACCCTAAAACTATTAGAGCTAATGCAGGCTGTATGTAACTAAACTCCATTTCACCTACTTCGCTAACACGAAAACATTCTCATAATTCTGTTGAATTCACATTATTAAACCGATCTCTCATTAGGTCCAGGCACAGAGAAATTGGCAGACTTCGTTTTAGATACTTACCGGCTAAATGGCCCTAAAAAAATTTTGTAACAAACTAATTTACTTATTAAGTAGTACGTAAATTAATCACGTAATACCAATAAATAGACTGTTCCACTTAAAATGTTTGTCTTACGTAAATAATACAATTTCTTTGCAAAAAGCTGTTGGTATACCTATTAGCTTTGTTAGTTTTATTATACAAAACTACCGTTTCATAATATTTTACGTATTTAGTCACGTAGCAAGAGCTAGACCATTGACGTTAGCGAAAATAGAAGTCTCTTAACCGCAAATAATATGAGCCAATTGTGCATTAATTTCATTGTGTTACTATCATAGTTTTAAAAAGAAAAGTTAATCAAGCGAACTGGGCACTCGTCCTTCTAAGATATGATAGCTATGTTCGGTTTTTTTAATAAATAAATGCTTGTACAGTTGTTGGAAAAAATTTCATGAAAACACTTCAACGCCAAAACTTCTGTAGAAATTTTACTCCACCGTTTTCGAAACCAATCTAACATAGCTGAGGTGCACTTTAGCCGATTAAATTGTAACATGATCTCTACGTTTGATCATTTTAAACAATGTTTAAAATAGATATATTACAAAGTAAATATTCAGAACTACCAATAAAAACTGAGAAATGTATTTATTTGAAAGCAATAAAATATCTAATCTAGGAATATGAATACCTACTGCAATAATAAATTGATTATTTTAGGACCAATTTTGAATAACTAAATAAATAAGAAGACTGAGAATAGTAAAGACAGAGAGATAGAGAAAGTAAATAGAGATGCAATGTGTGTATAAACGATGCTTATATTAACAAGAAAGTTAAAAGCTTGTTACTTCTAGCTGCAAGTTTAAATCCATGTTCTAAACGATATTTAACCAATATCTAATGTCCAAGCACGTTTTATCGACGATTGTGAAACTCCGGTGAGTTGTCTGTAAGTACGTTTAAGGGCAGCGACCATTGTTTCATTAATTCGACTGACAATCGAATCTGTAGGAGTCCAATTGATTCGTGATGAATTAAATTTCAAGGAGAAAAAGAGGTTGTTTGTGTGATGGGAATTGTCTTTCCAATAAATAGGAAATATTCACTGTGATGAAATACTAACATTAAAATTTTTTTCGTCTCTTTTTCTTTTAAACGACAAAAACGAAAATAAAAGTCGAACATATTTGACGATGACATAGTCAGTTTTTCTCTCTCGCTGCTGTAATGCTTGAATCTTTAACGTTACATTACACGCGAAAGCTCCTGGTAAACAGCTTTATGTTTATAAACTTTAGCATAAATATGATTGAAAAAAACTACCTACGAAGATTGTTATCGCAGTATTTGTACACATGTTTCTCTCGCAATTTACTCTCTATCTCTAGACTTCTGCTACAAGTAAAATGTCAAAATTAAACTCTTTTCTCGGTTTAATCGTATGGTGTTTATTATTTGAACCTTTTATTAAAAAAAAAAAGTTTTAGAGCTGCTCTTTTATTCAGAGGCCCTGAAAAATATGTGGAATTTCAATGTATCGAATAAACATCTTGAAAACAAAAGAAAAATCTACACCATAGTTATAGCTATCAACAATCGATTAAGAAATACCGCGTGATTTCGATAAGTGTACTGTCCGCCCACACAAGACCCGTGCACTCCGTACAGCCGCGTATACAAATCGAAGTGCAATTGACATTGGTTAGACACACCCAGCCCAAGTAAACGGTATGATTATTCCTAGATCAAAATAGGTACCTATTTAAAATTAAAATCGGTCAAGTGGCTAGTTTTAAAACGAAGCTCTTTGATATCAATTCATATTTACATGTTTACATGCCTTATAATTATAAGCATATTTACAAGCATGATTTTGGTACGGAATAGTAGGTATTGAAGAGCCAAGAACTTCCATTATTAAAAGAACTTCCATTATTAATTTACAAGATTTCTGTCTATCATCTATATCTATATATACATATATCTATCTAGGTATAATTATATATTATAATAAAGAAAGAGAGAACAAAAAGTCTGTACTTGAAAGTCTTCTTCTTTATCTTTGCCTCTTCCCACTTTAGGTGGGGTCGGCTCTCCTAATTTGTCGGCGCCACGACATCCGGTCGTGGGTTGTCGGATCTGATAGGCTTTTCCTTTTTAATAATTGGGCCATGCTGGTCCACCACGTATAGGGGGGTGCGACCTCTACCTCTTTTGTGTTCCGGGAGGTTTAGAGCCTTTTTGACCACGTAGTCGTCAGGTCGCCGCATGACATGACCATACCATCTGAGACGGGTTTCCGATAGCTTATCTGGTATTGGGGCTACCTCGAATGTATTCATTCCGTACTTTGTCGAGTTTGGTTACCCCACCCGACCATCTGAGCATCGAGCAAAAAGTCTGTACTTGAAAGTAAATTAAAAAAAAGTGGTCTAAGGGGCTTAGGATAAGTAGTAGAACAAAATTATATAAATTTTAAAATTATATCGGTCTGTCTGTTTGTCTGTTTCTCTGTCTGTTCCTTATACAATTAAAAACTACTAATCTGATTGAAATCTGGTTTTAAATAATGGAAAGTTATATTTTCGAGGAACGTCGTGGTATACTTTGCATCGAAATCCAATTAGTAGAACTCGTGTAATGAACACAAAAGTGCAACCGCTCGAGAACCGCTCGGCCGCCCGCGCCCGTGATAACGCGTTTTTTACTTTCGTGGGTGAATCTTTCTTGTCCTTGTCGTGTTCGAAGATCCTCATCAGATCCTCATCAAATTTTTATGGGACCATCTCGGAGCTCCTACCTTTCCATTAAAAAAAGAATCATTTCAATCAGTCAAGCCACCTTTGAGTAATCGATAAACAACTGGATTGATTAATGCGTTTTGAGGGGCATTTCCGTTCATCACTCCGAAGACCCTCATCAGATCCACATCAAATTTTTATGGGACCATCTTGGAGCTCCCACCTATCCATTAAAAAAGAATCATCTTAATCGGTCAAGCCCTCTTCGAGTAATCGGTGAACATACAAAAAAAAAAAAAATACATACAGACGAATTGATAACCTCCTCCTTTTTTTGAAGTCGGTTAAAAATAAGGAATTATGCACGTAGTAAATTAAATTCATAGGTTAAAAGCTGGATTATATTTCATAAAATTTCACAATCGCAGCCAGATTGTGATTGATTAGTTTGATTATTGTGGTCAATCTATTAATTTTATGTTTTTATAGTCGTTTTTCTATCATTATAGTCACCTAAACATGATTATTTATTGACGCGATGTCATAAATAACCATCAAGAGAGTGTTAACATATTAACATTGAGTTTAGTATGCGTACGGGCCTATTAATTAAATGTAGTTTGGTTGGTAGATTTTATTTCTAATGTCGTAGACCATGAAACCCCGACAAATTAATAAAATTGAGTAATGTTTAATGATATACAATTATGCCTACTTTTAATATTTTGTTAATAAATTTATTGTAACGAGACTTTATAAGTGTTACTTAAAGAATTTTAATGAATGTTAAGTACTACTTTCCGTAATACTTTGCATACGGCCAGCGAATTTTTATTTTTACTAGTTTGTCACAAAATGATCGACTTTTGGAAAACAAAAATACAATTACTATTCGTTCTTTAACTTAATAGGTTTTGCGTAAAATTATAAACGCGACAGTTTGTATGAATGGAATGACATGAAACATGGAATATAGGTAGCTGGATGAAGGGAATAAAACATAGGCTACTTTTTATCCAAATAATCCCGCGGAAATGTGAGTTAAGCGGGTGAAACCGCGGGGTGCTGTTAGTATCTCTATAGAATAATAGTTTCCACCTTTGTGTCAAGTAGCTAAAAAAAATAAAAAAAATACCCTTATTATAACCGTGGAGTTAGTAAGTGTTTACATACTAAAATACCTTTTGAACCATAATATAGGTACCTACATTGATCAGACTTTTTAGTTCTAGCAACCTATTTGTTAGGTAACTTATTTTATTAAAGTTCCTAAAGATCTCCCATATTTAAATACACCTTTACCCTGCTGTAACACCCACATAAGTTCAAAATCAGGATAAAAATTACTTGTTTTACCTGTATGTTACTCCCACTCCCAAGGATTACCTACCTCCAAAAACATTCATTCAAACATAGTATACAACTACATACAAAATAAATAAATCTAGTTCATTTTTTCTTTCTTTATAATATTACTTTAGAAGTATATTAGTATACATTACAATACATTATATATTTCGAACAAAGAAATGACATACATTCATTCATTCTCACTTTTTCTAAACTTTCCATATATATTTGGTTAAGCATCGATTCATTTTAAATATTGTAAACATGTCCTAATCAATTATGATGCCTATAAAATGCGTAACATATGGAAAGAGGAATCTATTTTACATAAATAACCGTCTAAAATAGCCTTTTTATTTAGGTAATTACATTAAGTTATCATTAATCTTTATTAACATTTATTTCGAAAACCTTGTTATAATCGTATCCAAATGAGTGTGTCAATGTGAAAAATAGGTTGGTTTTATAAAAAATGTAACTAACTATCCCATGGGAATATCGGGATACTAAGTAAGTACTAACTCTTCGATAATGTAGCTTTCTATTGATGAAAGAATTATTGAAATCGGTCAAGTAGTTTCGGAGCCTATTCATTACAAACAAACAAACAAACAAATCTTTCCTCTTTATAATATTCTGTATCCTTTAAAGTACAGTGTGTTATATCCCAGCTCTCTACTCTCAGATCCATCGTCCAAGCGAAGTCACGCCACTTTGTATGTCGTAATAATTACAGGCGAAAAGTGCTGAATTGCAGTGACCTCGATCGCAGTAGCCGCGTACCGTCATGTATTGAGCATTCCTACACCTCACATCGGTTAGGTCTCACCTTAGGTTAATTAATTATAAGTAATTGTGTAAAATAGTTTTAGGATTTAACTCAGTAAATGAGTTATAAATAGTTTCTTGGCTTTGTCTCGATCCTCCGACTGCCGCTAACGTAATTAGTGTACATTACAGTGTACACACCACGAAATATACAAACATAGCTTAGGAGAATATATGTACATAGGCGAGCTTAACCCTAACAAGAGTTCTCTTCCAGCAAACCTTGAGGCGTAGAAAAGGCGATAGATGTGCAGGCAATTGTTGTACAAATGGTAATATCAAAAATAATATTAGTATAGATAGATGGAACATCAGTCTTTTTTTACCCATGGGATAAAATTTCTAATATTTTTTCAGATTTCCCACAATCTTATTATCTTACGTAGTTACAAAATTGTATTTTATGAAACAGTTACGAAACAAATATACACATTTTGATCCACATATTTTTTGGTTACAAAATATGTACAAATGTAGCTGTATTAAATCGGATAAATAACAATTTAAAATATTATTTTTATTAGGTCGATACAAACAGAAACAAACGACGACTCGAAATAGAAACTAAATCGCGATCACGAAAAACGATTAAAATAAAAAAACAAGAGACGATCGAAATTTAAACAAAAGATATATCGCAAGAAATTGCAATTTTTTCCCCCTAACAATTTATTATAAAGTCAGCAGTTGCATCGCCTTCGGTGGCCGTATTGGAATTAGAAGGAGCCCACTCGGCGATACGACGTGGGACGTAGGATGGTGACACCAAATGACTACTTTCTTAGCAGAAAAAATAATAATCGGCCTTTTCATCTACGTTGCGTTGATTTATAAAAGCGCAAGTAAATTTTAATCCATGCTATTATTGGCGCTGTAGTGCCCGGGACATTGTAAGGTGTAGTAGGCTTGCCCTGCACCTATACCACACTTCCAGCCTATAGGCATGCCCAGAGGAAAGAGTTGTTCTGGACGTCTGGAGCTAACTAAGCCGTGGGTTTCCTCACGATGTTTTCCGTTATCGTAAGAGCGATGTTAATAACGCATATTACGCACAAAGTTATATTATATATCTATACTTATAATAAAGGAAGTGAGGACAAAAAGTCTGTACTTGGAAGTAAATAAAAAAAAAGTGGTCTAGGGGACTTAGAATAAGTAGTAAAACAAAATTATATAATTTTTAAAATTCATGTGTGTCTGTCTGTTTCTGTGTTTCTCTGTCTGTTGCTATCCAATTAAAAACTACCAATCTGATTGGAATCTGGTTTTCCAAAAAAATATAGTTCTATTTTTGAGGAAGGTCGTCGTGGTATACTTTGCATCGACATCCAATTAGTAGAACCTGAGTAATGAACGAATAAGTGTAACCGCTCAGCTGCCCGCGCCAGTGACAACTGACAACGCGTTTTTCACTTCCGCAAGTGAAACCACGGGGCGCAGCTAGTATACTAGGTATAAATATATACAATATCTGGAACAACATTTGCGAATAATATAAACAAAAAAATTGTCCTGTGCTTACATTAAACTTGTCCAAAAAGAGCATTACAGTAACAACGGCGGCGGCAGTCCGCTACCTCGTTTTAATAAAAACTTTGATAAACTCATAACTTATAATAAACTTATTCGAAATTGATTATTTATTCAAATGCATGCAATCACGACAAAAACAATTTTCTCAACGTTTCGGCCTATATGATGTAACTTTGCTTAAAACATCGCTGCTGGTAACTCTAGAGAGAACAATATTACTTAATTGTGTAAGGTGTAAAACACCTTACACAATTAAGTATTCTATAGTGCGTACTTTGAATTTGCTCAGACTGAGCTTAGTATTGGAATTGGAGTTTATAGTCGAAATTCATTTTGTAATATACGAATAAAATAAAAAGACTTCATAGTCATAATATAACCATAATATAACAGAGAAGCAATGTTTAGGTCTTTATATTTGATTGTTTTACATTCTACATTTGAAAAACTTCGACTTTACTAAGCAAAAATTTAGTTGGATAGTTGCGAAGTTCGCTTCATAAATATCAAAAATTGGCATAAGTCAAAGTTATTGCTTAGCAAAGTCAAAGTACGGACTATGGATTTTAGCCTTAGTGATGGATTAATAGTCCAGTGTACCCTATGGAGTTCTATTCGTGTCCCCATGCGCTACACTTCCACTAGCCTTCTTAAATTTTAAAGTTAATTGAAAAGTAACTGATTTTTAATTTTTTTTATTTACCAAAAGACGGCTTTTTATTTAGTATGGATCAATAATACTTAATAATTTTAATAATTTATTATTAAAATTATAATAATTTACCTTCACTTTCTAAAACAGCTGACTTTCCTACAAACTGAACCCTAAGATATTTAAAAAAATGGCGATTAGACCGCCCATTGTGTTACTTTAGTTTTAAGTTTTTCTATGTCTCATTTGTTGTTATTTGTGTTTTTGGTACAGTAAAGTATTAATCAATCAATCAGTTGAAAAAAAAGATCGTATTTCTAAAAGTTTCAAACATTCCAAATCTAACTAGTGGCATGCAATTTAAATTAATTTTAATTAAAACAATACGTAGATATAGCGGCGCTACTATTAATATATTTGATAAAATTGCTACCAGTTACTGCTCTCAGACTGTTTTTGTGAAATTATATAATAATGCATGACATTATAGTTTCGTAATGTAAATTATGATTTAGAGTACGTACATAGATAAGTCTACTTTAAATATTTCCATCACGTACCTAACGACATTTATTATTTACATTACGTACCTAATGATTTAAACCATGTAATGACTTTTTACAAAGAATATTTCGATATCAACAATAATTTATATCGTTGCAACAGAATCGCGATAAAAATTGTTACATTGATATGAAATACAATAAATGTCATTTTTTCTCTAGTTTATTAGAAAAATGTTAAAATATTTGTAATAAATAAATATTAGGGGTTAAAGTATGAAATTGCCGATTTGTACTGAAAATCTTAATTGTTTATTTTTTAAATTTTTAACAAATTTATTTAATCAAAATAGTTGCCATTATTATCTATACATTGCTGCCATCTAATGGGAAGGTTATTAATGCCTTTGCGATAGAACTCCGACGATCTAGACTGCACAAACTGTGTGAAAGCATTTTGTACTGCCTCCTGGGAAGAAAACTTCTTGTCACGTAGATAATTGTCCAAATCACGAAAAAAATGGTAGTCCGTTGGAGCAAGGTCTGGTGAATACGGAGGATGACGAATGGTTTCTAAGTGCAGTTCCTGAAGGGTCAAAATGGTTTCTCGTGCTGTGTGAGGTCTCGCGTTGTCGTGGAGCAATAATGGTGAAGATCGATTCATGAGTCGGGGCTGTTTTACTGCTAGTTTTGTCAACATGGTTCGGAGTTCGGCACAATAGACATCTGCCGTAATTGCTTGACCAGATCGAAGAAAACTACAGTGAATAACACCATGCTGAGACCACCAAACAGTTACCATTACCTTTTTATTAGTAAGTTTTGCTTTAGGACACTGTTGTGGCATTTGACCTGGGGTCAGCCATTGCATTTTTCTTTTCCGGTTATCATAAAGAATCCACTTTTCATCACATGTTACAATTCGATCTAATATTCCTTCATTTCTGTACCGGTTCAACAAGGCAACACAAGTTTCAACACGCGTTTCTTTCAGATCAGTCAAATCATGAGGCACCCATTTTTCGTATTTTTTTATTTTATTGATTTGACGCAAGTGAGTCAATAAAGTGGGTAAGGTAACGTTAAACCATGCCGCTAATTCCTGGGTAGTTTGACTAGGATCGGCTTCCACTATCTCTCTTAATTCATCGTTATTCACCTGTGTGGGCGGTCTTCCTCGTGGCTCGTTCTTTAAGTCGAAATTTCCATCACGAAAGCGTTTAAACCAAAATCGCACGGTGCGTTCATTAGTAGACCCCTCTCCAAACGCAGCATTGATATTGTAGGCTATGTTTCTGCCGCGTTAGTTCCGCGTCGGAACTCGTATTCAAAAATCACTCGAATTTTCGCAGTATCCATCTTTCTTGTCTAAATTGAATAACAAAAACAATTGAAAGTCGATATTCAAATGTTTCACATTTTTTAAAAAAAGAACATCACAGAAACCATTTGAAAAAAGTTTCATTCGAAAACCTCAAACCATGAAGATTCTATGTCAATTCAAAGAACCTATTGCAATAAAACGGCAATTTCATACTTTAACCCCTATTATTTGAACACTAAAATGTGTTGTGTCTATGATATGTCTATGTTAGATATATTAATCTTACTAATATTATAAACGCGAAAGTTTGTACATATGTATGTGACTTTGTTACTCTTTTGCGCCAAAACTACTTAACCGATGGCGATCAAACTTGAAACATAAGGAGCGGGGGACCTGAAATAACACATAGGCTACTTTTTATCTCGATATTCCAGCGGGAACGGGACTTATGCGGGGGAAACCGTGTGGTGCAGCTAGTATATTGTATAATTATGATCAATGAATATAACCAATAATTTGTGATTTAATGATTTGTTCTTGTACCTTGGTTATAACTGTCTAAATGTTAGGTAGGTACATCATCATCATCATCAGAACGACCTTGATGCTGCTGAGGATCTTATCCTACCTAAGTCTATGGACACAAGCATTTCCGCTGTCGATATCGACCAATCATAGAGCAGTGTGTTATTTGCTGTATATTGCATTATTTTAAAGACGCTTTTATGATTGGTCGAACCGTTTAGAATCTTATCTTCCAGTGACATATTATACAAAATTATAAATGTGGTACATTTTCTAAATCAGCACTATAAAATAAACATTACCTATCTAGGTATATTTATTATCCCAATAGTCAGTCGTTTTGTTTAATAGCTCTCAAGCTATTTGTAAATGTGTGCATTCGTGTGGACAATTATATGGCAAATATTGTAACAGATATAAAATAATAATACGGAATCGTGATCGATATTGTACTAAAATATTTGCAGATTTAGGTCAAATGGTAGTTTAGGAATAAATTAATATTTAGTTAAGTATCAACCACGCAACTGGTAAATATATCTACCTACCTCGTTATTTAACTAAGAGCCGATTTTTCGTTCCACGGATAAAATATATCTGTCGAATAAGTTCTAACCCAACCAAATTAAAAAGCCTTAAAAATTTTATCTTCTTAATTTAGGTTTTTTTTCTTTTTAAATATCATAGTGACGTACCTCTTTATTTAACTAAGAGTCGATTTTTCATTCCACGGATAAAAGATAGGTATCTGTCGAATAAGTTCGAACCCAACCAAATTCAAAAGCCTTAAAATTTTGATCTTCTAAATTTAGGTTTTTTTTTCTTTTTAAATATCATAGTGACGTTTTTTATTCGGTGTTACATTTAATTTTTCAGATATCTCTATCTAGGGGTTTGGAAAATCGGCACTAAGACAACATGGGAATTTAAATTTTCAAGCCATACCAGACGCACGAACCCGCATCGCACCGTAATGTCAAATTATTTACTGACTAATTACGTCTCACATTTACCGTTACCTTTGGAGCGTTTTGTTTTGATGGTTATAGTAGTGACTTTTGTTAGATTTATACCGTGACAGCAACTTTAAAATCATTGCCAACTATGACGTTGTAGGGTAGTGCCTGCATGTGCATGCATATTTGATGGTGTAATTTTTTTTAACTAACTATTTAATCCTTTATTTTAACATAATTGTCTTTATATTCAAATTACCTACATAATAAAAAACCCGCATGAGTTTCTTGTGGTTTCTTCTCATCGGAGGGTGCTTAAGAAACCATACTAAAATCATAGCTATAGGTCAATTGACGTTTTAGGGATTATTTATTTTAGACCGTCACGGGTCCGAGCTTCGTTGTCCATTGCTCGGCGAGCAGTCGATCGATCTGTTGCAACCGAGTGGCGGCCGAGCAATGTACAACGAATCTCGGACCCTGCCGGTATAAATCATCCCATACGGTGATCGTGTACACGTATTGTGCACAAGACAAGTTTTAAATAAAATAAAATTTTTGACTATTTACTACGTGTCAAACATGATTTAAACTTAAATGCACTTGGAATAAATTCACACGATATTATTTAAATCCAATACCTAGATCAGTATACAACTATTCAGTTTTAACTTGATGTTTAAATTCGGTTTGGCAGTACGTATTTCACAGCTCCACACCTTTCGGCGCTGTCATTCTGATGTCAAACGCTATTATGTTGTACCTACGTAAATAGAATTATGTTGTAAATTCTCTACTATATATGTAAAGTAATTTAGCTCTTTAAGTGTGAAATTATTTACAAGATTGATTCGTTCGTTCATCACTTACATGGATATAAAATAATTCAAACACACGCGACTAGTATTCATAAAAGAATAATGAAATATTCATAAAAGACATTGTTTAATAATTGCAAAGATTTTAAAGCAACAATTGTTTGTAATAAAATACAATATTTTCGGTGTTCAATTCGCAATTTGTTTACCCTACCCTGAAGAAACAGTATTTAAAGACTTTGAAACGTCGATACAGCTTTGCAGCAATGTAATGAATAAAATGCAAGTTAAATTCAGTAAATATTGCTTTTTACTATAATGCAAAATCGCAAAAACAGAAGATTTTTTTTCAATTGTTTGTTCAAACTTTCAGCTTTTTTGATTATTAGATAATTTTCTATTGTTTGTTTAAACTTTCAGCTCTTTTAATTATTGGATAATTTTCTATTGTTTGTTCAAACTTTAAGCTATTTTGATTATTGGATAATTTTCTATTGTTTGTTCAAACTTTCAGCTCCTTTGATAATTGTATAGTTATCAATGAAGTGATTAAACCAAAATAAGCAATTACAGATTATTCTTTTTACCCTCGTTGTACTCAACTCGATCCTTCGACGCAATTAGTCAAAATTAGCCCATTAACGTCTGCGTCTAAAGCGTCTGATACTAGAAACAAAAGAAGGTGTTATACAGGGTGGAATTTTTGAAAATGTGCAATCATCAATATTAAGGATACCTACCACGGTATTTTTATAAGATCCTGTATAGGTAGGTATAGGTAAGTTTATTCAAAGTCTATAATAATAATGTAATACCATATTACATTAGCTAAAACAATTTTTTTACAAAACATAAATCATTTTTAGTTGTTTAGATTAATGCCTACGTAGCGACATCTGTTATGCACCAAAAATGTATTTAAAACTCGAAAAACCCTCATTGAAATGACAATTTATATAATAACTATGTGACAGGTAGGTGTAGGTATGCTAATTACTTTAAGTAAGAAAACGTTATCGTTTCTAATTACTTAGGCGCAATTTATTTTAAAGCTATTAAAGTCTAGCAGTTACTAAAATCAGTTTGATGGATTTGTTAATTACGAGATACGTATGTCAATTAAAATGATCTTGATACCGTGCCAATCTTACTGATATTATCATAAATATGATGGTTTATGTTTTTTTTACGTTTAGGTATTTTAATTTACAATAATTAATGACCATACAAGGTTCTATTTAACTGGGACTGTTCTTATTTCTTGTAATTTTGATTAAATACCTGCACATTACGGTTTCACCCTCGTAAGTCCTGATTTTGCGGGAAATATCATAATGTGTTTTAAATACATAATATACAACGTTTTATTGAAATATTGTAGTTTTAAGATATACAAAGAAACAGACGGGAAGTGACTTTGTTTTATACTATGTAAAGATAAATATTTTCTTTACTCCGAAATCTAAGGACCTTAATTTTTTCAGCTATAAACATGATTTAGCTGCATCCCAGTACCAGTAGTTCTTGGCGTCTTTTGTAAGTACTTACCTATACAAAAGACGCCAAGAACCATATTTTTGAATCGCTTGCACTTAGATATACCATACTGATTTTCATTAGAACTTTCATAGTTAGTATTAGTTAAGTTTGCGCCGAGTAGTTGAGACTAATCGTTCTAGTCGTGATTCCTATAGAATAAAAACCGACATTAAACCAAAAAAATTATAGAAAAAACCGATCTACTGCATTCACCTGCTAGATTCTTTGATACATTTACCAAATTAAGTTCAGTTATCATCATCTCAGACCCTTTCCGTCCACTGCTGAATGTAGCCACCCCTTCCGACGCCGACGCAATAGAATGAACGATGAAAAAATAATTGAATGATTCACCTTCATTCAATGAATCCCCGCGACTCTTAATATCCACTTACTTAGTAGACCGTCGACATAATTTGGTTCAGTAGTTGGTGATATTTCCTTGCTGTAATTGTTTCATTATACAAACGTCAACGATATGATTTTTAAAATGTCCTTATTATATGAAATCTCATGAATTTATAATTATATTTTATACAAGTTTATGAGTGGTTTTATAGGCATTTTTGAATTTTAAAACAATAGTTACGAAGCCTAGTGACATAATGCATTTCATCTTCAAAATTATCGTCATATTTTATGCATGCAACTGGTCCACTCAAAATCAAAACTTTCCGATCTTATTTATTACAAAATGATTATGTATAATTGATTCAAAATCTAAACCAAATGTTTCCTTATTCGGCGGCTGGCACGCGACTTCGACCTTAGAGATTTTGACTTTCGAAAATGATAGTGTCGTAATTATTAAGTAAAATTTGGTCATGGTTAAATTGTTTAGTTAATTCTAATGTCTAATTGCAGTCGTTAAAGACAAAGTAGCTACGTATATAATATAGTCACATTTATTGAGTAATATTGATATTATGAGAATTTGAATAAACTACGAAACATTTCGAAAAGTGCAAGTAAGTATACAAGGGTGTTGGAGTTTATAGAGCAGTTGTTCGGCGAACAACTCAAAAAAATTTAAAAAATTCTGAGGTAATCTTTTACAGAAAATTATTTGTACTTTAGGCGCTAGTTTGTGTTAGGCTATAACTTAAATAATTAAACTTAGGTAAACCGTATACTCTGACCTTGCGCTTGAGCAAAAATTAACGTCCCCGGTTTGAAAATAATATTTCCCGATACCTACATTTGTACCAAGTTTCATCTCAATCGGTCCAACCGCCCAGTACCGTAAACAGACAAAAATTGTATTCTAAGGTAATACATTAATAATTGACCTTCAAGTTCATCCGCATTGTTATGCTGATGGATTTGATTACACTTACTTACATTATCTTTAATCACTATTATATCACTCTATCGAATACACGCCTCATGTAAGTACTATGTATTACATTATCTCAAATATAGGAAGCATTATTTGACGCAATATGCTATTACTTGTAGCCTTTACCTTCAAATTTGTCTTATTTTTTGTCAATGAAAAGTTACGTCAGACATGCGTTGCATTCTATCTATTTTAAAGTACTTTGATTGATATAAAGTAGAGAAGTATAGAGGTGCAAAACAAGTTTTTTTATTGCTTGATATTCATTCAATATGTATCAAAGTTCGTTGTCGGTTATGAAACTTAAGTATCTATATATCTATACTTGTAATAAAGGAAGAGAGTCTGTACCTACTTGGAATTAAATTAAAAAATAAAGTTGTCTAGAGGGCTTTGAAAAAGTAGTAGAACAAAATTATATAATTTTTAAAATTCATGTCTGTCTGTCTTTTTCTCTGTTTATCTGTCGGTTCCTTGTACAATTAAAAACAACTTATCCGATTAAAATCTGGTTTTCAATATTGGATTGATCTATTTTCGAGGAAGGTCGTGGTAAACTTTGCATCAAAATCATATTAGTAGAACCCGAGTAATGAAGGAAAAAGTGCAACCGCTCGAGAACCGCTCGACGCCCCGCCCTTGATAACACGTTTTCACTTCTGCGAGTGAATAAAAAGATATACCGGATGAACTTATATAGAATCATCCCTAGAGTAATAACAATAGGAAACAACCCCTAGTAGCCGATCCAATACTATCACATCACCATAGCGGAAGTTGTTTTCTTCCATAGATTTCTCCACAGTTCTATCGAATCCGATGGTTTTTAATTTACTTTCAAGTACAGACTTTTTGTCCTCTCTTCTGAAATGAAATGAATGAAATATTTTATTTGCATAAACTGTAGGTACATAATAGTTTGGTGTTACAAGTTTAGTTCAGGACCTTGTACAGTTTACCGCAGTCGCAGCATGCAAATTCGCAATAATACATTATTTAAAAAAAAAAAATTAAATGAAACGGTTACACTTAGATAAATTAAATTAATTAGGTCCGTACATACAATGTAGTCAATTTTAAATAAAAATATGTCAAATATTAAGACGCTACAATTACCAACTAGGTCATATGAGGTAGTTTTTTTTCACTAGTTGCGACACAGAATAAAACGCTTTTTCCAGAAGCCAAAGTTTGAGACGTTTTACAAATAGAGTACTAGGCAATTGCTTTATATTATCCGGAATAGCATTGTATACATAGCCGCACATGGCAAGACAATTCTTATGGTACATTACTGTTTTCGGAATTTTCGATAGCACTATTCGGTTTTCATTTCGAGAACCCCTTAGAAAACGTTCGTTAGCCTTCATAAATAAATTAGGATTAGATTTAACAAACCTAGCTGCTTCTAGAATATACATACTTGGCAAGGTGAGTATCCGAAATTTCCTAAACAAAGGTTTACACGACTCCCAAGGTGGTGCACCTTCTATCACTCTGACACATCTCTTTTGAGCTAATAGGACTCGCTCAACATTAGTGGAGTTGCCCCACAAAATAAGACCGTAGTTAAGCACTGACGACACATAACCATGGTATGCCAGAAGTGTGGTCTGTAGACTAGAGGTTTTCCTAAGATTATAGAGTACATGCACATATTTTAAAATTTTATCACATACCATATCCACGTGTGCCTTCCAATTGACAAATCTATCCAGCATAATACCCAGAAACCTATTTTGGTCCACTTCAGTTAGTTCGTCATTGTTATGAAATATTTTTAATGCATTGTGTGGACGACCATAAGTACTAAATTGAATATATTTAGTTTTCGATAAATTTACATTAAGGTTATTGTCAGTTAGCCATCCTATAACTGATCTTATTGAATTGTTAATATCATTAGAATAGGAAGTTATGTCAGTTTTTTTATTACATGTCAAAATTAAAGAGATGTCGTCAGCAAATAAAATGCAAGAATTTGTTGTAATACTAGGTAGGTCATTTATGTATAAAAGGAAAAGCAATGGGCCAAGGACACTGCCCTGTGGGACGCCGGAGTTATTTTCTTTAAATGTGGAACTATAAGCGTGAATTTCATTATTAGTGTCTATGTTAGTAACTTGCACTGACTGTTTTCTGTTTCTAAGGTATGCACATAACCAAGTCCATGCTGGTCCCCGGATACCATAAGTTTCAAGTTTGTCAAGCAATAGTTTGTGAGAGACGAAATCAAAAGCCCGCGTCATGTCAAAAAAGACCACTGTTGCCAACCTACCAGCGTCCAGATTTTCAACTACCTTTCTAATAAGGTTAAAACTGGCCAATGTAGTAGACTTTTTTTTTTGAAATCTTTATTATAGATCTTCCTTTATTATAAGTATATATAGTACAGACAGACTGCGGATTGATTTCCACTTTATAGTTTCCGAGTAAGATAGTCGATTAACAGCCTCGTAAGTGTTGGCTTCGGCTGCATTCCAAATTCTAGGGCTCCCTACAGCCCTATGGTACTGGTCGTTTAACAGGAACAAAATAGTCTTTTATTACGAATTGCTTCGTAAAAGGAAAATTTTAATTAATGCAAAGTTACACCTAATCATTGTAAATTGTATCAAAGCAAAAATACATTGCACACCCGCATCCGGCTGTCACAGTATACTCTGATTCAAAATTGTGATCCGGTTAATCTAAATGACTTATAAACGTTTGTTCTTATAATATCAATAAATAATCAACAACAATGAGTTCAAGGTTATAGTGCAGAGGCGCGAGCGCACGCCTTCTAATGATAGGTTGGTACAATCAATCATTTCATTGAAAACTCACTTAGTCCAATGTCTTTGGAAATTTGGCTTATAATCGTATCTATTAAGTATTGTGAAATCTTGCTATTCCTATCTGTACGTACAACTTAAACAACTGAGCTGCTTCTTAATTCAAAATTAGTATCCGAATTTTTGAGAGCTGCTTAATTATTTAAGTAGCCCTCAAATTATAAGTAACGTTTCTGTATTTGGTTGCTGGTTTATAGAACTCAGCTTCAGAGTCATGAAATATCAATATCGCAAACATGTCATTATTATTTATAATCAATTATTATTATTTTCAATCAATCATTTCATTGAAAACTCACTTAGTCCAATGTCTTTGGAAATTTGGCTTATAATCGTATCTATTAAGTATTGTGAAATCTTGCTATTCCTATCTGTACGTACAACTTAAACAACTGAGCTGCTTCTTAATTCAAAATTAGTATCCGAATTTTTGAGAGCTGCTTAATTATTTAAGTAGCCCTCAAATTATAAGTAACGTTTCTGTATTTGGTTGCTGGTTTATAGAACTCAGCTTCAGAGTCATGAAATATCAATATCGCAAACATGTCATTATTATTTAAATACTGATTGCACCCTGCGGTTTCACCCACGTAAGTCCTTTCCCGCCGGATTAACGGGATAAAAAGTTGCTTATGTGTTATTACAGCTACCTATATTCCAAGTTCATAGCAATCCGTTCAGTAGTTTTTGCGTGATTGAGTAACAAAGCCACAGACATACATACATACATAGAAACTTTCGCGTTTATAATATTAGAAAGAAGTATGATACGTAAGATTAGGTAAGGTAGTAAGATTTCAAATAAGAAAGTGCAAGCCCAGCAAGAGATGGCGGCGGGACGAGCTGAACTCGTACTAAGCTGGCACTAGATAGGGACTAGTGGAAGGCCTTTGCCCTGCAATGGAATAGTATGAGCTATAAATAATAAATGATTTCAAAGAACTCAGGCAAAATCGGCTAATAATTATTGCCTTAGGTACGAAAATCAAATTAAAATTGATCGCTATTTTGAACAATAGGTTTCACAAACAACGTTTTTGAGATCCTTCGGATAGATCAGGAAGCAGTTGATAATTCAACTTAGAATCTGCATTCCATTAGCATATAAGATTTGTTTTCGGTTCTAGTATCAAATGTCAGATCTACCTGACTATTTCCCAGTCAAAAAACATCTTAATTAATGTATAATAAGCAATCATTACATTCAATTATGCAAACCAAAACATAACTCACATGAATTGTATAAATGTAGGTAGGTAGGTATAATAATATCTCGTAATAATAGCCTATTATTCTGTAGAAGAACCACCTGCTTAAGGCCAAGTGTAATGGATGTTATCCAAAATTCGTCTTTGAATAACTTAACTTTTAATTAGTGACATGATTTTAATCTTTCACACGCATGCTAAAGGTTGAGTCCCGATTGTGATCCTCAGTAGTGTCTTATTAAATAGTAAACAAAGAACTAATATAAAGCAAATTATAGAGAACCGGCGTGAAATATTAGGAAACTGTAGTTTCAAAATTGTACATCATCTAGTTATAATGTTTGGGAATATTTTTGAATTCGATTTGGCAACAACACAGCAGACCCATGTCTACGTTGAAGCTATATTCAGCACAATAAACTTTATTTTCAGCCTTAAAATTCTCGATTTCGCTTAATAAAACACTTTATTTATAGGGTTTATTTGTTAATTTATGTTTCTGGTGCAATAAAGTATGTTTTCATTCATTCATTTAATCGCGTTTTATTCATGATTTATTAAATCTTGTTTTCACTACGAAACTAGTGTCGCGACAGTTACAGTCAACTTCACAAAAAAGTAGCTCGACACCTAGTTTTATCAAAAAATCGCTTTTGTTTCAAATATGACTATAACTTTCGCGACACTAGTTCCGTAAAGAGAAAAAGTTATATAGATAGTGATAAATTTACGATTGAATTTATTGAATTGTTCTGGCCTTAACAAATTAAAAACAGATTTATTTTTTGACAACCGTTCTTAACCTACACCCTGTAGCATTCTGTTCTACTTTACTGGGTCATTGAACATTAAGAATTTCACACATGGTCAATGTGTCAATGTCACTAACCTCGTTAAAAAGGGTATCCACATGGTCGGATCAACCGCTCATTCTGGACTATAGATTATATTGTTTGTAGCAGATTTTGTTCTTTAGGAGACGGTCCAACCTTAAGAATACGTCTTTTTAAAGAATATGTATAAAATTTAAAAAAAAAAGTATGTGTGTCGTTAAGTGTGTGTCGTTGTTTGTATTTGTCATGTAATTGCTATCGTTGGACACTGTTTTGGCTTATGTTTTAACTATTGTTTTATATTTATTTTGTAATGTATTTAGCCGTTTGTTTCTTAAATAAAGGAAATAAAATTTTATAACTAATAACTTCTTCTTTCTTCTTCTCTTACAGCGATAAGATCGCGATTTTTGTGCCACCTAGATTTAAATTGTGTTTCAATTTTTTATTGTAATTTATATTTGGTGTTACAATGAAGAATAATAAAAAATAAGTCGAAGGTACAAGAGGTTTTCGGCGTTTTGCCGGTCTTCTTTTTACACCCTGACAATTAAATATCAATTTCGATGGTTGGGTCCAATGGTTGGCAGACCGTTTGGATACCCCTAAGTTATGAAGTATTATGCGTAAAGCACAACAATACGGTTCGGTATATAAGCAACGATCTTATCATTACTATTGTTTCACCTTTGAACTCATTTCAATAGAATTGAACGCTTGTTTTGTTCATTGGAAAATATTTTCTAACAATAGTAAATACATCAATCATATTAAGTGCTTTTACCTATGAGCAAAAAAAAGAAGCTGCAACCGGATGTGCAATTTTGAATCTTTAATTCAATTAATTTGCGGTATGTGCCCATTTTAATTCAATTCAAGTACTAGAAGGCTTAAATTTTTCCATATAGTATCGCTATAAATGCATGTGAGGAAAAGCTGAAGTTTAAGTGGGTGGGTCTCTGGCCGCCTGGCATCCTAGGGTGGTCACATAAAGAAACAGGTTTTCGGTACCGAGAAATCTGTGCGGGTCGGTACCTATTGATCCAGAGTTAAAGTGTTGATGAAACAGGTATATTTGTTCTAAAAACCAGATAAAACAGCCCGTACGGCGCAGTCCAGGTAGTCGATACTGTCAAGTTTACGACTGTTTCTTCATGTGTGAACGAAATAGACAACGTAGAAAAATTATACCTGCACTGGTCGGTACCGACCTCAGAGTATACATAAGCAAGCTGTAGAGCGCGCCTATGGGTATTTACCAACTGCGCTGCGACAAGTATAAGCAGATGCTTTATATATAGATATTCAGATGTTGAGGTTGAATAGTGATTCGCGAATCATTTTTACACCGCGGCACTGAACATTTCACCATAAATTTTACTAGAATAAATTCTAACGAGAGAGACAGTCCATTCACGCAACCCTTTGTCATACTTCAACTGTTCATACCGGTGCTTACAGTTGATACTCGCATACCAGCGCTCTATACCCACACAGATTTGTCAGTACCGGAAACCTGTTTCTATAGGTAGCCCCCATTAGGCCAGCGGGAGCTGAAGCTCCCGCTGGCTTAATGGTGTGACCTAGTGGTGTGGTCACCACACATAGTCCATGCGACAGGACGGGACATAAGGCTGTATTTCTCTAACTAAAAAGGGTAAATGTAAAAATATTACATTTAGTACTAGGTGTTCACGCTTATGAGAACGAACTACAATGTATCAAACTAATAAATCGTAATAGAAAACGTACCGCACCGAAGCTACGCAAAATATTGTACCTTTCCCCCCTCTCCTCGAACACTGTACTAGAGATCGCCATTAAAGACACATCTAAGTTAACCAAATTTTCTATTATTCATCGCTGAAGTCAGGAGTTTCTCAAAATAGGCAGGATAGCATACCTTATCGACATCCAACATATAATCACAAACATATTTTGGACCTTCTCACCAAATTCGGACGAGCGACCTATGGACTAAGCACGTGCACGACGTGGCATCTAAATTCTGGCCTTTTGAGAAGCAATCCCGCAAGCAAGGTAGAAGAAAATCAGTCGGAGACCAAGCGCTTCAAGGAACGAGCTGGACTGGATCACCAAATCACGCTTCTGGTGGGACCAACCATCCTCTTCCTTATTCATCTCCCCTATTCTCTTTGTGAAACCTGTGCTAAACTGATTTCAGTAATATCCGCAAGCTGTGTGCTACATATTTGGAGACACGTAGTAAATTGAGCAACCTGGTGACGTGCTAGCATCAGGGACGCATGTTCAAGGCTACCGAAATTCAAATTGTAAGTACTCTTTCACTCGCAATTCATCAAAATGACTTCTGATGGCTCAAAATCTCCTCAAGTATTAGTGACAACAGATAAGGCTAGTTTTTCTGGTATAGTCAAAGATTTAATTAAAAAACGAGGCATTATCAAAGGCCGTGTTACTAAATTCAGTAAACATGTACATTCCTTAGAAAACAGCGACTTTGAATTAGACTTACAAAATAGGTTAGATTTGAAGCTTCGTATACAGGCAGCTGCCAATTTAGGTTCCGAATACAATGAAATCCAAACAAAAATCGAGATGAATGTCGAAGAAAGTCAGTTAGCTTCCCAGTTAGATACTCGTGAGGAATTTCAGAACTTATTCTATCCTGTTTTGGCTCGCGCAGAAGCCATGCTGGTATCTGGAGAGACCGCTGACCTAAACCACAGTAAGGAATGTAAACATGATCATTCACCTAAAGTTCAGCCTGTTCAATTGCCTATTATTACTTTACCAAACTTTGACGGTTCATATGAGCACTGGCTCGAGTATAGGGATAAGTTTATTTCACTTGTTCATCGATCTAAAGATATGAGCAACGTTCAAAAATTCCATTACCTAAAGGCATCCCTACAGGGCGAAGCCCTAGCTATAATTGATGCTATTGACGTTTCTTCCACTAATTACATCGTTGCATGGGAGACGTTAACTAGTAGGTTCAATAATCACCGAATTTTAATACAAAATCACGTTAAGAAATTATTCTCGCTAAGTCCCTGTACTAAGGAGTCGCATATTTCTCTAAATAAACTCATTGATACCGTTAACAACAACTTAAGGTCACTAAAAATACTAGGAGAACCCACAGACTCGTGGGATACGCTAATAATTTATCTAATTGTCTCTAAATTAGATAAAACTACTGAGCGCGAATGGGAAACCCATAAGGGTTTATTATTCACTGATTCACCTTCTAAAAACATTAATACCAAGTTAGATGATTTGTTTAAATTCCTAAGATCTAAGGTGGATATGTTGTTGTCGTTGCAAAGTAAACAAACTCAACAAGTAGACGCAGTTAAAAAACACAACACGTCTATTTATAAACCAAATTACACTTCTCAATGTAATATCGTCACTAATCATAACAATAAGTTTAATTCACACGCAAAGCGAGTTTGTTTCATGTGCAACGAGAACCATCCACTTTATTCCTGCAATCGATTTATTAACAGCAATTTACAAACTAAATTAAAACTCATTCGCGACAGAAAACTGTGTGAGAACTGTTTACGTTCCGGGCATACTCCGGCTGATTGCACACTCGGCCCGTGCCGAAAATGCGATCAGAAACATAACACGTTAATTCATAACGATAATAGTAGACTAGATAGCAATCAATCATCTGCATTCCATGCTTCGATTGCGACTGAGGTGATGACACGCTCGGAGTCAGATCACGCTGCACCTGACCCCTCGCCTTCCTCAGCCTCCGCGATCCTTCCTTCAATCAGCGTAAACAAGTCACACATGCATCAGAGTCCTAGTACAGCTATAGGTATGCACTCCGTTCTTTTATCCACAGCTGTTGTCGAAGTAGCCGATGCACAAGGTACCTACCATAAGGCCTGTGTACTACTAGACAACGGAAGTGAAAGATGTTTTGTTACTAAACAATTTTGCAAATTAATTAACGCTAATTTATTACAGTCCACAATCGAAATTAGAGGTGTAGGTAACTCTGTAATACAGTGTACGCAAACCTGCACTTTCGAAATTAATTCGTGCTACGATAAAACATTTTCTACGCGTCTTCATTGTTATGTTTTATCGCAGATAAGCGATTATATCCCGACCGTGTGTCAATTATACACGCATCTTTGTATACCAGACAACATACGGTTGGCCGATCCGCAATTTTCAAACGCTAAAACCATAGACATATTAATAGGTGCAGATAGGTTCTGGGACTTGTTACAAAACGATAGGATACGCTTACCTACCGGACCGTATTTACAAAAAACTAAATTAGGGTATATCATTTCAGGACCTATTGTAAACAATATGCCTACTAATCGCATTCAATGTAATATGTCTAATACTACTTTAGATTCCCAACTTCGCTTGTTTTGGGAACTAGAGGAACTTCCTAAGGTCGGTGATGCGCAGACTGAGGAGGAACGTGCCTGCGAGGAACACTTCATCCGTACTACCTCGCGCAACAGTGAGGGAAGGTTCTGCGTCACGATTCCTTTAAAACAGTCACCCGACACTTTAGGTGATTCATACGAACAAGCTAAGCGTCGTTTTCTTACCTTAGAAAAACGTTTTAAAACGTCACCCGAGTACAAAACTTTGTATACACAATTTATGCACGAATATTTAAGTTTAAATCATATGTCGCGAGTCTATTCTTACGAGTCACCATATTATTTTATGCCGCATTTTGGTATTTATCGTGAGAATAGGGTTACTACTAAGCTACGTGTAGTTTTCGATTCAAGCGCTAAGACCACTTCCGGAAATTCTCTAAACGATTTACAGATGATAGGTTCCGCTATACAGGGTGATCTCATTGCAATACTTCTACGTTTCAGAGAGTACAAATATGTCGCATGCGCAGACGTTCAAAGTATGTTTCGTCAATGTCGCGTCGTCCCTAATCAACGTAACTTGCAGTTAATACTCTGGCGTGACGAACCCACTTTGCCGATCGGTATGTACCAACTTAATACAGTCACCTACGGAACCGCGTCCGCACCTTTTCTCAGTGTTAGGTGTATAAAACAGTTAGGTTTGGAAACGTCCGATACTGATGTACAGAGGGTTATTAACGAAGGAGTATTTGTCGATGATTTCTTCTTCGGATTAGACGATAAACATAAGTTATTAGAGCTATGTAAAAAGACGTCTGAGGTGTTGCAATCGGGATGTTTTCCACTTCGAAAATGGATGTTCAATTTTAAAGTATCCGACTCGTTACAAACGCAATTTTTAGACATAAACAAAGATTTAGGCTTAACTGAAAATTGTAAAACGTTAGGTATAGGATGGAATAGTTCAGCCGATGAATTTTATTTTAACTCGCATTTTAAGTTTAATTCTGCGGATAGCTGTCCCATCACCAAAAGGTCAATTTTGTCAAATATATCGCAAATATTTGACCCTCTCGGTCTTTTAAGTCCGGTTGTGATTCGTATTAAAATATTGATTCAACAATTATGGCTATTAAAACTAGGCTGGGACGATTCAGTACCCGATGACGTCGGTCGCTCCTGGAACCGGTTTGTTATTTCGCTAAGTACACTAGATTCGATACGAATACCGCGTCATGCTATAGGCACCGAGCCTATAAACGTACAGCTGCATATATATGTTGATGCGTCGATGCTATCGTATGCCAGCTGTATTTATATTCGCACAATCAATAAAAATTTAAAAATATCTATTCGCTTACTTTTTTCGAAGGCTAAAGTGGCGCCTTTGAAGCCTATTAGTATACCGCGTCTCGAGCTGTGTGGCGCTTTATTAGGTGCTAGACTTTATGACAAAATTCGTAATTCGCTTCACTACAAATTCGATAACGTAGTATTCTGGACTGATTCCACCATTGTACTCGGATGGTTACGAATGACACCGAGTCGTTTAAAAACGTTCGTTCAGAATAGAACCGCCGAGATACATGAACTTACTTCTGGGTTACCGTGGCGTCACGTCAGCAGTAAAGACAACCCCGCGGATCTCGTTTCTCGCGGTTCTACTTTGGAAGATCTTTCTTCTTCTGCTCTGTGGTGGTGCGGCCCAGACTACTTGAAAGACCCTAATTTCGTCTTAGACAGCCTAGATGAGTCGGAGATGTCACGCGAAGAACTACCAGAAATTAGATCTACTGCTAATTTCTTCGTAGTTCAAGATGCGTCCGACTCGCTATTTCCTTTTCGTCGCTTTTCACAATACCGCCGTATTCTACGCGCTATGGCTTTTGTGTTACGATTTATACACAGTATTCGCAATCAAAGCAAACGATTTGGAACTTTAACTCTAGATGAACTTAATTATTCGAAATTAATATTAGCTAGGTTGTCACAATTAGAGTCTTTCCCAAACGAATACGAATTATTGTCCAAAAACAAAACGCAAATTTCCAAAAATAATTTATTAAGATTAAATTTATTTCTGGATGACAATAGGATTATTCGCGTAGGTGGTCGTTTGGATAATTCCGAATTTAGCTACGACAAAAAACACCCAATTCTTATGTCTTCTAAACATTATTTTTCTATTTTAGTTTTCCGCCACGAACATGAACAATTGTTTCATGCTGCGCCTCAAGCTTTGCTGTTTCATATACGCGAGTTGTGGTGGCCGCTAGGTGGTAGGACCCTTGCGAGGCAGGTGGTACATAAATGTGTGACCTGTACGCGACTCAAGGGTAAAACGCTTGAACCAATCATGGGTAATCTACCCAAGGAACGTGTCACGCCAGGCTTTCCTTTTGTTCGATGCGGTGTAGATTACTGCGGACCAGTGCTCGTATTGAACCGTAAAGGGCGTGGTGCTGTATGCACTAAAGCATACATTTGTCTTTTTATATGTTTCGTGACACGCGCAGTGCATTTAGAGTTAGTCAGTGATCTCTCTAGCGAAGCATACTTAGCAGCACTGAAAAGATTTATTTCTCGCAGGGGCAAGCCTGCTGAAATCCTTTCAGACAATGGTCGCAATTTCATCGGTCTAATGAACGACTTTAAAGAATTTCTAAACAAATGTAGTCCTACTATTATAGAATACGCTACTAGCCAGCAAATTAAATTTACATTCATTCCACCTTACGCAAGTCATTTTGGGGGATTGTGGGAGGCAGGAGTACGTTCCTGTAAATTCCATATGCGTCGAGTGATAGGAAACGCGCACCTCACCTTCGAGGAGTTTGGCACAGTTCTATCACAAATAGAAGCTGTTCTAAATTCTAGACCTCTCTCCCCTCTCTCCTCTAATCCGCAAGACCTCTCTCCTCTCACCCCCGCTCACTTCCTGGTTGGTCGACCACTCACAGCACCTTGTTGTGATGATTTCACAAATGTACCTTCCAGTCGACTGAAGCGGTTTCAAAGAGTCGAGCAATTAAGGCAACATTTTTGGACCAGATGGGCCAAAGAATATGTTTCAGAGCTGCAGACCAGAAACAAATGGTGGAAGAACAAAGACGTCCTGCAGCCGAACACCATGGTCATCATCAAAGACGACAACTTGCCGCCGCTTAAATGGAGGATGGGTCGAGTTCTACATACAATCCTTGGCAAGGATGGAGTGGCACGTGTGGCTGATATTCATACAACATCGGGCACAATTAGGCGAGCATATTCGAAAATATGCCCACTATTCAGCGAATCATGAAAACAATTTCGAAAGGAGAGACCTTTCAAGGCCGGGGGCATGTTCACGCTTATGAGAACGAACTACAATGTATCAAACTAATAAATCGTAATAGAAAACGTACCGCACCGAAGCTACGCAAAATATTGTACCTTTCCCCCCTCTCCTCGAACACTGTACTAGAGATCGCCATTAAAGACACATCTAAGTTAACCAAATTTTCTATTATTCATCGCTGAAGTCAGGAGTTTCTCAAAATAGGCAGGATAGCATACCTTATCGACATCCAACATATAATCACAAACACTAGGTAATATTTTTATTTACCTACACTTATAGTATTTTTATCTATATACCTATATTATATAAAGAAGGTGAAGGCAAAAGCATGTATGTAGTAGCAGAACAGGGGACGAACGGCTATACGAGTAGTATAAATTTTCATTAGCTTAACGAGACGATGATGAAATAAAATAAGGTTTTTTTAATATGTAGGTACCTACGCGAAAACGACTACGGTAAAAGATGTATATCTATAACATGAAAATATAGTGTATACCTATGTGGTTCGCAAGTCTGATACAGTAACAAAGTTATGGTTACAGCTCGCTCGCTATTGAGTACCGGGCTTTAGTCGATACAGTTTATTATACTTCGTGTGTAAACCGAAGACAATTGACTCGCAGCATTACGTGGGATGGTGCTGTCTCGTTCACTCTTTAGATATTTCATCTACAATTCAGCAAAAAACCATATCTACTGTCTCTTTCCTTTTAGCCCGCGCCGTGTACCTTGATCCGATACTTTTCATTATGTGATTTAGTGTTGTCTCGTTAAGTTCACATTCAAAAAATAATTAGTTTTTATCGTTAAATACCTGAGTTTTGCTATTTACAAGTATGCCTAAGAGAAAATCGGCGGATCGCGAAAAGGATGTTGAAAAAATATACAGAAAACTCAAAAAACTGGAGGAAAAACTGGATCGGTATCGATCAAGTTCTCCTAGTTCCAATCGTTCGGAACAAACGACTCATGAAATCTTGGAATCGGATGATGAACAAAGGACAAAAACAGGTACAATGTTTATTATAATTCTTATTATATTAGTTTTATAATGATTTCATTCAATATCAACATTCGTTTGAAATTAATTTTCTAACATAAAATATTTTTGACACCTACCCTCAAAATAAAGATGATTAAGTTATCAGGTACAAGTGTTTATCTATAGCCCAGTGTACTTACTGCAGTACCTATTGATAGCTATATTGCATAGATATGGACAAGATATTGAACTACTTTTTCGAAGATGAGTACAGATACTTACTATGTACATGTTATGTACTTACTTATCTATACACTGTTTCATTGCTATTGCTTTATCCATATTGATTATTATTGAAACATAACTAGTACGTATCCCAGTATAATACCATAATACCACTCTTCACGTATATCGTGTTTTTGAATGGTACAATCCCCACGTATATCGTGTTTGGGACTTTATCTCTGCTATATTAGTACTTGAGATAACATATTCCTCATGAAAGACGTGTTCCACTCTCCACGTATTTAGTCGTGTCTGAGACGGCAATCAACATGTACTACGTACATTTACAGACGACGTACAGCCCCGAGAAGAAGCAGTTGTAGCTGAACCGGAAAGATCTGATGATCAAAACCAACCCGTCGTCGTCATCGAAAATATCGAGACGACTACCATGAATGAAGAATTGCTAGACCCAGAAATTCTTAGTATTCTCGGAGAGGACCCTTCAGAACAGAAAGATTACGGCGATAACTTGCATAAAGACATAGCGTCTAGATGGTCACATATTTTTATCAATGGTCTCTCTAAGGAGAATAAATCAGATATTTTGAAAAATTACTTACCTGCCCAGAATTGTATTAATATGAAAGCACCTAAACTAAACTTAGAGATAAAAGCTGCCTTGACTCCGTTAAATCTTAAGAAGGATCTTTTTAGTCAAGCGAAACAAAATCAGATGAGTTGCGCTTTGTCAGCCATTGGAAAAGTATTGAAGTTAGCTATATCGTCAAAACTCGATCAAGGCGTGGTAAAACCATTGAGCGACGCGGGACGCGTGATTTGCGACTTACACTATAGGGAATCAATTTCGAGAAGATACGCCATTATTAACACGGTAAATAAACAAAGCAAGGACACAATAAAGAACACAAAAATAGACGAATTTCTATTTGGCGGCAATCTGAATGATCATTTAAAATCTTCCAAAGCGATATCAAGATCCGGTTTAGAGATGAAAGGCACAGTACAGAGACCGCCCTACAAGCCAGTTCCTGGTCCGTCGACATCGAAAGGGACTTTAAACTCCAGGGGGATGACGCGAGTACCAGCCGGCGAACCACGTCAGAACCCCATTCCGAAGAAGCCGGCCACAGCGAGACAGGATCGCCGTCAGGACTCCGATTTTCGTCGCAACAATTATGCGCGTCAGAAGATCAACAGGAGGCAGTAACACAAACATCCCAGGTACCCACTGCTGGTAGATTACGTTACTTTTATCAACAATGGCTTAAGTTAACAGAAGACCTTACAGTTTTATCTTGGGTCCGTGGTTATACTATTCCTTTTATAGTGGAACCACCAACTCAATCGCTGCCACCCCAAAATCTTGGCAAGTCCGTCAATGATATCAAAATTATTGACCAATGTATTTCAGATTTGTTAAAATCTAATTTTATTTCCACTTGTGAACCATGTCAAGGTCAATACTTGTCACCTATATTTACTGTTCCAAAACCAAATGGTGAACATCGGTTTATTTTAAACCTAAAATCATTAAATAAATATATTTATTTGGATCATTTTAAGTTAGAAGATCATAGGACTGTTTTAAAGTTACTAGAACGGGACTATTTTATGGCAACCTTAGATTTGAAGGACGCTTATTTTTTAATTTCGGTAAACAAATCATGTAGAAAGAAGTTACGATTTATTTGGAAGTCTCAAATGTATCAGTTTAACGTTCTTCCATTTGGCATTTGTACCGCACCTTTTGTTTTTACAAAATTACTAAAACCAGTGCTAAAATACCTTAGATCACTTGGTTTAATGTCGGTAATATATTTAGATGATTACATATCTATAGGTACTTCATATAAGGAGTGTGTTGACAATATAAATACTACAATAAATATTTTTCAGACATTAGGTTTTGTTATAAATTACAAAAAAAAGTATGTTAACACCAAGTACCGAATGCAAATATTTAGGTTTTATATTTAATACAAAAACTATGACTATTTATTTACCTACAGATAAAAAACAACAGATATACAAACAGACTTTAAATTTTTTATCGAAAAATAAGTGTACAATTAGATGCTTTGCCAGATTCATAGGGTTGTTAACATCTGCATGTCCTGCCGTTAGTTACGGCTGGCTATATACAAAACTATTTGAACGAGAAAAAATATTAGCGCTTGAAAATACGGAAAACTATGATAAAATTATGATCTTAAATAAGACTTTGAAACCCGATCTAAATTGGTGGAAGGACAATATTATTGAATCTTTTTGTTTAATTCACAGTAATGATTATTGCACAGAGATATTTAGCGACGCATCCCTAACCGGCTGGGGAATTACATGTGGTAAGAAAAATTCCCATGGCAATTGGACAAAATCGGAAATGAGTTTACATATAAATGTTTTAGAATTAAAAGCGGCTTTTTATGGTCTAAAAATATTTGCATCGAAACTTAGAGAGTGTAATATACTTCTCAGAATAGATAACACCACTGCAATCTGTTATATTAACAGAATGGGAGGAGCACAACATCCTCATTTACATGAGTTAGCTCGTGATATCTGGCAGTGGTGTGAGACAAGAAAAATTCATGTTTTTGCTTCTTATGTCAAATCGTCGGAAAATGTAGCGGATATAGAATCTAGAAAGATTAACTTAGATACTGAATGGGAGCTTGCTGAATATGCATTTAGTGAAATCACTAACAAATTAGGAGTACCTGAATTTGATCACTTTGCTAGTGCACAGAACTATAAATGCTTGAGATATGCGTCATGGAAGCTAGATCCTCATTCAGAAATAGTTGATGCTTTTACATTTAGTTGGAATCAAATATTTTTTTACGCTTTCCCTCCATTTAGTCTTATATCCAAAGTTTTACAAAAGATAATTAGAGATAAAGCAGAAGGCATCCTTATAATACCATACTGGCAATCACAGCCATGGTACCCTCTGTGGACTAAGTTAATAATCTCGGAGAAAATATTCTTTGGCCCTGATAAATATTTATTAAATTCGACTTTCAGGTCGCATCATCCACTTCACGCAGATCTTATCCTGGTTGCGGCGAAGTTATCAGGCAATCAATGATAAGTCGCGGAATACCGCAGTCCTCTATAAATATTGTAATGGCATCATTTTCATCACAGACATTATCCCAATATAACTCATGTCTGAAATCTTGGTGGATATTTTGTCAAAATAACAACCACGATCTATACAGTGTTTCAAAAACTGAAGTTATTTCATTTCTAACTTCTAAATTTAACGAAGGAGTAGGATATAGCTCTTTAAACGCACATAGGTCTGCCTTGTCCACAATTATAGGAACAAATATTACATTAGATGACACTGTAAACCGATTTTTAAAGGGCGTTTTTAGACTGAAACCTCCCACTCCTAAATATTAAACTACATGGGACACTGGTAAGGTTTTAAATTATGTTTCCAACTTCTATCCATATACAGAAATAACATTGAGTAATTTGTCTAGAAAAACAATTACGTTAATGGCAATTGCATCAGCACAGAGGATGCAAACGTTAAGTTTAATCAGATTAAAGAATATTTGCATAGAAAAAGAAAAAATCACAATAAAAATTTCAGACCTAATCAAGACCTCAAGGCCTGGAGCTTTTCAACCGATAATACATTTACCATATATAAGAGAAAAACCTTCAATATGTCCGGCTACTGCTCTCCAAGCATATATTAAAGAGACTTCCTCTTTACGTGACATACAGTCAGACGATTTTTTATTCATTGGTCTTCGTAAACCTCATAAGAAAGTAGGTTCACAAACACTAGGTCATTGGGTAAAAAATACACTTAATGATTCTGGTATAGATATATCTATTTATGGAGCTCATAGCACTAGACATGCTTCTACGTCTGCCGCTCACAGGCTTGGTATAAACTTAGAAGTCGTACGTAAGACTGCAGGTTGGAGTGATTCGTCCAATGTCTTCTTAAAATATATATATCATTTCTAATATTATAAATGATACTGATTTTACAGAAGCTATTTTCAATAATAATATTTAATTCGTTATTTTTTTTTTGTTGTTTACTTTATTGTAAGTAAATTAGATATATTTAATTAGTCAGTTGTTTATTGAATTAACTTTTTAGTTAAGAGCGCGATAAATATTTCCTGAGTTAATTATTAAGTCTTATTTAATTACCTTCAATTGATTCACCAATTTCATAATGTAAACTAAAAATAAATCGTAGGAGATTCGTAAATTCTGATTTTATTTTTCTTCTTAGTCTAGTGATGTACTCTAAACATCTGCGAGTCAATTGTCTTCGGTTTACACACGAAGTATAATTATGAATCAAACGAACTTACCTTGTGAAGTTTGATTCCAATTATGCGAGGGTGTAAACCGAAGACAATCATACTCCCGCCCTCCCATTTAGGAATAGTCCTTTTTTCCCAATAGAAGTTTTAAGAAGAAAAAATAAACATAGATTAAGTCTCTAAAATAATGAAAAGTATCGGATCAAGGTACACGGCGCGGGCTAAAAGGAAAGAGACAGTAGATATGGTTTTTTGCTGAATTGTAGATGAAATATCTAAAGAGTGAACGAGACAGCACCATCCCACGTAATGCTGCGAGTCAATTGTCTTCGGTTTACACCCTCGCATAATTGGAATCAAACTTCACAAGGTAAGTTCGTTTGATTCATAATTATATTGACATAAAATAAATGAACCTACCTGCATGAGTTTCACACCGAACCGAACCAGTTGCATAAATAAATATTATGGCCATGATTTAAAGAAACTATGCCCATAAAAATCAATCAATACCAAATCACTATGTCTGTTATGTCGACCTTAAACTATATTCGAGACAGGCCGCTAGGAGGCGTGGTCGTAGGTAATTGATTTACACGCAATTTAAAACATGATCTTTTAATCTCATTAAGTTAATGAACGATTGATAAAAACGTGAGTTGGAGTCAAATGGCGCTAATTTGTAATATAAAGTTTCTACTAGGTTAGGGTTAAAACGTAAACTGTGATATTTGCAAGTTCAATAATTCAGAATACATTTTATGAACTTGAGATGTCTGATGATGAGACTATGAGAGCATTTAAGAGATTAGGTACCAAATACATGCATGTGAGAAATGGATTGAGTGATAAGTTAGAGTCCAGAAACCTCTAAAGCAGTTTACATTACGAAACTAGCAGTTTGCAATTTATGGTTATTTCACAAAAAAACAATCCGTTGACACAGAGCGGTACTAATTATTTATTCGATAAAATCGATTCCTGAAAATGCTGCGAGACTGCTATTGTAAAATTTACGCTATAATGCCCATTGGCATTGGCATTATAGAGTAATTGGCCAAATTGGAGTAATTTTACAAAAGCAGTCTCGCAGCATATTCAGGAATCAATTTTATCGAATAAATAATTAGTAGGGTTAATAGGTTCCACGGGTTGAATAATTAGTAGCTGTGATGGAGTCACAGGAGTCACACCGCTACACGAAAAGAAAAAGAACACTTGAGATTGAGGTCAAAGGCTTGCCTTTGACCTCATCTCATCTGATGGTAAGCGACAATGATAGTGTAACATGGTTGTCTAGAACCTATTCATTCTACATAGACTCGAAGACTCCAAGGGTTGAATGTTGTGGTGGGCAGTAAGTTCCAATTTGTGGCAGTAAGTGCGAGAAATATGAATTACAGGTGGTCGTATTAGTTTTATTTTTTTTAAGTATTTATCTTAAAGAATTTAAAATACTTTGTATATTTTTTATTAACATTGAATTATCGTGAGAGAACCGCTAGAGATGTTTTGAGCTGTACCATCATTAGAAAGAATACCTACTTAGTCACCGCAACATTTAAAAAGATCTCTGAAAACGAGCTTTTCAAAACGGACCAACTCAAGTAGTCAAAACAAAGTCACAAAGTCAAATTGCAAGGCACAATCAAAAAAACACCATTTCAAAAATTTTCTGCGTTAACCATTGGTAGGAAATAATAGCCTTTATCACTATTTGTAACAAATATTTGAACTAACTCTAAATCATTACGGACATTATCGAAATTACTACTCATTTATCTTAACTTTGCCTTAAAACAGTTACAACAAAACACTCCCACAAGTTAAATGGGCTTCACCCTTAACCTTTAACGCCTTACAAATACAGTCTAAACCTTAGTTTTTATAGATTGACGATATGGAACTTTCAGGCACATATGGAAAGAATAATGCGTATTCCGCATGGAATACGCATGGTACGTATTCCGTTGGCGTATTTAATGTATAATATGTATGTATTTACAAAAGAAAAATAAATATAAGTAGTATATCCGTTGTCTAGTCACCGTAACACAAGCTTGACAGCTTACCAGGGGGTAGATTGTGCTGTGTGTTCGTCACAGGATTTATTTATTTGTTTTATTTTATTTAATAATTCTATTTTGTAACTCATCAAAATAAAATAAGCAGGCAGGCCTTATCTCTTAAAGCGATCTCTTCTAGGCAACCGCAATAGTCTGGTCATATCACATTACTGATTTATCGAATCTTTGTCTGGTAAGGACCTAATAAACCCGTGGAACTATGTAGTAGATATACGTCTCATTTCGTGTAGGAAGTCCAAATGACAATGTAATGTTCTTACTAAGGTGATCAAATAAGAATTTATTGCCAGAACTGAAACATTCTTTACATTTATTGGCATCTAATCATTGTAAAACGTTATTGGACTGACTTGGTACTCAGCCAACAAAATATACCTACCTACTATTAAATGTAAATTTTACGTAGATACAGTCGACAATAACAGTGCATGTGAATAAATTTTAGTCTTATTAATAAACGTATAGTAAGATCGGAATACTTTTTTCACTTTTTTGTTTCTGTCTGTCAACATTGAAAGTTCTTGTCAGGAAAAAAGACAAAGCATGTTCTCACTTCTCAGACCTTCCTCCACCTTTAATAATAAGGCTAATAAAGTTATAAAACTTATATAATTGCGTAAGGAAAAAATCTTATTAATAAAAAAATTAATTAAAAAAAAAAACAAAAAACCCGACTGCGTAAAAAACTCGATTTACAAATACGTAAAGAAACAACAAAAAAAAAACTGAAAAGAATAAAAACAAGCCAAGTAATTTGAAATTGTGCGGGGATTGTTGGGAAATTGTGCGAAGTAATACTGAATAATCATTCAAATAGTTTTGTAATCAATACACACAGAGCACATATTTAAGTGAGTAAAAAATTATCCGTTGTCTAGTCACCGTAACACAAGCTTGACAGCTTACCAGGGGGTAGATTGTGCTGTGTGTTCGTCACAGGATTTATTTATTTGTTTTATTTTATTTAATAATTCTATTTTCTAGACCCATTCATTTTACCGATCTAATATTTTCCAATGGGTCCCGACTGTGAGTAATTTTTTACTCACTTAAATATGTGCTCTGTGTGTATTGATTACAAAACTATTTGAATGATTATTCAGTATTACTTCGCACAATTTCCCAACAATCCCCGCACAATTTCAAATTACTGAGCTTGTTTTTATTCTTTTCAGTTTTTTTTTTGTTGTTTCTTTACGTATTTGTAAATCAAGTTTTTTACGCAGTCGGGTTTTTTTTTTTTTAATTAATTTTTTTATTTGCCGCTTTTTAGTTATTTTCATTTATTGACGGTAAGTCTCGTAATCTATTCATTTCATTAAGGGAGTTAATATCATGTGGATTATTCAGTAGATATAACTAATATTATAATTAAGTAGAAAGGTACTTATGTTGCTACTTTATTTATTTATATATTCTATTTCAGTTAGGTTTTAGGTATTTATTGTTTAAATTTATTATTATTCTTTTAACGTTTTTAGCACCTAAGTAAGATAAGTAAGGTAACGTTTTTAGCACCTAAGTACCTAAATGTTATTAGGCTTTTATTCAGTTGGTAGGTACAATTTTCGTAATTTTTTTAGTTTATTTCAATAAATTTCTGTCACCTGTACCATCACGGCTTATAGTTTGGTATTTCTAAGCGTAACTACGTAACAAAAATAAAAACTTGTCCGTAAGTAATAAAAAGCAAGAATACCTAATTGGTTCTTAACTTTAAACCGTTCTATTTCCTAAACTGTTGTATAAAATCAAAAATGGTGAAAGAAACCTAACATTGATTTTTAAATACCTATTCAATGATACCGTTAATTTGGATAACTGTCATGTCTTTAGTCACACTCGCCAGATTAAGACGAATCGATTGACGTAAGAATCATCAAAATCGGTCCATGCGTTTGGCTTCTAGAACGCCACATAGAAACATCCATACATACATACATACATACATACATAGACCTATAAACACATTACCCTCCTTTGCGTCGCGCAGTCGGGTAAAAACAGCGACTTCTTCTTTTAAATGGCTTTATTTGGACTTTAGCCAGTGTCAAGTATTATTTGCAAGTTATTTGCATCGAAACAATCAAGTCGTCATAGTTAAAGTCAAATCGAAGGAAACATTGTAAAACGGCGGCCATTTACAATGATTGTTCACGGAGCTTTGGAGACAACGCTAAAGGCCATGTTTTGCACAGATTTTCGCTTTCACTACACTTCTACTCCTTCACGAAACTAATAATTGATTAATATGCTCCCGAAATTAAACAATTTACATGCATTTGAACTAGGTTTGACAAAAATGAAAATTTAGCATAACATCTCTTCAACGCGTTCCCGCCAAAACTAAAACAGCGACTTCAAAACACTTTTGTAGTCACTTTACCAATCTCAGTTAATTGAACTAGAACTTGTTTTAATTAATCTAGACAAAATCTAGGCAATAGAGTTAGTACCTACCAGAGTCATACTATTTCCCCGCTCTGCTGTCAACATTGCGAATAAATTGTAATTAAATCGAGTAGTAGATAATAAGTCTGTTTTCAATCTGTCTGCTATCAAATGTGATAAATCGTGTAATTCTCGAACATTCTATGTTTGATTTATGATTTCAATTTTTTTAACAACCAAAGACCTAGGTAGCGCCATTGGCACGGGCCTAGCGGGCTGGGGTTCTATTTTTGAATCACTAGCGCCACTGCGATTGATTTTAAAACCACTAACCACAGACGGAGGAGTTAGGGTTTTTTTATGTCAAAAAAAACCCTAGTTCCTCCGTCTGATAGCAGTGGTAAGAGATATATTATGAGTGGGCGTTCAAAAAACGAACCGTTTTGCGTCGTCGTCGCGTCGCGTCGCTCGTTACACGCAACTCTTGATCGTGATTTTTTTTGCTCTTCGACGATGGAACCCTTTTCAGTTTTGATCTTCGTTGCGCGAACTATCTTTGGAACTAGCATCGTCGCTCGCTGCACATCGTCTTCGCAACAGCCACAACTACTTTTCGATTTCGTTCTCCGGAACGAAAAACGGTTGAATAATTTAATTTTTTAAAACCGGTTGTAACGAGGATCGTTTTCGCGACTAGTTTGTGTTCGCCATAAAACGGTTGTATTGGTTTCTTAATGAGCCACACCAGTCTGAAAAAAAAAAAATAACACAGACTACCGCAACGGTTTCTTTAGAACCTTTTTGGAAATTTGTTACCGGTTTCACAATTTACATATTGAAATGCAGTTATTTAGTGCAATACAGATGTGGTCTACTATTATTACTATCTCCAATACGTTGCAAAATTTTCATCGCAACAGCTCGAAAAGTAACAATTACCGCGTAGGTATATCAAATTGTAACGATATAGCCAACGCAATGACGGAAGCTTGTCTTGTGCCTGTTCATTTAGAAAATCTTACACCACTATCAATAATTCATTTTAATTTATCACAAAATGTAAAATGACACACTTCTATTTAAGTGTGCAATTTACTAGTTGAAGTGTTTAATCGATATCTATGTAAATCTAGAAATTGAAAACTATTTACTCCCGAGGTTTTGTGCAATCTTTGGTCTTTAAAGGTGCCTCTCACCGTGAGCATGCAGTTGTAATGTAACAAAGCATCAACTCATAAGGTGCGCGCTGTATGACGTGATTTTGACTCTGGAACGTTACGTTATACTCACCTTGCGGTGAGGCAGCACCTCAATGTTGTTTTTCTGACTATAGCCCAAAAATACTGTATTACACCTAATTATAAAATACTATGTTACACCAAATTTAACAGCTATTATTTATATAACATATTTTAGGACATACATTGAGTTAAGTATAAACAAATGCCACAAAACCTCAATGGTTTGTCTTGGCATCTCCAATCGAAGCTTACCTACGTAAGAATACGTTGTTACATCTAATGTAAAAATACTGTGTTACATCTAATGTAAAAATACTGTGTTACATCTAGTGAAAAAATACCTACTGTGTCGCCTACATCTACTAACTAAGTTATAGGTACCTACGTCAAATATTGTTGCGTTAGCAGAATTGTTTACCAAACACTAATTGATTTCAGTTGCACGAAAGTAAACATTAAACTGGATTGATGAGACGCCTAGCGACATCTGTTGTCAGAAAATGTAAAACGTAAAATTGTGCGCATTATGATGTACAACTAGAAAGTGTCCAACAGTAGGTAATTGGCGGTAGAGCAATGCAGGGATAACCTGATTCAACTGTGTTTGATACTCATGTAACAATCATTTTGTAATACAATTATATAAGGTGGACCGTTTTAATCATTATTAAAGTCTAATAAGTAACATGCATAAATTATAATTATATTGCATGCTTTGTGATTCGTTTTATATTAACTTGCCTATGATACAGAACCAATTAAAGCTATTACTCTAACTCGCATAGTTGCTTTCGACTTAAGATAATTCACATACCTAAGTTTATTTAGGTTCATGGCTGATTTTTTTTAAAAATTGATTAAGCTATCGATTTACCTCTTCTAGTTTATTTTTATTTAATTCATAATATTAATTTCTAATCTTTTGTCTAAAATTTATTTTTTCCCATAGTAGTTTAGGAAAAGATTTTTGTATATGAAAATATACAATTTGTAACGATAAAGAAAAAGATTAAAAAAAAAACCCTTTTCTATAAAAATGTGACATACCCATAATGTAGATGTAATACAAATAAACATTTTAGTATACAAGGTGTAACGGGCAAGTCCTTTTAATCCGAAAAGGGGTTGTTCTAGACGTCTAGGCGAACAACTTTTGTTCTAAAACTTTTAAAAATTCAAACTTTTTTGAAAATTTTGAGATTATGTTTCACTGAAAAAACAGCTGATTTTGAAAATAAAGATAATTGAAGTTTTGATTGTAAACCATCAAACTAAATAAAAGAACAACATAAGGTCAATGACCTCGAACTCTCAGAAACAGCTGATTTTCAAGTAAACTTTACACCTAAATTTTTCGAAAAGTACTTCGAAAATAAATAAATACTTTCGAATTTCCAAAAGTCGTAGAACAAAAGTTGTTCGCCTAGACGTCTAGAACAACCCCCTTTCGGATTAAAAGGGCTTACCCGTTACACCTTGTATACTAAAATGTTTATTTGTATTACATCTACATTATGGGTATGTCACATTTTTATAGAAAAGGGTTTTTTTTTTAATCTTTTTCTATGAAATACAAAGAATCACTAATTGATTATACTATCTATCAAGTATAATTATCTAAGTAATATAATTAAAGTTTGTAATAAATAATATAAGGAAGGAAACTTGCTTGCTGCATACTTATTTATAACACCGTTGCTTATGGGGTACGGGCTCTTAACCCTATGGAATCATTAACAACAAACGAACACGGGAGTCGAATATACCGTCCCATTTTACTGTCTACTTCTAAAATACGATTACGATCTCTGTACATGCACGTTTGTAAGCTAATAGACGTAAAATAGTCCCAATTAGTAATGTTAAAGCTTGGCTTATGTAGCTAACAATAACAATAATCTAAACATAGGCATCGGCCTACAAATAAAACAGTTTAGTGTGTAATTTTGCCGATAATTCATAACAGTGTCTAAGTAACTAATAACTGGTCTTTTCGTTTAATTTAAGATGATTAAACAGCGTAAGCTACGTGGGCGGAGTTCCAAGCGTTGGACTGACCAAATATCCGAACACCTGTATGTATCACTCAGCTTATCAAAAGGAATTAAAGGAATAATCTCGCTACATGAAGTCACCGATCGAAGGCAGTGGAAAAAGGCGATCAATCGACTGCACCAGAGGAGTCACGATTCTCAGCATTGAGGGAATGACTGAGGAGGAGGAGGGAAACAGCGTAAGCAACTTTTAATCCATGCTATTTATGGCGCTTTAGTGCCCAGAATATTATTAAGTAACTTGCTCAGCACTCTCCCAGCTTATTCAGCCATGCCCAGAAGAAAGAACTAGTAAATAAGTAACTACCGAATATAGAAATACACAAAATCTTGTGACCACCTGAAAACGGTCAAAAATTGTTGCTTCTTTGCAAGGATTACCTACTAACACTTCGAAAGCTTTAGGTATAACCAAACTTTGCAAAAATGGCCGAAAAAATATTGAACCGTTTTCGAGAAAAAAAAATAATGCTGAGACATTGTTGAGACGTTTTAGTAATAGAATACGTACCTAGAAATCTAGTCCATAACTATTCTTCAACTGAACTCAATTTTGGTCTATTCGGTGTGACCAAACACCAAGTAGACACACATTTTTTCGTGATTTTTCTAAAGCATTGAACCATTTTATGGTTACATCGTATTAAAAACACAATTGTAATCGTTACTTTTCATTATAAAATTAGTATCTGTTGATGAAATCAGATACTTTCAAGCGAAACACTGTTGAAATTGTTGAACGTGCAATAAATAGAAATAGATACATATTTAGTTCATTTCATTTTAAAATAGGTACCTATTTATTTTCAAGCTTAAATATTTGTCCACGTCATGAATTTGACCTACAACCTTCCGCGTCACAGCCCGAGGTTCGCACGACAAATACTTTTCTTCTTTTCTGGAGTGGAGAATTTAAAGGTTTTTAAATAAATAAATAAATAATAAATAAATCCTGTGACGAACACACAGCGCCATCTAGCCCCGTGGTAAGCTGCTAAGCTTGTGTTACGGTGACTAAACAACGGATATACTACTTATATTTATTTTTCTTTTGTAAATACATACATATTATACATAGAAATACGCCCAGACCAGATACAAATATTTATTTTTAAGCATAAATATTTGCACCCAGCGGGAATCGAACCCGCAACCTTCTGCATTGCAGCCAAGCGTTCGCCCGACGCGCCACAGAGGTCGTCAAATGTGCAAAGATGGCGAGTGAACAATTAATAATAACTTCCAGATAAACTTCCTTTTACTTAGATCGTATTGAAATGTCGAACTATATAATTGCCGTAACAGACGATCGAATCTAGTCCGGGTAGCATCGCCGCATCTTTTACATTAGTAAGACTGACAAAATGTGCGACTATTATGACGTATTCTGTGGTGTCGGTCACAGAATAGATCCGTAATTTGACGGTAGTTACAGCTTTCTGAGAATAAATAATTATACACGATTAAGACCCGGTAAAATATTACTATGTTAATTGGTAACAATACGTGTGAATTTAAAAAAGTTTATTTGACCCTTTTATCGTGTGATAGTAGTGACCTATATTCAGGTAATTAATACACCATATTTTCAATTTGATTAATGTCACAAACAGCCGCAAGCGCAGTCCTAGCAATTGGTTAGTCGTGCTCAATTGAAAATGCCCGGAAGCAACTGCACCACTTACAAATCATTTTTCGTGGCCACAATCACCTCTATAAATTTACTTCTTGTTAAATAGCACGAAGGTTGTGTGAGACAACGACAGCCCCTGTGGCGCGTCGGGCAAACGTCTGATTTCAATGCAGAAGGCTGCGGGTTCGATTCCCGTCGGGTGCAAATATTTAAACTTAAAAATAAATATTTGTATCTGGTTTGGGTGTCTTTCTATGTATAATATTTGTATGTCTTTCTATGTATAATATTTGTATGTATTTACAAAAAAAAACTATAATATGTAGTATATCCGTAGTCTAGTACCCATAGCACAAGCCTAGTGCTTAGTTTGGGGCTAGATTGCCCTGTGTGTAATGTCGTGCAATATTTTTTATTATTATTATAAGGAACAAACAGAGAAACAGACAGACAGACATGAATTTGAAAAATTATATCATAATTTTGGTCAACAGCTTTTCCTATGTCCCCTAGATATTTTTTTTTAATTTACTTTCAAGTAAGTACAGACTTTTTGTCCTCTCTTTCTTTATTATAGGTATACAAGATAGATATTAAATGTTCTACAGATGTTTTTTGCAAGCTACTGTTTATTTGTTTGCTGACTTCATTTTATACTACATCTTTCAGGCTAATGATTATCTGAGTATCTCGGTGATACCACGTGATTCTACCAGTGTCCCCGTGGTACAATCACGTGGTAGGTCTCTGGAAATAAAAACAAATGAAGGCCGAAAAAATGACAACAAAGGATGGGAGTTTTGGCGGGAACTCGTTGAGGAGATGTGGTGCTAAATTTTCATTTTTGTGAAACCTAGTTCAAATGCGTGCAAATTGTTTAATTTCGGAGGCATATTAATCAATTTAGTTTCGTGAAGGTGTACAAGTGGAATGAAAGTGAAAATCGGTGCAAAACATTGACTTAGTGTTGTCTCCAAAGCTCCGTGAAGAATGTTTGTAAATGGCCGCCGTGTTTACAAATGATTCCCTAGACTTGACTTTAACTATGACGACTTGACTGTTTCGATGCAAATAACTTGCATAATATATTAATAATACTAGACACTGGCTAATTTCCTAATGGCCATAATCGGTTCACAACCGATAAGAAATAATAACAAAGGATGGTGCCTATACGTTTTGATGTTTGTAAACATGTGACTTTTAGCTTTTTCTTTACTCTATGTTTCTCAAAGAAGTTATATTACTAGAACTAGAATGCTGACTAAAACTAATAACACTTTCTTTGGCAGTTGTGTAAAAAGAGTTCTGCTACATTGAGCATGCTGTCCCTTTCTAATAACACTTCTATAAAGGGACAGAACGCTACATTGAAACTGAAACTTTTTAGTTTTACGTGAGCATTCTGTTCTAGTAATATAACTTCTTTGGTTGGTGGTTACATGTGTTTTGTTTTAATGTCTTTTTTTGTACCTTAAATAAAGTTGGATATATCTCTCTTTATTGTATTCATTGATGTATAATAATTAATGTCTGATGTGACGCAAGAAACCGTTGAACAAGGCAAGTTATAACCACATGGAAATTTAAAGCACTTGATTTAATGATAATGATGTCAATCACATAGCTACACTACACTCATTGCAAGAGTATCCCCATGGAGTAAAAGCGGACATTACATAACGGAGAGTAAATGAAGAATGATCTATGATTGACAGCAAAGAAAGTAAAAATCAACGTGCGCTTTACAAATCCATTAGTCATGGAATCAGCTTCAATTTGATTCGATTTGGAACTGAACTTATTTCTTTTTGTTACACTTTTTTGTTGTTATCAAAGTTTCACTTTGTTTTTGTTTCTATTTTATACTTGTAGAGAATTATAAATTCACACGGTACCTTCCTGTTTTTAAGCCTTAACCATTATTTTGCATAATACCTATAAAATTGTATTCTATAATATTTACATGCGTGTGTCTTTTTAAGTAAATAATAATCGGGCATCCAGCGCCATAATGAGACATCTAATTTTCTCAACAAAAATTCGATGAAAAGGCCATATAAATATCCTGAATGCGATTTGTTTGGGGACGAATGGAGGGATGTTTGAAGTATTGTGAAGGATATGTATTATAGATTTAATTTAATTAGTCTTTTATCATGGTAATTGGTTAAGAAACCGCTGTAATTGAAGTGAATAAATAAAAAAAATAACCTTATACTAAGAAAATTCTAGTGTTGAAAAACCGCTTTTTTTTTAAACTCTATGATTCAGTAAGATTTTGATACTACGACCTTTCGAATCACCGACTTATTTATTTCAAGACACATCTATACATATAAAATTCAACTGCCTGACTGACTGACTGAAACATAAAATTTATTAACGCACAGCCCATACCGGTGGCCCAAGAGACATGAAATTTAGAGCGTGTTTCTTGAGATGTATAGGCAAATACTAAGAAAGGGTTTCTCGAAATTCCACCCCTAAGGTTCGAATATGGGAGAAAAGAGGTTCCAATTTTGTACGAAACATTCGATATCACTGAAAAGATTGCTCTCATACAGTAGAATGCAGTATTAGTTTATACTTCACTTAAATGGTTATATTGTATTTTTTAGTGTATTTGTTTATTTTGTAATTTTTATTTTTGTTTTTATTAATTTGGTACAATAAAGAGTTAATCTAAACTAGTCTAATCTAGAGATGGGATATTCCTAATCCTATCCTAATTATCCGGTTTTCGGCAAAAGTTATTTTTTGCGTAACTAATACTTAAACGAATAAGTATTTCAAGTTAAATATAAAATAACTCGTCAGTTACCTTGTTTACCAATCACTTTCCATACTAACACTATTAACCCCTGACCCGTCAAATCCTTTTTTGCTTCAATCCATCATATTAGATCTAAGCAAAAAGTCAATTACGGTCGGTCAATATCCAAATCATTTGAAACAGTTTCTCAACATCTCACCTTGCAGCCAACAATGGGTTTATTCAAGTCAACATTGTTAGAGCTGCATTGTTTTCTATGGAATGTTACAATAATACAAACCTAGTTTTATATTCATTTATTTGTGTGTAACTAGCTATATCCCGTGGTTTTACTCGCGTAAGAACCGACATATACACCACTCTCTACTCGACTAGTTATAGCGTCCCCACCGACAGCCAAATGCAGGCATTCCGTTCGGGGTCCGCTATACCCGAGCGAACACCCCGAAGGGCGGCATCGGAGATCGAGTTTAAGACTGATCTAGTCCCTAATGCTAGACTGGTTCTCATAAAGGAGAGTATAGCCCCGTGCCCAAGGACACTACCTAGTTACCCAGACAGGTACCGGAGCAATAAGACCACACCACAGGCAGTACCGACATACAGTGGGAATTTCGGAAAATCCTTGCTTGTTGGATGCCTACGCAGTATAAAGAACACATTTTCCAAATTTTAGCTCACTATTTTCAGCTGTTTAGGCAGTGCGTTGATCCGTCAGTCAGTCTTTTCTATTCTCTTTGTAATTTAAGCTGGAAAAGGCTCATAGTATGCGTTTATTTTTATTTTTAAAGGGGTAAAACAAGGGGCTCCGTTCACATAATTAGTAGACTTTATGAATGAGCAAATATTAAAATCGTTAGAATTTATCTGAACTTATCTATTTCTCACTGTTTGAGCATATCACCGTCGATCTGTACTTGAGTTTTATAGTAGAAAATTAAGGGTTTTGATGTTAACGGCTAAATCTTTCGGAACGTTAGAAACTTCACACTGTTTTTGCAATATGGACACGTTTTTAACAGCAATACAGTAAATTTTCTATAGTACCTTCCACATGCTGCTGCGTGCGTGCTTTTTAAAGAAGGACACACACATTAGTTTTTCTGATTGATATAAGTTAGCAATTAGATTAGGGAAGTTAGGCTGTTAGGTGTCGTAAGTGGTTAATAATGTTTTAGTTCTATATCAGCAGTATTCTAAGTATCAATATACTCCTGTATGAAAGGTCCTAATCGATTTTAAGAAGTATTTTAGGTTTAATATCATTAGCCGCAGAATTTTCCAGGAACAACGCTAAAGTTGATTACAGCTATTATTTCGAATTCGTGCCTGATTCGGACTATAAACGCAACAAATAAAATGTACATTAATTTTTATTACCTATGTATATGTAGGTATAGGTACTATAAAATAATATTTTTATTGAATTAGTAGTTTGTCATAAATATTATAGGATACTCAGGACCCCGCCGTTTCACACATGCAAGTCCTGACCCCGTGAAATTTAATCTATGTTACTCCTAAAGTTGTTATGCTTGCTTGCTGTGCTCTATTGTCACATCGAATTTCATCAAAATCACTTCAGTAGTTTCGGAAATTATAATAATAATAATTCATTTATTGTCAGATAAGTTACATCCATTTTATACAATAAAATAAAATCCTATTAATATTATAAAGCTGAAAGTTTGTGAGTATGTGTATAATATGTAGGGTACACCGAGGCGAATCGGATCACAGGGCGAATCGGATCAAAATAAGGAATTTAAAAATATTTCAAATTACGCGCGTTGCCGAACGTAACCTTAGCTGCACATCTTTTCCTCCCTCCCCCCCGCACCTATTGCTAACGGAAATACTCCATTCGCTTTAGTAGTTTAGTGCCGGCGACACTCGCTAAGGGTGTGTACGTGAGGTGATAACGGGTTTGGCGCCAAAATCTAAGGTACGAAATTTTGTTTCCTAGTAATTTTGTTTCAAGTTTTAGTTGAATTGTTTTGGTTTTTGTTTTTTATATTGGGTATGAATGTAATAATCTAAATTCAATTGATTATTAATGATTATGTAACAGATATTTTGACAAAACGTAATTTTTAACGGCTAGTGATATGGGGCGAATCGGATCATGTCTTTCGGGGTGATTCGGATCAGTACCTAAAATAGTAAAAACTTGAATTAAGTTATTTTTTGATTGTTTTAGATGGTTCGAACCTATGTAAGAAAAACTGACCAAGGTCAGTGGTCTCAGGAAGATATGAAAAAAGCTACAGAAAAAGTTCTGACTAAACCAATAACTTTACGAAAGGCAGCTGAGAAGTATAATGTGCCATATACCAGTTTGCAGAGAAGAGTTACTTTCTCCCGGGGTACTATAAAGAATCGGGGCGGTCAACAAACAGTGGATCAGGGCATTGAAGATACATTTTCTGATCGGTTATTGCATTTAGCTGGTTGTGGCTTCGGCATAACTCCAAAACGCGTTCGTAAGTACGCGTTTTGGGAATGCGGGCAAAGGTTTTGAGAAAACATCCTCTAAATCCTAATGTAATCTCAGAATATAAGTTCATTGGGGAGCATCTTGACTCAGTTGAAGGTAATAACCTGGTTCCTTCCACGAGTACTCAACAAGATACCATTCCACAATAGCAAAACCAGATCGAGAAAGCCAATAAAGAAATAATTTCTTCTCCACTGAAAAGCCCTGTAGTAACCAAAAACCTCGTCAGGTTACTAAACCAATTTTACATTTAACATCACCACAAAGCATGGACATTCTTCGTATGAAAGACTCTAAGAAACAAGCTGAATCAGAAAAGGAAAAGAGAATACGACGGTTAAAAAGAAGAACAAAGCTACACCTGGACTAATAGTAAAGAGCAGGAGTCAGTCACAAGACTGGCACTGTATTTTTTGCTCAAATAAAATTGTACACCCGCCAACAGAAGATTGGGTTCAGTGCAGTGCATGTGAAGAATGGTGCCACGAGAACTGTGCTGATAAAGGAGGTGCCAAAGGACCATACATTTGTGATTTATGGGCCAATAATGATAAATCATCTCAGAATTAAGATACTCATTGTTTTATGTTGATTATTTTGTAATTGTTTTCGTTTTTATTTGATTTTATGGTACATATTTGTTTGATCCGATTAGCCCCGGAATTTGGGGCGAATCGGATATTTCTCAAGTTAAGATTTTTTTGGTGTGAAAGGAAAGATTTAAGTTTTTTTATAAAAGATTATTACTTGTAGGTATCTATGATAAAGACTGATTGTAGTTCTATTAATAACTGTAACGAACACTAAACAGAAGTTGCTTTTTTTTAACCTTAAAGTCAAAATGATCCGATTCGCCCCGGTGGACCCTATGTATGTATGTGTGTGTGGGTGTTTGTTACTCAATCACGCAAAAACTACTGAACCAATTGTGATGAAACTTGGAATTTAGATAACGGGATACCAGGAATAACACATAGATTACTTTTTATCCCGATATTCCCGCGGGACTTACGCGTGTGAAACTGCAGGGCACCGCTAGTAATAAAATAAAATAAAATTGATCATGTCAATCGACATAGTTACCATGTTTAACATAGCCCCAACCAACATACAAACCAACCAACATGTTACTCGTACCAACTTTATAATATTGGAATAGAAGTATAGATAACGAAGGTATGTCGCCAGCCTAAATATCTTCAGCTCAGTAAAGTGCCAAAGCTTCAGTTGTCAATTTACCGTCCATCAGTGAAGTGACAACTGTCCTTGCAACGTGAGTGAAACCAGTTTCACAGGTCGCTAGCTAGATGTTATCTGTTGGTAGACAACATAGTTGACATGGTCGAGTGCTTGTAACGCTGTAACTTGTCGTGACTCAGCTGTATGGTATAGTGGGGTAACTTATGTTTGTATTGATTTCAATAATGGTACTGGAATAGGTTACCTATATTATTAGACCAAATATTTCACCTGCTGTGAAATATTTCACAGTAGCATCCTCTACTCTCAAATTAAGTATTTCCTCCTTTACTTATAAAATATTATTTCCACATTATTAAGTTACGTGACGTTTGTCTTTGTCTGTCAACTTTGAAACTTCATGTGACAGTAAAAGACAAATGATGTATAGTTATGCAGTGCATTAATTGGCGTTTATAAGTAAGGGGGTTAGTCATGTATTACAAAGATGGATAGAGTAAGCCTACTCCACCCAACTATGTCCCGGGCACTACAGCGCCATAAATAGCATTGATTAAAAGCTGCTTGCGCTGATTTAATCTTCTAATGTTAGATGAAAAGTATACTCGTAGAGTATTTAGGTATAAAAAAGGTAACTTTAAATATAGTTTCTTTTATTTAAATAAAAAAAGAAAGACAAAATATTAATTGGAACAATGTTAAAAAATAGGAAAAAATCAAATACAGAACGATGTATTTATTTATGTACCTACCTGCTAATTAGAAGTATTACTAAATAAATAAATGTGTACAATCTATTATGTAATTAATCTGTGATTACACTAGAACTCCAATGTATATTTAGTTCGATGGGTTTATCTCTGTATAGCCTGTCTGTGTGTAGTGTGTGTGTGTGGAATAACTTTTCCGCTTCGCACAAGACCGGAATAAGTTTGCTGAGCTGAAGACCAACCTACAGTAGTGGAGAGGTACCAAAAGAAGAAGTAGAAGATCTCTGTATGTACACACATACCTACAAATGCAAAATTTCCAGTTCCAGGCTTACAGGTAAAGTTAACAAAGCAATCTTTAAATGAAATAAACATTAAGTTGGCCAAACTAAAACCAGTAGACAAGCGAAGTATGTAGGTTATGTCAAAGGAGCGTAAAGTTCGAGTCAATGCTACGGCACGTTTCACCTCTAACCTAGATAGATAACCTACCCTACGATTACTCACTCATTCATACGTATATCTGTCTAGTTACATCAACATACAGTCGTTGAAATGTCTAGGCTTTTACTATTATTTATTCTGTGATCCAAGTTCCTGATTATTTCACATTTTTGAGGTTATTAATAATAAATATTAGTTGACTCAACGTCGAAACTTCGTATCGCGATAAAAAAACTTAACATTGGCAGCACTAAAGTTTTCGTTACATACTTGAAAAAAAAAATTTGATGTCGGGTTTGGTGCATGGGTAACATATGTTTGGAAATGGAACCCAGAGGACATTGTTTTATACTAATGATATCTAATAGAGATCTGTGGTAAGAATAGAGATTCCATCGCCTTTGAGTTTAGGTTGCTCGATGCGGAGAGGAATATAGCAAAGTGGGGAATTGAGGTGACACAAAGTGCATTTGTGGACGGGCCGAGAAAAATGTGGATCACCCCCTAAACTCCACTAGCTGTTCAATAGAGGATCTGAATAAAGTGAAAATAGTAGTATTCGCTTATCGCCATCAGTTAAATTTGAGTCTTTGACACGAAGGGAATTAGAAGTAGTCATTCCTTACTTAATTTCTCTAATCTGTATAAACATACCTACTGAGTTATTTATTCTTTTAGAACACTTATTTCATTTTAAAAATATGTTAAGTCATCATTGCTATGATTTATTCATATGACCACAGCATTTGACACTGCATATTTATAAGCTGATCTATCGAAATATTTGATCGAAACAGTCAAATCTAATTACGCGTGAAACTATCAGGTGGCCAACCATTTCTACCCATTGTGGTAGATACAGACAAGAATTTTAAGCAACCTTATGTTTCTTGAAATAAGGGTAAGATTGGGTTAAACCAAGAGTATGTTTCATATGATTCTTATGACTAGACAGTAGACATGTTAACCTCTCGACTACGACCTTATTTTATTATTTCTTATCGGTTGTGAACCGATTATGGCCATTAGGAAATTAGCCAGTGTCATGTATTCTAATATATTATGCAAGTTATTTGCATCGAAACAGTCAAGTCGTCATAGTTAAAGTCAAGTCTAGGGAATCATTTGTAAACACGGCGGCCATTTACAAACAATCTTCACGGAGCCTTGGAGACAACACTAAGTTAATGTTTTGCACCGATTTTCACTTTCATTCCACTTGTACACCTTCACGAAACTAAATTGATTAATATGCCCCCGAAATTAAACAATTTGCACGCATATGAACTAGGTTTCACAAAAATGAAAATTTAGCACCACATCTCCTCAACGAGTTCCCGCCAAGACTCCTTGTTCTGACAGATATCTATCCTATCTATACTAAAATTATAGAGAGAAAAGATTTGTTCGTTTGTTTGTAACAAATAGGCTCCGAAACTACTGGACCGATTAAAAATAATCTTTCACCAATAGAAAGCTACATTAATAATAATAATTGGCCTTTTTCATCTAAATTTAGATGATTTATACAGCGCAAGCAACTTTTTAATCCATGCTATTTTATGGAGCTGTTTGCCCGGGACGTTGTTAGGTAGAATAGGCTTGCCCATTACCTATACCACCCTCCCAGCCTACTCAGCCATGTCCAGAGGAAAGAACTGGTCAATACGTCTGGAGCTAACTAAGCCGTGGGTTTCCTCACGATGTTTCCCTTCACCGTATGAGCGATGTTATTAACGCACATAACTTTTTCGCAAGGAAAAATACATTAAATAATAATATAGCTACACTAGCTGCGCCCCGCGGTTTCACCCACGTAATTCCCGTTCCCGCGGCAATATCGGGATAAAAAGTAGCTTATATGTTAGGTATTCCCGGATCCGGTAGCTACCTATATTCCGTGATTTTTTGCGTGATTGAGTAACAAACATCTAAACTTCCAAACACAAACACTTTCACATTTATAATATTAGTAGGATTACATCTAAATTTTTATTACAATTAAATAATACTTACGCTACCTATATATACTTATGTAATTTTATTGGATTTTGTTCCAAACATTTTACTTCTTTATTTACAATTAAATAATACTTACTTATGCTACCTATACTTATGTAATTTTATTGGATTTTGTTCCAAACTTTTTACTTCTTTCGATTATTATTACTCAAGCTATTCAGATTGTTTAACTGTGATCATTTATTTGAATTTGTACCTATTTATTACATACCTACCTATAATCTATCCAAGTAACTGCAGCCATTGTCTGGTAGAGGACAACAGGAAACATGACTCCTCAGTAACAACCTCACATACATACATACAAACTTTCGCGTTTATAATATTAATAGCTGTGCCCCGCGGTTTCACCCGCATAAATTCCTATCCCGTAACGTATGTGACGCATCACGTATGTCATACCAAGCGTTGCTCAACCCGTATGACATAACATCTACGGTATTCAAATTATCTATATCTTATCTTATATCTTATTTCAACCACTAAACTATCCCTGTACCTAATTTCGTTTAAATCGGTTTAACCGTCATTTTTACCCATCACGTATGTCATACCAAGCGTTGCTTTACCCGTACGATCATTCGAAGTATCGTATTTATACCCTTAGAGTAATCCCTGTACCAAATTTCATTCTAATTGGCGCGATCTTTCCTGTTGACCCATCACGTATGTGTCACGCCAAGCGTTGCTTAACCCGTACGATCATTTAAAGTACCCTATATCGTATCTATATTCTTAAACTAACCCTGTACCTACCAAATTTCATTCTAATTGGTGCGATCGTTCCTGTTGACCCATCACCTATGTGTCACGCCAAGCGTTGCTTAACCCGTACGATCATTTAAAGTACCCTATATTTTATTTAAACTCCTATACTAACTCTGTACCAAATTTCATTCCTATCGGTTCCGCCGTTCTTGAAATATAAATAGTGTAAGTAAGACGACTTTCGGTTTTATAGCTGCGTCCCGCGGGATTTACCCTCGTAAGTCCCGACCCCGTAAAAATATCGGGATCAAAAGTAGCCTATAACCTCCTCGATAAATGGACTATCAAACACAAAAAGAATTTTCCAAATCGGACCAGCAGTTCCTGAGATTAGCGCGTTCAAACAAACAAACAATCAAACAATCAAACAAACTCTTCAGCTTTATAATATATAGTATAGATAGTATAGATTATCAAAGAGTAAATTAGGCTACTTTACATTTTGATATTCCCGCGGGATCGGGTTTTACCCGGGTGAAACTGCAGGACGCCCGCAGTGGTTTGGTATAATATACCTAGCTACCTAAATGTTGGATATATTACGTATCAATATATCAAACATTTATTATCAAGTCTGCGGTCTTTAATGAAACAATTTGGTTAAACACAAACGTTTAAAATTGATTGCATTTTGCCAAATAAAGAAGTTGATTTGTTCTCCCACATTCATTTTTCGATGCGTCACATAATTAGAAAGAAAAAACCCGTAGTTTTTATCTGAATCAGGTAGGTAGGTAACCCACTTGCCGGTTTATTCACAAATAACCCAACGCGTCAGCGGTACCATAAAATTTCCTTAGAAAAGTTTTTTGAATCATTCGTATAAAAATTATAAACTTTTGTTCGGGAATTTCTGTGAAATGGTTTTCCCATATCACTAAATGAAATGGTGAATGAACTTCACGTACTCTTCAAGCCTGGTTTCACAAAAGAGATAAACGCCCTAGACTTAATTAGTACAAATACTCTACTTCTTACATAAATAATAAAATAATAATAATAAATATTTATTCAATAAACTTTTGTCACATAATAGACTATGTGACTTAAACATTACTGCGAAGACTATAAATAATACTTATACCTGAACTAGATGAAACCTGTGTTTCAGCGGTGAATTAGGTAATTGTTTTAATATTTTAAATTTTAAAATTAAATCACTTACAATCAAAATACGAATTTGATTATACTACAATAAATGATAGTGCATAAAAGAGTAGCCACTATTAGTTACAATCAAACAAATAAATCTTTCCTCTTTATAATGCTAGTATAAAGATTAGAATTACGCGCTTTGATTGCCTATTTTCCAGCCCACTAGAACGATATTGATGACAGAACGTGAGTGTTTCGGTCACGACATCACGACGTCCATGTCTTGTACGTACGAGTTGCCAGACCCAGCCCTAGGACGCTGACAGAGAGATATTTAGAGTGTTTCGACCCAATACTTCTTATATCAAGGAATTCCCTTAAAAACATTTGAATAATGCATCATCAAAAACATCCTCCCGTAACAGAATTTGAGCCTGTGCCCCTCGCTTCAAAAAATATATTAAACATAAATTGTGTAAAAAGGCGTATTACGTCGTCATATCTTAATGAAAAAAATCCATGGACATAATTTATTGATTGCTCCTGTTCGAATTATAGATATTATCTGTATTATGACGATTGTAATTTAACACATGATCACAAAAAAAAACCCCATGAGTTTCTTGTGGCTTCTTCTCATCGGAGGGTGCGATCCGAAGCCACACTAAAATTAATACACCTAAGACGTAGCCAAATGATCATGTGCATTTAATGTTGTACAAGAATCTAGAGGAAATAAACTATTTTGACTTTTGACTTTGGCTTCGCTTGCCAGGCGAGTGCGGTAACCATAACATAAAATGTTTTTAAACTACATAACTAAGCCACAGATTTCGATTAAAACTAAATTTGTACTTCAACAAGATAACCCTTTCCTTGCAGCCGGGTAAAAAGACGGCATCAGACTGTAAAATATCTATAACAAACCACAATTCTATTGACTTGCGCTCAATATAAAAATATCAAAGTTTTAATATCTCTATCCTTAATCGCTTCTCAGAAAAAGGTTCTAACTTAACATACAGATGAATGATCCTATATGAAGTTCCAAACATTAAGAAAAACGGGGAATTGCCTGTGGTAATAAAATGACGGGCAGCACCGCACAGCACAAATTAAAAAATATACAAACTTGTTATTCTTGAGCTGTGTTCTAGAATTTAGTTAGTGTCAGTATCAAAGTTTTCGTCACTTAATAAACAAACTTAATTAGCATTTCTAGCATATTTTCACAAGTCATAAATTTTGCTGATTTTAATTTTAATTAAGTAGGTACTTCGTTATAATTTAGTTTTGTTGAATTAACTAGGTAAGTATGTATATTGCGTAAGACTTTCGTTTTTAGTTACTTATATTTTTTTCGCTTTTTAGTTTTGTATTAGTTAATTCGACACGTTTTTATAATTTTGGAGAATTTATTACGCAATGTACTTATACCTTATGTACTTAGTAAGAATCAAGCCGGATATGGATGGATGTTCAGCAGCCCTAGACAACATTCACGAATAACGAAATCGCCAATCGACAGTTTTTTTTGTATAAAATAAACATATAAGTTCGCGAGTAGTCACGTGACTTTTCGCGAGCTTATGTCAATTTCATGTCAAATGTTCTGGAACGAAAAAATAAAAGGTGGATAATAATATTATGTCCTTTGACTCGTCTATTTCTGTTATCAAACAACTTTCATGTCTTTAGTTGCACTCGCAGGACTATGTAATTCGTCTTAGTCCATATGAATTATTATAATCAAAATTGGTCCATCCGTTTAGCCTCTGGAGCGCTACATAGGAACAAACACACATACATACTACGCAGAATGATAAACACAATAACCCTTTTTTGCGTCGTGCAGTCGGTCGGGTAAAATATGGCGAAATTATTTCGTCACTTTTGATGTGAATAAAGGTAGTAAAGACATTTCGCGCTACCATGATCGTTAGTCGTCCTTTTGTCGCTCAAAAAAAAGTTAAATAAAAAATACCCCGACAACCTACTTTTAAACACCGCAGATAATTAAAAAAAAATTATTTTTTTGAATTGTTTTTTTATTTTATTTTTATTATTTAATGTCTTTTTAAATTTTTTTTAGCTGAACGACAACGCGGTGATTTCGTGACGATTTATAAGATACGATGAAGATAAGTATCTATTTATTCGTTGTGATTTTGAAGGTATATGGTACTGTATACGACGTAATAACTACCAGTATTTAGTTCAGAATTGGGCGGTCTTTATGAACACTCGATATTCTCAATTGATTTCTCCATATTATCTTGTCTGTACGTAGTAATTTACTCGGCCGGATATTTTGTAGGACCACCTTGACAATTTAATTTAATTAAACAACTATGAATCAAATGTTCGTGTATTTTACAAATTGCTTTTGATACTCAGGGCTGGATTAAGATGTTTTAATGTTACAAACTAATAATCGGCTAAAGTCTAGGTTACTGAATATTGTTGACTAGCGTCGCCGCGTCAGGGTTCACTTCATGGGATATGGGAATCAAAAGTAGCCTTCCTTCCTAACCTTCCTAGATAATTGAATTATAAAACACAAAAATATTTTTTCAATTCGGACCAGTAAGTAGTTCCTAAGATTAGATAAGATTAGATTGTTCAACCAAACAAACAAACTCTTTAGCTTTATAATATGTATTAGTATATATTCTAATGGCGCTATGGGAGCCACAGAAGAAGACACGCGGGAGGAAATCAACACACAGTTTGGGAAAGACCCCTAGGTCGTTTTATTCTGCACCAACTAAGGGGAGAAACCTAGGTAAACAGGTATTAAAAGTTGACATCTACTGCGAGCTGCTAAGACATATCATAAACTAGCTGCACCCCGCGGTTTTACCCGCGTAAGTCCCGTTTATCCCCTTGGGGGTAGAATTTATCAAAATCCTTTCTTGGCGGATGCCTACGTCATAACATCTACCTGCATGCCAAATTAGGTAGGTTATTTCCCCTAGCTGCCCTTAACCCTAAATCAATCTAAAATGGATTAACTACTAACCTATGTAGCTTGGAAGACTTACGCTTATTTAATATAGGTACATCTTGGGTACATCAACCACAGTCCTTAATTACACACACACCCAAATTACTCATACCAACGAATGCCTAACGCAATTTCCTGCTTCGTAGATTTTCAATCACGCCAGCCTCCGGTCCCACCGCAGGAAGACTCGTCTGATCTAAATAACTGACCACAGAATCACTTTTACTAATGAAGGCACTAGGACTTAATGAAGGTTCAATCGACAGATTAGTTGACTGTTGCTACGTGGTGTAGAGTTCCTCATTGGTTACTGAATTACGTAGTGGATAATGGTTTGCCTATTTTGTACTGTTTCCTGGTTTGATTTTAGGTACTTTGCACGTATAGAGCAGAGGCAGGGGTCTAGTGTAATAAGAAATTCGATACTTTCGCCTTACCTTTACTGTTTTTCTTTTTATTTCTATTTAAGACTCCTCGAATTTTGAGAAGATGTATTGTGTTGCTGAATTTTCATTTTTGTGAAATCTAATTCAAATGCCTGTAAAATGTTCAATTACGGGGGCACTAGCTGCATCCTGCGGTTTCACCCGCGTAAGTACCGATCATGTGGGAATATCGGGATCAAAAGTAGCCTATATTACTTCTCGACAATGTGGCCTTCTATTGGTGGAAGAATTTCTGAAATCGGTTCAGTGGTTTCGACGATTACCTATATAATATACTTACATACATACATGTTACCAACGTTACCTCTATAAAATATTATTATAGATGAAATATCATAGGGATCCTTATCAACGGCATAAATACCACGAATTAGAAGAAGGTGTTTTTATGTAAGCTATACAAGATGTAACGGGTAAGCCCTTTTAAGCCGAAAGTGAGTTGTTCTAGACATCTAGGCGAACAACTTTTGTTCTACGACTTTTGGAAATTCGAAGTACCTTTCGAAAATTTTAAGTGTAAATTTTACTTGAAGATCAGCTGTTTATTAGAGTTCGAGGTCTTTGACCTTATGTTGTCCTTTCATTTAGTTTGGTCTACTACAATCAAAACTTAAATTACCTTTATTTTCAAAAGCAGCTGTTTTTTCAGTAAAACATAACCTCAAAATTTTCAAAAAAAAGTTCAAATTTTAAAAAGTCCTAGAACAAAAGTTGTTCGCCTAGACGTCTAGAACAACCGCCTTTCGGCTTAATTACTTGTTACACTTTGTATATGTACCTAGTTAGTTTAGACACGGGCTTAGATAAATCGACACTGCTATGTTATCTAATCAGATTAATTAACCAAATCTTTAATTTAGTAGATAACTTTTTTTGATGAATTGCTTTGTTTACGTTCTATCGAAAGTATCTTATACCCTTTTTCAGAAACTTAGATCAACAATGTAAAAACAGAACTGTTAATTAATTATTAGTGGAAAAAGTATACAAAGAGCTGTAACTTTTAAATAATTATCTGAGTTTTTTGTTTACATTTTTATCTAAGATTCCGATAAAAGATTCTATAGGTATATGTATAGGCACCTTGAAATAAAAGCTGACAAAGTTTTTTTTAATAATAATTTATTTTTAATTTATCTTTTCTGTTCACAAAAATACTGCGCGCGGTTTTATTGTAAACTAAATTCTTCTTATTAAACAAACTTAAGTAATACAAAATTAATTTAATTTAAAATGTACAAATCAGTGTTAATGAAAATTTTGCAAAGTTACAAAATTACATTACAATAATAATTATTAATGTTAGATGGTGTTTTTAAAGCTAAGTAAGTAATTATAATATTCTTATTATTTAAGTAGTCAGTGAACTATTCTCCAGTCATTACCTCCAGGAATTCTGTAAGAAAATAAAATTAAGAGTCAAGGCTTAAATCATGTTGTACAAAGTGTGTACATATAATAAATAATAATAAATCTTTATTATCAGGCACATACGACCCATAGAAAATTACAAAAGACTGTACCTAATACAAACAAACAAAACTTTGTAAATTTAAAGTACCTACCTAAAAAAAAAAACTTCCAAAATTAAATAAATTAATCTACTTTTATAAAAATAATCATTTACTAAACGATGATTAACAGATGGCCAAGTTATGTGCCGTTTGTCTCTGTCTGTCAACTTTGAAACTTTATGTGACAGTAAAAGACAAACGCTGCATAGTTATGCAGCGCATTAATTAGCGTTTATAAGTAAGGGTGTTAAACTTTAAACCCATTGTGGTATTGATGTAAACGGGCTCTTGTTTTTGGGTAGGAACAAAAATGGTAGCACAAATAAAATTTGTCAAAAAATACAAAGGAAGGATGACAAAGGAATTGTTTTTATCTTTGAATATTTATTTCGTCAATTGTTTTTATTGCACAAGGCTCTACCTAGAAAGTACCTAATATTTTCTTTGAGTATTTGGTAAAATATCGATAAAATTTGATTATTTCTTCCAAATCAGTAAGTAGCTAAGGTAAGGTATGTAAGGTATCAATAATTTGGTATAGGTAAGCAGTTTCGAAAAACCTTCCTAGAACAGACCTGAGGCGAAGTGTAGGTAAAGTGCAAGTAGGTTATCAGCAACAACTAAGGTAACTAACTAACTAACTAAGTTCTAAAAAACCTAACCTAACCTAACAACTCTAATAACTAGCTGAACTACACCACTATACGAAATCAAGAGAAGTCCCAAGTAAGTAGGAGTATAGGTTTACCTTCAAAGTCGACAGTTCCTGAACCGTCAGCGTCAATTTCCTCAATCATGTTGTCCAAGTCGTCAGCTGTGATCGTGTTGTCTAGCTCCCTGAATATCTCCTTCAAGACGTCAGTTGTTATGTACCCGTTACCTGAAATATAATATACCTAAATATAAGTGCATCACATTTAATCACCACATCTCATTAAATTTCACATTTGCATCACATGATGTGTCCCCGTTACCTGAAATATTGATGACATATTTAAAAGTTTAAAGTTTTTAACTGTGTGTTTCCGCAATTAGCTCTATACTGGGCTTTTGTGCGTGACTTTTTAAGCCGTGGTTTTCCTTCACCGTAAGAGCGATGTTAATAGCACTCATTTTTTTTTTATCGAAATTCCTACGAGATCGGTACGTATGGGACACAGTTTGGATAAAGGTACCTACTTCGAAACGTGAAAGTGGTGTTACGAGGTAAATTAAAAATTTGTAAATTAAAAAATCCAGTTCGCTAAACCCGGAAAATGTAGCTAGTAGGTACCTAATACTTTTAAATATATTTCCAGCCAATATAAAAAGTTCTATAAATGAAGTTGGTAAGTTTTAAGTATTCTTTTATACTCTGTCATAATCAGAAACATCTTGTTATAAGTTTACTTGAGAATTTGCTACAGTAAACATAGAATTTAGATAGATCTCTTATTATAAGAATTTGAATTGAATTTGTATATTGTTACTGTGCCAAATAAATATAAAATAAATAAGAGACAAAAAGTTAACAGTCCCTTGACAGAGAAGCCTTTTGAACTCGGATCTGACGGCCGAGCTTCATCAGTTCCAAAGTCAAATTACTCACATATTTTTAAAAAATATTGATGTAATTTCGAACGTCGTTGTTAGAATACCTACTGTCTAGGTCCTAGGTAATCTAAGGCTAGGTACTGACCTTCTTTATCGTATAACCGGAAGGCTTCTCTAAGTTCTGTCACCAGTTTGTCGTTGTCTTCCTCTTCATCTGATAAGAACCGACCGGCTAGGGTGCAGAATTCTTTGAAATCTAACGTGCCTTCTCCTGTAACACAACAAACAAAAAAAAATTAAAAAAAAAATTAAGAACCTCCTCCTTTTTTTGAAGTCGGTATTTGCAGCATTTGTTAATATCTAGGTCTCTACAAACTTTTGAATCTTATAAGTCGTCGCTAAGTCGCCGCTATATCGCTCATCTTAAAAAAATAAAAATTAAAAATCACATTTCAAAAACTAAAACTACGAAGCAACAAGAAACGATCATGGTAAGACGGATAATGTACGTTCCTAGTTCCTACCTAGGTTAAATCTAATGGCCCTTATACCTACAGGTAAAGTGAAGCTAAAGCTGAAGTGTGCAGCTGAAGTGGCAGTGGGCTGGCCATATTAGCCGTAGAACCGACAACCGTTGGGGTAAACGAGTTCTAGAGTGGAGACTGCGTCTCAGTACAGGTGTCATTTAAATATATTTATTTAAAAATAAATACCCTGTAAAACGTTGTTTACAACAAATATGATATTAGATAATAGGATGTTTTTGTTTCATGTAAAATGTTATAAACTACTTACCTATTTGTAACATAGGTACCTACTGCTTAGAAGTACTTATCTAAAAGTTTTCCTAACAAAAAAGGTAACAAAAACAAAGTCGCGTTGTAATCGCCGTACTTATCTGTCTCATTCGTGACAATTTGAAGTTATCATTTGTTCACTCTGGTTAAAAAGTGATTTTTAAAATAATTCAATTTTTTTAATTTTTTGTCTTGCGAAGCAGTGATTGCGTATCTTAAATTCGACACCGCCTCTCAAGTCTCGATAGCCGTGATCGTCTAGTGGTTAGGACCCTACGTTGTGGCCGTAGTAACCCAGGTTCGAATCCTGGTCACGGCAGTGTGCAAACATTGTCACGGAGAGGCGTATCTTTTTGATTAAATATTGTCGTTTTCTTTTGTTTTTAAAGGGTGTTCGAGTTAAAAAAAAACTATTTTGATAAACATGTCGCCAAGAGCGCAAAATAGAGAGCAGTATCACTACGGCATGGCAGCTTAGGCTGATAATTATTTTTTATAACAGCGCCATCTATCACTCTGCTTGTAAACTATTTGACAGAAACTGCGTAAAGGTTAAAATAATTATTGGATTCGGTTTGTTCTTTACATTCTCGTTGTTTGCTTAAATTATAGATAGAAATCGAACCCGTATTTTTGATTAACTTATTTATAATGTAAATATAAATTCCACCGTATTTTTATAAGGAATTTGTTAAATTAAGTTGCAGCACAAAGAATACACAGTAGGTAACGGTGTACATAAATTATTTTTGATTACCTTTTATTTAATAGTGTTATTTTACTCCAATAACATTTAGAGATGGCAGCACTAGTACCTATTTAAAGTTTTTAATTAAGTTATTTTTATTGTCAACTTGAGGCTTTTAAAAGGCTTGATATTGTTAAATGCAAACATTAACATTTTATGAAGGGTTAAGTAAGTGTTAGGGTCCTAATTTGTGTTTGTAGAGTAGGAAATATTTTAAAATGAAAACATTTACCTAACTACCTAGGTTTTAAAAGTTTATATTATATCTACATAAAAAATAACGTAGGTTATCATATCAGATTAGACAACAGAATATACTAAAGTCATCCCTTAGTTTTGCACCTACCGTATGTATACAAGGTGTAACGGATTAGCCCTTTTAAGCCGAAAGCGGTTTGTTCTAGACGTCTAGGCGAACAACTTTTGTTCTACGACTTTTGAAATACGAACATTTTTTTTGAAAATTTTGAGGTTATGTTTCACTGAAAAAACAGCTGCAAAAGCAGCTGTTTTAAAACTTTAATTAGCTTTATTATCAAAAGAAAATAAAGCTAATTAAAGTTTTGATTGTAGTAAAACAAACTAAATGAAAGGACAACATAAGGTCAATGACCTCGAACTCTGAGAAACAGCTGATTTTCAAGTAAACTTTACACTTAAAATTTTCGAAAACTACTTCGAATTTCCAAAAGTCGTAGAACAAAAGTTGTTCGCCTAGACGTCTAGAACAACCCCCTTTCGGCTTGAAAGGGCATACCTGTTACAAGTTGTATACTTACCCCTTTATTTATAAACGCTCATTAACAGCTGCATAACTATGTATTGTTTGTCTTTTACTGTGACATGAAATTTCAAAGTTGACGGACAGAGTTAAACGTCACATAACTTGGTCATCTATTAATCATCGTCTATTTATAAGTAAGAAGTAAATGTACGGTCAATTTGCCTGCCTGCCTATGCCTATGCGATACGATTCGATATCTTTTTATCATCGAATAGTACGTATCTCAGAAGATGGTCGTAAGTAAATATCAATATTTTGGAAAACTGAGTCTGCACTTATGGAGCCTGACTGTACTTATATAAACTCTGACTCTATCACTTAGGTATAGTTTTTTTTAAACTCTGACTGACCTCTGACTCTGTCTCTATTTCTTTTACTTTTTTTTACTCTGACTGACCACTGACTCTGTCTCTATCTCTTATAGTTTTTTTTAAACTCTGACTGACCTGATTCATCAACCTCGTTAACAATTTCCTGAAGAGTAGCGTCGTCGAGTTCATGTCCCAACATCTCTAGAATGGTACCGATCATGTCCGTGCTGATTTCACCTTTCTTTTCGTGGTCGAAAGCGTCGAACGCATTCTTGAGGACTGGAATAAATAGACAATTTACTATAAATTTATGTATGAATACGTCTAAATGGCTCTTTAGACTGCGTCTCCACCAGAGATGTGCGTTGCTATAGAATATGCCTTTGATAGATAGAACCAATAGACTTAATTACATTTTTTCGCTAGCGCTGCTTCAGTAGAAACGTTAAAACACAACACACTAGCTGGTGCATGCAGGGCGTCTCAGGAGGTAAGGCAAGGCTTGAAGAATCCTACTCGCAAGACGCTAACGATTTTGTACAGCAAAGGGGCATTTTTGGCCACTCAATGTAATGGGTAATTTCCATTTGTCGGACTTGTGGTTAGAATAATCTAACCTGTTTAAATAAATACAAAAATTTACTTTTTCTTCAAAGTTTATTTTTATTGTGCTTCGCGCCAAAAATATATTTTGTAGCAGGTTAAGAAATACATTTGTTGATTACAATTTACGGGTAACAAAAGGTATAGGGTTTGGAAAAACATGTTTTAGTCAGCATCCTATTCATCGGTCAGATTATCCAAAGGAAGTAGGTAGGTACTTACTTGCTAATAAGCCTGCTTGCTTGCCTACTTGTATATTTAATTTTACACATGGTCTACCTAGGTAATTAATTACCTAACGATAATTGATCAAATATGCTTAATAACGTCGGAAAAGACAAATTAAGAATTTCAATTTCTACGAAAATGTGGCTAAATAAGAATAATTAATTTGAGGTATATCTTCTGCCTGTGTTAATTAGGACTGTTGCCAAATTATACAGAAAGATTATATTTTAATGAATCAAAATTCTACGGGAAGCTATAGGTAATTTTAATTGGTTACTGGGTAGAGGAATACATAAGTTATAAAGCTTGAGAACTTCAAAAGTAATATATTTAAAAATTAAGAGTGCAAATAATATTTTTTCGTTCGATAAGACTCAAGTATAACACCAGTAACATAACAGTAAGGCAAATTGAATTTTATCTGAATTTATAAAATGAGGTTCTCAATTCTTAATCTATCTATCTATATATATAAAAGAAAGTCGTGTTAGTTACACCATTTATAACTCAAGAACGGCTAAATCGATTTGTCTAAAAATTGGTGGGGAGGTAGCTTAGAACCAGGAGAAGGACATAGAATACTTTTAATCCCGCGGGAACTGAAACGGGAACGGGACTTACGCGGGTAAAACCGCGGGGCGCAGCTAGTATTATATATAAAATCTTAAAAAAAGTACAAAAAAAAATATTTACTACTTACTACCTCTACGATAACCGAAATAGCTATTCCATTTAACTTAAGAAAAGAATATTTAAAAAAAACTTTATTAAATATGTTATAGACCACTTTTCAAGATTTTCCTGGATCCCTAGAGCGAGTTATTCGTATATCAATGGTTAAAAACCACCTTTGCGCTAATGCGTTTTAAATTTTAAACGAAAGCTTTCAGCAAACGTATATACCTATCTAATATCTAATTAGCGTTGGTGAAAACATCGCAATATGGGTACTAACAGTAAAAACTAGTTCAAGAATAATCAAAGAGACTTACGTTGTAGCTGTTCCTTATCAAGTTCTTCCTGTAGACCGCACATGAAAGAAAACATCGATGTTAAAATCACAACCCTGACACATTTCATTGTATCCAACATCACTGGCTATGCTACTTATTATTTGAGACAACAATAGCTACTGCAGTTGAACTTTAGATTGTCTACTACAAATACAAATCTGTAGAACCTTGCTACGAAAAAGCAACAATTTAGTTTAAAAGAGCAACATATAGAAGTTAGAAAACACAATTTGAGTTAAACTTTGAAAGAAAAAAATTAAACCAAACCGGAACCCTTATATAGGCATAGAATTACAGAAGCGAGTAATTTTCAGATACGGTAGGCCGTAAATAACACGATTTCTTTAATTTTGATTTATTTTAGGTTAATATTTTATTAATGAGTTACAGCTTAAAAACCGAATAAAAATATACTACATTTATCAAATGCATTTAAATCACTTATCGCATTAAGAATGATTGCACGTATCACGCACCATTATGTTTGATGTTTGGCTGTCAAATCACTAAATCACACTGTGGCTCCTGTGTCACACTGCACTTATGGGAATTGATCCAGGTTTTCTAAATCTAGACTGTTTTATATCTCGGGGTTCCGCCTAGATAGAATATTTCGGATGTGTTCAACATTTTAATTGTCAAAATTTAAATTTTATTGTTTAATTTATTTAAGTTATGATCACAGGTAATTAAATGTAGTTGAAACTTGTTTTACGATGACTAGACAACGGATATCCTATCCTATCCTACTAATATTATAAAGCTGAAAGATTGTGAGTATGTGTGTATGTGTGTTTGTTACTCAATCACGTAAAAACCGCTAAACCGATTGCGATGAAACTTGGAATATTGGTAGCTAGAGATTTCGAATGACACATAGGCTAATTTTTATCCTGATGATCCTGCGGGAACGGAACTTACGCGAGTGAAACCGCGGGGCGCAGCTAGTAAAACATAAATTAATTCTTATTTTGTAATACAAACATATTACACATATAATTAAACCTAGACCAGGTTCAAATTCCCTCCCATCCCTTCCCATCATCCATCTATCTCTACACAAAATTTCATCAAAATCAGAGACAAAGTTACTTACGCATTTCTAGTATAAGTAAGGATGACAATCCTATGACGAATCACACTAAAAGTTAATATTTTTTTTAAATTTTAAGTTACCTTCCCGCTACTTTGCACTGTTTATTGTAATGATTAAAAATACTTACTTACGTTACTGTGATCGACGATGTATCATGCTTGTATATATAGCAGAAAACTATTAACTTCTAATTTGAAGAGGTTTCTATTCCTCTTCAAGCGTAATGAATTGCCTAGCCTAATTTTTCTAAGATACAAGAATTAACTCCAAATTCTTGTTTTCATTTAAAATTCTTCTTCTAGAAATATTTAAAAGGATAAATGTAATATCAAAATTCTCCATCGCAAGGAGAAAGTGACAAGATTCAAGATTCGAACCGTGCCCCTCGCTTGCCGCTACACTGGAATCCCATAACTCACTGGATGCCTTTAATTTTTTAATTTGTTTCTAAGATGTTGTCAACTCCCGGCTGCACTGCGGCTGCATGCTTGGAATCCCAGGATCGCGGGCGTCCAATGATAATCGACACGGTCGAAATTACTGACTGATGCTAATAATACATCAAGCTCTAAACAGTACGCAATTTGCAATTAATTATATTACAACTGTTGTAATAAACGTATCGACTTCCGGTTAGGTACTATTTATTTACATCAATTGACAATTACATTATACGCTTTACCACAGTTTACCTAATCGGCTCTCAAAAATAGGTCATTGCGTTTCCTTCTGTGTACATACAAATTACTAAACAAAAAGTAAAGCAAATAATATTTAGGTAAACTTAGAAATATTTTTTTGCAAGGAAATATATTTTCAAAAAAAATTCACAGGTTCTAATCCTGTCAAATAATGACAGGATTCGAACCTGAAAAAAAATTCCCCTGACTTTCGAACCGAGGAGGCGGTTCGAAAGTCAGGGGAATTTTTTGTAAATATATTTCCTGGCGATAAAATATTTTTAAGTTTAAATATGCCTTGAGCAATAAAAAACTAATAAATATTAATATTTATGTACTACCTGTGCCCCGCGGTTTCACCCGCGTAAGTCCCGATCCCGCGGGATTATCAGGATAAAAGTAGCATATGTGTTTTTCCAGGTTTCCAGCTACCTGTATTCTAAGTTTCATAGTGATCGGTTTAGCGGTTTTTACGTGATTGAGTAACAAACACACATACACACACATTCAGAAACTTTCAGCTTTATAATATGCTAGCTGCGCCCCGCGGTTTCACCCGCGTAAGTCCCGTTCCCGCAGGAATATCGGAATAAAAAGTAGCCTATGTGTGAATCCAGATCCCCAGCTACCTATATTCCAAGTTTCATCGCAATCATTTCAGTAGTTTTTGCGCGAAAGAGTAACAACCTCACATACATACATACATACTTACATACAAACTTTCGCGTTTATAATATTAGTAAGACTAGCTGCGCCCTGCGGTTTTACCCCACAAGTCCCAATCCCGCGGGATTATCGGGATTAAAAGTATCCTATGTGATATTCCAGGTCCCCAACTACCTGTATTCCAAGTTTCATCGCAATCGATTCAGTAGTTTTATGCGTGAAAGAGTAACAAACTCACATACATACAAACTTTCGCGTTTATATTATTAGTAAGAAGTTGGAATAGGAATAGGATTTAATTTTCTGTATCTAATCACTCTAATGTTTAAACCAAATTCCCTTAACTAAAACAATACAGCTCAATAGCTACAGTACCTATTTGCCTTAGGCATGTTACGAGCTCGCAATTAAGGTCGTCTCCATACTGCCAGGGACAGTCAATGGAACTTCCAGTCGAACTTCCGTGTTCCGGTTAAAACCTTGTTTCGAGTGATGTGATTTCCGGGTTTGCGGGACGCAGAAATACAGGGATAAATTCAACGGAGCGGAAAAGTTAGCGAATTAATTTAATTGTTGATAGTGAATAGCTTTCTACTGTGACAATCGCTTTGTTTGTGTATCTAAATTGTTTGGTTTAAAGTTAATGTTTGTTGTGGGTGTGATAGTTTAAGAAGGGAAGGGATACAAACGGGTATATAGCTCAGAGGAGGATGTTCATTTATCATTTGTATGTGTTTTAGTATTATTAATTACTTTTTGTATATAGTTCTATTTTACAGTTTTCGACTAAATTCTAAATAGCAAATTTAAAAACACTCTGCTGATTATAACCATTTTTTTATTTTCAAAATCGACAGATTTAAGAGACCCTAATCCCGACTTGTTATAACGATGACCACATGCGGCAGTCTCTTATTGTAAATTCATGACTACCAAGAGAAAAAAAGTAAAAACTTAAGTATATCTTGCCTAACTTGAGCGCTATATACCTGTGTATTTAGCGCTTAAGTTTGGAGACTGTTCTCTACGCGTCCCGTATCCATCTTACGCTGAGTGCTTAGCGCCATAGTTGGGAATAAAGCCTCATCAAAAGATTATTAATCATGTATAGATCTACTGTTATCACCCGCATACACCATTATCACAAAACTCACAAATCACACAAAATCTTCAAGCAATTAGGCTATTGGATAAAGTTTGTAGTTGGACAGAAATTCTTTCCCGTCTCTTCCCTTGGGTGTCGTAAAAGTCGACTATGGGATTAGCTCACCTGGAGTTGGAGGGTAAACTGCTGGGTCCCAGAGAGGGTTAGTGCCAGGCAGGCGGCCAGCTATAAAACACTGGGTTTAAACGGGAACAATATAAACGTCGTCGTAGAACTTAATGTCCATATACACAGTCCAACTATCATATTAAGTTAACAAGGATGTTTATTACTCCTTCTCGTAAAAAAACTACTTAACCGATTGTAATCAAACTTTGACTTGAAATGACATTATAGGATGTTTGTTCCGATGTTCCAGAGGGGTCGAGACATAAATAAAATTTCCCGAATGAAGCCGCTTATATGACGACGTTACCTATAGTAAATATACATATACTTACGTTGTAATCCCACAATTTTGTATTAGGTTTATCAAATTGTTGAAACCCGTAAGATGAGGTATTCAACCTAATCTGATTGGAACATGCTGTAAACATTAATTATACGTACTGCGACGGTATGGTATAGATCTTTGCGTGTGGTATTTTTCTGGCATATAAGCGGGTAATAGATATTATGCATATTCATAATGTGCTTAATAAGATGTGGTATATATATAGTGTGTATTGGTATATATGTACTCTCTTGTGGTATAGTATTTAAACAAACATTCACCTTAAAATTGCCAAAAAAAAACAAGTTTTTATCTCGATTCGAGAAAAGGAAATTATCAACGAATAACAATTTTATACATAAAACGTATTTCGTTCGAGAGACTCTCGAGCTGTTCAATCGAAAAAATTACATTAAATATTCAAGTTTAGGCGAATCAAGCCCTAGTAGAATTGATTGAGAATAATAATTACGCAACACTCCAACTACCTAACTAATTTATTAAGTTCTAAGTACCTCTTATTACCTTAGTTTGTAATTCAATGTAGGTACGTCCATATATGTATATACGTTACTAACGTGGCTGAATTTAATTTATACAATGATAATAAACATGCTGGCCTAAATTCTGAAAACAAAAGGCTAATAGCTGGGTGTGACCTCTACTGTATTTCAACGAAACCTCAGCATGCTCGGCATGTGCAGCCGACTGAGCTGAGACTTCTTTGGATTAGGTATCGTTTTACAGACAGCACCTCAATACAGAGGTTGTTTCTAGCCCTTAACCTTATACGAAAACTTTATTGGCGTCTGTCTATCACTAGGTTGAATTTTTAAATATTAATTTTATTTAGCTAAAAACAGATTGAAAAATATCTTTAAGTGGGGCTCACATATCTAAACCGAAATGGTTATGCTACGCAACCATTTGTGCACAAGTCCGATTATCACCTGCAATGTTGTTTCTCTGAGGATGAGGTTTGTTTCTAAGAATAGACGCAAATCTATTGACTAAATGAGATATAGCCTACTAGAGGCAGAGCTGCGCTGATATTTACGCTGCGTACTTACGTCGTTGTTAGGGCAACCAATTCTCTTCTGTAAGCAGCTAATGAACGTGGTTTTAAACATGGGTACGTTTCTGATGCGTTAACTTTACCAACTTAAATTAAGTTAAACAAAGTTCCGCGGCCCGTTGAGTTTAAGTGGATATAAGTAGGTAGCTTGGTAAGAAGGTACCTATCTGTTTCTTCGTTTGGTTTCCTTCTTATTCGCCCAATTTCACTAACTTTTCTGTGTATTTGCTAACTGGATTAAAATCAGTTCCTTACTTGTGGCATCTTATTTTCCACTTAGGATTTATTCCCGCTGTAAAATAAATAAGTATTCATATACTATACTAAATATGTATAAAATAATAATTTGTATACATTATGAAATTAAACTCTGGGGCTTTTTTAATAATACAAGAAACCCTTATATTATTTCGATTATTTCGGTTTCGATTTCTTTTAAATTAGTTTAAGTATATGTTTCTTAATGTCATGTTTATTTATTTATTTTTTTGTTTTTTTTTATGTTAATTTTTTTATTGTAAATGTTTCTTTTGGTACAATAAAGTTTTATCTTATCTTACAATTTCGCCATGTCCGTCCGTCCGTCCGTCTATCTGTCCGTAACTTATGGTTATGCTCAGAAACGGTTAGTACTAAGAAATTGTAATTTTGCATGATTAAACATTATAGTTCAAGCCAAAAAAGTGCTACAATAAAAAAAACCTTTTTTAAGGTACCTTCCCCACATGTAACATGAGGGATGATTTTTTTCTTGCTTACCCCATCGTGTGGGGTATAATTTTTCATTTTAGAGTTTCGTTTTCGAAATATTAAGCTTTATTTTTGCTATCGCCGGGGTTCGCTTTCTTGAATGTACCTACCTTAAATAATATTTGGCAAATTCGGGTTTTGCGAAAGCAACTGCCGTCTGACCTTGCAACCTCGAAGAGATAAAGTCAGGTGCACAAAGCTAGCAGGTGAGGTTGATTTGAGCCTAAAGGTCTTAATGGCCCCCATCCATAACCCTGCCTACAAGTGTGTAGGTATGATTTGTTATGTATTTATGAAACAAAAATTTAGGTACCTACATTAGGTTGAAATGATCTTTTACCATTTCTGTCACCAATTAATTATGTGTAGAAAGACCTCGCAATGAATAATTACAATTTAAAAAAAAAATATTCAGTCAGACTTATTTTAATTTACTAACATCATATCGCTCTTCATTCATCAATCAGCGTACGTCTTACAGATTTACAATTGAATAAGTATAGCTATATCAAAAATAAGCTTTACATGCACAAGAATAATACTCATTCTGCCATGGCTCATCTAATGATAGACGTCTCGTATAGCCGTGAGTGCAGTGTTGTTTGCACCCACAATATTTATAGCTCATTTGCGAACATGTTATAATGGCTTCTAGTCGTATGCGTCTCGTGGAAATGAAGCATCTGCGACCACTCAACCAATACAGCGAGAACCTTTTGGACACAGTGTAGGTGATTGCAGTTGAGTTTCTATTATTAAATAAATATTACTAGACGTACAACTACTTATTTTTTTAAATTTGATTGTGTTATTACGGTTTAAATTGTTTTTAATTCAATCGACTGTGAAAACGGTGTCTGAAAAGATCTCCGAAACGTCGGATCGGCATTGCAACAATGCTGATACGGTAGAAATGAGTTGAAATCAGAAGAAACTTTATATTTGATAATATTTAGTAATTTTTAAATGTAATTAATTCGAAAAATTCAAATCTGAAACCCCTCTGTCCTTTTGTTTACCCGATTATTGAACGAAAAAAACATTTTTGATTATGAAATTCAAACATCTGATATAGAAAACCAACAAGTTATCACAAAATAACCTGCTTCTACATATAATCTTTATGATATATATATCTACTAATATTATAAAAACTTGTTCGTTAGTAATAAAAAGCAATAAAACCTTATTGGTAATTAACTTTAAACCGTTCTATTTCCTAAACTGTTATTTAAAATGAAAAATGGGAAAAGAAACCTAACGTTAATTTTTAAAAACCTATTCAACGATACCTATCCATCTTGACATACTTTGACGATTTTGGATTTTTTTATTTTGACAATATGGCGTCTGATTGTGACAAAAAATAATTTGGATTACTGTCATGTCTTTAATCACACTCGCCAGATTGAGACGAATCGATTGACATAAGAATCATCAAAATCGGTCCACGAGTTTGGCCTCTAGAACGCCACATAGAAACATCCATACATACATACATAGACCGATAAACACATTACCCTCCTTTGCGTCGCGCAGTCGGGTAAAAAGGAAAGGTTAATATTTTGAAGACGTTTCAAAACTACCGATTCTATTGGTGAAAGAATTTTAGACCGATTTCTAAAATTCACCAATAGAAACAGAGATATGTAAAAAGTTCTAGATACGTAATAGGGCAAATTACTTGGCTACACAAATGCAAGCTATCTAGCCAGAGAAGTCTTAGTTCTATCCCAGCTCACGTCACGATCACCCGCTTGTTGACACACAGTACATTTAGTTCACTTTTACAACATTATTCACAGACAACAATGCCTTCGTGCGTATTTAGGCGATGCACGAATTATACTCCAAAAACTAGCAAAAATATTTCATTTCATACGTAAGTAAAGCTGTATTTATTTATTTTAGTTTATTTTTGAAAAAGTTTTTTTTCCAAAAACTCAACGAAGTTTTTGACTTTGACGTTTTATCATTCTCTCCTAACCGCTATGAGATGTCATAATAATATTATGACATATCTTTCTTACGTCATGCAAGTAGCATTGAGTCTTTATGTTTTAGAAAGAGATAACAATAGTTTCGTCTATTTCTTCTTTAAATTATGTGAATGAATATAAATAATGAGGTTGTATAGCATACAATTTGTGCCGCTTTTCAATAATGATTTGTTCTGCAATGGCGTCTCTATAACTTTAATAGACTTATTGAATAGAAAGCTACATTATCGAGGAGTAACATAGGCTACTTTTGATCCCGATATTCGGAACCTACGCGGTAGAAACCGAAGACGTAGGTAATGGGGTAACGGGGTAATGCCGCCAGTGTGATGGGCACTTTTGGACTCAATGGTCATTCTCATTAGATTATTTATATTATATATATATTGTAAATTATAGTTTTTTGTTTTACATATTATACATAGTAAGATTAGTAAGACAATAGAAAATAGAGTATCCTTGATCCAATGACTTAATCTTTGTGATGATAATTTTGAATGAGGTTTCTTTAAACTAATGAATAAATTACTTAGACCTACGTAGTAGTTTATATAAACCTTGAAAAAAAAAGTGTTGAAAATAGCATTCAAATTGAAAATCACCGGTGGTAGGTAGATACGATATTCACAGAATACTTCGTTTGACTCTACCTCCACGTGTCTATTTGCATATACCTACTGTCAAACTTGCACTGTGTACACCAAGTACGTTGCAGTACCAGAATATATTATTCATGTTTTCAGTTAGTTCGACGTCTCGCCAGTTAAATTCTCTGTTTATTTTTGTAAGCGCCGCTCGTGAACCAAAATAACTCTTAAATAATCTTGCAACTAAATTAATAGGTATCTATTTAGTGGAATTGCTTTTATGTTAAGATTTTAAATCCAGATTAGTGAATGTTTCATGAGTTTGAATCGAACATTCTCCTGTGAGTACTGGGACATGTTCGCTTATTATTATTATATTAGCCTGAATTGTCCCACTGCTGGGCAAAGGCCTCCCTCCAACTCTTCCATTCGGGTCTATTTTGGGCTATGGTTTGCACCTCGGGCTTAAATTTGCGCTTGTTATTTTTGTTTTTTTTTTTATTCGCTTAAGACATCACAAATCGGCGAATCGTTTGTAGTTGAAAGGTTCGGTCGTTGAACAACTCATTAACGAAAAATTCTGTCGGTGAACCGAAACGAAACTTTTCGAATGTTTCAGAATCCAAAAGAACAGACACCGCGGTAATTCATTTCATTTTTACGACAGACGTAACAATATTGTCAACGCATACGACACGAAGGTATACACAAAATAAACATATTTCGTGTATAAAAAAGGTGAAATATGCTTGAGGTCACTTCGAGTATCCACCAGTAGAGCTGCACATTATATAACTACACAGTAAGATCGATGTTAATAAGGGTTGGTACCGACAGTTAGGTATTGTCAAGTGAGCGTTTGACCAGTGGCCCGATTCTGTAAAAACATAGCATGCGACAAGGAGGCGGGATGCAGAAGCATTGCATAAGTCGATTTGTTACATGAGTAAAAATTAAAGCTATTCCATAACTTCCTTAATACTGATTGGCTGAAGGACAAGGGAAGCTATTTAAATAATTAAGTAGTAATTAAGTAAAATAACATTTACAGAATACGAAATAACGTAAATCTCCTGCACGTCGCCTGCATTCCGCCGGCATTCCGCATGCCTTACCGAATCAGGAGCTGATTATTCTGTTTCATCAAAAAGGACAAAAGCTGAAATCTATAGTGCGTACTTTGACTTAGCTCAGACTGAGTTTAGCAAAAACTAAGCACAAACTTTGAGTTCGAATTTATGGGGTTAGCATACAAATGTCGATTTTGAAAAATGACGAGGTATAAAAATGACGACATCTTACATAATGTAGACAAATAAAAAAGACCAAAAATAATTTTGTCGATGTATAAAAAAGACGACATATAAAAATTACCATAAAAATTTTGTCAAAGTGTAAAAAAGTCGAAATTATTTTTGTAATCTAGGAATAAATTAAAAAGAACTTTATAATCATAACAGAAAAGCAACGTTAAGTAATGACTTAACTTTGTTTTTCTGTTATAAAAATAATGATTTTTGATTGGTTTGAGCACTTTGGATAGTTACGAAGATCGCTTTATATGTAAATACCAAAAATTGTCTAAAGTCAAAGTTTTTGCTTAGCAAAGTGAAAGTACGGAGACATAACCGTCCGTTTAGAAAATATTCTAAAATATCATGACTAAAATGAATGAATGGCAATATTAAAATATCTACTAAATGGGTTGAGCAATAAAAACAGTATAAAATTTAATATATTTTTTCTTTAATATTAATTAAAAATAATTTAATTATAAATATATTGGATTGAATGCAGATAGTATGGTGGTATAGCCAATGGTGAAGGACTTCATTGGGTTGGTAAATTTGGTTCAGTGGTTAGATGTTTAGTCGTCTCCGCCGGTCATGACTTCCATGAATTCTGTAAAGATAATAAAATAATTAGGGCTGATTTTTCAAATCCCTAGATAGAGATATCTGACAAATAAAATGTAACACCACCGAATGAAAAACGTTACTATATTTAAAAAGAAAATAAATCTAAATTTAGAAGATATAAATTTGGTTGGGTTCGAACTTATTCGACAGATATCTTTTATCCGTGAAATGACAAATCAGGCTTTAAAAGTATATGTATATAAATCGAAGTAAATAAATAAATTAATGATATTTATTTGCAGTTCATTGATCCAAGAAAATAATGGTACGAGAAAAGTTTTAGACGGATAAATACAAATTCAATATAACAAAGACTAGCTGCGCCCCGCGGTTTTACCCGCGTAGGTCCCGATGCCGTGGGAATATCGGGATAAAAAGTATCCTATGTGTTGTAGCAAAGTCACAAACATACAAACTTTCGCGTTTATAATATTTTACTAGCTGCGCCCCGCGGTTTCACCCATGTAAGTCCCATTCCCGTGGGAATATCGAGATAAATGTAGCCTATTTGTTATTCACGGTATCCAGCTACCGATATTCCAAGTTTAATCGCAATCGGTTTAGTAGTTTTTGCGTGAAAGTAACAAAGTCACAAACATACATACAAACTTTCGCGTTTATAATATTAGTAAGAAGTAAGATTACAAAAAAAACGTGTCAACCGTTCTTGATTAAAAAAAAATATAGGGAGTATGTAGAGCTATCTAATCCGAAGGTAATTTGAATATGCTTTGACTTTGATCTGTAAATCAAATATGGGTAAATAAAACAAGAAAGCGGTGTTGGTCTAGTCGTAGATACCCTGACTTTCATTACGAAGGTTGTGGTTTCGAACCGGCTAACCAATGTCTTTTTTCCTGCGGAAAAGTTATGTGCGTTAATAACATCGCTCATACCAGTTCTTTCCTCTGGGAATGGCTGACTAGGCTGGGAGGGTAGTATAGGTGCTGGGCAAGCCTACTCCATCTAACAACGTCCCGGGGACTACAGCGTCATAAAAAGTATGGATTAAAAGTTGCTTGCGCTGTATAAATCATCTAAAATTAGATGAAAAAGCCAATTATTAAATACAACAAGTACAAGTCAATCGTTGTAAAAATCAATCTAGCCTTTTTCGTGAGACTTTAGACTAGACTTTTTGTTAAAATATTTCTAAATTATTTTAATGATTCCGTCGAGTAAACGAACGTTTCCAGTTCTAGAGACGCAAAAGTGCAAACTAACTAATTGATCTGGTATTTCACAGTATATAAAGCGAATATTGGCAGGTCTGATTGACAGCAACATCGCTCGATAAAGTCTCATAGGATTTTGAGCTTTATTTCAACATTAAGTGCGCCCCGCAGTTTCACCAGAGTAAGTCCCGTTCCCATGGGATTATCAGGATAAAATGTAGCCTGTGTGTTATTTCAGATCTCCAGATATCTAAATTCCAAGTTTCATCGCAATCGTTTTGGTAGTTTTTGCGTGATTGAGTAACAAAGTTACAGAAAATACATACATACTCACAAAATTTTCTGCTTTATGATATTAGTAGGATTAAGATGTATTGGTACTGACTTTTTCTTTGCAAATAGGTAATTTATGTATGTACTAAATCTTACTAATATTATGTATAAACGTGTAAATTTTCGTGTGTATAAGTATTTTCTGTGATTTTGTTATTAAATCACGCAAAAACCGATTGCGATTAAACTTGGAAACTTATAGATATATTTTTTTCGTGGAAAGTTATTCTTAGATGATCAGTATTTTTGTTCTAATATAAACATCGGAATGAACGGATGGTCATACTGATTTCTTTTTATCTTTACATTTTTATTGTTCTGCGTATTTGTGTAACATGTTTTAAGATAACAATGCTTTGTACGGTACAGCTGCTTGTAAGTTTGTATGTTAGCTTACTGACTTTTGTTGATAAAAGGTTAGATAAAAGAAAAGATATATAATTTTATCTTCGAAATCTTTATAGATATTTCATGTAAGACGACCTCCGTGGCGCGTCGGGCTAACGCTTGGCTGTAATGCAGAAGGTTACTAGTTCAATTCCCGCTGAGTGCAAATATTTATGTTTAAAAATAAATCTGTATCTGGTCAGTATCTGGTCTGGGTGTATTTTTATGTATAATAATATGTACCTATGTTTTTACAAAAGAAAAATAAATACAAGTAGTTTATCCGTTGTCTAGTCACCGTAACACAAGCTTAGCAGCTTACCATGGGGCTAGATGGCGCTGTGTGTTCGTCAAAGGATTTATTTATTATTTATTGTTATTATTGGACCTTTTTAGGATTCCGAACCAATGGGCAAACAAAAAGAAATTAAAAAAAATTACATAGACGACGAATTGAGAATCTCCCCTTTTTTAAAGTCGGTGAAAAATGAGACCCTTTTGTATTAGTCTGTCACGGCTGTATGTATTTCATGGACCGTTATAGCTAAACAGTTGAAATATTCACAGATAGCTATTACCCGCGATATGTCTGCATAGAAATAGTGCAGCCGACTATTTCGTTCATTACTCGGGTTCTTCTAATTGGATTTCGATGTAAACGACCACGAGGTTCCTCAAAAATAGAACTATCCAATATTGAAAACCAGATTTCGATCGGGATTAGAAGTTTTTGAATTTATTTTATATTTATATAAGGAACAAACAGACAGACATGAATTTTAAAAATTATATAATTTTGTTCTAAACATAGCTTTACTAAGTTCCCTAGACAACTTTTTTTTATTTACTTCCAAGTAGTACATTTCTTTTAAGTACTTATAAAAAAGGTAGATGAGGTATTTCTGTTACCGCCATAATTTTCGATAATTGTTATAAAACATCGCTACCATTAAGTCCGTCTATTTTCTATTTATTTGCATCATTAATTATAATACCTACATTCATTTAGTTGTGTGATATAATTGTGTTTGTGCATTATGTTGTTTATTAGCCTTTTTAGGACAAACATTCTGTACTTGGAAGTAAATTAAAATTCATGTCTGTCTGTCTGTTTCTCAGTCTGTTCCTTTTACAATTAAACTACTTTTCCGATTGAAATTTGGTTTTTAATATTGGATAGTTCTATTTTCGAGGAAGGTCGTGGTATACTTTGTATCGAAATCCAGTTAGTAAAACCGGAGTAATGAACGAAAAAGTGCAACCGCTCTAGAACCGCTCGGCCGCCCGCGCCCGTGACAATGACAACGCGTTTTCCACTTCCGCGGGTGAAACCGCTGGGCGCAGCTAGTTAAATATAAAATAATTAATAATTAGCCCGTTAATTTGTTCCACAGCGTTAATTTGTCCCAAGGGTTAGGAAGTAAGACGCCATGGAAGTAGGAGCCTACTCCGGATTGGTGAATATCACATGCCTAGACCGCGGTTAGTCTTAGGACATGTCGGTTTCCTAACGATGTTTATTTTCACCGTTTTCACCAAATTTTCCTTAAAGAAAACGATTGGTTTCGAACCCAAAATCTTCGGAATGAAAGTCGGGGTGCCTCCCACTAGACCAACACCGCTCTCTCGTAAACTAAAATAAATAATTGTTCTTTATAAATGTGAAATAGTTACCATCAAAGTCAACAGTGCCGGAGCCGTCAGAGTCAATTTCCTCAATCATCATGTCGAGTTCCTCCGCGCTGATCTTGTCATCGAGCTCCCTGAGGATCTCTCTTAACACTCCGGTCGTAATGTAACCGTTACCTGAAATTAAACGTTCAACAAACATTCTTTACTAGCTCTTAGTCGGACGTTTTAAAGATTAAAATACATAGTACGTTTCTTTAATTTCAGACTACGATCTGACGTTTTGGTTCCTTATATTTGTCGTTATTTTTTCAAAAAACTAAATAACAAATCGTAGTCTACAATTAAAAAACGAAGTATAGTAGATCGCGGGTATTCTAACAACGACATTCGAATTCTGATTCATCTGTTTTTTTTTAAAGTTGTATGGGAAATGGATCAATATTAGGCGACCTTTCTCCTTCTAGTCTCTAATATAGATCAGTTCAGTTCTATATTTGAATGATCAAAAAGTGGAATACAGTATTCCACTTTCTGATCTACTTTAATAATTGAGTAAATTCTAAATCCAAAATTAGTATAGAATTTTTCTGATTTAGGTTGCTTAGTTGGATACAGCAACGTTTCGGCCGCTTATAGCGAGTAGGTAGTAGAATTTTTAATTTAAATCATTAATTTTTTTTCATTGTTTTTGTTGTTGTTCAATTTAGTGAATCTTATATAGAAATTCGATACATTTTTAATTTTACTACAAAAAAAGGTAAAAAATGCAAAACAAGCCGCAAAACACTGTGATGTTTATGGACCTAATGCAGTTTCTGTAAGAGTAGGTATAGCAAAATTTTATTTAAGTGCTTTTAATCCGGAAATTTTGATATCCAAAGATCCACGTCGCTTTGGTCTATTTTAACACAAATATATTATCTAAATATATACATATAATATTTACCTACATCTAAATCCAAAATCCAATGCGAAGAAACTTTTTAGCCGACTTTATTATATTTACCTTCTTTGTCATATAACCGGAATGCTTCTTTGAGTTCCTGCTGCATCGCTTCAGCATCCTCCTCAACCATGAACCTGGAGGCGAGGGTCACGAATTCTTCGAATTCTAATTCACCAGATCCTGTAATAGGTGTTATTATACATTACTTTAAAGTAAATGGCTGACATTCATCATAACCCTAGTGTGTGGTACAGGCATACCGTAAAAAAGGGTTTTTTAAAAGTTTAAAAGTAGCGAGCTTCAGGACTTATGCGCGTGAAATTGCGGGACACACCTAGTAATAAATAAATGCGTAATAAAACACTTTATTTATCCGGTTTTATCGCGGTTTTATTCATTATTTGAACCGAGCTTTCGCCAACTTTACAGTTGGCTTTTTCAAGGTTGACTGAGATGTAATTTGTCTATTTTTAACATACTAAAAAGTTACAGTAAACTACCGCCTCATAATTATTTGCAATAAAAACGTTCCAGTGTACGCAGACTATAGAGTTATTGTAATAGTTTTCAATTTAAATTATAATTAAAAAAGTAAAGTTGGCGAAAGCTCGGTTCAAATCATGAATAAAAACGCGATAAAACCGGATAAATAAAGTGTTTTATTATGCAAAATCGCGAAAACCATAGAAGAAATTAAATAAATGCGTATAATTTGATTTGAGTCAGTCGAAATAATCTGTTTTTTGAGTTTATTGAGTAGTATTGATCCATGTGAATTATTTTCGCTGGGACAGTTTAAAATTACCAGAAGGTTAATTTAACGCGTGATATCGTAAAATTAGATTAGTTTATTATTAGAAATATTAGGAAAAATACGTCTTTAAATATTGACTAGCGAAGTTCGAACTCGCGTCTCTGGGTATGTATCCCAGTGTGTTAACGAACTACATCACAGGAGTTTCTACCTCGAGCGATGCATTTTAGAATGTTATATGTTTTCCTGTCAATTTACTATTTTCAACTTAGGCTCATTTGAAATCTACAGGAACCACTTTCCAGTGGTTACCATAATTTATTCTATGGTTTTCGCGATTTTAAGGTTGATCTTGAAAACCTTGGTCATTTTAAATCATGAATAAAACGCGATTAAACCCGGTAAATAAAGAGTTTTACTATTTAATATCAGTTTGCAAAATAGATCACATACCGTCAGCATCGACTTCGTCAATGATTTCCTTAAGGGTTTCATCCGAGATCTGGTGACCCAGCATTCCTAAGATGGTTCCAACCATGACGGTGCCTATGCATCCTTTCTTCTCCTGGTCGAACGCCTCGAACGCCTTCTTCAAGACTGAAAATGATAAAAGCGTAAATAAACGTTCATCATCATCATCTGACCAGAGAAATGTAACCGTAGAAACACCTCATTGCAACAAAATGGTGAACAAAAATTATATTTTAAGACGAGAGCTGTCTTTTTCTCATTTTACTTAAGTACCTAACATCTTGCGTAATATCGCGTTACTCAAACGCAAATTAATTTACTCTCACTTTTTTATCCATGAAAAATCAAAGTTGGCGCATCTAAAACTACTTGTTTTATGTGTCACTTTTCTGGATCTGACTGGAAGCATGTCGCGCCTACATTTATATTCTCATGTGTTTTGTCAGTTGTCTGGCTCAAATTCTGAATGATAGTATAGGCAATATCTTATAAAATTTATTATACTCGTATTAACTAGGTAATATTGTCTTCATTTTACTAGTCACAGGCTCTCTTATTTACCGAATTACACAACAAAACATTTGATAAAAAAACTTTGTATGTTTTAAACTTTTCCACAATCTAACACTTCGTATAAAATACGAAAGATATTGCACAAAAAAAATACTTAAGAAATTAACCTATTCTCTCGTTGACATACATTCCACAGAATTGGCATATTTTACGCTAATATAATTACTATCGAATTATTTTTAGACAGGTTTACACTATACAGCTTAAAGTGCTCCCCCACATGCGTTCACGTGTAATATAACATTTAGATTCGACTATGAGCAATACACTACGATACTTCCAGTCTGACTGACGAGCATTCACGTACATTGCTTCATTTTATTACGAGTTAGGCGAATTTATGCTACAAGTTCTATCAAGATATTACACATTTTAGGGTTACTGTGTTCTCCTTAATACAAGGCATAACTTGTCCATATTATTAATTCAATTAAAATTAAAAATCCCAAACCGCTTAAAAACTTTTTTTTTGAGTGGGGGTTTGTTATTGTTTGAAGTTTTTTAAGGACTCGGGGATTTTCAATTTTTAATTAAATTTATTAGCGGGACGATTTAGGTCCTGCAATAAAATTATCAATGTAATCTCCTTATATCATTACAAGCTGCGTGCTGAATGTAATGTTCAAATCTGTAACGTTACATTACAAGCGAATACTCCCGGTGAGGGAGCACTTTAATACTAATTTTATCGGGGCTGTTGTCTCGAGAATTCGTACAAATAACTTCGATAAACTAAATAGACAGGAAACTAGTTAAGAGCTAATTGATGAAGCTGAAGTGCGCCCACGCGTTTTATACGTTATTTTCATGTTTAATTACGTATACGACGATTTATAGGTTAGCAATGGATAGGGCGAGGAAAAAAACCAGGTGTCTTCGTTTTTATTCGTTTAATTCTTTGATTGTTCTATAAAATTATATTCTTATATCGAAAGTTTGGGCGTTAAAAAGGTGATTAAATAATATCAGTAATGCGATTGAAACCGAAAAATGTTTCTGTTCATGTTAGCGTCTTTAAATAAAAATAAAAAAAATTTAGAATGCATTTAGAAAACAGTAACCCAAGTCATGGGGGTTTGAAAAAACCGGTGAAACTTTTGGGAAAAGGTAGGTAGTGCCCGTACGTAAGCTTTGCTGCTTCGTCTTGGCGGGGGCACTACTGTGCCCCCAGATTTAGAAAAAACGAGGTCGTCTGTACCCGTTGCAAAAATTGTCATTGCCATACAAGGGACAATTGTGTAACAATTGTTTTTGGTATTTCACGAATTTCGCCAATAACAATAAAGCCCTAAAAGTTGCAGCAATATTTAATTTTTATTTATATAATAAGCACCTATTTCTATCGGTTCGTTTGTCCAATAACTTTTTAAAATTTAGAAAACCTAATTGAATTAATATAAATGTTAAATTTGTTCCGCGTAGACGTCAAACATGACGATGGTAATCATCAGTAGCTACGAAGCTACAGTAGTACTTATGGGTTGGTGTCAGGCAGGCGGCTCTTCTACCTTATACTTATCTGGTAGGTTAGTTATAATATTTAAATTGAGCAGTAATTGGAAAATTTATGAAAGCTCCTTTTTAATTTAGTAAATTCGTTTATGATTAGTAAAAGCTCACGTGAACAATGAACAAAAGTTTAAAAAATATATTTTATGGATGGTTTTGTGATTTTGATTTAATCACTTTTTCACGCTACTTAGAATTTAAAGGCTACAATTAAGCAGCTTATTAACTGTAAAAATTGCGCTCCAATTTCTAATTTAGAAGCTGCTTTGTTGCGGTCTTCAGTTTTCTGCCGAATTTGATGAATATAAAATTCTTTTTATTTCCAAAATATTAGGTTAGTAGGTACATGAGTAAATCTGTTGTAAGTACATAATAATAGTTTATTTGAGTACATGAAACTTTTCTAAAGATCCGTCAACTCTGGAGAACCATAAAAGCTACTGTTATAAAAAGGAAAGTCAACTCCAAATAAAAATGACATTAATGCCACAGAAAGATAAAAAGAAAGAAAATATTAATTTTCTCTTCACTTTAAAGTTCTAAATAATAAAATAAACACTTACTGTCAATCTGTTCCTTGGGAAGATCATCCTGCAACGACCACAAAAAATTCAAATGTAATAACGACATAAAATTAAAAAATAAAACAAATTCAAATTTCATATTAAAAAAAAAACACAATTATCAAATTTGAATCGTATTTTTTTAAATTAAGAACCGTAAAAAACACAATAAAAAAAAACAAATCTCACCATTTTGCGCGGTTCTAATCTACGGATCTAAAAACTGTAGGAGTGAGTACGCTATACTGAACCAAAGCAGCAAGAACACGAGTCCTTTTAGCTGAATTGATTGAACGACTAATCGCAGCCGGGTACCGATGTCACCCAGGTTGGCACGCGGTCGAAGCTCCACCGACAACCTACAGATATCACCACCACTTTTAACCGAGCAGCTTTAAGGCCATTATAACACACGATACCGGATGCACCGATACCGACCCCCCTAGCCAACTGCATCATTGCAATAATTAACGGAATTAATTATGAGAACGTTTTACTTTGTCTGGATTGCTGCCATTGCGATTTATCAAAACCGGCTAAGTGTGAGTCGGATGAACGGCATGTAGAGTTTCGTACCATTTTATCATCGAACAAAGTCCTATTTTTACGCTTCACAAAGTCCACAGTCATGAAATTTCACGTCTATAGGACCAGCTGTGCGCTGATTAATCAGTCAGACAGGAGTTTTTACTTTATATGTATACATTTTTCATTGTTATTGTTATTTAACTAGTTTTTATTCGAGGCTTTTCTCGTGAATACTCTGGAAATTTATTCTGACGAAATACAGGAACAAAATTATCTTGCACCAGGTCGACAATTGATCGGTTTCACTTGGGAGGACCACCATGCGTGAATGTTCTTGGTCCAGAAACAAAAATAATAATATTATATGATGCTTCACAGTCTACTCGTAGTATACCTATTTCATTATTTATATCAAAGTAGGTATGTAAATTCAAAGTAAACAATTCCCAATGGAGAATTTTCATAAGATATCAGGATGAAGAAGAAGTAAACGTTATCTTTTAAAATTTAAGAGGCTTCGATTTTGATACGTCTATTTCCCACGTTTTTTATTTTTCAAAAGCTTTGTAAAATAAAAATTGGTACGTATTAACGAATAACGATTGAACATAGTTTAAACGATGAGTTTTGGAATAAATAACACGCAAAATGACCTCAATAGCTCAATACGTCAAACTCCACTAATATTATAAATGCAAAAGTTTAGATGTAGTTTTAATTACGCAAAAACGACTGTAAATTGGCACACTGGTCGTAAAAAACCTGGATTAATACAGTGCACGTTTTGTCCCAGTATTCCCATTGAAACGGGAACTTTGCGGTTAAACTCGTGAGGTACAGCTAGTAAAAAAATAATTTAAGGGCTTAATACCTTATTGTAAAAACTGCTTGCGCCGACAAGCTCGTAAAACACGCTTGGTGGCATTGTTATAATGTAAACTATCATTAATCCTTGTGAGCTTATAAAGTTCAGGAGTGTTTTGTCAGGAAAATTTCCCATTGAAGCCTCAGGGTACATGTTCCCCATACAGTCAATATTAGCTTCAAAATTTTCCTGTATTGTTGAAGCGTGGAAGGTAAACACAAAAGAGCTCACGCTGTAATGGATTATGTAAATTTTTTGACATCATATAGATAGGTATCAATCCCATACCTACATATGTATAGGCATATAGCGTCAGCTAAATAAATAAAATGTTACGATAGATAGCAAGGATTATTCTAAGAAGAGATATGATTTGTAAATTTTCGTTGGTTCAGTGACAGAAATAAGTAGGGTTATAAGTGGTTCAGTGTCAAGAATAAAAGTAGGTAGATTTTTCTTCGTAGGAGGTAGTTATTGTTGATAAGTATTTAAATTTCTTAAGAACAAAATTTTAAATTAAATAAATTAATAAATATTGCCCTACATTACAAACAGCGCAATCTAGCCCTAAACTATCACCAGGCTTGTACTATGGGTACTAGACAACGGATATACTACATAATATACTATTATTTTGTAAGTACATACATATTATAAATGGTAAGACACCCAGACCAGATACAAATATTTATTTTTAAGCATACATTTTTGCACCCGGCGGGAATCGAAACCGCAACCTTTTGCATTGCAGTCAAGCGTTCGCCCGACGCGCCACAGAGGTCGTCAATTTAAAATGTGTTTGAAACTGTAGAAGAATTTCGGTTGAATAATAGGAAATTTCCTATAATAGGTGCAAAATAAAGTAGGGTATTATTGATTTAGAATTTTTAAAGTTTTAGCTTTAGGCTGATGATGATGATGATGAAAGTTTTAGCTTATTTACACAGTTTGACAGCTACGTGTATGCAAGGCAAGTGGCTCGAGACGCCTTAACTGTCATGAATTCAGAATGCAAATCATAGCACTCGCTCTTACTTGTAATAATATATATGTTTATACGTTATACATTGAAATATTGCATGGCATTCACTGGGCAAGCTGATACGTTAGCGTAATTAAACTGAAAACTATACATATATGTTGTATATGTTTTGACGGCCTATGTGGCGCGTCGGGCGTACGCCTGACTGCAATTCAGAAGGCTGCGGGTTCGATTCCCGTCAGCTTAAGTTCCCGTTAGCGTATTTAAGTTTAAAAAATAAATATTTGTATCTGGTCTGCGTGTCTATCTATAAAAATAATAATATGTATGTATTTACAAAAAAAAGTATTATAAGTGTAGTATATCTGTTGGTATATCTGCTGTTGTTTAGTACCCATAGTACAAGCCTAGTGCTTAGTTTGGGGCTAGATTGCGCTGTGTGTAATGTTGTGTAATATTTATTTTTTATGTTAAAGCGCCTCCAGTGGCGGCCATCCGCAGGCTTACCATGCGTGGTCCGCTGTACCCAGCAGCATACTCCGAGAATCTACTTTGGGGATCAGTTATAGAATAAATGGCATAACACTGAGACAAAATATTTTACGGGTCCCTAGCTTCCTTTATACGGAAATAACCCAGGTCACGCCACCTATAGGTATTTATAGCCACTTAATTAACAATAACACGGCGCCAGATCATAAATAGGTAATAATAATATATGCCAGGGTAGTAACCTCTTTGGAGAGCCGTTCGAGACAGGTGTGATTTCTCAAAGGGACGATTTTATATCTTCCGATTTTATTAATATAATATTCTTTTTATACTCCGATGAAATTATGAAAAGGTACTTAAATAAAACGAGCCTTTGGCGTACTACTTTATTCATATTTTTATTAGGATTACGAATAGTCAACACGGGACCGTCGTAATTTCGACATGTCCGTCAGTCTGTTCGCGGATTCACTCGTAAAATGTAACATCAACTAATTTAACACAATGTATTTCTACTTAAAACGAAAATAAATAACCACAATTTAAAAAAAACCATGAAGTTTTATTTTTATAGAAGATATCTGTCGAATAAGTTCGAACCCAACCAAATTTAAAAGGCTCCAAATATTGATCTTCTAAATTTAGATTTGTATAGTTTTTAAATATCATAGTAACGTTTTTTATTCGGTGGTGTTACATTTTATTTGTCAGATATCTCTTATCTAGGGATTATCTTATCCCGCAACACAGTGTATCCTAGTGTGGGGACCATAGTGCTCGTTTAAAAACAAAACATAATTTTTCGCATTCTTAGTTACTGATATGCATGTTAGAATAAGTTTTGTTTGTACCTACTTTCAATGAATAAACGTATTTGTATTGGTATTTTGTATTGTATTTGAGAAATCAGCCCCTAGTCTTTTGATTTAAGTTACAAGGAAACCTGTCATAGTTAAGTAAGTTTTATATGCCGAGTACAAGAGTACTTTGATAAATAAATTTCATCCCGGACTAAGTCGCGGGCACAGCTAGTTAGTAATTTACTTAAATCGTGACGTACTCAAATCGTTTCGTATAAAAGGTACATGAAATATTGCTACATTGCATTCATCTTTCTTTAATACCACGCCAAGTAGTATCCAACCGAAGCCAAGTTGATTAGTTGAGACAGTGTAGCTGTTGACAATGCACTCAAACGACTGCATAATACAAATTTACCTACTTTGAAATAATTTTGTATTAAAACATATAATACAAGGTAACTAGCATCGTCCCACGGTTTCAACCGCGTAACTTCCGTTCCCGCAGGAATATCAGGTTAAAAATAACATGAATAGGAATAGCCTATGTGTTAATCCAGGTCCCCAGCTACCTAAATTCCAAGTTACATCGCAATCGGTTCAGTAGTTTTTGCGTGAAAGAGTAACAACCTCACATACATACATACAAACTTTCGCGTTTATAATATTAGTAAGAGTAAGAAGTAAGGTTTTTTTAATTGTTTTCTTGATAAGATCGCCCCAGATGAAAGCGTTAATCTCGAAATCTATTTTTCTATGTGGTTTATCTTCGGTATTATTAATTTACTCTCTAAAACAGTCATTTTTCTAAAACGTTTGTTCCGATAATCCAACATAAATGTTTTGATAAAACTCCAACACCTTTATCACAATATTTACTTTTCCGAATGCCAATAGAAAAGGTCTATCATTAGGTGTGTTTGTTTGTATTTAGAGAAAAGGTAAACAAAAACTTTTTTATCGAAAAAACCCAAGCCAGTATTACTTAATCATCAATAAAGCTTTCTCAAATACGGTTTTATGATGTCATCAAGTTATTTGGTTAGTACTATTTCGTTTTCGAATCTAAAATGCTCGGTTCGTTTAAAACAATAAATAAAAACGCGATTCAACCGGGTAAATAAAGTGTTTTATTATGCAAAATCGCGAAAACCATAGAAGAAATTATCTAAAAAGTTGCCTGGAAAAGATTGATAAAAGCAATAAGACCGCCTACGTGTTTATGTATTATCTTTAAAGTCTGGGTAATTCTTTTATTTTCGTGTGTTACAATAAAGGATTAATCTAGGTATCTATATACGGTTCCGGTAGAAAAACAACGCAGCAGCTTGTGCTGAATCACGGACTTTTTACCGAATAATAATTTTAGCTGAACTTTAATAGAGGTAAAGTGTTAAAGCATCGTCGATTTTAACTTAACATAGAATTCTAAACTATTCATCTTACCCTACCATTAATCACAGTTCATAAACCACCTGTAGTCGGAATATCGTCGAGTTAAAATTAAATGTGGCTTACTAACTTATTATGAACTAATCTATTGCTGGCATTCTGGCGTACCGTGACGTCGTCGGTCGTATTTTCCTACCTAAGTATATACAAGATGTAACAGGTAAGCCCTTTAAGCCAAAAAGGGGTTATTCTAGACATCTAGACAAACAACTTTGGTTCTACGACTTTTGGAAAATCGAAGTACTTTTCGAAAAAAAATAAGTGTCAAGTTTACTTGAAAATCAGCTGTTTCTTAGAGTTCGAGGTCATTGACCTTATGTTGTCCTTTCATTTAGTTTAGTCTACTACAATCAAAATTTAAATTACCTTTATTTTCAAAAACAGTTGTTTTTTCAGAAAAACTAAACCTCTTAATTTCCAAAAAAAACGTTCGTATTTTTAAAAGTCGTTAAACAAAAATTTTTCGCCTTGAGGTCTAGAAAACAACAACCCTTTCGGCTTAAAAGGGCATACCCGTTACACCTTATATATAACTAAATAAAATATGCATGTTCCATTATATCGAAGGCATATTATTGCACTTACCTATTCGTCATTAGCTTACCCGCCTCACTTTGCGTCGACATCGAACATATCGAATAAACTTGACATTGACTCCACGACACGCCTCCGAACTTACAACTTATTCATTTATTAACCGTATCCACAATCGACTCTATGCGTGGACTAATGTTTTATGTTTTTTTGTAAATAAGTGACAATCAACGTAAATGTGGCATAAGTCAAGTCCAGGCTTAGAGTCGTTTATAAATACAGGTCTAAATGTATGACACAACACTGTTGTAGTGTATGGCAACATCCATCTCTATTCTATTCGATACTTATAATAAAGGAAGATAGGACAAAAAGTCTCTACTTGGGAGTAAGTTAAACAAAAAGTGGTCTAGGGATAGGATAAGTAGTAAAACAAAATTATATAATTTTTAAAATTCATGTCTGTCTGTCTGTTTGTCTGTTTCTCTGTAATTTTCTTGTACAATTAAAAACTATTAATCCGATTGAAATCTGGTTTTCAATATTGGATAGTTCTATTTTCGAGGAACGTCGTGTTATATTTTGGATCGAAATCCAATTATTAGAACCCGAGTAATGAACGGAAAAGTGCACCCGCTCGAAAAACGCTCGGCCGCCCGCGCCCGTTATTACGCGTTTTTCACTTCCGCGGTCGAAACCGCGGGGCGGTTATATAGATCTGTCATTAAAGTTTGCATTTATAGCACTTTCAATGCTTACCTCTTTAAATAAAATATAACCTATACAATTTTAGACATTTTGCGTTTTAGGTATTCTAAGTATTAGGTATTCGACTTTTTAAGCTAATATCTTTTTAGATGTCTTGCATCCTAGCCAATTAGAATTTTAGACATAAAATGACCTGCTAATGAGCGGTTCAAAGAGATAAATTGGAGTTTTCGTAAAGTTGTTTTCACTTATCACTGTCAATGAAAACCAACTTCAAAAACAAACAAAAAATATTATTCTAGGATTTTATTATAATTTTTATTTTATTAGCAGGCCTGTTTTCGCGCTATAATAGGAATATTACGAGAAAATAAATCTTATTTATTTAAAATAAAAATTATGGACCCATTTTCAATTCCCGACGATTTGAGTTCGTTCCAGACCTCTTGCTCACAACTCACAATCACAAGTAAACGCGATAACAACCGATTGCAGTGGGATCAAGGCTTTAAGGGTTTTATATCCGTTCGTAGACAATCATGGTATTAAAATAACGTACTTATTCAGTCACACACAGTTTAGAAAGCTTCCATTTAACAGTAACTCTGGAATTAAAATAGCCTACTTCGAAACATAAAATCGAATCGCATTAGAACAAAAGCTAAAGTTTCGACAAGACAGATTCCCTCCATTAACATTTAGAATTAACTTCTCGAGTTTCGAAACGTTTGTTTTATATTATACCTACCACTTGATACTTTTCTGGCAGCTTTGATAGACTTTACTATTGTTTTCATCGATCAGTATTATTTTTAGATATTTCTTTATTAAAACAACAACGGTACTATTCTATTTATTGATTCAAGGTAGGGACGTCAATTTAGAAACACGTTATATTGTATTTACAATTATTAATATTAATTAATCTTCTTTGTACTTCATAGATAAGTATAAAATATCCTCTTATTTTATAGAAAATCGTTTTAAAGAATCTGAAATTATAGATATCGATCATTTCTTCGCTAAAGCAATAATTGGACAAAGAATAAAAAATAATTAATCAAAGAATGTAGACAGGTATATTTTATAAGAGTATTTATAGAAGGTTAATGTACACTTTTTAAACTTACACGATTTCTGTTCATTATTATTAAATATTAGATTTTCGGGTCTAGATATAGCGTAGTACAACAAAATTATTTAAAATTTAAAAAATCAATTTATAATTTAAAATGGAAGGTTAATGGTTTGTTAATATGTAAAGTAATTCAAACTCGGCTCTGACGGACGAGTTTTATCAGTCCCAAAGTCATATTGTTTAGAAAACACCTTTAAAAAAAGTTGGAAAAAAATTCCAACGTTGTTGTTAAAATACCCAAAACGATGATCTAAGCCCCTAGTCTTATACAATTTTATTTTCTGAGGTTGTCACTTCATCTTGATAATTCTTCCTCAGTGTGAAATAATAGTAGATAGTGAAACCATCTTCAACAAAAATTGGATTATATATTTAAAATATTTCTTTATTTAAATTCTAGATTACATATAATTAAATAGTTTTAATTTCTACACAATAAGACTCATCTATTACAGAGAATCAACCCTTCACATTAAAGCCAAGTGCATTGTCATATCATAACATAACCCATCTCCGGAAGAGTCAGGTTTGCCAACTACTTTGTAGTTCGTTTCGTGCTATTGTTATCATTGTTTTATTATGCAGTGGCTGTGATGACAACAAATGCACCTGTGACCTTGCACTTTCTCAATTGTTCATAACTTCCGTTCAATTTGGCACCAATATCCAGTAGTTGTCACTTGTAATTGAATAATCAATACATTGCACCATTTCGTCACCAGTGATTTTCCTTTCCATTGTATTTACAATTAACATCGTCGTCTAGTAAAAAAAAACATTAAAGAATTAAAACGTTTATTCCTGTTACAATAAAGTGATAAATATTCCGTTAATTGATTCAGTAATATATTACAATGTAACACTTTCAATTTTGTAAGTACGGTTATAGGAACTTCAACTTTATCGCTAGACTTCAAATACCTAATAGAATTAATTTTCTATATTTCTAATAGCTTGCATTCTTTACACAATTTACAATGTTAGATTAGAGCCACACGAATTCCGACCTGGGAAACTAATTGGTTACTATATCGTAGGCCTATACATACAGTCGGTTTTAAATGCGATCTAAAATAGATCAGCGTCCAATGATCGAGACAATGCATGGTGCTGGCACTCAGTTTAGAAACAGCTGTAAGGATTGATTCACGAGTGAACCAGTGACGGGACGGTCGCACCGACTGTATCTGAATAAATGACTTCAGTCTTAACCAATGTTAATGGATTTACCGGGACGGCAAGTGAAAAACGATACATTGTGACTAATGACCAACATTTTCCGCGAACACAGTTTATGCAAACTATCGATACTACTTTAAGCTCTCATAAGTTCTGTCGCTTTCATCGAGAGAACAATACGGAGTGTCAGAAACGTAAGACGTAGACAATTCAGATGACATAAAGCTGATAGTTCGTGATAAGTCGTTATTAAAATGGTGTTTAATGCGCCATTCTGCTAGTTGATCTTCCGTCGGTTGTAAAGCTGAAATGTAACTTGGAGCTGAGCTTTTATTACTCCTCGTTGATTTTTGTCTTTCTAAATTAAATTTCGGGGCTGACAGTCTGTCAAACGAAGGGACAGTGAAAATGTTGTTTTCCCTATTATCCGTTTCGTTGCTTAAATCGTTTCGTAGTGGAATTTTCGGTGGTAGAACAATTGCTTCTACTTGTTTATGTTTCACAAATAAAATTCTTTTATTGCCTTTCAAAAGAATAGGATGAGTTCTTATAACACCGTAAACTGTAGCAGCACCGAAACATAAACATATTAATATTGTAATTGTATATGCTACGATGTTGATACCACGGTTATGGAACTCAGTGTGATATCTATTCACATCGTAATCTTCATGACCTATACAATCATTTGCATTCAAATTACCAAATTGTAATTGTAATGCACAAAATGTAAATTTAGCATCTTTATCCGTGTTATATATTGTTAGAAATTTTGGCAAACGATCAACACAGTATACTTCAAACGGACATATCGAATGATACCAAACTAATCCGTAACCTTGTAATTTGTTGTTCGATGCGCCAATTTGTAATATTGTATAGTTGTCAGTCTGTAGTAAAAAGGTAAATCGAAACAAGTTACTTCTGTTTCTTGTTCTTCTTTTAAAAGTTTCTTCAACGGTGGAGCGTGTAATATTTAAATGCATCGAATTACATTGATTACCATCGTATGGAGTAAATATTCGCACAGAATCGTCGTATTCCATTGATCCATATCCTTTGCAATATTTGCCGTCCATGTAAAAATTATCTTCTGATGGTTGGATTTGATGATCGACCTCGTCACTACTACTTGGAGGATTCACCACAGTAACCTTTTGAATAGGAAATTCACCATTCACACAGTAGTATTCAAATTGACTAAAAGTTCTGTATGCCATTTTTTCAGGGAAAACACACATGGGATCGATAAGCAAAAGGTTTTTCCTTACCAGCTGTTGTAAGTCATCAAGGTCACAATCGCAGTCCCACCAGTTATCTTGTAAATTAATCCTGGGTATAGGATCGGTTATGGTTGCGACTGTTTTAAACAAGTCTGGAGCAACCGTTTTTAAATAATTATTATTTAAGTAGAGTACTTCAATATGTAGCAAGTGATCGAAAGCTCCAATTGCAATAGAAGTTATTTGACAGGAATTAAGGTATAGAATCTTACAATTTTTTAGACTAACAAAGCTGTCGCTTCCCAGTATATCTTTAAAAATATTGAATGAAAAATCTACTACGATTAACCTGAGGAATCCTTTTGATCCGGTCGCATTAGCTGGGTTCCAATAACCACTGTGCGAAATGACAAGCGATTGTAAAGTGTCATCAACAGGTTTTAAGAAATTCGATTCTGTGTGCTTCATTTCAGTAGCAAGGATATTTAAAGTTCTCAAGTTAGATAGTCCAACCAGACTATGAGAATTCCAAGACTCTAGATTAAGATGCTCGAGGCGTAACGTACTAACTGTTCTAGTAAAATGGCTCATAAAGGCTCCACAAGGAATATGTTTGAGGTTTCCTTTTATGATCGAAATTCGATAGATATCTTCCTGAGTGTTGGCCAACCAGTTGACTGGAAGACTCTCATTGACAAACATGGGTGAATGCAACTCTAGCGCCACTCTATGACATTGAACGCCGCCTTCCTGAAACAAAATTAAATATTTGAGCAGAAATATAAATTAACATTTACACACCTACTACTCTACAACGTCACTTTATTTGACCAAAAAGGTCAACGTAAAGCGTAATTTAAATTCGGAACTGAGGTTCTGGCAGCATACGGCCATTTCGAACTGGCCACCTAGACAAAACACATAAAAAAATAAAAACTGGGCTATTTTTAACCGACTTCAAAAAAAAGGAGGATGTTCTCAATTCGTCGCGTATGTATTTTTTATTCTTCTATTTTATTTCGACGGAAGGGTAAGGCAAAAAGTTTTAGTTAATATAAAGCTCCAACTTTTTTTTTCATCTGCTAAGGCCGATGTGTGGTTTCGTCATTTTGATGTAACATTGTTAAATTTAATTAATTTAGAGCTATAAATATATTTATTAATTATTATACAGCGACCATTTAAGCCGAAAGTGTGTTGATCTTGACCTCTAGACTTTTAAAACAAGTCATTGTTTTTTCTAAATTATTGAGTTACCGAAAACATAGCTGTTTTTGAAAATAAAGGTAGTTAAAGTTTTGATTGTGGTTGTACAAACTGAATGAAAGAATAAAATAAGGTCAATGACCTTTAACTCTAAGACACAGCTGATTTTCAAGTAAACTTCAAACTTAAAATTTTCGAAAACTGCTTTGAATTTTCAAAAGTCGTAGAACAAAAATAGCTCGCCTAGACGTTTAAAACAAGACACCTTCGGCTTAAATGGTCATCGTCGGACCACGCTGTATACATTATACACCGTTTCATCGCAATCGGCTCAGTAGTTTTTGCTTGAAAGAGTATCAAAGTCACACACATACATAAAAACTTTCGATTTTATAATATCAGTAAGAAGTAAGAGTAAGTGTATCTAAAAATAACTCAAAAGAAATTAATTTCAGCAAATTGTGGCTTCTTAACAAAATAGTTTTTGTGAACCCAAACCGAGTAGAAAATTACCCATGAACATAGCAATTTCGTAGTCACAAAAGGCGAAACCTTTCGTGGTTATGAATCGTAAATTACCATTAAGAACGTGTGTTGGGAAATTCCCTGGTGTAGGCATATAATATAATAAATAGCAGTTTCTAACTAAACGGTTGAAACAAAGCTGCTGTTTGTAATAGTTTTATAAATATTTTAGGCAGTAAAAAAAAACGAAGTGTTTGGTAACGATCATCATCATTTAATTTTCGTATGGCGTTCCTCATGTGTGGATTAGACCTCTATGTCTAAGTTTTTTAGCCATCTTGCGGCAACAGGCGTGAGCGTGGTTGGTAACGGGCAAAAATAATATCAATATTAGTCAATCATATCAACCGTTGGTATTTAGATAGATAGATAGATAATACTTTATTAGATCAATCACAAAAATATTACAAAAACAACACATTTAAAAATAAAATTTAAAACTAAATAAATGTTGAACAAATAGGCGGCCTTATCGCTTAAAGCGATTTTTTTCAGGCAACCTTATTGGCATGGAAAAGGGACTATTTAGTTGTACTGGAAGGTCACGTTGTGATTAATAGAATAAACAATTAAAATACACCATAAATAAAATAATCTACATACAAATCATACAGGTATTCCGTTTTCGTGTTCCTTTCATACAAATATGTAAGGAATATACTAGTAACTGCGCCTCGCACTTATGCCCCGATCCCGAATAAATTTAGGGGTAAAAAGTATTTTTATTAAAGCTTCTTTGTTATCCCAGGTCACCAGCTATTTTAGTTTCATTGCAATCGGTTTTGTAGTTTTTGCGTGAAGATGCAGCAAATAGTCATTTTTTTATTATTGTTGGTGTCCTGTGAGCACTTTCGTTATTATTAAAATAACATGTGCGTGGCGTATGATAATTTGTCATGTGTCAGGAGTTCTGTGAAGAAGGATAGTAGGCTTTATCTTTAAATATTTTTACTTAGAACGTTTTGCCTCTTTTGCATTTTTTCGATTTTCTGTTTAACAATAGATTTCAAATATCGTTTATTTTCATGCTTTATGTATTACTTATGAGTGCTGCGAGCAAACACCGCTTTAAGCGTTCAATCTGATGGAGTAGCTCATATGAAGACGAGCATTGAATTTATAATTCACGATTTCCTTATTATTTCCCGTGAGTAATTAATTAATATTACCAAAAATATAATCTTGGTATGTTTATACCTTGGGTATTTGATTTGATATGATATTTCTTAAAATTTAAGAAGGGTACAAGTATGGACTCGCCAGCAATTTATACAGTGTATCCATCAAATGCCATTGTTTATTTTTATAATCGATAAATGAGTTAGGCGGCGATCATTTAATCCATTCATAGTTTGACATTTTTCTTTAAAAATCGTGAACCAAATCGTAACCATAGGTTACGTTTTATCCCGAAAAATATACAGTTTTCCGTTTTCTGTATCGATCAATAAATTACAACATTTTCATTGTTTAACATTGTTTTTGACATTAACGTCGAACTTTAAGAACAGACTATTTATAACGTGTATACTTACAGCAACAGCCTTAACAACCTCATCTTCGTATCTATCAAAGTAGGGCGCCTCGAAGCAGACAACTTGGCAGTTGTTCAGCTTACACCTGGGCGGCGGCGGCGGCGGAGGTACAGTCACGTGCAACGGGTTCTTGATCGACATTATTACGATCAGGATGAAACTGGCGACCGTGAGGAAAGCGAAGATTGTCTGGACCACCAGACGGAGAGTCCGACGGGAGCATATTGTACTATGGAGCAAACAAATAGAATTTAGAACTATTAGCTGTTACCCTTAGATTACCTAGTCAAAGTCAAATCGAAACCCACCCAGGACCTGTACTCTAATTCTACGAACGAACGAAATATCTATCAGAATGCCTACTATAATGACAAATTTTCTCTGCGGATGACGGTTTTTTTTTCGTTCGTTCTTTCGTACAATTAAAGTGGAAGCCCTGACAACTTGTTCAATAGTAGGTATGTGGATAATTTCCGAAACAGTTTGAATTTGGAACTGGTAAAGCTCAGCCGTCCGATACGAGTTTAAAATGCATCACTATCAGGAGACCTTTTTTCTTCTAGTCTCTAAAAGAAATCAGTCCTATTTCACGCTGTTAATGTAAAATGGGGGAGAGTAGGCTCCCGTTGCGTCTTACTGCCCAACGCCTCTAAGAAGAGGCTCTTGCCTTACAGTGGAACTATTTGGCAGGCCTTACATTACTTGATAAAATATCTTGTAACTTGTTGTTTATGTTTTAATTATAAATAACACTTTCGAAATTCTGTCCTCGCGCGCAATTAAATGTAATACCAAACATTACTCCTACAGTTCTCACATATCTTTAACTTCCCCACAAATTCGTTGTATTTTTTTACAAAACCACGAATGAAAATGACAAAACCAACGAAAACGCGAAAGTAATAAAGGAATAAATTGAAAAATGTTTGCTTTTGTGAAGATAATTGAAATTATGAAGCGAAACACTGGAAGCACATTAAACTTTGTTGTATAATCATTACAGAAAGGAAAATTCCAGGGAATAATGATTATTGATTTGGAAACGTAATGCATTTATTGTGTTGAATGAAATCGTCAGAATATCGTGATAAAATAAAGATAAAAATGCGAATGCATGGGAGATTCGCCTATTCGAAGTAAACTCCTATGGAGTTTTATAGGAAGTACGGTAGGTTTATTAGTAGTATGTATAGTAGATTTTAGGGATTTATAGATTTGAAAGGGGTACTATGTTATTTACGTAATTTTTATGTAAGTGGTTCTTGCAATTCAAAGATAAGCTTTTCAGATAAATACCTATTGTTTTTGAAGATGATTTTTTCCTTTAAAAAATATTTCTAGTAATACCTATTGAGTTACAAATATTTCAGTTTCATAATAGTATTAAGTTAATAGGTACCTAATAAAATAAGAATATGAGTACAATATGAGCTACAGAAAAAGTTACTCGTGAACTTCAAAGACGCCTTTATGTGTCACCTCAAATGTGCCTCACAGCCAAGAAAACTTTTAAGTGAAGACAACCTGAAAGATCCTAGTAATTGAAAACAAAATCATTCTCACCTTGTAATGTTAGTCGTAACAAGGCTCGCCTTATGCTTCTCCGAATTACTTCTGGCCACTTGCATCCCCATATTGATAACTAGCTGCGCCCGCGGTTTCACCCGCGCAAGTTGCGATCCCGCGTTGTTCTTACACCAACCTATCGCAATGCAAAAATCCACACTTAAACGGTCGCCCATTGAAGTACTGATGGAGCCAGGCGCTACCGCGCCTGGCATCATCAGTACTTCCCTGGTCGTCCGTTTAAGTGTGGATTTTTGCATTGCGGTAGGTAGGTGAAGCAAGGCAAAATTTGTTCATGACGATGGATGACGATCGATGACGATGGATGATGATCAATGACGATAGATGACGATGGTTAAAAAATAACAAAATTACGCAATTTCTATTTTTTATCCGGATATCCAGACTTGATATCCGGAAAAAAGTAGCCTATATGTCAATCGAAATCTTAAGCTATCTGCATACTTAATTTCATTCAAATCGGTCTTTTAAGAAATTAGCGCGCACAAACGCACAGACAAACAGACAAAAAGTTAAACACGGAAATGGTCTGTTACGTTAGTACATACCCCTATAAATAGTTTTTTCAAAATATCTTTTAAAAATAGACACCGCTAAGTTACGATTTTATTATAAGTATAGAAGATATAGATTGATTAATTGATTGATTGTGAGTCAACCATAAAAGATAGACATGCTGTCGCAGGATATTTTTAACCGACTTCAAAAAAAAGGAGGAGGTTATCAATTCGTCTGTATGTATAATTTTTTTTTTTTGTATGTTCACCGATTACTCGAAGACGGCTTGACCGATTAAGATGATTCTTTTTTTAATGGATAGGTGGAAGCTCCAAGATGGTCCCATAAAAATTTGATGTGGATCTGATGAGGGTCTTCGGAGTGATGAACGGAAATGCTCCTCAAAACGCATTAATCAATCCAGTTGTTTATCGATTACTCAAAGATGGCTTGACCGATTGAGATGATTCTTTTTTAATGGAAAGGTGGAAGCTGCGAGGTGGTCCCATGAAAGTTTGTTAAGAATCTGATGAGTATCTTCGGAATGTTGGACAGGATAGCATCCCAGAATTCAATAAATTACTCATTTTTGAACTTTTACCAAAAAGAATTGACCCCTAAAGAACTAAGTACAGATTGATGGGGCACCTGAAACCACCTTCTCATCAGCAAACTCCTCAATAATTAAAATTACGGTAACAATATTGTTGATTTTTAGGTAGGTAGGTATACTAAAAAGGGTAAAATAAAAAAATAATTTAAAAATTAAAAAACCGACTTCAAAAAGAAACAAAAAATAATTTAAAAACAACTAATAAAAAAAGAATTTATAAAAATGACCAAAATAACCTCTACATAGGTACAGTGCCACCGACTAATTAATCTGTTTTATCATCTGAAGTCGGGCAGTTTTATTGATTGGTTCCATATTGTACTTAGTTTGGCTGCCCGACTTCAGATGATAAAACAGATTAATTAGTCGGTGGCACTGTACCTATGTAGAGGTTATTTTGGTCATTTTTATCAATTCTTCTTTTTTTTTGTTTGTTTTTAAATTATTTTTTGTTTCTTTTTGAAGTCGGTTTTTTAATTTTTAATTTTTTTATTTACATATTTATTATTTTATGGCATGTTTAGCGGAACAAATCCGTCATACATGATTTCTGTGTAACTTAAACCATTCAGGCTGCACACGCGCGACGGAAGCTTAAAAAATGGAGTAAATTTTCCCGTTTTTGAAACTTTTCTCTTTACTGCTCCGTTCCTATCTATCGTAGCATGATGAAAAGTATTCTATAACCTGCCCAGGAGTATAAAGTATTATTGTACCAAGTTTTGTTAAAATCCGTTCAGTAGTTTTTGTTTCTATAACGAATATACAGACAGACAGACAGACAGACAGACAGACAGACAGACAGACAGAAAAAAAAATTACTGATTGCATTTTTGACATCAGTATCGATAACTAAACACCCCCCGATAGTTATTTTGAAAATATATTCCATGTACAGAATTGACCTCTCTACAGATTTATTATAAGTATAGATAGTTCAGCATAACAAACGCGTCGGAAATGACAAAGCCTCCTATTTTAACTGAGCGAGTGTCCATAATGATCATTAGTAACCAGTACTTGATAACAAATTGACAATATTGTACCGTATCAGCCATTAGTAGGTGCTACGATAATGTCGGCAAACAAACTGTGATCGAACGGTTCATTTCATGGGCAAGGTAATTCAGATAAAACAGAGCTTTACGCCTCTAATCAAAGTTTGGTACTCGCGAAAGATTGATTTGTGGTCACGTTTCTACTATCTATTACAAAATAACATTGTCGGTATTTGTGCCCTCGAGGGCCTTCGTGGCTTATGCGTTTGGGGTAAGAAAACTGTTTATTTATGTGTGTCATCATTTTTCTCAGATGGTTGAGCTGATTTTGAAATGGCTTTTACGTTGTGTGTGTTAGATTTGATATCCTAATGGGAACTATGCACAACAGATAATAACTCGTGTAAAGGATGATTGCGACTAGACAGTCACCCGGCCGTGCCGGGTCCGAGCATCGTTGTTCATCGCTCGGCGAGCAGTCAATCGGTGTGTTGCAACCTAGTGGCGGCGGGCAACAGACAACTAAGCTCGGACTCGGCACGGCCGGGTGACGGGGTCTAGAATAAATCATCCCTAACAACAGCACTCCGTTGCGTAGCGAATGCGAATAAGGGGAGATTAGCGAGGCTAGATTGGAGCCGCTCATTAGTATTTACGCTTGTAAATTTCTTAGTCTCTTGCAGGGCTTTTAGTGTCAAACATGCATTTATGCCAAATGTATTTGCAGTAAGTGTGGTCAATAATTGATGACTTTCCTGTTGTGCGCCGCCCCGAATCTGGGCTCCCAAGAAGGATACAGTTGGAAACATTACTCAGACGAGAATGACTATATTTTTTTTATGAAAACCAAATTCTTATGTTAACTAAAAATTCATTTCTTTTTACAATATGTATCCATTTTGATTAGACAACCCGGCGACTTCGCGACGACTTATAAAACATCACGTAGCCAGCCTACCAGGATTATTGCTCTTTTGATATCTGAGTTTTATTATACGGTCGGTACTGTTGAATATTACAATAACTACAAAACAATGCTTACTTTACAAATAAAATGTGTCTACGGGATTTTCTTAGGTATACTAAGATCAAAGAACACACAATCATTTAGATCTAATATTGACATAATTCAGTCCCAACCCTTTCCAAAGTCAAATAGACGTCGTCGTCGAAATTCGATAACGCTATTATTGTAATCGGCTTAACATAATCAGGCTACGTTCCATCGACGTAAATGACAATACTCGTGAATTGATGGTACTACTGTTACCGGATTTTACGTGTCAATCGGACGAAATCGAACGTTTTTCCGGCGATAGATGGATTACATCGATCGAAAAGCCGGAAAATGACAAACGTTTTTATAACGTGATTCAGTTAGATGATCGGGGTTGTACTTTTATGGTAATGATAAGAGAAGTAACTTATTTTAATAGTAAACTAGATCCCGCGGGAATATCAGGATGCATATAAACCTTTTTTTTAAATAATTAATAGGTAAGCGTTAGACCACTATCCACCTGATGTGATGTCTTACCGCCTTCCTCCAAAGAGATATGATATACCGATATACCATTTTGATTGTTTCAAACATTTCTTTTTATAAACTAAAAAAAGTACGTGCGTGAGTACTAAGTACGTGTTTCTTGACAACAATCGATGTATGTTTTTCCAAGCGCGATAGAGAGGACATAGTCATTTCTTTTTGATGGTTGGAACGCATCTTTAAATTTACGAAAAAAACAGCCACACGTAGAACAATATATAACAAACAACAACTACAGCATAAAACCCTGGCGAACTGAATCATCTTAATAACTCACGCGTTGTTTACATCGCGAAGGAAACGTCCCATCAACCCCAAAAATATTCACAACAATTCCACTTTAGGACGTGTTTCAAAGAGATAAGTCCCTGGGTAGTGCTCACCATGTAACGTCCTCCGATGAAAAGAATGCAGTTCGGAAACTCTTTACTCGTCTTATTACCTCTTGCAGAGCTTGTTAGATTGAGAACGAACTAACTATACTCGTATAACTATTTGCACAGCACAGATTTTTACGTTAAGTAAGACCATTATGTACTATATTTGATGCAAATAAATAATTTCATTTTCTTTCTTATTAATTTCATTAAAAATGTCTAATTAGTATTTAGTCCTTGGACTGGCAAGCCTCATTCTCCCAGTTATACAAAATGGTCTGTTTATAAAAGGATCTAACCCTTTGTCGTAAAAAGCGATTGTTCGTACAATTTAAATCCCCGATGGAGATCCCCTAAGTATCCTGCTGGGAACAGCGGACCCCGCCGGGAATGTCTGCGGTTGGCCGTCTAGTGTGGACGTTATCACATTTATATAATAAATAGCTTTTTGTTTGTGGCTTTTCTCTCTTACTAATATTATAAACGCGAAAGTTTGTATGTATGTGAGTTTGTTACTCTTTCGCGCAAAAACTACTAAACCGATTGCTATGAAACTTGGAATATAAATAGTTGGACACCTGGAATACACAAGGGCTACTTATTATCCCGATATTTCCGCGGGAACGGGACTTACGCGGGTAAAACCGCGGGGCGCAGCTAGTAATTTATATGGCAAACAAAACCATCATTTCGATCACACAAGAAACACAAGGGTTTCTGAATTGCACTGTTTTTTATTTCAGAGTTCCATAACTATATCACCGCAGGGTATGTTTACTTACTTGAACAAAGGAAGTTCTCGGACAAGCCAAGTTCTGTCCTGATCTGCGATACCAAGTTTGCGGGAAACTAGCGTCCAATTAGATAAGGCGTTTTATTGTTACTGACACGGGCTTAGATATATTGCGTTTTGGGAGGATAACAAACTTCATATTGTTCTACATAGCTAGTACCCTTCGTTGGAAACAACTATACGGTAAAGTAATCTATCGGTCAATCGTCTTCGGCGAAAGGTGTTTCGATAGATAGTGTTTCGAAGTAGCGTGGGGAACTCGTTCGAACACATTTTTATAGTATTACAGTTCATTGAAATGTGATTCATTTTTAGATTTTAATCGCGTTTCTTTCATTACGTAATGCTGAAAATAAAAAATGAGTTTCATTTCAATTTAACATCGCGAAAATAGAGAAAACTACTACATCTTAAAATTCATAGTAAGTTTATGTACATTTTGTTATCTGATTTACAATTGCTACTGATAAGATACGTAGATTTTTTTTTGCTTTACGTAAGCTCTACTATCGGTATTTGGATAGACTCACATACCTACACTATTTCAAAATACGCTTCGGCGGAGTTTGTTTGGCTTTATAGCTCGCTAGAATTAATTCGAAAAGCTTTTGGTGGAAATACCTTCAACGCAAACAATGTCCATGGTTTATGGCATTGCCTGGAGTAGGCTTGCTCAGCACTCGGCACAATTTGTCTAGACTAGTTAGCTAATGTCCTGAGGAAAGAACGGGTTAATACGTCTGGAGCTAACTAAGCCGTAGGTTTACTCGGGAAGTCTTCATTCACCGTAAGAGCGATGTTAAAAGCATGTAATAAAGTTGCTTGCGCATAAATCATCTAAGCTTTGACGAAAATGAAAATGATTTATTATACAATATCTAGAAAAAACAATGCTAGTTTTAAAAACCGAATTCAACATAAAAATATCAACCATTCTGTAACCTTCAACGAAATTGTTATTTATAAAACGAGGGAATATTTCAACGCGCAACCCAGAACCCGGCACCCGTTTTGATTCGTGATTGCATCCGCCACCCCGCGCTTGATGAAAAATATGTTTTCCAATTTTTTTACCAATTGCAACACGAATGCGCTGCGCTAGGATAGATTCTATCCTTCGCTCGGAGCGAAATATGAATATGAAACTAAATTGGGGTAAATTCCAGTGATTCTTTGTTATACTGATAGTTACAAGTAGTTTTAAGAAGACTTTTTTGTGTAATTTAAAAGCATTCACTTTGTAGTAAGCTTTACAAACTGTTGTAACTCCCGACCTAAGCGGTAACGTAAACTATCATTGTGTTTTCTGTGTGTTATTTGTAAATAACAAATTTACATTTCTTAAAAAAAAACGAAGAAAAAATATTTTCCTCTCTCCTGTTCGGAAAGTTTAATTTTCATGGGCTATTTTTTTTTAATTTTAGATACTCGTAGCCGGATCTAACGTTGCTCATTTCATCCCTAGAGTGGAAAGGATTTTGTTTTTTATTTTGCGTTCTGTCATGATAATTGAGTTACTCTTCTATTCTGCCACTCGTTATAATGCCACGATTGCATGCCACTTTTTTATCACGTGTCGGGATGGCCTACTAAATGCACGTCGTGACCAAAGTGATTACAGTGTAGCCAATAGATAAAGTATTTCGATTTTTGTTCTAATGTTGGCGGTATGCGAGTTTAACTTTTATAAAGTTATTTAATATTTTCATTATTACCTGTTTTACTAAATGTGAGTGTAGTATTTTGATTTCCTTACAGAAAATAAGAGTGTTTAGCTTGGGTAAATGTCACTCATTTCCCCTCAAACTATTAATTTAGTGCAAAGCTGTGCAAAGTGAAAAAAAATCCAGGTAAAATGCGTGACGTCAAGTGACATGACATACGGTACTTGTCTAAAACAATCTACTGTTAATGAGCCGAAACTAAACGCTGCTACTTGCATATTGGGCAATTAACTATTTAGGTTTGTTATGTATAAGTTAATACTGATCGTCTATTGTGTGTATTTCTTTTAGTTCAATATATGTTTCTGTTCATATCAGACGTTATAAAAAGCCTCAACGTCTATGCGTACCCATCTTATTCTGTAATATATCGTTTACCTGCACCGGGTGTCCGCTCGCTTGGTTCCCTTCAGCTGCAAAACGGAAATTCTATAAATCAAGTGTCACTAAGAGATATGGCTTCGCTTGGCTTACATTAGTTTATAGTCGTGTCGCTCCGTGTAATCCCGGATAACGATAGCTGAACAAATTGAGCCTTTTTGTTGAATACCATTGAATTATTGAACAACTATTCATAGTAGGTATGTACAGTCAAAGCTGAATATTTTTAGTAAAATATCCATTATAATTTCTTCTGTGGTTTTCGCAATTTTACATAATAAACTTGGCTTTTTCAAGGTTGAGTCAACCGTGAAAAAAGCCAACTGTAAAGTTGGCGAAAGCTCGGTCGTTTAAAAATCATGAATAAAAAGCGATTAAACCCGGTATTTTCCAATTTCTATTTTCAGCTCCTCATATCAACTAGATGATAGGTATTCTAACAACTACCCGTTCAAATTTAAATTCATCCGTTTTAATGGTGTGTGAGTAATTTTCCAAACAGTTTAATTTTAAAAGCTTGTCCGTCAGAGACGAGTTTGAACTGCATAATATCACTTTCAGGTGACCATTCACTTTCTAGTCTCTAATAGAAACCAGTTCAGTTTAAAGTTTACTGCTTAATAATGATCAGATTAAAATTTTATATTTTATATTCTTCTTCTTCTTCTTCAGCAGCATGTATTTGCCCACTGCAGGGCATATGCCTCTCCAATATCTCTCCACGCCCCTTCTATCGCCAGTTTTCCTGGACCACGCTGCACCGGCATGAGTTTTTAAATCGTCGGACCATCTGGCAGGTGGTCTGCCCACGCTTCTCTTTCGTACTCTCGGTCTCCACTCTAGAATGTCTCTGCTCCACCTTCCGTCATCCCTTCGGCACACATGTCCGGCCCACGACCACTTTAGCTTAGCGACGCGGTATCCCACATCTATCACTTTGGTGCGATTCCTGATTATAGTGTTGCGCACTTTGTCGCGTAGTGATATTACTAACAATCATGTTTCACGAATCATGAAAGTCACACAAAGAGCTATGGAACGCATTAGCGTTCCATAGCTCTTTGTGTGACTTTCAATCTACGGATTAGTTTAACGGTCAGCGGCCAGGTTTCGCAAGCGTACGTCATTGTCGGAAGCAAACAGTGGTTGAACACCCTTGTTTTCAGGGACTGTGGTAGTTTCTTAGATTTGAATACCATATTTAACTTTCCAAAAGCTGCCCATGCCAATTGTATTCTACGACTTATTTCCGTCTCAATAGAGTCCTTTCCGAGAGCAATCCATTTGGGACAAAGGATATGTATTCCTTCACCTTCTCAAGCTCGTGGCCGTCCAATGAAATGGGGTATGGAATTGAGTTAGTCGCAGCCAAAACTTTGGTTTTGTCCATATTCATTTTAAGACCTACTTTGGGTGACGAGAGGAACAGTTCTGTTATCATTGCCTGTAGTTCTGGCATTGACTCGGATAAGATCACTATATCGTCTGCATAACGGAGGTGATTCAAGAACGCGCCGTTCACATTGACTCCTTTCCCACTCCAGTCAAGTGTCTTAAATATATTATTAAAACTTAAACATATCTCAAAGCTAAGCCAAACTTTCCTATTTTGTGATTGTAATTAACCAAAAACAAAGCCGGGTTATTCAGTACAAACAAATAAATCTTTCATTTTTATAATATTGGCACAAGACAATCATTACTACAGCACGTAAGAGTCGTATAACTATTGTGGTTGAAGTGAAAAACTGGCTATATTGCCGTTTTAGAGAACACTAATTTCACTTCATTTAGTCACCCAACCACAGATGTCTATAATAAGGCACAACTCCCGAGTGTTAGGAAGCTTTTCATTCAGCAGTGTCTGGGGCGTTATCACGGTTCCACAGTACCCAATTCAAAGAAATTAGCCCCGTCAAGAAGACCAGTGCACTTTCCAGTGCCCTGTGCCAAATGTAAAGCGTTTGAACAGCACTTTAATTACCTGGGACCATTCTTATACAATCGGCTAGCTCAAATGTGTGCAAAGAGTAACATTGATGCTAGAACTCTTAATCGACACAATTTTAGGAAAGTGACAGCAGATTGGCTTGATGACCTTGACTATTCTGGGCTAGAGAACTTGCTGGGTGTTGTCAAGTAGTTATGGATCATAATTATTTTCATGGCGCACGGGTGGAACTCTCTTGGTATATTGCTGGTTAAAAGTTTCCCCTACCCAACTCTCTAGAGGATGGTGATTGGGGGGAGCTTTGATCAAATAAAGTCAAAGCATTTTAGTAAATATATCATTCATATTATGTTGTTGTATATATTATACATATTATAATATAACCCATTGTGTAATTATTATTGATTTGTATATTTGTATTTATGTGTGTAATATGTATTGGAGTGTATGTATGTACTGTATATGTAATGTATGAATTTATAAATCATGTAAGTACTTATTTATGTTTAACATATTCACTATCTACATGCTATATTAAACTTAACATGTATTTTTATTATCTAACTATCACACTAACACTACTCATGTGCAGAAGCATCACACATTCTCCACACAAACACACCCATTCACTTCTTTAGTATTTTTTTTTTTTTTGTAATAAAACTCAAAACTACATTAGATTTTGCAAAAGACATGTATCTAGTGCAATATGTATCTGGTGCATTGTGTGGTTTGGGTGAAGTGTAACTTCACCCAAACTACATAATGCACTAGACTCTAAATTTATAATGATATCATTAATAAGGAAAAAAAATATTTTATTGAGATACGGAAAAACAATTTTTTGCATGCATTTTGGCAATTTTAAGCAATATTTTACTATAAAGATATACATGGGGAGAACTGTATTCCCGGGCCACAGCTCACGCTATTCTGGGAAACAGGGTAACTTGTAATTGTATTGTTTGATATGTGCTAATAAATCATTTTCATTTTCATTTTTCATAGCAAATAAAAAAACTATAGTTTAAATTTTTAAAGCAAAAATCAAGTAAAACATCATTCAGCGCACAGTTGTCAGCCATTTCCGAGGCTTTTGAAAAACAGACAAAGAATTCGGTTCCACTCAGACAAAATTGAGCGCACCTTTTTACCTCCATCCAGTACCGGAGAATTTAAATTTTCCCTTTACAATGCTAATTTTATGTCAACTGTTCGTTTTGCAGCACTCTTTTTACGTAGTTTCTTGGTTTTTTGCAGGATTGTAAACCTATCCTACTAATATAAATAAAGCTGAAAGTTTGTATGTATGTTTGTTACTCAATTACGCAAAAACAACTAAACCGATTCAAATAGAACTGAGAATATTGGTAGTTTGGACCTGGAATAACACATAGGCTACCTTTTAACCCGATATACTTGCGGGAATTGGACTTACGCGGGCGAAACCGCGGGACGCACCTAATTATTAATAAAACGTATGCAGGTTAACACCAAACATAGAAGTATAATTTTTCTTGTTATTGATTTTCTTAAGTACTAGTATTATAAATATTATAATATTAGTAGTATATCTAACCAAATTGCTTCATTTACTCATAAACTGACTACGGTTTACATTAAAACGGTATTTGCACTCGACTGTTCTCGTTTTCTTTTACCCAGAAATTCTTTTATATTCGACTTGAAAGGGTTTCGAACTTCGACCCTAATTTGGATCTTATCTTAAAATTATCCCAAAAATTCTTCACCTACTCTATAAGAAATCTAGGAAAATATACCTTCTCAAATAAAAAAGGATTTTTTCCTACAACTTTACGTAGTTTATCGAATTTGTAACAGTACATAGTAACTTTGATCAAAATATAATTGGACAGATATTATAATAGCGTGACATCTTACCTTACTAAGGTTGCCTGGAAGAGATCACTTTCAGCGATAAGGCCGCCCATTGTGCCTCCTAAATTTAAGCTGTATTTGTTTCTATCTATTTATTTTGTAATTTTATATTTTTGGTACTCTTTCACGCAAAAACTACTGAACGGATTGCGATAAAACTTGGAATATAGGTAGCTGGCAGCTGGATGCCAATAATAACACATGTGCTACTTTTTATCCCGATATTAACTAGACTTACGCAGGTAAAACCGCGAGGCGCAGCAAGTTTTACTATAAATTCAGTATTTCTCCTACAAAAGTAGAATATCTACTAATTAAAGAGGTGGGTTTCCTTTAAAGTGGCTCGGTAATCCATACGTACATTCTTCTGGATTTGAGTGTTTTCATAAACACCGCATCAAAACATACCAAAACAGTTGTGATAGTGATCAAACTCCACCATGCTTCGGAAGGCATGCTAAGCAGTTGGTCCCAGTTGTAAGCTCAGACAGCAGTCGTTAGGGCAAGTTAGAGGCCTTAGGGCGACCTGAAAACTCTAACATTAGGTGAGTCACACCACTGCACGAAAAGAAGAAGTGATCAAGCACTTTTCTATGTAATAAAAAACCCGGCAAAGTGTAAATAGGACTTACACACGAAGGATTCGATCCTATTATCATAAAAATATCTCGTTTGTTGGTCATAAAATCTGTGAAAATATGAACGGTCTAGTCAGGTTTCACGCATCGTGACATACAAGCTCGTGATAGACAGATGGCCCTAAAAATAGACAGCGGAGTCTTTGTAAAAATATTCTGAATAAAACACTTTATTTACCGGGTTTAATCGCATTTTATTCAAGATTTTTTAACGAACCGAGCTTGTTTGCTGTTTGCTGTTGAACCCGCGCTTTACAATTGGCTCGGTTCGTTAAAAAAACATGAATAAAAAGCGATTAAACCCGGTAAATAAAATATGTTATTATGCAAAACCGCGAAAACCATAGAAGAAATTAAAAAGATTCTGTTTTAAATATTTATATACGGAATCCTAAGAATTTTTCTGAACTTTAATTTTCCTGCAAACTTATCTGTCATCAACATAGGTACACTATACATTATCTATTCGTCATTAATTATTGTTAGAACATCAAACGTTCTATAGACACTATAGAACGTTTGCAGCAAAGCAGCTTCGTAACTAATAAAAAGTAGTTATCCACAGTCAATTACCATGCAACTCGATTAATCAGTGCCAATAACAGTGAACTGTTTGATCCATAAATTCAGGTTACCACGTAAAGTAAAGGAGTGTTCCACTGATTGTAGAACGCGATTAAAAAATATTGTAACGATCATTATGGATGAAGAGGATACCTGGCAAAAACAGTTTGAAAAGACATGTAGAGTTCGACCTGACAGCCAATAAATTAGACACCAATGAGAACTTATATTTTAACAGGCCTAATTTTTCATTCCACGGATAAAACATATCTGTCGAATAAGTTCGAACCCAACGAAATTTAAAAGCCTTCAAATTTTGATCTTCTAAATTTAGATTCATTTTCTTTATAAATATCATACTGACGTTTTTCATTCTGTGGAGTTACATTTTATTTGTTAGATATCTCTATCTAGGAATTGTTAAATCAGCCCTAAAAATAGAGTAAGTGATCTGTTTTTCTCTTCAAGGTAATTTCAATTATAGAATAGAATAGTTTTTTCTTATAGCATTCGCAATTTCGCATATAATCAAACACAATATTTACTGGCTTTTACATGCGTTTTATACTTTTTTTTATTTATTAAGCTCGGTACATTGTAACAATGCAATTAATAAACAAAACGCCAGAAAAACCCTGTAAATATTGTGTTTCATTAGGAGTCGTGGGGACCATAAAAGAGAAAAAAAGAAGTTTAACATTGTGCTTATGGACTAAAAAGCTTTAGCAAAATACAAAATAAAAATGTGTCACCTATGTCATTTTTAGTGTTTCTCACGCTAGGAAAAAAGAAACGACCCTTATTACTTTGTTTGTCTATCTATCAGTATGTGTTTCATGTTATTTTAACTCTTTAAAAGTAGTCGAGCAGTAGTAGTCCACTTGTAAGTGGAATAAAAGCTTAAAGTTAGAGTGTGTGTGACCACATAATACAATATTCCTACATACTAACTAACGTAGTTCGAACACGATACAATATAACTACGAGTCGAGTATGTCTAATTAACTATCGACCCGCTTCGTTTGAATAATTTAATATTAAAATTATCAATTAAGTATAATTGCAGTAGGAACCAAGGACTTGTGCCGTCGCTTATGCCTGAGAAAGTTTTCAAGAAGTATGAAATGTATCTAAACGAACTTTTTTAATCGCTATTGGCAATATTCCTGCCTAATGGCGACTGAGTGTTACTTCAGCCTTCAAGGGAGTGTTGAAGTTATCAAGGTATATGTTATAGGTATACCTTAATAACTTCAATATAGATATAGTTGACTCTAGTTTTCGACAGAAGTACACTATATCAGAAAGTTTTTCGCAGGAGGATCTTTATGGAGAAATACAGAACGAAGAATACGCCTGGTATTGTACTTGCAGAAGGCCTTTGACTGTGTTCCTTCCGTGATGAACTGGTGATCTGTGCGGCCTTTAGGGCCAAAACTGATATTGAATATTGAAACTATGGAAGAGATGTACTGTAACTCCAATTCTGTGGTGTGAACTGCTGTTTGTGACACTATAAACCCTTGTTTGTTACAGTTGAAACTTACCAGGGATCCATCCTATTTTGCAATTTAACTTATTATTTTAAAGGACTTCTAAAAGTCATAGTTTATTAGGAAATAAAACAATTTAATAATACATTTCATTTTATTTAAACCAAATTTAAATAAATACACATTTTACAGCAATTTCCAATACTAGATTAAAATTACCTACAGTTAGAATTTAACAATAATAAATGTGACTATAAATACACATGTGTTTCATTTCTATAATAATAGTTTGGAGTATTCCTCAGATAAATGTTAGTTCTTATTAAACGCATTGCTCGAAATATTTTTTATCATTATCCAATATTTTTCTTAAATTTTACTTTTGATATGTAAGGATATACATTGTTTTTATTATTACATTTCATTTTATTATAATTCACTTTTTTTCAACATACTTAGTCCCCAAAAATTGGTACATTTTATTTGCTGGTGTTTCCCTGCCATTTTTTAATATAGGATCGGATTTTCCTCTGAATATCTATCAATATAACTTTCCACTTCAATTACACTTTAATAAAAATTTATCATTCTTTATCCCTTTGCCTTCTTCATAATTCCTATCATATGTGACTTATATTACCACATTGAAAAGCATTTTGATCGCGTACCATACACAACAATGAACATCGAATAGTAAATTTCATGACAACTAGGTATATAATAAGGTATTCAAAATACATTGACTTATATACTAAATTGATATGTAAGATTGTGGTTCAACTTTGCTGATTATAATGTTTTTAGTGTATAACTTTGTATACTTATCAAAGATTTATATTATTTTAATGTGCCGCTTGAAAAAAGTTTTCAGTATAATAATGACGAGTACATACAAGAAGCGAATTTTATAAATAATTGTTAAAAACACAGGTTGGAACCAATATTTACGTTAATTTTAACTTGCGTCAGACCATTTTAAAAGTTATAAAGATAATTCAATTTCAAACGGGCCAAATTTAATTTTCTTGTTTTGACTAAAGACAAGAAATCGATTGTTACGTTATAAAATGGTTTGATTAAATGACTGATACAATTGAATTTTATATTGAGTTAAATTTTATAATGTTACAGGGTAGATTATAACAATATTTAGGTATTTCGTACAAACCGTTAGACTCGATGTTACAACCAATTCATAAACCAACATGATGATTTCTTTCTCTAAAAATTCCATAATTCCCCTATGAACGTAGCCACTGCGGTTAACCGGCGCGACGTGAGTTCAAACCTAACCTGAACATTTATGAAAACCATGTTTTCAGTTCTAAATTTCCCTAAGGATGGATCTAAAGGACTACATTTAATATAGAACCGTTTGAAATTGAAGTCGTATCTAGTGATTAGACTGCTACAAATCGACACGCTTGACTGTCAGGGTACACGGGTCAAGTAACAAGATCACTAGTATTTTGTTATATTCGCTTACGTTTAGTCTAATCGTTGTCTTAGGTGAGCGACGCGACGTGACTTTAACCGAACAGATATAATAGAGGCCAAATTTTAGTTGGTCAATTCCTGTGATACATTTGACAAAATTCTTTCCTTTAAATTAATTTCAAATAAGATGTTTGTCTAACATTTTACATAGTATTTTGAAGGACTTTTTGTCTTTTGGATCTTTAAAGATATCTTGTTCCATACATTTTGGTCAATGAAGTTTTGATTGAAATGTTGATTGATTGTTATGTTGAAATTTTTGTAAAGCATTTCGTTAATTTTAGATTGCCAGTTCAGACGCATTTTAGTCACGATTGAATTGAAATTTTGAACAATTGTAACATGAAAATCATGTAAATTTGTTAAAGAGGGGTTTGACAGATTCAGGTGACAACAAAGCCCACAATAACATGCAACGACTATTTGATATTATTGCGTCGCGTCGCATCCGATTCCACTTTTATAGTTCGCCTATGACAACGGGTTAGGTCGTGTCGGTTTTATAGAGCTAAAAGATTATCAAGTAAAATACAATGATACACAGTACAACAATGAAGTTATAGTAAATTTTACCATTTAGAGATATTATAGAATATATTAATATTATGTATGTTTTTAAGTAATGCATAAATTGCCCTTACGTTAATCAGGTTCCGTGACTCTGAATTTATAATTTTATAATACACACTGATTTACGTGATAAATGTATTTAATTTTAAATGAGAGTAGTACAGGAATAAACTCTCTAAGTAATGGCAGGTACTAAGGCAGATATTTTTACGGAATTTAATGGAGTATTTTGTTTGTTGTGAGTCGTGACTCATACCATACCTACCTATATGATTTACTACATAACTGAAAATTAACTCTCGTATATATGACCAATGTGATAAGTTAAAGTAACTTCTGCTACAGAAAATTAAACTTTAACATTTTATTTAAAATAAAATAAAGTCTAATATTAGAAAATCATAACATAGTCTAATTAATAGAAAATACATATATATTACTATATAACATACATGTCAATGAAAATACAATAAAATAAACACAAATAAAAATACCATTCACAATACATTTAAAATTAATACAATTTGCAGAATAACAATTTTTAAACGTCAATTAATTGTGGTTATTAACTTGCTTGACTTTTCATTACATATTTAAGAGTACAATATTGGCTTAACATTTAAAAGTGAATAAATAGCTCAATAAATACGTTGGTGTTACAATTCCTAATTTTTGTTGTTCAATATAAGCTTCCTTTTCTTAAAATACTTAAATTGTATGTTGTGCATAATACATTTATAATGTGCAATTTAGACACGTTTAAAATGTAGGTAGTTTAAATATATTCATTACGTTTGAAACCTACAGTACATGTAAATGTATCGATGTATGAACAAGAACGTAAAGTCCTTCTCGCGTCGTCATACAAAGAACATGTATCAAAAACTACACACGTACGAAAAATTCGTATTTCATTCACGCTTGAAATTCAACGACTATATGGAAACTTTATTACATGTATCATTCCCATTTCTCTTATTTTCCACACTTGGTAACTATTCCCGGTACATATAAGATATAACAATATGTATATTTTTGCATATTACAATATACATACACATAATAGTAATGTATGCATGTTTCTTTAAATGTTAATTCAGGCTACAGGATATGTTTTAGGTTACGCGAATATCACTTTTCTTTTCTTTGTCATTATGATAGGGTTTTTTTCTTTAATTTAAAATTTAAGCACTTTAGAATAAGCACATTGTTGCGGAATTGTGCATGCGCATAGTTACGGGTAATATTTTGCAAGCCCGCTCTACACTCGCGGCGTGAAATCCGCGAAAACACGTACCTAGAAGAGTTCACGTTACGAAGTTGGTGAGGTTCGTGCTTTTTGCCGATGGTTTTTTTAACCAATATTATATTCCGAGAGAATGCAACTACTCCCTCGGCTTTTTGAAATAGCGCTTAAGACGATATAATACTCAGCAAAAGACTTCAATATAAAGTAATTGTAATACGCCTTAGGTAGCAAATAACATCACATCAGCGGGGTGATCTTCGCCCGTGAGATTTATGTAATATTAGAGATTATGTCGAAAAAAATGGCGGTTTCTATAGAAATCCGCCAGGCCCCGTAGCACCAGCTACGTCGTCACCTTCCTTGTTTGACGTTGAGAAGCTTTCGAGTGTTTAGGTCGTGTCCCTCTATGCACGATTGAAACGTTCGGTCTATATCAAGGCCCGAATTCACAGTTAAAACCGCGGGGAAGTGTAGAGCGGGCGTAATATTAGTATAATATGGTTACGCATATGTTTTGCATATTGTTATGCGTAGCCATATGATTATTGCAACTAAAAATATTAAGCAGTTATCTAAAGTCACATTTATTACTAGATTTTATTAAGCTCTAGACCAACGGACGGGACTAATAGCATGTTCCAGGCTATGTAACGTACATTGACGTATGTCGCATTGCTTAAATCCGCGATTAGTCGTGCCAATTTGACTTGAGCATTAACCTAATAAATTTAAAACGTATTCGCGTAATTATAAATTGAAAATATTCTAAATTAAAACTAAAAGAACTTAAGATTAACGTACAACGACTACAATCAAAACTATCTAATAATTAATGGAAATAATATTTACGTTTACTTAAATGCTAAACGTTTAAATTATTAACGGCATTTAATTTAATTATTGACAAATTGTTCAGCTAACATTTAACTACTTAATTAGTTCTACATAAACTTGATTTATAACGGGTACTATTTCAGTAACAGCGAAACACTAAATGCCAGGTCAAGAAGAAGCTACCACGGATATTTTCTTCAGAATAACTTTTAAATTTCAAAACAATTGAACAATATAATCTTCCAATTTTAAATGTGTAATATATAATTATTACAGTACAATATATTTAGAACATTATTAGTAGTAATAGTCAACATTGTATATACGAACGTTTAAGCTTAGAGAATTTCATATATGTAGTTATTAAAATATATCAGGGTAACTCATACAAAAAGTTGTTAAACTTTAAAAAGGTTGTCTAATAAAAATAAAAATGCAAAGTTTATATTAGTCTCTAGTGAAATAAACACGTTTTAGTTTGCAATAGTGTAGCGTACTTCCATTGCTGGTTTGTCAAACGCGCCTCAAACGATACCTACTAGCTAGAATGCTCGGTGTTAATATGCATCTACTTGGTACAATAGTAAGGCATACCGAGAGGTTCTTCTAATGTAAAAATACAGTATCACACTAGCTTAATCGAATTTTCTCGACGTTCCTTAAATCCTTCTTACCTAACAAGCTACCGCTCCATTTACCACTAAATCTTTAGCCCCAAATTGATATGTATCATATTTTTATTGCACAAATTCATCACTTTTTAAACTGAATCTAACGATGAGAAATAGTATCTAGCCATCCGGCCACAGTTGGCTCGACGTATTTCTCAATAACTGAACAGGGTTAAACGTACTAAATAACAATAAAGAACAATCGAAAAATCTTAAATCTTTATAGATATTTGACGGCGAGGATTATGAATGTGTTGGTGATATGGTTGCAGGTTGTATAAGATGCTGCACCGGTGCGTCCGTATGCTGGTTTCCGTTTGCAGTTCATCTTTTCGAGCGGCATCTTAGCGACGCTGTACTCGCGATGTTCGGTGACCATGGTACAGACGGTGCGCTTCTTCTGCATCATCTCATCGTCTCGGTCGCGAAGACCGGCCAGCCATGCCTCGTACCATGCGAGCTCACAGTCGCATACCAGGGGATTATCTAGCATTAAAAGCAAAGATATAAGTTCATAATAGGTAAGTGTCACAGACTATACAGAGTACTTTCGGTACAGTGAATTTCTAATCTATATATATTTAAAGGAAGTCGTGTTAGTTACACCATTTATAACTCAGGAACGGCTAAACCGATTTGCCTAAAAATTTGTGGGGAAGTAGCCTAAAACTAGGAGAAGGACATATTATTTTAATCCCGATGTTCCCGCGGGAACGGGAACGGGACTTACGCTGGTGAAACCGCAGGGTGCAGTTAGTTTTTAACTAAAAATTACCAAATTAAAATACAAAATCAATTATATTTCGCTATAATGCCGCTGCATTAGAAGCTGCAAAACTATGTGTCAGGTACATAGTTTTGCAGCTTCTAAAACATTATTAAAGGCGTTGAAACCATCTTAAATGTGAATATAGCTGCACGAAACTACGAAATAACCGCTAATACTTGGATTTACAACTGCATTCAAATAAGCTTTGCTTCGACCTTAAAAGCATGGATTTAAGTTGGTAGCACTACCGTATAAATCATCAAGATTAGACGTATCTAAAGGCCATTGCTATTATAAGCTCATGGTATAATCTAACGTTTAACTTGACTACCTAAATTCACCTAGATTGAATGAATGTTAGAACAAGTTCTAAATTCTGTAAATTTCAGCCTAAATCTTAGATTAGATTAGATTACACACGATACTAAAAGGAGCCTTATTATTAGAATTTAAATAAATATCATAATAAAATATTAGGTATAAATAAAATAGTTTTTATTTTGTTTTTCTGTGTATTTTCGCAACTAATCCTATAACTGGACCTTGCGTGAGTTTAAGTCGTGGGTTTCCTCACGATGTTTTCCTTCGCCGTAGGAGCGAAATTAATAGCGGAAATTACCTCTAGGAAAAAACAAAAAACATTGCACCAAAACATGGGAGCCGACTGAATTCTAACCTCATTTTATTATTTTTGCCATATCGATTTGAAAACTCAGCCAAATTTCGAGGATCTGCTGTATCGAAAGAGTGCGAGTACAAAATTCAAAAATAAAGTTTAAATATGCAATTCTTAAGTGGCATAACCCTTCGTGTTACGGTTTATGAATATTAAAAACCTCATTATCGTTTATTTCTATTGAATTAATGTTTCAAAGGACTTCGATATTCTATTACAACTTTGCAACGTAAGCGTGACTTTTAACGATCTATAGGGCGGAGGGCTATAAGTTTTCTTACTCAGAGGGTTATTTAGAACTCTTAGAGGAGGAATGTCGCCAATATAGTAGAAACGATTTCTTAGAATTATCATGTCGAGGATGTTTTTCATCCAAAATCATTTGTTAATTTTATAAAACCGAACTCCTAGCTAACCCTATTGTTTTATCGTGTCATGTCTGATTCACCCGCTGCAGCATAGTGTGAGCATATCTATACTTATAATAAATCTGTAGAGAGGTCAATTCTGTACATTGAATATATTTTCAAAATAACTATCGGGGGGTGTTTAGTTATCGATACTGATGCCAAAAATGCAATCAGTAAAATTTTTTTCTGTCTGTCTGTCTGTCTGTCTGTCTGTCTGTCTGTCTGTCTGTCTGTCTGTATATTCGTTATAGAAACAAAAACTACTGGACGGATTTTAACGAAACTTGGTACAATTATACTTCATACTCCTGGGCAGGTTATAGATTACTTTTTATTATGCTAAGATAGATGGGAACGGAGCAGTAAAGAGAAAAGTTACAAAAACGGGAAAATATACTCCATGTTTTAAGCTTCCGTCGCTATGTGCAGCCAGAATGGTTTAAAGTTACACAGAAATCATGTATGACGGATTTGTTCCGCTTAACATGCCATAAAATAATAAATAAATAAGTAAATAAAAAATATCCTGCGACAGCATGTCTATCTTTTATGGTTGACTCACAATCAATCAATTAATCAATCTATATCTTCTATACTTATAATAAAATCGTAACTTAGCGGTGTCTATTTTTAAAAGATATTTTGAAAAAACTATTAAAAAAAACACTACTACTAAAAATAGTTTGTCTGTTTGTCCGTTTGTCTGTGCGTTTGTGCGCGCTAATCTCGGAAACGGCTAAACCGATTTTAATGAAATTAAGTATGCAGATAGCTTAAGATTTCAATTGACATATAGGCTACTTTTTTCCGGATATCAAGTCCGGATATTCGGATAAAAAATAGAAATTGCGTAATTTATTTTGCCTTACTTCACCTACCTACCGCAATGCAAAAATCCACACTTAAACGGTCGCCCATTGAAGTACTGATGGAGCCAGGCGCTATCGCGCCTGGCATCATCAGTACTTCCCTGGTCGTCCGTTTAAGTGTGGATTTTTGCATTGCGATAGGTTGGTGTAAGAACAACGCGGGATCGCAACTTGCGCGGGTGAAACCGCGGGGCGCAGCTAGTTTGGAATAATTTGAATACAAATGAATGGACGCGTCATTTGGTCTGAAGGGACAGTACAAAAAGTTCTATTGAATGAATAGACCAAGCTTTTGAATGGTTTACTCGAAAGCTCGGCAATCATATCCCGTCTTTCTAATAATAATTGGCTTGTTCATGTAATTGTACTTGTTATGTACAGGGTAAGCAACTTTTAGTCGATACTATTTATGGCGCTGTAGTTCCCCGGGGCATTATTAGGCGAAGTAGGTATGCCCAGCACTTATACCCTCCTCCCTTCATATTAAGAGCGATATAATTAACGCACAAACCTTTTACTCCAAGAAAATGACATTGGTACTACGAGGTCGGCTCGGATTTGAAAGCATGATCTTTGGAATAAAAGTCGAGATTTCTACCACTAGACCTACACTGCTCTTATCTCTGCATCTCTCTAAGGCCTAGCTAATACTAGTAATGAAATAATTTCTTACCCATAATATCGACGACTCTCAAAGTATCTAAAATGGGTTCCATGATCTCCTCCGGTATGTGTGACAGCTTATTGTTCTGAAGATTAAGAGTCTCCAAGGAGTTCAAGTTGTCGAAACCCATTGTCGGCAGCTGGTGGACCCTGAACAGAGGTAACTTGTTTCAAACTTTACGCGAATACGAAGTTTCATTAATTAGTTTCTTGGTAGAGTCGGCAACAGATAAATGATGTCGCCTATGATAACTGAGATATTACAGTACTACAGGTGATATTTCAAACATATTCCACGTTTTTTATGCTCAAAATAAAGGTAAAAATCCGTTATGCAAGACTGAAAATATGTACGTGAAAAACGTACGTAAATAATACGTGTCAGTACGCTCAGTGCGAGTTTTTTCGTTAAAAAAACGCGAACGTGATGGTTAAGTTAACGCGTATTTTGTATGTATGAAAACTGGTAACTTCGATATCGTCCGCTAGGGGTGCTTTTTGAGTTTCCATACAAAATAAGCGTTAACTTAACCATCATGTTCGCGTTTTTTTTATGAAAAAATTTACACTTCGATTTCTGTAGTAAAATCAAAAGCGCTGTGGGCACTAAAAGGTCCATAAAAACGTCAAAACATGACTAGGTTTATGGAAATTACCACAGGTGATAATCGGAGGTATACTTGTATATCACATATGTGGTAATCGCGTTCTGATGTCATATCTTGTTTTACGGTTGAGAATCAAAGCATATGACCCACTCTATTGGACCAAAGAGCCGTTTTAAAATATATCAAACAGTAATATCAAACAACATTTTTTTTAAAGTATTTTTTTTATTGTATTTTTACTAATGGTTTTTTAATGTCATAAAGTCAAAGCTTCCCAGTTATATTTTAATTATAATTCTTTTGTCTTTGACTGTAAAATATGATGAAGACAGGCTTAATTTAATGAATAACGTAGGCTGTATCACAATAGGTATAAAGAAAATTATATTTCCAATACGTCCTTGAGTTACGGTATATACCTACTAAGGTTATGTATAAAATGAAGAAAATATTCAACGATGAAGTATTAATTAGACCTCTAGCAAGCTACAAACTTATTATCGACCGATAGCTTAATTTTTTTATTAATAAACATAGAAGAAAGTCGAAGTAGTGGGAACATGCTTTGTCTTTTCCGTGACAAGATCATTCAAAGTTGACAGTCAGAAACAAAAAAAAAAAGGACTCCGACCCTACTCGACGTTTAAGCTGCGTTTTCACGAAAGTAGAGTCGCGAAAGTTATAGTCAACTTCACAAAATTAGTTGCTTGACACTAGTTTAACGAGTATAAAAAAATCGCTGGTGCTACGCATGTATTTTTCAAAGATGACTATAACTTTCGCGACACTAGTTCCGTGTTGAAAACTGGCTTTATTAAATAAAACTCTAATATAAGACCATCCAATTTATTTGTCGAACGCTATTAAATCGGTGTAATAGGCAAACTTTCTTTAATAGATGTCCATACTGAATGACATCCCAATTACACAATCGGTCGAAAATAAGTCGGTACTCCGCGGGGGCTCCTAACGTTATTAAAAGGTGGAAATATTATGTTATTCATGGTAAGAAGCACTACTTTTAATTTACTTGTGTACCTAATTGTACGGACTATAATATATTATTAATTCATGGCGGCGACATAAGCAGAGCTTTCGACCTAAGAACCGACAAAATTTCCAAAATTACCCCGAGGTTTTTAGACTTCAACTAGTCAAAGTAACACCTAAAGGTGACGTTGCAAAGGAGATATTGTTTTCGAACGGCGCTTTAGCTGTTATTTTGACTTTGATCGGTTAAGAAAACAACGGCATAATCTTGCGTACTAACTATTAAATAAGCTATGGTAAAATGTAGATTTATCCTAACATGAGGTCCACTAGGTATGTAAGACCTTAGGGCCCCAGCCACCGTAATTTGCTAGCTTGGTGTACATGCTGAAGAACGGACGAGACTCTGGCCCAGACATTTTCTTCGGGGTTGAAAGGTAAAACGGCAGTAGCTCCCATAAAAGTCGAAATTAGCCAAATTTAAATGGATGATAATGAAACAGTTTTTTTTTATTCATAGGTAAGCGTTTGACCACTATCTCACCTAATGGAAAGCGACGATGTGGTCTAAGATGTTACACGCTTACCTAGGAGATACCTGTTCACTCGTGACTTGAAGACATGACCCCAAGTTGTAGACATCCGGGAACTATGGTACAATGAAGATGTAAGTTTGAAGTACTAACATGTTTTTCTGCAAGTTCAAGAAGGTGATTGAATCCCCGTAGCCAGTGAAGGCATCCTCGCTAATGTAGGTGATGTTGTTGGATCGAAGGTCGAGGTGTCGCAGCCGGTGAAGTGGACGCAGAGCTTCGGAAGGTATCTCGTGGAGTCGGTTGTCGCCAAGGCGGAGGTATTGCAGGTTTTCTACAAAAGGATTATACCTAGGGATTATTTTGGTACAAAGATCTTTGAGTACTTAAATATATCTTATGAGGGTTTGCTTACAGTTTTGTTTGCATACATATATACTTAATATTACTATTGATTGCATATATTTTTTCACTTATTATGTAAAAATTAAGGCTAAATCTGGGGTAAAAATAGAATTCTGACCAACGCATCTGAAGTTTATAATTGCAATATATTTTTTATAACACTATTACAAAATAAATTATATTTATATTTATCATCTTTAAATTTGTTTAATAATATTTGTCGTGAAAACGACCATGTTAGTTAAAATCGTATAAGCTACTTAATGTTAGTTCTTAGTAAACTTCATACAAATACAAATCTTTCTCTATTAAGAATCTTAAATATTTGGTTTAATGAATCAAGATTAAAGCACACTATAAAAATAGCTTTAAAAGTAATTTCCGGGCCTGAAATCCGACGTTGGCTACAATTTCCTGTTTTAAAACCAACCTTTTAAACTTGGCCATTACCTTTCAACTTAAAATTGTGTTTGTACGGATTATAAAGAAGTAACAAAAAAAAAACATTATTATGGGCAAACAATTATTATTTAACAGGTCTCGTAAAGGGACTAAAAAGTTAATAGCCGTAGACAGTAAAGTATTTCAAACTCGCCGAGCTTCATCAATTCCAAAGTCAAATTGTTTGGGCTACTTTTTATCCAGACAATCGCGCGGGAACGGGACTTACGCGGGTGAAACTGCGAGGTGCAGCTAGTCTATCATAATTCAAGAATTAGTCTACGTCCGCATATGCAGCAGGCTAGCGAGTCACATGACATAAAATCAACCTGTTTGTTTACTTCGATGAACGCCAAAAAGAATAGCTAGGCGTCAAGCGCTCGGTGCGAAACCGTTGCTTTTAGTTAGTTGACTCGCTAGGTGACCCGCTAGCCTCCAGGCGCCCGACAGATTTATATTTGTTGGCTTACCTTCAAGTCCCGCGAAGGCTTTCTCGTCAATCCTTTGGATTTGGTTTCCTTCCAGCTCCAACGAGTTCAAAAACGTCAGATGCGAGAATACCTGAGCTGGTACTTCTCGCAACTGGTTGTGAGCTAAGCCTAGAGAGTCTAGGCTACGAAGACCTGTAAAACAAAAAAAAAATAAGCCTTAAGAGGAATGAAAACCTACTCATTCTTCATGATCGTAGTCAACTGTTTCCTTTCTGGACAAAGAGATTTGAGCAAATATGTTTAATGCCATAAAACCTCAACATGACGAAACAGTCACCTATGTTTGTATAAAGAACAGAGTAGGTATCCTTTTCACTAAGGTAGATTTTCGGAGTTCATTTATCTTGGTTCGTAAGATTTAATCCGGAGTTACTCAGGTTCCCATACGTGTCTCCTAGATGATGATAACAGAGCAATCACTTAGGAGCAGGCTTCGCCTGCGACTTGTCATCACTCAGCGGGTTAAGTCGTAGGGCCAAGCAAATTTTCGATTCATACGTGCAGTCACTAAAGAAAATCCTAGAAATTAAAACCGCCGTATTTAATTCTTCTAGATACGCACAAAAATTTAGAACACATCATCCCTTACCATTTTGTTAGACAGTGGTCAAATCAATAATAAAAAAATATAACGGCTGTTCTGAAAACTTAGTGTCGTTTAGAAGTTCATTCGATAATGCGTTAGTTAAGTAAACTTTAGATCTTTCTACTTTCCGTCTTTCAAAATCGGGTTTCAGACCTAAATAAAATAGGAGTAGCTACTGTATAGTTTACCTGCAAAATCTCCCTCCGATATTGAAGCGATACGATTTTCCTGCATTTCGAGTTTTTTCAAGTTTTCCAATAGAGCCAACGCCTTCTGAGGCACAGCTGTCAAATCATTGCCTCCGAGATTCAATCTCTTCAATTTCCTATGGAAGAAAGTAGTATCAAGATTATCCTTTGAAAGCACACATGCTTTGAAGCTATTTGCGCACTGATAAGTCTCAGCATATGTACCTACTTACGCTATAAGAAATAAAATGTCTGTCTCTGCCTATGTCTTAGGCCGCAAAAATTTTAAATACAGAGAAATCTGGAGTTGATCTAACAAATCCAGAGTTGTTTTTTACGAGTTTTCATTAAATTCAAACTAGTAACTCAGGTCGTCAGATCGCTGCGGCACTGACGCGGGGGGAGGAAGTTCAAATCCCAACTCAAATTCAAATTTGTAACTACATATTTTCAGTTGAATGATGTATATACTATTACATCTAAATGGGTTAGATAGTAGATACCCAATCTAAGTTCTAACAACCAAGTTAATATAACAGAGTTTCTGTTGGTAATAAAGGAAACTTGCTTTGTTTCAATAACATTTGAAATAGGAAACGTGCTTGATTAAAGACCCTTACGTAAACTGTGGCTACCCTACGCCCAATGGTTTCCTTCCTGTTACACTGATCAAATTTGTCGTCGCCTACAGTTTTCCGGAACGTGGCTCTCAAACTTTCATCAAATAGTTCATCTTAAGGTGCTCCCTCACCGCGAGCATTTACTTGTAATGTAACGCGACGTTACAGATTCGAGCATTACATTCAGCATCTCGATACAACTTGTAACATCAATGCACTTCATATGTGATAAAATGTTACATTACACGTGAATGCTCGTCAGTTAGGCAGGTAGTATGGTAATGTAATGTTAAAAGTCGAATTTATAATGTAAGATCACAAGTGAATGCTCGCGGTGAGAGAAATATAGAAGGTTATATACAAATAGATAGTAAAATACCTGTATTTATCTATAAGCGATCGCATAATTCAAACTTTCAAGGATAGTAACAATAAAATACCCAAAACTAAGCAGAATAAATTTGAATATAGATGGTTATCGGTTCGAAAGGTTAGGTTGCGGCCTATTTTTATTTCGAGAGAATTATAGGTTCCAGTTGTTTATAGTTTTTGATAGACGGTTTGTGGATAGAAAACACTTGTTCGGTAATGTTAGTGTTTAACTGCCATTTGAATTGTCCTCTAATATTTTAAACTACAAGTATAATTTGGAAATGAAGTCAAATAACCTTCGAGACGTAAACAAGTTTATTTTAGACAAGCATGCTTTCGTTTCCTGTAGTGCCAAAAATTTGAATACTTAAAATGTTAATTTTCCAAAATGGTGAGTTCCCAAATTGATGCACTTCGTAAAATGTGGAAAAAATAAATGTTGAATTTCTAATCTAACAGTCGAAACCGAATATTTCCCGAATAGTTTCTGTTAAAAGCTAACGTAGAAAGTTCAAGCAAATTACAAGACTTGCTTAAACAATAAATAAGTAAATTTTAATAAAAATCTTATTTATATTAGTATGAAATTCACATAAATTCTTCGGACATATTGCAGTGCACAGAAAATCCGAACAGACAACCAAAACGGATGTTCTTGACGTCTGTACCTTACTTACTTATACATTTTTACTTACTTCTCGAGTCCCTTGAAAGCTTCACCGTCGACGACAGATATCTTATTCTCGTATAGAGTTAGTATTTCTAGCGTGTCTAACCCCACAAATGCTCGGTTATGCACCGCTGTTACCTAGAACAATGTACATTTGATTTATTCATTTCTTTTGCTACTTTTAGTCAGACAAACGTCTGGACAGTAAGAACAAATCCTTTCACATTATATATTATGTTAAAGTTTGTATTTTATCAAATGTATGTTTGGATATAGTTAAAGGAAAAATACGTCTTCAATAATACACTCGCGGCGAGGTTCTTGGGAACTGGCGTGGTCTAATTCGTGAAGTCGCAGGGGTACTGACCCGGAGGAGCGAGTTCAAACTTCGCTGCGGGTGAATTTCCCTTTACAATATTTTAATAGAAATGCACAGAACAACAAATATCAAATAACGAAATAAATGTATGTTTTTTTTACTTTGCTATGCTAAAAAAATAAATTGCAATGTTTAAATGTAAATCTTTAAAGTAGAGGTAAGAGTTTTCGGGATAGAAACAGATTTTTTTTGTAAAATTTTGTGCAATCAATACAAAATAGACCATAACCAAGTTGGAGCTAGTATGAGCACTAAAATCTCTTTACAAGTGTGGCACTGTAATGACCAAGTTTAATGTTTGGGTCCTAACACTGTGAGAACCATCTCTCTACGCTAAGGACCCTGGAAACCCACCTTAGTGGATCGCTACGGTACTAAAGGGTTCAGCTGTAAAATTTCACGAGTCTAGTACCTACACACCTAGAATGAATGTGGGTAGCATGTTTATGGTTAGATTTTAAGGGTGCACTGGTCGATAATTCTTCTTCTTATAAACGGGAAAATTGGCATACCGTCTTATTTGAAATATAAGATTAGATATATTTGTTTCTCTTCGTAATTTATTAACTAGATGTATTCAGTGGCAAAATAGTAAAAAACGTCTGATTTGAACATTCCAATTTAGGAAATGTTAATTTTTTATTGTTTCGTTGTAATTTTCGATAAAATGCTTTGCAGTATGAGTAACGTAAAGTTAGATCCAGTACAAATAAAACCCAGGAAAAAGTAAATATTAAATTTTATTTAATGTAACTGTTAGACAAAGGCTGTAAAATTAATCAATGTATTTTAGCTTTTCCCACCTACAATTTCGACCCATCGTCGAATAGTGTGCTCTTAACGTCAGGTATTGAGGAACATAGGTGTGAATTTAATATATCCCGTAACAAAATAGGCCAACTTTAATTTAGTACCCCCAATATACGAACAAAGAGATTGTATTATCCGAAATTTTATTAAAGAAAGTCATTTTTTGGTTTATCGTTCTTTGTTCTGTACCATACAGTACCGTTCATTAATAATAGAAAGAACCCCGTAACACCTTTATTCCTGTAAACATAATACAAAAGAACTTATTAAGACGTAGCTTTGGGGAACTGAAACCCGAACGCGAATATAGAAGTCGACTACATAACAACTAATCTGATTCCAAGACTCATGTTGGCGATGTATTTCGATACGTAGAAAAATCAGTATTTCTCTTAATGTTAAGTAAAATAATTATCAGTATTAAGTAAGTGTAAAAGTGTTAGGTATAATATGTACTATTTTGAAATGAGTACCCACTAAGCAACGCAGAATAACGTTGCATTCGTATCTTTGGAAACCGTGCGTGGTACCTCTACCCGTAGTACAACACGTAGGTAAACGACCAATTTCGTTTTTTTTCTGTGGATTATTATTTATTTTATTGAAAACTGAGTTAGGTACATGGTGTAACATGGTTTGTAATAAACAAATAATGTTGCAATAATTAAGCAATTATTATTGTGCAGTTGATCCCGGTTGTTATCTCTGATATAAAAAAAAACTGTGACCAACACACAGCGCCATCTGGTCCCCTGGTAAGCTGCCAACCTTGTGTGACGGTGCCTAGACAACGGATATACTACTTATATTCATTTTGTATTTTGTAAAAACACACATTTATACATAGAAATACACCCAGACCAGATACAAATATTTTAGTTTCTGATATAAGGCCTGAAAAACCTAACACTAGGTGAGCCACACCACTACACGAAAGGAAGGAGAAAAATAATGCTACAATGCTTCACCTTTACTAAGCCAGCCGACATAGTGACGACGACGTCGTTCGCCACGATTGCTTACCTTATTATGGTTCATGTTGAGAATAAGCAGGTGATTTAAATGCGCGAAAGAGGATGTCGGGATCGTTGCCAGACTGTTCTGTGATACATCCAGTTGTGTCAGCTTGTTGCCTGAAATGAAAATAAAAGTTATAGAACTTTATATGGTTGAATTAGCTTTAAGATTTCAGATTATGAATAAATTACTCTTTTTTGTTTGACTCGGGTTTCAATCGCGTTTATGCATTAATTAATAGATAGGTAATTTTTAATCTTTTTTATATATAAATGAAAGTTGTGTTAGTTACACCATTTCAGCCAAATTTCAATTTTCAGCCAAATCGGTTTAGCCGTTCTTGAGTTATCTCAAGAACGGCTCAACCGATTTGGCTGAAAATTCGTGGGGAAGTAGAAGGACCAAGGATACTTTTTATTCCGATATTCCCGCCCAGCAGTTTCACCTGCATAAGTCCCGTTCGCGTGAGAATATGCGCTTATGTGTTATTCCCGGTATCCAACTACTCATATTCTAAGTTTCATTGCAATCGGTTTAGTATTAGTATGATTAAAATCATTTTGTATATCGCGATTCTCATAAGGATAAAGTAACTCTCTACAATAAAGATAAATATAAAGATGGAACAAAGTTAAATAAAAACAAAGCTTTTGCTTTTGCGACATTAATTTAAATGACTTACGTAAGGTAAAGTACGTAGAGGCTCATAAATTCCTTGATATGAAAGCATAGTAGAGTAGGTACTTAATTAAAAAGGAAACGTTTAACTTAATTATCTACCTACACTGCACAGGTACTTTGGTTTTATTCAGGGGAAATATCCATTTAAAGCTTTTTTCAACCAATTCTCAAATTATGTTAATACATATATTATCTACAATTATGTTTCATGAAATTGATCATTTTATGTCATATTCGTATTCTACTCATATCATATATTATCATTGTTATTTATTCAGTAAAATACTCTACCTAACAAGGAATACTAAACTAACGACCAACTTAAGAGTATTCATGAATAATTAAAGACAATGACATATAAATTTAAGATTTAACTCGTGTTTTACAAACAGGTAGAGTCACACAATTAAGGAAAAAAGTCTCTTTTTGACTAAAATTTGCTAAGGCTTTTCAACACCTTTCAACATTTCAATTTAAAACTAGCTGTGCCCCGCGGTTTCACCCGCGTAAGTCCTGTTCCCTCAAGACTATCGAAATAAAAAGTAGCCTATGTGTTATTCCCGGTATTCAGCTACCTATATTCCAAGTTTCGTATTTTTTGCGTGATTGAGTAACAAACACACATACTGGAAGTTTGGCTTACCTAGCACGATGTAGAACCGAATTTGCAAAGTGTCAGTCTAAGGCCACAAGTCGTGGGATTTATAATGCACTTAAATAAGAGTCTATGTATATCTAGATTAAATAAAACTGAGTTGAGAAATAAGCTCCAAAAATGGTTGCTTACTCAATCTTATAAGGAAACGGAAAACTTTTTACAGCAAATCAAATATTAATATAAGATATTTTTATAATTCTGCATGTATGTCATTATTAAATAATACTATATTGTATGTTATTGATCAAATAATTAAACGTTTAAGTAATGGGTACATAATAATTATTGTTTGTCATATTTTATTAAAAACTGATTCCTAAAATACAAGCTTGTCTTAGTTTAGGAATCGGTGAATTATCACAAAAATCTAAAAATGTATTTTGAAGCAAAATGTTTATACCTATTGTGTAAGTTTGATGTGTACTTATTTATTACAATAAAAATTTTATTATTATTATTTTTTATTATTATAGACACATACTCACAAACTTTCAGTTGTTCTTGTTGTCTTTATTATTTTCAGCATTGTTGCAATGCTGTTTTTACGTTTCGAAGCAGTCTACCCTGAAGAAGGAAACTGAGATGTGTGTAAATGCATATCAGTTTACTCAGAGAAACGCTACGAATCGTAAGGGTGGTATTGCAACAATTCTGAAAATCATAAAAAAAAACGAGATTAAAACTGAAAAATGAGTTTCATTTCAATTCAACATCGCGAAAACAGAAAAACAATCTACTAAGTTATCATATTAAAACTTACCAATAGAACTGAGTGAAGAATCCTCTATAACCGCCAAACTACTGTTGTGAACGGTCAAGTGTCGAATGTCCAGCCCGAGGAATATGTACGAGGGTAGTTTAGCTAAGTTGTTGTGACGGAGTTTCAGGTAGAAGATTATCATCGGCTTCGATCGTAGTGAGTTCATTGCCTGTTGAAATATATAAAATATCATGTTATAAAGGGTTTATTATTAAGTTTAACAATATTGCAAAAAATGATGAATCGTCTATACAAATGTCTATTTTTGAGACAATACAAATGTCTCAAAAATAGACATTTGTATAGACGATTCATTATTTTTTGTAACATTGTTAAACTTAATAATAAACCCTGTCTGTCTTAGATGTCTGTCTAAACACAAAAAAAAAACTAAAAAAACCCTTAAACACATTTTTTTATAAAGGTGAAGTTTTGTGAGCATCGCAAATACCTGTGTGTATGCATATAATATATTGTGTCCTTCATGCAATATGAACCACTAAACCGAATATCATAAAGTATATAGGTATGTAGCTGGCGAATTGCAATAACACTTGCATAAAACTAGACTGGTCTCCATAAGAGACTAAAAGAAAAATGGTCGCCTGATAGTGATGCATTTCAAAATCTGACGGACCAGCTTCACCTGGGAATCACTCATACACCTTTGAGAAAGATGAACCAATATAATTAAAACGTCGTTGTTACAACACTCAACATCTAAGTAATCTGAGAACACTTGAATTAATTCTTAAGTCATTTCTTCTATGGTTTTCGCGATTTTGCACAATAAAACACTTTACACACCTACTGCTCTACAAAGTTACTTTATTTGACCAAAAAGGTCAACGTAAAGCGAGTCTTTATTCCCTAGGTGCATAAAGTGCTCATTATAACCCTAGGGCATAAAGTAATTCAAATTTGGAACTTAGGTTCTGGTAGCATACGGCCATTTCGAACTGGCCACCTAGACATAACACATAAAATACTAAAAACTGGGCTATTTTCGTCTATTTTTATTTCGACGGAAGGGTAAGACAAAAAGTTTTAGTTAACATAAAGCCTGAACTTTTTTTTTCATTGGCTGAGGCCAATGTTTGGTTTCGTCATTTTGAGATAACATTGTTAAATTTAATTAATACAGAGCTGTAAATTTATTTCATACACGTTGCATTAATATTTTGGTTTATTGTTACTTAAATGCTTAGTTTTGTAACTTTTTGTTGTCTCGCAGTAGATGTGTAAAGTAAAGTATTCACCTCGATAATAAAGCCTGTCTTTATCTTGGGCGCTTGAATCCCACGCTTCACTCAGGACTCTAGGTACATAACTCCTTCGCTTCGCTCAGGAGTTAAGTTTTTAACACCCTCGCTCCGCTCGGGAGTTACTCTCTAGAGCCCTTCGTACGCTTTGGATTCAATATGACGCCCGCTATTTAAGACAGGGCTTTAGTACCTCGGTGCATAAACTACTATTATTTACCGGGTTTTATGGTTTTTTCAAGGCTAACTGTATAGTTGGCAAAAGCTCGGTTCGTTTAAATTTCATGAATAAAAACACTTTATTTACCGGCTATAAAACCCGGTGAATAAAGTGTTTTATTAATTTTTAAGTTTTAAAGCTTAACAAAATGTAAAATCGCTCAAAGAATGATAAAATATTAGAAGTACAATATAAATTGAACGCTTGGGCAGCCCGTGTCAAAGATCGACCTCGTATTAACTGTAACGTGAACCAAGCACAGAAACAATAGCGTTTTCCAAGGGACTTTCAGTTATTAAGCGAACGATTTTCATGTTCCGTGCAACTCGGAAATAAATTTACATTTGAATAACACTGGTCAATAATAAAAGCCTGAGCGAATTATAACAATGAGTATATACCTAATTCACTTTATTTAAAGGCATGAATTATGAAATTATACTCATTTTTATATTGTACTTAATCGTGTTTCTTTTATTATACTACTAGCTGCACCCCGCGGAATCACCCGGGTAATATCGGGATAATAAGTAGCTTATGTGTTATTCCAGATCTAAAACTGTCTACGTTCCAAGTTTAATTTCGCCTTAATATACTTGTAGGTAACCGAAGAATATATATTAATATACAGACAAAAAAAACATACATCCGAACAACCTCTTCCTTTTTTGAAAGTCGGAAATGAGATTAATTTCATTCACCGCGGTTTTTAACATCGTGAAAACAAAAAAAAAATATGTATGAATTACTTATTTGTCCTTTTTTGTCCTTTCTACCTAAATTTAATTTGAAGAAAGTACTATATTTATTTTATTTTGTTTAATAACTTAAATTGACGTTTGTAGTAATACTTTAAGTGCAATGAGATTATAATAAATAAATATAAATCAAAAATGTAAATTTACCATTTTGAATTAAAGTACTATATTTACTTAATAGTAGGTACCCCTAGCATATGGTATGTTTTTGAGTAAAATTGACGTTACGATAACATTTCCGTAAACGCCGTTTTATGTATGTATGGAATTGAATTGTATGGCAAATTGAAAAACGCCCATACTTACGTATTGCGAAAATTCAACTTTTGATAGAAAGACAAGTATAGAGAAGTTTAACAAAGCTTTAAACGTTAACCTTAAAACACTATTGCTCCATCTAATTGCTGACTAATGAAATTAACAAAAACAATTTAAAAAGCAACTGAACACAAAAGTGTAACCCTTTACACAGTATTTTCTTCCAATTTCGAGTTAAATGTTCGAAAGCGAGACGTGAGGGAAATAGAAATGACACTCGATTCTATCTCAAGTCATTACGCAAACAATTTCCATCGAATAGTATCGGTTTAGTTTATCGACACCGTGTTGTTGCAAAATGACACCTTTTGTAAAGTGATAGAGTTTAAAATTTATCGCTCTTTAATTTTTGCTTCAAAGGATCGAACAAAGCTTTGATTAAACAAAGTTGAACGAAATTAAATCTACACGGACTGTTATTATGTGTCAAAAAAATGTAACTATAGAAACGCCTTTGTCTAGTAAAATCGTGAACAAACTTGATATTAAAATTCGATAGCTGTTATATTGTCATACACGTTTTCCTTCAAACTCGAAATAATTTTCACTTACTTTTTGTGCCATGCAAGATCAAAGAAGGAGCGTCTAAACTGCATGTTTTATATGACTTAGCCATCAGTCATCACTGTTGTGTTTCTGACTCAACATTTGTTATTAAATCTTTATTATAAATAAAAAAAAAACATTAAATCAACAGAACTATAAATATTATTGTAAATTTCATTGATATAATAGGTAATAAGTAAAATAGTACCTACCTAGTAAGTAGCAGGTGCGATAAGCAGGGACAAAATTCGTACAATACACAATTGTTATTATCCTAAATACAATAAGTGAATATTATTTAATCTTAAAGATCCAACACAACCAACATTTCCTTGGAAATTCCTTAGCAGTTACTATCAAGCCCATCACGTGCCTTCTTGGCATGGCGTAAATATATAGATAAAATCGATGGAAAACAATTTACTATCTTACTGTTACGAGTAAAACTTCTCTGAGGATACTACTTTATTTCCACGTAAAAAATAAGTACTTTTCTTCTGTTTCTTCTCAATCGACGTTCTTAGAAGGAACGAAGTAATGAATGATGAATGAATGAATGGCTAAATCCAAACATCCTAACTTAGATTCGTTTGAATGATTTATCGGACTAATAAACACTTTCCCCCTTACTTATAAACGCTAATGAATGCGCTGCATAACTATGCATCGTTTGTCTTTTACTGTCACATGAAGTTTCAAAGTTGACAGACAGAGACAAACGTCACACAACTTAGTCATGTGTAAATAATATTTAATAAGCAAGGGAGTTGACGTTTATAATAATTTTATGAAACAATTTTATTCTTACTTATTAGTGAAATAAATGATATTGTTCTTTTTAACCCCTATGAAAAAAGAGGGGTGTTATAAGACGTAGTGCTAAGCGGAGTTGTCCATGAACCGATACGTATATAGACAGGTGCAGATTGAGGAAGGAAGACGAATCGGGTCTTGTTCCATTGTTGTGTTCCTATTTTTGAGCGTGCTATCCTTTAGACTATAATCATCACCTAAACGCTTATCTATCGTGTTAAAAAGAAAGTATGTAGGTACCTTCTGTATGTGCTGTTGCTCAGTAAACTCGCAGAGTATGTCAAGACCGTTCTTCTTGACAGTGCAGCTGCAAGGTGTTATAGTGTTCGCGGTAGGACACTGCTGTGCCCCCTGCGGGTGCGCAGGTCTCGCGAACAGCACCACGCAGCATGCTATGAACCAACGAGCCTTCATTGTTTATTAGCTGTAAAAAAAAATACAGAATTAATTACCGAAAAACCGTTTACTGTAGGTTTTAAGCATTATCTTTTGTTTGTGAAGACAGTTGTTTCCTACATTTAGTACCCAAGGATGATTTTGTTTCTTTTTTGGGTTATTTGTTATCAAGAACCACCAGGCTAAAAAACTAGACTCTAGTTAGCTAAATACCGACTTAAAAAAAGAACAAAAATTAATTTAAAAATTTAAAAACCACAAAAAAAAAGGAATTGATAAAAAATACCAAAATAACCTCTACATACAGCGCCACCGACTAATTAATCTGTTTTATCATCTGACGTCGGGCAGCCAAACTAAGTGCAATATGGAACCATACAGCCAGTAAAACTGCCCGACTTCAGATGATGAAACAGATTAATTAGTCGGTGGCGCTGTATGTAGAGGTTATTTTGGTATTTTTTATCAATTCCTTTTTTTTTGTGGTTTTTAAATTTTTAAATTAATTTTTGTTCTTTTTTTAAGTCGGTTTTCTAATTTTTAAATTATTTTTTTATTTCACCCTTTTTAGTACTTACCTACCTACTTTCGACTGCCAAATAAATTAACTTTAAAATTTAAATTAATTTAAAAATAAATAATTGTTACCGTAATTTTAATTTTTGAGGAGTTTGCTGATGAGAAGGTGGTTTTAGGTGGCCCATCAATCTGTACTTAGTTCTTTAGGGGTCTATTCTTTTTGGTAGAAGTCCAAAACGAGTAATTTATTACATTCTGGGAAGCTATCCTGTCCATCATTCCGAAGATACTCATCAGATCCTGACCAAATTTTTATGGGACCACCACGGGGCTTCCACCTTTCCATTAACAAAAAAACCATCTTAATCGGTCAAGCCACCTTTGAGTAATCGGTGAACAAGTGAATTGAATACAGGTTTTTGAGGAGCATTCACGGTCCTCACTTCGAAGATCCTCATCAGATGCTCACCAAATTTTTATGGGACCACCTCGGGGCTTCCACCTTTCCATTAAAAAAAGAACCATCTTAATCGGTCAAGCCACCTTCGAGTAATCGGTGAACAAACATAAAAAAAAAAAAAAAATATATATATACGCGACGAATTGAGAACCTCCTCCTTTTTTGAAGTCGGTTAAAAAAGATAAAATTATCTATCTAATTTTTCACAGACTATATGCCCTTTTGATTCGAGTTAGTTAACCGAGTAAGCGAAGCGTATTTGCTAAATTTTTTTTCGTCTGTCAGTATGTTGCGTATTTATTAACCTATCATCACAAAACTTGATACATAAGTACTTTGAATTTATACATTTTTTTTCGACGTTTTCGATTAATGGCGTATTTTGCCCACTAAGCGGGCTAATAAAAGGTCTACTGTTCGCAGAATTACAAGCCAGTAATAACAGTACAAATTTTTAAGAAAGCATCAAAACAAGTAGCCAAATTTTTCAAAAAAATACCTACATTAGTATATCTTGTACATTTTTTCCTTCTTTACGTCATCTGAAACCCGTACCCGTTACGAATGAGGCATGATATTTTTGCTGTTACATTATAATAAAACCATAAGACACGTACCAAAAATAATGTCCGCTAGATTGAGGAACGTCGGCAGCCATACGAGCTTGAATATTCTATTGGAGTGACGCGAGAAAAGAATACTAACAACCTCAAGTTTATTATAGAACCTTTTCAGACGTTATAATTAGGTTGGATGTTGGGTCACGTCGAGTGGCTTTATATTCATTCTTTATAATTGTTTTATGCCAGCTATCCAGTTTTATGCATGTTTATCCAGTCTTAGTTATCGATTGTGCTAGTTAATAGCTGTGGTTTCGTTCGAAATATCCTACTTTAGCCGTAAGTCTTTGCTATTGATGATAGGTTTAAATAATAAATTCAGTATCTATAGTTTTTTAGGGTTTCGTAGTTATCAAGAAACCTTTATAGTTTCGTCATGTCCGTCCGTCCTTCCGCGGCTTTGTCACAGACGGTTAGTACTAAGAAGCTGAAATTTTGCATAAATATACGTAATGTTCACGCCAAAAAAGTGCTACAATAAAAAAAAAATATAACCCTCTTTTAAGGTACCTCTCCCACATATAACATGGGGGTTGATTTTTTTCTTTCGTGCTTATTTTCATTGGCTTTTTACTGTGGTAAGTTTTAAAATACATGAAGCAGAAAGTTATTTTGTACAATCCAAGGGGTTACGTGCTTTCTTCTAAAGATAATTAGTGACATTCGAAATTAAAATTGTTTTAATAGGCCTTCGACAAATTTGTAATAAGTAGGTGGTGCAAATAATTCAATAATATCGAATTATGAGTTTAATTATTGAGTGATATATTTATTGCAATTAACTAACCAATTGTAGATTACAATGACGTCTAGTGTTAATGAGTTCGCCACATAATTATGGAACAGTAATTACTATATTACCTTATCGTATTAATACGTTTATTGTATGGTTAAAACTAATTATAACGCCGTGAGAGAATTATGTTCATGTATGCTGTGAGCTTTATTGTATCTAGAGCTATGTTAGTCTAGCAGTAGATACCTCGACCATCAATCCGAGGGTCGTAGTTTCAGAAAAACTCAGCTAGTACTTTCATAAACTAATATTGTTTATTAATGTGATAAGATATCTAATTTACTTAGTAATAAACTTATTACCTAATGAATATAAAGAAGTTCTGTACACGAGAGACTAAGTTAATAACTATCAATGTTAGTACATCTTACTAATATTATAAACGCGAAAGTTTGTATGTATGTATGTCACTTTGTTTACTCTTTCACGCAAAAACTACTAAACCGATTGCGATGAATAATATAAAGCTGAAAGTTTGTGTGTGTGTGTGTGTGTTTGTTACTCAATCACGTAAAAACCGCTAAACCGATTGCGATAAAACCTGGAATATAGGTAGCTGGATACCAGGAATAACACATAGGCTACTTTTTATTCCGATATTCCCTCGGGAACGGCACTTACGCGGATAAACCACGGGGTAGTTCATATTATATCGAACAATTTAAGTCAATTTTCCCATCAAGGTCATGAACTAAGGTACCTACATAAATGTAATAGTTTCAAATTCAAATGATGGGCGCTGTTGTAAAATATTGATTTTACTTACATGTGTGTCAAAGTGCGTGTAAGGGAGTCCGTATTTTGGGGGCGAGGGGAGCGCCGATGTCATGGGGCACTAGGTCATGATCACAGCACCCTGTAAACATATAGGCAAGGTTAATGAATTGTACCATTTACATATAAACCAAGCGGGCTTAGTGTGGTTCCAAAAAAGAAACCACAAACTAAAAACTATACATAGATTTATGTTGCAGCGTCCCCACCGGCGGCCATCTGCAAGCTTACCGTGCGGGGTCCGCTGTTACCAGCAGGACACTCCGAAGAGTTCCATTGGGGATCAGTTATAGACTGAACTAGTCCCCGATAGTAGATTGGTTCTCTATAAAGGAGACACTAGAACACTAGCGAATAAGAAAAATATAAACATTGTTTATTTATATGCAAAAAAACTAGAATCCAAATCAAATTCCGCGCTCAACTACTTCGCTTTCACCTTACGTATAACAAGCTGCGCCCCGCGGTTTCACCCGCGTAAGTCCCGTTTCCGCGGGAATATTGGGATAAAAAGTAGCCTATGTGTTATTCCCGGTATCCAGCTACCTATATTCCAAGTTTCATCGCAATCGGTTCAGCGGTTTTTACGTGATTGAGTAACAAATACACATACACACATACAATACTAGGAGGATACTTAAAAACTAAAGCAATTATATGGCTCTCTGTCAACTATTACTTGACGACCTCTGTGGCGCGTCGGGCGAACGCTTGGCTGCAATACAGAAGGTTGCGGGTTCGATTCCCGCTGGGTGCAAATATTTATGCTTAAAAATAAATATTTGAATCTGGTCTGGGCGTATTTCTATGTATAATATATAATATGTATTTACAAAAGAAAAATAAATATAAGTAGTATATCCGTTGTCTAGCCACCGTAACACAAGCTTAGCAGCTTACCACGGGGCTAGATGGCGCTGTGTGTTCGTCACAGGATTTATTTATTTATTTATTACTATTATCTGTGGCTCTACAGGCGCTACAGGTGCTATAAAATGTCGCAGTAGGTCTTCCTAACCATTTCGAGTTTCATTCACTCGTGGAGCAAAATTCAGAATAAAAGGAAAGCTCCTTTTCATCTTACAATAATATAAGGTTTCAATAAAATAATTCAGTTTGTTTTCCTTAACATATCTTGTAATTCCGACGAAAGCTCATATTGGTACCGAAATCAATGTAGTGAAAATACGTTTTGGGATGTCCCAGGAACGGGCTCCCTGCAGACCGTTGGGAAACAATCAAGATTTTTCCAACACTCAATTGGACGATATCTACAGAACAATGACAACCAAAGTCCCAAATCTATTCGGAAACAAAAAGGGACAACAGTTTTACCAATGCTCAGAACAAATCACTTCGAGGAAATTTATTTTATTTTGTTGAAAACTTTCTTAACTTCTTAATAAGTTTTCATGGTCTTTATAATCTTTATAATACAAGTTTGTATTGTAAAGATTTACTATTTTAGCGTGAAATATAATAAAAGGTATGATAATTTATTTAGTTAAAATAAGAAATGAAACTCATTTTTCGGGTTGATATTTTTGTGTTGAGGAAAAAATTAAAATAAGAAGTTATAAAACAAAGAAGAGATGTATCCCATATTCACATGGTAGACGAAAATATACAATGATACATTATGATCGAGTAATTATTAACAATCAACCTTGAAAAAGCCAACTGTAAATCCCGATAAATAAAGTGTTTTATTATGCAAAATCGCTAAAACCATATAAGAAATTAGTTATTAGCATTTAGGTCATTCTATTTCTGAAGGAAAACATTCCTTTAGACAAAAGTTTCTTGTCTCCTTTAATAAATTACTTTAAATCTAACGAATTTCGAGAACCGAGAATCGAGAAGTTTTTATTCAAAAAAGGTTAACTGAGTAGGGTAGGATACTGTTTTTTCTTCGGGGAAATTTAAATACCCTCGATTCGATGCCCAGAAAGCCCAGTGAGAGGTTTGGCTTTTGACTGTCGTTTGTTTCGATTCTTTTGTAATTAGGTTACTAGTGAAGATTTACTTGAATTTAAGAGCATCAAATGTTTTATTCTGTAAAGTCGATTAACTAAATTGCATACGGGGTAAAATGGGGTTATTTTGTGACAGTATTCCTAACTTTTTGACACCTCAATGTTTGACAATCATCATGCCGTAAGTATAACGGTTCTAAGTCTGAAGCTCAGGAGCTCGGTACCCTCTCAGCAATCTTAGAAAGTCGTAGGGGTTAAGTCATTTCTTGGGCGGGAGATAATCCACCCTACCATGATCTCTTATAAGTCGTCGCTAAGTCTCCGCTATATCGTTCAGCTAAAAAATAAAAATACATCAAATACTTATTAAAAAAATTAAAAATTAAAAAAAAAACTGTTTAATTAAGTCAATATCTGTTGTTTTAAAAGTAAAAAGAGTATTTGTATGTAAAATCAACTTTAACTTTTTAAGCGTCGAAAGGACGACAAAGCGAAACGAAACGATCATAGTAAGGCGGAATGTGTAATTGTATGACAATACCATTTTTTCGAGCTCCTCCGTGCTTTGAAAGTTGCGTTTGGTCGGGTTTAATTATTATTTTTGACTAGCTGTGCCCGCGACTCTGTCCGCGTTATATGGAAGCAGGAGTTATATGTGTTATTTTGAGTCAACCATAAAAGATAAATATATGGTATCGCAGGATTTTTTTTATGTCATGCCAAGCGGAACAAATCCGTCGTACATGATTTCTGTGTAACTTTAACCATTCAAGCTGCAAACGCGACGGAAGCTTAAAAAATCGTGTAACTTTTCTTGTTTTTATAACATTTTTCTTCACTACTCTGTTTCATCACGCTACGATCAATAGGAACCTGCCCAACCTGCTCAACAATAACCTGCCCAGAAGTATGAAGTATAATTGAACCAAGTTTTGTTAAAATCCGTCCAGTAGTTTTAGTTTTTATAACGAACATACAGACAGACAGACACAATTTTTTACTGATTGCATTTTTGGCATCAGTATCGATAACTAATCACTCCCTGATAGTTATTTTGAAAATATATTCAATGTACAGAATTGATCACTCTACAGATTTATTATAAGTAATAGATAGCAGTTAATTCATAGGGCGACCATAACTTTAACACTGAGTGTGCCCACACCAATATGCGAAAAAAATAATATGAAATTAATTACGCACACAAGAATGGAAATAACAGTGTGTTTTAATAACGTGTGTTCCCTCTCTAACTAATAATAGGGGTTAAAGTATGAAATTGCCGTTTTATTGCAATAGGTTCTTTGAATTGACATAGAATCTTCATGGTTTGAGATTTTCGAATGAAACTTTTTTCAAATGGTTTCTGTGATGTTCTTTTTTTTAAAAATGTGAAACATTTGAAACTGACTTTCAATTGTTTTTGTTATTCAATTTAGACAAGAAAGATGGATACTGCGAAAATTCGAGTGATTTTTGAATACGAGTTCCGACGCGGAACTAACGCGACAGAAACAGCCCGCAATATCAATGCTGCGTTTGGAGAGGGCTCACTAATGAACGCACCGTGCGATTTTGGTTTAAACGCTTTTGTGATGGAAATTTCGACTTAAAGAACGAGCCACGAGGAAGACCGCCCACACAGGTGAATAACGATGAATTAAGAGAGATAGTGGAAGCCGATCCTAGTCAAACTACCCAGGAATTAGCGGCATGGTTTAACGTTACCTTACCCACTTTATTGACTCACTTGCGTCAAATCAATAAAATAAAAAATACGAAAAATGGGTGCCTCATGATTTGACTGATCTGCAGAAAGAAACGCGTGTTGAAACTTGTGTTGCCTTGTTGAACCGGTACAGAAATGAAGGAATATTGGATCGAATTGTAACATGTGATGAAAAGTGGATTCTTTATGATAACCGGAAAAGAAAAATGCAATGGCTGACCCCAGGTCAAATGCCACAACAGTGTCCTAAAGCAAAACTTACCAATAAAAAGGTAATGGTAACTGTTTGGTGGTCTCAGCATGGTGTTATTCACTATAGTTTTCTTCGATCTGGTCAAGCAATTACGGCAGATGTCTATTGTGCCGAACTCCGAACCATGTTGACAAAACTAGCAGTAAAACAGCCCCGACTCATGAATCGATCTTCACCATTATTGCTCCACGACAACGCGAGACCTTACACAGCACGAGAAACCATTTTGACCCTTCAGGAACTGCACTTAGAAACCATTCGTCATCCTCCGTATTCACCAGACCTTGCTCCAACGGACTACCATTTTTTTCGTGATTTGGACAATTATCTACGTGACAAGAAGTTTTCTTCCCAGGAGGCAGTACAAAATGCTTTCACACAGTTTGTGCAGTCTAGATCGTCGGAGTTCTATCGCAAAGGCATTAATAACCTTCCCATTAGATGGCAGCAATGTATAGATAATAATGGCAACTATTTTGATCAAATAAATTTGTTAAAAATTTAAAAAATAAACAATTAAGATTTTCAGTACAAATCGGCAATTTCATACTTTAACCCCTAATATTTCTTATTTATATTACGCGCGAAAGTTTGTATGTATTTATGTGACTTTGTTATTCTTTCACCCAAAAACTACTAAACCAATTGCGATGAAACTTGGAAACTTGGTAGCCGGAGACCTGCAATAACACATAAGCTAGTTTTTATCCCCATATTCCCGCGGGAACGGAACTTACGCAGGTGAAACGCGAGGGCGCAACTAGTAGCTTCATATTTTTGTTCGCCGAAGACCTTATGTTAGATCCCACATAAATTAAGTAAGTATTAGTTGAGTAACTCAAGTTGTTAAATCTTACTTCTTACTAATATTGTAAACGCGAAAGTTTGTATGTACCTATGTCTGTCTGTGAGTTTGTTACTCTTTCACTCAAAAACTACTGAACCGATTGCGATGAAACTTGTAACGTAGGCAGTTGGAGACCTGGAATAACACATAGGCTTCTTTTGTCCCGATAATTCCGTGGGATAACTTATTATCTTACGCGGCTGAAACCGCCGGGCGCAGCTAGTGTCGAATATTTTCGATAACAAAGAGTAGGAACCTACAGAATGTCGGGACGAATTAAATTTTAGTCGATTCTCGCAACCAGTCAAGTTTGTTCATAAAATGGTGCGTGGGCCTAACATTAAATGCCTTTATGGGATAACGTATTAATATTTATGGGAATTTCCTCTTCTCATGAAAACAGAAGATGATTTATTTTTACATCTATGAATTTAAAAGAGAGTCGTGTTAGTTACACCATTTTAAACTTAAGAACGGCTGTAGCTTAGAACCTGGAAAAAGACATAGGATACTTTTTATCTTGATATTCCCCGGGCTCAGCTAGTTATTATATATATAAAAATTAAATTTATTAAGTTAATTTCTGGTTTTGATTTCACAGTAAATGATTTACAAAATTAATTAAAAACTAATCTATATATATTGTTTTACATGTATTGTTTCATAAGGTTTTTAACGTGACTGCAACAATGTGTATGTGGCCCTTTTAACGTGACTGCAACAATGTGTATGTGGCCCTTTTAACGTGACTGCAAAAATGTGTATGTGGCCCTCTTATTCATTAAATTTCTAATACGTGTTTGGGCCAACGCGTATATAAGCTTGTTTTAGAAACGTAATAAACTTTAAAAATGTAGTGGATACCAAGCCCGCGATAATCCTACCAATATTATAAATGTGAAAGTGTGTGTGTCTGGATGTTTGGATGTTTGGATGTTTGTTAATCAATCACACAAAAACTACTCAACCGATTGCGATGATACTTGGAATATAAGTAGTTGAATACCGGGAATAACACACGGGCTGCATTTTATCCAGATATTCCGGCGGGAACGGGACTTACGCGGGTGAAACCGCGGGGCGCAGCTAGTTCTAGATAATTCTCTGCAGCAGAGCAGCATGGAACAATCCTCGACTCGGAAGCAAAACAATTGTTACAACTTACGTCTAAAAACCACTTGGACTAAGATAAATGGAATGGTAGTGGATCAGATACTGGGAGTACTATAAAAATTAGACGCTATTATTAAAGTTCAAGACCATTCAAGTCAAAAATGTAAAATTAAAGCATATTTCTTTACTAGTTGCGCCCCGCGGTTTCACCCGCGTAAGTCCCGTTTTCGCGGGAATTTCGGGAATAAAAGTAGCCTATGTTGTCTTCCAGGTCCCCAGTTACCTACTTTCTAAATTTCAACCAAATCCTTTCAGCCGTTAAAATTTTAGCAGTTTCAAAATTTAAATTTAGTACGGGTATTTTTGAGTTTATGAGCTGCTTATTTTTAGACAGTAGACCTCAAATTTTGAGAAGCCTCTGTATTCGGCCGTTTGTCGCTGAAAGTTTTCTTGGAACCTACAGCAGAGTTCAAAAGACTAAAGAAATGTGATAAAAAGTGAAACATATAACGTGTATTCTTCCTTTGTTTGTTTCGAAAGACCTTCAAGGATATAAGGATAAAACTTGGCAGATCGCAAATATTGTTACCGCGAAGTTATGTGTATCTTCGCGAAGAAGTAATGGGATAAACGGCCCGAATAATAAAATATAATAACGTTCAACACGCAAGTTCTATAATCTTATCATTTCGTACATCATTTTGGACGTACCAACAGTTTTTCGCTTGAATTGACGGTTCCAAAGGTTTTTATTACATTTTTAGTTGGTACAAGAGTTGGTATGGCTCTAGTTACAATTAATAAAAACAAATCCCTATTTCGTGGTCATGGCATCACGCATGAACTGCTGGACCGATTTCGATAATTACTTTTGCGTTGTGTTTGTTATGATCATTTTTTAGAATTTTGGATAAAGACTTACGCGGGTGAAACCGCGGGGCGCAGCTAGTTACAGTTAATTGGACCTCGTATTTCTTTTATGTTATTTTTATTTCCTTTTCATAATAAAATAAGACAAAATGATCTTTGGTTTGTCTTATATTATTATCTATGTAAAAATTGTGTCCCATTGTTCTTATGTGTGTGTTTGTTGTCAATAAATGTTTTTCTTTCTTTCTTCTTTCTTACAATTAAAAAAAAAGTGAGCAGTTTTTTTTTTTTTTTTTTTTTTTATTTCTTATCGGTTGTGAACCGATTATGGCCATTAGGAAATTAGCCAGTGTCATGTATTCTAATATATTATGCAAGTTATTTGCATCGAAACAGTCAAGTCGTCATAGTTAAAGTCAAGTCTAGGGAATCATTTGTAAACACGGCGGCCATTTACAAACAATCTTCACGGAGCCTTGGAGACAACACTAAGTTAATGTTTTGCACCGATTTTCACTTTCATTCCACTTGTACACCTTCACGAAACTAAATTGATTAATATGCCCCCGAAATTAAACAATTTGCACGCATATGAACTAGGTTTCACAAAAATGAAAATTTAGCACCACATCTCCTCAACGAGTTCCCGCCAAGACTCTAAGTGAGCAGTTACGCCTGACATAAGTGAAACAATTGACATTGACAGATATATGTTTTCACATAGGACTCGCCACGCCAAAAATCAGGTTTACCCCCGACTATAGATATTTCACATCAATATAAATATTATTGGATTTTGCACACATCGCTATTTTGCCCAAACTAGGCTGGTACTATGGGTACCAGACAACTGATATACGTACCTATTATACATAATAGACTGTTTACTGCATATTTTAAATATATCTAATTTTTTTCTTCCTCTTCGCGATTTTTCATTGTAATAAAACACAATATTTTCCTGGTGTAACTCGCATTTTATTTATTAACAGCATTGTTACAATGCTGTACCGACGTTTCACCGTCTTTGGGTACAGCCGGTTCCTGAAGGATAGACTGAAATTTAAATCGTCATTATGGTCTAAAAAGTTACGGTAAACTATATAGTCTCAAAACGTTCCTGTGACCGCAGACTTTAGTATAAAAAATAGTTATTCTATTATTTTTTTCTAATTTACTCAAAATACTACCATGGTTTCAAAACCCGCCGCCCACACATGAGAAGACCAAAGTAATGGGTTTTTTTTTATTTTGTGGACGTGAGTTACCTTCGAAAAATATTGTTTATTGTAATAAATATATATTGACAAAATATTCTCTCACCTGAGCAGCGTTACAGTAGAAGGATGTTTGTATCACTCTAGGGAGCCTGCTAAAATCTCAAATTATTCGGAGTTGGTTGGCACAATGGGTATATCATCAATATTGACAATTCTTATTGATGTGCAAAATATTGATTGACATTAAATCATCAAATTTAAGCAAATACCTATAGAACAAGAGCCCGTGAACCGCAGACCTTCGTTATTTTATAAAAGCTGAAAGTTTGTCAGCTCATGCAACCAACACAGGTAAGAACGTTGGCCCATTATGAAGTTTGGGTTGCGGTGGCTTTGGCAGGTAAACGGTACTAAAGGTGTGTAAAATGCAGATCTAATTTCGTCAAATAATTAAGAGCGTTTTTTTTTTGTATCTTCAGAACATAATTAAAAATCACATTATTCATTGCCAGACACTTAGCATAGTGGCAACCCCTTGCCAGACACCTTTAATGTTAAGATAAAAAAAAAATATAGTCTACAAGCTGAGTTTTATATAGGATACTTGGGTAATGATGAGATGATGTTTCCTCAGTAGCCAGACATTTTTGATAGTTACAACCCCTTGCCAGACAAGTGCGTAGGGTAGCTGTAGGAGCGAGGGTGAGGTAATATATATATGGGTGCGAGTGAGATAGCGATTTAGTTCTATTGCGATCCCTGAACGCGCAGTTGTTATTTCTACTGCGCATGTTATGTTTAGTGCACAGTATAACGGATATAATAGTAAACGTACTATACTCTTTTTTTGTTTAGCTATGATAATAATTATTGAATTACTCTTCTATTCTGCCATTTGCTATAACGCCATGATTGCTTCCTACTTTTTTTTATTTGTCGGCATGGCCGCTTAGATGCACTACGTGACCAACTCGATTGTATTGTGGCCAATAAATACCTAAGTTTTTAATTTTCTAATGTTGGCTGTAAGTGTATATTCAAACTTATTGTTTCTAGTAAAAAAATGAATTTGTGTTTTACAACCTGTTCTAATTTAACTTGATATTTTAACTGATTCTCAATAATAAAATCTAAACTTTATTTATCGGGTTTAATCGCGTTTTATTCATGGTTTTAAACAAACCGAGCTTTAGCCAACTTTACAGTTGGCTTTTTCAAGGTTGACTCCAACTGTAAAGTTAGTGAAAGCTCGGTTCGTTTAAAATCATGAATAAAACGCGATTAAACCCGATAAATAAAGTGTTTTGTTATGCAAAATCGCGAAAACCATAGAAGAAATTATGATTCCCAATATTTACCTGTTTTAATAGTAAGTAGTATTTTAATTTCCTACTCTTCACACTCATTAGTCGAAATGAAATAGAGTGTTTAGTTCGGGTGAATATCAACCATTTCACCCCCGAGCTATAGAAATATCTGTGGTTCGATACTTTACATTCAGCCGTTGTCTAACAATTAACATTTTTTTCATCATTAATCATAACTAATACGTACTTACTTATCACAATTAAGAGAAGTCTAATATGTCCTAATTCAAGTCACTGTTAGCACTAATATAATTCCACACACTTTTATCACAATCCCTAATGTAGATTGTACGTAATAGGCCTCATATTTTACACTTTCAATATAGATCGTAAAACACAGTCTCTTTACAACACAAGATATCACTGTCGGATAAAAAGCGTGAATTTATTACGAAACACGGAGAACATTTTTGCCGGGAACATCGCGAAATAAGCCATTAAGTATATTTTATGTGAAAATGCACTCAGAGTAAGAAAACAAAGAGTTCAATTTTAGATGGCTGGGGCACTGGTGACTTAGAAAACGTGGTTGGTGCGCCACCTCTCAACGGTACTGTTCAGGCCCCTTTATCCGATCGGAGTCTATTATAGTTTGATGGGCCATCTCCGTTTGGGTTCGAGTCATTGTGCGAAGTGGTGTCACTTCGTCATTTGCTGGTACAATGTCATACTTGAATGTAGTTCGGTCGATAACGTGTTAAGTTATTGGTATCGAATAAATTTGATAAAGAGGTCAATAGTTTTGTAATACAGATCTTAACAATCGTCACTATTATTATTATATTTGTGAAGTTGTCGTGTTGCTTACTATGTATATACCTAATGCTTATTTCTTACGTACATTTTAACGGTTGAAATACTGAACCGATTGGGATAAATTGAAACGTTTAAATCAGACAATTTGATTCTTTTTACGTGGCCTATATTCCATCCAAATTATTAATTAATAAGCTACGGTATTGCACTTTACAATTACATATATGAATATTTTCAGTTTTCGTAGCTCAGTGCCCTGCGATCGGCCGTTTAATTATCGTTGTTCGATATTGTATGGACACAAATGTAAACATTTACACACGTAAGCCTCGTACCTTCCATTTCCATTATTTAAATGAAATAGCAAACGTTTTAATACCCTCATAAAATAAAACATTAATGAAACAGATTCTTTTGGAGACAATGGGTGATAATAATATAAAGCACAGCCCAGTATAATACCTAAATATAAGTTATTTATGTTTTTCTTTTTATTATAACTTTCTTTGGTACAATAAAGAATTAATCTATCAATGTATTTTTAATTTAATTTATTAGTATATCATTTTTGATTTTGTTATTTATATCTAATTTTTTGAAGTTAATTGATAGTGTTCATCTCTATTTCTAGTTCACGCGCTGCTGTTTAACTGACTTAGTTCAAGCCGATTGTTCAAGTCCCTAGAAAGAGATATCTGACAAATAAAATGTAACACCACCGAATTAAAAACGTCACTATGACATTAGTAAGAATCAAAATTTGAAGGGTGTTAAATTTGGTTGAGTTCGAACTTATTAGATAGATATATTTTATCCGTAGAATGAAAAATTGCCTCTTAGTGAAAGGACTTTGAAATTGGCTCACTGTCAGTGGTGCCTAATAAACAAGTACTTAAATGACCAAAAAATAATAGTTCAAATTAATAGTCCCCTCGAGACCAAGATCATTGTAACATGATCAAAACGTCAAGGTAAGGAAAATTTAAAAAGTTGGATTTCACGCGATTAAGACCCGGGTAAATGTGTAAAAATGAGTTCCAATCGCGTTAGTTTAAAAAGTTTAATAATAATTCAAGTTTGCGAAGTCGGCCAAAACACGTGAGATGTTTATTGTGTCCGTGATCTCAACACGCCTACCTATTTCTAATCAAAATCAAGTAGGTAACGTATGTGAAGACGCGCTGTGGCCTGGCCTTGTATCGTAGGGCCCATCAAACGACGTCACCTCACTGGTACACAAATAGACACAAATAAGGCGATATATACATACATGGCAAGAGATGCGAGTCTGATATGATGGCAACCTATCACAACAGGAGACGCTACGCACGCTTACTTAGCTTTGCTAAAGTATATACGTATTCGTGCATATTGTGTTCGTGGATTGCAGTGAATTTCGGTATCATTTAATCTTTTTTCCATATTTCTTATGTTACTATCATAGGTCCAGCAATGGACGGATAAGGGATTCCCTTTCTTTTTCTTCTTTTCGTAAAGTGGGTTGCTCCCCTGTGTTTAAGTTCTCAGGTCGTGCTAACGCCTCTAGGTTAACCTAAAGACTATAATCAGAAATAACAACCGAAACCAACTGCTTAACGTACCTTCCGAAGCACGGAGGAGCTCGAAATCGGATTTTTTGCCCCACAAACTTTCGGTCACCCATCCAAACACCTAATGATCACGCCAAGCTTTGCTTAACCATTTAAGATTTGCAGGTGTAGCTAGGCCAATGGCCTTCCTTTTACGACACTACTAAAAGCGACATCATTATTTTTTATGTTATATACATACATCTACACAAATATCCAAAGTATAGTAGGTATAGAATACGAGTATAACTGTTCTTTAGTATAAACCGTTTGGGGCTAGATTGTTCTGTGTGTAACTTCCTGCAACATTTGATGTCAAACGAGTGGAATGGTTGCGCCACTTATACACCTATTCCATAACTCTGCTTTTACAGGGAGCATCACCCACGTTTTGAAGGTGCACGCTGCATCCTGCCGCTCTTAGAAGCCAAGTTAATATATTAGAACGCGATATCTAAGCCACGTCCTTGCCACTTGCCTCTTGTATGTCGTACATAATGCAAGAATACTCGTATCTGCCTCGAATGGCGACCCCACAACACATGCGATACCCGAATTTACAAGGCAACCTTGCAAATAATAATGTAACGTATCAAACTCCACAATATTGCGGTACAACGCTCTTCTACCCTTTTTTAAGATCAAAGGCAAGATAATGATCGCTCAATTTTCTATTTTGTTTGAAAATTCTCGTTTTTTTTTTATATTAAAGGTAAAAACACAAGCACAGTAAAAAGCCATAGTCAAAGGCCCGAATTCACAAACGACCACCTGCTTGGACTCGACTTTTGTCACATTTTTACTGGCGTTGATTATCTATAACTCAAAAACAAAACCAAACCTTAAGCCATGCATAGGGTCGTTTATGAATTCGGGTAAAAGCTTTCCTCCAGAAAAAAAACATTAGCCACATTTTTTTTATAAAGTTAAAGTGAAACCACGATACAAAAAGAAAATGTCAACCAAAGATGAATAAATCTATGATTCTCTTTATTAAAAATGTAAATGTACGGTTATGCGCATAGATACGTAGGTATATACAGGTGTATTAGGTTCAAGGATACCGAATTCCTTGAGTGTCACGTACCGCCGATCGATAGCCCACCCTCGATGTTGCCTCTAAAATCATTCGACACGTTTGAGATTATAACTCTTGAAGAATTTTGTTGCCGAGTGAGTTTATGTGGAGATAAATTTGAGACGTCGTACGTGAATGACTACTATAATATATAGGATCAGATCAATTTATACCGAATACAGAAAAGCTACTCAAAATATGACCTTTACTTAAACAATTAAGCAGCTCTCAAACTTTAAAAAATCTTACTTTAATTTAGTGTAATGTAATGTTCAAATGTAAAATATGTAAGTACTTACCTCTGAAATTATAATACTGTTTCTCTTCTTATTAAATTCTGTTTGTTGTCTTATCTAATATTTTTTAGAGGAAAACTTTAGATATATGTTTATTGAACACAATCTCCGAAATTACTATAGTGACTTCGACATTATCTACAAATATCAAGGCTTTATTTCGTTATAATTTAGAAAACATATATTATATTAATAAAACACAATAGTTACCGGGTTTCATTCGCGTTTTATTTAATAATGGCATTATCCTTTTAGAATATTAAAAAGACGAACTACATCACAGTCAACCTTGAAAAAGATAACTGTAAAGTTAGCGAAAGTGTTTGTATAATGCCGTTAATAAATAAATGGCAAGTAACTCGGTAAATATTGTGTTTTATTTTGCAAAATCGCGATAACCAAAGACAAAACTATATTATACTAGCTGCGCCCTGCGGTTTCACCCGCGTAAGTCCAGTCCCCGCGGGAATATCGGGATAAAATGTAGCCTATGTGTTATTTCCAGTATCCAACTACTTATATTCCAAGTTTCATCGCAATCGGTTCAGTAATTTTAGCGTGATTGAGTAACAAATATATTTTTTATTAACTATACATAGATGAACAAATCTTAAGCTTGGATACTTTAGCTTGTCGATCCCAAGTAAAATAAGGGCGACATAAGTACAAAACATTATATTAAGGACATCATATTTAATATGAAGTAGTAATTATTAAGAGTTCAGGAGTATCCGCTCAAGAAGGTCCATTTTAAAACACGTATGCCATTATCACTAAGCCCTTAATCCTCTTACGTCGACACTCCTGAATGAAGGTGAAGTTTCACCTAAATTCACAAATAACGACCGGGTTCCCTGTGTAACTTAACTTAGAATTTGCATACGAACGTGTCTTCAAAGACAACAATATAAGACTTACAACTACAAGTCGGATTTTAACACGAACGAGTATTGTGTAACTTTGTCTAACAATTATCAATTTTCTGCTTGCTTGAATAATAATTCTGGTTCCAATAAGTTTATATTTAACCGCATAACGCTCGAGTCGGTGCTCGGGTTGGGTAGCTGAAGGAATATTTGCCTGCGTCGCAAAAGTTTTGCGTCGTGGTAAAGTATTTGAAATCACGGCTTGCTCACCGCCACACTGGTGTGTTGGAGCTAGAGTTACATTAGGAAACTAGTGGCTTGCATTATAGAGTTTATTTCACAAAAAGGAGACTCTTTTTGTGAAATAAACTCTTCATCAGTAACTGCGAAGATCATATAAATAAATAATAATAATAAATACATAAATAATTTATTTCCAAAATATTGTGTACAAATTGCTACAAGTCCAAATTTCGATTTAAAACTAAGTAACACATAATATGCCTGAACTAGGAATATCCTGTATCTCAGGCTAAAATGGCTAACAGTAGAAACTAAAATTATGACTTATAATTAGAAACAAAATAAAACTTATTAAATTGGTACTATAGATATGTCTAAGTAAAGGGAAAGGGGATTGTCAAATTTTACATATGCAAAGTAATATTATATATAGGTAGTAAGGTAGTATATTCACCCTCATCCACCATTTTTAAGGCACCTGGATGCGTCGAACGATTTTTTCTTTATCTTTGGGTATTCCTGGGCTACGAGATCAGAGGAATAGTCAAATTAGACCAGCTTGACTATGACTGATTAAGCACAAGGCGAATGGTGGTTCATCTTGTTTTTTCACTTTTCAGTTACAACAACCAGTCGGGTTTCTATTTTTTTTTATGTTTCATAAAATGATCATTATAGAATGTTGGATAACATAGTAAGATGAACAGAAGACGATTCAAATAAAAGATCATCGTTATAAAAAAAATACTCAGAGAAAATAACCTATAAAAGCCTGGACATGACAGAAACTAATGTTATAGTTAATTATTTGTTGTTATATCTAATGTTTTTTTTAATTTTGTTGTGCTAAGGTTGACATTATTGAGAAATAATTTAATAAGAGCGATTAATGCATCTAAGCGAGACTAGCGAGCCTAGACTTCTCTCCATACGGTGGCGAGTAAACTGCTTGGTCCCCAGGAGGATTGGCTTCAGGCAGATGGCCGACCGTAAAAATAATGCAAAATTTATTAGATTAACATTTGTTTACTATAACAATGTTAGACATCACATCATACATAAATACATAAAAAAATGTTTTTGTCTTAGATTTTCGCAATTATGTATAATGAAACACAATATTTACCAGGTTTTACTCGCGTTTTTTTATTATTAGCATTGTTACAATGTACCTTGCTTTCCCTAACTTTACAGTTAGCTTTTTCAAGGTTGACTGAGATGTAATTCTTCTATTTAATATTCTAAAAAGTTGCTGTAAACTACTGCCTTACTATTATTTGTATCAAAACGTTTTTATACGAATAATAATCAGCAATTTTCCCTTTGAACAATGCCATTAATAAATAAAACGCAAGTAAAACCTGGTAAATATTGTGTTTGAAATAAATGGTAGTTAAAACAGAAAGTTATAATAAAATAGGTGCGAAGGAAATATAGTTAGGAAAGTCTAATGGAAATTTTCAGTGTAAGCAAACATACTTGAAACAAGTGCTACGAAGTGCTACGAAGTCGTAGTCGAGCATTTAAACAAATACTTGATTTTAATGTAAACTTACAACATTATTGGTACTTCTCGACTTTTTGGCACTAGAAGCTACATAAACATACAGGGGTATATACAGGGGGATAATACATCAGAGGTATTCAGAGAGCTTCGGTCCGAATCCGACGTCGGAAACATTATCTCCGTCTTGCTCAGCGCGACTCAATAAGACAGGGACAGACATGTCAAGTCGATCTTCGGTTTTGGGCCAATGCTCTCTAAATACCCCTGCAGGACCTCCTTGCAAAGCGACACGACGCTTTGTAGATAGAGCCTTGAAGATAAGAGTTACGAATTGGAAAAGGGTCTTCACAGATGAATTGATTGCAAAATACCTATCTGTTTAGTAGAAAAAAAACCGTATTAGATTGCAGACGTAGGTCGTGCACCCGCTGAAGATACAAGTACGTAAATCGTTATACAACCTTCTTTGTACAATTTTAATTACGAGTGAAAATAGATAAAAATGCAGTAGCTTAATAACTGATAAGCAATGTGTATTAAATATACTTAGTTTTAGTTAATCTATGTACTTATAGTTTATAGTTTTTATATAATTATATATTTATTTATGCTTACCATTTTTAAGTGTAGGCACCCTACCTCTCACCTTTCTTAGCTTCCTGTCTATCTAAAGGTTGCCTGGAAAAGATCACTTTCAGCGATAAGGCCGCTCATTGTGCCTCATAAATTAAAGTATTTGTTTCTGTCTGTATATATTGAATTTTATATGGTGTGTACTGTAAAGAACTTATTCATTTAGCATAGAAATCGAAAGACAGCCAAAACAAATACATGAGACGATCTAAGGCAGTGGTGGGAAAACTACGGCCCGCGGGGCATCTCCGGCCCGCAGATGGCTTTTATCTGGCCCGCGACGGGATATTCCAAATCTCCAGCTATCTACATATTCTAAGTTTTATCGAAATCGGTCCAGTAGTTTTTGCGTGAAAGAGTAAAAAAGTTGCATATGTACATACTTGCAAACTTTTGCGTTTATAAGAAAAGATAGGATCGAATATAAAATAAGATAATAGGATTCAAATACCCGGCCCACCATAAATAATTTGCGTTAATATTAGCACGCGAATGAAAAAGTTTGATCTAAGGTATCTTCTAGATTTGTCTTCGGATCGAGATGCTAATATGGTGATAGTTATCTTTTATGTAAGCGTGCTGCTTCTAAAACCGTATCGTTACTTACCATCTTATAATAATTGATAATAATACTAAGGGTTAAGGGATCCAGAAGGCAGTCGTCCTTGATACGGCACGTATCGTCAGAAGATTCCTGTCTCTGCGGCCCTAACCATTGCATCGGTAGCCTGGGCCCTGCCCTGCTGCCAACAGACTTCTAGGTTTAGGTTAATATAGTAATTAACTATTTTTGTGCAAAATTTATGCATTATTTATAGGGCCTTTAATTTGTTTTTATGTAAAGAATTTAGTTTGTAGGTTTTGTGGTAATGTATATATTTTGTATCTAGTTTATTTTTATAAAAACTTAAATTTAAGAATAAAAATAAAGTAATAATAAATAAATGAAATATAAATCTTCTGTTTTGATTTTATTTCAAAGCTCACTTAGCATTTTTAAAATCATCTGAAAGCACGATTAGATCGACTTTAGCAAGGAATCGACGGAAACAACAAATAACAAGGTATCTTAAATATCTAATCCATCACGCAACATGAAAAACAGCCAAAAAAAGCAAATTCTATCTGTGTTTTGTCTCAAGTCAAACAAAAACATCGGTCTTTTACATCGCTGTAATAGTATTTCCTTATTTCGAGACCGTTGAGGAAAATGATACGGTTTTCTGTGGAAATATTGTCTCTGTGCTTGTGTGGGAACGAATTATTTACAAAGAATTTATGGGTTTAATAAAGGAACGCTTGGTTGGTGCACTTTTGAAAAGTTTATTATTTCTATTATCGCTTGACGCTGTCCACTTATTACCTTAGTTACGTTTGTGATCAAATCTTGATGTAATAATAACATAACATTTTTTTCATCAAAATCAGTTTTTTGTTGCGTTCAAAGAAATAACAAAAGAAGTTAAGGCAAGGTTTTCGTTGGAATTTTCGAAATTGACCTTTGTTTGATTTAATGATGTTATCGTAAACTAATTTTTCATCTCTCCTGTTCGGAGTGTCTTGATTTTTACTTATGTATGTACGACCGCAAGCAATTTGATCAAAAGCAAATCTCCAATCTTAATTTGCCTATATCTTTTCATCGTGTTGACTTAGATTCTTGATTTTTTCAATAGCTAATAAGGATTATTGGCCTCAGTATTTGGTTTAAACTTCAACTTGCTAGATCCACTTCCTGAGAAAATTAGTGGTGACACACAGATGGACAGACAGAAAAGAAAGTAATCTAATAAGATTCATTTTTTACCTTTTAAGTACTGAACCCTAAAATAACTAGTTAAAAAAAATATACAGGACGAATTGAGAACAATTTATTTTTAAATTAAAAGAAAAACTTAAAGTCCGTTAAAAATTAGCACGATTTTTCCTTTGACGAGTAAGTCACAATACCAGACCTACATTGCTGCTAAAAGCACTTTGTAGTAGACATACCTCGACATAATATCGTAAGTTACGACGCGACGTCTAAATAAACACGTAAACGAGGCTGACTAAAGGAAAATGAACGAAGCTCTCTTACTTTGTTAATTAACCAATGGAATACAACTTTGAGGTCACAGTTTAATGTTTGAACAAACCGTTAGGTTCGTTCTAGATATCTCTCTACCTAATACCTGTTACGTATTATATTTCGTTTACTTACGAATTTATTAGAGTTCTCTAGTGCTAGCGATATGTAGTTGTATGTATGTCATACTTTCCTCTGAGGCCTGTCGGATGAATCCCTGGCTTTGACGCAGAGGATTGCCGATCCGATTCCCGCCGGAGACAAATATAAATATTTGTATCTGGTCTGGATGTATGTATTCTCAAAATAAATATTAGAATTATATCCTTTGTCTAGTCACCGTAACATTTGCTTAGTTATTTATTTATTACCTCGGTATTCATATGAGGTAAGCGCCATCTCGCATGGCTGGTGATGTTTGATTTTCAATGCAATATTAGAATACCTATATCATACTTCAAAAAGATAATTTATGATTAAGATACAATTTAATAATATGTATAAATTGGCCTATCTGTCTACCTACCAGATACCTGTCGTCACCTGGAAAGAAATGAAATTACAAATTGTTCCATTTCCTTTCGGATCAATCACACTCTAGAGCGAAAGATGCGAATAGGAACACAGATAATCACTCTCATTATTCTTATTAATAAGAGTCGGAGTAATGTCAGAGTAGTTATTCCGCTTTTTGTTTCTGTCTATCAACTTTGAACGTTCTTATCACGAATAAAGACAAAGCAGGTTCACACTACTTCGACCTAACTCCACGGTTATTAATAGGAACCAAAGTGTTAGGTAGGTACTGTCTAGTGTAGACACGAGGTGTCTCCATATAGATACCTCAATACGCCAAACACTTTGACCAGCCCAGCAATAAAAATGCAAGCTGCCAATTGACGAAAGCACACGTACGTGTAACTATGCAGACAATTGGCCACGTTTACTCTGACAATTTCACAATTTCAGGGGACGCGACGCGAGTAAACCTGCAGTTTATTCAAAGGAATATCACGACTAATTGAGAACTTCCTCTTTAAAAATAAATTACAAGGAAACCGCAACATCTAAAAAATACGCCCGTGACAAGATTCGATGCCTCTCGAGTGCGCTATCACTGCGCCACATGAGTACCCACGTGACACGGTGAATTTAACGATTATGCTCTTTTCCTAAAAAGTTTCCGTGTGGTCCCCTGTAACGCACTCGCCCGACAAGCGAGAGATTCAGGTTCGAGTCACGTCACAGAAGAATTTTTGATGATGCTGCCTTATCCTTGTAAATTATTTCTAGTAAATGCCATGAGCAATATACATACGAAAAATTTAACTTCTTCCTTTTTAAAGTCGGTTAAAAAAGACTAAAAACTGCCGTAATAAATAACTTAAAATGGCAATATTACTCAATGGTATAAATCCACGGCAAGCTCATGAAAAGTTAATGTTGTAAAAAACGGTTTTAGTCGGTTTTATGAGTGTCATATAGGAGAGAACCCCAGAGGCCATATCGCGTGTTTTGATGGACAAAACCCCTTGATTTATAACCTTACATTTTTATTATTAACCTGCCTAACATCGTAATTAGACTCACGTTAACATCTAGCCCTTTTCACTGATTTCTTTAGGCTTTTAACAATTCAACAGTAGAATTGTGTGATTAAAGATTATTTAGTGAAACGATGCAACAATAAAACTAATTACTTAATAAACAATTAAACATTATATTTTATGCGATTAAAAGGCAGTAGTGGTAGCGCACAAAGAACATTATTATCACTTCAGCGTGGTTTACATTACTATTACAATTTTAATATTATTAACAATTTTAATAGTATAAAGGGGGGCAATTGTATGGGTTTTTATGCCTGGAATAAATGATTTGATTTGATTTGATTACGAAACTCGTGGCATTTTAGAATGAATTTCTCAAAAAAGTTGCCTAGAAACGTGGTAAGTACTGTCTACCAACTTGATAAAGTTGCTTCCAGTAAACTGCCTCGAAAATGTTTTTGTGAAATTAACATAATTTTGTCTTAGGTTTCGCGATTTTGCTTGATAATTAACACATAATCTTAAAACATCTAACTGTAAAGTTAAATAAAACGCGAGTTAAACCCGAACTTAATACTATTATGTATGAATATACCAAAAAATTCACATCTATACCTACTACCTACAATATCAATACAAATCAAATAATACTTAGTGTAATAAATAAATTTCAGTCGATGCGGTGTGTACTATTATGCACGGATATCCCTTATAAAACCATTTATATACGAATCTCTTTAATAAATACGAACGAAAAGCGCGTTAGCGCGGGGTTCGGTTAAAAAGCGGTCGTTCAGTTGATCGACGTTCGAATAATCGACATCCTACTGTATTGTGAGCCTCAAAGTTAGTTCAAATGTAATAGAATACATGAGAAAAAACAATCAGTAATACAATACAAGCTGTCATAAAAGTAACGTTTCACTATTCAGCCCTTAGAATGCTTAAATACTACGCTACTGATTTGACGTCTACTTATTTGATCAACTTCTGAATTTAATTTAGAATGTAAATTTTTGAGAAGCGTTTCAGTAAAGTTGCTTAGTTTTGAGCAGGGATCGGAAACCGGTTAATTTTCACAATCGATTTCGGTTGCCGGTTTGTAACCGGTAAAACATAAAAAACGGTCGAAACCGTCTTTTTTGTAAAAAGTAATAATGTAAAAAACCTATAAATAATAATCGGTTTAGCGAGCAAAATTAACCGGTTAATTCCATTTCTCTAGCTTCAATAATACGCCATCTATGAGATCTAGTTTATATTTCACAATAATATTTACAAAGTTGGTACGAAAACGCGTTTTCGGCCGCACGTTTTGTAAGTAAATTGTATTTTTGTGTTGTATATGTACCAATAATAATTAATATTTAAAATAATGAACAATTTTTACTTGACAGCTAATTTTATTTAAAATGATGAAATATACCTACTTCTAATGATACTTTTAATAATAGGGAAAATGGTAACTAAAACGCTTAATGATTACAATTACAGGGTGGAAAGGGTAGCAATCGGTTAAAATCGATTATGTGATGAACGGAAATATTATATAACCGGTTTATGAGCGACAACAACTAGTTTTTGTTAACCGGTTCCGATCCCTGGTTTTGGGTACCTACTGTTTTAGACTTTTAGAAAAAGTTATTATCAGTTAAGATAAGAAAATGAAAACATTGTTAATATTCGAGAAGAGTAAAATAATGACAGTACTTAAATTTGCCTAAAATTTTACAAAATACTATAAAGTTTTACTAAAAACATGAAAAGTTAAACGCAAACAGAATATTAAAACAGTCCGTCGGAACTTAGTAAAATAACCGGTCTCTAATTAAAAGTTGAGCGGTAACGTGAAATTAAATAACTATGTACCCCAACTGAAGGGTGCTAAAATAAAATTGTTGTATGACAGAATGGCAAAATGGCGAAAATTATGAATGACAGTTTTTTACTCGTCTAAAAGTTAACACTTTTTAATACCTATACCTATTTGCGCCAACCAGTTTTTTTTCTGCCTTTTAAGTTACGGCCGCATTAGCACGGAGCTTGCTTAGCACATGGAGGCTAGTCAGCCTTCATCAATGATAATCCCTATCAATGGGCATTTGTGAACTTTTTGTCCAAATATCCCCATTATTTGCCGATTTTAAGCAGAATGGGGATCAGTGGACAAAAAAGTTCAACAATGCCCATTGATGGGCATTAATATCAGTGGGGATTAAACCCCTTTACATCAATGCACGCCTAGCGACCAGCTATAGGCTAGATATATATTTTTCTATAGTAATATCTCGTTTAGTATCCCCTAATTTGAAAACAAAGTAGGATATATACGGCTTCATTTAAAATTTAATTTTCATAATTTTTATCACGTGTGTACAATGAATAGCGAGTTTTCAAATTTATCGGAGTACATTGACTATGGTGGACTGATAATTGGTTAGTAAAAAAGCAGCCTCCGCTCTCCTTGCAAAATGAAAAATATTTTATTTTAGTTCTTACACTCTGAACTGTAAGAAATCACAAACCCAACTTAAGTATCTATCTATTATTCTCCATTTACTATGTAAACTTTTACACCATAAAGTTCTAATTTAATATATAACCTAAACAATTTAAGTCGTTACTCACAAACTTTGTTGACGAGGCATATATTATTCAAATAATAACACTCCCGTACTTAGCCAGGGTATCCATTACACTCAGAAACTCATCCCGTGCACCGTTCGTATAAATGAAGCAAAACTACTTTGAAACCTTACCAGTTCATTTTAAAGTTTCGCAGCCAGTTCACTGTGTATGGTTTAGGTCGTAGGTATATAATAGTCTTATATCATATCCTACTAATATTATAAAGCTGAAAGTTTGTGAGTATGTGTATATGTGTGTATGTTGCTTACTCAATCACGTAAAAACCGCTGAACCGATTACCATGAAACTTGGAATATAGGTAGCTGGAAACCTGGAATAACACATTGGCTACTTTTTATCCCTGCGGGATCGGGACTTACGCGGGTGAAACCGCGGGTGTAGCTAGTATTGGTATGAGTCGGTAATAATGTAAAATACGGTTAAACTTGGTAAAGTATGAAAAGGGTGCAGTTTGTTGTGATTAGACTTTAGGTACAGTCAGAAAAGGACTGAGGGTACCAGTTGCACATTTTAAAGTTTTATGATTTTCAATAATGATTCAGTGATGTCAGTAAAGCGTCCTAATTGTTAGTAATTCCATGTAGAATATCCAAAAATTACTAAACCGCTATTGATAAAATTAAAACTTTAAAATATGCATCTGGTACCCTAAGTCCTTTGCTGACCGTACAATGTTAAGTCGTGGCGCTTCGGAGGGGAGTCTATTCTTTATTTATGTAAAAGGAGTTCTTGACGGTATACATAGCGACGTGCCTTATCAGTGCACGTGTAGTCTAGGACAGACACTATCTTAAACGGGATTAATAGTACAAAACTAGTGGCATGCAATATAAAAAAGTCATTTTCTCAAAAACAATGCGTAGACACAGCGCGCGATACTATTTATTTACTTGATAAAATTGTATCCAGTAACCGCGGAGAGACTGTTATTGTGAAATCGTCTCTATAATGCATGACACTAGTTTAGTCATGTAGGCTTTAGAGTTTTATTTCAAAAGTGTCATTGCTTGTGGAGCCGCATTGCCGCCGCCAAAGTGAATTGACTGCCGATTTTTTAAACATACGTTTCCCTTTTTGCATACTATTTCTCGCTATAAAGCAATTGATTAAAACCAATTAAGGGATGATTTAGACTAGACCGTCACCCGACCGTGCCAGGTAAGAGCTTTGCTGTCCATTGCTCGGCGAGCAGTCGATCGGTCTGTTGCAAGCGAGTGGCAGCCGAGCAACAGATAACGAAGCTCGGACCCGACACGGTCAGGTGACGGTCTTGTATAAATCATCCCTTACTCGTATTTTTAAAGTGTGAAAGAGATGAAAAGGTCAATTCTCTTTATAGGAACGCTTAGCCATTGTGATGAATACTAGTATCCAGCTGTACACTCTTGAACGAGTGCTCTCGTCAAGTCTAGCTGAGAGGCAGACACCCGACAGGCCGAGAGGCGAGTGTTTGCCATGTACTCTCTCGCACTCGGAATGTCTCTACGAGAGTGTACAGAGACGCTATTACAGTACAAAATACACAGCACGTCAAAATAATTCCATTACCCTTGTCAAGCAAAAGCAAATAAGTGACTATAATATAAATGTGAGTAGACTATTCCCTAGAAAAAGAAGATCTATTGAATTTGTTTGTACTCAACTTCGTTTCTGTTCTCCAACAATAAAAGTAAGTAATTGGCAAGGGAAATGAAATGTGTCAAATACTTTGGGATATTGTAAAAGTTTAGTTAGCTTGATCCGTGCTTCCATAACTCAGATAGAGTTCAGGACAATTACGTGTAAATTGAATCACTAAGCGGACATCTATCCACCATTATCACAATAAAGTATTAAAATAATATGTAACCGGGAAGACATACTCAGGCAAACGAATCCAATCCCTCGCAGTTTGCCTCGATGTAAAATGGTAGAATAATAATAATGAATGAAGATGAATGGATGGAGATGGTAAAACTAAATTGTGTAAGAATTAAAAACTAAAAAATATTAATTTTAAACTTAAGTAACTTAATATTAGTAAGGACTACAAACACACAAAGACAGACGAAAAACATAACCCTTTCCTTGCAGCTTACTTTTATCGAATAAATAAATAAAACAACGACAGTTTCATTTTACAAAACGCCTCCAGCACTAACCAAATCTGTTCCCGTACCAAAATGTTTTACCTTTGAAAAAGCTCCGTCCTCACAGCTTAACGAAGTCTATTGTAAGCTTTGCCTACATTCTGTTCCTGGGTAATTAAGTTGAACCTAAAACTAGGTGCTGTGTGCCTGGAACTGTTGACATTTTCAACTCAGAGAACGTAACATATGGCCTGTGAAGTTACATAAACTGTTCAACACACGTTCTAATGACACAGTATTTTGTTGACCGACCATATCCTATATATGCGTAGGGCTAAGGATCCATATAATATGCATATTACAAGTCATATATTATACCACTGGGCATATAATATGACTGGTCAGTCATATTATATGAAGGAGAAAAAAATCGTGTTTTTCCGTTTCTTTTTTTGCATGGAGCTGGGGTACATGTTTAAAATTCCAGGATTCACTTGTTTAATTGCATTAAATACAGTTATTTTGGTATTTCTTCCATTATAAAAATATAGCAAAAATACAGCCAAAATGTCATACCTACTATCAGATGGAATCTGATCTATCAGTGTTCCGGCTGCTAGTTAATTGGTGCACCTGCAATAACTCGACGTTATTCGGACGTTTATCGACACATAACCCCCACCGGGGCCGGTGTGATTCATTTTGGTATCGAATATATTTTACATCCATTTATAAAGTTAAGTAAAAAATGAGTCTGCATTTTTATAACATTCTTTTAATTCGACTTTTATAAATAATAAAAACTACAGAGTGCATTCAGGATGAGACTAGGAACCCTTCCAGAAAATTTAACTAATAAAAAATCTAAGGTAACTTTATATGCCCAAAGAGTGTTCTAGATATCTAAGTACAATTTTATTGTTCTACATAGTCTCTTTCTATTTTTTTTTAGTAAAAAGTACCCCCAAAATAAATGATGTTCCGTAAGTCGTAGAAAAACAAAAGTGGTCGGCCTAGATGGCTTATTATGTATTACTGTCTTGCCGAATCATATATTAGTTTCTACACATGGACCTTCCCGGAAATTACCTAAATGGTGATGAAAACCATATCGAAATCCTAAATGGTGATGAAAACCATATTGAAAATAAAGACACCGTAGGCTACTGGTTGATTTATTTTCAAAAAGACCAATTTGCAGAACGGCACTTACCTATTCAAAGCTGCACCTTCTGACAAGTAAAACTTTCAGTGCAGTCATAAATAAAAGTGTTAAACAGATCTTTTCAACCCTTTTCCACTGCTGAACATATGCCTTTCCCATATACCGCCACAAATAGCAATCGCGAGCTACCCCCATCCAACGGTCGTCGTGGTCGTCTGTTGGACGATCGTGCCGTCATCGTCGTCGGCCCATAGAGTAGGTGGTCTTCCAACACTCCATTTCGCATTGCACCGTGGTCGCCACTCGACGACTTTTACTCCACAATGGTTATCTATCCTTCGAGATTGAAGGGCAGGCTATAAAGCTATATGGCCTTGTCATTGTCTACTAATTTTGAGAGCTATGTCGGTGACTTTGTTTCTCCCAAAGATTGCTGTAATTCGGATTCCATCACGCAGCAAAATTCCAAGCATAGCTCTCTTTATAGCCTTATGAGCGACTAGTAAGTGTTTTAACTAGGCACATAGTTAGCGACAGAAATACTATTTTCCATTTATGGAATAATACTATGTAAAGTTCTAGAGATACTGAACTGGAACAGTACCAAAACATGAAATTACTGTTAAATCTTCAAAGATGGCTGAAGAGGCCGGTACGGACACTTCAGCACGACTCGCTGAGTTTTGACCCCGGTTCCATACGAGTACCCTCCAACTTCCAAACTTGTTTAACTGATTTACGGATTAGACAAGATCTTACAGTTTTGCTTTTGATGTTGCTGACAATAAAAATTACAAAAGTTCTATTCCTTGATGTTATTCAAATTTCAAAAATATACATAAGAGGCTTTTGAAGTCGCATTTTTCATACCATTGTTGTACAATGTGTTTGGGGATGATAGTATAAGTTAAAAAAATTGGTTCGGCTAGACGTCTAAAAGATAATCTGTCTTAGAACAACTTTTTAAATACTACTTTTGATAAAACGATCTTCTTTTTCTAATTTTGTGAGGTTGTTTGACTTGTAGAACAAAAGTTAGTCTAGACGTCTAAAATTCTCTCAGCTTAGGTATATTACCGTCCCCAAAACACTATGAAAACTATAACAAATATGAGTTTGCAAAGCCTAGTTTGTAAAATATTATTCCAAAAGCGTTTCACGTACAAAATGGTTAAAACTGAATTTATGTGAAAGTTAGTTTTCAGGAAATGGATTGGACACCCATTTAGAGTTTACTATTTACCCATTTACAGTATACTATTTACCCATATAGAGTGGACTATATTTACTCATTTACTAAACACCAATAACATAAACATAAACTCATAGTTGCAACTAGGTACGCGTTATTTCACGTAGCCGTATTTAACTAACTAATTTAAATTAACAATTAGCAGGTAAACACCAGCATATTTCTAATCATAAACTACACTAACGTGCGTTATAATTATACAGTAACAGGGTTGTTTATTTCTAATTCAAAACTTTTGTTTTACTCCAAGAAATAACCCTGTAAATCCTAACTGAAAGCATCTTTTAAATCATTTGCCACTAACAACGCGAGCGCTGAAAAAAAAAAACGATTGTTCCTGGCAAAATGTAAGAAATTTACACTATAAATTATTTATACCTAAAATTTAATCATGGTAAAAACATCTATCTTATTACCTAACTAGCTGCGCCCTGCGGTTCCACCCGCTAAGTCCCGTTCCCACGGGAATATCGGTAAAAAAGTAGCCTATGTGTTATTCCAGGTCCCCAGCTACCTATATTCCAAGTTTCATCGCAATCGGCTCAGTAGTTTTTGCGTGAAAGGGTAACAGCCTCACATACATACAAACTTTCGCGTTTATAATATTACTAGCTGCGCCCCGCGGTTTCACCCGCGTGAGTCCCGTTCCCGCGGGAATATCGGGATAAAATATAGCCTATGTGTTAATCCAGGTCCCCAGCTACCTATATTCTAAGTTTCATCGCAATCGGTTCAGTAGTTTTTGTGTGAAAGAGTAACAAGCTACATACATACAAACTTTCGCGTTTATAATATTAGTAAGAAGTAAGATTTACAAATTTCAATTCGTATGTCGTTCGTGACAAATGTAAGAACAGACAGATTCGCTTTGTATGTAAACAATGGCGATCACATGAAACCGACCAACCGATCTCGGGTACAATGGACAATTATTAGTCAACGGTCGTCTGAACCAGCTTGGCGCTTCGCTAACTTGGCTCTTGGTTCGACGAAACTGTCTTACTTGTGCTTTGTCAGACTAACATGTTAAGAATTATATTTTATTTTGATTGTCTTGTATTTCACTTTCAGTCTTAATGTGTTGTTCTTTCGTTTTTGTTTCGATTATAATTTATTTTAAACTTTTTAAACTAACACGATTGGAACTCATATTTACAATTTTCCCGGGTCTTAATCGCGTCGTCCACTGTTTATAACCGACGCCCGCCGCAGCTCCAGTCCACTCGAGACCAAGATCATTGTAACATAATCGGAACGTCGAGGTAAGAAAATGTTGAATTTCACGCGATTAAGACCCGGGAAAAGTGTAAATATTATTTACTTTGTTATAATTGAAAATTGAGATCACTTTCTTGTTCGCCTGGCTGTCTGTGTGTCACCACAGATTTTATCAGGTGGAGAAGGATAAAATTTAAGCAGATGCTGGCCCTTTTTACACGACTGCCAAAGGAAGTGTTATTTAGATGTTTAAAAATTAGGGTTCTGAGTCAATCTTATAAAAACATATAGCAAAATTAGATTTCACCTTAATTTACAAATCTTTTTTTTTCGGATTTTTCTTTCATTCTTTTTAAAGTGGCAAACAGCCACTTTCACATGACAAAGAATTAAAACTAATATTATCTTCCTACTTGTAATTTACGTGTAAATAAACACGAGCCAGTACGTAACACACATGAAAGAGCGAGCAGAATTTACAAATGAGAATTGGCCGTAACTTATTATAGACCAGGAAATGTGTCCAGCCATCGAACAGAGTCCACGTTAATGGCACTAACGAACGATCTAAAATCACACACGTTGTATTCAGCAGCAGAACGAGAACTCAGCCCAAAATGTGTCAATCTATTAAAATTAGCAACATTTCTAAATGAAAGTGAGATATCGATTTTGTCCATATTGTTGAGAATAAGGCTAGATCTCCAACGAAATCGAGAAATTTCGATAGAGTCTGTCTTACTCGAATTAGCCTTAGTTTTTGCAATTAAACTCATTTTTCGGTTTTCAAGCGAGGTTCTGGTCGGAATTTCCGAAACTAACCTTTGTTTGATTCAATGGTAAGTAACCGTAAACTCATTTTTTTGATCACATAAAAATATATGTCGTAGTTCAAACAACCTTATGAAGAAACATTTGGTTAAAAACACGATATTAGCAACTTCGCTCGATACAATTTTTTTTTAGTATTTTGTCGTCTGTATTCAGAGAATATTGGACTTTTATTTATAAAAAAGTAAACAATATTCTCGCATTCTGCTGTCTGGCGTCGTCCAAGGCAAAGGAATTGTACTCGATACTGCAACATGCCCTTAATCGGATTGAGGTCTGGCAAGGCCTTCAAACGTCGGGCGTCGAAATATACCCGTAAATAAGTTTCCAAAAATAATTACTATCCACTCATTACCCAATAAGAGTTTATGTAACTCAAGAGCCGCTAAATTGACGGTTCGTATAATAACTAGGACCAATTTACAATTTTCTTTTGTCCCGAAGAGTGTTTAAGATTACCGGCCCATCAGTAAATACTACTTTCGCAAAACCCCATCATTCCTTCCTATATTCCTTTTTATATAATATTGTCAGTAAGCGTATTCCGCACCTAAAGGTAAGCTCTGTCAGCTTGTGTAAACTACTAGTGCAACAATGGCTCCTTCAGATGAACTACTTTCAAACAGAGTAACTTATGCCAACATCGTTTATTTAATTTCTTACTTATACACACATTCACTCAAACACACACACACATATAAACACACTCCCATCTGTGCTATACTATGACTGTTTTAGTTTTTCTTATTTAACCAATCAGTCCAAAATTCTGTTCTCTCTTTTTCTGCAATATTTCGGCAATTTATCAGATCACCTGCGACACAATTTCGCTTAATGCAGGGATCATTGTTTATCTGTTCTTATATAAAAATAGGTAACCAAAAATTGTTAAATGGTAACAATTGCTGCTTCAAACGTACAAACTTGCAAAGCTCAAAAGGGGCGAATGCATTTTTACCTCACAGATGATCGGGCTACAGCAGTTGTTAATCCAGGCGTTGCAAACTTGAACGACTTTTTTTTCAGTAGGTATATCGGACCTTCCTTTACACCACACATCCTCTGCATATCAAAAGCATATTTTTGTTAGATTTATTTCAAACCCTAGCCTATCGATTATTCAGAACCCTTTTCCTCTGTTGTAACAGATTATTCATACTATACAGTAACGTATAGCATATGGATACCGACTGGGCTGAATTAATATTTAAGGGCCACACTGGGTCACCAGTATTTCACGTTGTTTTTACCCTGAATATAGGAACAGGTGAATTGGTTTTACTATTATTTTGTTTGAGAATGATTTTTTTCAACTGGGAATTTATTTTAAGTGTAGTGCAGTTTAATCTAATTACTAACGGCGGTTTATCCATTGAACTTGAACCTGTTTTTCCAATGGCCTTATACATTTTATTGGGAATTAGCATAGCCCAATAAACGATGGCGACGGCGACGCTTACGGCTTAGAGACCAGCAGGAATGTTTTATAGGTACATACGTACTTATATAAATCCCCCCTTGTTGTAACACACATTCACCGCAGAATGCTGTACCATTATTTTAGAATTATAGTTGTACAATATAAAAGCGGACTGTAATTATTAGTTATGATTAGGAAAGCACGCTAATCAAATGTTCTTTGCACAAATGGGTACCGCGATCAAAGGTCGAGCGAAAGGTACTATCTGTCGGGGTGCTAACAGAAGAATCCACTTACCCAGACTATTTGGAGTCTCCTCTCGCAGGGTGCACACGAAACGCGACCTTCGAACTTCCCTAGGGATTGTCAACTCACCGTCGGTCCGTTCTTACCCACGATCGTTGCACAAACCAACAGGACTCCAAGCGGCTCCTTCTCCAGCAGCCGACAGACCTCGTCCAAATCCGCGGGCAAACGCGATTATCGAACGCGAACACTGAATTGGTGCTTCCCTACGATAGATTCTAGCCTTCCGAAGTGTTTGAAAGCAAAACGACGCCACGGGGTTAAAAGCGAACTAACCCGCGTCGCAACTCTGAAGTGACTGCCACGACATTCTATTTTTGAACGTTAGGTGAATTTGTTTTTAATCTACCCGAAGTTTTATGATTAAAAATCAACCTACGTTCTCCTACCTATATTTTCTTTATTAAAACTAAACATTCCGACCACCAAAATACAGAGGATTTTTCAAAAATTAACGATCGATTTTATACAATAGCGTAGCGGGAATGTTGCGAAACGATACGAAAACTAAAACTTAAAACTAGGTTGTTCGATGGGGCAGGATCACAAAGTTGCCCAGGCACCACCGAGTCTTTATCAACTATAGGCAAGGGTAGAGGGCAGAGCTTAACGACCGGACGTTTGCATTCTCCAGCACTAGTGCGAAGAGTTGCTACTCTACAAATACCATCCAGCCCAAGATGGAGTTCTAGCACTCGACCCAACCTCCATTTCATAGGACTACATTGTTCGTTAACTATTAGAACTAAAGTCCCGACCTCTATATTCGGTTGAAAGTCAGACCATTTATGACGCTGCTGAAGAGTGTGGACGTACTCAAGATGCCATTTACGCCAGAAGTCTTGATGCATCTTCTGGATCATTTTCCAACGCTGAAGCACACTAACACCAGTATCGAGAAGAGGTGCTTCAGGTAGCATAGTGAGTGGTTACATGGTCAAACAATGACCCGGTGTGAGTACCGTGAGGTCATTTGGATCCGAACTCAATGGTGAAAGAGGACGCGAATTCAACAAGGCCTCAATCTGCGTCAGGAAGGTACTGAACTCTTCATAAGTGAGCCGTTGCGAACCAACGACACGAACGAGATGTGTCTTCATAGACTTGACGCCAGCCTCCACTAATCCCGAGAAATATGGACTTCCAGGAGGGTTGAAAGCAAAATCTACCCGTTCCGCCGCCGCGGCCTTGGACATGAGATCCTTCAACAAATTACAGGCTCCGACAAAGTTCCGACCTTGGTCAGAAACTAACTTTGAGCATCGACCTCGACGAGCCATGAAACGACGGAGACAAGCAAGATAAGCTTCCAATGTGAGCTCCGAAGCGAGCTCCAAGTGCACAGCTTTTGTAGCAGTGCACACGAATACGCACACGTAACCCTTGAACGTTCGGACGCCTCTACCACGACCGAGAGCTATGTCAAAGGGGCCGGCATAGTCGACAGCTGAAGAAGAGAAAGGTTTCAGCTGGTTTATACGATAAGCTGGTAGGTTACCCATCAAGGGAGCAGCAGCCAATCTGGGTTTGACCCGAAAGCAACGGATACACGACGACAGTACAGTCCGAATTGCTTGCTTTGCAGAAAGGATCCAGAAATCCTGAACTAATAAATTCTGCAGAGTTTGCAACCCCGGATGCATGAATTTCCTATGATATTCCTCTATGATCAGCATCGTCAACCGATGGCTTTTAGGAAGCAGCAGCGGATGCTTTTGGTCATAACCGAGCTGACTTTGGGCGAGGCGACCGCCCACCCTGAGCAAACCCTGGGGATCGACAAAAGGACAAAGTTTCCTGAGAGCTTTGGGGAGTTTGTTCCGGCGACTGCTAGTTAGCGCACGGATCTCTGACCCGAAAACACTCTCCTGGACATGACGAACGAGAAAACGAGTAGCATCGTTCGATTCAGAACACGATAATGAACCGACGATCCTTGACTTCGAATATCTAAGGTTGTGCATAGCACGGAAGCAGAACGACAAAACGTTTACTACTTTCCGAAACGAAGAATACCTAGCCAAAATTTCATCAACGAAACCAATGTTTTTCTGTGTCAGCAGACAGTGAATCTTCTGCTCGTCCAAGGCTAAGTTGTCTGTGACGAAACATGGTTTAGGCCACGTGTCTTGCGGACGTGAAAGCCAGGAAGGTCCCGACCACCATGATTCACACGAGGCAAGGTCACTAGGCAGTAACCCACGCGATCCGTAGTCTGCTGGATTATCTTTCGTGGACACGTGATGCCAACAATCAGGAGGTATGTTATCTTGGATCTCAGTCACCCGATTGGCGACAAAAGTTTTCCAACGAGATGGACAAGACTTGATCCAAGTTAACGCGACACTGGAATCCGACCAAGCAACCATATGCTCAATACGATGGATCCCCGACAATGAATGAGCTACCGACGACATGAGCTCACCCAGCAAAACCGCAGCCATCAATTCGAGGCGCGGGATCGAACGTTTGCGTAGAGGCGCAACTTTCGATTTAGCGCAATATAGGCGCACGACAATAGATTGATCCCTACAAAGTGCACGGCAGTATACGACTGCGCAGTAACCGCGTTCTGACGCGTCGCAAAAGCCATGAAGCTGGAGGGTCACGAACGAGGGAGTGACTCTGCGAGACAACGAGATAGAGCTCAACGACGACAGTTGAGCCTTAAACTCGAGCCACTCACGAGAAATATCAACAGGAGCATCATCGTCCCAGTCTACTCCTGACAACCACAGAAGCTGCATGAGGTACTTAGCGAGGAAAACGACAGGTGACAGTAACCCAAGTGGATCGAATATCCGGGCTATGTCCGACAAAATAGACCTCTTCGTGCAGCGACCGTTGATGGCAGCCGTCCTGAAAGTAAGATGATTAGCCGAAGGCAACCACGTCATGCCTAAAATCTTCAGCGACACGTCTTGGATGTCCTCAAAATTGTGAAACTGCTCGACGTACAAATCTGACGACGGCAGGTCCACGAAGAAATCCTGGCAATTGGATGTCCACTTTCGAAGATGTAAGCCAGCCGAAGACAGCATGTGAAGGAGGTCGTTACGGACAGCGACAGCATCCTTGACAGTTTCAGCACCGGATACAACATCATCGACGTAACTGTCGCGCTGAAGAACGACAGCACCTAAGGGCGCACGATCGACAAACTCTTTTGCCAGGCGAGCAATGCACCAGAGTGCCTGATAAGGGGCACAAGAGACACCATAAGTGACAGTCAGAAGACGATAATCCTGCACAGGCAGCTCAGGTGACGATCGCCATAGGATCCGCTGATAGTCGGTGTCTTCCGGGGATACGAGAAATTGGCGATACATCTGCTTGATGTCCCCCGTGAAGACAACAGCGTGCCAACGAAACCGAATCAACAATTCGAAAATACTGTTTTGTAGTTTTGGACCCGGCAACAATGTGTCGTTTAGTGAACGACCATCTCCATCCACAGCGCTAGCGTCAAATACTGTGCGCATAGGAGTAGTAACAGAGTCCGGACGCAAAACGCCATGATGTGGAATATAATAAAACGCACCTACGGAGGAGGAAGGAGGGTCGACTCTCTCCATGTGACCCTTATCCAAGTAATCCCTCATAAAATCAACGTAGGCATCTTTAAAGATTGGATTAACTTTAAACTTTTTCTCTAGATTAAAAAAACGCCTTAAAGCTATTTCCCTCGAATTTCTAAAAGTTGGCTTCTCGTGAGGATCAGCGAAGGTCAACGGGACGACCAATCTGCCCCCTGGAGATCGACTATACGAATTCTCCATGAAACCCTCACACTCGATTTCCACCTTCGAGCGCACGATAGCTCTCGGAGGATCTACCTTTTCTAACTCCCAAAACCGTTTAATCGAGCTGTCCAAAGCCAGGTTCGAAACAAAGAAACAATTTTTATTTTTTGGCTCGTACGATAACGAGCACTCACCCATCACTATCCATCCAAAGACAGTGGATAAGGCCACAGGCTGACCAGCATCTCCCTTTAACAGTCCAGGTTTCAAAATCGATGCGAGTATGTTAACATTCAGTAACAGGTCTACTGGCCTCGGTCTATCAAATTGAGGATCAGCTAGGTCTAAATCTTTAAGATGGTGCCACTGTGCCACATCAACAACACCTACTGGCATGTCTGAGCATATCCGAGGAAGAACCGATGCCTCCACCGAAACTACATGTTTAATATCCCTACTCTTTGGTATTAAATCTAATTTGACCGAGCCTAAAGTGTTTGTAGACACTTCACCAATGCCATTGACCGAATGTCCATGACTAACGAAACTCAAACCCAAGCGCAGAGCACAAGCTTCAGAAATAAAGTTGCAACCACTTGCACTATCTAAGAGAAGTCGAACCGGCACTAATTTACCCAATCTATTCTTGACCAAAGCAACAGCCGTCGAGAAAAGTGCCATAGACATCTGTCCACACTGACTATATGCTGCTAAGGCTTGGTCACAAACTGAAGGTCCCGGTAACGCTTTCTCAAAATGTAGCAAACTATGATGACCCCTAGTCCGGCACTTGCTACATTTAGTCTTTGAATGGCAAAACCTTACTGTATGTGATGGCTGTAAACAAAGAATGCAAAGTCCTTTTTCCTTAACCTCTGCATACCTATCCCTGGGTGTTTTTTCTAAAAACTTAGGACACTGCCCAATTGAATGTCCAACATTTGAGCATAACGCACACTCTTCACTCGATGTGACAATAAGCGCGGTCTTGCCCTTAGAACTGACAAACTTACTTTGACTAGGGTGCCTGTCGACCGAGTTCCCCATAGCACGAGCCTTTTTTTCAACAAACAACAATAAGTCTTCGTACCTTGGAATGTCAACACCAGTATCAGCATACATATCATAGGCTTCCCTAGTACCAGAGTCCAGCTTGGACCACAACAATTGAAATAACATAAAGTTACTATCAGGCAATTGATACCTACTTAATATATCCAAATGTTCACTAAATGTTCGACACACCCTACCTAAGTCTGATGTATTTCGGCTTCTAACACAATCTAAGATCCTGCCATAATATGTTAGTGCAATGTCCCGCTTCCTATCATAATGCTTTAGCAATACATTATAAGCTAATGTATAGTTCTCATTAGTTATGGGATAACTTTTAATTAAAGCATGAGCACTGCCCTTTACACTGGTAAGCAGGTAATGCATTTTCTCTACATCAGGCAAATCTCTATTATGTATCAAAGAGTCGAACAAATGTTTGAACGAAACCCAATTCTCCTGGGTCCCATCGAATGGAGTTATCGCAATTTTCGGTAGATTAGTGACAGTGTTATTCACAGTGTTCACAATAGAACTAACCGGCTTTTTGCTACATAGTAACTTTTCTAACACTGAACGAAACTTTTCGTCGAAAGCAACAGTTAGGGGAAGCTCACCTTTCCTATCGGACGCACCAAGACTAAGTATTAATGACTTTTGTGCACTATGGAATTCGGTTGACAATGATTCTAATTCCTTTTCAGTTACTCCTCTTAGGTCGGATGCCTCGATGTGTTCCATTCGCATGAAGGCATAGTCGCGATTTACTCTAAACTCATCCGCACAACTATCATTCAAACTTCTACCGGCATCCATGGCTTCCTGCCTATGTTCCGTCATTATTCTACTATTTGTTTACGATAATAATTCAATTTAATTAATAAAAAACGATATCAAAACAAATTCACCAAACAAAATAAACAATTGGAGGTAAAAATTGACAAGTGACAGTTGACAAGTGATCGCTCTGTCAATATGACTTTGACGTAAAAGCAACGAGACGAAACGACAAATGTCAAAGACAATATTGAACGAGACCGACCGAATGTAATTTGAATGCCATTCATTCAAATAAAAACGAGACTACGAAAAACGAAACGCAAAAATGTCAACCACACTTTTTTCAATTTGACCTTCAATACGAAAATTAACAATTAACGATAATTTCAACGAAAAATTTATCATCTCCTAGGCACGCCTATCAACTAATATCCGGCTCGAAGGACCAAAAACAATGTACAATATAAAAGCGGACTGTAATTATTAGTTATGATTAGGAAAGCACGCTAATCAAATGTTCTTTGCACAAATGGGTACCGCGATCAAAGGTCGAGCGAAAGGTACTATCTGTCGGGGTGCTAACAGAAGAATCCACTGACCCAGACTATTTGGAGTCTCCTCTCGCAGGGTGCACACGAAACGCGACCTTCGAACTTCCCTAGGGATTGTCAACTCACCGTCGGTCCGTTCTTACCCACGATCGTTGCACAAACCAACAGGACTCCAAGCGGCTCCTTCTCCAGCAGCCGACAGACCTCGTCCAAATCCGCGGGCAAACGTGATTATCGAACGCGAACACTGAATTGGTGCTTCCCTACGATAGATTCTAGCCTTCCGAAGTGTTTGAAAGCAAAACGACGCCACGGGGTTAAAAGCGAACTAACCCGCGTCGCAACTCTGAAGTGACTGCCACGACATTCTATTTTTGAACGTTAGGTGAATTTGTTTTTAATCTACCCGAAGTTTTATGATTAAAAATCAACCTACGTTCTCCTACCTATATTTTCTTTATTAAAACTAAACAATAGTTATTACATGAACTTACAATTCTACCTCAAACACTTAAAATCACAGACAACTAATTGCGCCCCGCAGTTTTATCCGCGTTTGTCCCGATCCCGCAGGATTATCGGGATCAAAAGTATCCTATGTTACCTTCTATCACTTAAACTATCCCTAAGCTAATTTTCATTCACATCGATCAAACCGTTTCACCGTGAAGAGGGAACAAACAAACAAACAAAATGAACTTTCAGATTTACAACATTACGAGTATCAGCAAATAAGTAAGGATTCTAGACGCCTCCCCCGACCTCGGTAAATTGGGTAGATCCAAGAAGCGGTAACTTGACTTCCATGCGTGCAAATAGTGTCACTGCACGGGGATGCTGAAGATTGTGCGAAGTGAAGACGTAAGAACAGGAAAGCGGATCCCAGGACCCCGAGAGGAATATAACAACATCGCGCTTTTTCTTTTTTTTAATATTATTTGTAGGGTTCCGCACCCAAAGGGTAAAAACTGGACGTTTTACAGAGACTTCGCTGTCTCCGTCCGTCTGTAAGACAGAGACGGGTTTAAGACGGGACGGTTTAAGGGGGCTCCCATACAACAAACGTGTTTTTGTCTTGCCGATTTTTGCAATAATGGTACGGAATCCTTTGTGCGTAAGTCACTTGGTTTTTTTTTATCGTGTTTTTTTGGCCACTAAATTTTGATGTTTACTTTTCCACTGTTTGAATCTACTTACCTAATCCATTTAAGTCTATTCACACCCTCCTCGCAAAAGAGAACAAATATCATACCGACTGAACCGCTAAACTAAATTCATTTCATCAACTTCAACTACCCACACTCGGGTAGACACGTTACCTGTGTCTACCCGAGTGTGGGTAGTAATTTTAATGTTAAGCCGGGTTCCCACCACGTGCGGAGCGGAGACATTGTGTCAGTTTTACACCTACCCCCTTAATTATAAACGATGATTAATAGATGACCAAGTTATCTGACGTTTGTCTTTGTCTGTCAACTTTGAAACTTCATGTCACAGTAAAAGACAAACGATACATAGTTATGCAGCTGCTAACCAGCCTTTATAAGTAAGGGGGCTAGCGATTTGAGGATTTTTGATTAGTGAGGTACTGTGCCCACAATGAAAGCAAAGAAATAAAGGAGCCGAAGGCGACGTCACATATATCTGAGATTAAGCCATAATAATATCTCCGCCAACAAACACCAAATTCGATCATTTTTGATGTGAAACATCTATAGGCGGGGGTAAACCTTATTTTTGGCGTGGCGAGACCGTGGCTAGTCCTATACATATCTGTCATAAAAATTTTGTAAAGATGAAAAGAAGTGCACATCATAATCAACGTTAATTACTTTCTTTTAAATTTTTACCAATAAAGCCCTTTAAGTACGACGTACAAATTGATGGTGCACCTAGAACTACCTTAAAATTACAAACTCTTCAATGGGTAGTACCTACTTACTAAAAGTAATAGACTGTTTCGGGTTTCGCGCTATGAAAACGATTGTAGAATGTCAAACTGACACATTAATGACTTCGCTCAGCTTGAGGTGGCGTTAAGCAGCTTTATGTCTACCTAAATTGCCTACTGACCCTAGCTAAATAATAGAACGTCTGACAGCTATAGGAAACTGTCAGTCATACATAATATTATATTAGCCAGTTTTAGTACTGAAGTCGGTGCGTTAGTTGAGTAAATATGACTGGGAAATGTACAATGTATTCCATTATTTTACCGTGTCGTATTAGGTGTGGAACATGCCTGTCTGGGATTATATAGAGACTAGCTATGTCACACGATTTCACGATCGATACTGTTGATATTTTAGTTATTTTTGAATTGCTCAAGGCATATCTACTATAAATATTTCCAGTGGTATACCTACTTATGCCAATAGATAACTTTACAGTTAACCCAATTTACCAAGAGATGTCGCTCTTTTCCATTAATAAGTACAGTATACCACTGGAAAGTGTAGATGGCGTCTCAATCGAGCCACAATTAAAAAATAGTAAAAATGGAAATAAACATATCCTTAAATTGGCTGCTCTTGCGTGGCTTAGTTGGTTAGAGCGCTAGGGTATTGACCTAGAAGCGCGAGTTCAAGTCTCGCCGCAAGCGAATTTTTGGAGATGATTTTATAGTAACAGATAGGTAATTTTAGTAAAAATAAGGTTTTTGGCTATCCGCTGGAACTCGTCGAAAACCCTTCGAAAGGAATTCCGACGAGCTGGCAATCGCAGAGTGCCGGACACTGAGGGGTTTAGTGGGGAAACCCTGGCCACCCACCATCTCAGGCCAGCGGGACCCCCACACATCGGGCCGTTCTTCCCGGGAGCGGCTTGATAGTCTTAAGGTGGTTCGTTATAAAACATGTTTCAGGTATGAGAAACAACGGCACTAAGAAAAGCTTGTCTCGCAAGTCTCGCAAGAGCCTAACAGTAAGTTAACAAACAGATTTACATTTTATTCTTTCAGTTAAGTATGTACGTTCAGAATTCTTAATTTTATATGCATAGAAGTCGGGTATTACTAGAAAAATAAAAATATTATTTTGATCTTAAGATCCACAACCGACATTTACTCTGCCGTCAAAGAGAATTCCAGGTATGAGAGACACAATTCCATGTTTGTACGGAGGTAATTTGAAATTCCATTAGCATTGCTTCCTGTAGTGCACTTGAATATTTACAACTACGGCTTGCGTAGATTTAGGGTTAGTCTAGTCAGCGACCACTGTAGAGTAGATAATGTTTAATCTGTGCATTGTAAACGACTAGATATTCTCTAAACAACTAGATATTTTCTAAGTTTACCTACCTACCTAAATCTAGGGCGACTTGCATAACACTATTTAAAAACATATTTAACTAAATCAATTTTAAAATAATTTATAAGAAATCGAACATTGGACTCTATTTCACTAAGTGGACGATTGATAATATGTTGCCACACATTGACAGTTTGACAGATTTTAAATACGATTAACAGCTTAAACATGTTTAGGCACCGTTATGCAAGCCGGCCCTAGTGTCAAAGAATTTAGACAGGTCTCTTACAAGAGCTGGAAGGTTAGGTCGATTGACAGTATAGCGTTTCAAACTCGGCTCAGACGACCAAACTTTATCAGTTCCAAAGTCCTAAATTACTCCAAAAATTTGAACGTTGTTGTAAAAAATCTTATCTAATATTACATACGCGAAGTTTATATGTACGTATGTCTGGATGTGAGTTTGTTACGCTTTCACGCAAAAACTACTACACAGATGGCAATGGAACTAGGTAGCTGGAAACCGGGAATAACACATAGGCTACTTTTTATCCCGATATTCCCGCGGAATCGGGAGTTACGCGGGTGAAACCGCAAGGCGCAGCTAGTTTATGATAAATGTATGATATTTATTAATTATAAATGGTTAATTATCGGTAAATTTACAGCATATTCGTTCTACAGGGAATTTCTAAACGAACGTTCTGCATTCTATTGCTATAGAATAAAGTTTGGTGATTCTGCATTATGTAGCTTAGAACAAGTAAAAACTGGGCGCTCAGTCTAGTCGGTAACAAAACCTGCGGATATCTTTTGTTGCGACGTCACTGGATATTGTATCAAAGAACAGTGCAACAAGTCTCTTGTTCAAACTGAACAAAAGCCGTTTAAAGGGGAGAGTAACCATGTTGCTTATCTTTTGTCTAGAACCACATTACAAGCCTAGTTCTTCTAGAACTTCTAATTTTATTTCAACTTCTTTTGTATGGCTATTGCTGACGTTAAGACGCAATTCTGCCGATGTCTAGTGAGTCGAGGAAAAAACACTTTAGTGATGAGGGTGAACGGTATTTATGTTTTGTTCGGTTCCTGGTGGCCCTGGTGCAGAATCATTTTGATATATCTAATTTTATTTAATAACGGGATAATTACTATGTTTAAAAATTATATTTTTATACTCGTATACCTACTAGCTGCGCCCGTGATTTCACTCGCGTAAGTCCCATTCCCGCAGGAATATCGGCATAAAATGTAGCCCTTGTGTTGTTCCCGATATCCAACTACTTATATTCCAAGTTTCATCGCAATCGGTTCTGTAGTTTTTGCGTGATTGAGTAACAAACATCCAAACACACACACTTTTATAATATTTTTAGTAGGATTATTATTTAAAAACATTTGTAGGTACCTATCTACTTAGTTAATTTATTTTATGTTATTTCGTAAATTTGTTTTTATTGCTCAAGGCATATTTACTAGAAATATTTTTAAAGGAAAAATGCAACTTGCGGGGGGGGGGGAGAACTTGCGTGGCCGAGCGGTATAGGCACTGGAATATTGATCCAGGGACGCGAGTTCAAATCTCGCCGCAAGTGAATTTTTGAAGATGAATTTTTCCTTTAAAAATATTTTTTTTTATGTTTTTTTTTTATTTTTGTTGTGTAAGAGAACCATGTGAGTTTAAAATCGCATTTTAACAATAAGTTTTTGCTATGGAATTGGTAGATTTACATTATATTTATATTTTAATAACCTGGCTTTATTACACAACATTATCAGACATTTGTTTATCGCCAAATAAATGATATTATACCTAGCAGATATTTTAGTCACGTTTTCTATTACCTTTTAAATAATTGTGCGAACGTTTTCACATTGCGTCTGCTGTCTGCGTTACTACAATAGATAAATAGCTCGGCTTTATTAACTCCGATGCGATATTTCATTCTGTCCTGAAAGTTAGCTGAAGGTAAATACGGTAAAGGCAAAATGTAAGCAATTAATTGTCGTTGGAAAGTTGGAAGTAACCATTTTTCAAAGTTTACTTTATAATCTAGTGTTATATAATTTATTACGGTTATTTACCTAAGCACGATTTGCATTACGAAACTAGTAGCATATTATTTTAGTAAAGTGTTTTTTTTTCTAAAAAAAAAATGCGCATGCGCAGCGGTACTTCTATTTAATTAATAAATTTACTTTCAGTACCTAACTGATGCGAGACTAATTTAGGGCGGCGATAGATGATAATTATCGGTCCTTGTCCGATTGCATATAAATGAGCGAGATGGAACTGCGTGAAAAAATCTACAATTTCTCGTAAAATCAATCATTAACGAAGATAAAAATAATATTTTTATAAAATGCGATAAAGAGGTTCTAGGTATTGTATTTTCTAAAATTATGATGCCTATAAGAAAATATGGCGGATAAGGATTTAGAAGAAAAATTGATTTATTTTGTAAAACAGAGGTAACTTTGCCGGTATAATAGTGGTATTTAAAGATATTTTTTATTGTTTTTGAAACAAAGGGGACACTTCTTGTATCATGTACAATAACATAATACATTGTTTAATACCAGATCTATTTGATACCGGTTATGAATAAAATTATTCAATCGGAAGGGATTTCACATCAGTCGCGTCCTTAAGAAAATTTAATGCATGCGCCTAGTTTAGTAATGGAAATCAGGTTTTATAGGTTGAATAGTGAACAGAAAGTTTAGTATCTATAAATAAATTTCAACAAAGTTTCTGAAATTCAGCCGGTTCTGCGTAAAAAGGAACGTTACATTTTAACGATTGAAATTATTCTCGATAAATCAATAAATAGGTACAAAGCCGTTAAAATTACGATTAAAAAAAATATTGGTTTAGGTATATTATATATCTAAACCTTTTTAACGGAACCTATTTAATGATTTATCGATAATGTATAATAATATATTGCAATATCTATACCTATTTTATATAAAAAGTTTAGATATTAATTAACCTAGACGTTCTAACGGATACTAGATCTAGCCCAACAGATACGTTTATCTTAACCCCTTCAACTAGACACAAAACATCTTCACAACTGAACCGCGAAGCTAAAATTAATAAAAAGAAAACGTTCCACAGTGGAACAACTTTAGCGACTAACTCTTAAAACCAACCAAAAACCATCAAAAATAATTGACTTAAATCTCTTTATAAACTTTCCGACTCGCTCTGTAATGACGTTAAAATTAAAACAAATCTAATTTACATGGACGGGGAACAAAATTACTACCTGTCCAGCAAATTGTAGTGCTCTAATTAAAAAATCCTAAGGTGTCGGTCGAACCGAGTGTGGCGTACTGTTTTATATGAAATGCTTTTGTTAATACACCCCTTGAGTGTTTCTTTTTTCGAGGAGGAAAAACGAGGGGCCACTGAAAAGTAGGGGCGCATCTTACTTAGGTGATTTTATTGGCATGCATAGCATACATAAGTTTTGAGTGTAAATCGTCAAGATGCGCCCCCATATTTGATTTTACTCTTTTTAGGACATTTTAAAACGTGTTTTAGATTATTTAAATCTATTAATTATGTTTAAGTAATGTTTAGTTTTTAGGGCCGACACCTGACTAGTTGAACTACGTCATGCTGTGTGCAGCGTGCAAAGAGCACTGCTCTCCTACCGCTCTTTGCACGCGGCAGAAAATTAGATATTATTTTTGTGTTAGTGTCACCATTAATTAACTGTGCATCGACGCGTTTCGGCTTCAAAAAGCCATCATCAGAAACGTAGATTCCGACCGAACTGTGTGGGCGGCAATAATTACCGCCGTACATCCGACACTGTTCAACGCGTGTTCAAACCTCATTCACTATGTGGCTTCGTACGACGTTTGCATATAGCCAGAACTAGTTTTGACAAATGTCATTCTGGCAGAGCGTCGTCGTCGTGTTTATGGTCGGCAGCTATGATGACAGCATTCAAACTATGACCGTCATCATGAAAGCAGCATGAAAGCTACTACGTTTGCGACGAATCGCCATCGAATCGCTATGTTCCATGCAATCCTTTATTATCTCCAATTGTGATTGTGAAAAATTGAAAGGTAGCTTTTAGGTTGCATTGTCATCTGGTTCTGAACTATTCCCAAAGTTTCTGCCCGCCAGCTAGTCGGAAAGTGGCTCAAATTGAAGTTGCAAAATTCCGCCCGGACCGATAAACAAACAAAAAAGTGAGAGTATAAAACCGTGGGTAAATAGACAGCCGCATTCCGAGACATTTAATGGTTGATTAAATTGCCATTAATTGAAGATTTTACATAGAAAATGTTTATAGAATATGTTTATTTAATAATCAACTATTAAATGTCCCTGAGAGTACGGCAGTTAGTTTAGTAAATTTCTGGATTCGTATGTTTTATTTAGTTAGAATATTCCATATGTCTCTAGATAATAGCATTTACAATCACCTATTTATAACTTTCTTTTTTAATTTACCTGAATCACTTTTAAAATTAGAACATACGTACCTAGATTATGGTTCACTTAATCTAATGGTGCTGAAAGTGCCTTATTTTATGATGATTAAAGCCTAATTTACATTACGAAACTAGTGTCATGCACTAGAGTCAATTTCACAAATGCAGTCTCGTAGCAGTTAGGTACTGGAAACAATTTTATCAAATAGATAAATAGTAGGTACCTCTCTGTCTACGTAATTTTTTTGTGAAAATGACTTTAAATTGCTGGACTCTAATTTCGTAACTCAAATCAAATCCCGTTTTAAAGGTGGACTCGATTATTTCCAGTAATCTCCTCTAGCCTTGTCCTCCGGGGTGACAGCTGAGAATTGTCTCCCGGTTGTTACCGGAGTGACAATTCGTTTGCCCCGAAATCATTTTTCATAAAAAAAATTGGCGACTTTCAACGCTCTCTAAAACGCGAGATAAGGATGAATTAGAATAAAATTCGAAAGAGGCGAAGAAGAGAGGTAATGACAATCCTGTTACTTGAAGCGGCCAAATTATTTAAACAAGCTACCTTACACACCCAGAAGTATACGTAAATATGCATGCGTAGGTATATATCATTACCATTTATTCTAATATAAAATTTTGACACACCCTAAGGTTCTTCCATCAAGAAGAAAAATAGAGTGTTATGTGAAGTGATATCACTCACTCGAGGAAGTATTTTTTATTTCTTGCAAGGTATGTTTTCCCGGCACTTTTGTTTGTTTTTTTCTAGAAAATATTCTTCAAAATGCGGAACGTTAAAAAAATTCAGTTTCAATATTTTTACTCTCCTAGAAAACGTTAACGATCTAGAAGTCTAGTCTAGGCAAACAACTTTAATTCTACTTTTTTTTTTTTCAAAGTATGGCTTTCCGAAAAAAAAGTGTAATATGTATTATATCCGTTGTTTGTCTAGTACCCATAGTACAAGCCTAGTACTTAGTTTAGAGCTAGATTGCGTTGTGTGTAACGTCGTGTAATTGTTAACTATTTAAGGAGTTAATTTTTAGAACTAGAATTCAATACCAATTTTAAAAAAAATAGCAGTTGTAAATATAACCAATAACCATAAAGATGGGTCACACGCAAAAGGTCAAACACGCATAAAGTCAAACACGCCAAATTCTAATAACACTTAAGACTCGAACCGAATCTAATTACGTTACCTCATCAAATACGACTATGTTATTGGTCAAAGACATCACCAGGACGTGTGTAAATGAAGGCAGCTTATTAATATTCATTTCACATTAAGATCTGGCAAGCGGGAGTCACCCGGCAACAGATGAGACCTTTATTATTAGCAATTTAGAACCAGTTTCGAAAAAATCAACTACACATTTATTCATAACTAACTGCGCCCCGCGATTTCACCCGCGAAAGTGAAACGCGTATACACGGGCGCGGGCGGCCGAGCGGTTCTCAAGCGGTTGCATTTTTTTGTTCCCTACTCGGGTTCTATTAATTGGATCTCGATGTAAAGTATACCACGACGTTCCACGAAAATAGAACTATCCAAAATTAAAAACCAGATTTCAATCGGATTAGTAGTTTTTAATTGTATAAAGAACAGACAGACAAACAGACACGAATTTTAAAAATTATATAATTTTGTTCTACTACTTTTTCTAAGTCCTCTAGACAACTTTTTTTAATTACTTCCAAGTATAGACTTTTTGTCCTCTCTTACTGTATTATAAGTATAGATACCCTTACATAGATAATACCCTTCAACGGTTGGGCCTTCCCTCTGTCTTATATCGTTCACTCATGCATATGGCACAGTACTTTAAAATAAAATATGAAAACCTTAAATATTAAAAAAAACCTAACTTAAAAAAACTTTTTATTTTATTTTCTCTTTATATCTTTTTATAGTTATATGAGGACGAAAAATAAAAAAGAAACGATTGTGGGAAACATCGTTATTTTTTACGACAGGTTTGGCAAAATTTTAATCATAATCACATGTATCTATAATACAAAGTTCAATGTTCACTGTAACCCAAACAAAATAGTTATTTGACAAATGTTAGGTACCAATTGTCAGAAAAACCAAGTGATGTAAAAGTTTTTATAAACATTTTACAGTAATTAAATACTTCATCATAAATTTAATAATTCAAGTGCCCATTCTTCTTCTTTTCGTATAGTAGTGTGGCTCACCTAGTATTAGAGTATTTAGAGTCGCCTCTAACTTGACCTAACAACTGCTATCAGAGATAAACGGGACCAACTGCTTAACGTTAAATTCCTAAATCAATTCGTGACATAACTGAAAATACCCAATTTAAATCTAGACTCAATGGCTTTCTTGCTGAAAGATCGTACCGTGACATTGGGGAATATTTCAATGATAAGATGAACATCATATAATTATATTAATTTGTATATTTCATTTCCGAAAATTTTAATTTTTTGACATTTTTATTATTGTTATTTTTTACTTGACATTTAAAATTATTTAATTTAATTTTTATTTTTGTAATTGTTTTAAATATTAATCTGATGACTGTTCTTAAATACCTAATCTACTAACGTTCACATGCCACTAGGCGAAGCATAGTTGTACCATATTTTAATTATTAAGACCATTGTTTTACCTATGTTTATGGACGAATAAATGAATCTGAATCTGAATCTGAACGTGCCTTTCGAAGCACGGAGGAGCTCGAGAAAATGATTTTGGCAACACAAATTTTCGGTCACCCATCCAAGTAAGGATCGCGCCAAGCATTGCTTAACCCGCACGACCGTTCAAGATTGGCAGGTTTAGCTAGGCCAATAAGCTGCAAAGAGTGCCTATTAGAAGCAAAACGAAAATGGATAAAAAACTCTTTTGTAATATAGGTACCTAAGTTAGTACTTTCTTTCATAAAACACATTAAAAATCTTAAGCTATAAAACTAACTTAGGTAAAGTAATTTGCGAATCCTTTTGTTCGAGAACTTTATGAGCTATGAAATAAAAATTGAGTAATAACAGAGTTCACAGCTGTATTAAAAATACTAACTTTACCTCGGGGTTTTACTTACTTTAGGGTATACGCACAGTGATAAGTCGCAGCAAAGGCGCGTTGCCACTACGTTAGCGTCTCGATGTCTCTTTATTAATGTCGTCTATTTTGTGATTATGTCAAAGCAATTTACGACGTTATGGGGCGGGAAACTCGCCTCTGGCTCTGACCGAACTTTTCAGTCCCAATTTTTAAGAAAATGGTGTTTGTTTCTATATTAAGCCCCACAAATATTTATCTATTTTATTTTGTTTTAGTATTTGTTAAAATACCCTCTGAAGTTTTAGTAAACGGGTTCCGGGTTTTTTCCCTTTCATTGCGGAACCCTAAATAGTAGAAACCAAACAAGCCGAATTTCATTGAAATCGAAATTTACTTCAAAAAATAACAAACATAACTGTAAAAATACATAGAATTTCACAGTTAAAATATTCTTAGTAGAAAGTTTTAGAAAAGTTTTAAAGAGGTACGTAAACAACCTTCATATTGTTCAATTATTCATCGGTTAGGGACGTTGGCTAAGCCTAAATTGTTTCTAATGGTAAAATCAGTTTCTGTTCGGTAATTAAAAATAGCCACAACTAAATTGACAACCCTTTTCTAGAGTTTTTGGCGGGAACGCGTTGAGGAGATGTGTTGCTAAATTCTCATTTTTGTGAAACCTAGTTCAAATGCGTGTAAATAAATTGTTTAATTTCGGGAAAATATTAATCAATTTAGTTTCGTGAAAGTTTACAAGTGTAATGAAAGTGAAAGTCTATGAAAAACATGGACTTTAGCGTTGTCTCCAAAGCTCCGTGAACAATCATTGTAAATGGCCGCCGTTTTACAATAATTCCTTCAACTTGACTTTAACTATAACGACTTGACTGTTCTGATGCAAACATTAATTATTCTTTACAGCGGCTAATTTTCAAATGGCCATTATCGGTTCACAACCTTACCGGTAGGTAACCAACACTTATAAGAAATAATAATAATAACTCTCTTCTGTTGTAGCTTAAAAATAATAAATGTTGTCTAGTTTTTATAGAGAAAGAATGAATTAAATGATTTATGATGTTCTCAACGACGACAAGAAGCCTATCCCGTCAGACTGTTACTGGTTGAGAAAAATATCGACAAGTAGTATTTTGATGCAAATTTGTATTACCTACTACTTTATCTGGTTTGTGTACAGTGAGGTACTCGTTGCTAGTGAAACAAATCTCATAAAGAAACAGGTGAATTAAAAATAAATTATTGAATTTCAATTTAAAATTGCAATTTTAAACCACAATAGTGAACGCTTAAGTAGCATTTTTCACAAACGAAACCAGTTCTAAAACTTGAAATTTTGCGTATTTGACTTTATGCGTGTTTGACAAAATGAGTTTTTTTACATTTTGCGAACATTACCGTTTTTTGACATATTGTGTGTTTGGCTTTACGCGTGTTTGACCTTTTGCGTGTGATCCTAGATAAGTATTGCCAGAGTTTATCTATAGTAGTTGGCGCTTCGGCGCTTGTTACCTATGGTATGACCGACAGATATTTAAACCACATTAGACGCCATTTTCTCAGGTATACCTATGTAAAAGAAACCTTTGTAGTCATGATAATTGCACCTAATTCCTATTCACTTTGTACAACTCACTTTACTCCGGGTTCACATAATGGAACAGTAACTCTGAATAGAATGCCACAAAAGAGTTTTTATCTGAATCGCTGAGATTAAGACGAATATTGACAACGCTCTAGTAACCGTGAATAATACGTTCTTAGTTGTAGATAGATACGGAAAAGGTATTCAGATGATATTTAAAGAAAGGTTGTCCGGTATGAATACAGCATTTTATTTACCTAGTTTTTACTAACAGTTTTTTTTTTTTTTTTTTCAGAAATCATGTAGGTAAGTGAAAAAGTGTGATACTCTACATATTTTAAACATACACGATTTCTGTATATTATTATTAGAGATTCAGATCTAGATTGTAGATTTAACTTGCTTACCCAGGTAATTCAAATCACATACTACTCACAAAACACTTTTTAAACAATTCTTCAGACCGCTCCGCGACATTCCGAATCCGAAGACCCCCCGGTCACCGCCTGACACCGGATACATCCTTTTTCTATATCTATACCTACTATTTTAGATAATGTTTATTAAATAGTTCGCAATATTCTCTACTCCTGTTTTCTCGCCTTTATTTTATAAGCTTTTAATATTATTACATCAATAACAATTAAACAGTTTGATCAAAACTTTTTCAAACTTCTAGGTCGCTCAAAGACTACAAATCTGTCATCGCCACCATTTTCTTTTTCCATTTTCGAATGGCGTGCGAATATCTTCTTACTAGTCTGTGGTGCGAATGGCCAAAGAGTCTTTGAGTTCCAATTTATGGCGGGAAATTCAAATTAGACCTTCAAAATTAGATTATTAAAATTTCAGATTAGATTATTTGGTAAATTCGTGGCGGGAAATTCTTGTGTTACTTAATATTGACAATTTGTAATTCGAATTTTAAAGTCGTTAAAAGGAACAAAACCTAACAAGATATAACTTTTTTAAACAATAATTAGGAGAAGGTTATCTATTTGGATGTACCTACCTATGTTTTGTTTTGTTTATAATATTTTATGTTACCGAATCTCTCCGCGCCGTGCCCGCACCGGCCAAGATTTGATCATGATGGGTTTTTTTTATTAGAAAAGTATTAGCTTCTAGTTGAGAGTAATTTAGTAAAGGTATGATGAAAACCTTCTGAATGATGAGCAAAATAGCATCCCAGAATCCAGTAAATTACTATACTTTATCGAACTTCTACCTCCTAAATACCTATAGAACCCTTCTTTTGTCGTGTCAAAAACTCAAATTACATGTGCAACTTGGCGATAGACACAGCAGCGTCCGACGCTATCATCAGGTCCTCCGCTGAACAGGTAGTAGGGTATTTGGAGCAGATCGTAAGGTGCTCCATCGTCAATTGGCTCCAAAAAAAAAAACTAAAGCGAAATAACTAGAAACCCTGTCAAATAAAAACACTGAAAACACCAGTACACAAACGATATTAGTAAGAGTATAATATATATAGATACCATCATAGATACCACTTCTAGTTACCTAAGCTGCCTACTTGCAGAAATTACAAAAAAAAACACATGCAAATCACGCTCGGTTGCGTGGGTTGCGTGCAAGTGGCAGTTTTTTATAGTACAACTGGGTCAGCTTAGGCTATTATAAAGAACAACTTAGCTTCTACTAAGGTTAGCTATGGGTTCTATAATTTATGGTCACTGCAGCTTTAGGCATGCGACGTGGACTTGGTGGGAAGTTGTCACCTACCGGCCTAGTTAGTATCAACAAACCATGGAGGTAGGATTAAATTAAGTCCATTCAACAAACTGACTTGTCAACATTCAGATATATTTGAAGTAAGACCACATTAAACTGGACTGGTCTCTATTAGAGCCAAGAAGGAGAGGCCGCCTGATAGTGAAGCTTTAAAGGTTTTAAAGTTAAACTGTTCGGTAATTTACTCATGCTTGAGGCACCAAAAAAAATGCCTCAAAACTCATTTCTCGTTGTTAGATTACCCATCAATTACCAACAAAATACATGTCAATAACTTTTTAGAGTTTCGTTGTCAATAAAAATCCCTTATAGTTTCATGTCCGTCCGTCCGTCTGTTTGTCAGCAGCTTAGCACCGGGACACTTGGTACTAAGAAGCTGTAATTTTGCATGAGTATACATACAAAATTATTGTTTGTATTGTTCACGCCAAAAAGATGCTAGAATACCAAAAACAAGTTTTTTTTTAAAGATAAACCTGTAAAATGGGGGATGTTTTTTTTCTGTGGTTGTACTTGAACACATCAAATATATTCACGATACTCGTAGTAGTACATTGAAAATTAAACAGCTGAGCTGTCTTTTCAAATTCACGTGTAATAGAAAGAAATATTCCGAAAAAATTCAGTTTGAAATTACATACACGTACGAGTTTCTTGTTAGGTACCTACTTAAGAGAAAACTTCTCACTTTTCTTTCTGTCTCGATCATCTTTTGTTTCTATTATTTACTTTTTCTGTATCGTAGTAGGTGATCGTAACGTAACCGGTCTTTCGATGTAGCGAACTAATGTCGTACCTACAAAGCGAAGTTTCTCTTCGACAGTACCTAACTGGTAAGGAACCTTCGAACGAAATTAAAAAGAATAAAAATATTAAGCCTTAAATTATAAAACTAAATAAAAAGGTACTTCGCGGTCTCTACTCAACCATTTTGTTATGTTAAAAGCTTACAAAAGCATTTTCACTCCAAAATAAAACGAATAAACCCGGCTACGTTTAAAACTCCCAATATAATATATTTTATCAAATCGTACGAGATAATTGAAATAAAATATTATTTTATTAAACCTTATTATTATTTTAAGGGTTCCGTACTTAAAGGAAAAAACGATACTTATTCTTGTGCTAAGTTTTCTATCGCTACGAATCTCAATCAAAAATAAAAAAAAACTTTCATGTTACTCAATCCGGCGATGATGTATGCCTCGTAACCATTTGGTAGCTCTAGAGTACAGAGCATGCACGGGTTCATATTTAACTACGAGTATAATAGTATGAAATATAATTATCTTAAGTAGGTACTTACTTTTCAATTCTATTTTCACGATGTGTCACTGCGTTTCCAGTAACCTGAAACAAAAGCAAATCCATTAACCAAATAATGGTTCTATGCATGCTGGAAAAAGTTGACTTTCCATTTTAAAATCATCGTAGGGCCTACCTCTATCATGTTTAGTGTAAGGAATAAAAAACATTACATTCGTAACATCCGCGTTGAATCGCTTAAACAGCCTAGATATTTTATATGTAGGTTAGATATTTTATCTCTTATCGGTTGCGAACTTATTATGGCCATATGAAAAGTAGCCAGTGTCAAGTATTATTCATATTTGCAAGTTATTTGCATCAAAACAGTGAAGTTGTAATAGTAATAGTCAAGTCGAGAGAGTCATCGTAAATAGTGGCTCTTAACGATGAATGTTCACACGAGCTTTGGACGCAACGCTAAAGTCCATGTTTTGCACCGGTTTCGAATTTCATTACACCTACACGAAACTAAATTGACTAATATACCCTCGAAATGGAACAATTCACACGTATTTTAACTAGGTTTCACGAAAATGAAAACTTCGCAACATATCTCCTCAACGCGTTCCCCCCAAAATTCTATACATGTAGGTAGATATAGAATATCGCAATATTACGTCAACGTTTCAGAATCATCTAGATATCAAACTCCAATTCTAAATTCTAACTGTCAAAATTCAAATATAGGAGTTCAAATTGCTGTGTGCGAGTAACAAGTTGGAGTAACGAGTAACACAATACATTGACATGACGTGAAAATCATGAAAATATTGAACCATTTTGCTTCTACATCCATTGTGGTTTCCAATTATTTTAGTTCTCGAAATCTACGAAATAAAACTAAGTAGTACATTGTGCTTGCATGCTGCTTGGCATTTCGTTTTCTCAGTTTATAAAATAACTTTAATATGCTAAGCTACGAATACGTTCATAGATAGCTGGATATCTGAAATAACATTTAAGTTATACCTATTTATGATGATATTTCAGCGTACTTTGAGGTTACATGGGCGCTGCTAGTTTTCCTTTTGCTTTTGCGTCGTCTCCGAAGCTCGCGTGAACAGTCATTGTAAAAAGCCACCATTTACAATGACTCCCTCGATTTGACTTTTACTACGACGACTTAACTGTTTTAATGCAAATTACTTTTTTTTATACTTTTATATGGCTTTATTTAACTTGGACATTAGCCAGTGTCAAGTATTATTAATATTTGCATCGAAACAGTAAAGTCGTCATAGTTAAAGTCAAGTCGAGGGAATCATTGTAAAACGGCAGCCACTTACAATGATTGTTCACGGAGCTTTAGAGACATCGCTAAAGTCCATGTTTTGCACCGATTTTCACTTTCACTACACTTTTACTCCTTCACGAAACTAATAATTGATTAACATGCCCCCGAAATTAAACAATTTACACGCATTTGAACTAGGTTTCCTAAAATGAAAATTTAGCAACACATCTCCTCAACGCGTTCCCGTTAAAACTGTTAATTACTTATTGTAAATAATAATAATACTTGACAATTACTACTTTCCAAACGGCCATAATCGGTTCACGACACGATAAAAAAAAAAAAAAAAAATATTTCCAAAAACATTGTATAGAAAGTTTCTTAAAGTCTAAATATCAAAAATAAATAAAAGCCAAAAAATCTTATTCATATTATAAACGCGTATGCTTGTTAGTATCTATGTATGTATGTGAGTTTGTTACTCTTTCACGCAAAAACTACTAAGCCGATTGCTACGAAACGTCGCAAATATAGGTAGCTGGATACCGGAAATGACACACAGGCTACTTTTTATCCCGATATTCCCGCGGGAACGGGACTTACGCGGGTGAAACCGTGGGGCGCAGCTAGTAATTAATAAATACATTATTTCCAAAAACATTGTTTAGAAAGTTTCTTCAAGTCTAAGGCCGGCTTGCATAACGGTTCCTAAACATGTTTAAGCTGTTAATCGTATTTAAAATCTGTCAAACTCTTTAATCAATCAATCTATCAATCAATCAATCTATATAAAAACAAATTAAAAAAAAAACAATTTTAAAATAATTTATGGGAAATCGAACAGTGGACTCGTTTTTTCATTAAGTGGACGATTGATAATATGTTGCCACACATGGACAGTTCTTGAAATTCTGACAGATTTTAAACACGTTTAACAGCTTAAATTCGAAAATAAATAATAAAAACCAAAAAAATCGCTATCAGCCAAAAAACTCAAATATAAATTTCGAATATAGGCCGTATGGTGGGGGGAAACACCGTAATGACTCCCATCGTCCAATCTACCCCGCGATTACACTCGTATACGAGTAATTGGGGGCGGAGTAGGTCGAGTAATTATTAAAGGCCAGTTTTTAATTACACAGTCATTATTATCCGACCCGGATTGTTTGTTCCTGCACTATTGTGTTCTCCGATCATCTGGAAATGTATGCGGAAATAATAGGAAACAAAAACCCCGTTCGGATCATACACCTTGGGATCGCTCCCGGACTGGCATTTCAGGCCGTACCGCAGATCTTTCATCTTTTAAACTGCTAGTTGTTTATAGGTAGGTACATTTATGCGTAATAGAATGCTTGAAATTGAAATTTATTCTTGAAAGCTTGAAATTTATGCGCGAGTTTGCTCGAACAACATACAACACACGTATCGTACACGTACAAAATATTTGAGCATGGCGGTACAGCGATTTTTGTGAAAAATGACTTAGATTTTAAAATTAGACATGACATTGTAAAATTGACCTTCGAAATGAACTGTGAACTAGCAGCCATAGAAATTAAATGCAATAAATTGGTAATAGTTTGCGTTTATCGACCTGATCATGATTATAAAATATTTGAAGATGTAATGACTAGACTTTTTGAGAAACTTTCAAAAGAAAATAAGAAATTTATTATAGCAGGTGACTTCAATTTAAATGTAATTAGAGAAAAACTAGACAGTAAGACAAAGAAATTCATAGAGTTTTTAGAACATTTTAATTGTAAATTAATTTTAAATAAACCTACACGAATACAAAAAAAATCTGCTACTTGCATCGACAATTTTATTGTACTGAATGACGATGCTTATGAATGTCATAAAGGTGAAGTCTTGAATCCAAACTCTCAGACCATAATGTAATTCTTTTATTGTTTAAAATGAATTGTAATAGAGTAAAACAGAATAGAAATAACGTCAGTATCACAACTCGAATATTTTCAATTTTAAATATAAATTACTTTCATTACTTGTATAACAGAGACTTCAGAACCATTGTAAATGCTGTTAGAAAAACTGGTCTTGCAGATGAAAAGATGAACATAATAATGGATTACTTTAAGTTCTGCTTCGATGTAGCATTCCCCTTAAGGACTATTAAGTGTACTAACAATAAGAAGTGTATAATTTCAACTAGAGGTATAAAACAATCACAATCAAATTTACAAAAACTAGAAATACTCTATAACACACATCCAACAGAAGAACTAAAAAAGAGGCTTAAAAGATATAGACAGGTTTTTAGGAAAGTATTAGAAACATCAAAAAAGTTAAATAATGCAAAACGAATTCAAAATTCTAAAAATAAAATTAAAACGAGCTGGCAAATAGTCAAAGAACAAACAAACAAAAAAATCTGTCATAAGTTTAACATAGAGAAAATTCATAACAAGGACGGTGTTGTAGTCCGTGACCACAGAGAAATAGCAAATATCTTTAATATATATTTTAATAACATAGCCCAAAATTTGACTGCCAACTTTAAGATAGATATAAATCAATGTAACAGGTATCTGGAGAAACTAGCTAGATCCGAGTCAAAACCTTCCTTTATGCCAATTACGGTAAAAGAATTTAAAATAATTCTTAACGGCATTAAAAATAAAACTTCAAAAGACATTTACGATTTGGATCCATCGATAGTTAAGAAGTTGATTACAAAAAATTTTAACATGTTCGCGATAACTTTGGAAGTCCTTAACAATTGCGTTTTACAAGGCATCTTTCCAAAATGCCTGAAATCAGGTAAAATTGTTCCGCTATATAAAAAAGGGGATCACAAGGAAATTGGAAATTATAGACCGATATGTGTTTTACCAACATTTTCTAAAATGTTAGAACTGGCTATAAAATCGAGAATGCTTGACTACTTTGAATCTAATAACCTGTTTTCAAGTTGTCAGTTTGGTTTTAGAAAGGGTAGATCAACGGAAATGGCTATTAGGAAGACTGTGTACTTTGTACTTGGTGCCCTGGATGGATCGCAGAAGGTGCGAAGCATTTTCTGTGATCTATCAAAAGCATTCGATTGTCTGCGGCACGATATTTTAATAGAAAAGTTAAAGTTTTACGGCTTTGAAGGCAGGGAACTAGATATGCTCAAGTCTTATTTGAGGGATAGGATACAGGTTGTCACTGTCAATCATGTACTCTCAGATAAAGTAAATAGTAATATTGGCGTTCCCCAGGGATCAATACTTGGGCCTCTTCTTTTTCTTATATATGTCAATGACCTTGCCAGCAGCATCCCAAACTGGGCTATTATTACGCAATTTGCTGATGATACACACATAGGTATTACCGATCAAAGTATTGTGGGAATAGCTCGAAAGACTGGTTTAGCAATTAATATTATTAAAGAGTGGTTTGCTGTGAATGGTATCATACTCAATAACGAAAAAACAAATATCATTAGCTACAGTTGTCGAAAATCTAAGACAAACATACAAAACGATATAAATTTAACTAACGAAGTAAATTTTCTAGGCTGCATACTAGATTCAACTCTAACTTACGAAAGCCAAATAGGTAAAGTATGCAAAAAAATGAGTAGTGCCAATTATGCTTTGCTTAAATTAAGAAATGTAGTTGATAAAAAAACATTAATATCAGTGTACTATGCTTACTGTCATTCTATAATAAGTTACGCATTAACGATATGGGGAAATTCAACACATATAAAAAGAGTACTCATTTGTCAAAAAAGGTCCATCAGAGTAATTTTTAATTTGCGAAGATTAACGTCGGTTAGGGCATACTTTAAAAAGTCACAGATTATGACAGTCATATCACTGTTTATCTATAACTCACTTCTAGAAGTTCATCAAAGAAAAAACGAATTGAAAAGACGAATGGACATACATAATTTAAACACACGACATAAAGATAAATTAGTACTAACCAGAACTCGAAAGGTCAAAACATTTAAATTAGGCGTAAATTTTAAAATTGAGATGTATAACAAACTTCCTTTAATTGTAAGACAACTACCTTTTAATGAATTTAAAAATAAAATTGAATCTTTTTTTAAATCTAATCCATTCTATCACGTTTCGGAATTTATGACTTGTTCATTTTTTGATTTGTATGACTAACTAGACATCTAACTCATTTATTTACATTGTGTTCATATTTGACTATTGAATTATTATACCTACTGCATTTGACAAAATTTATTAATATTTAATTTAATTTAATTGATTGACTTTATTATTATGATTTTGTAAATTGACATGCCAATATTATGCAATGTAATTTTATGGTGAAATAAATGAATTGAATTGAATTGAATTGAATTGAATTGAATATCTATACTCGTATAATAATATACCAATATTATAAAGTACAGTATCCTCACGACAGTCGCAGTGAGAGTCAACTCTCCATTTATTATGCATTTCTGGGGAGTGGGGTTTTTGGGGAACTTTTCCCATAAATTGGCCGCTATTTTTAACCGACTTCAAAAAAAGGAGGAGGTTATCAATTCGTCTGTATGTATAATATTTTTTTTTTTTTTTGTATGTTAACCGATTACTCGAAGAGGGCTTGACCGATTAAGATGATTCTTTTTTTAATGGATAGGTGGGAGCTCCAAGATGGTCCCATAAAAATTTGATGTGGATCTGATGAGGGTCTTCGGAGTGATGAACGTAAATGCTCCTCAAAACGCATTAATCATCAATTCAGTTGTTTATCGATTACTCGAAGATGGCTTGACCTATTGAAATGATTCTTTTTTTAATGGAAAGGTGGGAGCTCCGAGATGGTCCCGTAAAAATTTTATGAGGATCTGATGAGGATCTTCGAAGTGAGGACCGGGAATGCTCCTCAAAACGCTGTATTCAATTCAATTGTTCATCGATTACACGAAGATGGCTTGACCGATTGATATAGTTCTTTTTTTAATGGAAAGGTGGAAGCTGCGAGGTGGTCCCATGAAAGTTTGGTAAGGATCTGATGAGTATCTTCGGGATCATGGACAGGATAGCATCTCAGAATTCAATAAATTACTCATTTTATACTTCTACCAAAAAGAATAGACCCCTAAAGAACTAAGTACAGATTGATGCGGCACCTGAAACCACCTTCTCATCAGCAAACTCCTTAATAATTAAAATTAGGGTAACAATATTGTTGATTTTTAGGTAGGTAGGTATACTAAAAAGGGTAAAATAAAAAAATAATTTAAAAATTAAAAAACCGACTTCAAAAAGAAACAAAAAATAATTTAAAAAACAACAAAAAAAAACAAAAAAAGAATTGATAAAAATGACCAAAATAACCTCTACATAGGTACAGTGCCACCGACTAATAAATCTGTTTTATCATCTGAAGTCGGGCAGTTTTACTGGTTGGTTCCATATTGTACTTAGTTTGGCTGCCCGACTTCAGATGATAAAACAGATTTATTAGTCGGTGGCACTGTACCTATGTAGAGGTTATTTTGGTCATTTTTATCAATTCTTTTTTTGTTTTTTTTTGTTGTTTTTTAAATTATTTTTTGTTTCTTTTTGAAGTCGGTTTTTTTTAGGAGCGATACGACGTTGTGCCCCGTGCCTATAAATCATAAATAATTAATGTAATGCCTAATCTAATCTAATTTATATTTTGTAAATTTGTTTTTATTGCTCAAGGCATATTTACTAAAAATATTTTTAAAGGAAAAATTCATCTTCAAAAATTCACTTGCGGCGAGATTTGAACTCGCGTCCCTGGATCAATATTCCAGTGCCTATACCGCTCGGCCACGCAAGTTTCCCAACTTGGGAATTTTTCCTTTAAAAATATTTCTAATCTAATTTAATTAATAATTTTAATTTGACTGTGTATGTATTATTTAGTAATCTGAAATAAATGCATTTTTTATTTTTATTTATAAAGCTGAAGAGTTTGATTGTTTGTTTGAACGCGGTTATCTCAGGAACCGCAGGTCCGATTTGAAAAATTATTTTTGTGTTTGCAATTTATCGAGGAAGGTTGATGGCTACTTATGATGTTTTGTTTTAGTTAAACCGATTTGAATGAAATTTGGTATAGGGATAGTTTAGTGGTTGAAATAAGATAGAGGGTACTTTGAATAATCATACGGGTTGAGCAACGCTTGGTATGACATACGTGATGCGTCACATACGTTACGGGATAGGAATTTAAGCGGGTGAAACCGCGGGGCACAGCTAGCTAGTATGTGACTTTGTTACTCTTTCGCGAAAAAACTGCTGAACCGATTGCATTGAAAATTGGTATTTAGATAGTTATATAGAGACCTGCGATAACACAGGCTACTATTTATTCCTATAATCCCTCGAAAACGGGGCTTATGCGAGTAACAATATAAAATCGAATCCATGTAGCGCATTCCTATATCTGTAAACATATCAATAGTTTCGTAGTTAGTTCGCAGCAGTTCAATATTTACGTACCTACCTGCAACGATCTACCTACATCTATAGGTAAACCTGCCATTCCCTAACTCAGAAGCCTCTACCAGTTCGAAATGGTCCGGTAATTCGAATTCAATGTTATTTACGTACGCCGACCACTAACGATCTTTATTGGGGAGCTTGTTCCCATTTTAACACTGCTCATTTACATAAGCTGATGGTGGTTAGTGCATCGGAATGTCAGAGGGAAGTATAGCGAGACATCTTTACATAGTATAAAACAAGGTCGCTTCCTGCTGACTGTCTGCTTGTATGTATGTTTAGATCTTTAAAAATACGAAACAGATTTATTTCGTTTTTTTAAATGTGTAAAGTCATTCAGTAGGAAGGTTTGGTGATTTTTTATATATTTTTCTTTTTTATATTTATTGCTTGCTCAGTGCATTTTACTCGCCCGGTAAGCGATATTCATAGGTTCGAATCCGGTCACGGGAAAATTTTTGTTGATGCGTTCTCCTTGTAAAAAAATATTTGGAGTCCATTTAAGTTTAATTTCAATCCAATATTACAAGAAATACCAGACATTTAAACATTTTATTGAAAAGTGTGATTACCACACATAGGAAATTATATGTTATATTTCAAGTCTTTTAATTCCCTCACAAACTTTTATTATATAATTTGTTCAGTAGGATCGAAATGACATTAATAAATTGCGACGTACCTTATATTTATAATTATTTCTTTATCTAAAAGTAATATAAAAACCTTCATGTTTTTAAGATATAAATATACACTGGCTGAAACACAAATCATTCTAAGCCAACATTAAAATAATAAATATTGATAATCGCAGTCGAAACCATTAACGTTGGTTATTGTTAGAGAAGGGACAATACAAACATGTCATTGAAACAAATACCTACCCATGAAAATAATATAAATATTTTCAAATCGAATGTCGATGGTTTTGCCCACCTCTCATAACGAGTGGCTGTTATTGAGAGCGTTGTGTAGGTAAAGGTATGCACAGAATCTATTTTTTTACATTCCACGTTGTATAATCGAGTGCCGCCCATCAGAATTGAAAACCGCTCACATTTTGAATACGAAATGGACCTTTCGGTCATTCAATTAACCCAAAGCGTCCGTTTTGCCGAAACTTCGGTATCCCGGTTTCTGGTATCAACCGTTACATATTTTCCCCTAATTGAACCTTTTGATAATGTTGTTAAAGTCGTTTGAGAGTTAAGTTGATCTTAATTTGGAAAATTATAAACTTAGAATCGACGTCCACTATACAAGATGTAACGGGTAAGTCCTTTTAATCCGAAAGGGGGTTGTTCTAGACGTCTAGGCAAACACCTTTTGTTCTACGACTTTTGAAAATTCGAACTTTTTTTTTGAAAATTTTGAGATTATGTTTCACTGAAAAAACAGCTGTTTTTGAAATAAAGGTAATTTAAGGTTTGATTGTAGTAGACCAAACTTAATGAAAGGACAACATAAGGTCAATGACCTCGAACTCTAAGAAACAGCTGATCTTCAAGTAAACTTTACACTTAAAATTTTCGAAAAGTACTTCGAATTTCCAAAAGTCATAGAACAAAAGTTGTTCACCTAGACGTCTAGAATAACCCCCTTTCGGATTAAAAGGACTTACCCGTTACATCTTGTATACCTTCTAGACGATAGTCTTATTCAGACCGTCAAGTGACATCACACTGCTATTAGCAAACAATGCTTTTCTTTTCATTACAGCATTTTGCTGAGTGTAAACATTTTTATGTTTCACTGTACTACGTGTCTAATCTAGAAATAAATAATTTTCTATTCTATTCAATTCTAATAATATGTCTAATTCAAAGATGGATCAAAAAAGAAACTTTCAAGGTTTGTTAATACGGTGTAACTGGTACCATTCATTTTACGAAGTTTTAGGTTAAATACATCGAAATACAGATTTAGAAGCTAACTCTAGTAAGCACAAGTGGAGATAAGCATTCTGTCTATAACTAACATACCCTTTTGTCTAAACAATGTCGGCGTCGACATTTACTGCACGAGATATTGTCAGGGGGGGGCAATTTTGAACGTAACTTTAGGGAATAGCTGTTCAAAGTATACGTAAGCACACTTAACATGAGTTTATAAACACGTTTGTTTAGTTATGTGTGCCTTATTTCAAACTTATGTAAATCACGTATCTACAACCTATTACGTGTAGTATTTGGCGGAGTTCCAAAATACATACTTTTATGCACGAATCGCTCTAGGAATTGGCAAGAAATGTTGTGTGGAAAAAATCTTCGAACTTCAACTGAACAGAATGGAACACTTTTTGATGGATGGAGAAACTCTGTGTAGATTTTAATGTCAATAGTGTTGCGCAGAAATGGTCAAAGTATTGGGCGACCTTATCACTAAAAGCAGTTCCAAAACGTAAAGCTTATGTCTATACCTAACTATGCTGTAAGTCTGAAAGTGTTTGTTATATAAATAAATAATGTCTCCTCGCGACCAAGACAAAACAGTTGAAACATCGATATAACAGAACTTAAAAAAAATAAAACGCAAATAAAATCCTGAACGAATGTAATTATGAGTGCAAACAAATAATGTAAGTTGAAAAAGTTTGCTACAATATAAATAAATAAAAAACATTAATCCTCTATCAATCGAAAAGCAAATAGACAAACCATGCGCTCGCCGCCGCCGAGTTGGAACAATGTTTGCCTCTGTGATTGGTTGTACACTTGTACTAGGTAGTGCTGTCCACTATTGAACTGTCTGTCAAGTGCTATCGATGTGATATCAAGTACATCATCGGCAGGCTATCGGTGTATTTACAGTTACGTATAACTTACACATTTCCCTTTAACAAGATCTTGTCTTCGTTCAAAGGATAAATATTGTATTATGATGTCGATTGAAGTTGCTTTGAACTCTCTTGTGATTGTTGTTCTTGGGGCAATTCAATTATATAAATATTTAAGTATGTCATATTCCAATATAAAAAGCTGTTTTTTCACCGCGAGCATTCACTTGTAATGTAATTATTGGTTCGACAATCACATGGTGTGCGCTGGTTGTAATGCTCTAAAATCTGTAACGTTACTTTACACACGAATGCTCGCGGTGTGGGAACACCTTTAAACTAGTTGCACAAGTAACTGTACTATTATTATTTCTTATCGGTTGTGAACCGATTATGGCCATTTTGAAATTAGCCAGTGTCAAGTATTATTATTATATATACTACGCAAGTTATTTGCATCGAAACAGTAAGTCGTCATGGTTAAAGTCAAGTCTAGGGAATCATTTGTAATCACGGCGGCCATTTACGAAGATCGTTCACGAAGCTTTGGAGACAACGCTTAAAGTCCATGTTTTGCACCGATGTTCACTTTAATTGAACTTGTACACCTTCACGAAAATAAATTGATTAATATGCCCCCGAAATTAAACAATTTGCACGCATTATAACTAGGTTTCACAAAAATGAAAATTTAGCAACACATCTCCTTAACGCGTTCCCGCTAAAACTCCGTACTGTAGTAGCGCTATACAAAAAAAACACTTGACACTGGCAGAACTAACAGTGACCTCTTTAAATACTGCAGAAAAGAAGAAAAAAACAGTTTTTGTTGCTTCGGTTATCATTTTATGTTTGAAAATGGAATTTTAAGCCAACGTATTCTACGAGTCTTGGCGGGAACGCGGTGAGGAGATGTGTTAGTGTTGCTAAATTTTCATTTTTGTGAAACCTAGTTCAAATTACGTGTAAATTGTTTAACTTCGGGGACATTTTAATCAATTTAGTTTCCTGAAGGTGTACAAGTGTAATAAAAGTAAAAATCGGTGCAAAACGGGGACTTTAGAGTTGTCTCCAAAGCTCGCGTGGACAGTTGTAGAGAGCACCATTTACAATGAATTCCTGTTTTGATGCGAATTGCAAATAACTGGCAAAAATTTATCATACTGTTAATCGGTTCACAACCGATAACAAATAAAAAAAAAACCCTAATGAAATTTCGTCGAAATAAGAAACAACTTTGGTTGTGATTGTATAATATTTTAATAATATGTATATGTATGTCGTTGTATAATATTTTTATAATATTATATCATGCGAATATAACAATTTTGCTAATGTAATATTCTACTAAGCCATTAGAATGTACATTACTAACGTTTTAGTATTAATAACCTAGTTCTTTCTTCAAAAGAAGTAATATTATCAAAGTAATCTTACAGCTCCACAGATAACCATAAACTCTCCATAGATTAGTTGTAAGACATTAAACCGGTCGTTTCAATCCCGCCACCTGCACCCGGTTATTACAAACCGTTTCCTTCCCGTGTTTTTCTTACATAACCTGCTGGAAGTGCTTGCTTACGTCACGAAGCAATTTCAGCGCAATCGATGGATATCACACTCGGGATCGAGACTCTGTTAACGTGTCCGTAATTGGGAATTAGTTGGTTTAAATTTGTTTATAAAATTATTAAACAGGTGAACGTTACGTAATTTGTTTTTTTTTTAATTGCTTAAGGCATTTCTACTAGAAATTATGTTTATTTATATCGCCGCGAGTGCATTTGAGAACGTATTGTTTTCTTTAAAATATTTCAAGTGAATTTTAATATGGATTGTAGTAATAGATTATTGCTAAAGTTCCACTATAGTTTTAAATATGTAACATTGTGAATTACTTTATCATTGCAAAAACTACGAGTTTTGGTTGTGACTTCTTCTTATTGGAGATCGCTTTCGGAAGACATTGTAGTTTGCTGACGTTTCAAAACGATAATTTAAATGTCTTATTGAAATAAAAATAAAAAATATGTTTTTATTGCAGCAAAACAAACTACATACCTACGTACTAACAGTTAACAAACAACGTAAAGTAACTTAAGGAAAATTTGTTGGTAACAGTAGTGTTTGCTGGATGAGGGTACTTATAAATAGTGTTGACGATGGCATCCACACTAGATTAAATCTGTGCCGTGGATGTCAGAAATTGTTTAACTAGTAGGAATGTACCTCGTCGGCGAACTTTTATTATTACTAATACAGGATTTAGCTACTAAATGAAAACAAAAGCTTTGGTGAAAACTTAACAAGTTATGACAACATAATAATTGTGATACTAATCAAAAATTATGATAAATAATATAATATACTATGATATATATATATATACCATACCACATACATACATATATACATATATACTTACATACACACATTAACAAAATTTTAAATGCAATTACAATGTTACTTCCTTTTTATATACACGAAATAAAATAAAAATATAAGTAAATATATAGTAAGTTATCTCATATTTAAGATAACATTTCCAAAATTTTCTCTGTACAGTCATAGTCCAAGCTATTCAACCATTTTGACAAAGTAATTTTAGCCCCTCAAGGCAAAAAATAAATTTTGAATTTGAGTTTCAAATTAAACAAATTTTTCGGATTTAATCGCGTGTTGCTTATTATTGCCAGTAATTGTTTTAATGCTAAACATTTCGAGACCTTTACATATATTTTCTGCATTATAGTGACCTGTACTAAGTAAAAGTCTTAAAGTAAAGTAAACGGTACATTGGAACAGTGATAAAAAAATAACAACATGCGATTAAAACCAAAAAATGATTTTAATTTCAATCCAATACCGTGAAAACCGAAAAAAGATTTTAATATAGAAGTTTGATTTTGTTTTGTAGACTTAATATTTTTAGCTGCAATCAAGCATTATCTTTGCGCTGTAAGAACGTCAATAAAAGTGACACGTATTTTTTCCCACGTTTTTATATTCCTACTTTTCTTCTTTGTTTGTTTGTCAGTCTGGGCGAAACTTCAGTTTGAGGTACTTCCCTACTAGCTAATGGGCTCAAACATTGGGAATATTTCAAAACCAGATAACAATGGAACCTACAGCTACTTTCAACTTTCCATAAGCACTTTCGGGACAGCCTATGTGTTATTACCGGTATCCAGCTACCTATATTTCAAGTTTCGTGAATGAGTATAACAAACACACATACTCACAAACTTTCAGCTTTATAATATCAGTAGGATGACGATACGAAGTACGCAGAGTCAGCTTCTATTAAAATCCACGATCACATTACAAAGATAGAAACAAAATGCACTAGGGACCCACAATCTACAAGCAGCCTGCTCAAAGTTGGTTCCGTCGAAGACGTTCCGAGCGCAATGGAAAGAATGGATCGTCCGCCGAGTTCTCTGAAACGGCAGCCTGGAGACCTCTAATTACACATTTAACCCACTTCTACTGAAAGAGCTTTCAGCTAGTTATGTACGCTTCTGCGAAGTAGGTAAATTTAATTGTACAAGAATTGGGAACGTCTTTATTTGAATACAAGTTAGAATGACACTGTGGTCTTAATTTTTTTACAGCTGTCTACATTTCTCTAAGAATCAGTTTGCCCGTATTTTTGCCAATTATTAAAATAGTAGAAATAATTTTGTTTTTGAAGGAAGCATCCTTTTAAGAACGCCAACATCTTTAAAGTAATGTCTGTGATTTAATGAGTCTTCGGGATATTTTATTTTACATTTTTAGTTTTAACGTCAGCGTAATATTTTAACATAAAATGTTTTCTGATTTGGACTGAAGAGTCTCAATTAAAATAATTACTGGTTAATTTAATTTATTTGATTCGAAATACTCTTACTTTTAATCACATACTTACCTTATTCTAAATACTAATGTCAAGCGATTTAAAACCATCTACCACTGTAAGTTTTTGATGAAAGTAACGAAATTCTATACTAGTTATCGAAAGGTCACGTTTAGAAAGCAACACACGTCCACATCACACGCGCCTTGACGCTAAACTAAATGAAAACTGACTGCACGTCACACGTAGACTTTTATTTTACGACTACCCACATTGAGGTTTCGATTTAAATTCCATTGCAAACTGAAAATCGTGCCGCTATGCCTTTAGAAATACGTTTCAGTTTTATTAAAAGCCAATACCTACGTAAATAGCTTTGTAAATTGCAAAGAAACCAGATTTTTTCTTCGGTTTTCGTAAAGCTGAATTAAACTAATTTATTATATTAAGGACTATGCACAATGTAAGTTGAAAAAAATCATCAACAAGCCTCTACTAGAAATATTTTATTGTAAATTCGCTCAAAAATTCTCATACAACGCTGTCTAGTCATATACTACAAGGTTAAGTAGCAGTCTCTCGAAATTATAATTTTCTTTTGTTCTTGAAAATTCAAAATACAAGGTTTGATGTTTTACTTTCTTTTTGCTAAGTACCACTTTTTATTACCAATACAATCCCGTGACTATCCCGGGATCCCGGGATTAACTGTTGATAATCCCGAAATCCCGGGATTAGAAAAATCGACCGGGATCGAATCCTCTAACTATCTAACTACAACACATATTAATAACAGCAGAGTAACAAGTCAGTACTTACAAAGAGCATGGTATAAGAGTCGAGAGAAAAGTAATGACAAAATCCGTCTGTAACAACGACAATCACGACAATAATAAAAAGTGTCTTAAGACTACATAAAGTCGTCTTGTTGTGGAATGGAACTAGAGCACAGAATTACCCATTTAAAAGATCACCTGGGCAACCCCGAGTATAAAACGTGATGGATGACGTCTCGTCAAAGGTTTTACTAACGTACGTATGTATGTTATGTAGCTTATCCGGAGCTTATCATTATGTTTTGTTTGTATAAGGACCTAAAAGAATAATTTGAATCAGTATCTTTTATTGTTCTAGTTCTGTTTTTGCGAGTGTTCCCTATAGATGTATCTTAAACGTATCAAAGTTAGACGTAAATTATTCAGGGTGTTCCGAGGTTGACCATTTAAGCCGAAAGGGGGCTGTTCTAGATGTCTAGGTAAACAGCTTTTGTTGTACAACTTTTGGAAATTTTCACTTAAAATTTAACTACTTGATAATCAGCTGTTTCTTTGAGTTAGATGTCATTGATCTTTAGTTCTCCTTTCATTTAAAACTTAAAGTTAGACTTAGTCTACTTCAATCAAAACTTAAAATTGCCTCTTTTTTGTGAAACATTAAAAAAAAGGTTAAAATTTCCAAAAGTCGTAGAAATTGTTCGACTAGACGTCTAGAACAACTGAAATGGAATTCTCGGAACACTGTGTATAGTTAACAGGTATTAAAAAAAACCATACCTATAATGGTCGATTTCTTAACCGATGATAAAAGTTAAAGAAACAACCAAAAGTCACGTCACAAAGAGTTAGGCGACTAATGTATGTAATGAAAATAGACAAGGTATAAAAATGACGTAGGTATTCTTTGAAACATGAAAAAGGTCAAAGTATAAAAATGTCGAGTTATAATAATGACGAAATAGAAAAATTACGAAGAATATATATGTCGAAAACTGATTAGGACGTGGTTTTAAATATTTTATTATTATAATGATATTATATAAAATTGCAGATTTTCAAACATTTTTTTGTGTTATAAGACTTGGAAAATGTCTAGTAAAAGAGACTTATAGCGATTGTTGAAAATCAAAAGACGATCCATCTGAAAACAAGAGACGATTAAAATAGGTACAAAATATGACAGACAGACAGAGTCAAACGTCTGTGATGAATGAGTTTGGCTATTGACACTAGACCGCTACTTTCTTAGCCTTAGTGACATAGCTCTTCAAGAGCTTCGTTTTGGATGACATCTGTCAAACTTAAACCGTCAATATATCCAAAACAATCAACCCTAAGCCACTAGGGTTTTCGCAAAAAATGATAGGGCTCTTTAAGGCTTTCGTTTTGGATTATAGCTAATTAAAACGTCAATATCTCGGAAACAATCAACCCTAAGCCACTAGGGTTTACGCAAAAATTAAAGGGCTCTCTGAGATCTTTGTTTTGGATGATAGCTGTCATACTTAAAACATCGTTATATGTCTGCCTTTATCAGTATTATACTTCATTGCCGTAAGTGAGCAGTACTCAACTGACAAGATAGTGTAAAAAGTATTATCTACATTATTTTCTAAAGATAGGCGGAAATAATATCGTCTTTTTATACATCGACTATAATCTGATGGTCATTGTTAATTGTCGTGATTTTTATACATCGACAAAAATCCTTTCAGTCTTTGTTATTTTTCGACATTATATAAGTTTTCGTCATTTTCAACATAGAAGTTAGTCGCCTAACTCGTCACAAATTAAATTTTGTTTTTAGATATCACATTACCTTTATTAGCTGACTTCAACTATAGGTAAAGATTTTTTATAAAGCTACGATTTCACAGATTGATACCCAGACAGACATATCAAACTTATAACACCCCTATTTTTCCGTCGGGGCTTAAAAACATCGACTTAATAAGCATCAACTCAATACAAAACAGAACAAAAAACTCGAGAAATGAAATGCAAAGCCAGTCCGCTAAAGTGATATAAGTCATGAAAACTGCAAATAGCATTTTTCTTGAAGCTTAGAGTTGTTTCTATTCTGTGGCTAAGCTGTCAGATGCCAGATAAAGCTGCAACTAAGCACTGCAGCTACTTATTATGCTGTTTGGCTTCGGTGGGATTATCAAGCTACTTATTGACGTATTTTTAGAATCTTTATTTGGCGCGCAACAAAGTGTATGGCTATTGAACGAACCCCAATAACTTTATTTTATGTTCATCCCTCTAATAAGATTAAAGTAGTAGTACCTACTTCATATCAATTAAATAAATCTTGGAAGCTTATGGTATTTGTGAGTTTTGTTCCATTCAAAAGGCTTTAATTATATAAAATAAAAAATATTTATTTTTATAGTTAGTAACATTAATTAGCGGATAAGCAATTACCGAATAAGTATGAATAAATATATAACGACATTCACTACACACAGCGTGATCTAGCCCCAAACTAAATTAACTTAAGCAATTAGCAAGAAACTTTGGCAGTTTGTTTCCTTCCGATTTCGGACGTTGCATATCTAAAAAGCTTTTTTTTTATTTTTAGTTTATTCCTTTTAGTTCACCGGACCTTTTAAGCAATACTCGTAAAACATCGAGAGTAAAACGTCGTAAGTAATTGGTGGCGCCACTCGTACCTGACTCAAGATGGATGTAATGTGAAAGCTTGGAGATTTCACGAAATGCTGCAAGTCGCTTTATTATTTTACTTTAACTTCGGTTTCAACTAAATCTCTAAGGACTGAAATGCCAAATAACCTGTCCTCTATGCTGAAACATAAAAAATGAGAATAAAATAAACTAAAGCCATAAAAAATATATGGGTAGCTCCAAAAACACAACAAATTGTTTTTATTTATTCAGTAAGTAGGGTATTTTGAAACAGCCATGAACTTTAATTATGTATGTAGGTATATAGGTTAGTACAATTTGCATAATAACATTTTACTGTTATTGGCTACTAAAATACAATTTCAAATTGTAGATATTTCATAGTAGGTGCTCCTCACAACTTCACCTATATTATGTCCAATCCCAAGAGAAAAACGTTATAATAATAGCCTATGTTAGGGTGTGGCCAGGTGAGTTTCAATTTTTGAATTATTATTGTGAGTTGCGTAATTTCGATCGTGTATGTTACGTGTACCTTTGATTTCATACAATGACAACTCATTTTGCGTAGTTATGTATCAATCATGATACATAACTACGCAAAATGAGTTGTCTATTTTCAAAGAATCCGAATTACGCGACTCAAAATCTTACTAATTTTATCTTACTAATATATTATAAACGCGAAAGTTTGTATGTAAGTATGTATGTATGTGAGGTTGTTACTCTTTCACGCAAAAACTACTAAACCGATTGCGATGGAATATAGGTAGCTAGGGACCTGGATTAACACATAGGCTAGCTACTTTATGTCCCGTTATTACCGCGGGAACGGGACTTACGCGGGTGAAACCACGGGCCGCAGCTAGTCATATATATGGTCGTCTCGCCTCTCCCTTACTCAAGTTCTAGTTCTAGTTCCACTAAGTCTCAAGCCTAAAGCAGCATGTAAACAAAAAACTGATTGATTTTAATCTTAAGAGACATTAAAACAATTTCTGGAAAAATATTTTGGTAAGTTAATTAAGCTGAAAAAGTCGAACTAAAAGACGAAATGACAATCTCACGGCAAAAACAACAGTTTTATCCTTTTCAAAACAGAGCACGCTAAATCCATTAAAATTAAAAAGAAAACCAGGTGAGGTTGTGGCACCTTATTATCCCAGAACTCGGTATTCCGGAAAACAGGGTCGAACTCGAAACTACACTCTTGGAACATCTCTTTACTAAACTTTTCCGTTTTAAAATAAATTTTCGTTTAAAACGGTACAGAAGTCCACAGTCGAGCAAAGAAAATCGATCGCCTACTACTACAACATTGTTGAACGAAGATTTCTCACAGTTTGTAGTGTAAACTACCTTGTAGTTGGTTCACAACTTTTTTATTTTTATTATTTACCAGCTGCGCCCCACGGTTTCACCCGCGTAAATCCCGTTCCCGCGGGAATATCGGGATAAAACGTAGCCTATGTGTTATTCCTGGTATTCAGCTACCTATATTCCAAGTTTAATCGCAATCGGTATAGTAGGTTTTGCGTGAAAGAGTAACAAAGTCACATTCATACATACATACAAACTTTTGCGATTATAATATTAAGTAAGATTGGATGGGGTTTCGGTCAATAATATTCTATATTATATTCTACTTGCTTTAGTATCTTTGCTTCACCTTAGTAATAGGTCTTTCATTTTGTATCGTTACTAAACATCATTCTATAATTTCAAGGAAGTCTGTTTAATAATAGTAGTTTATGCACCGAGGTACTAAAGCCCTGTCTAATATAGCGGACGTCATATTAAATCCAAAGCGTACGAAGGACTCTAGAGAGTTGCCCCGGGACGAGTTGTAGAGGGACTCCCGAGCGCAGCGAGGGTGTTTTTGTAGCCATTTTATTGTCTCGCAGTAGATGTGTAAAGTAGAGTATTCACCTCGGCAAAAAAGCCTGTCTTTATCTTGGGCGCTTGAATCCCACGCTTCACTCAGGACTCTAGGTCCATTACTCCTTCGCTTCGCTCAGGAGTTAAGTTTTTGACACCCTCGCTGCGCTCGGGAGTTAACTCTCTAGAGTGCTTCGTTCGCTTTGGATTCAATATGACGCCCGCTATATAAGACAGGGCTTTAGTACCTCGGTGCATAAACTACTATTATGTGTTATGTCTAGCTGGCCAGTTCGAAATAGCCGTATGCTACCAGAACATTAGTTCCAATTTTAAATTACTTTATGCCCTAGGGTTAAAATGAGCACTTTATGTACCTAGGGAGTAAATAATCGCTTTACGTTGACCTTTTTGGTCAAATAAAGTAACTTTGTAGAGCAGTAGGTGTGTAAAACACTATATTTACCGGGTTAATCGCGTTTAACGGGTTAAATCCTGCACCATAGAAGAAATTAAGTCTGTTTATCCAGCGCATGACTCCTATGACAGTCGGTATTTTGGAGATTTTAGAAGAATGGTCCGAAATCCACCACGAATCTACTAAAATTTCACTAACATGGTTAATTCGATTGTTCTGTTATTCTGTTGTACGAAATAAGTAGTATTTTTATAATCTCATGACCTTTATCGGTTGTGTTTAAGGTTTTTTTTGTCCAGCAATTGTAAGTAGGAACCTTACAATGTATTATTTCCAAAGTTCGTCTCCGATTCAACGTTGTTTGAAACTTTCCATTTGTTATGAATTATTGTGTATCCTTCGACCCTTATCTTATCTACAGGGTTAGTTTTCAGGGTTAGTTTGAAAGAAAAAAACATGAAATAATGTCATAAATCAGTTAACTTTTAACTAACAAAAAACTTATGGTTCGTCCATTGATAAAGTCGTTTCTGTTTACATTATCAATAGACTCTTGTTGTTACTGTTTTTTTACAACTGCTCCTATGTTACAGGCCTTTGTTATTGCTTGTTTCTTTACTTTAAAATACGTGTGTATCTGTATCATGTATAGTGCCTGTGCCGTGCTGATCGGGTTTTGGGGTGTCCTCGCACTTAGGCCTAAAAAGGTGTGCGAAAAGGCCTCTATTGTTGGACTAGTTAGTCGACGGGCTAGCAAGCTGTACAAATGAGTCCAAGATGATAAAATTGGAGTGTCAACGTCCGTTGGCAGGCTTAAAATTTCTATGAAAAGTCACGAGACTCCGCAGACCATTTATTTGTATGGAACCAACTGTTAAGTGCCGAGAAGTTCAAACTACTTGGTATACTGCAAGATTATTCGTTCGGGCGTATGTACCTACCTACTTTATGTAAGTAGACCTACCTAATGGATTGAGTATAGTTACCTATACAATCGGATTGTTCTTGTCATAGTGTGATTATGACAACTATAATTCTCGCATGTCTCGAATTTCCGACTAATAATCCATTGTCCTTGTACAGAACTACAATAACTACCTGATGCCGACGCTCTTACAAATGCCTATATTTCATACAGATTTCCGGTTCCTTTTGTAGGAAAGTTAACCTATAATATGTCGAAGGACAATGTAACAAATTTGACACATGACTTATCAAAGTCCGTTTTCAGAAAACAGGTAAGTACTAAGCTTTTATAACTTACTTTTTTCTACTATGATAACACCTAGAATACATCTTCAAGGTTTGAACTCGCCCCTAGTGAAGAAGTTTGAAGATGTGTATTTTCCATTAAAATATTTATAGTATAGGTAAATGCCTTGAGCAATAAAAACAAATTACGTGAAATATGATAGTACCTACTTTATATTTACACTTATTTATATCGAAGATATAGTTGTGTATGACAGTACCGTTAAGTAATAGTCTTGCTGGCAACGCCAGTCAGCTCACGAATACTAATCGGCAATTTCATCGATTTTCAAAATGGAGTCGTCAGGGTAGCGTAGTAGGTACCAATACAAATTCAATTGGGAAGTTTAATGGCTTGTACTGGAAAGGTATTGATTTCTTTAAAAAGACGTTTAGCTTAATTTAGGTACATTTGAATTTCAAACATTTCACGATCAATTATAACAACAATCTACAATTACTGAAATTGATTTTTAACCGACTTCAAAAAAAAGGAGGAGGTTATCAATTCGTCTGTATGTATAATATTTTTTTTTTTTTTTGTATGTTTACCGATTACTCGAAGACGGCTAGACCGATTAAGATGATTCTTTTTTTAATGGATAGATGGGAGCTCCAAGATGGTCCCATAAAAATTTGATGTAGATCTGATAAGGGTCTTCGGAGTGATGAACGGAAATGCTCCTCAAAAAGCATTAATCAATCCAATTGTTTATCGATTACTCGAAGATGGCTTGACCGATTGAGATGATTCTTTTTTAAATGGAAAGGTGGGAGCTCCGAGATGGTTCCATAAAAATTTGATGATGATCTGATGAGGATCTTCGAAGTGAGGACCGGGAATACTCCTTAAAACACTGTATTCAATTCAATTGTTCATCGATTACACGAAGATGGCTTGACCGATTGATATAGTTCTTTTTTTAATGGAAAGGTGGAAGCTCCGAGGTGGTCCCATAAAAGTTTGGTAAGGATCTGATGAGTATCTTCGGAATGATGGACAGGATAGTATCCCAGAATTCAATAAATTACTCATTTCACAACTTCTACCAAAAAGAATAGACCTCTAAGAAACTAAGTACAGATTGATTGGGCACCTGAAACCACCTTCTCATCAGCAAACTCCTCAATAATTAAAATAACGGTAATAATATTGTTGATTTTTAGGTAGGTAGGTATACTAAAAAGGGTAAAATAAAAAAACTAATTTAAAAATTAAACAACCGACTTCAAAAAAGAAACAAAAAATATTTAAAAAAACAACCAAAAAAAGAATTGATAAAAAATACCAAAATAACCTCTACATAGGTACAGTGCCACCGACTAATTAATCTGTTTTATCATCTGAAGTCGGGCAGTTTTACTGGTTGGTTCCATATTGTACTTAGTTTGGCTGCCCGACTTCAGATGATAAAACAGATTAATTAGTCGGTGGCACTGTACCTATGTAGAGGTTATTTTGGTATTTTTTATCAATTCTTTTTTTGGTTGTTTTTTTAAATATTTTTTGTTTCTTTTTTGAAGTCGGTTGTTTAATTTTTAAATTAGTTTTTTATATAAATTAGTCGATATCTCTAAAGTATTTAATAAATCATCAATCAATATGGTAGGTTCTTGGTCATGCGGAGCGTTATAAATAATAGGATTTCGTGCATTTTAGAAGAAGATCTTCTGATTGGTTTTCTCTCAGTTTCCTCATAATTATTTACTGTTGGGACTTCGCACAGATTCGCAAACTATGTCACAATCTAATTGTAGACACATACAATAAGATTGTGACATAGTTTTCTCCCTCCTCGCAACACTGCTGGACTTAATGCCCTGATTGGATATTTAAAGGTACTTAAGGCTTACTCACTTACTTTCCTTATCCTGTAACGAATTTCTTTAAATTTGGTACAGGATAAGGTAAGTAAGTACTGTTTACCTGCCAAAAATATTCCCCGTAAATATTTTAAAGTTCTTTAACTTAAAAATATATTCTAAATGAGATACATTTTCAAAAATTTCCCATGACAGGATTCGAACCTGTATCTCAATTTTTTATGTAAATGTATCTCCTTGCAAAAAAAAAAATCTAAGTTTAAATATGCCTTGAGCAATAAAAAATATGAAATATTAAATAAAAACAAAGACTAAAGAGACATTATTGTTTTCTTTAGTTTAGACAAAGTAACGGAAACTATAATGAAACAAATAATTCTAGTTTCCCGTGCCAGTAGTTACAACCATTCATCCAAACTTTTACAGTGATATTATTAATAGGATTTCGTGACTAAACTACTTACCATATAAACGATAGCAACACATCTTCATTAGCATCGGATAGCAAAATGATTAATATTCGAACCCAAACTACACAATGAACTTAAATTTCACATTAATCCACAGTTTTGTTTACGTAATTAAACAAGAATTAAGTATGAAGGCCACCCACTGTCCCGCGAATAATCTGCTCGCATACCGCCATAAAAGCCCGAATTGGATTAAAGCATTAGGTACGGTGGCCCCATGAGAACCGTTCCTGACAACTTTACGAATTATTAACTCCATAAGATTGTGTCAGAGTAAGATTTGAATTAATGTTTTTATTACACGACTGCCAAAAGAAGTGTTATGTTTTGTTCTTTTTATTTTAAGGGCCTATATAACCCTAATAGCGTGACGGGGATAAAGCTAGCGAATTTCAGATGTGTAAGTGAAGGACGTAAGATGCGACTATGCAAAATTTTCGTTTTCGTACAATATTGACTGAGTAATATCACTTATTTGTACAATTTAGAGGGAAGTTTGGATTTTTTTTCTATCGAGAAAATTTTCAGGAATCGTGTTTTCACGACATTCACGTGTTGGTAAAAATAAACTCTATTTAGGAAAAGCGTATATTAAGAAACAATATTATTGTCCTTAGGTAAGACCGTATTCTTCTACCGGCCTTTGTGCCTCTGAAATTTATGTTTTCGTGTGAAATTCCTTGACGCAGCTTTTGGGTTGAGTGACTTTAGGGCGTTTAATCTCTTAATCCCTTACGTAGGTTTTATTTTTAAAATGAAATATTATTTTAATATTTTATTTAATATTGTTGTTCTCGTTGTATTTATACTACAAGAACAACAATACAGTACGAGAAGAAGATCAAAAAATAATTTAAAAAAAATTATCTAAAGAGATGCTAATACCGTACAAGAATCCTACTAATATCATAAATGTGAAAGTGTGTGTATTAGGTTGTTTGTTACTCAATCACGCAAAAACTACTGAACCGATTGCGATGAAACTTGGAATATGGGTAGCTGGATACTGGGAATAACATAAGGGCAACCCGATATTCTCGCGGGAACGGTACTTACGTGAGTGAAACCGCGGGGCGCAGCTATTGTTATATAAATATGCATAAATGACAATATAATTACCGCACCTGGCAACACGAAACTTTCTTAAATCACACTGAGAGAATTACAGGCATGAAAACAACTGCTTTGGTTTTAGCGGTTTCTTACTATTTTAAAAAGCGAGGATGTTTCTTAAGTGGCCTTAGTAGGCCAGAACTGATGTTTCTAGGATGAATTACTACAAAAGTTATTTGAAATAAAAGTTTTAGAAACCATATTTATTAAAGTCGAGGATATTTACTAACACGTGAATGTCGTGGAAACACGATTCCTGAAAATTTTCTCGATAGAAAAAAATTCCAAATTTCAATTCCTCTAAATTGTACAAATAAGTGATATTACTCAGTCAATATTGTACAAAAATTAATAAAACTTGGTATAAGAACTGAACTTACCTCAATACAGGCGGTGAATGTTTTGAATTTCAAGAATAACATTTAGTTATCTTGAAACTAGCAATTGTTTGATTTTACGCACAAAATTTTTGCAAGGTCGCATCTTACGTCCTTCACTGACACATCTGAAATTCTCTGGCTTTATCCCTGTCACGCTTTTAGGGTTGTATAGGCCCTTAAAAGACGTTATAATTTCGAATTCTGAAACTTTATATTTTGTGGCGAAAAGAAATCAAACGGATGAGAAAATATTATTTCTGAAAACTGATATCACGTCTTCGTAATAACAAAGAATATTGTGTCGTAATTATTTCTTAATGGGGGAAATATAAGCGTGGTTGCTCTTAGAGATATGTAGGTATATTTCTTACTAGCTGCGCCCCACCGGTTTCACCCGCGGAAGTGAAAAACGCGTTATCACCTGTCACGGGCGCGGGCGGCCGAGCGGTTCTCGAGCGGTTGCACTTTTACGTTCATTACTCGGGTTCTACTAATTGGATTTCGATGCAAAGTATACCAAGACCTTTCTCGAAAATAGAACTATCCAATATTGAAAATCAGAGTTCAATCGGAGTTGTAGTTTTTAATTGTATAAGGAACAGACAGAGAAACAGACAGACAGACATGAATTTTAAAAAATTATATAATTTTGTTCTACTACTTATTCTAAGTCTCCTAGACCACTTTTTTTTAATTTACTTCTAAGTACAGACTTTTTGACCTCTCTTCCTTTATTATAAGTATTGGATAGAAGAGGCATGTACCTACGAGCTTAAATCAAAATCTATGTCGGGTTCGTCGAACATTTGTTGATTGTTTCGTGACGTAATGTTGTAGATACAAATGTAAGTGGCCTTTTGTTTCTTTTCTTTTATAAGTTACTGCGCCCTGCGGTTTTACCCGCGTAAGTCCTGTTCCCGTGAGTTTGTTACTCAATCACGCAAAAACTACTGAATCGATTGCGATGAAACTTAGAATATAAGTAGTTGGAGACCTGGAATAACACATAGGCTACTTTTTATCCCGATATTCCCGCGGGGCCGGACTTACGCGGGTGAAACCGCGTAAAATTATAAAGCTGAAAGTTTGTGAGTATTATGTGTGTGTGTGTGTGTGTGGGTTACTCAATCACGCAAAAACTACTGAACCGATTGCGATGTAACTTAGAATATAGGTAGCTAGGGACCTGGATTAACACATAGACTTTTTATCCCGATATTCCCGCGAGAACCGGACTTACGCGGGTGAAACCGCGGGGCGCAGCTAGTTCGTAATGTTTCCCACGGCACGTCAACATCGGTCGTCGAGTCCTGCTTGAATGCCAGAACTAAGTCATCGGTTTAATTAAGTCAGACTATTATCTTGGTCGAGTTGTGTTCTAAAACACTGTTATTTTAGGACAATGTCTAAAGATAAACTTGGGCAGTTAAACTTTATAAGTAATAACTACGCCTAGCAAACTGTGACCAATTACCTGTTTAATTTCTTCTATGGTTTTCGCGGTTTTGCATAATAAAACACTATATTTATCCGGTTGAATCGCGTTTTTATTCATGGTTTTACCTTGCAAAAGCCAACTGTAAAGTTGTCAACCTTGAAAAAGCCAACTGTAAAGTTGGCGAAAGCTTGGTTCGTTTAAATGAATCAAAGTGCGATTCAACCGGATAAATAAAGTGTTTTATCAATTACCTATAGGCATAGTAGAAAGAAATAATAGTATGCTAACTTGCCTGTTTTTTTAAACGGGATTTGACAACAGCGCCGATCATGGAAACTGTGCTAAGTTACGTTTTAAATATGTACAGAGTTAAAATAATAATTATAATACAACAAATTACTTTACCATGTTTTTTTCATTTTTTATATACATATTTTATATACTCGTATATAATTTATATTTTTGAGATATATATATTAGGGGTTAAAGTATGAAATTGCCGATTTGTACTGAAAATCTTAATTGTTTATTTTTTAAATTTTTAACAAATTTATTTAATCAAAATAGTTGCCATTATTATCTATACATTGCTGCCATCTAATGGGAAGGTTATTAATGCCTTTGCGATAGAACTCCGACGATCTAGACTGCACAAACTGTGTGAAAGCATTTTGTACTGCCTCCTGGGAAGAAAACTTCTTGTCACGTAGATAATTGTCCAAATCACGAAAAAAATGGAAGTCCGTTGGAGCAAGGTCTGGTGAATACGGAGGATGACGAATGGTTTCTAAGTGCAGTTCCTGAAGGGTCAAAATGGTTTCTCGTGCTGTGTGAGGTCTCGCGTTGTCGTGGAGCAATAATGGTGAAGATCGATTCATGAGTCGGGGCTGTTTTACTGCTAGTTTTGTCAACATGGTTCGGAGTTCGGCACAATAGACATCTGCCATAATTGCTTGACCAGATCGAAGAAAACTAGTGAATAACACCATGCTGAGACCACCAAACAGTTACCATTACCTTTTTATTGGTAAGTTTTGCTTTAGGACACTGTTGTGGCATTTGACCTGGGGTCAGCCATTGCATTTTTCTTTTCCGGTTATCATATAGAATCCACTTTTCATCACATGTTACAATTCGATCCAATATTCCTTCATTTCTGTACCGGTTCAACAAGGCAACACAAGTTTCAACGCGCGTTTCTTTCTGCAGATCAGTCAAATCATGAGGCACCCATTTTTCGTATTTTTTTATTTTATTGATTTGACGCAAGTGAGTCAATAAAGTGGGTAAGGTAACGATAAACCATGCCGCTAATTCCTGGGTAGTTAGACTAGAATCGGCTTCCACTATCTCTCATAATTCATCGTTATTCACCTGTGTGGGCGGTCTTCCTCGTGGCTCGTTCTTTAAGTCGAAATTTCCATCACGAAAGCGTTTAAACCAAAATCGCACGGTGCGTTCATTAGTAGACCCCTCTCCAAACGCAGCATTGATATTGCGGGCTGTTTCTGCCGCGTTAGTTCCGCGTCGGAACTCGTATTCAAAAATCAATCGAATTTTCGCAGTATCCATCTTTCTTGTCTAAATTGAATAACAAAAACAATTGAAAGTCGATATTCAAAAGTTTCACATTTTTTAAAAAAAGAACATCACAGAAACCATTTGAAAAAAGTTTCATTCGAAAACCTCAAACCATGAAGATTCTATGTCAATTCAAAGAACCTATTGCAATAAAACGGCAATTTCATACTTTAACCCCTATTATAAACAAACTTAATACCAGTATTTAATATCAAACAACCTGCAACTAAAATACAACTAAATTACTGTCTCAACTAAATGTACGTAGTTCACAAAGACTTTTGAATACTGGTACAAAATAAACCAGACCATAAATCAAACATTGTGCTCTATGACTAGCTGGTAAAAAGTCATTAGTTTTTACATTGTAGAAGAATACATTTTGAGTGTTACTTTGAGATAGACAATATAAGCTAGCTCGCCAGTTTTCTGTAAAAATTCTTTTTGAAAATCGCTTCATCCGTTTGTTACGATGCTACAGACAGATACACAGACACTTCAAACTTATAACACAACTCTTTTTTGGGGGTAAAAGTGGGCCAAAGCAAGTCATGTGTCAAATAAATGTCAAAAAAGTGAGCTGTCTATGCTTATAAATAAAATATCTATAGTTCAGCCTAATACAGAAGAAACGCCAGTTAAAATTTGAGGTACCTCTCACTCAAATTTTACTTAGGTAATTGACCAGCTTCTAAATTTAAAATTAGTAAGGGATTTTTGAGTTTGAGAGCTGCTTAATTGATTAATTTAAAAATTAGATTAAATTGAAGATTCGAATTTGGATAAGCTTTTCTGTATTCGGCTTATCTCGGAAAAAAGTGTATTAAATATATTATTTGAAGGAAAGTCCTTTATAAAATTGTTTTAATATTTATGAATTTGTGTGATTCAATATCACGCTCCACTACGACTATTATATTATATATATTATATAGATATTTGCTTTATCTAATTCATTATGCATAATATAACCGAATGTTTTAGCATCAAATCACAGCATTTCAAATTATGAAACACTGTGATTTGATTATATTACGTTGAAATAGTGGTTTGATAAATAATTCAATTGGTGTGGTCTAGTCGTTTGGTTAACCAAATTCAGTAATAAACAATTCAGCCATTAGTAATTAAATATAAATATTGGACGACGATACACAAATAGCAATCTAGACGCTAACTAAGCACTAGGTTTGTACTGTAGTGCTAGATATGGATATACAACGTGTTATAAATATTTTTGTAAATACATAGGTACTTATGATACATAGAAAACACCAGACTAGAAACAAATGCTTGTTTTAAGCATAAATACTTGCACTTGTGCATACGGGCCTACCCGAAATACCACAGAGTCCTTAATTTTTTAAGCTCTATAACTCTATATTGTATCCCTGATTACGTAAATACTGCGTGTAAACCTTTCCATCCAAATAGTTATACCCTTTACCTTGTATTTTTTTTAAATGGTAATACCATTTGCAAGAAAAATATCACATTATTGAACTGATTACGATGAAATTGTGATCTTGATATGGATTGAGATTTACGATTGGGAAACCAGAGGGCACAGTTAGTTTTTATTATACAGGGTAAATCATTCAGACTGGTCTTCAGGGGATTTCCTCAACCATATTATGAGATAGCGAAGCGTATTAAAATGTAGGGTCCTCGATTTTCTGAAAGACATACCTAATGATAATTTTAGATTTAATAAAACACAATATTTATCGGGTTTTTTTTATTTTATAACGGCATCATTATTTCTAAAGACCGAGCTTTCGCCAAATTTACAGTAAGCATTTTAAAGGTTGACCAGGTTTTTAATTATAGATTTAAAAATCAAGAAAAATTACCTTGTATCCAGGATTATCTATATCAGCAATTATAGAAGTTGTTACTACAGTATGGTCACTGCTTCCGTACAGTTGATAACAAATATTAAAAAAAATATATAAATAATAAACGTGGTACAATAAAATATTCAAAGTTTAAAAAATGTTAATTTTAATAAAACACTTTATTTATCCGGTTGAATTGCGTTTTAATTCATGGTTTTAAACAAACCGAGCTTTCGCCAACTTTACAGTTGGCGTTTTCAAGGTTGACCCCAACTGTAAAGCCAACTGAAGCCAACTGTAAAGTTGGCGAAAGCTCGGTTCGTTTAAAACAATGAATAAAAACGCGATTCAATCGGATAAATTAAAGTGTTTTATTATGCAAAATCGCGAAAACCATAGAAGAAAATATGTGAATTATAGTTTTTGTATAATTTTGTAATTAGGAAATCTCCCTGAAGGCGATCAGCCTTAAACAACTCGTCCTATAAAATAGACTCAACGACAAAAACTAATCAGCCGTTATAAATGGCTCACCCTGTGTAAATGAATCACCGACAAAAACCTATCAATAAAGTAACATACGACTCGAGATTCCGGGCCGGATACGACCCTACAGCAATGATACGATACGTCGATCTAATCGACGACAAAATGCTATTTTGCTGGAAAATCTGTGAAACCAATTGATAAATCAAGCCTTTATATGAGGACACGTACTAGCTTTAATTGTAGGGTCCATCGTTTGATTTTATAGGAACGTCGATCGGTCTATCTGTAGAATACTTTTTATAAGCACGATTTAAGTTAAGAGGATCTATCCTTTATCCATTTAATAAAGGAGAATAGGATGTGCGGAAACATTTATCTCTATATAGAACCATTATTTGTACATCATTCGGTATAAAGAATAGGGTTTTTGCGATAGGAAAGTTATTTCACGAACCCCTATCATGAGTTGATGCGAAAACGTGTTGATTCGTGTAGATGAGTTTGTTCGTATAGGAGAAAGAAGATGGCAGTAGAACAAGGTTCGACCCGACTTCCTTAGAGGCTGCACCGGTCTACGTATTGGAACACCGACGAGGCTGCTTAGCGTTACGACTTAATTAGGTGGGTAATAAGTCGCAGCCGAAACCTCCCACCAAGAAAATAAATTTTGGTCGCCGGTTTTTGATTTTACGGCGGGCAAGGGGCACTGTAGCCGTACTCTTTTAAACCCGGACTACAGGGTACTGTACATTTATATTAATAGGACAAATGGAAAATAACCATTTTCACCGTGTGAACTAGTAATGTTTAAGGACGCGACTCATGTGAAATCCCTTCCGATGGAATGGTTTTATTCATAACCGGTATCAAATAGATCTTTAAACAATGTATTATGTTATTGTACATGATACAAGAAGTGTCCCCTTCATTTCAAAAACAATAAAAAATAACTTTAAATACCACTATTATACAGGCAAAGTTACCCCTGTTTTACAAAATAAATCAATTTTTCTTCTAAATCCTTAACCGCTATATTTTCTTATAGGCATCATAATATTAGAAAATACAATACCTAGAACCCCTTCATCGCATTTTTTCAAAATATTATTTTAATCTTCGTTAATTATTGATTTTACGAGAAATTGTAGATTTTTCACGCAATTCCATCTCGCTCATTTATATGCAATAGGACAAGGACCGTTGCTTATCATCTATCGCCGCCTTAAGTGATTCTTACGCCCGTATTCACGATTAACCCTATGCGTGGCGTCAACTTTTGGCTCATTTTCACTGACGTTGAGCTAGACAAAGCATTACCTAAGTCCATACCGCACCTAAGTCCGTACCACAATCGTTTCTCATTACTTTAAAATCCTTTTCTCGTAATTATTACGTTAACAAAAAATAAAATAAATTATAATGGAAAAAAACGGCTACTTTAAAAAACGCATAAAAATATTCAAATATTTTTTTTAAGTTAGTATTTAATTTAAAAAAAATGTGTGTGTATGTTTTTATTTATTATTATTTATTTTTAATTATATGAAGATTTCGGTCCTGCAATAAGGAAATAATGGTAAGAGCCATAGGCTCATTTGGAAATATACGATCCTTAATTTTTTATTTTCAGGTCGAAATATTTTTATTCCGCACGCCCAGTGGGTACAGCGTTTTTTTTTATTTGTCGCTTAAAAATAAATAAACTATTTTCGCGATTTTGAACAATGCAATACTATATTTAGCAGGTTTCCTTGCGTTTTATTTATTAATGGCATTGTTACAATGTACCGAGCTTTCGCTAACTTTACAGTTAGCTTTTTCAAAGTTGACTGAGATGTAATTCGTCAATTTTAATATTTTAAAATTTACTGTACATTGTAACAATACCATTAATAAATAAAACGCTATTAAAACCCGGTAAATATCGTATTTCAATAAATGAACTCACAAAATTCAGAAAAGTATATTATTCAGAATTTTATCGACTTAAACCAGTAGATCTCTCAAGAAATAGTTTTCTGTCGATAAAATAGCAAACTTGTATTGAATAAGTTCGAATCGGAATCGTGCTGAGCCACTATCGCGGTATTTCAGGAAATGGTGTAACAGTAAAACTTCTCACAGACAGACAATTTCACTGTGAGAACGTTGATAGGAAAGTACTATCGGGGTTCGAATCGTCTCGTTGTATTTAAGAAAAACTACTTACAACAAAAAATACTTAAATAGAAATATTTTTAAAGGAAGGCTCGATTGATTGGCTCGGCTCGAAAATAGTAGACAGGGAAACATTCATATTCTTAAATTCACTGCTCGAGATGGGAACTTGCGTGGCCGAGCGGTTGAGGCACTGGGGTACTGATCCAGGGACGCGAGTTTAAATCTCGCCGCAAGTGAATTTTTGCTTTAAAAATATTTCTAATAAATATGCCTTGAGCAATAAAATTACGAAATACTTAAATAGACTAGATAGTTCAATCCGACCCGGGGGTCGTCCTTGGTTGCATTTTATGGTGCAGATAGGGCTAATCGCCGTGCCCGTTTGGTGTCCCTTACAAAATTTTAAATTAAAATGTTACTAACGCGCGCCTTCCAAAGGTTCGCTCACAAATGGTAACAACAAATAATACTGAAAAGAATGTAAACTATTGTAAATCATCAAAATAGAAAAAAAATGAAATATTAGGGGTTAAAGTATGAAATTGCCGATTTGTACTGAAAATCTTAATTGTTTATTTTTTAAATTTTTAACAAATTTATTTAATCAAAATAGTTGCCATATTATCTATACATTGCTGCCATCTAATGGGAAGGTTATTAATGCCTTTGCGATAGAACTCCGACGATCTAGACTGCACAAACTGTGTGAAAGCATTTTGTACTGCCTCCTGGGAAGAAAACTTCTTGTCACGTAGATAATTGTCCAAATCACGAAAAAAATGGTAGTCCGTTGGAGCAAGGTCTGGTGAATACGGAGGATGACGAATGGTTTCTAAGTGCAGTTCCTGAAGGGTCAAAATGGTTTCTCGTGCTGTGTGAGGTCTCGCGTTGTCGTGGAGCAATAATGATGAAGATCGATTCATGAGTCGGGGTTGTTTTACTGCTAGTTTTATCAACATGGTTCGGAGTTCGGCACAATAGACATCTGCCGTAATTGCTTGACCAGATCGAAGAAAACTATAGTGAATAACACCATGCTGAGACCACCAAACAGTTACCATAACCTTTTTATTGGTAAGTTTTGCTTTAGGACACTGTTGTGGCATTTGACCTGGGGTCAGCCATTGCATTTTTCTTTTCCGGTTATCATAAAGAATCCACTTTTCATCACATGTTACAATTCGATCCAATATTCCTTCATTTCTGTACCGTTTCAACAAGGCAACACAAGTTTCAACACGCGTTTCTTTCTGCAGATCAGTCAAATCATGAGGCACCCATTTTTCGTATTTTTTTATTTTATTGATTTGACGCAAGTGAGTCAATAAAGTGGGTAAGGTAACGTTAAACCATGCCGCTAATTCCTGGGTAGTTTTACTAGGATCGGCTTTCACTATCTCTCTTAATTCATCGTTATTCACCTGTGTGGGCGGTCTTCCTCGTGGCTCGTTCTTTAAGTCGAAATTTCCATCACGAAAGCGTTCAAACCAAAATCGCACGGTGCGTTCATTAGTAGACCCCTCTCCAAACGCAGCATTGATATTGCAGGCTGTTTCTGCCGCGTTAGTTCCGCGTCGGAACTCGTATTCAAAAATCACTCGAATTTTCGCAGTATCCATCTTTCTTGTCTAAATTGAATACCAAAAACAATTGAAAGTCGATATTCAAATGTTTCACATTTTTTAAAAAAAGAACATCACAGAAACCATTTGAAAAAAGTTTCATTCGAAAACCTCAAACCATGAAGATTCTATGTCAATTCAAAGAACCTATTGCAATAAAACGGCAATTTTATACTTTAACCCCTATTATTTTGTTTATTTGATTTCGTAACTCAGTGTGAAGTGTACAAATTTTATCTATAATTCATTCGCTTTTTTGTAAGTTTTTACAACAATGAGTATAATACTTTAAGAGGTGATATTTCATGCAATTCAAATCAGAAATTCAAAATTTTAGCGTTTCGGTGATTCCTTGCAGGTATACTTAAGTGCTGTATTAACATTAATACTAATAAAGTCTAAAAGTAAAAAAATCTTATGCCTTATTACGCTTAGACGTACCTACTATGTAGTACTTACCTTTAAGCTTGTTTTATGCTTTTTAGTAACTCACGGGTGGCGCGCGAGCTAAGTCTTTAATAACTTTTTTATTAAAAACTATAAAATACTACGTTTCCTGCTACCCGTTGAGATTAGACCACATTAACATTCACTATTGCGTAGCGTCTTACTCTGATGAAATGTATTAAGCTATTCTACTAGCAGCGTCCCGCGGCTTCACCCGTGTAAGTCCCAATCCTGCTGGAATATCGAGGGAAAAGTAAAATTTTACTCCAAGAAAATCCGCCCTGTGTCCTTAGTGTGAGTGTACAAAATACGCGTTAACTTAACCATCACGATCGCGTTTGTTTTACGAAATTTCACACTAAGAGCGCAGATGTCTTATATATAAGTGTAAAGTCATAGTTGTAAGAACGCTTGACGTATTTAAAGTGATCTAATACATACAATTAAATAAATAAAAAATAAATTTGAATTTGAATTAAGTCGTCGCGAAGTCGCCGCGTTATCTTTCAGCTAAAAATAAATAATTAAACACACATCAAATAATAAAAAACAAACGAAATCCATCTTTAAAAAAATATACTGTTTTAAATTATCTGTGGTTTTGAAAAGTAGTTGGGGTAATTTAAAATTTACTTTTTTTTTAGCGACAAAAGGCAACGAGAAACGATCGTGGTAGCCGTGATTGTCCGTGAAAGAATTTTTGAAAAATAAACAAATAAATATTTTCTCTTTATAAAATTACCTGGTAAATATCTATTAATACTCTATGGATCTGAGCATTATCCGAACTAACTGATTTATTTATTGAATAGCAAACATTAATCAGCTTAGTTGCAACTGTCTTTCACAATTAGGTATTAAGCTACAACTCCGATGGTGCTTGGACAGAGATCGTCACAGGACGGTATTTAATTGGATCACGAGGTAGACGTGACAAACTGTCGACAATATCACTAGCTTTAGGATGTCAACCACAGTTTAGATATTTTCAAAGACATTAATTAATACTACGTATAACGATTTTTAAGCGTTTTATTTATTTATTATCGGTTGTGAACCCATTATGGACATTAGTGTCAAGTATTATTAATATATTATGCATCGAAACAGTCAAGTCGTCATAGTTAAAGTCAAGTCTAGGGAATCATTTGTAAACACGGCGGCCATTGACAAAGATTGTTCACGGAGCTTTGGAGACAACACCAAGTCCATGTTTGGACCGATTTTCACTTTCATTCCACTTGTACACCTTTACGAAGCTAAATTTATTAATACGCCCGCGAAATTAAACAATTTGCACGCATTTGAACTAGGTTTAACAAAAATGAAAATTTAGCACCAATCTCCGCAATGCGTTCTCGCCAAAACTCTATTTTAGAGTTTCATATTAGATATTTCAGTGTTATTAGATGTTGTCTTTGACGAAGGCTACGAGTTTATGAAAATAGGTAGTTTTAAAATCAATATAAACGACTAGCTGCGCCCCGCGGTTTCACCCGCGCAAGTCGCGATCCCGCGTTTTTCGAACACCTACCTACCGCAATGCAAAAATCCACACTTAAACGGTCGTCTGTTTTAGTGTGGATTTTTGCACTGCTGTAGGTAGGTGAAGTAGGTAAAGTTTGTATGTCAGTTTCGAAGCTTATCCATAGAGTTAGCGAAAGCTCGGTCTTTAGTAATAATGCCGTTATTAAATAAAACGCGAGTAAAACCCGGTAAATATTGTGTTTTATTATATAAAATCGTGAAAACCTTAGACAAAATTAATAGTTTAGAGGTAGTTTGTAGGTTACTTCCTTACAAATACCTACGTGACTTGAAAGTACATGACCCGACCATAAATTTCACTGAAATCTTCGAAATAGAAAAGTAAATCTAAATCTAAATTCAAGATTAGGTTTTGACAAAACCGATAGGACCTCGCAACTTCAACTGAAACCCCACTCGTTCAATTTACACCCATCTTCGAGAGAGCACGAGAAAACCCTAGCTCTTGACAATTTTTCCGTGTCGTTTCGAATGAGCACTCCGTTGGACCACTTTGTCTTTCCGTTGAGTCCAAATGTGTTGAGATTATTGTTATTTGAGGTGAAAAGAATAGTCCAGTTTGAAGAGAAAAATTGTTTCATAAAGTTTTTACTGTGTTCTATATTTTTGTACCTGCCAAGTAGAGAACCTTGGACATTTTTCTATTGATAAATTCATTTTGATATTAGAATTAAGTAACATTGAAATAAAATATACACACTTTAAAAATACTACACACATTTGCTATTGGAATTTCCAATAACCACTTGAACTTATATAATTACTAGCTGCGCTCCGCGGTTTCACCCGAATAGTCTCATTCCCGTGGGAACATCGGGATTAAAAGTCCGGTATCCAGCTACCTATACTCTAAGTTTCATCGCAATCGGTTTAGTAGTTTTTGTGTGAAAGAGTGACAAAGTCACATCACATACATACATACATACAAACTTTCGTGTTTATAATACTAAAATCGATCTACGTAATATTATTTTTTTAATTTTAAGCCTTTTGAATCAGTCGCCTTGCGACCAAAATCATGATAATTGATCTAAACGTCGAAAGAACGTTGTCGTAAGAAAATTAAAAAGAGAAACTACACCATTAAGACCCAAAAAATGTAAAATTATAATATTCCAATCGTATCCGTTTGAAAATACAATTAGATTTATTACAAATTACATTTACTAGAAATATTTAAAAGGAAAAATTCACTCGCGGCGAGTTGAGACTCAACCAATCAGCCACACGAGTGTGGCCGAGTGGTTGAGGCACTGAAGTATTGATCCAGGGACGCGAATTCAAATCTCGCCGCAAGTAAATTTTTGAAGATGAATTTTTCCTTTAAAATATTTCTAGTAAACATGCCTAGAGCAATAAAAACAAATTACGAAATACTTAAGTTACATTTCATTATTTTTAGAACATAAAATTCCCTGATACGATTAAGGCTAAGTAACGATCCCGATTAAGACCTAATTCATTTAAGCTATTAAATTAACGAGACAGCTAGTTAAGATCATTACGCCACCGGCCTGATCAAATTCTGAATAGTCTTCATTTTTCCTTCTCAAAGCAATTTACTTTACTTGCGGCTCGGATTTTCCATGATAATGGGGATAAGCAGTGGCCGCCTTGTCGGCCTAACGACTTAACTAGATCTCTGGACTTTGCTGATTGTGAAGTAGGTATCAGATGAATTTACTTGAAGCGCTTCCAAACTAGCCAAGTAAACCTTGCGCTTCGTTTTCTTACTTAAGGGCAATTTACTGACTGACGCTTACTGTAAGCTCGTTTACATGCTTTGAGCTTATTAAAGGGCGTGTATAATAATGTAGAAACGATTGTTCCTACAAACGCGAAAACAAAACGGTAAGTTTGAAAACAGGTGAACCTAGTTTAAAGTTAGATTACGGAAGCCTTCTGATAGACGAGGGATATTATGTTAAGATTTATATATACTAATAAATAAATAAAGGGCTAAATCTAAATCGTAGCATCAAGCGGACTCATTCGTTTTCCGATACGTAGACCGGTAGTGTCATCGTAATGAAAGACGGGTCGAATCTTGTTCCATCTTCCTATCTTCTAGATGAGCGTGCTTCATCTTTCAGCATAACATTAGTTCATTCTTACCATTACATAAGGTTAGTATATAGTTCTTAAATAAAAGCCTCGGCGACTCTTGAACGTGTTGAAAATTATTTTAACATAATCATTTCCATTTTTAACAGACATTCTAAACAGAAGGTGTGTATCGATTATATTTTGTACCACCGAGTATTTACCTGCTTTACTTTTACAAATTAAATTATTGTAGGGCAAGTCGAAAGTTTTGAATTCTCACCTCAATATAAAAGCTATGAAACTATCCTTAGTGACCAAGCCTTTGTTGTGTACGTACCTAGTACCTAAGTAATAAAATTTGCGTGCCACAATCAAGATCTCTAAAAACTTAACCAGGTTTTAACTTACGACACGAAGTTATGAATTGTAAAACCAACTAAATAATAAATAACTTTTAAGTCTCACAGAAATAACCTTAACTCGACTAGATCTTACTCGAAAACCAACCTTAAGCTCATTTTTATAAAATAAGTTTTCCATCCCCGATTTCGAGAGCCTTCTCTAACTTTTATCATGGTGTGATACGATGTTATGGTAACTTTTCTTTGTCCTTATTATTTTGGTAATAACTTTGATACAATCACTTTGTCTGATTAGGGAAGGTTTCCTTAAACAAAACGTGGTACATTTATTCGTGCTGCATTTATTAGATTAAAAGGTAAAATTTTACCTACTGCTAATAATTTAGTTTTAAAGTTAGTTTTGCTAATTATTTACAATTCGATCGTTTTAGAATACCGCAGGTCTGATGAATCAATAAACGAAATATTTTGGCGAAGGACTGATAAACCAAAAACTCATACCATTTAAATATGGATAGCTAGCTTGAATTGCGACATTTCGTAATTGCCAAACGGTATTTCTCGTTTAATATTATCTATATTGCTAATTAGGTAAAATGTGGTTACCACCAATTTTAAGTGCTAATTACTACTAATCGAAACTAGCAAAAACAAACATTAAAACAAGTAAAACCAATGTTTAAATATATCCCGTTTCGTTGTTAACTAGTCTTGTAAACAAAACCACGAGAGATACCGAAGATACTTGACAACCTAAAATCTACAGATTCTTCGATTGGTCCTCTATTAGATTCGAAGGCATATTTTATGAAGAAACCACATTAAATATTACGTTCTTCTTTATAATACTGAAATAACATTATGTAAGTATTACAAATGGAGTGTTTGTAAAAGAAATGCAAAGTAAATTTGACTAAAAAGCTTCGAGGTTGGGATGTTTGTTTTATAAGCCCTTCGCGACCAAAGAGGACGGTAGCGGGGCGAGCCCTTCTGTGTTCCTCTGCAAATATTCATAAAGACTGGTAAGGTAAAGCAAGGAAATTCCTGTAGAATTTTATATGATAAAGCCTTTGGTTCTAAATGGTCTGCCTTTGAAGCCAGATTAGGAAGATACCTATACCTCTTTATGAACTATATGTTCAACATTGTTATAATATAATAAGATGGTAAATTATGATGTCGTCTTAGGTATATTATGTACACTTAAAGATTGCAGTTCAGTTAAAACTGATTTGATACCGACTCCCGAGTGAATTTAGAATTATACAAGATGTAACGGGCATGCCCTTTTAAGCCGAAAGGGGGTTGTTCCAGACATCTAGGCGAACAACTTTTGTTCTACGACTTTTAAATATTCGAACTTTTTTTTGAAAATTTTGAAGTTATAGATCACTGAAAAAACAGCTGTTTTTGAAAATAAAGGTAATGGTAGTTTCGATTGTTGTCAACTAAACTAAATGAAAGGACAAGATAAGTTCAATGACCTCGAACTCTGAGAAACAGCTGATTTTCAAGTAAACTTTAAACTTAAAATTTTGGAAAACTACTTCGAATTTCCAAAAGTTGTAGAACAAAAGTTGTTCGCCTAGATGTCTAGAACAACCCCCTTTCGGCTTAAAAGGGCTTGCCTGTTACATCTTGTATATTACTATTATTATAATTTATTAATATATACAATTTACAATTATAGTCGGTATGCTACTTTTTTGCTTTTAGACCTGTCCACATATTTGAGGATTAAAAACAAGGAGTAAAAGACCATTTATAAAACCCATTTTGAAAACTTAAAGAGTTTTATTTATTAATGGCATCGTTACAATTTACCGAGATTTCGCTAACTTCACAGTTAGCTTATTCAAGGTCGCAGTTCGGTACATTGTAACAATAAAACGCGAGTAAAACCCGGTAAATATTATGTTTCAATATGCAACATTACCTAGTCAAAAATAAACAAAATCATTTCAAAAGTTAATTCAAGTGTAGATAATGTTTGTGAGTCTGTAGGCATACAAACGAACTTCAAACCGTTCGTTGTTCGTAGTTTATTTCGTCCGTTGAATAAAAAGTAAGCCATTTCAACGCTTTGCATAATCGAACAGGTTCAGCGAGAGAATTACACAGTTCAACGATAGTGTTTATTTTTCAGTATCGTACCTACCAAATTAAGTTATTACAGTATTAAGCCTTGAAAAATAAACACTATCTTTAAACTGTGTAATTCTCTCGCTGAACCTGTTCGATCATGCAAAGCGTTGAAATGGCTTACTTTTTATTCATTTTATTCATACTAGCAGATGGGACATTATTTGATCAACTATCCCAGGGTAACAGTGCATGGCAGGAATGAAAAATGCCCAATCAAAAGCCTACAGACCAGTGACCAGTCACTATTGGGCGCCATTTTGAATTGCCTTAACTACCGACCTGGGATTACAACAGCCCCTTTAGTATATATTATGGCCATTTTGAAAGAAAAACCCAACCAATAATATCTTTATAGTTCCACTAGCTGCGCCTCGCGGTTCTACCCGCGTAAGTTCCGTTCCCGTAGGAATTTCTGGATAAAAAGTAGCTTATGTGTTATTTTAGGACTCCAGCTACCTATTTCCTAACTTTCATCGAAATCGGTTCAGTAGTTTTTGCGTGAAAGAGTAACAAAGTCACATACATAATTACATAAATACAAACTTTCGCGTTTATAATATTAGTAAGATAGTAAGAAGTAGATATGATTTAAATATTTAACAATAATATTGTAGAAACGTCACACAAACGTTAGCCAATTAACAAGAACGTATAAAACATTAGTTTCGTTACTTGATTACCAATCAACGCATGGATTTTATTTGTTCCCTACGCTGGAAAACTGGATTAACCTTGGCAGTCTGTTATATCGACGTACGTCACGTAGGGTCACCTGTCGAACAGTTAACCACATAAAATTCAAACCATCACAACTCGTAATTATTCATTAAAACCACTCGTTTGTTTTATTCTGGCCAAACCCTGTGTTCGTTAGCTACATAATGATGACTTATCAGAATTGTTATTGGTGTATGCTGTGGGTTTTGATAATTATAAAGTTAAAAAAAAAGGGATTTGGCTAATTTTGTCCACACTATCCCAGAGTTCACTATTAACCGGGGGTGTGTACTGTACACAATAAATCAGTTAACATGATGAATTAATTAATTTGTTACTTAAATTACTTAAATACCCCGTTATTCAGTAATTTTAGTGGTGGAAACAACCGAAAACAATGCGAGTTAAATATCGTATAATTTATTTGTTATTAAATTATGATATTGATGATGACAATAATGTCATTTATTTCTTAAGAAGGAGGATTTCTTATCAAAATTAACATAAAATAATACGTTTTATAATAATGATGAACAGTTTAACGCTAAAGGAAAAATACTAACATTTTTTTTTTCAATAAAAGACGTTACAACACAAAAGACGCCGGCACTAGCTCGCTGCAAACTGGGGAACGGGAACGGGGTTTGTTTTGAGGTTTACGAAATAGTGGTTAATAGTGTCCGAATGGTTAACTGTTCGACAGGTGACCCACCTACCTGTGGTGTATATATTTCGTGACGCAACATAGGTACGTCCAACCAAACCCAACTGGCACACACTTTAAAACTTATAGAAAATAGTTCAAATAACAGAAGTTTTCTATTGTAATATTAGGATGAAGTTTAAAGTTGTTTACCATACAATCTCCATATTCATCCATCTCGATAACTAACTCAGGATCCAAACAGGTGTTCAGACTACGTAGTTCCTTTCCCATGGCATTACTAGGATAAAAGCCTCCTATCCTATATAACCCTGGTCATAAACTACCTGTGCGCCAAATGTCAGCCCAATCCGTTCAGCCGTTTTTGCGTGATTGACAGACTAACATCCAAAACTCTGTATCTACTAGTGGGATTATAATTGTAAATTAATCCTAATTTGTTTTATTCTATTTTAGCTCATATCGTAAATCTTCAGACACTGTGGGTGCTTGTGGTTATAAATTATTTATTATTATTTATTTATTAAAAACTAAGTTACACCACCAGCGCCAGGTGGTGGCAGCACCTAAATAGCGCTAATAATCAGATTAACCCCTGCCAATGGGTGTTTCACATCAAAAGATAAAACAAGGGTAAACTAAGGTTACACCTTAGTTAAACGAAGAATGTAAAAAACGTTTAAAACGTTACGAGTAAGCTATTCCTTCAGTTGATGGTGTAGGAAATTACCTATTTCTCGGTCGAGTGCGCCGAGTGCTGGGTATCACTCACGCATGCAGTCGTTTGCTTACTGAAACAATGTTAGATGAACTGCTCCAATTGGTTAGACCACCATAAAGTGAACAAAGCCCCATAAAAAACCGTAATATTTAGATCGTAAAAAGACGATATGACCACGACTATAATCTCTGATTGGATGAACTTATGATCATTTAGATACGTCAACTAATTATTATGATTTTAGTGTGGTATCGAAACGCGAAATCGAAATCAGGAATACTTAACTTCTTAACTACCAAAAATACAAATAGTATACCGAACGAACAACTTAACAACAACACTAAATAGCAATTACCCCGCCCCTCTCACATGGAAAACGTACAAAAAAAACAAGCAAAAGAAAATGAATATCTTCCAAGCCGGCTGGTCACCGTGGAGGATCATGACCAAAACCCTCCAAGGGAATATAAAAAAACACATAAAGAATCACATAATAAATTACATAGCAAACTCTATCTTATTACATACAACCTTCGGCGAAAGGTGTTTCGATAGATTGTGTTTCGAAGTAGCGTAGGGAACCCACGTCAGGTCACTTTCAACGTATGAACGATTCATAGAGTTAAATGAGGCACTAAAAGGCATAAAATGGGATGTTGTTGGTATATCAGAAATGAGAAGAATGGGAAACAAAATAGAAGAATACGAAAATAGTATACTCTGCTACACTGGTCACACACCTGGACATTGTGGTGTAGGGTTCCTAATAGCAAAATATCACAAGGAAAATATTGAAAGTTACCGCGGATTCTCGGAGAGAGTCGCCCTACTAAACATGAACATAGATGGCAGCCCCCTATCAATCATTCAAGTTTACGCTCCTACAGAAGGTGGAAGTGACGAAGAAGTGGAAGATTTCTTCTCGACAATCAACACAGCAATACAATCGTCACACAAAAATTACATTTTGATGGGCGACTTAAACGCAAAAATAGGCCATCCTAGAGCTGAAGAATACCTAATTATGAAACAAAACGGCTACGGTGTAAGAAACGAAAGAGGCCAAAGGCTCATCGACTTTGCTACAGAAAATAAACTAACAATAACAAATACTTTATTCAAGAAAAATAACAATAAAAAATGGACATGGCTCTCCCCAAATAAAAAACATAAAAATGAAATTGATTTTGTACTATCGAATAAACCGCAATTATTTCAAAACATTGAAGTACTGAATGTACACTATCGTTCGGATCACAGGCCAGTGAGAGCAACAATTCTACTCACACACGCAAAGAAGAGTAGAAGGAAATATCAAATTTTTCGAAATATCAACCTGAAAGGAGAGGAAGAAATAGATAAATACATCGAATGTCTGAATTCTTTAGAGTCACGACACTTACTAGAGAGAACAGAAAACAACACAGTCCAGACAAATTACGATAATATAATCATAGCCATCAAAAGAAGCCTACAAAATTGTAAAAACTTACGAAATACTCACACAATACTGTCAGAACGTACATTGAGGCTCATGAAAAGAAGACAAGAACTACAAAAAAACCATACTAAATCCAGACAAATAAAAAATGAGATTTCTGCTCTTTACAAACTTATAAGTAAGTACATAAAAAATGACTATGCAAACCACCGAGCTATCACTATTGAAAAACATCTAAACCAGACAGGAAGTACAAAAAAGGCATACAAAGAACTTCAAAATTTCAAAACATGGATAGATGGAGTGAAACATGATAACAAAACAACACATAAGCGTACAGATATTATCATGGAAGCGACTGAATTTTACAGAAACTTATACACCACAAAAGAATTAAATAATTACAACAATAACAGCCACTACACTTTGGACACAGTGGACAATTCAAAAGAAACGTGTCAAATAGAAGTAAGCGAAGTAGTCAACGCCTTGAAAAATCTGAAAAGCGACAAAAGCCCAGGATCAGATCACATTACCAACGAAAGCTTAAAAGTAGCCATACCAATATTAGCTCAACCTCTAACTAATCTGTTCAACTACATTATTGAAACTGGTGAAACACCGACGCAATGGGGGGAATCAAACATAATACTACTATATAAAAAAGGCGACCCACACAACATTGCAAACTATAGACCCATAAGCTTATTGCCGTGTGTCTACAAGCTTTTCTCCACTATTATTAACCACAGGATAAGTAGTACATTAGAGTCTCACCAACCGATAGAGCAAGCGGGTTTTAGAAAAAGTTTTTCTACTATCGATCATATACATACGCTGGAATTAATAATGGAGAAATACCAGGAGATGCGGATACCACTGTACATTGTCTTTATTGATTACCAAAAAGCATTCGACACGATTTCACACGAGAGTATATGGACAGCTTTAGCAACTCAAAGCGTAGAGGATAAGTACATAAACATAATCAAAAGTATATACAGTAATAGCAAAAGTAGAGTACAGCTAGAAAGGACCGGCCCTTGGTTTCCTGTGAAAAGGGGCGTGAGACAGGGTGACCCATTGTCCCCGAAATTATTTATAGCCGTACTGGAACTCATAATTCAAGAATTAAACTGGAAAACAAAAGGTATTCTCATCAATCAGAGATATTTAAGCCACCTACGTTTTGCGGATGACTTAGTATTGTTATCTGAATCTAGCACACAGTTACAAGCAATGATTCAGTCACTGAGCGATGCTAGTAATAGAGTAGGATTAGAAATAAATTTTACAAAAACAAAGCTAATGACCAATAGCGCCAGTAGAACTATATCAGTTGACAACGAACCTCTAGCATACACGGAGCAGTACATATATCTCGGCAAGCAAATTGGGTTTGATCGAAAATACAACGAGCTAGAGGTAGAGCGAAGAACACAACTAACCTGGAACAAGTATTGGAGCTTAAAAGAAGTATTCAAAAGTAAATTGCAAACTAAGCTAAAAACAAGAATACTAAACTCATGTCTTCTTCCATGCTTAACATATGCTTGTCAAACATGGAAGTTTAGCAACGCTGTAAATAATAAAATAATAACGTGTCAACGAGGCTTGGAACGCAGCATGCTAAACTTGAGAAAAATCCAAAAAATTCGTCATACAAAAATACGCCAGCAAACGAAAGCAATGGATGCCCTGGAATATGCCCGATCATTGAAGTGGAAATGGGCTGGACATGTAGCACGTCTCAAAGACAAGAGGTGGACCAAAAAGGTGACAGCATGGAAAGGACCACAAGGATCACGTAGACAGGGTAGACCCTACGCTAGATGGGAGGACGAAATAACTAAAACAGCGGGTTGTAACTGGTTCCAAATTGCTCAATCCAGAGAAGACTGGCACACCTTGGAGGAGGCCTTTACCTGCAGAGGGGTTCTTGCAATCGAGAAAAATTAATAATAGGAAAAATCATAGAAAAATGAAAGCACTAACCAAGACCAATAAAAACACTAATACTAAATTTCAAAATACCTATAGGTTAATTATTTTTCTTTCTGTACATTTTTAGCAAGAAATATAAGGCTTTTTTATTTTTTATTTTTATTTTATTTATTTATTTATCGAAACGCGCCCTCCGATGAGAAGAACCCACAAGAAACTCATGGAAGTTCTCTGTTACCGCTACCCAAGACTCACGACTTGGAAAATTCTACGAACTCGAGTTATATGAACCTTTAAAAGAATAATGTATGCCCTAAATGATTGACTAACTGATGAATCAAAGCACAGTCCAAACTGCTCATATGGCTGCCTGGGAGAGTGTTTTTATGTGATGAAGGCATCTGATAAGAAAGAATTTTTCGAAATCTTCGTGGGAACGGCACTTACGTGGATGAAACCGCGAGACACCAGATAGTATTTTATGGGGGTTATTAATACTGTATTTCAATGAAAAATATTTTATAGATCCTTCGTATACGATTCTATTTAGGTCTTACAATTGCGAACGAACAACAATTATTTGACGTTTATGGAGTCGACGTTGCGTTAGTGGTCCGATCTGGAGATAAATAGTATGGTAAAAGATATTGCTCGTCTAGCAAATTGTTCCAAGAAAGCTAATAGACCCTTTTTCTTTGATTACAGTGCACCCTTAATTAATTCAGTTAGGTCCCTAATAAATTACGTAAGTGGTTATTCTACCCGTCATACTTTGGCAACGAGCCCTTGTCACGCTGAATAGCGGAAATAAATAAATATTGCGGAACCTCTGTGCTTTTCTATTTCTTTATAAACTCAGTTTAATTATTGATAGAAAGGAACAATATCTGATTCAATATAGTATGTACGTAAATAAACAAGGACAATAAATATTATATTCGTAGTAAGGTAAGTACGTACGTCAAGTTCAGTGAATAACAGTTTTTGAATGATCTTTTTCGCTATTGGATGTAGCACAAAGACATCCCCTTGACATTTCATTTACAAATTCAATGAGCGAATAATTTTGTACCCTTTCAATATAAAATCAAATAACAAGGATTTTTTTAATAACATGAAATTGCATTGCTGATCTTTACCAGGAAGTTTTAGAAATTGAGTTCATTAACCAAAGGACGTTTTAATAAAAAAACTCTTTGCTCGTTTTTTATTCTATAAGGTCATTAAAAAGCGAGAGCCGACGTTTTTACACAACTTTGTAATTTATTGAGTAGCGTTTCGTACAACTTTAATTAATTGGAAGTCAGGCTTTTCGCTGCGTTTTATTAAATTGTATTAAGTGGCAAGAGGGGCAGCTCTACTATTGTTTGTGTCTTCTCGTTTTAAGAAAAAATATTAAAAAATTGGCACTCAAATATCTACTGATTGATTATATTATGACCAGCTGCGCCCCGCGGATTCACCCGCGTAAGTCCCGATCCCGTGGGATTATCGGGATAAAAAGTACCTATGCTAGCTATATTCCAAGTTTCATTGTAAGTGGTTTAGCGGTTTTTACGTGATTGAGTAACAAACCCACATACACACATACTCACAAACTTTCAGCTTTACAATGTTAGTAGGTTTAGTAGGATTATTAAGAAAATGATGACTGTTTTAGTAAAAATATGAACAAAATTTATATGTAGATAGATTATTTGTTTAATATTATATTTTATTAAAATCTTTAAATACTAAATCTTGGTCTAAAAATAAACGATTTTATTATCAACAAGGTCGCCTCAACAAGGTTGTCTTAATATTATTACGGGCTTATTATTATCATTATTATTGGTCCTGACTTAAAAACTAATGGATGAATTAACGCACAGCTTAAACCGCTGATGTATTGAACAGAAATATGGAATCTTGACTATGTAGGAATCCAAAGTGAAAGGGTTTTTGGAAAATCCCATGGAATCGGAAGTTACGCGGGTGAACCGACCCGCGTAGGTCCGTTACAGCCAGCAATATAAAATTACGTATTATTACAATATTACGTATAGCACAAAGACTGATTCCTCGATGCTTTTCAATTTCGTTACGGTAGAATTTGATGGGTAAATTGAACAGTGACACGAAAATATTCCCACGTAATTGGCGTCAAATTACCATCGGATATTTTTAACACGGTCAATAAATTGAGCTATTTGATAAGGCTATTTTCGATCTAGTAATTTACTTACCTAACTAGGTATATAAAAACAGTCCGAACACTTAATTACCTGAAACTGTTTGGAATTGCGTAAATCAGGTAAGTAGGTAGGTACCTATGAATACTAAGTAATGAGATCGAGATTAAGTTAGATATCGATCTAAAGTTTAAGAGCTTAGATTACAGATAAGTCCAAACACCTGACCTTTAAGCTTCCTTCTCTTCTTGTCCATCCAAAGATTGCCTGGAACAGATCGCTTTAAACGAAAAGACCAAACATTGTGCCACCTAGCGAATTAAGTTTGTTTCAGTCTTTTCTTTTTATTGTATTTTTTTCAATTAATAATAATTCTATATACCTATAAGTAAATCTATCATCACTAGCCACGTCGTTCGTAGCTATTGTTTTAGTAAATCTATAACCATAGCTATTTAGTATGTTAAGTTTCCCCCTCACAGCGAGCATTCACTTGTAATGTAACGTTACAGATTCGAGCATAACATACAGCGTGCACCTTGTAATGATACACTGTGTTATATCTCGATACAACTTGTAACATCAATGCGCTTTACTCGTAATAAAATGTAACATTACACGTAAATGCTCGTCAGACAGGCAGGTATAGTATTGGTTAAGTAATGTTCAAAGTCGAATCTTAATGTTACATTACAACTGAATGCTCGTTGTAAGGAAGCATTTTAAGAGCTTAGCTCACAGATAAACAAATCTAAAACAATAGCTATGTTTAGTTATGCTTGAAATTTAATCAAAGGAAGCGATATTTCAGTATACATTCTGAAACATTTCATTCAGTTCCCAGATTGAGGTCGTAGAATTATGTAAATTTAGGTACATTTTTCTTGTTTGCCTCTCCATTATGAGAGGCTCCTTTTATGGCAACCGAGCCTGCCCGCCCCCTCGACAATAAAAGAACTTTAACGTCAAATATTATAACCTTACCATCTTTGTTTTCTTATTTGGTACATTCCTATCCTCGAAAGTATTGTAATCTCTTCTTCTTCTATAAATATGTTAGCTGCGCCCCGCGGTTTCTCCCACGTAAGTCTCTATCCCGGGGGAATATCCGAATGTTATATACATAAAAACGTTTTTATTGAATCACTCTTATCTATTAAAAAACCACATCAAAATCCGTTGCGTAGTTTTAAAGATCTAAGCATAAATATTTGAACATCCAGACAAGGTAGCGACTTTATTTTATACTAGCTGCGCTTCGCGGTTTCACCCGCGGAAGTAAAAAACGCGTTATCACGGGCGCGGGCGGCCGAGCGTTTGTCGAGCGGTTGCACTTTTTCGTTCATTACTCGGGTTTTACTAATTGGATTTCGATACAAAGTATACCACGACGTTCCCTGAAAATAGAACTATCCAATAATAAACAAACAGACAGACATGAATTTTAAAAATTATATAATTTTGTTCTACTACTTATCCTAAGTCCCCTAGACCACTTTTTTTTTATTTACTACCAAGTACAGACTTTTTGTCCTCTCTTCCTTTATTATAAGTATAGACTATGTAATTAAATATAATGACAATGATACTGGCCTTTCTATTTGCTACCATCAAACGAAGGTGTACCATTGGGCTTCAATAGCCCCAGTACTTACACTATGGGGGCTGGAAAGGCAGGTTAAAAGATGTCTAATCACAGATTATCTAAAATTCAAAAACGAATCTCATGGTACTTTTTCCGTACCTCTAAAAGTAAAAAGGGAACCCTTATAAAAGCAATCGATTGTCCGTTTGGTAATTATATCTAAAGGGGAGCGTTTATCTGACCTATATCTCACAAGATGGTAGGTATGTGTCCTGATCAATAATTACTTTGGGATAAAACGTATGTACGTGTATATCTAAGTGTTCAAAATACAGTCTTTGAAAGTGAGCTACCCTATACCTCCCTAAATATTGGACAAATATAATTTATTTATCTGTTTTACCTTTCAGCTGCCATCTTCATATCACCATAATTCAATAACAATGAAATCAATTTAGCGCTTCTTTTCATAATGAAAGAGAAAACTCCTATTTTTTTCTATCTATAAAGAATTGCCACTCGAATGTCTTGATTTATTTACACAAAGAAAGGCTAAAACTTCGTGCTTTCCGTTTCAAGACCACGAGCCTTGAATACTAAAAAGGGGTAATTGGTAAATGGGGTTCCACGGGCCGTCATTAAAGTGAAAATTCCAAGTAAAGAAACGGAACCGTTGCCGCACAACCGGCCAGTGTTGTTGCCCAAAACCCCTTAAATCCCACGGGAATAAATTATCCCGCCCCGTTTCGACGTTTCTTTGTTCCGACAATTCTATTTGGTACGTGGTGCGTAGAAGTTATAACAAGGGGAGAAAATGTCCAGTTACGTTATTGAGTAAGGCTATACGTGCACTGACAAGTTGCGACGGATCCGGAAGTGCGTCGCCGTAGCGTCGCGAAATGCCTTTTGTGAATACCGCCTATCTGCGGTTAACTTATTATGACAAAGGAATTGGCTTATATATCAGCGTGAGTTTAACCTAAGGTTGACAATAAAGCAGATGTCTAGAAAGCTAATGCTTTGAACGTTGCAATGTAGCCGCCGACGGCGCCGGGAACGGAAGGAAATCATGTTTCAAAGTTTCAGCTAATTGAGCACACGAGCCACTGCACAATAATGGGCATAATGAACCCGTTCATTTCATCCAAATTGTTAAGTAATAAACACTATTATTTTGTGATTAAGTTTAGAAGCGCCCATTTTGATATAATAGGTACCCTATTATTGTTCATTACGGTAATTAGGTCATTAGAAAAACTAGGTAGCTGGAGACTTGGTACCTATAAAAGTCAATCTTTTGTTAAAATTACAATTCACCAATTAGGTGTTGCTTAATCCTGAAAAAAACGTAAATTGATAAACAATAACTAACGTAATAAAAAACGACAATCACTTTCACTCAGCCATTTTGCTTTTCCAGACCGTTACGTTCAAATAGTTTGGCTTTTTAAATCTCTGATAAACTCAACGATAACAAAAGAAAGCGATAATGTAAGTACTTACGAATTTATCGACTTAGGTCGAAAAAGGCGCGGCCTTGGAAATTTTGGTGATTATGTTTGATGCAACAAGTTGTTAGTAAACACACACAGAGTCACTGAGATGTTAGTTCAGTAAATTATTTAGCACAGTATTGTTACACAGATTAAGTTGTATTTTAAGTTGTATTTCAAGTTACCGGGCGGACGCTGGCGCGGCGTTCGCACGACCGATGTCGCGCGCTCAAGTCTGCCAGCCGCCCTTGAGTTGCCAGGGTGGGAACGCGAAACTCCATTTAAATCATGAAATAAATATCTACACCAATATTATAAAGAGGAAAGAATTGTATGTTTGTAATGAATAAACTTAAAAAACTAATGACGGTTCACCAGAGTGGGAATAAAAAGTGACGCAGTATTTTTTTTAGTTACTTTAAATTTACAAAGTTTTGTTTGTTTGTATTAAGTATAGTCTTTTGTAATTTTCTATGGGTCGTATGTGCCTGATAATAAAGATTTATTATTATTATTATTATATCAATAATTATTTTACCAATAAAAAGCTACATTATCGAGGAGTAATTAACGATAAAGGAATAGACAACTTTTTTTACAAATCACTCAATCTTCAAACAATTACGAGTACCTAGTACAAAAAAAAAATTACATACCTACCTGGTTCGGTTTAACCTCAAGAGGTTGGCATACCAAAAAGGTTCTCTGTATCGCCACTTTGTATAGCTATTATAGATTATTGATTTAAGGTTTTAGGGTTATCTACCCTATACTTATCTACAATATTTCTATCTATCATCTATTTTAATTGAAATGCTGTCTATTGTGTCTATTATATAATTCCAAAACCACAGCGAGATTTGAACTAAAACTCCGCGGATCAAAAACCTACGAATGTTTCTACTGTGCCTGCGGTCAGCCCACACATACGAATAACTAAGATAATTTTATTGGGTATCTAAATATCAATTTTAAAACTGATGCATGATAGATATCATATACTTGTAGGTCTGTATAAAAATATCAAATATTTTTTTCGATTTCTACTTCGAATTTCCAAATTCGTGGAACAAAAGTCGTTCGCCTAGACCTCAAGAACTCCCTTTCGGCTCGAATCACCTTTCTCGAAACACTCTGGAATTACCCTGTTATAATTAAATAGAAAATCCGTAATTTTCTTCAGTAAACGTTCCCACCTAACCATGTTAGTCTAAGATTCTAAAAACAATAATTTTGACACACATGAATCTGCATGCAATACTGTAAATTCTCAAATATCCACTAAAGTGTGGAGCCGTATAGACTGGCAACCCCACGTAGGTATCGGCGCGCAACGCTACCCTCTGGCCTCCCCCGCCCGCCCGACGCCCGACGCTCGTGCCATTGAAGCCTCCATTCGTTTAGTATTCGCGCCCTTTGTGACACTTAAAACCATTGTTCACGAAGCAACCTTTTGGACAAAGTTTGACTGTAGCCGTAACATGAATATGATATGACTGGTTCAACTTTAAATTAAGGGTTGTATTACGATTTTATCTTGCCAAGCTTTGTACTGACTAACCTTTAATTAAGCGCCACATTTATATACTTAAATGGATAATATTTAAGAGTCTCATTACGATATAAATGAAAACAATTTTCTTTGAAATATAGGAAAAATAAACCTATTATATAAAAACAAATTAGTTTAATCACCCCAATTTAATCTTTGGACTTTAAATTAGAGTGCAAATAAAATAAAATTTATTTCACTTTGAATGTTTACCCAATTACCCAATTTATATTATGAAAACAACAATATATTTATCTCACATTTAATATAAACCTAAGAAGAAACGTAAGTTTTATAATAAAAATTTATGTTCAATATATTTACATTTCCTCTACAAGGAAAACATTTATCTTGTCTGCCACTTGTAGCATGCGTATCGCTTATTCCCTATACCTACAAATATCTATCTTACAAGTAGCATCGCCGCTTGCCGTTAACGGAAAACGCCATAACTTTTATTATTAGTTTTTATAGATGCTTTTAATTTTGTTCTTTATCTGAGCAATGTTTCCGGTTGAATTTTTCTGAGAGGTCCTCTGTCACCGATCTTTCTTGGGACCAAACATTTTACAGTGGCGGGTAAACTGTTTGGTCCAGAACTCCAGATTCGTTATTCTCCCTCATATCCCTTAGTTGCCGATACCCAAGCCATGCAATAGATGGCGTAACCCTATTCTATAGTAAACACAATATCGTAGGTACTCCAAATGACGAGCAACAATTTATCGTAAAGAAAATCCTGCGTTATCGCGGCCTTGACAAAGATTAGGTAGGTACGCGTATTATTTATTTACTTAGACACGCCACTCTGAAGTCTAGTTTATCTCGGGGATGTATTCCATAACTAAAACAACACAACAATGCCTCAGCATTGTTACATTGTTCTCGAAAAAGGTTTAAGTAATTAATATCTTAAAAGCCTAACCAATATCGACGGAAAAAAAGAAAAACCTCGATGATTTTACCAGACCAGATTTTACTAAAACAAACCAACCATTTCTGTATAAAATCGTAGAGCTGAAGAATTGTTGAGATCTTTTAGTTATAGAATACGGTGCCCATCTAGAATTTCACTCAAAATCACGTGAAGGACGCACATTTTTGTTTCTATATCATTTTTTTAACAAATTCTAAGTAGAATCTACATAACTAAATCGTAAATATGTACGCCATAGATTAGGTTGGAAAGTTTTAATTTGTTTTATTTTAGACTAACACAATTATCTACTTCTTTACTGTTTTAATAATTCCGCAATTCACAATAACTAGGTAACTCACCTGACTATGTTAATTAATTAGAATCAAAATGTTTCTCGCTTGACTGACATGGCGTCATTAAATTCGAAATATCTTTGTTATTCGCAAGCTACGTCTTGTCACGGAGCTTTTGTGTCGAGTGTCGGTACACGGTACAGGGCGATGGTTGATTCAATTACCACAGCGTCTTACACAATGAACTGCATGTATCTAACTATACCTACCTACTTGAACTCTTCTAAAGGAAAGATATACCTATCCAGAAAAACAACATTGAACCGCTGTCGCCATTGACCAGCGTCGGTGGACTAATTGGTATGTCGCTACCCACGGATCGGGTTGAGATGCGTTGTTGGTTCGAATCCCGCTCGACGTTGTCGGCCGTACTCTGTCTGTACCCGCAGTGTGAGTTTTTTTCGTAAAAAAAACGCGTAAATTGTTAAGTTGACGCGTAAATTGTATGAAAACCCAAATAGCGCCCCAAGCGGACGATATAGAAGCAGTTTTCATACAAAATACGCGTTAACTTAACCATCACGTTCGCGTTTTTTTTACGAAAAAACTCACACTACGGGTACTGTTTTTGTGGATATAACGCCCAGTGCAAACACTTAAAAATAAAAATATGCGGGCGGCCTCTAATATGGCGCAGCGGGCGAAGCTCGGACTGCAACGCAGAAGGTTGCAGGTTCGATGCCTATTTCGCCTATCGAACTATTTCTGCTGACCATAAATGTTTGTTTTTGGTTCTGGGTGTTTTCTATGTGTATTATTTCAGGTCTCATGGTAGAATAAAAGTCCTCGAGTGGCGACCACAATGTAATTGCAAAACGGAGGATTGAAAGACCACCTACTCGGTGGACCGACGACTTGTAGCGGTCGCGGATACCGAGACCCAGACCAGATACTAATATTTATTTTTAAGCATTAAAATTTGCACCCGGCTAGATTTGAACCCGCAGCCTTCTGCATTGAAGTCGGGAGTTCGCCCGCCGCGCCACACAGGCCGTCGACATGATGATGATGAAACCATCTCGATTTATTACAATTTCCATAGAAATAGAAAGACTTACTCTGAATAATAAGACAACAGGCAGATGTGTACGTTGACTATCTCTAGTTTAGTACTTATTGTGCACTGTGCAGTTAAACTTTATCGCGATGATAAATTATAAAGAGCAACAAGCTTGTGGGGTTTCTGACTTGAACATTGTCTAGCTAAGTTGTGTAGGTACACGAATAGATAACTAACAAAGAATTTTATATGAGTAGGTACATATGCTTGCAAGTTGTAGAGCGCATTGAGAAGACTCAGAATAATATACGATTTAAAACTTACATGGTTATTTTCACTATGATATTAGTTAACGAGGTACCTATCGTGAACCTACCGTGAACATGCTGTGGCCCGATTCTGTAAAAACATAGCATGTGACAAGCAGGCCGGATGCAGAAGCACTGCAGAAGTCGATTTGTTGCATGATTAAAAATGAAAGCTATTCTATAACTTCCTTAACACTGATTGGCTGAGGGACAGAGGAGCTATTTAAATAATTAAGTAAGCCTTAAATTTGAAGGCTACTTAAATTATTAAGAAGTAATAAAATAAAATAACACGTCTTACAGAATACGAAATACCTAACGTACATCTCCTGCACGTCGCCTGCATTTTGCATGCTATGGCCTTACCGAATCGGCCCGGTCGAGTTACTGGCGAAATATCGAGCTCCTTGTAAATAAAAAATAAACTTGGTAAAAACCTCGTCATCTAATAATAAGCCTCAGAATAATTTTTCGACTTTTTGAACGTAAGTTTCTGACTTGAATCAAGTTCAATGTTGTTGTTGTATTTATGTATGTAAGTATACTTACATGAGTTGTAGAACGCATCGCATCGGAAAGACTCAGATAAGATTATTTTTTAACTTTTTAGACCTTCTGGTGTACACTCGAATGTTATTTCAGGTCTTGAATCGAGTTTAAGGTTACAAATCATTTTGATAATTTGACTAATTAAAGGCAAAAACGCCAGTACTATTCCTAAAAATCATCAGAAACTGTAGAACTAAACTGTATGCGATGAGAACTGATATTATTTTTTGATCTATTAGTGAGACAATGTTAAGTTCAATAACATTAAAAACCGTACAAATTACCACGGGTCTCGTAATTGCGATGTTAAAATACTTAGCGGAAAGTCATATCTATCTCAATGCTATAAAGAAGGAATTATAATGCTTTTATGTGAGGGTAATTTCCGGCACTAAATTGGCCTAATACATAAATTCAGAGCACAGTAAGAGTACAAAATCGGAACTTACTTACGTGGAATTGAAGCGTAACAATAGCTATTATGTATCGGAATTTTACCTTATAACGTTCCCCTGAATATTTCGTTGGTTGGTTGCAGTGATGTCTCTCAAAAAGGAAACAATTTAAGCTGCGTATTTGCATTTATAATGGCTATAAAAACTTCACCCTTAACTAAATACCTTGAGGTTGAAGCAACAGCGAATTATTTATGTTATTTCAAGTAGGAGCAAAATGCCAGATTTCGAATGAATGTAAATTATTTGTTATTGTTTTGCTAGAACATAAGGTTCTTCTATGGTTGCATTTCTTCGGTTGGCTGTTTATTATTTGATTTTGAGTTTGAGCTAACTATCCGCTGAATTTCTATAGCAAACTCTAAGCAGCAGGTTGCCAATGAAATCCAGTCAGAATTGTTGATTTGTGTAGTTAAATACATATATTTTATCACTATTTACGTGGTGGTGGGTAATGAATTTTTCTTTAAGTAGATATCCAAAGAATATACAACTCAAAGAGGATGAAAAACTTCTAATGAAAAGTTCTGCCTTGTTGCACGGCGTTCTCCGCGTATAGAAAAGTCGATAACAGCTTTAGAATGGTAGTAACTACGTGCTTCAAAGATGCTCTCTTACATTTTATTTCAAAGATTTCAACTTCTCTTATAGCTGCCTTAATTAACGTAATGTTTCTTGTTCTTTATTTAGCGCGAATCATAAAAACTAACGATGTCAGTTGAGGAAAAATAAAGAGAAACAGTGTACACGGACGACGATATTCTCTAACTAGTTTATGGTTATTACGGTAAAGGACAAGAGAAACGCCATAAAACCTTGACGTTGTATATCTACCTATTTTAGATTAGGATGTAATTTTTTTACGATTTTTAGGGGTTTGTATTCTTTGTAGATTACTGTGACCTTACTTTCAGCTCTAAATTGCAGGAGCTAACTCTTGCAGTTCTTAAACCTATTTTGTCATGTAGTGAAAATAAATAAAATTAAATAACATTCCAAACAACAATCTAAATATATAACTCTAAGGTGACTGACTGATTGATCAATCAACGCACAGCCCAAACAACTGGACGGATCGGGCTGAAATTTGGCATGCAGGTAGATGTTATGACGTCGGCATCTGTCTAAGCAAGGATTTTGAGTAAAGCCGCAAAAACTATACCTAATTAATAATAATAAGCCGCGGGCAAAAGCTAGTAATCACTAAGATGTTTTGATGACCTATGTCTATCTTCTTTATATATAAAAATGAATCCCTATTTCCTTTGGTCACGGCATCACGAGTAAACGGCTGGACCGATTTTGCTAATTCTTTTTTCCAAGATTTTATATTAAAAAAGAATTCTTAGAAAACTTAAGTATCTACCGCTAACTAGAACTAGAACATTATTATCTCAATAAAACTCGTTTTATTTGAAGAAAAAAAAATGTACCACTCTATAGAAAATAACTATTTTATAAGACTTTCCTGACGTTTCTTGAGTAAGCTCATGCATAAATACTTGAGCGATGTTGCTTTTCTGAAGTGCTGCACCGCAATAAAAATGTAATCGGGCGCCCGCGTGAATTGCTCTTACATTTTTATAAGGAGTTAGGGCGAAATTTTATTAAAACTTCATGTCGGGCCATCATCAGTTTAGGGACAAAGGCGATAACACAGCGTGTATTTTAATCTACTTTCTGTACAAATTGGATGATCTTTATCGCTGTATTATTTGTGTTTGTGTTCTCTCTGTTATTTATTCTAAAAACGTTTATTCGTGTAGCTCGATTAGATGTAGCGTTTGTGATGCCCTCTGGGTCCCTCTATAAATCTCAACGAGTGTTTTAATTAATAATAATATTTCCTTTATTTATTCGAATTCATATTATTTTTAAACCATAATGTACCTATTTCCTAGAATTGCAACCGCTACCTCTACTTAGAAAACTTGAACACGCGTCTTGTAGCGGGTGCAATTATATGAAATGTTTTTATCTTTTTCCTTGAAAAATGTGTCATTGATTTTATTTCTCAATGGAACATCTTCATTATTTTGTCTAATAAGACAAAATGCTAGGGGCTAAATGTTATAAAGCTTAAAATTCCAATTAAGCAGCTCTTAAAGTCAAAAAATCTCGACCTAATTTTTAATTTAGAAGTTGGTCAAGTACTTAAGTATTTGTAAACTGTTAAGTGTGCGGTGATGTACGTTGCACGCTTACCTATACCTGTTCACTCGTGACTTGAAGACCCCCAAGTTTTGACATCCAGGAAGACATACTCAGGCAACTGATTCCATTACCTCGCAGTGCGAATAAAGAATGAATGTGCGAAACGCTTGGTTCGGGTGACGGGTATTACACACATACACACAGAGATATACAGGTGTTTAGAGGTAAGTGGCCAACCTATCCAAACCTTAACATATTCGTCGGAATGTGATATGTGACAACGCATAAGTATTCGTATGCAATACAGGTACCTACACAATTTCTAAGCTTTATAATAAATTGAAATATAGAACAAAATAAATCGGATCGATATGAAAAGACCGACCGAGTTGTCTGGCTGAACGCCAGCTAGATCTCTACCTGTTAACCTAGAGCCAAACCCGACGCCATTATCAAGGTGTTTGCTATGAATAGTCCACAGACGATAGATACCTAGTTTTTATAATGAAAATAACACGGTGCCAAGTTACGTTTCGTGAACAATTTTAATCTGTGGTTCTTTCCATTGATTTTGATAAAAAAACTTGTGCAAAAGTTTAGTTATTTTGAGTCGGGAGAATTTAATAATGTATTCATCTAATTAGTACATATGTTTAAAATTAGGACAAGATAAAACGCAAGATATTTATTGCGTAGGTGCCGATGCGTAGGTATATATATTAGAAAATCTGCTGAAATAAAAAAATAGTTAGTTTCAAGATGTTTAATGTAAATGAAACTAATTTTCCGGTTTTAATCCGTAATTTTTATTATTTTTAGCATTGTTACATTATAGCATTCCGACATTTTGGAGCCTTTACAGACTCCCTCCTTCAGACTCCTCTTTCTTTCCTTTTCTCTTACCTTGAAGCACTGCCACAATGCTGACAATAATAAAAACAAAGCGATTACAACCGAAAAGTAAGTTTCATTCCAAGAAATAGTTTCTCAAAACAAATGTCGATTTAGGACTCGATGTAAGTAGATTTTAAGGTCAAAATGACCAAATGTTTCGGAGGCAATGTAAGCTAATCTTGACCAGAGAATATGTTAGATTGAGTTCAGGGGTTACGAACCAATATCAGGCAAAACTCACGGTCAAAGGAAAAAAAACGCAATTCATCTCCTAAAACAAAATAAAATATTTTCTATTTAATCGCCATACAATTTGCAAGACTACATTTAAATATGTAACTGTACTATTTAATTTTTATTATAATTAAGGAATTTGTAACCAACTTCTCTTGAAAAACAACAATATATCTTCATAAACTGTCCCTTAACAAATTAGGGAAACTGGGAACCGGAGAATTTGTCTACTGAATTGGGGTACGGTGCCCAAGTTTATCATTATATTTAGATAAGAATATATACTCGTACTTAAAAATAAATTTCATTATGTTGTTGTTTTTTTGTTATTGATTTTTTTACGTGAAACCCCCTAGATGGTAGGGGTCCGTAGGTCTGTGATGAAATTCTAAAAACAAAAATAATTAAAAATTAATCTTTCATTCATAAATTTAAACATAAATGAAACTTGACTCGTGAATCGTCCGGATCAGAAGTTTACCCCTGAGGTTCAATGGTTAACCTTCCAACGCCAAAATGTATAAAATTTACAAATAAATAATGTACGAAATAGTCAATGAGTGAAGTCGATTTCCAGTTGATTGGTTTTCTATATCGAATTGAATTGCAATATTCTGGTAAGTATTTAATTTTTTTGTTTTCTTGGCAAACTCTTAGGCCGGCTTGCATAACGGTTCCTAAACATGTTTAAGCTGTTAAACGTGTTTAAAATCAGTCAGAATTTCAAGTACTGTCCATGTGTGGCAACATATTATCAATCATCCGCTTAATGAAATAGAGTCCAATGTTCGATTTCCCATAAAATATTTTAAAATTGATTTAGTTAAATATATTTTTAGATGGTTTTATGCAAGTCGCCCTTAGTAATGATTATTTTACAGCATGTTTCACGTAACCCCCAACCCAAACTCCATTCTACCTCGAAAGTTAGGTAGGTAGGTATCTACTACAATAACTGAAAGAAACATGATAATAAGGTAAAGTCTTCTAAACAAGCAACCCTCGTCTAGACGTGCCCCTACCTAACTTTTTCCATTATTTTAATTGCAATAACTTAAGGTTCAAAGTTACCGTTGTTTCCTTTCGAGCTCTTCCACAATTAACCTAGTTGGGAAAGCAAGGCCGAATTGTATTCTTGCGTGCGAAAAGCCAACTACCTACGAGTATTGCAACAACTCATCGGTTATGGCAAATACGTTACGTACACCTACTTATATCTACCTGATTGATGGTAATTTACCTCGGATTTCTGTATTATCGGCTACACATGTGGAAAACAATACGTAGTAATTAATTTGCTTTGTATTAGCATTTGAATATGACTGTGGTTGACAGAATCCCTGTGACGCGTTAATTGCTATCAAATATACGCTATTGCGAACAAAATTATTGTAGTATTAGTTTTGGATTAACATTTCATTTTATAAATACCTACCGACACTATATTAGGGTTTTTTGCGCCACAGTCAGTCGTTTTGCTTTGTATAGATTAAAGATGCTGCCCTTGCTTACTTACACCTAATTATATTTTATACTAGCTGCGCCCCGCGGTTTCACCCGCGTAAGTCCCGTTCCCGGGGAATATCGGGATAAAAAGTAGCCTATGTGTTAATCCAGGTCCCCAGCTACCTATATATTACAAGTTTCATAGCAATCGGTTCAGTAGTTTTTGCGTGAAAGAGTAACAACCTCACATAGGTACATACAAACTTTCGCGTTTATAATATTAGTAAGATAGTAAGAAGTAAGATTGATTATTTAAGTAGAAATAGTTCAATATTATTGGTATCTATTATTATCTATACCAATTTGTGTTTTTAAGTAAAATATACCTTAATTTAGTCTAAGGTTTTCGCGATTTTGCTAAATAACACACAATATTTACCGTGTTTTATTCGCGTTATCGCGAATTTTGCAGTTAGCTTTTTCAAGGTTTGTTGGTGGGTGTCAACCCTGAAAAAGCTAACTGTAAAGTTAGCGAAAGCTCGGTACCTACTTTTGAAATAATGCCGTTATTAAATAAAACGCGATTAAAACTCTGTAAATATTGTGTTTTAAAATAAGTATAGGTACCTTTATTCAATATCAACCCAGAGATCATTAGGTCAACCGCAAAGAAAGCAAAACCGTGTCAAAGTAAATCCGACGTTTGATATCTAATCCCAGACATTGTTGCGGATTGTAGCTTGAGGGATTGGCTTTCGCTGGATTTTTTACAAATTTATTCTTTTTTCTTTTGTAATGTAATTACTTAAGATGCATCACGAATGATACCTTTACTTACAAAAATAAATATTGAAATCTGTTTAGTAGTTGGACCACCTTCTAACTAAACTGAGTTTGATTAGCTTAGCTTACCAGTCTACAACAACCAGGGATAGTTGCATAGTTTGTGGAGAATGCGCTTGCATGAAAATCGGGCTCAACTACGAAAAGCAAAGCAAAAATAATTTAGTTTGCAGTGGATGATCGATCGGGTTTAGCGAAATTTGTTCTAAAATTAATTCAAAATGTCTTCTAAAAAAACCTAATATTTATTTTAAAAAATCTATTCAACGATACCCATCTTGACATACTGTGACGATTATGGATTTTTTTATTTTGACAATATGGCGTCTGGTTGTGACAAAAGTTAATTTGGATTACTGTCATGTCTTTAGTCACACTCGCCAGATGAAGACGAATCGATTGACGTAAGAATCATCGAAATCGGTCCACGCGTTTGGCCTCTAGAACGCCACATAGAAACATCCATACATACATACATACATAGACCGCTAAACACATTACCCTCCTTTGCGTCGCGCAGTCGGGTAACAAGGTAAAAATTGTAAAATAGACGTGACCAATGCTTTGATACCGCGGTTTATACCATAAGAATAAATTTGTAACTCTATAAAAGTGTCATATAAAATGCACTCCGAACCGAACACAATACTTAGGCAAGTCAAAATTTACTATCTGCAGCTACCCAGTTCCAGCATTGCAAAGGACTTTTAACCTTTAAATTTAATGTTTGCATAACTGAGACAGTACTTACCTAACTCTCAGTTATATATTACTAGCTGCGCCTCGCGGTTTCATCCGCTCTCGCATAAGTCCCGTTCTCGCGGAAATATCGGGATAAAAAGTAGTCTATATGTTATTCCAGGTCTCCATCTACCTATATTTCAAGCTTCATCGCAACCGGCTCAGTAGTTTTTGCTTGATTAAGTAACAAGGTCCCATACAGACATAGAAACTTCCGCGTTTGTATTATTAAAAGTAAGATAACGTAGATGGCTAAGAGAAAATCCTTTATATTTTGTGTTGAGAATTACTTTTCTTTCTTTGTGGCACAGCGATTGTTATAAGATTAATGAATGGATGATGATGAATCGTCAAAAAAGCTTACATTACAATTTAGTCGCTGTGTTGCATAATATTTTTTGTAAGAAAGCTGTAGGTACAATTTGAACTCAATTTAACCTTTTGGGAAGCGGTAATGAAATGGACGATGTAACGTGCTTCCTTAGAAGAAGAAAGGTATATCATTTAGCACTTGAATGGTGGATGCGTGACGTATTGTAAATAATGAATGGAATGCCAACGGTATATTCACCGTCCTGTCAATTCTCCGGTACCTTTATTTCTTCCCTCAGCTAAATGGATAGGTAAAACTAAAAGTATGCTAAAAATATTTGAACCAAATCTTGCGAAAGCTTCACACGATGTGTGTAAAATAAAACCTCTTCTAAAATCCCGGGTCTATTAAAGTGTGGTTTTCTAGGATCTAAATAATTCAACGCCGTACGGTTGTTGCTCCTTTAAGACCTGTGATGTATAGCTAAACTAACCATCCCCACTGAATTATAAAAGTCTCTATTTCAACGTTCCCCTTTTGGTTACCTACATAGACACACTCATATTAGTTCTACTTACTTAGTCCTAAAGTAACATAAATCATTTTTAAAACCTCGATTCTCTGAAAAAGTAATGAATTTGTTGTAGGCATGATTTGCTGACATGATTTTCCGAGTTTACGGTACTTAATTATACATATTAATTATTAACTTACATATTTTTATTTTTATGAAAAAAATCAGTCTACTGATATAATTATAAATCCGCATTCAAATAAGCATTTACGTAAACACACTGGAAGCTACGACTTCTCGTACATGACGGCATTAAATTAAGAAACTATACAATGGAATTCAGCAAGCGTACCATGTCGGCTTAATGATACAGTGCAGTTTAGTTTATTCTTATTTTTCTTGTCGTGTAGTGGTGTGGCTGTGTTAGATTTTTCAGGTCATTCCTAAAGCCTCTAACTTGACTTAACGACTGCTATCAGAGATAACAATCTGGTCCCACTGTTTAACGTGCATTTTTAAGCACGAAGTATGTAGAAATACTATTTTACCAATACCCCAAAAAATCTTTGTTGTCAGGAGGGTAACAAGTCATAATGGCTAAATTATTATGATTAATTATATTATTAATAATAAAATTAAGCATTCATACAAACTTCAAATTTTCCCTTTTATGTTACATATCGCAGCATCGAATAGATAAGGTAAATGACTAGAGAAAACAAGTACCTACCAAAGGTCAAACTCCATTTTGAGAGCAAGTTATGACAGGGTTATTGAATAGCAATAGATGAACCTAAAACTACCCCTGTTTGAAGAGCTCACCCTCGTCAAGAACCTTTCATTGCATTTACTTTTACAGCCTCTCGGAAGAACGAATTGGAAGATACGTTGTTAAAATCGATGTTTGGTACGGATGAGTAATACTTGTATGTATAGGATTAAAGTGGTTTTTATTGTGGTTTCAGGATCAAATTTTTAAAAATTCCTTTTCGATTGCCACATCGCATAATGAACACACTCACCAAATTTCAGCCCTCTAACTATTAGGTAAACTGTGGCTCTCCTATCAGCGATTTAGGCTATCCATCAGTCAGTCAGTCAATCAGTCAGTCAAGACAAAGCCTTTTATAGATAAGTACATAAGACAGAAGGGTGTTTGTCCACTATCTCGCATCATATTAAGTAGTCTAGCACACTCATCTAGAAGAAGTGAGACGACAGTAGAACAAGATTCGACCCGTCTTCTCTAGTGGCTGCCACGGTTTACCAGCTCCGTTTTCTAAGTTCTGATGTAAGTATATGATGCTGACTATTATACTAAAGCTAAAAAAACCCCTTACGTACAAGTCCATATTTTCAGCTCAAAGTTACTCAACAAAACTTTGTGAACAAGTAAAACCGAAATAAATCAAAAAGATAATCCGCCCGCGCCGCGCCGTATTCTCATTCTTGGAGGCAGTTACAAATGAGGTTCTATTTCTGCAGGGTAAAGCTATTTTGATCTGTCAAATTGATTCTTGTGGAAGGCGGTGCAGGTGGCATCAGGATTCATTCACGGCTTAAGCCCTCGTTGGGTCAGGGTTTGGCAGCGTAAGTACCTTTTATAAATGAGATAGGCCTTGTATTTAACCTCACCTCACCTGATGGGAAGCGACGATCAGGTCGTATAACCTTGCTTGCCTAGAAAAACCTATTCACTAGGATTGAAGACTCCAAGGTTGTAGACCGTATAGCTGAAACGCTCCAAGGCTGCATCGTTGCCGGTAGAAGTACCTAGTAGGAAAGCATTAAGCCTGCTAAACACTAGGCTGGCCGTACCCGCGCGGCTGTATGTCACATGGCTAGGCTGCCTACTTCTCAAACATACGCGGCCTATGCTGTTGCTCTCGTGCTAGTCAGGCCAAATATACAGATTTTATTGTCTATGTACATGATCTCTCAGGCTTTTAAATAAGTATCGATGTCTATCTTTAATCCAAAACAGTCTACATACAAGAGCATAATTTCGTGAGAGCAAGAGCGTAAGGTTCGTATAATTGTGAGAATAAAGATCCAAAAAAATCGTCACAGACTAACAGACACTTAGTGAACAAAAGTAGGTGAAAGAACAATACGATTGAGATTAAGATACAGTTGGTAAAATAATACTAATGTTTTACCTCTAGAATGGTCATTAAGCCTTACAAAACGTAAAAAACTTACTTTCCTGTTGTCTCTACGTTAGTTATTATAAATCGCATTCAAGGAGCGCCTTCGAAAACAGTATCAAAAAATATGAGTGTGACATCGATACCTAAGTTTGTAGATAACGTGTATTGTGGACTGCTAAAGGAGACAAAAATCTTACTTTTTGCGTACTTACCCCGCACCAACTCCCGGGCCTTGTTGACCAAACGCGAGCCTTAGCATGTTTTTAACAGGAAAACTTCCCACGTACGTACGTACGTTGTATGTACCTTACAATTCTAAAGACCAATGAAAATTTTAATGAGCCATCAGGGGTGTCTTTGTGTGTCAACATTAACGGCACTGGCACATAAAATGAGCGACTTTGTTACTCTAGTAAGAAATGTTATTCAGGGTTATACTGGTCGTTTAAGGGAAGTCTTTTATTTTACGACTTTCAAAAGTTTTGAGTTAGGTAGTTTTGAGGTTTTACTTAAGTTTACTGAATAAAAGTTGTTTAGACTTTAACTGTAATCCCCCTGATTTCGTATTTCTTAAGTTGCCATTTCTACTTTCTTATAATATTTGTAAGTCTTTGAGTAAAGTGATTCGGCGATCGATGTCTGGACTTTGCCTGTCTTTTTGTACCTGGGTACGTAAAGTATACCAACAACATACAGTGGGCGTAATTTGCCTTAGAAAAATATAAGTTTTTCTATTTTATATCGTTCAGGTTTCTTGAATATTTTTCACCGCTCTCTCCACTTTATCGAGGTTGTGTTGTTTCTACATTTTTATGAGTTGCGCTATACTGAAATGCACCTCATATTTTTACAATATAAAACCCGCCCGCATGCATAGAAATGCATGTAAAGCTGAAACTTTGTGGATACTGTATTACAGTATCAATATTTCACGGAATCGGAGGTTTTATTTTTATTTCTGTACTGTACCTAAATACTGTAAATATGTAAGCAGGAACTCTAACAAAAATAATTACTGGACAAAACCAATAAAATCGTTGACAAATATCAGGTGGAGTTTCTCCAAATTGGGCTTTGACAATATATTGATGAAGGCACACAGTTAACTGGTAGCAGGCCATTTTCATCTAATTTTTGAAAGTAACTTTTTTTATTCATGCTTTTTATGATACTGTAGTGCCGGGGACATTATTATGACATATTATTAGTAGCAAACGGTATCAGGTAAACTATGTTATATACAAGATGTAACAGGTAAGCCCTTTTAATCCGAAAGGGGGTTGTTCTAGACGTCTAGACGAACACCTTTTGTTCTACAACTTTTGTAAATTCGAACTTTTTTTTTGAAAATTTTGAGATTATGTTTTACTGGAAAAACAGCTGTTTTTGAAAATAAAGGTAATTGAAGGTTTGATTGTAGTAGACCAAACTAAATGAAAGAACAACATAAGGTCAATGACCTCGAACTCTAAGAAACAGCTGATTTTCAAGTAAACTTTACACCTAAATTTTTCGAAAAGTACTCAAAAGTCGTAGAACAAAAGTTGTTCGCCTAAACGTCTAGAACAACCCCCATTCGGATTAAAAGGGCTTACCTGTTACATCTTGTATAACTCAAACTTAATTTGGTTTTTATTTTGTAACAAGGAATACCTACTATCTCTAGACAGTATCCAAATATGTGCGTCCTGCGTTTGTATCCGATTCAGTGACACTTTCCCAACATACTAAGTATTACATTGTTATGAACTTGCTTATACGCTGTTTAAAAATAACAAAACAGTATACTACACAACACTCGATATAGACGAATAGACATACACTTTCTATTCTAATTACATTGATGTTTTTTTTGGCTGTCTCACTCGTCATCTTTTGACAAGTAGCTTCTCACAATAACAATCTTGGCTAAGCTTAGAGGCTATGCAGGCAGACTGAAGATTTATTGTGAAACGAATAGTACTAATTATTTCACCTTACCTACCATACAACATATCACCATCTAGCCAGAGACTTGAGAACTAAGCGATTTCTATACAACGCACCGCCCCGCGTTAACATCGCCGCCGTGTGGAGACACGTTCATAGAGGTTGTATAGAAATAAGTGGCTCGACGATAATATCACCGCGATTCTAACGCTCGTGGAACGGTCCCTACGGTTGTAAATGGGTCTCAGGCAAAATTTAAAATATTAATTACAAAAACTGATAAACCCAGAACCAAAACGTACCTACAATAGTTAACCTTTTTAAACTTACACGATCTGTACCTATACTCATATTTACATTTTTCCCGGGTCTTAGGAGTCCCCTCGCGTGGCGAAGACTCAGAAGACAAAGTCAAAACATCGTCGTAGTAAGATAATTTAAAAATACAAGTACCCGAATAAGACCGCCGCCGGCAAAAAAGTAAATGCTTTGTTAACTTATTTAATATTCAATAATAGAATTAGGTACCTACCACCTATTTACGACGGTGGAAATCGAAGCCACAAACTTTTGCAACTATGTGAGTGGTCACCGACTGCGAAACTGAAATCGTCCGTAAATGATAAGAGCAAACTATCGGTCGACAAAAGTCTTGAGTCTGCTCCATATTGCTATAGAATTATGAACCTTAATACCAAGTTTTAAAAATACAATAGAAATATTTGTCCATGTTTGTAAAAGTGAAAGGTGGTTCGATACAGGTTCCGTTCACGCGGTGGTCTTTATTTCGGACCACTCGATAATGTTGCTGATGCATTAACAAAGGAATAAGGTCAATGCGGTACCTGCATAACATTATGCCATTTTAAAATGAACGTCCCAATGCACTTTAACCGGAGACAGATCTGATCGCGAAGGCTTAAAATATGGAAAAGTCGTTGTGTAACAAATGTATTCCCACCTTCGAATCTGGCCATCCAAACCTATCTAAAAGTCGTTCTCTCTTCATAGAAATAGAAAATATCGTATTTGCCGTAGGACCTACTTCTTATGATAGATTTATGGCATAAACATATTTGCTCTAATGTGTTTATACAAGGAACTATATAACATGTTTTATGAGTTCGTTGCAATCGCCCCCGATGTCGATTCCCGTCCCAATTCTCCCTGATAAAAATCGATTATATATTTGTGTGATTTGTCAAAAGCTAAAGCGTATATCAAGGTATTTTAGAAAATATTACTACTAATTTACATTTTAGTTTAGTTAGGTTAGCTAGAAAAAAAATCTGTTAGAGATAATAAAAATAATAATTGGCCTTTTTAGAGGATTCATACAGCGCGAGCACTTTTAACGAATGCTAGAACAACACCGCTTGATGGAAAAAGACTCAAGAATAGATTAATATTCAAAAATCTCAAAAACAGCAGAAAACCAATTTGTAGCAAATAGACAACTCTTCCCTTGTGAATAAATAAACAAACAGATTAAAAGTTTTTCTTTCAATTACCAAGCAATTACCATTGACGCCAGCAGACTGTTTTAATCTCATCAGCTAGTCAAAATAAAATAAATTCTGTTACTTACCTACATTATTAATAAATATAAGTAACTACAAAGAAAGCCCGAACAGTACGAAGAAACGTATTTACTTTCTTCATTGTAAAAATTTTGTAGTTAAGAATAAAACGTTTTAAAAATGCATTTTTGATTTTACCCGTGAGTAAAGCCAGTAGTTTAAAATTGCTTAAATGACTAGCAATTTACGATTTTAAACTAACATGGTTATTTTCACTACTAAAATTACTTAATAACGGGGTATTTACCATGTTTAATAATTTATTCGCGGAGCTCGATATTTCGCTAGTAATTCCAACCAGCTTGTTCACGAGACTGGACATGGTCCTGGACATTAGGACATGGTAAATACCCCGTTATTAAGTAATTTTAGTACTGACTAGCAATTATGCTATACCTGCGGATCAGCTACAGAATTCTTCCAAATTTCATTATAGAAAATTAAATGATCAATCATTGGCCTTTTCATCTAAATATAGATGATTCATACAGCGCAAGCAACTTTTTAATCCATGCTATTTTATGGCGCTGTTTGCCCAGGACGATGTTAGGTGGAGTAGGCTTGCCCAGCACCTATACCACCCTCTTAGTCTAGTCAGCCATGCCCAGAGGAAAGAACTGGTCAATACGTCTGGAGCTAACTAAGCCGTGGGTTTCCTCAGTATGTTTTCCTTCACAGTATGAGCGATGTTATTAACGCACATAACTTTTCCGCAAGGAAAAAGACATTGGTGCGCGGTAAGCCGGCCGAAATTCGAAACCACGACCTTCGGAATGAAAGTCGGGGTATCTACCACTAGACCAACACCGCTCTATAGAAAATTAAATGATAATTAGGATATAGTTTTACCTCTGAGTTTTGATAGTTTATCGTCTCGATAAAACTGGCAGTTTCCTTCGTACATTTTCCATCAGCGCCTCTAGCGGTAATTATTATGAACTAAAATAATGTATGGAAGTAAACTGCCAGTTTCATCGAGACGATAAACTATCAAAACTCATACTATGGGGTTCTGTAACTGTAACACGGATACGAAGTTCTAGTGTTTAGCTGTCCGCGAGTTTCCTTTAGCTTTGGTTCGTGGTAAAACGGGTTTTACCACGAACAATCGCGTTATCTCGTTGCGAGATATAATGTAGCGTTGCAGGCTCGCGAATCGCGTATTGCTCTATGATTTTTGGGTTACAGTATGTTCTGCAACGGTTATAGTTACAGATCGCTAGTGAGTACACGTTACGGCTTAATTGTACGTTGACGATGATTATGTTTTAATTCTTTTATAATTTGGTTTGTATAATTGCCTTTACGAGTCGAAGTCCGTAATAAAAAGGTACAAATTACAAATATTATGTGATAAGTTTCTTTTCTACATACATAACGACATTATAACCTATTTGGAGTTATCAAACCGTGAAATGAAAACACTAATTTTATTTGGGTTTACTAACAGTGTTGTTAGCAACCAAATCATTTTATTTTTTGAAATAATTTAGTCAAATAACGAAGTTAAAAAAGCTACAGCGCAAGGAGCGAGCAGAAATTGTCTATGGCTTTAACGTCGACTATTTCTGCTGGCTCCTTATGTGCGGTAGCATTTTACAACCCCGCTATCGATAGCATCGTATTGCCAAAACTCAAAACATCGCCGAGTTGAACTCGACGGGAGTTAAGCGTTAGGTCCCACGTTTACGTTCTAACATCACATCTATATGTATCAAATCAACAATCCAGGGCTACCTAAATATCCGTTTATCCGTTTGTCCCAATTCTCCAATACAAAGATTAACGCAGATAAAACAGCGGGGCACCGCTAGGTATTAAATAACACTTTTAAAAACATTACAACTGCAAATCTGGCTTACGAAACCGGTTATGGCCCAGTGAATTTGTCCGAAAACCGCGCGGTACTTGCTTCACGTAGTTTAAATAACACTTTCACTGAGCAGTTAGTTTTAACCGAATCATTACATCGATGTGTGTACGACACTAGATCAGTGGGTTTAAACAAACCCATTACTAGTTAGCCGATTTGAGAAAGTCGTGTGAAAAATTAACACCGTTTTTAGGGTTCCTTACTTAAAATGTAAAAACGGGACCATATTACTAAGACTTCGCTGTCGGTCTGTCCGTCCGTCTGCCACTGCAGGCTTACCTATCTCACGAGCCGTGATAGCTGGACAGTTGATGTATTTCACATCATTATCATCTGTGAAATTTTCACAGCTTATGTATTTCTGTTGACGCTATAGCAACAATAAATACTAAAAACAAAATTAAAAACTAAACACAATTGATGTATTTCACATCATTATCATCTGTGAAATTTTCACAGCTTATGTATTTCTGTTGATGCTTTGACAACAAATAATAAAAACAAAATTAAAACAAATATTTAAGGGAGGCTCCCATACATCAAACGTGTTTTTTTGTGACAATGTTACGGGACCATTCGAGCGCGAGTTCGATTCCCACTTGACTGGTTTTTTTTTCATAAACAATAAATGAAATTTTGATTTTGAAACCGCTTATAAGTGACGGTATGGTGTAGATATAGCAAGCTATCATGTAGAAGATAGGAAGAGGGCAGTGGAACTAGATTCGGCCCAACTTTAGACAAAACTTAGCATCTGTACCGGTCTACCTATCAGAACACGGAAGAGTCGCTACGTCTTAGACCTATTGTGGTAATAAATTGCGGTCAAAACCTCCCGCTAAGAAAGCCATTAAATAAACAAAATGTAAATTAGGCAGATATAAATCCTATCCTACTAATATTATGAAGCTGAAAGTTTGTGAGTATCTGTGTAGGTTTGTGTGTTTGTTACTCAATCACGTAAAAACTGTTGATCCGATTACCATGAAACTTAAAATATAGGTAGCTGGAAACCTGGAATAACACATAGGTTACTTTTTATCCCGATAATCCCGCTGGATCGGGACTTACGCGGATGAAACCGCGGGGCGCACCTAGTAACGAATAAATAAATATTGCACGACATTACACGCAGCGCAATCTAGTCCCTAACTAAGCACTAGACTTGTATTATGGAGACTAGACAACTGATAATACTACATATTATACTTTTTAATACATACATAATATTAGGGGTTAAAGTATGAAATTGCCGATTTGTACTGAAAATCTTAATTGTTTATTTTTTAAATTTTTAACAAATTTATTTAATCAAAATAGTTGCCATTATTATCTATACATTGCTGCCATCTAATGGGAAGGTTATTAATGCCTTTGCGATAGAACTCCGACGATCTAGACTGCACAAACTGTGTGAAAGCATTTTGTACTGCCTCCTGGGAAGAAAACTTCTTGTCACGTAGATAATTGTCCAAATCACGAAAAAAATGGTAGTCCGTTGGAGCAAGGTCTGGTGAATACGGAGGATGACGAATGGTTTCTAAGTGCAGTTCCTGAAGGGTCAAAATGGTTTCTCGTGCTGTGTGAGGTCTCGCGTTGTCGTGGAGCAATAATGGTGAAGATCGATTCATGAGTCGGGGCTGTTTTACTGCTAGTTTTGTCAACATGGTTCGGAGTTCGGCACAATAGACATCTGCCGTAATTGCTTGACCAGATCGAAGAAAACTATAGTGAATAACACCATGCTGAGACCACCAAACAGTTACCATTACCTTTTTATTGGTAAGTTTTGCTTTAGGACACTGTTGTGGCATTTGACCTGGGGTCAGCCATTGCATTTTTCTTTTCCGGTTATCATAAAGAATCCACTTTTCATCACATGTTACAATTCGATCCAATATTCCTTCATTTCTGTACCGGTTCAACAAGGCAACACAAGTTTCAACACGCATTTCTTTCTACAGATCAGTCAAATCATGAGGCACCCATTTTTCGTATTTTTTTATTTTATTGATTTGACGCAAGTGTGTCAATAAAGTGGGTAAGATAACGTTAAACCATGCCGCTAATTCCTGGGTAGTTTGACTAGGATCGGCTTCCACTATCTCTCTTAATTCATCGTTATTCACCTGTGTGGGCGGTCTTCCTCGTGGCTCGTTCTTTAAGTCGAAATTTCCATCACGAAAGCGTTTAAACCAAAATCGCACGGTGCGTTCATTAGTAGACCCCTCTCCAAACGCAGCATTGATACCTATTGCGGGCTGTTTCTGCCGCGTTAGTTCCGCGTCGGAACTCGTATTCAAAAATCACTCGAATTTTCGCAGTATCCATCTTTCTTGTCTAAATTGAATAACAAAAACAATTGGAAGTTGATATTCAAATGTTTCACATTTTTTAAAAAAAGAACATCACAGAAACCATTTGGAAAAAGTTTCATTCGAAAACCTCAAACCATGAAGATTCTATGTCAATTCAAAGAACCTATTGCAATAAAACGGCAATTTCATACTTTAACCCCTATTATATGATACATAGAAAACACAAAAAATAAATTGTGGCTAATCACAATAAGTAGTACAAAAGAGTTAGACAAGTTCAGTCAATCATAAGAACACTAGCATAGTAGAAATTAAGGAACCGAAATAAAATAATAAAATAAGTAGTCCTAATATGAAAATAGTTTATTTTCAGTACAAAATCCTTATTAAAAAACCTAAATATTTACAATAAAAGTGTAACAATAAATTCGTAACATTGATATCACAAAAATCAATAAATAATTGAGCAACAAGTACTCTAGAGTAAATAAATCAGCCCAAGACTTAGATTAAGAAATATTCCGGGCCTACATATGAACCGCACTTGGGGAAATCAACAGGTGCTCGGACGAAATCACTTTGTTGACCTACCTTTAAGATGAAATCCAAACCTCGGGTCCAATGAGTAGACCTCTCATCCCTCATTAACCAGTACCCTGGGTTATCAGCCTTGAACCTTAGAGCCACCACCCCAAACTTAGGGATCACTATCGTGTCTTTAATAACTGGGTTATGGAGGTTTCTAGTAGGGAATAGAGTTCCGTCTTCATTCATCTTTGTAATGTCTTCTTTGGTCTGACTGGAGTTAAAGCCTCTGATGCCAATTACGTAGAAACTGTAGCCGTGAAGGTGGAAAATGTGGTCCGATTCACCTCCTGAAAAGAGAAGTAAATAAATGTTAAACGTCGATTAACACTTTAGTGCCAAACTGTTGAATTTCCAAAATGGTAAAATTCCTAAAATGTTGAATAACATTTCTTTATATACCTGTATTCACACAAAAGCTAAGCTGACTATTTGCGATGAAACTTATAGTTTGTAGATTACGTACTGAAGATTTGGAGTTTAGGCCTATTATAACGCTAATTATATCCCGATTTTTTAGATCGGATCAGTACTTTTAGATCAATACTTATGCATTTGCGTAAATATGATTATTCTTGCAACTTATAAATTATTAATTCCAAGCATTTCTTAACCAACAAATGCCTGAATTAACCGACCTAGTCATTCAACCGTTATAATATTTGCACATAATCGTGATATGCAAAAGCAATACACTATAATACAAAGTTTTAAACTTTCACTTTTTCTGAAAACTGTCTGAAAAATCATTGGTTCGCTGTCCATTGAACCGATGCGATTTGTATCATGTTCCTCAACACAAATAACCTGAACCTTTAGTGTAAATTTTTTAAGAAAAAAAACGCGAACGTGATGGTTAAGTTAACGCGTATTTTGTATGGAAATTGGTAACTTCGATATATCGTCCACTAGGGGCGATTTTTCGCATTTTTTTTACGAAAAAATTCACAATAAAGGTTTAGGTTGTTTGTGCTGAGGACCATGATATAAATCGCATCGGTTCAATGGACCGCGAACCAATAATCTTATGCAGCAGATATACATACCTGAACCTTACACACATACCTACATAGGTAAACTTATCAGCACGATACATCAGACTTCGCAGACAAAATTGCAAAACATTGATGACATTTAATAGTGTAATAGAGATAACATATTAATAAACTTAGTTATTTCTTCTGTTTTCGATTTAGCATTTTTGATGTTGTAAAATGATGTAAAAAGATTGTTTACATGATGTAGATTTTTTGTAATGTAGAATAATGTAAAAATATTAAAATTTAAGATTTAAATTTACATAAGCACAGTAGGACCCCCATGAGTTTCGTGGCTTTTTCTCATGTGAGGGCGCCATCGTAGTTTTTTGAGTTAACTAGAAATAATAATAATTTAAATTGAAAACTATTACAATAACTCTAAAATAACGTTTTGATACAAATAATTTTGAAGCGATAGCTTAGACTAGAATAGACTAGTCTGTATATTCTGTATTTATGCCATTATTGCGGAACTGTTTTGGCTAAAGTTACAAAGATTTTTCTTTTGTTTTCGCGAAGGTAAATTGAAATTAAACTCATTTTTCGGTTTTAATACCGCTTCTTTTATTAATTTAGCATTTTATGAATACCTAACGTTTCTAGCTGATAAAAGCCTGAAATTAAAACCTGAAACAAAGTTTATTTAACAGTTACAAAGGTATAAAAAATACTCTTTTGTATGGAATTTAAGTATCTTTGAAAAGCATCAAGTGCTCGAGCCTCTACAGCGACATTTCCGTATATCCAGATTATTTATAGGAAACGACATCTTATAAATTTCTTTCAGGTTACGTTGTCGCTCTGAATAAACCGTGGATTTCGACGGTTGTTCATATAGTGGCACGCGTGATATTCATTTCTACAAGCCTTGTTATAGATAGATAGATTAACACGTTATAATACCAACAAACACGAATAACAAGAAATTAAGAAAAACTTAAAACTAAAGCCTTGTTTTGCCTGTTGTCAATATACGAGTAGTAGCTGCGGTTTGCGGTTTCACCCGCGTAAGTCCCGATTCCGCGGTAATATGGAGATCAAAAGTAACCCATGTCCTTTTTCAATGTCTCTATCTCTATACGAAATTCATCAAAATCAGTTCAGGGTTTTTTTTATCCTAGTTCAACTCTTGGTTGGTTCAGAGCTACCCCACACCAATGTTCAGCTAAATTCTGCAGTTCTTGAGTTATGAATAGGTAAACTAACACGACTTTCTTTTTATTCATAACTAGCTGCACCCCGCGGTTTCACCCGCGTAAGTCCCGTTCCCGTTCCCGCGGGATTAAAAGTATTCTATGTCCTTCTCCTGGTTCTAAGCCACCTCCCCACCAATTTTCAGACAAATCGATTTAGCCGTTCTTGAGTTATAAATGGTGCAACTAACACGACTTTCTTTTATATAGATAGATATTAGATATATATTTAAGGTTGTTTTAGTACATATGTCTTCAATACATACTTGTTCTATATTATAATGTTTAATTTATTTTATAGTTTTCGCGATTTTGCATAATAAAACACTTTAATTTCCGGGTTTGATCGCGTTTTATTCATGACTAGCTGCGCCCCGCGGTTTCACCCGCGCAAGTCGCGATCCCGGTTTGTTCTTACACCTACCTACCGCAATGCAAAAATCCACACTTAAACGGCCGCCCATTGAAGTACTGTTGAAGCCAAGCGCTACCGCGCCTTGCCTCATCAGTACTTCCCTGGTCGTCCGTTTAAATGTGGATTTTTGCACTGCAGTAGGTAGGTGAAGTAAGGCAAATTTTGTACGTCAGTAAGTGATGATGACGATAGATGTCGATTGATGACGATGAATGACGATGGATGACGCTAGATGACGATGGATGCTGATTGTTCAACAACATAGAAATTACGCAAAAAAAAATATAGTAAGTAAATGAGTTTAAGTAGCCTATATGTTAGTCTTAAGCTATCTGCATACCAAATTCCATTGAAATCGGTCCAGCCAGCCGTTTTCGAGATTAGCGCGTACAAACGCACAGACAAACGGACAAACAGACAAACATCCAAAGCAAACTGATAAGCTTAAAATATATTTTTAACATGTAATGATTAATTACCAATAAATTACTATTTGAGTATTTTCCATCTTAAGCTGGGTAATACTATCGATAATCTACACCTACATTAAACATCATTTAATACTAAACTTTCATTTGAAGGTAAATTGGCTATTTGCTATACATTACATGACATAATAAATAATTTTCGATTATGAGTTCATACGATCAAGAAAGTGAAGATACGAGGAAGTAAGTAGGTTTATGTGGAACATTTGGGAAATCGGTTTTAATGATCAATTTAATATGCTGATCCAAGAAGTGCTTTTCAAGCAAGCACTTCTTGGATCAGTCGGGTAATCCAAGAAGTGTAAATTTTATAGATGATGGTCATCATTTTACAAGTACCTATAATAGTAGTCAATTAGAATCATTCGACTGAATCCATCGAGTGTTTGAAAGATTTATGAGAATACTAGCTGCGCCCCGTGGATTCACCCACGCAAGTCCCGTTTCGGGATCGGGATCGGAATAAATATCGGGATAAAAAGTAGCCTATGTGTTATTCCTGGTATCCAGCTACCTATATTCCAAGTTTCATCGCAATCGGTTTAGTAGTTTTTGCGTGAAAGAGTAACATACATACTTACATACCAACTTTCGCGTTTATAATATTAGTAAGATTACAAGCATACGAGATTAGCGTGAAAAACATAACCCTTTCCTAGCAATTACGTCTAATTTTATCGTTGTTTGAAACGTATTAATATGTTAGTACTAAGGTAAATGAGATATCCATGTGGTGTCATTATGTTATAGGGGTGTTCAAGACATATCATGGAAGGGCCGAAATGACCCAAATTACCTACTTATTTACTTACAATTTAATGAGGTATCCAGTCCATATGACCGTCTTCATATAACGTAAGGTATTCGTGTCGTGTTTAATTTAATTACATTGAGAAGTATAACAATAGATAGTATCTAATGCTGCATATAAGCCTGTGTGTTTGTTCGTTTTAATTATAAAAGAAGAGGAATTAAACTTTTGTACTACAAGCTGGTAATAGATAATAGACTGTTTTTTCTATATAAGACCATCTTTCGGGCGATTCAGAATCTAGAAAATGCATATGTGTATCAAAAAAGGTTCTAAAGAGCAGTGTAAAAACGTTTAAAAAAACTCTGCATGCAATAATTAAATCAGATGGTACCTCTCTAATATCCTTAACTAGCGATCCGACGTGGTTTTATTCGGATGTATGTATAATTTTAAATTATAAACCATTTGGACAAAGTATTCTAAGTAATAGTGAAAACCCAACAACCAATATTCGTTGCGTTTCTTAAGACGTTAAGGCGGCGATAGATGATAAGCAACGGTCCTTGTCCTATTGCATATAAATGAGCGAGATGGAATTGCGTGAAAAATCTACAATTTCTCGTAAAATCAATAATTAACGAAGTTTAAAATAATATTTTGAAAAAATGCGATGAAGGGGTTCTAGGTATTGTATTTTCTAATATTATGATGCCTATAAGAAAATATAGCGGTTAAGGATTTAGAAGAAAAATTGATTTATTTTGTAAAACAGGGGTAACTTTGCCTGTATAATAGTGGTATTTAAAGTTATTTTATATTGTTTTTGAAATGAAGGGGACACTTCTTGTATCATGTACAATAACATAATACATTGTTTAAAGATCTATTTGATACCGGTTATGAATAAAACCATTCCATCGGAAGGGATTTCACATGAGTCGCGTCCTTAAGACGACGAAACAGACAGACTAGACACAGCGACTTTGCTATATAGGTATATCCTATCTAGCTATTTAAATATACATGTTCATTAATAACAAATTAAAAACGTACCCAGTAGCACCTTTCATAATACATCGTTTCCTAGAACCTGTTAGCCAGTGTATTCAATTATACTGTGGGACATTTTGCAATCTAAGACATTCGTTCGATAATATCAAGAAATTACTTGACATCAGAGCTAATGATTACGACTACGCTACGTATTTGAATCTTACTTTCTGTGAAATTTAACTCCACAGACATTTACAGTTCATTAAGTACGAAAGTGTATTAATTACTACTTAGATTTACAGATAAACCAACGTCTGAACATCTTATAAAAACGAAAGTTTGTATGTATGTACCTATGTGAATTTGTTACTCTTTCACGGAAAAAGTACTGAACCGATTGCGATGAAACTTGGAATATAAGTAGTTTGAGACTCGCGATATTTCCGCGGGATCGTGACTTACGCGAGTGAAACCGCTTGGGGCAGCTAGTTGTTTATAATGAAAACTTCACTTTCATTTGAATTACAGTAAAAACATATAATGTAGTAGACTATACAGAAAAAGATAACCTACAGTACAAATTATAGAGTATTTTGTCTAAACCTATCAAATCTAGTTTAATAGATATATCCAACGTAATAACTACTTCATTGCCTATCATTTATTTCGGTTTGCCTATAAATAACCCAGTCTTAAATTAGCCTGAGATTATGCTATAAACTTGAGTGTAATAATTGAACATAACACTAAAACGTGTTATTTAATTTCAATTATGTACAAGGATCGTCTTTAAGATGATGGATGGCCAATAAAATAAAGATGTATAAGAACTTTAATTTAAAGTAACGGTAGGTATAACAATAATTAAAAGAATATTTATGAATGACCTCTCACGAAGGTCACTGTACACTCGTGATCAATAAAAACTAATAATTTTAATTTACTTGCGCTATTGTCTTCTTAAGTTAAATTAGATTAAGAATATGATAGACTAGCTGCGCCCCTCGGTTTCACCCGCGTAAGTCCCGTTCCCGCGGGATATCGGGATAAAGACTAGCCTATGTGTTATTTCAGGTCCCCAGCTGAAATACTGAACGGATTGCGATGAAACTTAGAATATAGGTAATTCTAAGTTTCATCGCAATCGGTTCAGTAGTTTTTGCGTGAAAGAGTAACAAAGTCATATACAAACATAACATACATATAAACTTTTGCGTTTATAATATTACAAACTTTCAAGTGTTTAATATTAGTAAGAAGTAAGATAATACCATAAAACGTACTGTGACTTGCTTGAGCAAGTCAGTACATTTAATACCTCAAATTAAAAATTATGTTTTACTTGTACCAACCTGATGAACAATTCGTGAGAATTTAAAAAATAATATTATTGTACTTAAAGAAATCATTAAGTCTTTTGTATTTTAATTTTAATTGCAATACCTAAAAAAATATTTTTTAAGGTTACAAATTTAAAAAAAAACACAGTTGAGAATTATATCAAGTATTAAAACAATTTTAAAACAGATTCTATTTACCTACGTGAGTGTGATAAACTTTAGCTTTATAATTATTAAAAATTTACAAATGTAACAACAACCTTTTAAAATTGCAAAGGAAAATTCATAAACCCAATCGACTCCGTATGTTTCGTTGTACCCGCAGTTTTCGTTCAACAGCTGGACAAAAACCACCTTACCTATAATCTAATATTTTATTCCAGACATTGGAATGTATATCCCTACTTGGCCAATTCCCTCGGAGGACTCAAAATCGTAAAGGACGAACCTTTAGGTTGCAATTTATCAAAAAGCCTGTCCGTCTAGTCTATTTGAAAAGCTAAGCTAAACACACTACGGACGACGACGGTATGTCCGAAAGGTTTAGCAATTTTCCTAAAACCAACAAAAGTCGAAGTTACACAAGCACTAAACGTATATTGACACTTAACTTCCTTAAGTGTTGTAACAAGTGTCGTTTCTTACTTTCGGAGATGAAAGTAACAAACGCCGGAGGCTGACTGGCCATCTATTAAGGTAACAGTTGTGTGTCAGACTGGCGATTGTATGTGAAAAAATGTAATTAGCTTTTATGACATCGTCATATTGCATGAACTAAGAATAGAATAAGTAGGTGAATTGGGTATGAAACATTTTAATTAGCATAAAAACACGACACATTAAGTAAAAACCAAAAAAACAAATGAGAGAAAAATAGAAAACACGATTTTTACAAAACAAAGTGTGATGTCTGCCGAGTCGCCTCTTGGAGTTTGGGGTCCAGTCAGACTTTTGCCCAAGGCTCTTTCGGCATGGAAATCGTGTCACGCCCAGTCCCATAAGCGGTGCGGAACAAAGCGGAAATGGCGTGACGAAATTGACAAATGTAAGTCTGAGTGGCGAACCATTGACCAAAATAGACCCAAACGGAAGAGTTGGAGGGATGCCCTTGCCCAACAGTAGGGCAATTCCTGCTTATATAATAATAATAGTGTGGTTTGAGCATAACCTATGGTTTACCGTGGTTCACATAAAGAACTTGTTAATAAGTTTAGTGAGGATTAGTCATATTTATTCAAACGAAAGACCGAAACAGTTTGACCTAACTTTAAAACTATATTTAAAACTTTGTTCAGTAACAATGGAATCTAAATCTAGGTAAATGTATTTCGTCGCGACGGTCACATGTAACAAATAAAAGCACATGTTATAAACAATTCCATAACAGTACAGCACATTACTGTACTCGTTTAAACCCAATTTTATTTCTTCGTCATAAATATTATGTAGACCGAATTTACGGAACTCATGTGAAATCTTATCGTATGTCGGTCGGCTAATTAAGTTTACGCAACTTATAGAAAGGGGGAAATTCTCGACTAATAGGGTATGTATACACAATTTGTAGTGTTTTAGTGCTCCTGTGTGTAGCTGCAATAAAGCTACATTAATGTATGCATTGGTCTATTTCTGCTACAATATGATTACAATGTAAAATTCAATACCGAAGCTGGTCAAGTTCCGTGAGATGCATACATATGACCCATTCGTGAACACATATTAAAACCTCTGAAGCCGAATGCGACATTTCTATAACCACCTTCTTTTTTTCGATTTCGTTAAAAATAATGACTTATATGTATAATACGAGCTGTTCACGCGGGTTTACTCGCACAGTTCACGTTTCCTTGGGAATAACGGGAGTTAATAAACTACCCGTATGACTAATTTCAACCAAATCCATTTTTGCTGGATTGACAGACAAACATCGAAACAAACAAACATTCGTTAGTAAATAGGAAGATAGGTAGGTAATTAGTAACAAGACGGCAGTCCAAGACACAGTCATATATCTTTGAGGAAGCGCGATACATCTTGGACCACGCATCGTTGCTTGTTTTCCATGATGATCAAAAGCTTACTTATTAAAACCAATTAATATTATAAATTTGAACGTTTGGGAGTGTGTAAGTGGGTAAGTAAGTGTATGTTTGTGACTTCAGCAAAAAACTACAAAATCGATAGATTATGTAGTTTTTGTGATTTGATGTTCTGATTAATACATAGGTTACATAGGCTACATAGGCACATTTTTATCCTGCATTCATGCGGGATCAAGTCTTACGCGGGTGAAACCGAGTACGTAGCTAGTCAATTTATAGACAATAGTTTCAAACTACGTACATTGATCAAACATAATAATCTCGACAGTCGACCCCAATTGCATCCGCTTCACGTGAACACACTCCTCTCCATGGCGATCGCTGCAGAAGTCACTCTGCTCGACGTCGTCGCCTTGGGTCAGAAGTGGCGAGACTGGTTACTTACCTTGATCAAACATAACAATCTCGACAGTATCCCCGAGTGGCACTCGCTTCACGTGAACACACTTCTCTCCATGTCCCGAGTGATCGCTGCAGAAATCACTCTGATCGACGTGGTCGCCTTGGGTCAGAAGTGACGAGGCAGGGTACGTACCTTGATCAAACATAACAATCTCGACAGTACCCCTAGCGGCCCCGCTTCACGTGAACACACTCCTCTCCATATCTCGGGTGATCGCTGCAGAAATCACTCTGTTCGACGTGATCGCCTTGGGTCAGAAGTGACGAGGCTGGGTACGTACCTTGATCAAACATAACAATCTCGACAGTACCCCTAGCGGCCCCGCTTCACGTAAACACACTCCTCTCCATATCTCGGGTGATCGCTGCAGAAATCACTCTGTTCGACGTGATCGCCTTGGGTCAGAAGTGACGAGGCTGGATACGTACCTTGATCAAACATAACAATCTCGACAGAAGCCCCGAGTGGCACTCGCTTCACGTGAACACACTCCTCTCCATGTCCCGGGCGATCGCTGCAGAAGTCACTCTGTTCGACGTCGTAACCTTGCGTTAGCAGTGGCGAGGCTGGGTACGTGAAACGATGGCCGTCGGTCTGGCCCCAGCTTTCTGCAACCAAGGAGAATCATAATTTAGTAAATAATAATAAAGTCTGTAAACACACAGCAATATTTATCTGCAAAATTTAAATATTGCACGACATTACACACAGCGCAATCTAGCCCCAAACTAAGCACTAGGCTTGTACATATACTATGGGTACTAGACACCGAATATACTACATAGTTTTTTAGTTTTTTTTGTAAATACATACATATAATACATAGAAAGACACCCAAACCAGATACAAATATATATTTTTAAACATAAATATATGCACCCGGCGGGAATCGAACCCGCAGCCTTCTGCAATATAAGAAAGTTTCGATTATATCTACTATAGTTATAATTAACTGAAAGATACAACAAGTAGTGAGAGCACAACAAGGGCTGCGTTGGTAGTAGAAACGAAAACTTTCATTCCGAAGCTTATGGTTCGAAGCCTGCCCGAAGGGCGCGACGATCTCTTTAATTTTTTAAGAAAAAAGAAAAATGCGCTATGCACATCGCTTTTGCTGTGAAGGAAAATACAGTGAAACCAACCGCTAAAAGTCACGCAAAAAAGTCCTCTTACATGGCTAGTTGTGAAAAATGCTTAGTTAAAACTTTAGCTTTAGTAGGTAAGTTTAGTGGACTGAAGTGGCAATGGGCAGGCCATATAGCTCGAAGTACAGATAACCGCTGGAGAGTTAAAGTCCTCGAGTGGCGACCACGATGCAATGTGAAACGGAGTTTTGGAATACCACCTACTCGGTGGACCGATACATTGTAGAGGTCGCGGGGAGTCGTCGGATGGAGGTTGTCGCCTATTTGTGGCATCGTATGGGGAGGCCTATGTTCAGCAGTGGACGAATAAGGGCTGAGATGATGAAGATGTTGTTAGTAGATACAGATAATAAGTTATAGGTTCAGGTAATTAGTTAATTTAATGTAAAATATATTCCAGCCTAGAAACGAAAGGGCGCCAGAATAAACACTAAAATTGTAAGAAAGAAAAACAACTTCGTAATTGTATCTTTATCATCTAAAGTATCCATAAATTCTCCACGAACCTCGATTTACATCGTTTATAAAAAAACCGCTATCTACGGAAAAATATGTTCAAACATTATCATAAAATTAATATAAGTGGAAACATTTCACTCAGAAAAAAGTTTACTCTGAAATAATTTTTATTCATAAAAACAAATCGGAAAATTAATAGCTAAATTTAATTTCGGCGAAACGGGATTCTGCTGTCCCTAATTTTCTTTTAAATAAAGTACCTACGTACAAATTGGCCAGCAGCGTCCTTTCAAAGGCAGGGATGAGACGCGCGCAAAATTCAATTTTCTTTTGCCATATCGATACGTTTCATTTTGCTCTGTATTTATTGAGTGTAATCAAGTCGAACTTTTGAAAAAAGTTTCTTCATGTTCAGCGTGCAGCTTTGAAACGATATTTATGTATAGGATTTTAACCTAATATGGTCACGTATTATTACTATAACTAAAACGCCTCAACAACGCCACAGTATTGTTAGATTTTTCTCGAATCAAGAATATTGTATGTAAGTAGTTGGATTTTTGCAAAGTTTCGCTAAAGCTTTTGTATGTTAGTAATTTCTATCAAAATTACCAAAAATTGCTAAGCCGTTTTGGTCAACAATGCTGAAGCATTGTTGAGACATTTTAGTTAAATAATTTATGTGTCATGGTTCTTTCACGACTTTGTAACTTCAACAGCAGTTACGAGTATGAGAGTTGTTCACTTGAGACTCATTTGCCAAGTGCTAACAACTGAACATGGGGTCCCGTTTTCAATTACATTCAAACGATCTTTAATTACTATATCAAACCATATCGATCTTTAGTTAAAAAAATGTGATTGACACCAAACCGGAGGTTATTATTAATTATTTTTACTTCTCTCTAATGAATGGCATCTCTTAGTCTATTTTAATAATTTAATTTAACATGTAAGAAAATGTCCTATTTTAAATGCGATCGGTAATTATTCGGGTGAAATCGTGGGGCGCTGCTAGTCATTACATAGTATAAAATACAAAGTCGCTATCCGCTGTCTGTGTGTTCGTATGCTTAGGTCTTTAAAACTACGCAACGGATTTTGGATGCTGTTTTTTAGTAAAGATAGAGGGATTCCATAGGACATCCCGATATTCCTGAGGGATCGGGACTTACGCGGGTGAATCCGCGGGCCGCAGCTAATAATAGAGAAATTACACTGCTTCCAAACTGTATTTATTTATTTCATCATTTACACTAAAATTATGCTTTGGGAGCTATAAGCCAAATGTTATTATGATGTATTTTCGTATGTATGTATGTAGAGAAACAATAACCCATCATGTAATAAATAATTAACGACTCAGAAATGCTAACTACTCAAACTCGTTGGCATGATAAGCTCTGTTATAGATACCCGTGTGAATAGAACAATGGAAATGCTGATCATCTCTAAGTACCTACTTTCTCATTTGTAATAATGAAGCTTTTATCGACACAACATCAGCCTCGAGGTATCTCTAAGGAAGTTGTCGGCGCGTCTAGTGATACCAAGCTGGCGATTTTTTTGACCCAGCGGATAAGACAGAAGACAGCGGATAAGACAGAAAACAGCGGATAAGACAAAAGACAGTGGATAAGACAGAAAACAGCACCACGCCTTGGGTAGGTGTTACCGACAACTTCTTTTTATATAAGTTTTAAGTTTTTAGGCTATCTTTTAATTTGTCAATTTGCTTCGTATTTAAAGTTAAAAGTTAATAAACCTTTTATCTTACTAATATTATAAACGCGAAAGTTTGTATGTATGTATGTGAGGTTGTTACTCTTTCACGCAAAAACTACTGAACCGATTACGATGAAACTTGGAATATAGGTAGCTGGGGACCTGGATTAACACAAAGGCTACTTTTTATCCCGTTATTCACGCGGGTGAAACCGCGGGGCGCAGCTAGTAATACATATTGCACATTTTATGAAAACTTTCACTTACTTTATCTCTATAATCATTTTGTAGTTAAACTGTAGATATTTAATATATTTCTCCATTTGTTTAAGTCAGTATTGTCAGGTTAACGTCGAAAAGCTAATTTTCTTGTCAAGTATCATGGTTCCCTTGTTGTATAATAATTTTCTGACGTAGACATAGCAATTGTAGTTAAAAAGGTATAGTACCGAGACGTCACTAAGCGAAATTTATGATTTAGGTAAATGTAAAATATAAGATTTATTTGTACAGAAAAGCTGTAAAACTCTGGCAAAGTGGAACTTTATACATAATGTTATATGGTTCTACATTTATTCATTAACTAGCTGCGCCCCGCGGTTTTACCCGTGTAAGTCCCGTTCCCGCGGGAGGATCGGGATAACAAGTAGCATAATATTAGTAAAAATAAGATAATATTGAAATACTTGGCCCGCCATAGATTTTTAGCGTAAATATTAGCACGCTAAGGAAAAAGCTTGCCCAATGCCCATCCCTCGGAGACAGTAAGACGCCACGAGGGCCTTATTAGAATTAGGCGCATGTCCCATGCATGCCGGTCCGAACCGTGTTGACTCCTACGACAAGTCGGTTACCTCACGATGTTTTCCTTCACCTTAAAAGAGCTATATAGTTACGGAATTAAATCTAGTTGCCTCGAGTTTAGTCGCCGATGCCGATGTGTAACTTTAATTAACATCGTGAAGTGTTGCATAAGATACCAACAACTGTTTAACAATGTAAACTGGTTCATACTAATACGAAGTTTCATAAGCACCCAACTTAACTACTACTATATAATATTATATCAATTTAGCTAGTGTTATCTCAGTAAGTACGACCTACATAGTAATTATAATTGCTGTAATCCTCTCAGGAAATCTTACAATTATTTTTAGTGGGGAAAATAGTTGGAGAAGCGAGAGCATTAACGGGTTACTATGGGAATATAATGTAGTATGTGCTAGGTATAAGTACATTATAATTACGACTTAGTTACGTATACCTACCTACCACTACCTACTACGGTTCAGGGTTTAATTATGAAAAAAAGTTGAACATCTTGAGTCAACCATTAAAGAATTAGGTTTGAGCAGGTTTATCAGTTTCATTATTTATTTAATATTTATTTTATTTGGAAAAAAATGTAGTGAATAAAAACTAAGTAGCAATAAATTAATTAACTCAACACTATTTACAAGTTTAGTACAGTTTAGTAGTTAAGGTATATTTTATAAGTCCGACGTTTCGGAGACTTGACAGTTCTATGGTCACTAACCGACTGAAGCACCTATGAAAATACTAGACAGTTCTATTACGGGAATCGGTACCCTGTGGCTGCTTTGTATCTTTATATTTGTGCTTTATATCAAATCACCACCATCAGGATCTACCATCTGGTTTACCATCTCCTTTCTACCATCCAGACAAACTGATAAGCGGCACTGGTTCATGGTAGAAATACCCGTCACACAAACCAAGCGTTTCGCATCGTCATTCTTTATTCGTACCTACTAAGAGAGAATGGAATCAGTTGCCTGAGTATGTCTTCCCGGATGTCTACAACTTTGGGGGTCTTCAAGTCACGAGTGAACAGGTATCTCCTAGGTAAGCGTGCAACATCATAGACCACATCGTCGCTTTCCATCAGGTGAGATAGTGGTTAAACGCTTACCTATCAATAATTAAAAAAACTTTAACACAGGTCCGGAAAAGATTCTATTAGATGAGCGGTAAGGCACGGTAAGACGCTATTAGAATTCGTAGGTATTTGCAAACTTGCATGCTACACCGCAATAATATCAAAAGGGGCAATAAAATAATACGGTACACCATAAATTTAAAAGCACGTCATAGAATCCACGGTATATTATTTGTGGTCGCCACCGTGATTATCCGAACCGCCTGATTGCTTCACTTTCCTACAAGCGCAATATAAATGCTTACAAAATTTCAAATCATTTTAATAGATATCGATCGTAGGCACGTAACTTTTGTTTTCAATTCAAATACAGAGAACATTTTCCATTATTATTATTTAAATGAAGGTCAAGGAAAAGAAAGCTTGTAGGTACTTTTAGTACTTACTAGATATTTATCGTGTTTTTACTTAGTTGGTATAAGGTGCGTGACATTCAGAAATTATGTTTTAATACCAACTAATTCTCTCCTTTATGTCGTGTTGTTCCTCCGTCAATTAAGTGGTTATTTAATTCATAAAGCTCTGAAAAATAATTAGCTATTGTTATACGTCGCGTCGTGGAATGACCGTGACACCCAAACTAAGTAAATAGCGTAGGTAAATAGATGACTCACACGAAATATCTTTGCATATTATCTAAAACTTGTTTATTGAAAAAGACATAATGCAAATTTAAACAAATATCTAACCTACAAGTTCTATGGCGGTCTGTGACGTAACAGCAGTTTTTTTATAATGCTGAGGCTACATTAGCGGGCGAAAATCCGTGTCATGTTGCTTCGCGTCGTCGGCGTCGCGACAAAAATATCGTGTTAGGGTTTACGCGATGTTCTTGTCTCTACTGACAGGCAGCGACCCGATAGACCATTGTCTTCGCCCAAATACTACGCATTGCTACGATCTACCCGGCCACGGCGGCCACGTACATCACGTAAACACGAATATTCGCCGTAGCCCGAAAATGTAGCCAGAACATAATAATAGGGGTTAAAGTATGAAATTGCCGTTTTATTGCAATAGGTTCTTTGAATTGACATAGAATCTTCATGGTTTGAGGTTTTCGAATGAAACTTTTTTCAAATGGTTTCTGTGATGTTCTTTTTTTAAAAAATGTGAAACATTTGAATATCGACTTTCAATTGTTTTTGTTATTCAATTTAGACAAGAAAGATGGATACTGCGAAAATTCGAGTGATTTTTGAATACGAGTTCCGACGCGGAACTAACGCGGCAGAAACAGCCCGCAATATCAATGCTGCGTTTGGAGAGGGGTCTACTAATGAACGCACCGTGCGATTTTGGTTTAAACGCTTTCGTGGTGGAAATTTCGACTTAAAGAACGAGCCACGAGGAAGACCGCCCACACAGGTGAATAACGATGAATTAAGAGAGATAGTGGAAGCCGATCCTAGTCAAACTACCCAGGAATTAGCGGCATGGTTTAACGTTACCTTAACCACTTTATTGACTCACTTGCGTCAAATCAATAAAATAAAAAAATACGAAAAATGGTTGCCTCATGATTTGACTGATCTGCAGAAAGAAACGCGTGTTGAAACTTGTGTTGCCTTGTTGAACCGGTACAGAAATGAAGGAATATTAGATCGAATTGTAACATGTGATGAAAAGTGGATTCTTTATGATAACCGGAAAAGAAAAATGCAATGGCTGACCCCAGGTCAAATGCCACAACAGTGTCCTAAAGCAAAACTTACCAATAAAAAGGTAATGGTAACTGTTTGGTGGTCTCAGCATGGTATTATTCACTATAGTTTTCTTCGATCTGGTCAAGCAATTACGGCAGATGTCTCTTGTGCCGAACTCCGAACCATGTTGACAAAACTAGCAGTAAAACAGCCCCGACTCATGAATCGATCTTCAACATTATTGCTCCACGACAACGCGAGACCTCACACAGCACGAGAAACCATTTTGACCCTTCAGGAACTGCACTTAGAAACCATTCGTCATCCTCCGTATTCACCAGACCTTGCTCCAACGGACTACCATTTTTTTCGTGATTTGGACAATTATCTACGTGACAAGAAGTTTTCTTCCCAGGAGGCAGTACAAAATGCTTTCACACAGTTTGTGCAGTCTAGATCGTCGGAGTTCTATCGCAAAGGCATTAATAACCTTCCCATTAGATGGCAGCAATGTATAGATAATAATGGCAACTATTTTGATTAAATAAATTTGTTAAAAATTTAAAAAATAAACAATTAAGATTTTCAGTACAAATCGGCAATTTCATACTTTAACCCCTAATAGTTTAAACGTAGCGTTATGAACATTAAGATAGGGTTATGAAATAAAACGACCTACTAACACATTCTAAAGGCTTGTGTAATAAGATGCACAACAAACTGAGTAGGTACGAATGATTTACAAAGCAATCATTTTAAGAAGTGTTATCTTTTATGTGTCTAACTTTGATAAAAATGAACCAAACGTTTTTGTTGTTTTCGTAACTCAAAAGAACACCATCACCATCAATTTTCTCAGGAAGGGGTAGGTTAGGTAGGGAGGCACTAGAGCTAGCAAGTTCAAATTTAATAAATCAGTTTATTCCTGAATAAACTCTCCTCCTCCACTCCTGACTCATATTTAAGCACCGATACTAGAGGTGGGTCGTTAATTGTTGTGGAAGCCTATGGCCCTCGAGTCCCACTCTCGCACTTAATCGCACTCGTTTTTTTAGCAATTCGTTGAGCATTAAGCTTAAAAGTTTAAATCAAGTAGCAGGTGCTAATTAGAAGAGTGTCAACACTTCTAATTAGCACCTGCTATTTCTTTGTAAAGACTTTTTATGTATGAAATACAAAATGAATGTAATGTTTTTTTTAAATATTGATTAAAGCGTGAAAAAATGTCAATCAACTAAATAACATCTGTATGCTAATTTCGTTTATTGTTTTCAACAACGATTTCTTTCTGTAACAACCTATAAATGTATTATTACTGTTCTTTACCTAAGTGGTTAGATTGTGACACGTAATAATATTATTTTTATAGTAGGGCCGAAGCGGCGATTTGTAATTACCATTCAAGCGCGTTACATTATCCTAGATATGGATCCCCCAATGTATCTTAGTAGGCCTTGTTGAATGACTACAGACTACCTATTCGAAATCTTCAAATTGGTGACTACGTAGAGGAGCACCGATCAGTATGGGAAAAGAAAGCGCGAAATCAATAGGTGAAAATACTCGATCGAGTTAATTTCGCGCTCGAGCTCGGCAAATTAAGGTACAGTGCAGTAGTTAGCAAGTAATTTACTCATCATACCATAATCTGAATTCTGATCGGCGTTCCTACGCGTACCCAAAAATTTAAAGGGTTAAGATTTGGTAGAGATATTTAACAAAACCCCTCTTTAGCGCCCCTACTATTAGAGTAGATGCTCTAGATTGTAGATGTTCGATCTTTGAATCTGTTGATATTCCATTGAATATTGAATTCTATTAAGTATATCTATTGTCATTGACGTTAACAACCTGATTCTGTGGGAATTGTAAAAAGTTGCAATTTTGCTAATGTGATAGAATCTTACTAATTTATTTATTTATTTTATTTATTTATTTAACGCTTTATTATGACACCAAAAATACAATAAAATAGGTAAATAAAAGTAACAAAACTTAAATCTAGAGTGACACAATAGGCGGCCTTACCGCTGAGAGCGGTTTCTTCCAGGCAACCTTGAACTAATCTTATCTTACTAATATTATAAACGCGAAAGTTTGTATGTATGTGAGGTTGTTACTCTTTCACGCAAAAAACTACTGAACCGATTGCGATGAAACTTGGAATATAGGTAGCTGGGGACCTGGATTAACACATAGGCTACTTTTTATCCCGATATTTAACGGGACTTACGCGGGTAAAACCGCGGGACGCAGCTAGTACTAAATAAATTACCGATAACGGTGGGCCGCCCTGAGTTTATATCCATGAACCTATCAATCTCTATATCTACCTAAGTACATCACAATTTGATTAGTCTATTTAAGCTCGAAAATGTACCAAGACTCTAATACTTTTCTACACTTTGAATTACATTTTATTACATAACCTAATTAATCTGTAGGTACATTGCGTAGGTATAACTAACCTACTTGTTACTTCCGTAACCAAAACACAACAAAGAAAGTAAAAAACTAAATTACGAATATTAACTTTACTTACTTAACATTAATTATTTAAATTAGACACTCACCCACTCTCTTCGCAGAAATCTGTTTTGTGGAATAATTAAACGGCACGTAAATAACTTCCTTGACATCTGTAGTTAGTTCTTGAGGTATATTGTCCACGGCCCGAACCTCCGTCAGACACAAAACACTATCCGAATTGCACCGATCACTGAACAAACTCGTAAACTCACGCTCTACTAACTCTTCACCCTTAACTACAGTTAACGCCCGACCATTGTTCTGGTAAACTAACTCCGCGACACCGTCCAAATTCTTTTGACACGATTCATCTGCTCGAACACTTATCTTATAAACACTTGGCACTTTCGTAGCTTCCAAAATGAAGTCAGCGCGTTCACCTCTACCTAATTCGATAGACGTCACGTCTTCCGGTTCAATTATAAAACCGTCTAGAGACACTAATTTGAGACTGTGTTGTTCGATGGAAAAACTTACGGCACAACTTTTTGAACCCCCTCCGTAAGCTAAGCGGAATCTGTAAGATTTTCCGTGCTCTACGAAGAATTTGGATAGGGGTGAATCAGGGCTTTCTTTAGAATGACCTTTGCCGTTAATTAGCAGGGACTCCGCGTTGGGGATGGTCGTAATTCCAGCGAGAGGACCCATCGAGTGACCCCATTCGGATACAAATATTGTGTGCTCAGATGCATCGACGTCATACAGCTTTTTGATGGGGTCGAGTCTAGGAGATTGTCGGACTACTAAGGCTCCAGCGAGACCGTCAGCGGCGTCAGCAGCAGAGTGGGCGTGGTACATATGAGTTCCCACGGCAGATGCTCTGAACTTGTATTGGAATGTCGTGTACGCTGGCTGAGGGCATTGAGTCAACATGGGAGCACCATCCATGAAGGGAGTCTCCTTCTGTGGCTGTCCTCGCCAGTGCATAGACAAGGCATGAGCCGGAGCTCGGTGCACCACATCTACCACTAGGATATCATTGTGACAAACATGGATACCCGGTGCTGGGAGCCCTCTGTTCGCTGAAAGCACCCCCCTGACCCGACCATCCGCAGATATGCATGACGCCGGACAATCACCCCCATCTTTCTCCAAACAACTGCCACACGATCTGTAAAAACGTGGAATATATTTTTTAAATTGGCAAAAGGTCAGTTGTTCAAGTTTACTATGAGTAGGTAGGTAAATAAAATACTAACTTGCTAAATGTTTTGTAAACTTCGATGACCAGTTTTACTCGGCATATCATTGGCCAATCCAGCTCGTGACATTCACGGTCGCAATCTTCGAAATATTCCTCTGTAAACAACAAGATTACAAAACATCATTCGTCTTGCTTCACAGTCAAGAAGGTTTCTATTGGTATCTAAGTATTAAAAATAAGAAGAAGTTGAGTAATTTATCCTGCTATTAAAAACAAAGGGGATCATTTCAAAGTCAACCGTTTACTTAATCGATAAATGTTCGTTAATTTTAATAACGTAACCTACAGCAAAATTTGGTCACCGCAATTAACATAATATAATATTAAATTATCGTCTTCATTTATTTCTGTACCTTATTATCATATTTATACAAATGGAAAAGGTAGGTGTACAAATATATAATGTAAGTAGATATTTCTAGATGGGTATACCATCATAAGTGTGTAGTACTTAGATATACTAACCTGGAGTAGGTGTATAATATACCACAACCATAACACTTGCAAGTATTACTATCAGCACAAATATCCTCTGCAAGGACATGAGCATGTAATTCGGTTTCGCGACTTCTACACATTTTGTTTCTACGACATCTTTCTCTGACTCCATATTGATAAGTGGTTACAGCACGGATTGAAGGTAAAAGTTGTTGTTTTGACCTAATTTAAGTATGATTGTAAGTTGACGTTGATCACATGTTGTACAGTAAAGTTTGAAAGGTGGAAATGTTGAGGCGCGACCACGCGAGTCGACCAGCCAGTGGCGACTGTACGCGCGAGTTGCAACACCAGCGAGGCACGAGGTGCATTCGCTGTTGCTTACAGGGCTCCACTCGGGGACCCAATTCGGAACTAAATTGGCGAAACTGAGAGTGAACTCTCTCTGGGTTATGCAACTTTTATATTGCGCAACTGTTACTTGTATTAATCTTTGAGTCCTATTACAGTGTTACGCATTCCCCTTCATAATCATGTCTAAGTAAGTGCATTTTCCTCTTGCAGCATGGCATTTAGTCATTATACCTAGCTAGTGTGCCTTCCTAGGTAATTATATGGCAGGTTTGTTTATTTAAAGATAACTACCTAGGTACTAGGCTATCCAGTTTAATGACAAGATAGCGTGTGTGTATGTCTATCAACCTACTATATATCTAGACACCCATTTCGTAACAAACTGCATGGTACGACATCCGTAGGTACCTATTTTCCAATTTTGTATAGGGATAGGTTTAGTTTTATTATCTTATGATAAAAAGAATACACGATGACCACCAACTCGACATCAGGGTTTCGGGTCTAGTATCTAGACACAGTACCTCTTTATTGTTTGCTCAATAGAAAAATAAATCTTCATCAGCAGCTGTAAGAGACCTACCTTACCTACCTACTACCTAGGTTGGTTAAATTTGTAGGTAGGTACCATTTCTTTTCTTTGAAATGAATGATTTTTAATTCTCCGGCTGGCGCGCGCCTTTTCTATTTCTTCTTCTTCTTTTATATGGCTATATTCCATTTGGACATTAGCCAGTGTCAAGTATGACCAACATTTGCAAGCCATTTGCATGGAAACAGTCAAGTCGTAAAACGGGGCGGTCATTTACAATGATTGTACACGGAGCTTTGGAGACAACGCTAAAGTTCATGTTTTGCACCGATTTTCACTTTCACTACACTTGTACACTTTCACGAAACTAAATTGATTAATATGCCCCCGAAATTAAACAATTTACACGCATTAAAACTAGGTTTCCCAAAATCAAAATTTAGAAATTATTTTACACATCTCCTCACCGCGTTCTCACCAAAACTCTAGCTAGGTTTCACGAAAAAGAAATCACTTTTTTTTTTTTGTTGAAACGTTCCCGCCAAAACTCTACGCAGTCAGTTCTTCTTCTTTAAAAATGGCTTTTCCTTTCGGACATTTGCCAGTGTTAAGTATTATCAATATTTGCAAGTTATTTGCTTTGAGTCTTGGCGGGAACTCGTTGAGGAGATGTGGTGCTAAATTTTCATTTTTGTGAAACCTAGTTCATATGCGTGCAAATTGTTTAATTTCGGGGGCATATTAATCAATTTAGTTTCGTGAAGGTGTACAAGTGGAATGAAAGTGAAAATCGGTGCAAAACATTAACTTAGTGTTGTCTCCAAGGCTCCGTGAAGATTATTTGTAAATGGCCGCCGTGTTTACAAATGATTCCCTAGACTTGACTTTAACTATGACGACTTGACTGTTTCGATGCAAATAACTTGCATAATATATTAGAATACTTGACACTGGCTAATTTTCTAATGGCCATAATCGGTTCACAACCGATAAGAAAAAAAAAAAAAAAAAAAAAAAGTTATTTGCATTGAACAAAACAGTAAGTTGTCATAGTTAAAGTCAAGTCGAGGGAATCATTGTAAAAAGGGGGGCATTTTTTACAATGTTTGTTCACGGGGCTTTGGAGAAAACACTAAGCTAAAGTACATGTTTTGCACCGGTTTTCACTTTTATTTACACTTGTACACCTTCACGAAACTAAATTGAAGCACCCGAAATTAAACATTTTACACGCATTTGAACACGCCAAAACTCCACGCAGTCAGTTATTATTATTATTTCTTATCGATTGTGAACCGATTATGGATAATTAGAAATGAGCCAGTATCAAGTATTATTTATTTATGAAAGTTATTTGCATCGAAACAGTCAAGTCGTCATAGTTAAAGTCAAGTCTAGTGAATCATTTGTAAACACGGCTGCCATTTACAAAGATTGTTCACGGAGCTTTGAAGACAACACTAAGTCCATGCTTTGCACCGATTTTCACTTTAATTCCACTTGTACACCTTCACGAAACTATATTGATTAATATGCCTCCGAAATTAAACAATTTGCACGCATTCCCAAAAATGAAAATTTAGCAACACATTTCGTCAACGCGTTCCCGCCAAAACTCACGCAGTCAGTTGTCTGTTAACGTCAAAGAAATATGGCAACGACGCGGACGGCCACACACCCGCCCGCCGCCCGCGCCGCACATATTGTCAAAATTGGTCAAACAAAATAAAAAGATAACCTCATAAAAGTGCGCTGTTTTGTTGTTGAAACAATTGGTTTATCCTATTTTAAATTATTGGAGATACGAGTACTTCCTTTAATTCGATCATGGAAATAACAAAGAGCAATTTCTTTGATGAGCTACCAAACATTGCCAAAAACTTGAAAAAAAGTTGCTTCGTTGGTTTCGATGCTGAATTTACGGCAATTCTGTCCGGAGAGTGTTTTAAACACAGGTGATAACATCATTTTATATTTAAACCTCACTCTCACCCACTAATTGCTTTAATTATTTTTTTTTCACTTGTTATTTTTGGTAACATTGAAGAACATTGGGACGTGGTGGCGACCTACGCAATAGATCTCAAAACTCCTTTACTTTTAGTGATAAATTGAAATAAATCCTGCTTTGTTGGTCAATTGATTACTCTGGCTAAATATATACATTCTTGTACAGCATAAAAATATAAATAATATATTTTTAATTATCTTTCACCCTAAGTGGCCAGTTACGTGATAAAAACTCTTTGATTAGAAGCTGTTGCCTTTTAAAACCATAGAAATAAGAGGTAGTAATACTTGCTACAACTGGAAAGTTCACTGCAAAAACATTGTCATACAAAATTTAACTATTCAATGGGTGTTAGTATTAAATAAAACTTGTTCCAAATATAAAAACGGTCTCGACAGCGGACTATATCTTTCGTTGTCCCTTTCACATGCTTGCCATGTCACCCTATTTAGACAAGGATGTGTAAAGTTAGGTCCTCTCCCTAGGCACGTTTTTACTGCCGCCTTCCAGTTTTTTGTAGTACTTCTTAATTCCATTTAAAACATTTGTACATTTTTGAAGCTGCCAGTACTTAGATGCTAATAGTCCTCTCAAAATATTAGAGCCTGCACACATATAGAGAAGTCAGGAGTTCGGAGTGCCGCACTCGATTTGACCACCAGCTGTGTGCGTTGTCGTTATATTACCACACACAGTGGGCAGTTAAATCAAGTGCTCCCGAAGTCCAGAACTCCTGACCTCTCTATGTGTGTGCAGGCTCTTAGAGTTTTGTAGAATGCTGGACAAACAGTAGTGCTAATATTTTATTTTATTTCTTCTCAGTTGTGAACCGATTATAGCCATATTATTGGGAATTAGCCAGTATCTTGTTAAGTAGTAAGTACCTATGTTGAAATATTTTTTTCTCTAAACTAAAGTTCTATTTTTTAAATCTTCAGACTGTTTGACACAAGTGAAGATAGATATAACAAAATGAAGACAGAAGTTAGTAAAATGATAATGACTCAAGTGGGACTCACTATGTTTCAATACGAGAGAGATCATGACAGGTATATAGCCACAGGATACACTTTCCACTTGTGTCCACAAGTGATCGGTGACATTGATCAATCATTTATATTCCAAGCTTCAACCTTGAACTTTCTATGCCGACATAACTTTAATTTTAATAAGGTAAGAATTTTCTTTGTGAATTCAAAAGTTTTTTAAATTATTTAAAAAAGTTGTTCTTGTTGTTGAATCTTGTCACTGATTTATCAGTAAGTATTTAATATAATAATTTAGTTTCTGACTGACTTCAAAAGTTAAGCAATCCTCTCAATTCATCATAATTAGCCATGGCCAAACCTAACATTGTGTTTGTCATTTATTTAGATGCACACTTTTAAAAAATATATGTATAATTATGTACAGTATAGGTAATGCTTGTTTTTACACAATTTTATTCACTGATGCTGTTTGTTTAATTTAATATTAACACCTTGTTTTATAATACTTAGATGAGCATTTAACAACTATCTCACCTGATAGTATGTGATGATAATGGTTAAAGATGTTATAAGCTTATCTAGAAGACAGGAAGAGGGCAGTGGAACAAGATCTAGCCCCTCTTCCTTAGCACCGGCACCAGTCTATATATGCACAAGACATAAGCCGGTGGGTGGTAATACGCCACAGCCTCCCACCACCAATAAACCCCTTTTACTCAGTTCTTTTAAATAATTTTATGTACCTAATCAGTTGCATACATTAAATTTCAGTTTATTTATGAAGGACTACCTTACCTGAGTAAGGCAGAAGAGGCCAAAATCAGGCAACAATTGAAAAATAAAACTTTACTAGAGACCTTAGTGAACTCTTTAGATATGGAGGGTGATAGAGAGATACAACACTATTGTTCCTTAGTGTCCAAGTGAGTATAATAAAATAAAGATTTATATCTTACTAGCTGCACCCCGTGGTTTCACCCGCGTAAGTCTCGTTCCCGCAGGAATATTGGCATAAAAAGTAGCCTATGTTTTATTCCCGGTATCCAGCTACCTATATTCCAAGTTTCATCACAATCGTTTCAGTAGTTTTTGCGTGATGTAGTAACAAACATCTAAACATCCAAACACACACTCTTTCACATTTATAATATTAGTAGGATTGGTAGAATTAAGGTAGATTTGAGCCATTTTAGATTCATGCTGATTTGCTTTTGTACACACCCACCATTCTGATCAAAGATTAATTTAACAGTATGGATTCTGATGCACACACCTAAACTGCTAGTAGTAGAGATCTGAAATTTGTGTTTATATGATGTACGCAAGTTTGTTTTTATTTAAGAGAAATGTTTATAAATTTCCAGGTGGTTGGTGACAAGCAAAGAGGAGACATTGTACTTAGATGTTAACAAACCTGTCTTAAGATACATAGTGCACATGGAGCTGAGATCCAGGTTCAAAGATATACTTACGACTGATAGCTTAGGTAATAGCAATAAGGTAAATCTGATAGCTAGTTGTAACTAACGAACACACATAACGGAAAATGGATTACGGGGGTTATTCATTTATTTGAATTGTCCAAAATTTTATTTCAACATTATTGCAATTTGAAACTATACACTCAAAATGAAACGATTATTACATGAAATTATTACATGGACTGACATCGAAACTTTATTGCCTCAAAAATGTACAGAAAACGGTATTCTTCAAAGAAATTTGACTGCAATTATATTGAAATGAAATTTTTGAAATGTACCTTTAAAATGCAAACTGCCAATCTAAGGAAGCGGTCCCGTCAAGTCTACCACGGCTAGCCTAAGTGTAACACAATGGATAGAAACTCGTACATGCTGAAACCACTGCTGCCACACTGGTTTGTGTGTTTGGCGCATAATCGTCATTCGTGCGCTAATGTGTCTATAGCATCCTTGGGATATACCTACATATAACGTGACGCGTCGGTCGAAGGCTCGACTGCAATGCAGAAGGTTGCGGGCTCGATTACCTCTGGGTGCAAGTGTTTATGCCTTTTTATAAGAAAGAAAAAAGGTGTAGGTTACTACTTGTAGTAATATATACTCTAAGGTGTAGGTACATCACAGCGCCATCTAGCCCCATAGTACCGTACCCGACGGGTAAAAATGAGACCCTATTTATTGAGACTTCAGTGTCAGTTTTTCACCTCATGAACCGCGATAGTTTTTCATTATTATCTTCTCATTCCCAGGTCCTAATATACAGAGATAAATACGTAGAAGGTGCAAACAGCGCTCCAAACGCGATCCTTGAAGAAAACCTCATGAGTCACATACTCGGTTTCTCCCAAATCATCGCTCTACTAGAACAACATAAAAAGCCCTTGATTGGCCATAACATTTTCCTGGACATCATCTTAATACACAACCAATTTATCGGCCCATTACCAAATGACTACAAGAAGTTCAAAAGCAATATTAATCAAATGTTTCCGTCGTGGTTTGATACTAAATACATATCTCTTGAGATGGGAAAGAAGCTGTCGTTTGATGAAGTGTGGAAATCTAACGCGTTACAAGAGTAAGTGTGATTTTAGGTGCACCTATGATCATCAAAGCTCATTTTTAGGGTTCTGCTGTACCCAGAGGATGAAAAGGTGACTTAAACTAGTGTCTGTCTGTCTGTCTGGTGACAAACGCCTTTGGTTGATGGATACAGCCACCATAAATGAATATTGCACGACATTGCACACAGCGCAATCTAGCCCCAGTAGGTTTGAACTATGGGTACTAGACAACGGATAATAGAGCGGTGTTGGTCTAGTGGTAGATAACTTTCACTTTCACCGACTTTCATTCCGAAAGTCGTGGTTTCAAATCCCGGCCGCGCACCAATGTGTTTTCTTTATGAAAAAATTATGTGCGCTATTAACATCGATCTTACGATGAAGGAAAACATCGTGAGAAAACCCACGGCTTAAAATCACGCACAAAAGCCCAGTTAACACTTTAACTTTAGAAAACGGATATACTACATATTATAGTTTTTTTTTTTGTAATCACATACATATTATACATAGAAAGACACCCAGACCAGACACAAATGTTTATTTCTAAGCATAAATATTTGCACCTGACGGGAATCGAACCCGCAGCCCTCTGCATTGCAGTCGGGCGTTAGCCCAACGCGCCACTGAGGCCGTCAAAAAACCAAACACTAGTTGTATATCATGGACCGTGATAGGTAAAAGCTATACAGTTGAAATTTTCACACATGAAATATATTTCTCGATTTGACGGCCTCTGTGGCGCAGCGGGCGAAGCTCGGATTGCAACGCAGAAGGTTGCGGGTTCGATTCCCGCCGGGAACAAATATTTCTGCTGACCATAAATGTTTGTTTCTGGTTCTGGGTGGTTTCTATGTTTAGTATTTACAAAAAAAAAAACTATGATATGTAGTATATCCGTTGTCTAGTACCCATAGTACAAGCCTAGTGCTTAATTTGGGGCTAGATAGCGCTGTGTGTAATGTCGTGCAATATTTATTTATTTATATTTCTGTTGCTATTATAACAACAATTACTTAAAACAATAAAACAAACTTAAATCTCGCATTTAATTCTAATTTATTAATAAGTAATATCTATTGGATAGTGTACTAGTAAAAATAACAAAATTATACTATAAGCTTTTATAGGCGCATCAGCCTGACAAAGTATCTTAGATCGTGTTAATATCAATCGTAGTTTTAACGTTATTGTATGTGTCATATTTTATGATAATAAAGAATTTTGAAATTGACTTAAAACAATACCACAAATATTCATTAGTTTTAACATTTTAAACAGACGGACAGTGAAGTCAACAGGTCCCGGTCTTACCCATTTGAGTCCGAAACCCTAAGAAAATTCTAGTCAAAACTTACAGTATAACATTATCTGTTTTTATTTCAGTTTATATGAATTTTTCTCCGAACGCAAATGCCCGAAGATACAGTATGGTGCTTGTTTTATAAAACTGAGTACTCCATTCAATGTGGACCAATCGTACCACGAAGCTGGCTGGGACTCTTATTGCTCAGGTGATTTAATTTGCTATTCTTTTTCTTTCGGTTTAATTCCTTGATTATTTGGGGTCCAGTAGGAAAGTCTTTATTGACAAAACCTACTGCAAGTAGATTGTCAATATTTTTAGTTCAGACTGCTTGCCGTCTGCCAAACCGGCATTGCAAAATATATCTTATCTTACTAATTGACCGAACGAGCGAAGCGAGTGAGGTCCAGTGTAGACGGGCCTGGCGCTTGTATCTTTGTATCTTTGTATCTTTGTATCTTTGTATCTTTGTATGTTTGTTCGACGATAACTTGAGTATCGTTGCTTCGATCTTCATGAATTTTGGTATGCGCGTAGTTTAGGTCCATAGAATTTATGAGTTCGAAGATGAGCCGGATCGGTAGGGGGGTTGGGGAGATAGGGGGTGCAAAAAGAGAAAATAATCAAGTTCTAAAAATGTGTCAATAGATGGCGCTCAACATATCTCCTAGATCGCGGTATCGTTGCGATTGCTTGCGATAAATACTCCAAGATCTGACATTTTTGTAGGGAATGTTAACGTCTATTAGTGATCAAAGTAAATAATTCATGTTTATGTTACAAATTGTGGTCGATTGTCGTAAATCTATACTAATATTATAAAGCTGAAGAGTTTGTTTGATTGTTTGTTTGTTTGAACGCGCTAATCTCAGGAACTGATGGTCAGATTTGAAAAATTCTTTTTGTGTTTGATAGTCCATTTATCGAGGAAGGTTAAAGGCTATATTACATCACGCTACGACTGATAGGAGCGGAGCATCCATGAAATATGTTGCAAAAACGGGAAAAAAATCCCTCTTTTCCGAGATTCTGTCGCGTGCGCTGAGTAAACGGTCAAAGTTACATAAAAACCATTTATGAGAGAATTCTTCCTCTAAATAGGATCTAATAAATAGTCCGCGACAGCATATGTATAACTCTTAAGGTTGACTCAATATAACATCTTTTAGAGTAATGAAATTTATTGTAGAACAATGCATTGTTTCCGAAGGTAATTTTGTAAATATGATATTAATCCTTATCCAAATAAATACGTTATTCATTAAAAGTATTTAATTTTAAACATAATTGTCCTTAACATCACTTGATTTCAATGAATATCTCACGAGATATTACAGTTTTAAAATAACTCCACATTAAATAATTAATAAGTACCAAGCGTGCATATACATATACACGTAGCGGGCGACGATGATGAGGGTGGCCAGCCAGCTCTGTGATCATGCCGTGCGGCTCAATCGGTCGGCTCCATGCGAGACGGTAGTGTCACCAAACTGCAGTGCTTTTTAATAATTATTTTGCAATATCTCATTGTACTTTTGATTCTTAATATTTTGTTTTATGTTGGTAATTAATATTTTAAAGAGGTTACGTTGGTAACATGTATGTATGTATGTATTTTGGGGGTCATCTCAGAAACTTCTAGACCTATTTCAAAAATTCTTTCAATAATAGAAAACTACATTATCCAGATGTGACATAGGCTACTTTTGATCCCAATTCCCTCGATTCCCTCGAGATCGGGACTTACGTAAGTGAAACCGCGGGACGGCAGCTCTGAAAAATAAAGTCGTGTATTTCTATTTCTAACTCAACAACCCGTAAACCGATATGAATGAAATTTGGTACAGGGTAGAAATAATATATAGGGTACTTTGAATGATCGTACGGGTTAAGCAACACTTGGTACAACATACGTGATGGGTGAAAAAGAGCAGGTGACCCGATATTCATAAACTTGGTACAGGGTTGGTTTAGAGGTAGAAATATTATATAGTACTTTGAATGATCGTTAAGCAACACCTGGTATGACATACGTGAGGGATCATTAACGTTTCGTGATAGGAAGTTACGCGGGTGAAACCGCGGGGCGCAGCTAGTAAGGAACAATTCTTTTTGTGTTATCGTTTTTACACGACTGCCAAAGGAAGTGTTATGTTTTTGCCGTAAGTGTATGTATGTATGTATGTATGTGACCTATTTTTGTGCCGTCGTAGGGCCTAAACGGCTAGGCCGATTTAGATAAACGATACGTGGTTAGATTCGTCATGACCGCGTGAGTGACATAGGGTACATTAAAATAATAAATAAATAAAAATAATGATGTAAAACGCTATTAACCAATATTTGTAAAGACCATAAAAAACAGAAAACGCTTAACATTGTTCACTCAAACAATATGTTTTATTCTTTCCTAAATTTACATTTGAAAAGTATTGCTTGTAAAGTTTTACAATTAAGTTTTAAAATTTATTAATTGTAAAATTATCGTGTCCCGCCCGACTGCATCCACCATTCCTAAAGCTACTATAAGCATCTTGTTTTTCACTTTTCTGTTAAAACTGCAGTCGGGTTTTTTATTTTTTTAAATATTTTTTTACTTGTCTTTCGTTATATTATTCGTTTAATAATAATTCTTATTTTGTAAAAAAATAAAGCTGTTTGTGTTAAAATCCTACAAAAAACAAAATCTCTGTAAATGGATTCTCGTGAGGTCTCAGTTCGGGGCGAACTACTAGTATTATAAACGCGAAAGTTTGTATGTATGTATGTATGAATGTGAGGTTGTTACTCTTTCACGCAAAAACTACTGAACCGATTGCAATGAAACTTGGAGTATAGGTAGCTGGGGACCTGGATACGGGATAAAAAGTAGCCTAACACATAGGCTACTTTTTATCCCGTTATTCCAGCGGGAACGGGAATTACGCGGGTGAAACCGCGGGGCGCAGCTAGTTATACATATACATACAATACAATTTTAGATACACTTAGAGACTGACTCCAAATAAATTACAGGCGTTCTACTTTTACTAATTACTTAGTCGACTGGGTCAACGGCCCTAATTGTATTTTTGACACCCAAAACTAGTCTACCAACAACTCCTTGTATCTTGCTGTAGATGTAGATGTATTTGCTTTTTTCGCGATTCCGGTTTCAAATGAAACTAGTTTTTTCGGTTTAAATCGCGTGGTATTTATTATTTTTGTTGCATTAGTCTATCTATTATATTGCTGTATATACTAATACTTATACTGCTTACATAATAAACACCACGTGATTCAAAACTGACAAAAAAGAGTTTAATTCCCAGTTTCCTGTAAATTCGCACTGGTTAGGCGCCACTAAAATTACTTAATAACGGGGTATTTACCATGTTTAATAATTTATTCGCGGAGCTCGATATTTCGCTAGTAATTCCAACCAGCTTGTTCACGAGACTGGAGAATGCGGGTAGGTGATGACAGTTAGAGGCGTCCATATCGGACTACCTGCTTTCTGACACGAGTTGAACGTCTGGTTATCGGTCCCCTACTATTGTCACTAACTTCATTATTTACTCGGTCCTGCATTTGACAGACCACACTCACGGTATCTGTTCGCAAACTTTTTGTAGTGTTCTTCATAGGTTTGCATAATTTAATTACCGGATTCCAGGCTTTCGACAATTGAAACCCATCTTCCCTGTTGAAATTACTATACTTAGTAATTTCAATGGCTTCACGTACCATACGGGGTGTGTAATGGCGTTGTGTCGAAAGTACCTGCGGCTTGTGAAACTCAATCCAATGATTTGGTCCGGCATCTAAAAGGTGTTCCGCTATAGCCGACTTCTGGATATCATTGTTTTTCACCGCCTTTATATGTTCCTTAATCCGACAGGCCACCGTGCGTTTTGTCTGTCCAATATAGGCCTTTCCACAACTACAATCAATTTTATACACACCGGGATTTTCCAAGGGAAAAGTATCCTTGGGCGTGCGCAGCATTTGTCCAATCTTCATAAAAGGAGTAAAAATGGTCTTTACGGCATACTTATCCAAGATTTTAGCGACCTTGTCTGTTACTCCCTTTATGTATGGCATAAACGCTGGTTGCCTCTCAACCCTGTACTGCCTGAGTTTCTTTTTAGAACTAGTAATTGTGTCCCGTACTTTGAACCCGTTCCACTGCAGGACTTTTTTAACATGCTCCAATTCCTCATCTATATGGTCTTCGTCACACAGGTCATGTGCACGGTTGGTCAGTGACGTCACTACAGCGTTCAGGTGTCGTGGATGGACCCCGTTATTAAGTAATTTTAGTAGTGAAAATAACCATGTTAGTTTAAAATCGTATATTGGTTAGGCGCCATCGTGCATTCCAGCAAGAAAGAAAAATGAGAATGTAAATTTAATTCAACTCTTTAATGTAACTACTAAAATTACTTATTAACGGTATATTTACCATGTTTAATGAAAGTGTGGTCTGTCGAATGCAGGACCGAGTAAATAATGAAGTTAGTGACAATAGTAGGGGACCGATAACCAGACGTTCAACTCGTGTCAGGAAGCAGGTAGTCCGATATGGACGCCTCTTAACTGTCATCACCTACCCACATTCTGGAGTTGGCGGGAACTCGTTGAGGAGATGTAGTGCTAAATTTTCATTTTTGAGAAACCTATTTCAAATGCGTGCAAATTGTTTAATTTCGGGGGCATATTAATCAATTTAGTTTCGTGACGGTGTACAAGTGGAATGAAAGTGAAAATCAGTGCAAAACATGGACTTAGTGTTGTCTCCAAAGCTTCGTGAACAATCTTTGTAAATAGACGCCGTGCTTACAAATGATTCCCTAGACTTGACTTTAACTATTACGACTTGACTGTTTCGATGCAAATAATTTGCATAATATATTAATAATACTTGACACTGGCTAATTTCCTAATGGCCATAATCGGTTCACAACCGATTAGAAATAAAAAATACCCGCATTCTCCAGTCTCGTAAACAAGCTGGTTGAAATTAGCAGCGAAATATCGAGCTCCGCGAATTAATTATAAAACTTGTTAAATACCTCGTTAATACTGATTTTACCTAATAGGTTAAGGAATGAATTATTAATATTTTTAAATAGATTTATTTTATTTTATTTTGAAGAGTGTCAAGTACTAAGACAAACCTCAACTTAAGTTTGGTTTAATAGTACTTCTTTTTGTTTTTATTGCTCAAGGCATTTTAAACTTAGAAATTTTTTTAGTAAGGAAATAAATTTCCAAAAAGGGAAATAGCGAAAGGACGCAGGTTCGAATCCTGTCATGGGGATTTTTTTGGAAATATATTTCCTTGCTAAAAATATTTCTAAGTTAATAGTACTTATAAGTTGAATGAGAACTATGTAATGTTTATAAATAAATAAAAAATAAGTAATTTTAGTAGTGAAAATAACCGTGTAAGTTTAAAATGTTTAATGTAATGATTTCAGGGTACTGTTTCACCTACCTCGGCCACTGGGCGGCCTGCGAGACCCGCGGCAAGTTCCGGCCGGTCGGGCCGACGGAGAAGTTGGCCGCGCTTGCTACATATTGCAACAGAGTCAACGTCATTAGAGGAGCTAACTCTTATATGGTTAGTTAGATAACATATTCCAAGGTACCTACTGTTTCACTTGCCTCGGCCGCGCTCGCTACATATTGCAACAGAGTCAACGTCATTAGAGGAGCTAACTCTTATATGGTTAGTTACATAACATATTCCAAGGTACCTACTGTTTCACTTGCCTCGGCCGCGCTCGCTACATATTGCAACAGAGTCAACGTCATTAGAGGAGCTAACTCTTATATGGTTAGTTACATAACATATTCCAAGGTACCTACTGTTTCACTTGCCTCGGCCGCGCTCGCTACATATTGCAACAGAGTCGACGTCATTAGAGGAGCTAACTCTTATATGGTTAGTTACATAACATATTCCAAGGTACCTACTGTTTCACTTGCCTCGGCCGCGCTCGCTACATATTGCAACAGAGTCGACGTCATTAGAGGAGCTAACTCTTATATGGTTAGTTACATAACATATTCCAAGGTACCTACTGTTTCACTTGCCTCGGCCGCGCTCGCTACATATTGCAACAGAGTCAACGTCATTAGAGGAGCTAACTCTTATATGGTTAGTTACATAACATATTCCAAGGTACCTACTGTTTCACTTGCCTCGGCCGCGCTCGCTACATATTGCAACAGAGTCGACGTCATTAGAGGAGCTAACTCTTATATGGTTAGTTACATAACATATTCCAAGGTACCTACTGTTTCACTTGCCTCGGCCGCGCTCGCTACATATTGCAACAGAGTCAACGTCATTAGAGGAGCTAACTCTTATATGGTTAGTTACATAACATATTCCAAGGTACCTACTGTTTCACTTGCCTCGGCCGCGCTCGCTACATATTGCAACAGAGTCAACGTCATTAGAGGAGCTAACTCTTATATGGTAGTAAATCACATTATGAATGTAATTCACAAGCAGGCGTGCAAACTGCTAATATTATAAATGTAAAGTTTTTGTTAAGATAAAAATCACTTACGTATGAATAGTGGACTACTAAACACTGTATGCTGTTCTTTAAAAAAAAACTAATGGAAACAAGTTAATTTCCAGTTCTTATTAATATTTGTTGTGAAAACAATTATTTTAATCCTAAAACAACCTTGGAGACAAATAGGTTTGCGATTTTGCATAATAAAACACAATATTTACCGGGTTCTACTCGCGTTTTATTTAATAACGTCATTATTACTAAAGACCGAGCTTTCGCTAACTTTACAGTTAGCTTTTTTTAAGGTTGGTTGGTAGAAGTCAACCATGAAAAAGCTAACTGTAAAGTTAGCGAAAGCTCGGTCTTTAGTAATAATGCCGTTATTAAATAAAACGCGAGTAAAACCCGGTAAATATTATGTTTTATTAATAGGTTTCTTCTAGGTAAGCATGTAACATCGTCGAACTCATCGTCGCCTCCCTAAGGTGAGATTAAATGCACATGTAAAGAAGTGTTATTTCAATGTATTTAAACAGAGTTTGAGTGTCGCGGACGGACCGCGCTCCCGACCTGACGTGCTACACGTGAGGACACTCGCTGGACGAAGTATCAACATCTCTGAGGTAAGAATAGCTCTAATTTATATCTACAATTTCACCGTGACGAGTGTTGGAAGCGGCAAGTTAGGCCCTCGCCGCTCGCACTGTCGATACTTTTGCACATTCATTTTCCTTAAGGCCCCATACTCATTTCTTATTTATTTAAAATAAATATTAGATGTGTAAAAGAAGGACGTAAGATATATTCTCGTACCTATCATCATACACATCTGCAACATCTCAATCGCAAGTGGTATATTCCCATATGCCCTAGTTGCCTCGCCATAGTAGGTATACCCTATTTTTAAGTCAGATGATAAAACCTCCATATCAAATTACCGCCCCATTTCGATATTGACACGTATTTCTAAAATATTAGACCGAATTTCAAATAATCGGCGCTTAATTTTTATCAATAAGCACAACAACTTGTCAAATAACCAGTTTGGTTTGACCTGGAATATCCACTGAAGACGCCGTGGTATTGTCAATTCTATAACTAATAAACTAGACAAACAGGTCAAATGCTATGGAATATTCCTTGATCTGTGTAAAGCTTCAATACAACTGCATAATTACTGTCCAAGATGGAAGCTCTCGGGATTCGAGGATTAGCCCTCAATATTTATAAAGACTACCTCCAAAACCGTTCCCAATGCACCAAAATTGATTCATAAATTAGTGAGGAGGCAAACATGGCCCCCGGACTTCCTCAAGGTAGTATCCTTGGACCCGCCTCGTTTCTTCTCTACATCAACGACCTGTGCAACATACAGATGCCCAATTGCGAAATATCCATACGCATAATTGCCATACGCAAATGACACAGTGTTATTAGCCTATGGCTCGAACTGGGAGATAGCGAAAAACACTGCTCAATCCTCACTTCGCAACATTATGCTTAATTATGTGAATTCTCTTAATGACAACCATATGACAAGCCAAATTGTCAAATAGACCTTACCAATAAAAATCCTTAACGAATTCTCCTATTTAAAAAAAAACAAACAAAAAAAAAAAAGATAGAGATTGATTACTCATCATTGTACCAAATTATTACAAAACAAGAAATCATAAAATAAAGATACAAAATAATAAAAAATCTCAATAGAGACAATTATTTAAAATATAAACTAACTAGCTGCGCCCCGCGGTTTCTCCCGCATAAGTCCCAATCTCGTGGTAATATCGATATTGTTCTTTCATAAGACCTTCTGACGATAACAAACACAAAAACAAGAATTACCAAAATCGGTCCAGCCGTTTCCCTTGCTCACAGCTTTACGCAGTCGTCACAGCGTAAAGCTGTGATCAAGGGAAATATAAATTATTTTTTATATAAAAGATAACCACATTTTTATCATCAATTATAGGTACTTAAAACTGAAACAACAAAAAACAACTAGGTAAATGGGCCTATCATCAACTTATAGATAAATCACAACAGTCTATCCTACAGCATCTAAACTAAAGTCCATTAAAAATACAATATCTCAAACGGAAAGAACATAAAAGATATAAACCGCTATCTATCAAAGCACACATAACTTACTGCTAGATTCGAACGGCTATTTAAACTTCAATTTTCAGTAATAATAACTGCCGGATGATATATAAAATGTTGTTCCATAGATTTCGTCGCGGGAAATAATATTTTACAGGAGGTAATTAATTAGTTTTATTGCATCTTGAGAGTAGTTCGGTATACTCTATTGGGTTTAATGATCTATGCGTCAAAGCATAACACTGTATGAGCTACTTTGTTCTAGTCAAAGTTTGGTTTTAGATCGTAATTTGCAAAGCTTTTTGCGGTTCACCATGGTCTGTTAATTGCTTTTCGGCTGAGGCCATAAAATTATTGTGGGCAACCTAATCGTTTTTAATGATTTATAGGGTTTACCACTATCTCACTAAAACGTACATGAAGAAAAGTGGTCCAAAAAGTAAAACGCTAACCTAAAAAATCACTAAATAGTTAGGCTTGTTAGGACTCCTGTACTGATATTATTTATCTAATTGATAACTCAGTTCCATAGGCATTATACTGTACATTGTTCTTTGAGGTAATCACTGATGATTATCACGTAACGTCGAAACAGTAGTAATTCAAAGTTTCTATCAAATCTTTATTATTTATTTATTCTCTATTAGATAGATAATACGGGTCCTAATCGGACACAGTGCTAACAAATCAACTAAAAAACTTAGTTCTCTACACTTTGTTAGCTGCTTTGCGAAAAAATCCTACAGATGATGCGTTTATCGTGGCCATAATTCAGTTTGTTTTCAGCAAATAAAATGTCACGCCACACCACTCTAATATTAACAAGGTTCTTTACGTTTATTCTTCCTTTCTTCGCTGAATTATTATTCGCGATATTTTTCTTAGTTCTCTCATTTACGTCGACTTCTGTCAACACAACGCTTCTCGAATCGTAAACATTACATTCCAACTTTGCCTTCGAGCAATAAAAGCTTAAAATATCCAAATGATCCTGCTTAACGGGGTATATACGAGCTAAACTGAAAATCCTTGTCAGATTTATCGAAAAATATTCCTTATTTTTTAATGCAATATTTTTGTTTAAAAAGTTTCCTACATTTTAGTGTAGTTTCAAGACAAAAGCTTATATAGATTCCAAGCCTTAGTACATTTTACTCAAAAAAACCTTTTTGCCTGAATTGTATTAAGGCTTTTCAACATTTTTATTAAAATCTACATCAAAACGTCGGAAAAAATGTAATTTACAAACGCTTTAAACGAAAATATTTTTAAATATTGCGTCAGACAATAATCAACAATTTTCGATGAATCTGACAGTGATTTTCAGTTTAGCTCGTATATACCCTTTAAATGCAATGAAATGATAACATAGGAATAACATCTGAAATTACCGACCCGTGATATGACTCAAGCCGGTTTAAATAAAGACGTAAAGTGTGAAACAGTAAATCCCAAGTGGTTAAACCATGAAAAGATTGTAAAATTAAATGTTTATAGTTTGCATCAAAACAATGTGGGTACAATAACAAACGTCCTAACGTACGGGCGACCCTGGCGGGCAGTACTGTCACAGCTTCATACTATTTTTGTCGGATGTTATAAACAGAATCAATCCGTTCACATCCCTCCCGGGGCTAAATTAGCGGCCATATGTAGCCACACTTCTGGCTCATAGAATTGTCCTCGTGCATGCGTAGCCGTTTATTTCTGGTTCGCTTTTAAGTGTCACTCTGTCGTTGGGGATATAATAGCTTCATCGGCTAGTGATAAACAATGACAGATAGTTTACGGTCGCGTCAGTTTAAGGTGTACTTATATGCGTTAGCTCAAGTTGGTTACCGAGCACCGTCACAGAAACACATGTAGCGGCACGGGCGGACTCTTGGCTTCACTCCAGCTGTTGCTCACACGCACCCATCCATACACACACGTATATACCGCGTGCACACATTACTAAATGCTAGTTAAAACAGATTGATAATGCCCAAGTGTCACAAGCGGGAAATCTTTATTTTTACGTCGGTACGCTTTTTAAAACCGAGCGCTCGGTGTTTGATTTCTCTAATGTTCAAAACCTCGTTTTTTCATGGTCAAGTCAAGGTCGATTTAAGGTTAAAAAAAATTCAAAGTAGTTATGCTTCTTTCATTATAATGTTTCTCTACACAATCTGTATCTGTGTTTGGATAGGTACCTAAAATAATAATAAAGACATAAATTAAATCTAGGCTGTTACAAAAAGCACTGCCAAGTTATATATGAAGTTCATTCCAAATCTGATTTATTTTTTCATTTGTTTATATTAACATAAAAATACAAATTTTACTATCACTACACCCATAAACCACTTACAGCTGAATACAAAACGACGCTTAAAATGTAAAAGCTATTTAAATAATTGAGAGCTTCCACATTCAAAATTAATTAAAAACTCTTGTCTGTATGTCTATTACTTTTTCACCCTTAAACCTATTTTGACGAAATTTGGTATAGGGATAGATACCTACTTTGGAAGACGTAGGCTACTTTTCACGATATTTCCGTGAGATCGGGACTTACGCAGTTGAAATCGCAGGACGCAGATAGTAAATATATAATTTTACAGGTGGCGGCTTTGCTGTCTAGTTACGGCAACGTGGATGTGAAGCCAAACGGAGCGAAAACAGCCCTCATCGCTGCTTACTCCAAACATACGTAATTATCTTCAATCAGAACTTCTAATTAGCTCTAGAGGCTGACGTCGCGCGTCGACGGGTAGAGTGAATGATGCAGTGACATATGACAGTATTAGTAGACTAAGTAGACGCAAAATCTATAAAACCACCGAAACTTCATAAAATAAACAACTAAATCAAGTCACTACTAAAATTACTTAATAACGGGGTATTTACCATGTTTAATAATTTATTCGCGGAGCTCGATATTTCGCTAGTAATTCCAACCAGCTTGTTCACGAGACACCGCGAATAAATATCGAATAAAAAACGAATATCGAGCTCCGCGAATAAATTATTAAACATGGTAAATACCCCGTTATTAAGTAATTTTAGTATATCAAGTCATGTCGTTAATCCTTATCCCTTGTTATTATTGTCTTTTTCTCCAAATGGTACTAATTTTCCTCGGTTATAAAGCTGTCTTGGATGAACGTAATACCGAGCTACACTCAGGACTCATCCTAAATCCCTCGCTTAGCTTGTGATTTAAATATTTAACACCTTCGCTACGCTCGAGAGTAAACCTGGAGTCCTTCGTTGCGCTCGCGATATAAGTCGTCACTCGCGACAGAAGACACTGCTTTACCCCCTTGGTTAATTATGTACTATATAATAAATAGTAGCTTACTAGTTTTTCTAACTGCAAGTTGCTAGTGAGCATAGTTAGCGGTGGCCAGAAATGTATGTAGCTATGCGAAGCTATAGTTAGATAAATAAATAAATGCTTTATTTGCACCATAAACAATCTCATCATCCGAGCGATGTTCCCGGTTACATCCCTCTTGGGAGCCCTTTGGCGACCATTTGCACGCATATCACCCCCTCACTTCGTCAAGCCAGCATTATCTTGGCCTTCCCAATCTGCCACTCTGCACGACAAATAATCCTACTAATATTATAAATGTGTGTTTGGAAGTTTATTACTTAGTCACGCAAAAACTACTGAACTGATTGCGATGAAACTTGGAATATAGGTAGCTGGGGACCTGGATTAACACATAGGCTACTTTTTATCCCGATATTCCCGCAGGAACGGGACTTACGCGGGTGAAACCGCGGGGCGCAGCTATATATTATTAATCAAAGGTAGGGAAAAACACACAGACATAACTTTCTGTAGAATATTCTCCGGATCACCACAGTAGGTGGGATCAATCGTACAGACGGAATATGATTAAAGTAACCACCATATATATCCATAGCTACAGCTAACGTCTACTTACAACGAAACGGCTTATCAACAGTTAGTTATTTTAGACCATAATTCTAATGGTCCGTTGGTGCAGCGGTATCTTATATGGATTTGAGTGATAGACACTATCGAGTTCGAAACCTGACTGCAGTAATTCTTTTTGATTAAATTTATGTATTAAGTCATAACTTATATATTTATTTTTGCTTTTGTATGATTTATCTTAGTATATGTTACACTTAACCTTAGAAATACGAAAACAAAATGTTTTTTAACATTTTATTCTTACAAACAACGCCTTACAAGACTTATTGTATTGTGGGTGGTTCTATAAAAAAATCTTACTTTGCAATAATGCCAATTTCGTGAATTACATGTATGGTATAGGTAGAAACGTATTTATATTATACATTTTCTACCAAATACACAATAACATCACTTGTGACATCTTATTTTTTTAAATGCAAACACTTTTTATAAAAACACCCAACATAACACTCAGAACACAACACTAAGAACAATATTTTAATAAAGTAAAGGCCTACTTTAACTTTTAATTATTTGTTGAAGTCTATTTTTCATGCTATTCACCATATTGTGGCACAAATTGTTTCCACTCATCCACTCCATAGTTGATGTCACTAGATTCTGGAGATTTTCTTTTGTTTCGCTTGACCACTGATAAGTCCCAGTTTGAAGTCATTTGACCCCACAAGCCATTTTATGTCGTTACTGGGTCTCCGGTTCTCCATATATTTTTACCCATAGCCGGATTGTTTTTCTCTGTAAGTAGATAAACCAGGTTATTAATTTTAATGCTTCTTTTTGACATTGAATAGACATGACCATAGTTTCCCAACAATATTTTAACTCACCGTTAGATTTAACGAATGTAATTTAATTGTTTTCTTCATTACATAACACTACAACATATTTTAAATGAAACTTTAAAAAAACGAAAGAAATGCACAGTAACCACAATGGTTTATTCGTTTGTTGTGTGATATGATTTTATGTAAAAAGGTCAGTTATTTAAAATTATGTTACAACTACCCACAATTTACTCATTATATTAATATTTTGTAGGTAGATACACAAGTAGCCGTTTGCTGATATAGATTCATTATTTCATTACGTTTGTTAAAGTTGGATTACCAGACTGGTTAACTACCTTGCTTTGAGATTCAATATGCGGTGGTTCGAGCCCCATTCATTCCTCAAATTTTTTTAAAGATTTAGTGTTATTGTAATTTGATAATATAGGTATTGACGGTATTGTCAATCATAAAATATTTAGAATATGAATTTGAAATTACAAGTTGCCATCCAAGTTGATAGGTAATAAAGTTTTTATTTTGCTGTTTGTTGCGCTAGTAGCGACACCTGTTAGCTATGCTTGTAACTAAATTGATAAATTAAACTTGGGTCGGATATTCTAACGCAGACATTGTTGTAAGTGGACGTTATAGCTGTAGTTATGGATATCTACATGGATACATAATCTGTATTCTGTCTGTACATGACTTAGGCCGGCTTGCATAACAGTTCCTAAACATGTTTAAGCTGTTAAACGTGTTTAAAATCTGTTAGAATTTCAAGAACTGTCCATGTGTGGCAACATATTATTATTATCAATCGTCCACTTCATGAAATAGAGTCCAATGTTCGATTTCCCCTAAATTATTTTAAAATGGATTTAGTTGAATATATTTTTAAATGGTTTTATGCAAGTCGCCCTTAGTTATCAATCGTTTATGATTGACGCGCGTATTCTTGTTGCAGCGCTGACAAAATACTGAAGAGTTTCAAGGGCAGCAAGGAGTACCGCATATGTTACTACAGTCGATACAAACACTCGGTTACCGGACGGCTGGCTATCTGGTAAGGGTTTTGTTCTTCTTTTCGTGTAGTGGTGTGACTCACCCAGTGTTAGAGTTTTCAGGTCGCCCTAAGCCCTCTAACTTGACTTTTTTATTTATTATCTGTTGTGAACCCATCATGGCCATTAGTAAATTAGCCAGTGTCAAGTATTATTAATATATTATGCAAGTTATTTGCATCGAAACGGTCAAGTCGTCATAGTTAAAGTCAAGTCTAGGAAATCATTTGTAAACACGGCGGCCATTTACAAAGATTGTTCACGGAGCTTTGGAGACAACACTAAATCCATATTTTGCACCGATTTTCACTTTCATTCCACTTGTACACCTTCACGAAACTAAATTGATTAATATGCCCCCGAAATTAAACAATTTGCACACATTTGAACTAGGTTTCACAAAAATGAAAATTTAGCACCACATCTCCTCAATGCGTTCCCGCTAAAACTCTAACTTGAATTAACGACTGCTATCAGAAATAACAAACGGAACCGACTGCTTCACGTGCATTCGGAAGCTCTAGACAATGTTTTTTACCACACAAATTTTCGGTCACCCATCCAAGTAATGACCTCGCTAAGCGTTGCTTAACCCACATGATTATCTAAGATCAGCATGTGCAGCTAAGCCAATTAGCTCCTCATTGATATTGTCTTTCAGTCTGATTGACTGACTGACTGATGGATCAACGCACAGACTAAACTGCTGGTAGCTAAAATTCGGATAGTGTGTCTGTTCAAGCAGAACGCCTGACGAAATTTGAAAGCAACCCATCCACATAGATTTTGCACCCAACATCATTTCAATTAACCAGTGCGCTGCAAGCTGTCAACTAGAGAACATTAAGTGCCTAATTTTCACAATAAACAGTGTTAATCCAGTCATAGTTGTCCATCATTTAAAATACATCAACCTACGGCCGGCGCGCTCACAAATTGGTGACCCGACGTGATTGAAACAACCTTCTACCGGCGGAATCCGAAGAAATACGGAACCGGTACATGCGGTCAAGTTGGCGGTGCATCTTCACGAAGAAAAAACGCATCCAGCCTCATCATATCCGAGGGAAGTGCAAGCATTCCTTCTCTCCTTGACCCCTTTTCCTTATTCCCTGAACTCCTCTTCAATTTGCGTGGAATTATCTGTAAGTACTTACCTTTGTAAAAGTTTTCATAACCTCAAAGTCGCATCAAAGATACAATCCTTATTTATTAACATTTTTACACCGTTATTCATACGTACCTACCCAATCCTTGGAGCTTTGGGTTAGCCATGGGTGAACTCAAAGATTTAATCCGGTTGAGAGGCCAAATAAGGGCTAGATTAACTCTATTTGAAAAATACTTATCTCCACTGTTGGATTGCAAAGAAACTAGTGCAGTAATAATAAACGAGCTCCGTTTGCGATGCAACAAGATGCGTGACTTATCCAGCGAATTCGAAAGCATACAATCACAAATTGAAATGTTGGATAGGGATCCCTCGGCTAAATCATCAAATGAAACAACGGATGATGTTTATATCACAAAACAGATAGAAGAGCGTGAGATTACTGAAAACAATTTCTTTAGACTCATAGCTCAAGCTCAATCATTGTTAGATTTCTTTGAACGCCAACAAAGGGTGGAATCCTCATCTAATATAAGTACAAAGTGTAATATCAAGCTACCACCTCTAAAAATACCTACTTTTAATGGTAATCCAAACAACTGGCTATGTTTTAGAGATACATTTTTATCATTAATACATGAAAACAACACAATAGATACCGTTAACAAGTTTCATTATTTAAAGTCATATTTAGAAGGTGCAGCTAGCTCCGTAGTAAGTTCTCTAACTGTTTCAGCCGACAACTATGATATCGCATGGCACTTGCTTTGTGAGCGGTTTGATAACAAGTGTCTATTAATAAATGAGCACATAAAGTGTCTGTTTTCAATTGAACCATTGGTGAAAGAGTCTTACAGTGGCATTCGTAACTTAATTGATACTTTAACTAAAAACCTAAGTGCACTAAAGACCTTAGGGGAACCCACGGACAAGTGGGACACGCTAGTAATATACATGGCCTCGGCGAAGTTAGATAGTGTAACTGGTCGTACATGGGAGGAATTTAGAAGTGCTAAGGTTTCTCCTACTTTAGAGGAATTTTATTCCTTTCTTCGTCAACGAGCCACAGTTTTGGAAACTGTGACAGCTAGTAAAATATTTAGTAATCATAATAGTAAACAGGAGAAACGTCACAGTCTTCCCAATATAAAATCCTTTCATAGCTCTTCAGTTGATGTGTCCTCATCCTCATCGACTATCAGGCCATGCCCCATCTGTAACCAAAATCATAAGATATATGAGTGTTCAGTTTTCAAATCAATGTCTATAACTGAGCGTATAGCTAAACTTACTTTATTAAAATTATGCAGCAATTGTCTTCGTGGTGGCCACCAGCCCTATCAGTGCAGGCTGGGCGGTTGCAGGATTTGCCATAAAAAACATAATACATTAATACATAAACAACTTTCAATACAATCTCAAGCAAACAATAATAACAATACAAATGAAAATAACTTACCTTCCCCTGTTGTTGACTCCACTCCATCCGGTTCTTCTACTTTGGTGACTATGTCTGCTACATGTTCTGGTCAAGCACTCCTCTCTACGGCATTAGTCAAAGTAACAAATAACAACAATACATACACACTCAGAGCTTTACTGGACTGTGGTAGTCAAACTTCTTTTATTAGCAATAGGGCCCAGAAGGAAATTAATATACAAACAAAAAATGATTCTTACCAGTGTGTGTCTGGTATAGGCAATACAATACTAAATGTAACAGAGCATTGTAACATACAACTTCATTCACTCTGTTACCCATTCAACATGCAAGTCAAGTGCTTTGTGTTACCTCATATTACTGATAACTTACCTCATGTTGCAGTGCGTATACAAGATTTAGGCATTCCTAGTTATGTCCAGCTTGCTGACCCAAAGTTTTACAAACCTTCTGACATTGACTTATTATTAGGAGCTGACATATTCTGGGACCTTTTAGGCCCAGGTAGGGTAAACCTGGGACCACAAAGACCCATCTTACAAGAAACAAAATTAGGGTGGATAGTAGCAGGTCCCTCTGCCGGACCCTATTGTAGCAACTCTAAACCTAAACTTCATTGCTATTTTTCAAAGAAAATTAGTCGCCAACTAACAAAATTTTGGGAAATCGAAGAGGTACCTTCTCTTAAGGAACATAAAAATAAACATGACTATTGCGAACAATTATTTGTTTCTACCACTCATCGGCAGGATGATGGTAGATTTTGTGTAGAAATTCCACTTAGGGATTCTATAGACAAATTAGGTGACTCTTATAATATTGCAGAAAAAAGATTCCTACAATTAGAAAGAAAATTAAGGAATAATTTACAACTTAAGAGGCAATACCATGAATTTATACACGAATATGAGCGTTTAGGCCACATGTCAGAAATACCTAAACCACAGTTTGGTTGTTACCTTCCACATCATGGCGTAGTACGAGAGGCTAGTGAAACTACAAAGTTACGAGTGGTCTTTGATGCTTCGGCGAAAACCACCACTGGTGTGTCATTCAATGACATACAACATGTGGGACCAGTGGTGCAGGACGATTTATTTTCCATTCTGCTACGATATAGGCAACATAGTTTTGTGGTCTCAGCGGACATCGAAAAATGTTACCGTCAAATTTTGGTGGATCGTAGCCAGCGTAACTTACAACTCATTTTATGGCGCGATCAGCCCACTAATACTATCACTGCCGATGGATGTAACAATACCACTGACATTAAAATATTTCAATTGAATACAGTTACTTATGGTACGGCATCAGCACCGTTCCTTAGTACAAGATGTTTACTGCAATTGTCCAAGGACTGTCAGGATAGTCACTTGGCCCAGGTACTTAGAGAAGACTTCTATGTGGACGACCTCCTTTCAGGATCAGATTCTGAGGAGGAATTGCGTACCACAATTCAGTCTATTACTTCTGTTCTTGATTCTGCATGTTTTCCATTACGCAAATGGCGAACAAATGTACCACACATTTTTAACGATCAAGTAGAGATCTCTCAACCAAAAACCTTTGATTTGTCATCTCAATCAAGTGTACTAGGTCTAAAATGGGATCCCTCTAAGGACGTTCTTCAATTTTCTGTTGACATGGAACTAAATCAACCAGCAACCAAACGTACAATCTTATCTAAATCAGCTAAACTATTCGACCCATTGGGTCTGCTAAGTCCATGTACAATAATCCCAAAGATCATATTACAAAAACTATGGCTATCTAAATTGGACTGGGATGAACCAGTAGATGATACATTGCAGGGTGAATGGAAGGGCTTTGCTTCTAATTTAAACTTAATTTCAGACTTCCAAATTTCCAGATGTACTCTCATTCCCAAACCAATTCAAATTGATCTCCATTCATTTTCCGATGCGTCTCAAGTAGCCTATTCTGCAGCAATTTATTTGAGATCGATTAATTCTTCTGGTCAAGTTCTAGTCCGACTTCTCTGCGCAAAGACTAAAGTTGCTCCAGTGAAGGCAACAACTATACCTCGACTCGAACTTTGCGGTGCCTTGCTCTCAGCACGTCTAAGTGCTAAGGTTGTAAAGGCTCTTCGCTGCAAAATTGCCTCTGTCCTTTATTGGACTGATTCAACAGTAGTCTTGGGCTGGCTATCCTCTCATTCATGCGACCTAAAGCCATTTGTTTCAAATCGTGTGAGCGAGATCCAAGACTTGACTGCTTCCGGGGTATGGAGACATGTACCTGGAGACACAAATCCAGCAGATTTAGCATCTCGAGGAGTGAACCCTAAATCCATTAAATCTGCTAAGCTCTGGTGGAATGGTCCTTCCTTCCTGACCAAAGATCCATGTTTGTGGCCTCAAAATATAGGTGCACATGGTACTCCGGAACTACCTGAAAGAAAAACAAATAAAGGGGTTAAAATCAGTACTACATTACAAAGCACTATTACATCAAACAATACACCAGCTAAAAATACTACTAAGCTAATAGAATTTAATAGGTACTCACAGTTCTCACGACTACACAGATCTATGGCGTATGTCATGAGGTTCATCTATAACTTAAAAAATCTCAAGTCAAAATTAACTGGTCCATTTACTACGGAGGAACTAGATATAGCTTTAAAGGCGCTTATAAAACAGCATCAAAATGAATGTTTTCCTAATGAAATCAAAATTTTAAAAACTAAACAAAACTTACCATCAAGGTCCCACATACTATCGCTCAGTCCGTTTCTTAACGAAGATGAAATGCTATGTGTTGGTGGCCGCCTACAAAATTCTTTAGAATCATTCGAAAAGAAACATCCTTTTTTATTGGATTCTTCTCATATCTTTACCAAATTGCTTTTTGCACATTATCATTTAAAACTTCTTCATTGTGGTCCTCAACTTCTGCTTAGCAATTTAAGAAGTTGCTTCTGGCCTTTAAGAGGCAGAATATTAGCAAGAGGAACAATAAACAACTGCAAACTTTGCAAAATTATGAAGGCAAAATCCTTCAACCCTATCATGGGAAACTTACCTTCTAATAGAGTAATCCCAAACCTTCCTTTCCATGTCAGCGGTGTCGACTTCGCCGGGCCATTTTATATTGCAGACCGTAAGGGTCGTGGATGTAGAATATCAAAATGCTATCTCTGCTTATTCATTTGCTTTAGTACTAAGGCTTTGCATCTTGAAGTGGCTAGTGATCTTACTACTGATATTTTCATTCTATGTCTGCGGCGGTTCATATCTCGCAGAGGTAAACCGTTGCAATTGTATTGTGATAACGGCACGAATTTTGTTGGCGCAAACAACGAAATTACACAATTTTTGAAATCGCACAATGGAGATATAACAAGCTTTGCATCAGATGAAGGTATTCAATTTAAATTTTCTCCGGCTTATTCTCCGCATTTTGGAGGGCTTTGGGAGGCAGGTGTGAAATCCGCGAAACATCATTTAATTCGAATTTTAGGCGACAAGCATCTAACATTTGAGGAATTGTCCACTTTATTCACGCAAATTGAAGCAATCCTCAACTCTAGACCATTAACACCGCTTTCATCAGACCCTAATGACCTCGATCCTCTGACTCCTGCGCACTTCCTGATCGGCAAACCACTCACTTCTTTACCTGCTGAAAGTATGCTGAATGTCAACCCTAACAGACTAGATCGATACAAGCTTTTGGAGAAGATGCGACAACACTTCTGGGACCGCTGGAGAAACGAGTACCTGAACGAGCTCCAACAACGGACAAAATGGCAAATACAGCAACAGGGATTCCAAGAAGGCGATTTGGTGGCAGTCAAAGAACCCAACATGCCTCCCTTGAAATGGCGTATGGCACGCATCATCAAACTATACCCTGGAGCCGATGGCACGGCTCGCGTCGCCGACATCTCTACGGCCAAGGGCGTCTTCCGCAGAGCAGTGCACAACCTCTGCCCTTTGTACGTCGCCGACTCTAACTCAACTCGAAACCCCCAAGCTTTCGAGGGGGGGGAAGATGTTCAAGCAGAACGCCTGACGAAATTTGAAAGCAACCCATCCACATAGATTTTGCACCCAACATCATTTCAATTAACCAGTGCGCTGCAAGCTGTCAACTAGAGAACATTAAGTGCCTAATTTTCACAATAAACAGTGTTAATCCAGTCTCAATAGTTGTCCATCATTTAAAATACATCAACCTACGGCCGGCGCGCTCACAGTGTCCTTAAGATAATTTAGGATATTTTGATAGGAAACGTTTTTTTTTTAAATCCTCCCCTAATATAGTGACAATAAAACAAAAGGTATACTTCAAATGATTTTTTTTCGATATGGCTGTGGGGCGTCCGACAAAAGCCTGACTGCAATGCAGAAGGTTGCGGATTCGATTCTCGTCGGGTGCGATTTATTTATGCTTAACAAATATTTGTTTCTGATCTGGGTGTTTTCTATGTATCACTAGCTGTTTTACCCGCGTATGTCCCGTTTCCGTTCCCGCGGGAATATCGGGATATCCTATGTCCTTCTCCTAGTTCTAAGCTACCTCCCCACCAATTTTCAGACAAATCGGTTTAGCCGTTCTTGAGTTATAAATGGTGTAACTAACACGACTTTCTTTTATATATATAGATAGATAAAACAGGTTAAACTATTTCAAGGAACCTTCAGGGGATTTCCTAAACTAAGAGATGCTGTAAGGAAGTCCGATTTGACAAAAACCAAAATGGCTTTTAGATTTTTTTTAAATTCGTTACTCTACCCAGGAATCGAACCTTGTCTTTTAGAAAAAAATCAGCCTATATTATTGTACCAATCGATAGTTTTGTTGATAAAGACCAAATCCTGAAAACAAACATACTGTGTTAGTGCCCATGCTTAGTTTGGCTGTGTGTAACGTCGGACAATATTTATTTAGTTCTAAACGCTCAGTTACCGGGCGACCAGCTATTTGGTTAGTATATTTTTAACTGAACAATTTACAATCACCGTAAATAACATTCTTCAACTAATAGCTACCTATAACCTAATAGAACGGACGCGTCTACCTATTTAGAATGATTAATTTGTTCACTTTTCGATCGATTGGCTCAGCTTTACATTTTTGTTTCTTAATCCGTGTTATCGACTTTGTTTCATTGTGTTTTCTTCGGTTCTTGAAGTCTTTTTGGCGCATAGTTGCATATATGTGTAAATTGTGTTTTAATTGAAGAACTAGCTGCGCCCCGCGGTTTCACCCGCGTAGGTGCCGGTCCCGCGGGTTATTGGGATAAACAATAACCAGCTACCTATATTCCAAGTTTCATTGCAATCGGTTCGGTAGTTTTTGCGTGAAAGAGTAACAAAGTCACATACATACATACAAACTTTTGCGTTTATATCAACTAGCTGCGCCCCGCGGTTTCACCCGCAGAAGTGAAAAACGCGTTATCCCGGGCGTGGGCGGCCGAGCGGTTCTCGAGCGGTTGCACTTTTTCCTTCATAACTCGGGATCTACTAATTGGATTTCGATGCCAATTATACCATGACCTTCCTCGAAAACTGAACTGAACTGTCCAATATTGAAAACCAGATTTCAATAGGATAAGTAGTTTTTAATTGTACTTATTAGGAACCGACAGAGAGACATAGACAGAGAGATAAAAATTATATAATTTTGTTCTACTACTTTTTCTAAGCCCTCTAGACAACTGTTTTTTTAATTTACTTCCAAGTACAGACTTTTGTCCTCTCTTCCTTTATTATAAGTATAGATAAGATTTAATTAAGTGATAGTTTGATGAATAATTTCAATAAAGTCAGTCACGATCGACGTAAAATTACTGACCTTTAGAGTTTTTTTTTTCCTGTGACCAACACACAGCGCCATCTAGCCCCGTGGTAAGCTGCTAAGCTTGTGTTACGGTGGCTAGACAACGGATATACTACTTATATTTTAGATTGGACACTTAATTCGACTGTAACTTGTTGCCACCCACCGGCCTCATTCTGATTGCAATCATTATGGACGTCGGATCAAATCTTGTTCTACTACCATCTTGGTTCTTTCAGATGTGCGTGCTACATCTTAGATCTAATTATCTGCCCTTTCCATCAGATGAAATAGTGGTATAATGCTTGTGTCTTATTCGCGTATCGTAAGATCATTGTAACATGATCGAAACGTCGAAGTAAGAGAATTTAAAAGTAAAAATACGCGAATAAGACCCGGGTAAAATATTACTATGAGTACATATGGAGTGAGTTAAAAAAGTTTATTAGTAAAATGCTTGTCTATCGTTCATAAATAAGTAGCAAAACGGCCCATTATCCAAATCCTTTAGGTTATCTAAATGGTGGGTATTTAAACAACGGCGGCGATCGAATTTTGATTCGTCTTTTTTTAAAGGTATGAGAGTGATTTCCCGAACAAAAACTTTTTAAATTCTCACGATTTGTTGACATATAATATACATTTTACCGGGTCTTAATCGCGTATTTTTATTTATTTTCTTACTATTCTATTAGACGACCAGTTTCTTTCTAGTATTTGTGGCAGTCGCCCACAGCATCTACTAGATGGCGTTACTAGTATGAAATCCTGAATCGCGATATCAACTTTCTTTCTGAGATAAGCAATATACAACTACCGACGAAACATCGTCGGGCCGCGGACTACCGGGCAAAACCACCTGCCCTGTGGAAGATCTTCCCTTTAGAGGTCACCACCTCATACCTCCAAATATTTAATAGAGACCAGTCCCGTTATATCTTAAAATACGTTCCAAACTATATCCGTCTAAACAATAAAGTGCGCGATACGAAATGACAGTCTTATTTGATAAACGGCTTGCAAGCGAGCTTCCGCGATACCACCGAGCACATGGCTGCTGAGTGTAAAATTAACATAGGTATACTTATTATTAGTCGTATGCAATTAATTAAGTACCATAATAATATTATGTAAGCTTTTAAATGGTGTAGAGTTTTAGGGTTTGTTATTTATAAATATTGTTATAGTTCACTCTTTGCTTTCCAAATAAAAATAAATATATGACCTAATCAATTTTAGTATCTGTAAAAGAAATATGACTCAGTCGCCGTCTTGCCTATGTTACGCTCTAGTACAAAATAGGTCTAAATCATAAATTCCGCAAAAAATCATTAAGGGTTTAATACGAGCTAATCTGAAAATCCTTGTCGGATTCATCGAAAATTGGTGATTATTTTCTGACGCAATGTTTCAGAATATTCTCGTTTAAAGCGTTTGTAATTGACGTTGTTTCCGACGTTTTGATGATGTCGAAAGGTTTGAATTGAAGCCTTAGTACATTTAAGACAAAAAAAAATATTTGTCTAAAATATCCTTCGAAACAATAAAAACATTTTATCCTAAAACTACACCAAAATGTCATTTACAAAACATTAAACGAAAACATTCTTATACATTCTGCGTCAGAAATTAATCAACAATTTTCGATGAATCCGACAGGGATTTCCAGTTTAGCTTGTATATACCCCTTAAGGTGAAGCATTGATAAACTAAACAGCTACATCAACTATACAACTAAATAGCTAGCTTGTAAACTACGGAAAGGTAGTAATGCCCGGAGAATACAAGATGTAACGGGCAAGCCCTTTTAATCTGAAAGGGGGTTGTTCTATACGTCTATGCGAACAACTTTTGTTCTACGACTTTTGAAAATTCGAAGTATTTTTCGAAAATTTTAAGTATAAAGTTTACTTGAAGATCAGCTGTTTCTTAGAGTTTGAGGTCATTGACCTTATGTTGTCCTTTCATTTAGTTTGGTCTACCACAATCAAAACTTCAATTACCTTTATTTTCAAAAGCAGCTGTTTTTTCAGTGAAACATAACATTAAAATTTTCAAAAAAAAAGTTCGAATTTTCAAAAGTCGTAGAACAAAAGTTGGTCGCCTAGACGTCTAGAACAACCGCCTTTCGGCTTAAAAGGGCTTGCCCGTTACATCTTGTATAAGCATTCTCTCTGTAGTTGGTAACAGAAGCAGTACAAATATAGTATCACTTGCACAAGTAAAACACTTTATTTACTGGGTTTAATCGCGTTTTATTCATAGTTCGTACATAAAACAATACTCCGTACTTAACTTAGGTACTTCGTACTTAATAAAATATTTTCAAAGTGTTTTATTATGCAAAATCTCGAAAACCATAGAAAAAATTACTAGCACAAATGTTTGCAGGTGCTCGCAAATAGATCTTGCCAAGCAAATTGTAACAAACGAGTTTATTATCATTGTCACTAAACTTAGGTATAAAATACTAATTGGCAAAGATGCTAAGGTACGAGTACATACAAATTGTTGACAACCAATACAGGTCCTAATAATTTCAGAATTATTTCGGTTTTAATTCGTCACAAACGTACATAAATTCAAATTTATTGTACACTAGCTGCACCCGCGGTTTTACCCGCGTAATTTCAGCTCCCGCGGGAATATCCGAATAAAAAGTAGCCTATGTGCTATCAAGCTACGTATATTCCCGCGGGAACGGAGAGTAGGTTACATCGCAATCGGCTCAGTAGTTGGGTGAAAGAGTAAGTCACATACAAACTTTCGCGTTTATAATATTAGTAAGATTAATTTGGGCAAAAGTTGTAACAAAATTAATTTATAGAATCAATCAATGAATCAAAGTAAGTAGTGGTAGCACTAATTTATTTTCAATTAAATTACCAATATGGACCATTCTGAAGTCAAAAGAGAAATGACTCTTTTAAACATACATCGATTGAGTTTTATAGCCATAAAAACTCTTTCCCACTATGATAAGAAACCACAAGAAACTCATGGGGTTTTTGTGCTTGGAAAGGTTTTGACTCTACAAACTAATCAAGATGTTTTCTTATCTATTTGTCAACTGTTGTTCTTCTATTAATATTATACACAAATACTAAGTTTGTGAGTATCTGTGTATGTGTGTTTGTTACTCTATATTGAAAAACCGCTGAACCGATTACCATGAAACTCGGTATGTAGATAGCTGGAGACCTGGAATAACACATAGGCTGCTTTTTATACCGATATTCCCGCGGGACTTACGCAGGTAAAACCGCGGGGCGCAGCTAGTCCTACCAATATTGTAAAGCTGAAAGTATGTGTGTATGTGTGTTTGTTACTCAATTGCAAAAACTACTGAACCGATTGCGATGAAACTTGGAATATAAGTAATTGGATACCTGGAATAACACATAGGCTACATTTGTATCCCGATATTCCCGCGGGAACGGGACTTACGCGGGTGAAACCGCTGGGCGCAGCTAGTACGAAATAAATGCCTATGACTCGTATACGAACGGTGTTCTAACACTTGGCATCACGATGCTAAGCCTTGACGTGATTAATTCTACAGGTTATTACGGGCTAGGTCGCATTCTAATTAATTGTTTATTATACTCATACCATTCATCAATCGGCCGAACGTAATCGCAGTTTTTTCGATAGACCTTCATTTTTATTCAATTTACTCTATGTATAAATTAAAAAGGCAGTTGGTCCCTGTTTTTGTACGACTGCCAAGGAAGGGTTATGTTTTTGCCGTGTGCCATACATACAGTATGTATTTATCTCTGATAGCAGCAGGCGTTAGGTCAAGTTAGAGGCCTTAGGGCGACCTGAAAACTCTACTACACGAAAAAAAGAAAAAAATACTTAATCGACGGCCTATTTGAAGGCCCGACTGCAATGCAGAAGGTTGCGGGTTTAATTCCCGCTGGGGGTATGCTGACCATAAGTGTTTGTTTCTGGTACTAGGGGTGTTATATACGTATCATGAGTCATGAATGAATTTACAAACTAGAACGCCACATAGATACATCCATACATACATACATAGACCGATAAACACATTACCCTCCTTTGCGTCGCGCAGTCGGGTAAAAAAGTATACATAATATTATAGTAAATCCGTTGTCTAGTAATCATAGTACAAGCCAAGTTGCTTTGTTTAGGGCTAGATGGCAACGTCTCTGCAAAATTTATTTATTAAATAAGGAAACACTGTATAAAGACCAATAAGAAATATTACTAGTACTTCTTCTATGGTTTTCGCGACCCTGCATAACAAAACACTTTATTTATCCGGTTGAATCGCGTTTTTATTCATTGTTTAAACGAACCGAGTATCGCCAACTTTACAGTTGGCTTTTTCAAGGTTGACTGAGATGTACTAGTACTTCTTAAATATTCCATGTCTATCGTAAACTGAAATGAGTAGCATTATTTTTATTAAGGAAACACTGTATGAAAACCATTAAGATATATTACTCGTACTGGAGGCAATGTCTCAAATATTCCATGCCTGACGTAAACTGAAATAAGTATTGCTATTGACGCTAAGATGAAGGACGATTAAGGGATGATTTATATTAGACCGTTTCCCGGCCGTGTCGGGTCCGAGCTTTGTTGTCTGTTGCTCGGCCGCCACTCGGTTGCAATAGACCGATCGACTGCACGCCGAGCAATGTACAACGAAGCTCGCCCGGTTAACGGTCTAATATAAATCATCCAACGACAAACGCATTATTGAGCTTGCGGTAACGTTACCACAGTAACTGTTTACAAATGTCTTCCTTCTAATGTCGTATCTACTGTTCAGATTGAGATCGGTTTTATAATGTTTGTTCCAACTTATGTTAAAGAATATTTTTCTAAAATGTCTTTTTTTTTTTCATTTCAGGAGCAGTGCCTTACTTACTGGTAGTCTTCTCCTTTTCTACGTTAATAGGAAGATCAAAGCTTTATCATAGTTTTTCTGCGAAATCATTTCTGCCATTAAAGATTCGGCCCAAAGGACTATTGTTAGGAACCTAGAGATGTACTTCCTTAATAATTTACTGTTTTTTCTTACTTCTAGCTCATAGTATCGACTGGTTGTTTGTTTACCTCATAGTTATAAGTACATAAGTACAAATAGTTTTATTAGGATTATACAAAATAATAAATTTCTTAAAATTATGGTGTTTTTTTTTTATTTACTTGGAATAATTTCGTCATAGCATAGACAATACAACGCAAAACTTTTCTTAGGGACGAGTTAAGGATGGGAGTTTTGGCGGGAATGCGTTAAGGAGATGTGTTGCTAAATTTTCATTTTTGTGAAACTTAGTTCAAATGCGTGTAAAATGTTTAATTTCGGGGGCATATTAATCAATTTAGTTTCGTAAAGGTGTACAAGTGTAAATAAAAGTGAAAACCGGTGCAAAACATGTACTTTAGCTTAGTGTTGTCTCCAAAGCTCCGTGAACGAACATTGTAAAAAATGGCCCCCTTTTTACAATGATTCCCTCGACTTGACTTTAACTATGACGACTTGACTGTTTTATTCAATGCAAATAACTTGCAAATATTGATAACACTTGACACTGGCAAATACCTGAAAGGAAAAGCCAGTTTTAAAGAAGAAGAAGAGTTAAGGATGATTTATATTCGACCGTCACGAGCGCCGGCCGGGGCCGAGATTCGCTATCCATTGCTCGGCCGCCACTCGGTTGCAACAGACCGATCGACTGCTCGTCGAGCAATGGACAACGAAGCTCGAATCCGCGACGGTCTAATATAAATCATACCTTAGGACAACATTGACATCATTCGTCGCGCATGCATAGAATAGATCATAGTTAGTGTAAAATTAAAGATAAGATATCCCACTAATCTTCGATTTATAGACTAGCTGCGCCCCGCAGTTTCACCCGCGAAAGTCCCGTTCCCGCCGGAATACCGGGATAAAAAGTAGTCTATGTGGTATTCCAGGTCTCCTACTACTTATATACCATTTTCATCGCAATCGGTTCAATCGTTTTTGCGTAAAAGAACATTTTGACTTTGGTACTGATGAAGCTCAGCTCAATCAGAGCCGAATTTAAAAAGCTTCACTTGTCAATCGACCACTTACCTTCTAGTCTCTTATAGGAAATCTATCTATCTAGTCTATCTATAATTTTTTGGTTACGTTTTAGTAGTACGAAGGTATCGCAACTTCTAAATGATCACCACCATTTTGTACTATGTCATTTGGCATGGCTCACACGTAAAGTAAACCATGTAAACAAAAGTTTCCGCCACTCTTTCCGCTAATGCAATGTGACTCAATATAATGTCGCCTATAATTTGTTTACGGCACTTTCGTGGTCACATCAACACGAAGTTTATGGGTAGATAGTCGTTAAAAACAACTAGTTACCTACTTCTACGTATAATATATTTACGTACGTATTTTAAAAAGGGAGAGTTCAAATTAAACTCATTTTTAAGGTTTCGTAGTCTTTATAGTTTCGTCATGTCCGTTTGTCCGTCCGCGGCTTTCCTCAGAGACGGTTAGTACTAAGAAGCTGAAATTTTGCATGTGTATTTCGGTTTCAATCGAGTTTCTTGTTTTATTTTTAACAGTTTTCAATGCCCGACGTGTTCAAGACTTTATAAAAGGTATTTTTTTATACAATTACTTAGTTAGGGATGATTTATATTAGACCGTCGTCGCCCGGCCGAGCTTCGTTGTTCATTGCTCGTCTTCAGTCCCCTTGAGACCAAATTATGAGTTCCATCGTGTTAGTTCAAAAAGTTTATGTTCATCGATTTTTCGAAGATGGCTTGACCGATTGAAATGGTTCTTTTTTTAATACAAAGGTGGAAGCTCTAAGGTGGTCCCATAAACATTTGGTGAGGTTCTGATGAATATCTCCAGAATGATGGATAGGATAGCATCCCATAATGCAGTATTATTACTCATTCTTTGACTTCTACCAAAAAAAACCAGTAAATTATTTTCAAATGCACTTGAAACCACCTTCTCCCTAGCAAACTCCTCAGTAATTAAAATTCCAGTAACTAACAATTTTGTTGATTTGTGGCAGTCGAAGTAGGTAGATAGCTCCTACACCTAAAGGGTGAAAAAAAAAACCCTACATACAGTGCCACCGACTTATCTGTTTTGTCATTTGAAGTCGGGCAGTTTTACTAGCTGGGTCCATATTGTAGTTTGGCTGCCTGATTTCAGATGACGAAACGAATAAGTCGGTGGCACTGTATGTAGAGGTTATTCTTGTTATTTTTATTAAGTCGCTTTTTAAATTTCTAAATATTTTTTTTACTTTATGTTAATTTATATCCGCTAACCGTTGGTATATTGTGTCACGCACTAGGAAGAATTTCATAAAAATAAAATACACATTTTAATCTGAATAAATTTTAGTTAATTAGACTAAAAACTACAGTTGAGTTGTTGATGGGTTTTAAGAATATAAACATTGGATTATATTACTAAGTGGTAGTAATGGTGAATGCAAAGAGAATTCGAAGTCAAGCGGGAGTGAGAGTAACAGATTTTTTGTTTATTTAAAAAAAAGTCAAATATCTACAATAGGATAGGTTACCATATGAATGCATGTCAGTAAAACTAGCAAGATATTTCTGGAAGGAAAAGCAGAGTACTCAACCCAGCAGAGAGTAAAATATTTTTTAATTCTTATACGAGGTGTAACGGATAAGCCCTTTTAATCCGAAAGGGGGTTGTTCTAGACGTCTAGGCGAACAACTTTTGTTCTACGACTTTTGGAAATTCGAAGTGCTTTTCGAAAAATTTAGATGTAAAGTTTTTTTGAAAATTAGCTGTTTCTGAGATTTCGAGGTCGTTGTCCTTTTATTTAGTTTGATGGTTTACAATCAAAACTTCAATTATCTTTATTTTCAAAAGCTGCTGTTTTTCAGTGAAACAACATCTCGAAATTTTCAAAAGTCGTAGGACAAAAGTTGTTTGCCTAGACGTCTAGAACAACCCCCTTTCGGATTAAAAGGACTTACCCGTTACAAATTGTATAGTCTAATAATTTTCTAATCATGCTCAAACACCAAGCTTAGGTAGGTACATTCCAGTATACGGTTTCCGTAATTAAGAAAAAATGCTTGTTCCATAATTTAAATTTTGCTCTATTGTAACAACAAATTTGGAATTCCAAAAATGGTCGTAGTACGATTATCACATAATTTGGAGTATTGCAAAACATTTTTAGGTTTATGAAATTGAAGATATTTTAAGTAATTAAAGAAAGCTATTTATTACACGGCAATTTAAATATCTTTAAATGATTGTCACAATCAAGGGCCGGCGGATACGGTCGCGGGCGGCCAGTCTATGCGCAGGCGCACGATCCGCCCAGCGTCATTACATTACCGTACCGGCCTTCCCTTGTATCTCGACCATTGTTCACAACACATCTGTCTCTGAAAAATCTTGACTATTTAATTTCTTTGGCAGCTGCGATGTATTTTCATTTGGCCTTAGCGTGGGCTGCCACGACCTATCGATGATTTTTGTTTCATTCTCCGGTTGCAGTATTGTTTGATTGACGCGATAGATAAATGTAGGTATCTGACGCCGCTGACGTATATGCGTAAACCTATTTTCGTTAGCATTTTAACGATTGAATAAGTGTTGGAATAGATGGTTGCAATAAATAACATTTTTCCGTTCATAACTTTGAGCTGTTTCTGTTATCTAATAGAATGATTCATGGTTCTGACCAAGCGTCCGTTAGGGTTTCGTAGGTCTAAACGATAAAAACGGAGCCCTCTTAGCTAGAATTTCACTGTCCGTCCGTCTGCTGTCTAGGTGACCTGTCGGTCTGTCACCACGCTGTGTATCTCATGAACCTTAAAAAATAATTGATAATCATACTCCACCGTCAAAATACGAGCTAAACCGTGTACCAAATAACTCGTAATATAATTTTAGGTGCGACACGACAGTTTGAGATCGTCAATCAAAGCTCTCGTCGTAAAAAAATGTTAAGCTAGGTTTCTATAATGAATATACGAATCGTTTTAGTTACGAACAGTAGGCAGAATAGGTGTAGTATCTACCAGATGAATGTCAAACTCAAAACTGATTCAAACTTTGAGAAAGAAAAGAACTAGGTCAAGTCTTCTTACAAGGTTTAGCAATGTTTTCACCAGGTTTGGAGTTCATCTTGTAAATAAATAAATATTTCACTAAATTACACACAGCGTAATCTAGCCCCAAACTAAGCACTAGACTTGTACTATGGGTACCAGACAACGGCTATACTACATATTATACTATTTTTTTGTAAATACTTACATATTATACATAGAATCTTGTAAAAAGTACTATAACCATCCAATGTCTTTCTCCTTGAAACCTTAAAAATAAGCGCTATGACTTCGCTTTCAGGGTGATGAAAGCCCTTTACTTAGTAACCTTTAGACGTATTGACCTGTCTATTCCTCTGGGTATGACTGACCTGATAGGGCTGGGAACCTACATCACCTAACACTTAATACCACGGTGCCATAAATATAGTTGATTAAAATGCTGTGTGAATCATCAAAAAATTGAAATATCTAAATGCCAATTATTGTTATACCTATAGCTGCAAAGAATAGTATTATTATTTATACTTATAGAAACCCAGCGTTAGCCTAATTACCTACCATGAGTTAAGTAGATAGGTAGGTATGCGTTTCCTATGGTCAATGATATTTGTGCACGTCTCGACGACGACGACGGTCACGGCGAGACGCTAGCCAACGCAGCTCAAGCACGATTTACTCATATTTATTTTGTTTTGATCACTCGTTCGCCTCATGATCACTATTTCAGTCTACGCACTTCCTTTTCAAATGAAAATTGGACTGGAATAATAAGCTATTTGTAGGTAATTAACGATACAGCAGTTAATGAGCAAGTGCCCGTAATAAACTAACGAGGCAGTGTTAACGGCAAGCAAACCGTGCATTGTGTACCTTCAAATAAATGTGACAGTGTGTATATTTGGATATTTATACCGCGTTTCGAAGCTGCGGATAGGATAAGTAAAAGTTAAAACTGAAACAAACAACCCAATTTTGTATTGTTAAGAAACCTACCTACCTAACCTTTAATCTTATGAATCACTTAGTAAGAATTTTAAAATGATGTCTAGGTATGGTAAAAATTATACCTAGCTAACTACCTAAGTTTATATAATGTCGCTTCGTGGTTTCTCTCAAGTAAGACACGATTTTGTGGGAATATCAGCTAAATCATCGCCTCTATCTGTGAGAACCACATGAAAATCAGTTCAGTATTTTTTTAGTTTAAAGCGAGCAGATATACCTACCTACGTAGATATTGCAGGAATAGTATTCAAGGTCGGCTACTCATTTTCAACATCAAAATCTTCCATAAACAGGTTTCCTATTCTCAGGCAACGAGCAGTGATTATGAATCCTATCAATTCTGTAAGTTGGCGTATTTTCCGCGTCTCGGGCGGCTGCCAAACAATGAGAATACATTCGGGGGAACAAGCGCGATGGTGACACGACAGTCTTTATTATATACTGCGAGCAGGTGCTTTTACTGGACCTATGCACAGAGACTACGGAATCGGCCGACTGTTCGATAACTGTACAATACCGAGTAAAGTAGCAAAAATATGGCTTGGAGTGCGCCTTGAAACTTTCATTTTAACATAAGAAGAAAGAACAAGTTATAAGAAATAATAACAAAATAAATCCAAAAGACCGACATTTTCCCCTCTGGATATGAAACTTTAACCATATCAGTCGAGTTCAGTACGCCGATCGGAGTTTGCAGTCTGCTTTGACTCTAACAAACATCTACAAACGTAAATATAAAGCTAAATATTTGCAGTCTATTCATATCAAAATGCTTTTTTCTTGGCTTATAGATTGTCTGGTTATCGAAACTGTGTGTTGATTTATATTATTGAGTGACTTAAAAACAGGTGGCCATGTCACGTTTCGTGACGTCAAATTAATTTAATATTTATCTAATTGAATAGTACGCGGAGATACAGTGTGTTTCATGTGGTTAGTTATAGCACCGATAAAACATATTCATAAATAAGGATTCATACATTGACGTGACAGCATCACCGTTAATATGAGCACGTCCTGCTCATCATCGGCCATTTCTATGACATGCGACATGAAGAATATTATGATGACGGTCGAGATTTTTTATTTGCCTACCTGAATACGTGCATTCTGTCGATCCTCAAATTAGACGCAAAATAATAATGTTTATGTGATTTTCAAGTTTCAAGTAAACCCCTGATTTCTACTAACAAGCCCAAAATTGATATTTTAGCTTTTATTTTATTCTACTACCTATGATTTCTTATTGTAGATTAGTTTAGGTCCGGACCATTTTCAAGCAGACTAGTTTTAATTCCTGTTGTCATAGTTATAGTATTTTAATCTATACAATAATATGGTAGCATCTAAAAGCAGGGACACGCAATTACAGCGAGCGCCACCCGTGCCCGCGCCACGATTCGAAGGCCGCGTCACCGTTCGCTCTATTTCCGGCTCATTGCTATTCCTGAAAACTCACATTGTTTTATTTTAGTCTCCGTACGCTGTCCACCGGTCCACTTACCTATTAACTAGACATTTTTAATAACTGATATAAAATGTTAATGAAGACAGGAACCTTGGTAAAGTTCACTGCCGCTTAAAAATATCAATTTCTGTTCTCGCAACATTCGGAAAGAGCGATCAATCCATCAAGATCTGCGGTAACTTTGATCGATGCCAAAACATTATGCTTGCAGTCAAAATTGTGTACGTTTTGTTTATGCAGGCTTTACCCATTCAACATTAGGTTATTTAGGTATTTTTGGTTCTCAGATATAACTCTCCTTCCGCAATGTTCTTTTGTCATCGAATTAATGACGTTTTTTATTTTCTGCCGGTACTAACGGAATGCATAGAGTGCTATCATCTGTACAAGATATCCAAAATATAGTCCTCAACGACATTAACTGAAAGCTATGACTGACACTGAAGGAGATGGGGCTACTATTCTATGAATACATATAGTAATAGTATGTGACATGTCCATCGCAAGATTAAAAAAATATATTAAACATAAATTGTGTAAAAAGGCGTACTATGATACGTCGTCATATCTTAATGATAAAAATCCATGGACATAATTTATTGATAGCTCCTGTTCGAATTATAGATAATATCTGTATTATGACGATTGTAATTTAACACATGATCACAAAAAAAACCCTTGAGTTTCTTGTGACTTCTTCTCATCGGAGGGCGCGTTCCGAAGCCACACTAAAATCAATAGAGTAGTATTAAAGTAGAGGTACTATTCTATTTTAGTAACTTCCTAGCTTATGAAATGACATTTTAAGCGAAAATTTCACAATGACATTTCACACTAGGGACAAGTAGTACGGGTATAGGTACCTACTCGTAATTTATCACACGCTTACCTATGTTAAAGTCGCAGCCAGCGTTAGACAACATGATGAATATATTGCGATGATATTATCAAACTACAATGCGTCCACGACCTATATTCAGCCAATTATTCAAGATAGGGTTGGACTAGGTACTGACTTTAGACATAGAATAAGTCTAGCACTTTGGTAAAAAAAACTTACGTTTGTTTTTTTAAGAGTTTTTTACACTCCGAAGACTGCTTTATGCCTATGTACATGTTTTATCCATAGTTATCTCTCTATGTATTTGTGGTGTGTACATTAAAGAATTAAAGATGTTTTTTGAAGAAATACTTTCTAAGAATTTGCAAAAGTTTTCAAGAACCAGCAAACTTAACATTCCGTGCCCTACGTTCACCAAAAGCGCTACAGTTCCGGTTACTAGTATTACTTAGGATCGTCATCAATCATAGCTCACACATCTTAGGTTTCTTTCCATGAGGATAAGGCTACTATGATATTAAACATTTCGAATAACTAGCGGTGCCCTGCGGTTGCGTACCTGCGTAAGTCCCAAATTCGAGAAAATATCGAGATCAAGAATAGCGTCCTTCTCCAAGATCCCATCTACATCCCTTACCTAAAATTCATATTGATGAATTTTAGGTAAGGGATGACGGTTCAGCAGTTCAGGCGAAAAACGGTAACTTGCAGAAGTTACTTTCGCATTTGTAATACCTGCTGATAAGATTCTACGAAAAAAGTATTTTTTGGTAAAAAGAAATAAACAAGTGTTCTATTCAAACGGTTTTGCCACTAGGTTTTTATCCAACTAGGTCTACTCTATCAAGAACAAAAGTTTTGATCAACATCATCATCAAACGTAACAGTTCAGGAAAATAACTGAACAGTAGTTTACATTCCACGGAAACTCTTTGATCAATTCACAGGTCGTTTTGCAGTTTCATTTTACTATTGCGCCATTCGGTACCATGATGTTTCATCGTAACGTTTTATTAAAACAATCAAGTATATTTAGGCTCACTTGCAGAACTAACTGGTCTTAAAACTAAGGGCGGCTTCCATAAGACTGTTTAAAAATTTATTTAGATAATTATTTAAAAATAATTTACGCAATTCTGAACATTAAACTAAATTTTCTAAAGTTGATATTTATTTGTTCTGAGATATTTATCGTCATACTTTATTTATTTATTAATCATCGGTTGTGAACCGATTATGGCCATTAGGAAATTAGCCAGTGTCAAGTATTATTAATATATAATGCAAGTTATTTGCATCGAAACAGTCAAGTCGTCATAGTTAAAGTCAAGTCACAATGTTTGTTCACGGAGCTTTGGAGACAACACTAAGCTAAAGTCCATGTTTTGCACCGATTTTCCCCTTTATTTACACTTGTACACCTGCACGAAACTAAATTGATTAATATGCCCCCGAAATTAAACAATTTACACGCATTTGAAGTAAGTTTCACAAAAATGAAAATATAGCAACACATCTCCTAAACGCATTCCCACCAAAACTCTCGTCACACTTTGACAGTTTTGTGTTTTTTTTACAGTTCTTAATCACACCAAGTAACTACCCGCTTATTTGATATTTACTTGGGACTAGCCAGTTAGTTCTTGGACTAGCGAGCTCTGCAAGTTAGAAAATAAAGTAAGTTAGTTGCCTATCTACTTTCTACAAAGATCATAATTATTATATGTACCTACCTACCTAATTTAAAATCCGGCTTAAATCCAAAATTCAGCTCACCAGACTTGATGAGTTTTGGATTGCAATTTAGTTTTATAGTTACTTTATTTTAACATTAAAAACTTAATAACGGGCCCCATTCATGAAACCGGAAGCAATATTTAAAACCATATAAATTGAATCACGTCTGGGTCTTGTAGGTCGTTTAGTACAAAGTTGCAAACTCAGCCGCTGTAATCGCTCGAAGCGTCCTAGGTAAAAAGCAACAAACTTTAATTGAATTAAAGCCCGTAAGGTAAAGTCGAACCAGTATCAGCACGACTACAAACTCGGCTATGTACAGTCGGCCAATTCTAAACTCACCTGACTTTCCACTCCTGACGTTAGAATCGCAAATCATCGCAAATAGCAAAATAAACGAAAACTGGAAATCGCTGAATCAAAATCGCAAACACAATATTTGTATTTTTCAGCAGTCAAATACTCGTTGACTGCTGAAAATACAGCAGTCAACGACTTCTGAATCGTCGTCGCTTGTACAGATCGAGCACTTACTATAAACTTTACCATACGATTAGAAGTCTTTTTGCAAGCTATTTCATCAAATATTCCTTAAAACTGAGCCTATATATGCGTGGAGCCTTACCATAAGCTATAAATAACGCGTATCGTCAATCGTCGCCATGAATTGATCAAGCAATATCTTTACACTTCCTTACAAAAACATTATCTGTTTTTGCTACTAGCAATATATAGGTTCTCGTCGCTAATACGACAATGAAACTATTAATCTGGCATTGGGCATGATGTATCTATAATACGCAATATTGTTAGATACGGCTTGGCTACGAGACGATCACCTGGGACCTTGTTGTTATTGTCAGACTAATCTCTTTCACATTTTTCGATTATTTCTCTACCTATTCTACTAATGTAAGCGAGCGAAAGTACCTAAGCATACGGGTGTTCCGACGATGACCATTTAGGCCAAAAGGTTGTTCTAGACGTCTAGACGAACAATTGTTGTTCTACAACTTTTATAATTTCGAAGTAGTTTTCGAAAATCCTTTAATTACCTTCACCCGTGATACTTGAACGCCCCGTAATATGGTCACGAAATATCGAATCGATTGTTTGTTTGTAAAAAGCTCCAGGCTCTACGACTCCTTCAAAAGTTCGTAGAATCTCTACGAATTCACGCCATCCTGTGTTCAATCAAGGAGTATTTGCAGTCTGAATCACAAGTAATAAGTAAACTAAATCACCAAATAGTAAAACGTCTAATCTTACTACTAAATATCTGAGCCAATAGAGTCAAGCAGCGAGATCTTGCAATTTCTCCGCAAATCATTGCTTCCGTTCCGTTAGTATTTGAATTAGGTAGGTATGTATGTCAGCTGGGCACGTAAAGAATTAAAACACATCGAACGAAAAAGTTGGTAAACAAGTTCCCAAATTAATTTACTGTTGGGCAATAAATAATAAAGTTTGGTCCCTCGAAGTAGACCGTCTCGTCGTCGTCCGTCCGTTATATTATGAAGAATTTCGTAAGTCATGACGCCTTTCTACCGAATTTACTATTTCAACATTTCAAGATGTGAGGAAAGTGCTATGGTCTAAGATGTAGAACGCTTACCTGTGTTGCTGTGAAGTAAAGTTGATGGTGTATCTTTGTATCCCACGAGAATAGAATCGTTGGTCCTGCTTTCATTTTTTCATAATGAGTATTATTTTAATGATCCACCAGTCAACCAGGCAGGACTAGATGATTAATAATTAAGTAGGTATATGTTTTTCAGAATTAGTTTATGTTTAGCTCTTTAAAAATAAAAATGGAATGTCAAAATACTAAATGTTAACGTTGACCCCACATCGAATTTATCTGTCGACAACCGCAGACCACCGGAAATGTTAATGCTTCTAAACTTTAATAGCATTGTTAATACCTACTTAGTTGTTTAGAGACTTTGCAATGTTTATGTATTGTTATTATTACTAAGGAAATTATCAGACTCAGGCAACTGATTAAATTCCCTCGCAGTGACCTAAAATGAAAGACGTAACGAAACTACAGAATATATAATAGTGCGAAACGCTTATAAGATAAATGATTTATTTGATACAAACAAACTTAAATATACCTTTTGAAAAATATTTTAAAACTAAAATAAAATTACTTAATTTCTTCTATTGCTTTCGCGATTTTGCATAATAAATCTCTTAATTTATCGGGTTGAATCGCATTTTATTCATTGTTTTAAACGAACCGACCTTTCGCCAACTTTACAGTTGGCTTTTTCAAGGCTTTTTCAAGGTTGACAACCATGACTTATATAATATGATTTAGATAAGACATGGATGACCAATAAAACGCGATTGAACCCGATAAATAAAGTGTTTATTAAAACTATACTTAAATAAAATAAACTAATTAAAAACTAAACTATATCTAAATTAACTAAACTCTTGATGGAGGGGAAAAGTCTTTAGAATGCTGGCTGCATTGCCCCGTTGTGTGCAAATAAAATACTTTACGAGACGCTTTGGATTTCAGCACAATACCGTGTTGCACAACAGTTTGTCAGGTTAGCCTGACGGTAGAATGGAGATGCCCTATGCATTGCAATTACCTTGGATATAAAATTAGAAAGCTTTGCGTAAGATCAAGTACTCGTTGCTCTTGAAAACTATTTTAGTAAATCATATTATATAAGTACACCTACATAAAGAGAGGATATGAAATCTAATGAAATACTATAATCAATTAAACTACTCACAGTATCTGTCATACGCAGTATGTTGACCGAAATTCGTAGTCAACGAGAAACCCTTCATAGTTTCGAAATACCAGTCTGTCTCTTCAAAGCTTAGCTCAGAGACGCTTTGTACCTAAGAATTCCGTACTTTGCATATTGATCACGCTGAGAAAGTAGTACTTATAATAAAAAATAGGTTTTATTTGTTTGCGCGGTTCCACCCCGCGGTTTTACCCGCGTAAGATTCGATCCCGCGGGATTATCGGGATAAAAAGAAGTGTTATTCCAGGTCCCCAGCTACCTATATTCCAAGTTTCATTGCAATCGGTTCAGTAGTTTTGGCGTGAAAGAACAACAAAGTCACATACATACATACAAACTTTCGCGTTTATAATATTACTAAGATACTAAGACTAGCTGCGCCCCACGGTTTTACCCACGTAAGTCCCGTTCCCGCGGGATTATTGGGATAAAAAGTAGCCTACGTGGAATTCCACGTCCCAGCTACCAATATTCTAAGTTCCATCGCAATCAGTTTAATAGTTTTTCGGTGAAAGAGTAACAAAGTTACATACATACAAACTTTCACGTTTATAATATTAGTAAAAAGTAAGGTAAGATAGATAAATACTTTATTTAAATAAATGCTTAATTTAAGTATAGGTACTAAGTAAATCACTACCCTAAATTCCCTAAATAAATCGATGCGGTATTAAGTAATTCATCCAATTCCGTACAAACATGCTGTAAAGACAAATGGACCGTTAAAAAAGTCGTTAAAGTTTTAGGTTAATGTTATGTTATTGTGGTCGGTCGCATCACCTTCGCTGTGGTTAGGTAGGTAGTTAGATACATCAAAGCAAATTGATGTTGTTTCTTCCATTTAGTTACTTTAGATATTTTTTAAACAGAATACAGTAAATTTAAACTCATTGTTCGGTTAATCGCATTGATTTTATTGTACTGTTTAATTTTTTTAAAACGCCTGACGTTGTCAGTCGTGGTATGTTGTTGACATCTCAGTTCTGAGAACAAGAGGCACTGTAGAACAATCGAAACCTCAGCCGTTTGCAAAATGCTAAACATAAACGAGGTCAATTTTATTTGAGCATCCGCACTAAGGCTGAAGAAAAATTACAATAAAGTTATATAACAAGCTAGTATTTAATTCAATTATACCCTGTCTTCAAAGGTTCTCGAATTAATAGGTTGTGAGACGCTTTAGAGATAAATTTGCAATTGTATTACCTACTAGCTGCGCCCCGCGGTTTCACCCGCGTAAGTCCCATTTCCGCGGGAATATCGGGATAAAAAGTAGCCTATGTGTTAATCCAGGTCCCCAGCTACCTATATTCCGAGTTTCATCGCAATCGGTTCAGTAGTTTTTGCGTGAAAGAGTAACAACCTCACATACATATATACAAACTTTCGCGTTTATAATATTAGTAAGATTTAGTCCTCCTGATGCTACTACGAAGCTCCCAGCGTAGATATAGAAGCTTCTTTGGGCCAATTTAAATCAATGCTCACGTTTCAAAGTCAGGCCCCAGATATAAAACGTTCTGTTATCAAATATCGACATGCTAGTGCTCAGAAACCACGACATCGCGACACCAACGTGGAATTTTTTAAATGGCCACTTGCCAGCACTACTCTTTTTAAATTAATTATTGTTGTACCCGACTTTAAAGCATTCTAATATCAACACGCATCTGTAGAATCTAATATCAGAGTGGGAGTAATGCTAGATGAAGAGAGTATCTTGATTTGTACTCTTTATTTACGAAAAAAAATTAAGCAATTTGTTTGAAATCTGTGTGATTTACATACCGAAAACTCAGAGCCTGTATTCCCGTATTTAATTAACAAAAAAATTATTTCAACATCATTTCAATATCATCGCAGCATTAGTCAATTATTATCAATCTCAAATTTGATGGTTGTCAATTAACATTTAACAACCGTCAAATTTGATGTCAAATGTTTTTTGACAACCATTAAATTTAAGATTGACTGCGATGATATCGACGACCTCTGTGGCGCGTAGGGCGAACGCTTGGCTGCAATGCAGAAGGTTGCGGGTTCGATTCCCGCTGGGTGCAAATATTTATGCTTAAAAATAAATATTTGTATCTGGTCTGGGCGTATTTCTATGTATAATATGTATGTATTTACAAAAGAAAAATAAATATAAGTAGTATATCCGTTGTGTAGTCACCGTAACACAAGCTTAGCAGCTTACCACGGGGCTAGATGGCGCTGTGTGTTCGTCACAGGATTTATTTATTATTTATTTATATTGAAATGATTTTTTTGTTTAACTGAACACGGGAATACGGGCTTAAAATGCAAACTAGATAATAAACATTGTAACAATGATGATCTTGGTCCGCATAACAGTTGTTGAGTTTTTTTTTATTTTGCCTCCTCAATCTGCAATAGGTAGGTCCTTAAAGTTGTTTTTTTACAATTTTTAACCTAATCGATCTTATAGTTAAGTACATAGTGAGAAAACCGACATGTACTAGGACTCACCGTTGTCGAGTCCAAGGTATATTATATTATGTCACATTTGCCATTTCACAGTAGACTCCCGCGTGGTGTCTACTGCCTAATTTTTTTAAATGCCACAAATTAAGGCTTACCATAATTTTTATTTATAGGCTTGCATTTACGCACAGAGAACATAATATTAAAAATGTGGACACCATGGATTTGACTTCAACTCACCTAAGGAACCGATAGTGCATATGCTTGTTCAGCTTAGGAGAAATATATTCACTCTAGACTTAAAGACACCAAGGTTTCTATAATATATTCGATAAAATTAAAAGTAGGTAGGTATATAAAAATAGAATAAAATTTACAGTTATACACCTACAAGTTTTATGGCTGTCAATCGGCGTCCTACCTTCATGCTTCCGCAATTTTTATAATTAATCGCACAAACGCAAACATAAATGAATAGCTAAATAAACATCACTATTTTATTAAACATCTGACTGACTGGTTGGTTATTATCTTTTAATAAAAACTAACATTGACTCAACTAAAAAAAGAGATCCGGGCTGACAAATGTTTGATTACATGGAATTATGTGATATCAATAGAAATACTGGAAACTGAAATAATAACAATACCTTAAATCTGTAATTTTCGAACTTTGTAGAACAAAGAGAGAGAAAAACTTTCAGATTAATGAGTGTACAATATCGGTTTTATTGGGGCATAAGCGTGTAAAACTATGAGGCATAGCTTGTCACAGATAAATTATGATATTTTTACTCGATCAGGTAGTAGCTGGGTTAGTCCCAGGTTATAACCTCATTTAAATTATAAGCCGAACTGTCACGTCGAAATAATTAAATGTTCAGAGACATTTTTATTACTCTCTATTACTATCGGTGCTCGTGCCCTGATACTGGCTACGACAACTGAACGAAGCAAATAGAAGCATCAAATTGACACCTGCCTGTCTTGTGCATCATCGTCGAGCGACTTGCAAAATGAATCTTGAATGCTAGGCATCTAAATATGTTGCTATGAACGTATATTTCTAATAAATAATCTAACGAAGCAATAAAAAAGATGATGAGGCTCGAACAAATCGTCCATTAGCGAAGCTGTCCGTCCATCTCACAGACAACACTCCTTTCAAAGCAGTGTCAACACTTCAACCTTCTTGATTTATAGACGGACGTAGTTCACGACGATGGCCCTGCTATAATCGAGATAAAATAAAAATACATAGCTCAAGGCAGATGCCACTAGAGATTTGGACATCAATTTTAAGATTTGATTGTCGATCAGGGGATTTTAGGTCCTCCCTTTGGGATGGTAGAGATCAATGTCGTACATGCGTACGAATGCGATAGTAGGCGAGCACTGTGCGTGGGCATTTGGCTCGCGGCCAGGAATCACCTGACGACCCTTGTAGTCCGATAAAGCCGAACATTATTTACAGCAGTATCTAACGCACTTATTGTTGCAAAAGATACAGATATTGTGGAACTACACACTCAACAAATATATTTGCTCTTGTTTAAATAAACAAAATGTCGAATAAAGTCTTCTAATTTTCAAACAAGCGACCTGTTACAAGCCTGTAGACGATATTGTTGTAATAATGCATGCAAACATAAAATTTTATACGAAACATTAACCTTAACGATTGTTATATTGCTTTACTTACTTAAGAAATTCGTTTTAGATCGTGCTACATTTTATTGTAGGTACAAACTGGAAAGAGCCCGCTATTTTATACATATATATATAATATCCAGACGCCCGCCCTGACGCATAAAAAGTTTTGTCTCTAAGTATATTATGCAAACCATTTTTTTTTGTTTTGCGTAAAAATATAATAACCCCTACGAAAGGTCTGTTACCACCGACGTCAACTTTAAAATCTCTATTGGACAACTTACCCGAAGTCAGTGACAGGTTATAATTTATTTATTAAATGAGATTATTGGGATTCAATGAGCAGGTATATTTTATCAATCCAATTCATTCCGAAACTTCCTTAAATATTTTTTGACAAAACCTTTTATGAAAAAAACCCTGAAACGTGAAGATTAATAGTGCTCGTGACAGACATGTGCGCAAGTGTCTCGATGCCAGCAACGCGACGCGACGGGACGGTCTGTGCCAAACGAAAGCAGAGATCTATGGTCTGATAGTGGTGCCAAATATATCTCAGAAGGAATTGGCCACCGTATACTACAAGGAAACAATTAGGTAAATCTTTGAGATATGGTTGTAAGGTGCTATAAATAAACTTTGCCTAGCTATATAAATCTGTTTTTGTCTGGCAACAAATGTGATTAATTCAATTACAGAGATCTAAAATTAAATAGAAATATTAAAATTAATAAATATTGCACGACATTACACACAGCGCTATCTAGCCCCAAACTAAGCACTAGGTTTGTACTATGGGTACTAGACAAGATAGATACATATGATACATAGGAAACACCCAGAACCAAAAACAAATATTTATGGTCAACAGAAATATTTGTTCCCGGCGGGAATCGAACACGCAGCCTTCTGCATTGCATTCGGACGTTCGTCCGGCTCGCCACAGACGCCGAATTACTAATGTAATAATAAAATTAGAACCATAATAAAATGAGACGAATTTAACGATACTTTAATCAAATGAATCCATGGAGTGGTTTTGAAGATACGTGCTGAGGAAGAATATTACAAACATACAAGACAGGCGCGAATAACATAACCCTTTCCTTGCAGCCGGGTAAAAAGGACAAAATAACTGCACCTGCACAGCAGTACCATGTATTCTGTTATGATACCTAGGGCGACTTGCATAACACTATTTAAAAACATATTTAACTAAATCAATTTTAAAATAATTTATGGGAAATCGAAATGGACGATTGATAATATGATGCCACACATTGACAGTTTGACAGATTTTAAATACGATTAACAGCTTAAACATGTTTAGGAACCTTTATGCAAGCCGGCCCTAAAGTCAGACATTTTTTGCGGTATAAATTGAGTTTGTCGTTTGGCTGCCTGACTTCAGGTTAGTATAACAGATAAATGGATGGCACTTTGTATAGGTAAGGTTATCTTGTCTTAATCGCATATTATTATTTATTTTCTTACCTCGATATTTCGACAATTTCGACCGAAGCACGAAGAAGCTCTATATTTTTTTCGCAAGGAGTGGGTCTCTTGGTGACTAAGTGCTGTACACTTATAAACTTTTTAAATTCACACGATTTGTTAACATATTTACATTATACCGGGTCTTAATCGCGTACTATTTTATATTTTCTTACCTCGACGTTTCGATCATGTTACAATGATCTTGGTCTCGAGGGGACTGGAGCTGCGGCGGGTGTACAATAAAATGGTGTAAAATAGTACGCGATTAAGACCCGGTATAATGTAAATAATTAACAAATCGTGTGAATTTAAAAAGTTTATAAGTGTACAGCACTTAGTCACCAAGAGACCCACTCCTTGCGACCAAATCTATTGAAACATAGTTGAAACGTCAAGGTAAGAAAATAAATAATACGAGTGATACACGATTAAGACCCGGTAAAATGTAACTAAAGTTGTTCTTGTTTCCAGTTTTTAATGTTTTTGTATGAATTTCTAATATTTCGATCTGAGAGAAACTGTAATGATATATACTTGAGACGTTATATGGGCACATACAAACATACCTACATTCATAATATGTTATTCATTAATATGTATGTATTTACAAAAGAAAAATAAATGTAAATAATATATCCGTTGCCTAGTCACCGTAACACAAGCTTAGCAGCTTACCATGGGGCTAGATGGCGCTGTGTGTTAGTCACATAATTTATTATTATTATTTATTATACATAGAGAACTTAATTTGTGCAAAACAAGAAAGCAAACAAAACACGGGGGGTGATCACCCTGCGCAGTGGCGGGGCAGTGACTTAGTCCCAAGTAGGGTTGGTGTCATGCATTCGGCCAGTCTAAAAGTCTCTTTGTTTTCATGTAGTGGTAGGACTCACTTAGTTTTAGAGTTTTCAGATCGCCCTCTAACTAGACCTAACGAGCAGTGGTTAGGTCTAGTTAGAGGCCTAACAGAAATAACAACTGAAACCAACTGCTTGACGTGCCTTCCGAAGCACGAAGAAACTCGAATTTTTTTTTACCACACAATTTATCGGTCACCCATCCAATTAACGCGCCACGCCAAGCGTTGCTTTACTCGGACTCTCGAGTGGGTTTCAACCGGGAAAACTGCTCAGACGAAGACATAGTACCTAGAGTAAGATAGCGTGAAGAAAACTTCTTGTGTGGATCACGTAGTTTTTATTTTTTCATGAACAGACTGAGATTGTGTTTTTACGGTAGAACATCTTCCGCGTTTATTTCTGTTATTGTTTCGTATATTTGTGATTGAGGCCGCACCGGCAACGTCTAACAATAGCTTCTGCCGTGGATGTCGTCATGAAATGGAACTGCGCACAATTAGGGAAGATCATGGCTGGCTTTTTTACCCGACTGCAAAGAAAGGGTTTTGTTTTTCACCCCTATTTGTATGTTTGTTTCTTCCACAGCTCATATCTTCCAAACATTCGATGGATTTCCCTAATTAAGGTACGTAAGATTCGGCTCATTTCTCCAATGGTTCTTAGATTATTGGTGACATAAAAATAAAACAAAATGGCGACCACAAGACGCCATAATGTTTAAATGAAGAAAAAAAAATTGAAAGTGGACTAACTATGTCGAGTGGGGTTTCGTTGGATAGATATTTAAAAATCATTATTTTTTACATTTTAGACGGATGGCGCGGGTGCCGGTATGTAAGTCCTACTTTATCTCGTACTAACTGTTTCACCCTCATGGGAATATCTGCATGAAAGGTTTCATCGCAATCGGTTCAGAAGTTTTTGTGTGATGGAGTTACAAACATACTCGTATACTTATTTACACTGTCAGTTTAACAGACACCTAACAAAGATAAAACAAAGTAAGGGATGACCCCGTTTGTCCTAGCTGTCTGGAAGAAGAGGAAACCAGCTATCACCTGGTGGCGGAGTGCTCCGCATACGCTAAACCCAGGAGAGAAATAATGAACTCGGATACCCACCCTTCTGGAAGTGATCTGAGTGACATTACAATAGTTATTACAATTCTGCAAAGTAACAGGTATATTTAGTGGGTCACCGCCATCACAGTGAGTTACCAGTTAACTCACACCCTAATAGGGTCTTGGGGAACTGGGTGAAATGGTCCCAACATGAGATGACCGATCTCTGTTGCTTGCGCTGGCGTCCCCTTATAGAAATGATAATAATATTAACACATATACTTTCCTAAGAATAATCCCCGCTACCATGAACGTTTGTCGTTGCTATGTCGTCCTTTTGTCGTTAAAAAAATTAAAGTAAATTTGAAATAAAAAATACCCCGACTACTTTCAAAACCCACAGACAATATAAAAAAATCCTTTTTTAAAGTTGGTTTTTCTTTTCTTTTAATTATTTGATGTAGTTTTTTTTTTTTTTTTGAGTTTTTTGGCGGGAATCCGTTGAGGAGATGTGTTGCTAAATTTTCATTTTTGTGAAACTTAGTTCAAATGCGTGTAAATTGTTTAATTTCGGGGGCATATTAATCAATTTAGTGAACAAGTGTAAATAAAAGTGAAAATCGGTGCAAAACATGGACTCTAGCTTAGTGTTGTCTCCAAAGCTCCGTGAACAAACATTGTAAAAATGGCCCCCTTTTTAGAATGATTCCCTCGACTTGACTTTAACTATGAAGACTTCACTGTTTCGTTCAATGCAAATAACTTGCAGATATTGATAATACTTGACACTGGCAAATGTCCGAATGGAAAAGCCATTTTAAAGAAGAAGAAGAAGAAGATTTTTTTTTAGCTGAACGACAACGCGACGACTTTATAAGACATAATGGTAGGGCCCATAATTGTTACTGTTGTGGTTTGTCGCTCTAATAAATCGGTTAAGTACGAGTCGGACGCGCGCACTGAGGGTTCCGTTCCATGATTAGTGATTACAATTGAGTACCTTAAAAAATCTACAAACGCAAAGTTGCATATCTTTAGCACGTGTTGGTTATAACTTTTTTTTTTTGTTAATTTTTTTGGGTGATACCGTTTTTCGTTGAGCCATATATTATCACTATAGGAAAAGAAGAAGAAGATCGTTTTCCATACATTTTTGAGTCAATTGCATTGCAGTCCCAAGTTATTTCGAAAATTTGAATAAACAAGTGGCGGCTAAACAAGAAAGGTTACAATTATTAATATAAGAGGTCTTATGCAAGCCCTACTCCTGTATACATACCTACCACGTATGTAAACAGGACAAAGTAGATTATAAAATTGTAATCCATTTGCGATTTGCGAAGTTTACAACGAGTTTGAGCGATCCTCTAAGCTACGCTACACCGTAGCAGGATCGGAACATTCGCTACGAATGGTGCTACGAGACTCGCTACGAGCTACAACGATGTTCTTAAAACATTTTTCTTGTTTTATTTAAATCTGTGTTTTTTTAAACCTCTGACGGTAAAAGCGGAGTTCTATAAGATGTTTGTGTCTCTGTGTATATTATGTCTGTGATTCGTAGCACACGAACGATCGGACGAAGCAATTTTGTTATAGTTTTTTTGTTTATGTTTACGATGTAAATGTTGGTATAATTAGATTTTTTATCGCAGGCTTAATTTCCTACATGATAATAATAGCTTTTAAAATTGTCCGTTGTCCTTAGTGTCTACAGCGGCCTACGTATCGAAACACGGACGAGTTGTCTTAACGGTCGTACCGTTAAGACAACTCGTCCGTCTTAGATCGGTTTGTAATAGTCTACAACTAACAACTATATTCACAAACGACCCTATGCGTGGACTCAGCTTATAATATATTTTTGCTGACGTCGATGATCACTCCCAAAATCAAGACAAAGCATTAAGCCACGCAAAGGTTCGTTTGTGAATACGACTGTTAAGCTAATCAGTATTTTGAACCGGGTACCCTACATACACTTTCCAATTAACCTATTTCATGTACATTTCAATTAGAACCGAACCACCCATTCATCATTTGGTAGTTTATCAATTTCTATGAAATGTATTGACGTTTCCACGGTTACTGTACTTGCAACACTAGGGAAAACTTGGGAAAATTCGTCCAATCCATTTTTAACCTTAGAACTTTCGGGTTAGTATTGAGAATTGTTTGAGAGTGGTAGACGTAGTTGTGTTGTAGTATTAATAACTGGCAACCACGGCTCTGCCCACAGCGAAGCTTATAAAAGAGGGAACGCTACTTGCTCCCACGCCCGGCGCGTCGCACTTCCAAACACTCCTCAATCCTCATGGGGCGCGCAAACTGTCGATAGTTGTTACTAAAAAAAAAAATACATTGTTTCATGTATAATTTGTTTTAAATAAACCAAGTGGGACCAAAAAACAAGTGATACGGTAAGTTTGTCTAAGTGTTACCAGAGCGAGGACTGTGATTTATTGTGCAAGTGACTGTTCAGTGTTGCCCGCTACAGGACGTCTTGGATGGCGAATTTCATGGATTTTAAAGTGCTTTTGAAAGTGATTCGTCTTTGAAAGAAAACAAGCATTTGAAACAGTGTTAAACGATGCGACAGCGACTTCCCCACTTCACACTTTAGAATAGTTACACCATTTCATATTTAAGTGTCTAATTCATTACTGGTAGCTAATAAATGAAAACCTATTTATCTAGGCAATGCCATTGTTAGCCTGAAAATCAAAAAAGTAAAACATAAAATAAAAATCAGTTAGCGTATCAAATTACACAGCTGATTATACAAGTCAATTATACTGTTTGTAATGAGCCATAATATATCGTAAGTCTTATTGCCCGTCACACCGAACCTATACCGTGAGTAGAACAAAAACTTTATACTTTAATACACTACTAACAGATAATTTTATATTTATACCTATTACTAGTGAACTGCCCTGGAACCTTATTTTTGAATCGCTCGATGCACTTTAGGCGATTTTAAATAATTCGATATCTGCTGATTTTTGTTCGATGCCGGACTCCTGCAGCGAGTGGTTGATACCACTCGTTGTGGACGTGCGATTCACGTAGAAAAATTACAGAAATTGAACGAAAATCAGTAGAAATCGAGGTATTAAAATCGCTCTGAAACTGAACTTTCCGTAAAAAACTTTTCAAATTATAGTACAAAACTTTATCAAAAGCTTAGTTTAAATAAGTTAGTGAAGAGTTTAAACGTTTTTAATTATTACTGTATGTACCGACTTATGTAATCTCATTCATTAATAAAGATATCTTAAAAGTAGTGTAGAGACAGACATACTGAGGAACACAGGAGCATATTATACATACTAGAACCGTAAATTCACAGCTTTTATAACTTTCTTGGTTGTTTTCTTTTGTTTTATGTATGTGCCGAACTGGCGTTTAAACGATCATAATTATAAACGACGATCCCATTCCTAGATTTAATTAGAATTAAATGTTATCTTAGAACGTAGAGAAGAATAGGCTTTGCGGATTGAAATAACAATATTTAAACTGTCAATTTGAACGGAATTTAAAATGAATTCGACTAGAGGTCAGACAAATTATACGCAGATTAAGACGGGAGACTTCGTCATGCTCTTTCCTAGTCATTAAGCAATCGACCCATCCCACTCTAATTATCATAATTAATTAACAGCCCATCTAAACGCCAGTATTTGACTTGGATCTATGTGTTAGTAGGAATTCTCGAACGACCTCAGTCGTCGGCAAAAATTGGCAGGGAACCTCATTTTGATCTACTCGCGAGGTAGGTATGTGCCTATATTTAAATTTAGATCTGCAGTCGCCAACTATTTAACTGTCACGGTCGTTTTAAATAACAACCACAGACTATGTACGTCATAAGGACAGGTGCCGTCAGACAGCAAGAAAGTTGGGCTGTTGGGCTCAGGGCCGCTTACGTATGTTTGTGTACCTAATTTTTACGTAATAATCTCTTGGATAATTCAAAGTACGTTTATTCTTTAGGTTAAAACAAAAATTATGTATGCTTGCCAAGAAACTTTTAGGTTTTACGAGTATACGTGGAGAAGTAGGTACCTAACTTTATCTAAGTACTTAATCGAATTGAAGTAGAGCACCTGATTTTTCAAATCCCTAAATAGAGATATCTGACAAATTAAATGTAACACTACCGAATAAAAAACGTCACTACGATATTAAAAAGGAACTAATTTTGAGGGCTTTTAAATTTGATTGGGTTCGAATTTATTTGACACATATCTTTTATCTGAGGAATGATAAATCGACCCTAAATAAAACAAAAGATGTTTCACGTCAGCTAGGAAAACTTGTTATTGGTCTAAAAAAATACATATTAAATACGTACAAAATGTTGTTATTTAATCGCACTGTTTTCATAGATCTGTAGGAAGTATTTTCTCGAACAAAAAGCAACACCTGTTTATTCTATCCAATAAGTAATTAGCTGCTGTGAAAATACATTTCGATCCAGTATATAAAACAGCGAATTATTTCAACAAAGAATCTAATATTTTATTGACGTCAATGCATATCTACCTACTATAAACGTAATGTCTACCGACGCAATATAGCTTTTTTCTAGTTACGTATCTCAACTATTTAAATATTTGCAATAAATTTTACGAACGTCACTTCTTATAAACTTACTAGTAAAATGTCTCGGGTTTTTATCAACCGTTTTAATGTTTATTTTATATATTATTTTTCTTATGTGATTGTACCCAGTCTATTTTGAAATTGAAGTAATGACTCATTTGCAAACTTTTTATGAAGTCAATGAAATAAATCAAAAAGTTTACGCGGGATTATGTTTACTAGGGAGAGCATTAAACGCTTATTTAACGTTTCCCAACTGCCCACTTAAATCTAGGCTAAGTAAGCCTCTGTAAATAACAACTAGTAGAAGGGTATGTGTCCTTATTGTGCAAGTACAGAAAGCTTGATAGTTTGATTGTCCACTATCGCTAATCGACAATCTTTGTAGGTATAAATTCTACAAGTCAACCAACACCTAAACTTTAGATTTAATCATACAAAAATCTGTCATTTAACAATTTCAACAACGATACAGACTTGGAAAATCCTACTATTGTCTAGGTAGAAGGAACCGACATTTAGCGATCTACTTTTGCTCGTAACATACTGCATAGCATCTAGTAATACGTACCGCATAGCAATGCATAGTTGATGGAAATGTGCATACACCTACCGACAGATGAACCTTAAAGGAATTTAGCTAAAAGATTTGGCCAACTTTATGAAGTCGTTAGCATCAAATCCTTTGGTGCCAACGTGTAGTGCTGGCAACGTCTATGATTACGCCACAATAATTCTATTTCGATTATTACCTTCGCCTGTTTATTTGTAGATGACGAATAGGCTTACAAACAGCAACTACGTGCACTAGGCATGATATCAAAATAGTAAATAGGTATACATTTGCAGTTCTCGTTACATTATCTAGGAATTTTAAAAGCTTATATCGGTACTCCGCGAACTTCAATGCTGTTCTAACATTTTGATGTATTGTGATGTTGATAAAGAGTTGATGTTTTCAAATTTTATTCAGTATAGGATGAATATCGATATGACCGTTATTTATTTACAATCTTCGCGCTTGTGCCTCCGCGATTTAGGCCACACAACCGATGCAATGGTCATTTATAATTTTAATAAAACTAAAGGTATAAACATAGGTAACAAAGAATGAAAAAGTAGTCGGATAGAAATGCATAAAAAATAGCAAAAGAATAAAAAAGTCGTCAGTTCGGGAATAAAATCAGCTATATAACGCTCTACGAGCCTCAGTCGTAGTAAGTCAAAAAAAGTTTTTTTTTTGTTAAATTGAATAAAAAAAAAGAAGAGAGTTTAATGTTAAGTACTTACTTCAATATACCTGTGCATAGTCATTCATTTACACACCTAAACGAAAAAACATTTCATACGCATTTTAAAGGTGTAATTAACTCAATGATTATCCCAAAACGAATAAAATAATTAGTTTTAATTTCTTAATTACTTACCTTCGAACGTAACTGACTCGTTTTAAGTAAATAATCACGTTATTAGCACGCGCCGTAAACTACCAGTCAATCACTGTTCAATAATTACTCTATAAGATAAACATATGACGTAGGTACATCAGCTAAAATATTGTTTAACGCTATAGTTGATAGCCTATAAAATATTGTAAATTCTTTATAGACGAGTTAAGAGTGAATTTTAATCGCTCGTTAAACTTGGAAATATTTATAAACAAGAATGGATTCATCTACAAACGGAATGTTTACAATAGTTTTAGACGTCCAGTATCGTGGAACTGCTAGAACCGCAGACTTTTGAAAGGCGTGTGCAGAGCCGAAGCCAACAGGTAGATTACAATTATCCATACAGTATAAATTTTAGCATAGAAAACCGCTTTCCATAGCCCAGTAAAAATAAATGGAGTACAACCCCAATGGTACCCTAAGCCTAATTGCTCAGTTTGGGGCTGGATGGCGAGTTCTGCAAAATCCTGTAATATCTATTACCTACCTTTAATCATTTTTCGTTGTTTTCTGGATCATCAGAACGTTTTAACACAACCTTTTTTGGGCGCTGTATTGATTTGTTGATATTTATACTTTAATTGGACAGTGTTAGACCTACCCAAAATAAATGAAATTATTATCATAATTATTATTTCAACTCGTTATTTTCTTCGTCTCAAAAAGAAGAAGAAGAATTAAGTCTATTAATTCTTCTGGATATTTTATGGGTAATATTATTTTGTTGCGGTCTGTACCAATATAATTATGTTGAATGCTGCCAATTGAATGTTGAACGGAGTTTAGGAGTTTACTATGTTTATAATAAACCTTCGTGGCAGGAAATCGTTACCGTAATTCTATTAGATTGTAAAGTCAAATTGTAAGTAAATAAATCATTAATAAAGGCCCATATGTATTCCGCTACGAACAGATATAAAATATTTACATTAATTTGTCTATATGTAAAACCAAATTGTCTTATAATATTTATTGAAGACATTGCTTTGCCTTACCAATAATAAATCAAATTCTACTGATATTATAAACGCGAAAGTATATTTGTTGGTAGGTTACATATATACAAATAAAGTAAATACATAATGTTTATTGATATCCTTTGAAACTATAATAATAACTATGCAACTCACACGGCCTGCTTTTATTCGGATGTCTCCAAAAAATTATCATGCAAAAAGGGAAAACAACAATTTCGGTAGTTTTTTTGTACTTCGTATATTGTTTCTTTTTTTTTACAAATAATTTGTAGTGGTCAAACTAGTAACTGTGTAAACCTAACATGATTAATAGGCATTATAATAATTATGTAGTCGTTCGCATTCGAATTACCAATATTTTCATATTTTTTTATAAAAAATGATCATCAATCAGATCAGCACTTAAAGCGCTGTATCAGATGATAGAATGAAAACATCTCGAAATAGGAGCGGCCATTAAATCATTTAGATGCGCCCTCCCAGCCCAACGCTAATATATCAACGTAACGATCCAATTACAAACGAAACACTGGAACAGATTAAAGGCACATTTATATAGTTTCACAGTATTATAGTGAATATAAGTTGCTGCTAGCATTCGTTTGCGGAAATGATGATTTGAAACAGAAGATAATATTGAGAACTAGTTTGGGTTTAAAAGTATAGGTAATTAAAATAATATAATTACGGGATATTGCATATTGTTACTAGTATTTCATTCTACTGTTACGTAAATCCCGATCGATACCATTGTATTCCAAGTTTTATAGCAATCGGTTCAGTAGTTTTTGCGTGAAGGCGTACAAACTTTACTTGTTTACTAACAAACGTATAAATAATTGTAGGATTTAAACCCCGCATGAGCCTGCCTCGGGCCACGAGCAACAGGTCACGTTTGACCTAATTTCATTGTCGTAACTATACGTCGTTCGGTCGCTTTCATCAATTGACGCTAGGTTGCATCTTTGATTGCAGCTTGCACTAAAAAAACCTCTAAAATATCGTAATCACATGACAAGGCATTTGAAATATTGAATAGGAATTTAGTTTTTAATTCCCTAAATGCTAATTAAACATGGTAAATAATAAATCTATTTTGAGGTCAACTGTCCCCTGTGACGACCTACATGACGATAGAGTGCGCGTCATAAGCACGTCCTGTTGTCATCAAACGAGGACTATAGCATCGATCATTATTAAAGCAGGGTGTACAAAGTGTACGTTACGAAACTAGTGACTTAATAAAAAATATAGGGTACGTTCTATCTACGAGTATCTATTATATGGATATAGATAGGTCGTTTGTGAATTACGACAGTTTTATTTGTTTCTATACAGGCTGCAAGCACGGAGTAAATAAAGTTGTTGCTTATTATAAGCAATCTTTCATCAAATGACGATAGAGTGCCTACGAAATGCAGCTGCGGTAGTGTTAGGCATTTTTTAGTCACACAGTAACATTATGGGTAAGCAAATAAAAATAGTACGCGATTAAGACCCGGTAAAATGTAAATATGTTAACAAATCGTGTGAATTTAAAAAGTTTACACAGTAACATTGTTATATGTTTAGTTGTTTTGATATGTATTAGTAAATAATAAACTTTCGAATTTAGAATATTAGTATTTATAATACAATTCCAGCCGGCAAAATAAATGTTAACATTGGCATTGAGATGCTTCCCTCTGAATTTCTATTTTCACTTTCCTAAATATATGTTTCTGTAAGAACACTGGCAAGGTTGACATTTTTCTGTGTAGTCGAGCAGCTATACCAGCTAATATCGTCGTAAAGTACCAGTTTAAAAGACTTTAGACTCATATATTTTGCGTAACTATTCAATAGTTTATTGTTAATGTTATTTTTGAAAAGTTGGAATGGATCTGCGATCTAAATTGAATATTTCTTCACCCATATTATATAACTTGTTGAACGCTGAGTTTGATAACCGCTATGCAGTACATTGCTGCGTAAATAACGTAATTATTTACGTAGGTAAATAATGTGGTAATCACTAGGGGTTAAAGTGATTAAAGCAGCAATGTACTGTATTGTCACTTTAAAATTCAGATTTCAACTAGTTAGATTATACCCGTGTTGTACGACAGAGAACTGTGCCGCTAAGTATTGGAACAGAAAAAGTCGAAAATGATTATAATGTTTCGCTATATAACTATATAACCTCTTAGGAATTTTAGAAACGGCAATCTTTTTTAGGGTTTCGTAGTCAAAAAGAAACCCTTATAGTGTCGTCATGTTTGTCCGCGACATAGCTCAGAGACGCTTGGTACTAAGAAGCTGTAACTTTGAATGAGTTTATACTCATTCATAGTTACAGCTTGAAAGAGTATAAACTTAATGTACTTGTTTATACAAGTACATTTTGTTCACGCCAAGACAGTGCTACAACAAAAAAAAGTAGGCTTTTTTTCGGGACCCTCACATGTCAAATGGGGGATGTTTTTTTTTCATTTTTACTTTATCGTATGGGGTATCGTTGGCTAACTCTTTTAAAATCATTGTGGGTTTTCTAAAACTGTTTTTCATTTTAGGGTTCCGTTTTTGAAATATTTATCTTTAAAGTGCTAGTTTTTAGAGTCATCTGTACTCCCCTTCTAAAAATCAAGTGGTTGTACTTGAACACATCAAATATATTTATGATAGTAGTACATATAATGAGGTTTTTAAAGGAAAATTATAACAGCAGCTGTGGTATCATGTAATTAGCATCCAACATTACTAGTGGCTAAGTTGCAGTACGCTTTGACGTAACGTGATTGTTACTGGTGATTACTTCAAACAGCAATGTACAATACATAAAAAAATAATTTAAAAATTAAAAAACCGACTTAAAAAAAGAACAAAAAATAATTAAAAAATTTAAAAACCATAAAAAAAAGAAAGAATTGATAAAAAAGATCAAAATAACCTCTACATACAGCGCCACCGACTAATTAATCTGTTTTATCATCTGAAGTCGGGCAGCCAAACTAAGTACAATATGGAATCATACAGCCAGTAAAATTGCCCGACTTCAGATGATAAAACAGAATAATTAGTCGGTGGCGCTGTATGTAGAGGTTATTTTGGTCTTTTTTATCAATTCTTTTTTTTTTTTTATGGTTTTTAAATTTTTAAATTATTTTTTGTTCTTTTTTTAAGTCGGTTTTTTAATTTTTAAATTATTTTTTTATTTCACCCTTTTTAGTACTTACCTACCTACTTCCGACTGCCAAATAAATTAACAATACCTATTGTTACCGTAATTTTATTTATGGAGGAGTTTGCTGATGAGAAGGTGGTTTTAGGTGGCCCATCAATCTGTTCTTAGTTCTTTAGGGGTCTATATTTTTGGTAGAAGTCCAAAAACGAGTAATTTATTACATTCTGGGAAGCTATCCTGTCCATCATTTCGAAGATACTCATCAGATCCTGACCAAATTTTTATGGGACCACCACGGGGCTTCCACCTTTCCATTAAAAAAAAGAACCATCTCAATCGGTCAAGCCACCTTTGAGTAATCGGTGAACAAGTGAATTGAATACAGGTTTTTGAGGAGCATTCCCGGTCCTTACTTCGAAGATCCTCATCAGATCCTCACCAAATTTTTATGGGACCACCACGGGGCTTCCACCTTTCCATTAAAAAAAGAACCATCTTAATCGGTCAAGCCACCTTCGAGTAATCAGTGAACAAGTGAATTGAATACAGGTTTTCGAGGAGCATTCCCGGTCCTCACTTCGAAGATCCTCATCAGATCCTCACCAAATTTTTATGGGACCACCTCGGGGCTTCCACCTTTCCATTAAAAAAAGAACCATCATAATCGGTCAAGCCACTTTCGAGTAATCGGTGAACAAACATAAAAAAAAAAAAAAAAAATATACGCGACGAATTGAGAACCTCCTCCTTTTTTGAAGTCGGTTAAAAATATGCTTTTTGACAGCAAATAGCAACTGACAGCGGTGGATGCTAATTACATGATACCACAGCTGAGCTCTCTTTTCAAATTTTCGTGTAATTGAAAGAAATAAAAAGTTAAATTTCGAACAAATTCCGTTGGATAGGTATTTTTGGATTGTCCAGCAGAGGGAAACCTAGTGCTCGATTGCTGTTTGCGCTACAGTTGCTGTTAGCTAATACATAAGATTAATGGTCTTTGCTAATACGAAAGTGACGTTTGACAGCGACAATCGCGAAATTTACGCCTGTCGCCCTGTTGCAAACCTGTCGCGAGAATCGTAATCAGGCTGCGGCATTTTAAAAGACCTCGCATTCAATGACAGTTAAACTCGACGGTGCCGGCTTCAAATGCATGCAAATCAACGCTGTCGTTTTCATCGCACAGGTTATTCCTTTGCGAAATGGGATTTTGATGCCGATGACGACAGAAGTTGCGCGGTAAGGTCCCTGACTGTCAACCTTCACTAGTTGGAGAGAACTAGAGGAAAAGAACTAAAGCGTAGTAGACTAACGGCCAAATACTAACCAGCATATTCAAAATTATAACTCCTGGACTCGAAAATTCCCATAACTAATTTTTAAAGTGGTGTCCCTTATGGTGTTCCGTTATAAGTAGGTATATCGTATACGACCAGGGGCTCTATTTTTGAATCAAATGAGGCATTTCGAGCGATTTTGATACCTCGATTTCTACTGATTTTCGTTCAATTTCTGTAATTTTTCTACGTGAATCGCACGTCCACAACAAGTGGTATCAACCACTCGCTGCAGGAGTCTGGCATCAAACGATAATCAGCAGATATCGAATTATTTAAATCGCCTGAAGTGCAACGAGCGATTCAAAAATAAGGCTCCAGTCCATGTAAGTTGCTACGATGACTGAATGCAAACACACGTTACATAATATGGCTTGCTTGAAATTAAGTAAAACCTGTTTAATTGTAGGTAAATCAATCTAGATCTTTTGTTTTTGTTTTGAAGTAATAATAAGTACCAACCTACCTCGCGGAGCAATAGTATTTTTTTCCTTTAGACAATTCCTGTAGCGTCTTTTGAGATACTTTTGCCGATTGTATTTTTTTTTTCGTTTCCATGGCGTCGACAAAAGGCACCATTGTCAAAGATGTGCATGACAATAGTAGGGTATTGGTTGGTAGATATTTTCAACTATTTTATATTTCGTACTGGATATTCGTCTACAGGGCTTGTTTTCTATAACCAAAGCGTCTCAACAATGTATCAGCATAGTTAAATAATCGTACCGTGACTGTTTATTCACAAGACATAAACAGCCGTGTTAAAATATGCCATGATTATATTAAACGGCCAAGGGAGTTTCCGACACAGAAAATCACAAAAAAAATGTGATATGAGAGCAACCGTTAAATTATAATAACTAAGTATTTATTAAACTGTTTTTAGTATTTACATATACTTACATGTAACAACAACGCAAAACAACCAGAAATTACATCAACTGTGCGGCAACAGAATTACATCATCTGTGAAAATTCTAACTATCTATCATAGCTAAAAAGAATGTGAACGAAGAAGATATTTGTGAAAGACAGACAAAGTGGAATATTATTCTGTAGGTACTCAAAGAGACTCTAAGGCCCGTATTCACAAACGACCGTATAGTCGTAGCTTAAAGCTTTGTCTTGCTCTTGTGAATAACATTCAATATCAGTGAAAATGTGACAAAAGTCGAACACATAGGATCTTTTGTGAACCCCCTATAGAAAGTATCAGAAACAAGTCACATAATTTCAATAATGAATTAGTGTGTAACGTACCTATGTAAGTCGTATTATATAAATATCTACGTAGGTACACAAACAACGTAACTTCAGTAAACAAGGTACTTATAGAGCTTTGAAAGACATTGATTGGCACATCTAGTTAGGAGTTAGGGGGTTCCTCAAGGACGCTCGCCGTTCCCAGACCAATCAAACTAAAACACAAGTGTGACCAGTCAATAAGCAGTGGGTACCTACAAAAAGTAAATTATGAACAACTAATCTTACTAATATTATAAACGCGAAAGTTTGTATGTATGTATGTGAGGTTGTTACTCTTTCACGCAAAAAGTACTGGACCGATTGCAATGAAACTTGGAATATAGGTAGCTGGAGCCCTGGAATTACACATAAGCTACTTTTTATCCCGATAACCCCGCGGAAACGGGACTTACGCGGTTGAAACCGTGGGGCGCCGCTAGTTTTCGATATACGTGATAATATGATGAGGTTTGAACACAGGACACACAGTTGATAACACAATTTATCGGATAGTTGTTGCGCTTTAGCGATTTTATTAAGAACTAGCAGTGTCCCGCGGTTTTACCCGTGCAAATCTGAATTTTCCAAAAACCCTTTCTTAGTGGCAACCCACATAATATGACAAAGAACACACCCTCCGAATTTCATGTCTTTAGGACCAGCCGTTTAGGCTATGCGCGGCACAAACGTTTGATTTATAGTTCAGTCAGGGCTTAGAATTTTTAAATTTTTAATTGAATAGGGCACCACGTTGAAAAAAGGTCATGAATCTAGTACTTATTGGTTATTTCCTGTTTATGCAACGTTTGTTTACGGTTTCCGGTTTGTAAAAAAACTATGGATAGATCCTGATAAAAAGCTTTCGAAGAATAGCTACTTACACCTTTCCTCTTTTTGATATAAATGAATTGCGCCAACAAACCAGCAGCTGCATTTCTTCTTATTAATTTTAATATAACAATCCAATTTAATCGAATAAAATAACTTAAAAAATAAAATAACTTATAAAATTTCAGTTTTAAGACAGCTCTGTAATGTAGGTATAACCTACCTATCAAAGGAGGAGGTACTAACAGCGCCCCACGGTTTCACCCGCGTAAGTCTTGATCCCAAAAACAAAAAAGTTTTGTTATCGGTTTGGCGGTTATTTCGGGAAAGAGCAACAAAAACATATTCCCATCACACATATTGTCACCTTTATAATATTAGTTCGACATGATGAACAGGAAGTAGGATAGGACAGGAGTAAAGCCTAGATTGCTTAGTTTAGAGCTAGATAGCGCTGTGCGATACGTCCTGCAATGTCCAAACAAATATCCACACATTCTTGCACCTTTTGCACTTCTGGCGAACTTCCGCATTCTCAATAGGGCAAATTAAGCAGAAATCCATTTGATTTGAATAGTCGTAAAGAGAAGTAACCGCAAGTCGCAACCAGAAGCTAGCTCGAGCCGGGCAGCGCTAGCTAGCGCCCGCTATAAAAAGATCATCAGTCGAACGGGCTGCGACTGCCGCCGGCCGAGCTCCCGTGCGACATGCAACCCTGGAATAAGCGACTCGCCTGTGCCACCGAGTACTGTTGCCAAAATAATTAAAGAAATCTCCGACAGTGTCCCTCCACCGCGCCCGCGCCGCTCTAAAACCGTCGCTCTTAGCCCGGGAGTCACTACTCGGGGCGCGGCGGGAAAACATCTCCCGCGTCACTTTTATTTCTTCTTCCCTTCCCGACGCTGCCGAAAAAAATTATTTCAGTAAGTTCCAAATTACCATAAAACGAAATGACAGTGAGTGAATTATCGTCAAGTGTAAACAAAGTGCAATAAAGTTGTAAAGGAAAGTTCGTGTTTAAAAGTGATACAAGTGTTACATAACGCGAAGCGAATTTCAGTATTTTAAAAATACCGCATTTTGTAGGCGCCTTTGGACCAAAATAGCTTTGTGTCACGTGGTACAGATTTCGACCTATAGCATAGCTCCACATTTATCTATCGTCGTAAATTATTTCACTCACTGAAACTGGGATTTCTATAAGAATTTATGTATATTACTTCTCACAAGTCTCTCGTAATAATTATTACAATTTACTACGATATTTAAAAAGAATTACGGAGTATTTAGATTTTGCTTTGACCAAAATAGTTCTTAACCTAGATACTAGGTGGCGCCACGGTCTCGTCTTTCAATCTACGTCAGTTTGAGAAAAAATGACGGCTGGATTGGATACGTGTTCTTGTCGTTTATGATATTTACGAGAAAAGTATTAAATTAGTACAAAGATTAGTTATTAATTAATTCAGTGTCATAAAATAAGTGAAAGATTGATTGAAACAATTAAATCTCATGTATTAAAAAACTATTCGGTGAGTGGTGAAGTGAGAAAACAGTGGCTATGCTAGGACTCTAGGATATTGCTCATTACCTGTATATTGTAGTTTGCCCTACATATTTACACGAAGAATTTACATCGAACGTTAAATAAATATTGATTGTACGCACAAACTACCTAAAACATTTTGTTTTTATAACGTTATAGTGTTCCAATTTCCAATATCACATCGCTGTTTTACGTCGCAAAATCGAATAAAGATATGTTGTATTCTATCCGAATTAGTGATCAGTGTTTGTTTTCTTTCATAGATAATCATACAGTTGACTAAATAGCCTTCGATTTTGTGTAACAATGAACATAACCTCAAAAAGTTGTACTATGAGATGACTCGTCATTTCTAACCTCTTCTGTTTTATTCCGTAGAACTGACGGCAACGTAATTATTCCACCATGGAGGACGCACACGCAAAATCCGTGGACGAAGTCTTAGGATATTTTGGCACAGATCCAGACAAAGGTCTTAGTGCAGACCAAGTTAAAAGAAACCAAGACAAATATGGGCCAAATGGTAAGTGCTCTTCATCCTTATCAATAACGAATTTGCATATAATACTTATAGTTTGGCTTTGAACTAGTCAGAATAGAGTGTACAGATATTCCAGAACTTTTCCATGCACAAATGTTCCGGCAGTGGTTTGGTTTATCGGATATGCTCTCTCATCTGAGTGATGATCCCGTTTGCATCCCTTTTGGGAGCCCAAGGTCTCCTACAACCCTAATGTATTGGCGGTTGGCACAGTAGTTTTTATTGGACATTGCTTAAGCCTATCAACACTTTGACATAACAAAGAAGAAGCTTCCAATTTTATGTCAAGATCATCAAGGAAGGTCACTGTAGTTAAATATTCTTGACTATGAGATGAATATGAGACACTCTTATGGTGCACTACACACAAGAAAACTATAGAAGAGACCTAAAATTTCTGTTTTTATTGTTTACTTTACATAGGGTATGGTGTATTTACATATTTGAATATAAAATATTTAAAAAAAAACTACAAATAATGGCTTCCAATATACAACTATGACTAAATAAAATAATCATAGTTCTCATTTCCTCAAGGCAAATGGTCATTATAGTAATCTGCATATTAATATTTTTTAGCTTTATTAAATTGGTAACAAGTCTGGAATACAATTTATGTAATATTTTTTTTGTAATAATTATTACAAAAATACTACAACAAAAATTCTATGGCTTATTAGGTTTTTATGGTAGCTATCCCAATTTATTAGAACAAATAAATTTTAATTTTTTTAACTTCCTTCTTAATAATCTTAAATACAAGCCTCTATTAGTACAATATAGTGTAGATGTTTAATATAGAATTGTTTTTAAATAAAAAGCATAATATTTAAACAAATTAAATAAATAAATAAATCCTGTGGCGAACACACAGCGCCATCTAGCCCCATGGTAAGCTGCTAAGCTTGTGTTATGGTGACTAGACAATGGATATACCTTAAAACTACCTTAATAACCAAATACCGGAAAACCGGAAGTTACCTTAATAAGTAATAATTTAAATTAATGAGTTATTTATTTATCGAATGGCTAAGAAAATACAGCAATTGTGAGGCGAAAGAAAGTATGATATCCAATGTTTGTTGTACTGTTAGCACCATAATTATAGACATAACAAACAAAAAATCATATGTTATGTAATTCTCATTAGCAAATAAATTTAACCAGCTTTTCCGAATAAACAATTGATCAGTTGATCAATGAAATCAGTTTAAATATTTATTAGTCATTATTCATAGTAACCATTATGAAGAATAAAAAAATCTGTGTAACCAATTAGTTGAATATTACAATAAATAACCTGGTGGATGCCATAATCTTGTTTGGATTATAGAGTATGATATGATATCTATTGATGAATTTATCTTCCATCAATGCTAAACATGTTCAGGATATACTGTTTATTCTATAAGTAATAACGTTTAAACATTAATCAGTTATTTATCAATGAAAATAATGCAAAGAGTATAAACATTGGAGTTTATACTTATTTAAATTATTATTTTAGAACTTATTTAAACATAGCTAGGTAGTTGATATTGATTAGCATTTACAGGAACAAACAAGATCTTTCTTTCATTAAAATTTAAATATAGGTAAAGTTTTGGGTATTTATATCCGACTAGATGAGTCCCGCGATTTCTCCTATTGAGTCCCGATCCCAAGGGAATATCTGGCTCAATAGCTTTTTAGTGGTAAAAGATCGATCGCTTTTAATCAGTCCAGTAGTATTCATAACAAACAAACAAATCTTACCTCTTTATAATATTGGAATAGACAAAATGCATTTCTGGCTACTTGCGTTTTTGACGATATGCTGGTAATCTATATGACTCAACTGTGGTTATTTTGTAAGCAGATATAAGTTAAAAATCTGTTGTTGTAACTATGGTAATGGCTACCTCGGACCACCCCCAACATAACAAAGTGTGACTGTAAAATGAGAAGCAAATAACACATTACTTTTGCTGTCCTGCAGTTTTGTTATAATAATAGAATAGATTAACCAGTGATGTGTAATATAAAACAATTAACTGAGCCTTCTTTCATTTAATAATAGCTACAAAAAGAGATGGTAAATTACCTTGAGTTTGAAGCTATGTATTTTTAAGTAAAGCTAAAAGTTTGGTAGAACATGGTGTTTCTATGGTTACATTTCTCTGTTATTATTATAACTATTATTTCCCTTTTTTCATGAAACATGAGTTTTGGAATACAATTCTGTGACTCCACTTTGTTTGTAGTCATTGACAAGAAGAAGAAGAAGATTAGATGTGAAACTGATTTCCTCTATTATGTAGGTTCTTGTAATATAATTACGTAAATTATTTCAACTCTTTATTCTGGGGTATTTGAAATGATGCCAAACGATTGAACTTGACCATGAATCATACTGTTGACAAGGAGAAATTAAAAATAAAATTGTTCCTTGATTTTTATATTTAAACAATTTTAATTTGATAACAAACTTACGTCTTATTAAGTGCTATATAAATCAAAAATAATCAAATACTACATCACAGCACGCTTTATAGCTAGACTAGCTGGTCCTGCAGTTTCATTCGCACGAGCCTCAGGTGGGAATTTTGATGTACTGGTCTAAATTTTCTATAACAATATTTTCTAAAATATTCTTAACTAAAAGTATCTCCCTTTTTTTTAAATCCACCAAGACTAATTTTCTTTGATGTAGCAGTTTCTAGAAATAGCCTACTTACATACTTAATTAAGCAGGTAATTTGTATTGCTTACCTAGGTAGGTAACTACAGTTCAACAAAACAAGGTGACTAATTTAGAAATTTTAATTCTTATCAGATAAACAAATAATAAATATTTTGTCACCTGATTTGCTTGCCGATTAGAGAATGAATACACAAGACAATAGATGACTTTGACGGGACAACTAACTTGGAATAAAAATCTGATTTTTCGCAGTCGCAGTCATCAAAAAAATAATATTGTTCAAGACCTATATAAATTACTAGCACATGTCCCACGTAAGTCCCAAACCCGTGGAGTGTGTGGAAAACACCGTAAAGAACTCGCTGTCCATATTCAAACCAGCCGTTTTGGGCTCCGCGTTGATAATAGGTCATTAAGTCAGTCAATCAGTATTTGTCAGTAGTCAGTATCAGGACTTTGAATTTTATATGTATTGATTAACAGACTGTCATTTCTTACAATTTAAAAGCCAGCCTAGTTTTTTTTAAATATTCTATTTACAATATATTAAAATATTTTATCTTATACAGCTCTAGATAAGAAAGAACTACAGATTGTGCAGGGCACCTATTTGCAGACTGACTTAGAGGTGTCTTCCATGACCTCCCCACTGCGAGTCATGTGCCAGACGTTGTAAAATATAATCCTATTGACAATATAAACCGCGCCGCTTAGAAGCGATAGTTTATAAGTGGGGGTTTTTTGGAAACATTACCTCTTAATATCTCTAAGAATTTATGAAATTAGTCTATACAATATTTATCTTCTTTTACATAGAATAAAACAAAGTAGCGCTCTCTGTATGTTTGTATGCTCAGATCTTTAACGGATTTTAATAGGGTACACATACAAACTTTCAACATTATAATATTAGTAGGATACAACACGTCCTGATATTCCCTTAATGATGATAATTCTTTCACTGATAGAAAGCTACACTATCGAGGAGTAACAGACTTGTAATCCCGAAATCCCCTCGGAATCGGGACTTATTCCGGTGAAATAGAAAATAACTAAGTCAGTAGAGCTATCTATACTCAACTTTAACGCAACAAAAGTAGGTAAGATAACTTAGTGGCCTCTGAAAAGAACTTTCTCTTTGAAATTAGTAACGCATTTACTTCACTTTAAAACCAGAAGACCACGTGTTCGTATCGATAAAATAACGTTCCTTTCATGTTGTAATGTATTGGTAATTTTGGATTTAAATAGTACAAGGGGCATTTGTAAATGTAGCTTTATCTGGATTGGTAGAAAGCGGTGTGTTGTGTGCATAGATGATGCCCATTTGCCCAGTGAAGTGTTCGAATTATATGCCATAGTATTACGTCCAGACATTTGATGCCGCTATCAAGCATACAACTTGAAATACGTTTCTATCTAGCGCAGATCAATTAATAGCAATTGATTTTTGGCGGCACACAAAAGAGCTTAGTCCTTTGTATACAAAAGAGTCTTTAATAAAATTGTAACCTCAGCTCTTCGTCTGCTCCAGACAAATAAATCGATCCTTCTCGACCTACCTTGCCAATGTTTGCGAATATCAAACTTCCATCATATTTTATTACTCATTATTATTGTTAGGGTGTTTCACGAGTTTTATTTATAGTAATGTACGGGGTCACTGTGGCGCAGATTGGCCAGTGGTGCGTAATTTTAAACACCCGATGGACATTGGACAGTCCCTTCGGGCGTGACAAACCGATGTTGCGTACTCGATCTGCCTGCTATGTCGTACCCTCACTGATAAATATAGACCGAACGAAGGCTTCATCGTTTAGCTAATTTCTTGCTAAATTGCTTACTTGCTAATTTAAATATCAAAAAAGTTCTTTGTAACAGAACGTGACGTCCTCTCGCTTCTCGAACGTTGTTAACGTTTATTAACAGAATATTTTACATGGTATATTTTATTTAAGTAAACCACGTCTTATTTTATATTAGCACGTGATCATGGAATCATTCTTGCTAGGTTTGAAATAAAATTAGTAATAAAACTGTGTGTAAGATGCAGGCCCAATTTTAGCGTTGTGCATATTTAATTCTATATTTAATCGTGTACTAATTGTCATCTAATAAGAACTGTAAAAATATCCCCATTCGACTCGACTTATTATAAATATAAACATTGTAACATTCGCCATTTAACTCGAATGGAATCGTGAGGTGTACGTTAAAACAAAACCTTACAACTGTAGACAAAGTGCTATATCCGGTCTCGCTTACCTACTAATAAAAACTGGATTAAGTCGGTAAAAGAGTTTGTACCTAGTATTATATACCTACCTAACAATAAAACGTCTGAGAACGTAAACTATTTTACTCAGCGCCTACCTATTCGATGTACTAATCTTCTTACGTTACTAGGTCATTTACTATACTAGGTCTTATTAGGGTTATCGGTTTATCCTGATAAAAAGGTGTAATGTAATTAATTATGTATTTAATTACTTGTATTATAATTATAGGCAAGTTATCTATAAAATTCTTACCTAAATTCTACAGCGTCTGTATCTATGTATTATCTTCCTACATCGTGATTAGCATAACAAGAATCCATTTGAATGTAACAAAAGAGGAACTAGTAATGTTGTTTTAATTCAATTGGAATGCTAGATCTATCATTGTCTTAAAACTGGCTGGAAATAGGCTCTCACTGTGGCTTTTGTTACCTCCTTCCAAGATCAGTACTTATTTTAAAGATAGGAAGACGACCTCTATGGCGCGACTCCAATGCGGCTGCGGGTTCAATTCGGGTGCAAATTTGTATGCTTAAAAATAAATTTTTGTATCTGGTCTGGATGTCTTTTTATGTATAATATGTATGTATTTACCAAAAATAAAGTATATCCGTTGTCTAGTATAGTACAAGCCTAGTGCTTAGTTTGGGGCTAGATTGCGCTGTGTGGAATGTAGTGCAATACTTATTTTAATAGATACATTCTGTACGATTATTTACAAGGGTACTTTTTAGATCGATATCTCTCATCTGAGCGATGTTCCCAGGTACCTTTCGGTAGCCCAAGATCCGCTGAAACCCCTAATTATTTGGGATCGGCAGGCAGTAGTCAAGTCATCCATCATTGACTACTGCAAATGTAATTGATACTGTTTTAAACGGCCGGTTGCCTGACACCATATTCAACAAGGAGTGTCATTGGGACCAACCATTTTACCCGCCACCGCACGAGGAGGTTTGCTAGTATTCTCTTAGTCGTCTTTTACGTCACCAACGGCCAGATATAGGGCCTATTCTATGCCAGGGTTACTCGATCTAAGTCATTCGCTATAGGAAGATCATTTAATAATATCAATATCACATTGTCCTATAAACATTGGCCTACTGCAACTGCGTATTAGGTCTGATAAAACCGTATGTGCTCTGAATAATACATGCAAACATATTCGATTTAGCCGTATCTTGTTTAACTTCCCACAAATTAGTGAAAACCAAACAAACAGTAAGTTACGGCTCAGTTTTATCAGTAAAAGTTATTAAACTGAAAGTAGATCAAATTATATGAAAAATATAGTAAGTACTTACTTAAAAGCGTTTGACTATATTTCATAATGTAATTTTCCTTAATTTTAATACGAACCAGGATGTGGGTCTTATTGTATCGTTGTCAAAGCCTTCATCATGCTTAAAACATGATTGGATTTGGTTTTTCAAGAGGCGATGAATCGACAGTCCTCGTGTGTTAGAAGTACGGTCAAGTCCCCAGATATAATGGGCAGGTTTACAGGTTTATTTCGGTACCAATGGTCTGATCTCGTCTGTCTACAAAAACTACTGAACCGATTGCGATGAAACTTGGAATATAGGCAGCTGGGGACCTGGATTAACACATAGGCTACATTTATCCCGATATTCCCGCGGAAACGGGACTTACGCGGGTGAAACCGCGGGGCGCAGCTAGTTAATCATATTCACGAAGACTTGATCATTATAGACTACCTTCGCCTCGGTGTTTCATCTGCTTACGGCTCGATCACTGGTCATAACGGGATTGGAAGTAAAGATAAGCAGTAGGAGTTGCCTTTTAATTGTACTTAGATTAAGAAGACCGTAAATTCAGTTCAACATAATTGGAATCGATAAAACAATAGACAGATGACCTGTTTGTATGTAGGAACGTTACATTTCTTTAGCTAAAATACGTACCCTACTAATATTATTAAGATGAAAGTTTGTAACTAAGTAAACGAGTATCTTCGTTACTTCTTCACGCAAAAACTACTGAATTGATTGCGATGAAACTTGGTATTCAGGTAGCTGGAGATCAGAATTAACACATAGGCTACATTTAATTCCGATTTTCCCACAGGTTCGGGACTACGCAAGTGAAACGATAGGGCGCTGCTAAGAATATAAAATACTTTAACGTTTTATGTTTTTTTCACGTCTTATTCGCCTTTTGTCCTTTGAACGACCTAGGCTAATTTCATAAAACGCTTGTGAATGTCACAGCTATCTTATTTACTTTTCTTATTTAGGCTCCACTCATCCATTGTGGTAGTTACCAACAGCGCCGTTCCGCACGACTTTCTCTCTTTTAAAATAATTCTTTGCAAATCTCGGAGGCCGTAGAAATCGCAGATTCTGTCCTTATCGTACTTTCACCTCTGCTTCAGACGTTTAGTTCATTACATTCGCTAGTATTAAGCACGATTAGGTAGGTTACAACAATATAGTGATAAAAATAATACATGTAATAAACAACATTGACTTTACCGTAAATCTAGACCAATATTATAAATGCAAAACCGTTGACCCATTTTTTAAATCAACGTACCTAATATTTATAAAGAGGTAAAGTTGGGATAAATGTTTGGACGGTTGGATGTTTGTCGTAATTCAACAACAACATAGAGTAGGTTTTTTATCCCAATATTTCTCGGTTTCATCCGCATATAAATCATCGATAAATGTCATTTATTTTGATGTCTTTATGGATGGTCTTTTAGACAAGCTTATCCAGGGTAGTTAACTAACTAGCCCGGATAAGTAACTAACTAACCAACTCGGAATAACTAGTCCGAGACTTATTTCTGTATTTATTATAGGTCTTACTTATACCAACTTATTCTTATCTAGTGGTAGATACCCCGACTTTCATTCCGAAGGTCTCGGTTTCGAATCCCGGCTTACCACGCACCAATGTCTTTTTTCTTGCAGAAAAGTATGTACGTTAATAACATCGCTCATACGGTAAAGGAAAACCTCGCGAGGAAACCCACTGCTTAGTTAGCTCCAGACGTATTGACCAGTTCTTTCCTCTGGGCATGGCTGACTAGGCTGGGAGGGTGGTATAGGTGCTGGGCTTACTCCACCTAACAACGTCTCGGGCACTACAGTGCCATTAAATAGCATGAATTAAAAGTTGCTTGCGCTGTTTTAATTATCTAAAATTAGATGAAAAGGCCATTTTTTTTTCTTATACCTACTTGAAAATTACGTGTGCAATCGCTAAAGATATGCTAAAGGTATCTAGTACATGCACCTATGGTATTTCTACTAAGTAGACTGCCATGTTACAGATTTTATGGCTCACCTCTAAAATTATATTATTTTACAGGGGATTGCTGTAGATACTAAATTCTAAATTTACTTCGCGATAGAGCTCGTTATAATTTATATTTTGGCACTACATACAGCTAAAATATAAAATCGTAACTATTATCTATTGTGTGTCTGTATTAACATTCCACGCAATTGTAGTTTAGATATGTTTGTCGTTAAGTTAAGGAGGAAGTACAAAGCCAGGATCTAACAGTTAATTTTAATGTGAGAGCACACTTCAATGCCGGTGTGCAGTAGTCTCATAGCGCCGCAGAAATACCGTGGTCACCCGCCTCATAAAATTGTAGTAAATTATTTACGCAGGTTTCTCGCAGGATACTAGCTAGCTTGATGAATGTCTATATGTTTAAAGTTTAGGCTATGTAAATTGAATGACAGCTGGAATTTGGTTATTGTTAAATTACACGACGCGTGTGAAGTATAGAACCGAAAAAATAGTAACCGGGACATCCTGATTTTAAAAAAACCTCCAGCATTTGGGACGTATGTAGGTTTGAGATTTTGAAAAGGTTCGATTAGATCTGTTAGTTTTTGGCAATTAAGCAATAAATTGTTTTCTTTATGTGTGCTTAATATATGAATTTCGACACATTTTAAAATGAAGATTGACTGCCAACTTCTCGAATTTAAATTAGGATAATTTGAATATGTGTATTTGGCCACCTGATTGTGTAACAGTATAGTGCAGTAGCCCCATATTGACTAATTGCTGACATGGTCTGTCTGTACGGGGCGTCGTTGTCAGCACGCAACCGCTCACCGAAAACACAAATAGATCCGGTTGAATTATAGCTAGGGATACCAACCATACCATAATCTATACTTACCTTTAGCATTTTTAGGTGAAAATAATACTTAAAAAAAATTGAAATACATGTTACCTAATAAAAAAATTCACACAATTTGTAAGTCCTACATTGTACAATTTTTCGCATACTTTGCGTGTTTTTTATTTTTTTGCGTACATATTTTTGTTATTTGAAAAATATTGTTTTTGATAGATTTTTCGAAAATTAAACTCGTTTTTTTTTGTTTTGATCGCGTTGGGTTTGAATGATGAAATTTTGAATTTAATATAAGTAAGAGTGGCAGGTTGGGGTTGGCTTTGACAAAAGTGCACCTAATCTGAATGTTTGATCAAGTTTAAATTTATTACTTACATAGCTTTTTAAGTGTATACTACCAATTAACAAATCTGATAAATGAATTGAATTGAATAAATAAATCAATCTTTAATACGATTTTCTTATGCAAATACTCTGAAACTAAAATGTTGGTAACCCTATCCAGAGCACATTGCTTATCCACACACCACACACTAATTTATATCCGTACATTCATATTTATTCCTCTCAGCCTCTTTTATTTAGAGTTATAGACACAGTCTCGATCGCTGACTAACTCGCAGAATCATCGTCGTATCTATTTACCAGAGGTACTTAATACATAAAACATACATTATAGTTCTACAAAAAAGGTTTACCATTAAGCATACTACTTTTATATTATAAATAGGTACGCAACTACCGGTTTAAAATTATCAAGATTTTTAATTTAATGTTCTAAAAGGTTATAATTTGTACTTTATTTCTTATGTACAAATCCTGTTAGAAACCGATACGTAACATTATTTTTTACCTATTGTGTGAAACTTCAACTTTTACCAAAACTATAATTATATAGATTTTGAAACCAATCCAGATACCTGTGAGCGAGGTCTGTCCGAACTTATTTTGGCAGTCATACCAATACTATTTTATTTACAAAATAACGTTACTTTTTGGTTAATATATTGGTTTGCTGATTAGGTCATTTCTATAAAAACTAGATACCTTCATACGTCAACAAAGAATATTTATCAAACAAAAATAATAACTACCTAGGTAGGTATAGGAAGTTCACATAACCAATTGAATTAATAATACTCTACGCAGACAATACAGTAATTAAATGCCTACTACTTATTGATTGGTTACAATCATCATTGAGATAATAGCCGATTGTTCGGCACGTCAGCAAGGTTGTGACGGAGTTGAATACGTCACTTGCTTAGGCCTGGCTTACAATATACAAGTCCACACTATTATAACTTAATTTCATGGTCATTCGATTTTTTCATCTTATATTTGTTAACTTTTGCCTTAAAATCATCTGAATATGTATAAAAAACAGGTTCCTAAGTTACTCTGATCGGATGACGTCTGCAGCTTTTATAGTGTTCCTAACCTAGTACTATATTTGTTAACATAAAATCATTATTTTAATCTCTAGATTAGATCAGCAACCGCCTAAACCTTAAAAAAACACTTCGAATTTAACTTTACTTAATTGGATGATACTCGTAATTTCCCGATAGTCTCAGATCCCTCGCAAATAAACTCGTATTGTGTGAACCCAGCTTAAGGTCATTGCGCGAACACAAGCACGAGGCATGACTTAGACGATGGTCGTGGTCCGATGCCTATACACCACGTCAAGCTATTTAATTATTTACCTAGACGAAGTACTTAAAATATACGTACATGATAACGTTCAATCAATCTTTATAGTTACCTTACTCTGACTGAGGTCAAAAGCCGATGTCAATGTCCCTTACCATTGTTTCAAAAATATACAAGGAAATAAAACTAGACCAACCTAATATTATCTGTCAATAAGAATAATACGATTAGAATCTTCCGTCGCCACCGTATGATAAAAAACATGTGTTGTTTCACTTGTATTTTATAATTGTTGATATATGCGTAGTTACCAAATGGGGAACCAGTTCAGATGTTTATCGAAAACGTAGGTAAACGTAAAACTAGACCCCGTTTACCTATACCGTCGAAATACGCCGGCGATACTCGCCTCTGACGTCATGCCGGCTCTATCTATCAGTACAGTACAAGTACACTAGAACACAGACTACAGAATGAGAGGTAAAGCTATGCACTCTTCGATATTTAGACGGCGGTAATACCGAGCTACCGTAGCGTATTTATATGCGATCGTAACTACTGACGGACCGCGTTTGTTCTGACTAGTTTATCGCCTGCTACGAGTAAATGAACCCCTTTGATGTTTTATTCAAATGATCTAATCACTGCTCTTTTCTCTTTACAGAACTGCCTACCGAGGAAGGTAAGAACGCCATGTATAATTTACCCTAAAAGTTAGAATTCACGAAACAATACTTTAGTATCGTAATGAGGAAGTTTGCTTAAACTAACGCAACGCAGTAAGCAGAATTTAATTTAAAACTATGCCAAGGTTTCATGAGACAGTATTTGTTTGCTTAGCACTTTGCGACCTTGGTATTACACGTTTCAAATTAGAAATATCGAATATGTCCACGTAAAATAGTATTACATAAAATATGTTCTTTAGGGTGCTATTTACAAAGTGATTAAGATAGAAATTTGTGCTGATAAAATTACTTATCCCTGTAACATATGCATGATAAATTATGCAGCCTAATCAAATATAAAAGAGCCGATGCTGTAAAAAGAAACTCTCTGTCTATATCTCGACCCTGTTTCCTCCCCTAGCTCTCAATTTGCCGGAACTAAAGCGTACTTGAATGGCTTCATTGTTCTTTTGAAACATTGAAACCATAGCTGCCTTTACTTTTTAGATTTATAACAAAAATATTCGAACATAATAATGGCACCCTGTGAGAACTTGTTACTGTGACTGTTAATTGATTATGTTAACAAACACGATTTTTGAATTTGAAAAGTTTGTAATGTCGACCGTTTTCTATTTTAGGCAAAAGTATATGGCAGTTAGTTCTGGAACAATTCGATGACCTCTTAGTCAAGATTTTGCTATTAGCTGCTATCATTTCATTCGTAAGTATACTGTTTCTCTGTCTTGTCTTGTGTAGTAAAAAAAATCCGTCGAATCTCAACTAACGGAATATTAAATTAGAAATGATATTATGAAATTCTTCCACTTCCAGGTTTTAGCTTTATTTGAAGAACACGAAGATGCATTCTCAGCCTTCGTAGAACCCTTCGTTATTTTACTTATTCTTATCGCTAACGCCGTAGTAGGAGTATGGCAGGAAAGAAATGCCGAATCCGCCATCGAAGCTTTAAAAGAATACGAACCAGAAATGGGTAAAGTAATAAGAGGAGACAAATCTGGCGTACAAAAAATCAGAGCGAAAGAAATCGTCCCCGGTGACATCGTTGAGGTGTCAGTTGGTGACAAAATTCCCGCCGACATCCGCCTTATTAAAATCTTCTCGACCACAATTCGTATCGACCAGTCTATCCTCACTGGTGAGTCCATATCTGTGATCAAACACACCGACGCCATTCCCGACCCCCGCGCTGTCAACCAGGACAAAAAGAACATTCTCTTCTCCGGTACCAATGTCGCCGCCGGCAAAGCCCGTGGTATCGTCATGGGAACTGGACTTAACACCGCTATTGGTAAGATCCGTACTGAAATGTCTGAAACTGAAGAAATTAAGACTCCCCTTCAGCAGAAATTGGACGAATTCGGTGAACAGCTCTCTAAAGTTATCTCTGTTATTTGCGTCGCCGTATGGGCCATCAACATCGGTCACTTTAATGACCCCGCCCACGGTGGAAGCTGGATCAAGGGTGCCGTTTATTACTTCAAGATCGCTGTCGCCCTCGCCGTCGCCGCCATTCCCGAAGGTTTACCCGCCGTCATCACCACTTGTCTCGCTCTGGGTACCAGACGTATGGCCAAAAAGAACGCTATCGTCAGGTCTCTGCCCTCCGTCGAGACTCTCGGTTGCACATCCGTCATCTGCTCTGACAAGACTGGTACTCTAACCACCAACCAGATGTCCGTCTCCCGCATGTTCATCTTCGAAAAGATTGAGGGTGGCGACAGCAGCTTCCTCGAATTCGAGATCACCGGCTCCACCTACGAACCCATCGGAGACGTCTACCTGAAGGGCCAGAAGATCAAGTCGGCAGAGTTCGACGCTCTTCACGAATTGGGCACCATCTGCACCATGTGTAACGACTCCGCCATCGATTTCAACGAATTCAAACAGGCTTTCGAAAAGGTCGGTGAGGCCACCGAAACCGCCCTCATCGTTCTCTCTGAAAAGATGAACCCCTTCAATGTGCCCAAGACCGGTCTCGACCGCCGTTCCTCCGCTATCGTTGTACGCCAGGAAATCGAGACTAAGTGGAAGAAAGAATTCACCCTGGAGTTCTCCCGTGACAGGAAATCTATGTCTACCTACTGCACGCCCCTCAAGCCTTCCCGCCTCGGAACCGGACCCAAACTGTTCGTCAAGGGTGCACCTGAAGGTGTGCTCGATCGTTGTACCCACGCCCGCGTCGGAACCAGCAAAGTACCCCTCAACTCGACCCTCAAGAACCGCATTCTGGAACTCACCCGTCAATACGGTACCGGCCGCGACACGCTCCGTTGCTTGGCTCTGGCCACCGCCGACAGCCCGCTCAAGCCTGACGAGATGGATCTCGGAGATTCCACCAAGTTCTACACTTACGAAGTCAACCTCACGTTTGTCGGTGTCGTCGGCATGTTGGACCCCCCTCGCAAGGAAGTCTTCGACTCCATCGTCCGTTGCCGCGCTGCTGGTATCCGCGTAATCGTCATCACTGGTGACAACAAATCTACTGCTGAGGCCATTTGCAGGTAAAATCCATGGAGACAAACGATCTAAAAACTTCTCTTTAACGACTTATCGATATTTATTTATGCCACTATGTTTGCAGACGTATCGGTGTGTTCACCGAAGATGAAGACACAACTGGAAAATCTTACTCTGGTCGCGAGTTCGACGACCTGCCCGTTTCCGAACAGCGCGCCGCCTGCGCCCGCGCCCGCCTCTTCTCCCGCGTGGAACCTGCCCACAAATCCAAAATCGTTGAATACCTGCAAAGCATGAACGAGATCTCCGCCATGGTATGAGAATATACAGTTATATTTAATGTTTACGTTTCCTCCTACATTACTGGAGGCGTTAGATGTTTACTTTAGACTATCGCTGTTTATAAACTGAAATGTTTAAAGTTATCACTACTGAGTAATTTGGTATTCTTTCCAGTCTAACTAAGTTGTTTTACATTTCAGACTGGTGACGGTGTGAATGACGCTCCTGCTCTCAAGAAGGCTGAGATCGGTATCGCTATGGGTTCTGGAACTGCTGTCGCCAAGTCCGCTGCCGAGATGGTGTTGGCTGACGACAACTTCTCTTCCATTGTCGCCGCTGTTGAGGAAGGTAGTGTATCCAAGTAATAATAATGAGACTACGTAGCTTACAGAGTCCGACCCGCCCCTGCCTTAGTGTCTGCAACGGCCTATGCTCAGAGACCGATTTCCGCATCTCGGCTCACGTATAATATCGTGGTTCAAGTAGAAATCTTAATATGAGACACTAATATAGTCCGCATTTTTAGAGAAAAGTTTGTTGTTTTCGTGTTACCTTTTATTCACCTTTTAAACACTGACCTTAATATCCGTTACTGCCATCTGATATGGATGCAAACATATTATACACGAAAATTTTTGTTTAGTTTATATCTATTTTAACGTCCAGGTCAATAGTAGTATCCAGCAGGTTGGAATTTAGTGACTGGGCCAGAGTCGGCATACATAAAAGTAGACATAAAATTAGAATAAAAAAATAAAATTTACGAGTTATAAGCAGGTTAATATTTCAGGAGAGTTTGGGACTTACGTTAAAAATACTCAAAAGATATTTAAAAGAGTAGACATACTAGCAAAATCTTTGTCACAATACAGAATAGTAATGATAAAATTAAATTCACTTGGAAAATAATAAATACTGAAACTGATAGATATTTTTAATTTGGTTTGAATATAACCTCTTCGTTATCACAGGTCGTGCCATCTACAACAACATGAAGCAGTTCATCCGTTACCTTATCTCTTCCAACATCGGTGAAGTAGTATCCATCTTCTTGACCGCCGCTCTCGGTCTGCCTGAGGCCCTCATCCCCGTACAACTGTTGTGGGTCAACTTGGTCACTGACGGTCTCCCCGCTACCGCCCTCGGCTTCAACCCGCCCGATCTTGACATCATGGACAAGCCCCCACGTAAGGCTGATGAAGGTCTCATTTCTGGATGGCTGTTCTTCAGGTTAGTTGATTGACTTACCATTGTATTCAGTTTGTTAAAATTGAAATTGATAGATCAAAGTATGCACTGTAGATTTCAGCCTTATTCACTACTTTGGAACAAATTCTGACCCAACTTCTAACGTGACTGCATTAGCATTCATATCTGTACACGGATGAGTCCGCATAACGCAAAGATTCCTTTTTTTTAATCAACGAATAATTTTATTCAATGGTGTTATTTGCATAATAAATATAATGTGTCAAAATTGTGTCTATAACTAGAGTTACACCTAATTTCGGCTGCGCACATTGAGCTTAGATGCTAACACTTTGTTAGGTAATAGCAATTACACATACGACTTAGAAGTTTCATCGCAATTCAAAGAATAACAAATAAATCTGTCTGTGTTGCTGACACACATCTAAGAGTGACAGAGACCCCGCTCTGCTTGCGACCTAATAAAATACAACCTAAATGGATGGGAAACAATCACCGGATATTAAATACAGAGTTTTAAATAAATGACAGGTACATGGCTATCGGTATCTACGTCGGTGCCGCGACCGTCGGCGCCGCCTCTTGGTGGTTCATGTACTCGCCGATGGGACCCCAGATGACCTACTGGCAACTCACGCACCATTTGCAATGCCTCGGAGGTGGTGATGAATTCAAGGTAAGATCCGAAAAACAATTCTGGCGCCGTCACTCTTCTAGTGAGCTTCCCTACTTATATGGTACTTACAGCCTATTTAAGCAGCAGTTGTTTGTTGTAACGAGTTCTTGGGGAGTAAATAGGACAAACATTTTGTAAAGGGACGTCGAAGTTAACGTATTCCCTATAACAGCAAGATTTCAGGACCATAGTAGGTTGAAGTTATAATAATCGAGACCAAATCCTAAATCAAAATTAGCAATACTTGATTCGACTAAACAGGAATGTGTAATAATAACAATTGTCCTCATATATAATTTTTTTTATAATTGAACAGCTTGAAAGTTATTCATTTCATAATGCAGTTTAATCGAATCGAGCCTATGACAAATAAAAAAATGCCTATTGATCATCTATAGGTGCTAAGTTAATCTGTCTTTAGAAATGTTCTTAACGTGTTTAACAATTGTATGTTTCAGGGTGTCGACTGCAAGATCTTCACCGACCCCCACCCCATGACGATGGCTCTGTCCGTACTTGTCACCATCGAGATGTTGAACGCAATGAACAGCTTGTCCGAGAACCAGTCGCTGGTGGCTATGCCGCCGTGGTCTAACATGTGGCTCGTCGGCTCCATGGCTCTCTCGTTCACTCTTCACTTCGTCATCTTATACGTTGAGGTTCTATCGGTGAGTGGCACTAACGGCGAAGTTTTATCTGACGCTTCAACGTATGGTTGGGGCGCTATCTGTACTGGGATCCATTGCGAGCATAACATGAGTCGTTTTCATAGTTTTCCTATATTAAAAAGCAGTGGTTTTTTAGTATATGCTCAAACTTATAATTATCACTCTAGTAATCATGCCAGAGGGTAAGTGACGGTGCAAGCTGAGATGTAGCATGTTCTCTTAAAAAGTGTGAGTGATGATCGAACGACCTAATAGGGTCTGCGTCGTCGGTCTACGTTTAGGGATATGGACGAGTTCGCTTGACGATACAACTCGGTCGTTGAAAAAAATATAGGTTTGCCAAAATATTGTTTACGCACCGTATACTGTGTACTAGCTGCGCCCCGCAGTTTAATCTGCTAAGTCCCGTTTCCGCGGGAAAATCGGGATAAAAAGTAGCCTATGTGTTAATCCAGGTCCCCAGCTACCTATATTCCAAGTTTCATCGCAATCGGTTCAGCAGTTTTTGCGTGAAAGAGTAACAACCTCACATACATACATACAAACTTTCGCGTTTATAATATTAGTAAGATAGATAAGAATGACATGTGTGCTCTGGACACAATGTTGCAGGCCGTGTTCCAAGTGACGCCGCTGTCCATCGACGAATGGATGACGGTGATGAAGTTCTCGGTGCCCGTGGTGTTGCTGGACGAGGTGCTCAAGTTCGTGGCGCGCAAGATCTCCGACGGTAATACGCGAACAGTCGCTGACTGGCTCGACGGCATGCAATGGATTGTGCTCATGTGGGCCGTCTTCTTTGGCATCATCATCTACGGACCCCTATAAGACGGCCGGCAAGCCAAAGCCCTCCCGTTTGTTGATTGCGCACCTCTAATACCTACCCCCGCCTCCGCCCGCGTGTACCGTCTACTGTGGAACCACAGACTCTGGGCGTGTCCCACCACAGTAACATCTAACCGATGAATGCTAATCCATGGCACAGTGTGTGACAGTGAACCCGCGAGCACCGAACCCGTTACCTCGGTCGTGCCGTCTGGACAGTGACAGGACACTGGTGATAGGTGCGCGATAGTGCGCGAATATCGCGCGGTCTAATCTCGTTACGTCTGCTCTACGTCTGTAGTATTGTAGGTTCGTGGGCGTAGTCTAGGAGAGCTGATGCCGTGTGGCAGCAGGTCTACTGTGTACGTGGCACTAGGTCTACTGCGCTCGTGGCACTAGGTCTACTGCGTACGTGGCACTAGGTCTACTGCGTACGTGGCACTAGGTCTACCGCGTACGTGGCACTAGGTCTACGGCGAACTAACGCCACTTATTCTTATGCATTTTATATTAAAAAAAAACGTTACGTGTGCGAGACAATAAATAATTTGGAGCTCAGATATGTATACAAATGAGAGCGACTTTACAATAATTTCCATCGTTTTACTGAGTACATAATATTACATTTACATTTACATTTATTTAATAATCATGCGATTATTTCACGTGAAGTGGCTGTGAAGACCTTCATAATGCTAACACGAAACACCAAAAATTGGTTCATTTAAAAGGTAATTTTTATACTAAGTTAGTTTTATTATATTCAGTAAGACATATTCCCGATGTGTCGCTCCTGTGGTCAGTCTCAGCCCTACACTCGCACATAGCTCAGTACCTTGTCCTAGGGACAGCAGACATGTATAACTTATATTTATATAGTAATGTGCAAATTGTTAGCTTATTAGTAGTAATTTTTATCGTAAGTGTATCGTTAGGGAACGTGGTTTAGTTAGTTAACATTCTCTCGATATAGTTTCTATAAAGAATATCTCTTTGTCCTTTCACTTGTGGTCGCTTCCTAACATTCCTAATTGCGTTTCGGTTTTCTTATGATTAATCTGTGTATCATCCATTTTGATTTGCTAAAGCTCGCTTGCGCCAAAACGTAACTGACGATCATTTGGGCTCTTCAGTGATCTTCATTCTGAAACTGGTGATAAAATGTGAATAATTATTCCCATCCTCACATTAATTTACATTGCAGTTGGTTCATCGCAAGTGAAAGTGAAAGTTAACGACTCAAAAGTGACGTCATCTTAAGCAAATTTTGCTTCAAGAAGCGTTACTTTAGTTATGTACTTTGTTCTTTTTTCTTACGATGATAAAACTAACAGTGAATATTTTAGCATTATTGTGTCAAATCTAAATTTAGGATTAAAAGCTATCTTTCTGGCGCAAGGGGGGCTTATAAGACTAGATTAGCGTCATATAGTGACGTCTATAGACCAAACTTTAGGCCAGTTTGTTTATAGCGACTGGACTTGAGTTAGATCTTACAGTGTTACAATATGATTCTATATCGAAACTTTTTAGTAAATTAATGGACTACCATTGTGAATATACCTTACGCATTAACAAAAGCACTAGCTTCAGTAGAAAAATCATCCTAATAACAAACAACTTAGAGATTGAAAAGATTCTTACGGTCGGTCGTTTTGGATGAAGAATTTCGTACAATAACCTTTTATGTGTCCTTTCGCCCTTACGTAAGTGTTATACGAAGGGAGTTACGAATAGTGAAGTCTATTTGTACGAAATTGTTCGTCCAAAACGACTGATGTGTTGAATAAATTTTGATAGACATTTTTACTACTGTTAATTCTCAAAAATTGAGCGAACTTATTTGTCTTTTAACCTACTGAAGCTCATGCAAATGCGTTTTTGCATTTTCCAACCTAACTTTACCCTATTTATTTACAACGACTTGAAAGCAATATATGTATGTACGAACAGAAGGGTAATAATCTTATTTTAAAAAACCAAGTATATAACTGATATATTCGGTATGTGGTGTAATATTTTTATTTATTACATATTATTTTGTAATTGTGGATATAATTTTAAGTTTTTTTTCGTCTCTTGTGAATTGATTAAGATGTCAAATATTTTATAGACGAGACATAATATTAAATTTAAGTTAAACCTAATTGGAATAACAAAAAATTGGTCCATTTTTAACCGACTTCGAAAAAGAAGGAGGTTATTTTTTTGTAATGGTACAACAGGTCCGTACGTACATAAGTTTTGAATTTATAGTTAATATAATGAAATTTAGCATGATAGTACTGCATGTGGTTTTTTGATTGATTTATTTAATGAGTGCAGTTTGTTGTGGCTCTTTAACAATCTGATTTGACATTTTACTCGGTAACTCTATTAAAAAAAGCACTGTTTGTTTCGACTACATTTGTTTCTATTGCTATATTAGAAGTTATTGAGTGAAATGTCCTTATATTTATTACTTTATTACTGCCAACTTTTAAATGACGATTTAGGATGGCCGCTCGGAAGTTGCAGTGAATGGTGTAGCATAAGATACAAGGCGAGAGAATCGCTGCAACTTCACCTTACGGCCTAATTAAAGCGTGCCTATTATACCAGGGCTATTGGTAAATAATCAAGAAATCAGTCGCTTCAGAGTCACTTCTACATTACATCTTAACAGACACAGAATCGAAAACTATGAAATTATAACAGTTATATAAAGTTAGTGAAATCGTGTCATAACTTAGAAAAACATTGTTAAGATGTACAGAAGTAGCCCATTGCTGAATTCTTCGTTAAACAGCCCTGTTTACTATTATATACTATTTTGCCTTACATTATCTACAATATAATGAAATCACTTTGCTACGAGGCCGTCAGCCTTAACCTCCCCACAGAACACTGCACAAGTTAAGGGCATGCTCAAAGAGATTTTGTGATTTTCCTCCCCCCAAATTCCTAAACTGATTGATATCAAATAACTTATATAAACTGTACAGTTGTTTACATTTACTATTTTACATTTAATTAAAATAGTCAACAATTAATAATTGCATTTATTTCTTTCGAGTTTGATAAGGTAAAGCACTCCACCCACTTTTCGCACCGTACCCTGTTTGGAATGCCCTACTGAACGGACACTTTATCCAATACACAATGCGATGTTGTCGGTCAGTGTTTGCGTTACTTACTAACCCGGTAAACATGTCGTATGGAGAACGAAATGGTCAGTATACTATCCTATCCGTACTAACCCTCTGAGCCCGGCCGCGCTGAACGCTGGCCGGGCTGTTCCCGCATGCTCTAACGCAATGCCGTGTTTCTTCCCCCAGCCCAGCCGACGTGGAAGCTGTAAGCGCCGCGCCGGGAGCCTACCGCCCGACACGAGTTCACTGCACGTGCATATTCCATGAACTTTCGAACGCTCATTGTTTGTTGTGATCCCGCAGTGAAACTACACACTTTGTAAACGACACGGTTGTGATATCTTCAGTAAGTTGAGACGGCAGCCTCCGGTCGAGCGCCCGCGACTCTAACTCTCTGGTTGTTTTCCAGCGAACGAGGTGGTCATTGACAAGTGGTAAACGTAACGCCACCACCGTACAATAACATAGTTCCTCACCCGCTTCTCTCTGCTACTTCTACCGCTCTCGTCTCCCGATGTTGTATTGGCTTTAGATGTGATGATGTGTATGATACGATACGATACCGTGAGAGGAGTAGAGGACGCCCGCCCGCGCCGCCGCCGCGCCCGCGCCACGCCATCGCCACGCACCAGAGAGGATTGTTATGTTCATAATGTGTATATACTACAGTATGCTTAGGAGGTTTAATCGATTTGTTATAATTATTACGTTGTTCTATATAAAGACTACATGGTGCCCGTCGACAAATAGTGCGATAGACGATGTGTACTTAAGTTGAGAGCACTTTATTTAATTTATTGTTATATTTTTAATCTCGTTTAATCTAGTTTGCTTATCTAGAGCCGAGTCTGTTTCTATTAGTGCTGACGCCTCGACGAGCAATATGGCGTCTGTAAGGGAAGGATAATTATTGATTGTGCAGTGTTTGGGACCTGAGTCCAAAAATTTAAACATACCTGTACATTTTAATGTATTATTGTTTTGTACAATAAATCGTTATAAAACTACAAGTGTTTTATTGACCGAATAATGTGTCGAGGTAGGCTACAACTCTAATAATGCTAATAGTGCACCCCAACATTCGCTTGAGGAGCGTGGGGAGCAGCATGGTAAGAGGGTAGACATGACATGTTGCTCGTCATGATCAATATGAGGCAACTAATATGCAAGCAAGTTCACAATAACAGTTCCTACAATGCGCAGCTGTCATAGTTGTGCGCGCGACGATTGCGTTCTACATTTTACATATCGGCCCCTTGCGAGCCTAACACAATTCTGTGAATGTCAAAAAGCAGAACTGCTTGGAGAATAATTATGCTAAACTACATTTTAATCCTACTACTCATATTGGTTTAAAGTGGTATTGTGGCACAAGGAGCATGATCTAAAGCTGAACCATAAGAAACGGTTGTAACTATGAGCTTTAGTGGAACCTGACTAAACTGCTCTGCACCTCTTATCTTTGCTATGAATGTATGATAAACAACATTTAACTAGGCAAACAATTCAAAGCAGGCTCTCTTATGAACTTTCCTAAGATCCCAGTTCAGTGTATCGCTGAACTAGTTATAGCCACAGAATGCATAATATTTGGTTTGGCCATTGTACGCCCACGCCCGCCGCCGTGGACACATCGTATGGGTAATATTTGTATCTGGTCTGGGTGTATTTCTATGTATAATATGTATGTATTTACAAAAGAAAAATAAATATAACTAGTATATCCGTTGTGTAGTCACCGTAACACAAGCTTAACAGCTTACCATGGGGCTAGATGGCGCTGTGTGTTCGTCACAGGATTTATTTAATTAAGATATGACACCTGTACCGGCCATACATAGGGTAGCTCGGTAGGTATGTATTGATTAGCGGTCATACCCCCCGGTTGTAAGTTAAGCCTGTGACTATAATTAAAACTTAGTGATTTGATTATATATTCTTCAATATTATTATATACAGTCATACCTATCAGACATGAGGTTTTGCGTCAAAAAAGCCGAAGCACGATCCAGGCTCTGATATTGATGCTGTAGGGTTCTAGGCCCTGTCCTCATTTACATCCTGACGACGTGACTGTGGCTACATACGCTGACGATGTACCTACTTAGCAACGAATAAAGATAAACGAGGTAGTGGCCACGGCCTTCTCCATGACATATTTATCCATAACGCTCATGGTCCAAACTTATCGCAGACAGAAAACTATTCTACTAATAATTATTATAAAGCTGTCAGTTTGTAAATATGTGTTTGTTACTCAATTACGTAAAAACTACTGAACCCATTGCGATGAAATTGGAATATAGGTAGCTGGAGACCTGGAATAACACAGCTACTTTTTATGCCGATATTCCCGCGCGAAAGGTACTTATGCGGGTGACACCGCGGGGCGCAGCTAGTAGGTAAATAAAATATATTTATAACCAGCTGCGCCTCACGGTTTCGCCAGCGGGAGTATCAGGATAAAAAGTTGCCTGTGTTATTTCCGATATATTCCAATTTTCATTGCAATCTGTTCACTAGTTTTTGCGTGACAGAGTAACATTAACAAAGTCACACATACATACTAACTTTCGAGTTTATTTATTAGTAAGAAGTAATATCTATACACTTTCTAGGGTACCAAAATTCAAGTATATAATAGGTTGTAGATATAAAGACAATAACTTCTATGTAGGTAGAATTCTGATTATAAAAATCTCTAATTTAGAATATAGCTACGGAAATTGAAAAAATCCGCCTGTTAAAAAAAAACGATAAAAACAAGTCCAGCTAGCCACGAAACGCAGCTCTCTACTTTTACTAGAGAGAAATGAGACGAATATTTATCGATACCCTTATTTATGAAATCAATCGAGTGGTTTGGAAGATGCGTTCTGAGGAAGAATATTTTACAAAAAAATACAAGCACAGACTAGAGAAGATATTAAAGTATAATACACAAACTTATAAACTATAACAGACCCAACATTTAGCTATCCAAAGCGTGGCAATTTTACTACAAACAAACGTTACTCACACAGACACAAAATACAGGACCGCAATAAGGTCGCAGCATCAAATCATTTGTAAATAAAAATCGTATGACTTCTGTGGCGCGTCGGGCAAACCTCAGACTGCAAAGCAGATGGTTGCGCATTCGACTCCCGCTGTTCACAACTATTTATCTTGACAAACTTTTGCTGCTGGTTCGTCAATATGTAGGTAGGTTAGGTTAACCTATAATAAATATTATGTATGTATGTACGTTTTAGTACGAGTAAGATTGGATAGATTTATAAGGTTTTACGAAATCAAAAATTTCTCATCTTCTGTGAATATTTAGAAAAATTAAAACTTACTTCATTTCACATCTTATTATCAAAACAATATAACGTATAGTAGTTCAATGATATTTTTAATATTAATTTTTACGCTTTCTAGTTTTTGCTCTATGTCATTTCAAACTTACTAAAAATCACGTTCTTGGGGTAATATCGAATGTCAATGTAAAACCATGTCTATTCCTTTTTTATAAAAGACAAAAAAATCATATCCGATCTTACCGAAAGAAAATTAAAAAAATCTATCCTTTTCTACATATCTATCTCTACCCATAAATAAAACAAGTTAAAAAAGGTAAAGGTCGATCAAATTGTCATTAACATGCACCCCAATGGGGAACCTCTTATCAGGCACCTGATAAGAACTATGTTTATGTTTCTTGGAATTTGATTAAAATTGTAGAATTATGGAATTTATTAACCGGGGCCCGGTTTACCACTAATTTCAGAAACTACTGAACGGATTTTGACATTATCTTTGCTAGAAACCATTAAAAATATGCTTATGCTTCGTTTATATTTTATTGAACTTTCAAAACCGTTTCTTATTGTTGTTGCCTACGAAACCCTAAAATTTTCTTGCAAATGACAAAACAAGAGCCCGTGAACCCTGAACATTCATTATTTTGTAAAAGCTGAAAGTTTGTCAGCGTTTGCTTCCAAAACAGGTAAAAACGATGGACCATTCTGAAAATTGGCTTAGAGTACAGGCTTTAGCAGATAATAATACTGTACAGCATTAAAAGTGTATAAAAAAAAGTAAAATAAACTCAAAACTTGTGTGTTTTCTTCTTTGAATATTGTAGAACAAATATGAGCGGCGGCCTTTAATACAAATCAAATTAGCGGCAACATGCGTGGAACACAATACACTATTTGCTTTTGGCTGCCAACTATTAATGTTTTATATCCATTGATTTTTAATATCTTTTTTGGGAAACTTGAAACGAAAAATTAGTATGATTTAACTATGAAATTACCTTAAAATGTATTATAATCAGCAAACATACCTAGTACCTAATCTGAATAATAATAGAGTAATATAATTTCGTTGCCCTGAGTTCGACCCCTTAGACTTCAAAGTACATGAAGTGTCAAATTGCGTCTTTGAGACAATATAATCAATGAATACGACCCCTTTCCTTAAAATATCTGGTTCAAACAGTTTTTGAAATGAAGAACATAAATTTCTTTGCAATCTAAAACAACAAAACATATAAACTTGTTTCAGTAAACAAACAAACAACTACAAAATAGTCGAAGAAAAAATAAAATGTTATTTACATACCGGTGAAACGTAATTTCAGAAGTTTTATTGTAAGATGCGTTGGAACACATTGGGGCACAACACTTCACCATTGTAGTTTAGTTTTTAGCTGACGATTCTTAAAAAATAAGCAAATTTTTCGGAACACTTTAAAACTTCAGTACACCATGTTGCTCTCTTTTATGTCATTTTGGTAATGAGCAAAATGGCATCCGCCCCACGCTGTCGGATGTGTCTATGTGTGAGTTGTTGTTGCAATTGGAGAAAGAAAGGGATAGAGCTATGCACTATTCCTTCGGTGTGAATGAGACAATGATGTTATTTACGGATCAATGTGTGCGTATAATTATGTTCAGTCTGCTATAGTTTAGAAGTCTGTGGTATAATACTAGATATTATTTTGGAGTTTTGGCGGGAATGCTTTATGGAGATGTGTTGCTAAATTTTCATTTTTGTGAAACTTAGTTCAAATGCGTGTAAAATGTTTAATTTCGGGGGCATATTAATCAATTTAGTTTCGTGAAGGTGTACAAGTATAAATAAAAGTGAAAACCGGTGCAAAACATGTACTTTAGCTTAGTGTTTTCTCCAAAGCTCCGTGAACAAACATTGTAAAAAATGGCCCCCTTTTTACAATGATTCCCTCGACTTGACTTTAACTATGACGACTTGACTGTTTTGTTCAATGCAAATAACTTACAAATATTGATAATACTTGACACTGGCAAATGTCCGAAAGGAAAAGCCATTTTTAAAGAAGAAGAAGAAGATATTATTAGGCGCGAAAAACATAAAAAGTTTCAATCACCAAAGAGTTCCAATAGAAATAGAAGAGGAATACACTAGGAATAGAACAGGAGTAGACTAATAGTAGAGTAGGAGACTCGGAATAGACAAGGAATAGTATTGGAATAGACTAGTAATAGTCTTTGAAACATTTGGGTTAACAAGTTTAATGTACTCATTTTCTCATAGAGGGCGATGAAAAGTAGAATGTCTACCTCAGGAGCAAATATTATTTTTAGCTCGAGTAAGGTACTTTAAATCCCTCGATTCGCTCAGGAGTCTACTCAAGAATCCTTCGCTTCACTCTGAATTCAAAAAACACTCTCGCCGTAAGTATACAATCTACTATTATTTTATTCCCTGTCAAAAATGACAGGGAATAATAGTAGTATGCACCGAGGTACTAAAGTCCTGTCTTATATAGCGGGCTTCATATTGAATCCAAAGCGTACGAAGGACTCTAGAGGGTTAACTCCCGAGCGCAGCGAGGGTTTCGCTCAGGAGTTATGTACCTAGAGTCCTGAGTGAAGCGTGGGATTCAAGCGCCCAAGATAAAGACAGACTTTAGTACCGAGGTGAATACTCTACTTTACACATCTACTGCGAGATAATGAAAGCAGTAGGTGTGTAAAATAAATTATATTTTTGCCATATTTTTGTCAATGTCATTTCAGGATTCAATCGATTTATTTTTAGTCTATGGAAATGTTTGATTATTGAAACGCGGATGGACGGTCGGTTGTCGTTAGCTCGATAATCGATAATATAGTTAATTTAACTAAATGAAGAATAATTTAATGCAAGAAAGCTCTATTTAGATACTTCCTTTGTGCTTATATTATGGGGCTATAGTTCAAAATTTGTTACACAAATCCAAGACAATGGAAGCATCCAAGTAAGTTCTCAATTATAATAAATCTTTCACTTAAAAAAACGTTTTTTTTAAGCATTATAATCAGTTTTTGTTATTATTTTATCCTATAGAACAGAAGAGACTGAATTGCCGTTTAAAATGGCGACTTTAGACATTATGGAAATCGACGAGAATAATACAAAGGCATCGGAAGAAAAACCCGAAAATCCAGAGTTGACTGCAAGAGTTCTGAGAAAAAGAAAGTCTATAAACCCCGATATAACGAAATCTTCTAATCGCCGAGTTAGTATGAAGCCCCGTAAACATATAATTGCAGAAAATGCTAGTCGTAAGCAAATCGAGGCACTGTATCTCAACAAAAAATTGAATTCATCATCTCAAACTTTGGAAACAATCTTCGAAGAGCCTAAGACTAGTAACACTACTGAGACCCTCATAGGTGGTCGTAAATTGAAAAGACTGCTAACATTCCAGTTAGGTAACCAATATACACAGGAAAAGATAAAGAAACGCAGGGCTAAGATAAAGAAAATGTTGGGAAACAAATCTTTCTTGAATAGGAAGAAAATACCGATGCCAGTATTCCTTAAAACTATAGAGTGTTTAGAATTAGATGAAGAAATTGTACATACAGGAAATGTTGCCAAATCTACATGAATTGAAAACTATCAATGTATAATTCAATAAAACTAAGTAATTTTTCATACATCATTAAATGTTTTATTTGCTATTTATAATTGATATATTAATTTGATCTACAAAACTAGACTGCTGAGACTTCATAAATATCACAAGAGACTTAAGTACAAAGTTTTTAAATGCACAGCTTATAATACATAAATAAATACTGATTTATTTCCATTATAAATTATTAGCTGCACCCCAGGGTTTCACCCGTGTAAGTCCCGTTCCATTAGGATTAAAAGTAGCCTGCGTTATTCCAGGTCTCCAGCTACCAATCGCAATCAGTTCAGTAGTTTTTGTGTGATTGACTAACAAACATATACAAGCATGCAAACTTTCGCGCTTATAATATTATAGTAAGATTAGTTCCATTATATGTCAAGGGATAGGTAAAGGAATGTAAGATAAGTTACCTACATTGCAATTTTAACAACATACAAATATTATGCTAAAGTATTGATGTGGAGGGGAGAAGAATTACCTGGCTCTATTAAAGGAGCCTTGGACAGTTACATCAGGTTTGGTATATAAATAGCTTCCTGCTTGCAACCACACTACACTAAATTGCATATTCTGCTGACTGACAGACATACATCATAAATCCAATACCTTTTTCTAAGAGTTAGTGATTACAATGCTCAAGCAATGACATTATCTAATTTAACTTTACAAGAGGTTGCCTTTTCAGTGCAGCTGTCATACTGTTTCAATTGAGCTGTTGAAGTCTCTTCATCCAAATTGACACACACACATTTAGGAATGCTCTGGCCGGGTGTGAACTGCTGTCTAGGTACACCAACCCAGTTCCTTGATATTCCACCACTGTAAATAAAAAAATAGAAATTTTCTAGCAATTTATTTTTGGATTTTATCAATGACTAATTGCCTGCCTGCATATGTACCAATGCTCTGAAGTCATAAAAGACTATAGTCAAAAAGTAGCTTACATGTTCCAGCTATCTAACTTCCTTAGTTTTGTCCCATTTGCTAAAGTAGTTTTTGTATGAAGAAAGTAAAAAACAAACATTGTAACTTTTAATTAATTATAAATTATGTAGTTTTGTTTGTTCTATGGAAACATTAGAATAAGATGAAATCTTTAGATAAATCCACCAGATATCCATGACTTACTGAGAAATTATTTCAAAACTATGTTATCAAATAGTCTTTACCAGATACAGTACAGTATACAAACCTGGTTCTAGTGCACCAAACTTTAGTTCCATCATCGGCATTCCATGCCACATTGCAAGGTGGGTGTTTTATATCGTCCAACCTCTGTTGTTTCTTCTCATTAATACACTTCTCGACGCGTTGATTTAACTCATTAGTGTACCCTGTTTCATGGCCTTGTTTGTCATAGTATCTACCGTGTAATACACCTGAAGATGAAATACATTACAAATTATGGTAAGTTACCTAAATACAGTGAGGTGCTCACTAGAGGTCACACTCGAGGATTAGCAACAATCATCGAGTAAGATACTCTTAGGGCAACCTGAAATCTCCCTACTAGGTGAGCCACACGCTAAGTGAGTAGGTGGTTTAGTTTCACTAAGCTTTATCAGTATTTTGCCTCCTACCTACTTAGTATGGTCAACCTAATCCATTTACTCTGTAAATGTAAATAAGTAAATGGATTAGGGAAAGAATAGCTATAACTTACCCAACTTTTTATATTTATCTATAAATGTCTCTCTCCATTGTAACAGACTGAATAAGTCAGAACATTTCAAATCTAAAACATGGTCTTTGTTATTACTCTCATCATTAAACTGCCCAGTTATGAGTGCTCTTGATCCATCTTTACCTGGTAAAAAAATATAGTAAAATAGAAGTCTCATATTAGCACAAAAAAATAGAATTTTCATATCATATACAGTTTCCTGAAATATTTGCATGAATTATAATCATGTAGACTTACAACGACTTTACAAAGATTGAAACTAATTGCAAAAGAAAAATGTAAAACTGTGCACACTCAAACAGACTAATCTCAGATCAGTAGCTGCCGAATTTTCCAGGGTCGCCGGCCGGTTTGTAAAATATGTAAGGAAAAAATATGTTTCTCACCGACAAAGTAATGATACGAAGATCCTTTCGCGTAGTGATTACTACCTCTACTAACATCAAACACTGTCCCGAGCACAGCTAGATACAACTTTTTACTCGAAATCCCGTTAGATTTAGCGAGTTCTTCTGTCGAAAATACGTAAGCTCCATCAAAACCAGGATTCATGTATTTGTTGTAGAGGTATCCCAGTTGTTCTCGATACATTATACCGAATACTAGTATGCCAACGGATGATACGAATAGTTTATAGTTATCTGCTAATTTATTAATCATTTTGGATAGGTAGTTAGCAATACTTTTTCCAAGATATGATTTTGTTTATTTTGATAGAGAAAGGTGGTACCTAGGTAGGTACCTTAATCTATTATAATTCTTATCGGTTGTGAAGCAATTATGGCCATTTTGAAATTAGCCAGTGTCAAGTATTATTAATTTACGCGAGTTATTTGCATCGAAACAGTCAAGTCGTCATAGTTAAAGTCAAGTCTAGGTATGTTTTGTAAACACGGCGGCCATTTACAAAGATTGTTCACGGAGCTTTGGAGACAACGCTAAAGTCCATGTTTTGCACCGATTTTCATTTTCATTGCACTTGTACACTTTTACGAAACTAAATTGATTAATCAAAAATTAAATTAAACAATTTGCACGCATTTGAACTAGGTTTCACAAAAATGAAAATTTAGCAAAAAATCCTGAAATGCGTTCCCGTTCCCGCGGCTTAGGAAATTAGCTAGTGTCATTATTAATAATACTTGACACTGGCTAATTTCTTAATGGCTATATTCGGTTCACAACCGATAAGAAGTTAAATTAAAGCTTGACTCTGACTGCCATGACATGCGTCAAAATAAAAATTGAGGTTATGTTTTTATTTGGTATCGTAGCATTCTCAGACAAAATATGATTTGGCCTGAAATGATATAAGTAAAAGGAATTATAACCCCATTCAAAATGAGCAAGAACGCAATTCACCACGTAAAATATCTTTCACAGTATCCACCTAGAAGAAGAGTAGTGGTCACTGGGTTAGGAGTAGTCTCCCCTTTAGGTACAGGTACTGAATTAGCATGGAAAAACTTATTAAAAGCTCAATGTGGGATAACAGCTCTAACTGGTGACGAATATTCTAAGTTACCGTGCCGTCTTGCAGGTTTAATTGAAGTTGATAAGAGTGATAAAGTCACCCAAGCTTTATCAAAGTCCAACCTAAGAGCTATGGCTCCAGCGACTTGTTTAGCTCTTGTTGCAACCTCAGAAGCACTAGAAGACGCTAACTGGATTCCGCAATCAGACAATGATAAAGAAAATACAGGAGTTGCTATTGGTATGGGAATGATAGACCTCCAAGACGTCTGCTCCACTAATGATGCTTTGAAATTAGGATATAACAAAGTTAGCCCTTTCTTTGTTCCTAGGATATTACCAAACATGGCTGCTGGGCAGATTAGCATTAAATACGGCTTCCGAGGTCCTAACCATGCTGTTTCGACAGCTTGTGCAACTGGAGCTCATTCTATTGGAGATGCATTGAGATTTATCAGAAACGGAGATGCTGATGTCATGGTTTGTGGTGGAGCTGAAGCTTGCATCAGCCCTCTAGCTATCGCAGGTTTTTGCAGGCTGAGAGCACTAAGCACTTCCTTCAATGGCACTCCTGCTCAAGCATCAAGGCCATTTGATAAAAAACGAGATGGATTTGTCATGGGGGAGGGAGCAGCTATACTTGTTTTAGAAGAATATGAACATGCAATGAAAAGAAATGCTAAAATGTATGCAGAAATACTAGGATATGGTTTATCTGGAGATGCTGCACATATAACATCACCTAAAGAAGATGGGAGTGGAGCTATCCTGTCTATGAGCAGAGCTTTAAAAGACAGTAGAATAGATAAAGAACAAGTAACTTTTATAAATGCTCATGCTACCTCAACACCTATAGGAGATGGTATTGAATCAACAGCAATCAGAACCTTTTTTAATGAACATTCAAAAAATATATCAATATCATCAAGTAAAGGTGCCCATGGACATCTTTTAGGGGCGGCAGGAAATTTAGAAACAGTATTTGCAGTGTTGTCTTGTTACCATGGAATAATCCCACCCACTCTGAACTTAGAAGATCCTGTTGATGATTTGAATTATGTAACTAATATACCGAAGACATGGGAGTCAATTAAGAGGGTGGCTCTTAAGAATTCCTTCGGTTTTGGTGGTACCAATGCAACTCTTTGTATATCTAATGTAAATTAAATCTATTTAACCAAATTCCTTAGTTTCAATTTTGCTTCTATTCTGGGAAAGTTTTGGCAAAAATGGACTACACCATGCTGCTGACAAAACGTAAGCCTATAGATGTTCTTCTGATAATAATAATAATAAAAGTACATAATCACTGTATTATATAGTATATTTAAAACCAAGTTACAAATGTTTTTTCGAATTTAACAACGGCAATAAAGCCAAGGTAACTCCTGATCTCTGCTTTAATAAGCTTTTCAATAACGTGCAATAATTCATCATGTACCACTTAATATTGAGTCACATAAAGCATTCAAATAAAATTATATGACCAAAAAATGCTACTTTAATATATTTTGATACTAAGCTTTCTAACACTTGAATATTAAATATTTTAAATGCTGGTTTTTATCCAGTCAATGAAATGTACACAGACATAATAATATTGATGGAATCATTCAAACTACATTGAACAAATTGAATACATAAAATAATAATTACAAATGGCAAAAATTCGTTACAATTCAATTTAACTATGTTATAGGATTTATTTGTAGAACAATATGCTAGGACAGAAATAAAGAGTTCTATGGATTATTATTATTAAATTCAGCATAACTATTTGAGTATTGTTTAAACTTAACTTTGCAGTTATAGGCTTACAGTTAATAATGATCCAATAAGGCTTGAAAATTCGTGACAAAACATAAGACCTTGCTCGTTTTGTATACATCTGCTTCACACAGTTTCAGGTTTATATTGTTACTGTCAGTGGAAATACATTGGACTATTATTTTCAAGCTGGGTTTTATGCCAAAGTCTAGCTGGAATGTAATAACGTCAGAAGTCTTTCGCTACCTAAACAAGACATTTAAATCACAAGACTTAATTAGCATTCGTAATAAACATTCAATTTTGGCATCCAAGACCTTAACTAGCGACTAAGTTCCACATAATATTGTTCAGTATGTATGTAGTCTGCATGCAAAACAACGTGATCGAAACATAATATATGGAATGAAACATTCAATAGACATCAAAATCGTTATCAGCCTAATAAAAATTGTAACCATGATCATATTTTACCTATCATAATAAAAAAATCCAATAAATATAAGCTTAATAATAAAATAAAAATTTATAAACAAAGCTAGAGTTCCAGATTACTAAAGCATGTCTTTTCACAACTAGCAAACTATAATGTATACTAAGACAACCACTTTTAACCAATCTAGGAACTTATAGCTTCATCGAAAGGTGACTGTGACGTTACGACATTTCAGCGTTGGATAACTGATGCCATGATCTAGAAGGCAGGTACACCATGGCGTTATTATCAGATGACGTCACCTGTTAACACCGGAATGGTATACCTGGCGTAGTATTTTATTGTATCATGACTTGATGCCTGCAGTTGAATGGACGACCGACTCACCGTCATAGTCATGTAATGATGAGGATTGTTTTCTAATATTCTGGGCTTTCGAAAACGTATAGTTAGTAATACCACAACATAAACATCGGTGATTCCTTAGAAACCACTCACCTCGAAATGTCGGCACACTCGGAATGTGCAAGTACATTGAATAGAGTTAAAAGTCGCATGTGCGCCGCGATAGACGCAGACGCGTATCCTGTAGATTTTTGGTTCAAGATTATAAGTGATTTATTTACTGTGTCTTCTTAAGCCAACAGAATGATAATAGTCTTATCCAGTCTTGAACAGTTGACCATAGAGACACAATTTTCAAAGTCACATTAGTATGACGACAAGTCGGTCTTAGTTAGATGATGTATGGCCCTGGACCTACACGGACTGTTTGTCCGAGTCGGAGTGCTGTGAATGCGGCGTGTTCACACACAGCTGCGCGAACTTCTGACGAAGGTTCTGTCTCAACTCCTGCCTTATCTCCGTTATGTTCCTACGCGATTTGAACTCCAACACGTCCTCCATTGGAATATAACTGGTGTCCTGTTCTTCGTCGGATGAACATGTCTCCTAAAAAAACAATATAATAAACTGAACTAGATTCAAAATTGGTTGGTGGCTTAAGATATGGGTCGGTCGGTACTATGTACCAGCCTAAGACTACGGCCGTATTGGCAGGGGGCTAGATTAGCACCTGGATGCTAGTTAGTCGCTTAGCGCGTCATGAGACATAAAACAAACCTATTTGTTTACTTCGATGTACCTACTTAGCTAGTTTTAGCGCCTGGATGCCTATTTGTTTACTTCGATGTACCTACCTAGCTAGTTTTAGCGCCTGGATGGTAGTTAGTCGCCTAGCGCGTCATAGGACATAAAACAAACCTATTTGTTTACTTTGATGTACCTAGCTAGTCGCTTGGCGTGCATCGAAGTAAACAGACTAGTTATCTAACTAGCCTCCAGATGCCTCCTGCCAATGCGGCCGTAACCTTAGTGATGTTGGTAAGTATATTAATAAGAATATTGTACCTTCCAGGTGACCAATGACCATGCCATAATATCTTAGACTGCATTGTCATTATCCTCTGGTGAGATGGAAGTCAAATAAATCTATAAAATGCTTTGTCCTGACAAACTAATGAATCGATGCACAGCCAAAACTGCTGATAGTAGAGTGCTGACCTTTGAAGAGCGTGTTATTTGTATAGTGTAGACATCCGCCAAGAAAGGGTTTTTGAAAACTCCCCAGCAAGAAAAATAAAGCATTCGACAGTAATTAAAATACACATACCATTAACATTTCCTGTAGAGAAAGCGTGAAATCAGTACATAGTGTTTTATCGCCTTTAGTGTTGTCTAAGCAGTCTCCTCTTTCATGATTGCAGAAACCTTCCGAACACGCCACCTCCGAGCCTTCAGGGGAACTCATGATAGACGAGGAACCAGACATAGTCTCGCAACAACCTCCATTATTACCCGAGGAATAGCCACAGTCTTGTGAATGATCGTTCGGGGACAGTTTCCCACTTTTTCCTTTCTTTTTGTTATTTTTCTTGGGCGATTTGCGTTTGGTATCTGATTCGTCGTGACAGGAATGGCAGCCATCGCCGTCCCCGCCGGCGTAGCACGTCGGGTAGTGGTCGGTCAGCAGGTCGGTGGGTGTGTCTCGCTCCTCTTGTATGCATTCTTCACATTGACATTTCTCATCCGGCTCTTCGGAATCTGCTTCCTATAAAACGACATCAATTATTATGAATCTTTTATAAATGTTAAGATTTCTGTGTGATTAAGTGACCCACGCAAAAACTATTAAATCGATTGTGCTGAGTCGATGACACTTGGTATGCAGAAGGCTGGACAAATGGGCTAACTAACACATTTTTATCTCGATATTTCCCCGGGATCGGACTTACGGGGGTGTAACCTCGGGGCCCTGCTGCTACTGCTCGTTGTACATTATACTCAATATCATACAAATAAATTCTTTACTATAGAAGAAAGATTTGTTTGTTTATTTTAACGAATAGACTCCGAAGACCGATTTCAATAGAAAGATACATAATCGAGAAGTAATAGGCTATTTTTATCCTGATATTCCCGCGGGATCGGGACTTACGCGGGTAAAACCGCGAGTCGCTGCTATTTTCGGTAATTGAAGAGTTTCTGTTTCAATTTTATCAGTTCTTTAAGTACCTTGCATTTATTGTCAATAGCGAGCCTTTCCTTCTTCTTCCTCCGTTTCAATTTCTTCTGTTCTTTCCTCTGCTGGCGGGTCTGCTCCTCCTGCGTGATCTCGTCGTACAGCAGCTGCAGCTTGGAGACGCCGCTCTTAAGCTCGACCGCGGTCTCGAACTTGCGGTAGAGAGCCTCCACGGCGACCGCGGCCAGCGTCTGGCACGTGCCTTCCTCCTCGCGCAGCCGCAGCGAGATGCGCTGCAGCCTCTCGTATATGCAGATGCCGAGACATATCAGTACCTGGTACACACAAATTTATGGTGTTATAAACGGAGACGGGTGTTACATTTGCTGTCGTCGGCTTTCAAATTTCAAATTGCCGATTAGTCGTCCGACTAGTCGGCAATTTCGATCTTATTGTACTACTGCTGCGCTCCGCGGTTTCACCCGCGTAAGTCCCGATCCCGCGGGGTTATCGGGATAAAAAGTAGCCTTTGTGTTAGTCCCGGTATCCAACTACTTATATTCCAAGTTTCATCGCAACGGGTTCAGTAGTTTTTACGTGATTAAGTAACAAACACACAAACACACACCCTTACATTTATACACACATACTCACGAACTTTCAGCTTTATAATATTAGTAGGATTAATATTTTATTTAAACTCGGGTCTCGATCGCGTTTGTACGGATTACACCAGGAAGATAGTCTTCCCGGGACCACGGCCGGTGTAATCCGTTTGCCGAAACGTTGGGGTAATTATAAATTAATATTTTAAATTTAAGTATAAAAGTGTACAAACGCGTTCGAGACCTAAGTTTTAATAAAAATAGTAATGAGCAGAAATCGTGAGTTTAAAAAGTGTGTCTCATTGTACTAGTTTACTATAATATGCTAATGAATTTAATGAGTATTTATTACTTTCATCAATGGCTACTTAAAATCTACCTTAAGTCATAAAACAAACTGTATTTTCTATGTGAGCAAGCATGCTACATCATAGGCTTAGCATTTAGTGACAGTGATATAACACTAACCCATCAATGACAAAACAGACATTACAAATATATTCTTATGAAAACAAATGTTAAAAAGAAGAAAAGTTCAGATGAATGTTTGTTCGAGGTAATCTTTGGAACTATTGACCTAATTTTAATGATACTTAATAAGTTAATTCATTAAATCCCTGAAAACAACATGGGCAATTTTTACTTCGATATTTCTCCGGTCAATGCTTATGTTTATTATAGTACCCGCGTAATTCCCGGTCCCGCAGGATTATCGGGATCAAAAATCCTATGTTACTCCCCATCATTTAAAGTATCCCTATGCAAATTTTCATCTAAATCGGTCGAACCGTTTGACCTTGAAGAGGGAACAAACAAACAACGACTTGAATATGTATAATGGTATATGATACTTACTTCCTCTTGGGCTATTTCAAGTGTCTTAGCGTGCCTTTCCCTATGATTACCGAGCAGCTCGGGCTCCGCCCTGCCTATGAGGTGTGCGATGTAATCAGTCTTGGCCTGCAGGTGCAAGTGTTTGTCCAGGAGGCACCGCTTGATGCCTCCATACAGTGATCCGACGTAGCCCTTCTCTTTTTGAGGCTCCTTCTCTTCTACTAAAAGCTGATATGCCCTTAACACCTATATCCCAAAAAGAGAATTTAATGATAATAAGTTACAAATAAACACAATTTATAGACTCAAAATAAATGTAGATTAATACTGTTAAAATTAGAATCTAACATATTTAATGGCTTTACAAGTTGTGTACATGCTATTGAAATTAGTCCTGCTACAGTACCCTTAAAAATACATAACAAAAAGTCATATCTATAGAGAGCTGTAAAACAAAAAATATTTAGTTCTCCACTCAGTTTCAAATACCAAGCATTATTTGAGAAAAATACAATACAAGCCACAGGACATTGATGACCTTTCATTTAAATATGGATAATTCTAGGTTACACGGTCATGCCCTATATGACGATCATTTTTCGAGCATTTAGGTACAAAACATAGAAGAAAGGAAATCTCTTACCTTAGTCTTACAGTCCGCACAGAACCTATGTTTCCTTAGATAGTTGTGTAGCGTATCATGAAGCGTGTTGAAGTGTACGAGTGTGACGTGTTCGCGGGCCGAGGCGCGCATGGCGTCCCAGGCGGAGCGCCAGGCCGCGCGGCCGCCCCACGCGCCCCACGCGGCCCAGCAGGCGGCCGGCGCCGGCGCCGCGCTCGCGCTGCCCCCCGCCCCCGCACCCGTCGCCGCCCCGCCCCCGCCCCAGCCGCGCGCCGTGCCCGCTTCCAGCGAGTGCAGGGTGCATCGCTGAGACTTCTTCCATCGAGGCTGACTCAGTATTAAACAGTCGATACCGGTACTGAAACATCATGTCAGCTTTAGGATGTAAGAATGTTTGTAAATATTAGTTGTGAAAAAAGATTAAAAGAATGGATAAAATTAAATAATTGTACCTATGGGATTTAGGCTAGAAACCACATGTTTATAGGGCCTGCAAGTGCAGAGATGGATTGTGGAGCCATACAAAAACAAATTTCGAGGCGTCACACAACAAAATTTATGTACATGTATCACTCAAATGAAAGGCTCAAATATCACTCTTGTTCCCAGCCTAATGTCTGTGATAGAGGTCTAATGATTAGTGATAAAAAAGGGGGTGCAAAATATTTTGACTAAAACAATAAATTTCAAGTTAGGACACATAGTGATGGGACTCCAGTGACTTGAGTCACTCGAGTCATAAATTGACTTATGATTTTTTTCACTTGAGTATGAGTTGAACAAAACCTACTTGACTCACTCGAGTCTCATCACTAATTTAGTCATAGTAGTAGGTACATAACTTACCTATGTCCATTGAGCAATGTAGCCAGTGACTGTGGATGTGTAATTTTATCTTCTCTTATGGTCATGATCTCATCTGGTGTTAGAAGTAGGGGATCCAATGTAGGATGTCCTGATTTACACAGCTGATAAAATAGGCGTTCCACACTGTAAGGCAATTAACATTTCAATAGGTTAGAAAAATGCAACTTAAGGTCAGGGGACTCAAATGTAAATAAATAATACTATCGTGAACCATATCATTCTTATCCATTTCATGGTTATTCACAGCCTTTCAGTCTGATACTGATGATCAATATATTTTTCTTCTGTTTTCATGATGTTGAATGGACATGAAACTCATTTCTCAGTTTTCTTAATCACATTATTTTTACATTACATTTCGGAACCTTACAGACTTCCTCAATAAGGTAGACTGAGATGTAACTTATCAATCTTGTTGTTCTAAAAAGATACTGAAAACCATCTCATCTTAAATTTTTAACAATTAAAACTAGAAAATGAGTTTTATATGAACATGGTTGTTTGGCACTGAAAATTTATTAGCATTATATGTGATGCAGAGATAACTCTTCTGGTCATCAGTACTGAATTAAAAGTTAACAACCCTACAAGTGAGATGAGAATGCAAGCCTATCTAAAATAAAAGCTGTGTGTATTCATTATTCCCATCAGTAAGTGCTGCAAAGTTGCCAGGTTAAGTTTTAAATTGTTAATTTTAATATGTGGCAGTATTCACAGCCCCAGATCCAAAACCAATATGGAAATGATTCCATCAGTTTCGGGCTGTGTACTCCAACAATGTTATATTGAGCAACACAGAGCGAGACAGAGATTTATATGCGATCTTCAATATTAGACTGACTAACACTCTTCGAAAACCACCTCTTGGTATGTAATAATAATATATTACATAATGATGTGCTGTGCTATAGTGAAACCGAGGTTGTTGGCCCACAATGACCACAAAAGCAGAAGTAAAATCAATGGGAAATAAGGTAGTCAAGGGCAGCTAAAATGCTGTACAGATAGTGTTCGTTTAACATGGGTTTTCTATATAAAGAAGTAATTTTGTCAAGTTTGTACCTTCTTCGACAGCCAACACATGGAATGCTTTGATTTAGTACTTCAAATATATCGGATGCGTCTACTCTGAGCGCCGCTTTTAGTTCGTCTGTGGTTAGAATTTTGTATTTACGCATGAACTCCTCATACTCGCGACCTTTCACTTGCGGATTGTCGCAGATCAGGCCCATTGTGTTCAAATCCATTATCATCTGAAAATAATAAACAACGTTGCACAAAGGAAAAAAAACACAAAATAAGGTCAATCAAAAGATGACATTACTTCGGAAGAAATCAATGAACTTATGCCAATACAAATACAACTTATTTTATTTATGGATATCAACGAATAATGAACAATTTCCGCATTGTACAATTCAATAGATACTGTGACATGTTTTTAGCTTTGTATTTCATAATAAAATCTATCCCTGAGTAATCTACGCTTGAGGTAATGTCAAAGTGCAGCGGATAACTTACAGTAAGATTTTCGTAGATGTTTAACGGTAATTGTCGCCTTTTTATCACAGGTTCTTTTTCGAAATTATAAATATCAACTAATTTCGCCATTTTGATGAATAATCACATAAAATTGCAGACAAAGTACACAAATATCAAAATGACGACCAATTTCTCGAGGAATACACGTCGTGCGATCGTTGACAAGCCAGTCACAGATAAAAAATAGAAGAAACAAGCAATCAAGCAAAATGTCATAGACAATGCCGCATTTTTCTAGCACTTTCACACTACCCCGCCACTCTGCACGACGACAGGAGACGATGCGTGAGATTGTGTGGATTGTGGTGATGGAGTGAGGCATCCGAGTTTCTGAGGTCCGGAACGCTATCGATAAACAGGCCAATCACAGCTCTAAATTGAGACCATGAAGAATTTTTTTGTCCTCACTTTTCAGTTTCTACTTTTATGATTGGTCAATATTTCAGTTTCAGCAACGTTCAGTTATAATCACCACTTCTTCAAAGAATCAAAAATACGTTAGCCGAGACTGTATAACATGTAGCCTGCGTCTATTATTTCCGAGGTTGAATAAAAAAAAATGTATTGTTTGTTGTTTTTTATGTGGGGTAATGTGGTGAAATCTTGGAAATTACAAATATTTTATTAATTTTACCGCTGCTCTAAATTATATTCTAGACTAGAACAATGTCTAAAATATTTACGCCAACGAATCAAATCCGGCTAACAAACGTCGCCATAGTTCGACTGAAGAAAGGTGGTAAGAGGTTCGAAATAGCATGTTACAGAAATAAAGTATTGTCCTGGAGGAACAAATTGTAAGTACATAGCAGAACATGTTGCAAATCATATAAATGATAGAATATTATCACATAGCACCATCTATTCCCAAGGTGATGAACATCAAACATTTTTCACAAAAAGTACCTCTTAACTTTTCTTTCAGGGAAAAAGATATTGATGAAGTCCTACAAACACACACAGTATTCACAAATGTTTCTAAGGGACAAGTTGCTAAGAAGGAAGATTTGGTAAAAATATTTGGTAAAGATGATCAAACTGAGATATGCAAGGAAATCTTAGAAAAGGGAGAACTCCAGGTCTCAGATAAAGAAAGACATTCACAAATTGATTCACTTTTCAAAGATATAGCTACAACAGTTGCTGATAAATGTGTCAATCCAGAGACAAAACGACCCTATCCAGTCTCCATCATAGAAAAGGCTATGAAAGACATACATTTTTCTGTAAATGTAAATAAAAATGCTAAACAACAGGCACTGGATGTAATACAACTCTTGAAGAATGAGATACCACTTGAAAGAGCTCAAATGCGAGTTCGAGTCTTATTAACTGGTAAAGAAGCAAGAAAAACCAAGGACAAAGTTGTAAAACTTGCGATGAGTGTTGAGGAAGAGAATTGGGACTCGGGAACGGCTAATATTATATGCTTGATTGATCCGGGGAATTTCAGAGTACTGGATGAACTTGTTAGGACAGAAACAAAGGGAACTGGCCAGTTTGAATTATTGAATTTGAAGGAAATGGTAGAAGGGGAACAGGCGTTGTAAAGATTACAGAATACTCTAATAAATTTGCCTAACCAAGGATATTGTTTTGTTCTTTCTAACACTCTAACCTGTTTTAAATAATTTAAATTTGTTACTTTATACAGAAATATATCTTGTATTTTTTATCATATAGTATGTTTTAATATTACCTAAACTTTAGTGCAAGAAAACTAATACTTATTGAGCACATTAGTCAGTTCAAATCACAGTATTATTAGAAAGTGGACATTGTCTAAAAAATGGGCCAGTTGAGACTATCGCTGTTCTTTTCGAGTAGGGTTCAAACAAAAACTACCTTATTTTCAGGGAACATGGTAAAAATTTAGTTCTGAAATATAGGCATGTGATACCGAGATGGTACAGTACATAGAGAGAACAGTATGGAAACTGCACTCGTCGTGACGCGGCACTCGATAACTACTGACATCTACGCGAAAGCCCCTTATGGGCTCGTCGATACGCATGTTTCAAGTGTGAGTGATTAAGAGCATTTTTGTAGATAGTTTCCATACTGCTGTGCCCGAGGCCTACAGACCACCCAGGCTGGGCCCACAGACTAGTAAGAAGATTACTAAAATATGCTGAGCCCCAGCCTTGTACTGTGCATTTATAAGCTCTCTGGTACTTTGCCAAAGGCAAAGAAGTTATATTACAGAACTAGAATAGCCACGTAAAATAAAAAGTGGGCCGCTTCAATGTAGAGTTCTGTCCCTTTCTTATAGTGTAATTCGAAAAAGACAGCACGATCATTGCAGAGTTCGGTCCCTTTCTGCATGCACAATGTAGCGAAACACTTTTTAGTTCTACGTGAGCATTCTTGTTCTAGTAATAAAATTCTTTGGCCAAAGGCGACTCCCTTTGTTTTTGGTTCAAGTAGTGACTCTGAAAAATGTAAAATCCTATTGTCTGCGTATAACGAAACGTTTATTTGATTTTATTTAACAACTTCGTCACTTCCTGTCAATTTATGGCGGTAGATTTCAAAAGATCTAAAGTGGCAACATTGAATAGAAAATTAGTTTGCACACTCATTCGAAGAAAATGTGTTTCACCCTAAGGTTTTACTTTAATTTTGAAAAATACCCGTTTGAGCTAGGTTTGAGCTGTTTTATTCATCCTAACTGAGCCTTTATCGCACGCACAAATCGTAAGAACGAATAAACCGGTAATTTCCGTAAGTAAAACGGAACGTCAAAGTGAATGGCACTATCGAAATGACAAATTAAAACTTTTTATTTTTCTCATATTGGTATGAGATTTTATTGATTGTTTTCTTTCAAGATTTTCGGCCAGACGGCGACTGAAATTGCAAGTTACTGTGATATATTTATTTTCGTTATTTATCTATTCTTATCAACCAATTAAATGAGCAGGGATATCGAGTTATGTCTATAAGTAATGGAAGGTACAGAACTGGGTGGCGACCAGCAATTTTGTTTGAGATGGAACAATTTTCAAGCGAATATTACTTCTCAATTCGAGGCACTGCGCGATGATGAGGACTTCGTGGATGTCACCCTGGCATGTGAGGGACACAGGCTGGAGGCGCACAAAGTGGTCCTTTCAGCGTGTAGTCCCTATTTCAAGGAATTATTCAAAGTAAGTCCATCTTTCACTCACTCCCCACACTTTGATGTGTCACCATTACAATGACTGTAGTGAAAGTTGTTATGTATAAAACACTTGATCTACTTACAAATGCCATGTCTTACGTTCCGGTTAAGTACTCGTGATTTCATTTATTTGTACCTACTTTAAAATTCTATTTCACAATTTCTAATTAGCTCATTACCATTGTAGCTCCTGGTTATATGCATTCGTCTTCAAATTCTATAGAATGTGGTCATTTTACATTTTAATGCATCATTACAATGCACAATAATAAATGTCTGTATGGTTTCTTAATTTATTATAGAAAGGTTTTGTAATATTTTATAGCTGTCTGTCTTGCTTAGGTTGATTTCACAATATTCTGTTTGAAATATCTCTGCTAGAATAGTGAAACAAGTTGAATATTTACAAATTATAATAAATTAGAATTGTATGTGAACTTTAAACTAATTCCTTTTACAAAATATGGTGTGAGGTGTATAAGTTTTACTGAAACAATAACTGGCTATTATTAATACAGAATAGGGCTTTAACATCAAATACTCTACACTTACCAGTTTAACTGCATACTCATCTCTTGGAAATTTCAAAATAATCCTTTGTTAGCAGATGCATACCTATGTCATGTAACCCATATCTGTATCCCAAAGACATATGTATAAAGTTATGGCAAAATTTGAAACCTTCATGATAGTTGCAAATCTTAGCCCTTGAATAACTTTGTTCTATGATGATTTAGGGACATGGTTCAAGGCAAACAGTGTGTAGTTTGTTGTTTTGTTCCAATTGTAAATCAAATTCATCCGAAACTTATCTGCCCGCCTTTGGTCGCATTATATGTCAAATGTATGACTATCAGCTTTCAAAGACCCTATGCAACCAACAACAGCTTAACAGCTAAATCTATCTCTATGTTCGAGTTATACTTTCATAGTCATTCCAGACAAACAATGCATTAAATTATGTTACATTTATTAATTGATTTATTAGGACAAACAATAAAGATAGATACAGATTCATAGAACTTAATGGTACACATTATAGATGCTACCATTTAATAGGTACTTGCTTCAAACATGTTTCTAATTCTCTATTGATGATGGGTAAAGTAATTTGTCTAATTGAATGTCATCAATATCACATGAACCAACCAAATTCCATTAGGAATTGTGTGATTTTATAACTATTTAGGTAGTCGTTTTGTTTTTATGACTTAAGATCATGGTTTTGAGTTCTAAAACCACACTAAGCCGTTTGAAATGTTTATTTTTTAAATCTTTTTACCACATGGATAAAATAACATCCTCAAAGTAAAATACAAAATTAATAGAATTAATTTTTACAATTTAAAGCTAAAGAGAAAATTTTACGCGCCTAATTAACGTTTTCTCAAATTGGGGGAAGGCCAAGCCACAGGCCACAAAATTAAATGTTATTCCCAGTGGGTTATTTGACACACGCCATTTTTAATCACTGGCTTCCCACACTTATACACACACTACACACTAGTTGAAATAGTTATATCAATAATGGTCAAGCACTCCCCTATATTATAATCTAGTAGCTGTGCCCTGGAGTTTCACCTGCATAAGTCCCGTGAGAATGTTTAAAAACTACTTAACAGATTCCTTTATCAAATTCATCATTATAAAGAGTAAACTCACCGAATTCAGATCGCTACTCTCAGCAGTTTAGGCCGTGTGTTGATCCATCAGTCAGTCAATCATCAAAACAAAACCTTTTAAAGATATAAAAACCCAAATATCACCTGAATTCAAAGATATATTGTGAGAAATAACTTAAACCAGATAAAACCTAGATTAGAGCAATTACAGAGCATTTGTTGGAATCCATTCGTTGACACCTATTGAAATTGTTACAGAAAAAGTAGTACTCAATTAAGAAATGAATGAATTCATTACTTAACAGACTACCTTTTTATTTCACCTGGTGGAAAGTAATAATGAGATCTAGCACATTTACTAAGAAATTGCCTGCATCATTCATTAACAAAAAAAAATATTGATACAATTCTTTGGGCATTTTAATAAAGCATGATTTTGAGGCATAAAATTTAAAAAAATAGCTTTAATTTTGTAACTAGCAGCGTTTTGAACTGCCCAATGCTGCAGGAATATAAGGATTTACCTGCTGTATTCCATTGCATCCAGTTTTATCGCAATCACTTTGTTAGTTTTTGTGTGAAGAAGTAACAAACATACATACAAACACTCAGTCCTAGTGATATTATCAGAACAGAACCAACCATAACGAATTGGAACTGTAACATAGAACCAAATATATGATTATTACCACCATTTTAACTTTAAATTCTATACCATCAAAGAGTTGCAAGCAAAATACATACTAAACAGACCTAAGCTTACCTGATTATCTTTTAATCAATATAAGACCACCTCATATTTAGTCCTTTTTGCGTGAGGTTTCTTTTTGTCAGTGCGAGAACCAGATCAGCTCTACCATTGTACTCTATTTTGGCAATAGATGTGATTTTTGAAAAAAATGTGGGAAGGTCCGCCAATGTTGAACATTCCAGGAACATGCCAAACCATCTTGTCAAACTCTACGGGACAATGGGCTGTCTGTTAAGTTAAGATTAAGATGTGTAGATGCTTAGAATGTTTCCCGTATTTTCTTAATCTGTGTCATTGAACCATAATAATCATTATCAGTAGCAAGTGAGACATTATAATCACCATTTAAACTTTTTACTAAATGATTCGGTGTCCGGTTATAATCTATGCTCATAATATGTAAATATGGGCCTTGGAGATGTTTATGAGTTGCAAAAAGTAAATTTAAAGCAGGTTCTATAATTTTCCATTAATTAAAGGTGGATTAAGATTTGTTTTTCTTTATTTGCATCGACTATTGCGCCATTTTAATAGTAGCGCCGTAGATTATCTGAGATAGTGGGTATTCTAACAACAACGTTTGAATGTTATTCCAACTTTTTTAAAGGTGTTTGATTAATTTCCCGAACAATTTGACTTAGGAACTGATGAAGTTCGGCCATCTTAACCGAGTTTAAAATGCTTCACTGTCAAGCGACCTTCTAGTCTCTTATAAAAGCACTGTCTAAGTCTTTTGAGTTGCTCTTTTCTTTTCTCAGTATTATTTTTGATTAATTGAAATATTTTATAACACACAATTATAAAACTGAAAAGAAAATCCACATTTTTCTAACGTGGCTTTGCTAAAGTTCAAGTTTTAACTGTGTATTTCCGCAATTAGCCCTACTATTGGGCCATGTGTCATGTGGGCCTATTGTTTCCTCGCGATGTTTCCCTTCACCGTAAGAGCAATAGCGCACATAAATTTTCCTTAAAGAAAATGAAATTGGTGCGCGGCCGGTTTTCAAAACCACGACCTTCAGAATTAAAGTCGGGGTATCTACCACTAGAGTCTAGCTAGACCAACACCGCTCTATTTGGCTTTGCTAATTTCATATTATTAACGACTGTGGTATTCTGCATCTGGTACCCATCACACCTCTTCTACTTACATGCCAGAGTTTTATCACAAGAGTAGACAAGATTAGAATTTTTAATGCCTCTGGAAGTGGCTGCAGCTAATGTAAATAAAGAAAATACCTACTACGCTAATTGTAGGTAAGTATTATTATAACTGTACTTAACTACTTCATATTCGTCGGAAACATTCATGTATTTATAATCTTTTCGCAAAACTGACCATGGATTTTTATTAGTCTGCGCCAGAAATCATGGTCAGGACGGGTTTTATTATGCTAAATAATAGCAGTTACGCGAAATACAAATTAAATTAATTAACTTAGTTTTGTAAATCCATATTTTCGTAATGTTTTCTATGCATAATACATTTGCATAATAATATGAATCGTATAAAGAATGGCTTGCTGGAAAATAAAACCATACCATGTTGGTATAAATAAAATGTTTCATTGTATGAATATTATATTACAAAAAAAAAAAACTTTTTGACAATGCTCTTATGTAATAGAGATTTCTAAAACCCACAATAACAAGACATCACCTAGCCATTGAGTTTATGTTCTCGTGACAATTTAATGAATTCACGAATTTAGTTTGCTTTTTAGGATCTCCTAACATAGATCGCCAAAACTCTCCCTTAACAAAAGCCAGGTTGAAACCTACTGACTCTGGCCTGGCTCTGATCGTGATTGGAATGCAGACAAGGCTTTTTGGCATCGAATAGCAACGGTTTCGGTTTTGTAAATTCATTATACTCCAGTTTTAGGGTAGATAGGTAAATCAGTTCAATTACTATTAAAATAAGTTTTATATACTTACATAAAAAATGTATATAACAAACATTGAAACGATTTCCATTAAAGTTTTTTTATTAGCATGGTTTCTATGGGTGATCAAATTCTACAAGATGAAACACAAGTCACCTATTATTACCTGGGTGCAACAATTCTAAGGTGATATGAAGACACGGCTTTAGTCGACTTTTTCACCTGGGTGAAATGATTCCAAGGTGATATGAAGACACTAACGTGTCAAATTCTATCACCCAGGCAGGTGATGTCACCTGGGTGATATAGGGGGAATAAACAGTGTTCGTGCCAAAGCCAAGTCGTTTACTCATCTATCTATATACCTATCTATACATATAAAATTCAAAGTTCTGACTAATTGTCTAAACATTTGTCTGTATATCAACGCAGAGCCCAAACCGCTGGTCCTAAGGGCATGACATTTGGAGAGTGATCTTTGTGAGTTGTAGTTATCGACCGTAGGAAAGGATTAATTGAAATTGCGAGATCGTGAAATAGGTGGGTGAAACCGCGGGATGCTGCTAGTATGAAATATGATCGCTCTTTTCTCATAATAGATATGATCGAAAGTGTTAATAATTATTATCTTCTGTTAGAAAAAATACGCACTCATTAGTTGGATGCCAAGAAACATCTGACGTGTTTTATGTCTCGTTACAACTTAACAACGACTCGGTTAACGCCTGCAAATTGGTCACACTATTTATATTGACTCTTAACTACACTTTAATATTGACAAATTATGGAAAACCGAAAAGAATTTATTGTAAAAGAAAGTCTACAGACGCATTCTTAAAAGAGCTCACTTGCCGAAACCATGACAAATCATTGTTAATCATTTATAACTTGAACATATTCGTAATAAACAAGCGTCTTTGAGCTAAGCCTGTCTGTCTGATGACGAAACTATAAGGGTTTCTTGTTGGCTACGAAACCCTAAAAAGTCAGTCTATTTTCGGTAAATATTCGAAGATATGAATATGCAAGAATCAATTAATCTAGGGGGTTATGTCTGTATTACAATCGTCCAAAATTGCATTTCAACATTATTGCAATTGCTAACAATACACTCAAAGTGAAACTATAACTTGCAACTGGACTGCAATCAAATTTTTATTGACTTATTATAATGCATGGAAACCGGACAATGCTCCAAATAAAATGTTATCGAATCATTTCAAATGTTGTTTGTTGACAAAGGTTAAATTTGAAATTAAAGATTTAAGGAGAAAAAGTAAAGATTGACACCAACGATATTTTGGATGATTTTAATACGAAAATACGCCATCAGTTTATTTTGTTCCTTCAGTCCTCAGTTGTTGACGGAGATTGCTTTGTTGCAGAATAATCCATGTCCTCATCCGATAATATTCATGCGCGACTGCGAAGTGTCTCACGTGCGCGCGCTCCTGCAGTTCATGTACGTGGGGCAGGTAAATATCGCGCAGGCGCAACTTAGCGCCTTCCTGCGGACGGCCGACGCTCTGCAGATCCGTGGGTTGACGGACTGCTCGCAACACAACGACAAGGTTCGTAAGACTCCACGTTTTGTTGTCTCCAAATGTGTGATTCTGTTCTAACTCGGTGTGCTCTTGTTGCAGAAAGTGAATCGAAAGTCTCCCCCTTCCCAACTACGTAATTTGCTCAGCGCCAAGCCGTCACAGTCTACCTCCTCCTCCTCCAAAGCCGCAAGCCAAAACGTCGAGACGACATCTGTCGACGACCAAGAACAGAGCTCGAGTCGTCGTTCAACCAGAAATTCTCCCGATGTTGCCAGAAACAATCTCAACGATGAAGCTCCCTTGCAAACTTCTAGTCAAACGAGGCCTAATAACGACGACTTTAGTGAAATGTCCAATTACCCGACCCTGAGGGTGAAAACTGATCTCGAAGCGCCAGAAGTGAAAAACGAAGAGAGCGACATTCTCATGGACCCCGGAGACTCCGAGAGGGACAAGAGTCAGGATTTTAACGCGTCTGATCTCCTAGAACCAAAAATGGAAATGATGGAACAGGAAGCCAGCGACGAGGAACGGTCCAGCTTTCCGCAAGTGTACTACAACGAGAACAATGCGCTGGCAAACCCTTTCGCAGCTTTACAAGGTACGGTAACACGAAATATAGATTGGAGGCATCGGAGTACATTGCTTTTCAAACATTAACCGAACCATTCGTATCGTCCAGGTAACATGGATCTCATGGGCGGCATGAACGCGGAGCTGCGGGAAGACAACGCCGAAGGTGAGTCCCATACGTTATCCCACATCATTTAACACGCACATATCTCGGACAGCCGCGCCCCCGGCGACCCTCCCTCGCGAACACGAGCACTAGACGATCGGCCGTGAGGCGCGATGCACCTCCCCTCCGATGCTAATAGTTCGACAACCCTACACTCTCTTCTGTAAATAGTAATTAAAAATTAACGATCGCGGTCGCTCGTCTACACTAACGTAAGAGAACAACCGGGGTGAGGTCGCAGGGCGCACTGTTAGCATCTAGGGCGCAGCGCGGGCGGAGAGTGGGGGCGGGGGGCGGGGGCGCGGGTGTCGGGCCGCATGCGATCCGTGGTGTTGTTGGCAGCGCGGGGCGCGGCCGGCGCGGGCGGGCCCGCGGCCGGCGCGCAGTGCGGCGTGTGCGGCCGCCGGTACAGCAACGCCAGCAACCTGCGGCAACACGTGCGGCTCATCCACGAGGCGCAGCCGGTGGTCTGCGCGGTCTGCGGCCGCAGCTTCAAGACGCCGCTGTACCTCCGCCGGCACACGCTGGCGCAGCACGCCCGCATCCAACCCGCGACATCGCACCCGCCGCCTCTGCCCGCGCTGCGACCCGCTCCACACTTCCAATAGCTCCACTAGCGACGCCGGCCGCCGGGGGCCGGCTACCAGTCACACCTTCCGCTTATCGTGTGCCTTTCTATGATATACCGAGTATCGGACGTCTCCGACTCGATGACCGATCGACCTCCATTCGGTCTAGTTTTAGATAGTCGAACGTTTTTCCTGACCTACCGATAGCGGTTCGATCGAGCTATAAATTCCCTATCTCGATGGCTCTCAGGTCAAAACTTAGGTCGTGTCGCATGGGGAAAACGAATGATAAGAGAACGCCCATGCTTAAAGAGTGCAATATATCGGGAATTAGAATGAACTTCCTGAAATGAAGGATGGAGGTTTGTCGACTCTGCCGGGACGCGCCGGTACCTTCTTTTCTGACAATAGACTGATTGTTGTTTAAAGCATTTGTTGCGACCGGTGCTGATTTACACGAACATAACATAGGTTATTTACTGGTTAAATATTTACACACACACATACAATATACAAGTCGACCATAGTGAGTCCCGCGATCTCCAACGCCCATATAAAAGTGTAATAAAGGTGTATTTTCGTAATAGAGTTATAATATTTTGTACGGAAAGTGCGGTGGAAAGCGTGGGACCTTCCGTTTTATTTGTCCGTCGCGAGAGTGCATCATTGCATGCCTCGCCTTGTACACTCGAGCACAGAAGTGGATATCCGACACAGAGATTTTTTTAACTGTCATTTTCAACCGCGGATTTCAGGGGCGTTTATTAACTTATTCAGAGTTTATTCCATGCAACATATTACCCCTATTGTTTTCCTAAAATGTCTTTAGCTAGAGCATTTTCTTTCCTTTCGTACCAGCTTACCAGTACCAGAATGAAAATGAAAAGAAATGATAAACAGACCTTAATCATTTTTATTGTGTATATTATGTCCGTGGTGTCATGATGCTGTTTAACTGTTAGGCACAGCCCAAAGGCATGCCCTATAACTCTTCATGTGTTCTGTTCTTCAGCAATGGCTGACCACTGACAAAAAAAAATAAAGATCTTTTTTTCTACTAAATAGGGAAACACATTTTGTTTGGAACAACTTCTGACAAGATAAGATAAAGTCCTTTCTTTAACAACAGACATTCTAATAATATCCAATTCGAACTCTACGCTGGAAATCGGCTTCTGCCGCCGACTGTACATCAATAGTGATATTTTTATACACAATAGTTTATCTCTACACGGTGTTATTGTTGAGTGATTGAACGGCTCCCGGTCTAAATAGATTGTACAAAATCTCATAATATTATGTATTGAAATAATTATAGCTTCAAATCCCTATGATGGCTCATTTTCTTGGTCGTTTACCTTATATCGCATTCGGAGTCCCGAATACGGGACAACTGCTAATTAAATTTATATAAGGTCCATATTTTTGCTTGTAAATTATGCAGCTATGGAGGCGACCGGCTGCGCTTGTCTCTGCGACACCCGCTGTAATTTTGATTAAATAATGAAAATTCATTGAATTTCCTACCGCAAATATAAAATGTGCTCTGACGCCCGTCGTTAAGTGTATATCTCGCAATTGATTTTGGGTCCTATGGTGAGCTAATATTCTGTACCTTGCATTAGGGTCACATTGACTAATGAAAATTACTCCCGTATGCGAGCCCCATGGCTTGCTTAAAAGGGAATTTTCGGCTCTCCGAATGCAATAACCAAGCAACGGCCAAACGAAAATGAGCCTTAACCTATCGATTTTAAAAGAGAATTTTATGGAAAAGTCTCTTTTAAACTCTGAATTAATTAGGTGTGGGTTTAACACTATGAATGTACAATTCCTATACTAGTCAAGGATTTTTTTTAGTTTGAACCCACACTTGGGAATTTTAGTGTTGAGAAAATATGTTTTTCTTTCACCCGATCTGGAGGTCCGGGGTGCCACCGGGTGAATACGATTTTGGAAAAGCATATTTTTAACACTGAAATTTCTGTTATGTATGATATATTTTGTTTGTTCTTTTTTACGTTTAGGCGTAATATGCCTATTTTTTTTATTTTCGGTTTTCGAAATAAAGTTTTCAACGATTTTTAGAATAGTTAGCGTCAATTCATACTTAATGCAGAGTCGAAGCGCTTCAACGAATCACTCCAAAAGTTAATACAGGATGCTCTATTGTGAGTTACGTTTTTCAAAACAAAATAAATAATACGTATAGAATTATCGGGTTATTTTTTATTAACAAAAGCACGAATATTGCCATGGACTTGCATTGAGGTTCTATTGCATTGTTACTTTGGTTAACATGGCTCATTTTACAGTTGCAATTATTGGAGTTGTTTAAAGCATTTAAATAGTGCAATTTAGTAGATCTTTTGTGACCTGATTGTGCAATGTGCATACTTTTAAACTAAAATCCTTACTTAAAATACGCCAATTATTATCACGCAACAAGCTACGCTGTATCACATCGATATTAAACACTAGACATTTCACTCCCTCAATAAGCTAGTTTATTAGCTCTGCTGTATATTTATGAATTACTTATTGGAGTAGCTAATAAGTAATTCATAAATATAGGTAGTGGATTTATCTGTTTAGCAACACTTCCCCAAGTGTGTTTAAGCCTCAATATCGTACCGTTTTAAAACAATAAATTTTATCTTATAAATTACTCGCCAAAATTAAATTGAAAAAAATGGCAGCAGCTACGGACAACACTACAAACAAAATATATTTAAAAAGTCAATGACAATGATCGTTTCTATCCATTATAACTATGATAACAAAAATAACCCGAAAATGTAGAATTTACTTTTTTATTTATATTAGTTTTAAAATAAACCTCTCGCAATGAATCACGCGGTATATCAAATTCTTTGTTATTTCAACAATTTTAAAGCTCAGTACACGAATGCGCTGATCGCTGATGACTAAATATGTGCGTTAACGTAGTGGATATAAAGTTGAATTTGCTTTGATACTTTCAAAGAGTCGTTTCGAAGCGGTTTCGTCTCTGCTGTAGTATCAACTGACCCATGGGAATACGAAATATGTGATGAATATTTTTATTTGTAATTAATAGGTAAGCATTTCTCATTACGAATATTAGAAATGACGGGGTCTATGATATAGAATGCTTGCCAAGTACTCTCGTGACTTATTGGCCTCCGGTGAAGATAAACAGACGGCTGTGGAACGAAATCGTACCCGCCTTCCTTAATGGTTGCACTGGCCTACGGACAAGTTCGCTTGGGGATACGCTAGGCTGGTGAGTGGTGGCAGGCCTCGGCTGAAGCCTCCCACCATGTGATTGCTTATTACTTTTATTTTACTAAAAGTTACGGTTACTTTGGTTTAATCCCACTACGCGAGTAATACGTGAGTAAAAATAATTGATGATGGGCTAGCACTGTTGTCTTTGCGTTATATTACAAAGTGCTTAGCCCTAAACCTTTACGATAGGTATTCCCAGAGAACCAGTGTCTTATTCATCACAACTTAAGGGTCCTGTTACAAAATTCTCTTAAAAAAACGACCCATTTTCTTCAAATATCTTAGATACACACATTTTATTGAATCGCCCAGCTCTATATTTGGAAAATATAAACAACTAAGTATATTAATTTAAAAATTATGGTTTTTTTTAAGAAAGTGTTGTAATAGGAGCTTTAAATAAGTTATAAGGAAAGGTGTATTTTTATCGCTTATATTTTTATAAGAATTACGTTTTTATCAGTTTTCTATTAATTTCTTGATTATAATAATTATAGTTTTACGAAGATGCCATGGAAAACGGAACATCTAGTCATTTTGTTAAAAAAAAGCATTTAACCGACTTCGATGAAGAAAGATTAGGGTTGTGAAATAAATTTAATAATTGTACGAAAACGAATCGGAGTATTGTTTGATCTCACGTGATTTTTTTAATGATCTCTTAATATTTGACTTGCATTTATTTAAAAAAAAAACATTTAATCTTTAAAATTATTACTGAAAGTTATAATTGCAATAATAAATGATTACTCTTAAAATTAATCGCTTATACGTACTAGTAATTGTAATTAAAAGCACTTTATTACAATAATTTTAATCCCATTCATTATTATATTAAGGCGCAGCATATAATGTCACAATTAAATAAAAAAAATGAAATAAAATGAATCTCTTGACACTGCTAAATTTTGATATAGAAACATAGTACATAGACAGTTATAATGTTTATTATAAAAAAAGTAATTTGTTAGTGTATTATTAATAAATTATTATTATTTGTAACACTTCGCCTGAAATATTAAATAAAATACATAATTTACAATAATACTAATAAAATATACAATTGCAATATTTTATTATTAAAAAGCAATCGAGAATTTGTTATAATCATTATTTGTAACAGTCTCCCACGGAAAGTAATATACATTATACAATACAATATTATTCAAATGCAATATTTATCAAACTGTTGACTTTATTCAGCCATAGACAATAGTGATATTTTGTTATTAACAGTTGAATATTGAATAGTTGATCGTTTTCAAATATAATAGACAATTCCGCGGTGAAAGTTGACTGTTGTTTTAAAAACAAAATAAATAAATAGGGGGTTTAACCCCCACATGTGAAATGGTTTTTTTTTTAATATGAAATATTTACAAATGGAACGCATAAAATATGTGGTAAACTTAAATAATGATTTTCATTTTGTTTTATTGTACGACTGTCGATGTCGGCGTGATCAATATGTAACTTCATAAAAAGCCGCGATCAGACAGATAGAGGTACGAACCGACGGACGAACAGTCGGACATAACGAAACTATAAGAACCAAGCAGAGAAAGGATTTTTTTAAAAGGAAGAAATTCCTGAATCCTAAAAATGTATTAGGTGGTACATTCTTATCATTGAAGCCAATACACACAACCTAATACATGTGCATTGTGCACCCTTTCCTAAAATGTAAATAACCAATACATTTTTTAAACTTACACGATTTCCGTTCATTATTATTTAATATTAGAATTGTCTTTTCGGGACCACGGCCGGTGTAATCCGTTTGTCGAAACGTCGGGGTAATTTTAAATTTATTTATTAAATTTAAAATCACTTTGTTGAATTAACGCGATCTAGACCCGAAATTCTAATATTTAATAATAATGTAAATAACCAGTTGACATGGATTTTTCGATTTACGCGATGAAGATTTGAAAACAAAACTATATTTTTTTTTTCGGTGTTAATCGCCTTAACATACGTGTCGTGTAACGTCAAGAATAAATGTGTTTCATTTGTTTGTAACCGTTTTAACCAGTTATATTAACTACGCCAGTTAGGATTTCCCAACGACATTATTAACGTAGGTATACAATATAACTATTAATTAAATCACCCTGAAAATCTAATTTAAAATATTACCTACCTAATATTTTTCCAAGTCATAACCAAGACTTATAATTGTGTTTTAAAACGACAGTCAATTTACCCGCTCGCAATACACAATACGTTTCACAGGTTTCCTATAATGTTACATAATCAGAGTGTCCATAAAGTATTTATATTATGTACTTATAGTTTGTTGTAATCAACAGTTACTGCGTGGCTTGCAGTTAAGGAGGCCCCTTTCGACTTTCGAAACGTTTGCCATAAAATGTTTTAGGGGCCTCTTAAGAACTTTTCTGTACATACATTTATGTATATTTTTTACTAATAAAAAATAAAGTATTACGGAAAGACAAGTGATTTTTAATAAACTAATATTAAACTGCCATTGGTTGATGCATGCATTTGTGGTAGTTTTAGCCGTGTGGACGATCGGATATCTTTTTGATTTATTTATATCTATAGCTGAGCGTTTGACCTATATATTACGATGGTAACTAATAATATGGTCTAAGATGTAGCACGCTTATCTAGAAGAACAACCTCATGTTTTTATTGAGTACTAAAAATATCACCCTATTGAACAAAAACCAGATTTTTAGTCAATTATGATAAAAACCTGTTTGGAGTAGTATTTTAAAAATTAATTACTGGTCTGTTATTGTTGTTTTATCTTGTGGGCATGACAGAGGTTTTTTGAGTATTATCTATGGTGATGGCGTTTGTTTTGTTATTTATAATAAGCTTTATTCAGTTAATTATGAAGTCAAATAAATTATCAAAACAATTCTTCTCTTAAAACGTACGCATAAGTTTTAGTCGTAAATAATTAATCGCTTTACTAAAATGAAGCAGATTTAATTAAAATTTAAGCCCCTCCCACACAGGTGCGTTTTTACCGACGATAATGGGGAATATAGCATGTTGCCAAGCTTTATAAGAAACTAGCTGCGCCCCGCGGTTTCACCCGCGTAAGTCCCGTTCCCGTTCCCGCGGGGATTAAAAGTATCCTTTTTCCTTCTCCTGGTTCTAAGCTACCTCCCTACCAATTTTCAGCCAAATCGGTTCAGCCGTTCTTGAGTTATAAATGGTGTAACTAACACGACTTTCTTTTATATATATAGATTTCGAAAAAAACATAAACATAACATAAGTAAGAACCAGGATTCTCGGGAAATCCTGGTTCTTGCTTGCTTAGTACCTACCGAAAATCCCGGTTCTCAAAAAAGTTTCCGGTTCTCGATACACTAACCGGTACCACCGAAGTGTGTGGCAGAAGCTTAAAACTTTCCTACTTAAATCTGCTTTATTTTAGTAAATTGATTTATAATTTATGATCAAAACGTATGCCTGGACTCGATACCGCAAAAACGGGACGCAATACCGCACCTGTGTGAGGCCTCCTTTACTTCGCAAGTTTTGCAGATAGGAGTGACTTGTAAAGTAACATTCACTTCATATTGTTGACCGATTTACCGAACATAATACCAATATTTTTGTTGTTTATTTACGTATCGACCGACTTGGGACTTAGAAATCGAGAATAAGTTATTAAACAGCTAGCTTTCGATTTTATTATATTTTCTATCATAATAAATAAGTATTATAATAGTTGATTAAATACCAAGGGAGAAATACTATTTTTATGGCGAGAGGGTTTTTTGATTTCAGGGAGAAGCGAAGGATTCTAGAGTAGAATTCCGAGCGTAGAGAGGGATTCTTAAGTAGAATCCTGAGCGAATCGAGGGATTTAAAAAAATTCACTCGAGCAAAAAATAGTATTTGCTCCCGAGGTAGACATTCTACTTTTCATCATATGAGAAAATTATGGAAAATTTGTTAATAAATTATGCATAATATACAGGAAATATGTGTATAAGACAGGTTTAAAAAATATTTCGCACATGGAAATTAAAAAGTAACATAGGTACTTTTGATCTCGAAATTCTCACGAAACCGCGGGACGCAGCTAGTGTATCAGTAACCAGGTTACATACATACAAAATTTCGCTGTTATGATATTAATATTAGTAAGAAGATTACTTACTTTGCAGAGCTAGGTATAGGTTATTGACCTTAAAGTTTAGATATACGATTTTAAACTAACGTGGTTGTTTTCACTACAAATATAAACAAGTCATTTGAAATTACCGGAGAAATATCGAGTTCCGTAAATGACATTTAAACATGGTAAACACCCCGTTATTTATTAATATTTGTTTGTAGTTGAATTTTAGAGTTTTAAAAATTATGAAAGGTGTTCATAATTATTTCAAAATAATACTACGTGAATAAGACCAGGGAATAATAATTATGAGTTCAAATCGTGTGAATTTAAAATGTTTATGAATGGTGTTTTATTAGATTTGTTCCCTCTACATCGAGTCCCGCTAAGTCGAGTTTTATTGATAAGATTTGTTGTTCTCATGGCTCATGCCTCGATGGCTAGTTAATAAGTACAGTCAGAATATAAATCATAGGCCAGTATTTAAAATCTCTCACGTTTTCTCTAGCTAGGTGTATCATGACCTTTTTCGGATGTATATTGGCATTAAATTTCGTTTATTTAATGTGTTATTTAGTTCCCAAGGAACAATAAAAAATGTTGCTTAAATTTTTATTTGAAAAGGATATATTTGTTAAGTTATCGGTCACAATTTACCCACTGACGTTTGACGTCATTTATCAGATTCAAGTTTCCATAAAAAGACAGAGTTTCAAAACAAAACCCACTTTCTTATCCTAATAAAAAATAAAACATGCTTGTTTAGAAGAAAAAAACTTTAAAATTAGCTTTTCACTTCCTTTTATGAAGTTGTAAAGTATCACTGTGTTATTGACATATAGGTATTATTGTTTTTCATCTCGTAATGCCAACTTTACAAAATACCAATTAAATGTCATTTACACCGACCTGACGACCTCTGTGGCGCGTCGGGCGAACGCTTGACTGCAATACAGAAGGTTGCGGGTTCGATTCCCGCTGGGTGCAAATATTTATGCTTAAAATAAATATTTGTATCTGGTCTATGTATAATATGTATGTATTTACAAAAGAAAAATAAATATAAGTAGTATATCCGTTGTCTAGTCACCGTAACACAAGCTTAGCAGCTTACCACGGGGCTAGATGGCGCTGTGTGTTCGTCACAGGATTTATTTATTTATTTATTATTATTATTTCTCTAAATACAATACAATAGGTGTTATCATTTAGATAGGTTGACGTTTTGAGAAGTTGTCATTTCGAATAGTTGGCATTCTGAGCAGTTCGTATTATGCGAATGGTTGACATTTTGCAGATGGCATTATAAAATGGGACGATTAAGGTGCTTATATTTTGTATCCAACAAAAAAACAAAAAAGTCGCATAGCATGATTCCTTTTACTTAAATCGCCTGCTATTTATTTTCAAGCGTTGCCTGCTTTTTGGTGAATTCATTTTTGAGGGACACTCGTTACTATTAGTGATATAGTATATTTTTATGGCAAGTTGGAATATACTTCATCGTGCCGTAAAATTAGAATATCTCAAACACCTCTTCGCCCCGCGTGATACTCAAGTGATATGTATTTATATGGCTTTTGCCAAATACAGAAACACCACTTAAGATTTTTAGGCCCACTTAAATAATTGAGCAGCTTCAAAATTCAAAATTAGTATGAGAATTGTTGAGTCTTTTAGCTGTCAGCGTCCTATAAGTAGTAACTAGATATACAATTTTCTGAATATATGAAAACCAGCAATAACAAAAATATGTATGTTAAAAACACGTTACTAATGTTATAAAGATTTATTAATGATATTTATTTAAGGCACAGATAGCGATTGGTATTTATTATGAGGTGGGTGACAGAATGCAGCAATCATTATTTTCAATATACCGAACTAGAATCAACAGTTCCAATATATTTTTACTAGCAGCGCTTCGCGGTCTTACTTGAGTAAGAATATTGCGATGAAAAGTAGCCTATAATATGTTAACCCATTTCTCAAGCTCTACTGTACCGATCCCAATCGGTTCAGTAAGTTTTGCTTGGAATACAAACATCCAACCAACAAAACAAACAAACATCTTAACTTTCGCATTTATTATATAAGTGGGATTAAAAACCCTGATTGATTGTAAGAATGATTACGTACTATTTGGTAAAAACATGCGATAAACATTGTCGCATGTTTGCGACTGCAAAGGTTTTAGATTTAGCCTTTAAAAGTATCTCTGTACCTAAATTGTAACAGTTTTATTAAGCTTTATACGATTATATAACGATATCGATACGTTATATAATTGAAATAACAATAATGTACTTACAACGCTTTGTATTTGTATAAATAAAAATGTAAAAATGGGACGATAATTAAGCCGAGAGGTCTACCTCTTTTCTTTAAAAAACTAATTTTACTAGTGTAGTAACCACTTTAGAAGTAAAATCAAGGAAAATAATGTTTGTTTCGTGAAATAGTGAGCCTATGGGACTTCTCAAAAACGAATTTTCCAAGTGTAAAAAACACTTTAGAAATAAAAATTAGGAATTATTTTTGTTTTGTAATACAGTAAAATTATGTTTATTTCGTAAAAATAGTATTCCGATGAAACTTTTCTAAAACCATTTTTTATTTCTAAAGTGTAAAAAACACTTGGAAATAAAATCAAGGAATTCTTTTTGTTTTGTAATACAGTGGGTCGATGGGACGGGCGTCGCAACCGGCCGGTGCCAGACGCGGTGTGGCTCGAGCAACATCGTCGGGCGCTACCCTTCGTACTGAAGAGGGAAAACGAACGAGGAGCAGTCGCACCTAGACTTGTGAGTATACTCTAATATATTCACTTCAATTCAACCATTTATTCATAATAAATAGATAGACTAATACTTAAGTTACACAACCAACAGTTACAACCAAAACATCAAAACACAAAAAACATCAAGTAACATCAGTACACATCAAAAGTAAAACATGATTTGGGTGCCATTGTGTTAATCTGTGATTTATATGCACAACACTGGAAATTAATTAGATATATCATCAATAATCATTTGCATTTTATAACATTAGTACCTAGATATGATAGGAGCTGTCATTCTGAGAAGTTAACGTTTCGTGAAGTTGTCCTTTCAAGAAGATGGCATTCTGACTCGTTGACGTTTTGCGAAATCGGCATTATATTAAGAGCTGTGGTGATTATGGGGTGTTTCTATTTCGTATGCCAACTGAGCTACATAAACATTGCGTATATGGCATCTTGTGTGGATCGTATTTTGATGTCAAGGTGTCATGTTGTACATAAAGACTTTCTTTCTTTAATCTTTACCTTAATCAACCACTAAATATAGTCATTGAACCGCATCTAAGCTTGTTTTATGGTCACTGCTCAACCCGATCTTAAAACTATTTCTGGACATTGTATAAAGCGCCCCATCTAAACAACTAAGTTTATCTGTAACTAACTGTACAAAAACCAATGAAACATTTTGCTTACAATAGGCATATCGCGTTATTACAAATGTACAGTTTTAAATGAAGACATGTATAGATATGTTTATATGACTGTACTAGGAAAGTCCCTTAGATGACATAGTAAGTAAATCATTTATTTTACACACGTTGAGGCACCGTAGCTGGACGTATAACCCAAAAATATTGCAAAAAAAAGGCATATCACTTGTACAGATTAAATAAATCACGTGTTTTTATTTTTTTATGTCTAGAAGTGGCCAGTTCGAAATGGCCTTATGCTACCAGGAACTTAGTTCCAAATTTAATTTTTGGTCAAATAAAGGTACTTTGTAAAGTAACTTTATTTGGCCAAGCGAGTCTTTATTATTTTAGTCCATAGAGTGCTCATTTTAATAAACCTAGGGCATAAAGTAATTTAAATTTAGAACCAAGGTTCTGCGGTAGCATACGGCTATTTCGAAATGGCCACCTCTAGACATTACACATAAGAAAATAAAAGCTGGGCTTTTTTTCTATCGTTATTTCGACGGAAGGGTAAGGCAAAATGTTTAAGTTAAAATAAAGCCCCAATATTTTTTTTCCTCGTTTTGATGTTTGGTTTCGTCATTTTGATGTAACATTGATAAATTTAATAACGAGTAATAAAGAGCCGTAAATATATTTCATACACATAGCATTAATCTATCGTTTTGTTGTTGATTTAAAGCTTCTTATTGTACCCTTTTTATTGTCTCGCAGTAGATGTGTAAAGTAGAGTATTCACCTCGGTAATAACGCCTGTCTTTATCTTGGACGCTTGGATCCCACGCTTCACTTAGGACTCTAGGTACGTAACTCCTTCGCGTCGCTCAGGAGTTAAGTTTTTGACACCCTCGCTGCGTACGCTTGGATTCAATATGACGCCCGCTATATAAGACAGGGCTTTTATTACCTCGGCGCATAAACGACTATTTATAATCAAATCACACACATAACAGAACTCCACAAGCTTATATCTCTGTGATTTATTGATTCATGTGTAAATAGAACAGTTTGACGAATAGTTCTAGGTACACAACAATTGCATTACAACTGACGTGACCCTATCGCAACTATTGATATCAAGTGCTGCTCTAAAATAATATAGCTAGCGTGAACTTTATGGGAAGATGTTGCGATGTTATATTCTTATCAATTCGCTTATCTTTCGATAGCGATATGTTATTTAAAAACCCCTTATTATAATCTCTACGTGTTTGATATGTCGAAGACTTGATGTTTATGTTTTTTTGAACACAAAATGCTTTGGTTTTTGTTTACACCCTCTTTTCATTGCGTCTCTACTGAATAGTCCAGTTTGTTTGCATTAACGTGGTAATAATAAATTAAATAAAACACTATAGATTCGACACCGACACTATAGATTCGAGCAACGTCTAATGCTCAAAACTATATTTTTACCCATTTACAGAGATATGTAAAAACTTCTAGATACGTAATAGGGCAAATTTTTTGGCTACACAAATGCAAGCTATCTAGCCAGAGAAGTCTTAGTTCCATCCCAGCTCACGTCACGATCACCCGCTTGTTGACATACAGTACATTTAGTTCACTTTCACAACATTATTCACAGACAACAATGCCTTCGTGCGTATTTAGGCGATGCACGAATTATACTCCAAAAACTGGCAAAAATATTTAATTTCATACGTAAGTAAAGCTGTATTTATTTATTTTAGTTTATTTTTTGAAAAAGTTTTTTTTCCAAAAACTCAACGAAGTTTTTGACTTTGACGTTTTATCATTCTCTCCTAACCGCTATAAGATGTCATAATAATATTATGACATCTATTTCTTACGTCATGCAAGTAGCATTGAGGCTTTATGTTTTAGAAAGAGATAACAATAGTTTCGTCTATTTCTTCTTTAAATTATGTGAATGAATATAAATAATGAGGTTGTATAAGCATACAATTTGTGCCGCTTTTCAATAATGATTTGTTCTGCAATGGCGTCTCTATAACTTTAATAGACTCATTGCCCATTTACGTATTTTTATGTATACTGTCCATCGTATCTATACTAATTATACTGAAATTTTAAAGAGGAATGATTTATTTCGCCGACGGGAGTTACGCGATAGGGTCCTTGTATTGTATAATTTTGCCATCGGTTTGCTCATCGCACCATACATAGTTCATCTGTCATATAACCAGTCTGACCGATTTTGTGTGAGTCACCGACGAATCACCATAGTTAAATTCTGAGGAATGCAATTTAGTGTAACTAATGTATTGTGAAACATCCGACTTGCCGTTTTGCTAAACAAACGGCAAACCACGCGTCAAACACGTAGCCCATTATCAATCACGGTTCTCGCATCCTTGAACTTAAGGAATTCTATAGATATAGATACTAACACGTTATTTTATTTATATTGACGTATTGTCCGAGCCACCTAGATTTCGTACACGTGTATAATGTACCTTAGAAAATTTAATTTAATTATACGTACACATAATTATTCCGCCATGATATCTTATAGATAACTACTAGCTGCACCCCGCGGTTTCACCCGCGTAAGTACCGTTCCCGCGGGAATATCGGGATAAAATGTAGCTTATGTGTTATTCCCGGTATCCAACTATTTATATATTTCAAGTTTCATCGCAATTAGTTTTTGCGTGATTGAGTAACAAACATCCAAACACACACACTTTCACATTTATAATATTAGTATAATGTATAATAATATAACTATAAGTCGTCGCGAAGTAGCCGCGTTGTCGTTCAGCTAAAAAAATAAAATTAAAAATACATCAATTAATAAAAAATAATTAAAAACAAACTTTATCTGTGGTTTCAAAATTAGTCGGGGTATTTTTTTTTTTCAAATTTACTTTATTTGTTTGGGCGACAAAGCAACGACAAACGATTATGGTAGCGTGCAATGAGTCTATTAAAGTTATAGAGACGCCATTGCAGAACAAATCATCATTGAAAAGCGCCACAAATTATGCTATACAAACTCATTATTTATATTCATTCACATAATTTAAAGAAAAAATAGACGAAACTATTGTTATCTCTTTCTAAAACATAAGACACAATGCTACTTGCATGACGTAAGAAAGAGATGTCATAATATTATTATGACATCTCATAGAGGTTAGGAGAGAATGATAAAACGTCAAAGTCAAAAACTTCGTTGAGTTTTTGGAAAAAAAACTTTTTCACAAAATAAACTAAAATAAATAAATACAGCTTTATTTACGTATAAAATGAAATATTTTTGCCAGTTTTTTGAAGTACAATTCGTGCATCGCCTAAATACGCCCGAAGGCATTGTTGTCTGTGAATAATGTTGTGAAAGTGAACTAAATGTACTGTGTGACAACAAGCGGGTGATCGTGACGTGAGCTGGAATGGAACTAAGACTTCTCTGGCTAGCTAGCTTGCATTTGTGTTGCCAAGAAATTTGCCCTATTACGTATCTAGAAGTTTTTACATATCTCTGGTAGCGTGTATTAATATGTGTTCTGTGGTATGTCTACGCTTACTCTTAGATGGCATACTATTAATTAACTTACATAATATAGTAAATGTAATACCTACTACTAAAAAGATAACTTTTATCCCCCTTTCTCTATACAATTTTATTTAATTTTGCGTATGTACTCATACTATTATCGTATACTTACTATTAAGTATTCTTTGACACTTCTATACGCTTCACTCGTTGGTATTCTATTAACTGACATAATATAGTAAATGTAAAAGTTAATGGTTAACATTATCCCCCTTTCTTCATCTATACCATGACCCAATTTGCAGCTTGATCCGTGTTAAGCCATTTGACCGTGAAGCAAGCGAACTTTCCCATTGGCGATAAAATTAGTTGGAATATCGTAATACGGTGAAATGTGTGCGAAATATAAAAATAATGTTTTAGGTTTTATTTTTTCTCTAATCGTATGTTTATATTTTTATTTATGTACTAGCTGTTACCCGCGACTTCGTCTGCGTAGAAATAGTCCATAGCCGGCTTTTTCGTTCATTACCTACTCGGGTTCTACTAATTGGATTTCGATGTAAATTATACCACGAGGTTCGACGAAAATATAACTATCCACTATTGAAAACCAGATTTCAATCGGATTAGTAGTTTTTAATTATATAAGGAACCAACAGAGAAACAGACAGACGTATAGAAGTAGTCGTTTCGCTTTGCGAGTTATAATAGCCCTTATACGATTTTAAACTAACATGGCTGCTTTCACTACGAAATATCGAGCTTCGTAAATAACCAATTTAAACATTGTAAATACCCTGTTATTTAATAATATTTGTCTAGTCCTGTCCGTTAGTGTCCATGCTATTGCATTTTTCAGCTTGGCATTTCGAAAGTTCAATTGTACGAATTATATTTGCCGTGTGGACTCTAGTGTTAGTCAAAAGAAAAATAAATATAAATAGTATATCCGTTGTCTAGCCACCGTAACACAAGCTTAGCAGCTTACCACGGGGCTAGATGGCGCTGTGTGTTCGTCACAAGATTTATTTATTATTTTTTAATATTTAATTTAGTGTTCATTGCACTTTTTCAGCTGCGAAATCTCTGACTATCATTGAGTATCTTTACGAGATTCAATAGTGTTACGTAATCATGTGTACTTCATATTACCTAACGTCATGTACTGATACTTTTGTTATGTTTCCTCCTTATCGGTCACCGTTATCGTTGACATGGAATATATCTATAAAATTGAGATGGTTATAGGGCGTCTCGGATATATCTTTGACAAAAATAATAGGGGTTAAAGTATGAAATTGCCGTTTTATTGCAATAGGTTCTTTGAATTGACATAGAATCTTCATGGTTTGAGGTTTTCGAATGAAACTTTTTTCAAATGGTTTCTGTGATGTTCTTTTTTTAAAAAATGTGAAACATTTGAATATCGACGTTCAATTGTTTTTGTTATTCAATTTAGACAAGAAAGATGGATACTGCGAAAATTCGAGTGATTTTTGAATACGAGTTCCGACGCGGAACTAACGCGGCAGAAACAGCCCGCAATATCAATGCTGCGTTTGGAGAGGGGTCTACTAATGAACGCACCGTGCGATTTTGGTTTAAACGCTTTCGTGATGGAAATTTCGACTTAAAGAACGAGCCACGAGGAAGACCGCCCACACAGGTGAATAACGATGAATTAAGAGAGATAGTGGAAGCCGATCCTAGTCAAACTACCCAGGAATTAGCGGCATGGTTTAACGTTACCTTACCTTAGTCAATAAAGTGTTATTGACTCACTTGCGTCAAATCAATAAAATAAAAAAATACGAAAAATGGGTGCCTCATGATTTGACTGATCTGCAGAAAGAAACGCGTGTTGAAACTTGTGTTGCCTTGTTGAACCGGTACAGAAATGAAGGAATATTGGATCGAATTGTAACATGTGATGAAAAGTGGATTCTTTATGATAACCGGAAAAGAAAAATGCAATGGCTGACCCCAGGTCAAATGCCACAACAGTGTCCTAAAGCAAAACTTACCAATAAAAAGGTAATGGTAACTGTTTGGTGGTCTCAGCATGGTGTTATTCACTATAGTTTTCTTCGATCTGGTCAAGCAATTACGGCAGATGTCTATTGTGCCGAACTCCGAACCATGTTGACAAAACTAGCAGTAAAACAGCCCCGACTCATGAATCGATCTTCACCATTATTGCTCCACGACAACGCGAGACCTCACACAGCACGAGAAACCATTTTGACCCTTCAGGAACTGCACTTAGAAACCATTCATCATCCTCCGTATTCACCAGACCTTGCTCCAACGGACTACCATTTTTTTCGTGATTTGGACAATTATCTACGTGACAAGAAGTTTTCTTCCCAGGAGGCAGTACAAAATGCTTTCACACAGTTTGTGCAGTCTAGATCGTCGGAGTTCTATCGCAAAGGCATTAATAACCTTCCCATTAGATGGCAGCAATGTATAGATAATAATGGCAACTATTTTGATTAAATAAATTTGTTAAAAATTTAAAAAATAAACAATTAAGATTTTCAGTACAAATCGGCAATTTCATACTTTAACCCCTAATATTATCTTATATATTCACCACTGGACCGATTTCGATCATTCTTTTTGCGTTGTGTTTGTTATGATCAGGAGAAGAATCTTAGCCAGAAGTTTTTAAATTTTGAATAAAGACTTACGCGGGTAAAAACCGCAGGGCGCAGCTAGTAAATAAATAAATATTGGACGAAGGTTTGTACTACATATTATACTTTTTCTTGTAAATACATAAGTACATAAAATATGATGCACAGAAAACCTCAGACCAAAAACAAATATTGTTTTTAGATACTTCTATAATACTATAAAACAGACGCTATTATCGTTTATCTGTTTTTCCAGGATAAAAAAATGTGTTCCAAATCTTGACCTATCTTTACATTATTCGTTTCATCGCAATTGGTTGAGTAGTTTTTACGTGACGGACTATCAAACTTATTACCACAAAATATAGAAAAGGATTTCTTCGAAATCTAATTTTGATTATGTTTCAAATCGACTTTTGTCCTTTACTTCTTTGAAATCTGCCAAATTGATTAGGTACATACCTAATTGTCACAGAAAGGTTACAGCTATGTTGTTTTTGTCAGTTTTGTTGTAATTTACAACGACTCATTGTTTTATATGAACCATGTGAGGTCTTGATGCCCCTTGATCTGTTTTATCGGCTCTAATGTTTAATTATAGCCATCACTTTAAACTTTGAAACCATATTGTATGATACAATAGGTACCTATTGTAATACAAGTTACGTATTTTTACCAACTTTTCTAATAATAAATTAAAAAAATATTGCACGACATTATACACTGCGTTATCTACCCTCAAAACGACGCACTAAGCGTAAACTATGGGTACTAGACAACGGATATAACATATAATACTTTTCTTTTGTAAATACATACATATCTTACTAATATTATAAACGGGAAGTTTGTTTGTAAGTATGTATGTATGTATGTGAGGTTGTTACACGCAAAAACTACTGAACCGATTGCGATGAAACTTAGAATATAGGTAGCTGGGGACCTGGATGTACACATAGGCTTCTTTTTATCCCGATATTCCCGCGGGAACGGGACTTAGCGGGTGAAACCGCGGGGCGCAGTTAGTGATACATATAAAACACACAGAACCAGAAACAACCTTTTAGGTCAGCAGTAATATTTGTTCCGCGGGAATCGAACCCGCAACCTTCTGCGTTGTAAGTTTTAAGATTTTAAGATCCCCTGAGGTCCTTTCAACGTCCCTTGCTGTTATTGGATTAGCAGATTGGGGTAACCCAGTTTGTGATTTTACGTGTTTGTTGGACATTTTTAAGGCAGGCCCCATAATCTTCATTGCTCAGTATCCGGTCCACTGCCATCAAATCACAAGACCAAGAGTTTTTTTTTATATATTTATTTTATATCAACCAAATATTTAATATTTCACCCATAGATTTCTATAAGGATCAATCCTAATGGGTGGTTGTCCTTGGCTGCATTTTTAAAGTTTAGTTAAAACATAGATTATTATAATTTCCTAGCTTGATGTCTACTTAATAGTTTCCGAGTAAAATTGTTATTGATAAGGGCCTCTACGTATTAGCTTTGAGACCACCCACGCCTTTAAAGGCTCCATAAGCATATTTAAATGCTATGTTAATTAGTAAAAACGTACGTACTAACAAACAAACTTTCACATTCGATTAGTTTCATGGTTACGACCCACTTCACGCCAGGGCTACCCCATCTCGTTAGGTTAGACTTTTTTCTACTTACATAAAAATTGATACCCTACTTTACCTTCCTACAAAAATATTGTAATCACAATATTTTTCCGAAATCTGTAAGAGTTTACATACATTACAATTTTACCGTCTAAAATGCCTATCGTTTAGTATTTTGGTATCTTATGGCCAATGGAAACGTAGGGGGCGCACTATGGGTCATTCCTGAGTTTTTCATCTCTAAATTCTGTAACTTCCTTAATATTAAGAATATCGAAATAAATCTTTCGCAATAATAATCTCAGATAAATAGGCTATAAATAGAAATGAAAGTTAAATATAATTAACCTTGATTAATTAAAAAAAAACATGGTCAATTTCAAAATTTTGATGGTTTTGGTTGTTTTCACGGACTTGTGAGTTCCTAACTTCGCTAGTTTTAACAATATCAGAATGAAACTGCCATAATTATAATTTTAGATAAAAGATTAATAAATGAAAATAGAAATTATATCAAAATATTATTTTTTAGTATAAAAAATACATTGACAATTGCAAAATTTCCTAAATTCTATAAGTTTTTTATGATTCAACAGTTCCTAACTACCTAAGTTAAAACAATTTCGGTATGCATCCTTCGTAGTTATAATCTGAGATAAATAAACTCAAAGTAAAACAAAAGTGTGATATAATTTATCTTTATTAATATAAAAAAACAAATCGACAAACGCAAAATTTCCTTAAATTTTATGAGTTTTTTATGATTTTAACTAATCAAAATAGGAAATATTTTTAGCAAGGAAATATATTTCCAAAAACCCCATGACAGGATTCGAATCTGCGTCCTTTCGCTTCGAAATATATTTCCTTGCTAAAAATATTTCTAAGTTTAAACTGCCTTGAGCAATAAAAACAAAAAGAAATATTAATCAAAATAAAATAAAAAAGTCGTACATTATTTTATAACAGAGAATCATATTGGGAACTAAAATTTCTTCAAAAATCCAAGAGATTTATGGCTTCCTGAAATAGTGCTTTTGGAACAACTTCACTCGGTTTCTTTAGGCTAGAAATATAGGGATCCGATGTATAAAGTAACGAGTGAAACACATCTTCATTAGTAGCAGACCTAGAGCATTTTCTGGAATGTTCTAATCGGTTTTTTCTGTAGTCTTTGTTACGCGACTCTTGTGCATCTTCAGACAACTGCCCAATTGGTAATACTGCAAAATGTTGAATAATACTCTGTCCGTGGATCAAGATCTTGTGTACAGAAGATGGCATGTAGTACCACTTATATTTATCGACGTATAATTGGGCAGTGCTCTGAGTGTACTCGCCGAATTTTTGTGGGTTGATGGCATGTCCAGATGCTAAGGTCTGCAAGATGATGTATAATCTTTTTATTAACTCCTCATCAACTCCAGTAATCTCAGAACTGCACTGGTAGTTCTGAAAAAATCGACGAGCTGTGTTTCCGTCATTACTGTTCCCAGATCCTTGTCGCGGTTTATCAATATGCAGGCCCATTTGACTCCTAAATTGGACTTGAATGTTTCTTTTTCTTTCTGCTCTCAGTCTTTTGTTATCAAGAGTCGTAGCAGACCATTTTTGGAATGAAAGATTATATGCTATGTGTAAGATGAATTCCATGCATCGTATCCATGCATGTAACGTAGATAATCCATACTGATAGGCCTTTTCGTTTACAGGCTTGGATGCAACCTTACTCAAGTCATTCATTTCGGTTGGTCTCGCACCGCATATATTACACACAGCACCCGAACTAGTGTCAGTTAGTACTTGGGTTACCTTTCCATCTACCATTGTTAAAAATAATTCATGGGTTATTTCTATCATTACATCATTTCGATGTATTTTAGTAGTCTGCAAACTTTCGATTTGTGATTCTATATCACCGACAACCGTTCTAGTTTTCTCTGGTGTTTCTTTTGAAAATTCCATGAAAATAGGTCGGCAATATCTCGGAGAGGAACAAGTTTTATTTTGCCAAATAATTTCGTTGGTACTCAGGTTAATTAATTTCAAAGGAACTAAAGATGCTATGAATAAGTGAGCGTCTGAAATTGTGTCGCTTTCTCCTTCTAATACCTGTTTGTATTCGCTTTGTCCTGATGAGCCATCACATCCCCATTTAGTAAATAGTTTGAGATTTTGCAATCCGTCCTTATTTGTGGATTCAATCTTCAAAATACGAGCCACAGTGTGGTCTAATAAATCCTGTAATTTTACTTTTACACCAATATCAGTAATTTCAATACTACTAGCAGGTGGATAGCATAATTTTTTTGCATCTCTGAGCAAATTGTACGATGGAAAAACATAACAATATTTATCAGCTAAACAAGCTCTTAAAAATCCGTATTGTAACTTTGTTAAATTTAAATCAACATATATACTTAAGGCTTCATGAATGGAATATGCACTTACGGTTTCTACTTCATGAAGTATTTGCTTTCTTATAGTGTTCTTATCATCTCTGCTGAGTCTCCGGAACATAGCTACAAGGAAAGCTTCTTCTGGTTCTCCTTGCGATCGAAGTCCCTGCACATAAGCGTTATGTACAAATTCGAACCCGTACTCTTGCACCAGTTCCATGTTTTTTCGTTTCTTGGTTTTGTCCGAAAGGTCTTCATAAGCTTTTGAAGGTCGACCAGGTTGTCCCCTGGAAGTTCCTGGAGCAGCACACGGTTCTTCATCGTTGAACACTATCTTTAATTCGCCATCTAACCACGAATTGTATTTTTGTAAGAATCGAGATTTGCTCCGACCGGCTTTCGACCAATAATCCCGGAATCTCGCCAAAACGTTTTGTTGTATGCCTTCTAAAACTTTTTGACGTCTAGATGGTGTTAAGTCATAGTTATCATCCAAATATTTTAAAATATTTTCCGTACTGGTATCGTTATTGATGAAAAACTCACACAAATTACGTTTCGATACAGTAAATTCACACATTACGAAGTTTTTTTTATATTGGTAGGTTGTTGTATGTGTAATAGAGCAAAGCAATTAATAAGTGACAATAAAATCCTAAATTCCCTTTTATAGTTACAATAACCGATAACATTTATTTGCATACGTTCCTTCAATCTCCAAAAAAAATGGAGGAACGTGTGCAAATATATGTTATCAGTCCCATGGAAATTCACTTTTTTATTGATTTCCATTGTGGTTTGTGGTAAATCAATCATTTGTAACTTATTTTTTACCATGATAAGGTAATAATTATTATCAAATTTTGCGGTTATAATAAATTTCCGGTAAATAAGATTTGTAGGTAGGTACTTTATAGGATTTTACTCAATTAGTATCCATGTTTCCAAATATTTTTTTCATTATTTCAAACTAATAGTTAGTAAATATACTTTTCAATATCTACAAATGAATAAAAACGATGTTATTTGTCATAAATTTATCAAAATGTATCAATATATCAGTTTAGGTTTTTTTTTCTAATTTTCCATTTTTCACTCATCTGTCTCTGGACCTCAGAAAAGCAAGTTTAAGCAGAATTTGTTTTCAAATCCTATTTGTATACAAACTAGGGAACGATATTATAGCAAAACTTCTATGTCGGGAGATGTCGGCAAAGGTGAAAAGTCTATTTGAAAATTGAAAACTTGAAAAAACATAAAGTTTTCGTAATTTGCCTGTAAAACCTAAATTTATTAAATACCTGATATTATTTCTATATGGATGGGAAAAGCAAAGAATAACGTTTTAAATAATATATAATATGTAATAGCTTTCTATACAAACACTTAGTAAAAAATATTTGAATGTGTCATATTTCGAATTCCCATACATCAATCTATCTCATTCCTACTATATTATTGCAAGTTCTGGGTATAAAATTAATATCCACAACATATTTTTTCTAGATTTAGGGGTTTCTAATATCTTACTACACATATTCATTGCCAAAAATATAGAAATCTTACTTTCGGTAAATTGGATTTCGAGACGATAATTACTCGATTGACCCATAGTGGGGCGTGGCAAAACAATCCATTATGTATGATAAACTTGGATCTAAATGTTTTGTTATGGTACTGTGTGACCGAATGAAACATTCGATGGCGACAACGACAACTATACAACAAGAGTAAAGCACGAGGCTAAAAAAATAAATCAAAGTAGATTCTGGAATTTAAAAAAAATATGGTTCTCTTTTGGCTACGACTTAGGGTTCTGTACCCAAAGGATAAAAACGGGAATAAGACTCCACTGCCCGTCAGTGTGTCATCTCAGGCTGTATCAAATTAATCGTGAAATTTTGCACTGATGATTTATTTCGGTTGCTGCTATAATTTATTTCTATTTAGGTAATGTATCATCATTGACGGCCTCTGTGGCGTGGCGGGCGAAGCTCGGACTGCAACTCAGAAGGTTGCGGGTTCGATTCCCGCCGGAAACAAATATTTCTGCTGACCATAAATGTTTGTTTCTAGTTCTGGGCGTTTTCTATATATCATATGTATACAAAAAAACACAAAAACTTTTACAAAAAAAGTATAATATGTAGTATATCTGCTGTCTAGTACCCATGGTACAAGCCTAGTGCTTAATTTGGTGCTAAATAGTGCTGTGTAAAATGTTGTGCATTTCATTTTTATTGTTTTTAAATTTTGATTTAATATCATTGATTCGTATTTTCCAAAGAAATGGCGAGTCCAAACTTCAATCACTCATAAATTTTTCGAAATTTTATCATCGCAAATTTCTATTGCATCTTCCCATTTCTATTTCTATTTTTAGACACCTTACTGCGTCATTGGACAAAAATGAATAACAAAGAAAAAGAAATGTTTAACAATATCAATAAAACTATTTTATTATCGTTGTTTGCTTTCCATCACGAGACGTTACTTTCTCTTGCGATGTAAAATTCTATAGAACGGTGCGGGTATTGGACAATGAAAGTACAGAAAACTAAGGAAATGGAAATTATGATCAACAATCTCTGAGATTTACTATTCGGGCCCTGTATTTCTTGACTTTGGCTGCGGTTTGTTACCACCAACCGGCCGAAGTCGTAGCGACAAGCGTACTCATGACAAACAAGTGATGGCCTGATGATGACAGACATACAGAAAGACCGTGGAGTCTTGGTTAAAGTTGCCGTTTTTACCCTAAGTGTAAGGATACCTTTAAAATAATACTATATTGCAATAAGACTACATTTAAAGAAATGCTTTCCAAATAATTGCCCTAACGCTTTAATCCATTTCGGCCACGGGACATCTAAATACCTGTGGCCAAAATGGATTAAGGACGCGACTGATGTGAAATCCCTTCCAATTAAATATTTTTCTTCATAACCGGTTTCAACTAGATCTTTAAACAATGTATTATGTTATTGTACATGATACAAGAAGTGTCCCCTTCATTTCAAAAACAATAAAAAATAATTTTAAATACCACTATTATACAGGCAAAGTTACCACTGTTTTCCAAAATAAATAAATTTTTCTTCTAAATCCTTAACCGCTATATTTTCTTATAGGCATCATAATATTAGAAAATACAATACCTAGAACCTCTTCATCGCATTTTATAAAAATATTATTTTAATCTTCGTTAATGATTGATTTTTCGAGAAATTGTAGATTATTTCAATTCCATCTCGCTCATTTATATGCAATCGGACAAGGACCGATAATTATCATCTATCGCCGTCTTAAAGCGTTAGCGCCGGACTCCCCAAGAATGCAGGTTCAAGTCCTTCCGGTGCAAATTTTTGGAAAGCATTTATTTAAATGTAGATAATTGTTTTTTAATTAAATATTTGATACTTAAATCACAAATAGGATAATAATTAATAAGCTATGAATATCATCAAACCGATTTCGAAGAGAGAATTCTTACTCTACATTTTAGCAAATCAATTTACACTTATTTTGGCCGTGACAGATTACGGCACTGCCGACCGTTAATTTGGTGAAAGTAGAACGTGTATCAATACCTTATATCAAACATATTAATAAATATACTGTAGATCGAAAAATATAATATCCAATGCCAGTGATAGTTTTGTATTATCCGTTGTTTAGTCACGCATATTACAAGTCTAGTTGCCTTATTTGCTGATAGATATTGTTTAAAATTTAGATTAAATTAGATTAACTCTTTATTGTACCAAATTAATACAAACAAAAATAAAATTTACAAAATAAACAAATACATTAAAAATTACAATGTAACCATTTGAGTGAAATATAAACTAATAAACTATTTTTTATTATGAATATACTTAAATCTATTTAAAAAAAACTTTATAGGCCATAGAAATGATATGGTGGAAGAATAAACCTAAAATTAATCTAATAGTTAAATAGACCGAATAGTTTAAAGTTAATCGTTAATTAGTACAATCTATACTAATATTTAAAGAAACATTTTGTTTGTTTGTTTGTAACGAATATGCTCTGACACTACCGGACCGATTTCATGTCAAGGAGTAACATAGGAGGGCCTCCTCCTATGTTTTATCCTGATATTTTTGCGGGATCAGGAATTACGCGGGTGAAACCGAGGTTCGCCGCTAGTGTAGGTCTATAATCAGTTGTGTGCGATCTATGCGTATTGTACAATCTTTATTTAGATCTTTCTAATGTGTCCGTCCATCTGTTCTTAAAAAAAGGTCTCCTTTAATTGGGATATTCTCTATAAAAATAAATCGATGTTAATTGTTTTCGATTTTCAATTCGATGTACTGCAAAGTGAACGGGAATTATTGGTAGCCTAACATCACCATACAAAAAATACGACTAAAATTATGATTAGTAACTAATATGCTTTTGCTTGTATACCCACGTGGAAGGACTAGAGAAACGTTTATTATGTATACTTACCATCTATTTATACCTATACTTTGTTTCAGAATCAAGAAGATCAAAAATGTAAACAAAAAACTCATTACATTTATTTAAAAGTGACAGCTCTTTATTTTCTATTTCTTTTGAAATTTGACAGTTCTATGTTTACATTTTTTATATCAGATTCTGAAACAGGAATATAGATCCACCTTTAGATCGACACACAATAAACAATTTCATTTCTTTAGATAAAACTCGGCGAGGGAGTGGAGATTCGAGAGGAACTGCTGCGCGGCGTCAAGTGGGGTGACTATAGGAAGGTGACACGTGGGCTGGCTGCCGCGTTGTTCTCGCCCATAGAACTTGCCACGTGTTCTGTGACGGGGCAGCGCTGGTCCCGTGCAGGTACGTTGGAAACCAGGGAAATTTCGGAAGCTAAAGAGTGGAGAAATGCCCAATTATTTGACAGCTGAAACTTCAGTTTTCAAATCTCAGTCGACCGCGTACTATATTTTTTTTAACAAACATAAAGGGCGATATTAACACCCAGCTTTTGGTTTAAGAAATTATCCTGGGTTATAGTCACGTACAATGGTCAACCCAATTATGAGATGCGGAAAACGCTTAGCGAAAACTAAGTATATAGTCCTAAATATGCGATAATATCAATCACATGATCACAACCAAAAATAAAGAAAACTTGGTTCCTGTGTCGTCTTCTCCTTGACAGTCGCGAAGTCCCACTAAATAGAATGACCACCTACTGGGTGGACCGACGACATTGTTGCTGTCGCGGGGAGTCGTTAGATAGATAGAATACTTTGGAACCTTTTGTTATTAAATATTATTATAGTAGAATATTGCTCCGGTTCCACTATAGCCATAAATGTGCGACAATGTGAATCATATTATGATCATTGTAAAAAAATGTAAATAAATACATATATTTTGACGATTGTAAATAAAAACATGATAATAAAACCTTTATTTATCCGGTTTTATCGCGTTTTTATTCATTATTTGAACCGAGCTTTCGCCAACTTTACAGTTGACTTTTTTAAGGTTGACTTCAACCAACCAACCAACCACCAGGTTGACCAGGTGGTCAACCTTGAAAAAGCCAACTGTAAAGTTGGCGAAAGCTCGGTTCAAATAATGAATAAAAACGCGATAAAACCGGATAAATAAAGTGTTTTATTATGCAAAATCGCGAAAACCATAGAAGAAATTAAAAAAATGATCACAAAAAAAAACCCATGAGTTGGCATCTTCTTATCGCGTTCCGAAGCCACACTAGAGTCATTTGTAAGAACACTCGAAGTATTTAAATAAGTGATCAATACATCCAATTAAATAAAAAAAAATTGACTTTGACTTTGAGGTGACTCGGGATTCGTGGCGTCGTATGGGCGAGGCCTAGACTTTGAGACGGATAAGGGCCGAGATGATGATGTAATTTGTATCCCAAGGCCAGGAGTCCCGGCCCACGAAGCCGCCGCTGGACCGACGCCGCGTGCACGCGCTCATCTCGTACGTGAGCCGGCACTTCCCGGACGTGGAGGTGTCCCGCATCAAGCAGGTGCTGGCCTACAAGTGCAAGGAGAACTGCGCCGCGCTGCGCATGCGGACTGCCAGGTGACACTAACTGACACACACACACAGTCACACACACACACGCTCATCTCGTACTAAGACTCGTTAGACCGAGAGGCCGTCTAACCTACTCGTTGGACGGCCTCTGTGGCGGACTGCAACGCAGAAGGTTGCGGGTTCGATTCCCGGTAACAAATATTTCTGCTGACCAAAATGTTTATTTGTGGTTCTGTATATCCGTTGTCTAGTATCCATAGTACAAGTTTAGTGCTTAGTTTGGGGCTAAATAGTGATGTGTGTAATGTCGTGCAATATTTATTTTTTTATTATAAGACTTCACTCTCCATCTGTAGCCTAGTGTCAGACTCACCAGGTTGTGTATATCATGAATCGTGATTGTTAGACAGTATGATGATGATGATGATGATGCATTTGATGCATGCATGATGTTACTGTTATAACAACAAACTAATACTTGTAATTTCGTGGCCTTGTTGGTTAAGGCGCCGGGGTACAGATCCAGAGACGCAAGTTCAAACCTCGCAGGAGTAAATTCTTGAAGATGGTTTTTCCTTTAAAATATTTCTAGACATGCCTTGAGGAATTAAAACAAATTACGAAATAACAAACAAATACTAAAAACAATAAAATAAATATTCAAGTGTGGCTTCCATCTTCAAACGTGATGTTTTTGTGATGATGGTACGAAACCCTGCGTGCGCGAACCCAAGTCGCACTTAGCCGGTTTTTATATTAAAAAATGTGAATTTGTTAAGTCCTTCCAAATGTACTTTGCGTTCTAACCCAAGTCATATGAAGTACGAAGCAATGATCAATTGAAGAGATAATTCGCGATAGCATTATGCAAGCCCCAACGACTGTTATCGCCATGGTGCCTTGTTTATCACTGATTGTACTAATGCCTTATAATATCATTCCAATTGACACAACAATAACATTTATTTAATAAGAAATCTATGTAAAGATTTGTTTTGCAATCATTCTGTTGCAATCCAGGCATCTATACATACAATAAAGGAATAGAGGACAACGAGTCTGTACTTGGAAGTAAATTAAAAAATAAGTTGTCTAGGCGACTCAGGAAAAATAGTAGAAGAAAATTATATAATTTTTAAAATTCATGTCTGTCTGTCTGTTTCTCTGTTTGTACCATAGACAATTAAAAACTACTAATCCGATTGAAATCTGGTTTTAAATATTGGATAGTTCTATTTTCGAGGAACCTCATGGTATATCGAGTAAAACCCATAAGTAATGAACGAAAAAGTCGGCTATGCGCTATTTCTACGCAGACGAAGTCGCGGGTAACAGCTAGTAGTAACTATAGATGTTCAATTATTCTATTGAAACAATATCAATATTAAAAATGTGTCTCCGTTTCATTTCAATTTCATTTATACCCTAAATAATAAACACAATATCGTGCAGAAAGAAAACTAGTTATTAAAAAAGCGAACTAAATAAAACCTAGATATTCTTCGATTATTGCGAAGCTGATATGAAATTTGGACTACTCTACGACCAAAATGAAGAAAAGAGAATGAAAAATAGTGTTTCCGAACGTTTTGTAATTACTGAGAAATATTCAGATCCCTGCCGCCAATATCGTAAGTGTCACATTAAGCATTTTACAGAGCTCGGTTCTCTGTTAGGTTTTCACACAATGTCTTTGTTATAATATTTGATTAACTTTAATAATGAAACTGCTTTCAAATGATAGGAATTAGAAAGGTTGCCAACCTTAAAAAAATACCCACAAATGAATTGAGAAACTTCTTCCTTATTTCAAGTCGGTTAAAACATAACTTTTACTTTATCCTTAGTACATTAGAGTTTATCAATGGACTTAGTACTATAGGTATGGTAAAATTAAATCAGTTTATTCAGTGATATTCTTCAGATATGTCCCATGTTTTTACACTTTGATTTTTATCGCTTTTCTTGATATTTGTTCTAGGATAAGGCGTATCTTATCATTTTCTATTGTCATTAAACCACCTACAGGGCTCTAGGAGCACTTTATTACTACGTTCTACGACATTGTTCCTTTGAAAAAATTGCCACGATCGAATATAGGACTTCCTTTTTGAAGTCGGTTAATAATTAAATGATTTAGATGTTTGTTTAATATTCCATAATGTAAGTCATCCATGTGAAGTCATTTTTGACTACAAATTAGTGCATTAAAGTCTAGTATTGCGCCGAAATAATTATATGTACCAGCTAAATATTTAAAATATCAAAGAATAACTTATTTTTATTTGACTAGCCCCTAAAACTACCAGTCCGATTTTGATTATACTTATTATGAAGATCCGTTCAGTTCTGAGGAGTATCATTATCTACTATGGTGACGATACGCTTATCAAATCAATTTAAAGTGTGAGGAATATATAATCTGTTTTTATTTTCATGTTTACTAACAAGTATGATGAAAAAACATAATCAAATTCTCTATTGATTTGTGTTCAAGTGGCTTAAATTTATCAATTATTATACATAGTGGGTATTCTAACATCAACGTTAAAATTTTGTTCAGACTTTTTTGACGGTGGACGAGCAATATCCCGAACAATTTGAATTTATGATGAATGGAACTGATGAAGCTTGGCCGTCTGAGCAGAGTTTGAAATGCTTCACTGTCAAGCGACCATACCTTCTAGGCTTTCATCATAAGAGACCTGTCTAAATTCTTTGAATATACGTATACATAGAGTTATGCAATCAACAAAGTTATTTCTTATGTGAATTATAAAAACACGATAATGTTATTCATTAAATACATTTATCACTCACACATGATTCAGGGGTTATCATATCAAACAATACCATGTTTTAGGGTTGCCGTTTTATAAATTTTACCTAATTTCTTGAAAAAAAAAAAACTATTAAATATATATAAGTGCATTGATTTAACCTTATCAGTAGATACGACATCAGAAGGAAGACGGTTGTAAACAACCACTGCGGTAATGCTACATCAGACTCAATGACTTTGATGACCCCCTCTTAGTGCCCGCACTGATGCTTATTTCATTTGTACAATAGGCGTAACAATATTGACAGCGCTTCAGTTTCTTTTAATATTCATTAAGTGTAAAAGTAACATGGAAAATGTTTGAGAAAATCACCTCTTCATTTTATCCTACCATCTTACTAATATTATAAATCCGAAAGTGTGTGTGTTTGGATGTTTGTTACTCAATGACGCAAAAATAAGTAGTTGGATACCGCGAATAACACATAGGCTACATTTTATCCCGATATTCCCGCGGGAACGGCACTTACGGGGGTGAAACCGCGGGGCGCAGCTAGTTTATAATAAATATCGGAATAAAAAGTCTGTTTCTTCTCTATAATGTAGCTTTCTATAGGTGAAAGAATTTTTGAAATCGGTCCAGTAGTTCCGGAGCCTAACCGTTACAAACAAACGAACAAATAAATCTTTCCTCTTTATAATATTGATCATAAACACAGATAGTACTTACCAAACTAAACAGAAATTATTTTTGAATAACTATTTAATGGAAAATTCCCAAACTCCGCAGACTTCTTAATTGTGGGTTTAATATTGTTGAATTAATTTCCCATGCGGCAAGTAAAAGAGAATGAAACTGTTATTATAAACCTTTCTATGTCAATTAGTAAGTCGTTACTATGTAACTACTATTCGTTTTATAACTACTATTAAAGAAGGTACTAGTTTGACTATGTTTTAATATGAAATAGGTTGTTCTATTTGTTAGAAAATAAAAATATAAAAACAAACATAGACTGATAAACACAATAACCCTTTTTTACTTCGCGCAGTCGGGTAAGATATATAGATCTATAGATTTAGGTAAAAGTCTTTTTAAATATCATACGACTTTGCATACTGAGTCGTCTAGAACTAAACTAAACAACCAGGCTCGTTATATGAGTGCCAAATGACCGATCGAGTACACATACGATACATTTTATAATAAACTTTTATTTTGTGAAACCGTTTAGAAACACCCCAACTAGATATAAATATTTTTATAATGTACCTACAGACAAATCTTAGATTTATATCTGTAAATGGTGAAAAATATTCCTAATGTTATTAATTACATACAGCTATATATAAATATTTTTTCGTACCACAATCGGGTATTAGTATTTTTCACACTAGCAACCCGAGAAAGATAAAAACTCTAACTCTAGCAACCCTACCGGCGATCCATGTCAGTTATCACCATGAGCACCTCCCTATTGCGACATTGATATCGAGTAAATAGCATAGTCCATGACGAGTACACAATAAATAACTCATATCGGCTGATTCATGTTAATGACCAGACTTACATTGTTTACCATGTGTTATGGTAGATAGTAGCATATACCTTATATACCACGGTCTGGGGTAACCTAACATACACATGACGTAAGACCTTGATAAAATACTTACTTTTACGGCCTTGTTATCTGAACTTGACACAAGAAAACACTTTTAGCCATGTATCTTTAAGAAATTATCAACGCCCCCGTTTTAGTCCTAATACTTAGTCTTAAGGACCATTGATAAACGTAAAATAAATATTGTCGGTATGTCATTCTACTCAGTGGCATCTAGTCTAGTTACAATATGGCCCAGATCACTAATCTTCTACTTTTGTTCATGCCATTATGTCAATTGAGTATTTGAAGTCTTTTGCTCAGAGAACTATAAATATTTTAAGACCTGGATCGTTTAAGCATTTTTACTTTTTGAATAATTTGTATTTGTAGCATATGTCGGACATTTTAATACGTTGGACTTGGCATTTTGTCTTCTAGACCAATACACTTAGCCGCACGCTGGTCTAGATTAAGGAAATTAGGAAAGTAGGAATCAACATTCAAATTAAGGTCTATACTTCATTGCTCCTGTTCGAATAATATCTGTATTATGACGATTGTAAATTAACACATGATCACAAAAAAAACCCCATGAGTTTTTTGTGACTTCTTCTCATCGGAGGGCGCGTTCCGAAGCCACACTAAAATCAATACACCTAAGACGTAGCCAAATGATCATGTGCATTTAATGTTGTACAAGAATCTAAAAGAAATAAACTATTTTGACTTTGACTTTGTAGTTTTTGCGTAAAGAATAACAAACACCGTCACAACCTCACGAACATTCGCTTTTATACCCATCATAATCTGAGCGATGTTCCTGGTTGCATCCCTCTCGGAGTCCGCTTTCCTCCTTTTACGTCTCCACTTCACACGATTCAGCATCCCGTGTAGTGAGGCCATTTGCACCTATATCGATTCTACGACGACGTCAAGCCAGCATTTCTTGGATCGTCCCAATCTGCCGCGGCCGAGCGGAGACGCCATACCAAGATATTTGTACGCGTTAAATAAATTAAAAATAAATAAATATAAGTAGTATATCCGTTGTCTAGTCAGCGTAACACAAGCTTAGCAGCTTACCAGGGGCTAGATGGCGCTATGTGTTCGTCACAGGATTTATTTATTTGTTAATCGTATAAGTAGGATGTCATAAAGCCCTATACAAGTATGCTCGAGGCAGTATACCAATTTGAAGTAGGTTGTCTAACTGTTTCAGCGACTCGACGAACTACTTGCTGAGCGCGGCCGCTCGCCCGCCGCCCTGCGACCAGGATCTACCGAGCGGGAGCGCAAGAGCACCTTACTCTTAGTAAGTTCGCTTTTATAACCTGATCTAACCTAACTTTTTAACGGGAAGATCCGCTGTAGCATTACAGCCGCGAGTCCCGACTGCGGTTGGCCTCATCAGGCCTCCTCTCTAACCCTCATCAGGGTGGACCTCTCGAGTGGCGGCGTGGACACGCCGCCGCCATCTCAGGCACATTGTTTGGCGACGGACTCCCCCGAGCCCGCCGCCAAGTGCCGAATTATGGGGGCATGAGGTCGTTCGCACGACCTCGTCGCCGGGCGCGCCTGGGGCGCTGAGTGTCACGGGCGAGCTCCCTCGCTCGCTCCGCATCCTCCTTCGAAGACATCACGTCCTCGCAAAAACGACGCATTGCCGTCCATGCTTCCTCGTTGTTGAGCATGTTGGCCACAACAGTGGGCAGCGAGAGATCACTGCCCACAACCCGCACTAGGTCCTGCCTGGGAGTGTCCCAGGCTGGGCAGACCTCCAGCGTGTGTTGAGCGGTGTCGTCACTGGAAGTGCAGTGGTGACACCGCTCATCAGCCTCCCTCTTTATCCGACACAGGTACCTGCCGAAGCAGCCGTGACCGGTGAGTACCTGTGTCAGACGAAAGGCGAGTGCCCCGTGGCTCCGGGAGAGCCAATCCTCCAAAACGGGCCGGATCGCCGATATGGTCCAGTGACCCGCTCCAGGCTCTTGCAGCCGTTGACGCCAGACCGCCAGCTGGTCCTGTTCTTAACCTAACCTAACCTAACCTTCTATTATAGCTTTCCTATTTGTAACCTATCCTAGTAAAAAAGTTTTATTACCGAATCTAATGCTCTACCTATTCTAATGATCGGTCTTTATCACTAAAGCTCCGTGAATTATTCCGGTCTGCACCCTAATTTATAACCTAACCTTCCTTATGACTTTCCTATTTATAAACTATTCTAGTTAAAAAAAAGTGTACCAAAATTAATGCTTTTGTTTTTTACTCTTGTTAAAAGGGATCCTAGTTGCGACTAGACGTGTAATGTATGTATTTTGTCTACAGCGAAGCGTCGCCGAAGGGCCCTGGCGGCGGCGGCGGGGCCGGAGGCGGGGCGGGGGCGGGGGCGGGATGCGGCGAGGCGCGGGACGACGACGACGCTCAGTGATCCCGCGCACTTCCCCGCTTCATATCAATTACATAATCTTGTTATATTTTACCAAAAACGGATGATATTCGTTCGCGTCTCGACGAGGCGCGAGATATATTTACGCGAGGCGACGCGTCGTACCGGTCGCCCTGTAAAATATTCATATTTATTTAGGTGATATTTTTCTATTGGCTACTGATAAGATTTTATCTCGTTATGTGTCCATGACGCGACGCATTGTTAGGGAGAAGGGACTCGGCCGAGCTCTAGCAATAATTTAACCAGGTTCCTAAGACATGTTTCGTAGTTAGAATTTCTATTGCACAGATATTTCGCGAACACTGCCGCGCCGCTTTCTTTTCGATTAAAATAAGTTTTTGGTTTTTTTTTTTCACGGACTTCGTTATCGCTTCTTTAATTTTATTCGTTAATTAATATGAATCGAGTCATTTTTATTTTTCATCGTTACGTTAAAAAAATTGTATATGAGGCATTTAATTGCTGAACGAGGGACCGTTGCAATTGCAAAGTAATATTATCAAAATGGCATAATTTTAGAGCTAAAGTTTAGATGTATGTAATGTACGGTAGTCATTTCGTTTTATAGGTGTAATGATAAAGAATTTATTTTGGAGCGCCAGGTTCAGTATATTGTAAAGTCTTCGGAGAGCTGTGATCATGATGGATATAAATGCAGTCATATTTTTAAATTATATATTTAAGAGTTATTACGTAATAATGTAATTAGTACGGTGTGTCTGTACGCGACTACGACAGCTTCGAGCGAAGCGAGCGAAAAGTTTTCGTGGATCTATCGAGCTAACCTATCCGCTCGCTCGACGTTTTAGCGACACAATCGACGTCATATCAAAACAAAGCAATAACTATTATTTGATAAAAGTTAAAAGAAAATGTTTCTTTTGTTTTTAAATAACTATTTTAACCGTGTTGTTATAAAAAATGTAGTTAGTGTAAAAAAAGGTCTTGAAAAGTCCACTGTCGTTTATATAGTTCTTTTGAACGGTAACGAACTCCTCAAATGTAAATTGTTCACGCGACGTCATATCATATACGATATTAGATTTTTCACTGTCTAATCATTTTGTAGGTATACAACGTGTTAATGCGGAATTTTATAATTTAATCGGAAAGGGAGTTGTTCTGTTTGTCTACACAAGTCAATTTTGTTCTACCAGATTTTGAGAAATTAAACTTTTTGGCTTTCGAATATTTTATGGCAAGATATCGTTACATTTAAGGTTTTGTAACTTTATTGAATTCCATATTACTATTTTAAACAAAATCGTACTTTTATATACCATTTTCGAATAAACATATCCTCCAAAAACGAAAAGTCGTATATGACAAAAATTCTAAAACACTCCCCTTCCGTATTGAATACGTTTTCAGCAACATCCTGTATAACAAACGAATAACTAAAGAAATCGGTTTTCACAGAAACCTTATAAAAAAAAAAGTGTAGGTATTTTCGTGAAGAGGCTAAATGGAACGTAATCGTAAAAAAATACTAATGTTAAATGTTGTTAAAATTGAAATGCACTATTTTACGTTAGATGTTAGTAAACAACCCCTCCCTGTTGGTGTTGACGCGGGCGGCGCCGGGCGGCACGCGTTGTATGTAAACATGCGACCGTAGCTACATCGGCTCACCGTTGTTACCGGTGACGTATTCTATAAGAAACACGTCTCGACATCACTTTAGCATTGTTAGAATAATACGTATCCAATTGTGGATATTTTGCAGATTGTGCAAGCTTTAAACTGTTAGCTATTTTCTTGTAAAATTACCAATAATTGATGAAACTTTACTAATAATGAACAAGCGATGCTGCGACGTTTCAGTTATTGAATACGGTATTCGGTGTTCCGCTCGAGGTTCAACAGTAATGGTTCAATTCGTAATTTAAGAGAGAAGTACTTTTTACGTTTTTATACAAAAACTTTGTTTCCTTTTTGTTTCTGCGCCAGTTTGGAAACATTCTAAAAGCTGGACTATCTAGTAAATTATTTAGCTAAATCAATTGCCCCAAATTAGAAATATTACGGGATATCTAACATTTACTGGATACATAAATATAAAACCGTTCAAAACTTTACAGTTTAGTTTTATCAACAGTCTTAACACGATAACAGTCCAGTGTACCCTAAGCAGTACCACTGAGTCCCGTGTACCCTAAGCGGTACCACTGAGTCCCGTGTACCCTAAGCGGTACCACTGAGTCCCGTGTACCCTAAAATAAAATAGCAAACCTTTTTTTTTTAAACTATTTAATAAAGAGCTTTACCGAACAAACGGTTATGTCGCTCAAATAGCAAACTTGATAAGCTCTAGTGTCCTGAACTTATAATATTGGTTTGTTTGTTATTTCGGGACTTTTTGGGCCAATTTTTATGGAACAAATGGAGGGGTATTAATCTTTTGTATGGGGACTTTTAACGTGTTAAACCCTAAATTAACTAACTTAGTCTAATAAAATACTTTATTTACCGGGTTTAATCGCGTTTTATTCATGATTTTTAAACGACCGAGCTTTAACCAACTTTACAGTTGAATTCTTCAAGGTTGACTAAACTGTAAAGTTGGCGAAAGCTCGGTCGTTTAAAAATCGTGAATAAAACGCGATTAAACCCGGTAAATAAAGTGATTTATTATGCAAAATCGCGAAAACCATAGAAGAAATTAACTTAGTCTAACTTTAGAAAATCAGAGTCCACACTCTCTCTAAAATTAGAAATTGGACCTCTTTTCGTTAAACCGATGCACCTAAATATAAGTTACAGTTACCAGACTTAGGATGTATTGTAGAAACAGTACTCGTAGATACGGCTCTATTCGTTATTATCGTACTATTATTGCAGAAACATTGCAAACAGCGCCATCTACCGCCAACCGAGCTAACCTTGGAATGTTGGTGCAACTGTCAGATTAGGGGTACAATTCTCGGTAATGTCAGAAACACTCAACCGAAAACAAATATCAAAATCTTTAGATATCAATAATAACAAAGATCTTTGATTGATTGTATACTAGTATTTGATTTTCGACGAGAATCAAACCCGCAGCCTATGCAAGCGGGTGTTCTACCACGCCACAGAAGTCAAACAATTATGATGCCAATTAGAAAGTCATAATGCTCAATTTTGCCAAATTTTACTTGCCGAAAAAAAATGCGTCTTGTCTATGTTTTTTTAACGACTGGCATCCCCCCTCGCCTATACAGACTCGTCTGGGGATGCGCAGGATTGCTCAATTTAATAAATAATGTGTATTTTCTTTAAAAAATATAATGCAAAGAAAGTTACACGGATGTTTCGGCCAAACTAATTGTAAATTTAGTAAAATTAGAAACGAAATATTAATTATTATTATAGAAAAATTGAATTGAGAGTTAAGTCTTACTCTCACGGGGATATTTGTAAGTGAAACTATTGCGATATGAAAATAAAAGCTTAAGTACTACGTTCATTGATTAAGACATTATCCACTCATTACTCAATAATAGGATACATAGATTGATAAAATATACTACAAAAATACTTAGGTATAAATAAAACAAACAGCTTACATATAGGTGGCACAATGAGCGGCCTCATCGCTTACAACAATCTATTCACTATAATGGTGTTAAAAAAAGAACTTGTAAGTAACGCCCAATAGAAGAAGTAAAGAGAAAAACAAAACAATATTTATGTAACGGCAATATTTACAAAATTCAATCGATATTTCCTAATATTGGGAACATTTTAGAAAAAGAAGTCAATATTCTAATAATTTTTATCTGTCTGACCTAGAAAAAAAAATGCAACATATAATTTATACTGTTTTTATAATTAAAACGATTTTAGTCAAAACGCGATCGCGACTCGTTTTATTAAACAAAATCGCGTCATGTACCCATCGCAATCGTTCAATATCCCCATGGGAGCTCGACCTCGATTGAGTATAATAAAAAAATACATGTGACGAATGCTCGAGTTGCAATATGTTAATTTAGTGCCAAATGTAATAATTTAACTCGTAGCAATATAAAACTATCGTATCGTAATAATGCTCCTGTAATAATATCTCACGTAGTGTTTAATATTCGACCTAAAAGGTTCCGATATGTTTCTTTTTACGAGACTCTAATATATTTATACAGGGAAAGTGTTAGGTATGTACTGTTGTTGGAATTAAGGGTGTCGTTGAAGTATAATACTCATTGCAGCGCAGGGTGGAAAAATTTACCATTTCATTTGCTCAGCATGGCGTACATACTGTCTTAAAAGGCATTTAATGCCTTAAAATCAAGATTTGTTGCAATAGAGTTACGTAATTAGCTAGTTGGTTACCAGGGCACTTGCGCGGTGAAATTGAGCCGCTCATTTGCGCTGGTTCACTTTCATCTTTAACCGTCTTATTTATAAGATTAACAGGTGCATAAAGATGCACTCTCACACATCAGTCACCGTCAAGTCACGTCACCGGACAGGGTTTAAAAAAAATATGTGTCTATATTGCTAGTATGAGTTTGTTCCCACACGTCAGTCACCGGCACGTAATTCATCAGTCACTGCCGGTGACTGACGTGTGGGAACAAACTCATACTAGCAATATACACATATTTTTTTAAAACCCTGTCCGGTGACGTGACTTGACGGTGACGTGACGGTGACTGTTGTGTAAGACTGCACCTTAAACTATGTATCGTTTGTCTTTTACTGTTATATGAAGTATCAGAGTTGACAGAGAGAAACAAACGTTACTTAACTAAGTCATTTGTTAATCATCGTTTATAAATAAGGTGGTAAGTTTCTGCGTGTCTATGCGTTATGATTGTTTATACTTTTGTCGCTTGACACAAAGAATTTGGTGTAACAACCGCTCTATATGTTTCTTTGTCACTCCCAGGTTAATTTAGCGCTGTCACTCTCGCACAGAGAGAGTGAGAATTAGTGCTTTGTCTATGACATCTATTATTTTTACACCCTGCAAGTAAAGCACTGAATGAGCAATGGAACAAGAGAATTTATTTACTCAAATAAGTTTTTTTTTTGTAATTATTTACTTTAATTTTTACACTAAATTTTATAATATACAATTAACGTGATCGCACATTTGTCGGCATTTTATCCATGGTACGCTCCACATCCGTATTTTAGAATTCTTAGTTTAAAATTGTATGCATCCGCACGTTACAACCGCAGTATTTCATAAAATACCGTAGATATTCGGATATTGCGACGTATTCTCCGCGTGTAAGATGCCGATAAATATACGATCACCTTTATTATTTTGCATTTCATTGTAATGGCAGCTGTCCATGTAACCATGAGCGATTGAATCGATCACTAGTTTTAGGATTTCGTAAAATATATTTAAAAAAAAGAATTAGAAACGATACATCGAACATGACACATTGGGCACAAAATATGTATTATAAACGATCGATATTTTAAAGAAAAAAAATGCTTATTTACTTTGCTTGCTATATAATATGTGCTGTTGATTCTGAATTGTTCCTGTTTATATTGGTTTAGAGGCTTTGTGTAATCATTAGGGTCCCTCACATTAACAAGTTAATGTCTGCCAACGAACTGTTAATATGGGGAACCCATAAGTTTGTAAGGAACGGTCGGCGACCTTGCATTAAGGTGTGTGACCTTGTAAAATGGTTTGTGACCTTGCAATAAGGTGGATGACCTTGCTATAAGGTCGTAGACTTTGAATTGAGGTTGACTAGCATTAAATGTTACCAGAACTGTCTTCCAACTATTGCAACTAGTCGAAACGCAACGCCGATTGCAACCTCCTTACAAATCACATAGCTATTGTAATAATAATTATAATATTAATAAACTTTTATGTCAGTGGAACGGTAGAGTCTAAACGCCATATTAACAAAAACCTACTGTTTTATTACACTGTTCTTATGCGTCGACGTGGTTTAACGTGGTTCGAGCATATTTAGTTTTGGACACGTAAAGATGTCACTGAAAGTAAAGATTTCAAGGTGCTTTTTTTAAACGCTTTTAAATTAGTGAGGCCTGCGTTAAAACTATCCTGATTTAGGTACGATTGTACCTGCTGTAAAACATAATACGAATTTATCATTTGCTAAGTTAAAAGAATACGATAGAGTCTGTAAAGTGTGAAGAAGTAAAAACTGATTATCGCAAATTTGTGCATATTTTCAAGCATAGTATAGAAATAGAATTGTTGTGTCGCTTTTAGACTTTCACCTTTCCAACTGACGCATAATAATAGAATGAAAGAACAACATCGACGCCGCTGTGCCGTGTCGACACACAGCGTTGTGCCAAAATTACGTGCTAGTCTTTTAAAAACGAAACGTTGTTAACATATATTTCAGAGTTTTATTTAGTCCAGAATGCGTTTGTTCCTGTGCTGTGACATTATTACTTGACAAACCAACACGGTGGCGGGGCGTGCACAATGTGGTTGCATATATTATTTTGTAAAAAGAAAATCTATAATACGTATATTTAGGGCGCTTTGTCATGCCGAATTGGTGCAACTAGCTGTTATATTTAGTTACAGTTTATAGTTTTTTTTCTATTACCGTTTCCGTATAGTGATATTTTTTTAAATATGAACTAATTCCTAGCCCTACAGTTTGTTGTTTAAGTCAAAATATACGTTTAATGATTTAAAAAATGTCCTTAACTTTTCATGTACTCGTAAAATTAACAAAACAACTGCTTCCGCCAACTATGAAATCTCGTCGACGCAAAGCGCCTTAAATAAATGCTGAATTTAAACATATCACATTATACATATTGAGTAATTCGTTTTGGGTCCATATCTATAACTGTACATTGTAAATAGAATCAAATCCGATGGGCAAAACTAGTGTTTTAGAATCGTATGAGTGTCTATCGGATATCAATCACTATAGTCATATCACTGAGGAAATAAAGTATTTATTTTTATGGAAATAATGTTTCGATGTTTAAGGATATGGATACTTTAGGTATTTTATGAAATGTTGTGATTCCTTGTTTACTAGTTTGTGATCGCTAACCGGTATCTATGTATACCTAGTCGAGTAGTCAACCACATTGTGTTTCGGTACTGGGGTTTTTATGATGCGATTCGGCAATTTTTGTTCTCAACGGGATTCGGTTTCTATAATATTTCTCGGTTCTCGCCATGGTGATATGAAATTGAAAGCATTTTTCGGTTTGTGCTGTATGTTTAAAAAAATATATTTAATTCTTTAAAATTGGCAGCTAGGTTCGTTATAAAAATATCAGTTCGCTATTTTTCTTTATGTACCTATGTTTCGAATGCAGTATTTATATTGCATTTAAATTAGTTCCTTGATTCATTCAGCAACAACCTAAAATGCTTTCAGTGTCAAAAATCACATTTTGAAACTTTTCTATCATTTCACGATTTCTTATTCGTGGATTGAATTAAGACGAAAATTGCCGAGATGCATAATTAAAATCGTAGTTATAACTGTAATTAGGTTGACAACTAGAAGCTGTCCCAGATCTCAGTTCTAAATAATGTTAATTGTAAAATTTATTTCACACAAGACTAATTTTTAATGAAAATCACTCTTTTTATAATGATTTATTATGATGTGCTTTATAGTTGTCGATTTATTTTCCTAAAAAATAATAATGCGAAAGTTTGTATGTTTATTATTCGTCTTCTAATGGTATATGAAAATAAATGATTAAAATGATATAGGTACCTAATATCGTTTAAAAGTAGAAATCATATGGATAATATATGCGTGTAAATCCGTATGGCGCAGCTAGTAAATAATATAATTAGCTTTATTTTATCAAGTCATAATAGCTAGTTGCTTTGCTAAAATGTGTTGGTTTGTTTTTATATTTATAGGATTTTTTTTATATTTGTATATGAAATGCACTTTATAAATTCAGCTTTGAGCTTGTGCAATATAATTCCAAAACGTTTATTACGAGGAAGAAAAACTGTTATATTTATTTCTAAATTGTTATTATTATACTTATTATTATATATAAATATTTTTATAAATTAAAAAAGACAAAGGCAACTTAAATTATATTTTTGTTGTGCATTTATTATCAAATTTTATCAAATATTAAACCACAAACTCATTGTGGACTGATGTCTGTGAACTAATTAGGTACAGTAGAGATGGATTTTTTATATATTGCTAATATTGTGAGTCAATTCTAGTAATGTGAATGTTCCCTTTATTTAGAATAATTTACGTTAAAATAAACAAATTAATCTAAGATTGCTCAACCGAGATGCAATGCTAACTGCAATGTAGACATTTAATTGTTTTGTTCTTTTATACTGTTTATTTATCTGATTATAATCAGTTTTATTCATGTTTTGTGAGTAACGGCAGCGCATGTTAGTCTTATGTTTTATTCTAAGAGAGGCCAAATGTTGACTTGCTTATGTGAGACTGTTTTGCCAAGAATCAGAAAGTATATAATTACCTACATTGTTTTAAAATAAATGCTTTTATATATAAAATAAACGGTGTTTTTTTTCTATGCTAACTTTTATACTGAGAGCTTCTACTCTCAACCAATTAATCTCATCCAGTTGTACATATACGCGACTGACCTCCTACCTACACAGACACGAAAAATAAGTAAAGTTAATTAAGGTGGCCTAGTATGATATTGGCCATCCTGAAAAGTAAAGGAAAGCTGAACGACACGACTATGTACCTAAAAGAAGATTTCCCACCAAATGTACTAGAAAAAAGAAAGGATTTGAGAGAACAATTAGAAAAAGAGAGGAAGGAAGGAAAAATAGCTTACTTACGTTATGACCGCTTAATAATAAAAGAACAAAACAGAACAACGAACAAGAAGGATTCACAAGCTACCAGTAGCAAAAAAAGAGAGTTAGTAATCACCCCGCCAAACAAGAAAGAGGGAAAAGGTACAAAACAATCAGGTACCCTTCAAACATCAAAGAAACTAAAGACAAAGATACTGAAGTCTCAAAATCAATCTCTGGGTTTACAAGCATCGGTAACTCGATATTTTTCAAAACAAACCGATACTCCTAAATACTCTACGGCCCGTTCCTCAAGTGAATCAGATGAATAGCAATTAAGGAAGCCCCTTCAAAACAAACCAGACAACACAAACTCGAAACTAATAAATAACGAATTCATTCCCGATTCCCCAAGCCGGCTGGTCACCGAGGGGAATTTAGACCACTGCCCCCCACGCCCCGTCGTTTGTCCAATCCAGAAGAGAACTGAAACACAAACTCAATACATAAATGTTACAAGTCTAAATGTGAGAACGCTATTAAAAGACGACAGATTAACGGAAATAAGACATGCTGTAAAGGATCTCAACTGGGACGTTATAGGGCTGTGTGAAGTCAGAAGACCTATCGAAAAAATACAAGAATACGAGGATCTTATACTCTACCATTCACACAGCACTAAGGGAAAAAATGGTGTAGGTTTTCTAGTGAAAAAGTCCCTGAAAAATCAAATTATGTTACTGAAAACATTTTCAGACAGAGTAGCATGCATAGAGTTAGAAATTAATAAAAACAATCTTTTATCGATTATACAAGTCTACTCACCGACAGAAAAATATAAGAAAGAAGATATAGATACTTTTTATAATACAATAGAAAAAGCTATAGAGTTCGTCGACAGCAAAAACATAATTGGGTGGATCAACTATTTTTTGTACAACCCTGTCCTTGATAATGATGTCGTAGTATTAGGTACTGTTTATGAGAAAATCTAGATATTTCGACGTGTTAAACTAATTAGATCATTGACAATTAGAACCATATAAAAATATGTGTAATTTATTTAATAAATTATACAAAATAATTTTGTGACCCAGGAGATAAAACTTCATTTCCATACATATTTTTTCTGTCCCTAAGCTGTACCGTCAGTACATTATACGACGTCATTCAATAATTCTCTTTGACATATTGATATATTAATCGTTAATATGGTACCCAGTTATATCTTTGAATTAAATTTCTAATTTGCTGATTTGGTATTTAAGTTTTCGGTAGATTTTTTTTAATTCAAATAACTGTCCCAAAATCAAATGAACACACGTTGTCCTTGGGTCACGATGTAAAAAGTACCGATAAGTGCAAATAAGATAGCGCATGCATTAATTAGCCAATAGAATATTGATCTGTATATCGGGTGATCGCACCCTACCGATTAAAAACTATATTTTGACTCGGTCACTTCGTCCGGCGCTCTCGAGAAGACAGAGTGTGTTTATTGTGCTTCTGTTGGGTCACGTGAAAAAATCGGTGAGTTTTAACTTATCTATGGCAATTACAACTGTATTTCTATTTCTTTTAAGTCTGATATGTATTATCAGCATGCATTTTGGTGTTTCAACAAAAAAAACCATAACAAACCTTACAAAAACTTTGAATTTTCTTCTGGGTCACACTTCCATTGGGTCACAAAGTCGGTGACCCAAGAGAATTTTTAACTTATTTTCTCATAAAATGATCAAAATTTAATAATAAATTCGAAAATGGTGCTTATGCGTGTTTATGCGTATGTTTGTTGTAAAGTTTTACGTAAAATCGTTTGCTATTAATTTTTATTTGTTCAATTTAATTTCGTCATGTACCTTAATTATCAACATAATTAAATTACAACATATCTTTACTTACATTTAATTTGTATTAAAATTTATTTTAGGGGAATGCCACTACCCTTTGCTGAAGGACAAAGACGCTATAAAGAAAAAATGAGCCTAGTTCGCCCTTTATCTTAGAACGTGATGTAGACCTGCCACCAAATGCTCACATAACGCCACAGAACAACGACAATATATCTTGGGTTCTGATGATCTTGTAGCTGCAGGTCATGATATAATAAGTGAATATACATTTTATGAAGCCTTGAAGGATGTTAGCAAAGTAATTCTTTACTTTATTTTGTAATTCTTTACTTTATTTACGACCATTCGAGGGGAACCTACAACACAGGAACTTGTTTTAGGTTCCCCTCGTTTTATGTAGCAGAGGCTTTTGCGACTGTATTTCTCCCATATATATCACCCCCTAGCTACCAGTAAAATAAGTTAAGGAAGAAATATAAAAGTTAAGAGTCTAAGAAAGGTTTGTAGTTGAGAGATATGAAGCGTTATTAATTTTAATATTATTATTATGGACGATGTTTTAGCGAGCCCTGACGAAGACCAACCCCTTAGTAGCTTCTCTATTTCAGCTCAGAAAAGTTAAATTTGATTAAAAGACACACTAAGTTAAATTTGATTTATGTTTGATCTCAATTATTATTGCCAAAGGAGTGTAAGAATTTTATTTTTTGTACAGCTTAATTATTTAGGTGAATCCATCATCGTTTGTTCTTAACTTAATTGTATGTAATATCAGTTTACTTCTCTTGAGTCACAGCATTTGTCTCCTGGGTAACGTATTGGTCCCCAAAAAATTAAAGAGGAGTAGTATTATTTTAATTTTAATATAAAGTAATACATACAATTTTTTGACGGAACAAGCTTTTAAAATTAAAGCAGATATACACAATATTAAAATAAATATGTGGTGTTTACTGTGACAACAGTTAAATGAAAAAAAAATTACCATTTTTGTTAGAAAGTGACTCAAGAGACAGAAATATGTTTATATTTTTCAAAATAATTAGATATTTTGGTTTCAGCTTATATTTTATTAATTGCTACAAGTACAAAATTTTATTAATACACAAATACTGATTGCAATATTGCATTTTATTTACTTTTTAACGGTTCTTTGATATGTGAGCTAGGGGACATAATCACGTAGCGGGTATTGAAATTCACCGCAAAAAGACAGAAAAGCGCACCAACGTTCGATGCACGTTATAGACTTACAAACTTCACAAATATTTTTAGCAATTTCAAGTATAATTTATGAAATTAAACACAATTTATTTTTTTACACAAAAAGTTGATTAGGAACAGAGAATAGTTGATTCACCCAATTATAATGGGAGACTTCAATGCTCAAATCGGAAAAAGAAGAAATGGAGAACATAAAACTATAGGTTTGTATTCAGACGGGGAAAGAAGTAAAAACGGACAATCACTAGTAGAATTTGCATTGGAAAACAACCTTACTATTGTCAACAGCTTATTCAAAAGAAAACCTGCAAGAAAATGGACCTGGCAATCACCGAACGGTTGCTATTATAACGAAATAGATTATATCATAACAAACCAACCATCTTCAATAAAGAAATTTGATATCATAAATAATCTAAACTTTTATACAGACCATCGCATGATACGATGCAAAATAGCAGTGTCAAATTCCAAGAGCCAAAGAAAATTTATTAAAAACAATTACAGTCAAAAAAGGAGCACTCCAACACTCTCTGAAGAACAAATACAATTCTGGAAGAGCAACTTTATGAAATGTGTAAGTGGAATAAATGAAATTCAAGATCAGTATAACGCCTTAGAGTTAGAAATACAACAATTCCTGAAACAAACGCCACCGTCTGAAAAGAAGAGATATCATATATCGCAAAGCATTATAGACTTACTAGAAGAAAGAAGTAGATTTTACAAAGAAAAAAGAACTAAAGAAACACGAAAAAATATTACAAAACTTAGCAAAAAAATTAACAGAAATATCAAGAAAGAAAAGAAAATGTACAGACTAAACATGTTAGAAAACTTTATAGAAAAATCAGGAGCGGTAAAAAAAGCCTACAAAGAACTAAGAAACAACATAGAGTGGACCGAAAATCTGAAAAGCTGTTCAGGAAAAATTCTGAGTAACAGAACAGAAATAATCGAAGAAGCTACAGACTACTACAAAAATCTTTATAGGAAAAATAGAGAGGAACAACAAGAAACAAAAATAATACAAAGACATCATGACTCTATTATGCAAACCATACTGGAAAGCGAATTAAAGCTGACAATTCGAACACAAAAAGACGACAAGTCACCCGGTGAAGACAATATATCGAACGAAATTTTAAAATCACTTTTAGAACCGTTACAAGCTCCACTTCGAATAATGTTCGACAAAATATTAAAAGAGAAAATATTTCCATATCAGTGGACGATATCTACCATTATTCTATTACATAAAAAAGGAGATAAAAATAACTTAGAAAACTATCGCCCAATTAGTTTGATGTCTAACATTTATAAGATATTCTCTAAATTACTACTAAATAGACTTACTAAAGCACTCGACGAACATCAGCCGAGAGAACAGGCAGGCTTCCGTAAGAACTTTTCGACAATAGATCACATACACGTTGTAGCTCAAATGATAGAGAAGGCCAACGAATATGGAAAAACACTATATCTATGTTTTATAGACTACAAAAAAGCATTTGACTCTCTCAATCATAACTCTATCTGGGAAGCCTTATTAGAGCAAAATATAGAAGAAGATTATGTGGAGCTATTAAAAAACCTGTATTCCGACATCAAGGCAAAAATAAGATTAGAAAGAGAAGGCGAGAAATTTCCTATCAGGAAAGGCGTCCGTCAAGGTGACCCTCTATCACCGAAACTATTTTCCGCGGTGTTGGAGTCAATTTTTCGAAACTTAGATTGGGATACGAAAGGAATAAGAGTCGACGGAGAATATTTGAGCCACCTAAGATTCGCGGATGATATCGTTCTTTTTACAGAAAACCCAATAGATCTTGAAAACATGTTACGCGAACTGACCGAAAAAAGTAAAATAGTAGGCTTGGAAATGAATCCAACAAAAACAAAAATATTGTCTAATGGAGAGAAAAAAATCATAACGGTGGCCCAGAATAATATAGAGTATGTAAATCAATATATATATTTAGGACAGAGTGTTTCTTTTGATAACTATACTACAAACGAAATCGAAAGAAGGATAGCCACAGGTTGGAAAAAATATTGGAGTTTTAAAGAAATTTTGAAAAATAAAAGAGTAAACGTGAAAGTAAAGAAAAGACTCTATGAAGTAGCTATACTGCCATGTTTAACATATGGTTGTCAAAGCTGGTCACTAACAGAAAACGATGAAAATAAACTTGCCATATGCCAAAGGAAAATGGAACGTAGTATGTTAGGAATAAGACAAAGTGATAGAGTTAGGAACACAACTATTAGGGAAAAGACGAAAATAACAGATATAAAGAAAACTATACGATCACTAAAATGGAAATGGGCCGGACATGTATGCAGAATGGATAACAATCGATGGGCAAAAAGAATAACAGAGTGGATACCAAGAGACGAGAAAAGAAGCAGAGGAAGACCAAAGAAAAGATGGTCGGACATATTCGAGCAAAGAGTTGGATCAGACTGGATGTCGAAAGCTAGAAATAGAGAAATATGGTACGAAATGGGGGAGGCCTACGTCCGAGAGGCGACTACTACGAATAATAAATAAATATATATATTGTACCTATACTTAAGATTAAAAAAATAAAAAAATAAAAAATATATATATATATATATTGTTAGAAAAGAAAAATGTATGTAAATAGTAGTAGAAATAAAAAGGCTTTATTATTATTATTATTATTATTATTAGTATGATATTACTCTATACTTATTTGTGATGACAGCTGTCATCCAAAATGAAGATATCGAAGAGCTCTATCACATAGGCGAAAAGTAGTGGTCTAGTGGCAATAGTTTCAGAGATATTGACGATTTAAGTTTGACAGCTGTCATCCAAAATGAAAATTTTAGGGAGCTCTATCACTGCTAGACCCACGCCCAGTTGACTATTAAGTATTATCAAATTCAAAAGGGTCTTTTGAATTTAATAATACATTGGTCTCTGGCCCAGGTTCGAGGTGGACGACTTCTCCCTTAACCCTTCGCAGTATGGTATTTTCGCAGTAAAATCGTTCGCAGCATAGTTTGTCGATGTAATGTAACATCGCAGCAACAATACGTCGAATTAATAAAGCGTCACAGTCAATGAGTCTATTAGTTCTTTACATATCTCTGGTCACAGTACAGATATGTCGACGAAAAGTTCTCGAAGAAACAAAATTCGATTGTACGTTTGTCGCACCACAGGGAAATAGGTATCCCATGGCACTAACTTAAATGAAGTTCGAGTAAATATGCATATTATTCGCTTAGAGATCAATGAAAACTTGATGTAATAATAATATTAATAGATTCCAAAACCACTCCTTTACATGGGTATACTCCGTCTGGCATAAACGTTTTTGTCATAAACTCGGAAGGCATAAAACGTTACGCATAAACTTTGCAAAATCCTCCTAAAAATGTATGGCATAATACTCATTACGCATAAAAAATTAAAGCATAATATTTTTTGGAATCACAGTCAAACTGCATAAATCCGTCTGCATAACGCTTTTTGGCATACACTTCATTTCGCAAAACGTTCAAACAGAATAAATCATTAGGCATACTTTATTTCACCTGTAGTTCACAAACTTTGCTATGAATTTATGAAAAATAAAAAATAAATATAAATGTTGCGAAACACAAGTATGTAGGTACATATTTTTAGAGAAATTAAATAAATTTATAATAATTGTATTAATCCCTCCCTTCCAACAAAAAATATTTATGTCAATGATTTTAAATGAGTGATTTTTAATTAATGAGTAATGAGTAATGGGAAAAATGTTTTATAAATGCCGAAATCGTTTTGCCAATCGTGTTTATGACAAAAAAGTTTATGCGAAAACGAGTGACCCCTTGACATCTAGTCTAAGTACCTTTTCTAGGTGGCGCTGCCAGGCAGTATGCAGCAGAGCCACATTCAACGTACATTATTCCTTCATCCCTTATAAGTTATGCGTACAGTTAAGGGAACGGTGGCCATTTTTATATAACTGCCAAAAGAAGTGTTATGTTTTTACAAATATTGTTTACGGAGTTTTGAAGAAAACGCTAAAGTCCATTCATTACACTTGTACACATTCGCGTAACTAAATTGATTAATATGCTCCTAAAATTAAACAATTTACATCAGAGATATGTAAAAACTTCTAGATACGTAATAGGGCAAATTACTTGGCTACACAAATGCAAGCTATCTAGCCAGAGAAGTCTTAGTTCCATCCCAGCTCACGTCACGATCACCCGCTTGTTGACACACAGTACATTTAGTTCACTTTCACAACATTATTCACAGAAAACAATGCCTTCGTGCGTATTTAGGCGATGCACGAATTATACTCCAAAAACTGGCAAAAATATTTCATTTCATACGTAAGTAAAGCTGTATTTATTTATTTTAGTTTATTTTTTGAAAAAGTTTTTTTTCCAAAAACTCAACGAAGTTTTTGACTTTGACGTTTTATCATTCTCTCCTAACCGCTTTGAGATGTCATAATAATATTATGACATCTCTTTCTTACGTCATGCAAGTAGCATTGAGTCTTTATGTTTCAGAAAGAGATGACAATAGTTTCGTCTATTTCTTCTTTAAATTATGTGAATGAATATAAATAATGAGGTTTTATATACTAACTCAATGGTTGTATATCATACTTTGTGGCGCTTTTCAATAATGATTTGTTCTGCAATGGCGTCTCTATAACTTTAATAGACTCATTGATTTACATGTATTTGAACTAGGTTTCACAAAAAATAAAATTCAGCAACACATTTCCACTACGCGTTCCCGCTAAAACTCCGGTCGTAAGAAATAAGTTACGTAAATAATGAAATGGAACGCTATTGACCGGATGTTACGATATCAATAAAAATGACCCCAATTGTTTCGCCAACATGAATACGAAAAACCGTAACTTTCCGCAATTTTGTGGTTATTGATGTAACGCTATACTACGCGCTCTGACTCCAGTCATTGACCTCTGATAGCTCATCCAGACTCTCGCCGAGACGTCTGGGCGAGAAGTTCGCGGAGACTTCGCGAGAAGTTCGCCAAGATTTATCGCGCTATCCACACTCTCAATTTTTCTCACTCGTGATCTGTTTCTCATCCGGTATGGACGACGTGGTTATGACTTTTATCTTTGTAATTTCGGTGTTTTGGATCCCTTAAGATGGGTTCTGATTGAAGAACTTCTATGAATTTTAATTCTAACCCATTATTCCACATTTTTCCGAATGCGTCTACTTCCCGCCGCTCACTAATCTGCACTGAGACAAAACGAGAGTGGGAGACCCTTCTCTTTTCTCGCCCGAGAAACCCTTTGTCTCGGGCAAAAATACCGACAACAATCGGAGAACAGGCGAACCCGAGAACGAGAAGGCGAGAAAGTCTTCACATTTCATCCCACATCCACACTTCACATACATAATTTAAGATCATTATGTACATCACTTAAACAATAAAAATTCTTGATTCTTGATTCATTCTCGTTTCTCGGGTGTTCTCGCTTGTTCTCGCGTGTTCTCGGCGAGAGTCTGGATGAGCTATGAAACGTTTCGTTTCACGCGAATTGTACATTTGCTCTCTCCGGCTATTTCTTTCGTATTTCACCTGTCATATTAAAATTGCTGTCGAGACTTGACTTTAACTATGACGACTTGACTGTTTCGATGCAAATAACTTGCATAATATATTAGAATACTTGACACTGGCTAATTTCCTAATGGCCATAATCGGTTCACAACCGATAAGAAATAAATAAAAATTGCTGTCAGTCAGCGGATTTGTTGTATTGTGTAGTGTTCTGTGTTCTTGTTTTACCAAAACTTATTTTTTTCTTTTAAACTTTAAAACTTGACTTGCAGCATATACAAAGTACTTTGTGACCTGCACATTTATGTTTACTACAACTACCTTTTATACTAACTAGTTGTTTTATTAGATGGCGTTTCCTCAGCCCAATGCTCAAAGAGGTTAGGGTTGTTTGATCTAGTTTCCGCCTATTTACTGTTTTGTAACTTTCTATAAAATAAATTTGTTTTTGGTGTGTAGAACTGACGAACAGGAAGATATTAGAAGAACTCCAGTTGAAGAAACAAATGCTACTCAAGCAGGGCGCGGTTACCCCTCTGACTGCTACATCTATATCTCTGACCCAGCCGAGTCCCGTCAGCTCGCTGCCTATGTGCTCTATACCACCGGTTTCTGCTACTGCCGTGAGTTATCTACATCATATAAAGTATCATATTTTTTCCTAATCCTGTTCTGTCACCTGCATAAGACCTAAACTCTAAAATTTACTGAAGATTAATTATTTCTTATCTCAAGTTTCCAGAAATGTAAACACTGTTTTATTACACTCCCTTCAGTAGTTTTTGTATAAATAAAAGAGTGACAAAATGACTAGGTATGTTTTCTGATTAAAAATATACAATTTTAATTACCTAGGGCTTCCCTCAACTCCCAGAAGCAAACATAGTAAACACGAGCCACCGAGCAGCGCTCCAACACGCAAATTCAACCTCTTGTGGCTTCTTTGTCTCTCAAGACTCTTCTTTTGGTAATCAAATATTACCTGTACTACCAAGATTTGATACTAAGTAGCAGCAACATTGGAATAGCGGTGTGAGTGACAGCACAAATTGAATATGGCTGCAGTAATGAAGATGAAGACTTTGCAAGGATACTTGCAGCAAGTCAAAGGGTTCAGTGAGCCTAAACTTGAGTTGGAACAGTATGAGACTCCGGCTCATATTGCTGCAATAGCATTGTATACAATCCAGGTCAGTGTATGTTTTATAAGCATTAAGTATAGATTGGTAATCTAACAAGGTTGTAATGCATGGTTTTGATGTCAAATTAATACTTAAAGAAAAATACTAATCAAAATAACATCCTATATTAGGTATGCACTACATTATTTGTAAAATACTAATAGTGTAGAATCTACACTGTAGAATATACATATTCTTAATAAATCCATCATCATCATCATCATCATCCGAGCAATGTTCCCAGTTGCACCCAGTTATAAACTTTATTCCAAATTACTAATAGGTTAGAGTACCTAATAAGACAGTAAAGAGTATGAAGTAAAGAGATACAAGTCTTAAATTTCTTTTCAGACACAATATGACGACGTTGAGGGTAGTAGTATATTAGATGCGGGCTGCGGTCCGGGGATGCTTAGCATTGGGTCAGCTTTGCTCGGTGCAGCGGCTGTCACTTCTCTTGACATTGATGACTTAACATTGGAAGTTTTTAAAGATAATGTGGACGAAATGGAGATCACTAATATTGATGCAGTGCAGTGTGATTTTCTACATTTAGAGAATTCAAGGTAATTGTTTAAAATAATAACTATAAAAGACTGAAGATTTGTGTGGCATAAAATCACTTTCTCGAGCTGCTCCATACTTTAGAAGGCACATTGCCACAGCAATTATTATTGGTCCCAGTAATTATCTCTGTTAGCAGTTGAAGCAAGCTCCAAGCTTCCTTTTAGGTCAACCTAAAACTAGGTTAGCCAGGCTACTACAAAAAAAAATAAGTTTCAAAATTGCTATTTTTATGTTTCTCTATCTCAGAATCACTTGCATTACGATGTGACTGTTCTTTTACTCAGCTATAGAATGAGACAGACACAGAAGCTTTAGAATTGCGTCTAACTAGTAACAAATAGCAGAAGACAAAAAAAAACAATTAATGACTTCTGCTATTTGTTAGATCTATAGTTTACCAATATTTAAAAACCTTCTGTCTTGTATCTTGCAGATGGATCTCATATTTCGATACAGTAATAATGAATCCGCCGTTTGGGACTAAGAACAATACCGGTATGGACTTGAAGTTTCTACGACTGGGTCTCAAGCTTAGCTGCAATAGTGTTTATTCTTTCCATAAAAGTTCTACCAGGTATGACACTAAAACAGTCATACATAACCATAACCTTAAATTATAAACTAGATGCTAAATATTGTTATACAACTAGGCTATTATTCCATAACTTCAGGTGTCCACATTCTGATTTCATTTCAGTCATTAGTAATTTTACATGAAGGAATATAAATATCCTAACATTAACATTTAACTTTTTTAATATTAGTAAGATTTAATCACTATCTGATTATGTCTAATTTGGTCTAAGACGTAGCACTTTATCTAGAAGACATATCTACACACAGGATACTGCATTTTGATATACATTTTCTACCAAGTCACTCTGCCCAGCTATATTGAAGAACTGTTGCAATTATTATTATGATAGTGACTTTGATGGCCTCTATGGCGCATCCGGCGAATACCCAGCTGCAACACAGAAGACTGCGGGTTCGATTCGCTCCGGGGAAAAGTATGTATGCTGCCCATCTTGTCTCTGGTTCTGGGTGTTTTCTATAAGTACCTACAAGAAGAACCTATTAAGTGTCACTCTAGAAGAAAAGAAAAAAAGTGACTTATTATGTCTTTAAACTTTGTCTAATTAGTACCAGTCTAGTTTGAAAAGATAATGCAGTGTGCAATATCCTGGAATATTTATTTTTAACTAACATATATTTCTTTTCAGAAACCACATAGAAACAAAGCTGAAGGACTGGGGAGCGCAAGGCTCCGTAGTGGCGGAGCTGCGATACGACTTGCCGCAGACGTACCGCTTCCACCGCAAGCGGTCCGTCGATATCGCCGTCGACTTGTGGAGGGTTACCACTAACAAATAACAACAGCTATATAACTAATACTGTGTAAATACTAAGGCAGGTTAGCGCTGAACGGGTTTGAATGAACTCCCAGAGTTTTGAAATTTTTTTAGTGTTACCCATACTGCAGGGAACATTTGTTTAAAAAAAATCCTACATGCAAGTTTTTTTTTTTTTAACTGGGAATATCTTATTAAAAACTCTAACCGGCACCCTACCGCGTAACTCCCGTCGAGTTCAATTTGACGTCGATTTGGGAATACGATGCTTTCGATATTTACCGGGTTTTACTCGGTTTTTTTTTTTAAATTGGTGGTCATCAATCAAAGATATCATTTTTTCCTACAACTTTGACATTTTAAACCAATATATATGTAAATATGTAAGTAATATATATTAATTATTTATTTGTGCATAATTTTAATGAACTGAAATGTTTTTGCATTACACTTGGAAATCAAATAAAGTAATTAAATAGCCAAATTTAAAACCAGGTATGGTTAGAAATTCACGAAGTTTTAGCAATCCCGATTCAGTGAATAATTATTCTTGTAATTACACGATTACACGAGGCATAGCTAGTTAATACAATCATTAGCACAATTTTCTACTTTCCCTATGATTTATGATGTAATTTTAGTAAGTAAATCAAATAAGTTTATATACATAAGTAGGTAATATTTTTTTAAATAAAATTTTTAGACAACAAACATTACAATTTTGTTTTGCCAGGATGCCATTTTGATGCCAGGCGCGGCGCCTGGCATCATCAGTACTTCCCTGGTCGTCCGTTTAAGTGTGGATTTTTGCACTGCGGTAGGTAGGTGAAGTAAGTTAAAGTTTGTATTTCGTCAGTAAGTGACGATGACCATGACGAAGGATGACGATGATGATGATGCCACTCTACATCACTTATCCTACCCCTGTGTCGATTTTCATTCATTGAATGGTTATCACCCGCGTAAGTCCCGATCCTGCGGGATTTTCGGGATCAAAAGAATCCTATGTTACTCTCCACCATTTAAACTATCCCTATGCAAATTTACATCCAATAAATATTATCACCCGCGTAAGTCCCGATCCCGCGGGATTTTCGGGATCAAAAGTATCCTATGTTACTCTCTATCACTTAAACTATCACTATGCAAATTTTCATCTAATAAATAGTTATCAACTGCGTAAGTCCCGATCCCGCGGGATTTTCGGGATAAAAGTATCCTATGATACTCTCCATCATTTAAACTATCCCTATGCAAATTTTCATCTAAGAAATAGTTATCACCTGCGTAAGTCCCGATCCCGCGGGATTTTCGTGATCAAAAGTATCCTATGTTACTCTCTATCACTTAAACTATCCCTATGCAAATTTTCATCTAAGAAATAGTTATCACCTGCGTAAGTCCCGATCCCGCGGGATTTTCGGGATCAAAAGTATCCTATGTTACTCTCTTTCACTTAAACTATCCCTATGCAAATTTTCATCTAAGAAATAGTAATCACCTCCGTAAGTCCCGATCCCGCGGGATTTTCGGGATCAAAAGTATCCTATGTTACTCTCCATCATTTAAACTATCCCTATCCAAATTTTCATCCAATAAATATTATCACCCGCGTAAGTCCCGATCCCGCGGGATTTTCGGGATCAAAAGTATCCTATGTTACTCTCCATCATTTAAACTATCCCTATGCAAATTTTCATCCAAATCGGTCGAGCCGTTTGACCGTGAAGAGGGAACAAACAGATTTTCGGATTTATAATATTAGTAGGATAGGATAGGAAGTAGGTAATATTTTTTTTAAATAAAATTTCTAGACAACATTACAATTTTGTTTTATTTACAATTATTTTTTCATTCAGTCTTATGTCTAAGTACAAAAATAATTATACATTTGAATTTAAATGCGTTTGCTCATCATCTATTATCTACTTACAATAAAGAAAAAGGGGAAATCCTAAGAAATGTTTTTTTCGGAATAGATACAAACCCAAAACTTTTGAAATATCTATACTTAATATAAAATCGTAAAGATATTTTGAAAAAACTATTTTTAGGGGTGTGTACTAACGTACCAGAACACATTTCCGTGTTTAACTTTTTGTCTGTTTGTCTGTGCGTTTGTGCATGCTAATCTCGAAAACGACTGGACCGATTTCAATAAGATTTGGTATGCAGATAGCTTAAGACTTCGATTAACATATAGGCTTCTTTTATCCGGATATTAAGTCCGGATATCCAGATAAAATGAAAATTGCGTAATTTCGTCGTTTTTTAACCATCGCAATCCATCGTCATCCATTGTCATCATCACTACTAAATTACAAATTCTCTCAAAAACGATCTCGATTGTACGGCGCCTCGAGGCAGTTATTCGTCCCCAAACTTGATGTTCTGCGCCAGCTTGATAGCCCCGGAGTAGTTGACAGTGACAGTAGAGCGGCGCATGTACGCGCGCCAGCTGTCGGAGCCGCACTCGCGGCCGCCGCCCGTCGCCTTCTCCCCGCCGAAGGCTCCGCCCACCTCCGCGCCGTTCGTCGGGATGTTCACGTTCACGATGCCGCAGTCGGAGCCGTGAGGACCGATCCACTGGGGATAACCAGACATGATTTTAAGGAATTAATCATCTCATCTCAGCCTTTATCCGTCCACTGCTTAACATAGGCCGTCCTACGAGTACGCCCCTAATAGCGATCGCGAGCCACCGCTACATTGCTATTAGGCAATTAATGTTATTTTAGGCAGTTACAACCCTCAGGCTGAGAAGGACAACTCGAGTATAAATTTGCATGTTAAGTTGGTCCCGGTTAGGTAAAATTATAGGCTTATAAAACGACCTGAAAACTCTAACCCTAGGTGAGCGAACTGTACGAAAAAAAGAGTATACCTTCATAAAAATGAAAGTGGATCCCTGTCTCTCAGGATACCACCGAGATCGTCACTCGGATGATGATGATGATGATGATGAAGTCGAACATAAATAAAAAACTGGCCAAAGTGCGAGACGCACTGGCTCATGAATGGTTCTGTACCATTATCAAGAAAAAAAAACTTTTTTTTTTAGCAGCAACAGAGAAATACATAATTTGTGAAAATTTCAACTACAGTGCCACAACTATAAGTTGGCGGTGGCAATTTTAGGAACTAATCAAACAAACAGTCTGTTTAGTTTTAATAAAGAAAATATAGGTAGGAGAACGTAGGTTGATTTTAATCATAAAACTTCGGGTAGATTAAAAACAAATTCACCTAACGTTCAAAAATAGAATGTCGTTGCAGTCACTTCAGAGTTGCGACGCGGGTTAGTTCGCTTTTAACCCCGTGGCGTCGTTTTGCTTTCAAACACTTCGGAAAGCTAGAATCTATCGTAGGGAAGCACCAGTTTAGTGTTCGCGTTCGATAATCGCGTTTGCCCGCGGATTTGGACGAGGTCTGTCGGCTGCTGGAGAAGGAGCCGCTTGGAGTCCGGTTGGTTTGTGCAACGATCGTGGGTAAGAACGGACCGACGGTGAGTTGACAATCCCTAGGGAAGTTCGAAGGTCGCGTTTCGTGTGCACCCTGCGAGAGGAGACTCCAAATAATTTGGGTAAGTGGATTCTTCTGTTAGCACCCCGACAGATAGTACCTTTCGCTCGACCTTTGATCGCGGTACCCATTTGTGCAAAAGAACATTTGATTAGCGTGCTTTCCTAATCGTAACCAATAATTACAGTCCGCTTTTATATTGTACACAGTCCTTAAACTGAACACAGTGGCGCACGGTCGCGCCAACTTATACAGCCTGGTGACAAACAGACTGGATTCTTAACTAAAAGGGTCCAAGTATATATAATACTGGAGCTGGGGTACCTCATAGGCTACTTTTTATCCTGATAAAAAACAAACCGCAAATAAAAAAAACATTAAACGTCAGTCGGATGCATCTCGACCGATGGGCTAAGATCGTCACGCTAGGGGTGCCAGAAGATTGACGTTGAAATCGAGGTAGACCTGGGACCCTACCGCGTCACTTCCGACGAGTTCAACTCGACATCGGTTTGGGAATACGATGCTGTCGATAACGGGGTTGAAAAAAGCTACCGCGCAAGGAGCGAGCAGCAATTGTCGACGTTAAAACCATAGACACAGCATCGTATTCCCAAACTGACGTCGAGTTGAGGTCGACGGGAGTTTCGCGGTAGGGTGAAAGTGACTATCGTGATGCATTTGACGGATATTGGTCAAATCTAGCCTAGGACCGGATTGCTCGGAAGGACCTTTGCTTAGCTGTGGGACAAAAACCCTCAGTTGTTAAAAAAATATCTGCAGTATCTCTGTAGGTACCAACCTTGAATACATTCCCCAAGTTCTCAGTAAACAGACTAGAGGAGAGTCCCTGGTCGACCTCGTTGTTGTACCGGATGCCCGTATCTAAGTCTTCGATGGGGATGCAGTAGACGATGGGCACGAAGGTCTCGTGCTGCACGAGCGGCGAGTCGTGCGGGAGACCCGATATGATGGTCGGCTCGACGAAGTAACCCTCGCGGTCCATTACCTGGAGTGTTTAAATCAATAAATAATAATAATAAATATTGCACTACATTGCTCACAGCGCAATCTAGCCCCAAACTACGCACTAGACTTGTGCTAAGGGTACTAGACAACGGATATACTACATATTATACATAGAAAGATACTAAGACCAGATACAAATATTTTTATTTTTAAGCATAAATATTTGCACCCGACGGGAATCGAACTTGCAGCCTTCTGCATTGCAGTCGAACGTCCGCTCGACGCGCCACAGAGGCGGTCGTTCTATTTGCAGGTGTTGCGTTAAACGGCTGTTACCAAAAATAGCTATAGCACCCAGATTTATACCTAAACAATTAATGGTTTGTCATACAGTTTAGAAGACATTTATGTAGGTTAGGTAGATTGCTCAAGAAGATGTAAAGATGTAGACTTTCGCAAAAGACATGGCTCAGTTGTTATCAGCATCAAAAGTCGATGACCAAATTTAGATTTTGGAAATCGCTGTACATCATTATTAATAATAATAAAATTTTGACTCCAGCTCAGAATGGATGTAAGGTAGGGTCCCGTGGCACTAAGGAGCTTCTCCTCATGGACATGGCCGTTTGCCAACAGGTTCGCCGGAGTAGAGGGAGTTTATCTACTGCCTGGATTGACTACAAGAAAGCCTATGATTCGGTGCCTCATTCATGGTTACGGAGAGTGTTGGAGTTGTATAAAATTGATCCAACTCTAAGAGCTTTCCTAAACTCTTGCATGGGGCAGTGGATCACGGTTCTTCGTCAACCAGGTGGTGGAGATTCTTTTTCTGGTCCGGAGGACTATATAAGGATTGAGAGGGGTATATTCCAGGGTGATAGTCTGAGCCCCTTGTGGTTTTGCTTAGCACTGAATCCTCTCAGCACACTGCTGAAGAATTCTGGGCTGGGCTACCGTCTTCGGAGAGGTGGTGAGGTTATTTCACATTTGCTGTATATGGATGATCTCAAACTTTTCGCTACTAAAAAGCCAGAATTGGTGACCTTGTTGAAAATTACGGATAGTTTCAGCAGGGCCATCAGTATGGAGTTTGGTATTGATAAGTGTGCGGTCTTACATGTACAGCGAGGAAGAGTTGTGAATTCATCGAATTTGCAGCTCTCAGAGACAATATCACTCAGATGCCTCTCTGAAGGTGAAACATACAAATACCTGGGTATGTCGCAAGCTTTAGCTATTGACGGTGATGTAAAACAGTCGGTGAAAGAGCGTTTCTTTGGCCGCTTAACAAAAGTTCTCAACTGTCTTTTGTCGGGTGGCAACAAGGTGCGTGCTTTTAATGGCTGGGTTATGCCTCTGCTCATCTATTCTTTCGGTATACTCAGGTGGACTCAGACTGAACTCGACGCCCTGGATCGGAAGGTACGTTCACAGCTGACTGCCCATCGTATGCTCCATCCCCGCTCTTCGGTGATGAGATTGTACATTCCCCGAAAATGTGGTGGTCGAGGCTTTTTAAATGCTAAGAACCTACATAATCGGGAGGTGTGTAGTCTCAGAGAATATTTTCTCAATTCCGAGAGTGGGATGCATCGCGATGTGGTAGCAGTGGACAAGAACTTCACTCCGCTTTCCTTGGCAAAAGAGAACTGGCGCAAACCCTCGATACTAAGCATCGAGGACCGTAGGGACATATGGAAGAGCAAGGAGTTGCATGGGAGGTTTTATCGGGCCCTTACAGACCCCGATGTAGACCTTCTTGCTTCGGTGAACTGGCTACGTTTCGGTAATCTCTTTGGGGAAACCGAAGGTTTTGTTTGTGCAATTGCCGACGAGGTAATGATGACGAACAATTATAGGAAATATATTCTGAAGGATGGTACGGTCGACATTTGTCGGGCATGCCACCATCCGGGAGAGTCACTCAGACATATTATTTCCGGTTGTTCTCATCTTGCCAATGGTGAGTACTTGCACAGACATAACTTGGTAGCCAGGATCATTCACCAGCAACTTGCTCTTAAATATGGACTTGTGGACCAAGAGGTGCCATACTACCAATATGCACCCGCTCCTATTCTCGAAAACGGTCGTGCCACGCTCTATTGGGACCGGCCTGTTATCACGGACAGAACTATTGTGGCCAATAGACCTGACATAGTGATAGTAGACCGGACGGAACGGCGGGCAATACTCGTCGATATCACTGTCCCGCATGACGTTAATCTCATAAAGGCTGAAAAGGACAAGGAAACTAAGTACTTGGACTTAGCCCATGAAATTACCGCCATGTGGCACGTTGATTCGACGAGTATTGTTCCGATAGTCGTGTCGGCAAATGGGTTAATAGCAAAGAGCCTCGACCAACACCTCAAGAGGCTCTCGCTTGACGGTTGGGTTAAGGGTCAGATCCAAAAGGCAGTCGTCCTTGATACGGCACGTATCGTCAGAAGATTCCTGTCTCTGCAGCCCTAACCATTGGTAGCCTGGGCCCTGCCCTGCTGCTGACGGACTTCTAAGTTTAGGTTTTTATAGTAATTTACTGTTTTTGTACAAAATGTGTACATTATTTATAGGGCCTATAAATTTATTTTTATGTAAAGAATATTGTTTGTAGGTTTTGTGGTAATGTATATATTTTGTATTTAGTTTATTTTTATAAAAACTTAAATTTAAGAATAAAAATAAATGAGTATAATAATAATAATAATAGTATGGACAGACATTTCTAGTAGTTTATTAAGAATCAAGGTAGAATACCTAAACATTCATCGTGGTTTCAGCCGGAAGGTCGCCATCAAGCAGGTGGCGCAAGTTCTATTCAGGGCTGCAATTTTTTTAGATGTATTTTCCATTATGCTGGTTGAAGTTTAGTAGATATCTTACCTTCCCACCGAACTCAATGGTTCCCCCTTGCTTCACCGCTTCGGCTACAGTCGCCTTGAACGCGTCGACGGCTTGCGGCGTGTGCAGCGGACCGATCAGACTCTCCGCTAGAAGCGGATCTCCAATCTTACTGACGACTCCTGCGTATGCCTTCTTCAGCCGTGATACCACTTCGTTGTATACCTGTCATTGGGTTTAGGTTGTTTTGTAACAGATATAATTAACGTCAGCCTGATTTTTACCGACTTTCGGGAATAGGGTTATATTTACGGAATTGTTACCCTGATTATGTAACTGTTTTCCCGACAATCGCAACTGCTACTTTGATAATCAATTGTTTTTCTCGATAATTAACTGTTACCCTGATAATCAAATGTTAACTACTTCGATATAGGTTAATCAATCAACTGTTTTCTTGATAATCAATTGCTTCCCCGCTGATAATGAACTGTTTTTTTTTTTCGATAATCAACTGCTATTTCCCTTTTAGCTTTCTATAGTATTCATAAGAATAACAGATAGTCATAATAACATAACTAGCATAACAATAACATAACATAGAAAAACAGCCTGGTAGAGGTATTTAGATGTATACCTTCTTATGTATTAGCAGTCGTCGGGTGGTAGTGCAGCGCTGGCCGGCGGTGCCGGCGCAGGCGAACAGCGCCGCCGACAGCAGTAGATCCAGATTCGCGTCCTCGTTCACGATGATGGCGTTGTTGCCGCCCAGCTCCAGCAGGTGGCGACCGAAACGCTTCTGAACCTCCACTCCCACCTAATAAGATAAGGCAAAATTAACTTAGTAGGTAAAGCGTAGGTAGTTTTGCTACTGCAGCGCCTGGTATTGAGGAATATTAAAATGTATCGAAAAACTTAATGTACTTAGATTTTATTTAAAAGAGTTTCCCAAATAGGTTCCACTTGGTTCAGAAACAGAACCTCCTCACTTTTTTGGTGGGAGCTGTTGGGCAACCACCAGTCGTCTAGTCAACAGAGCGGCATAATTTAGAACCCTAAGCTGATACGTCCATGTTCCGATATATAAATAGCTCGTATGTACAGCCACCTGCACAAAAAGACGGATCGGAACTTTCCATTGCGTCTAGAGCAGTGATAGGCAAACTACGGCCCGCGGGCCATGGCTTGAATCCGGCCCGAGACTATCAATTAATATTGTAATAATAATGCATAGTACCTAATGCGGCCCGTAATAAACAATCACATAGGCAGAAGTGGGAATATGGAGATAAATAGTAGCCTATGATATTTCAGGTCGCAGGCGATGAAACTTACTATCTATATTCTAAGTTTCATCGCAAAAGTAGTTTTTGCGTGAAAGAGTAAATACTTGGCCCGCCATAGATTTTTAGCGTAAATATGAGCACGCAAAGAAAAAAGTTTACCCATCCCTGGTCTAGAGGCTAGGTACTGTTGTTAAAACAAATTGTTATTCTTTAATTGTCTTATCATTTCGTAGATAGGTCGGGCAGTAGGTATATAATAAATTGTAAGTACGTGTGAAATGTGTTGATTACATTGAATCAGAGGGGGCCATTGCTATCGTGATATCGCATTGTATAATGTAATCTGAACACATCGTCGTAATGTGCGAGCACTTTATTAGAGGAAAAGCAAGATATTTTCTAGTGGAAGTTTGTGATTAAAAGGTGGTTCCCGCAGAGCACCATAAATATAGTACCTTTTTTGTAGATACAAGGCTGATGTCAGATCAAACTAACGGACCTTTTAACGCCGCACTTCACCAGGCAGCTGAAAGGAAGTCATGATCCTCAGCAATGAGGGAACGATGGAGGAGAAGAAGTAGATATAGGGCCTATTCTATAGGCAGAACTCAAGAATTTTCGCTCATCACGTCGAAGATCCTTATTACACTTACTTGTTGTCCCACAGCCGTACTGCCAGTGAAGGAGACCAGCTTCATCCTCTTGTCCTGCACCAGCTGCTGCCCTATCTCCCTCCCTCCCACGCACAGCGCCGCCACAGCGCCCGGGATGTTGTTCTTGGCGAGGACTCCCTCTACGATCTTGGTGACGGCCACAGCGGTCAGGGGTGTCGTATCTGACGGCTTCCAGACGCTCACATCTCCGCATACCTGAGGTTAAAGTAATATAGTTTGATTTTAGCCTAAAACGGTGAATATGATGATCGAGGCTGCAAAACTGCTGTTAGTAAACAAAACTAACAGATATCGGTGAAGAAAGTAAAGTTTTTTAAAACGGTTTTAATATTTCGTAGTTTGTTTTTATTGCGGCATATCTATTAGCAATATTTTAAAAGAAAAAATCATCTACTACAATTCTCTCGCGACGAGATATTTCTAACGGTTTCAATGTTAATTATTTCAGCAGTGGGACGAAACAAACTGGATGATGTATGATGATATTGATGATGCTATTTAGAAGTAATTCTTACCATCGCAATGGCACTATTCCATCCAAATACAGCAACAGGGAAGTTGAAAGCGGTTATGATCCCGATAGCTCCAAGCGGATTCCATTTCTCAATGAGCACATGTCCGGGTCGCTCCGATGGGAATATCGTGCCGGGGAGAGTGCGGGACAAGCCTAGAGCCAGGTCGCACACGTGGATGTATTCTACCACCTCGCCTATCGCTTCTGGGAGGATTTTACCTGAGGAATAAATTAGATCACTTGAAACTTGTTTGTAAAAAGCAATGGATTATACCGATACTGTCCTTTTACTAAGACTTCACTGTCCGTCACTCTGTCTATCACTAGGCTGCATCTTGTGAACCGTGATAGCTAGATAGTTACAATTTTTACAACTTTCTGTTGTCGCTCTAATTTCAATTTATTTTTAATTAATATTATTATTTTTTTATAATTATATTATATTATTAATTTCGATTTAAGAATGATCATGGGTGCAGAACCACAAATTTTGATTTGTCTTCTTTCGAGGTGTAGTAAAAATTCAATCGAAATGTATAAATTTAGTAGTTTTTGAGTAAAGAAGTAACGTACTTATTAACACACACCCTTATTATACCTACTCTACTTTAGAAAAAGTATGATATTTTAAACAGCATTAAAATGTTTTATGGTTTTCTTGGATTTTGATTCTGTTACCCATTTCCAAAGAGACAAGCTGTCCCAGCGGCTGCAGCTTCTCCCTCAACGCATCTCCGATCTGCCTAACGATCTCTCCTCGCGCGGGCGCGGGGTGCTCCGCCCAGGTGTGCCACGCGTCCTCGGCTGCGACCGCGCACTTCTCATAGTCGCTGGCTGTTGCTGACTGTACCTCAGCTATAACTCTACCGTTCGCTGGACTGTAGGATTTGATGGTCTGGTGGATAGTTAGAATACTTATTATACGTAGGATCACAGGTACTCTTTGAAACTGATCTTCTATCCCATTTTCTACCTTATCTACCTAGAAGATGTGTCAGTTTCAAAGAGTAACTACGTCCATTCCTCCTCTAATAAGTCTTAGCTAGGAATTTATAAATTGAATTCATAGATTTAGATATGTTATCCAAAGTTGTTTAGTATTAAAACAAACCACTTCGTTTTTTCAATCTATTCAAGAAAATATTGTAGGAATGAGTGAATGAATAGCATTGTGTTGTTAGTTATTTGTGATAAAATGTTATGATTCCCTACGCAGACCATAAGCCGTTTATTTGCATACCTACCTATTTATTTGCATTAGCTGTCTGTCTACATTCCTGTTGCCAGTAGCTGTAGTTTAAACGGTAAAATTATTGCAAGAGTTTTTATTCCTACTGATAACGATGACAAACATTTCTATATAAATCTACCGTATTATTTACCATGGTATGTGAGTAGGTTTACCCATACCATGGTATGTGAGTAGGTTTACCCATACCATGGTAGGTGAGTAGGTTTACCCATACCATGGTAGGTGAGTAGGTTTTTGCATAAAATTGCAACAAACACACTTACAAACTTTCACCTTCATAATAATATGTTTTATATATTTTATAAGAGAGCCTAGTTGCAAGGAATATATTCCAAACTCGTTGGTGACTACATACCTAAGTGGCCGAATACCTACATGTTGCAGCATGGGACATGTCGTGTACAGGCTGTGTGTACTTGTGGGTATACTAAGACAACTTAAATGTAAAGACACCTTAATAAAACAGTTTGACCACTAGAATAGGTACATAAAAACATTACCTACCTCGCCATTAGCTTCCCATTTTCCATTAAAAACACCCACATTCTTCTCTTTTAATCCCAATTCTTTTAAGAAAGAATATTTAGGATCCTCAATGAGGAAAGCGGATGCGTTTCGTGCCATCGGTATCCTCAAAACGCGCAGCGAAAGCACAGTGTTGCACAGAAGTCGACTCATGAGTGAATGTACCCATATCACACTCATATAGAAGTTCTACTATCGTTTTACTGTACAAATACCAGTACAGTATATCGTGTCAGTTAATGTAGGTCTTATCTTGTTGTTTGTGAGCAATTAAAGTCGCTGTACCAACTTATCAGAGTGATAACGTGTCAGTTGCTAGGTCAGGAACTCAGGATAAAACTCTAAATAATAAGCAATTACATTTATGTAATTGTAATGTAATATATTAATACATATTATGTATTAAATGTTTGGTTAAATTAACGTCTAACGTACGTCGTCGCGTCGGTATCGTCTTTGACCATCGATTAAGTTAACCCACATGTATATTGTGGGTAACTTTAATAGACTCATCCATTGCAGTGGGGTACTTTTAGTGTAGGTAGGTTAACTTGGTTTTTTAAAGGTGGCCCATTTTTATTATGACCCGCTAGCTACGCCCCGCGGTTTCACCCGCGTAAGTCTGAATCCCGTGGGAATGTCGAGATAAACAGTCTATGTGTTATTCCAGATCTTTTGCTATCTACATACCGAGTATTATCGCATTCGGATCAGTGAATATAAGTAGCATTAGACACGCTTGAACCAGACCGGTTTAAAATAATACGATAATTAACTCGCATTGAGTTTTTTAATTGACATTGTAGTTTCGAAATTGTGTTTATTCTTTTGATAGCTTAGATAAAAGCTAACTCTGGCGGGCGTGGGGTGGGGCTTTCTGAACTGCAAGATGCTTTTTAAAAACTCAATGGCGGGATTTGAGCCTAGCCCTCCGGATATATTATTATAGTATATATGCCCGCGACTTTTCCAACTGAGCGTTTTGCGTGTAAAGTTCGTGGCGCCATCTATAGCATATTGAAGCTGCTTATCTAAAATCAATAAACTGATAGAGTCGACAAGTATGTGTAACTAGATATTAAATTTTACTAAAATATGAAATGTATATACCTATTACTTCGATTAAAAATCATTTATAATTAAAAGTTTTGCTGTGACAGGATTCGAACCTGTGCTCCTCGCTTTGTTAGCCCGGGCGGGCTTACCACTGCGCCACACGGGACACTGTGGTTAGCGCGAGCAAGAGGTTGATGATGCATTTCTCCTTGTTAAACATTTTAAGTAAATTACCTTTAGCAATAAAGATAAGAAATATAATTATAAGGTTTTGAGGTTTCTTCCTGTTAACAAAAAATGCATTAAATTAGGTAAACCCATTTTACTGAAAATATGAATTTAACTTCTACCACTTCACATCATTGCTATAAATTATCTAGCTAAAGTAAATAATATTTAAATTATAGAAAACTAGCTTCACGCCGCGGTTACACCCGTGTAAGTCCCGATCTCTTGAGAATATCGAAATTCATTGCAATCTGTTGAGTATGATTTTTACATAAAATCGCAACAAACACACTTACAAACTTTCACCTTCATAATATTAGTAGGATTATGATAAATTGTGTTTGTTTTTATCCCGATATCACCGCAGGATCGGAACTTACCCAAAACCGTACGGCGTTGCTAGTAAAGATGAAATGACACAGCACACAGTGCCATCTTGACCCGAACTAAGAAACTAGGCTTGTGTAAATGCTACATAATTGAACAAGAACTTTTATCTTCAACTGTTATTCCTTCTCTTATTTCTTTAGCTTTCTGTGCAAGGTAGGTGTTCTCATCTCGTTTCTCCATCCATTCAGGTAGTGGCTTGTTCCAGTCTTCGGGTGGCTTGTCACGCGTTCTCCATGTAGTGTTCCCATAATGAGCCCGAAATCTTTTAAATCTTCTTTCTGTTTCACTTTTGATTACGGCTAACTGTAAAACAATAAAAGGTAGGAAGTGTATGTATTTGAATTAAGTGTGATTGAAAGTCTTTTAACTTTGAGCTTCATTATCTGTTATTTATCTACATATCTTACTAATATTATAAACGCGAAAGTTTGTATGTATGTGAGGTTGTTACTCTTTCACACAAAAACTGCTGAACCGATTGCGATGAAACTTGGAATATAGGTAGCTGGGGACCTGGATTAACACATAGGCTACTTTTTATCCCGATATTCCCGCGGGAACTGGACTTACGCGGGTGAAACCGCTGGGCGCAGCTAGTATTATAATAAAAATCAAAGTTCTGATTAACTGACTTAATAACCGGAGCTGAATGGCGGAGCGATTCTGGTCTAGTGGTAGACACCCCGACTTTCTTTTCGAGGGTTGTTGGTTCCTATTCTGGCTGACCGTGCACTGACGTCTATTTCTTTAACACGTTGAACGCCATGACGGACACCATGTGTCTGACAGCATATTTTCCCCCGGGGCCGCACCATAAAATCGAAAATCGTCAAAAAATCGTCGGTGTGTTTTATTGCAAATATTGTCAGGAAATAACTCAAAAATAATGGGTGTATCCCGAAAACAGCGATAAACTCAATATTTTCCGAGATATCAAATGGCAGACACCAGTGTCCGTCGTGGCCTTCTATAGCGTCCAACCGACTTTCCTTGCGCAGGGGCCGCGCGGGTCACACTGTCGGCGCACAGACCGCGCGCAGCGCGGGGCGCTCTCCGCACTGCGCAACCGCACCCGCGAGTCCCAGCAAGACGCCTCACTCGTTCATTTGCCTTTACGCTTGCGTAGGAGTAGGTCGCGCTTTTATAAAAATTAGAGTTCCGTCGAAGTTTTACTCGTTAACCATGGATGAATTCGAAGATTTTGAAGTGACTCAAGAAGATTTAGAACAAATCGAGAATATTGAAATAAACTTGTTAAATTCAAGTTTTCAAGTACCTTCTGATGATGAGGACGAATTTTTTTTTGCATCTCAGCGGAATGTACGTAATCGTCGCCGCCGTATTATTCACTCGGAAAGTGAAGCCAGCGGATCTGAAAATACTACACCTAACTTGCCAGAACACACTCAAACTGACAATGGATGGGGACCGCCAAAAGGTAAACAACCTCGTTTGATTGCATTTACTGACATTCCGGGGCCATCTTATACTGTTCGTGCAACAATGGTGAATAAGTCTCCAGCTGATTTCTATTCGCTTTATGTCTCAGATGATATGTTGACTTTTATTGTATCTGCAACTAACAAATATGCTATTGAACAAATATCCAAGGAACTTGATGCTTCTGCTGGTGCGCGAATCAACCAATGGGTTCCAACCCACCTTGAGGAGATAAAAAAATTCTTTGGCCTGCTTCTCTTCATGGGTGTGGTGAAGCTTCCAAAATTATCGGACTATTGGTCGAAGGACGAAGTTGTCGGGCATCCGTTTCCTAGAACTGTTATGTCGCGTAACCGTTTTGAAATTTTGCTTCGCATGGTACATTTTTCAGAAGATGATGAAGAAAACAAGTCCGACCGTCTACATCGTATAAGGAAACTGATGGACGATTTGAACGTGTCATTTTGGCAACATTTTTCTCCAAATGAAGACTTTTGCATCGATGAGAGTATGGTGCCATTTCGTGGTAGAATTATATTCAGGCAGTACAACAAACAGAAGCGTCATAAATATGGGGTCAAATTATTCAAGTTGTGTTCTGTCCCTGGGTATACACACAAATTAAATGTTTACGCTGGTAAAAACGACACCACAAATACAACACCCACAAATGTCGTCATGGATCTGTGTCGAGACTATGTTAACAGGGGACATACTTTGCATACAGATAATTGGTACACCAGCATTGATTTGGCACGAAGACTTTTGGACAAACAAACTCATCTTGTTGGGACGGTCAGGAAAAATAGGCGGGGGCTTCCTAAAAAAGTCATCAGCACCAAACTTAAGAGGGGTCATTATTATGCTGAAGAGAGTCGAGATGGAATAACGGTGTTGAAATGGAAAGATAAACGTGATGTTCTTGTTTTATCCACAAAACATTCTGTGCGCTTCGTTGAGATCACAAAACGCGGACAAGTTGTGAGAAAACCTCAAATCGTCTTTGAATATAATAAGGCTAAAGGAGGTGTAGATTTAGCAGACCAAATGGCTTCCTATTCAACCCCATTGCGTAAATCCATCCGATGGTATAAAAAGATTGCATTTGATATGCTTCTGAATATAGCTCTGATAAATGCTCATGTTTTGTACCAGTCTGTAAACAAAATAAAAATAAAAATTACAGATTTTAGGATTGCTATTTTGAAATCTTTCTGTACTAATCAACAAGCAGACGAACCAGCACCAACCAGACCGAAAAGACAGAAACATATGATGGCAAAATTTGACGGACCATCTAGAAAAACTAGACGAAACTGTGCGGAATGCTACAAGACGAATGTCATAAACTTGGGTCGCCTACAAGCACGCAACAAGACCAAAAAAGTGAACACTTTTTGTATCGTTTGTCCTGGAAAGCCAATTTTATGCCATGACTGTTTTTTTAAAGTACATTCTTAGATTTTTTGTACAATTTTCATATGTTTTTAATGTTATTTCTAAAGATTTGCAGATTTTTATTTTAGGTATGTCTATCAAACTTCATACTTTGTGATGTAGGGTTTTTAAAACCTATTTTAAACTATTATTGTAATAATGCCAAAAAAGTTATAATAAGATATTTTGTTGATCTCTAAATGCTTTTGTTATTAGTTGTAATGAAAAAGTACTAAGTGCCTGATCTCATAGCTTAGACGTTAATTACCCTTTTTTCTATAAAAAAATATGATTAAAACATTGATCTTTCTCTAATAAACATTATATAAAAATATGATGAGTTTAATTCATTTTTAATTTTTTACAGTTGGTAGCTTTTTACGTAAATTATAACCCATTATCTGCACCCTACAGTTTCACCCGCATAAGTTCTGATCGCGTTGGAATTTTGGGATAAATAATTTCTTATGACACTCAGCTACCCTAAAACTATTTTAGGGTAGCTGAGTGTCATGTTTTTCTTCAAAATTTCATCCAAATCTGTCCAGTGGTTTCGGAGTTTACCCCCAAAATACATACATTCATATTACTCTTTGTAATATTAGTATATACTGAACCCATTACTAAGTACTTTATACGTACTTGACTAAAAAGAATATAACAACTTTCTAGTCCCTCATAAAGGCTAAAATTAATATCTACCTAACCATAACATCACTCAATTCAACGATTTAAAATACTTACTTTAAGTAGCCACAACATTTTTTGAAACATCATATTGAAAAGCTCATGAAGTCTAAATCCTTTGGGCTATTTTAGGGCCAAGCGGCCTGATTGTACTGTGGGGCCGCGCGGGTCACTTGCTATAGTAAAAACAGTCGAAACGCTCACCGTCGGCCGGCTAGAGGATTCTAAAATGATCGAGTCCGTGAGGACACATGGTGTCCGACGCGGCGCCGTGGACCCGATATGGTGACGGTCACATGGTGTCCGTCGTGGCCCACTGGGATTAACTATGATTTTTATTGTGGCAGTCTACGTGTTAAGAAAAAAACTAATAAAATCGGTCTTATAACAGTAAAGGAAAAAATTGTGAGGAAACCAATATGTAACATTTTATTGCGCACACAACAAGAAAAGAATTATCGAAAACGGTCCAGCTGTTCAGGCGTGATGCCGTGACCACGCGAAATAGGGATTCATTTTTATTAATAAGATAGAGCATAAATAAAATACATTGAAACTTACACCAGCTTTACAGTCATTTTTGTCTACATATTTAGTGCAGTTGTCATAATCTTTCTTCCACTGATTACAGTCAAGATACTCTCCAAATATAAAATACTGATGGAACCGGCCTCGGAAGCTTGTGCACTCACTGTATTCATCATAGTATGTGTCACAGTCACGGATCTGGAAAGGAACAAAATTATTGATTTCAATTTCTAGTAGGAATTGCCTGTGTGAGTATGAGGTAGAGAGTTCGATTTCAGACATATTTCCATACCATGATCCACAACATGACAAATTGTGTAAGTACCTTTGAGCCGAATGCTGAGTGTAAAAGTTTTGAAATTTGCACAAGCTCTAGTGAGTACTGCACGCAATTAAATATGAGGTGTAACGGGTATGCCCTTTTAAGACGAAAGAGGGTTTTTCTAGACGTCTAGGCGAACAACTTTTGTTCTAAGACTTTTGGAAATTCGAAGTACTTTTTGAAAATTTTAAGTGTAAAGTTTACTTGAAAATCAGCTGTTTCTGAGAGTTCGAGGTCATTAACCTTATGTTGTCCTTTAATTTAGTTTGATGTACTGCAATCAAAACTTCAATTACCTTTATTTTCAAAAGCAGCTGTTTCAGTGAAACAACCTCAAAATTTTAAAAAAAGGCCGTTTTTCCAAAAGGCGTAGAACAAAAGGTGTTCGTTTGACGTCTAGAACCCTCTTTCGGCTTAAAAGGGCATACCCGTTAAAAATTGTATAAACAAAGATTTTGAGGTTAGGTAAGTTAAAGAATATAGTCATACCATCCACTGCTCATCTTCAGGAATTACAGGTGTCGTCGTGTCATTTGGTTTTGATTCTTGTTCTTTTTCATCGCCCATTTTGAAGTAAAACACAGTTTAATTTTAAGAGGAGCCCACAAATTTTCTTGGTCCATAACCTTTTCGTCAAACACTTATATAATGTAACTGTAATTTTCTTAAAAGAAACAAGGAAACACTCAGACAATAGATAGTATTTAGTTAGTTAGAATGGCTTTTTTAGGAGTCTAAATAGCTGTTTGATTAACATTTTTATTGAAAAGTTTTTAAAAATATACACCTCGCCCGCGCTTGTGTCTATCGATCAGCTGATTATGTTATTGTGCCGTCACTGTCACCCAGTTTGACAGGACTTACGACGTGGTTTCAAAATGCCGTCAATGTCATTTTGACATTCATCAGCTGTTCGTCCGTTTTATTGTCATGCAAAACTGCAATTCTGGTTTTCTTGAAAAAGTACTACGAATTTATTTTATTTACTTCAAATGTTTGCACAAAGACGACAATTGTGAAACTAGTTTTAAGCAGACGTTCGGAACAAAAACGGCACTTGATAAGCAATATTACAGCTTGAACTCATTATCTTTAGTACTGCAACCATCGACCTTTGCTCCTAATAAAAATTAGTATATTTCCCAAACAAGTGATTATAATCATCCGTGCATATTAAATAGTTCTTATTGTTGTTCGTGATGTCTCTTAATAAACTCGTGAGTGGTGATTGTGGAGGGAACAATGCTCTCGTGCAGCTGTCTAACATCGTGGGACGAGATACGTCTATCACACAGCCTATGTCCCAGTCGGACAGGTTCGTCAATGAATTCATGTCGCAAAGCAGCTCTCAGATGCCACAAACATTCAATATGAAAGATTTATTAAATAATGTTCCTGAAGTTACGAGAATGCAGCCTGGGCCCCAAGCTCAAACCTCGTCCAGCTCACAAATGAGCAAACCTTGGATGCCAGGTCCTTCAACATCATTCATGCCGTCTCAGCCTATGATGAGGTCATTCTTTATGAACCAACAACCCATGATTCGGCCACAATCTTCAGGTGTTCAAATACAATATATGGATGAAGGTGACCTTGGCAAGCTTGATGATGGTGTCCGTGCTAAAGCACAAGAGTATGTAGATAATGTGAAAGAAGATGATGAATTAGCTTACAATGAGTTTATGTCATTCATGAAAAAAATAAGTGCAGGTGAATTAAATTTGTCAGAAGACCCAGGTGCAACTGTAAAGAGAAAGTCCAGGGAAGAGATGTTAGATGAGATGGCAGAGAAATATAAAGAAGAATGGGAAAAGCTAAGTGATGTGACAGATATTTACAACACAGAAACTGCTAATGGTATTTCTCAAGATTACTCATTCACAGAAGGAAATGCTATGTTGGAAAATTTAAGTGCCCTTGAAATAGGGAAAGAAAAGTTAAAAATAGGTGATATACCTGGAGCAGCGATGTGCTTTGAGGCAGCTGCACAACAACAACCTGATTCAGCAGAAGCTTGGTTCCTGCTTGGGACTACTCAAGCTGAAAATGAACAGGATCCACTAGCTATAACTGCTTTAAGGAAATCCCTGGCCTTAGATCCAAGGCAATTAGAGGCTTATATCACTTTAGCAGCTGCTTACACAAATGAGAACATGCCCAAATATGCATTTAACATATTGTTAGACTGGTTAAAAACTAACCCTAAATACAATGATCTGTTTCCTCTGGATGTTAAAACCAAAGACATGAGTTTGAAGGAATTAGAAGGTCATGTCAAGTCCTTATACATAAAGGCAGCTCAGTTGCATCCTCATGAAATTGATGCAGATGTTCAAAATGCTCTTGGAGTTGTGTTTAACATTAGTCAAGAGTATGACAAAGCTGTGGACTGTTTCAAAGCAGCACTTATGGTTGCAAATACTGATGCAAAGTTATGGAATAGGTTGGGAGCTACACTGGCTAACAGTGACAGATCTGAAGAAGCAGTTGAAGTTTATCATGAGGCATTGAATTTAGAGCCTGGGTTTGTTAGGGCTCGATATAATGTTGGCATCACTTGTATGAATTTAGGAGCCCACAGGCAAGCAGCAGAACATTTCTTAGTAGCTCTGAATCAACAACATAAGGCAAGGGGCATGTTCCCTGAAGCATCAACAACTGATATTAGTTCTTCAGTCATTTGGACTACTTTAAGAATGGTCTGTTCTTTCATGGGGGAGCATGATGTAGCTAAATTGGTTGATAACAAAGATCTAAATGAACTCAACAAGTTCTTTGAAATTGAAAAATCTTAAATACATAGATAGGTATTATTATTTAGTTTTAGATACTGAATAGGATAGGTATGGCATTTATTTACAAAATTTGACTATTTTTTTAAATTACTATAAGTATCTGTTTTAACAATTACAAACAGTTTTTTTTCTATCATTTATAAAATATGTCAACTCACGTATCTTTGAATACAATTAATGAAGTTAGGTACCACACTTTAATAGTGATTAATTCTTGTTTTAATTCAGAAAAATATTGTTATAATAAAAGATTGTGATTATAATTAATATGCATAATTTCAGGTAATTAAGTAAGAATAGCTTTAGTTATGTATTAGGATATGATTTAATATTTGGGGACAAAAATTGGATTAAATATTTTTTTAATGTTTTCTTAAAACCTGTTTTATTGACTATGCATAAAACTACATTTTTCTCCAGATAGAGGACATCCCTGAGGATGGTTCTTAACAAACCAACATGGCTTTTGTTTCACTTTTAAATTATCAATTTTAGGGCTATTTTTAATAATTTCATCAATACTTCTTGGGTATCTTATTTGCACTTTTCCACTATGAACATTGAAAATATTATGATTGTTCTTAAGAAGAGTTTGAAGTCCACCACATTCAGCTTTGAGCTCTTTCAACTGATCCTTTGATATGAGCTTAATTAATTCACCAATTTCAAGAGTTTTCCCTGCATTCCACGATGAATTAACATCAATACCATCAAGCAGATAATCTACAATACATTTAACTATAGAATTTATCAAGTTCTTGTCTATTTGAGTGCAGTTTCTCACTCTCTCCACAGGATCTCTAGGTTTAAAACCTTTAAGCCAAGCATTATCTATAGTTTTGCTACTATCTCTACTGATAATATTATCAATTTTGGTACAGTAATCATCATAGTTCTCCTCAGTGTACACTCTGCCTTTACCAACTATACAAATCCTTTTGGTACTTGGTATCTTTAGTCGGTCTACTGCAACATTAAAACCGCAATCCACACATAATTCTTTTAAATATTCTAAATAGTCCATGTATTGACTTTTGTTTGAATTTTTTCTTTGATATTTTGTTCCATCAAAGTTATGAGCGCAGCAGGGAAGTAGGAAAAAGTTGGTGTTGTATGAACTCTTGGCTGCTATGACAGGTATCCATGGAGTCAGCTCATCTGAATGATTACCAATGATCCAGTCAGCATCAGGAAATAGTGATTTATCTGAAGGAACTATAGTTTTCTCCTGTAAAAATAATAATAAATTACTATTTATTTAAATAAAAAGGTTGATAATACTGATTTCAATTATATTTAGAGATTATTTTAGGGTTATTTTTATTAGCTTAGTATGTGTATTGATACAAGTACCAGATATTGATAGGTTACCAATTTACCTCTAACAAACCCCAAAAGAGATAAAAACTTTTCCTAAAGTGATAAACTTACTTCTAACAGTACATCTTTAAACATATCCCAGATATTTCGTTTCCTAATATCATATCCTATGCCACAATGTCCTTCCTTTGTCAGTATGTAGACAAGCAATCCATTTCCACAGCCAAGGTCAAAAAATCTCTGTTTCTTTGAACTGTATTGTTCCCACAAAAGTAATAAGTATGTGGCAATGGCTACATCTTCATAGACAAATTTTGTTGGGTCTGTACATTCCGGCCAAACCTGTAAAATCAAAGTTTTAAAATCCAACTTGGACCTATCTGTAGATCTTAAAAATTAGCTGATCTAAGAAAAGTCTTGCCAATGGATGTTTATTTAAATAACTAAGAATACAGAATGATCTAGTTGTTACCTTAACCATTTCCTTTCCATATTTGTATTTTAGCTCATTGTATTTAACATAGTACAGATTCTGTTGGACTAATGATAATGAATCTTTGCAAATACTTTGATTATGGTTGCTGTTTGTTTCCGCAGTCCATTTTACTAGTTGTGGTACAAGAGCTTTTGTCAGCCATTCATATGTAGGATTATTAGCTTCTGAAAAATTATTGTAAAGAAATTGTAATTGGAGTTTACACAACCAAATAAGTCAAATAACAATGGTCCTATGCATCAAACAGTTGGGTAAAAATTGTAAATGTTTACCATAGATATAAGAATTCTAGAATAAGATGTTTAATATTTTGAGAAAGCAATTTCAGAGTACTTATCACAAATTTATAATTAAAATTAATACTAACCACAAGCTGCATTTAATATAATATCATTATCTTTCAGCTGTATTCTAAATGGGAAGTCAGGGTATAATCTGTGAATGCTATTCACCTGGGAGATATCATAAAAATAAACTATACAGCTGACACGATCCAATAATACAAGTTGTACCACTTGAGTCTTACAGACAGATTTTGGTAGCAGTTCGGAAAGTATTACTTCTACTATTGCACTTTTTTCATCACATTCGTCTAAATGTAGTTCAGAGAGGATCGCTTCTTTATGGTTATCTAAGTTTCCATTGTTGATAGAGCATTTTAGTCGACTTAGTTGACTTGGAATTCTATGTCCATCTAAGGGTTGAGTGTATATTCTGAACCAAGATTTACAACCCCACAGTCTTTTGTTTACAACGTGGGGCTTACTCAAAAATATGTTAATAGAATGCCAAAAACACTCAGGTATTATATCTTTTTCATTGGATTCCTTCATTTTCATTTAAAAGTTTGCCTTCTATTCACCAACACTGAAATGAAAAGGAAAACAAACAAATCATTTTGAGATGATTTTCAAAGTCACAACCAACATGTGCGACACGAACGAATGTCACGCACGTTTTGAATTATTGTTTTTATATATGTCATATTGTTTTTGACGGTCAAGAATAAAAAAAGGGTAAAAACTTCAAATTAACGTCATTGAATAAAAAAATATTTTTTCACCATGCTCTAAATCCCAACGTTTTTTTTAACCATCATACTTCTTTGTCATTCGTGATACAAATGTGCATAGTGTTTTCTCATTCTTTTAAATGTCAAAAGGCATGCTCCATTTTGACAGAAAGATATTTGGAAATATTTTTATGGTGAATGTTGGTGATATTGCATTGCATCCAAAATCGTAGAATAATTTTATTACATTTGTACACTTACTTTAACTTTTTTTATCAAAGTAGTTTATCTATTGATTCGTCTAAAACTAAAAACGCTAGTTGGATGTAGGTAATGTCCTACACTGAGCTCGAACATGGATATCAAGGGTTGCGGCAAGCTACTCAACCACAGTTTTATGTCGGTGATGATGGAAATCTTGTGCCAATAAGATCTTCCGTAAGTCGTTCTGAGTGTTTTGAAATCTGTTATGTAAATAGAACCAAAAATATAACAATGGCACACAATCTTTGTTATATCTGAAAACAAAGAATCTGCTGAAGTTAATAATTTATCACTGTTTTAATCCTAATTTAATATGCTCACTGTGTCCAATAATCTTTTACAAACAATATTAAATAAACAAATATTAGCACTAGACTGTGAATTATTTTATAAGCTAACTTTATGAGTTTTATCAAAAGTTATTGCAACGGTAACAGTGTTACAACAGGTCCTGTTCATTTAAGTTAAATTATTTGATAAATAGCAACACAAGCGTAGTTTACGATGTTTTGCGAGGTAATGTAGTAAATAATGTCAAGTTTATCTTGGTTATCGTGGTGTGGTGACCAATCAGTGACAAGGTTAGACCGTTGTAGTGTTATCGTTAGATGGTATCATTTAATTGTGATATGTTGATAGTGTTGTGATGGAGTGGCAGTGGTTGAAGGACTGGTGGCGCCTCAAAAAATGGAGGAAAGGCAAAAAGGAGCAGAGTGATGATGATATTTGTTATTGTGATGACTGTTTGCCCGATGTAAGATTGTTTGTTTGGATTGAAGCCATTTACTACTGCACTATCAACTCTGAGAGTGATTATTTATTAAAAACTCACAAAATTATTATTTATTTAAAATTACAATTCTATTACACTAAATTAAAGATTTTATTTATTTTACTAACAAAACCTTTTTTTAAAAAGAATCTATTGTTATGACATAGATGATTTAATTAAGTTTAACAATTTAGTTAAATTTAAATAATTTTTATTATATTTGCTATTTTACTACTACAACACATTAAATTAAATACTTACGTTGTTGAATATTGTATTTGCTATTAGCTTTAACTAATATTATTTTGAGTAGCTATATTATTTTGAATTATATGAACTAAAGCAAGTATCAGTACATTACTTTACCTAATAGATGAAATCACATGACCTTCTTGTGGAGTAAACAACAGTTTGACATTAAATTCATTAGTTTCAAGGGCAGCATAGACTAATAGATCTTAGTTGAGGTTTTTGAACAAACTTTTAACTACTTCTAATAGAAAACAATAACTACAAATGTAGTTTTCTTTTAGAAAATTTAAATTGTAAGCAATTAAAGCAAAAGCTGCTACAAAAACTTCCATCAATGATGCATCATCAAAACAGAGATGCAAGTTAGATGAAGTTACAGAAAGTAATACCAACTTTTGTCTATAAGACTTAAATGCATTATAAATGTAATAACATAGGTAGGGATGGTCTACAATTATATTTAGTGGCATTACACCCATAATGATGATTGCCCATTCTGCGACGTATACACTATCTCTGTCTCGTTTTCTCTTTATTCTCTACAGATCACTTCCTAAAGTCTACTTACTATTCCTGCAAATGTAATCAATTCTTAAGCCTAGATTAAAGTTTACTTAATATAATGAGTCATGGAAGGAAGAAAGAGAGACCTTTGACCAGCTGTGGGAAACAATAGGTTTATAAAAAGAACTAAGGGCTTAGGGCAGGGTGGCCCTAGACCATTTTTAATACAGAAACCTAAGTAATCAGTTTTCAGAGTTGAAATGTAGGCTGCTCTTGACGGCACAATCTTGATCATAAGGTTGACTTTTAAAACTCGTCAACAAAATAGTGTGTCAGTGACAGTTATTCACAGTACTCTTTGTTTTTTATATGATTCAGGGTGAGTTGGACCTGTGCGATTCATCAGAAACAAACTGCGATGGCGGCGGCAAGAAGGTGGTGGTCGGAGTATGCGCCATGGCCAAGAAGTCGCAGTCGAAGCCGATGAAGGAGATCCTTACTAGGCTAGATGAGTTCGAGTACATCAAGATGCTTGTCTTCCCCGAGGAGGTTATCCTTAAGGTTCTCGTCACTGTCTAACATAAACTGTGAAACAAAATATGATAGAAAATTCTTTGTTTGTTCCAAAATTTCATGGGCTCACAAACTGGATGACCTATCCATTGATCTATGTGAGCTGTAGTTGATTGGGTCTTGCTTACTTTGCCTATTTTATTCAATACCAATCAATCCATTGGGATCATGAATTTGCGAATCTCTGTGGGTTTCCCGAATCTTAGTTTCAGTAACTTAGTTTGGTTTGCACGCTTTATGTCAGATCCGCATAATGCCAGATACGCATAATGTCAGATACGCAAAAAGTCAGATACGCAGAATGTCAGTTACGCATAAAGTCAGAAACTAATAAAGCCAGATACGCGAAAAGTCAGAAACGCAGAATGCCAGATACGCGAAAAGCCAGAAACGCAAAATGCCAGATACTTGCTTAAATAGCAAGCCTTAGCTTAAACAGTAGAAGTTATTTATCACAAGTTCTAGCGATACCGCGTTTCGGGATGTCTTGAACAGCCACAGAATAGATAATAGTTAGTTTGACTCTGTAGGGTGTGTGTGGTAGGTGAAAGTTTGTGTGTGTTTGTTACTCCATTTTATCACTGCACTGATATATTTGTATTAATAATTGTTGAATTATTTATAATAAATATTGACGTTCAGTTTAATGATAATGTTATTTTTTAAATATAGCGTTTAGCGCATACAGAGTATAGCGTTTTTTTTTTTCTAAGTTTTTCATGTTTATACTTTATACATTGAAATTTGATTGTTTTACATAAAAATAAAAGTGTATTAAACCTAAAAAAGTGTTTAAATGGTTTTCTTCTGACACTCACTAACTTTTAAGTAATGTATGACATTATGCGTATTTGACATTTTGAGTATCTGGCATTCTGCGTTTCTGACTTTTCGCGTATCTGGCTTCCTGCGTTTCTGACAATTTGCGAATCTGACATTTTGCGTTAAAGTTTTCAGATTTGACATTATGCGTATCTGACATTATGCGGATCTGACATAAAGCGTGCAAACCCTTAGTTTCAGTTGCTTATACACATCTTGCCTTTGTGCCAGTGTCTGTCCTTCGCGCGTTCCACTACTATCGCGCTTTGGTTTAATACCTTCCTAAACGTTGATTTATAGTGATTAGATTTAACAGCAAATGGAAGATATAAAAAAGTGTTAAGGATGGAGGAAGGAAATATTAAAAAAAAAACAAATAGCAACCTTCCATCGTAGTTAATATTAGATCACCTCAATCAAATGATGCTCTCTCAAATCAAATGACAAAAAAAGAGGAGACATCAAAGAATGTTACAGATAACAAATTATTCGGATTAAACCATTACCTTAATAAAAAACAGATTTACAAATCTGACGAATTCCCCAATTATACTTAACTAAAAGATTTCCTATTTTGTTTCGCAATGTAATTTTTCTTTTATTCATAAACTAACACTTGTATTTTTTCACTTTAGCATATTAAATTAAAGATGGTATCGAAACGTGTTTCCATTGAATGGCTTCACTACACGCTTTGTTAGGGCTCTCGGGTTACCGATTCAAGTGTATTGTATATGCAACAAGTATGTTTCCAGCTTGCAACACAATCATGCTTGCATTATTTCATTTGTGTACTTCATATAACTTAGCGGTCTCAGCACAGAGCCTTGTGCAACACCTGTGTATATTCAGTATCCACACAATTTTCCTGCAAAGTGACAAAGTTTTTCTTTTGTTTTTCTAAGGTTTAATTAAAATAAAGAATTGCATTACAGAAACCGGTTGAAGAGTGGCCTATCTGTGATTGTTTGATCTCATTTCATTCGAAAGGCTTTCCTTTGGACAAAGCCATTCAGTACGAGAAGTTACGGAAACCCTATGTGATAAATAATCTTCATATGCAGTATGATATTCAGGTAAAGATCGATATATTTGCTAAAAATAGTGCTTCAAGTTTGCTTTGGGGTTATGTGACCTTTCTTCAGAAGAAAAATCTTAACACTTTAGGTAATTCTATTCTTTTGAATCATATTAGTATTGTTTCAGGATCGTAGACGAGTATACGCGATATTAGAAGGTGAAGGAATAGAAATACCGAGATATGCTGTTTTAGATAGAGATTCACCGGATCCTAAACGTAAGTCCCGTTTTTCATTTACGAACATATATATGGGTATGTTTTTTCGTATACGCATAAATTGGCCTTATGATGTGATATTAAAAAACAAGATCTCAAATCAGTTATTTCTTGATCAGAATAATTGATTACTAGCTGCGCCCTGAGATTCCATCCGGGTAAGTCTTGTGGTTTATCTCGTTTCAGAGAGCCTATTTGTTAATCCAGACCAAAATAACGAGTAAAAACATACTAATTTACTTACACACAAACTTTCACCTTTATAATATTAGCTGCGCCCCGCGGTTTCATCCGCGTAAGTCCCGATCCTGCGGAAATATCGGGATAAAAATAAGTCTGTGCGTTATTGCAAATCTTCAGCTGTCTGCATACCAAGTTTTATCGCAATTGGCTTACTAATTTTTGCGTGGAGGATTAACAAACAGTCGTTTACTAAATATAATTATCGTATGTATGTGAATTAGTGTACCTAATTTACACACAGTTTGTTTTGTAATTTCATATTTTCCCGGGTCTTAAACGCGTGACTTGATTAAATTATTATTTATTGCAACCAAAGAAGCCGCTTTAATATAGCGTTCTGTCTCTTTCTAATAGTGTTATTAGAAAAGGACAGCATGCACAATGTAGCGGAACACTTTTTAGTTCTACGTTAGCATTCTAGTTCTATTAATATAATTTCTTTAATCGCAACACACCACAATTAAATAATCGCAGCGTTTATTTAATTGTACCACAATTATTGCACCACATCACATGCACCACATAATCGGGCGGCCTTATCGCTTAAAGCTATCTTTTCCAGGCAACCTTTGGGTTTACAAGAAGTAATAAAAAAAGGAAAGGGGGGATTTTTTACTTTTTTTTTTACTAAATTATGAGTTGCAATCGTGTTAGTTTTAAAAGTTTAGTACTTATGTTTTGTGTTCTAGATCATGAACTAGTGGAATCGGAAGATCACGTCGAAGTGAACGGAGTGGTGTTTAACAAGCCGTTCGTGGAGAAGCCGGTCTCGGCGGAGGATCATAATATTTATATTTATTACCCCACGTCGGCGGGAGGGGGCAGCCAGAGGCTATTTAGAAAAGTAAGCATGGATTTTACTTAACATCTAAGTAAAGGTAAAATATTAGTATAAAAAGCAGTTATTTCATTGTAGTGTTTTTATTTGTTTTTAAATATTTGTATCTGGTCTGGGTGTCTTTCTATGTATAATATGTATGTATTTACTAAAAAAAGTATAATATGTAGGATATCTGTTGTCTAGTACCCATAGTACAAGCCTAGTGCTTAGTTTGGGGCTAGATTGCGCTGTGTGTAATGTCGTGCAATATTTATTTAACTAGATTTAACTTTTAAGTACCTATATCTTTTTTGATTGTATTTTATTTCTTATTTTTGATTTAATTTGTATTTTTTTGTTATTGTTACATTAAAAAATATTTGTTGTATCTCTCTATATTTCAATAATTTAATAACGAAGTACTAATTGTATACCAATTCGAATTGCGTCATATTGTTATATTGACGGCATTTGGCGCGGCTCTCATATGTTGCAGCGGGCGACGCCCGGACTGCGACGCAGGGTTCGATTCCTGCCGGGAACAAATATTTCTGCTGACCATTTATGTTTGTCTCTGGTTCTGGGTGTATTCTATATATCTTAATATGTACGTATTTACAAAAAAAAAAGTATATTATGTAGTATATCCGTTGTCTAGTACCTATAGTACAAGCCTAGTGCTGAATTTGGGGCTAGATAGCGCTATGTAAGTAATTCCGTGTAATATTTATTTTTATAATAACTTTATTTTACCTTTGCAGATAGGAAGTCGCAGTAGTATTTATTCACCAGAATCTAGAGTAAGGAAGACTGGTTCTTTTATTTATGAAGATTTTATGCCAACCGATGGTAAGTAACCGAAAAAACCATTGACCCATATCCATCCACATATATCATATTTATATTTATTTTCATCACATCTATTCGAAAAAACCTAATCCAATCCCTGTAAACTAGGCTGGAACTAGCTCTTTGCTGGCGCTCACGCTAACTCGCCGGCAAAACGTTTTGCCTCCCTCTTAGCAGGGATTTTACTTTTCCGGCTACTGATTGGCCGGGGCGATTTGAATTTGGAACGTATATATTTGTAAAAAGTTTCAATCGCAATAGTCTTTGAAACATTTAGTCCGTGAGCTAGTGACAGATTTTCATGACCAATTTACTCTCATACGATAACTCGTGAAATACTTCAGAGAGTCGCATTATATAGCATGGTGAACGTCAGCTGCCGCTCCAAGGGTGGGTATGGGGGCGGCAGCCTTTCAATCATGTAAAAAATAAAAATTTCAGTCATTTCCTCCCGACTGAAAATTTGTTAGATGATAGATAACGTAATTATTTAAAGGTAAAAAAAAGTCAGCTGGCCATACCGTGGTGGATTATACGTCAGCTGGGCACGCGAACATGCAAAAAAAATTTTTTTGTTCAGTGATATCCTCTCACTTGAAAATGCGTCAGATGATACTTTACATGTTATTTTGAGTAAATAAAAACGTCTCAGCTGGCTGTATGTTGGTGGAAAGGTCGTCAGCTAATGCAGTGAAAGGTGGAGCTCAGAAGCCAGGCGTGAGCTTTTCCACCAACTTAGAGCCAGCTGATGTTTTTGTTTATTAAAAATAGCACGTAAACTATCACCGGACACATTTTCAAGTGAGAGGAAATTACGTAACTACAATTATTTTACTTTAGGCTCTGTGCACGCGCTCTTAAATGTACTAATCGAATCAATACTCTCATATCTATTTTGGATAGGAATCAAAAACGTAAAAATTGATAAATATATAAATAAAAAAATGAAATTTAATAATATATAAATGCAGTTATTTATTTTCAATGAAACTGTAGTGTATAGAATGATATTTATTAATTATAAATCTTTAAATTTCGTTTCAAAAATAATCATTCATCTGCTTCGCTTTCACTTTGACTCGTGCCACTCTCATCTTTTTCTGATTCACTATCACTGTCATCAGAGCTGTCCATTGTGGCTATTTCTTCATCGTCTTTCTACCAGTGGAAAATTTGAAAGGTGGGGCATATTACATTCTGTTTGAGAATGTACAAGAAGCGTTTATTTTGAGCAGCTACATTAGATATAATATAATACTACACATCTACAAATACCCACATACACATGTTACGTATATTTTTTCAATGCTAAAATTACTTCAGAATATTTATTTTATGGAAATATTTTCAAGTTTTAGTATATTTTAAAATGCGCCCCGTGGTTTCACCCGCGCAAGTCCCGCGTTGTTCGAACACGATCAGGGAAGTACTGATGATGCCAGGCGCGGTAGTGCCTGGCTTCAACAGTACTTCAATGGGCGACCGTTAAAGTGTGAATTATTGCACTGTGGTAGGTAGGTGAAGTAAGGTAAAGTTGTATTTCATCAGTAAGTGACGATGACGATGACGATGGATGACGATCAATGACTATGGATGACAAAGATGATGACGATGATGCCACTCTTTATCACTTATTCTACCCCTGTGTCGATTTTCATTCATTGAATAGTTATCACCCGCGTAATTCCCGATCCCGCGGGATTTTCGGGATCAAAAGTATCCTATGTTACTATCTATCATTTAAACTATCCCTATGCAAATTTTCATCTAATAAACAGGTTACACCCGCGTAAGTCCCGATCCCGCGGGATTTTCGGGATCAAAAGTATCCTATGTTACTCTCTATCATTTAAACTATCCCTATGCAAATTTTCATCTAATAAATAGGTTACACCCGCGTAAGTCCCGATCCCGCGGGATTTTCGGGATCAAAAGTATCCTATGTTACTCTCCATCATTTGTACTATCCCTATGCAAATTTTCATCCAAATCGTTCAAGCCGTTAGACCGTGAAGAGGGAACAAACAAACAAAGGATTTTGTTTTTGCACTTTCGCGTGCCCAGCTGACGTATAATCCACCACGGTATGGCCAGCTGAATTTTTTTTATCGTTAAATAATTACGTTATCTATCATCTAACAAATTTTCAGTCGGGAGGAAATGACTGAAAAAATATATTTTTTTTACATGTTTGAAAGGCTGCCGCCCCCCTACCCACCCTTGGAGCGGCAGCTGACGTTCACCATGCTATATAATGCAACTCTCTGAAGTATTTCACGAGTTATCGCTTGAGAGGAAATGACTGACAAAAAATACTATCTGGCTCACGGACTAAGTTGGGTTAACAAGTTAAATGTACTCATTTTCTCATAGAGGGCGATGAAAAGTAGAATGTCTACCTCAGGAGCAAATATTATTTTTAGCTCGAGTGAGGTACTTTGAATCCCTCGGTTCGCTCAGGATTTTACTCAAGAATCCTTCGCTTCTCTCTGGATTCAAAAATCACTCTCGCCGTAAAAGTAGTCTTTTCTCCCTCGGTCTTCCCAATCTACTACTCTATCTATCCATATAAAATGCTAAGAGAATGTGGTGTGTGGCACGGGCGTGAAGGGACGGACGTGAAGGTGTACACGGTGGGCCCGGACTACGCGCACGCGGAGGCGCGCAAGAGCCCCGCGCTCGACGGGAAGGTGGAGCGCGACTCCGAGGGGAAGGAGATCCGGTACCCCGTCATACTCTCCAACCAGGAGAAGCTCATATCCAGGAAGGTGTGCTTGGCCTTCAAGCAGACCGTCTGCGGGTTCGATTTGTTAAGGTAACCCTACTATTTATAATAAGTTAAAAGTAGTTCTATTTATATTTATAGTTTATAGTAATTACTAGCTGCACCCCGCGGTTTCGACCACGTAAGTCCCGTTCCTGCGATAATATCAGGATAAAAAGTAGCCTATGTGTAATTCCAGGTCTCCAGCTACCTATATTCCAAGTTTCATCACAAACTTTCATCTTTATAATCTTACTAATATTATAAAAGCGAAAGTTTGGATGTGACTTTGTTACTCTTTCATGCTAAAACTACTGAATCGATTGCGATGAAACTTAGATCATAGGTAGCTGGAGACCTGGAATAACACATAGGTTACTTTTTATCCCGATATTTCTGCGGGAACGGGACTAACCGTGGGGCGCTGCTAGTTATTAATATTAATATTTAATGTACCTGGAAGACGAGTCAACCGATCATCGCTCGATAGTAAGTAATCTATATTATTTCGTTGCACAGAGCGAACGGCAAATCGTTCGTGTGCGACGTGAACGGGTTCTCGTTCGTGAAGAACTCGAACAAATACTACGACGACTGCGCGAAGATCCTCGGCAACATGATCCTGCGGGAGCTGGCGCCGACCCTCCACATCCCGTGGTCGGTCCCCTTCCAGCTGGACGACCCGCCCATAGTGCCGACCACGTTCGGCAAGATGATGGAGCTGCGCTGCGTCGTGGCCGTCATCCGGCACGGCGACCGGACGCCCAAGCAGAAGATGAAGGTCGAAGTCAGGCATCCCAGGTCACTCTTACCTTCCTACCTTCTAACCTTCCAGCTTACTGTGACGCGGCGGCCGACGCCCGGACTGCGACGCGTAACTCTGTCTATTATAGATTTCGCCTCAATCATAACTAAAATATGAATATCATGAAATATGTATGTTAGTCTATAAGGTATATATTTATGGGCCTTTGTAGAGCCTGAAATAAATGAATTTATTATTATCATTTCTGATACTCGGGGGCTATGGAGCACCCGGACCTTTGGAAGGCGTGCTTGGGGCCGAAGTCAACACGTAGAGGCCCGTTTTAGTAACGTTTAATTTTAAAATTTGCGATGGACACCAAACCGGTGATTATCCCTGTTATTATTATTATAACTGTTACGTTCCAGATTCTTCGAGATATTCGAGAAGTACTCGGGCTACAAGCGCGGGCACGTGAAGCTGAAGAAGCCGAAGCAGCTGCAGGAGATCCTGGACATCGCACGCGCTCTGCTCTCCGACATCCACACGCGGCACGCTGACCCCGAGATCGAGGAGAAGCAGGGCAAGCTGGAGCAGCTCAAGAGTGTGCTCGAAATGTATGTACCTTACCTAACCTAATACACGACTACTTGCATTCTCTAACTTTCTCTAGTTCGGTTGATGGGACGGGACTACTTAAGATGTAAATACTTGAAATCACTTAAATTGACTATCCTACTATTATAAAGCTGAAAGTTTGTGAGTATGTGTGTACATATGTATGTGTGTTCGTTACTCAATCACGTAAAAACCGCTGAATCGATTGCGATGAAACTTGGAATATAGGTATCTGGATACCGGGAATAACACATAGGCTACTATTTATCCCGATATTCCAGCGGGAACGGGACTTACGCGTGTGAAACCGCGGGGCGCAGCTAGTTTATTAAAACACTTCGGAATCTATGAGATCGAGCAGGGTAATCACGTCGGCGGCTAATTAAATCAAATGACTATAACTTCCTCCTATAAGCTCTGAAAGAGCAGATTTAAACTTCTCACTAATCCTACTAAAATTATAAATGCGAAAGTTGTAGATGTTTGTTTGTGTAACAATCATGCTAAAACTACCGATTGCGATGAGACAGATAGCTGGAAATTTGGATAAAAACATCTCGCTATTCCTGCGGGATCGGGACTTAAGTGGATAATATGCAGATAGAGAAAGAGCAGATTTCATCAAAAATACCCACTCTTTTTGTCACTACTGCCCGACAGTATCTTTGCCGACAGCTATAGAAGGAAGTTGGAGTTATTTATTTTAATTTGTCGTCGACATGATTGCGCTGCTCCACCTTATTTCACAAATTAATTTAATGAATGTAAAGAAAACTTAATTGCTTACGTCAGTGTCGTCATGATGATAGAATGGGATGGAACCTTGTCAAAGTAAATCAAAATAACCAATTTAGAAGATAAAAATGAATCTTAATAAAACACTTTATTTGCCTTTCGCAAGCTTTCGCAAACTTTACAGTTGGCTTTTTTAAAGCTCGGTTTGTTTAAAAATCATGAATAAAACGCAATTAAACCCGGTTAATAAATTGTTTTGTTATGGAAAATTGCGAAAACCATAGAAGAAATTAAGATGAATCTTGCTTCTAATCGGTAAGATTGATTTAGTTTGACGCGGTTCCATCCCTTTATGTTAGTTCTCGTGTCGATGTCGTCAGGTACGGGCACTTCTCGGGCATCAACCGCAAGGTGCAGATGAAGTACCAGCCCCGCGGCCGGCCGCGCGGCTCCAGCTCCGACGACGGTAACGCCACGCACAACCGCACCACCAAAGCATGTACTGACCGCTTCTATATATATACACTCACATATATACATACATACACTCTACGGTCGCGATCTGCGCGCGATGAGATCGCCGCGGAGCCTTGTCGACGCGACGCAAACATTCTCAACTATCTCTTTTACACTGGTCGGTCACCAATATTCTACGGTTAATCCATATTTTATTTAACAGTTTACTCCATAATGATCAACCTAATTGAAGGGTTGTATTCTAACCGTTTAATCCGATTATCCGGTCCTTGTTCGAGACCTTTTTAGTTTTTTTATTTATTTTATAATTGGCGATGGAAAGCGATGTGGTGTAATACACGCTTACCTAGGAGACCTTCTGTGGTATTATCTTATTAGCATCCACCGCTACTAGTTGCTAATTACTGTCAAAAAACCTTTACGGTCATATTTCATATTCCACATTGCTGCTTTGAAGTAATCACCGGTAACAACCACGTTACGTCAAAGCAGCAATGTACTGCAACTTAGCAACTACTAGCGGTGGATGCTAATTAGATGATACCACAGCTGTTCACTCTCGACTATGACTTAAAGACCTTCAAGTTGTAGACATCCGGAAAGACTTACTCTGGCAACTGATTCCATTCCCTCGCAGTACGAATAAAAAATGATGATGCAAAACGTTTGATTCAGATAACTGGCATTTCTACCATGAAACGGTGCCGCTTATCAGATTTCTGTTTCTCCCAGTCTACTTTGAAGAAGAGATTTGTTAAGATTTAAGATCTCGAAACGTCAAGCGTTGAAATAGTGCTAAAATAATAAACACTAAAAAACTGAAAATAAGTTTGATTGAGTTCAGATTGAGCGCGTCCCGTTTCCAAAAGGTCGCTAGCCAATCTCATCGCGGGCAGATAATACATTTATTTTTATGTCTTTCTGACGAACTTATAAAGGGAATCCTGGGAACACTGCTTCGGAAGGCAAGTCAAGCAGTTGATCCCAGTTGATTTCATTGATATCAGTCGTTAGGTCAAAGTTTTTGAGCGACCTGAAAACTCCTAAGTCCTAACACTAGGTGAGACACACCACTACCATTGATTCTTTGAAAATACCACATATGGTTAGAATTTTAGATCATCACGCAAGTTGCTGGCTTTGTACTTAGAGCTTATTAATATTGATTAAATTTTGATGATTGTAATTTTGTAAATAAATACGTAAACCTAGTACATTCACAATAATTATAGCTAGATAAAATTTACAGCATAATTTTTTTGCAACACGAGAAATTGCTTTCTTAATTTCGGTTTGTATGGTATCGATTTCGTAGCATAGCGGTTACCGCGTTGGAACGAAATACCAATAGTCGAGTCAAACTGAAGTATTTTATATAGGCACTTGCTTTTTGTAGAACTAAGCAAGCGGTTTTGCTTTGTTATTGTCAAAAAACTGTTGTGTGCAATGTATAATAAGCAATGTAATGTTTGTTTTATTAACTTGATGGTCGATGTTGATTAATTGTTATTTCTGCGAAATTTAGTCCCCTAACGCTTCGATAGGTGTTGGAACGATTTTATCATTATCAACAAACAAAGCAATATTGGTTCATACCTCCACTTTTATTCCATTCGAATCCCGACCGACGTGCACTAATATCTATTTCTTAAAAAAATAGATATGTGCGCTATCCCTCTTAACTAGTCTTACGGAATAACAAAATATCGTGACTTACGCGACTTCTCCTACGACTCACGACTATTTCACAAAATCACAAAAGAAAGTCAAGAGGACTATTTGAAAAAGTAAAAAAACAAGGTAAATTAAACTTTTTCATTTATATTTTTATTAAAATGGTGGTAATGTTACAGTAGGTGGCGACGGCGAACCTTCCTTAGTGCTGATCCTGAAGTGGGGGGGCGAGCTGACGCCGGCGGGCCGCATCCAGGCCGAGGAGCTGGGCCGCATGTTCCGCTGCATGTACCCCGGGGGGCAGGGCCGCCATATACCCGGTAAGGGATTCCGGTGCATATTCACCATTGATCTCAACCTTAATAGTAGATCATCAGATGGAAGACAGTTGTAAACAGCCACTGTGGTAAGTTGGTTATGTTGGTAATGTAATCGACAGTTCAATGATGCTTTTGACGTTTTAATAATAATTCATCGACTTTATCTTCATCAAAATGAACCACCATCCCACTAGATAGGAAGTTTTGATGCAGTCTAAGATGAAACAGACTGTTCTAGAAGGTACCTGTTCACTCGTGATCCTTACATTGTTCTCGCCAATACAGTCTCAGGCTGCTTCTTCCAATCTCTTGCGAATGCGGGAGAGTGCGAATTAAAAATGACTAAGGTAAACACTTTACTAACGGGGACCTCCATGAAACGATGCCTATGGAAGGCACGAATATCTTTAATGCTTTCCATCATTCTCCACCACTTTCCATAAATCTCCAGCACCTTCCCAGGCGAAGGAGGCACGCAAGGCCTCGGGCTGCTCCGCCTGCACTCCACCTTCCGCCACGACCTCAAGATCTACGCGTCTGATGAAGGTCGTGTCCAGATGACAGCCGCTGCCTTCGCTAAAGGGCTCCTGGCTTTGGAAGGGGAACTGACACCCATACTTGTGCAGATGGTCAAGTCGGCCAATACGAACGGCTTGTTGGATAACGACTGTGATTCTTCCAAAGTGCAGAATATGTAAGTGTTGTAGTTGATATAATTATCTCTATCGTGTTTTATAAATGATGGTGATAACATAACCATCATTAATAAAATTTCTCAATTTCTCATTCACTACCTTTGCCTCCATATCCTATCTTAAGCAGGCTACAGATTATTAGATTAAGTGAACAGTTTATCTGTACAGATAAATCATACGTGTGTAGGTAAAACTAAAAACTGTACAGTTGAAGTTTGAACTGACAATCTAATCGTGATTTCTGTAGTTAAAACTCTAAAGGTCTGTTGCCTACATAACACAGTCAATTCATCCCTCCTTATCCTTCAACGAGGTAATGCCGCCAGTGTGATGGGCACTTTTGGACTCAATGGTCATTCACCTTAATTATAATCAATTAATTAATTGTTTTTGTTTTTTAAATATTCTAGTTGTCCAATATATTTTGATGAAACTTAGTACGCAGATATAAATAATAAATAAGTAAAGTAGAAAGATAATAAATCCTTCACCATCACCAGTAGTTAATTACGTCGTCGTTACTCACTCCTCCAGGGCGAAGGCACGTCTCCACGAGGCGATGCAGGCCGACCGCGAGTTCACGGCGGAGGACTACAGCCGCATCAACCCGTGCGGGTCGCTGTCCATCGCGGCGGCGATGCAGTTCGTGAAGCATCCCGCACACTGCTGCCGCCACGTGCACCATCTCATACACCAGTTGGTGCGCATCGTGCTGGCCAAGCGGGACGATACCAAGACTAGAGGTAAGTATTTCGCCATGTTCTATCACATGTTACCATTTTGCCAATACCTAATATTATCCAACGAATGTTACCATTCTGCCAATAACTACCATTTTTACCAAATGTTACCCTTTTATGCATACCTACCATTTTCTACCAAATGTTACCATGCATTCTGCCAATACCTACAATTTCTACCACATGTTACCGTTCTGCAAAATCTCCAATTATTTTCCAAAATTGTAGGTATTTTTAATGATGGAATCATATTTAAACCTATTCTTTTTTTTTTAAGTACCTAATACGATTGGAACTCATAATTTCATATTTTCCCGGGTCTTAATCGCGTAGTTTTTACTTTTTAATTAGCTTACCTCGACGTTTCGATCATGTTACAATGATCATTGATCGGGGGGCATATTTGAACCTTCCAGATACAATCCTATACCACGGCGAAACGTGGGAACTGATGGGACGACGATGGGGCAAGATCGAGAAAGACTTCTGCACCAAAAACAAAACATATGACATATCGAAGATTCCGGACATCTATGACTGCATCAAATATGACCTGCAACATAATCAACATACTTTGCAGTTCGATATGGCTGAGGAACTCTATATTTATGCGAAATATTTGGCGGATATTGTTATACCGCAAGTAAGTGATTAACTTATACCAAATACTAAGGTCCCTATTACATGAATCAAGTTTGTTTTACGACCATTAAATATTTGTTTTATTTCGTTTTATAAAACAAATATTCGATTCGAGGCTACAGAAATACATCATCTGTAAAAATTTCAAGTGTCTAGCTGTTAAGGTTCATGGGATACAGCCTAGTGACAGACGGACAGACAGTGGAGCCTCAGTAACAGGATTCTTTACCCTTCTAAAAATCAAGATTCTGAATCACCATTGAGTTTGAGTTTTGAGAACGATGTATATTTGTTGTGTACTTTACAGGAATATGGTTTAACGACACAAGAAAAGTTGACTATAGGACAAGGTATTTGCACACCGCTACTCAAGAAAATAAGAGCAGACCTACAGAGAAATATTGAAGAATCCGGTGAAGAAACTGTCAATAGATTAAATCCTAGGTAAATTGCTTTTAAAAGTTCTTTAATATATAGTTTATTTCTATTTAGGTTTTTGTCATCATAACGAAACTTTTCTTTTTCTTTACAATTTTGTACCATATTTTACCATTCTGCTAATATCTGCCATTGTTTACTATTGACCTAAAATTTGCCACCAATAAAGTACAGTAAAGAAAAGAACCAGAATATAAAAATTAAAAAGATGTATTGTATAAGTTGTTATTTATTCTAGCAATAAATTTATGTTTCATGAACACGAAAAAAAAATGTTTTCCATCCTTGATTGTGTGTCCATTATCTTACAAAAAACTAGGCCTTCATTTTTCATTGTTATCTTAAACTGAAAACAGTAACACCTTAAATTTAGTTCACAGCGAGGTAATTACACAAAAAGAATCACAAATACACTGTAATCGTTGTATGTTGTTTACTGTCGTATGGAGAAGTACACATCGCCTCGCCCTTCCAATGGCCCTCTACCTCGCCAGGTACAGTCACGGCGTGTCGTCCCCCGGGCGTCACGTGCGCACGCGCCTGTACTTCACCAGCGAGAGTCACGTGCACTCGCTGCTCACTGTGCTGCGCTTCGGGGGCCTGCAAGAGGTTAGTGTACTACTGTAGCGTGTCCGCCAGGTACAGTCGCGCGCCTGTACTTCACCAGCGAGAGTCACGTGCACTCGCTGCTCACTGTGCTGCGCTTCGGGGGCCTGCAAGAGGTTAGTGTACTACTGTAGCGTGTCCGCCAGGTACAGTCGCGCGCCTGTACTTCACCAGCGAGAGTCACGTGCACTCGCTGCTCACTGTGCTGCGCTTCGGGGGCCTGCAAGAGGTTAGTGTACTACTGTAGCGTGTCCGCCAGGTACAGTCGCGCGCCTGTACTTCACCAGCGAGAGTCACGTGCACTCGCTGCTCACTGTGCTGCGCTTCGGGGGCCTGCAAGAGGTTAGTGTACTACTGTAGCGTGTCCGCCAGGTACAGTCGCGCGCCTGTACTTCACCAGCGAGAGTCACGTGCACTCGCTGCTCACTGTGCTGCGCTTCGGGGGCCTGCAAGAGGTTAGTGTACTACTGTAGCGTGTCCGCCAGGTACAGTCGCGCGCCTGTACTTCACCAGCGAGAGTCACGTGCACTCGCTGCTCACTGTGCTGCGCTTCGGGGGCCTGCAAGAGGTTAGTGTACTACTGTAGCGTGTCCGCCAGGTACAGTCGCGCGCCTGTACTTCACCAGCGAGAGTCACGTGCACTCGCTGCTCACTGTGCTGCGCTTCGGGGGCCTGCAAGAGGTTAGTGTACTACTGTAGCGTGTCCGCCAGGTACAGTCGCGCGCCTGTACTTCACCAGCGAGAGTCACGTGCACTCGCTGCTCACTGTGCTGCGCTTCGGGGGCCTGCAAGAGGTTAGTGTACTACTGTAGCGTGTCCGCCAGGTACAGTCGCGCGCCTGTACTTCACCAGCGAGAGTCACGTGCACTCGCTGCTCACTGTGCTGCGCTTCGGGGGCCTGCAAGAGGTTAGTGTACTACTGTAGCGTGTCCGCCAGGTACAGTCGCGCGCCTGTACTTCACCAGCGAGAGTCACGTGCACTCGCTGCTCACTGTGCTGCGCTTCGGGGGCCTGCAAGAGGTTAGTGTACTACTGTAGCGTGTCCGCCAGGTACAGTCGCGCGCCTGTACTTCACCAGCGAGAGTCACGTGCACTCGCTGCTCACTGTGCTGCGCTTCGGGGGCCTGCAAGAGGTTAGTGTACTACTCTATTTGTTGCTTCTCTGTCCCAAATCTGAGCGATTCCCGGGCCCAGTGACCGTTAAAGCCATGGGCTGTCTAGCTGAATACAACCGGAAATTTCGTATTTTTTTTGAGAGGCTTCACCGCGGGTTTTACCACCTACCGGCCTAAATTATGTGAAACTAGTTCAAATGCGTGTAAATTGTTTAATTTCGGGAGCATATTAATAAATTCAATTTCGTAAAGCTGTACAAGTGTAATGAAAGTGAAAATCGGTGCAAAACATGGACTTTAGCGTTGTCTCCAAAGCTCGCGTGAACCGTCATTGTAAAGAGCCACCATTTACGATGATTTCCTTGACTTGACTTTTATTACGACGACTTGACTGTTTTGATGCAAATTGCAAATAACTCAAAAATTAATAATACTTGACACTAACTACTTTTCAAATGGGCATAATCGGTTCACAACCGATAAGAAATACCGGCCTAAGTCGTAACGCTAAGCAGACTCGTTGTGTTCCGACATGTAAACTGATCTACTAAGGAAATCGGGTTGAATCTTGTTTTTGTTGTTTTAGATGAATATTTATCTTAGTATTATATCTTAGTTAGACCTGTGTTGGTCTAGTGGTGGATACCCCGCCTTTCATTCCGTTGGTCGTGGTTTCAAATCCCGGCCGCGCACCAATGTGTTTTCCTCTAAGAAAAACGTATGTGCGCTATTTTAACATCGCTCTTACGATGAAGGAAAACATCATGAAAAAACCCACGGCTTAAAATCACGTACAAAGGCCCAATAGTAGGGCTAATTGCGGAAACACCCAAGTTAAAACTTTGACTTTTTAACTTTTATATCTTAGTTAGACCATATTATCATTATCAGTTACCATCATGTGAAAGAGTGGTCAACCGCTCATCTGAAGTATGAGGATTTATAGATCACTTAAACAATACGAATGTTATCTCCAGGTGATGAAGGACGAGCAATGGCGTCGCGCGATGGAGTACGTCTCCATGGTGTCGGAGCTCAACTACATGTCGCAAGTCGTCGTGATGCTGTACGAGGACCCTACTAAGGACCCTTGCTCCGAGGAGAGGCAAGTTAAAATAAAAACTTGTATTTTTATTGCTATGCCAGTTGTGAATGATTGGACGTTCAGACGTGTGATCAGCCTAGTCCCGGAAGGGTTACTAGAAATATTTAAAAGAAAAATTGATTTTCAAAAATTCACGTCCGGCGAGATTTGAACTCGCGTCCCTGGATCAGTACCCCAGTGCCTTAACCGCTCGGCCACGCAAGTTCCCACCTCGAGCAGCGAATTTAAGAATATGAATGTTTCCCTGTCCTCTATTTTTTGACTAAGACTCGATTAAAAAATATGCCTACAGCAATAAAAACAAATAACGAAGTAAAGAAATGGTTTCCGAAAATTAGCACCCGAGACTACTTAAACTTGCATTGGCAAGTTAGGTCAGAGATGCAGGTTCAAGTACTGTCGAATTTGTGAATTTTAGGAAAGGGTTTCTGTAAAGAGATAAAAAATGAGTTAATTTACTAGTACCTAATCGAATATTTATGTCCCCCCCCCCCCCCCCCCCCAGGTTCCACGTGGAGCTGCACTTCAGCCCGGGTGTGAACTGCTGCGTACAGAAGAACCTGCCGCCCGGACCCGGCTTCCGGCCGCACAGCAGGAACCACTCCACTACTAATAATTCGGTAACTATTTACTTTTATATACGTTTTTTTTTATTCAAGACAGCCGATTCGACAGAATTCATTAAAAACCATGGCTTTAATAAAACACAATATTTACCGGTTTCTACTTGAGTAACACCCGGTAAATATTAAGTTCTATTATGCAAAATCGCGAAAACCTTAGACAAAATTAACCATTGCTTTGGTAAAGCGAAACTATAGTTTCAAGGTGATTTGAAGGACAAGGACATGTTCATTGATTTATGGCGGGCGTCCACATCAACATTCCTTCGGAGATAAGCTTCACAACTCATGGATGGATCATTCCTAACTATGGATGAATATTTAATTTTTCAGAATATTTGATTTAGTTTTAATTTTTGATTTTTAATATTTATGTTTAATTTTTTAATCTTTAATTTTTAACTTTTTTGTGTTATTTTGACATGCCTATCTTATGTAATGTAATGTATAGTTTCGAAATAAAAATGAATTAATGAATGAATGAACTCCCAACGAGATCTGGTCGGACCGCGGCAAAACGATCTGCCCTGTGGAAGTTCTACCCTTTGTCCGTACACACTACCTCGTACCTCCAAAGATTTTCAAAAGCTGTAATTGAATAATAGGCTCTTTTTTTACAAAAATGCTGCAGCGTGACATATTATTGACTCGTATTCGTTGTAATAAATATAACACAATATTCACCAGGTTTATACGGCATTATTTCAATGTCATACCAACGTTTCGCTAATTTTACAGTACGTTTTCTCAAGGTAGACTGAGATTTAAGTTGTCAATTTTAATATTCTAAAAAGTTACTCGTAACTAAGTCGCTTTCGTTGTTTGTTGTCTTTATTGTATATTTTTACAGAGTTCGCCTGAAGAAGTGAAATGTATAGAGGAAGAAGTTGAAGATGATAATATGGCCAGTCAAGAGACATTGCAAGCTGTAAGTTAATACACTTACTCACTCACTCACTTACTTACTCACTCACTCACTCACTCACTCACTTACTCACTTACTCACTTACTCTCTTGGTCACTTTATTTGTAAGAAATGATATAAAATTTTAAACTCATTTTTCGTCGATTCGTCAGTCAGGACAAAGCATTTCACTGATATAGTATGAAAAATGTTTTGAAGACCCTAAAGCCGATAAACTGAAAATCCTTGTCGGTAAAAATAAATTGTAATTATTTATAAAATAAAATTATAAAATAAATAATATAAAATTGTTGATTATTTTCTGACGCAATGTTTTAGAATATTTTCGTTTGTAGCGTTGGAAATGACATTGTTCCCTACATTTTGGTAAAAATATTTTTTATTGTCTAAAATGTCCTAAGGCTTTAACACCTTTCGACATTTTATTTAAAATCTACACTAAAATGGGAACAATGTCACTTACATACGCTACAAACGAAAATATTCTAAAACATTGCGTCAGAAATTAATCAACAATTTTCGATGAATCCGAGAGGGAATTTCAGTTTAACTTGTATAGGGGCCTTAATTTCTAAACATCGGGAATACCGAGAAAAGTTTAATCTTACAAATATTAAAAATGTGAAAAATGTGTGTTTGGATGTTTGGATGTTTGTTACTCAATCACGCAAAAACTACTGAACCGATTGCGATGAAACTTGGAATATAGGTAGCTGGATACCGGGAATAACACATAGGTTACTTTTATCCCGATATTCCCACGGAAACCAGACTTACGCGAAACCGCGGGGCGCAGCTAGTAGAATTAATAACTATAATGTCAGACCAGTATAATTTCGTTCAATAGTGTAAAATACCGTATTATCTGTTCGTATAGGTGATGTATGACAATACGTTACAGGACATCGACGAGTTGGACAATACGTTCTCGCCTCGAAAGACTAAACATAGCAAACTGAGGCCTTCCGATCCAATACCTATATGGTAAGACTATTGTATCCATATCAGTGACATAAACTAACGGGATTATTTGAAAATACCGACATAACAAACTCCCTGTAGCTTAAGCTCAGGCAATAGACAAAATGTTTTCTTCCCTTTTGTTCTACGACAATAAACATAATCCGCGCTACCATGATCGTTTAAAATAAAGTAAATTAAAAAATAATAATACCCCGATAATAATAAAAACCACAGACAATTTTAAAAATAATATTTTTTTGAAGTTTTTTTTTGTATTTGATGTGTTTTTAATTTAATTTTTTTTAGCTGAACGACAACGCAACGACTTATAAGACATCATGGTAGGGCCCAATATTTCATTCATGGTACTGCTACTGTTTGTACAAAAAAGGTTATGTCGACTTGGCGGATTGCTGTTTTAGCATCTCCTAGGAATTACGTTAAAAACGATCTATTAAGTTCACAAGTTACTCTAATATACTTGTTTATTTGACGACAAAAAGGGGGATTTTAGAATCAAGATATTAAGTAAGTACCGGCTGTTACTCGCGACTTCCGTCTGCGTAGAAATAGTGTATAGTCGACTTTTTCGTTCATTACTTGGGTTCTACTAATTGGATTTCTATGTAAAGTATACCACGAGGTTTCTCGACATTAGAATTATCCAAAATTGAAAAACCAGATTTCAATCGGATTAGTAGTTTTTAATTGTACAAGGAACAAACAGCGAAACAGACAGACAGACATGAATTTTAATAATTGTATAATTTTGTTCTACGTTTCCTAAGACCACTAGACAACTTTTTTTTAAATTTACTTCCAAGTATAGAATTTTTGTACTCTCTTCCTTTATAATAAGTATAGATATAGATAGAATAATCTTCTATCTATATCTATAAAAAAGTTTTTTAGTGGTTTTAGGAAAAGTATTACAACAAAATTTTATAATTTTTAAAATTCATGTCTGTTTCGCTGTTTGTTCCTTATACATTTAAAAACTACTTATCCGATTGAAATCTAGTTTTCGATATTGAATAGTTCTGATTTCGAGGAACCTCTTCTAAGAAGATAGATAATAGTACTAGAGGTGATGGTCTCAAACATGTTCCAGAAGCATCGTCGAGTTTGAGTAGCGTTAGTTCAGTTCAGTAAACTTGTTTCGACTGCTACTGCTTGTCGTTTCTCCCGATGTCATGTCGGGCTTGTTTTAACTTGACGACTTGACTGTTTCGATGCAAATAACTTGCATAATATATTAAATAATACTTGACACTGGCTAATTTCCAAATGGCCATAATCGGTTCACAACCGATAAGAAAAAAAAACTGTGAAGTGGAGATCAATGATCGCGGGAGTGTAGATGTAGTGCAGTGCCACAAGTATAAGTCGGCGCGACCGTGCGCCACTGTGTTCAGTTTAAGGACTGATTGTTTGGAGTGTTACCGGTTTTAAATAAGTTAGTGAGAAAAAAAACAAGAAAAGATGACTTGAAACATTTTTACAACAGCTTTTCTATAAAAATGTTTAGTTGACATACGATTAGATTCGATAAATATTTTTTTCTTGTGATTAGTTCCTAAAATTGCCACCGCCAACTTATAGTCGTGGCACTGTACGTGACGTGTCCGCACTCCGCAGCAACCTGCACCACACGGTGAGCGGGCACGAGGCATCGAGCCTGGCGGCGCGGCTCAACGCCGAGCTGCGCGCGCGCGCAGGCGACGCGCCCGCCTCTCCCCCGCACCAGGTACTCACGAGTACTGTACTAACAGTTTCAGGGACAAGGATCGGTAGTCGACTCTAGCTAGTAGAAAGAGTCATAGTATACAAACTTGCGTGAAAACGAGCTGAGCGACTACTCATGGGTCAAATTTAATACAACTTATGCGACCTCAGCGAGCGAGCCCAGTGAACTGAGTACCTACATAGTGTGTGTGTGTGTGTGTGTTTAACCTATAGAGTAGAATCATACAAAAAAAAAAGTAATAGTGTGCAAACTTAACAACAAAATAGTACGGAAGCTGCCTGTTTTCTAAACAGGCTTTGACAAGTCATGTGTCAAAATTTCTACATACAACTTATGTAATCTTTCCTGCTACTTACGTAACCTTTCCTAAAACTAATGTAACCTTTCCTACAACTTATGTAACCAGTCCTATACCCTATGTTAACTTTACTGGAACTTATGTAACCTGCCTTACAACTTATGTAACCTTTCCTACAACTAATGTAACCTTTCCTACAACTTATGTAACCCGTCCTATAACTTATGTTAACTTTACTGGAACTTATGTAACCTGCCTTACAACTTATGTAACCTTTCCTACAACTAACATAAACATTCCTACAATTTATATAACCTTTCCTACAACTTATATAACGTTTTCTACAACTTATGTAACCTAGCTTGCACTGCTAATTTTACGCGATATAAATATAAAGCCACTGAATAAAAAAAAAACAATGGTCCAAAGTTACTTTTGTCAACGGCCGAAATGGTCGAAACATCAGCAAGACCTTCGCTTAAGTCGGATAAAAGTATACTAAGTAATATACTAATATTATAAACGCGATAGTTTGTATGTATGTATGTGACTTTGTTCCTCTTTCACGCAAAGACCACTGAAACGATTGCTATAAAACTTAGAAAATAGGTAGCTGCGGACCTGGAATAACACACGTGCTACTTTTTATCCCGAAATTCCCGCGGGATCGGGACGTAGATCCCGGGTGAAACCGCGGGGCGGTATATATTATATAACGATGATAGTGAAACCGACATGTTTCTCGCTAGAACGACGAGAAAGAGTCAAAGGAGTCTGACGAGCCGGCTCCCCGCGCTCGCAGCTACGATCAACACAAACAGCACGACAACGGTAAGTTGCATCACACGTACGTCGTACACCGACGACATGTCGCACGGACTGTCTGTCTGTACTCTACTAACCGCAAGGTTTTTACTTACATTTTTGTACTTGTGATTTTTATTGCATAAAATTTGAATAACTCTGTGTGAATGCACCGTAATGATTTGTTTTTACAGGACTGAATTTGAATTAAATGAAGTCGTGTTTCTTTAGAACAGGATTTAAATGATGTTAATTACTTTACAGGTATATCTTTTTTAATGTATTAGTCTGAAGGGTTATTTATTGGAAGTAGGTTCCTGAAATTAAACTTATTGAGTAATTTGTTTTATTAGTCAAGGCATCTACTAGAAATATTTTAGAGGAAAAATTCATTTCACTCGTGATGAGATTTGAATTCTTGAAAATGAAATTTTCATTCAAATATTTCTATTAAACTCAATCTCTAACCTTAAAGAAAGAGATCTGTGAAGACCTCAAAACGTCGATCATTGGTAAAATGCTAAAAATAATAAAAACAATGCGAATTGAGTTTAATTTCAATCCAACATCACGAAAACAGAAGAAAAGTCGAATGTTCTTACCAAAAATTAAACAGATTTTTAGTTAGGTATCCAAATTCTCTATACATCATAGCATGATGTTTGTAGTTAGTTCTTTTTCTGTTTTGATTTTGAGAATGCTTTTATGTTGCTCAGCAGCTTCATTAGATTTAATAGTAAAAATAATTGAATTACAGTTGTTATATCTCACAAGGGCGGCTCGGTTTTGGTTGTGTGAGTACTTTCACGTGCATATTGTTCTTTATGTGCGTGAACTGAAGCGAACATTTTGAGCTTAAGCACAGAGATGCAACGTGTGCGTGAATGAATCTATTCACACAACCAAGAACGCAGTCGTGTGATAAAACCTTACCCTTTTATATCGAAATTCAAAACTGTCAGGTATTTAGGACAATCGATTTGTGTCGTTATTATGGAAAGAAGTCCAAATTTTAGCTTATTTAATGTGTTAATCCTTACTACAACGTCAACAGAACGAAATATTTCTGTAAGATAGACATTTCTCGTTTCGTACATGGAAAATATCAATATACAATTCATTTCTGAAAACACAAATAATTTTCCAAAAAGAAAACTGCCACAACTGAGCAGTTTTATCGAAATGGTAGTTGATATTGTGTACCTATTTCCTCCACACATGTTATCGTTGAGACGTTGTAACGTCAGGGTCGGTCCGCGCCGCTCCGCTCCGCTACCCGAGCCTGCAGGCCGTGGACAACCAAGGTACCGACACAGCCAAATACCTGTACATGTAACCTATAACTTGTACCTGTAACCGGTGTCCTGTACCCTATAACCTGTAACTTGTACCTGTGACTTGTAACTTGTACTTGTAACCTGTCCCTTGAATCTGTAACCTTTACATGCAACTTGTACCTGTAACCGGTGTCCTGTACCCTATAACCTGTAACTTGTACCTGTGACCTGTAACTTGTACTTGTAACCTGTCCCTTGAATCTGTAACCTTTACATGCAACTTGTACCTACAATCGGTATCCTGTACCCTATAATCTCTAACATGTACCTATACCTTTAACCTGTTTATGTAACCTGTACCCCCGATACGGTAACACGTTCCAGGAAGGGTGTCTCGTCTTGAATGTACCAACCTATGTTACTAGACATGCTCGGTTGAAAGGTTTTTAAATCCAGAAGTAAATTGTTCAAATGTTACTGTGACTGTTTTATCTATAGGTGTGAAGGGATATTAAATGTGAGTGTATAGGGTTGCGCGTTCCGTCGGGCGCTCATCCCGGCTTAAAGAGGAGCTCATACTGGCCGGCGATATTGTGTGTGTTGCTGAACGCGCTCTCACCCGCTCTGTGTCGTTTGCCCCTTGTCCGTAACTTGCATGGTGTTGCTCTAACGTTTAGCATTGTACAGGTAGAAAGCTGGTCTTAAAGCTGGCATATCAGCGCATCTGCACGGCGGAACTACGCGTCAGCGTTAAACTTACAGTTGCGTAATTGCATCGTGCAGGTGCTTTATTTCGCCTGTTTTCAGTGTCAGATTTCTACCTGTATATTAGTTTTACATGTGTGTCGACTTTATACATTTGGCGACTTGAACTGAAATGCCGAAACGAGGCGTTCGAAGGTATCTTATTGGTCAGTATTATGTAGTACAGTTAAAACATTATACCTATAATTTGCCAAGCATATTTTTTAAAGTTAAACTTTTTTGGTCAAAGTTGGTATTAACAATTCTTTGAAAGTACCCCCAGGGGTACTGTAAGTATCCAGATACTTAAGTGATATTAAGTATCCAGATACTTAAGTGATATTTCAATTGAGCCCAGACATTGAATAGCGTCGAGTCCCCCAGTGTGTAGGTCGACACGACTCGCCGCCATGCGGCTGCGGGCAAGTGGAGGCGATCGCCCCTCGCTCATCCATCGATCACAGACGTATCTCGCCTTAAATTCACCGGCATCGCTTCGAAGCACTACATTCTATTTTATTTATTACTTTTCTATAATTTATCTCTATCTATTTAAGTATTCTATCATATCGGTATGTGTGTAAGTATATGTATTATCTAACGGTATATATGTTTCTCTCCGTCACCCGCCCCGCGTACTAACCGTCTCGGCCCCGCGTCGTTGTCACGGACCCCCTGCGACCCTGCAGCGGGGCGGTCTAGGTCCCACCCCCGCTCTCCCCCCCGCTCCCCGCTGACGCCGCTCGTCAACGTGGAAGGGGTAGAGTCGTCGACTAACGAGCTGCCCCTGTCCGCGTTGACGTTCGGTCGGTGGTGGGGAGCGGAGGTCCCGCGGGAGATGGGGCTCGATGACCCGAGTCCGCGCGGGCCTTCAGGGCGCCGGCAGCGGCACAGCATCGCCGGCCAGATGACCTACCTCAAGATGCTCGGGCTGGGCGCGCGCGGGAAGCTCTCCGCCGCGGGCTTGTTCAGCACCGCCGTCATCTCGGGATCCAGCTCCGCGCCCAATCTACGTGTCATGATACCGACTACGTCCTCCACTAACGGTGAGTTGGGTTTGCTCGAAATGTGCACTTTGCTAAATAAGCATCGGTTGGAAAATGTGCACTTCACATAGTCCGTAAGAACTTGTATGCTGCCCACTAAAATATTTGTTAGAAGTGACCTATATTATAGCATTGTCACACACAATCTGGACAAATTGTCTAGATATTTTAATAATAAATAGTTTTTTTGAGGCTTTTCCATATTTTTATTGCTGTATTCATATCTGTATGCACAGAGCTCCTTTAGGATGAGAAGTTCACCTTTAAAATACGTGTGCCAAAGTAGGTTTAAAGAACTTTATTATCGACTAGCTGCGCCCCGCGGTTTCACCCGCAGAAGTGACAACGTGTTATCACGGGGGCGGGCGGCCGAGCGGTTCTCGAGCGGTTGCACCTTTTCGTTCATTACTCGGGTTCTACTAATTGGATTTTGATGCAAAGTATACCACGACCTTCCTCGAAAATAGAACTATCCAATATTGAAAACCAAATTTCAATCGGATAAGAAGTTTTTAATTGAATAATGAACCGACAGATAAACAGAGAATAAAATAGACAGACATGAATTTTAAAAATTATATAATTTTGTTCTACTACTTTTTCTAAGCCCTCTAGACAAGTTTTTTTAAATTTACTTCCAAGTACAGACTTTTTGTCCTCTCTTCCTTTATTATAAGTATAGATAGATATAGAAGATAAGGATATACAAAGACACAAATGTCACTTATGTGATAACAATAGTTATCTGTAAGTAGGAGTTTTGGCGGGAACGCGTTGAGGAGATGTGGTGCTAAATTATAATTTTTGTGAAACCTAGTTCAGCTGCGTGCAAATTGTTTAATTTCAGGGGCATATTAATCAATTTAGTTTCGTGAATGTGTACAAGTGGAATGAAAGTGAAAATCGGTGCAAAACATGGACTTAGTGTTGTCTCCAAAGCTCAGTGAACAATCTTTGTAAATGGCCGCGCCGTGTTTACAAATGATTCCCTAGACTTGACTTTAACTATGATGACTTGACCGTTTCGATGCAAATAACTTGCATAATATAAATACTTGACACTGGCTAATTTCCTAATGGCCATAATCGGTTCACAATCGATAAGAAATAAATCTGTAAGTACTTAAAAACATCCATCGTTCGCTTTTTAAAATTAAAGTGGGTAGGTTATAATCCCAACTAACAAAATTGAGTTAACAGGCAATTTTTTATTACTAAGTAATGATATTTAACTTGTATATACGTAACTCTATGACTGCTTTTTGTATATCTGTGTTATAAAACGCTTAAAAGCTGTATAAGGTTAAACAGCTCAATTGCCTTTATACTTAGCGACATAAACGTTTTGTCAGCTACTTTATACAACTTATATAACACAGCAGTAAATTGAAACTTTTAACTTGAATAAAGAACAATTATGTTGCACAATGGGTTCTATGATGCCATTAAAACGCAATAGTAAACTAATATGGCTTTAAGATCACTAAAATCGAGCTAATTATATATTGATCACCACTGTAGCTAACACGTGATATAATGGATGTCATTGTAGCTCTTATATCTCAGATATGATTTATATAAGCATCTATTAACACTAGTGCTAAATATTTGATAAGGGATCTTTAATAACGTTAATAAGTTACAAAGAAGATCTGTGTGCGCTCATATATCTTTATTGACATAAAAACGTTTTTATTTCTAATTTAAACCTAAATAGACACATATCTATTCACAGAAATTCATTTACTGGACCTTTCTGCGTTATTGCATAGTTTTTGTCGCCAAATTAACAAAATATTAATCAGACAACTACTTTATATTAAGTTTTGTCTTTTTCCATTTTCTCGGGTACCATTTTTTCCTGATTGAGTGCAGATTAAGAAGACTGAGGAATTTATAAGTTTTATTAGGACGGACTTAGTTATCTTCTTGCTTTAAGATAACCCTAAATATTGTAATGGCTGCAAGATGTTGTAAATCGTTTGTTTAGTAGCAATGATAACACTAATGAATTGTATAATGCTGCTTACAAAATCAATTCATAATTTAAATCATCTTTATTTTATTAAAAAGTATAAATTAGAGAGGCCCACTGAAAAAACACTAATATTGTACCATAAATTTATCAACAGAATTTCAAGCGCATGTGATTTTACACTATTTATGATTTTTTAATTACACGCACAAATTTTAAAACAAAATGGACATTCAAATGTAACTTCTAACATTATATAAAAACCTTAACCACAGTTATTATTGATATTTTTCTGCTAAAATACTAGCCGACAATGTATAGTTATTATAGAATCACAATCACCAATATATCATCAAATTACTTGATACATCGGTGTCGCTGTGACCCTATTGCTTCTTTATTGTGTTACAACTGATTTAAGGCCACTGATATAACACCAACAAGATAAAAATAACACAGATCTATCACCAACATGTATCCGATTAGTCCTAAGTGGAGCTACTGTAGATACATTGTATTACTTAAAAGTGCTAAAAGTGGGGCCATTTTCGCATTGCAAAAACGTGTCTACCACGGATATGCGACTGCTCTGTTCTCGATATATAGCTACATTTGAAGTTGATTTGTTAGTTGGGAATAAATTCACCAGATTTTCTTATAAATTTGAATTATGCTAAAATAATTTGTATATTATGTTACAGTTATACGTAATAGTACTCAATATCACTGTTTTATAAGCCTATTAACTCGTTACAGGTAATTTAATTCAAGATCACCTTTGCAACCGGTACTCTTTTTGAGACGTGCACATTTTGAGCATAACCTTATGTATGTTATCTCTTTCTCCTCTCGCTCTTTACTAACGCGGTGTGTGCGCAGCTGCGCTGGAAGGGTTCGGCGGCGTGCCGGCGATCCGTCCTCTGGAGACGTTGCACAACGCGCTGTCGCTGCGACAGCTGGACGCGTTCCTCGAGCGGATGACCGCTGCGCCACTCATGCTGGGCACCCCGCCAGCCAACTCCAACCAGACCTCGCAACCTAAGCAGCCCTCGCCTACCAATAGTGAGTTTTTCAAAAAATCTTCTAAAAAGCTAATTGATTATGTAATTCTGATGGGGGAGTTCTAACAAAGCTCTATTGAAACCAAAGAAAATGTGGCTTTCACGTCATTTTTCGATTACGGAATACAAGCTGCAGGTCTTTCCGTTTATTGTCACTAATAGTCCTCTTTAGGAACTACTGTAACTTTTTTCTTCTTTTGGAAACGCTAAAGCTGGTAGGTTTGGCAGTTCCAAGTTTGGCAAGGTCTCCTTGCCAAACCTTGTAGTACTTACCAGTATTTTTGATGGCCACCTACTCCGTTCTGACCAAATTTAATTTCTGTTTTGGTTGTATCTCTTCGTTTCCTTATGTTACTCTTCCTCATTCATTAATGTAAGGAAGAGCATCAAGTCGATACGGTTATTTTAAAGAAACTAGTGAAATTAAACAGATCTTTTAAACTCAAGTTGGACATTTAGTTAATCTTATAACGGTGCAGGTATGGGTTGGAGCGGGCCTTCTTCCCTGATGTCGTCTTCAGGCGAGTTGCCATCAGCTCTGTCCTCGGCCGGACCTTCTTCTCCGAACTCCACCACCGCCACTTCGGACCACAAGACGGCCTCCGAAAGGTATCATGCCTTCTTTTTATAAACTGTTTTAGATGTGCTAACTCTTAGATGAACCTCAGTTAGAATGTTCGAATCCATAGACATATCATACAGTCTTTTTCATAAAAGAAGTTCCGTGGTGACAAACAGTACTAAAGTTAGGTGATCCCTACCAATGGGCATTCTGCTGGTGACTACAGAGCTACGTCTTTTTATTGAATTAAAATTGTTAACTTCTTTTGTGAAATGGACTCAAGGAC